>CM040118.1:298693203-301235615 GCA_022559845.1 Amorphophallus konjac | reverse complement strand
GCCCGCCTTCCGCCGAAACTCACTTGCCCGTCTTTGTCTTCTTCCCCTCGATCGATGGAGTTCGGTAGTCTGGACCGCGGCGAAGGTGGAGAGGGACGTGGGACCCTTCGCCCAAGGAGGGACGCGCCAGAGCACAAAACGGCGTCCATGGAGGAGGAAGGGCTGCTTCGGGCCCCCGAGGGACCTGAGGGGCCCGATGTTACGGAGAGAGGTGAACACGGTCTTGTAGGTCCTCCGATCTCTTCCTCTTTTGATCCACTTTGAGTTTTGAAGCGAGCCGCGCGAGGGGGGAAAGGGTTCGGCGAGTGTTGCACTCAAATGATGGACGCGTCCTAGATAGAAGACGCGTTCTTTATTATGATGCGAGGTCCTTCTTTCTTGGTGCAGGACATGGTGAGGACCCTGGGCCTGGCCGATGAGTGGGCGAGTGCAGACGAGCCGAGCCGCGTCAGGAAGGAGAGTCGCGGCAAGGCGAAGCTTGAAGATTGGCGCATACGTCTCCCTGGGCAGCAAGGGAGCGTACTGGTGCAGGATAGTGTCGACTTCCTGCGGCGGCAGAGAGAGAGTCATGCGGGGCTTCCCCAAGCCGGGGATGTGCGCGACGTCGGCGGGTCGCGTGCCCAATTAGCCGAGGTCAGGCGGCAGCTGGCCGCCACTCAACAGGAACTGTCACTCTTGGTAGGCTAAGTGCTGCATTTTCTATTTTTAAATGTGGAGCTTAGCTGACGGCTGTTGTTTGTTCGTTTCAGCATGCCCAGCAGACAGCGATGGTGGGAGTGACTGGCGGCACATCTTCCAGTTCCTCGGCCCCTTTTCTCGAGATTGCCTCCCTTCGGGAGCAACTTGCTGGTGCGGTGGCTCGGGCTGCCCGGGCGGAAGAGGAGCATGATGCCTGGGTGGTGACTGTAGCAGAGCTGCGACATCGTAGTGAGGAGAGACCTTCTCCAAACATCCTGGAGTTAAGGGTCCTTCTGCAGATGATGAGGAGAGATGCAGAGAGAGAGAAAGCTGAGAGAAGGTCTGAGCGACAGCGGGATCAGACCGAGAGGAGGGCCTTGGAGGCCCAAGTGAGGGAGCTCCAGCTGGGCCTTCAGGCCGTCGTGCAGAGGCTAGGAGGGATGGAGACGCGTTACGAGAGACGAAAGAGCGCGAGAGTTCGGGGAGCGACTACGCCAGTCTGGTCGCTTTGCCGCTAGTGGCTTCTTTGCCACGCCAGGGGAGGAGCAGCGAGTCATTGCTGTGGAGTCGGCGCCACGAGGCGAGGCGGGTGCTGCTGCACGGGGATCCAGGAGGCTTCTGAGGGACCCTCACCTCAGGAGAGAGGAGAGGGACGCCTAGAGGGACGAGCATGAAGATAATGGCAAGAGTTGGCGAGCTAGTGGACTCGCCTCCTCTCTATGATTGTGATGTTTATGACAGCTTATGTAGAATAATGAATGGAGTGATTTGATTTTCTGCTGCTTGTTTGTTCTCTTGTGCATTCCTTCTTCCCTACACTTCTTCTCCTTTGCACTGTTTCCATGTGATGGGTCTGTCGAGACTCCACCCCGAGCGGAGAATCGCGTCTTGTTGTGACCATTTTCCACGGGAATCTGCCGTCGAAGTCAATAATGACGGCCCTAGTCCCTTTTCCCGGATGTTATGTCAAGTTTTGCGGACGTCCTCCAAAACATGATAGGGTATCCCTAGACAACATAGGGGGCTAGTCGTCATATTCTTCGTCCAATCAATCATCATGTGTGAGCGGTGAAGTGACACACGGGACCACATGGCAAGTGCCTCATCGCGGGGGCTATCATTAACAGGTGATGGAGGCAATCTTGGCCTGCACTCCTTTCATTTCTATAAATTCGTGTCCCTTTTATCCTCCCAGGTATATCGAGAGCTAACTCGAGGAGCACAAGTTCTCACGGGAGAGGAGGAGTTCAAAATTCTGAGAGTTGGATGGAGGGCGAATCTTCCCACTCCTCGAAGAGAAGCAGATCCAGTGGTAGTAGTTCCAAGAGGCTTTTGGACCTCGAAGGGCACTTCAGCGAAAGGGCCCAATCACAACTCGTAAGCCAAGTTTTCCTGCCCTTTTTTCCATTCTTTTTTCTTCTTTTCTTTCTGACCAAACCTCCTCCCCATTCCCTGCATGCGTAGAGTGTGATGACATCACAGATCTCATGGGAGTTGGTAGTGGCAGCATACCGAGGTCTCCCAGATTTTCAGAAGGCCAGGTTAGACGTGATGGGTTTTGGCACCTTTCTTCGGATCGAGCCGATCCAGCTCGACCTGGTCCTGATCCAGGCCTTGTGTGAGAGATGGGACCCAGTGAGTCGGGCATTCCTGATGCCCTGGGGGCACATGGTGCCCAGCTTGGAGGATGTGGTCCGGATCACAAGCCTGAAGGTGGAGGGGTCACTTATGCGGATTACCGAGAAGGTGCTCGGAAGCTACTGGGTTTGGACCTAGATGGTCGGAAAAACAGGTCGGTAGCTAGGGCGTCCCTCATGGATGCATTAGGGCTCACCGACACTCGTTGGCTGGACGATGAATCCTCAGAAGAGTTCATGGAAAGGATGGAAATAGGATGCCGTGCCGTGTACTGCACAGATTTCGGCAATTGGGAAAGATGCAACATAGATTTGAGAAGATTTCTCCTCTTCCTTTTGGGGAGATTGGTACTGAGCTCGAAAGGGGACGGTATCCAATGTCGCTTCCTGGAGCTGCTGTCAGACCTTGAAAGAGTAAGATACTACGCCTGGGGAGCAGCCATGCTGGCGCACTTGTTTGCAGGCCTGTTCCAAGAAGCGGATCGTGAGATGGCTGTGAGTGGTTTTACACCATTTATCCAGGTATTTTTGGTTTTACTTGTTTTGTATATTTTTTTATGTTTTTGCAAGGTACTGATGACCTGCGCTGAGCAGCTATGGAGCTATTATTACCTCCCCATGGGGAGAGCTCGTCATTGGCGACCCGCGATGGTGCCGCTAGCCAGGCGGTGGGAACCCATCATGAGTGCGGCACCCCTAACCTACCAAATGATGGTGCTAAGGCGGGAGCTACAGGAGTTCCCTGCAGCGATGGTAAACTGGAGACTCTACTCAGACATGGTCGATGCCGACCAGCCGTGGGTTCTAGCAAGTCGTGCCCGGTTCGAACGGGAACTGTGGATGCACTGCCTGAATGAAATCGAGCCGCTTCGGCTACGATTGGTTATGAGGACTTTGGGACTGGCTCAGGAATGGGTGGATACGGCTACGCCACCTCGTGTCGGGAGAAAGACGCGAGGACCGGTGACCTGCATTGACTAGCGCGTGCGGTTCCCTGAACAGTATGAAGACTGGCAACGGGGTGGCACGATTGTAGAATCACATGCGCGGGATAGCGAGGACTACTTGCGTCTATATAGGACAAAGTACGCAGAGCGGCTCCAACCCCGGGGACTTGTGGAGGTAGGTTTCCCCTTTCTCTTTTCTTCTTTCTCCCTTTTTGGTTTTCTGGTGGAAATGCTGACTCGTATGGCTGCAGGATATCCGCGATACGATGATAGCGACTTTACGAACTCACTTGGCAGAGATGGAGCAACGGTTGGGCAATGCCCACGGAGCTACGAGTGCCTTGGTAGGTGTACAGTGCGTTCCTAATTAAAACCCCAGAATCCAGATGTTGGCTGCTAATTCACGTGGTAGTAGCATGCCCAGATTGGCGCGGCTTCCCTAGCGATGGGAGTAGGTGGTGCCTCTTCCAGCTTGTGGATTCCCACCTCAGAACTTGACTTGCTTCATGAGCAACTTGCTCACGTCACGCAGCGTGCTGCGGAGGCAGAAGGGATGCTCTGTATACAGGTAAAAGTTTCAGTGTTGAGTTCTCTTTGTTTATGCCTTGCCGCGTATCTTGAGATGGTACATCTGGCAGGAGAAGGAGACGGAAGAAGCGCTTGCCCAAGCTGCGCAGAAGGAGGCTAGGATAGCAGAACTGGAGAGGGAACTGCGGCGTCATCCTGATGACGACTCCTCTAGGGATGCCGTGGAACTTAGGATCACTCTCCAGTTGGAGAGGGAAGACCGCGAGAGAGAACGTGCAGAGAAAGAAAGAGACGCAGAGAGAGAAAGAGCCAACAGATTGACTGAAAGGGAGGAACGAAGGGCCATGGAGGCCCAACTATTCGAACTCCGAATCAGTCTTGGTCTTGCTGAACAGTGGCTGAGAGATGGTGAGGAGCGCTACCGAAGAGCACGAGAGCGTGGCTTTCGTGTTGGTAGCTTCTCTGCTGCTTCCGTGGATCAACGCCGGGGTGTGGGAATAGGAAGGGGAGTACAGAGCGGTAGGAGTACCACTTTTCGTAGTTGGGTAGCACCTTTGAGAGCGTTTTGCCCGGAGAGTAGTGGGACGAGTAATGCAGAGAGAGAGGGTGGAACTTGATGTAATTTTTTTTGGTTTTTGGAATAAAATACAAGGTTCGGTTTGTTTATTTTTCACCTTTGCTTCTGTTGCCCGAATCCCTGCACACATCACTGAAACAAACAAATCAGAATTTCTGTTCTGACTTGGCCCCTTGCTCAATAAGCAAATGGTCACTGTGACTATCCTTGATAACTGGTCAAGGGGCCAAGCCTTTACTAACGAAGGCAAGGGAAAAAAGTGGTGATGATAAATGCGACAGGCAAGCACACGAATGCAAGCGGTATTAAAGTGAGATGCTACACGCAAATGTAATCATGCAAAATTGATTTGTTTTCTTTTTTATATTTGGCATTTTTTTTATTTTATCATAAAAAAGCTTTTTTTTTCTTTGCAAATATGTACATTTTCTCTTTTCCATTTTTTTGTTGTTATTATTTCAATTTTTTGTTGCTAATGCCTGGCAAGCACCCAAATGGCACCTAACCTACGTGAGAACAGGGGTTTCTTACTAACCTCCCAGGTATCCTAAGTGCACATCTACGTTGATTTGGGCCTCTAGACCCCTCGAATGATGATCCCGCCGGCTAAGACTTACCCTGATGACAATACCGTCATGCCATGCTTAGGCTCCCAGTCGCTTCCGACCACAGGGATTCACCCAAAAGGTGTTTGAGGTAAGAGATTTACCCGACCCGGGTCTGTTTCCTCACAACTCTAGATGGTATATGATGGAACACCCTGGAACCCTAACGACCAACCGCGCGACGCTGACCCGGAATCAGACGCCGTCGCACCCATAGGTGACGTGCTTGCATTGGCCTAAGCCCGAGGTTAAATAAGAAGACATCAAGGTGGTAAACAGGGGTCTTGACCAACCAGAAACACGGAGACTCCTTCGCAGCGATAGCTTTTACTTTTCAAAGTAGGCAACCAAATGTGTATATTAAAATAAGGTCGCAGACCCTGGGCAGTTTTTACCTTTCAGAAACTCCATCGAACCTTCATCTTTAGAGGGAGAAGGAAGAGTGTAGGGGATAAACCTGCTGAGAGGACCGGCAAAGCCGTTAACCCGGTGAGCGAATAAGGGCCCATTAACTCTTTCCTTTCGGACAACTTCGGACCAAATCTCGAGCATTTACATTCCACGGCCCCTTTCATAGATTCAGACTTTTGCTTTGAGGGGTTCCGTTTATCGCAACAGGCACGGTCACGACCAGGCTTTTCTTTTGATTTTGATTTTATATTTCTTTTTATGAGGGAGATATAGTCGTTTGACGTTTGTGGGTTCCCTTTTCGTATGCCTGCGGGGACACTGCCCTCTTCTCGTGCTCTGATCGATGCTCGAGGAAATGGATCCTACTCTTGCCTTTGGGGTTTGAGTTTCGATTTCTCATGCTCAGCGTTTTAAGGGTGCCGACTGTCTCATTTGGTCGAAGAGAAAAGAATAAAGATTACAGCTTCCGGAGATCTTCTGGGTGGGGCCCCACCGTAGGTGATGCTACCGACTTTTTTTGAATAAAATACATAAGTGAGCACATGTTAGCTTCCTTCGAGCGAGCATAGGCCGACGTGGCCGGACAGGGATCTCCACGGTTCTGGCAAACCAAGACCCGGTGCCTACCAAGCCTTAATGGGCCCTATCCTAACATGGAGGTTAGATGCAGTGACTTAACTACATGGTGACTGCCAGGCATCGGCATTTTGAATTTTCCATATTTTTAGTGGTTTTCGGTATTTCTATGTTTTTGATGTTTTTTATCTTTTCATCATTTTTTTGTTTGTTTTGTGCTAAGGGTAGTATTTCTTAAGATAAAGCCCATTCCAAGGGTGGGATAACTCGGTCCCTTCGGCGTTGACTAGCTTGTAGGCATTGCCAGGGTACACGGCTGGAATTATAAATGGTCCTTCCCAATTAGGTTGGAGCTTAGAACGCGGCCCTCCAGGTTTGACAAAAATTCTTTTTACGACCATCTCACCGACTTTGAATTTTCTCTCAACGACTTTCTTTTGGTAAAAGCGAGCGAGCCTATTTTGATACACACGCGCGTGTTCGGCAACGGCCAGCCGCTTCTCATCCAAGAGTTCCAACTGGGCGAGGAGTGAATTACAACGATCATCGAGGGGAAATTCCTCGTCCAATTGTACCCTGAGAGAAGGGATCAGAGTCTCATACGGGACTACCGCTTCCATACCATAAGTAAGGGCAAATGGAGTCTGCCCGGTGGGGGTACGGATTGAAGTGCGATAGGCCCATAGGGCTTCGATAAGTTTTTCTGGCCAGTCTGAAAACTTACTAGACTCGCAGGTTTTTTTGATGATTTTGAGCAATGTTTTATTGGTGGCCTCCGCTTGGCCGTTACCTTGTGGGTAATAAGGCGATGAATGATGCAATGCAATTGCGTACCTTTTGCAGAGGTCCTGTAGGTCCTGAGAAATGAACTGTGGCCCATTGTCGGTGACGATCGTGCTTGGGACGCCGAATCTGGCGAGGATGTTCTTCATGATGAACTTGTAAACTATTGACGCCTTGATTTCCGTGTAAGCTTCGGCTTCGGCCTATTTGGTGAAGTATTCCGTCGCAGTAAGGATGAAAGATTTCTGCTTGGTGAGGGAATTGGGATCACCTAGGGGACCAATGATGTCGAATGCCCACATGGAGAAAGGCCACGGGGAGGATATTGGATGAAGTGAGAAAGATGGTGAATGGATTTTATCGGCGTGAAGTTGACACTTGACACACCTACGGACATAGACAGCACAATCTTCTTCCATAGTGGGCCAATAAAAGCCTTGGCGAATGATCTTCTTGGCGAGCATCTGACTATTCACGTGGCCATCGCACACACCCGAGTGCGTCTCCTCCACACATTTCCAAACCTCATCGTCACCAAGACATCTTAACAGAATACCAGTAAGGCTCCTTCTATAGAGTAGACCTCCAACCAAAGTATATTTCTGAGCCACCCTTCTTATGGCTTTCTTGTCCTCTGTGGTGGCCCCTTCAGGATTAGACTGATCTTGGCAGTATTTGACGATTTCATAGAACCATGGTTTCTCTTCATCAGCCAGTTCTTCTTCAACCTCTGCCAACATGATCTCCCTCTTCTCAAGGATATCTTCCTGCAGGATCTTTCTTGCTATCATGTCTTTGATATTTACGTAGGAAGCATCATCGATTGCAGGGGCGTGAAGTTTGTAGATGGAAATGGACTCAAACCATCTTCCTAGAGGGAACCTTATGGATGATGCCAACGAGGCGAGGGCATCGGCGAGAATATTCTGATGACGAGGGACATGAACAAAGATCAGTTTGGTTAACAGTTTGGCAAAGACAGCAGTGAGTTCTTGGTATGACTTGAGTTTGGGATCGCGAGTGCGATATTTAGTGAGCACCTGGCGAAGGATGAGTTGACTATCACCTACGACTCGCAACTCAGTGATACGAAAAGAATGAGTGAGTTCTAGGCCAGCTAGAAGAGCTTCATATTCGGATATATTGTTGGTAACTGGAAATTTGAGCTAGTATGCCAATGAGAATGTGAGGCCTTCAGGCGACAGGAGGGCGACGCCGATTCCTCTCCCTTGAGAATTCAGAGCTCCATCAAAATATAGCGTCCACATTGGCTCATCTGATTGGTTGACGGATATTAGTTCCTCATCTGGAAACTCTGATTAGACGGGATCGAACTTGGGAAGAGGATGGTGAGCGAGATGCTTGGCTATGGCATAGCCTTTAATTGCCTTTTACTAGATGTAGGTGATGTCGAACTGAGATAGAAAACTTTACCAGCGTGCTAGCCTATCCGTAAGGATGGATTTCTCCAGAAGGAATTTGATAGGATTCATTCGAGCAATCAAGTGGACTTCATGAGCTAAGAAGTAGTGCTTCAATTTCTGCACTACCCAAACGAGGGCAGCACAGGTTTTCTCCATGACGGTGTACTTCTGCTCACAGGGATTGAGAAGTTTGGACAAGTAATAGGTTGCCCGTTCCTTGCCTTCTTCATCAGCTTGTGCGAGGACGGCTCCCACGGAGTCATCCAAGACTGAGACGTAAAGGATAAGAGGTTTTTCTGGTTTAGGTGGAATGAGAACGGGTGGACTAGCCAGATATTCTTTCAACCCTTCAAAAGCTTTCTGACACTTAGAATTCCAGTGGAATTCTACTCCTGGCTTGGTCAACTCGTAGAGAGGTCTACACCTTTGTGAATGTTGGGACACAAACCGACGAATAAACTGCAACCTCCCGATTAAACCTCGGACTTCCCTCAAATTCTTGGGAGGCGGCATATCCCTGATAGCTTTAGCTTTGTCAGGATCTATCTCGATCCCTCTTTTACTCACAATGAACCCCAGCAATTTACCTGACGACACACCAAACACACACTTCTTCGGGTTCATTTTCAATTGGAACTCCCTTGACCTCTGCAAGACCTTAGCCAAAACTTCTGGATGTTCCATCCTGGTCCTTGATTTCACCAACAAGTCATCCACATACACTTCCAGATATATGTGCATCATGTCATGAAATATGGCCATCATCGCTCTTTGGTAAGTAGCTCCAGCATTCTTTAATCCGAACGGCATGATCACGTAACAATATGTTCCCCAAGGGGTAGTGAATGACATCTTTTCCTGATCCTCTTCTGCCAAACGAATTTGATTGTATCCTGAAAATCCATCCATAAAAGAGAGGGTCTCATAACCTGCCGTGTTATCGATCAACACATCAATGTGAGGCAAGGGAAAATCATCCTTTGGACACGCGCGGTTAAGGTCCCGGAAGTCGATGCAAATCCTGACTTTCCCATCTTTCTTCATGACCGGGACAATGTTCGCCACCCATTGAGGATAAAGGACGACTCTAATGAACCTGGCTTTATGGAGCTTATCGACCTCTTCTTTCATTTTCAAAGCCATCTGAGGGTGGAAACGCCTTAACGTTTGTTTTACCGAGACGGACCCTGGTTTTAAGGTTAAACGGTGTTCGACCAAGGTTGAATCTAGACCCGGCATATCCTCGTAGCTCCATGCAAACGTGTCCTTATATTCCTTGAGAACCTCAATTAATGCCCCTTCTTCAGAGGGTGGTAGGTTGTCACTTATGAGGATGATCCTAGGGTCTTCCTCAGTTCCCAAGTTGACTTCTTTGGTGTATTCTTCTACGGCGGCTGACGGCTCGTCGAATCTCCTCATTCCACTAGCGTATGCGCCCGCCGCATCCTCATATTCTTCACCCTCATCTTCAGTGGGGCATTCTTCATCCGTGATCTCGTAGACTCCATACCCTTCATCAAATGCACAGTCGCCCTCACATTCTATTTCCGGTAGCTGGATGGGGTTTTCTAACAACTGGGGGATGGCAAGAAGGGCCTGACATCTGGCGGCTAAATCCCGAAGGAATCGACGAGGGATCTGCCTACCCTTGGATTTCTTCCTAGGTACTACCCTTGGCCTATCATTCCTAGATTGACTGACAATATTTACAGAAGAAGAGGAAGACGAAGAGGATGGTGTAGAATGTACAGGAGAAGACCCCCCCAGAGGAGGGGTAGAAAAGGTCGCTCATCGGACCTTGGACGGGTGGTCCGCAGAGCGGGACGCACCCGTGGGAGATGTAGGAGGTTTCCTCAATGAAGATGTGTTGTTGGGGAGTTTGAAAATTGACGTTTTTTTTTCATTTTCAGTTTTAATGACAAAGCAGTGAAAAGAGATTGGAGGAGAGAGAAAAGTGGTTATGGCTAGAGGATTGTGAGGCTCATAGAGCAGATCATGGTTGAAGACCTGGCGCGGGTTGAAAAGCCCGCTCAGGTATGTAGGCAAAGAAGGGGACCTGGGAAGATCATCAGACAATTGTCTGGCCCAGGAAGATGATATCAGCAAAGGCTGAGACGAGTGGATGGAGAAGATGGCGGGTAATGAGCCGTCGACGGCAATGTTGAGGATGGATGAAGATCCGTCGATGACAGGGTCCTTCTGGCGAGGACGAGGATAGTTTGGAACCTTGGCAAGAGTGGTAATATTCTCTGGTATTTCGAAGATCAATGGTGGTCCTTCAAGCTGCGGAGACGAGAACATCCTTTCCAGTGCAACGGAAATGTCCCGTATGTCGAACCATTTGTTCCACTCGCATTCCGGATCTTTGATCTTGCCTCTTTTGGTGATCCTCGGATATTTTTCAGCCAAATATACAGCATGTGATCTCCCATATGCTTCTCGTGGGTAATCTCCCATCTGAACAACGGGCCCTCTGTTGAAGTGGTTTGATATAGTCCATGTGAGGGGCTTCCAATCCGCCTCGAACGGTCCTTTGAAGCCTAGGCCAAACCTGCGGTTCGGCCTAATTTCCTTTGGCGGTTTGAGCCTACCCTGTAACTGTGCGCCCAGACCTTTACCCTGTTGGTAGCTGATGTTCCTCATAATCTCCCACCCTTTGGAGTGAAAAGGGAGATATGATGTTGTGGTTGCCCTGACCGGCTCCTTTGGTGCTAGTGGAACGTGAGATAGATCACGCACGTCCAGCAATGATAATATGGGCCGATGAGATGGTCACACAGAGGGCAGAGAGGTGTTGATAGCATCCACTGTGTGAAGGACAGGTGTACTGACCACTTTAATAATCCTCCCATTGTAAGGAAACTTCAAGCACTGATGGTTGGTGGAAGGCACAGCGTCCATGGCTTCGATGTAAGGGCGACCCAGTATAGCCTTGAATGTGGGGTCCATGTCGAGGACATGGAATTCCGTGGGAATTGACATGGGTCCTACTTCTGCCTTTAGAATAATCATCCCCTGTGGCGGCCTTTTGCTATTGTCATAAGCCGTGACCGTGATCGAGGAAGGTCTTATTTGTTCCTCGTCGACCCCACACAACTGAAGGGTGTCCATGGAGATCACATTTATGGACGCACCCGTGTCCACAAGACACGGGTTTATGGATACCCCATTAATTTTTATTGAAATGCACAATGCATATTTCCGAGCTTCCTTGGGAGCGAGCTCATAGTTGTGGAACATGATGGCTGGTTGTGTGTCTGTTGGGGTCAGGACGGTCGAAATCTTCTCCACGGGGAGGTCCTCATTAACCATGACTTTTCGAAGGTATTCCATCAAGGCCGCCTGGTGGGATGTGGATCTTTGAAGTAGCTCTAGGATGGAGATCCGAGCAGGTGTCTTGTCCAAGTGTTTCAATAGATCATACTGTGTTCTAGGGATAGCTCTTTCTGGTTGTTCTCCATCATCCTTCTCTGGCTGAGATTGCTCAGGATTCTGACTGTTGTGGGGGAAAATCCTGTGGAAAATCCTTCCACTCCGGAGCACCATTGCCTGCGGCTTTTGTACCTCTGTGGGGGTAGCAGTGGGTTTTAACAGGGATTTGAGGGGTAGCGGTGGAGGAATGGTTGATGAAGCAGGGGTGACGACGGGAGCAGGGATTCTGATGAGGGGTTTGTTAGGTGGAGGCATGGTTGAGGTAGAGGGGATATCGCGCGGATTATGAAGGATAAGGGGTCTGGAAGGCGGAGGTGGAGACGAAGTAGAAGTGGGTAGGGCTTGAAGTGGGCAATGATTTTGAGGTGGGTGATGGGTAATGAGTGGTTTTGAAGGCATTAGTGGTGATACGGTGGAGAAAGACGGGGTTATGTATGGTTGACGGATGATAAGGGGTTTAGAAGACGTAGGGGTAAATGTGGTAGAGGTGGATGGTAAAGTGGGGGAGTGGGAGAAGATGAAAGGGTGTGAAGGCGTAGTGGAGAGTGTCGGTTGATAGGGGATCGGGGTACGGATGAGAGGGCGTAATGGTAGTGGAAATGGTGAAGGTGATACTGACGCGGGTTGATGAGAGAGAGGTGCTACCCGGGCAAGGCAAGGGTGTTGCGTGATGATAGGATTGGCGGTAGAAAGAATGGAGGTACTTTCCTGGTGCCACACCTGCTCTCTCCCGACCTCCGGGAAGGAGGAGATGGGGTTAACCTGATGATTGGGCTGTTGGTGCTCCGGTAATGGATTCTGGATTATGCCCATGTCGGGCTGTTGTTGTGGGGCCTGCTGAGGCTGTTGTTGTTGTTGTGGTTGCTGCTGCTGCTGTTGTAACTGCTGCTGTGGCCTATGAGGAGGTCTCCTAGCCTTGAGAGCGGCGACGTATCGTCTCATTTCATCCCAATCTATTTGATGTTCATCATTCATATCGTGGATGTAATCTTTGAAATGGAAGCAGTAATCTACTGTGTGTCCTGGCTGCCTGTGGTAGACGCAGTATTTGGAGGTATCAACATTCGGGGGCCACACGGGCCTTTCTCTGGGTAGGGCGAGTTGGTTTGATGCCATGAGGGCATTAAAAATGTCTGCTAAGGTTTCTGGCAATGGTGAATAGTAGGCTCTCTTGGGACCGACCGGCCTCCTTTGTTGCTGTTGGGGACCATAGTTCCCCGGGGGTGGAACTTGGTTGTACTGAAGCAGTGGTTGTTGTTGCTGAGGTTGTGGTTGTTGTTGCTGGGGTTGACGTAATGGAGGCATATTATTCTGGGGTGGATTATTTTGGGGTGGAGGACGAAGAGGGAAAGGACCTGGTTGGAGGGGAAGTCGGGGGCATTTGTGGAGGCCTTGGGTTGACTGCATAGTTTGCATTGTTGACCGCACCCACTTGCTCATTTGTCACGACCCCTTCTGTGGCTCCGCCCAGGACACCAGCGCCTGTCTTTCTGACTACTTTGGGCTTCGATGACTCAAACATGTTCATAATGGGGGAGTCTTTTAACTGGGTTTGGATGTACCGGGCCCTTTCATAGAGTTCCTCCATTGTAGTAAGTTTATTCATGGCCAGGACATGTCTGAACTGTGGGGTTGCATTAGACACAATCATCTTCACTTGTTCAGGCTCGGAGAGGGTATCCCTTATTCTTTCCGCCAGAGACCTCCATCTATCAGCATAGCGGACAAAATCTTCGTCAGGCTTCATCTTTTCGGCGACTAGGTCGGTAATGGAGAGTGAGGGACCGACCCTATCCCTATATTTCTGCAAGAACCTTCTCTGGACTATTTCAAAATTCTCGGCCTCGCGGGGCTCCAAGGAATAGAACCACTCAAGCGCGGGACCATCCAATGATCTTCGAAAGAGGTATGCCAGGGACCTCTGATCATTTTGCCAATATGAGGATTCATATATGAAATCCTTGAGGTGAATGAAGGGGTTGCCGGTACCATTGTATCTGCGGTACGTGGGCATTTCGTAGGGAGGAAGATGAATGACGGGAAGGATTGGCAAAGTAACCTCCGGGGTGGCTTTCACGTCCACCATTCTTCTCAGATTTTGAAACTGCTCGTCCATGCGATTGAACCTATTGAGGAGCGATTGGGCGAGCTCCTCTGGAGGTGAAGGTGGCACTTGCCACTGGGGGAGAAACTGTCTCCCGGAGACTTGAGGGGGGAACCCATAATGAGAGGGACCTGTCGGACCGCCGACAGTTGGCCCTGGCTGAAGCGGTGTGTGGGGAACAACGGGAGTTTGAGATTGTGACGGGAACTGGAATGAGGGTGGTTGTTGGGTCGCTTGTCCTTGAAGCGAGGGAGACTGGATGGCTTGTGCCAATGAAGGAGATGGAATGGCCTGCACGGACTCTTGGAGAGGTGCGATGGCCGGAGTTGATTCCTGGGGCGTGGGGGAAATAGATTTCCCCTTCAGAATGGCCTGGAAGGCCCGGAGCTGTTCAGAGGTAAGCTCCGTGTTGGCAAGGACGCCCAGTAAGGAAGAGATATCCTGTAGTGGGGACGTGTCCCCGGCAATAACCTGCACCTCATGTGAGGGCTCATGAGAAGGACCCGAGTCTATAGCATAGACTCGCGGGTCGGCTGACAAATCACGACTAGGGTGGTTCTCCTCAAAAGACTCGTGAGCCATGCTCACAGTTTTCCCAGAACGTAAAAACATACACTAGCAAGCAGGTATCTGAGATTATCAAACAAGTGGATGCCTTTACGCCCTTTTTTTTGTGTTTTGATTTTGATGATTTTTTTTATTTTTAGCGAGATCCGAAGTTCACACAAAATAGGGACCCTAGTTTATTTTTGTTTCACCGCCGTGTCAGCTAGGGTCTCTCGTCTCACCACGAATGGGATGACTAACTCCGGGGAACTTCAATGGTACAACCAGCCCAGTGAACGAAGAGGAGATTCTTCGATGTCGGGGACTTACGGAGGTCCCGGTGGAGGAGATTCTAGTCCGTTGAGAGGAATTCTCAAACGGAGAGTCCTTCCTTCACCGGGAAAGGGTGATCCTTAAAAAAATGAAAAAGGATATAAAAGAGGGATGGATGTATGCAATGGAATGCTGACAAAGATATAGAGTAAGAAAATAACAGAAATAACAAACATATAATGAACACCCAACCAATCACAACTAACAGTGCTGCCATGAGCACAACGGGGGCGCGCGAGGGCGCCAAGGTGGAGAGGCACGGACGGTGCCGAACTTGCAAGGGTAGCCAAAAGGAAGCAGTAGACGTCCCACCGTGATCGCCAATCTGTGAGCGACGTCACGCGGTTCGGAGAGCGAAGAGGACGCGGAGCGCGCGGGCTCCTCTTTTGTTTGCTGCAACACAGAAATAAGAGAAAAGAGAAGGGGCCACCACGGGAGATTGCTCCGGCGGGGCGAGTGGGACAAATGTAATATAGCAAGATATGGGGGTTAAACGGCCATAGCGGGAAGTGACTCGCCACGACCTCGGGGGGACGGGAATGGTGCAGAAATTAAATAGCAAGAATTGAAACGGCCATTGGGGAAGTGACTCGCCGCGGCCTCGAGAATATGAGCAGATAAGAATATAACAAAATATAAGGAGAATATAAAGAGCGGGAATTTAAACGGCCATTGGGGAAGTGACTCGCCGCGGCCTCTAGAATATGAATAGATAAGAATATAACAGAATATAAAGAGAATATAAGAGCGGGAATTTAAACGGCCATTGGGGAAGTGACTCGCCGCGGCCTCGAGAACATGAATAGATAAGGATATAACATATAAGAACGGGAATTTAAACGGCCATTGGGGAAGTGACTCGCCGCGGCCTCGAGAACATGAATAGATAAGAATATAACATATAAGAACGGGAATTTAAACGGCCATTGGGGAAGTGACTCGCTGCGGCCTCGAGAACAAGATGTGATCACCAGGGGCCAAAAGACCCCAAAATAAAGAAAGTGATCGCGCCTACCTCAAGAGCGGGAGATGGCGGGTTGCTTCTTCCTCCCCCTTCGGCCGGCCGACGGAGAGGGCTTTCCTTGGTTACCCTTGCAAAACAGTAGACAATAACGAACGGAATTAGAAAATGGCAGTGTAGTAACAATTCCTTGCAATAAAAGTAACGAGATCGTGACCTGACACACACCTGGTTGGTGTGGTTTTAAACCCCTCTCGGACTCGAGTAGGAGGAAAATGCGATGATGAATGCAAGAAGTATGCAAGAGACGACGCCCTTATGTAGGGAGATAGAGGATGCAGTATGATGAATGTAAAGAACTACGGAGAAAAAGGGGAAGAAAAGGGTTATTGGAGGAGCTGAGGGTGAGATCCGGCGGAGCTCCGGCAGCATAGGGACGACGTGGAAGTGCGGTGGACGAAGATAGCCTTCCTCTCGCGAGCCTGGACACCCGAGAAGCTGGCAGAACCTCCACCTACAAAAGACCCCACGGGTTAGAAATGACTCCGGTAGCCTCTAGGCTCCGGCAGCCTATCGGATCTCTTAGAAGCTCCCCCAGAACTGAGGGGGTGGGCCTCTATTTATAGGGCTCCGGAGGGTGGAGGCGTCCAGGACCCTGGACACCTCCATTAGGGCCGAACTAATATTTTATTCTATTTTTATTTATTTTTTTGGAATATTTTTGTGGAGGCGTCCAGGGCCCTGGACGCCTCCAATAGGTCCACCGAACCCCACCGACGGTCGCACACGGTTTGGCACAACGCGTGGTTTCGTGAGCGACGCCTCGTGATTTTAAAATGGGCGCGTCCAGCTGTCTGGACGTCTCTATAATTTGGATCCTTTCACATACGACAAACCGACGTTCGGTGGCCGGCGCCCGTGATGAGTTGATGGAGGCGTACAGGGTCCTGGACGCCTCCAAGAAAATATATTTTTATTTTTATTTTGTTTTTCTATGCCAAAGCTGGCATTTTATTTTTTATATTTTATATTTTTGTTTTTATGGAGGCGTCCAGGGTCCTGGATGTCTCCATTAATATATTATTTTTATTTGGCTTTTGGTTTATTTGAAAATAAATTAAAAGGAATGGGGGCGTCCAGGGGCCTGGACGCCCCCAAAAAGACCCACCCGGATCCTCGGACAAGGTGTTGGCGGCTGCCCGGCAGACACCCTTCTTGGTTCCGGAACCTCCTGATGCGTCTGACTGGTGTTGATGCCGTCCGAATGCCGTGACGAGACGATTCCGGATGCCGAAAAGGGCGGAAGACTCAAGAAAGGAAGCACTCAAGTGATAAACGAAGACAAGAAATGAAGCACTCAAGTGATTCAAAACGCGTAAGCTGTCGCGGGGCGTTGTATAGTGATATGAGACTTTCTCAGGAGACGTCAGGAATAGCGTGTCTACAGTAAGGAGCTTCCTAGAAGCCGTTTCAAGCTCACCCTCAATGGCCGCGTCGACGCAATGATGTGAAGCTTCTTCAGTCAATTTCTATCAGATCTGTAACAATTCGAAGACCTTACAGGGACCAAAAGTCAGCGACGTAAACCTCTAAAAACATATTTTTTAAGGTCTGGAAAAAGTTCCTAGGACACACAACTGTCCTTGTCATCATGAGTTACCAGAACAACCTTTTGGACAAGGGATCTGTCAGTTAGCATTTGTGGGAAAGGTCACCTTTCTCGGGAACCTGTTTTTTGCACCTAACCAATCAGGTTGCTGTCCTAAAAGTTATCTAGGATAGAGGAGTGTACCCCCTTGTCCTGAACCAATCAGGAGGAGGATTTGGAAGACCCTTTTAACCAAAGAATTCCTATTTTTCTCCAACCAATCAAACGGGAAAAGCTTGGAGGGAAAATTTCTACTGCTTATGCCAATAAAATAGAAGCATCCTACATGATGGGCTGCTGCTGCTGGGGTTGCAAGCCTCCTGGAGAAGAGCCGAACGTGAGAGAGAAAGAAAAAGGAAGAAGTAGAAGTGGTTGCTCTAGGCATCTACGAGGAAAACGTGAGAGCTAGAGAGGTGAAGAAGGGGCTGCAGCCAAGTTAGTCGGCCATGATTTCCTTGAGTCAGTGATTCACACCACCATTCGTTGTGCTCTTCATGTTGCAGTAGTTGCACTTGCAGTTTCCCATTTTGAGTTTGTTGTTTCGTTTCTCTACCACAAACTAGTCTGTGTATGGGGGTTGTCGTCCTTGTGTGAGCTGCGATTGCAGTGTGTGTGTTTGTTCTTCCTTGTTCTTGTTTGTTCTTTTGGGGCTTGTCCCCATGAGCTACGTGTTGCAGCGTGAGGAGCTTGCTCCTCGTGTGTGTGTGTGTGGGGGGGGGGGGGGGGTGTCCCCGTGTTCTGCTGGGTTCTCCAGCGTGTGTGTGTTTTCTCTTTTGGCCAAAGAGTGGAAGCCTCACCAAGTTGGTGAGGGGTGGACGTAGGCGTGCTAAGGAGCAGCCGAACCACCTTAAAAACCCTGTGTTGTGGTTTGCTATGCGATATCCATCTCGTCTACCTCTCCTTCGTAGGTGCTCTGATGTGTTAAGTGCATTCAATATCATTTCGCTGCCAACCTTTCGCTTGCTAGCCTAGTGTTGTGCTTGATTTGGTCTCACTATTTTACTTTGTTTGACCGTATTTTTAAAATTGCCAGAGATTGAGTGTAGGATCTATACACCCCCCCTTTAGATCCTCTCATACCATCCAACAGGGCGCGGTCAGCTTGTCGTAGTTGTTGACACCCATTTTCAGCCCTCAAGTTGCGTCATTTTTCTTATTCATCATTTTTGATGTCCCGAATTACCCATTATTTTGGAGCCTTCATTGGATAAATTTTGAACCCATTTCATTGTTCCCTAGTCTTTGAAATTCAGAGATCATGATTTCTTAAAGTCCTGGAGCTTATCTTATCAACTTCCAGCCTTCCAAGTCGACTTGCGGCCCATTTGGGTCGACTTCCATCAAGCATTCGGCCCCTTTCATTGCGTAGTCCTAAACACGGACCTTTTCTATCCTCTTCTGGTCCTCTATTCATTAAGTGCCCTTTACCATAGTTGTTCATTTTTGAAAGCCGTAGATTTTCTTCTTCTACACCATTGGCCATTTCTCCATCGATTTCAAGTTATTTGCATTTTTCTGGCATGCTACATTGTTTACTCGTGAACCCAACATTTTTCCTATGTTCATGCCCCATTTTATCTCTCTTTTGATCGTCTTCTCATCTTACTTCCTTCATAAAAGTTGTTCAATGTTTTGTTATCTACAATTTCTTCTTCTACAACTTTCACTAGTTCTGCACCGTTTTCAAGATATGCTCTAATTTCCAAAATCTATTGCATCTTGCCCAAAAAATGTCTTACATCAGCCTAGCGGTCTTGGGAAGACCGCTAGGTGATGGTGGTGGTCTTCCCAAGATCGCTAGGCTCCAAACAATGTCCGTTTTGCCCCGTTTCACCTCTTATTGCCTTACGGTCCTCCCTAGACCGTTTTTAGTCCCCTTGCAATCCTCCCAAGATCATTTTTGTCCCTTTGCGACACTGCGATAGACCGTTTTTAGAACAGAGTCCGGATGTTCCCGAACTCCGATTTCTTCGCCGTTGGGCTCTTTGAACTCCTTGTTGACACCACTTTTGAAGGATATTAGCCTCCACCTTGGTTTCCTTCGACTTGGGACTCTTCCCACCACTATTATCTGGAGATTTATCAATCTAAATCCCCGAAAGTGGGTTATTATCTCCTATTTTGAACTAGGGCTTCCTGCACTGCTATATAAAGAACCTAGGTTCACAGGTCGCGAAGGGGGGCTTTTTCTTGGTTCGGGGCGAAGCCATGCTGCACCGTCTACTCACAACTTCGACCCTGACTTGAAGAGCGAAGTATTAGCTTTCAATTCCATGCTCAAGGGCTCAATTTCATCATCTCTTCTCTTAGTTATCTCCTCCTCAATTTCACAAATCATCACAACTGCACTTTCTTGCACTCTGCTTGCACTTTTCCTTGTTTTGCATGCACTCTCCCTGCAGTTATATTGCGTGTTTTCTCCTCCTACTTGTCTTATTCTCATCACAACACACACACCTATCTTTTGCACCCTTCCACAGGGGTTAAAAACCTCCCCCCAGTGCGTTCTCCCTCAATTTCTAACCTTATTTTATCACTGCGGGATTGATGCTACACATGCATGTTTCTAATGAGTTTTTCTCTTGTGTTTTATCTTTGTTTTGTAGGATAGCATGATTGAACGTGAGGCCCTCTTCCTCTATCGGATTGGAAGGAGAGAAGGTTGAATCCACAAAGTTCCCCGCACCCCGTTCCTTAAGCGCGATCAAGTCTTCATCTTTCCAAGGTACACGACATCGTTGCACTCATCTCTTCATCCTTTTGGCATTGTTAACCCTTTTTGGTGATCACGGTACGTTTTCCTATTTATTCATCGCCCCTTCGTTCATTATCTTCCAAGCTTGTTCATGCTCATATGATATTAGCATAGTTTGGGGCGGGGTAAAAGAGGGTAGAATAAACATCAACAACCTTAGTTTTTTGGCAATCACGGTGGGACACCTAGTGCCCATCATGTTATTCATGCTCTTTTGTAAGTTGGGTGTGTGCATGTGCATGTTTAGATAGTATTTTCTTCATTTTCCTATTGTTCTGGGCATTTTTGGGTCTGTTAGGGCCTTGCGGTCCTCTCCAGGACCGCCAGGCACCCCTAGTGGTCATCACTGGGCCGCCAGGGCCTTTCTGCTGGCGTTGCGGTCGTTTGGTAGACCACAAGGGGGTGAAAAATGATCATCCAAGGGCCACTTTTTGATTCTGGCAGGTCTGCGTAGACGCTCACGGGGGCGTCTTTCTTGGGCGATTTAGTTGATTTCCCGTGGTCGGATTGTCCTATTCTTGGGCCCGTTCTGTAGCCCTTTGTATTATCTTTCCATCCATATATCATATGCATCATTTGAGTCATGCTTGCATAGTTTAATCTTACCTTCATTTTTGAGTTTTCTGCATAAAGCCTGTAGGCAGACCGAGGGACAGGTTCACTGGTACGTCTTTCCTTGATGATTTGATTGTGCTCCTGAAGTCTGATTGCTTGTTTCTTGGTCCCATCTTGTTCCCCTTTGTATTGTCTTTCCATCTATATATTGTTTGCATTATTTGGGTCACGTTTGCATAGTTAAATTGATGGGACATCGGAGCCAGCCAATTCATTTACTTTTGTTTAGATATTTTTCAGTATTTATTTGGAGTGTATTTGGGTGTGTATTTGTATTTGTGGGTATTTATAAGTGTAATTGGGGTCAAGGGTGTAATATGGGCTCATTTCATTCAAGGGTCCAATTAAAGGTCCTATTTTGACATTGGGCCTTTATATTAATTGGAGCCCAATTGGGCCTCTCTCTCTCTCTCTTGGTGGGCTTCCTAATTTGGATGGCCCAATAGGTTGGTCAATGGTCCATAGGCCCATTAATGTGGTCCTTGGTCCAAGGTAGAACTTGGACCAAGTTGCCAAGTTGGACCAACAGAGAGGGGCGCCCCCTCTCTTGTCCCATATGGGATTTGTTTATCCTTTTTTATCCCTTTCCCCATTATGCCGCTTTGACCAAGGGTATTAGAGGTCATTTTCTTAGGTATAGGGTTTTGGTATAAAGACCCTCTTGTAATATTTTTGGGAGATTAATGAAGAAAAATATTGTGAATTGCCAAGGGTGCACCCCCCCTCTCTCTTGTTCTTCTTGTTCTTCCTCTTCCTCTTCCTTGCAGCAGCAAGATCTAGGGTGTGAGGCCCTTTCTTGGGAGTGATTCCCAATTCTATCTCTTCCTATGGTTACCAGGTTTGATCACCGCCGCCACCGCCTCCGTTCGTGCCGCCATCAAGCCACCACAGCCATCTTTCCGAGCAGCTGTCCTAAGCTGCGACCTGTAGATCAAAAAATTAAAGAAGAGGCTATAGCTCCAGATCCGACCGTCAGATGGAGCTGATCTTTTGAGGGTTGGTTTCCCCAGTTCTTATTCACTCCCAGTTTAAATTTCACGTAGATCAAAGTCCATTTGAGTCTCTTCCCAATCATTTGTTTCCCCCTCACACAGTTTGCCTGTGTGTAGATCTGTGAGATAGTAGTCCGTTGTTTTATTTTTCCCACCCCCTAGCCATCTTCTAAAATTATAAAAACATTCATGCATGATCCCCACTTCCCACCCTATCATCCATAAAATTCCCAAGGTCTAGATCCACCTTCACCCCCATGGTCAAAATTCATTCTCAGGCAGAACCCGATCTGCCCTGTGAGATCTGTCTTTCGAGCCAGAAATAGTTGACATGTTGCAGAGATTTTTATTTTCAATTCAACTGTTGGATGGGTCTAAGTTTCCAATATGTCAAAGCCCTCTGAGTGCTCTTTGCAACGGCACTAATTTTGCCCCGATCCGACACCGGATCTGGTCGTGGCAGCCGTTTTCGTTGAAGCGCGCAGTTCTGCTCCAAACCTGGCCAACAAGGAAGGTGACCGTACAAATTCATCAGAAAATACGCCGGAGAAGATTCGGCAACGGCCAATCCCAGGGGTCGACCAGGGACCCTCCATCTTCATTCCAGTGAACTACCGCTTTCAGAAGCTCTTCAGGGGTCGTCGTCCCTTTGGAAGCCCTTGTTCCCTGTCCTATCATCCAACAAATAGCAGAACCGGAGCCGCTGCCGCAACCGCTCGGAACCCGCCGCCTTGCTGCCCGCCAACCCAAGTTCGGTACTCCCGGCGCCATTGTGTATCCCTTTACCTCCCTGCATGGAGTGGGCAATAAAAATCACTACTATAATTTAATTTTACCATTGTATAGGGAGTTACGGAACTTGGCCGGGACGTCTTCCCCACGCCCCGAGCATGGAGGTACATTCGCCTCTCTACTTGTCTTATTTGCTTAGCTAGTATAAGTTCTAGATGTCGCTGCATGTGAGTAGTTAACTTCCTAGCTAGTTAAAAATTAGTCACCGCTATGAGTTGTGAGTGCGAGACCCGTCCCGTGACTCATTCCGAGCACGAGAGTGAGCTGACCACCCGAGACTCAATGCCGATTTCTCAACCATGCAGATCGACACGTTTTCCTTACTGGGGACGATCGTGAGCGAGTACTTCTTATTTGGAGCACGCTTACCTCTTTGAGAACCATGTTAGGTGCCGAACCAGTCGTGTCATTGCTGGTCGCATCGTCTTAGGGGCGCGTCGTCACCTAGAGTCCCAATCTCGCAATAAGTCCGAGTCGAGTCTCATTGTGGTCCCACATCATAAATATTGTCATCATTTTCCCATTTTATGCATAAAATTTGCATGCATGTTCAGGGGCAGACTCACAGGTATGCTTTGCATTGGTGATTTATTTACCTCCTGGGTTCTGTTTGTGCTTGTTTTCGATCCTACATTTCTGTCCTTTACATTACCTTCATTTTCATTTATGATTTGCATGCATTTGATCATGTTTGCATGGTTTAATATTGTCTTGATTTTTTAGTTTTAGGCTAGACTTTGCATGCACTCCGGTGCACATAGGATCATGCATTCTTCATATTGTAGTTACATTCCTCCTTGGTAAGTGATCCTCTCGCCTCCATATTCCATGGGATTGACTAGGTGATCTTATCCGGGACCTCTGTAAGTCCCCGTGAGCCTTGGATTCTCACACGAACGCCGGGCCGGTTGTACCTTTCCACCCCTTAGGCTTGCATTTGCATACGTGTGAGGCAGTTAACCTTAGTCAACTTAAAGTCCGGACCTTATTCCCATAGCATTCCTATCTTGAGGGAATTATTCTAAACTCAAATCATTAAAAGGTCTATTAAAACATCTAAACTATTTCCCATCATATCAACTCGTTTGACTTGGGTGAAAACTCTCACATTATTTGTGTTGTTTGGACTTGTCCAAGCCCATTTTGTGGTATTGTGTTGCATTCTTTCATCATCTACATTTTTTTTGTTAGGTCCATTAATTTTAGCCCATTTTGTGTGTCCATTGTCTAGTCCATTGTCCAGTCCTGTAGTGCCCCAAAATTTATATATAATAATTTCTTGATTATTTATGGAATTTTCTGAGATTTATAAGGGCTAAATAAATTAATAAAGGGATTAATAAATGGGTTATAAGGCCCAATAGTATTAAATAATTAGCCTAGCCTATTTAATTTAAGACCCAAATGGTTACAAGACCAAGCCTATTAAGATAGGCCCATAATCTAGAAGGTTATTTAGTCTATTCATGGATTTTAAAGGATAATTACCCCTTATTTAGATAATTATAAGGATAAACAAACAAAAGAGTTTGAATTTTATTAAATTCTACGCACAGTGGATGTGGCGGTCTATCGTGCGACCGCCACAATCACGTAACGCACTAGGCTACGACCGTTACACTCTGTCAGCTCCGTGAATAGGGGGAAAAAATAAAAAGATTGGAACTTTGGGTTTCTATCTACTAGAGACCTAATTAGAAGAATGTGTAAGGTTACTAAGGACACTTAGAGATCGGGTTCTGGCCAACTAAGGACTCGAGAATCGATCTAATCCTCAAACCCTAGCCAAAAACCTATAAATAGGACCCAGTTCTGAACTGAGCGACCCTTACTTTTGGCTCGTGAAGAATCAAGGTAAGGAGATAGAATTTCGGATAAATTCTTTAGAGTATTTTATTCTTAATACTTTAGACTAACTACTCTCAAAATTTCATGATAGGAGGTCGAGTATCCAAGGAGTTAGGATCTTCTAAAGTTGCTGGTTTCATCACGCCAACCCAGGAAACTGTGCAACGGGGTGCTGAAGATCAGGAAATTGGAGAAACTAAACGAGGTAATTAGAGTTAGATGCTTTAGAACTTTTTGTTCCCAATAGTTTCATCTTCCTAACCTCCAAATTTCATGTCCTTAGGTCAAGAGACTGAGGAGTTAGAGCGACGTGAAGTTGAAAAAAAATCTCAGGAAGGGAAGAACTAGGGCGTGTCTTGAAGACCAAATTAGAAGCTTTAAAGCCCAGTTAGGAGGTAGGTCATCTCATGAACGGAAAAAACAACATGTTTTGGATAAATGCCCTCTGATTTTGCTTGATTACAAGCACTATAGGTCATGAATTCCATGTTTAAGTAGGGACATGCATACATGCATATCTTTAGCCTGAATGAAAAATAAAATGGTACTATCTTGTTAATTCATTGAAACTTATGCATCTAGATGGCCTTTACTTTGTTATCATGGTTAGAATAGTTGGTTATTGTGATTTTTCTTGCATGGGACATAGTTCCTTATCTTTTTTCGTTAGCAGGAGCTCTGACGGACTAACGTAGGACCGTCATACGATTTTAACGGTCTTAGGATCAGCCGTCACATCCTCTGTTATATCTCAATTCCCCGGTTGTCTCTGACGGGCCAAAGTAAGTGTGTTATAATACTGTAACGGCCCCCCGATAAACCGTCACAGTCCTGTGACGCGCCCATACTAGACCGTCAGAGTACTATTTTCTGTCAACCCGAGATAAGACTGAGGACAATCAAACTTACTTATAAATAAGCCTAGTTATCTAAGTTATAACCTTATTTCATGACTTGGAGTTTACTAATTGATTCATGATAGAAAATTTCATGTTCTAAGCATTTTTAGTTATTTTAAAGCATATGTTAATTTCTTTGCCTAAACTCTATAGTTGAATTTAAACTATGATTTTAAGTATTGTATTGATGGAGTTTTATCAGGGTTTCACATCGCTACACAGTCTTTTTCTATCTATAGAGTTATTTTCTTCAAATACATGGCATATATTCTGGTATATGTCCATTAGTTCACACTTTGTACTATAGGAACATATTCTTGAGCATGATGACCTCTCTATTGGATATTCCTTCCAATGGACTAGGAAATCTTGTTTCAAGGCCTCCGTAATTCTCCGCGAGTCTGGGATTCTCATTAGGACGCCGAGTTGGTTGTACCATTAAAGCCCAATTGTTAGAAAGCACTATCGATGTTTTCAGGTTCTAGGTATGTAACGGATCAATGTTAGACCGTCAGGTACGTCTAACGGACCAATCTATGACCGTCACATTAACTGAATCCTATTTATTATTTCTAGATTCGGCCATTGTAACGGCCTGAGACTAGAGCGTCACGATCGTGTAACGGCCCAGCATTAGACCGTCACAATTTCTTTGACCCGAGGTTTGACCCCAGGGTTGATATTCTAAAGTTCCTAGATGGATTATTGATGGTCTAGGACCTATCATATTGTCCAAAGAAACTTAATTTAAATCATGAATGATAATAAATGTACCGTTATGCTACCGAATTATTTCTATGAGCATAACCTTGTTTTAAGTCATTCTTGACCCCGCATTTCTTCATTGAAACGTTCATTGTTGATTATTGTTATCATGAACTTATTTACATTCTTGGCCATAATTTTATTGCTTGAAACATGGAAATAGCTTGATTTACACTTGAAGATGAGATCGAGCACTGATTGTATTCAAGGGCTCTATGCAAGTCCCCTCGACTGATTGCCGAAAACATACTATTATAAACCATTGGGTATGATGCTACTGGCGTCGCATTGCGCTGGGAGTACTTTCTCTATAAATAAGTGAAATCCACGATACACGTACACGTTACATGACTTTCTTGATTGTTACATGATATTCCACAGAAATTCACCAAATACTTGCTCATAAGCAAAAGATGTTGGGTGAGGAGTATGTGAACTTGCTAGTACATTCTCGATACATTCTTGTTCATGAAATGCCATGCTACACTCTTGTTACATTCTTGCTAGTTCATACTTGTTCATTCTATCTTACATGATCATCTTGTTACTTTGGTTTAATCGCGTGCTTGATCGCATTCGCATGATTTTACCTTATTTGCTTTAGAGCGAAAATGCTAATTACTTAAATATTTCTAATCATGTTGATGCGAAGATACCTATTGGGCAAGTGTGCTCATTACGTATTTCTAATCTTTTCAGGAGATGGAAGTGAGTCAGAATCAGATTCGGAGTATTCAAGTAGCGGATCCAAGAGTGAATGAAGAATGGGCAAAGACTTAGGAAGTCTATATTGTTTAGATTGAATCTATGTAATTTTTCTTATTCTTGAGTCTAGTACGAGAAAGAAAGTTGAATTGGTGGTTGTATTCGAATACTGATTGATAATGAAATAAAAGTTGGAGTTTGACTAAATTATTGTGCAAATTACCTTCTTATGTGTGATTGCCTTGCGCTCTGATCGTTCTTACTTGCAAGAGACTTACCATGCCGACTGTTCACGTTCCTCGAGCTAGTCTTTCACTGTCATAAAGACTCGAGACGTGACAGTTAAGTTGGTATCAGAGCCTAAGTCTCAGGACTTAGAGAGAAGAATCATGTCATAGGATAAGTCCAAGGTTAAAGGGCCCCTACCTATGAACTAAGGAAGAAATTTTCATACCCATGTGAGAATTGGGTAGAGCCCGGGATGAGATAATTAATTAGCTTTAAGATGATTTCTTCCAATTCCACGAGAAATAACAAGTTGTTATATTTCTCTCAGGTACCTTATTTTACAAATGGCTCATCGTGTAGATTGGAATGGCATGCAACAAACTGTTACCGGCCTTACGCAGGCATTGCAAACTATGGCCCAGGCAGGCGCAGGCGCAGGGGCAAGGGCTGGCAACTTACATCGCAATTTCTGGAGTTTAAACCCTCCACGTTTCTATGGCTCTTCTAATCCGGACGAAGCAGAGAATTGGATTGACGAGATGAACCGTATATTTGACGTCATCTAATGCACCGATCAAGAGAAGGTGCGTCTTGCAGCTTTTCAACCTAACAACGATTCCCGTACATGGTGGAAGTCAGCTCCGGCACCTCTGGCCGAAGCACCTCATACATGGGATGGTTTTCTCACCTTGTTCCGTGCAAAGTACTTTTCTGAGCATGTAAAAGAAAGACAGGCTATGGAGTTCACCTCTCTTCGACAAGGAATGTTGACAGTGGCAGAATATGAACTGCAATTCTCAAGGTTAGCACCTTATGCACCACATCTAATCAGTACCGATCTATTGAAAACCAATCGATTTATAGACGGGTTACGACCCGGTTTCATTCAGTAGCTCGGGACCCAAAACATCCGTACTTATGCGGAGATGGTTCAGCGGGCATACTTATGTGAAAGAACCTTAGAAAAGGTTGAGAAATTGAAAGGAAAAGGAGAAGAGTCTAGCCGATGATCTGATCGGCGTTATAAGAAAGAAAAGTTCAATATCACGGAGCCTCACAAAAGCCGTGATAGTAAGAAGTGATCCAGGAGCGGGAACGGTGGAAGTTCCCAGAAGAATAAGAAGATTAAGGAGGAGGAACAAGTCGCCACGGCTTGCACTTTTTGTGAAAAGTTCGGGCACTCGGCTGAAGAATGCTGGAAGCGTCTTGGCGCTTGTTTACGCTGTAGAAGTAGGGAGCATCGCATGCCTGATTGCCCCCTTATGAAGGACCAGTCATCTGGTAGTGGACGCAGGAGGCAGGCTCGCCTCAATGCCGTTCTAGAAGAAGAGGAAGCGCCCAGGGATGGTGGGCTTATGGAAGGTACTCTTCAAATTTGTTCTCATCCTGCATTTGTGCTATTTGATACTGGTGCCTCTCATTCTTTTATCTCCACTACATTTGCCAAAACATCACCAATTGTATCAGTTCCCCTACCTTCAGATCTTGCTATAACCACACCTCTAGGTTCTGGAACAAAGCTTACCGAGTATTACCCTGATAGTGAGGTGATAGTGGAACGTCACAATCTCCCCACAAACTTAGTATGCCTTGATATGAAAGGTTATGATGCCATTTTAGGGGTAGATTGGCTTGTAGATCATGATGGTGATATTAACTACCGAAATATGATTATATCATTTCAGAAATCAGGTCTTCCAAGATTTTCTTTTCTTGGCATCAAATACAAGAAACATCCCACTATCATATCCTCTCTTCACGCTTGCAAACTCATCTCGCAAGGATGTGAAGCTTTTCTTGCTGCTGTCATTATTACCGAGTCCAAGGAAATCATTCTCGCAGACATTCCTATTGTAAATGAGTTCCCAGATGTGTTTCCACCCGAATTATCCAGTTTACCGCCCGAGAGAGAAGTAAACTTCACTATTGAACTCATTCCAGGAGCAGCACATGTTTCCATAGCCCCTTACAGGATGTCCCCCACAGAACTTAAGGAACTAAAGAGGCAGTTGCAAGAATTGCTAGATAAGGGCTTCATCAGACCTAGCACGTCCCCCTGGGGTGCGCCAGTTCTTTTTTTCAAGAAGAATGATGGTTCTCTCAGGCTATGTATTGACTACCGGCGACTGAATCAACTTACAATCAAAAACAAGTATCCGTTGCCACGTATTGATGAGCTCTTCGATCAGCTTTCAGGAGCAGAGTATTTTTCTAAAATAGACCTCAGATCAGATTTTCATCAGCTTAGAATTAAAGAAGAAGACATTTATAAATCGGCTTTTCGAATCCGTTATGGCCACTATGAATTCGTGGTAATGCCGTTTGGGTTAACAAATGCCCCAGCAGTATTTATGCAACTCATGAACAAACTTTTTCAACCATATCTGGACCAATTCATCGTCGTCTTCATTGATGACATCTTGATATATTCCAAGACAAAAGAGAAACATGAAGAACATTTGAGGATAGTTTTACAAACACTTAGAGAACATAAACTTTATGCCAAGTTTAACTAATGTGAATTCTGGCTCAAGGAAGTTTCATTCCTAGGCCACATTATTTCAAAGGAAGGTATCGTTGTGGATCCTTCGAAAGTTGAAGCTGTCAGAAATTGGAGCCGGCCAACGACTGTATCAAAAGTAAGAAGCTTTTGGGTCTAGCTGGTTATTATAGGAGATTCATTAAAGACTTCTAAAAAATTACGGTTCCTTTAACTAGACTCACAAGAAAAGAAAATCCTTTTGTCTGGTCAGAGGAATGTGAGAAGAATTTTCAAATTCTTAAAAATCACCTTACTACAGCTCCTATTTTAGCACTACCGGTGGAAGGTGACAGATTCGAAGTATATACGGATGCATCTGGCATTGGCTTGGGATGCGTTCGCATGCAAGATGGAAAGGTAATCTGTTATTCCTCAAGACAATTGAAACGTCACGAGGAAAATTATCCCGTGCATGATTTAGAATTGGTAGTAGTTATTTTCACCTTAAAAATTTGACGACATTATCTTTATGGAGAAAAGTTCATGGTCTACTCGGACCATAAAAGTTTGAAATACTTATTCTCTCAAAAAGAGCTTAATATGAGGCAGAGGAGATGGTTAGAATATCTCAAGGACTTTGATTTTGCTATTCAATATCATCCTGGAAAGGCTAATGCTGTAGCAGATGCACTCAGCAGAAAACCAATGGGTATGCTATCAAGTCTTATGATTAGTATGACTAACCTTATTTTTCAATTTGCTCAGATGAACTTAGATATTGACATAAAGGAAGAGGATTGTTTTATAGCCAATATCCAAGCTCAACCTACATTAATAGAGGATCTGGTCAAGCTGCAAAATGATGATCCCGTGTTACTGGAAATTAAAGCCAATATTGAACAAAGGTCGGATTTCTCTGTTTCCAATGATGGAAGATTACTATTCAAGGGCCGAGTGTGTATACCAGATCATGAGGATACGAAGAAACTGATCCTAGAAGAAGCACATAATTCCAAGTACACCATTCATCTAGGAGGTACAAAAATGTATCAAGATCTTAAAAGAAACTTCTGGTGGCCCAGTATGAAGAGGGAAATAGCTGAATTCGTGTCCCGCTGTCTCACTTGCCAACAAGTCAAGGCAGAACACTTTAGACCCGCAGGTAAATTACACCCCTTGAATATTCCCGAATAGAAATGGGAGAGTATAGGGATGGATTTCATCATGGGTTTACCCAAGACCAGAGGAGGACACGATGATATATGGGTGATCATAGACCGACTGACTAAATCTGCACATTTCCTACCAATAAAAAGTCGATGGTCTGTGGATATTCTAGTAGCATTATACGTAAGGGAAATTGTCAAATTACATGGTATCCCTGTCACTATTATATCTAATAGAGATCCTCGATTCACATCACAATTCTGGAAAGGCCTTCCACATTCAATAGGGACTAGATTGAATTTTAGCACAACATTTCACCCTCAAACTGATGGCCAAACTGAAAGGACAAATCAAGTAGTAGAAGATATGCTCAAGGCTTGTGCTATTGACTTTGGAGGAAGTTGGCATGATCACTTGCCTCTGGTTGAATTTACATACAACAACAGTTACCAGGCCAGTATACAGATGGCGCCCTTTGAAGCTTTATATGGAAAAAGTTGTAGATCACTAGTATGTTGGAACGAAATAGGGGAAAAGTAATTTCTAGGCCCGACCTTATAAGGGATTCTACAGAGAAGATCAAGCTCATTCAAGAAAGAATGAAGATGGCACAAGATAGGCAGAAATCTTATGCTGACAATCGAAGACGCGATATGGAGTTTCAGGTGGGAGATCACGTATATCTGAAAGTTTCTCCAGACGTGGTATTCGGAGATTTGGCATTAAAGGAAAGCTAACTCCAAGGTTCATTGGTCCATTTGAAATTCTCTAAAGGGTCGGTGAAGTGGCTTATAAACTGGCTTTACCTCCACAATTAGCAGGAGTTTATGACGTATTTCACGTCTCTATGCTGAAGAAGTATGTATATGATCCTGACCATGTTATCACTAACGATAATTTGGAGATCCAAAAAGACCTAACATACGAGCAGAAACCAGTCAGGATTCGAGAACGAGAAGTGCGTCAACTAAGGAATAAAACTATTTCTATGGTCCAAGTCCAATGGACGAAGCAATGGCCACACGAAGCAACATGGGAAACGGAAGAATCTATGCGTACAAGATTCCCAGAATTATTCGATTGTAAGTACACTCTGCATCCATGTATTGAATTTGGGGACCAAATTCTTCTAAGTGGGGGAGGGTGTAGTGCCCCAAAATTTATATATAATAATTTTTGGATTATTTATGGAATTTTCTGAGATTTATAAGGGCTAAATAAATTAATAAAAAGATTAATAAATGGGTTATAAGGCCCAATAGTATTAAATAATTAGCCTAGCCTATTTAATTTAAGACCCAATTGGTTACAAGACCAAGCCCATTAAGATAGGCCCATAATCTAGAAGGTTATTTAGTCTATTCATGGATTTTAAAGGATAATTACCCCTTATTTAGATAATTATAAGGATAAACAAACAAAAGAGTTTGAATTTTATTAAATCCTGTGCACAGTGGATGTGGCGGTCTATCGTGCGACCGCCACAGTTACGTAACGCACTAGGCTACGACCGTTACACTCTGTCAGCTCCGTGAATAGGGGGAAAAAACAAAAAGATTGGAACTTTGGGTTCCTATCTACTAGAGACCTAATTAGAAGAATGTGTAAGGTTACTAAGGACTCTTTGGGATCATGTAACGACCCGAGAATCCGATTACCGGGAAGGCCTGATAACCTGAGACTCGAACCGCCGCCCACGAGCCGGGAGGGATCGGAAGGGCTAAAAGGAGTGTGGAGGCACAAAGAAATAGAAAATAAAGCAGGATAATAATTAACAGAAATAAATAAACAACTACAGCTACAACAGAGTCCAGTCCAACAGAAAGTACAGTCTAAAGCAGTAAAACGTACCACATGCCAAGTGAACACTCGGCCCGATGAGCTGGCAACTGAGAACCTCCGCACCGTGTCCTCGAACATCGAGGAAGAACCGCCACACTTGAAAAGCAGGGAATGAGTCTCCAAAACAGAGACTCAGCAGGGATCCCGCGGAACCCCAACCGGAAACAACGTCGGTAGCGAAAAGGAGAGCTACAACTACAGCAGGAACAGTGAACCGGTGGCCGGTCAAAACTCGGTACTACAGCTACTCCTACTGTACCGAAAACACACCCCAGACTCACGGTCGGGGATACCGAACTACACTAGTACCGCTTACCGAAGTAAAAACCCACGGCAACCATGCCGTAGAGGCTTATCTCCCAGAACACGGCCAACCTGGACACACTGTCCAAGGTGCAACCCTGAACGCCTGGTCACGGGTACCGCACAACAAGACGCTACCTTGGTAAAGCTACTAGCACCAGTCTCACGGCACAAAAATTGACACACGTGCCTCAGCGAGACAACCGAAACTCAACTGCCAACATGACCGAAAACTCGAAGGTCGAAGTCATGAAAACTGACAGTCTGCCACTCTCTGTCCAGAACAGGAGTACCTCCCACTAGAAGGAAGGCCAAATGTGTCCACTGACGTCTTAGTCTGTGCCTCAGGTGTCTCCCTCAAGCCCAGCGGGAACTGAGACACCTTACAAGTAACCACAAACAAGTGACTAGCTGGGGTCATGCCCGTTGACGTGGGTCCAACCGCCCCCAACCACGTGTGCACACACAGGCAATGTGTCCTAGGTCTGACCCTCTGACCGGTTTTCCCTTGGGGCCAGACTCTGGCTACCGACGAGGGGCCCGACGGAAACCGGTCCACAAAGTGTCTCTAAGGGTAGCCTCTCCACCACTCCCTTGTGGGACCACACGCGTGTAAGCAGGCTACGACTAGTGGAGGGTCACTACGGAGAAGACTCTCAAGCCAACGAAAAACAACGTCCGCAACCGACGACGTACGGGGACCACCCCACATACTGGCACTGTCGTACGGCGACCACGGTCGGAAAAGAAACGGGACTCACAGTCCACGGCCATGCACACACCCTGTGCGAGAGTCGAGCAACCCAAGTGATGCTAAGCCACTGGACTCTAGACAGTCCTCTAGACGCACTACACCCAATGGTCCTTGAGTCACAAGACGCGGGGTTAAGACCGTCGTACGCAACAGCACAAGGCCGTTAATCTAGTCCAATCTCTAGGTCAACAACCACGATAGCACGAGTACCGAGGTAGCTCACGAGCCGCCGAGACCATTCCCTCGGGAAGGGGGGTCAAAGGACTAAGGCCACACACACGGCCTACACAGAAAGCACAGAAGCATGATTCCTAGGGCTACGCACAATCTGCCACGTCGATAACTGGACTCACAGTCCAAGGCCAAACACATGGCCCACTCAGAAATCATCTTCCAAGAAAATTCACGACATGCGGGGGAGACCCCACTGCACCCACACCGACACACGGTGACTCAGTCTAGCATAACACGAAAGCTCGACACGCGAGAAGTCACCCGGACTCTCAAACCCATGGGCACGTTAAATGAGGTAGCACGGTCCTCCCGACACCCTCAAAACACGGACACAGAATCCCACGGGTGTCTGTCACTCACAAGATAGCAAGTCGACCACTGGGTAACAACCGGGTCGACTAGGGACCTACACAACGTGAAACGATTACGGAGAACACAAAAACTCATCTCGATACCACACAGAGCCTGACGGTCTAAGCTTGGGCCGTCACAGTCTATAAAGGCCCAAGCTTCGACCATCACAACCACTCTGACGCACCAACACAGGGCCGTCAGACGCTCGGTGCAAAGTTGAGTGTGACGCGCCTACCCTGGTGCGTCACAGTCTCTGACGCGCTAGCCCTGGTGCGTTACAGCCTGTAACGCGCCAGCCCTGATGCGTCACAAGACAAGATGAAACCAACTGTGACGCGTCACGCTCGGTGCATCACAGGCTGTAACGAACCAACTCTGGTGCGTTACAAGGGGGGGACCGCATCCACTCTGACGCTCCCACACAGGGGCGTTACAAGGCGGTGACGCGCCAGCCTTGGTGCGTCACAGGCCTTGACCCCAAACGGAAGCCAATGGTCAGATCATCCCTGACGGTCCAACCCAGGTGCGTCACAGCACCTGTGGCAGTATATCATGGGACCTTCATAGCCCACAGACCACGAAGAAGGTTAACGGGCCCTGTGACGCACCCACCCTGGGGCGTCATAGTCTGTGACGGTCACTGGAAGGACCGTCACACCCGTCCGAGCGTGAAACGGTGGGAAACAGCCCAAAAATCCGATCCACGCCCCAATCACCCCCAGGTGATGGGAAAATAAAGGGGAATCCATCCCCAAGCCCCTAGGCATGCATCTAAACCCCTGGATCGGCCGAAAATGCAGTAAAACGAGAGATCGGCTCACAACCCCAAAACATGGAGTTTTTCCCCAAATCGCACCGATTAGCCCGCTCGGCTCACCACGGCCAACGAAACTCACGGAAAAGAAAGAGCACGAGCTGGAGGTCCATCTCCCTACCTCCACCAAATATTTCCCACCCCGAGCTCGCCGATCCGTGAAGAAAACGCCGTTGAAGCCTCGCCGTTCCACGAACCCACTGCCGAGCTTCGCCGTGCCTCCACCACCTCGATCCTCATCCATCCTCGCCCACGCCGTCCCCGCCTCGCCCGCACTCCACCCCGTCGGCCACCGGAGAGAGAGGGAGAGAGGAGAGACCGTGAGAAGAGAGAGGGAGAGAAGAGAGAAATGAGAGGGGAAAGAGAAAAGGGGATTTATATAGGAAAATCGGGAAAATTTAGAAAATACCGAAAAATAGAAAATCACGTTTCCGCGATCCTCGGAATGCACCGATCGCAACGGTACCACACTCGCCTAGGTGAACGGCCCGGTTCACCCGCAACGAGGTTCCGAAGGAATTACCGAAACACACATCGGGAATCGGAATACACACGCGGAAAAGCCGCGGACGCGCTCCGGGCCTCCGAAACAGCTCTGGATCGCACCAATCTGACACGAAAGATGTCTAAAACATCATTTCGGACACAACGGAGCCAGATTCACCGGAAACGTAGATCCAGGACCCGAGAAGAAGGATCCGCAGAACCCGAGGCATTACAGATCAAGTTCTGGCCAACTAAGGACTCTAGAATCGATCTAATCCTCAAATCCTAGCCAAAAACCTATAAATAGGACCCAGTTCTGAACTGAGCTACCCTAACTTTTAGCTCGTAAAGAATCAAGGTAAGGAGATAGAATTTCGGGTAAATTCTTTAGAGCATTTTGTTCTTAATACTTTAGACTAACTACTCTCAAAATTTCATGATAGGACGTCGAGTATCCAAGGAGTTAGGATCTTCTAAAGTTGCTGGTTTCATTATGCCAACCCAGGAAACTGTGCAACGGGGTGTTGAAGATCAGGGAATTAGAGAAACTAAACGAAGTAATTAGAGTTAGATGCTTTAAAACATTTTGTTCCTAATAGTTTCATCTTCCTAACCTCCAAATTTCACGTCCTTAGGTCAAGAGACTGAGGAGTTAGAGCGACGTGAAGTTGCTAAAAAATCTCAGGAAGGGAAGAACTAGGGCGTGTCTTGAAGACCAAATTAGAAGCTTTAAAGCCCGGTTAGGAGGTAGGTCATCTCATGAACGGCAAAAATAACATGTTGGGGATAAAAGCCCTCTGATTTTGCTTGATTACATGCACTATAGGTCATGAATTCCATGTTTAAGTAGGGACATGCATACATGCATATCTTTAGCCTTAATGGAAAATAAAATGGTACTATCTTGTTAATTCATTGAAACCTATGCATCTAGATGGCCTTTACTTTGTTATCATGGTTAGAATAGTTAGTTATTGTGATTTTTCTTACATGGGACATAGTTCCTTATCTTTTTTCGTCAGCAGGAGCTTTGATAGACTAACGTAGGACTGTTATACGATTTTAACAATCTTAGGATCAGCCGTCACATCCTCTGTTATATCTCAATTCCCCGGTTGTCTCTGATGGACCAAAGTAAGTGCGTTACAATACTGTAACGGCCCCCCGATAAACCGTCACAGCCCTGTGACGCGCCCATACTAGACCGTCAAAGTACTATTTTCTATCAACCCGAGACAGGACTGAGGACAGTCAAACTTACTTATAAATAAGCCTAGTTATCTAAGTTTTAACCTTATTTCATGACTTGGAGTTTACTAATTGATTCATGATAGGAAATTTCATGTTCTAAGCATTTTTAGTTATTTTAAAGCATATGTTAATTTCTTTGCCTAAACTCTATAGTTGAATTTAAACTATGATTTTAAGTATTGTATTGACGGAGTTTTATCATGGTTTCACATCGCTACATAGTCTTCTTCTATCTATAGAGTTATTTTCTTCAAATACATGGCATATATTCCGGTATATGTCCATTAGTTCACACTTTGCACTATAGGAACATATTCTTAAGCATGATGACCTCTCTATTCGATATTCCTTCCAATGAACTATGAAATCTTATTTCAAGGCCTCCGTAATTCTCTGCATGCCAAGGATTCCCACTAGGACGCCGAGTTGATTGTACCATTAAAGCCCAATTGTTAGAAAGCACTATCGATGTTTTCAGGTTCTAGGTATGTAATGGATCAATGTTAGACCGTCAGGTACGTCTAACGGACCAATCTATGACCGTCACATTAACTGAATCCTATTTATTATTTCTGGATTCGGTCATTGTAACGGCCTCAGACTGGAGCGTCACGATCGTGTAACGGCCCAGCATTAGACAGTCACAATTTCTTTGACCCGAGGTTTGACCCCAGGGTTGATATTCTAAAGTTCCTAGATGGATTATTGAAGGTCTAGGACTTGTCATATTATCCAAAGAAACTTAATTTAAATTATGAATGATAATAAATGTACCGTTATGCTACCGAATTATTTCTATGAGCATAACCTTATTTTAAGTCATTCTTGACCCCACATTTCTCCATTGAAACGTTCATTGTTGATTATTGTTATCATGAACTTATTTACATTCTAGGCCATAATTTTATTGCTTGAAACTTGGAAATAGCTTGATTTATACTTGAAGATGCGATCGAGCACTGATTGTGTTCAAGGGCTCTATGCTATTCCCCTCGGCTGATTGTCGGAAACATACTATTATAAACCATGGGGTATGATGGTACTGGCGTCGCATTGCGCTAGGAGTATTTTCTCTATAAATAAGTGAAATCCACGATACACGTACACGTTACATGACTTTCTTGATTGTTACATGATATTCCACAGAAATTCACCAAATACTTGCTCATAAGCAAAAGATGTTGGGTGAGGAGTATGTGAACTTGCTAGTACATTCTCGATACATTCTTATTCTTGAAAGGCCATGCTACACTCTTGTTACATTCTTGCTAGTTCATACTTATTCATTCTATCTTACATGATCATCTTGTTACTTTGGTTTAATCGCGTGCTTGATCACATTCGCATGATTTTACCTTATTTGATTTAGAGCGAAAATGCTAATTACTTAAATATTGCTAATCATATTGATGCAAAGATACCTACTGGACAAGTGTGCTCATTACCTATTTCTAATTTTTTCAGGAGATGGAAGTGAGTCAGAATCGGATTCGGAGTATTCAAGTAGCGGATCCGAGAGTGAATGAAGAATGAGCGAAGACTTAGGAAGTCTATATTGTTTAGATTGAGTCTATGTAAGTTTTCTTATTCTTGAGTCTAGTACGAGAAAGTCAGTTGAATTGGTGGTTGTATTTGAATATTGATTGATAATGAAATAAAAGTTGGAGTTTGACTAAATTATTGTGCAAATTGCCTTCTTATGTGTGATTGCCTTGCGCTCTGATCGTTCTTGCTTGCAAGAGACTTACCATGCCGGCTATTCACATTCCTCGAGCTAGTCTTCCACTGTCATAAAGACTCGGGACGTGACAGTTAAGTTGGTATCAGAGCCTAAGTCTCAGGACTTAGGGAGAAGAATAATGCCATAGGATAAGTCCAAGGTTAAAGGGCCCCTACCTATGAACTAAGGAAGAAATTTCCATACCCATGTGAGAATTGGGTAGAGCCTGAGATGAGATAATTAATTAGCTTTAAGATGATTTCTTCCAATTCCACGAGAAATAACAAGTTGTTATATTTCTCTCAGGTACCTTATTTTACAAATGGCTCATCGTGTAGATTGGAATGGCATGCAACAAATTGTTGCCGGCCTTACGCAGGCATTGCAAACTATGGCCCAGGCAGGCGCTGGGGCAAGGGCTGGCGACTTACATAGCAATTTCTGGAGTTTAAACCCTCCGCATTTCTATGGCTCTTCTAATCCGAACGAAGCAGAGAATTGGATTGACGAGATGAACCGTATATTTGACGTCATCCAATGCACCGATCAAGAGAAGGTGCGTCTTGCAACTTTTCAACGTAACAAGGATGCCCGTACATGGTGGAAGTCGGTTCCGGCACCTCCGTCCAAAGCACGTCATACATGGGATGATTTTCTCACCTTGTTCCGTGCAAAGTACTTTTCTGAGCATGTAAAAGAAAGAAAGGCTATGGAGTTCGCCTCTCTTTGACAAGGAATGATGACAGTGGCAGAATATGAACTGCAATTCTCAAGGCTAGCACCTTATGCACCACATCTAATTAGTACCAATCTATTGAAAGTCAATCGGTTTATGGACGGGTTACGACCCGATTTCATTCAGCAGCTCGGGACCCAAAACATCCGTACTTATGCGGAGATGGTTCAGCGGGCATACTTATGTGAAAGAACCTTAGAAAAGATTGAGAAATTGAAAGGAAAAGGAGAAGTGTCTAGCCGACGTTCTGATCGGTGTTATAAGAAAGAAAAGTTCTGTATCACGGAGCCTCACAAAAGCCGTGATAGGAAGAAGCGATCCAGGAGTGGGAATGGTGGAAGTTACCAGAAGAATAAGAAGATTAAGGAGGAAGAACAAGTCGCCACGGCTTGCACTTTTTGTGAAAAGTTTGGTCACTCGGCTGAAGAGTGCTGGAAGTGTCTTGGCGCTTGTTTACACTGTGGAAGCAGGGAGCATCGCATGTCGGATTGCCCCCTTATGAAGGACCAGTCATCTGGTAGTGGACGCAGAAGGTAGGCTCGCATCAATGCCATTCTAGAAGAAGAGGAAGCGCCTAGGGATGGTGGGCTTATGGAAGGTACTCTTCAAAATTGTTCTCATCCTGCATTTGTGCTATTTGATACTGGTGCCTCTCATTCTTTTGTCTCCACTACATTTGTCAAAACATTACCAATTGCATCAGTTCCCCTACCTTCAGATCTTGCTATAACCACACCTCCAGGTTCTAGATAAAGCTTACCGAGTATTACCCTGATAGTGAGGTGATAGTGGAAGGTCACAATCTCCCCGCAAACTTAGTATGCCTTGATATGAAAGGTTGTGATGCCATTTTAGGGGTAGATTAGCTTGTAGACCATGATGCTGATATTAACTGCCGAAATAGGATTATATCCTTCTGGAAATCAGGTCTTCCAAGATTTTCTTTCCTTGGCATCAAATACAAGAAACATCCCACTATCATATCCTCTCTTCACGCTTGCAAACTCATCTCGCAAGGATGTGAAACTTTTCTTGCTTCTGTCACTGTTACCGAGTCCAAGGAAATCATTCTAGCTGACATTCCTATTATAAATGAGTTCCCAGATGTGTTTCCACCCGAATTACCCAGTTTACTGCCCGAGAGGGAAGTAAACTTCACTATTGAACTCATTCCAGGAGCAGCACCTGTTTCTATAGCCCCTTACAGGATGTCCCCCACGGAACTTAAGGAACTAAAGAGGCAGTTGCAAGAATTGCTAGATAAGGGCTTCATCAGACCTAGCACGTCCCTCTGGGGTGTGCCAGTTCTTTTTGTCAAGAAGAAGGATGGTTCTCTCAGGCTATGTATTGGCTACCGACGACTGAACAACTTACAATCAAAAACAAGTATCTGTTGCCGCGTATTGATGAGCTCTTCGATCAACTTTCAGGAGCATAGTATTTTTCTAAAATAGACCTCAGATCAGGTTATCATCAGCTTAGAATTAAAGAAGAAGACATTTATAAATCAGCTTTTCGAAGTCATTATGGCCACTATGAATTCGTGGTAATGCCGTTTGGGTTAACAAATGCCCCAGCAGCATTTATGCAACTCATGAACAAAGTTTTTCAACCATATCTGAACCAATTCATCGTCGTCTTCATCGATGACATCTTGATATATTCCATGACAAAAGAGGAACACGAAGAACATCTTAGGATAGCTTTGCAAACACTTAGAGAACATAAACTTTATGCCAAGCTTAACAAATGTGAATTCTGGCTCAAGGAAGTTTCATTCCTAGGTCACATTATTTCAAAGGAAGGTATTGTTGTGGATCCTTCGAAAGTTGAAGCTGTCAGAAATTGGAGCCGTCCAACGACTGTATCAGAAGTAAGAAGCATTCTCGGTCTAGCTGGTTATTATAGGAGATTCATTTTCCACTGGGGACTATTCTGTTTCCTCCGTTTGTAAACAGGCCTTATCTGTCCAAGATCAACAGCATGTCTCCAAATGGAATAGCTTATGGTTCAGCTGGCTGCCTCCTAAAATATCAATCCATCTTTGAAAATCATGCACCACTGTCTCCCAACTGATGACAGAATCAAAGCCATTGGCATTCCTACTTGCTCCAAATGTCACTGCTGCAATTCTCCCTCTGTGGAAACTGCCAACCATCTTTTCATCTCTAGTGAAATTTCCTCCTTTATCTGGTCGTCCCTCCACTCCAAAGTCTTGGAAGTCCATGGTAGAACTGCCAAAGACCTTATACTCAACACAATTCAGTCCATCAGCAGACAATCTAAGCTGGATTGCTTCACTCTTGCAACTATTGGTTATGGGCTGTGTGAACTATGGACCTCCAGGAACATTGCTAAATATGAAGGGAGGGGATTATCAAAACATTCTATCCTCTATAAAATCACTGCCCAAGCTAAGGAAGTCATAGCCCTTTCAGGTCTCAAGGAAAAATCGCATAAAAATCGTATTGTTTTGGCAGATTTTGAAGTTCAAGCTGTTGCTAGAGATTGTCCTCGCCCAAAGCTCATAAAGTGGTTATGCCCTCCATGGCCCTTTATCAAACTAAACACTGATGGTGCTTGCAAATCTACTGGTGTTTCGGGCGGTGGTGGAGTTATCCGAGACCCTACTGGAAATGTCCTTCTCGCCTTCTCACATTTCTATGGTAACTCAAATAGCCTCATAGCAGAAGCAAGGGCACTACATGATGGTCTTCTATATCTTCACACGATCTCTGACCTGCCTGCCATTATTGAGTGTGACTCCAAGGTGTTAATTCAGACAATCACAAAGGCAATAACCTGTCCATGGATCATACGCCCTTATGTAAGAGATATTTGGCACATATCCAATACTGCTGACAATTTTTCTCACATATTCAGAGAAGCCAACACGGTTGCTGACTCGCTGGCATCTCTAGCCTGTAGCACTAAGTGTAATTCTTTTTTTGCTTATCATGAGCTTCCTAAGTTTGTTAAAGGTACTGCTTGACTGGACAAGCTAGGAATGCCTAGCATCCGCTTGATGTAACGTTTCTTTTCTCCAATATCAATAACATTTACCTCTTAGGTTTGAATGGTGGAATGGCTATTCTCTTTACCCATGGTAAAGGGTGCATTCTCCCATTCAACCCTAGGCAAGGTTTTATAAAAAAATAAATTTATAGGAGATTCATTAAAGACTTCTAAAAAATTACGGTTCCTTTAACTAGACTCACAAGAAAAGAAAATCCTTTTGTCTGGTCAGAGGAATGTGAGAAGAATTTTCAAATTCTTAAAAATCACCTTACTACAGCTCCTATTTTAGCACTACCGGTGGAAGGTGACAGATTCGAAGTATATACGGATGCATCTGGCATTGGCTTGGGATGCGTTCGCATGCAAGATGGAAAGGTAATCTGTTATTCCTCAAGACAATTGAAACGTCACGAGGAAAATTATCCCGTGCATGATTTAGAATTGGTAGTAGTTATTTTCACCTTAAAAATTTGACGACATTATCTTTATGGAGAAAAGTTCATGGTCTACTCGGACCATAAAAGTTTGAAATACTTATTCTCTCAAAAAGAGCTTAATATGAGGCAGAGGAGATGGTTAGAATATCTCAATGACTTTGATTTTGCTATTCAATATCATCCTGGCAAGGCTAATGCTGTAGCAGATGCACTCTGCAGAAAACCAATGGGTATGCTATCAAGTCTTATGATTAGTATTACTAACCTTATTCCTCAATTTGCTCATATGAACTTAGATATTGACATAAAGGAAGAGGATTATTTTATAGCCAATATCCGAGCTCAACCTACATTAATAGAGGATCTGGTCAAGTTGCAAAATGATGATCCCGTGTTACTGGAAATTAAAGCCAATATTGAACAAAGGCCAGATTTCTCTGTTTCCAATGATGGAAGATTGCTATTCAAGGGCCGAGTGTGTGTACCAGATCATGAGGATACGAAGAAACTGATCCTAGAAGAAGCACATAATTCCAAGTACACCATTCATCCAGGAGGTACAAAAATCTCGATCTCTCCCTACCCAGGAGATGATTGCTCAAACCCAACGCCAGCTTGATGAACTTTAACGCCGGATCGATCCTAAACCTTCCTCGAGTGTCTCATTTGCATTTCAAAATCTCCAGCTCTCGCCATCTTCCTAAATTCCCGCATATCGCCGTTATGGTGGAGTCAGTGACCCTTATGTGCACTTAAAGGAGTTCCTCTATTAGTCGGCCTATTTTCGACACGACCAGCGCTTGATGGCTTATCTATTCGGTCTATCTTTGGAAGGCCCGGCTCGGGATTGGTTCTTCTCTCTTCCGCAAGAGCAGATTGTGAATTTTCAAGTTGTCCAAGATGAATTTATTCAGCAATTTCAGGATCAGGTTGGGCCCAAGTATTCTATGGTGGATCTGGACCATGAGAAGATGAAGCCCGAAGAGGATTTCTGCACCTTTGCCGACCGCTGGCGCCACCTCGCCGCGTAAGTCCCGGGGCACATTCCGGAGCATGAGCTGATCAAGATGCTAATATCTAATGCAATGCCCGAGTACCTGTTCATCTTAGCCCTCAATGACATCACCTCCTGGCAACAGCTTTACAGCCGAGCCCGCTTCATTCGCCAACAAATCCAAGGTTCCTTTGACCTAGAGTCTTCTCCACCTTCTACGCCCACATCCACCCCGCCATCTACATCTACCCCCACATATCAACCTTTCGCATATCAACCCTCCATGAGTCAACCTTCCACTTATATCGCGCCCTCCATGAGTCAACCTTACACCGCATCCACCTCCATAAGTGAACCCTCCACGAGTCAGCCTTCCGCTTCCACATACCCACATGTGTCTCTACCTTCGGTCAAGGAAACACTACACCCCGAGCAAGTGGATGCCATCCACTATATTCCCGCTCCTGCACCGTCGCCTATTCCATCCACTAGCCATGTACCCTTGCCTATGCAACCGCCACTTCCGTCTCCGCAATCTCCATAACCCACGTTTCCACAACATACCCCTCGGCATCCGCCTTACCCGAAGCGGGCTCCTCATCCTCCGTTGTCGGAGTGTTTTACATATATTTTTCAGGCTTTGTTGGCCACTCACGCGTTGCCGCTCCCTCTGGTTGTGCCTTGCCGACCCGCGGTTGGGGATTTGCTCCAATTTTGTGATTATCATCGCTAGCTGGGGCATTTGGTTGAGGATTGCCCTGAGTTCCGGGAGTTTGTTTACGACCTGGAAGATAAGAAAAGGATCAATTGGGCTGTCATTCGTAAGGTTGTTCTACATCTTCATAGCAAGCAACAGCAGTAGCATGCGCCACCCAGGTAGCTGTCTCCATCACTACAAGGCCAGGGGCGCCCCTGTGATTCTTCATCTGGCGCTGCACCCGCTCCGTCATCTATTCCATCATCCATTCCCTCACCTAGGCCATCGCCTATCCTATCGTCTCCACCTACTCCATCACCTACCCCATTACCTTCACCATCTCCTACCCCATCTTCATTGCCTTCACCTACCCAAGCCCTTGCTTAGGCTAGTGCCTCCCCTTTCTCTGTTCATTCTACTATCACCACTTCCACTACCAACACCACCCAACGTGTTGTGTCGATACGTCGATGATGGGCGCCACGGCCTTCCCCTTTGCCTTCATCACCGCCTCCATCTCCACTACCCTCATTACCTACGCCATCTCCACCACCCGCACCATCACCTAAACCTCCACCATCTCCACCGCCTTTACCTTCTCCACCCTCTCCTCCATCTTCCTCGTCGCCTGAGCCTGAGCAAGCCACACCTTCACCCGAGCCTATCATTACCACATTGCCTTTGCCATCACTAAAACCCCTTGTTGAAACCTCCACGCCTACCAAGCCTTCTGCCTCCACTTCTCCATTCACCTCCACCCCACGGAGCGGGTGTGCATTACCTCTGATGCCCCTTGGGTCTGGTCCCCGGGGAGATGATGAGCCAAGTCAAGACGATTCAGTGCCAGTTCTACATTTCAAGCTTCAAGATTTTATCTGTCGCATGCCGATCCGCGTCCTAGTCACTGGCTATTTTGAGGATGATGAGCATGTACTCCCGATGACGGTTGCTAAGAAGGGTTCCCTTGCACTGATGCCAGTTTCTTCAAGAGCGAGACCGGTGGCAATCTCATTGCTCGCCGAAAAGTTTACCGTTGATGTTGTTATTACCTCTCGCTCCATTGTTGTTCTGATCACTGGTCAAGGAGGGTTCTCTACCCGAACTATGCTAACTCATACGGCCGCCAAGCAGATTATGCATTCTATGTTCAAGGGGCAAGTTGCCGTATCTTCTACATTTTCAAAGGACATTCTGCACTTTGTGCGCAATCTCCCTCGGTTCATCAATACGCCAGCCACGTCAATGCCGCGCATTACTCTCCCTCAGTTCCGTCCTTCTCTTCTATCAAGGGAGTTATGCTTTGAGCCTGACTGTCGAGTGGAGTTGCCAAATCTTATGCTACTTGTGCCAAGAGATAAAACTCCATGGTTTCATGATGCTCATCGTTCTAAGGAGTTACTTGTTCAAGAATGTCCACATATTGTTAGCACTGGATGTCTAGGGGCAACCGCCCCAGCGAGGCTGCATGTTTATGACCGGGCCAGGCCGTCTGTTAGGTGGACCCGTTATTTGAGAAGATATTACAAATCAAGAAGCCCAAGGATTCGAGCCCATGTCAGGCGGGTCCATTACAAGCCAGTTTACGCTAAGAAGAGGCGGTGGTGCAAGTTCAAGAGCCGCCAATTGTGCATTCAGGGGTCCACCTCTTCCACCCCTTCTTTTCATTCATCCTTCCTTCTACTCAGTTCCCACCCTTGGGTGGTGTACCTTCCTCCATCTGATTCTGTTTTCATCATTTTCTCCTCCCTTCCTAGGTCTGTGCGGCCCCATTCCTCTCCTTTTTCTCCGGATCCTCCAGATTTTCCGTCCTCTCACAATTCTAGGTCTCGGCCTATGTCTTGTCATCCCGATCTCAGGACATCTCCTAATCCTTCTCCTCCGGTATATCCGGATTCTACTTCTAATTTGTCCCCGACCCTGTCGGGTGGTTATCATTCTCTTTCCCTGACTTTGTCGGGTGATTACCATTCTCTTTCCTCGACTCTGTCGGGTGATTACCATTCTTCTTCTCCGACCCTGTCGGATGTCCACAACTCTTCTTCTCTGACCACGTCGGATGATCATTCTTCTTTCTCTCTTTCACAGCAATCTCATCATTGTTTTTCTATTCTTTCTTCCTCACCCTTTCGGGGTGATTACCCCTTTTCTTACTATTTTCGAGGCTTTAGCCCGCCTTGATCTCAGCCGATCTCCGTTTATTCTGTATTTGGTTCCTTGTTATCAGGGTCTCCGCGCCTTAATGAGGGAGTTCTAGCCCTCGTCTCTCTTCCTTCTTATCCTTCTTTCGTCCAGTATGATGTCTGCCGCTCCTCCATGGCGAGGAACCTTGAAATCTTGTTATCCTTTACATTTTGTCCTGTCAAGCAAGGAATACAAAGCTCGTGCTGCTCAAAGCTCGATGATCAAGTTCTCGCTTCAGGATACTACTTTTCACTCCACGGATTTGCAAGGTATTTTTATTTTGTGCAAGAACATGCTATCATTGCTATTTACTTTATTTTTGCACATGGTTATAATGTTGTTTCCTCAACATGTTTGAGTGGCATTAGAAAGTTTGCATAGTTAGTCAAAAAGAGATTTCACTTCTGCAGTATCCTTAGGTTGGTGATAGCTTCGCGCTGGGAGTCTAGTTCTTTTCCCCGATCGTTGAGGGTGACCTTTGAGTATGGGTTTCCACATGCTACACGCCCAGCTATAGCCGATTCCTCTGAGGCACACCGTTGCTGCTTTGGCTATACTATGGGTATATGCGAAGGCCTTTTCTTTTCTCTACTCGGTCGAGTGCAGGGGCAAGAGATTGATGGATGAGATGACCAACCTAGGCGCTCCCTAATACGAGAGGGGTCTAAAATAGGGGCAGTCTTGACCCTCAAAAGTGAGCTTTCATGCAATATCTAGCCAGTAAGGGCTCTCAAATTCAATGAATCAAGTCAAAATTATGAATTAAAGGCATGGCAAGAGTGGCAGTACAGTTCTCCGTGGGACGTCATGAGCCCGGTCGCATGCGTGCCTGATAAATATGGGTCTTGAAATCAAAGACACAAAGTCCCGACGCAACAGAATGTATCTTTGAGGGGTAGTGCCCTGGGAAGAATTCAAATCCTGATATCTCCCATCCTGTATTAAGCTTATCCCCATTGTTCTTCTACTTCTCCCTCTTAGGCTGGGTTGTATCCCATGTATGGCCTTAGTAGGGGCACCGTTCTTTAGAGGCTGTTGGTTATGATAAGCCACTCTCACATGCACGCCCTGCTTAAGGGAAGTCTTTAATGAGAGGGGTAGGGATGACGATCCCTGGCCAGTAGTTTGAGCCCGTCTTGGGTGCTGCAGATTACATTTCAAAAAATAAAATCCAAAAAAATCATATATTGTCAAAATCTAAAAGAATCAAATATTATCAAAATCCAAAAAAATAGATCTGCAAAAATCTCAAAAAAAATCAGATATCCTCAAAATCCAAAAAAAATAAATATGTTAAAAATCTAAAAAATTCAAATATGTCAAAAATCCAAAAAAAAAATAAATATTTCAAAAATCTCAAAAAATCAAATATTTTGAAAATCTAAAAAATCAGAAAATTACAAAAATCTAAAAATATATCTTTTATTTTTTATGCATTTTTTATCTTGAGGACAGGTACGTGATCTGTTTGCTTAGTGTGCAGGTTGCAGGTGTTCAAGCTTCCTTGCTCTCTATTCTTTCACTCGGTCTCATGTTCACACTCATCTTTTCAATCTGTTCTCTCTTCTTCAATTTTATCTCTCGATCTATTCCGAAGCTCATGTCCTTCTCATCTTTTCTCAATTTGCTTAGCTTGTGCTCAGCTTATGCTCAGCTTCATCTCATTTTGCCTCATATATTTATGAGAGGGCTTTACCTCACGGTTGTGAACCTGGTGGTTCTGCTTCGTTTGATCTTGGGCTTGATTGGAGAAGGTATCTGTCATGTCCCGTGTTGTCTTGTCCCATGTGGTCGTCTTGCAAGTACCCTTGTCCCACCTATGGCCATCTCATGCACATCCTTGTTGCATATGTCGTGTCATCCCACCATGTGTGGTGTGTTGTCTCGCACACATTCTTGTCCCATGCATGTAGTGTGTGTTATGATATGTTGTCTCACATGTTCTTGTCCCAACCGTGCGTGTTGTCCCGCCATATGTCTTGCCCCACTACATTCTTTAGTCCTGCGCATGCTTGTTGTTCTTATGGTGGTATGTCATGTTGCATTCATCTTTGTCATGTTATGCTCTTTCTACTTTTCATGATGTTATGTTGCATTCATACTCATTTTGTTATGTTAGTTGTTCATGCTTGTTTGTTATGTTCATGCTTGCATATTTGTTGTTGTGGTCTTGTCATAAAAACTCATAAAAAATTAAAATTTGAAAAATAAAAAAAGGCCATTTCGCTTGGTAGGTAAGTCAGATATAGCTTTCTATCACTTCTCTTTGTTGCATTACTATATGGTATCTACATTATTATAGCCTCTCAAGGACCGGCTAGTTGTCCGTGTGTTCTGGGATCTGATGTTCCCCTTTACCAAAAATGATGATGATGTAGGAGCATGCGGTTAATCGTTGGATAAGCCGTTAGTTTGAGTCAGGTGGGGGATGATGGACTCTATCTCACACGCCGGGGTTGCAAGAAGACTCTTGACCCCATCTTGGCATAGTCTAACAATAGTATCCTTGAGTACTTTCTATTTTATTCTTTCTTTGCATTCGTTTTGATGATTTATTTTATTTTAGCCCAGCATGCATCATGTCATATTTGAGCACTCACGTCTCGTGATCCTCTCAAGGTTTCTCCTCAGCAATGGTTAATAGCGTTTCAATTCTCTTGGATAAGAGATCTTCATTCCATTCCAAATTTGATCTTCTTCTCTGATCTGCCCGCTTGGTCTGGTTGGCCAACGTGATTCCTATCTGAATTCTATCTTAGTTTCAACTTCTCTTTTCCAGCTTTTCAGCTATGTTTTCTCCGATCCCCTCATTGTCTGTGGATTGTGTCCCCGATGAGGTTGGTCAGGTTTCCTTTTCCTCTTCCTTAGTTAGTCTCTCCAGGCATGTCTCATCCTTGTCATCCAGTCCTTTTGGTTAGTTCGACATTTTCAGGAGAGTTCTTGTCGCTTGTTGGTTGTGACGGGTGTCTTTTACCTTGATGCCCACTTTCCAGTTCTCTCCGCTTCATCTCTACTTCATCTCCGTTTCACATCGCTTTCGCTTTCGCTCCATCTCCTTTCCATTCCACCACCACGCCGCTTTCGCTCGTTCCCTTGCAAAGCGAACATCAAGGAGGGGCATCTGTTGACACCCGTTTTTAGCCTGCAAGTTGTACCATTTCTCTTATTCATCATTTTTGATGTCCCGAATTATCCATTATTTTGGAGCCTTCCTTGGATAGATTTAGAGCACATTTCATTGTTCCCTAGCCTTTGGACTTCAGAGATCATTATTTCTTAGAGCCCTAGAGCTTATCTTATCAACTTCTGGCCTTCCAAGTCGACTTGCGGCCCATTTAGGTCGACTTCCATCAAGCATTCGGCCCCTTTCATTGTGCAGTCCTCAACGCGGCCCTTTTCCATCTTCTTCTGGTCCTCTATTTATTATGTGTCCTTTATCAAAGTTGTTCATTTTTTAAAGCCCTAGATTTTCTTCTTCTATGTCATTAGCCAATTCTCCACCAATTTCAAGTTAGTTGAATTTTTTTGGCATGCTACGCTCTTCACCCGCGAACCCAACATTTTTCTTATGTGCTCACCCCATTTAATCCCTCTTATAATCATCTTCTCATCTTACTTCCTTCATGAAAGCTGTTCAATTTTTTGTTATCTACACTTTCTTCTTCTATGACTTTCACTAGTTGTGCATCGTTTTTGAGATATGCTCCGAATTCCAAAATATACTACATCCTGCCCAAAAAATGTCTTCCATCAGCCTAGCGGTCCTTGGAAGACTGCTAGGTGATGGTGGTGGTCTTCCCAAGACCGCTAGGCTCCAAACAATGTCTGTTTTGTCCCATTTCACCTTCTATTGCCTTGCGGTCCTCCCTAGACCATTTTTAGTCCCCTTGCGGTCCTCCCAAGATCATTTTTGTCCCTTTGCGGCCCTACGATAGACCGTTTTTAGAACTGAGAGTTTGGATGTTCCAGAACTCCGATTTCTTTGCCGCTGGGCTCTTTAGACTCCTTGTTGACATCACTTTCAAGGGAGATTAGCCTCCACCTTGGTTTCCTTCGACTTGGGACTCTTCCCACTATTGAGTGTCTCTGAGTGATTTTGATGATAACAAAACCCTGAATTAAGTTTCTATCTCGTGCCATGTCAATGTAATAAAAAATGAGGATTGAGTATGCTTAAGTGTTGTTTAAGAACATCTTGTGTAATATCCTAATCTCAAATGATTTGAAATTTCCAATTGCATAAACAAAGTCAAATCAAATCTCAAAATGCATGAATTCATTGAGGACATGAAGCTCTTATCATATGGATATGATTTACTCGGCTAACAATTTGTTTTTGCAGGTTCTCCACAGTTCGGTCGACCAACGGACATGGGTCGGTCGACCAATTCTTCCAGAAACCAGAAACCTATAGAACTTTCAAAGTTCGGTCGACCGAAGGCCAGGGGCCGGTCGACCGAAATCTCTAGGGACTAAAAACATACAGTCTTTTACAGTTCGGTCGACCGATCGCCTACCTTTGGTCGACCGAAGTCCCCGATGCAGCCTTCTTTGACCTTGTTTTTCACCAACGTGTTCAAGCCCCCATTGTGGACTTTTCAGTCCTTTAGCCTCCTAATCTAGTAGGATTCGTGGATCTATATCTAGGGAGGTTCCTTGACCAACCCAAGACATATAAAAACACTTCTTAAGGGTAAGAAACCCTAAGGGGATCACAAGAAGGATTGAAGGAGAGGCTGCCAAGGGAAGGAAGAACTACTATAGCTCCGTGAATAGTAATTCGTGGAAGATTTCTTCATCCATCCTCAAGCTCTTCAAGCTCTATCTGAAGCCATTTAATCTCCATTCAAGTGAAGAAGGAAGCCTTGTTCAAGATCTACATCATACACTCAAGGGGAGCCTAAATCAGAAGTTTTCTCAACTGTGTGTCATTTGTCTTTGTGTTTTGAGCTTCAAGTCTTATTCCTTGTAATTTGCAAACATTTGTGTGTGTGTGGATCGATTCAGATCTGTGGTAGTGTGAGGTTGTCTAGTTCAGATCCTTGTGTGTGTGTGGATCTTTGTAGATCTACATGTGTGTGCGTGGATCTATCCAGATCCGGCTATTCTAGTGTGTAGAGTGCTGCATTTGTCGCAGCGTGTGTGTGTGTTGTTGATCCGGTTGTCGGATCGTGTTGGAGACTTCGTCTCCATGTGTGTATGTGTGTGTGATGTGAAACCACCTTGGGGGTGATAATCACAAGACCGAAGACCCCTCAGACCTAGCAAGCAAGCAATGCAACAGACCGGTAACTCCACTTGAGCGAACTCACCCGCTTGGCGCACACTAGGGCCCGTAGGCAAACTGGAGATGGTGGAGAGGGTCCGAAGTGGGACCTCACCTTTTTGGGGAATTGGCTAGCTTGGGAAGGACCCCTAAGGGCCAGAGATGCCCAATTCAACGGGCGTCTAGCACGCCGAGGGCGTGGGATGTAGGGCCACTCTCATAACTCGCTCTGCAGTGGCACACGATTTGGTGGATTTCGGATCAGGCACTCGCTCACCGTCCGATGGGCAATTGAAAGCAATAATAAGCCAGCAAAGATAATGCTACCTGCAGAGGAGAGTGATCAGATGCTCACCTGATCAGCGTGAAGACGCCGACCCTGGCCGGAGACGAGAGCGGGAAGGCGTGGGTATACCCCGCACCCTACGCCGGTGTAGCTCTAACCTAAAAATTTAGAATAAAACACCACTACGCCTCTCGCAGGAGGGGGATCTCAGGGTGAGGATTAACTTGAATTACACCCAAAACTACCTCCACGCAGGGAGGGGCTATAAGCCGGCCAGGCGGGGTGGGGAAATCTATTCTAGAAACCAAAATGCGAGGAGGCCGTCGATTCTGTCCACTCTCTAGAACAGTGGATAGATAGTCGCTGTTGGCGCCGCTACGGACTCACCCGAAATCCGTTTGTGACGAAACCAATGCCAAAACCTTCATAGTTGACCCGGGAGGACGTCCAATTTTTGGGGGAATTTCTTGATGTTGTCGGTGGCCGGGACATGGGCTGGACCAGGGCCGAACTGTTCTGGCGCTGACTGCTCTCAGGTTGCTTCTTCTGGAAGATGAAGGTGCCACGAACACTCCCGATGTCTAAATGATACGGGACCAGAACCGCTGTATCCGTGGATGAGTATTATTTTCTATGGGACCAACGGTGCTATCAAAAGATCTCGGAGCTGATCGTGGAGGCCCGAACAGTAGGGGGGTGTCGGTTCAGGCTCAGAGAAACTGACTTGACGCACCTTGGAAAAAAAATTTGGAACTTTTGATGCCGAGGTCCTAAATTCGCTCTGCTTCTTGGGGATGACAGAGGACTTGTAGGGGAAGCCCTCAGCCAAGTGGTGCTCCAAGAATCACAGGAATCAGACTGTGGGAGCATCTGTAATCCTTCTCTGGTTGACTACCTAGGAGGATCTGCACAGGTCGTCGAGAATCGCTCTTCTAGACAGCTCCGGTGTTGGGTGAAGACGAAACCACCTCGACTGCGAAGCTGACTGGACGATGATTCCAACGGTATATGGTACGCCTCCTGAAGCCTCACTATGACACCGTGGAACTCTGCAATCTGTGGGTGGTCTGTTGCTTGCGAACCAGAATAGGGCCTGGTAGGGAGTGGAGGTAAGAGAGGGGAGAATGGGGAAGGAGGGCTGATGGCTGGCTGTGGGTGCGACCTAGGTGGTGGGGGTGATGGGGAGGGGATGGGAGCAATTAGAAAGGGGAGGGAAATTCAAATTTGTCCTAGGGTTTGAGCCTCTTCAGCCTTGGGGAGATGGAAGGGTGCTTGGGAAAGGGTAGTGGGTGGTTGGGGGTTAGAGGGTGGCTTAGAGATTGGTGGGTTCTACCTTGGGGGTTGGGGGGACTTGAATGAGTGTATGGGGAAGGGGGGATATTAATGAAGAGTGAATGGGTGGAGAGAGAAGAAATTTTGAAATTTGGGGGGTAGGGAAGAGAGAGAAAGAGGGGGGACCCCTTAGAGAGAGAGAGTGAGAGAGAGGGGAATCCACCCCTTAGAGAGAGAGAGGGAGAGAGATGGAGAATCCACTCCAATTGCACTAGAACACTCAATTTTTGATTGACCAAAAGATTACAAAAGAGGGGATGAAGGGGGGTATTTATAGGGACTGGACTTTTCACATGACCATACTGACCCTAGACAATTGACACAATGACCAAACAGACCAGGGAGGGGCGCCCTTAGGCCTAGCCCATTAGTTGGGCCCATTAGACTACTTAATTCACCACATGACTCAAGACATAGGTAAATGACCCTTATACCTAGGTACCGGACTCAAATAAAGGGAAAATTACATAGTTTATGACTCAAATAAAATATGAAAATTACTTGGATTGACTCAGAAAAATGTGGAGAACACAATGGCGCAAACCGACGATCCATCAGAGCTTCGCAAAATGTGGAGGGGTAAGTGATGCCCCCATCATACCCCTATGGTGGGGAGAACTCGACACCGTCGAGTATGGGTCCACCGTGGAAGTGGTACACCAAATGCAGCTCTGAGCGAGCCACGATCTCCAAACTCAACCCCACGTCCATGGTCGAGGGATGGCGCTTCAGCTTCACAAAGTGGCACAGACACACCCTCATGCTGGCAATGATACCTTGCTTGCCTAGTATTGCCTCTGTGTGCACTCGTCGGGTTCTCAGGCTGATTTGTGGTGGCTCTCCGGGGGTGTCCCTCTTAAAGGAAGGTATAGGCTCAAAGCACTTACTAGGATCCACCGCGGTGCCCATATACGGTGCCGGATCTGCCACGTGGGAAATGGGGTGAATCCCAAAACCCATCGGTAAGTCCAACCCATAAGCCGGGTTGCCAAAGCCACTCGGAACTTGGCAAGGTCCAAGTCCTCGTGCCCTCAAATTGGAGGTGACCCTAGGGTAGAGCCACTCCAAAGTCATCATCGCCAAGTTGCCAACTTGGAATTCTAAGTGGCGCTCGCGACCTTTTGCCCGCTTCTTGTGATTCTCATCGCTCGTTGCTTGCTTAAATACTCATGTCATGTACTACGATGCGGTGTGAGGGGGAAATGTATGATATGCAAAGGTGGACCGGGGCAGCCAAATGTAGATCTATCATGCATTGATGTCATAGGTGGATCGGGACAACCATAGGTGGACCGATTATGCCTTGATGTCACATGGACCTTGATGAACCTAGGTGGGCCAGGGCAGCCATAGGTGAACCTATCATGCAAAGGGGTGGCAAATGCCGGGGGTCCCGGGCATCCATGAATGCTCTCTTCATGCTTTGACTTCACAATGACTATCTTTGGGGGGCCGGGGCATCCAAACGCGGCCCTATCATGCATAGACTCCCTATCAAAGGTTGGAAGACTAGGGCATCCAAATGTGGTCTTAACATGCATGGGTTTGCTAACAATTTTGATTGCCGAAGAGGGACCGGGACACCCAGAGATGAGCCTACCATGCAACTCTACCCAAATGCTAAGTTCTACCTTCCCGAGCATAGGTGTAGGAAGGGAGGGGTTGGTGCAATAGATTTGACATGGGGTGAGGGTGGGACTTGTTGGGGGACTCGGGATGAGGATGGTGGGTTTTGGGGGGCCCAAAGGAAGGGATCAAATGGATCAATGAAGGATGGATTCTTGGGGAAGTGGGCCTCTTCCCATACTTGGTGTGTAGATACCCAATCAACAAGCTCTCCTAGGTGTGTTGAGTCTTTGCTAGCTAGCGGAGCCATTACCGTGGTGGGTCTATTGATTGGGGAGAGAATAGGGAGGCATACGGCTCATTCCCAAGGAGGGGTGTGGGGTCAAATGGACATATGGGTGTGGATGTGTGAGGTGTTGGGTGGTTGATTGTATGGTAGGAGGGGAGAGAGTTAAGTTGGTGCCATGGTTCTCATCTGGTGGGATCAAAGGGATCAAAGAAAGTATGACTGGATAAGGTGGCTTCTTCCTTTAGGTTGGCCAAGGTGAGGTGTTCCCCAATAAGTAAGGGGCCTTCTTCCACCATAAGAGTAGATGGGATAATGATTGCCTTAGGATGGTTGGGCTCCTTTCGTGGGCTGTCATTGGCTTGGGATGGGATAGAGATGCCCAATGTGAGAAGGAACATGAGGACCTCACTAGTGCATTGGCCCATGGTGAACACGGGAGTAATAGGGGAAGGTCGGATGGCCACAACTTGGGATGGATGACTCATGGTTTGGTGGTATGGACTTGACCTTGGGATTGGGCCTTTCTTTAGCCACTTGACTAGAGGTTCTCCTATGATCATTAGTCCATTGAAGGGGAGAGTTAATTCTAGGTGGGGTTTATGGTTGGGTGGAAAACTAGGGGTTTGTCTCTCTTTAGTTTGAGTGTGGTTGTCCTTCTGTGGATGGGTAATGTTGAAACAAACACCCTCGTTCTTTGGGACTTCCATGGCCAAGCTTGTGTCTCTGGCATGGATGATTTTGGTAGGAGTTTGGGTTGGTGGAGCTGGAGGGTGTGTTGACATGAGGTTAGGGGGGGTTGTTTGAGGGATAATTGGTAGAGTGTGGGGTTCCCGTGGAGGGGTGGAAGTGGCATGCTTGGTGGGGTAAGGGATGGAGGGTGATGGCCACACGCATGGGCCATATTTTTGGTAGAAGGATGTGGGTGACTTGGCTCGCTCCTTCAACATCCCTATGACAAGCTTATCCCACGCATTCATATAGGGAAGAGGGTAGTGGAGAGGGAAGGGGTGATCCTTTTAGACTCAATGACGATGCAATGCCCAAGGACTAGACTTAGTAGAGACAAGTCTAAAACTTGCTCTGATACCACTTGATGTGAAACCACCCTGGGGGTGATAATCACAAGACCGAAGACCCCTCGGACCTAGCAAGCAAGCAATGCAACGGACCGGCAACTCCACTCAAGCAGACTCACCCGCTTGGCGCACACTAGGGCCCATAGGCAAATTGGTGATGGTGGAGAGGGTCCGAAGTGGGACCTCACCTTTCCGGGGAAGTGGCTAGCTTGGAATGGACCCCTAAGGGCCAGGGATGCCTAATTCAGCAGGCGTCCAGCACGCCGAGGGTGTGGGATGTAGGGCCACTCTCACAACTCGCTCCGCGGTGGCACATGATTTTGTGGATTCCGGATCGGGCACTCGCTCACCATCCGATGGGCAATTGAAAGCAATAATAAGCCAGCAAAGATAATGCTACCAGCAGAGGAGAGTGATCAGATGCTCACCTGATCAGCGTGAAGATGCCGACCCCGGTCGGAGACGAGGAGAGCGGGGAAGCGTGGGTATACCCTGCACACTGCGCCGGTGTAGCTCTAACCTGAAAATTTAAAATAGTACACCACTATGCCTCTCGCAGGAGGGGGATCTCGGGGTGGGGATTAACTTGAATTACACCCAAAACTACCTCCACGCAGGGAGGGGCTATAAGCCGGCCAGGCGGGGTGGGGAAATCTATGCTAGAAACCAAAATGCGAGGAGGCCGTTGATTCTGTCCACTCTCTAGAAAAGTGGATAGACAGTCGCTGTTCATGCCGCTACGGACTCACCCGAAATCTGTTTGTGACGAAACCAGTGCCAAAACCTTCGTAGTTGACCCGAGAGGACGTCCAATGTTTGGGGGAATTTCTTGAGGTTGTCGATGGTTGGGACACGGGCTGGACCAGGGCTGAACTGTTTTGCCACTGACTGCTCTCAGGTTGCTTCTTCTAGAAGATGAAGGTGCCACGAACACTCCCGATGTCTGAATGATACGGGACCAGAACCTCTGTATCCGTGGACGAGTCTTTTTTTCCTTGGGACCAACGGCGCTATCGGCAGATGTCGGACCTGATCGTGGAGGCCCGAATAGTAGGGGGTGTCGGTTCAGGGTCAGAGAAACTGACCTGACGCACCTTAGAAAGAAAATTTGGAACTTTTGATGCCGAGGCCCTAAATTCGCTCTGCTTCTTGAGGATGACAAAGGACTTGTAGGGGAAGCCCTCAGCCAAGTGGCGCTCCAAGAATCACATGAATCAGATCATGGGAGCCTCTGCAATCCTTCTCTGGTTGACTGCCTGGGAGGAGCTGCGCAGGTCATCGAGAATCGCTCCTCTGGACAGCTCCGGTGTCAGGTGAAGAAGAAACCACCTCGGCTGCGAAGCTGACTGGACGATGATTCCAACGGTATATGGTACGCCTCCTGAAGCCTCACTATGACGCTGTGGAACTCTCTGCAATCTGAGGGTGGTCTGCTGCTTGCGAACCAGAATAGGGCCTGGTAGGGAGTGGAGGTAAGAGAGGGGAGAATGGGGAAAGAGGGCTGATGGCTGGCTGTGGGTGCGACCCAGGTGGTGGGGGGTGATGGGGAGGGGAGGGGAGCAGTTAGAAAGGGGATGGAAATTCAAATTTGGCCTAGGGTTTGAGCCCCTTCAGCCTTGGGGAGATGGAAGGGTGCTTGGGAAAGGGCAGTGGGTTGTTGGGGTTGGAGGGTGGCTTAGAGATTGGTGGGTTCTACCTTGGGGGTTGGGGGGACTTGAATGAGTGTATGGGGAAGGGGGGATATTAATGAAGAGTGAATGGGAGGTGAGAGAAGAAATTTTGAAATTTAGGGGGTAGGGAAGAGAGAGAAAGAGGGGGAACCCCTTAGAGAGAGAGTGAGAGAGAGAGGGGAATCCACCCCTTAGAGAGAGAGAGGGAGAGAGATGGAGAATCCACTCCAATTACACTAGAACACTCAATTTTTGATTGACCAAAAGATTACAAATGAGGGGGTGAAGGGGGGTATTTATAGGGACTGGACTTTTCACATGACCATACTAACCCTAGACAATTGACACAATGACCGAATAGACTAGGGAGGGGCGCCCTTGGGCCTAGCCCATTAGTTGGGCCCATTAGACTACTTAATTAACCACATGACTCATGACTTAGGTAAATGACCCTTATACCTAGGTACCGGACTCAAATAAAGGGAAAATTACATAGTTTATGACTCAAATAAAATATGAAAATTACATGGATTGACTCAGAAAAATGTGGAGAACACAATGGCGTAAACCGACGATCCATCAGAGCTTCGCAAAATGTGGAGGGGTATGTAATGCCCCCATCAGTGTGTGTTGGGGTGCATCCCCGTGTGTGTGTGTGCAGGCGTCGCCCTGCGTGTGTGGTTGGAGTGTGTCTCCGTGTTGGGGATTCATCCCCGTGCTGGTTTACAGCAGTGAAGCCTCACCGGGTTTTGGTGAGGGGTGGACGTAGGTTGCCGTCGTTTCATCCGAACCACCTTAAAAATCGTTGTGCATTATGGTTTGAATTGTGTGGTTTGGCTCATTTCTTCTACCCCCATTCCTTGTTATTGTTAGTGCATATTGCCGTTCCAGATTGATCACTTAGATTTAACATAATCGATCTTTTCACTAAATAGATCTTGGGTATATCAAAAGGTGCCTTTGAATTGACAAGATCATTCATGTCAGGACAATGGCACTTTGCGTGAGAAGAATTCCTAGATTCACACCTCCGCCTAGTACCAAGAACTATCGTGGAGATAGATTTTGATAAATCTAACCTGTGGATAAAGAGATTTGAATGTCCTAGTTGATGCTTCATCATATTCTTTTAAATCGGGTAAAAATTTGCTAAAAGTTATAATCACCCAATTCACCCCCCCCCCTCTTGGGTGTCATTGATCGCGGGACTTCAATTGGTATCAGAGCTAAGGCTCGATTTTTCATATATTTAATCATCTAGAGAGATCCAGATCAATGACTACCAAAATGTACACCTTGAATTCTCCACCGGTGTTTGATGGTTCTAACTTTGATTTGTGGTTAGGAAGAATGTACAGTCTAGTCAACTCATACGATCCTAAGCTATGGAAGCTTATTTCACATGGTCCTTATGAGTTGCCTAAAGATAAATCTATCTGGTCTGCAGATTATAAGTTCAAACATGATCAAAATTGCTTGGTTCTAAGTTTATTCACTACTGCAGTTAATGCTAATAGTTTTCCCTTTGTCTCCCGTTGCAGCTCCGCAAAGGACTTATTGGATGTTGGGTCCCGCGTGGTGCAAACGGATCTAAAAGGGGGGTTGAATAGATCCTTTCAAAAGCTTTAGCCTATTTAAAAACTCTTAGCTATCGGAAGTATGAACCACTCCTATAAAGTGAATGAATCACTTAGGCACAATGCACAGCGGAAATAATTAGAGTGGCTTAAATGAAAAGACTTGGATTACAAGCGATGAACCGTCAACACTTCTTTAAGCACTTTTGTGATCTTTGAGAGACATAAGCCTTGTAGAGTAGGGATCATAAAGCATAACACTAGAACATGAATTAGCTTGTAACAAGCATGCGTGTGTGTGTGCTATGTTGATCACTCAAAGTGCATATGTGTGTGAATGTAGTGGTGATTAACCAAGGTGCATGCGAGTCTGAGCAAGGGAAACACTTAGCAATACTTTCACCTTAGCGCCTGTGTGCAAGGGTGCAGCAGGCCACCCAAGGGATGCAGTCAAAGTGCTAAGCCCAATTAAAGGACAGATAAAATCGAAAGTGCAAATTTGAGTGCTTGAGTGTGTAAACAAGATAACCAAGTTTGGAAGCACACGAACCTGTGAATGAGGGTAGAAGATATAGAGCAATCGCACATGATAAACAACCCACAACACAGGAATTTTTAAGGTGGTTCGGTTGCAACCCCGCAACCTACGTCCACCCCTCACCAAAATCCGGTGAGACTTTCCTGCTGACTCACAGCTTGACTGGGGACACGCCCCAAACCACAGAACAGAGAAAACCCTCTTTTTGTCTTCCTACACACAAAGCCGACAGGGACGGCTATACCGCAGATCGGAGAACTTCCGATTGCCTTCCTACTAACCACCGGTAGGGACGATCTTCAGTTTCAATAGATTGATAGAAATGAAAATGGAAAAAGATGAAAATGCTCAAACAAGTTATGGAGATATGCTAGAATGAAGGAGATCTTGTATGAGATTGTTGGATCTTGAATCTGTTGCTTTGATCTTCCTTTGATCCCTTTGAGTTGATGGAGAAGATACAGGATGTAGCTTTGATCTTTCCTTGAGTTGATGAAGAGGTTTGGATGTAGCTTTGATCTTCCCTTGAGTTGATGAAGAGGTTTGGATGTAGCTTTGATCTTCCTGTTGATCTACTTTGTGAGCTTGCTTGCTTCTCTTCTTCCTTGGAGATTGAGGGCTTCAGATGTAGGCTTGAATCCCTTGGATTAGATGTAGAACTTCTACACGGAGTACTGTTCACGGCTACAGTACCTCTTCTTCCTTGGAGCTCCTCTAGCCTCTCTTCATCCCTCTTTTCTCCAAATGATCAACTAGGGTTTCTAACCCTCTTGTGTTGGTTTTATATCTCTTTGGATGGTCAATAAACACATCCCAGACCAGATCCACATTTTGTGGGTGATTAGGTGACTTTTGGATTAAAGAAATCCATGGGGAATGGCCCTTCTCGAAGTGGAAAAATAAAGTCAACATTGATGGCTCGGGGCTGCCGGTCGACCTGTGGCTTCTGGCGGTCGACCGCTACTGAGAAACGTTGTAGATGGATGTTCCCTGGGATTTCCGATCGACCACTACTGGGCTGGCGGTCGACCACCACTGAGAGAGGTGCAGACTGGGAACTTCTGGCTGGGGCGGTCGACCGCCCCTCGGCTGGCGGTCGACCGCCAGCTGGGCAGACCCTGGGTTTTCCCGGGTCGGTCTGTTAACCTTCTAGCTCAGTCGCTTAAGTCCTTTAGCAGCCCGTTCATCCCCGCGACCTGACTGCACAGGTCGATCCACGTGCGAGGGCGCAACATTGCGCTTTCACATTTGCCATCTCCACTCTATTCCTTGGATTATCTTGTAGCATGCTATCAAGAAGTTGCACCGACCTTGAACTATCCATAAGGCAAGACATGCACTGACCATATGAAGAATATGCAATGACCTTATGTGTGATGTTATTCAGCTTGATTTCTGTGCTTGAAACATGCTAGATTTTCGTGCATCCAATATTGTCATATGCCTTGATATATGTGTATCCAGTTGCCTAAATTTGTGTGCCATTCTTGATCTTTTACACTAGAAGTATAATGACCACCAGTATTGTATTGTCATATGCCTTGATATCTTTGTACTGGAAGTATGATGACCTGAAATGTATGAATATTAACATTATCAAATGCAAGTATAGTTCATTAATGACTACAGAGGCAGACATCATCAAAACCATAAAATTAATCATGTTACACACATGTTCAACATTCTCCCCCTTTTTGATGATGGCAACTATGAGTCATTCTGAACTATGAGTCATTATAAATTCACATGCATTAGTAATTCACATGGAAACTATGAGTCAAAACCATTCTTAAGAAGAAGAAGAAGAGTGGATTCTTTAATTAAGGACTCACATAAACTTACCACATTCTTTGATTAATGACTCACATAAACTTCTCCCCCTTTGACAACATCAAAAGATCCAGAAAAGAGACAGACAGACTCACACAAAAAGACTTACATGAAGCTCTGGCATCTCCTATGTGACATCATTACAAGCAACCATAATGTGGAGAAACATGTCATTGCAGGCAACATTCCAAAAAATAATGTGGAAATACATGCCAATGGTTGTACACTTATTAAGGTTGACAAGATAACCAGAGAGAACAACCAATTGTGGAAAGTCAATTAGAGGACTGATACCAATGAATGATGTGGATGTATCGAACATGGTGGTGTCCCGTGGCTTGACAAAGATAATGTAAGTGTGAGAGGTGGAGCCACAACAGCATGATTCAATTCCTCAAATAGTGGAGATGGATAGAGCAGCCAAGGAGCATTTTTTTTATTTTAAATTTTGCAAGATTTTTAGTGGTTTTCTAGTTTTCAGATTTTTTGGATTTTCTATGCAATGCATGGAAATGATAAATGCAAGCTACAATTGTATGAAGTTAAGACGTGCATGCCACCCTATTGTATGAAAGCATGATGCTAATGATGCTAGGACTTATGCCACATGCCAATGAATGAGAAAGCAATGTAATATCACTTGACAGAAGACACCAATGATTTTGGATACGACTTGAAAGGAGCATCAAGATGATACCACTTGTTGGATGATACCAAGGTGATGTAATAATGGCAGCCTGAATGATTTATGTAGATATGGCAGATGAAGGCAAACAACAAGGAGCATCAAGATATGACTTCTTAAGAAAGAATGGAGGTTCTTTAATCTGAAACTAAGTTCATAAATCAGAGTTATGGATTTTTCAGAATTTTCAGTTATAGAACCCAAAAGAACTAGCTCTTACATTCAGATTGGTTTAATGCTAATGAATTCTGGCCTACTCAGTAGAATCACATGAAGACATTTGCATGCAAGTTTAATAGCAGTGAACCAGAAATTCATGTCAAAACAAGATTAACCTTCTCTTATCTTACTCATTCAGTTTCATTGGTTCCCTTGAGAGTGACCACAATAAGTATTGAGGCTAAACACTTAGATGACTTTGATTTGATTCATGAGTGCTACACATTCAGATTTTTCTTTTGAAATCATTTGAAAGATGATTGTTATCATTTTACGAGCAGTCAAGTGTAACAACCACCTTTTGACGTGAGTGTGTACGTTTACCAGACGCAAGCACCCCCAGTTACTCAGTGTAGCTCACGATTTTGCCTCACTTAGAACAGAGATAGCATAGTCACCTCATGACATATCGTACCTCATTGTCTTTGATGAGGAGATATATTTCTCAGCAACAGTGTCATTGTTCTGCCTTGAGCTTACTTTAAGTGTAGCCACTTTTTGAAATAAATAGATTCAACAAATGTTTAAAAATAATACTTAGCTAAAGTTTCTCGATCAAGGATGCCTTTGTACTCAAAAAAATCTTTCAGATTCAAGATGGCATAACAAGTCAAAACATGATAAACTAGTTTAAGTCTATTAAGCCCGACCACAAACATTTTCAAGACCATCAAACTTCAAGACTCAAGAAATCATTAATGTTAAACCAAACTCATTCATGTTCAAGGCAATCACAAGACTCTATAAAAGAAAATTCTTCTTGAAGATTTACTATGATAAACAACCTCAATAAAAGATAGGGAATCCTCCAAGAAGTTCAAGGCACTTTGAATCCAAGTTGAACCACAAAAGAATCAATGGTGAACACTCCCCCTGAGGTTATGCACTGAGCTCAGAGTAGAATGGAAGAGATAAAGTTATCAGGTGCAAGGAAGTGTTGACTCTGACATTATGTGATGTCGACACCCGGAGCTCAGACATAATTAATTTTCAGGTAGATAGAACTGTGGGGTCGACCTGTCAAAGGAGTGAGGTCAACCTGTTGAACTGCAAGGTAGAGTTTTGACTGGATTTTCATGATGGGTAAACTCCCCCTGAGAAGAAGCATTCTGTGCCATGATGTTAATAGAATGAAGATGAAACATATGCATGAATGTTGCAAAAAAATAACTCCCCCTTACTTTATGGCCTATATGTGACATTGACGCATGGTACGTGGCGGAGGTGAAACCTCACGCATATTGAGTGCTTATAGGCAAGCATAACCTGCCTTTCCATACATCGACATTTGATATACCATGGCCATGCAAGAGTGAAATGATGTGAAATGATTCAAGCTAGATTGATGTTGACTCCCCGACTCCCCCTGAGTACATGCATGGGTTGGCGATGAGTTATGCAGCCTAAGACTTATGTGAATACATAATGCGATGAAGATGCTGCAAAATGACTGTGCATTTTTGTGTCTTCTAAACATGATGTGCATTAAGGTATGTGTGATCACAAGATGCTGAAAACATACATGAATGTAACTTGATCATGATGCCAAAAGACACCCCCTTTGAACAATGCTAACATAAATAACGAGTTGAAAAAGCAGCCATGGTATGCATCATCAAAACCAAAATCCAAGCATTTCATGTGACTGATAGCAAGACTTAAGCAACTCATCATCAAATCAACTTCATCAGCATAACAAGTTTTTCATGAATTAAATAGCTGAAATCAAGCATGGTGTGAGCAAGTTATCTAGCTCAAAAGTTCATCTAACACCATGGGGGTTTTACATTTCAAAGAGCAATTCAGTTTGCAGAATCTAATGACATTGGGCAGACGTATGATGTACTATCTACATATCAAGACTAAACATGCAAGATGACTGAACTTAAAGGTTTATGTACATACCTGTGCCTTGAGCTTTTATTTACCTTATGATCCTTTGTTCAGCTCCAAGGCATCCTGCACCCAAAATTCTCATTTAGAATTTTTAGGTACCCATGATTGCTTGGGTCCTTGTGGGTTAACAGCTTTGTCATATTCACTAATGTGGCTCATCTATTTCAGGGAAATCAGATCATCCTTCCTCATTGTATGACAATCATACATATCATGATCATTTTTCCCACAGTAAAAATAGCGCATAAAAGATTGAGCATTCTTTTTATGTTCATGTGTGTGTGCATATGCATTTTATTTTTGTGGATGAGCATGGGATTTACCTTTCATGGCATGAAGGTGATGCTTTCCCTTCAAGTGCCAGCACTCTTGGACAGTATGGCCAGACTTACCACAATGAGAGCAGCAAGGAGGAAGATTTTTGTTTAAAGCCATGGAGAGTGTTGACCTGCTTGTATGGGAGTGTCGACTCTTCTGACTCCCCATGCAGTTCTGTGCAGATATCTGCTGAGTAGGTCCTCTGCCAGTGTTGACCTGTTTCTTTCCTTACTCTTTCGCTTGTTGTCATGCTCTAAGCTCATCATTTCTCAAGACAAAACAATCATGCACAGTGTGACCATGTTTACCACAATAATAACAACGGATATTCGTCTTGTGGAAAGTATGGTATTTAGCATTGGACATGTTATGGTGCATGTTTGGATGAGCATGCTGAATTTTGCTTTTCTTTTGAGCAGTATGCCCTTTTTGTTGACCACAGGAAGTGGTGGCTTCCGGTGAGCCAGAATCTTGGATTTGGGCAAACATTGACAAGAAATCATTCAAACCTTGAATTTTATTTTCAAGTGAAGAAATATGTTGTTTAGATTCATCAAGACCCTCTTCGCATGCTGCCAATTGCACATTGAGCATGGCATTTATTACTTTAAGATTTTGATTTTGTTATTCTAAAGCATGCAATGTTTCAGAGTGATCATCAATGACAGATTTACCTTTTTCATGTGCAGCCAATTTTTCATACAATTCTTCTTCAGCTTGTTCACGTTCAATTTTCTTTTCCAACAACTCTCTATTCTCTTCTTTCAGAGAATCAATCAGTTTTTGTTGCCATTCAAGATCATCATGGAGACCAACATTTATGTTTCTCAAGAATGAACATTTTTCACATGCAAAATTAGCAGAGCATGAAACATAATTTTTATTTCCTTCAATTAACTTCTCATGATAGATTAGCCCATCGGCCATAGTTTGATCATTAGAGATTGACTTAGGTTGGTTTTGAAGTTTTATTACAATTTCTTCCAACCTAGTGATTTCACCATGAAGATTTTCATTTTCATCCCTTAGACATGCAATGCTTTGTTTATGCATATCTAGATCAAAAGAGAGAGTGTCGTTAAGCTCTTCAAAAATAGAACACTTTTTACAAAACGAGCTTTCATTTTGGTTGATTTTCTTGAGATCCTTTTTCAAATTTTTATTTTCAATTTTTACCTTTTTGAATTGTGTAATCAACTCATCATAGGCTTCCATAAGCTCTTCAAAAGTGAATTCCTCGGAGTCAGAGTTTACCTGTGATGAGAATGTATTGCTGGACTGTTCTGCACAGTCGACCATGAAGCATTCTTGTTCTTGTTCCTTCCCTTCATGGATTTTCACCAACTTGTCCAGCACTTGCTTGGCTGTGCTGTAAGAGGACACAAGATGAGTTAGTCTTAGATCAACTACAGCTGTAATTAAGTTATATGCAAGAAGATTATGATTGTGTTTGGTCTCATGTTCGGCTAACCAATCAATTGAATTTGATGGCAGCTCTTGAGGACCATTGTATATAAGAATCCACAATTGTGGATCTATGGAGCTAACATAGATAAACAATCTCCCAACCCATGTAGAAAAATCTGAACCATCATAAATGGGCGGAGAAACCATCGAAGCATGTGTAGCATATGAAGCCATATAAATAAAAGCACCGGGATCTTCCCCTGCAGATCGTAGGATCTAGGAAGGGTAGAGCCTCGCTCTGATACCACTTGTTGGGTCCCACGAGGTGCAAACGGATCTAGAAGGGGGGGTTGAATAGATCCTTTCAAAAGCTTTGGCCTATTTAAAAACTCTTAGCTATCAAAAGCATGAACCACTCCTATAAAGTGAATGAATCACTTAGGCACAATGCACAACGGAAATAATTAGAGTGGCTCAAATGAAAAGACTTGGATTACAAGCGATGAACCGTCAACACTTCTTTAAGCACTTTTTTGATCTTTGAGAGACACAAGCCTTGTAGAGTAGGGATCATAAAGCATAACACTAGAACATGAATTAGCTTGTAACAAGCGTGCGTGTGCGTGTGCTATGTTGATCACTCAAAGTGCATATGTGTGTGAATGTAGTGGTGATCAACCAAGGTGCATGCGAGTCTAAGCAAGAGAAACACTTAGCAATACTTTCACCTTGACGTCTGTGTGCAAGGGTGCAGCAGGCCGCCCAAGGGATGCAGTCAAAGTGCTAAGCCCAATTAAAGCACAGATAAAACCGAAAGTGCAAATCTGAGTGCTTGAGTGTGTAAACAAGATAACCAAGTTTGGAAGCACACGAACCTGTGAATGGGGGTAGAAGATATAGAGCAATCGCACACGATGAACAACCCACAACACAGGGATTTTTAAGGTGGTTCGGTTACAACCCCGCAACCTACGTCCACCCCTCACCAAAATCCAGTGAGGCTTTCCTGCTGACTCACAGCTTGACTGGGGACACGCCCCAAACCACAGAATAGAGAAAACGCTTTTTCTATCTTCCTACACACAAAGTCGGCAGGGACGGCTATACCGCAGATCGGAGAACTTTCGATTACCTTCCTACTAACCACCGGTAGGGACGATCTTCAGTTTCAATAGATTGATAGAAATGAAAATGGAACAAGATGAAAATGCTCAAACAAGATATGGAGATATGCTAGAAAGAAGTAGATCTTGTCTGAGATTGTTGGATCTTGAATCTGTTGCTTTGATCTTCCTTTGATCCCTTTGAGTTGATGGAGAAGATACAGGATGTAGCTTTGATCTTCCCTTGAGTTGATGAAGAGGTTTGGATGTAGCTTTGAGCTTCCTGTTGATCTCCTTTGTGAGCTTGCTTGCTTCTCTTCTTCCTTGGAGATTGAGGGCTTCAGATGTAGGCTTGAATCCCTTGGATTGGATGTAGAACTTTTGCACGGAGTACTGTTCACGGCTACAGTACCTCTTCTTCCTTGGAGCTCCTCTAGCCTCTCTTCATCTCTCTTTTCTCCAAATGATCAACTAGGGTTTCTAACCCTCTTGTGTTGGTTTTATATCTCTTTGGATGGTCAATAAACACATCCCAGACCAGATCCACATTTTGTGGGTGATTAGGTGACTTTTGGATTAAAGAAATCCATGGGGAATGGCCCTTCTCGAAGTGGAAAAATAAAGTCAACATTGATGGCTCGGGGCTGGCGGTCGACCGCTACTGAGAAACGCTGTAGACGGATGTTCCCTGGGATTTCCGGTTGACCGCTAATGGGCTGGCGGTCGACCGCCATTGAGAGAGGTGCAGACTGGGAACTTCTGGCTGGGGTGGTTGACCGCCCCTGGGCTGGCGGTCGACCGCCAGCTGTGCAGACCCCGAGTTTTCCCGGGTCGGTCCGTTAACCTTCTTAGCTCAGTCGCTTAAGTCCTTTAGCAGCCCGTTCATCCCAGCGACCTGACCGCGTAGGTCGATCCGCGTGCGAGGGCGCAACATTGAACTTTCACATTTTCCATCTCCACTCCATTCCTTGGATTATCTTGTGGCATGCTATCAAGAAGTTGCACCGACCTTGAACCATCCATAAGGCAAGACATGCACTGACCATATGAAGAATATGCAATGACCTTATGTGTGATGCTATTCAGCCTGATTTCTGTGCTTGAAACATGCCAGATTTTCGTGAATCCAATAATGTCATATGCCTTGATATCTGTGTATCCAGTTGCCTAAATTTGTGTGCCATTCTTGATCTTTTACACTAGAAGTATAATGGCCACCAATATTGTATTGTCATATGCCTTGATATCTGTGTATTGGAAGTATGATGACCTGAAATGTATGAATATTAACATTATCAAATGCAGGTATAGTTCATTAATGACTACAGAGGTAGACATCATTAAAACCATAAAATTAATCATGTTGCACACATGTTCAACATTGGATGGCTTAGCCGGCTTCCAGGAAGAGCATGAAGATAAATGTCTTATGGCAGGCACGAGTGATCACGACAGTGATCAGTAGAATGGATCACCCTTAGAGGTAAATTCAGATTCTGAAAATATATCTCTTGATGATCTATTGGTTACATACGATGAGCTTGCAAATAAATATAAGAAGCTAAAATCTAAAAATAAAAAATTGAAAAAGAATGTTGAACAAAATAATTGTGATTCCTCCTGTAAAAAATGCTCACATTTAGAGGAATTGATTAAGGCTCATGTCTTTGACATTGAATTTCACAAAGATCAAATTTTCTCCTTGAGAAATGAAAATAAAGAGCTGAGAGAGAAAATAAGTTCAATGGACAATGGTCAAAGTGAACTTGTTCATGGTAAAAAGCTTGCAAGAGAAAATGAGAAACTAAAGGAATTGAACACGACCATTTTTGAAAGATTGTTGGTTCTAGAAAAAGGAAAATCTGTTGTTTTGGATGAGTGTGAAGATGTGGATGAAATAAAATAAGAAGTTGAATGTCTTAGGAAAACCAATGATGTGTTGAATGTCAGTCTTGCTACGTGTGAAGAAGAACTCGCCAACACTCAGCTGCACATCACATCTTTAGAAAGTGAAATACAGGACTTACAAAATTCAATGTCGAGATTCGTGGATGGTCAAGAAAATCTGGACAAATTGTTGGGGATGAAAGTGAACTTTCAAAGAAAATGGCTGGGATTTAATCCTGTGAACAAAAAGAAATTTGAAAGTAAGTTACACACTTCATTTGTTCATAGCACATGTACACCCAACACCTCAAAATCTAACTCCCACCAACACACTATGTCAAGAACTCAACCAAATCCGAAAAAGAGTGTGAATGTCCAAAATGTGCATGCTAAAAACATTCATGTGAAACCCCATGCATCCAAGAAAAGAAATGTTTCTTGTCTCTACTGTGGAAAACTTGGACACATGATGCATGACTGTTTCATTATGAAAAATGATGACTTGAGAGCATGTAGAAACAGAGCTTGTCACGCCCGACGCGGAATATCGGGACCGACAGTAGAAACGCTAGTAAAGATAACAAGCTAAGCTAAGAATTAACATAACGTCATGAACAGAATAACTCCAAGTCTATTACAAATACCATCAAACTGACTTAAACATAATCAAGCATAATCTCTACTCGACTCCGTTACAATAACTAACACAAGTTCTAAGGCATAGCTAGATGTAAAACAACTATAACAATCTCAACATAACGACTAGCTAATACCCTCCAAGTCATCACTCTTTCCCATTCCCATCCATCTGTGAATCTTCACCTGAGCTGCCTGGAAAGGGGGGAAAACAACTATATGAGCGAACGCTCAGTAAGTAACAACAGGCAAGTGTAAGTGATTAACCAATTAATTACATGTATGGAACGGAAAGAAAAGAAATAATGATCGAATGAAACAACATAATAAAAGAAAGTGCTAAAGAATGGAATGGAATATCAATATGGCAGAATGATATAACTACAAGAATTGCAACTTAAGAACAATATATATAACAGGAAATTGCAGGAAATTGGCCAACAAGTAAGAATATAACCAAGTAGAACATGATTCAAGTAAGAGATCATTGTCATAGACATCACGCTAGTCATGCACTCGGTGCAATATCTCACCATGTCATTACAAACTCCCATGGGCAAAAGTACTTTTCGGGCGCTCTCCCCAGGACCAGACCGGGCCCCTATGGTGCGTTGGCAATGATTTATTGGATCCAAGATCCCAAGTTCCGTCTAGATTTTAATCAAGTTAAAATTTCCAATTATAATCAAGTACAAACTTACCTCGGAACATCCCAAGGCTAAGTTGAAGAGATATTGTCCAGAATTTCTATCTAGGAGTTCAAATTATCAAGAACCAACATGTTCTTGGATTCAAAACCATAAAACACGGAGAAAATTCATCTCTGGATGATATGCGGTTCATACTGGACCGCTCAAGACTTGTGCGGTCAACTCTGGGCCGCACTAATAGCAACTGGGCTGAGATTTAGCCCTCGGGGGTCAAGGTTGAACGGCTGATAAAGGGCCGCTCTTATATATGAACGGTAAGCACTGGGCCGCACAAGGCTAGAAGTTTATAAAATCGAGGTCATGATATGTGGTCCTGACAGAGCCGCTCATTAGTTGAACGGTCCACTCAGGGCCGCCTGTAAGATGTACGGTCCATTACTTGGCCGAAGATGGATCAAGGATAATCGGCCAAACTAATTGGCATAAGCCAGGGATAAACGGTCTCTATTGGGCCATTCAGGGATATATGCAGTCCACAATTGGCCGCTCAAGTCTCTGTTAGTCCAATGCAGACTAACTCAAATCACAGCAATTTGATTGAGTCGACAAATCAATTCTAATGGATAATAAAGGTTCAAGATTAACGGTTTAGGTCTAAGGTTAACAAGTGTAAACCTGATAGCCATTTCAATTATCAAGAATTCACAATTAAAATTGACATTCATTGGAAAGATGAATCAAGATCAAGCTCAAATTAAATAAATCAGCAAGAGTTATTTACTGTCATGAATTACAGTTTATTAGGTATGTTGCTAACATGCAAATAATCACTAATCTATTAACCTAACATGCTGAAATGACAATTAATCTGTTCTATTATAGATGTGCAGTCGATTTTGGACCTTATATCCCCATGAACGGTCACCAACTGGCCGCACACATCCCCTCAGATCCGAAGACATGCTGGATATGGACGGTCGGTAGTGTGCCACCTGGACGGATGTGCGGTCTGGAACTGGCCGCAAGAAAGACATGCGGTTAGGGCTCGATCGCACGTTCCAGGGACACGATCAGAGACAGAAACATATATACGGTCCACAACATGCCGCATATCTGGGATGTGCGGTCTATCGTGTGGCCGCACAAGTCCAGACAGGTCGCTGCCCCCTCACCTTGCCCGACTCCGGCGAGGTTTCTAGGGTCAGAACTAAAACATGAAATTCGCACGATATAAATCATGGAATTTGGGATTTTTACTACCAAAAGAAAGAGCACGATAAACTATACAAGATGCACGAATCAATTTTATGTTTACAGCCTGAAATTAATACTTAATCGAAAGGGAACAATTATAACCCTGAATGTGACATGCTTCTACTAAAACCTAAAATTCTCATAGCACACTTGATAAAATTTAGAGCTTTCTATATCAATGAAAAGCTGACACGATGATGCTTCCAACCATATATTATTTGTAGGGTTTGGCTTGCTATCACCTACCTAAATTGGATGAAGAAGGAAGGAGAAAGAAACCCAAAGACACCGGTACACGTAGCCACTAATCTCTGGAGATCTCCCTCGATCTAACTCCTCTGCAGCCGCCGCTGGTTCTAAATGATTCTAGGGCTAGAGAGCTTCATTTTAATAGGTCACACACCTTCTGGAGGGTTCTATGCGTGGAGTATTCATCCACGCAAGTCGGGCCGATGTGAACGCCGCCGCAATAGTTGACCTGATCCAAACTCCGCCGAATGCATCTCCTATGGTTAGGGTTTCAAGAGATTAAGAGAGGGTAAATGATCCTCTCATCCTGGCCTTCCATTTGTCACCGATTTGCGCTCAATTGATGGAGTATTGGGCTCGAATTTGGTGTTTCAAGGTATGGTTAACTAAGTGTTCATTTTAGGCTTAAACCATTAATTCGACTTACTTACAGATTTTATTTGGGTTGGCCACAGAAGATAAGTTTGTTAAACGTATTATTCTCTACAAGAATATAATTTTTCTGAATTTTTACAAAATGGTCGAAATATAACGTATTCTATTTATTAAGGAATTATTCTAATTAATTTCTAATTAATTTTGAATCTATAATTAATTTCTCAAAAAATCAGGGTATTATACCCTCCCCCACTTAAGAAATTTGGTCCTCCAAATTCAATGCACTTAATAAAAAGAGGGAGTGAGACAGCTCACCTAGAATAAGTCGGGGTACTGTCTCTGCATAGTATCTTCCGACTCCCAAGTAGCTTCTTTAGTTCCACGCCGACTCCACTGCACTTTAACCATCAGTATGGAACGATTCCTGAGTTGTTGTTGCTTCTGATCCAAAATCTTGATCGGTCTTTCTTCATAAGTCAGATCTTCTTTCAATTCAAAGTCCATATGCTGAATAATGTGGGTGGGATCATACACATATTTCCGTAACATAGACACATGGAAAATATTGTGTACTCCAGATAACTGAGGTGGTAGTGCCAAACGGTAAGCAACCTCCCCCACTCTATCTAAAATCTCGAATGGACCAATGTATCTTGGACTTAGTTTACCCTAAATACCAAACCTTCGAATTCCCCTCATAGGAGAAACCTTTAAAAACACATGCTCACCTGCCTGAAATTACAATGCTCTCCTCCTGGTATCGGCATAACTCTTCTGCCTTGATTGTGCTACTTGCAACCGATCTCTGATAATGCGGATGTTCTAGGATGATTCGAAAATGAGATCTGGTCCAAGCCATTGCTTCTCACCTACCTCGTCCCAACATAACGGGGATCAACAGCTTCTACCATACAAAGCTTTAAATGGAGCCATCTAAATGCTGGACTGGTAACTGTTGTTGTAAGCAAATTCAACCAATGCCAAATGATCACTCCAACTACCTCCAAAGTCAATCATGCAGGCTCTAAGCATATCTTCTACTATCTGGTTGGTCCTTTTAGTCCGTCCATCTGTTTGTGGATGGAAAGCAGTACTAAAATTCAGACGAGTTCCCAAGGACTCTTGCAATCCTTTCCAAAAATGAGAAGTGAACCTGGGGTCTCTATCAGACACAATGCTAACTGGTATACCATGTAGTCTTACCACTTTCTTCATATACAAAGCAGCCAAAACATCAACTGTCCATTTAGACTTAATAGATAAGAAATGAGCCGATTTTGTCAATCTGTCGACAATCACCCATATTGCGTCAAATCCACTACGAGTCCTAGGTAGACCCATAATGAAATCTATGCCAATGCTCTCCCACTTCCATTGGGGTATATCAAGGGGTTTCAATTTCCCTGCTGGTCTGAAATGCTCCGCCTTGACTTGCTGACAAACCAAGCATCTACTTACGAAATCCGCAACTTCCCTTTTCATATTCGGCCACCAAAAAGATCTTTTCAAATCCTTGAACATTTTAGTACCTCCAAGATTAATGGTGTATCTGGATCTATGAGCTTCCTCGAGGATCTTACTCTTTATCTCAGCTACATCAGGTACACAAGTTCTTCCTTGAAATAATAATCTTTCATCATCAGCCATCATGAAGTCAGGTCTGTTACTTAAGCTTCCCTTGATCTCTACCAACTCTGGGTCATCATCTTGCAGAGACTTGATTTCCATCAATAATTCGAGCTTAAGTTGAATCTGAGCAATCATAATCCGATCCTTGTCAACATTAAGATCCAAACTAGCTAACTGCTCCAACAATTTCCATTCTTGTAACATGAGGCTTGACAACTTAGCTATAGGCTTGCGGCTTAAGGCATCTGCCACAACATTACCTTTTCCAGGATGATACTCAATGGAGAAATCAAAGTCCTTCAAATACTCCAGCCATCTCCGCTGTCTCATATTGAGTTCCTTATGAGAAAACAAGTATTTCAAACTCTAATGATCTAAAAACACCGTAAATGCCTCTCCATACAAGTAGTGCCTCCATATCTTCAAGGCGAACACCACTGCTGCTAGCTCCAAATCATGAATAGGATAATTCTCTTCATGCTTCCTCAACTGCCTAGAAGAGTAGGCTATCACTTTCCCGTGCTGCATGAGTACACACCCTAAACCAATACCTGAAGCATCAGTGTATACATCAAAACCTCCTTCACCAGAAGGTAAAGCCAAAACAGGTGCAGTAGTGAAACATTCCTTCAAGGTCTGAAAGCTTCGCTTGTAATCTTCTGACCAATCAAATTTGATCTCCTTGCGAGTTAATCTTGTCAGAGGTACCGCAATCTTGGAGAAATCTTGACTAAACCTTCGGTAGTAACCTGCTAGGCCTAAGAAACTTCTCACTTCAGTCACATTAGTAGGCTTAGCCCAATTCTTTACTGCCTCTACCTTCGAAGGATCAACAGAAATACCTTCTTTTGTGATGATATGCCCTAGAAAGGACACCTCTTGCAGCCAGAAATCACACTTACTAAACTTGACATATAACTGATGATCTCTCAATAGTTGCAATGCCATCCTCAAATGTTCAGCATGCTCCTTCTTACTCTTAGAATAAATCAAGATGTCATCAATGAACACCACGACCCATTGATCAAGATAGGGCCGAAACACATCGTTCATCAGCTGCATGAAAGTTGCAGGTGCATTCGTTAGCCCAAAAGGTATTACTACAAATTTGAAATGCCCATACCTACTGCGGAAGGCTGTTTTATAGATATCTTCTTCCTTAATTTGTAACTGATGATATCCAGATCGAATGTCGATCTTAGAAAAATACTGAGCTCCTGCTATCTGATCAAATAACTCATCAATCCTTGGCAATGGATATCTGTTCTTGATAGTCAACTAGTTCAATTGCCGATAATCGAGGCACAACCTCATCGAACCATCCTTCTTCCGGACGAATAATACAAGGGCTCCCCACGGGGAAGTACTTGGACGAATGAACCCTTTCTCAAGCAATTCCATCAACTACTGCTTTAGTTCCCTTAGCTTCGCAGGAGACATACGATAAGGAGCTTTAGAAATAGGGGTCCCACCAGGAATCAGATCAACGGAAAAGATAACTTCCCTTTCAGGAGGAAGTTCGGGTAGTTCCTCAAGAAAGACATCTGGAAAATCTCGGACGATAGAAAGGTCCTCAATCTCAATCTTCTACTCAGGGGTCACAGAAACAAAGGCTAGAAAAGCCTTACATCCTCTCCTCATCAGCTTATCAGCTCGAAGAGCCGAAATAAGTGGAAGAGACTTATGGTGTCTAGTTCCTATAAAAGAAAGTCCAGGGTGTCCAGTGAAAGACACAGAACTAGATTTGCACTGAACATTGGCCTCATACTTAGCCAACCAATCTACTCCTAGGATTACGTCATAATCCTTCATGTCCATACAAACTAAATCAACGGGCAGGTTTTGTTCATTGATCAAGACCTTACTGGAAGTATAGAAATACTTAATTGCTGATCCGGAACCAATAAGGGTCGAAATCTCTAACGGAGAATTCATCAAAACTGGCTTCACAGCTAAAGACTTCGCAAATCTCCGAGAAATAAAAGAATGTGTGGCACCAGTATCAAAAAGAACAAAAGTTGATTTATCATGTATAATAAGAGTACCTTCGAAAAGTCCACCTCCTCGGCGGGTCCTATCTCATCTTCTTGTAGAGCCTGGAGCTTGCCTTGCTGCTTCTTGATTCCTTGCGGTTTCACCGGGGTAGCTCGCTCAGATAAAAAGGGACACTTGGGAATACGGTGGTCCCTACTGCCACAACGTAAATAGGCACCCAGCTTGCGCCAGCACTCCTCCATCTTATGACCTGGACGGTCACAGTACTTGCATACGCCCTTGAATGGAACAATAGGGCTAGGCTTCTTGTCTTCAATCTTCGGCATCTTTTTTTTAATTCAAGTAAATCCTTGCAAGGTGGTAGAAAGGGGAGGGGGTTCATCCCTTCATTGCGGAAGGGGATGAACACACTACCCCGACTGCCAGGCAAGTGTTTTCAATAAGGAAAGCAGTAAAAGAAAAGGGGTACAAAAGGGGGGGGAAAGGGGGAGGCCCAAAAATGGGCAAGAAGGGTACAAGGCCAAAGGCCCAAGAAAGCGAAAAAGCTCAAAAGAACCCAGGCGAGGGCAGAAACAAAGGCCCAAGAACCCACAGAAGAAACATAGCCCCTACAAATAGGAATCTTCATCGAAGACCCCTTTAGAGTCGGACGAGAACACCGAACGGATTCTGCGCAGACGGACCGGGGAACCTGGCGAGGCAAGAGGGTCGCGGTCCGAGCCATCAGGATCGAGCTCCTCGGAGAGGGAGGAGTGGACCGGTTGGAGGAGTGCCGCAGAAGCTGACTGGAGACGAAGTGAGCGACGGGGAGCAGGAGGAGCGTCCTCGAAAACACATTGCCGATCGCGCGAGGAGGAAGTGGAGTTGGAGCGCCGGTAGGAACGCTGTGGGGCATCGCGCTCCGAACTCAAGCCCATCCGTGAACGGTCCAGTACAGGGTTGCCCACGAAGGCCGCATGAGCCGCCGCAAAGTCTGAGAAGCCCGACGCCGGCTCAAGCCCGGGGAAAGATAGAACCTGAAGCTGAGGTAACTTGATACCAGAACCAAGGCCCGCTGTTGGCAAGGTGCATGCTGGACGCATTGGAACAGTAGGCGGGGTGGAGACAACAAGCGGACCGGGCGGGGCCCGGTTGATTTTCTTGTTCAGGGCTTGGGTGAAGGAGAGGCAAGGGGCGACCGTCGGAGAAGAGGAGGAAGCCTAGGACCCTTCAACGCCTGCCGCCTGGGAGGTGGGCTGAGCCCCTGGGGACCAAGACACCGCATCGGCATTAAGCCTAGCAGGAGGCAAGGAAGGTCCACCAAGGGGGTAAGCATCCGGCACTGGGAGGTCGAGGACCAAAGAGGAGGACACCCGACCAGCAGGAGGGACAGCCGCGGGTGCATCAGAGCATGGAAGGAGATCGCCCTTCCCGGGAGGAAGAACTGCCGGGGGGGAGGTCACGATGACGACTGCCGGAGGAGACGGAGGGCCTTGACGAACCTCAACCGGAGGGTAGTGGCCAACAAAGATAGCATGTGCAGCAGGAAGACGTGGGAACGGCTCCAAGCAAGGCACGGTGGTGGCTGTTGGAGCGAAAGAAGCAGCAGCCTGGAGGGCGGAGACCGCATGCGGCAGCTCCAAAGCCTGGGGCATAGGCACAGCAACAGCCGGTGGTACGTCGAGCAGGGGGGCACTTCCAAGAGGAATGGAACAAACGGCCGATGCAGGTGGAACAAGGCCACAGTAGGCTGGAGGAGCCGGGACTACCCGGGGCGGAGAGGGAGGACCCCCAAGGCGGCCAGTGGCTTCCACGGCGGGCATAGCACCAGCCCCCCCGGCGAGGAGGGGAGCCACCACAGAAGGCGCAGAGAGCGACCCAGGCTGGGCCGAAGAAGCAAGGCCCGACACGAGGGGTAGGGCAGCAGAGGCCGTTGCTACTCCGGACGGAGGGGGGCCAAGTACACTAGCGCCAGAGCAAGGATGAATAGCACCCTCCCCATGATCCGCAGCGGAGGCAAGGCCACGGGCGGAAGAGAGAGATGCCCCCAGATGCCCTTAAGGCCCTGCGTCTGAGCCCGGACCAAGAGCAGCCACAGGTGGAGACCTCGCAGCCACGATGGTCACAGGAGGAGGAAGAGCCACCGTGGACCCACCTGCAAGGTGGCTTCCAAAGGATGAAGCCGGTGAAGCGGGGAGGCCATCTGTCGCGGAGGTAGGAGGAGGAAGCGACAGCCCCACTGCTAGGGAAGGGGAGCACGGCCGAACAGTAGACCCAAAAAGGAGTGGCGAAGGTCCCGGCGACAGGGGAACAACGGCTGCAGCTGAAGGAGTAGGGAGACTGCAGCTAGGCTGTGGTCCCACAACCGCGGCCAAAGCAGGGGGAGTCACCGTCGCTGGGGCTTCGACGGCAGAGGCCGGGATGGAGGCACACCCAGTCCCTGAAGCAGCCTGAGGAGCAGAGTCACCAGACTTGGCCAAAGGAGCCGCCAGACCGGCAGGCACAGGGGGGCTACCAAAAGCAATCGTGGCCTGCCAAACGGGACCCGAAGGCGCAGGGGGTGCATGAGGGCAGGTCTGTCCACCAGAAACGGGGATGCCAGGCACCCTAGGCGAAGGAGGAGGATGCGTCCGCTTGCAGACCCCCGCGAGGTGGCCAAGGCGACGGTAGGCGTTGCAGAAGAGAGGGGAGTCCGAGATGACCACCGGCTGCCAGTAACCGCCGGCGCCAATGCCGACCCACACACGGGTGGGGAATTTCTTGGAGACGTCGAGCTGGACGCAGACCCTCGCAGCATGCGCACGTGTGATGCATAGCGTGTTTCGATCAATCTTGAGGGTTGGCCCGATGCTACCAGCGATGGAGAGGATGGCTACTTCATGGTAGAAGTTGACGGGGAGGGCCGGGAGCTCAATCCAGACAGGAACTAACGGCGAGTCAAGCTCCGACGAGAAGTCAAGAGACCATTGAAACAACCAGAAGGGGCGACCATGAACTAGCAAAGACTCTTTAAGGAGCACCTGCAAGAAGTCTTCCCAGTTTGAGAAGCGGAGGAGAAGGTGGCGACGGTCCAAGGCACTGAGCAAGAAATCTTGCTTAAACTGAAAACGCTGGGCTAGGTGGGCACGGATGTCCGCGAAGGGAGGCCGGCCTTTGGGAGTTCTGGCGATGACGGCAAAGGCCAGCGGTCTGTATGTCAGCTGGACTTCTTCCAGAGAGAATAAAACCGCGGGCTCGCTGGAGTCAGTTATGGCTGGAGAGGGGACCGAGAGCGGTAGAACCGGCGGCGTGAAGAAACTATGTACCACTTGTGAGAAGGAGGGGGCGATGGTAGGAGTGAGGGACGCCTGGAGAGGTCCCCCCACGCCAACAGCAGAGGGGGCAAACCCCGCTGGCCAACACGGTGTAGGCGACGGATGGAGCCGGCCACCGGCCACCTTCGGGAGAGCAGCAGGGGGCGGAGGCGCCGACGGGGGGCCACCAGAAGGGGGAGTAGGCAGGGGAGCTAACCCGGCAGCACCGGCCGAAGGGGAGGAGGCCACAAAAGGCTCGAGGCTCACCTGTGGAGGCGGTACCCGGGCATGGGAAGCAAGAGCTGCAGAGGGCACCACTATGGAGGCGGTAGGACCGTCGAGGCAAGCCACCGGAGCTGAGGAAGGCAGCCCACAACCGGGCGCAAGAGAAAACAGGGGATCGTAAACAGTCGATGTCCCGTCCAGGTGGTCAATGGTCAACGGTGAAAGGTGGGGTTCGACAAGGACGTGGCCAAGCACAGGAGCTTGTGTGGAGAGAAGAGAGGGAATGGACGGTGGAGATTGGGTTGTGGAAGGGAAGGAGCTCGAAGGGTGAACCACGTGGCCAAGCAAGTGGGCTTGCGTTGGGATAGGTTGGGCGATGAACGGTAGGGATGAATCCTCAATAGGTGGCGTGTGGGGGAGGCCAAAAACGTGGCAGCCAGGAGGAGAACATGTGGCTGACTGTCGACCACGGGGCTTGCCGGCATGAAGCAACAGAGCAGAACCGCCGGAGGCGCATGCCTCCGGAGGCATAGCCGCAGGTGGAATAACGGCATGGGATGACGGAGCACCTTGAGACGAAGTGCCAGCAACAGTGGCAACACCTAGAACACCTCCAAGGGACGAAGAACCAACACCACCTGACTCCAAGCCCTCCACAGTAGGACGGGAGCGACCAAGGGCGGGCACGACCAAGGCAGGGCCACCGACGATGGGGAGCACCGATGGGATGGAGGGGGGAGGCACAAGGCCCCCCCCACCGCCGACCATCACCGGAGGGGAGCAGCCACAGCAAAGTCAAAACGCAGGAGGGAGAGGAAGCACGCAGGAGTGGAACGAGAGGGGGAAACCGAGAGGAGAGAGAATGGCATGAGCGGAATCATCTAATCTTCGACATCTTCCATGAACCAGACCCGCTAATGGGCCTCTTCCTGCCATGACCAGGCTTGATACTCCCAGAACCAGTATGGTGTTGTTCTATCTTAACACTCTTCCCACGGATTCTCTCCGTCATTTCCAAAGTATCTTCCAACACTTGAGCCTTTTTCACCATCTCGGAATAAGTTGGAATTTTCATCGGTGCCAACTGGTTGATATACTGCAGCTTCAGCCCATTAAGAAAGTGCTTAGCCTTCATCTTCTCGGTAGATATCAAGTGAGTAGCATAACGAGATAGTCGAGAGGATTGAGCTTCATATTCAGCTACGGATAGATTTCGTTGCTTCAAAGTAGCAAACTCAGTCACCTTCTACTCTTGTACTCTATCAGAAAAATATTTACCATTGAAGAATTCCTCGAACTCTTCCCATGTGACTTGTCTATCACCAAGGGTGACCTTCACTGCGTCCCACCATGTCCTCGCATCACGTTCAAGTTGAAAGGTCGACAAGAGGACACGTTCTTGATCGCTGCATTACATCACTTCAAAAATCCTCCCTATCTCTTCAAGCCAGTGCTCGGCTTCATCAGGGTCAGTCGAGCCTCCAAATCACAGGGGATTCATCCCACGAAAGTTCCGATAAAGGTCGCCAGTGCCCTGATTTGCAGCTCCTCCCTGGGCCACTTGTTGCAAAGCCTGAGTAAGTCCTTGAACCATACGCTGCAAGTTCCTCCATTCTGCACGTTCTCCTGCCATTGCAAAAGCCTACACGTGGAATAGGTTATATTAGGTTCAATTAAGAATGGATAATCATGCAATGAGATTATTAACTCAATCCCAGTCTTCTACCCAAATCTCACCAGGTTGGGTCCTTAGACTCATAACAAGGTTATAGGTCCTACGGTATCACTTAGGATCCTAGAACTTAGAGAGCCTAGGGATATCAGAAAGCCTAGGCTCTGATACCACCAAACGGTCATGCCCCGACGTGGAATATCGGGACTGACAATAGAAAACGCTAGTAAAGATAACAAGCTAAGCTAAGAATTAACATAACGTCATTAATAGAATAACTCCAAGTCTATTACAAATACCATCAAACTGACTTAAACATAATCAAGCATAATCTCTACTCAACTCCGTTACAATAACTAACACAAGTTCTAAGGCATAGCTAGATGTAAAACAACTATAACAATCTCAACATAATGACTAGCTGATACACTCCAAGTCATCACTCTTGCCCATTCCCATCCATCTGTGAATCTTCACCTGAGCTACCTGGAAAGGGGGGAAAACAACTATATGAGTGAGCGCTCAGTAGGTAACAACAGGCAAGTGTAAGTGATTAACCAATTAATTACATGTATGGAACGGAAAGAAAAGAAATAACGATCGAATGAAACAACATAATAAAAGAAAGTGCTAAAGAATGGAATGGAATATCAATATGGCAGAATGATATAACTACAAGAATTGCAAGTTAAGAACAATATATATAACAGGAAATTGCAGGAAATTGGCCAACAAACAAGAATATAACCAAGTAGAACACTATTCAAGTAAGAGATCATTGTCATAGACATCACGCTAGTCATGCACTCGGTGCAATGCCTCACCATGTCATTACAAACTCCCATGGACAAATGTACTTTTCGGGCGCTCTCCTCAAGACCAGACCGGGCCCCTATGGTGCGTTGGCATTGATTTATTGGATCCAAGATCCCAAGTTCCATCTAGACTTTAATCAAGTTAAAATGGCCAATTATAATCAAGTACAAACTTACCTCGGAACATCCTAAGGCTAAGTTGAAGAAATACTGTCCAGAATTTCTGTCCAGGAGTTCAAATTATCAAGAACCAACATGTTCTTGGATTCAAAACCATAAAACACGGAGAAAATTCATCTCTGGATGATATGCGGTTCATACTGGACTGCTCAAGACTTGTGCGGTCGACTCTGGGCCGCACTAACAGCAACTAGGCTAAGGTTTAGCCCTCAGGGGTCAAGGTTGAACGGCTGATAAAGGGCCGCTCTTATATATGAACGGTAAGCACTGGGCCGCACAAGGCCAGAAGTTTATAAAACCGAGGTCATGATATGTGGTCCTGACAGAGCCGCTCATTAGTTGAACGGTCCACTCAGGGCCGCCTGTAAGATGTACGGTCCATTACTGGCCGCACAACACATGGCCTAACCATGAGTTAGAATTTAGCCCAAGTGGGCTCCCGGGCTACCATAGGCAGGGTGGAACTGAACTAGAGTCCAGCCCACTGTCTGCTGGTAGGCCTAGGGTCTACTGGGCTGATCAAATCAGGGATTGGCCGAAGATGGATCAAGGATAATCGGCCAAACTAATTGGCATAAGCCAGGGATAAACGGTCTCTATTGGGCCGTTCAGGGATATATGCGGTCCACAATTGGCCGCTCAAGTCTCTCTTAGTCCAATTCGGACTAACTCAAATCACAGCAATTCGATTGAGTCCACAAATCAATTCTAAGAGATAATAAATGTTCAAGATTAACAGTTTAGGTCTAAGGTTAACAAGTGTAAACCTAATAGCCATTTCAATTATCAAGAATTTACAATTAAAATTGACATTCATTGGAAAGATGAATCAAGATCAAGCTCAAATTAAATAAATCAGCAAGAGTTATTTACTGTCATGAATTACAGTTTATTAGGTGTGTTGCTAACATGCAAATAACCACTAATCTATTAACCTAACATGCTGAAATGATAATTAATCTGTTCTGTTACAGATGTGCGGTCGGTTCTGGACCTTACATCCCCATGAACGGTCACCAACTGGCCGCACACGTCCCCTCAGATCCGAAGACCTACTGGATATGGACGGTCGGTAGTGTGCCGCCTGGATGGATGTGCGGTCTAGAACTGGCCGCAAGAAAGACATGCGGTTAGGGCTCGGCCGCACGTTCCAGGGACACGATCAGAGACAGAAACATATATACGGTCCACAACATGTGTAGCAACCCTGGTAAATTAAAGGACTAGAAAGTCTAAATAAATTAAAAACAATAATTAAACAAGACCCAGACCTTGTACATGACCCTCTTACGTCCTAAAAAGTCTAACAAAAGAACTTATGGACACTACTATTGTATTACAATAAATTTAAGAATGACATGTTATTTTTAGGTAAGCATTTAATGCACAACGTAATTTTAATTGAATTAAGAATCATTAAATCTCGAAGAAAATGTCAATTTATATTTTATTACTAATTTAGAAGATTTAATATTCTATATTTATTACATTATAATCTTATTAGAAGGGAGAAAGATATATATATAAGATTTAATTACATTAAAGATATGTAAAAGATAAAAGAATGAGTATATATATGCAATTTTGGTTCTTTCAAGGGGATTGAGAAATGGACAAACTCAATTGACGCCTCTTTGTGCAGGCATATCCAACGTGAAACGCGACTTAACACAAGTCGTTATTTATGAATTAGTGAAAATCAAATAAAGTGTATAGTTAAAAGAGTTATAGAGATAGTACGGCTATATACATAATATTAGTCTTTTGAAGGTTAAATGAAAATGCCAAAAATGAAATGACGCCATACCAATGGGCGTGTATAACATAAGCAACGACTTAAACAAAGTCGTTATTTTATTATAAATGAATAGTGCCAGTTTTTCAATTAAAGAATTTTGGAAAACTAATTATATGAAAAAATAGAAAAAAAATGAAAAACTCGTACCCCTAAAAGTTCCCATCAAGATCATGTCAAGAAAAAAAAAAGATAAAAATTCAGAAAGATTGTTACACATTAAAATAACAAATAAGGGAAAGGTGAATGACGTCTCCGAGTAAGTCGTCATTTAATTTTGACGACTGTGTATACAAGCGTCATTTACTGAAATAATGCCCCAACCTTAGGCGTCATTTACAAACCGACCCGTTGTTGTTTGGTTCGAACATGGATGTTATCTGGGTAAGTTTTGATTAAGGAAGGGATTGATACTTGTATCTTCAAGTTTAGTAAGGATTCTACCATGGAAATTTTAGTTCTAATCGAACTCTTAAAAACCCATTAGGATTCCTTCCCTATAAATACCCCCTCCCATCGAGCCAACCTGTTGGTTTTTCTTCATCAAACCTATTGCTGCTGTCAATCATCCAAGCATCGGGGAGCCTTCCTCTCCATCCTGTTAGTAATATGAGGAGGGGTTTCCATCATCTTCCTCTTCGTCCTGCCGTGGTGAACGTGAAGAACGTAGGAGTTCTTCATCTTCTTCCTACGGGTTATCTGAGACAAGAAGGAGCGCAGGAAGCTCTCTTCTTCTTCTTCCGATACCGTTGCTGCAAAAGAGGCTGCCGACCTCTTTGGGAAGCTATCATCATCTTGCTGCTTCTTCTTTGAAAGGGGCTGTTGTTGCGAACTGCTACTCTTGTTATATTGGCTTCCATTAACTCTGATAGAAACAGAGTATCGTATTAAGGGATTGTTTTCTTCATCTTCATCATCGTCTGTCAACCAAGTCATCACCCAAAGGTAAGTTTTCTCACGACTTAGCAAAATCCTATAATTACTAAATGAATACATGCATATTGGTCTAAAGGAGTTACAGATTTCGTTTTCCAAAATGAATTTTCTCCGTTTACTGCATGAATGAAATTGACGACCCAAGATAGGGCGTCATTTAAAATCAACGACCGTGCAAACAGTCGTCTTTTTTCTGGATAGTTAATAATTGTACAATGTTTAAAATTTAATAACTATGAACTCTTACATGTACACTAATGCATGGCTGTGTCCATAAATTCTTGTTATTTTTCCCTATCTGTTTATGTCTTTAGAATCTTGATCAGACATACTCCAAAAATCATGTGTCTGTGATTATACCTGCAGTTGCAGATCATATGACAAAGAATTAGCGACCCAGATTAGGTCGTCAATTGAATGAACGCCCCTGTAAATAGGCGCCAATTTAGTGATAAACTGTGAAATTATAGAAATAGTTACAATATTCCTGGATATTGAAATGACGACATATACCCTACCCTTTAATTTGTTATATGACGCCCCTGACTAGGGCGTTGTTTACTGAATTGAAGCCTTCATGAAAGGCGTCATTTTTATAATAATCAAAATTGGAAAATGTTTATAGATATTAATCTAGATGTAACGACTGAGTGAACAGTCGTCATTTATTGAACTGACGACCCTGATAAGGGCGCCAATTCATAAAATGAAGACTTAAATTCAGGAGCCATTTGACTGATTCCTGATTTTTCGTGATTTTTATATATAACCCTTGTTAATGGGTTATGCATATCGGCACTATATTCCATTCCGTGAATATAGTCCCATGTATTCTCGTTGTTTTATCGATTACCCACTAATTCTCGGTGATAGATGAACTCTCTATAGGACATTCTGTTCCTTTGGACCAGTGACTTTATCATAGAGACCTCCGTAAGACTCCGCTAGCCTTGGATTCCCTCAAGGCAGCCGAGCTGGTTGTACCGTTAAAACCTATGTCACTATTTGATTACCATGTCACTCTAAAGAAACATGGTATACCGGCCCTCATGACTTACTAAGAGGATGTCATGAGAATACTCTAAATTAATGGAATGGGAAACCATGCCATTAGTATCCTTATGAATTAGGTGTCATACTTATGGACCTCAATTCTATCTAGCTTATCATGTCCAAGAACGAGCGACCATCGTTATATAAGCGCTTATTCTTATTATCCTGGCACCCAATTAGGGAGCCGATTCCACCTTGTTTTATCGTTAATCATGATTGTACCGTTATTGTTGTCTTTATACATCATGTTCAATCCTTGAAATTCTATTCCACAAGATCTACCTTAAAGTCCCTACAAGCTTATTCCATTGAAACTTTATATTGGCTATAACCATAGTGGATGTCGAAAAATACACGATCAATGCCTGCGCATATATGGGCTCGATCTGGTCCTGGGAGGAGCACCCGAAAGTACTAGTGCCCATGGGAGTTGTAATGATCACGGTGTGGCATTGCACCGAAGTGCATGACTAGCTTGATTAGACATTCCACAATCTCATACTCGACTTGACATGACATGACTTGCGTGACCCGGAAAGGGTATTTATATACTTGCTTGAAACGTGATAGCCAATTCTCGACATGACATGATGAATATACTTGCTTGAATATCTTGACATTTATTGATATAAGTTCTTGAATGGCATGCTAGTTCACTCAATTATCTCTTGTTATACTCTCTCTCTTGTCGTTTTACGTAAACATGCATAGCTTTATTGCATTCACGTAACATGTAATTTACTTAAAGCAAGCTAGCTCTTGAGATATAATTCCTACTGAGCGTTCGCTCATCCAATGTTTTCCCCTATTTTTCAGGTAAGTCTGATGACGAGACTCAATCGGATGGGGAAGGTCAAGAGTGAAGAGATTAGAGCTCTCCGTCTATCCAAGCGTCTACTAATCTTATCTTTCTATATTTTTGAGTCAATCGTTGTACTTTTCCCTTTATTGAGTCTTAGCACTTTCATTAAGTGGTTTGTAATAGAAGTACTTTCAAGGTTGTGATTGAATAAAGGATTAGGTTATCTTTACTTTTGTGTACCTTGTCTTTGTGTTGAATACACTAACGCTCTGATTGACATGATCGATATAAACTCGTCACACGTCTCCGAGTTCCTTCCGCGCTCGGGGCGTGACAATTTTTGTGGTATCAGAGCCTAGGATATTCAATTCCTAGGAAACCCAAGTCCAAGGATTGGTTTAAAACCTTCTACCGGTGAGATTGGGTAGAACCTAGGGTTAAGTTAACTTAGAATCAAAACCTTTGAACATAATCACATATTAATATAGTTATTGTAATTGTAGGACAATGGCTGCCGAACGTGCCCAGTGGCGCAACATGCAACGCACTCTGCAAGGCATGACCCAGGCACTTCAACAGGTGGCACAAGGAGGTGCACATCGTGGAGCAGGAAATCTCCACCAAAGCTTCAAGAACATGAACCCTCCTAAGTTCATGGGATCCACTGATCCGGATGATGCCGAGCACTGGATCCGGGAGACCGAACGTATCTTTCGGGTTATGCAATGCACGGACCAAGAGAAGGTCTTGTTAGCAACGTTTCAATTGGAAAGGGACGCCCACTGCTGGTGGGAGTCGATAGAAGCCACATTAGATCAAGGACAAGTTACTTGGGAGGAGTTTGTTGGACATTTCAATAATAAATATTTTTCGGACTGAGTCCAGGAGAAGAAGGCCGCCGAGTTCGCCGCTCTCAAGCAACGATCATTATCGGTGGTCGAGTATGAGGCACAATTCTCAAGGTTATCCCGGTACGCTAAGCATTTAGTCAGTACCGAGAAAATGAAAGATAGGAGATTCCTAAATGGGATCAGACCCCAATATATCACACAGCTGGCGCCGATGGACATACAGGGCTATTCGGAGATAGTACGTCGAGCTCAGTTACTAGAAGACGCCACGAAGCTATATGATAGGATCCGTGGGAAGGATAAGAAGGAACAGGTCACTAGTTCGGGTTCCTTCAAACCCAATTTCAAGAAGAGGCCGAGTAATAGAGGTACTCCCTCCCAAGAGTAAAAGTTCAAGAAGACCAAACCTTTCTCCATCACCACTACACCTTCTAAAGTGGTGTGTAAATAATGTGACAAGGCTGGACATAAGGCCAAAGAATGTTGGAGGAAACTTGGAGTGTGTCTCCGTTGTGGGAGCCGTGATCATCGGATTCCCGACTGTTTCCTACTCAATGATCAAGCCGGTGTCGGAAAGTGCCCGGTGACAAAGAATGCACGTCTCCAAGCTATTAAGGAGACAGAACAAGACGAAGGCGGACTAGTGGAAGGTACATTGAAAGTTTGTTCCAAGTCTGCATATGTCTTATTTGATACTGGTGCATCGCATTCTTTTATTTCGAAGAAGTTTGCTAATCCATTACCCATGGAACCGGAATAAATGAAATTAGTTCTTTCAACTCCTCTCGGAAACGAAGTTGACCTTACTCACCATTATCAAAACTGTGAAGTCTTGGTAAAGGGAAGAAATCTTCCTATCGACCTCATATGTTTAGACCTAAAGGAATATGATGTCATATTAGGAGCCGATTGGTTATCCAAATACCAGGCAACTGTGGATTGCCGTAATAGCAAAGTTACTTTTAAAGACTTTCCGGAACTGGTCTATACTAGCCCTAAGAGTCGGAGCAAGTCGTCTCTTATTTCGGCTCTCCGAGCTAGCAAGCTAATAAGGAAAGGATATGTATCTTTCCTTGCTTTTGTCACCATAAAAGAGACTAAGCTAGAAGACATCCCAGTTGTGCAAGAATTTCCGGACATGTTTCCGGAAGATTTGCCTGGATTACCTCCACAAAGAGAAGTGGCCTTCACCATCGACTTGGTCCCTGGTGCTGGTCCAGTTTCTAAGGCACCTTATAGGATGTCCCCTACCGAACTCAAGGAGCTGAAGGAGCAATTGATGGAACTTCTTAAGAAGGGTTTTATCAGACCAAGCACTTCCCCGTGGGGAGCACCTGTGCTATTTGTAAAGAAGAAGGATGGATCCATGAGGTTATGCATCGACTATCGACAGTTGAATCATCTCACTATCAAGAACAAGTATCCACTGCCGAGAATCGATGAGTTATTTGATCAAATATCTGGATCCAGGTATTTCTCGAAGATCGATCTAAGGTCGGGATATCACCAACTAAAGATCAAAGATGAGGACATTTATAAGACCGCGTTCAGAAGCAGGTATGGGCACTGTGAATTTATTGTTATGTCTTTTGGACTAACAAATGCCCCTGCTGCCTTTATGCAGTTAATGAATAGTATATTCAGGCCTCATCTAGACCAGTTCGTGGTGGTTTTCATTGATGATATATTAATATAGTCAAAGACCAAGGAAGAGCATGAGGAGCGTTTGAGGATTGCATTGCAGATATTGAGGATGAATCAGTTATATGCAAAGCTCAGTAAATGTGAATTCTGATTAGAAGAAGTATCTTTCTTGGGTCATGTTATATCAAAGGACGGTTTATCCGTAGATCCATCAAAGGTTGAAGCTGTACGGAATTGGGAAAGACCGATCAACGCTAGCGAGATCTGAAGCTTTCTGGGCCTTGCGGGTTATTATCGGAGATTCGTTAGGGATTTCTCCAAGATAGCCGTACCACTCACAAAGCTAACTCGCAAGGAGATCCGTTATGAATGGAGTGAGGAATGTGAAAGAAGCTTCCAAGCTCTCAAGGATCACCTAACTACAGCCCCGGTCTTAGCTTTACCAGTTGAAGGAGAAAAGTTTGAGGTATACACCGATGCATCTGGCATTGGCCTTGGATGTGTTTTAATGCAACAAGGAAGAGTTATAGATTATTCTTCTCGCCAATTGAAGAAGCATGAGGAGAACTACCCAGTCCATGACTTAGAATTGGCTACGGTAGTGTTTGCGCTGAAGATATGGAGACATTACTTATACGGAGTGTAGTTCACTGTATACTCCGATCACAAGAGTCTCAAGTATCTTTTCTCAAAAGGAATTGAATATGAGGCAAAGACGTTGGCTAGAATATCTCAAGGATTTTGACTTCATAATAAAATATCATCCTGGAAAGGGTAATCCTGTAGCTGATGCCCTTAGTCGAAAGCCAAGAGCGATTTTAGCAAATTGTATGATTCAGGAGTGAAAGTTGCTAGAACAATTCTCTAAACTTAATATAAGCATAGACAATGACAGTAGGTGTGTCACATTATCCTATATGAGCATACAGCCAGACTTACTATCCGAAATACAAGGACTTCAGGATAATGATCCCGTACTAGTGGAAATCAAAAGCAAGATTGGAGAGCAATCAGATTTCAAGATAGCTTCAGATGGAAGATTGTTGTTCAGAGATAGAAATTGTATACCAGATTGTCAGGAGCTAAAGAAGAAGATTTTAGATGAAGCTCACAGATCAAGGTACACGATTCATCCAGGGTCGACTAAGATGTACCAAGATTTGAAAAGGACCTTTTGGTGGCCCAATATGAAAAGAGAAATAGTGAATTTCGTGTCTCGCTGTCTCACATGCCAACAAGTCAAGGCCGAACACCAAAAGCCTGCTGGTAAGCTACATCCTCTCGATATTCTCAAATGGAAGTGGGAGGATATCGGTATGGACTTCATTATGGGTCTGTCTAAATCAAAAGGAGGACATGATGGAATATGGGTTATCATCGACCGACTGACCAAATCGGCACACTTCTTGCCAATCAAGAGTCGATGGTCAGTTGATGTTCTTGTTGCATTATACATTAAGGAGATAGTCAGGTTACATGGAGTACCTGTCTCAATCGTGTCTGACCGAGACCCACGATTCACTTCACACTTCTGGAAGGGTCTACAACATTCGCTGGGAACGAGACTTAACTTTAGTACAACTTTCTGATAAGTACAATATGAAGTGATCTAGAAGGGGAGGGGATGAATAGATCACTATTTTTAAAGAATTTAAAGAATTCTGCAGAGTATATTGCTAAATGTAAATAACCTTAAGCTCAGACTAACGAATATGATGCAGTGCAGTTAATAGCTCAAGCAAATAGAAGGCATATCATGATAGTACCACAATCGATCGCACAAGGGCTCAGAGGATTTTAAGGTGGTTCGGTCCTTCAGACCTACATCCACCCCACACTCAAATCGAGTGTGGCTTCACTAAAGGCTAGGCAACACAGCTTGCCAGACAACTGCTGATACACAGCTTCCCAGGAGAACAACCTCTCCTCTTCCTCCTACCCGGAGGGAACCTCTAGCGACCAGCAGTCACTAGAACCCAGAGACTTACGTCTCTCTTCCTCTTTACCAAGAGGGAACCCCACTAGTAGCAGCCCTGCTACTAGTGAACTAGAGGTCGAAGACCCCTCTTCCTCCCAACCCGGAGGGAACCTACAAGCAGCTCACCTGTTGCTTGCAAACCGGAGAATGAATCTCCCTTCTCCTGATCTCACAGGAGGACCCCGACCTCAATCCAGAGGATCGGAAACACAAACAAGGACAGTAGAAGAAAGATAAGAACAATAAACGAAAAAATACGAACGAAGGAAATCAAATGCCAGAAAATGGAAACAATGTAGCTCAACACAGAGCAATAGACTTCGGATTTGATCCGCAAGTCAGAACAACTCTTCTGATCACTCTTCTGCTCTCTCTCTCTTTTTCCCTCTACTATTCTTTCTTCTTTCTTTTCTTCTCCTGGATCGAAGGGCTCTCAATTTTCCTATTTTTTCTTCTATGCCTCTCTTCTTCGATCACCTTCATCTGAGGACGAAGGATTCTATTTATAGCAGAACAGCAGATGGATAGGGCACAAAACGCGTGTGCCTCCCACGCTCGATCCAGAATCTTCCTGCCATGTGCCTTTATCAGATTGGTTCCTCTTGTCTCGGATCACGTGCAGCCCTGGAGTGTGGAATGTTCTTCCTCGGACCTGTAATGAGATTAAGTCCATTAATACGCTGCATGGCCATTAAAACCAAAACTGCATGAGGTATAGTAACACCATGACGTGACTATTACTCGAGATGACACAAGAACGACACGAGATACTCTGTAACAGGTCAGATACACAGAAGAAAATGACACGAGGTGAGGTTATAAGCAAAAGAGACACGAGGTCACGAATGCAAAAACAACACGAGGACAACACGGGCTAACGACAGAAACCGACATGAAGACTAAAGCGAGAAACCAACACGAGGACAGAATATAACGAAACGACTCGAGGTGAAAACAACACGAAGTGAAGTTTGACACGAAGTAAAAAGCAACGACACGAAGTATAGTGGTGACAAACACACACTATATAGAAAATGACACGAAGCCAGTAAGAACAGCACGAGATGAAAATAGCACGGGCTGATAACGACACGAAGTCGAAACAGTAAATAACACAGGATCACACTGCACGAGGTAAAACTACACGAAGACTTAATAAGAAAGACGACACGAGGTGGCAATAAGGAGAACGACATGAAAACAACATGGACTAGCAACCGAAACCGACACGAAGTCAAACAGTACAACACGAGGTGTTGTAACCAAGAAGAAGTGCCAATCAACTCGAAGACAGTATGCAAAGAAACGACTCGAAGTGAGATGAGAACAGAATGAAACAAAGAAGACGACACGGAGTGCATAAAACCAACACGAAGACGTGGACTATAGTAACCGTCACGAAGTGTGGTTACTAAGTAGGAACGACACGAGGTCTACAGGAAAACTACTCGAAGTTCATCAGAACTTTTTAGAGCAGCTTCAGGAACACGACACGAAGTCATGAGAAGAGAAAACAATCACAAAGTGAAACGAACACTTGAACTTAGACTGACTTAGAGACTCAGCGAAAGGACTCGAAGACAGGAATACAAAGGATGACATGGAAACAACACAGTAAACAAATACTGCACGAGGTGAAAGACAACACTCAATCAGACGACAACATGGCTAGCTCGACACGAGGTGAAAACGCGAAGCAAGAACTACATGAGGTTTGAGGAAAACAGCACGAAGACAGAACATGAACGAACACACGCAGTGTTACCTCTTAGCAGCTATTTCATATAAGACCATGGATAACTCAAGTGCAAGATATCTGATTAAAAATAACAAGAACAATTAACATAGTGTTGCTCATCATCAAAAACACTTAGGGAAGACACACAAACCAACAATCTCCCCCTTTTTGATGATGGCAACACTATATTAAGTATGAGAGATAAGTTCAAAAGAGATCAATTCATGATATTTGATGCAGACAACTTAAAGCATACTTGCTTCCTTACTACCCCTGAGAAACCTGAACACTCCCCCTGAACACAGCAACAGTTTACCTCAAACTTGATATAACTCCCCCTCAACAAACTAACTCCCCCTCAACACTACTCTGAACCCCCAACACAATTCTCTCCCCCTTTGACATCATCAAAACTAGGGGCAAATCTGAAGATACAGATAAAGGAAAATTGCTGACTATAGAGAGAAAACAGGACAGAGTAAGGCAGATAAATGGAGACTATTGAGATGTTTAGTCAATTAAGAAAGCCATTAATTTTATGTGAGGATTTTTGAGGATCAGTTAGTCAGACTGTGCAAAAACTGTGAATAAGGATTCGCTCCATACACAGAACCAGATTCTAAGCAAGTGAGGTACAATATACCAGTTTGATCAAAATAAGTCTTTACTGAGAGAGTATTATGTAAGACAGTCAGAAGACAAAGACCTGTGGTATTGAGAACAAACAAATCAAAAGCTATACTTCAAGTGACCAGGATCTTTAAAGATGGTCAAGATCAAAGGTAAGTCTGTCAAGTACACCTTTGACATTAGGGAGACACCTTGTTTAGAGGCAAGAATCCCCAGTTACTCGGTGGCAGGACCACATTACCCCTTTTGATAAGAGAACAGAGATAGTATTCTAGCTGGTGTTGACATTAAGGTGACACCTTTATCTGAGGCCAGACACCCCAGTTACTAACCAGATATGTACCATAGCTCTGTATGATCAGGACAACTACTAAGACTAGATAATTACTGCCATCTCATGACATGGGAAACTTTCACTTCATTGATGAAAATCCCAGTTTCTCAATGAGCAGTTAACAAAGTTGATAACAATTTTATGAAATTTGTTTTTATTAACCAGCTCTTAAAACCTTGTTAATGAAGCTTGAGTCCGTTTGAGAACAATACACCAGATCCAAGGTGATACAGACTAAAGAACAAAATACCTCATTTCGGACTCAACATTGACTAAGTAGGTATGCAGTACTGGCTAGATCAGAAGACAGTTACCGTGTAGGAAGATAATCTTTGAATTCAGATTTTGATCTCAGTGGGACTAACAGCTGAAATTCCAACAAGAAATTAGATGAACAGTCTTAAAGGATAAAGCATCCAACTCTTTCTTTTATACACCTCATCAACCTGATTCTCTTTTGATGTCAGCAAAATGTCGTTCGGAGTATGTTCAAATTAGGTCAAAGATCAAAACACCTATTATAAATCAGCTCCCCCTGAGACCTTGACCCCAACACAAACTTAACCAAGACAACCCTCAAAACACTTCAAAGAGAACACCATGAAGTTTGGACAGACTATTCAATCAAAACGGAGTGAGTCACCAAACACTCATAATGAAGTTATTTCTTCAGCAACAGATGATGAATATGATAAGCATAATAACACATGACATGGTATTCAGAAATCAATTTTTCAATCATGAAATTCTGTAAATACCTAGTTCTCTGCGCAAGGTGCTAAATTTTTCAGTATCCAGTGGCTTAGTAAAGATATCTGTAATTTGTGAGTTAGTGCCAACATGGATCAACTCAAAAGTCCTCCTAGCTACTTCATCTCGAATAAAATGATGCCTGATTTCAATATGTTTGGTTCGGGAATGAAGTACAGGATTCTTTGCAATATTTATTGCACTAGTATTGTCACAAAAGATAGAAGTACAACCTAGCTCAACCGAGTAGTCCAGAAGCTGGTGTTTTATCCATATAACCTGTGTGCCACAGCTCCCTGCTGCCACATACTCAGCTTCAGCAGTGGAGAGAGCCACAGAGTGTTGCTTCTTGGATCCCCAAGAGACTAAGCACCCTCCTAGAAATTCGCAGTGACCACTAGTGCTCTTCCTGTCCAATTTACATCCTGCATAATCTGCATCAGTGTATGCAATGAGATCTAAACTACATGATGCAGGATACCAGAGACCTAGATCATGGGTGGTAGATAAGTATCTAAAAATTCTCTTTACAGCTGCCAGATGCAATTCAGTAGGCCTAGCCTGGTATCTGGCACACATCCCTACACTAAATTGAATGTCGGGCCTAGATGCAGTTAAGTAGAGGAGTGAACCGATCATACCTCTATATAGTTTAGCATCCACCTCTTTACCTTTTTCGTCTGAATCCAGTGAGGAGCTGGTACCCATGGGTGTTGAGATTGTCTTGAGGTTGGTCATTCCAAACCTTTTCAGCATCTCCAGAGTATACTTGGTTTGATTTATGAAACAACCATCCTCCATTTGTTTGACCTGCATCCCAAGAAAGTATTTTAGTTCGCCAACTAGACTCATTTCAAATTCTTGGGACATAGACTCAGAAAAATCTTTACATAATTTTGAATTGTTAGATCCGAAAATGATATCATCAACATATACCTGGACCATAACTAACTCCTTTCCGAGACTTTTAGTGAATAGGGTTTGGTCAACCTTACCTCGAATGTAGCCCTTGCTCACAAGGAACTCAGAAAGTCTCTCATACCAGGCTCGAGGAGCCTGCTTCAATCCATAGAGGGCTTTATTCAACCTAAAAACCATGTTAGGCTGAACAGAGAAATTAAACCCAGGAGGTTGTTCAACATATACCTCTTCCTTCAATAACCCATTTAAGAATGCGCTTTTGACATCCATTTGCTGTAGCCGAATGTTTCTAGAGCATGCAAATGCAAACAGAATTCTTATAGCTTCCATCCTAGCTACTGGTGCATAGGATTCATCAAAATCCACACCAAATTCCTGACTGTACCCTTGAGCTACAAGTCTTGCTTTGTTTCTAGAGATAGCTCCATTTTCATCAATCTTATTTTTGAAAACCCATTTAGTGCCAATGACATGAGTGTTTTCAGGTCTAGGAACTAGTTTCCATACATTATTTTTCTCAAATTGATTTAATTCCTCACCCATGGAGGATACCCAAGAGTCATGCTTTAAAGCCTCTTCCACAGTCTTGGGTTCTACCTGAGATGTCAAGGCAGCTAAGTCCTGTTCTTGGACATTTCTAAAATGAGACCTTGTCCTAGTGGGGTCATGCAAATTACCTATGACATTTTCACTAGGGTGATCTTTGTGAAAGATTACCTCACCTGAGGGTTCACCTAGCTCAGTTGCTTCTTCTTGTTGTAAGTTTTCTGGTTGAGCAGTTTGCTGCATCTCTTCTTCTTCAATTTTCTCCAAGAAATCTCCCTCATCAGATGGCTCCCTGTCATCATTTATCTTTTTGTCAGATAGAACATTCTCATCAAACACTACATGAGGTGTTTCTTCAACAGTTTGCTCATCTTTATTGAAGACTCTGTAAGCCCTAGAGGTTTCTGAATATCCGAGAAAAATTCCAGGAGAGCTTCTTGCTTCAAACTTATCCAAACCATTCTTACCATTATTGTGGATGAAACATTTGGAACCAAAGATTTTAAAGTAAGAAATGTTTGGCAGCTTACCCTTGAGGAGTTCATAAGGAGTTTTCTTATGAGTAGGTCTTACCAAGGCTCGATTTAAAATGTAGCATGCTGTATTTGCAGCTTCTGCCCAAAATCTCCTTGGAAGTCCACTCTCAATCAGCATAGTCCTGGCCATTTCAATTATTGACCTGTTTCTTCTCTCAATAATTCCATTCTGCTCCGGTGTCCTGGGAGAAGAAAATCTGTGAGTCACTCCCTCTCTTGAGCAAAATTCAGAGAATGAAGAGTTTTCAAATTCTCCTCCATGGTCAGACTGAATTGTAATGATATTATGTTCACATTGCAGTTTGATTTTATTAAAAAGTTCTTCAAAGTGAACAAAAGCATCATTTTTATTTGCTAAACAGAACAACCAAGAAAATCTAGTGAAGTCATCAACTATGACTAGACCATATCTCTTACCTGACAGGCTTTGTATTCGAGTAGGACCAAAGAGATCCATGTGCAAGTGCTGTAGTGGTTTAGATGAGAGACCCTCAGTTCTCAACTTAAAAACTGCACGAGTCTGTTTACCTTGAGCACAAGCATCACAGAGCTTGGACCCTAACAGGAATTTTATTTTGGGCAAACCTCTGACTAAGTTATAATTAGACAGTTTATTCAGAGTAGACACACTAGCGTGGCCTAGATGCCTATGCCAGTCAAAAGCAACCTGTTCAGAATTAGCAGACAGACATAAGTTTGTTTCAGAATTATCATCTAGATCAACGATGTACACATTATTTACTCTATGACCTTTGAACATGATGTTATCAGAATTCAACTCAAAGACAGTGCAAGAGTTGTGGTCAAAGAGTACCTTGTGTCCTTTGTCACAAAGCTGACTTATACTTACCAAGTTGTGCTGAAGTCCTTCTACAAGATACACATCTTCAATGGAGTTAGTAGAGGACTTACCAACCGTACCAATTCCAATTATTCTTCCTCTGTTATTTCCTCCGAATTTGACCAAGCCCCCAAGCTTCATTTTTAGTTTGCTGAATTTGGACCGGTCTCCTGTCATGTGCCTGCTACAGCCGCTGTCAAGATACCACTTGTTATGCTCAGCTGCCAGGCTGACCTGCAAAAATTCAGACAGAGTAATGTGGGACCCAATTAAAATTGGGTCCAAAGCCAGTTTTCAGATTATGCAAAAAGCACTTAGGAACCCATATCTGTTTTACTATTTTCTTCAGTGGTTTTATGTGGGTTGATTCTTCCCTTTTGGCATTTCTTGGTGGGTGTTGAATGAACTTATTCCCATTTGAACTATGCTGTTTCTGAACACAAACATTGTTGGTTGGCCTCTTAGAGGATACGCGTGTGTGTTGAGCATAATTCAGGTAAGCATTTTTACTCCAATAAAATTTGTGCTGAAACTGGTGAACGTTGCCATGCTCTACTTGATAATTAGCATGATGAGCTTTCTTAACAAAACTTTTCACTCTTTTTGTGACATCAATAGGACTGGTTCTGTGAGAACCTTTGTTCCCCACCTGTTGCACATGAGCAGTTCTTGTTTCAGGGTTTCCCGACTTAGGTTGCTGACCAATGGATTGAATGAATTTGCCGGTCGAAAACTTCATTGTAGAGACAGATTTGGAACTGGATGGTGTTTCCAATTTCTCTTTACCTTTGGCGGGGCAGAACGTGGTAGTCTTAAATTCAAAGGGTTTTTTACTAGTAGGATTGTATCCTAATCCCTCCCTATTGAAGTTTACCCTCGACCCCAGAAGGACATTCAGGTTGTTTCTCCCCTCTGTAAACTTCTCAAGCACTTTTTCTTTGCCCTCAATCTCCTTCTGAAATTCATTGCATTGGTCCTGGAGTTCCTGATTAACTTTTCTAACTGCCTCATATTTTTCAGCCATCAGTCTAATCTCTCCTTTACACTCTTCAGCTTTACACTTCAGCTCATCTATTCTAGCTAGACTCTCCTCTCTTTCCATTCTCAACCTCTCAATCTCACCTTTAACCTGGTCTAGCTCAATGACCATCTCCTTGGTTTTCATGCTATCAGTGACAATAGAAGAGTGTTCTTCAGACAAAGAATGAAACTTACGTCTAAGCATTCTGTGCTCCTTGTTTAAACAATTATATTTACTTAACAGGTCGCCATAGGCGTCCTCCCAATCATCCAAAGTAAAATTCTCAAATAGGTTTGTTACCTCTTTCTCATGATCGGCCATGAGGCAGGTCTTCTCTTCATTTTCACTGGACGAAGTGGCTTCTGGGTCCTCCTCCTCATCGCTCCATGTGCACAGCATGGCCTTCTTCTTCTTGTGCACCATCTTCTTCTGGTGTCCTGGAGCCTTAGCTTGTAGCTCTGGACATTCACTTTTCATGTGACCGGGTTTCTGACAATGATAGCAAGTGATCTTCTTAGCAGACCGGTTCTTCTCAAATCCTCGCTCAGGAGACTTCATTGCAGCATTAAATTTCTTCCTCCTGTAGAATTTTCCTTTAGTTCTCAGGAACTTTCTGAATTGCCTGGTGAGCATAGCTCGCTCGTCCTTGTCCAGGTCTGAGAATCCATCAGAGCCTTCGCTGCTATCATCACTGCTGCTGCTGCTGCTGTTGTTCTTCTTAGCATGTCGTGAGACCTTCAGAGCAACATTCTTTCCCTTTCTGTCATGCCCATCGTTTCCATGTTTGAAATTCATTTCATGGGTCATGAGGGATCCAATCAGCTGGGTCACTGTCATGATGGATAAATTTCTTGATTCCTCTATTACAGTCACCTTGGTTTCCCAGACGGGAGTTAGAGACCTAAGGATCTTCCTGACTATGTCTTCTTGTTGAATATCCTTTCCAAGGCCTTTCAGACTGTTGATGATCACGGATAATCTGGCATACATTTCTGTGATCGGCTCCTCTGGCTTCATCTTAAATAACTCATATTGAGTTGTAAGTATGTTGATCTTGGTAGCCTTCACCTGAGATGTGCCCTCATGAATTAACTGCAAATCATCCCACATTTCCTTTGCAGTCTTGCACGCTGAGATCCTTGAATACTCTTCCGGGTGGACGGCGCACTGTATGATGTTAACAGCTGTCCAATTCAGTGCGGAGAGTTTGACTTGATCTTCTGTCCACATATCTTCATTTGGTGGAAGGGTGTATGGACCATTTGTGATAACTTTCCATAGCTTGTGGCTTTGGGCCCTGATAAAGACTTTCATCCTGTTCTTCCAGAAGAAGTAATTATTACCATCAAAGAAGGGGGGACGGTTGATAGACTGCCCATCAGCTATGAAACTGCGAGGACCAGTGGATCCGTTTCCCTGGCCGTTGGACCACATTCTGGGAAAAACCTGCTCTGATACCAACTGATAAGTACAATATGAAGTGATCTAGAAGGGGAGGGGATGAATAGATCACTGTTTTTAAAGAATTTAAAGAATTCTGCAGAGTATATTGCTAAATGCAAATAACCTTGAGCTCAGACTAACGAATATGATGCAGTGCAGTTAATAGCTCAAGCAAATAGAAGGCATATCATGATAGTACCACAATCGATCGCACAAGGGCTCAGAGGATTTTAAGGTGGTTCGGTCCTTCAGACCTACATCCACCCCACACTCAAACCGAGTGTGGCTTCACTAAAGGCTGGGCAACACAGCTTGCCAGACAACTGCTGATACACAGCTTCCCAGGAGAACAACCTCTCCTCTTCCTCCTACCCGGAGGGAACCTCTAGCGACCAGCAGTCACTAGAACCCAGAGACTTACGTCTCTCTTCCTCTTTACCAAGAGGGAACCCCACTAGTAGCAGCCCTGCTACTAGTGAACCAGAGGTCGAAGACCCCTCTTCCTCCCAACCCGGAGGGAACCTACAAGCAGCTCACCTGCTGCTTGCAAACCGGAGAATGAATCTCCCTTCTCCTGATCTCACAGGAGGACCCCGACCTCAATCCAGAGGATCGGAAACACAAACAAGGACAGTAGAAGAAAGATAAGAACAATAAACGAAAAAATACGAACGAAGGAAATCAAATGCCAGAAAATGGAAACAATGTAGCTCAACACAGAGCAATAGACTTCGGATTTGATCCGCAAGTCAGAACAACTCTTCTGATCACTCTTCTGCTCTCTCTCTCTTTTTCCCTCTGCTATTCTTTCTTCTTTCTTTTCTTCTCCTGGATCGAAGGGCTCTCAATTTTCCTGTTTTTTCTTCTATGCCTCTCTTCTTCGATCACCTTCATCTGAGGACGAAGGATTCTATTTATAGCAGAACAGCAGATGGATAGGGCACAAAACGCGTGTGCCTCCCACGCTCGATCCAGAATCTTCCTGCCACGTGCCTTTATCAGATTGGTTCCTCTTGTCTCGGATCACGTGCAGCCCTGGAGTGTGGAATGTTCTTCCTCGGACCTATAATGAGATTAAGTCCATTAATACGCTGCATGGCCATTAAAACCAAAACTGCATGAGGTATAGTAACACCACGACGTGACTATTACTCGAGATGACACAAGAACGACACGAGATACTCTGTAACAGGTCAGATACACAGAAGAAAATGACACGAGGTGAGGTTATAAGCAAAAGAGACACGAGGTCACGAATGCAAAAACAACACGAGGACAACACGGGCTAACGACAGAAACCGACATGAAGACTAAAGCGAGAAACCAACACGAGGACAGAATATAACGAAACGACTCGAGGTGAAAACAACACGAAGTGAAGTTTGACACGAAGTAAAAAGCAACGACACGAAGTATAGTGGTGACAAACACACACTATATAGAAAACGACACGAAGCTAGTAAGAACAGCACGAGATGAAAATAGCACGGGCTGATAACGACACGAAGTCGAAACAGTAAATAACACGGGATCACACTGCACGAGGTAAAACTACACGAAGACTTAATAAGAAAGACGACACGAGGTGGCAATAAGGAGAACGACATGAAAACAACATGGACTAGCAACCGAAACCGACACGAAGTCAAACAGTACAACACGAGGTGTTGTAACCAAGAAGAAGTGCCAATCAACTCGAAGACAGTATGCAAAGAAACGACTCGAAGTGAGATGAGAACAGAATGAAACAAAGAAGACGACACGGAGTGCATAAAACCAACACGAAGACGTGGACTATAGTAACCGTCACGAAGTGTGGTTACTAAGTAGGAACGACACGAGGTCTACAGGAAAACTACTCGAAGTTCATCAGAACTTTTTAGAGCAGCTTCAGGAACACGACACGAAGTCATGAGAAGAGAAAACAATCACAAAGTGAAACGAACACTTGAACTTAGACTGACTTAGAGACTCAGCGAAAGGACTCGAAGACAGGAATACAAAGGATGACATGGAAACAACACAGTAAACAAATACTGCACGAGGTGAAAGACAACACTCAATCAGACGACAACATGGCTAGCTCGACACGAGGTGAAAACGCGAAGCAAGAACTACATGAGGTTTGAGGAAAACAGCACGAAGACAGAACATGAACGAACACACGCAGTGTTACCTCTTAGCAGCTATTTCATATAAGACCATGGATAACTCAAGTGCAAGATATCTGATTAAAAATAACAAGAACAATTAACATAGTGTTGCTCATCATCAAAAACACTTAGGGAAGACACACAAACCAACACTTTCCATCCTCAAACGGATGGTCAGACCGAGAGAACCAACCAGGTAGTTGAAGATATGCTCAGAGCTTGCATCATTGATTTTGGTGGAAGCTGGCATGATCACTTACCTTTGATTGAATTTGCATACAATAACAGCTACCAGGCAAGTATACAAATGGCACCTTTCGAAGCTTTATACGGAAGGAGTTACCGATCACCTTTGTGTTGGGACGAAGTTGGCGAGAAACAACTATTAGGTCCAGACATGGTAAGGGATACCACTGAAAAGATTCAGTTGATTAGAGAAAGACTTCAAGTTTCTCAGTCTAGACAGAAGGCTTATGCTGACACAAGAAGAAGAGATCTCGAATTCCAAGTCGGAGATCACGTATTTCTCAAGATATCACCTGGACATGGAATAGGAAGATTTTGTGTTAAAGGCAAGCTTACACCAAGGTTTGTCGGACCTTTCGAGATACTAGAAAGAGTTGGCGAGGTTGCTTATCGTGTCGCCTTACCTCCTCAATTGTTCAAAGTTCATAATGTATTCCACATATCCATGTTGAAGAAGTATGTGCACGATCCGTCACATATCATTGATCATGGAGACCTGGTGATTCAAAGGGATCTCACTTATGAACAAAAGCCCATGAAGATCCTCGATCGCGAGGTACGAACATTAAGGAGTAAAGTTATTCCCAGGGTCAAAGTGCAATGGAGTAAAAGCTCAGAACACGGAGCCACATGGGAGACCGAGGAGTCTATAAGGAAACGATTCCCAGAATTATTCTAAAAAGGTATGTACTCTACACTCTCCACGTCTATATACGATTGAATTTGGGGACCAAATTCTTTTAAGTGGGGGAGGGTGTAGCAACCCTAGTAAATTAAAGGACTAGAAAGTCTAAATAAATTAAAAGCAATAATTAAACAAGGCCCAGACCTTGTACATGACCCTCTTATGTCCTAAAAAGTCTAACAAAAGAACTTATGGACACTACTATTGTATTACAATAAATTTAAGAATGACATGTTATTTTTAGGTAAGCATTTAATGCACAACGTAATTTTAATTGAATTAAGAATCATTAAATCTCGAAGAAAATATCAATTTATATTTTATTACTAATTTAGAAGATTTAATATTCCACATTTATTACATTATAATCTTATTAGAAGGGAGAAAGATATATATATAAGATTTAATTACATTAAAGATATGTAAAAGATAAAAGAATGAGTATATATATGCAATTTCGGTTCTTTCAAGGGGATTGAGAAATGGTCAAAACTCAATTGACGCCTCTTTGTGCAGGCGTATCCAACGTGAAACGCGACTTAACACAAGCAAAAGCTGCTCTACGAGGTCGTATTGATTGGTTGAAAGGCCTGAAAGAAAATGTTGTTCTAGGGGGAATTATACCTGTTGGTACCGGATTCCAAAAATTAGTGCATCATTCAAGGCAACACAAAAACACTCATTTGGAAATCAAAAAGAAAAATGTGTTTGAAGGAAAGATGAGAAATATCTTATTTCACCATAGAGAATTTTTTAGTTCTTGCGTCCCAAACAATTTTCATGAGACATCAGAACAATTATTGACACGATTTAATGATTCCTAAAAGGAGACTCGTTTTTTTATATTATAATTTCATTATCTGGTCCAATTTTCACAAGTCGTTATCTATGAATTAGTGAAAATCAAATAAAGTGTATAGTTAAAAGAGTTATAGAGATAGTACAGATATATACATAATATTAGTCTTTTGAAGGTTAAATGAAAATGCCAAAAATGAAATGACGCCATACCAATGGGCGTGTATACATAAGCAACGACTTAAACAAAGTCGTTATTTTATTATAAATGAATAATGCTAGTTTTTTAATTAAAAAATTTTGGAAAACTAATTATATGAAAAAATAGAGAAAAATGGAAAACTCGTACCCTTAAAATTTCCCATCAAGATCACATCAAGAAAGAAAAAGATAAAAATCCAGAAAGATCGTTACATATTAAAATAACAAATAAGGGAAAGGTGAATGACGCCTTTGAGCAAGTCGTCATTTAATTTTGACGACTGTGTATACAAGCGTCATTTACTGAAATAACGCCCAAACCTTAGCCGTCATTTACAAACCGACCTGTTGTTGTTTGGTTCGAACATGGATGTTATCTGGGTAAGTTTTGATTAAGGAAGGGATTGATACTTGTATCTTTAAGTTTAGTAAGGATTCTACCATGGAAATTTTAGTTCTAATCGAACTCTTAAAAACCCATTAGGATTCCTTCCCTATAAATACCCCCTCCCATCGAGCCAATCTGTTGGTTTTTCTTCATCAAACATATTGCTGTTGTCGATCGTCCAAGCATCGGGGAGCCTTCCTCTCCATCCTGTTAGTAATATGAGGAGGGGTTTCCATCATCTTCCTCTTCGTCCTGCCGTGGTGAACGTGAAGAACGTAGGAGTTCTTCGTCTTCTTCCTGCGGGTTATCTGAGACAAGAAGGAGCGCAGGAAGCTCTCTTCTTCTTCTTTCGGTACCGTTGCTACAAAAGAGGCTGCCGACCTCTTTGGGAAGCTATCATCATCTTGCTGCTTCTTCTTTTAAAGGGGCTGCTGTTGCGAACTGCTACTCTTGTTATATTGGCTTCCAATAACTCTGATAGAAACAGAGTATCGTATTAAGGGATTATTTTCTTCATCTTCATCATCGTCTGTCAACCAAGTCATCACCCAAAGGTAGGTTTTCTCACGACTTAGCAAAATCCTATAATTACTAAATGAATACATGCATATTGGTCTAAAAGAGTTACAGATTTCATTTTCCAGAATGAATTTTCTCCGTTTACTGCATGAATGAAATTGACGACCCAAGATAGGGCGTCATTTAAAATCAACGACCGTGCAAACAGTCGTCTTTTTTCTGGATAGCTAATAATTGTACAATGTTTAAAATTTAATAACTATGAACTCTTACATGTACACTAATGCATGACTGTGTCCATAAATTCCTGTTATTTTTCCCTATCTGTTTATGTCTTTAGAATCTTGATCAGACATACTCCAAAAATCATGTGTCTGTGATTATACCTGCAGTTGCAGATCATATGACAAAGAATTAGCGACCCAGATTAGGTCGTCAATTGAATGAACGCCCCTGTAAATAGGCGCCAATTTAGTGATAAATTGTGAAATTATAGAAATAGTTACAATATTCCTGGATATTGAAATGATGACATATACCCTACCCTTTAATTTGTTATATGACGCCCCTGACTAGGGCGTTGTTTACTGAATTGAAGCCTTCATGAAAGGCGTCATTTTTATAATAATCAAAATTGGAAAATGTTTATAGATATTAATCTAGATGTAACGACTGAGTGAACAGTCGTCATTTATTGAACTGACGACCCTGATAAGGGCGCCAATTCATAAAATGAAGACTTAAATTCAGGAGCCATTTGACTGATTCCTGATTTTTCATGGTTTTTATATATAACCCTTGTTAATGGGTTATGCATATCGGCACTATATTCCATTCCGTGAATATAGTCCCATGTATTCTCGTTGTTTTATCGATTACCCACTAATTCTCGGTGATAGATGAACTCTCTATAGGACATTCTGTTCCTTTGGACCAGTGACTTTATCATAGAGACCTCCATAAGACTCCGCTAGCCTTGGATTCCCTCAAGGCAGCCGAGCTGGTTGTACCGTTAAAACCTATGTCACTATTTGATTACCATGTCACTCTAAAGAAACATGGTATACCGGCCCTCATGACTTACTAAGAGGATGTCATGAGAATACTCTAAATTAATGGAATGGGAAACCATGCCATTAGTATCCTTATGTGTCACGCCCCGAGCGCGGAAGATACCCGGAGATGCGCTACGTGTCTATATCAATCATATCAATCAGAGTGGTCGTGTATTCGACGCAAAGACAGAGATGCGCAAAATAACAAGATAACCCAATCCTTTATTTCATAATGGATAGACTATTACAAATCCAATGCTCTGTTTAATAAAAAGGAAAAGAATACATATTTGACTCAATAAACTATAGGAAAGACTAGACGACACTTGAGCAGCTCTATCACTTTCACTCTTGAACATTCCCATCCGATTGACTTCCATCGTCGTCGGACTTACCTGAAAAGTACAAAGGGACAAACGGAATGAGCGAACGCTCAGTAGGAAATTATATCTCAAGTACTAGCAAGGGGTTTAAGTAATTACATCTTTCATGAATGCAATAAAGCTATGCATGCTCGCATAAAACGACAAGATAGAGAGAATGTAATATCAAGAAATAAGATGAACTTAATCATGAACTTCCAACAAGATGACAAGTGTATTCAAGGTATTCAAGCAAGCACGTTTAACAAGTCATGTCAAGAACTTTGGCTATCATGTATCAAGCAAGTAAATTATCTTTTTTCGGGCCACGCATTTCATGTAAAGTCAAGTACGATTCAAGTACAAGATGTGTGTGGAATGTCCAATCAAGCAAGTCAAGTACTCGGTATAATGCCAGATACCTTATCATTTTAACTCCCATGGGCACAAGTACTTTCGGGTGCTCCTCCCAAGATCAGATCGGGCCCTATATGCACAGGCATTTATCATGTATTTTTGACATCCACTGTTGTTTATATAGCCAATATAGAGTTTCAATATTCAAGCTTGTAGACATGTATGACAACTTTGACAGAATAGAGTCCAAAAATATGACAAAGGACATAGATTGGCAATAATAACGGTAAAATCACGATATCAATAAAACTAGGTAGAATATGGTTCCCTTAACTTAGGTCCCATGACAAATCAATATGGACATTCTTTATATAGAATTGAGGTCCACATAAACATTAGATCAAGCAAGATACCCTCATTCTTATCATAGAATTGAGGTTTACAAGAACGACATGATATGGCATGATATCATCATCCCATTAAGAATTTCTTATGATATACTCTTTGTATAATCATAAGGGCCGGTATACCATGTTTCTTTAGATTGACATGGCAAGGATCGTGTAATGGGTTTTTAGGGTACAACCAGCTCAGTCGGCCTTGAGGGAATCCAAGGCTACGAGGAGTCTTACGGAGGTCTCTATGACTAACTTGCTAGTCCAAAGGAACGGAATGTCCAATGGAGAGCTTGTATGTCAATGAGAGTTGAGTGTGATCGATGAAACAACGTGAAACGTGGGACTATACTCACGGAGTGGAGAATAGTGCCGATATATATATTATATAACATATGAAATCACCGGTTAATAAAAACAGGGAAAATTCAGTTTTATAGTAAAATAACGACTTAGGTCAAGTCGTTTCTCAAGTAATTAACGCCTAACAGAAGGGCGTTTACATATTTCTATTTTATAGAATTTTCAATAATTTTATTAATTCATGAAAAACACGCCCTAGTCAGGGGCGTTTGTCAGGTAAGTAACGCCTAACATAAGGGCGTTTACATATGTTCCGTTTTGCAGAATTTCATTATTTCAATAATTTATATAAAACGCGCCCTGGACAGGGGCGTTTCTTCAGAGTTGACGACTATATAAGCAAGCGTCTCATTATTTAAATATTTGACAGAATATAAATAATTTTCAGGATTTATTTAAAACACGCCCTGGAAAGGGGCATTACTGTTTAATTTTATTTTACAGGATATACATAGTTCAGGAATTTACAGAAAACGCGCCCTAGAAAGGGGCATTTCTTTTCAATTTACGCCCTGTGATGGGGCGTTAACAGGTGTAAAACGACGTTGTCAAGGTCGTGAATTAAAGGAATTTATAATATTTCAACAAATAAATTTCCAAGACAGGAGACATGATCATGACAAGAAAATTAGCATGAATTTACAAGTAGAGTCATGCAAGATATTAGAATCGATATTTCATATTTATTGAATTTTAAACAGGATCAATTATTGATTACATGCGATTGTTCATGAAATTAACGCCTGTATACAAGGCGTATACTTTTAATTAACGACCACTGTGATGGTCGTTTCTTTTAAAGTAGCGCCCTATTCAAGGGCGTTTCTTGAAAAATTTATAGAAAACGTATTAAAACTACATGCAAACTGTATAAATATATCATGCATGGTGCTTCTTATATTTATTTTTAGTTTGGGCTACGAGACTTGAGAAAATCCTACCTTAAAGGGTTGATTTGGAGATAACCGTGAAGGGTCTGTAAGAATTAAAGATGCAGCAGATGTTGGATGAAGATGATGAAGAACCTTATTCTTCACGTTACAGAACCTGCAGAGGAAGAGAAAAAGAAAGAAGATGAAGATGTTAATAATCTTCATAGATGTAACCGAAGCTAGGACAAATAATGAAGAACATAACCTTGTTCTTTACTCAAGCACCAGATCCTTATCCTGCATTAAAGGAGAAGAATAATAATCAATATTCTTCATGCGGCTGTAAACAGAAGGGCAAAAGAAATAAGAAGAACGTATGTTCTTCACTTACCGTGTAGCAGTAGATCGATCAAATGGTTTAGGGTTGGATCGATCGGGTATATTTATAGGATTTTAGAGTCCTAACAAAGGTAGTGTTTGATTGAGGGTAATATATCCCTAATAGAGTCCTTACTCTAATAGACACTTACTAGATTAGGTTAATCTTTCCCTGGATAAGCTCTGGGTTCGAACGGGTCACGAACTGAATTAACGCCTTAGGTCAGGGCGTCGATTCTTTAATTAACGACCTAGTTCAGGTCGTTTCTTAAGAAACGCCATATATAAGGGCGTTCCTTGTTTTTAAAACACGCCTAATATATGGGCGTTTCTTTTTAAATTAACGCCTTACTCAGAGGCGTTATCTTTAATTTGTTTTATTTTATCTGTATTACTTCTGTAATATGTATGTTTTTAATTTTATTTCAATATTCATTTATCAGGGTTGCTACACCCTCCCCCACTTAAAAAGAATTTGGTCCCCAAATTCAATATATATAATTATACACGTGGAGAGTGTATATACCTCTTAGAATAACTCGGGAAATCGTTTCTTCATAGATTCCTCGGTCTCCCATGTCGCTTCGCGTTCGGGATTCTTATTCCATTGCACCTTAAGCATGGGAATAACCTTATTCCTTAGAGCTCGTATTTCTCGATCTAAGATCTTCATAGGCTTCTGTTCATAGGTGAGATCTTTCTGGATCACCAGATCTCTATGTTCAATAATATGAGATGGATCGTGCATATACTTCTTCAACATGGATATGTGAAATACATTATGTACCTCGGACAATTGAGGAGGCAATGCGATGCGATAAGCAACCTCGCCAACTCTTTCAAGTACCTCAAATGGTCCGATGAATCTTGGCGTAAGCTTGCCCTTAACACCAAATCTTCGTATGCCACGTCCAGGCGATATCTTGAGAAATACATGATCTCCGATTTGGAATTCAAGATCTCTCCTTCTTGTATCAGCATAAGCTTTTTGTCTCGTCTGAGCAACTTGCAATCTTTCTCTGATTACTTGTATCTTCTCAGTTGTATCCCTTACCATGTCTGGACCTAGCAGTTGTTTTTCTCCAACTTCGTTCCAGCATATGGGTGATCTGTAACTCCTTCCGTATAAGGCTTCGAAAGGTGCCATTTGGATACTAGCTTGGTAGCTATTATTATATGCAAATTCCACTAGTGGTAAATGATCGTGCCAGCATCCTCCAAAGTCAATGATGCATGCTCTAAGCATATCCTCAACAACCTGGTTAGTTCTCTCGGTCTGACCATCCGTTTGTGGGTGGAAAGCAGTACTAAAGTTGAGCCTTGTTCCTAACGAATGTTGTAATCCCTTCCAAAAATGAGAAGTAAAACGGGGATCTCTGTCAGACACGATTGAGACAGGAATTCCATGTATCCTGACTATTTCCTTGATGTACAGTGCAGCTAGCTCATCAATTGACCATCGACTTTTTATTGGCAAGAAATGCGCCGATTTAGTTAATCGGTCAATGATAACCCAGATTCCATCATGTCCTCCTTTAGATTTAGACAAACCCATGATGAAGTCCATACCAATATCCTCCCACTTCCACTTAGGAATATCTAGAGGGTGTAGTTTTCCAGCAGGCTTTTGGTGTTCCATCTTGACCTGTTGGCATGTAAGACAGCGTGATACATAGTCCGCTATTTCTCTTTTCATATTGGGCCACCAAAAGTTCCTCTTTACATCTTGGTACATTTTAGTTGATCCAGGATGAATAGTGTACCTTGATCGATGAGCTTCATCTAAGATCTTCTTCTTTAATTCCGGACAATCAGGTATACAAGTTCTACTTTTGAATAATAATCTTCCATCAGAAGTTAGTTGAAAATCAGATTGTCCTTCTAATCTGCCCTTGATTTCCACTAATATAGGATCATCACCCTGAAGTGTTTGTATCTCAGATAATAAATCTGACTGTATGCTTACATGAGATAATGTAACAAATTTGGATTCCGTGTCCAAGCTTATATTGAGCTCGGAGAATTGTTCAAGTAACCTCCATTCTTGTATCATACAATTGGCTATCATTGCTCTCGGCTTTCGACTAGGGGCATCAGCAACATAATTACCCTTTCCGGGATGGTATTGTATATTGAAGTCGAAGTCCTTGAGATATTCTAGCCAGCGTCTTTGTCTCATGTTTAGCTCCTTTTGTGAGAATAGATATTTGAGACTCTTGTGATCGGAGTAGACAGTGAACTGTACTCCATAGAGATAGTCTCTCCATATCTTTAGGGCAAATACTACCGCGGCCAGTTCTAAGTCATGGACGGGGTAATTCTCCTCATGCTTCTTCAGTTGACGTGAAGAGTATGCTATGACCTTTCCTTGTTGCATTAGGACACATCCGAGGCCAATGCCAGAAGCATCAGTGTAGACCTCGAATTTCTCTCCTTCTATTGGTAGAGCTAACACCGGAGCTGTAGTGAGATGATCCTTAAGAGTTTGGAAACTTCTTTCACATTCCTCACTCCATTCATATCGGATCTCCTTACGAGTTAACCTTGTAAGGGGCACGGCGATCTTGGAGAAATCTTTGATGAATCGCCGATAATAGCCTGCAAGACCTAAGAAACTTCTGATCTCACTTGCATTAGTGGGTCTTTCCCAGTTTCTTACAGCTTCAACCTTTGACGGATCTACAGATAAACCATCCTTGGATATGACATGTCCGAGAAAAGCCATTTCTTCAAGCCAGAACTCGCATTTGCTGAGTTTAGCATATAATTGATTTGTCCTCAAGACTTGCAATGCAATCCTCAAATACTCTTCATGTTCTTCCTTAGTCTTAGAATATATCAATATATCATCAATGAAGACTACTATGAATTGATCCAAGTAAGGCCTGAATATGCTATTCATTAACTGCATAAAGGCAGCAGGGGCATTTGTTAGTCCAAAAGGCATAACAACAAATTCGTAATGGCCATACCTGCTTCTGAATGCGGTCTTGTAAATGTCATCATCCTTGATTCTTAACTGATGATATCCCGACCTGAGATCAATCTTGGAAAAATATTTGGATCCTGAAATCTGATCAAATAATTCATCGATTCTCGGCAGTGGATACTTGTTCTTGATAGTAAGATGATTCAACTGTCGATAGTCGATACACAATCTCATGGATCCATCCTTCTTCTTTACAAATAAGACGGGTGCTCCCCACGGGGAAGTACTTGGTCTAATAAACCCTTTTTGGATTAGTTCCATCAACTGCTCCTTCAACTCCTTGAGTTCAGCAGGGGACATTCTATATGGTGCCTTTGAAACAGGACCAGCACCAGGGACTAAGTCAATGGTGAAGGCCACTTCTCTTTGAGGGGGTAATCCCGGCAAATCTTCTGGAAATACGTCTGGGAATTCTCGCACTACCTGAACGTCTTCTATCTTGGTTTTCTTAGCTTCTTTAACAGTGACAAAAGCAAGGAAGGATACACATCCCTTCCTGACGAGCTTGCTTGCTCGAAGAGCCGAAATAAGAGGGGATTTGCTTCGACTCTTAGGACTAGTATAAGTCAGTTCTGGAAATTCTTTGAAAACGATCTTGCTATTACGGCAATCAACCGTTGCCTGGTACTTAGATAACCAATCTGCTCCTAGTATAACATCATATTCTTTTAGATCTAAACAGATAAGATCAATAGGAAAATTCTTTCCTCGAACCAATACCTCACAGTTTTGGTAATGATGCGTGATATCCGTCTCGTTTCCGAGAGGAGTAGACAACACTATTTTCATCCATTCCGGTTCTAGAGGTAACGGGTCAGCAAACTTCTTAGAAACAATAGAATGCGATGCACCCGTATCAAATAAGACATGTGCATATTTGGAACAAATTTTCAATGTACCTTCCACTAATCCGCCTTCTTCTTCAGGTTCGGTCTCCTGTATTGCATGAAGACGAGCATTCTTTGTCACTGGGCGTTTACCATCGCCGGCTTGGTCGTTCATTAATGGACACTCGGGAATCCGATGCTCACGGCTTTCACAACGGAGACAAGCTCCTAATTTCCTCCAGCATTCTTCCGTCTTGTGACCAGCCTTGTCACAATGCTTGCAGACTGTATTCGAAGGGGTAGTGGTGATAGAGAAAGGCTTGGTCTTCTTGAATTTCTGATCTTGAGAGGAAGAACCTCCATTATTGGGCCTCTTCTTAAAGTTGGGTTTGAAAGAACCCGAACCCGTGACTTGTTCCTTCTTGTCTTTTCCACGGATCCTATCAGATAGTTCCGTGGCATCTTCAAGTAATTGAGCTTGGCGCACTATTTCAGAATAAATTTGGATGTCCATAGGCGCTAATTGAGTAATATAGTGGGGCCTAAGCCCATTAAGAAATCTACGGGCTTTCATCTTCTCCGTGCTAATAAGATGCTTAGCATATCTAGATAACCTGGGGAACTGAGCTTCATAATCTGCTAATGATAAGGATCGTTGCTTTAATGCAGCGAATTCGGCAGCCTTCTTTTCTTGGACTCGGTCCGAGAAATATTTAGCATTGAAGTATTCCACGAATTCTTCCCATGTTACTTGAGTAGGATCGATGGTTGCTTCAATAGACTCCCACCAGCATCTAGCATCTTTCTCTAACTGGAATGTAGCTAATAGCACTTTGTCCTGGTCCGTGCATTGCATGACACGGAATATGCGTTCGGTTTCCCGAACCCAATGCTCGGCATCGTCCGGATCGGTCGATCCCATAAACTTCGGGGGATTCATATTCTTAAAGGCTTGGTGTAAGCTTCCAGCTCGTGGAGCACCACCTTGTGCTACCTGTTGTAGCACTTGGGTCATCCCTTGAAGGGTACGCTGCATGTTGCGCCATTGAGCACGTTCGGCAGCCATTATCCTACAATTACAATAACTATATTAGTACGTGATCGTATTTAAAGACTCGTATACTATGTTAAATCTAACCCTTGGTTCTACCCAATCTCACTGGTTTAAAGGTTCAACTTATCCTTGGACTTGGGTTTTTCCTAGGAATTGAATACCTTAGGCTCTGATACCACAAAGACTGTCACGCCCCGAGCGCAGAAGATACCCGGAGATGCGCGACGTGTCTATATCAATCATATCAATCAGAGTGGTCGTGTATTCGACGCAAAGACAGAGATACGCAAAATAGCAAGATAACCCAATCCTTTATTTCATAATGGATAGACTATTACAAATCCAATGCTCTGTTTAATAAAAAGGAAAAGAATACATATTTGACTCAAGAAACTATAGGAAAGACTAGACGACACTTGAGCAGCTCTATCACTTTCACTCTTGAACATTCCCATCCGATTGACTTCCATCGTCGTCGGACTTACCTGAAAAGTACAAAGGGACAAACGGAATGAGCGAACGCTCAGTAGGAAATTATATCTCAAGTACTAGCAAGGGGTTTAAGTAATTACATCTTTCATGAATGCAATAAAGCTATGCATGCTCGCATAAAACGACAAGATAGAGAGAATGTAATATCAAGAAATAAGATGAACTTAATCATGAACTTCCAACAAGATGACAAGTGTATTCAAGGTATTCAAGCAAGCACGTTTAACAAGTCATGTCAAGAACTTTGGCTATCATGTATCAAGCAAGTAAATTACCCTTTTTCGGGCCACGCATTTCATGTAAAGTCAAGTACGATTCAAGTACAAGATGTGTGTGGAATGTCCAATCAAGCAAGTCAAGTACTCGATATAATGCCAGATACCTTATCATTTTAACTCCCATGGGCACAAGTACTTTCGGGTGCTCCTCCCAGGACCAGATCGGGCCCTATATGCACAGGCATTTATCATGTATTTTTGACATCCACTCTTGTTTATATAGCCAATATAGAGTTTCAATATTCAAGCTTGTCGACATGTATGACAACTTTGACAGAATAGAGTCCAAAAATATGACAAAGGACATAGATTGGCGATAATAACGGTAAAATCACGATATCAATAAAACTAGGTAGAATATGATTCCCTTAACTTAGGTCCCATGACAAATCAATATGGACATTCTTTATATAGAATTGAGGTCCACATAAACATTAGATCAAGCAAGATACCCTCATTCTTATCATAGAATTGAGGTTTACAAGAACGACATGATATGGCATGATATCATCATCCCATTAAGAATTTCTTATGATATACTCTTTGTATAATCATAAGGGTCGGTATACCATGTTTCTTTAGATTGACATGGCAAGGATCGTGTAATGGGTTTTTAGGGTACAACCAGCTCAGTCGGCCTTGAGGGAATCCAAGGCTACGAGGAGTCTTACGGAGGTCTCTATGACTAACTCGCTAGTCCAAAGGAACGGAATGTCCAATGGAGAGCTTGTATGTCAATGAGAGTTGAGTGTGATCGATGAAACAATGTGAAACGTGGGACTATACTCACGGAGTGGAGAATAGTGCCGATATATATATTATATAACATATGAAATTATCGGTTAACAAAAACAGGAAAAAATCAGTTTTACAGTAAAATAACGACTTAGGTCAAGTCGTTTCTCAAGTAATTAACGCCTAACAGAAGGGCGTTTACATATTTCTATTTTACAGAATTTTCAATAATTTTATTAATTCATGAAAAACACGCCCTAGTCAGGGGCGTTTGTCAGGTAAGTAACGCCTAACATAAGGGCGTTTACATATGTTCCGTTTTGCAGAATTTCATTATTTCAATAATTTATATAAAACGCGCCCTGGACAGGGGCGTTTCTTCAGAGTTGACGACTATATAAACAGGCGTCTCATTATTTAAATATTTGACAGAATATAAATAATTTTCAGGATTTATTTAAAACACGCCCTGGAAAGGGGCGTTACTGTTTAATTTTATTTTACAGGATATACATAGTTCAGGAATTTACAGAAAACGCGCCCTAGAAAGGGGCGTTTCTTTTCAATTTACGCCCTGTGATGGGGCGTTAACAGGTGTAAAACGACGTTGTCAAGGTCGTGAATTAAAGGAATTTATAATATTTCAACAAATAAATTTCCAAGACAGGAGACATGATCATGACAAGAAAATTAGCATGAATTTACAGGTAGAGTCATGCAAGATATTAGAATCGATATTTCATATTTATTGAATTTTAAACAGGATCAATTATTGATTACATGCGATTGTTCATGAAATTAACGCCTGTATACAAGGCGTATACTTTTAATTAACGACCACTGTGATGGTCGTTTCTTTTAAAGTAGCGCCCTATTCAAGGGCGTTTCTTGAAAAATTTACAGAAAACGTATTAAAACTACATGCAAACTGTATAAATATATCATGCATGGTGCTTCTTATATTTATTTTTAGTTTGGGCTACGAGACTTGAGAAAATCCTACCTTAAAGGGTTGATTTGGAGATAACCGTGAAGGGTCTGTAAGAATTAAAGATGCAGCAGATGTTGGATGAAGATGATGAAGAACCTTGTTCTTCACGTTACAGAACCTGTAGAGGAAGAGAAAAAGAAAGAAGATGAAGATGTTAATAATCTTCACAGATGTAACCGAAGCTAGGACAAATAATGAAGAACATAACCTTGTTCTTTACTCAAGCACCAGATCCTTATCCTGCATTAAAGGAGAAGAATAATAATCAATATTCTTCATGCGGCTGTAAACAGAAGGGCAAGAGAAATAAGAAGAACGTATGTTCTTCACTTACCGTGTAGCAGTAGATCGATCAAATGGTTTAGGGTTGGATCGATCGGGTATATTTATAGGATTTTAGAGTCCTAACAAAGGTAGTGTTTGATTGAGGGTAATATATCCCTAATAGAGTCCTTACTCTAATAGACACTTACTAGATTAGGTTAATCTTTCCCTGGATAAGCTCTGGGTTCGAACGGGTCACGAACTGAATTAACGCCTTAGGTCAGGGCGTCGATTCTTTAATTAACGACCTAGTTCAGGTCGTTTCTTAAGAAACGACATGTATAAGGGCGTTCCTTGTTTTTAAAACACGCCTAATATATGGGCGTTTCTTTTTAAATTAACGCCTTACTCAGAGGCGTTATCTTTAATTTGTTTTATTTTGTCTGTATTACTTCTGTAATATGTATGTTTTTAATTTTATTTCAATATTCATTTATCAGGGTTGCTACATTATGAATTAGGTGCCATACTTGTGGACCTCAATTCTATCTAGCTTATCATGTCCAAGAACGAGCGACCATCGTTATATAAGCGCTTATTCTTATTATCCTGGCACCCAATTAGGGAGCCGATTCCACCTTGTTTTATCGTTAATCATGATTGTACCGTTATTGTTGTCTTTATACATCATGTTCAATCCTTGAAATTCTATTCCACAAGATCTACCTTAAAGTCCCTACAAGCTTATTCCATTGAAACTCTATATTGGCTATAACCATAGTGGATGTCGAAAAATACACGATCAATGCCTGCGCATATATGGGCCCGATCTGGTCCTGGGAGGAGCACCCGAAAGTACTAGTGCCCATGGGAGTTGTAATGATCACGGTGTGGCATTGCACCGAAGTGCATGACTAGCTTGATTAGACATTCCACAATCTCATACTCGACTTGACATGACATGACTTGCGTGACCCGGAAAGGGTATTTATATACTTGCTTGAAACATGATAGCCAATTCTCGACATGACATTATGAATATACTTGCTTGAATATCTTGACATTTATTGATATAAGTTCTTGAAAGACATGCTAGTTCACTCAATTATCTCTTGTTATACTCTCTCTCTCTCTTGTCGTTTTACGTAAACATGCATAGCTTTATTGCATTCACGTAACATGTAATTTACTTAAAGCAAGCTAGCTCTTGAGATATAATTCCTACTGAGCGTTCGCTCATCTAGTGTTCTCCCCTATTTTTCAGGTAAGTCCGATGACGAGACTCAATCTGATGGGGAAGGTCAAGAGTGAAGAGATTGGAGCTCTCCGTCTATCCAAGCGTCTACTAATCTTATCTTTCTATATTTTTGAGTCAATCGTTGTACTTTTCCCTTTATTGAGTCTTAGCACTTTCATTAAGTGGTTTGTAATAGAAGTACTTTCAAGGTTGTGATTGAATAAAGGATTGGGTTATCTTTACTTTTGCGTACCCTGTCTTTGTGTTGAATACACTAACGCTCTGATTGACATGATCGATATAAACTCGTCACGCGTCTCCGAGTTCCTTCCGTGCTCGGGGCGTGACAACATGCCGCCTGTCTGGGATGTGCGGTCTATCGTGTGGCCGCACAAGTCCAGACAGGTCACTACCCCCTCACCTTGCCCGACTCCGGCGAGGTTTCTAGGGTCAGAACTAAAACATGAAATTCGCACGATATAAATCATGGAATTTGGGGCTTTTACTACCAAAAGCAAGAGCACGAAAAACTATACAAGATGCACGAATCAATTCTATGTTTACACCCTGAAATTAATACTTAATCGAAAGGGAACACCTATAACCCTAAATGTGACATGCTTCTACTAAAACCTAAAATTCTCGTAACACACTTGATAAAATTTAGAGCTTTCTATATCAATAAAAAGCTGACACGATGATGCTTCCAACCATATATTATTTGTAGGGTTTGGCTTGCTATCACTTTCCTGAATCGGATGAAGAAGGAAGGAGAAAGAAACCTAAAGACGTCGGTACACGCAGCCACTAATCGCTGGAGATCTCCCTCGATCTAACTCCTATGCAGTCGTCGCTGGTTCTAAACGATTCTAGGGTTAGAGAGCTTCATTTTAATAGGTCACACACCTTCTGGAGGGTTCTATGCGCGGAGTATTCATCCACGCAAGTCGAGTCGATGTGAACGCCGCCGCAATAGTTGACCCAATCCAAACTCTGCCGAATACATCTCCTAGGGTTATGGTTTCGAGAGATTAAGAGAGGGTAAATGATCGTCTCATCCTGGCCTTCCATTTGCCACCATTTTGGGCTCAATTGATGGAGTATTGGGCTCGAATTTGGCGTTTCAAGGTATGGTTAACTAAGTGTTCAATTTGGGCTTAAACCACTAATTCAGCTTATTTACAGATTTTATTTGGGTTGGCCACAGAAGATAAGTTTGTTAAACGTGTTATTCTCTACAAGAATATAATTTTTCTAGATTTTTAAAAAATGGTCTAAATATAACTTATTCTATTTATTAAAGAATTATTCTAATTAATTTCTAATCAATTTTGAATCTCTAATTAATTTCTCAAAAAATCGACATATTACAGAGCTGGTCTCAAAAATGCAAAATAATCATTTACCATAAAATCTTCCATGCATTGTAATCACTATGGTAAAAGAGGTCATACAATTTCACACTGTTGGCTACTAATGAAGAAAAAGAGTTTTCATTCAACACATCATGCTCACATACACAAACTGGTCGAGCCAATGAGAAGAAAAAAAGTGATGCCACATGCTTCCTCCCATTTCTATGGCAAATCTGGGCATGTTAAGCATGATTGTTTTCTAAGGGAAAGTGATGAATTGAACGCTGTCAAAAAGTGGAAGCCACGTGCCAATTTTCCTTCTAACCCACAAGGACCCAAGATGGTTTGGGTACCTAAGAATGCAAATTGAGAAATCTGTTTTACATGTGTGTCATGAGAATATGAAGTGTGGAATATGTTTTCAGTTAAGAAGGTAAGTCACACGGGCCAAGTGACATAAGTCAGGTTAAAAGAAAAACCAAAAACTGAAATCTGAATACTCAGGTGATATCCCTCTTACTCTCTCTAGTAATTGTGCCATGTCTTGATTCATATTGTGCTGAATAGTTATGTGATCATGCATATGTCTGTGTGCTGAATGGTTATGTGATCATGCATATGTCTGTGTGTTGAATAGTTATGTGATCATGTGTATGTCTGTACATGCATTTCATCCGCAGTCAGTTGCATATCACTGTGCATATCACTTGTCACATAGCATATTGTTGAAGAAGAGTTTGGAAATCCTCAAATTAACCTTCACTGCATACATTGAGTTTATCATATACCTTCACATCCTGTCTTGCAAAAGTTCAACATTGTGAACTCATGTCATAATACATTACAATTCTCTTCCCTTCATCACATCCATGACTGCATAGTATATCGAATGGTGACATGTGAAAAGATAAGTTAAGCATGTCTGGAAATTATCACCATGCATGAGGTGATCTTTGGATCTAAGTTCTCCCCCCAGTACTATGAGTCAAGTACTTAAAGGCTGCATATGACATTAGAATTTTACTGAACATCTTACAATCATGCATACATTGCGGGGGAGTCACCAGATTCGTCATATGAACTTAGTATTTAGGTTCACACCTGAGTTATGCATTAAGTCTAGAGCTTCTTAAGGGGAAGTTAGTTGTTAAGGGAACTCTTCATGTCATTGTTAATAAATACGAATCGAAATTGACAAATCAAATCTCTTCAACTTTGGATGCAGATCACACTCCCCAAAATCTAAGTGATATTGGGCCAGCCACGGCCAAGCTTGAGTCAACTGAAGGAGTATATTGCAAGGATAAAGATGGTGTGAATTCCCTCAACTGCTACCAAGAGATGGGTAGTAATTTTGATGAATCTATTGCATCGATTGCTTGATTAGAAGTAGTCCGGACTCTCCTGTCACAACACCTGATCACTGAACCTTAAAATCATCTTAAAATGGATGTTAAAACTGTCGTCCCTAATGGAAACATCAAGAGGATGTTTTTGTAAAGCAACCTCCAGGATCGACTCAACATCCACAACATGTGTACAAGCTGCAGGAAGTCTTGTACGGACTGAAGCAAGTACCTAAGGCATGGTATGAGAGGCTCATCTCATTTTTACCTGAAAATTAACTCACGAAAGGTAAGGTTGATCAGACCCTGTTCACAAGAAATTCAGGTAAGGACATGTTAGTGGTTTAGGTTCATGTAGATGACATCATCTTTTAAACTATTAACAATGTCCTATGTGATAAATCTGGAGAAATCAAGCAAGGGAAAAGTTGAAATAAGCTTAATTGATGAATTGATACTTTTTCTTCTTTCTCTTGCAGCTTAATCAACCGTTCCAAGGAATCCTCACAAACTAAGTCAAGTACACCGTTGAATTCCTGAAGAAATACGGGATGGCAGAAGCAAGTCAATGTCAACACTGATAATCACAACCCTGAGGTTAGATAAAATGAAAATGGTAAAACAGTAGATCCATTCTTTCGAGGTATGATCGGATCACTACTATGCTTCGCAGTTTACCTTAACAGTCAATGCAGTGCATGTCTATAAGTTCATTTTTCAGTCATGTCCTAAAGAATTTCATTTATTGGCTATTAAACGGATTTGTCAATGCTTACTTGACATAATAGACTCCTACTTGTGGTTTCCCATCGGCAGATTTTGTGACTTGAATGCATACACCGATACTGATTATTCAATTGCCTGATTTGAATGTTGAAACGAAATGTTTCCAAGTTTGTGTAACAATACCAGTGCAAATCACTTGTCAAATCCTGTAAAACACTCTAGGTCAAAGCATACTGTCATTTGACAACATTTTCTGAGAGATCATGCAGGGAAAGGGGTCTTTGAACTGAATTTCATTCACACATAATCAATTAATTTATATTTTCACAAAACCCCTAAACCAAGAAGAATTCAGCAAATAAGAAGAAAACTTGGCATGTGCAAGGGTGAGGGCATACATACCTAGGTCTGCACTTAGGTGAAAAACAAAAAAACATGCATAAATGGTTGATTGTCATGAATGATATATGTATCTATTTTACGTTGTGTGTATATACATCCCTACATGCTTGAATGTAATTATACATACAACCCTTCTTGAAATTTTTCTAAGGCCGAATATTCCTTGATTAAATAAATGTGGACCCAATGACTACAGAATCTGAGGCACCTTCTGATGGGGAGAGTTAGAAGAAATCCTCAATTCCCCATCATCTTCCATCCTATCTCATCAATCCCAAGTGTTGGCTCAATTACAAAAAAAAATGGAAAGGAAGGATGCAGTTATAATAAAAAAATGCAAAAATGCTGCAATATAGGGGGGTCGACCATTTCGATCGACCGACGCCTAGTTTTGGTCAATCGAAATCGGTGAATCGGCCCGGCCGAACCAAGCCCGAACTCCCTCTTAAAGGGGCTTTTGCCCTCTCTCTCTCTCACCTTCTCACTTCTATTCACCAACCTACACTCTCCTCAAGCCCTAAAATCACCTCTCAAGCCCTAGAATCCCTTTTTCCTTCCATCCGCGCAAGATCCGACGTGTTCATCTTCATATCGGAACAACATCTTCGTGGTGGGTGTGCGACCTTGCAGCCATTTTTTGGGCTTCAGGTTGTGGGAAAGCTCCGTCCACCGCCGGTTGTGAGTCCATCAGTGTTCTTCCACCTCAAGGAAGAGATCAGTCACTTCCACCGTCTCCACAACGGGTTTCTTGTCCGGATGGCACCTAGAAGAAGCTCTCGACATCTCACCCAGGGAGAGTCTAGCACCATGGGAAATGAGGGTCAAGCTCCTCCACCACAGCAGGTAACCCCACCTCCACGGGTACCACCGATGCGGCCACGGCCGATTCTCGATCCTCGTCTCGTCGACTTCGACAAGATGCATGAGTTCTTTCCAGAGTTAAGTGCTATTTTTGAAGTTCATGATGGTTGGGTTCATTTCATGACAAGGTACACCCGATATTATCCTAACCTTGTTCAAGAATTTTATGGGCATCTGAATGAGAGACATGGAGAATTATTCACAGTCATCAGGGGCACTGAAATCATCGTCAACTCAGATTTATTTCAAAGGGCCCTAAGAGTATCTGCAAGGGGGGCCAATATGGACTTTGGGCATGGTGAAGTTGAGGATACCTTTATTCTCATGAATATATACATGGTGTTAGTAACTTGCTCATACTGAATTCCAACTACTTCCCACCACTACAGCGTGTTTTACATCACATGTTTACCACTATCATCTATCCAAAAGCAAGAAGCCGAAATGAGGTTACAGAAACTCACAAATTTCTGTTTTATCACGTGATGAATGGGATAACCATCAACATGGGCAGCCTTATGAGAGACTTGATAGGTTCATGTCGCATACAAAGGCGACGGTCCTTGCCCTATGCATCCCAATTGACAGGGGTATATGTTTATGCTGGAATTCCATTGGCTTCTGAAGTATTCATTCAAGTGAGGCAAAGTGATATTTACAATGAGCATAAGATGTTAATTGATTTTGGGTATTATTGGGGTCCGGATGGAGAACTGATGAGAGATGTAAGGATGTATGGAGAAGATGCTGAAAATGAGGAAGCTGAGGAGCCACAACAACCAGAAGCTCAAGTACCACCACTACCTCTAGCTCAGCTCGAGGAGTAGCCACCTTCTCCTCCACATATAGATCCGAATATGCCACCGTCTCCACAGTTTTATCATGGGGAACCCTCTACTCAAGGTGCTGGACAATCTTCTTGGGGGGATTATGAGGCTTTTGATAGGCATTTCTCCGACTTACAAACTCACGTGGACACATCCTTTAGTACGCTTGATACATTCGTGGATACAATGACTGGTCGGATGGATTCTTTCTACACCGCCTTGGACAACCTCTCCACCAACATGGCCAACCTATCCACCCAAGTGGCTACTCTCTCCTCCAACCATGAAGATTCCGGCCACGTTTTCTATCTCATGAACCGCACGCTATTGGATCTTCAGCGCCGAGACTAGGCTCATTCGACCTCTCTTGCAGATATTTAGCATCACATTGAGCTTCAAGATCATACTCTTGAAGATATCCGTCGCCGCCTTGGTGATCAGCCACCTCCTGCAGATGGACACTGAGGACTTTCTGGTTAACCACCTTAGTCGTGTTCTTGGGTCTTGCACCTCATTTTTTGGTCCACTCTTCTTGTAACCCGCCCCCTCTTTGATGATGACAAAGGGGGAGAAGGAGATGTTGTAACAAGGAGAAGTAGTCTAGTAGGCTAGTTTAGGCATATCTATATTACTTATGCATGCATGTGATATGCTTGTCTGGGTGTTTGTCTTGTGGTAGTTGTGGAGTGTCCTAGTTACATTTTGTGATGTCATTTGCATTAAGTTGAGTCCTTTTGCATATGAAATGTCATTTGTCATGTCCTTGCACCATGTAATGAACATGAAAGGAAATGAATGAAATGCACTTGGTATTGGACATACATTTGGTACTTGTATTTCATTTGTATCAATTCGGCAAATATGATTGAATGGTTTGAGTTGGTTTGTTTTGATGTGCTGAGAGTGTACACGGATTGAGGATACTTTGATGGCTTGTTTTGAGTTGACTACTTTGCAAATTCCTCAATTGGGTCTATGTATATCAAATGGTGTTGGATGAAGGACTGGTCCGCCAGTCTGAATCCCTCACTATGCGTGAGTGCAAACTCCGCCACGTACAAGAACCATGTGGGAGCTTGCAAGTATGGAATGCGTTGATTTCAAGCTCTATGTTTGGTTATCGGCACGCAAATGCATCGGTTAATCCAAAGTTTTGTCATCATAAAAAAGGGGGAGATTGTTGAGTCTCTCTGACTGATTTTGATGATAACAAAATCTTGAATTAAGTTTCTATCTCATGCCATGTCAATGTAATCAAAAATGAGGATTGAGTATGCTTAAGTGTTGTTTAAGAACATCTTGTGTAATGTCATAATCTCAAATGGTTTGAAATTTCCAATTGCATAAACAAAGCCAAATCAAATCTCAAAATGCATGAATTGATTGAGGACATGAAGCTCTTGTCACATGGATATGATTTACTAGGCTAACAATTTGTTTTTGCAGGTTCTCCAGAGTTCGGTCGACCAACGGACAGGGGTCGGTCGACCAATTCTCCCAGAAACTAGAAAACTATAGAACTTTCACAGTTCGGTCGACCGAAGGCCCGAGGCCAGTCGACCGAAATCTCCAGGGACTAAAAACCTACAGTCTTTTGCAGTTCGGTCGACCGACCGCCTACCTTCGATCGACCGAACTCCCCGATGCAGCCTTCTTTGACCTTGTTTTTCACCAATGTGTTCAAGCCCCCTTTGTGGACTTTTCAGTCCTTTAGCCTCCTAATCCGGCAGGATTCGTGGATCTATGTCTGGGGAGGTTCCTTGACCAACCCAAGACATATAAAAATACTTCTTAAGGGTAAGAAACCACAAGGGGATCACAAGAAGGACTGAAGGAGAGGCTGCCAAGGGAAGGAAGAATTGTGTTTTGAGCTTCAAGTCTTGTTCCTTGTAATTTGCAAACATTTATGTGTGTGTGGATCGATTCAGATCCGTGGTAGTGTGAGGTTGTCTAGTTCAGATCCTTGTGTGTGTGTGGATCTTCATGGATCTACATGTGTGTGTGTGGATCTATCCAGATCAGGCTATTCTAGTGTGTAGAGTGCCGCATTTGCTGCAGCGTGTGTGTGTGTGTGTGTGTTGTTGATCCGGTTGTCGGATCGTGTTGGAGACTTCATCTCCGTGTGTATGTGTGTGTGTGTTGGGGCGTGTCCCCGTATGTGTGTGTGCAGGCGTCGCCCTACGTGTGTGGTTGGAGTGTGTCTCCGTGTTGGGGATTCATCCCCGTGCTAGTTTACAACAGTGAAGCCTTACCAGGTTTTGGTGAGGGGTGGACGTAGGTTGCCGTCGTTGCATCCGAACCACCTTAAAAATCGTCGTGCATTGTGGTTTGAATTGTGTGGTTTGGCTCATTTCTTCTACCCCCATTCCATGTAATTGTTAGTGCATATTGCCGTTCCGGATTGATCACTTAGATTTAACATAATCGATCTTTTCACTAAATAGATCTTGGGTATATCAAAAGGTGCCTTTGAATTGATAAGATCATTCCTGTCAGGACAATAGCACTTTGCGTGAGAAGAATTCCGGGATTCACACCTCCGCCTAGTACCAAGAACTATCGTAGAGATACATTTTGATAAATCTAACCTGTGGATAAACATATTTGAATGTCCTAGTTGATGCTTCATCATATTCTTTTAAATCGGGTAAAAATTTTCTAAAAGTTATAATCACCCAATTCACCCCCCCTCTTGGGTGTCATTGATCGCGGGACTTCACCCACCACTATTATCTAGAGATTTATCAATCTAAATGCTCGAAAGTTGGTTATTATCTTCTATTCCAAACTAGGGTTTCCTGCACTCCTATATAAAGAACTAAGGTTCACAGGTCGTGAAGGGGGGCTTTTTCTTGGTTCAGGGTGAAGCCATGATGCACAGTCTACTCACATCTTCAACCCTGGATTGAAGAGGGAAGTATTAGCTTTCAATTCCACGCTCAAGGGCTCAATTTCATCATCTCTTCTCTTAGTCCTCTCCTCCTCAATTTCACAAATCATCACAACTGCACTTTCCTACACTCTGCCTGCACTTTTCCTCATTTTGCATGCACTCTCCCCGTAGTTATACTACGTGTTTTCTTCTCCTACTTGTCTTATTCTCATCACAACACACACACCTATCTTTTACACCCTTCCACAGAGGTTAAATCCCTCAATTTCTAACCTTATTTTATCACTGCGGGATTGATGCTACATATGCATGTTTTTAATGGGTTTTTCTCTTGTGTTTTATCTTTATTTTGCAGGAGAGTATGATTGAACGTGAGGCCCTCTTCCTCTAGCCGACTGGAAGGAGCGGAGGTTGAATCCACAAAATTCCCCGCACCCCATTCCTTAAGTGCGATCAAGTATTCATCTTTCCAAGGTACACAGCACCGTTGCACTCATCTCTTCATCCTTTTGGCATTTTTAACCCTTGGTGGCAATCTCGGTACATTTTCCCATTTATTCATCGCCCCTTTGTTCATTATCTTCCATGCTTGTTCATGCTCATATGATATTAGCATAGTTTGGGGCGGGGTAAAAGGGGGTAGAATAAACATCAACAGTAGTGCGTTGAGGAATTTGTCTCACTGTGTATCTATCTCACTCAATGTCTGTGTATGCATGTCCTCCTCCTCCTCTATGTCGGAGGTCCATTTATAGGGGTTGTCCTGGTGGTGGAGGCCTATCCCTTAACAGGGAAAGGAATGAGTCATGGGATAACGTCTCCCCGCGATCGTGGGTAGTTTCCCGTTGAGCATCCGTTCTTCCGGAGTCGGGTGGCCTTCAAGCGAGTCTTACGGCCTCTATGGGGCGTGCTCGTCATTATTGGAGTTGAGGCCGATGATGATGGGAGTAACGTTAGGTCGCCGGAGGGTCATCCGACATCCGATATGCCCGAGTCGATGCTCTTCGTGGGCTGGCGAATCCGATGACCAGCTCTCTCGGGCCGTACCTTGATGGTGATAGGCGCCTTTTCCTCCCGTGTGGTTTTGAAGCGGACGCTTCAAAATTCATATATATCGCTTACGATTTCATCCGAGGAGCCCTATTTGCCCCTCCGATATTTGTCGCAGGTGTCGGTCTCTCTGAGCGTCTTCCCCCCTCTTTGGTGAGGATCCTTCCTTCTTTCTCTGCCTTTGGGACCCATGGCGCCTCGTAGGTGGATTCTTCATGTCAGTCCTACGTCCTCCACGGAAGAGGAGGGAGTGAGTCGCACCGGCGTCCCGAGCACTTCCGGTGTTGGTCCCAGTCGTCCCCGCTCTCCATAGCTGGTCGCTTATAGGGAAGTCTATGGTCTATGCGAGGCCTTCCAGATCCCCGCCGATTTTGATATCGTCTTCCCAACTTCTGACGATAGCCTTTGGAGTCGCATTCCGGGTAGCATTAGGGTCCCTATTGAGTCTTTCCGGGCAGGCTTTTGTGTCACGCCCCGAGATATGCAGCGGAATTAAGTTGGGAATATGAACAGCCGGCAATACGTCTCAAGCTAGCAAGACAATCAGAGCGCTAATAATTCACACATAAGAAGAGTGAACACAATGTAATGTACTCAAAATTCTAACTTTATTAAATCATAATAATCAAGGTTTACATACGACACTTGACTTGACTATTTAAACTCTGGACTCAAGAAAAGGGATAAATTACATAACATAATCAACCTCATCGCCTGTCACAGTGAAGGCATCTAATTACAATATGACTCATGACTCTTAAACTATCTAGGGCTTCTCTTGATCTTCACTCGCTCTCGCCCTCGGATCCATCACTCGAGTAATCCGAATCCGATCTGCTAGAGTTTCCTGAAAAAGATTGGGAAAGTAGGGAATGAGCGCACTTGCCCAGTAGGTATCTTCATATCAACATGAAGGCATAATTTAAGTAATTAACATTTTAGCTCTAGTGGGTAAGATAATGAAAATGTAATAAAACATGCGATAAAACCAAAGTAACCACAAGTATCAGAATGAATGTAAAGATATAAGAAATCAAATATAAGAGCATGATGAAACAAGATTGAAATAAAGATATAAGTTTGGCCTTTCATGTAACAAGAATATACTAGAATGTAATGAGAATGTACTTTTCATAACCATAAAGGCTATGTTCTAGACAGTAATGTAACGAGAATGTAATAATTTCATGATGAGCCTCGTGGGTTTCATCCGTTTATAAAAAAAATACTCCCGGCGTAATGCGACGCTAGTGTTCATCATATCCCATGGTTTACAATATGTTTCCGGCCATCCGCCGAGGGGGCTAGCGTGGAGCCCTTGGACACTGTCCATGCCCGCTCTTGTATCTTCAAGTTATAAATCAAGCTACTTCCACGAGAATAATAAACGTAGGCCAATAATGTAAAGTTTAAACAATAGTTCATGACAACAATATCAAGGAAAGAACGCACCAAATATGAAAATGTGAGTTCAATGATGAATTATTGACAAGGTCATGCTACGGGAGGAATCCGGTAGCATAACGATCCATTTCCATAGTTCCATAATTCATTAATATCTTTATGAAGGAGGTGTTGGGTTCCAGATAATCAGAGGACCATCTAGGAACAGAATAGAGTGAACCCTTTTGGTCAAACCACGGGTTAGACACAATCTGGGAGAACGCGATCAAGTGAGGACCATTTTCTTGAAGTAGCGGTCGAGTCAAGACCACCTTCAGGATGAGTCGATGCATAAAGGACAGAGTCGACGCAATGAGTGTCACGCCCCGAGCGCGGAAGGAACCCGGTACGCGTGACGAGTTTATATCATTCATGTCATTCAGAACATAAGGAATTCGACCTTATAGACAGAGTGTGCAAAAGTAAAGATAATAAACCAAATCCTTTATTCCATTGATAACTTCAACCAGTTCCATACATAACCCTTCAAAGTAAAGGAGATACATTTTTTTTGCAAAAAAACCTTTCTTTTCATTCTTTTTTTTAGGTGAATATTATTGACTTAAGCAAAAGAATTACAGTTACATCAATCGAATGCTAGGCATACCTAGCTTGTCTAACCGAGCTGCACCCTTAATGTTCCTAGGAAGCTCGTGATAAGAAAAGAAAGAATTACATTTATTGGTGCAAGCTAAGGAAGCTAACAAATCAGCAACAGGATTAGCCTCTCTGTAAATGTGAGTAATAGTATCCAAATGTGAAAGAATGCCCCAGATTTCTCTGACATAGGTAAGAATTGCCCATGGGCAGTGGACATGTTTATTGATAATCTGCACAAGAACTTGTGAGTCGCATTCTATAAGCGCCAGTTGTCGATTCACAGTATGAAGGTATTTGATACCATCTAGTAAAGCTCTGGCTTCAGCAATGATGCTATTGCAATGACCATAAAAATGAGAAAAAGCAAGAAGAACATTTCCTTTGAAGTCTCTAATGATCCCACCACCACCTGAATCACCCGATAGTTTGCAAGCACCATAAAAATGAAAATACAAACTACACTCAATAAAAATGAAAATACAATGATAGACTCAAGAAAGATGAAAAGACACGACTAGGTAGACGCTTTCATGTTCGGGTGGCTCTATACACTTCACTCATTTCTATTCCCGTCCGAATGATCCTCATCATCAGAGTTACCTGAAAAATATGGGAAATAGTAGGGTGAGCGAACGCTCAATAGGAATTATATCTCAAGATTAAGCTAGCTTTAAGTGAATTACATGTTACATGAACAATGCAAGTATAGTGATGCATGTACGCAAGATAAAGTCGAGAGCAGAGTACCAAGAATTAATAGAGATGAACTAGCAATATTCCAAGATAATCATGTGAAGTATATCGAAGATTGGCAAACATGGAAATATCAAGTCATGTCATGTGAATTGACTATTATAATATCAAGCAAGTAAATACCCATTCCGGGTCACGCAAGTCATGTCATGTCAAGTCAAGTACGAGATCGTAGAATGTCGACAATCAAGCAAGTCATGCACTTCGGTGCAATGTCACACCGTGATCAATATAGCTCCCATGGGCACAAGTACTTTCGGGTGCTCCTCCCAGGACCAGATCGGGCCCTATATGCACAAGCATTGAGTCATGTATATATTTTTAGACATCCACTATAGTTTATAGCCAATATGGAGTTCCAAAGGAATAAGCCATTGTAGGATGATAAGGTAGATTTCACGAAGAAAAGAGTTCAAGGACATAACTTTGGACAAGGAAGTCATACCGATAAATCGCATGAAAACCAAGACATAACATGAAACTCGATAATTAGCGTCCACTCAGTCGCCATAAATTACAGAAATAGCGTCCACTATTGTGGTCGCTCATTCCTGTGAACAGTGTAGGCACGAGGAAATAGCATCCAGGTTCAGGTCGCTATACCAGTAATTTGCGCCACTGTCCAGGTCGCCAATTCCTTTTGGCGCCCAAGGCATGGTCACAGTTTCCAAACAATAAATAGGTTGCTCAAAGAGGCCATAAATAGCACTCTATGGGAGCTAATCATCACGTTTCTTCATAGTGACGTTGTAATGCCCTACAATTTTATAGCATTTTATTTAATTAAAAAAATGTGCATGCTTAAAGGTTTGAAACTATTAGTTTATTATATTTATTTATGTCAAAAAAATAGGAGGTAAAAGTTAAAAGAAAGTGAAGAAAATAATAAATAAAGTTTTAAATGAAATTATATGAGGCTAATTATTTTATAAAAAAAATTTGAAAGGGTTTAAAACAAAAAAGATATAAAGAAAGGGCGTAAAAGTAAAAAAAACAATTAAAGGATAAAACAAAAAATATATAAACAAAAAAAATTTAAAAAAATTGGGCGGAGGTGGCGGCCCCACGCAGCCGCCCGCGTGCGAGCTAGCGTGCGAGCGAGGGCAGGCGCCGCCCGCCACCGCCCTGCCGCAAAGCGGCAGGGGTCTTTAAAAAAAAATTTAGTTTTTGTTGTTGTTAAGTTAGCTTTTCATTAGTTAAATCACCTTTCTTTCATTTAGTCAAAATTCATGTGCCCTATATATAAAAAAACGAAAAATATGAGATAGTCAAAGAAAGTTAGGTGAATGAGTTGGTGGAGGTTTGAAGGTCAAATTTTTGTTAAATATCATTATAATAAGGATTGAATCTCCACCCTTGATTAAATGAAGGGTTAAGATAGATTAGGAGAAAACCCCTATAAATAGCACCATAGGGGGCTTCATTTATTCTTCTTGGGAGCTGAGTACATGAGGAGCAGAAGGAGAAGGCTGAAAAGCTGATTAGGGAGTTGTTAATACATCATTAAGGTAAGTGATTAAGCTTTTATTCCCTTCATTAGCATGAATTAGCATGTTTAAGCTGATTTAGGATGTCTTATGAGCATCTAAAATGATGGTCAAGTCCAGAGATCGTATTTCACCATGGGTGATCATAGATTAGTCGAATTTTCATGATATCATTAAGTTAAAGAATGTGATTAATAGTATAATTAAGTGATTAATGTCTTAAAATTAGCAATAGTGTATGTTAAATGTAGAAAACTTCCAGAATCATGAGATCTGACGCTATGAGCCCTCTGTAAAAATGTTCATGTCTGATTCAATTTATTTTTACGTTTATGAATATTTTAATATTATTATAAAGGTGATCAATTATACTAAAATATTAAAGGGATGATATTTAATCACCTCAAATTGCAGGAATGCATCTTACTGTAAATCCCATGTATAGAAAAAGTCTCATGATTTCTGGATCATGATATTTATTTTAATGAATTTTCATACATGATAAAATATATAAATAATTATATAGAAATTACAGAAATTAGAGATCATATTAACAAAAATCTTAGAATTTTACAGAAAGGTTCTTACGTTGAGTTTGTAGCATTCTAAAAATATGAATAATTATTTATGTCTGTAAGTGATATTACATAATTTTTGATATTTTATTATAGGTATAAAATTATGGGATAAATAAAAATACTATATGGAAATTCTTGAAACTTTACCATAAGATTAAAATGCATGTTAGAACTTAGTGATGAAAATTTCATCTTAGTCTGATAACAAAATCTTTACTGGTATAATTACCAATGTTTAAGCAAATAATTACAAAATTAAATAAATATAAATACTGTGTAAAAAATCTTGAGAAAATTAAAGAACTGACATATGATAATTATAAGTTAGGTCATAGTATAGTTTAATCATTTTAAGCATTCTGGATAATTTCATCCATTTAAAATCTATTATTGTAAATTATTATAAAATTTAGAAACTGATACGAAATTTCATAAATAAGAAATACTGAATGAAAAATAGTAAAAAACTTTATATATAATACTTATGTCTGGAATAACGTTTTGTAAAATTTTAGTAATTTCTTGATCATTTTGGTTATATTTAGTTGATTTATCACTCATGTTGTATTTTTGTTATTCTATTAAAATATTACAAATACAGTGTGAAAAATAAGTAAGAGTTTTTAAAAATGAAGTTTCTATTATGAATGATTATTTGCTGCTATGAATGATTGTTTGAATAAGTATGGTTATTTTTAGTGTACTTTGGATACATTTCGTTAATTTTCCATGCATAGAAAAATTTATACAATTCTGGAAAAATTTAAATTCCTACGTAAAAATTTATGGCAAATTTTATGTGTAATGTTACATGTAAATTTGATCTGCAGTAAAAATTTGAGGAATTTCAGAACATGGTAACTAAATTTAGTTAATTTATGATATATGTTGAAATACATGTAATTCTAGGAAAATTCAAATTCCTGCATGACAATTTATGAAAAAACTTTTTGTGTAATGTTACATGTAAATGTGATATGCAATAAAAATTTGATGATCTTCAGAACATGGTAGATAAATTTAGTCAATTTATAGTTCATGTGGGAGTATAAATAATTCTGAAAAAAAATTATAATTACTGACTGAAAAGTGATGGAAATTTTCTGCATTGATCATTTCTGTAAATGTGTTGTTTTTCTGAAATTTTAATGAACTCTTAGTTTTGAGAACATAATTATAAATTTTTGATATATAATTGGAGAATAAATAATCTTGGAAAATTATATATACTGTCTAAAAAATGATGACAAATTTCTGTTTTGATCATTCCTGTAAATGTGTTGATTCCCTGAAATTTCACTGCATTATGATGTCTGTAAACATAATTAGTAAATTTTTGGATATATATATGTCATTATATTTAAATAAGTTGAGAATTTCAGAAAAAGAAAAAGAATTTTTAGTATTGATATATTAATATTCACAGCATGAATTTTGAGTGACATGTGTCCATTTCATATATATATATATATATATATATATATATATATATATAACGGTATATATATATATGTACCGTTAGTATTGTCAAATAGACACTGCCACCATAGGGGGAGACTGGAACCAAGCCATAGAAATGCCCCTATGGGGAGGTTCATACTGTACTGGCCCCGAGGATAACGGGGATTGAAATCCTGGAGGTGGACAAGTACCACTGGTTAAGGTGGAGAGGACTTCTCTCGGTTCTGCGCAGTAACCAAGACTCATCACTATTTTTACCTAGGTGATCGAGTACCGACTGACTATCCTTCTATGAGTGGTTTGGGCACTGTGTCTGGTTAGTTATATCACTGTTATTAATTACTGAATTGAAATTGAAATTACTATTTACTGAACTAAAATTGAAATGACTGTTACTGTTTACTGAGTCATTATTTAAATGACTATTACTGCTTACCGAGTCATTATTGAAATGACTACTACTGTTTACTGAACTGAAACTGAAACGACTGATATTGTTTACTGAGTCATTATTGAAATGATTACTACTGCTCACTGAATTAAAATTGAAATTACTATTACTGTTTATTGAGTCATTATTATAATGGCTATTACTGCTCACTAAACTGAAATCGAAATTATTATTACTACTTATTGAATTGATATTGAAACTGTTATTACTGTGCACTGAATTGATATTGAAATGACTGTTACTGCCTACTGTTACTGCTCATTGAACCGATAGTGAAATTAGTATTACTGTCTACTGAATTGTTATTGTATTTTACTATTATTACACTGTAATTGTTTATATTTGTAAATGATGAATTATCATTTACTTTGTCATTGATAGAACAAAGTTTTAATGAACATGTTGTATTTGTAAAATGTTAATAGAATGACTTATGATCAAAGAAATTGAGATTGGGTTAAATGTATTAACCTCATTTGTTATCTAATTGACATTATGCCTAATAAAAAATTATGAAATGAAATACCTTAAATCACTTTGGATGTGTTTATACATGTTATGATTGGGGACTATGCTTAGTCTCTTACTAGGTCTATTCGTAGACTCACACCGTTGACCATTTTCAGGAGAAGCGGTAGAAGAAAGCGAGGAATGATCTCGCAGTAGTTTGATCGAGACTTGGAGTTACTACGAGTATTGTCTTAGGTAGTTATGTCTGTCAAAATTAAAAAAATATGTGTGAAATTTTGGTTATGTAGTAAATGACTTATTAAATTATTAATCTATTTATATTTTGATCTATGTGGATGAAGTCATTTGTATGTAAGCTGATGATTCGAGTAATATTATTTCCGCTGCAATGATATCTCAGTGTTTATGTGAAATTCTCAACCATAAGGTACCGTTTGGGTTTTCCCACTGTGACGTCTCGACCGGGATCCGACGTGAGTCTTTACGACTGGACTGGATCTACGAGTCGGGACGTGACAGAGAATGGTATCAGAGCCCACAGTTGAGAAATTACATAAATAGTCATCAGCTTAATCCACATTCCTAAAAGACATGAAATAGTAGGTTATTGTGACAAAAATTTAGTCGTATAATTACATTTTTAGACCATTGAAGGAGGGGTGACAATGATGGAGAGATTTCGGCAGATGTCTTCTTCCTCTTTTAAGGGAGGAGAGTCAGCCAATCATGACTGAAAATTGGCTCCCCAAGATCGAAAAGATTTTCCGAGTCACCCGGTGTGCGGATGAGGACAGGACTAGTCTGGCTGCGTATATGCTATAGGAGAGAGCGAACGTATGGTGGGTGTCTGTTCTAAGAAATCAACCTGACAAACTAGAGGATGATATTACTTGGGAAGAATTCAGGCGACTTTTCACGGCAAAGTACATACCGGAGCATGTGCAAGACAAGATGGAGCAAGATTTTCTGGCCCTAACTCAAGGGTCGTTGACCGTGCTCGAGTATGAGGCCAAGTTCGCGAAATTATCAATGTATGCACCGCACATTGTTACAGATGAAAGAATGAAGGTGAAGAAGTTTGTGGCGGGACTACGACCGTTGCTTCGGACCCGTTTAGTTGCACTAGGTCTTACTACGATGGAGGTGACCCTTGGCGCGGCATGTCGTCAAGAGAGCGACATGGAATTATATCAAGAGGAGAAGAAGACTTCGACAAAGAGACTATCGGCACCATTTCCTCTAAATGACAAAGGCAAAAGAGTGATGGAGAATCTGTCGCGATCGTTCGTGATAGGGAAGATCACGCCACCGGCAAGAAACAACAATAAACCAGAATGTAAACATTGCGGCAAGCAACATGGCGGAGAAGTTTGCTGGATCGCCACCGGCAGGGCTCTTCGTTGTGGCGAGAAGGGCCACATGATCCGAGATTGTCCGAAGATGATGCAGCCTGTAGCAGCTCGGCCAGTAGCAGCGGTAGCAGCTCTAGTAGTAGCCAGACCAGCAGTAGCGGGATCCGTAGGGAGATTCCGAGCTCCAGCTCGGGTGTTTCCGTTAGCTAGAGAGGATGGTGAGCAGGCGGAGGACCCCACAGAAGATACAATGGAAGAACATCTCGCTTGAGGAAGCCACGTGACAACCAAAGGAAGTGATGAAAAATACGTACCCTAAATTATTCGGGATGTGATCTAACCCCAAACTTCGAGGACGTAGTTTTCTTTAAGGGGGAGATGGTGTAATGCCCTACAATTTTATAGCGTTTTATTTAATTAAAAAAATGTGCATGCTTAAAGGTTTGAAACTATTAGTTTATTATATTTATTTATGTCAAAAAAAATAGGAGGTAAAAGTTAAAAGAAAGTGAAGAAAATAATAAATAAAGTTTAAAATGAAATTATATGAGGCTAATTGTTTTATAAATTTTTTTTGAAAGGGTTTAAAATGAAAAAGAAATAAAGAAAGGGCGTAAAAACAAAAAAATAATTAAAGGATAAAACAAAAAATATATAAATAAAAAAAATTAAAAAAATTGGCGGGGGTCGGCCTCATGCGGCCGGCCGCGTGCGCGCCCGCGCCCGCACGGGCGGGAGCACGCATGCAAGGGCGGGCGCCGCCCGCCACTGCCCTGCCACTTTGGGGTAGGGGTCTTTAAAAATTTTTTTTTTTTTAGTTTTTTGTTGTTGTTTAGTTGGCTTTTCATTAGTTAAATCACATTTCTTTCATTTAGTCAAAATTCATGTGCCCTATATATAAAAAAAATGAAAAATATGAGATAGTCAAAGAAAGTTAGGTGAATGGGTTGGTGGAAGTTTGAAGGTCAAATTGTTATTCAATATCATTATAATAAGGATTGAATCTCCACCCTTGATTAAATGAAGGGTTAAGATGGATTAGGAGAAAACCCCTATAAATAACACCATAGGGGGCTTCATTTGTTCTTCTTGAGAGCTGAGTACATGAGGAGCAGAAGGAGAAGGCTGGGAAGCTGATTAGGGAGTTGTTAATACGTCATTAAGATAAGTGATTAAGTTTTTATTCCCTTAATTAGCATGAATTAGCATATTTAAGCTGGTTTAGGGTGTGTTATGAGCATCTAAAATGATGGTCAAGTCTAGAGATCGTATTTCACCATGGGTGATCATAGATTAGTCGAACTTACATGATATCATTAAGTTAAAGAATGTGATTAATGGTATAATTAAGTGATTAATGTCTTAAAATTAGTAACAGTGTATGTTAAATTTAGAAAACTTCCAGAATCATGAGATCTGACGCTATGAGCCCTCTGTAAAAATGTTCATGTCTGATTCAATTTATTTTTACGTTTATGAATATTTTAATATTATTATAAAGGTGATCAATTATACTAAAATATTAAAGGGATGATATTTAATCACCTCAAATTGCAGGAATGCATCTTACTGTAAATCCCATGTATAGAAAAAGTCTCATGATTTCTGGATCATGATATTTATTTTAATGAATTTTCATACATGATAAAATATATAAATAATTATATAGAAATTACAGAAATTAGAGATCATATTAAAAAAAATCTTAGAATTTTACAGAAAGGTTCTTATGTTGAGTTTGTAGCATTCTAAAAATATGAATAATTATTTATGTCTGTAAGTGATATTACATAATTTTTGATATTTTCTTAGAGGTATAAAATTATGGGATAAATAAAAATACTATATGGAAATTCTTGAAACTTTACCATAAGATTAAAATGCATGTTAGAACTTAGTGATGAAAATTTCATCTTAGTCTGATAACAAAATCTTTACTGGTATAATTACCAATGTTTAAGCAAATAATTACAAAATTAAATAAATATAAATACTCTGTAAAAAATCTTGAGAAAATTAAAGAACTGACATATGATAATTATAAGTTAGGTCATAGTATAGTTTAATCATTTTAAGCATTCTGGATAATTTCATCCATTTAAAATCTATTATTGTAAATTATTATAAAATTTAGAAACTGATACGAAATTTCATAAATAAGAAATACTGAATGAAAAATAGTAAAAAACTTTATATATAATACTTATGTCTGGAATAACGTTTTGTAAAATTTTAGTAATTTCTTGATCATTTTGGTTATATTTAGTTGATTTATCACTCATGTTGTATTTTTGTTATTCTATTAAAATATTACAAATACAGTGTGAAAAATAAGTAAGAGTTTTTAAAAATGAAGTTTCTATTATGAATGATTATTTGCTGCTATGAATGATGGTTTGAATAAGTATGGTTATTTTTAGTGTACTTTGGATAAATTTCGTTAATTTTCCATGCATAGGAAAATTTATACAATTCTGGAAAAATTTAAATTCCTACGTAAAAATTTATGGCAAATTTTATGTGTAATGTTACATGTAAATTTGATGTGCAGTAAAAATTTGAGGAATTTCAGAACATGGTAACTAAATTTAGTTAATTTATGATATATGTTGAAATACATGTAATTCTAAGAAAATTCAAATTCCTGCATGACAATTTATGAAAAAACTTTTTGTGTAATGTTACATGTAAATGTGATATGTAATAAAAATTTGATGATCTTCAGAACATGGTAGATAAATTTAGTCAATTTATAGTTCATGTGGGAGTATAAATAATTCTGAAAAAAAATTATAATTACTGACTGAAAAGTGATGGAAATTTTCTGCATTGACCATTTCTGTAAATGTGTTGTTTTTCTGAAATTTTAATGAACTCTTAGTTTTGAGAACATAATTATAAATTTTTGATATATAATTGGAGAATAAATAATCTTGGAAAATTATATATATTGTCTGAAAAATGATGACAAATTTCTATTTTGATCATTCCTGTAAATGTGTTGATTCCCTGAAATTTCACTACATTATGATATCTGTAAACAGAATTAGTAAATTTTTGGATATATATATGTCATTATATTTAAATAAGTTGAGAATTTCAGAAAAAGAAAAATGATTTTCAGTATTGGTATATTAATATTCATAGCATGAATTTTGAGTGGCATGTATCCATTTCATATAAGTCATATATATATATATATGTATATATATATATATGTATATATACATATATATATATACATATATATATATATATATATATATACATATATATATATATATATATATATATATATACCGTACCGTTAGTACTGCCAAATGGACACTACCACCATAGGGGGAGACTGGAACCAAGCCATAGAAATGCCCCTATGGGGAGGTTCATACTGTACTGGCCCCGAGGGTAACGGGGATTGAAATCCTGGAGGTGGACAAGTACCACTGGTTAAGGTGGAGAGGACTTCTCCCGGTTCTGCGCAGTAACCAAGACTCATCACTACCACCATAGGGGGAGACTGGAACCAAGCCATAGAAATGCCCCTATGGGGAGGTTCATACTGTACTGGCCCCGAGGGTAACGGGGATTGAAATCCTGGAGGTGGACAAGTACCACTGGTTAAGGTGGAGAGGACTTCTCCCGGTTCTGCGCAGTAACCAAGACTCATCACTATTTTTACCTAGGTGATCGAGTACCGACTGATTGTTCTTCTATGAGTGGTTTGGGCACTGTGTCTAGCTAGTTATATCACTGTTATTAATTATAGAATTGAAATTAGAACTACTATTTACTAAACTGAAATTGAAATGACTGTTACTGTTTACTGAGTCATTATTCAAATGACTATTAGTGCTTACTAAGTCATTATTGAAATGACTACTACTGTTTACTGAACTGAAACTGAAACGACTGATACTGTTTACTGAGTCATTATTGAAATGACTACTACTACTCACTGAATTAAAATTGAAATTACTGTTACTGTTTATTGAGTCATTATTATAATGGCTATTACTACTCACTGAACTGAAACTATTATTACTGCTTATTGAACTGATATTTAAACTGTTATTACTGTGCACTGAATTGATATTGAAATGATTGTTACTGCCTACTGTTACTGCTCATTGAACCGATAGTGAAATTAGTATTACTGTCTACTGAATTGTTATTGCATTTTACTGTTATTACACTGTAATTGTTTATATTTACAAATGATGAATTATCATTTACTTTGTCATTGATAGAATAAAGTTTTAATGAACATGTTGTATTTATAAAATGTTAATAGCATGACTTATGATCATAGAAATTGAGATTGAGTTAAATGTATTAACCTCATGTGTTATCTAATTGACATTATGCCTAATAATAAATTATGAAATGAAATACCGTAAATCACTTTAGATGTGTTTATACATGTTATAATTGGATACTATGCTTAGTCTCTTACTGGGTCTATTCGTACACTCACACCGTTGAACATTTTCAGGAGAAGCGGTAGAAGAAAGCGAGGAGTGATCTCGCAGTAGTCTGATCGAGGCTTGGAGTTACTACGAGTATTGTCTTAGGTAGTTATGTTTGTCAAAATTAAAAAAATATGTGTGTAATTTTGGTTATGTAGTAAATGACTTATTAAATTGTTAATCTATATTTCGATCTATGTGGATGAAGTCATTTGTATGTAAGCTGATGATTCCAGTAATATTATTTCCGCTGCAATGATATCTCAGTGTTTATGTGAAATTCTCAACCATAATGTACCGTTTGGGTTGTCCCACTGTGACGTCTCATCGGGGCGTCACAGACGTGACAAAGAAGGGTTCCAGGGATTTTAGGGTACAACCTACTCGGCTGCCTGAAGGGTATCCAAGGCTAGCGTAGACATACGGGGGTCTCAATGAAGATAGTACCAGTCCGAAGGAAGGAATATTTTACGGAGGGTCCAATCATCACCAAGAATAGTGTGTAATCAATAAAAAATAAAACAGAGACTCTATCTACGGATGTGAGATGAGAGTGTCAACTATACCCGCGATATGGGCCAGAAAACGCGATAAAATCTGAGAGACAGGAATTGGCGTCCGTTCAGGAGTCGCTACTTCTAGAAATAGCAGCTCTCTGAAGGGTCGCTGAATATTATATTTAACAAAATTTCATGAAAATAATAATAATTAGCGACACTGTGCATGGGCGCTAATTCTAGAATTTTCCAGAAATCAATATAACTTAATTATAATTGGCGACCTTTCTCAGAGGCGCTCAAACTTTTATGAACGTCCAATCTTATATCGTAGATTCATGTTTTTCACAAAATTTCTATTTTTACTAAATTTTTATAGAACAACGCCTCTTTACAGGGGCGCTCATTCATTAATTGGCGACTGTGTGACAGTCGCCCATTCTTTTGATGATACGCATGGGCATGAACGTTTTCAGACACAGACTACTGTTCATTTCTTTTATTTGGACATGAATAGTGTCACTTTGCGATTTACATGGAATTTAAAGAATCTAAAGACATGGCTAGCTAGAGAAAAAAATAGGGAATCTAGAATCGTGCTCATGTAAGAATTTTTAACACAAGGTTTCATAGATATTATAATTTTAAACATGGGTAATTATTAATTCTATTTACAGTAAATAGCGGCATGGGTAGGGTCGCTTATTAATGGGCGACCAGAAGACTATCGCAGATTCTCAATTTATGACCTTCTGTATGGTTGTTTATTAATAGACGGCCAATACTTGGTCGCTATTTTCATGCAGGATAGAAAAACTTAAAAAGACTACGGAAACAGAATAGCAGAGGCTTTGGAATCATGATATAACTATACTTATGCATGCCATGGACCTTTGCTATTGATCTTGGGCTTAGATACTTGAGAAAACCTATCTCTTTTGGGTCTTTAAACGAAGACAAACTGAGGGAAATATGAAGGAATATATAACCAGCAGTAGGCCGACAGCTGCAATCGCAAGTTACGGTGACAGCAACCACAGAACTACCGCAACTGGGAAATACGATGGATGTCAGTAGCAACTCCCGTTCATGCGAACAGGAAGAGAAGGAGGAAGAAGCACCATGCTTCTTCACGGCAAGAGGGGTCGACACAATAGCAGCCACGAGAAGAAGGGAAAGCAGAGGCTCTTCTTTACGCACGGCTATAGTCACGACATCGACGCTAGGAACAGAACGAGTGTTAGATTGAACTCATTCGATGGAGGTCTTTATTTATAGAGATTGATATCTCTGACTTCAAATGGGATTTAAGTTTCCCTATGGAGAATCCTATTAGGTCTTAACTTTCCCATGTTATCTTTCCACTGCCAAAACTGCAGCCGCTTTCTCTATTAAGAATAAAACACTAAGGTTCCATGCATGATCGAACGTGAGGTAGTTTTTGGGCTTTTGTTTATTAAGGCCTATGAAAATGGGTTAAGGCTACGTAGGAGGGTTTAAGGTAATTAAGGTCCATTTACCTTAAGCTAAATTCTTCATACGAGAGGCCCATCTATTTAAGTGAGAGGGTTGGGTTTAAGGCCCATATAAAGGTTAAGGCCTTTTGGTTTCATCATTTGAGTTTCATAATTTGTTCGATTTGGGTCCTTGACTATTTAATTGGAGGATTTATTTATTTAGAAAATTTTATTCCTATATTTTATCCGGGGTGCTACACCCTTCCCCACTTAAAATAATTTGGTCCCCAAATTCAATCACATATAGACATGGAGGGTGCAGAGTACTTACGATTTTGAAATAAATCTGGGAATCTCTTCTTCATAGATTCTTCTGTCTCCTATGTTGCTTCTTTTTCTGAACACTTGTTCCAGTGTACCTTTACAATGGGAATAGTTTTGTTCCTCAGCACACAAACCTCATGATCAAGGATCTTTAAGGGCTTTTGTTCATATGTGAGATCCTTTTGTATCACCAGGTTGTCATGATCTATGACGTGAAATGGATAGTGCACATATTTCTTCAACATAGAAATGTGGAACACATTGTGGACCTCGGACAGTTGAGGAGGCAAGGCGATGTGGTAGGCAACCTCGCCAACTCTTTCTAGCACCTCAAATGGACCGATATATCTTGGTGTAAGCTTACCCTTGACACCAAATCTTCTAATGCCTCGTCCTGGGGAAAACCTTAAGAAAGACATGATCTCCGACTTGGAATTTGAAGTCTCTTCTTCTAGTATCGGCATAAGTCTTTTGTCTAGATTGAGCCATCTTGAGTCTTTCTCTAATGAGTTGAATCTTTTCAGTGGTGTCTCTTATCATGTCAGGGCCGAGAAGTTACTTTTCCCCAATTTCGTCCCAGCATATTGGCGATCGACAACTCCTTCCATATAATGCCTAGAAGGGTGCCATTTAAATTGTGACGACCCAGAGTTCAGGATACCGATATACCGATACCAAGAACTGGGGAGGCCACCCAAGAGGCTGATGAGGCCCCTGAAGGGTTAGTGGGGGTTAGCTGAGGAATATACATAATTAATTGCGAATTGGGGCGCGTAATACAATTAAGTATTAAGATTTAAACACAAGAGCGGAAGCAATTTAAAATAACCAGAGTGATATATATATAACTAGTCCAGAATCACAAAGTACTAGTCCACAAAAGAACAACTACACGGGGCATACCCCGGCAGGCACTACACAAGCCTCAAAAAGGCAGCTCGTGCACAGCTGGCAGCTAGGAACGGTCCCGAAACAGCACACTACACTCCGGGAGACGGCGGGCGCGGCTCACCTGAAAGGAGAAGGGTGAGTCACAGCCAGACTCAGTAGGGGTCACGCGGATCCCTACCTCGTACTAAACAAGCAGACATGCATAAATGACAGCAGTTAAAGCATGCATTTAAATAAATACACAGGCAATGGCATGAATAACTAATCACAAGAAAGCTGTAAGCTCTATCTAAGCAGGTATAACAGCTAACACATGCCACTACTAATTAAATGCAAGCGATTAAAGCTAAAACTACCAAATAGAATAAGCTGCGACTAATCCAGGCAACAAGGACGGACAACCACTGGAGCAGAAACCAGAAGCGTCCACTGACGGCTTACACTGCGTCTCAAGCACTCGCAGTCGTCGAAGCGACAAGCTAAGTGCGTAAACAGTACCAAACCAAGTGACCAGTCGGAGTGGCACCCGTCAGTGTCAGTCCACAGTCTCCGACCACGTGTGCACACACTGACTCTAGCCTGAGCCAGGCCCTCTAACTAGTTTTCTCCCTTGGCAGGACGCTACCATTGGCTGGGAGCCCACGGAACTAGCTTACAAACCGTGAATGGGAAACATACCCCTCCGCCATCCCCAAGCGGGTCGGTACTCCACAGACCTTAGGGCAACGACAGTGGCTCCATTGCATGGAAAGAAAAGCTACTCTATTGGCATATAAAACACGCCACAATATAGTAAAACAATACAACTATGGCATGAGTATAGAATGGAATGCATAAGCAATGGGCTGGGAACATAACTAAACTGACGGGCAAGCGGTGGTCAGAGGCCCACGCGCTACTTGGAAGTGACGGTCGTGGACTGGTGCGTTACATCAAGAGTGACGCGCTGGTCTCCAGCCGTTACTCCCTCCCGAGTTCCAACTCACAGGTGCAGGGGGGAATGTGACGGTAGGGGCCCTGCGCGTCGCTTCCAAGCGGCGCGGTAGGTCACCGCCGTTACATCCTCCCGAGTACCAAACCCAAAGGCCATGAAGGGGAGAGTGACGGTAGGGGTCCTATGCGTTGCTTCCAAGCAACGCGCGGGAACTCCGCCGTTACTTTCACCCGAGGCTCAAAACAACACACCACGTTCCAAAGCGATAGCAGATGAAGCGACGCCCCAGTCTCGGCGCGTCGCTCGGAAGCGACGGCCGGTCGACAGACCGCCGGGCTCACCACCTCACCGGGCTAACGGAAAACAACGATCGAGTAACGGATGGGGTTCCCACCGTTACTCTCCAAACGACGCCCCTCGATAGGCCGTTATTTGGGAAGTGACGCGTCCATCTTGGACCGTCAGGCAAGTGACGGTTCCTGGCCGGACCGTCACTCCACCTGGGTTACGAGCGGGTACGGTTTGTAAACCGAAGCCCCCCCGGATGGCTGAAAACGCCGGGTAACGATGAAATAACCTGTAACCTGCCAAACCACGCATGCTATACAACAAATTAACAGCTAATCTAGCACATGCATCGCCTAAAATCGATCAACCGCGAAAAACATGGCCAAAACCCCAAATATAAACAAATGGGCAACATGCTTACTACGGGGCGCTAATCAACAGGATGAGCTATAGGAAATGCTCCTAGTGAGCTAAGGATTCCATCCCCCTACCTCTTGCAAGCCGAAACGCGCGAAAAGCCCGCATGCACCGAGGTAGGCTCGCCGAGCCTTCAAGCTCCAACACGCTCCCACGTCCATCGATCCACGCCGAGATGGGTACCCACGCGTTCGCCACGACGCGAGGAATCCAACGGCGTCAACCTTGCTTCAATCCGACCTCGTCTTGGCCGTGATCCCTAGGAAGGGGGGAGACGGTCGCGTAGAGGAGAGAGAGAGCGAGGGTGAGAATGATCGACGGGGAAGAAAGGAGAGGGGGTGAGGGATTAATAAAAATAAAAATAAAATTAATATATATATATAATTTAATCATTATATATATAAAAATCTTATTAATATTCCAATAACCCTCAAACAGCTCCGAATAAATCTGGAAAAATACCAGATAAATTCCTAAAAATCCAGGAAAATAGCCGAAAATTCCAGAACAATTAATAGAACAATAACCACGAAGGATCCATTAAGGCACGGGCCTTACAGTCCCTCCCTCCTTACAGAGATTTCGCCCTCGAAATTTTCAACAACCGAAAAGGAGGAAACAGAGAAAAGGCTATGCCTCATTGGAATAAGAAAGGAAAAAGCTGTTGCATCTCATCTTTACGCTCCCAAGTAGACTCGTTACCAGAGTGACGCTGCCATGCAACCCTTACCAGAGGAATAACCTTATTCCTCAACCGCTGCTCACGACGGTCTTCAATTCGGATAGGAAACTCTGGTGTGGACAAATCAGCAGTCACTTCGGGCCACACTGAATCATCGAGAACATGAGAAGCATCAGGCACATATTTCCTCAACTGAGACACGTGGAACACATCATGAATAGCTTGCATGGCCGCCGGCAGTTGCAAACGATAAGCCACTGAACCAATAGCCTCAACAATCGGAAAAGGGCCAACATACCGCGGACTAAGCTTTCCACGCTTCCCAAACCTGGAAACACCTTTCATCGGAGATATTTTAACAAACACCATATCTCCAGGTTCAAATTGTAGTGGACGTCTGCGCTGATCTGCATAACTTTTTTGTCGACTCTGAGCCGTCAACAATCTCTGCCTGATCAGACGAACCACATCAGAACACTGTCGTACCATGTCCGATCCCGTCAACAGTCGGTCCCCAACATCAAACCAGTTCAGAGGAGTACGACAAGGACGACCATACAGCGCTTCATAAGGAGCCATGCCAATACTAGAGTGAAAACTGTTATTATAAGCAAACTCAATGAGTGGCAAATGCTGACCCCACGAACCTTGCCAATCAAGGCAACACGATCTCAGCATGTCCTCCAGAGTCTGAATAGTTCTCTCTGACTGTCCATCTGACTGTGGGTGATACGCTGAACTGAAAGCTAACTCAGTGCCCAAAGCTTTCTGGAAACTACGCCAGAAGCCAGAGGTAAAACGTGGGTCACGATCTGACACAAGTGAAACAGGAATTCCATGCAGCGGCACGATCTTCTGCACATAGAGCTCGGCCAATCTCTGCACACTCCAAGTAACTTTAATCGGCAATAATCTGACGGTTTTCGTCAATCTGTCGACAAGCAGCCAGATCCCATCAAAAAATTGAGAAGTTCGAGGCAAACCCACCACAAAATCTGTAGTAACATGGTCCCATTTCCACATCGGAATCTCTAATGGCTGAAGCAGACCACCTGGCTTTTGATGTTCGGCTTTAACTAACTGACACGTCAAGCACTTAGAAACAAAAATAGCCACGTCCTTCTTCATGCCGGGCCACCAGAACCGCTTCTTCAAATTCTGATACATCTTAGTGACACCAGGGTGAATAGCAAAACGGGAACCATGGGCTTCACTCAGAATCTCATTCCTCAAATCATTATCAACGGGAATATACAATCTGCCCTGGAAACTGACAACCAGCTCGTCATCAAGTTCCACATCATATCTTGATATAACACGGGCCAAATCAGAATCAGCTTGCTGGGCTTCTAAAATCTACTGATACAAAGCTGAACCCAAAACTAAGCTAGCACAAACTGCCATCTTCGGATCGGCAGGAATCTCTACACACAATGCCTCGCTCGAAAGCTATTCCCACAACTTCCATTCGTGAAGCAACAAATGGCTGACCTGTACTTTCCTGCTCAGAGCATCGGCCACAACATTCATTTTACCTGGCTGATAGGAGAGTGTAAAATCATAATCCTTCATGTATTCCATCTATCGCCTCTGCCTGAGGTTCAGATCTTTCTGGGAGAAAATATACTGTAAACTCTGATGATCAGTAAGAATATGAAATTTCTCACCATACAGATAATGTCTCCAGATCTTCAAGGCAAAAATAACTGCAGCCAGCTCCAGATCATGAGTGGGATAATTCCCTTCGTGCTGCTTCAATTGCCGAGATGCATATGCGATAACCTTACCATGTTGCATCAGCACTGCACCCAAACCTACTCGAGAAGCATCAGTACAAACAAGAAAACCACCCGAGTCGGAAGGCAAAGTCAACACTGGAGAAGAAGTCAATAGCCTTTTCAATTCAACAAAGCTAGCCTCACACTGATCCGACCAGACAAATGGCACATCCTTCCGTGTCTTCGCAAAATCTTGAATGAATCTGCGGTAATACCCAGCCAATCCTAAAAAACTTCGTATCTCAATGATGGTCCTCGGTCTCTGCCAACTCAAAACGGCATCAATCTTTGCAGGGTCTACTGCCACTCCATCACCAGAAATCACATGGCCAAGAAAATGAATCTCCTGAAGCCAGAATTCGCATTTACTGAGCTTCGCATAAAGCTCGTGATCTCTTAGAGTCTGCAGAACGATCCTCAAATGCTGCACATGATCATCAACGGAGGCAGAATAAATCAAGATATCATCAACAAAGATCACCACAAACTGGTCCAGAAATGGACGAAAGATACGCTGCATTAGGTCCATAAAAGCTGCTGGGGCATTAGTCAAACCAAACGGCATGACTAAAAATTCAAAGTGACCATAACGAGTACTGAAAGCAGTCTTCTCCACATCAGATTCCCGGATCCGCAACTGAAAATAGCCAGACCGGAGATCAATCCGCGAAAAGACAGTAGCAGACTGTAACTGGTCAAACAAATCATCAATCCTGGGGAGCGGATACTTATTCTTGATAGTCACCTGATTCAGCTGCCTGTAATCAATACAAAGTCTCAGGCTTCCATCTTTCTTTTTCACAAACAGCACTGGGGCACTCCACGGAGAAAAACTGGGGCGAATATAACCTTTCTCCAGTAACTCTAGTAGCTGTGCACGCAGTACTTTCAATTCAGCTGGAGCCATACGGTACGGCGGCTTTGCTAAGGGGCCAGTACCTGGAATCAGTTCAATCTCCATCTCAATCTCTCGCTCTGGGGGCAAGCCTGGCAACTCGTCAGGAAACACATCAGGGAACTCACAAACAACAAGAATATCACAAACATCTCGTCGTGGTTTTTCAACAGCCACCACTGAAGCAAGGAATCCCTGACAACCTGCGCTAAGCAACCTATAGGCTCGAATAGCAGAAATAATCATACGAGAAGAACGGGATCGAATACCTTGAAAATAAAAGGCTGATTTTCCCTGGGGCTGAAAATAGACTTTCTTCGATCTGCAGTCAACTACAGCTCCATAATGCTCCAACCAATCCATTCCCAGAATAACATCATAATCTGCCAGCTGCAACGCATACAATCTTGCCGGCAACTGGTGATTATCAATCCAAACAGGAGATTCTTCCAAACACAGAGGAGTAACCATGAAATCTCCAGAAGGTAATTCCACAAACAGCTCACAAGACAACTCAGAAGTCGGTTCCTCGATACAAGCCATGAAATCCTCAGAAATAAAAGAGTGAGAAGCACCAGAATCAAATAAGACATGGGCTGAATGACCATAAAGCACAATCGTACCTTCCACAAGATGGGACGCAGCAGCATCAGCTCTTGTCAAATGAGAAACTTTGCCTTTCTGCTTCTTGGAACCAGCTGAAGATTGCTGAGAAGACGCCGACGCCTGAGAGAAAAATTGTTGTGGAGCTTGAGGTGCAGGAGGTCTAAACTGCGGCTGAGGTTGAAACAACTGAGGAGCTTGCAATTGAGTCGGCCTCAGCGGGCAATCCCGAACCACATGACCTGGCTGGTCACACCTAAAGCACACAATAGGAAGAGAACACGGCTGGCCCTTGTGATGACCACCGCATCTCCGACACGTCCACGGCTGACTTGAAGTTGAACTCTGCCGAGTCTGAAAAGAAGGTGCTGTCGATTGCTGAACAGAATCTGTACCGGACGGTTGCTGAAAAAACTTCTTCTTCTTCTTGAACCTTTTGAACTTGGGCTTAGAAGGAGAGGAAGCACTGGAAACCTCTGACTGGACCGAAGGAACACCAGGCACGGGCTGTCGGTAAGTCTGCTGAACCTGAGCTACCGGCTGCACTGACCCTGCTTGGGGATATCCACCCGGTCTCGCCATCTCCAGCTCTAAAGCTACAGCTGTCTGACACGCAGTATCGAGATCCGCAACACGACTCGCTATCAGCGGCATCTTCAACTCTGGCCTCAACCCACGCAAGAATTGCTGGGTCTTCAAAGCTTCACTGGCCAGCACATGGGGCGCATACTGACCCAATTCCAAGAACTTATTCCTGTACTGAAGCACGGTCATATTGCCCTGAGTCAATTCCATAAACTGATACATCTTATCCATCTGCAAGCAGGCAGGAGTATAGGCACGCTCAAAAGTAGCAACAAACTCTGCCCAAGTGATTTGCCGAAGAGGTCTGGATCAAAAGGAAATCTGCCACTCGGCTTTCCACCACGCAATGGATGTACCCTGGAGTTGAAAGGCAGCGAGCATGACTTTTTCATCTTCAGCACACTCCATCGAGACAAACACACGCTCTATCGCGTCCAACCATTGCCGCGCGACTTCTGGATCAGCTTGGCCATCGAAAGCAGGCGGATTGAACATCAGAAATTCCTTCAAAGCCTTGCCTCGACTGCCAGGCACTTCAGCTTGAACGATCGGCACTGGAGGAGCAACTGGAACGACAGGAACAGCGGGAACTGCAGGAGGAGGTGCAGAACCGCTATCTTCCCTGGGCGTATCTCGAGGAACACGAGGAGGTCTTCCTCGACGAGGCGGCATAATTATGCTGCCAAAAACACAATCAACAATAAAATCCATCAATCATACGGAAAACATCCTATGCCAGCAAGAGGCGACAACAGGACTAGCTCTGGACAAGCGTCAATTCCAATTCCTTACGCAAATCCTCAACTTAATCTCTGATACCAGCTGTGACGACCCAGAGTTCAGGATACCGATATACCGATACCAAGAACTGGGGAGGCCACCCAAGAGACTGATGAGGCCCCTGAAGGGTTAGTGGGGGTTAGCTGAGGAATATACATAATTAATTGCGAATTGGGGCGCGCAATACAATTAAGTATTAAGATTTAAACACAAGAGTGGAAGCAATTTAAAATAACCAGAGTGATATATATATAACTAGTCCAGAATCACAAAGTACTAGTCCACAAAAGAACAACTACACGGGGCATACCCCGGCAGGCACTACACAAGCCTCAAAAAGGCAGCTCGTGCACAGCTGGCAGCTAGGAACGGTCCCGAAACAGCACACTACACTCCGGGAGACGGCGGGCGCGGCTCACCTGAAAGGAGAAGGGTGAGTCACAGCCAGACTCAGTAGGGGTCACGCGGATCCCTACCTCGTACTAAACAAGCAGACATGCATAAATGACAGCAGTTAAAGCATGCATTTAAATAAATACACAGGCAATGGCATGAATAACTAATCACAAGAAAGCTGTAAGCTCTATCTAAGCAGGTATAACAGCTAACACATGCCACTACTAATTAAATGCAAGCGATTAAAGCTAAAACTACCAAATAGAATAAGCTGCGACTAATCCAGGCAACAAGGACGGACAACCACTGGAGCAGAAACCAGAAGCGTCCACTGACGGCTTACACTGCGTCTCAAGCACTCGCAGTCGTCGAAGCGACAAGCTAAGTGCGTAAACAGTACCAAACCAAGTGACCAGTCGGAGTGGCACCCGTCGGTGTCAGTCCACAGTCTCCGACCACGTGTGCACACACTGACTCTAGCCTGAGCCAGGCCCTCTAACTAGTTTTCTCCCTTGGCAGGACGCTACCATTGGCTGGGAGCCCACGGAACTAGCTTACAAACCGTGAATGGGAAACATACCCCTCCGCCATCCCCAAGCGGGTCGGTACTCCACAGACCTTAGGGCAACGACAGTGGCTCCATTGCATGGAAAGAAAAGCTACTCTATTGGCATATAAAACACGCCACAATATAGTAAAACAATACAACTATGGCATGAGTATAGAACGGAATGCATAAGCAATGGGCTGGGAACATAACTAAACTGACGGGCAAGCGGCGGTCAGAGGCCCACGCGCTACTTGGAAGTGACGGTCGGGGACTGGTGCGTTACATCAAGAGTGACGCGCTGGTCTCCAGCCGTTGCTCCCTCCCGAGTTCCAACTCACAGGTGCAGGGGGGAATGTGACGGTAGGGGCCCTGCGCGTCGCTTCCAATCGGCGCGGTAGGTCACCGCCGTTACATCCTCCCGAGTACCAAACCCAAAGGCCATGAAGGGGAGAGTGACGGTAGGGGTCCTATGCGTTGCTTCCAAGCAATGCGCGGGAACTCCGCCGTTACTTTCACCCGAGGCTCAAAACAACACACCACGTTCCAAAGCGATAGCAGATGAAGCGACGCCCCGGTCTCGGCGCGTCGCTCGGAAGCGACGGTCGGTCGACAGACCGCCGGGCTCACCGCCTCACCGGGCTAACGGAAAACAACGATCGAGTAACGGATGGGGTTCCCACCGTTACTCTCCAAACGACGCCCCTCGATAAGCCGTTATTTGGGAAGTGACGCGTCCATCTTGGACCGTCAGGCAAGTGACGGTTCCTGGCCGGACCGTCACTCCACCTGGGTTACGAGCGGGTACGGTTTGTAAATCGAAGCCCCCCCGGACGGCTGAAAACGCCGGGTAACGACGAAATAACCTGTAACCTGCCAAACCACGCATGCTATACAACAAATTAACAGCTAATCTAGCACATGCATCGCCTAAAATCGATCAACCGCGAAAAACATGGCCAAAACCCCAAATATGAACAAATGGGCAACATGCTTACTACGGGGCGCTAATCAACAGGATGAGCTATAGGAAATGCTCCTAGCGAGCTAAGGATTCCATCCCCCTACCTCTTGCAAGCCGAAACACGCGAAAAGCCCGCATGCACCGAGGTAGGCTCGCCGAGCCTTCAAGCTCCAACACGCTCCCACGTCCACCGATCCACGCCGAGATGGGTACCCACGCGTTCGCCACGACGCGAGGAATCCAACGGCGTCAACCTTGCTTCAATCCGACCTCGTCTTGGCCGTGATCCCTAGGAAGGGGGGAGACGGTCGCGTAGAGGAGAGAGAGAGCGAGGGTGAGAATGATCGACGGGGAAGAAAGGAGAGGGGGTGAGGGATTAATAAAAATAAAAATAAAATTAATATATATAATTTAATCATTATATATATAAAAATCTTATTAATATTCCAATAACCCTCAAACAGCTCCGAATAAATCCGGAAAAATACCAGATAAATTCCTAAAAATCCAGGAAAATAGCTGGAAATTCCAGAACAATTAATAGAACAATAACCACGAAGGATCCATTAAGGCACGGGCCTTACATAAATACTTACCTGATAACTGTTGTTATATGCAAACTCGACCAGAGGCAAGTGATCATGCTAGCTTCCTCCGAAATCAATAATTCAAGCTCTTAGCATGTCTTCTACGACTTCAGTCATTCTCTTGGTCTGACCATCCGTTTGAGGATGAAAGGCGGTACTAAAGTTGAATCTTGTCCCCAACGAGTGTTGTAGACCCTTCCAGAAATGAGAAGTGAAGTGCGGGTCTCAGTCAGACACGATTGAAACGGGAACTCCATGCAGTCTAACCACTTCTTTGATGTGCAAGGCAGCTAGAACATCGACCGACCATCTGCTCTTTATTGGCAAGAAGTGTGCAGACTTGGATATATGATGACCCATATTCCATCATGTCCGCCTTTAGATTTTGACAAACCCATGATGAAGTCCATGCCGATATTTTCCCACTTCCACTTGAGAATGTCTAGAGGATGTAGCTTACCAGCGTGCTTTTGGTGTTCTGTCTTGACTTGTTGGCATGTGAGACAGCGAGAAACAAAGTCCGCTACCTCCCTTTTCATGTTGGGCCACAAAAAGGTCCGTTTCAAGTCCTGGTACATCTTGGTAGATCCGAGATGAATTGTGTACCTTGATCGGTGAGCTTCTTCGAAGATTTTCTTCTTCAATTCTAGACAGTCCGGTACACAAGTCCTTTCTCAGAATAATAATCTTCCATCAAAGGCCAACTTGAAATCAGGTTGCTCTCCCAGCTTGCCTTTAACTTCTACCAGCACCGGGTCATTATCTTGAAGTCCTTTGATTTCAGAGAGTAGATCCGGTTGTATCCTCATGTGTGATAGAGTAATACACCTTTTCTCCTTGTCCGTACTTATATCGAGCTTAGAGAATTGCTCCAGCATCTTCCACTATTGAATTATACAGTTGGCCAATAATGCTCTCAACTTTCGACTAAGGGCATCATCTACAGAATTACCCTTCCCAGGGTGGTATTGTATTGTGAAGTCGAAGGCCTTGAGATATGCCAATGCCTTTGTCTCATGTTCAATTCCTTTTGGGAGAATAAGTACTTGAGACTCTTGTGATCGAAGTACACGGTGAATTGTTCTCCATAGAGATAGTGTCTCTAGATCTTCAAAGCAAACACTACCGCGGCCAACTCTAAGTCATGCACTGGGTAGTTATACTCATGCTTCTTTAATTGTCAGGAAGAGTAAGCAATGACTCTCCCTTGTTGCATTAATACACACCTGAGGCCAATACCAGATGCATCAGTATATACTTCGAATTTCTCCCCTTCTGTTGGTAATGCCAAGACTGGGGCAGTTGTCAGATGATCTTTCAAGGCTTGAAAGATTCTCTCACAATCTTCATCCCACTTATAAGTGTTGTGCCCCTGTAGTCATTTGAGTTATCATGTGATCAATTAGGTCATTCGACATCAATCTATGATCATATGAGTCATTTGGTATTCTTGGTTTTGATAATGGCTAAACACTATAAGTCATTGTTCTTTTCCACTATCTTATGACTGACATATGTGATGTTTTGTTCATGACAGATATGCACATGAAACCTCAATGTTGCGCCCTCGCACGTGGATCGACCTACGCGGTCAGGTCGCGGGGATCAACCTGCCCGGTCAGGTCGCGGGGGTCAAGGGGGCAGCGCCCCTTGCGGGGGTTTCCGGGGGCGGAGCCCCCGGAACAAAATTTGGTTTGAAGACTCAGTAATAAAACTTCAAGACAATCAAGGTCGATGCCACAGACATGAACGGGCGGCTAACGGACTCAAGCGACGGAGCTGGTGCGGCCAACGGATCGACCCGGGGTGACCCGGGCTCTGCCCAGCCCAAGGCTACACGTTTTTCAGTGGCGGTCGACCGCCAGCCAGTGGCGGTCGACCAGATTTCCCAGGGATCGCCCAGTTGCAGGTGTTTCAGTGGCGGTCGACCGCCAGGAGCTGCAGGTCGACCACCAGCCCCGAGCCTTCATTTTTGACTTTGTTTCCAACTTCGAAAAGGGCCATTCTACATGGATTTCTTTAATCCAAAAGTCACCTAATCACCCACAAATTATGGATCTGGTCTAAGGCTTGTCCATAGACCATTCAAGGTCTATAAAACCAATACAAGAGGGTTGGAAACCCTAATGCTTCAAGGGGTTACAAGGGTGGCTGCAAGGGAGGTTGCAAGAGAGCTTGGAGACGAGCTACTGTTCACGTGAACAGTAGTTCGTGAAGGTGTTCTTCATCCAATCAAAGGGGAATCAAGCTCAAATCAAAGCCAGCAATCTTCAAGGAAGATTACATAAAAGCAAGGCTATCAAAGTGATCCAAGGAAGCCGGTTTGATTCAAGTTCTTCAAGGGAAATCATCTTCATCCATTCAAGTTCTTTCAAGTTCATTCAAGGTGATATTTCAAGCATTCAAACTCCTAGAAGCTAAAGAAGCAATCAAGATTCAAGGTAGCTTCATCATCTCCTTCATTCATTCAAAGAAGTTCAAAGAGAAGATCAAGAGAGAAGAATTGAAGGAAGATGTACTGTTCACGTGAACAGTACTCCGTGAAGAACATTCATCCAATCAAGGGTGAATCAAGAAGATTGAGTTGAAGCCAAGAGGAGCCTTGTTGCTGATCAACATTTCATACAAGGGCCAATTCATTTTCACTCATAACTCAATCTCTTGTTTTAGTTCCTTCACATTTGTTTCATTTTCATTATTGTTAAACATTGAAAGTGTGATTCATCCCTACCGGTGGTTAGTAGGAAGGCAATTGGAGGGTGTTCCAATTTGCAGTTGACGTCCCTACCAGGTGGTGAGTAGGAAGGCAATCGGTAGTTTCTGATTTACGGTTTGGTGCGCTGCACAAGTGAAGCCTCACCGGGTTTTGGTGAGGGGTGGACGTAGGGCTGAGGATTCAGTCCGAACCACCTTAAAATCCTTTCTAGTGTGGTTTGCTTGTGTGATTGATTCGTTCTAGGTGCATGCTTAGGATCGAATTGTTATATATCTTGCTTATATTGCTAAGCAAATCATAACGCACTTGGAAGCTAGTTTCTATTCCGCTGCAATTCATTTCAACTAGCTATATAGAGGGCCACATTGCGAAAAGTGGGGCTGATCTATTCACCCCTCCCCTCTAGATCCGCTATCCACTACACAACAATAAGTAATCTCCTTGCGGGTCAGCCTAGTAAGAGGGACAACGATCTCGGAGAAGTCCTTGATGAATCCCCGATAATAACCAGTTAGACCCAAGAAACTTCAGATCTCGGTTGCATTGGTCGGTCTTTCCCAATTCTTCACAGCCTCGACTTTTGACGGATCAATAGATATACCATCCTTTGATATCACATGCCCTAAGAAAGATACTTCCTTGAGCTAGAAATCACACTTGCTAAGCTTGGCATAGAGTTGATTTTCCCTTAATATTTGTAATGAAATCCTTAAATGCTCTTCATGATCTTCCTCGGTCTTTGAATAAAACAATATGTCATTATTGTACCCAGATAATTTCTCAGCAAAATATCAAAGGATAAGGGTTCGGGAATATCCCCGAACACCTTTAAGACACGGACTACCCATCCTCTCCTACAACTTGCCGGCCCTACCAAGGGTCCCAAACAGTTAGCTGTGACATACGGAGACATTAACAATTGGTTGGGACTATCCCCGATCACTCGGTAGCGGGTTTTTCCCGCATTGTACACGGCCACCAGGACGAACCCAGGGGCGCCCCGACTACAAGTCATGCCACGCGAAACCCAGCAACAAGGCCGGGGCCCACCCCGAGATGCCTTCTTCCAGCCCTCCAAGATCAAAGGGAGACTTAACTAAGTCAACTACATGTTTTGGAGGCCCGCAACACGTGTATACGGCTCACACACGGGTGTCGGGCATTTCCCCGAACACCTTGTGGGCGCATATGTTCCAGCCCTTCTACAACAAACCGTGGGTCAACCCATGGCTCCAGCACACCAGTCAGGTTCTACAACAACCCTCCAGTACGTCGGGGCCGCCCCCGACCCACAGACATGTGGCGATGAGCCGCTTATCTTTAGCTCTCGGGCCAACCCGAGGCTACCCTACGACTAGCCGTGCAACATGGCACACACCTCGAGGTCAGGCCCAAGTGCCCAAAGTGCCTCCTTTCAGTTCCCACGAGCTCATATCCTCAGCCCAAGGCCCATTCCTAGGCCCCTCAGCCAGCTATCTAGGCCGTTTGACAACCCGGGGTGTGTCGTGCATTTACCCGAACACCTTGCGAGCGGCAACTACGACTTCACAACAACAATCCCCCATGGGCTAATCCCAGCGTCCCAGAGCCCTCTATCCTTCAAAGGACACCCCCAGACAACAAAAGAAGACCCCCAAGGGCCATCCCTTGGGGCCACGACTCGCCCAAGGGGAGTTCACCTCGGGCACGGCCGTGCCCCGGGGAGGGCAAACTCCCTTGGGGAGCATGCCCCCCTCCCATCCGAGTGGCCCCAGTCCCATCCCCAGTCTCGGTTGCTCTCAGTCCACATTCCCAGTTCGTGAGATTCATGCAAGGTTCATTAGCGTACCCGTACGTGAAAAGGAGTCACGAACAACGAAGCCTGGAGCCACGCGGAAGCATGCAAGTCAACCTCCACAGTCTCCAACCAACCAGTTCGAGCCACGTATCCTTTTTGTCTGCTTCTTCTTAGCCAAATTAGGATAAAAAAATAGGAAAAACCTGATGTGTCCCCTGTGGTTCTGGAGTTTTGATGATGACAGATATTGTGCCTCATTATGTTTACATCCTTGATGATATAATTCTGTTGCATTATGAGAAACTGTCAGTGTTAGGGTGCTAGGCCCGGATACAGAGGGGGGTGAATGTATCCTTCTATGTATAATGGCCAAATAAAAACTTGGAAGCTAGAGATAGACACAGAATAGAACCAATTTGATTCAACTCAAATACAAACACTTGGAGCGTGCCTATCCAAGCATCTAGCGGAAGCAAATCAAGCAATCTGATGAACCAGTTGAAAATCCTTTTAAACAAAAGAGCAAATATGTAACTGGCCCCCAAATAACCAACTAGCGGAAGCAGCACTAATGAGAATAAGAAATCTCAAGACAATCTGTGAAGGGTGGTAGGAGATATGGAAGAACACACTACAAGCAAACCACTGCTCAAAGATTTTAAGGTGGTTCGGTCCTCCAGACCTACATCCACCCCTCACTCCCAACCGGAGTGAGGCTTCACTAGCAAACGCTAGAACCAAGCAGACTCAGTCTGCAAACAGTTGCTGCCACACAGCTTGACCAGGGGAACAGCCTCCCCTCTTCCTCCCAACCGGAGGGACACTCAAGTGACTCCCAGTCACTTGGAAACTAGAGGTCGAAGACCTCTCTTCCTCCAGACCAGGAGGGACCACTGGACTTGCAACCACAAGCCCAGAACCGGAGGACTAGCCTCCCTTCCTCTAACTAGAGGGCAACCCACAAGTGACAACCTGTCACTTGCAACCTGGAGATCAGATCTCCCTTCTCCTGAACCAACAGGAGGAACCCGATCCCCAACAAGGCAATCGGAAGAACAAAGATGATCAGAAAACAAAGAAAAATAATAAAGGAAAGTAATACAGCAATCAGAAAGCTGTAAAACGAAATGCACAATGTGGCTCTCAACGGAGCTGACTGGCCTGGATCTGATCCACGGTCCAGTGAAGACAGATCTTCAAGCAGCTTCTTCCTTCTTCTCCACGAGCTCTCTCGCTCACTCTCTTTCTCTCTTTCTTTCTCTTCTGCTCTCAAATCTCTCACTCTCTATCTCTCTTTCTTTCTCTTCTACTCTCCTAATCTCTCACTCACCGCTCTCTCTTCACGGCTTCTCTCTTCTATCTCTTCTTCCTCTCTTTTCCTTCTTTTTCTCTTATTCTGGATCGAAGGGCTTTTTGCTCTTCAGGCTTTTGCTTCGATCACCTTCATCTGAAGACGAAGGCTCCATTATATACCAGCAGCAGCAGGTGGATAAGGTGCAGAACGCGTGTGCCTCCCACGCTTCATCCAGAACCTTCTTGCCACGTGCCCTTATAGCATTGGTTCCTTTAGTATCGGATCACGTGCAGCCCAGACACCGGTGTATGTTCTTCCTCGGACCTGCAAGGAGATAAAAACCATTAACACTGAGGGCCACAAGAACTAAAACTGCATGAGGTATGTGATAGCAATACGAGATGCACTTTACTGAGAACGACACGAGATACACAAGATTATTACAGTACGAGACAATGAGAGAATGACACGAGGTCAGATGCAAACAGCACGAGGTAAAAAGAAAACGACATAAAGTATCACTGTAACAAAACAAACATTACGAAGGGAACGACACGAGATACATAAAAATAAAGCTAACACCACAAAGAAAATGACACGAAGTATCACTGTAACAAAACAAACATTACGAAGAGAAGGACACGAGATACATAAAAATAAAGCTAACACCACAAAGAAAACGACACGAAGTCAGAAGAGAACAGCACGAGGTGAGAAGGAAATCTCACGGAGTGAAAAAAGGTAGACAGACACGCGATCAGAAGGAACCAGGACGAAGATAGAAATAAACAATCACGAGGACATAAACATAAGAATAACACGAGGACACGAATACAAAAGCAACACGAAGACATGAATACAAAAACAACACGACATAACAAACTCGCTCGAACTTACAAACGACTCGAAGACGAGGACGACACGGGCTAAAACCAACTCGAGGATGAAAACAGAAACCGACACGAAGTGTGGTTTCAAAAAAAGAAAGACACGAGGTCTAGGAAAAGCAACACGGAGATAGAAATAATAAAGAAACGACTCGAACTAAGAACGACATCGAGACAACACAGTTAGACTCGACTTTAGATGAGGTGAAGTCTGTACAGACATGAATGTTCACATTGTATAGAGTTTGAAGCAAGTGACCGAGGCGATGTGTAGACTTTACCCAATGTATGGACTTGGTGGTCTTGAACGTAGGTAAGGCAACGCAATGTATAGACTTGCTCAAACGAGTGAACAGGTCGATGTACAGACTTGTCCAATGCATGAAGCACAGTCCACTGTATAGACTTGATGCCTTGAAGGCAATGTACAGACTTGATAGTGCAACAAATGGACTTTGAAACGCAGAGGCTGTACAGACTTGCCTAAGACGCTGGGTAAGACGGTGGATGTATAGACTTTGAATGAGACACACAGAAGGACGATCCAGCGTATAGACTTTGAAGAATTAGGGGTGACAAGGATGGAGCGACACGAGGTGGTACAGAAAACAGCACGAGGTGCTGCAGTGTTCAGCACGCGCTGGAACAAAACACGACACGAAGACAACCAACAAGCATTGTTGGAACAACACGATGTTGAAAAAGACATCACGAAGTGAAGTGAACACAACCAACACGAAGAATGAAAGGAACAGTACGGACATACAAGGTACTACCTCATAGCAGTTTTCCTGTTAATCATGGAAATTTCAAATGCATAACATTACGCAAGATATCTGATTAAAATGAGAATACTTACCATAGTGATGCTCATCATTAAAACACTAGGGAAGTCACAAACAAGAAGGTTGTGAATAACAAGGCATGTTGTACAGACTTCAAATTCCACCGACCAGGTATGGACTTCAACAGTGAACGGCTGTACATACTTCATGTGAAAAACCCAATGTGCAGACTTCACGCTGTACAGACTTTCCAAAGATAACGTAACGCTGTACAGACTTGAACTGAAGACCAATGTATGGACTTCAAAACAGATGCTAAGGCCAAGAGGAGTGTATAGACTTTCACGATGTATGGACTTGGTGATCTTCAAAGCACAATGTCCAGACTTTGCCACTGTATGGACTTGAAGAAACAGTGCAACGTATGGACTTGATCTCAAGAAATGTAAGCGATGTACACACTTAGCCAATGTGTAGACTTTGCCTTAGACGCTAAATGAGACGCTAAAGTCTGTATAGACTTAGCCTAAGATAATGTATGAACATATAAGCAGAGAAGCAATGCACAGAACAGAAATCAAGAACAGAAATCAAGCACAAGCCAATATATCACATCATAACTCAAGCATACACATGCGTTCTTCACAATTCAGACATGGCACGCTTATGCAATCTCCCACAGAAAAGGTCAGACATATTCAAGACAATGTGGTGACTCATTCATGTTGCTATCATTAAAACACCACATCATCAACAAAGCATAAGGGGCACAACAATCTCCCCCTTTTGATGATGGCAACATAATGAGTCACACTGACTCATCAAACTATTCTCCCCCTTTGACATAATCAAAAAGAAGGGAAATGGTTTGATAGTCAAATGCAGCACAACAATGCAGAGAATGAGTCAAGGTTCTTTAAAATGAAGATCTCCCTTATGACAAAGAAACAGTTCTCCCCCTATCAACATGCATGATTGACTACTCTCCCCTTAGATGATAATAAACCATAACTCCCCCTAAAGCACAGGAATGGACTCTGGTTATCCAATAAATCAATCTGAAGTCAGCCATTACAAAGAATCTGAATTCTGGTGAAGATACCACAAAATCAGAACTTATTGCAGAACAAGATGGAAGATTCCAACAGTGTGGAGAGAAATACAGTCAGGAATCAATCTGAAATCCACCATCATAAAGATTCTGAGGTTCAGAAGGCTGCAAGTGAACAAGGTAATAATGGGAGTGGCACCTCACATTTGTATGGTCAGAAAAATGCAGATGGAATCAGTCAACTGATAAGAAAGGAGTTGACTATACAGTTTTTGTTGATCATGCATAAATCTGATCATGAGGGATTTGAATGCGAGGTCACAAATGATATGAACATGATTCAGTATGACATGGAAGCTCCCCCTCAATAAGTGGAATCTATGAGATAGATGAGAAGGAGACCACAGGGGCAGACAAGGAGAAGTTCAGGTCAATGATCTAAGGAAAGTGAGCAGAAAGGTTTTCAAGGAGATATCAATCTCATAAATCTAAAACATAATTTTTCAAAGTCTTCCATTATAGGGACTTATGAATGAGCCTTTTGAATAGCATGGTTTAAACATGATGTATGCAGAGTTTATCAATAAAATTCTGTATTGATATCTAAAACCATGTTTTAATAAAGATGAACCAAGCCCTCATATTTATCTTGATTAATCTCCCTTTCTCTTACACAATCAAATCTATTGACTTCTTTCAGAATTACATGCACTAGTATTGAGGTCAAGCAATTATGAAGTCATATGATTTTGTCTAGGGTTGTAGCAATTTGATTTTAGCATCAATATTCAGATATTGAGATATGTTCAACAATTTTCATGCTACAAATTTTACGAGCAGTCTAGTTCAGTTCACACCTTGTAACTAGAGGATATACCTTGATCAGAGGCCAATATCCTAAGCACTTAGTGTGACTAACTGTCATGCTATATATGAACAGAGATAGCATTTACACATCATGACACACTCCAAATCATTTCTTGATGAGTGAGTTGTATTTCTCAGTGTGCATGCCATTGCTTTGCCTGAATTTCAATGAATTCTTAATCAGAGTTAACTAAGGCACCTCATGACACAGTCCTTTGGACATGTGTATCTCAGTGACCAATGTCATTGCTCTGACAGACATTACCCTTTAGACATTTCAGAAAAAAATGCATTTGCTTCAAATCAATAATAGTTTCATGTACTTAATCAGTTGAAGTCATGTATTCAAAAGTGCAGATTTCAGAAGTTTTCAAGACACAGCATGAAACAGATGGTTAATGTTTATTAAACATGCTTCAGATATTTTTAAGAGATTTTAAAGTCAAACCTTGAGTACATTAAACTTAAACCACCTGAGTCATTTCAGATATTCATAAAAACGTATAATAGAAGATTTCTAGTTCAAAACTTTTCAGATTTATGATCGAGATAGCCCATTGAAATCTTCATGAAGGACTGATAGAATTTTGAACCCAAATGATACCAATTGATAGGAGAAATACCAATTGTTAAGAGAGATTGTGAACCTCAAAGTTTTCAGAATATGATTAGGGTTTGTCAACAAAATCAGTAAGAAAGGATATGCAATGAGTTCTGACACATGTATGCATTTGACAACCTATATGCAATGCATTGACTCCCCCTCACAATATGCATTCAAACTCTCTTTTTGGCATTTTCAATATAAGGAAATGCAATGCACTATATGTATGCAGGGACATGCAAAGACTCAACATTGAATGCTATGCAAGGATATGCAACTTACTCCCCCTGAAAACATGCAATGTTTGCACTGAAAACTGACCATATGATTCCAAATGATATTGTGACTTGTGCACAATCAGACTGTCCTATCAGCAAAGTGACCCATGGTACTAGGCGGAGCACTTGGTCTAAAAGACCACCTCACACATAGTAAGAACCTCCAGACAGACTTCCCTGCCTTTTGGTACCTTACCATTTATATACCATTGAGGTCATGCATAATTATTCAACCTGCAGTCCTATATGCAATTCAGAATTTCAGTGAGCTATTGCAACACACAAGTTTCAAGTCACACTCATATACAGTTCAGATTTTTTTCAGAAAATTCGAAATGCAAGTTATTTTCAGAGTCTATGCATAACACAATTATTAAGCAATTGAAATTAGCCTATGTATGCATCAGATACAGACAACCCTTCTTAATCTGATATTTACACAGAACTCTCAGCAAATGCATGATCAGAAAATAATGCACATGGCAAATGATGAATGAAAATGCAAAAACAGATTTAACTTGCTATGCATTAAAACTAAAAAAATAAGAAGAGCAGGAAGTTTACCTGAAAAGTTCAGTATGGGGTTTTCTTCTTGAGTGCCTTGGATCATTACCCCTTTTTATTTCAGTCCCAAGGCACACCTGCATAGCAATGTTATTTTGCACAAACAGGTACCCAAGAAGTCTTGGGTCCTGACAAAACAGTATTACTCCTAGCAGGTTTTCTCAGCACATTTCTAGGAGTAGTTTTCAGATCTGATATATGAACATTCTTGTTAGTATGAATTTTATGTGCATAAGCATGAGATTTCTTGTTAACAGAATAAAAATTTAGTTTGCCAAAACCAGTTTGGTTTTGATATCCTGCCAGCCAACAGGTTGCAGCCCTGTGACCTGGCTTCCCACAGTTATAACATGAAAGTTTTGCAAATTATCTTATAGGGAATTTAGCATGTTTAAGATTCACGTTTCTACCCTGAACATGCCAACAATTAATGGCTCTGTGGCCATGCTTTCCACATTCAAAGCATGAAATAGAATTTCTTTTAAAAGAGCCTGACCAGCATTCAGATGTCTTGTGACCAATTTTGTTGCAATTAAAACAGATGATATGCTGGTTCATTGAAACAGATTTATTTTTATTAAAAACATGTTGGTTTGCAGGGAATTTAGCATGATATGAATAAAAGGTTTTCTTACCACTAGCAAACCAGCAATGAGCAATTGAGTGTCCTAATTTGCCACAATTAGAACATGTGACACTCCTTTTCTGAGGTGAAGAATTTTTATCATGAGATCTCCTAGCATTCTTATCATCCTTCTCCATCAACTTACACTCATGCATCAGATGTCTAACTTTATGACAGTAATGACAGATAATCTTCTTTTTAGATGCATGTGAGTGTGTGTGAGGACTGTGATCAACAAACACTGATGGACCCTTGTTATTCATTTTCTGTTCTCCAGTCATTTTCTGATTTTTATTCTGTTTCTCTGTTTTCTTAGCCTTGTACTGAATTGGAGATGAAGTAGAAGGCTTTTCTTGTTCAGAAGATTTGACAAAGATAGTTTTCAGGTTGGCTTCATCAACCTTCCTCATGACTGGACTGTAACCCAGTCCTTCCTTTTTAAAATTAATCTTTGTTCCAAGCTTTTTCTGAGCAATGGGCTGTTTGTCTTTAGAGGTGGTGGCTACATCTGAACCACTTACAAAAGATGTCATAACTTTGTTCTGAAGTTCCTTCTTGTTTATCTTATTGTAGCCCAGCCCTTCCTTCCTAGGGTTGATTTTTATACCTAGTAGCTTGTCTAGGTTTTTCTGCCCATCAACAAACTTAGACAAGGAAACTTTCAAATCCTGAATTTCATTTTCTAAAGAGGAAATATGTAGCTCATAACTGGCAATCTCTTGTTCACTGTAATTCACACATTCAGTTAACACCTTGTTGGCAGTTTTATATTTTTCAATTTCATTTTCCAGATTGCTCAGTTTATCAGAATCTTCAATACAAACAGTTTTTCCTCTTTCCAAAGTAAGAAGTCTTTCAGACATGCCACTGTTTAACAGCTTCAATTTTTCAATTTCCTTCATATCTTTTTGCTATTTTTCAAGATCTTTCTATAATTCTATGTTTACAGACTTTATGACATTAAGTTTTTCAATCAGCAATTTGTTCTCCTGTTTAAGTTTCTCTGATTTTTCTTCATTTTCTTTGGAGAACCCTCTAAGAGAATCATTTTCTGATTTTAGCTTGTTTAGATCAGATTTAACACATTCAACTTCTTTCAGCAAATCGTTACTCTGAACAGACTCATGATAAGTTTGGCTAAGCTTCTTCTCAAGTTCAGAGTTTTCTTTTACATGATCTTGATTCTCAATTTTCAGCAATGAAATTTGTTTCTTTAGCATTTGAATATCAGACATGCAAGTATCATGAACATTTTTTAGTTCAGCACAGTTTTTACATGAAGAATTGAAACTGTCTGACCTACTATTCTTCTTCAATTTTTTGTATTGTTTTCTTAACTGTTCATGAGATTCAAATAATTCAGCATATGCATTCTCCCAATCTTCTAGAGAAAAATTCTCGAAGACATTTACCTCATCATCATCATCTTCTTCATTTTGATTGCTGCCTTGATCGCTGCCACTTTGATTGCTTCTGTTGACCATCATGCAGCTGTCCACATCTATCTCCTGAATTCGCTTCAGTGTATCCAAAATATCTTTAGCCGAACTGTAATCAAAGAAACATGAATGGAAAGCTCTATCAATAGCTGCCTTCATCAGATTTATAGCTATCTGATTTTCTTCATGCTTAGACTTGTGACTGTCAGTCCATTTGGACTTTTTCTTTGGTAGTTCATGAGGACCGTGTGAAATTACTTTTCACAGGTCTGGATTCACAGATTTAACATAATTCTTCAGACTAGCGAACCATGCATTAAAATGCATACCATTGAAAATCGGTGGATGAACCATTGAAAACAAATCAAATTAATGCAATAAGAATATTGATGCACTAAAAACAAATTAGCACCGAAAACCAGAGATCGAATCTGCAGGTCGTTGGACCTTGTATGCAAACACCGCTCTGATACCAACTGTTAGGGTGCTAGGCCCGGATACAGAGGGGGGTGAATGTATCCTTCTATGTATAATGGCCAAATAAAAACTTGGAAGCTAGAGATAGACACAGAATAGAACCAATTTGATTCAACTCAAATACAAACACTTGGAGCGTGCCTATCCAAACATCTAGCGGAAGCAAATCAAGCAATCTGATGAACCAGTTGAAAATCCTTTTAAACAAAAGAGCAAATATGTAACTGGCCCCCAAATAACCAACTAGCGGAAGCAGCACTAATGAGAATAAGAAATCTCAAGACAATCTGTGAAGGGTGGTAGGAGATATAGAAGAACACACTACAAGCAAACCACTGCTCAAAGATTTTAAGGTGGTTCGGTCCTCCAGACCTACATCCACCTCTCACTCCCAACCGGAGTGAGGCTTCACTAGCAAACGCTAGAACCAAGCAGACTCAGTCTGCAAATAGTTGCTGCCACACAGCTTGACCAGGGGAACAGCCTCCCCTCTTCCTCCCAACCGGAGGGACACCCAAGTGACTCCCAGCCACTTGGAAACTAGAGGTCGAAGACCTCTCTTCCTCCAGACCAGGAGGGACCACTAGACTTGCAACCACAAGCCCAGAACCGGAGGACTAGCCTCCCTTCCTCTAACCAGAGGGCAACCCACAAGTGACAACCTGTCACTTGCAACCTGGAGATCAGATCTCCCTTCTCCTGAACCAACAGGAAGAACCCGATCCCCAACAGGGCAATCGGAAGAACAAAGATGATCAAAAAACAAAGAAAAATAATAAAGGAAAGTAATACAGCAATCAGAAAGCTGTAAAACGAAATGCACAATGTGGCTCTCAACGGAGCTGACTGGCCTGGATCTGATCCACGGTCCAGTGAAGACAGATCTTCAAGCAGCTTCTTCCTTCTTCTCCACGAGCTCTCTCGCTCACTCTCTTTCTCTCTTTCTTTCTCTTCTGCTCTCCAAATCTCTCACTCTCTATCTCTCTTTCTTTCTCTTCTACTCTCCTAATCTCTCACTTACCGCTCTCTCTTCACGTCTTCTCTCTTCTATCTCTTCTTCCTCTCTTTTCCTTCTTTTTCTCTTATTCTGGATCGAAGGGCTTTTTGCTCTTCAGGCTTTTGCTTCGATCAACCTTCATCTGAAGACGAAGGCTCCATTATATACCAGCAGCAGCAGGTGGATAAGGTGCAGAACGCGTGTGCCTCCCACGCTTCATCCAGAACCTTCTTGCCACGTGCCCTTATAGCATTGGTTCCTTTAGTATCGGATCACGTGCAGCCCAGACACTGGTGTATGTTCTTCCTCGGACCTGCAAGGAGATAAAAACCATTAACACTGAGGGCCACAAGAACTAAAACTGCATGAGGTATGTGATAGCAATACGAGATGCACTTTACTGAGAACGACACGAGATACACAAGATTATTACAGTACGAGACAATGAGAGAATGACACGAGGTCAGATGCAAACAGCACGAGGTAAAAAGAGAACGACACAAAGTATCATTGTAACAAAACAAACATTACGAAGGGAACGACACGAGATACATAAAAATAAAGCTAACACCACAAAGAAAATGACACGAAGTATCACTGTAACAAAACAAACATTACGAAGAGAAGGACACGAGATACATAAAAATAAAGCTAACACCACAAAGAAAACAACACGAAGTCAGAAGAGAACAGCACGAGGTGAGAAGGAAATCTCACGGAGTGAAAAAAGGTAGACAGACACGCGATCAGAAGGAACCAGGACGAAGATAGAAATAAACAATCACGAGGACATAAACATAAGAATAACACGAGGACACGAATACAAAAGCAACACGAAGACATGAATACAAAAACAACACGACATAACAAACTCGCTCGAACTTACAAACGACTCGAAGACGAGGACGACACGGGCTAAAACCAACTCGAGGACGAAAATAGAAACCGACACGAAGTGTGGTTTCAAAACAAGAAAGACACGAGGTCTAGGAAAAGCAACACGAAGATAGAAATAACAAAGAAACGACTCGAACTAAGAACGACATGGAGACAACACAGTTAGACTCGACTTGAGATGAGGTGAAGTCTGTACAGACATGAATGTTCACATTGTATAGAGTTTGAAGCAAGTGACCGAGGTGATGTGTAGACTTTACCCAATGTACACACTTGGTGGTCTTGAACGTAGGTAAGGCAACGCAATGTATAGACTTGCTCAAACGAGTGAACAGGTCGATGTACAGACTTGTCCAATGCATGAAGCACAGTCCACTGTATAGACTTGATGCCTTGAAGGCAATGTACAGACTTGATAGTGCAACAAATGGACTTTGAAACGCAGAGGCTGTACAGACTTGCCTAAGACGCTGGGTAAGACGGTGGATGTATAGACTTTGAATGAGACACACAGAAGGATGATCCAGCGTATAGACTTTGAAGAATTAGGGGTGACAAGGATGGAGCGACACGAGGTGGTACAGAAAATAGCACGAGGTGCTGCAGTGTTCAGCACGCGCTGGAACAAAACACGACACGAAGACAACCAACAAGCATTGTTGGAACAACACGATGTTGAAAAAGACATCACGAAGTGAAGTGAACACAACCAACACGAAGAATGAAAGGAACAGTACGGACATACAAGATACTACCTCATAGCAGTTTTCCTGTTAATCATGGAAATTTCAAATGCATAACATTACGCAAGATATCTGATTAAAATGAGAATACTTACCATAGTGATGCTCATCATTAAAACACTAGGGAAGTCACAAACAAGAAGGTTGTGAATAACAAGGCATGTTGTACAGACTTCAAATTCCACCGACCAGGTATGGACTTCAACAGTGAACGGCTGTACATACTTCATGTGAAAAACCCAATGTGCAGACTTCACGCTGTACAGACTTTCCAAAGATAACGTAACGCTGTACAGACTTGAACTGAAGACCAATGTATGGACTTCAAAATAGATGCTAAGGCCAAGAGGAGTGTATAGACTTTCACGATGTATGGACTTGGTGATCTTCAAAGCACAATGTCCAGACTTTGCCACTGTATGGACTTGAAGAAATAGTGCAACGTATGGACTTGATCTCAAGAAATGTAAGCGATGTACACACTTAGCCAATGTGTAGACTTTGCCTTAGATGCTAAATGAGACGCTAAAGTCTGTATAGAATTAGCCTAAGACAATGTATGAATATATCAGCAGAGAAGCAATGCACAGAACAGAAATCAAGCACAAGCCAATATATCACAGCATGACTCAAGCATACACATGCGTTCTTCACAATTCAGACATGGCACACTTATGTAATCTCCCACAGAAAAGGTCAGACATATTCAAGACAATGTGGTGACTCATTCATGTTGCTATCATTAAAACACCACATCATCAACAAAGCACAAGGGGCACAACAGTCAGAACAGGTTTAAGGATGACTCACAGGTCATAAAGTTAACCCAAGTCAAAGTCAAGTCATGACAGGTAAGGTTAATGCTCAGATCAGGTAATGCTCTGTTAGTTCTCCTGCATACATTCAGTTCATATCTGTTATATGCATTCACTTCATCGATCCATGTTCATTGTGCCTGAAAGTCTGTACATTCTCCGGTGTTTCATTGCATCAGTCATACAGTCTGCACTCTTCACTCATGCCATAGTCTATACATGCCATAGCTTTGTATTTACAAAGTGTGTACACGCCACAATCCTACATACATGAAGTCTAAACATTGCATCACTTGTACATGCATTGCCTTCACGCAGAGTCTACGCATTCCCCCACAGCTTGCACAGCATGTCTATACATTGTCTGGCAGCCTGCACAGCAAGTCTATACAGCGTCCAGCAGCCTGCACGCAAAGTCTATACATTGCGTTCAGCAGCCTGCACGCCAAGTTTGTACACTGCATACACATCATTGTTGTATGCATGCTTAGTCCATACACTTGTTGACAGCAAGTATATACATTGTCACCTGCATGCATTACTTCAAGTCTATACAGCCTGCCTTCATGGTATTGCAAGTCTATACATTGTGCGTGGTTCAAAACAAGTCTGCACAGTGTCTGTCGCATGTCACTCATTAAGAGTCTATACATCAGTCAGCATTGCCTGTTGCAATGTTCATCAAGTCTAGACATTGTGCATTCCTTCATATCAAGTCTAGACATTGCATGCCACAAGTCTGCACATCCTGTTTGCACTAAGTCTGTACACTGTCTGTGCTTTCACGTGTCTGGTTGCATGAGTCATTGAAGTCTGTACATCGCTTGGCACTCACCAAGTCTGTACATCGCCCAGTCGTGTGAACATTGCACTGCAAGTCTATACATCGGCCTGGGGCTTGCCAAGTCTGTACATCCCATTTGACGAAGGCATTGGAAGTCTATACATTGATTCACTGTTCATGCATTCATCGAACAGGTCTATACATTCATGGCATACGTGCAACGTTTGTCTAAAGTCTATACATTGTCTCAGCGTCTCATGCAAGTCTATGCTAGCCAGAGTCTATACATTGTCTAGCACACATACGCTCAAGTCTGTACATCCGATCGTCTCATTTAGTGTCTCACGCTATCAGAGTCTGTACAGCATTAGGCTATAGTGCATCGTCTCTCAGAGTCTGTACAGAGTTAGCCAACAGTGCATTCTCTCTCAAAGTCTGTACATCCAGCTCTGTCTCACTTAGCGTTTCACAAAGTCTGTACATCGCCTGGGGCTTGCTAAGTCTGTACATCGGTGAAGTCCATACATCCACCGCTGAACCTTACAAGTCTATACACTGTCCTGTTGCTTTCAAGCCATTCATCAAGTCTATACATTCCCAGTCTTTACCTACGTTCAGAACTCCAAGTCTATACATTGGTAAAGTCTGCACATTGTGGGTTGAAGCTGCATCAAGTCTAGACATTGTCCTGTAGCTAGCACGAAGCCAAGTCTATACATTGTCTCGTTCACATGCTTCAAACTCTATACATCGTGGGCTTCGAGTCATCAAAGTCTATACATTGGCAGCTGAACTGTACAAGTCTATACATTGCCTTTGGGCATCAAAGTCTGTACATCGCTTTCAAGCTTTCCAAAGTCTTTACATCGCTTGTGTCATCAAGTCTATACACTCGTGAGTGTGTCATCAAGTCTATACACTCGTGAGTGTTTCATCAAGTCTATACACTCGCTAGTGTCATCAAGTCTATACAATCGTGAGTGTTTCATCAAGTCTACACACTCGCTCGTCTCTCCAAGTCTATGCATCGGCGCACTGTTCATGCATCAGTGCTCTCAAAGTCTATACAACATGTGTCTGCATCGGTTCATAAGTCTACACACTGTAGCATGCACGAACAAACAGAGTCTGTACACACTTCATCACTTAAAGTCTGAACATCTATCAGTGAAGACTGTACACACTTCAGTGCACATGTGTATCTCCTTCAAGACGAAGTCTATACACTCGTTTCCAAGGCTTCAAGTCTATACACTCGCTATCAAGCCTTCAAAGTCTATACATTCTATCCTTCACACTAAGTCTATACACGGTGGTCTTCAGTTACCCAGCAAGTCTGTACATCCTTCTGATTAATTTCTTATGACTGTGTGACAGGTACTGTTGAAGGGCACGTGATCCGAGGTTGGCACCTGGCACGTGATTTGAGGACAACGCCCTAATTGCTGCTGCTATAAATACGAAGCCCCCTCCATCTGGAGAAGACAGATCAAGAGAATGAGAGACTGATCGAAAACAGATAAAGAAAGAGTGATCGAAAGAGAGGCTGAAAGCAGAAGAAGAAAAAGAAAAAGAGATTGAGATCGAGAGTGAAGAAGAAGAAGAATAGTGTGAGCCTGATACTGAGAAGAAGAAGAGAGAGATAGAGAGTTCGTGGAGAAGAAGAAAGAAGCCTTCATTGAAGATTCGTCTGTCTAGCATTGGATCAAATCCAAACCAGTTTTGCTCCTGCGAGAGCTACTTTGTGTGTCTCATTTCCAGCTTTACGTTGCTGCGTTTTTCCTTGTGTTTATTTTTATTTTGTTCCTTCCATCTATTCACCTTGTTCTTCCGATTCCCTTGTTTGGGATCGGGGTTCCTCTTGTGGACTTAGGAGAAGGGGGACATTGGGTCTCCGGTTGCAAGTGGCTGGGAGTCACTTGTGGGTTTCCCTCCGATTTGGAGGAAGGGAGATTCGTCTCCGGTTCTGGTCTTGTGGGTTGCAAGTCCAGGTGTTCCCTCCTTGTCTGGAGGAAGAGAGACTTCGTCTCTGGTTGCAAGTGGCTGGGATTCACTTGTGTTTTCCCTCCAGTTTGGAGGAAGAGGGGAGGTTGTTCCGCTGGTCAAGCTGTTTGGCAGCACTTGTTGAAGACTGAGTCTGCGGTTCTAGCTTTGGCTAGTGGAAGCCTCACTCCGGTTTGGAGTGAGGGGTGGACGTAGGTCTGTGGACCGAACCACCTAAAAAACCCTGCTGTTCTGTGGTTTGTTTGTGGTGTGCTCTTCCATATCTTCTACCTCTTTCACAGGTTGTCTGAGCATAAATGTTTTGCGAAGTGAGCTTGGTTTGAATTGTTCTATCCTTGGCATTAGTCTTCATCAGGTTCCACTAGTATAATTAGCAGTTCATCTGGTCGATCAAATGTTTAATTGAGCTCTATAGTTCTTATTCCGCAATTGTATCTAGCAGTAGGTTTATTGTTTTTAATTTGGGCAATATTTTTGGAAGGGGATACATTCACCCCCCCTCTGTATCCATCGCACCGTCCCAACAATTGGTATCAGAGCGGGTTGTCTGCATAGAAGGTCCAGCGACCTGTAGATTCGATCCTGCTGTCTTGGTGCTTTCTAGCTTTTGGTGCTTCATTATTCCTGTTGCATTTATCTGATCAGTTTTCATGGGTGATCCACCGATTTTCAACGGTTCTAATTTTAATGTGTGGTTTGTCAGTCTGCGCAATTATGTTGATGCAGTTAATCCTGATCTGTAGAAGTTAATTTCACAAGGTCCTCACACATTACCAAAGAAAGTGTCCAAATGGACCAACAGCCACAGATCAAAGGATGGAGAAAATCAGAAAGCCTTCAATCTGATGAAAGCAACCACTGACAGAGCCTTACACTCCTGTCTTTATGATTGCAGGTTTGCTAAGGACATTCTGGATGTGCTGAAGCGAGTTCACAGGCTAAATGAAGACAGCTGCATGATGGCTAACAGAAGTAATCAAAGTGGCAGCCAAAATGAAGAAGAGGATGATGATGAGGTAAACATCTTCGAGAATTTTTCTTTAGATGATTGGCAGGGTGCATATGGTGAGTTACTTGAGTCACATGAGATGCTAAGAAAATAATATAAAAAATTGAAAAAGAAAATTGATCTGAATAGCTCAGAGTCCTCATGTGAAAATTGCTTAAAATAGAAACAGTCCTATGATGCATGCTTGTCTGAAGTCCAAGTGCTTAAGAAACAAATTGGCTTAGTTAAAAAAGAAAATCAAGAACTTGTATGTGAAATTTCTGAACTAAAAGGAAAACTTAGCTCGATTGAGGATGATCAGTTTCATGTTAATAATTTAGTTCAGAATGAAAAACTGTTGAAAGAATTTGATTCTGTTAGCGCTGAATTGGATGTTCTAAAATCTGAAAATGAATGTCTTAGGAAACAATGTGAAAAACTCCAGGTTCAAACAATATGTTCTGGTAAATCTGCATGCAACGAGTGTCCATTTCTCAAGGACATAAATGAAAATCTTCACTCAAATTTAGAATGGCAGAAGGAGTTTATTATTTTCCTAAAGGAAGAAAACAAAGATCTGTTAAACAAGATTATGCAGCTTGAACAGACAGAGGAAGAGCTGAATGATAAAATGAGCTCAATGAAAATTTATGAAGGCTCTGTTGAAGAAATTGAAAATCTGAAATCAAAAAATGACAAACTAACCAAAGAGGTTGAAGGATTGAAGTAGTTGAACACTGCTATGTCAGAGAAACTTCTTCTCTTAGAAAAAAGAAAATCTGTTTACATTGAAGAATCTGAAAAATTGAGAAATCTGGAACAAGAAAGTGATGAATGTAAAATTGCAAACAAGGTGCTAAGCGAATGTGTAAATTGTAATGAACAAGAGATTGCCAGTTATGAAATACACATTGTTTCTTTGGAAAATGAAATTGAAGATTTGAATAATTCCTTGTCAAAATTTGTGGACGGAAAAGATAATCTGGACAAGATTCTAGGAACTAAGGTTAATTTTCAGAAGGAAGGGTTGGGCTATAACCCCTCAAACAAGAAGAGTTTTCAAAACAAAGTTCAAACTTCCTTTGTGTCCAGCTCAACTTCTCACAGCCCTCAGAACCTTCCTGGTTATCAGTCATCTGCTCAAAAGAAAACAATAAAAAAATAGAAAGAAAAGAATCAACATGTTTCTCTTCCCACTCTGCATGATTCACCCACACACTCACATGCATCTAAAAAGAAAATGATTTGTCATTACTGTCACAAGTTTGGCCATCTGATGCATGAGTGTAGATTAATGGAACTAGATGATTTAAATGCCAGGAAATCTCATAATAAAAATTCTTCATCTCAGAAAAAGAAAATAGAATGTTCTCACTGTGGCAAATTAGGACACACGATTGCACAATGCTGGTTTGCAAGTGGTAAAAAAACATTTCATTCATATCATGCTAAATTCCCTGCAAGCCAGCATGGTTTTAATAAGAACAAATTTGTTCCTGTAAACCAGCACATCACTTGCTATAACTGTAACAAATTTGGTCACAAGGCCACTGAATGTTGGTCAGGCTCTTTCAGAAGAAATCCAATTAGCTGCTCTCAATGTGGAAAGCATGGCCATACAGTCAAGGACTGTTGGCATCTTCAAGATAGGCGGGCAAATTTCAAATATGCTAGACATCCTTCTAAGGAAAACATGTTTGGTAAGATTAACAGGAACAACTTCCATAATAAAAATACAAACCAGTATGCACCTGTACAAAAATTCCATGCTAATAATTATGTGCATAACAATAAATCAAAGCATGTTGCTTCCTGTTATTATTATGGGCAGTTTAGGCACTCCATGAGTGACTGTCGTTTAATGAAATCTGATGACTTACATGCCCAAAGATTATGGAAAGCACCTATCAGAGGTGTTACTAATAATGTAGGACCCAAGAAGTCTTGGGTACCTAGAAACACAAAATGAGATCTGTGCTTTGCAGGTATGCCTTGGGGATGAGGCATAAAAGGGGGTCAAATAAACCAAGACATCCAAAGTTTGGTAAAACCCCAACTCTGCTGTTTTAAATGATTGTTCACCTGAATTTTTTTCTTTTAGCTGAACATCATGCTTAATATGTCAATTAAGATCTCATGCATACATGTCCATAACTGCATCTGTCATTTGCATTTTTTTTCTTCTGATCATGCACTGGTGCATACATGAGTTTAAAGGTTGTCTGCATTTGATGCATACATATGCCAATTGCAGTTGTTTGATATTTGTTAAAATGCATAATCACTGAAAACAAATTACATTCTGAAAAATCTGAAAAGGTGAATTGAATAAATCTGTTGCTTGGATGATGTCTCATGATTAAAATGTTCATCTGCACATTTGACATGCACATGCATTCACAATCGCATATAAGTAGCATATTGTCAGCTTAAGATGCATGTAGAATTGCATATGCATTGGATTGTCATGCATGACTCTTGGTATATGAATAGTGAGTTACTAAAGGGTAGATGAATTCCGTCTGGAAGTGCTTGCTATGTGTGAGGTGGTCTTTAGACCAAGTCCTTCGCCTGCATCTCGTAAGTAAGTCAGATGGCATCAACCCATTGAGTCCACGAGGTTGACGTAGTCTTGAAATGCCTCAGATGGCTTTGAAGATAAGGCTGGATGCATTGACGCATGGGGTCATTGCGTCGACCCACTGAACTGACCCAGATCTAACTTCACATCAGGGTAAACTGCTGCGTCGACGCTGTCACGCTGTAGCGTCTCTATGCATTTCTAAAGTCTACACATTCGATTGCTTCATGCATACATTTAGGGGGAGCATTATTCAATACTCTTGAAATCACATCTGACCCATGCATTGCAACACATTTCAGCTTCCTGCTTCAACTGTTATCAGCCCTTTTCACTCATCCTATCCACTGCTATATGTTGAATTGGCTACTCCTAAAAATGTTTCGGCCTTTCCTGAAAATTCAGAAAGATTTCTCTGTGCATATCCTGATCATAAATCTGAAAACAACTTAAAGAGGAATCTTCTATTATATAGGACTATGAATGTCTAATACTTTCAGCCGGTTGAAGTTTCATGTATTTCTTGTGTTTGCTTATGAACATATCTTGAAAATATCTGAGTTAGTCTTAATAAACTTTAACCAACATTTTCATGTTGTGTCTTTTTAAACTCTTCTGAATTCTGAAAATTCTGAAATCATGATATTCCTTGATTGATATGTATGAAATTAGTATTGATTTTTAAACATCTGAGAATATGGATCATGTCTAAGGGTAAATCCTGTCAGAGCAATGACTTTGGTCACTGAGAAACCATGTCCAAAGGACTGTGTCATGAGGTGCCATAGTTAACTCTGCTTAAGAATGATTGATAATCTGGCAGAGCAATGGCATGCACACTGAGAAATACATCTCACTCATCAAAGAAATGATTTGTAGTGTGTCATGAAGTGTAAATGCGATCTCTGTTCCTATGAAGCATGACAGTTAGTCCTTCCAAGTGCTTAGGGATACGGGCATCTAAACAACGTGTATCCTCTAGTTACAAGGGTGTACTAAAACTCAAGTGCTCATGAAGAATGTTATAAAAATTGTTGCTGATCTAGTTTATCATTTGAAAAAGTGTGCAAAAAAAATATTCTATTGGAACCTTTGACAGAAACAAATATTTTCTTATGTGTTTAACTTCATTACTATTGATTGCATCTCTTAAAGGAATCTTTGAAATTGAGTGAGTAAGAAAGAAGAATATCAAACAAGTCTTTCAATATGAAAGCATGGTTCACTTTTATTAAAACTGATTTCAGATATGAGTACAAAAAGCTTCTGAACAAGCCTTGCATACATCATATTCTGATCTGACTTGTCAATGAAGATGATCCATAAATCTCTATAATAGAAGAGTCTGAAATACCTGTTTAATCAGATTTATGAAATTGATATCCCATTGAAAACATTTCTCATTCATTCTGAGTGCTTTCTTTCTCACAATGGACTCCATTACTTCAGACCTGACTGTTGACTTCTTTATGTCCCGAGCTTCATTCCAATCACTGTCCATCTAAGGGGGAGAATTCTTGCATGTCCCTGTGGTTCAATGTTCATTCAGGAGAGTATCTTGTCAGGGGGTGTTTTTGATGACTGTAACTCACAGCATTGCATAATAGCTCCTTCAACAGTCAATGAACATTCCATTCTTTTTGATGTTGTCAAAGGGGGAGAACTTTTGTGAGTCATCATTTGCATCAATCAACACTTGCATCACATGGTGTTTTACAATGCTCACTTTTGACTGAGTTTTTCTGTGGTGCATGTTCATGAACTCTGTCATATCTGTGGTGCATGTTATATGGTATTTCATAATCATCATGATGAATCTATTGCAATGACTAATAATATTGCCATCATCAAAAAGGGGGAGATTGATGTGTCCCCTGTGGTTCCGGAGTTTTGATGATGACATATATTATGCCTCATTATGTTTACATCCTTGATGATATAATTCTGTTGCATTATGAGAAACTGTCAAAACAGGTTTAAGGATGACTCACAGGTCATAAAGTTAACCCAAGTCAAAGTCAAGTCATGATAGGTAAGGTTAATGCTCAGATCATGTAATGCTCTGTTAGTTCTCCTGCATACATTTAGTTCATATCTACTATATGCATTCACTTCATTGGTCCATGTTCATTGTGCCTTAAAGTCTGTACATTCTCTGGTGTTTCATTGCATCAGTCATATAGTATGCACTCTTCACTCATGCCATAGTCTATACATGCCATAGATTTGCATTTACAAAGTGTGTACACGCCACAATCCTGCATACATGAAGTCTAAACATTGCATCACTTGTACATGCATTGCCTTCATGCAGAGTCTACGCATTCCCCCACAGCCTACACAGCATGTCTTTTTATTGTCTGGAAGCCTGTACAGCAAGTCTATACAGCGTCCAGCAGCCGGCACGCAAAGTCTATACATTGCGTTCAGCAGCCTACACGCCAAGTTTGTACACTGCATACACATCATTGTTGTATGCATGCTTAGTCCATACACTTGTTGACAGCAAGTATATACATTATCACCTGCATGCATTACTTCAAGTCTATACAGCCTGCCTTCATGGTATTGCAAGTCTATACATTGTGCGTGGTTCAAAACAAGTCTGCACAGTGTCTGTCGCATGTCACTCATTAAGAGTCTATACATCAGTCAGCATTGCCTGTTGCATTGTTCATCAAGTCTAGACATTGTGCATATCTTCATATCAAGTTTAGACATTGCATGCCACAAGTCTGCACATCCTGTTTGCACTAAGTCTGTACACTGTCTGTGCTTTCACGTGTCTGGTTGCATGAGTCATTGAAGTCTGTACATCGCCCAGTCGTGTGAACATTGCACTGCAAGTCTATACATCCACCTGGGGCTTGCTAAGTCTGTACATCGCATTTGACGAAGGCATTGGAAGTCTATACATTGATTCACTGTTCATGCATTCATCAAACAGGTCTATACATTCATGGCATATGTGCAACGTTTGTCCAAAGTCTATACATTGTCTCAGCGTCTCATGCAAGTCTATGCTAGCCAGAGTCTATACATTGTCTAGCATACACACGCTCAAGTCTGTACATCCGATCGTCTCATTTAGCATCTCACACTATAAGAGTATGTACAGCATTAGGCTACAGTGCATCGTCTCTCAGAGTCTGTACAGAGTTAGCCAACAGTGCATTCTCTCTCAAAGTCTGTACATCCAACTCTGTCTCACTTAGCATTTTACAAAGTCTGTACATCGCCTGGGGGTTGCTGAGTCTGTACATCGGTGAAGTCCATACATCCACCGTTGAACCTTCCAGGTCTATACACTGTCCTGTTGCTTTCAAGACATTCATCAAGTCTATACATTCCCAGTCTTTACCTACGTTCAGAACCCCAAGTCTATACATTGGTAAAGTCTGCACATTGTGGTTTGAAGCTGCATCAAGTCTAGACATTGTCCTGTAGCTAGCACGAAGCCAAGTCTATACATTGTCTCGTTCACATGCTTCAAACTCTATACATCGTGGGCTTCGAGTCATCAAAGTCTATACATTGGCAGCTGAACTGTACAAGTCTATACATTGCCTTTGGGCATCAAAGTCTGTACATCACTTTCAACCTTTCCAAAGTCTTTACATCGCTTGTGTCATCAAGTCTATACACTCGTGAGTGTGTCATCAAGTCTATACACTCGTGAGTGTTTCATCAAGTCTATACACTCGCTTGTGTCATCAAGTCTATACACTCGTGAGTGTTTCATCAAGTCTACACACTCGCTCGTCTCTCCAAGTCTATGCATCGGCGCACTGTTCATGTATCAGTGCTCTCAAAGTCTATACAGCATGTGTCTGCATCGGTTCATAAGTCTACACACTGTAGCATGCACGAACAAACAGAGTCTGTCCACACTTCATCACTTAAAGTCTGAACATCCATCAGTGAAGACTGTACACACTTCAGTGCACATGTGCATCTCCTTCAAGACGAAGTCTATACACTCGTTTCCAAGGCTTCAAGTCTATACACTCGCTATCAAGCCTTCAAAGTCTATACAGTCTATCCTTCACACTAAGTCTGTACACGGTGGTCTTCAGTTACCCAGCAAGTCTGTACATCCTTCTGATTATTTTCTTATGACTATGTGATAGGTACTGTTCGTGAAGCCTATGAAGGGCACGTTATCCGAGGTTGGCACCTGGCACGTGATCCGAGGACAACGCCCTAATTGCTGCTGCTATAAATACGAAGCCTCCTCCATCTGGAGAAGACAGATCAAGAGAATGAGAGACTGATCGAGAATAGATAAAGAAAGAGTGATCGAAAGAGAGGCTGAAAGCAGAAGAAGAAAAAGAAAAAGAGATTGAGATCGAGAGTGAAGAAGAAGATGAATAGTGTGAGCTTGATACTGAGAAGAAGAAGAGAGAGAGTGTGTTCGTGGAGAAGAAGAAAGAAGCCTTCATTGTAGATTAGTCTGTTTGGCATTAGATCAAATCCAAACCAATTTTGCTCCTGTGAGAGTTACTTTGTGTGTCTCATATCCAGCTTTACGTTGCTGTGTTTTTCCTTGTGTTTGTTTTTATTTTGTTCCTTCCATCTATTCACCTTGTCCTTCTGATTCCCTTGTTTGGGATCGGGGTTCCTCCTGTGGACTCAGGAGAAGGGGGACATTGGGTCTCTGGTTGCAAGTGGCTGGGAGTCACTTGTGGGTTTCCCTCCGGGTTGGAGGAAGGGAGATTCGTCTCCGGTTCTGGTCTTGTGGGTTGCAAGTCCAGGTGTTCCCTCCTTGTCTGGAGGAAGAGAGACTTCGTCTCTGGTTGCAAGTGGCTGGGAGTCACTTGTGTTTTCCCTCCAGTTTGGAGGAAGAGGGGAGGTTGTTCCCCTGGTCAAGCTGTTTGGCAGCACTTGTTGAAGACTGAGTCTGCGGTTCTAACTTTGGCTAGTGGAAGCCTCACTCCGGTTTGGAGTGAGGGGTGGACGTAGGTCTGTGGACCGAACCACCTAAAAAACCCTGCTGTTCTGTGGTTTGTTTGTGGTGTGCTCTTCCATATCTTCTACCTCTTTCACAGGTTGTCTGAGCATTAAATGTTTTGCTAAGTGAGCTTGGTTTGCATTGTTCTGTCCTTGGCATTAGTCTTCATCAGGTTCCACTAGTATAATTAGCAGTTCATCTGGTCGATCAAATGTTTAATTGAGCTCTATAGTTCTTATTCCGCAATTGTATCTAGTAGCAGGTTTATTGTTTTTAATTTGGGCAATATTTTTGGAAGGGGATACATTCACCCCCCCTCTGTATCCATCGCACCGTCCCAACAATTGGTATCAGAGCGGGTTGTCTGCATAGAAGGTCCAACGACCTGTAGATTCGATCCTGCTGTCTTGGTGCTTTCTAGCTTTTGGTGCTTCATTATTCCTGTTGCATTTATCTAATCAGTTTTCATGGGTGATCCACCGGTTTTCAATAGTTCTAATTTTAATGTGTGGTTTGTCAGTCTGCGCAATTATGTTGATGCAGTTAATCCTGATCTGTGGAAGTTAATTTCACAAGGTCCTCACACATTACCAAAGAAAGTGTCTAAATGGACCAACAGCCACAGATCAAAGGATGGAGAAAATCAAAAAGCCTTCAATCTGATGAAAGCAGCCACTGACAGAGCCTTACACTCCTGTCTTTATGATTGCAGGTCTGCTAAGGACATTCTGGATATGCTGAAGCGAGTTCACAGGCTAAATGAAGACAGCTGCATGATGGCTAACAGAAGTAATCAAAGTGGCAGCCAAACTGAAGAAGAGGATGATGATGAGGTAAACATCTTCGAGAATTTTTCTTTAGATGATTGGCAGGGTGCATATGGTGAGTTACTTGAGTCACATGAGATGCTAAGAAAATAATATAAAAAATTGAAAAAGAAAATTGATCTGAATAGCTCAGAGTCCTCATGTGAAAATTGCTTAAAACAGAAACAGTCCTATGATGCATGCTTGTCTGAAGTCCAAGTGCTTAAGAAACAAATTGGCTTAGTTAAAGAAGAAAATCAAGAACTTGTATGTGAAATTTTTGAACTAAAAGGAAAACTTAGCTCGATTGAGGATGATCAGGTTCATGTTAATAATTTAGTTCAGAATGAAAAACTATTGAAAGAATTTGATTCTGTTAGTGCTGAATTGGATGTTCTAAAATCTAAAAATGAATGTCTTAGGAAACAATGCGAAAAACTCCAGGTTCAAACAATATGTTCGGGTAAATCTGCATGCAATGAGTGTCCATTTCTCAAGGAAATAAATGAAAATCTTCACTCAAATTTAGAATGGCAGGAGTTTATTGTTTCCCTAAAGGAAGAAAACAAAGATCTGTTAAACAAGATTCTGCAGCTTGAACAGATAGAGGAAGAGCTGAATGATAAAATGAGCTCAATGAAAATTGATAAAGGCTCTGTTGAAGAAATTGAAAATCTGAAATCAAAAAATGCAAACTAACCAAAGAGGTTGAAGGATTGAAGTAGTTGAACACTGCTATGTCAGAGAAACTTCTTCTCTTAGAAAAAGGAAAATCTGTTTACATTGAAGAATCTAAAAAATTGAGAAATCTGGAATAAGAAATTGAGGAATGTAAAATTGCAAACAAGGTGCTAAGCGAATGTGTAAATTGCAATGAACAAGAGATTGCCAGTTATGAAATACACATCGTTTCATTGGAAAAGGAAATTGAAGATTTGAATAATTCCTTGTCAAAATTTGTGGACGGAAAAGATAATCTGGACAAGATTCTAGGAACTAAGGTTAATTTTCAGAAGGAAGGGTTGGGCTATAACCCCTCAAACAAGAAGAGTTTTCAAAACAAAGTTCAAACTTCCTTTGTGTCCAGCTCAACTTCTCATAGCCCTCAGAACCTTCCTCGTTATCAGTCATCTGCTCAAAAGAAAATAACAGAAAAATAGAAATAAAAGAATCAACATGTTTCTCTTCCCACTCTGCATGATTCACCCACACACTCACATGCATCTAAAAAGAAAATGATTTGTCATTACTGTCACAAGTTTGGCCATCTGATGCATGAGTGTAGATTAATGGAACTAGATGATTTGAATGCCAGGAAATCTCATGATAAAAATTCTTCATCTCAGAAAAAGAAAATAGAATGTTCTCACTGTGGCAAATTAGGACACACGATTGCACAATACTGGTTTGCAAGTGGTAAGAAAACATTTCATTCATATCATGCTAAATTCCCTGCAAGCCAGCATGGTTTTAATAAGAACAAATTTGTTCCTATAAACCAGCACATCACTTGCTATAACTGTAACAAATGTGATCACAAGGCCACTGAATGCTGGTCAGGCTCTTTCAGAAGAAATCCAATTAGCTGCTCTCAATGTGGAAAGCATGGCCATACAGTCAAGGACTGTTGGCATCTTCAAGATAGGCGGGCAAATTTCAAATATGCTAGACATCCTTCTAAGGAAACCATGTTTGGTAAGATTAACAGGAACAACTTCCATAATAAAAATAGAAACCAATATGCACCTGCACAAAAATTCCATGCTAATAATTGTGTGCATAACAATAAATCAAAGCATGTTGCTTCCTGTTATTATTGTGGGTAGTTTAGGCACTCCATGAGTGACTGTCGTTTAATGAAATCTGATGACTTACATGCCCAAAGATTATGGAAAGCACCTATCAGAGGTGTTACTAATAATGTAGGACCCAAGAAGTCTTGGGTACCTAGAAACACAAAATGAGATCTATGCTTTGCAGGTATGCCTTGGGGATGAGGAATAAAAGGGGGTCAAATAAACTAAGGCATCCAAAGTTTGGTAAAACCCCAACTCTGCTGTTTTAAATGATTGTTCACCTGATTTTTTTTCTTTTAGCTGAACATCATGCTTAATATGTCAATTAAGATCTCATGCATACATGTCCATAACTGCATCTGTCATTTGCATTTTTTTTCTTCTGATCATGCACTGGTGCATACATGAGTTTAAAGGTTGTCTGCATTTGATGCATACACATGCCAATTGCAATTGTTTGATATTTGTTAAAATGCATAATCACTGAAAACAAATTGCATTCTAAAAAATCTGAAAAGGTGAATTGAATATATCTGTTGCTTGGATGATGTCTCATGATTAAAATGTTCATATGCACATTTGACATGCACATGCATTCACAATCGCATATAAGTAGCATATTGTCAGCTTAAGATGCATGTAGAACTGCATATGCATTGGATTGTCATGCATGACTCTTGGTATATGAATAGTGAGTTACTAAAGGGCAGATGAATTCTGTCTGGAAGTGCTTGCTATGTGTGAGGTGGTCTTTAGACCAAGTCCTTCGCCTGCATCTCGTAAGTAAGTCAGATGGCGTCAACCCATTGAGTCCACGAGGTTGACGTAGCCTTGAAATGCCTCAGATGGCTTTGAAGATAAGGTTGGATGCGTTGACGTATGGGGTCATTGCGTCCACCCACTGAACTGACCCAGATCTAACTTCACATCAGGGTAAACTGCTGCGTCGACGCTGTCACGCTGTAGCGTCTCTATGCATTTCTAAAGTCTACACATTCGATTGCTTCATGCATACATTTAGGGGGAGCATTATTCAATACTCTTGAAATCACATCTGACCCATGCATTGCAACACATTTCAGCTTCCTGCTTCAACTGTTATCAGCCCTTTTCACTCATCCTATCCACTGCTATATGTTGAATTGGCTGCTCTTAAAAATGTTTCGGCCTTTCCTAAAAATTCAGAAAGATTTCTCTGTGTATATCCTGATCATAAATCTGAAAACAACTTAAAGAGGAATCTTCTATTATATAGGACTATGAATGTCTGATACTTTTAGCCGGTTGAAGTTTCATGTATGTCTTGTGTTTGCTTATGAACATATCGTAAAAATATCTGAGTTCGTCTTAATAAACTTTAACCAACATTTTCATGTTGTGTCTTTTTAAACTCTTCTGAATTCTGAAAATTCTGAAATCATGATATTCCTTGATTGATATGTATGAAATTAGTATTGATTTTTAAACATCTGAGAATATGGATCATGTCTAAGGGTAAATCCTGTCAGAGCAATAACTTTGGTCACTGAGAAACCATGTCCAAAGGACTGTGTCATGAGGTGCCATAGTTAACTCTGCTTAAGAATGATTGATAATCTGGCAGAGTAATGGCATGCACACTGAGAAATACATCTCACTCATCAAAGAAATGATTTGTAGTGTGTCATGAAGTGTAAATGCGATCTCTGTTCCTATGAAGCATGACAGTTAGTCCTTCCAAGTGCTTAGGGATACGGGCATCTAAACAACGTGTATCCTCTAGTTACAAGGGTGTACTAAAACTCAAGTGCTCATGAAGAATGTTATAAAAATTGTTGCTGATCTAGTTTATCATTTGAAAAAGTGTGCAAAAAAAATATTCTATTGGAACCCTTGACAGAAACAAATGTTTTCTTATGTGTTTAACTTCATTACTATTGATTGCATCTCTTAAAGGTATCTTTGAAATTGAGTGAGTAAGAAAGAAGAAGATCAAACAAGTTTTTCAATATGAAAGCAAGGTTCACTTTTATTAAAACTGATTTCAGATATGAGTACAGAAAGCTTCTGAACAAGCCTTGCATACATCATATTCTGATCTGACTTGTCAATGAAGATCATTCATAAATCTCTATAATAGAAGAGTCTGAAATACCTGTTTAATCAGATTTATGAAATTGATATCCCATTGAAAACCTTTCTCATTCATTCTGAGTGCTTTCTTTCTCACAATGGACTCCATTACTTCAGACCTGACTGTTGACTTCTTTATGTCCTGAGCTTCATTCCAATCACTGTCCATCTAAGGGGGAGAATTCTTGCATGTCCCTGTGGTTCAATGTTCATTCAGGAGAGTATCTTGTCAGGGGGAGTTTTTGATGACTGTAACTCACAGCATTGCATAATAGCTTCTTCAACAGTCAATGAACATTCCATTCTTTTTGATGTTGTCAAAGGGGGAGAACTTTTGTGAGTCATCATTTGCATCAATCAACAATTGCATCACACGGTGTTTTACAATGCTCACTTCTGACTGAGTTTTTCTGTGGTGCATGTTCATGAACTCTATCATATCTGTGGTGCATGTTATATGGTATTTCATAATCATCATGATGAATCTATTACAATGACTCATAATATTACCATCATCAAAAAGGGGGAGATTGATGTGTCCCATGTGGTTCTGGAGTTTTGATGATGACAGATATTATGTCTCATTATGTTTACATCCTTGATGATATAATTATGTTGCATTATGAGAAACTGTCAGAACAGGTTTAAGGATGACTCACAAGTCATAAAGTTAACCCAAGTCAAAGTCAAGTCATGACAGGTAAGGTTAATGCTCAGATCAGGTAATGCTCTGTTAGTTCTCCTGCATACATTCAGTTCATATCTACTATATGCATTCACTTCATCGGTCCATGTTCATTGTGCCTTAAAGTCTGTACATTCTCCGGTGTTTCATTGCATCAGTCATACAGTCTGCACTCTTCACTCATGCCATAGTCTATACATGCCATATCTTTGCATTTACAAAGTGTGTACACGCCACAATCATGCATACATGAAGTCTAAACATTGCATCACTTGTACATGCATTGCCTTCACGCAGAGTCTACACATTCTCCCACAGCTTGCACAGCATGTCTATATATTGTCTGGCAGCCTGCACATCAAGTCTATACAGCATCCCGCAGCCTGCACGCAAAGTCTATACATTGCGTTTAGCAGCCTGCACGCCAAGTTTGTACACTGCATACACATCATTGTTGTATGCATGCTTAGTCCATACACTTGTTGACAGCAAGTATATACATTGTCACCTGCATGCATTACTTCAAGTCTATACAGCCTGCCTTCATGGTATTGCAAGTCTATACATTGTGCGTGGTTCAAAACAAGTCTGCACAGTGTCTGTCGCATGTCACTCATTAAGAGTCTATACATCAGTCAGCATTGCATGTTGCATTGTTCATCAAGTCTAGACATTGTGCATTCCTTCATATCAAGTCTAGACATTGCATGCCACAAATCTGCACATCCTGTTTGCACTAAGTCTGTACACTGTCTGTGCTTTCACGTGTCTGGTTGCATGAGTCATTGAAGTCTGTACATCGCTTGGCGCTCACCAAGTCTGTACATCGCCCAGTCGTGTGAACATTGCACTGCAAGTCTATACATCGGCCTGGGGCTTGCCAAGTCTGTACATCGCATTTGACGAAGGCATTGGAAGTCTATACATTGATTCACTGTTCATGCATTCATCGAACAGGTCTATACATTCATGGCATATGTGCAACGTTTGTCTAAAGTCTATACATTGTCTCAGCGTCTCATGCAAGTCTATGCTAGCCAGAGTCTATACATTGTCTAGCACACACACGCTCAAGTCTATACATCCGATCATCTCATTTAGCGTCTCACGCTATCAGAGTCTGTACAGCGTTAGGCTATAGTGCATCGTCTCTCAGAGTCTGTACAGAGTTTGCCAACAGTGCATTCTCTCTCAAAGTCTGTACATCCAGCTCTGTCTCACTTAGCGTTTCACAAAGTCTGTACATCACCTGGGGCTTGCTAAGTCTGTACATCGGTGAAGTCCATACATCCACCGCTGAGCCTTCCAAGTCTATACACTGTCCTGTTGCTTTCAAGCCATTCATCAAGTCTATACATTCCCAGTCTTTACCTACGTTTAGAACCCCAAGTCTATACATTGGTAAAGTCTGCACATTGTGGTTTGAAGCTGCATCAAGTCTAGACATTGTCCTGTAGCTAGCACGAAGCCAAGTCTATACATTGTCTCGTTCACATGCTTCAAACTCTATACATCATGGGCTTCGAGTCATCAAAGTCTATACATTGGCAGCTGAACTGTACAAGTCTATACATTGCCTTTGGGCATCAAAGTCTGTACATCGCTTTCAAGCTTTCCAAAGTCTTTACCTCGCTTGTGTCATCAAGTCTATACACTCGTGAGTGTGTCATCAAGTCTATACACTCGTGAGAGTTTCATCAAGTCTATAAACTCGCTTGGGTCATCAAGTCTATACACTCGTGAGTGTTTCATCAAGTCTACACACTCGCTCGTCTCTCCAAGTCTATGCATCGGCGCACTGTTCATGCATCAGTGCTCTCAAAGTTTATACAGCATGTGTCTGCATCAGTTCATAAGTCTACACACTGTAGCATGCACGAACAAACAGAGTCTGTACACACTTCATCACTTAAAGTCTGAACATCCATCAGTGAAGACTGTACACACTTCAGTGCACATGTGTATCTCCTTCAAGACGAAGTCTATACACTCGTTTCCAAGGCTTCAAGTCTATACACTCGCTATCAAGCCTTCAAAGTCTATACATTCTATCCTTCACACTAAGTCTGTACACGGTGGTCTTCAGTTACCCAGCAAGTCTGTACATCCTTCTGATTATTTTCTTATGACTGTGTGATAGTGATGGGGGCATCTCTCGCCCCATATATTTTCAAAGCCCCGGTTGCCCGCCAGCATGGTTCCATTACATCCGTCACATTTTTCTAAGTCAATTCATGTAACTTTCATATTTTCTTTGAGTTATAATTATGTAATTTTCCTTTTATTTGAGTCTTGTACCTAGGTTAATGAGTCATTTACCTAGGTTAAGTGTCATTATGTTGATAGATTAGTTTATGGGCCCAATTCATTGGGCTTGGCCCAAGGGCACCCCCCCTTCCCTTGGTTATTTGTCATTGTGTTAAGAGTCAAGGTCTTTTGTAGAAATGTGGGTTGCCTATATATAGGACCCCATTTCTTCCATTTGAACTAATGAATCAATGAATGAAAAACTTGCCATTTTGAGAGTTTACACTTCTTATCTAGTGGAGAGATTCCATTTTTTGGGTGAGAGACCCTAGGGGAGAGATTCCCCACCCATCCCTCTCTTAATCTCTCTTTTTCACTCCCCTTTCTCTCTCCTCCACACCTAATTTCAAAAATTTTCTCTCTCCTCCCTTCCCAACCACCACTCTCCCACCTACCCCCATTAAAGACCACTCCCCTTCCCCACACATCCCATTACTCCACCCCCTAGTCCCAAGAGAGCTTCCACCAATCCTAGCTCCACCTCCCAACCCCCAACTACCCCACCCACTTCCCCAAGCACCCTTCCCACTACCCAAAGCAGCCCTCCACCTTCCCAAGGCACCTCTTCCCATCCCCAAGACCACCATTGACCACCCCACATTAAAGAAATTCAAACTCACATGCCCTCCACCCACTTGTGCCCCCCCACCTTCCTCCTTCTCCCTCCAAGCCCAAATTCGTAGCTCTTCCTCCCACCACCTGTTAGACCCCCTTCCAGACCCTATTCTTCCCCTCCCACACCTTGGAACACCCCCTCCTAGACCCCCTCACAGCCAGGGTTCTCCCCACACTCATCCACCTCCATTTCCCCTCCCATATACCCCATTTCCCCCCACCATCTTCAACCTCCAGTTTTCAGTTCGCTGGCAGCAGAAGAGTAGCAGTTTGCAGAGGTGACCCCGACCACATCCCAGAGAATCTGAAGGCCCAAGAGGTATTCACGGAAGCGTCTACCTGTCTTCTTCGCAACGGCGGTGGTCTCGTCCCCTTCCGAGCTCCGAGCTGCCCGGGAGATCCATTCTCCTACAACTGCGCAGAGCTGCCCCTACTGAGCACCTGAGCCATAGTAGAAGCTCTGCCACGACGAACCTTGGAAGATTCAGGCCACAAGCTCTTCTGAAAAATTTTTCCTCTTCCTATCTAATTTCAGAATCAAGAAGTGGAACTTCTATCGATGTTCGTGGACCATAGTTATCATTTTTCTCCCTCAGGTACATGGTTCAGCTTACGACAGCCTGCACCAACCTGTCATCAGTGTTCAGAGTCCTCTGGTCTTCTCCGGCATCGTTTAGCTTCCCCGTCAGTTTTTCTGCTAAGAGGACTCGTCCACGATTCCAAAAACTCCAGCGGTGCTTGATTCTGAGTTCGGGAGCTGACAGGGCATCCTCTGCAACCTGCTGTTGGCCGCCAGAAGCTCCCAGTCCAAGAATCTGCCTCCCTGCTCGGACCTCCACCCAGACCAGCGTCGGCACCAGAAGAAATCAACAAAATTTGGACGACTTCCCTGGCCTCCTACGAAGATTTTCCAAGTGGTTTCATCCCCAAAAAAATTCGACATCAGTCGCAGGAACCATTTCTTTGATCATCTATCAGCACCCACAGAACGTGGACAGAATCGGCGACCTCCCATCTTCGGTGTTCCTCTCTCAAGTTCCCCTCCCCGCTTGGCCGGCTGAAGGCCCCTCCCTATGTGGAGGTAGTTTTAGTTGTAATATCACTTAACCCACACCCCAAGATCCCCCTCCTGCGAGAGGTGTAGTATTGTAATCATTTGGGCAGGTCAAGCTACCCCGACGCGGCGTGTGGGGATCCACCCGCCTCCCCGCTCGCCCTCGTCTCCGAGCGGGACCGGTTTCTTCAAACCGGTCGAGTAAGTGCTCCAAACGGTGCTCTAATTTGTGCTTGTTCTTTCAATATTAGTTCATAAACTCCGCTGACCGTGAATGAGAGCCCGATCCTTAAGCTCCTTTGCTATAAGTGATCACCGTGGGAAAAGAGTGGAACCCGTGCCCTCGGCACGACGTCGGCTCCCTTGAATTGGGCTGCCATTACCCTTGGGAATCAACTTAGGCCTTGCAGGCCCTCTACCAGCAAGGGCCCAGCCCACACAACCTCCACTTGGCATTGCCAAGTTACCCCGGGTCTTGGTGAGCATCGGGTGAGCGGTCGCCGACATCGGTCCATTTGATTGCGATTGTGCTTGTTTGTTTAAGTCCTAGGTTGTGTCACATCAATTGGTATCAGAGCAAGTTTTAGACTTGTCTCTACTAAGTCTAGTCCTTGGGTACATTTGCATTCATCAACATGGCTACCTCTCTTTGGTCACATTCATCCCACTCGACCCCCCATAAGGGACCGATCAACCCTCCATTTGACATAATCTCTTTTGAGGATCTCCTCTTTGATGGATCATGCTATAGTGCCTACCTAAAGTGGGAGGTCACCATGGAAAAACACTTTGAGAGAACTATGGTTTATGGACCCGTAAGAGTCCGCGTTGCCATGGGGCAATTTCGGGGTCAAGCCAAGCAAAAATGGAGGAACATAGTGGGCTTAAGGGACGTTAGGAAACAAGAACCCATTTCCTCATGGGATGATATGAAGAAAGAACTTAGAAAAATTTACATCCCCAAATATTCCCACCCCTTCTACTCTAACGCCCCTAGCCCAAGGTGCACTACCACTCCTCCATCCCTATCCGACCAACTTGATATCACCTTTAGGCCTCCTCCCCCACCACTCCCAACAAATCACTTCTCAACCATCATAACTACACTTCGCGACCAAGTCCTCTCCCTTAAGGCCCAAATAAACCAAGCATCCACCTCTACACCAAATCCCCTAAGGGTCCCCGCACTCCAACCAAAACCCCCTTCCACAATCCCTCACCAAACCCATACCACACATCTCCCCTTGGTCCCCACCACTACCCCTCCATCATCCCCAAAAAGAGGTACCCCCCTCAAAACCCATCAACCCAAATCTCGTCACTCAACCCACCTTCCACTTCCAACCCCAATCCTACCCCAACCTAGGCCTTCACTACTTCCACTCCCAAACCCCACCCTACCAATCCAAGTTTCCCTTTACCCTCCACCCCGGGAGCACCACACACCAACCCTCATCACCCCGAAAGACCCTCTCACCTCCTTGGTAGAAGAACTCATACTCGATTCAATAGTTGAGAACACTCTAAACCCACTCCCCACCTTGGAGGAAACCCAAGTCCAAGTTGAAAAAGAAACATCACACGATGGTCTTCCCCTTATATCACCCTCTCTAGTTGGGACCAAACTCATCTTAGGAGAACCCCTTGTTAGTTGGCTAAAGGAGAGCCCAATAAGAGAGATCATGGACCATAATTTCCCACCCATGAAGGAAAACTATCCCATAGTGCCCATCTCCTCTTATCACACCATAATCCAAAACTCCTACCAAGTGGAAACCTTAGAGGACCTTCTCAAGGGCATAGCATGGCAATTAGAGATGACTAGCATGTTGACCCCTATGGTCGAACAACCTAGGAGCCTTAGCCTCCTACACCTATGCATAAGGTCTATCACCTCGGTTTGCACCATTGGTTGCTACACTAGCGACCTCCTTCTATTCCTCCTTACACCCAATGAGCCCAACCTTCTCCTCGATTTAGAGCTTCTTATCTCAGGTAGAAAGCCAAGACATCCACTCATGGCCGACCCACTTGCCAAGAACATTGGCCCAACTATCATGGAGAAGGATGACTTAGCACCTTTTGAGGATCTTGAGGACATGGAGTTCCTCCCCCTAGGTAACTCATTTTATGATCCATATGATCCATTTCAATGGGAGTCAAGAGACTCGTGTGACCCAAACACTTTATCCACCACCCACCTTTCCCTACACCAACTCACCAAGTTTGACCCAATCCACTCCATCCTAGACCTGGGTTACACCTTGGGAGCCATGACCTTGGGCCACATATCCCTAGGTAATGAGGTTGTGCTCCACCCCATGATGACCACATTCTTAGATCCGTTCGATCCTTTCCAATGGGAGTTCAAAGGTTGTCCCACACCTATACACATGGAAGTCACCCTTAGGAAAAATATGCATGTGTCTAGGCTTACCACACCACTTGGCATGAACACCATGAGGGGTCCATTCATTCATACCACCCACATGTCAAGTGGAAAGCATAAGTGACCCATATTCGGATGTATTGGTCCACCTTCATTTATCATGGGTCTTAAGCATGTCAAAAGCATCTACAGATGTCCGGGTCCCCCTACATTCATCACCACTTTACATGATAGGTTCATCTACGGGTGCCCCGGCCCACCTAGGCCCACCAAAGTCTACATGACAACATTGCATGATAAGTCCACATATGGTTGCCCCGGCCCTCCAAATTCCATCAAAGTCTTCTTGACATCAAAGCATGATTGGTCTACTTTTGGTTGCCCAGGTCCACCCATCACCCCTAGAATGTCAGCATTCACAAAATTACATGAAAACTTAGCAAGCACATAAGCAAAAAGAATGAGACTCATAAAAGGCAAGCCAACTCTCATCGACGGCACCAAGAATTCCACGTGGGTAACTTTGTGATGGTGAGGACGAGGAGGCTCCCCCCGAGAGCCATCTCTAAGTTGAGGCATCATGGGGCTGGTCCCTTCTGGGTTTTGAGACGCCTTGGCACTAATGCTTATGAGTTAGATCTTCCCGAGGAGTATGGAGTAAGTCCCACATTCAATGTAGCCGACCTAGTGCCATATAAGGGGCCCCCGGTGGTACCCAGTGAGAATATTGAGTCTATTCCTCCTGTTGAGAGAGCACCCACCCGAGAGGAGAGACCACCAGCCAAGAGAGCCCAGCGTGAGCGCAATGAATGAATATTGGGTGAACAGGTCACTACCACCAGGAGCAAGGTATACGAGCGCTATCTCGGCAGGTGGATGGATCGGTCTCGTTCGGAAGACTTGTAGGCGATACCACTTCTACACCCTCCGAGGAGGGAAGGACTTTTACTCGACGGATGGGGGCATCTCTTGCCCCATATATTTTCAAAGCCCCAGTTGCCCGCCAGCATGGTTCCATTACATCCGTCACATTTTTCTAAGTCAATTCATGTAACTTTCATATTTTCTTTGAGTCATAATTATGTAATTTTCCTTTTATTTGAGTCTTGTACCTAGGTTAATGAGTCATTTACCTAGGTTAAGTGTCATTATGTTGATATATTAGTTTATGGGCCCAATTCATTGGGCTTGGCCCAAGGGCACCCCCCCTTCCCTTGGTTATTTGTCATTGTGTTAAGAGTCAAGGTCTTTTATAGAAATGTGGGTTGCCTATATATAGGACCCCATTTCCTCCATTTGAACTAATGAATCAATGAATGAAAAACTTGCCATTTTAAGATTTTACACTTCTTATCTAGTGGAGAGATTCCATTTTTTGGGTGAGAGACCCTAGGGGAGAGATTCCCCGCCCATCCCTCTCTTAATCTCTCCTTTTCACTCCCCTTTCTCTCTCCTCCACACCCAATTTCGAAAATTTTCTCTCTCCTCCCTTCCCAATCACCACTCTCCCACCTACCCCCATTAAAGACCACTCCCCTTCCGCACACATCCCATTACTCCACCCCTTAGTCCCAAGAGAGCTTCCACCAATCCTAGCTCCACCTCCCAACCCCAACTACCCCACCCACTTCCCCAAGCACCCTTCCCACTACCCAAAGCAGCCCTCCACCTTCCCAAGGCACCTCTTCCCATCCCCAAGACCACCATTGACCACCTCACATTAAAAGAAATTCAAACTCACATGCCCTCCACCCACTTGTGCCCCCCCACCTTCCTCCTTCTCCCTCCAAGCCCAAATTCATAGCTCTTCCTCCCACCACCTGTTAGACCCCCTTCCAGACCTTATTCTTCCCCTCCCACACCTTGGAACACCACCTCTTAGACCCCCTCATAGCCAGGGTTCTCCCCACACTCATCCACCTCCATTTCCCCTCCCATATACCCCATTTCCCCCCACCATCTTCAACCTTCAGTTTTCAGTTCGCTGGCAGCAGAAGAGTAGCAGTTTGCAGAGGTGACCCCGACCACATCCCAGAGAATCTGAAGGCCCAAGAGGTATTCACGGAAGCGTCTACCTGTCTTCTTCGCAACGGTGATGGTCTCGTCCCCTTCCGAGCTCCGAGCTGCCCGGGAGATCCGTTCTCCTACAACTGTGCAGAGCTGCCCCTGCTGAGCACCTGAGCCATAGTAGAAGCTCGGCCACGACGAACCTTGGAAGATTCAGGCCACAAGTTCTTCTGAAAAGTTGTTCCTCTTCCTGTCTACTTTCATAAGCAAGAAGTGGAACTTCTATCGATGTTCGTGGACCATAGTTATCATTTTTCTTCCTCGGGTACGCGGTTCAGCTTCCCACAGCCTACACCGACCTATCATCAGTGTTTAGAGTCCCTTGGTCTTCTCTGGCATCGTTTGGCTTCTCCGTCAGTGTTTCTGCGAAGAGGACTCGTCCACGATTCCAAAAACTCCAGCGGTGCTTGATTTTGAGTTCGGGAGCTGACGGGGCATCCTCTGCAACCTGCTGTTGGCCGCCAGAAGCTGCCAGTCCAAGAATCTGCCTGCCTGCTCGGACCTCCACCCAGACCAGCGTCGGCACCAGAAGAAATCAAAAACATTTGGATGACTTCCCTGGCCTCCTACGAAGATTTTCCAGGTGGTTTCATCCCCAACAAAATTCGGCATCAGTTGCAGCAACCATTTCTTCGATCATCTGTCAGTACCCATAGAACGTGGACAGAACCGGTGACCTCCCATCTTCGGTGTTCCTCTCTCAAGTTCCCCTCCCCGCTTGGCCGGCTGAAGGCCCCTCCCTATGTGGAGGTAGTTTTAGTTGTAATATCACTTAACCCACACCCCAAGATCCCCCTCCTGCGAGAGGTGTAGTATTGTAATCATTTGGGCAGGTCAAGCTACCCCGACGCAGCGTGTGGGGATCCACCCGCCTCCCCGCTCGCCCTCGTCTCCGAGCGGGACCGGTTTCTTCAAACCGGTCGAGTAAGTGCTCCAAACGTTGCTCTAATTTGTGCTTGTTCTTTCAATACTAGTTCATAAACTCCGCTGGCCGTGAATGAGAGCCCGATCCTTAAGCTCCTTTGCTATAAGTGATCACCGTGGGAAAAGAGTGGAACCCGTGCCCTCGGCACGACGTCTGCTCCCTTGAATTGGGCTGCCATTTCCCTTGGGAATCAACTTAGGCCTTGCTGGCCCTCTACCAGCAAGGGCCCAGCCCACACAACCTCCACTTGGCATTGCCAAGTTACCCCGGGTCTTGGTGAGCATCGGGTGAGCGGTCGCCGACATCGGTCCATTTGATTGCGATTGTGCTTGTTTGTTTAAGTCCTAGGTTGTGTCACATCAGATAGGTACTGTTCATGAAGCCTATGAAGGGCACGTGATCGGAGGTTGGCACCTGGCACGTGATCCGAGGACAACGCCCTAATTGCTGCTGCTATAAATACGAAGCCTCCTCCATCTGGAGAAGACAGATCAAGAGAATGAGAGACTGATCGAGAACAGATAAAGAAAGAGTGATCGAAAGAGAGGCTGAAAGCAGAAGAAGAAAAAGAAATAGAGATTGAGATCGAGAGTGAAGAAGAAGAAGAATAGTGTGAGCCTGATACTGAGAAAAAGAAGAGAGAGAGAGAGAGTTCGTGGAGAAGAAGAAAAAAGCCTTCATTAAAGATTTGTTTGTCTGGCATTGGATCAAATCCAAACCAGTTTTGCTCCTGCGAGAGCTACTTTGTGTGTCTCATTTCCGGCTTTACGTTGCTGTGTTTTTCCTTGTGTTTGTTTTTATTTTGTTCCTTCCATCTATTCACCTTGTTCTTCCGATTCCCTTGTTTGGGATCGGGGTTCCTCCTGTGGACTCAGGAGAAGGGGGACATTGGGTCTCCGGTTGCAAGTGGCTGGGAGTCACTTGTGGGTTTCCCTCCGGGTTGGAGGAAGGGAGATTCGTCTCCGGTTCTGGTCTTGTGGGTTGCAAGTCCAGGTGTTCCCTCCTTGTCTAGAGGAAGAGAGACTTCGTCTCTGGTTGCAAGTGGCTGGGAGTCACTTGTGTTTTCCCTCCAGTTTGGAGGAAGAGGGGAGGTTGTTCCCCTGGTCAAGCTGTTTGGCAGCACTTGTTGCAGACTGAGTCTGCGGTTCTAGCTTTGGCTAGTGGAAGCCTCACTCCGGTTTGGAGTGAGGGGTGGACGTAGGTCTGTGGACCGAACCACCTAAAAAACCCTGCTGTTCTGTGGTTTGTTTGTGGTGTGCTCTTCCATATCTTCTACCTCTTTCACATGTTGTCTGAGCATTAAATGTTTTGCTAAGTGTGCTTGGTTTGCATTGTTCTATCCTTGGCATTAGTCTTCATGAGGTTCCACTAGTATAATTAGCCGTTCATCTAGTCGATCAAATGTTTAATTGAGCTCTATAGTTCTTATTCCGCAATTGTATCTAACAGCAGGTTTATTGTTTTTAATTTGGGCAATATTTTTGGAAGGGGATACATTCACCCCCCCTCTGTATCCATCGCACCGTCCCAACAAAACCTAATTTTTATAGAGGTGGGACCGCCCCTCTCTCTCCCCCTCTCCAGTCCGCCTAAACCCCCCCGGGGGAGGGTTTAGGCAGACTGGCTTGGACCTCTAGGCTGGTCCGCCTAAACCCCCTGCCTGCCCCCCCCAGGCTCGTCCGCCTAAACCCCATCAAACAAAAAAGAAGAAGAGTTTTTTTTTAAAAAAAAACCCCCAGCCCATGCCCAGTCCGCCTAAACCCCATGGGTTTAGGCGGACCAGCCTGCCCCCCCAGCCTGGTCCCCCTAAAGCCATCCCAAACAAAAATGGGTTTTTTTAATAAAAAAACCCCTCCGTGGAGGGTTTAGGCGGACCAGACCAGCCCTTTGGGATGGTCCGCCTAAACCCCCCTTGGGGGAGGGGTTTAGGCGGGCCAGACCAGCCCCTTGGGCTGGTCCGCCTAAACCCTCCCTCCCCCACTCTGTAAACAAAAAAGAAACTTTTTTCTAAGTGTTTACCCGGACCAAACCCAGCCCTCAACTTGGTCCGCCTAAACCCTTCCCTGCCCCTTCAACTTCCTATAAATTCCACCCCTTAGAGGCTCAAGGGGCAAGGAATGCAGGCATACAGCAACAGGAGAGCCCACGACCTAACTGCTGCACCCTCGGAGTTCCTCCGTAGGCATCCAGCAAGGGTCGAGGACTCGAGGAGCTAAGTGCGCGCGTGGTTGGCTTGTGGATCGGCTTGTACACGTCGAGGGTATGTCACACGTACTCCCCTCACGTGGCGTCTAGCCATCTCACACATGTCCACCCCCATCGCATGTAAGACGTTATGATAACGGTGAACACACCAGTATCTCAGGTCCGCCCGTGTGTGACAACCCATGGTGGCTACGCATTCACCACGATGCCGCACCTACGTCCGACACGGAATCGCTGCCTACTGCTCGACCCGAGCTAGCCATCAACCGCTCTGACTGATGACTCGAGTTAGCCGAACCCTGGCTCAGGAATAATATTCCTGGGGCCGGCTTCGACTCCCTAGTATGACGACATTCACCTCCCGAGGCCTGGACCCAACCGCTCATTTTCAAGCCGCGTCCAACCTCAGTCAGGCGCTAGCCCACGACCGCCTCTGCCACCTTGGCAGTCGGGCTTGTCTCAATCTCCTCATGGAGAACCTTTGTAAAGCACGCTGATATCCGCCTTATTACGCATTGACCCGGGGACCGACCCACGCGTCGAAATTGTCCCGCGGCTTACGCCAGTTGTACTTTGGCCTCCTCGGCCCATTTGTAAAGCCTGTGTGGCTCTCGTATAGCATCAAACCAGTTGGATACAAGCGCCCATAAGCGGGCCCCAGTTTTCTACCTACACTACTCGACACATGTGCCTAATACCCCCGACCCCAACAAACACCTCCCAGTCGAAAGTGCACCCATAGCTACAGAATGCTCCCGGCCCTCTACCCATGGCTTCAGACACATACATACTTTTCTTCAGCACAGAACGAAGGTGTTCGGATTCAATCCGATGTAAATAAACACCGATCGCTTGCAGTCGGTGGGGAAAGACGTCCAGTACACGATTTCCACAATCGCCTGCGCACTCGCACCCATGGAACCCCTTCTATCCATGTGTCGCCCGATCTCTCGAGCCCACGTGCTGCGTCCTGGCGATGCTTCCCTGGTCAACCCTTGGTTCCATAGGTGACTGTCGAGAAATCGACTGGCCTGCCCGCACCCTGTCCAGCCAACCTACACCTTAATATTTTCGTGCCATTCGACCCTTCTATACTTTTCGTAAGAAGGAGAGTGCCCGGTACCACCATGAGAGGCATGCAACCGTAAAGGAGGATACCCGAGATACATCAAACTCCCGTATTATTGTGGAACGCACTGGATTTCGTTGGATGAAAATATCATGTGTATTGGGATATCGGTGGTTATATCGATTCGAGACCATCTGTCCCACCGGGCGTGCCAGCTTGAGGAACACACTGGATTTCGTTGGACGAAAATATCGTGGGTGTTCTTTTTATCAGTTTATCGGTTTATCTAGTGCGAGGGCGTGCCAGTCACCTAGGTGACAATGTGTTCGGACTTCAAGACTGGAGTGGTCTGAAGCCCGGGGTGCGCTCCATCTGACTAATCAGATGATTGTGGATATCAGGTCGGGACTGGAGACACGCCGCGCTATAAAGGCCGCGACGTTAATTACATCCCCTCGGAGAGGGGAAGACCTCTGATTAATCGCCAAGAAAGGGGGCCTCATGGCCCAAACATCAATTTTTCATTAAAGCATGCGATTTGGGTTAACATAATCTAAACCCTCCGCATCGATATGCAAAACGGTGTTCAAAGCTATACAAATACTTGCTGCGAGTGCGGCAAATTTAATGCAAGTGCGGGATTAGATCCCGGTATATATATATATCAGTCACTAACGGACCATCCAGTGTTCGGTCGAGAGTCCATATTTGAAGCATCGAAGGTAACAACAAAGACATTCGGATATCTACCGTAGGTACGGCACGTTTCATGTGGGTGCGGGATCGGATCCCGGAAGAAGTGGGCCAAGCTGATGAACTATCGGCCCAAGAGGTGCACGGATCATGACCATGTCGGGGATCCCGAGGTCCACGTCCAACACCACGGGGCATCATTACACAATCCGGGGGAGTGGGTTGTTAAGTGTAAAGCCAAAACTCGACAACGTGCGCCCTCGCACGCGGATCGACCTGCCCGGTCAGGTCGCGGGGGTCAAGGGGGCAGCGCCCCTTGCGGGGGTTTCCGGGGGCAGCGCCCCTGGAACAAAATTTGGATTATGGTGGAGGGGAAACTTTTGATTAGTTTTATTCATTAGCTTTAATTCTTTTCTCTCATTTGATTAAGCATTTTCTCCCTTTCAGGCGTGCCGGTTTAAGGAAGCAACGGGGACGGGGCGCGCCGGATTAGTATCAAGAGGAGGGCGCCGTTTTAGGGTCCAAGGGAGAAAATGGGAGTGCCGTTTTAAGGTGAACAGTGAAAGAGATGGAGAGGAGGCGCGCCGTTTTAAGGACGTTAGGGGGGGGCGCGCCGGTTTTGTGGCCACGCCGTTTTAAGGGTTGAACAAGGGGGGAGGTGCCATGGGGCGCGCCGGGTAGAGGCTTCCACGGGGGCGTGCCGTTTTAATGGTTAAACAAGGTAGGAGGGCGCGCCGGGTAGAGAGGCTCCCATGGGGGCGCGCCGTTTTAGCGTTCAAAGGAAATGGGGGGTTAAGAGAGTGGTGTTAAATCGGCACGGTGAGGGGTGACCGCGCCGGATTGGGCCACGCCGAGACAGCTTCAAAGAGATTTTATTTCAATTCTTTTATGCTCTGTTTCTTGTTTCTTTGAACTGTAAGTCGGTTTATTGATTAGTTGTTCATCTTATGGATGGATTATGTTTACGGAAAGAAGATTTAAGTGTTTTAATCGTTTGTTTAGGCGGATTAGCGTGATGATTCAAGTGTTTTGTTCAGGGGGTTCAGTTCACAGAGTTTACTGTGCATTTCTTTTCTTTCACCCGTGGGCAAGTTCTATGATACATTTATTCATTGTTCTTGGTGTTCTTGTATGTTCTTGACCCTGACAAAAATCGGGCAGCACCTCCCCTAGATCGGGGCTTGTCGGAGAGGAACGAAGGCCACCAAACGGATTGCTCCGGGGTGACCCTCAAAAATCGGAGTGGCCTTACGGCGGTCCGAACCCATGTGTGAGTGTGGAGCGCTCGAGGGCTAGCCTTCAAGAGCGACCACGACTCACGGGCAATGATCCCTCAAAGGGGAACGAGTGGGGAGGGAGATCAGAAACACTGGAGGCCAAGTAGAAAGGGGGCTACAGCCTGAACGTATTCCGAAAGGGGAGAAGAAGATGAAACATATCAAAAAAAAGGATCTCCCGAAGGATCATTTTCATTTCACCGCGAGGGGGTGCAAATACATGGGCTCTTCATGCATCCAAAGAAAGGAAGCAAAGGGAAGAATACATCAGAGGAAAGAAAAAGAAACAAATGGGAGGGGAGAACTGTGTCTCCCTCACCTCACTCTCTGCTCTCTCCCTTTCTTTTTGCTCTCTCTTCACTTCACTCTCACAGGAACACTGGCTTCGGGCTTCAAGGGATTTCTCTCAGAAGAAAGCTTCCGCTTAGTAGGCTTCCAAGAGTTGTCCCTCTTCTCCAACCGATCAAAGTTCCCCGTGGTGGGCTTTTTATAGGGGCCAGTGGCCCTGTCGAAGGGAGAGCCCCCCCCCCCCTTATTTCTCTTTATTTCTTCTTCTTTCCATCTTGCTTCGCCTGCAACGCCTCTGCCGTGTCGCCGTGTCGAGTGCCGTTGTCGTGGACATCACCTCCGCCGAGGCTACAGTGTGACCGGGAGGGGGGCAGAGGCATGGCCTCCTCCTCTGCTGACATATCCATCGCGAGACACGCCGCTTTCATCATTTGCAGGAGAATGGGCGGCTGACGGACGAAGTGAGCGTTCGACGGTGCAGGGCTCGAGAGTTTCCATTTGAAGAACATGTTTGGATGCCCAACGGATCGAAGCAGACCTTTTGCCATTTTAAGCAGTTCGTCGACGTGCTGTTCGCAGGAAACAGGGGACCGTATTGATGACGGGATGGCTTCACTGCACGCCGGAAGCGCTTCAGAGAATATGTTTAGGGGTTAAAACGGCGCCATATTCAAAGGGGCGCCGTTTTAAGCAAAGATGAAGGCCCTTCTAGCACGCCGTGTAGCCAAAGAAAGAAAAAGGGGCACGCCGTTTTAAGGGTCGGGGGGCGCCGTTTTAAGGCGCGCCGTTTTAAAGCCCCCTCGTGCCGTTTTAAGCACTAAACGGATTCTTCTCGAAGTCGCGGCCATTTTACGTGAATGTCGACATTCCCGGAAGGTTCCGGTTGCTATGTATGACCTCTACAATGTTCCATTCGCAGCCTTTGGGGCCCGGTCCCAGACTCTGCGTGACTTTCGGTGCACGTCGGGCTGTGTCGGAGTCCCCGACTCTTCTTCGATTCGGCTCTCGGCACGGCCGGCTATAGAGTTGTGGCCGTATCTTCTGCCCGAGGGGCTCCCTCATCGGCTAGCGGACCACCAAGCGAGTCCTCATCCTGATCGGGCGAGGTATGAGGTTTATTCGGCATTTCCATCTTCGGCTCGCTCTCGAGTGTCGAGACGTGCATGCCGTATGATCATCATCGATATTTTTTGACGTCCACAAATGCCCCCCACTCGCGGGTGGCGCAAGCGAGGGATGAGTGCGCGGGGATCGCGAGTGTAGAGTTCTTCGACAGGACGTCTGTTCTTCCGAGCCAGTGGGATGCTAGTCCGGTGCGAATTCACGGGAAAGCGCTCACTCCTTCAGCGAAGGGATAAGGGGATCGCTTCACCGCACATGCACACGGACTGGCATATCTGAGTGGAGGTTTGGTCGTCGGCATGGCAGAGTGCCGAAGCAAGAAGGAGGGGTTCAAGTTTCTCTGACTTGGACGAAAAGTCCAGACCGGATCGCACGGCTGAGGCCCCAGAAAGGCCTTAGGCACCGTCAAAGGTGGTTCGTTGACACTGGGATTGCATCAACGTAAGGATTTCAATCTTCTTCCGACCCAGACGAAAGGTCTAAATCGGAGCTTTCGACGAGGGTGCCGCATAAAGTGGATTTGTCAATGCTGGGATTACATCAACGCAAGGATTTCAGTTTTCTTCCGACCCAGACGAAAGGTCTAAATCGGAGCTTTCGGTGGGGGTACTGCATAGAGTGGATTCGTCAATGCTGGGATTGCATCAACGCAAGGATTTCAATTTTCTTCCAACCCAGACGAAAGGTCTAAATTGGAGCTTTCGGCGAGGGTGCCGCATAAAGTGGATTCGTCAATGCTGGGATTGCATCAATGCAAGGATTTCGGTTTTCTTCCAACCCAGACGAAAGGTCTAAATTGGAGCTTTCGGCGAGGGTGCCGCATAAAGTGGATTCGTCAATGCTGGGATTGCATCAAAGCAAGGATTTTAGTTTTCTTCCGACCCAGACGAAAGGTCTAAATCGGAGCTTTCGGCGAGGGTGCCGCATAAGGTGGATTCGTCAATGCTGAGATTGCATTAACGCAAGGATTTCAATTTTCTTCCTACCTAGACGAAAGGTCTAAATCGGAGCTTTCGGCGAGGATGCCGAATAAGGTGAATTCGTCAATGCTGGGATTGCATTAACGCAAGGATTTTAGTTTTCTTCCGACCCAGATGAAAGGTCTAAACCGGAGCTTTCGGCGAGGGTGCCGAGTAAGGTGGATTCGTCAATACTGGGATTGCATTAACGCGAGGATTTTGGTTTTCTTCCGACCCAGACGAAAGGTCTAAATCGGAGCTTTCGGCGAGGGTGCCGAGTAAGGTGGATTCGTCAATACTGGGATTGCATTAACGCAAGGATTTTGGTTTTCTTCCGACCCAGACGAAAGGTCTAAATCGGAGCTTTCGGCGAGGATGCCGAGTAAAGTGGATTCGTCAATACTGGGATTGCATTAACGCAAGGATTTTGGTTTTCTTCCGACCCAGACGAAAGGTCTAAATCAGAGCTTTCGGCGAGGGTGCCGCATAAGGTGGATTCGTTAATGCTGAGATTGCATTAACGCAAGGATTTCGATTTTCTTCCGACCTAGACGAAAGGTCTAAATCGGAGCTTTTGGCGAGGATGCCGAATAAGGTGAATTCGTCAATGCTGGGATTGCATTAACGCAAGGATTTTAGTTTTCTTCCGACCCAGACGAAAGGTCTAAACCGGAGCTTTCGGCGAGGGTGCCGCCTAAGGAACACTAAGGAACAACTTCTTTCTTATTCTTTTTCTTTTTCTTCTTCTTTTTTTTTCTTTTTGCTTTCTCTTTCTTTTTTTCTCTTTTTTCTTTTTTTTTCTTTTTTCTTTTCTTTTCTTTTTTTTTGATGATCACGGTGGGACCGGATCACAAAGGTATGATAGTATCGTCGACATTGGGTTCATATCAACGCAATGGAATCAGGTTTAACCGGCTTAGGCGAAAGGTCTAAGCCATATTACTCGGTTGAGGCCTCGGAGGGCCACGGGTGCCGAGTTGAGTTTTCGGGTGCTTTATGTAAAAAGCTCCATGACGGAATCCTCTTCATTGTGGGGTATTGGTTTCAGTTGATCACCGAGCTGGGGAAGCGGCGCATGGTATAGCTTCAAGTGTTTCCCATTGAGTGGTGGGAATTGAATTTCCCCCCAGTGGTTGACGATGACATAAGCACCGCCTTCATAGACTTTCTGGACCACATAAGGTCCTGTCCAGTTTTCATTCAGTTTGCCTTTGGGGTTGGCCGCCATGACTTCTCTTCGCTTGACCATGACTAGGTCTCCCTTCTTGAATTCACGTTCTTTGACGAGTTTGTCAAAGGCGCGGGTCATGCGGGCCTGGTAGACTTGTATGTTCTGCTGGGCTCTGAGCTGTCATCCTTCTAGATCGGAGAGCTCCTCCAGTCTTCTTTCTATATTGGCTTGGCCATCTTTGACTAATTCATGCTGGATCGCCACTCGTAGTGAGGGTATCTCCAGCTCTATCGGGACGACCGCTTCTGAGCCGTACACCAAGGAGAATGGTGAGCAACCCGTGGGGGTCTTGTACACGGTGCGGTACGCCCATAGTGCTTCATACATCCTATCTTCCCAATCCTTCTTGCTAGAGCTGACCGTCTTGGCAAGAAGTGTGCATAGTGTCTTGTTGAAGGCTTCCGCTAACCCGTTTGCCTGCGGATTATACGGAGTGGATGTCCTCCAATCAATCTTGAATTTGTCGGCCAATCTGTAGACCTTTTGGTTTCGGAAGTGGCTTCCGTTGTCGGAGACAATTCGATCGGGCACGCCGAATCGGAATATGATATTTCGACGGACGAATCTGGCTACGATTTCTCCCGTCACTTCTCTTAGAGCCACAGCTTCCGCCCAACGGGAGAAGTAATCTGTTGCTGCTAGAATGTATTTGCATCCCGCTGAAGACGCGGGGAGCGGGCCCACAACATCAGTACCCCATTGAGCAAAAGGCCAACTGGGCACCGTTGGGTGCAAATGAGCTGGAGGTCTTCTTGGGATCGCAGCATGCTGCTGGCATTTATGACATGACTTGGCATACTTGCAGCAGTCATCGAACATAGTCGGCCAATAATATCCCAGCTTCTTGACTTCAATCTTCATTTTCGGCCCAGCTTGATGAGCACCGGCCGACCCGGCGTGAACTTCCTTCATAACCATCCAAGCCTCCTCCATGGATATACATCGGAGGAGCACCTTTCTTCCGGCATCAGCCACGGTTCGGAACAGAGTTCCATTTCTGACTTCATAAGAATCTTTTGTTCTGATCAATCTGATCCTTTCTTCCCTCTGCTTGGGCAATTCTTGGTGTTCAAACCATTTCATTAGGGGTTCCCTCCAATCAGGAGAGTTAGTTGTTTCTGCTGTTGCAGCTTCATATTCTTCTTCGTCACCTGGCTCCTCTATCATGCTGGGGACCTGGCGCCTGTTTATGACTGTTATGTTGAGGGATTCGCCTGGCAGGGCCGCCAGTGAGCTTGCTAATTTTGCTAGTGCATCAGCCTGGGCATTCTGGCTTCAGACGACATGGCCTACTTCAATGAAGTAGAACCGCCCCATGAGCTTCTTCGCCTTGGCGCAATACGGAAGTAACCCGGGCTTCCGGACGTCGAACTCTCCTTGTATCTGCTTGACAATCAACATAGAATCACCAAACACCTGCAGCATTCGGATCTCCATGTGGAGGGCTATCTGAAGACCGATAATCAAGGCCTCATATTCTGCTTCATTGTTCGTGCACGGCTTGTTGATCGAACACGATGTATGCAACACTTCTCCTTCTGGGGATTTGAGGACGATGCCTGCTCCAGCCCTTATCCTCGCATGCCCTGATTGAGATGTTTCAGTTCTGGATGCTCCGTCGAAGTATAACTGCCATATGGCTTGACGGACTTGGTCCACTTCCAGTGTTTCATCTTCCGGAAGTTCCGTGACAAGCGGGGAATTCTAAGGCACAGGGTGTGCTGCAAAGAAATCTGCTATTGCCTGGCCTTTAATAGCCTTTTGTGGCACATATGTAATATCAAATTCCATCAAAATGACAGCCCACTTCCCCAGTCGCCCTTTCAGCGCCGGCTGGGACAAGAGATGTTTGGCAGGATCGGCCCTTGATATCAGTTGTATTTCATGTGAGAGCATGTAATGCCTCATTTTCTTGGCCGCAAAGACCAAGGCAAGACAAACTTTCTCGATCGGGGTATACTTTGCTTCTGCCCCGACCAGTCTTCGACTGAGGTAATAAAGTGCCTGCTCCTTTCCCTCGTCGTTGTTTTGAGCCAACATTGCCCCGAGTGAACATTCGGTGGCGGCTATGTAGAGAATTAGCGGCCGCCCTTTGACAGGTGCCCCCAGCATAGGTGGGGTCTTCAAGTATTCCTTCAGCTCATCAAAAGCCTTCTGGCATTCTTGATTCCAGTCGAATGGCGCATCATTCATCATCAGCTTATGAAATGGTTGGCATCACCCGGACAGGTTGGAGATGAACCTGCGGATATAGGCCAATCGGCCCTGCAGTGATCGCAGTTCCGTCAGGTTCTTCGAAGGCGACAGCTCCTGAATGGCCTTTATCTTGGAGGGGTCTATTTCAATCCCCCTATATCGGACAATGAAGCCCAGAAACTTTCCATTGGAAATGCCGAAGGCGCACTTCAACGGGTTCATCTTCAGCTCGTATTGTCGGAGCCTTTGAAATATAACCCTGAGGTGTAGCAACCCTGATAAAATAAAAAGGAATAAATAAATCAAAATAGATTAAAAAGATTTAATAAAATAAATGAAAGAGCTTCGAAGAAAAAGAATTAAACCCTGATGAAAATAACGCCTCAGATATAGGCGCTACTTTACGAGAAAACGCCCTCACCTAAGGCGTGTTTTTAAGAAAGGACGCCCACATATCAAGGCGTCAAATTTCAAACGACCAAAATAAATAAAAAGGGCAAGTTAGAGTAACGTCCTTTGGGTGGACGCGTTTCTATAAGAAACGACGCTTGACAAGGCGTCAATTTGAAATTCGACGCCCTTACTTAGGACGCTAATTCAGTTTGAGTTTCGTTCGACCCGGGAGTATATCCAGGGTAAGTTGATAACTATGAGAAAGAGTTAGAATGTAGTAATAACTCTATCACGGAAGTGTTACTTCCAATCAAACACTAACCTTATTAGGATTCTAAGAATCCTATAAATAACCTACTGCTTGAACCGAGAACACTATTTGGCGTTCGGACTCTTCTAAGGTACGTAAAGAACAGCATGTTCTTTTCTTTACTCTGTCTATCGAATTTGTGAAGAATACTGATGATTTTTCATCTACTTCTGATTACAGGTTGAAAGCTTCTGTCTTCCGAAGAACAAGTAAGTTCTTTCCCCTTGCTTTCGGTTACGTATAAGAAGATTTTAATATCTTCTTCTTCGTTTCTTCTGCCTCTACAGGTTGCCTGTAGAAGTGAAACCGATCGATTGAAGAATTGTGGGTTCTTCATCTGCATCCTCTTCTGTGCGTGTTGCTGCTATTAGTAATTACCATCGCCAGAAGGCTCTGTAAAACAGAGTATCGTTCTTTCTTCACAGAACCTGCATCCGTTCAAATCTTTATCAAGGTAGGATTTTCTCATGGAACGTAGCCCAAACCGCCATATAATTATAGATGATTGTCATTGGTAGTTCATGCATATAGTTTTCATGTGTTCTGTGTATTTTTACAGAGTTTTGAAAGAAACGACCCTAACAAGGGCGTTGATTTAAAATACACGACCCTGTCCAGGTCGTCAATTCCAGATTCGACGCCCCGCACACGGACGTTAATTCCTGTTAATTGATAAATAGCATGTTTAAAAATAAATTATCAATGCAAACATGATTCTAAATAAATGCATGACTGTTCTATTGAGATCCTGATATTTTCTGGTCCTGACTATATACCATGTTATCTCGAAGTCGATGAATTCTTGAAATCACAACCTTGTCCAGGTTGTCTTTTATTGAACTGACGCCCCATACCAGGGCGCTTTATGTAAACTAACGCCCCTGTCCAGGGCACGTTTCATTGAAATTCCCAGATTTATAATATTCTGCAAACTAGAAATATTGAAGGGACGACTGCTGTACACGTCATCAACTTGTAATTAAACGCCCCTTACCAGGGCACGTTTTTGGTAAAATACTGAATTATTGAAATTCCTGCAAGATAGGAAAATAGATAAACGCCCTTATCTAAGGCGTTAATTACTTGAGTAGTGACTTTACTTAAGTCGTTATTTTCCTGTAAAAATGTTTTTACCCTATTTTCTGATAACCGATGGTTTCAGTATATCTATATATATGTATATTGGCACTATATCTCCACTCCGTGAGTATAGTCCCCCGTTTCATGATGTTTTATCGATCACCCTCAATTCTCATTGACATACAAGCTCTCCATTGGACATTCCGTTCCTTTGGACTAGCGAGTTAGTCATAGAGACCTCCGTAAGACTCCTCGAGCTTGGATTCCCTCAAGGCCGACTGAGCTGGTTGTACCCTAAAAACCCATTACACTATTGAATGCCATGTCACTCTAAAAGAAACATGGTATACCGGCCCTTATGATATGCAAAGAGTATATCATGAGAATTCTTAATGGGATGATGATATCATACCATTTGTTGATGTTCATGTGGACCTCAATTCTATATAAAGAATGTCCATACTTGTCATGGTACCCGAGTTAAGGGAACCTAATTCCACCTAGTTTCATCGTTCATCGTGATTGTACCGTTGTTATCGCCTATCTATGTCCAATGTCGTATTTTTGGACTCCATTCTCTCAAAGTTATCCTACGTGTCTACAAGCTTAAATTGTTGAAATTCCATATTGGCTATATATACAAGAGTGGATGTCAAAATACATGATAAATGCCTGCGCATATAGGGCCCGATCTGGTCCTGGGAGGAGCACCCGAAAGTACTTGTGCCCATGGGAGTTGAATGATAAGGTATCTGGCATTATACCGAGTGCATGACTAGCTTGATTGGACATTCCACACAAATCTTGTACTTGACTCGTACTTGACATGACATGACTTGCGTGACCTGAAAAAGGGTAATTACTTGCTTGCTTGATACATGATAGCCAAAGTTCTTGACATAACTTGCTAAAAAGTACTTGCTTGAATATCTTGTTATCTTTTCTTGAAAGCTCATGACTAGTTCATCTTGCTGTCTTATTGATAAATTCTCTCTCTATCTTGTCGTTTTATGTGAGCATGCATAGCTATAGTGCATTCATGAAAGATATAAATACTTAAACCCCTTGCTAGTTCCTGAGATATAATTTCCTACTGAGCGTTCGCTCACTCCGTGTTTATCCCTTACTTTTCAGGTAAGTCCGACGAAGAAGGTCAATCGGATGGGGAAAGTCAAGAGTGAAAGAGCTAGAGCGTTTCCAAGTGTCATCTAGTCTTTTTCCTATTTTCTTGAGTCAACTATATACTTTTCCTTTTGAATAGAGTATTGGATTTGTAATAGTCTATCCATTATGAAATAAAGGATTGGGTTATCTTTCTATTTTGCGCATCTCTGTCTTTGTGTCGAATACACTACTACTCTGATTGACATGATTGATATAAACTCGTCGCGCACATCCGAGTATCTTCTGCGCTCGAGGCGTGACACTGAGGTCACTCAGGTGATCTTCTTTCTTTTTGGTCTTGACAACCAAGTCGTCGATGTAGCATTCGACCTTGTCATAGAGTAATTCATCAAATATCTTAGTCATCGCCCTTTGATAAGTGGCGCCAGCATTCTTGAGGCCAAAAGGCATCCTTTTATAGTGAAATATCCCCTTGGGTGACCGGAAAGCTGTATGAATTCTATCATGCTCGGCTATCCATATCTGGTTGTATCCGGACGACCCGTCCATGAAAGATAAGGCTTCATGGCCAGTGGTGGCATCGATCATGACTTCAGTGATGGGCACCGGAAAATCATCTTTTGGACAAGCCTTGTTCAGGTCTCGGAAGTCCACACATATCCGGATCTGGCCGTTCTTCTTCTTGACGGGCACAATATTGGCCAGCCAGGTGGTATACTGGTTTTCTGCTACGAAGTCGACATCTATAAGCTTGTCGACTTCCTTGCAAACTTGGCTTATCAGTTCCGGCCTCATTCGCCGGGGTGACTGCTTCACTGGTTCGGCCTTAGGGTCAATGGCCAACATATGCTGAGTAATCGTTGGGTTGAGGCCCGGCATTTCTTTGTAGTTCCAAGCAAAACAGTCTCGTAACTCTTGTAGGAGCTTGATGTATCGCTCTCTTTCTTCTGGGAGAAGGAGGGCGCTGAGGAATGTTGGTCTGGGGTCATCTTTTGTACCCAGATCCACTTCGATCAGCTCATCAACAGTGGCTTGGCCACCATCTTCTATCTCCGGGGGAGTCGATTGCAAGTCGATGAAGGCTTCATCGTCTTCTTCAGCCTCAAGGGCATCATAGATGTCTTCTTGTACCACCTCGCTCAGTGGCAGGGCTTCGTCATCTTCTTTCCCTGGTTCAGGAACTAGTGCCGATGTTGGCGTTATGGCTTCTGGGCAACTTAAAGATTGGTCCGTAGGTGAAACACCCTCAGGAGTAGTAGGGGGCTTTTCAGCTTTCTGCTCCCGTGGACTATCATTGGAGGTCGTGGCAACCTCGTTGGTGATGGACTCCCAACATCTACAGGGGGCATCGGCTTTCGGCTCTTTCTGCATCATTGTATAGGGCTTCGAGGTGCCTCCTGGCACAAAGGGGCGCAGGCTCTCTTCATGGTCTTCTTGATAATTATCATAGACCGGCTTCGTGGGGCCTTCATCCAGAGGGGTTGAACGGGGTGCTTCACTGGCTTCCGGACATCTTCCATCGGCGGGGCTTGCGACCTCCGTGAGCAAAGAGATCATGTGGACCCCGCTTCTATAAGTGACCACGTCATGCGGACGCGGTGGGTACACTTCACATTTTCCCAGCCTTAGTTCGCCCTTCCTGATTAGGCCTTGAGCGATATTTTTGAATACATAACAATTTTCGATAGGATGCCCCAGCACCAGATGATAAGGACAGAACTCGGGGTCGTCGCTTCGTTCGACATCCTCTGGCCTTTTGGATTCTGGCAAGGTAATCTTGCCATAACGACAAGCCCATTCAAAAATCCTCCGAGTTTTATGTCTCGGGAAGGAATAAGGCCTCCTCATTTTCTCTCGCAATGAGGCCGGTTGATTGGTTGAAGGATTGGCTACCTCCTTTGTCTTCTCCTTCGAATGCCCAGAAGTGCTGAAGTTGACACCTCCGGGTTTGTTTTCTTGTCTTGCCAGGGTGATGGAAGAATGATATTTTTCCAGGAAGGCTTCAATATCAGCCGCTATCATGGCCAACTGATCAAGGGAGTGGACGTTAAGGCCGACCATCCGCTGCTGAATATCCTTCTTTAGACTTTCCCCGCAAGCCCAAGTGGCAACCTCGTGGCTTAACGGGGACATGCATCTCACATAGAGGCTTCTCCACTTTCTGATGTAGTCCAGGATGGGCTCATCATCTTCTTGCCTGTGGCTGTAGAGTTCTGCCCTGGTCACGAGGAAGTGCTCCGGGCTTGAGTGACTATATTGCTGAGGGAGGATGTCCCCTGCTGGGTCAAACCAGTGCATACTTATTTCGGCTAGGTGCTCCTCCAGCCTTTCAATTTCCTGATGTAACCCGCCGAGCAATGAGGGCGAGGTGGAGTAAGGCTGAGGGAAATCTGCTTCAGGACGTTTTTCACCGGTTGGGCTTGTGACCTCTGCGAGGAGGGAAACCACATGGACTCCCTTTTCACAGACACCTGCTTCATGGGGTTGTGGGGGCTTCACCTCATAATCCTCCATCTTCAATTCTCCTCTCTTGATCAGGTTCTGGGCGATATCCTTGAAGACATAGCAATCTTCTATAGGGTGGCCAAGGATTCGATGGTAGAGGCAAAATTTAGGGTCATCACTCCTTGTAGCATCCTCTAGCCTTTTGGGCTTTGGCAAGGTAACCCTACTATAGTGGCAAGCCCATTTAAAGATCTCCCGAGTTTTATCCCTCGGGAAGGAATAAGGCTTCTTCATCTTCTCCTGCAACGTGAGGACTCGTTCCGCCGACCGGCTAGTCGAAGGACCGGCTATTTCTTTCGCCTTCCTCCTTGAGTGCATAAAAGCACTAAAGTTGGAGGTCGGGGACTGATTCTCCCATCTTTCCGTGGTGGCATAGGAGCGCCCCGGGTTCATGGATCTGCCCTCCCGGAGGTGGATACCCTCGGTAAGACCGGACAGTAGTTCGATCATCTTGGCCAACTGCGCTTTCAACATCTCGATCTCCTGCTGCTGCTCACAACATATTGCGAGCATAACAGGGTCACAAAGGGAGAAGTCTGGAGTGTAGCTTGGACTGCTATCTTCTGTTCCGACATCGAGTGGAGGTAGCAGCGCCCCGCCGCCGTGACTATCTGGGAGTGGTGCCTCGGAAGTGGATGGCACCCCCCCTATATCCCTGCTTGGAGGTGGGTTCTGGAGAAACACTTCTTCATCTTGGGCTTTGTCGGCTGAAGGCATATGCTGCTCTTTGCTGTTGGTTTCTTGTGCATCTGTGTCTTCTGGGGGACCGTCGCCAACTAGAGCTGAGACGGCTATCATGTTTGCTTCATAGAATTCTTCTGCTGAGAAACCCAACCCAGGGTGCTGGGTAATCTTCAGGAGTTCCCTATCCAGGTTCGGTGGATACCACAGCTTCTTGAACATCTGATTCTGACTTTTGGTCTGGAAGAAGGGCAGCTGTTGCCCTCTGGCCATTTTCACCACTCTGCTGGATATATTCGGAAGTCCCATGATTGGGCCGACCGGGTCACGGATTTCTTCGGGGAATTTACAATCATCATCCCCTTTCACTAGATGTTCATTAGCCACATAGAACATCGTAGGTGGGCCCTCTGGGTTGGGCACCTCCCAGATCTTCAAGAATTCTACTGTTTGACAGTCTAAATCTGTGGGTGGCTTCGTGATCCCTGGAGGGACCTTCACATACCCGGGTAAATCCTCGAGCTTCGGCACTCCTGTCTCGAGGTAAATATTGGAGGGGATGGCTCGAACCACGCCTCCGACTTTAGAAATGTGTGACACTTCCTGCAGTGCCACATAGTCAGGCGGTGGTGGAGGGAACCAGTCTTTGTCCTCCGCTATCTCCTTCCCTTTGCTTTGAGTCGGCTGGGGATTCTGCTTCGGCTCCTCCATGTAAAGTGCAGCATCGAGAAGGTGGCATTCAAACACCTCAAAGGGGTGTAAGTCTGTGAATATTCTTTCTTCTTTTCCATTCCGGAAGTACTTAATGCACTGGTGCAGGGTTGAAGACACTACCCGATTCTGATGCAGCCACGGTCAGCCGAGCAATGCTTTATATGTGGTATCGGAGTTGATGACGTGGAACTGCACTTTGGTGGTGAAGTCTCCTAGTGACAGCTCGAACTCTGCTACACCCATGGGAACTTCAGACTTCTGGTTGAACCTAGTTATCTTCATATCCCTGACCTTGATCAGGTGCACATTGAAGTAATGTTTCTGGTAAACCTGGTAGGAGAGTATGTTTACTGCTGCCCCTGTATCGACCAAGATCCTGTTTATAGGCTGGCCATTCAACTGCCCCCTCATGTACAAGGGTCTATTGTGGCTGACCGAAGGAAAGAGCATGTCTTCTTCGGTGAAGGTGATGGTTGTTCCCAACTGCATCTCAGCAAAATAGCTTTCATAATGCGCCGGGGTTTACAGAGCCGCAATGACAGCCTGCCTGGTTTCCTCATCCAGGGAGAGTATCTCCCAGACACTGAATCTTGCTGGGATTCTTTTCAATTGTTTCAATATCCGAGTGCCGGCTCGGACGTTAGCTAACTTTGCTTCTTCGGCTTTGCTATGCTTGCCATGTTCTGGTGCCGGAGGAGTCGGCGGGGAAGATAGTTTATCTTCTTCGGAGGCCGCCCGGCTCCGGCTTGCTTGGTCGACTGGATCTTTCATTTGCATGGGCTGGGCCACAGGGGCGGCACCCTCATCATCTTTATTCGCCAGAGGGGGCGTTCCCGAGGTGGAGGCAAGAGTGCTCTTCTTTGCGAGCAAAAATTCGGCGAACGAGGGTACCACTTCGCCTGCTGCATCTTCAGGGTAGAGGCCCGATGGAGGCGGGATTGCTGCGCCCTTCACTTCAGGTTCGGGGATTTGGTATGGCCGCTCGCCCCTGAATATAATATTATGATTGGCTGGGGGCAGACATCCCCACCTTCTCCCAGACCTGGTGACATATTGGGAAGTAGAGGCCTCGGCTTGGTTTGCCTCGACAGGCGCGAAGCATATTTCTTCCTCTCCCTCCTCTTCGGCCATATTGAATAAGGCCGACAAGGTATTGCAAGACAAAATGTTGCATTTTATTTTATTCTTCAGCTTCTTCTTCTTTTTCTTCTTCTCTTCTTTTACAGCTGGAAGCTGTTCTCGGGGAAGTTCATCCCATATGCCGGTTTCTTGTGTTTCGGCTTCAGCTTCTTCAGCCAATTTTAGAGATTCAAAATGTTCCCAAGGGACATATTCCTTCAGCTGCACTGGTTGGATCTTGGGTTGTTCATATTCTTTTAACCCGTCAATGACCGCCTGCAGCCGTTTAACTGCCGGGCTGACTTGCGTGTGCATCCGCAACAAGAGTGGCTTTTTCCTGTTGTCAGTCATTCTTCGGAGGACCAACTGAGGAGCAGTTTCATACCAAACTGGGGTTACAACCGGTGGTGGTGGCTGAGGCGTGACGCCATGAATTCGGACTCCCGGGGTAGGGCGGGATGTCGACTTTCTTCTTGTCTTCTTTTGCACCATCTGCCAATCTCACTGGTTCTCTGTGGGAGCGAGAACAAATGCCTCATAGGTGTGCTTTGTACAAGTATCTGACACTTCTTCGGGCTGTTGTTGGTATAAGGATATCATATTTACGGTTGCCCCCAGCACTGGCAACTCATGCGGGTGGGGCGGGTCCACCTTGTGTTCGCCCATCTGGAGCTCTCCCTTCCTGATCATGCCTTCAATGATGTCTTTGAAGACATAACAGTCTTCGAGGGTGTGCCCGAGCATCTGATGGTACGGAAAAAATCGAGGATCATCTTTCCTCTTGATGTCACTGGGTCTCTTCGGCTCCGGGAGAGTAATTTTGTTATATTTGGTGGCCCACTCGAAGATGACCCGGGTCTTCTCCTTCGGGAAGGAGTAAAGTTTCTTCATTCTTGACCGCAAGGAGGCGGCCTCTTGTTGTTCAGCCTGCTTGGCCGGAGGAGCACTGGTGACTCCTTTATCAGTGTCCTTCTGCTTCTCGAAATCCTTGAAGTCGACAGTGTTGACTTCTTTGGGCACGGACTGCTTCTCAATTGATTTTCCCTTTTGGGCTGAGGTGGCCGGTGTGGAAGAGTATTTGGAGAGGTAGGACTCAATTTCCACCACCACATTATTTAATCGATCAAATGACTTGATCTCCATCCCGATCATCTTCTTGAAAACTTCACGCTTCAAATTCTGCTTGCAGATCTGAACCGCATCTTCTTGGTGTGGTGGGCGCCTACACCTCATGCTGAGGTTCCGCCATCTCTTGATGAATTCTAGGGCAGTTTCATCATTCTTCTACCTGGTTGCATAGAGCTCGGCTACTGTGACCTCTCTTTTGGTGACGTGGAACCGCTCCCAAAATTTTCTTTGCAAATCTGGCCAGTCGTTAACAGACCCCGCCGGCAAGTTTGAGTACCATTCGAAGGCGAGCCCTGTGAGCGAGGACCCGAAGAACTTCAGTAGGTACGATTCATCAGTCGCTAGATCGCCCATCACATTGACGTAATAGGCTATGTGTTCCTTCGGTGACCCCTGGCCATTAAATTTGTCAAACTTTGGCGGCTTACTGACGCCAGGAGGCAATCTCTTCCCCGCATGATGGATAGGGTAGGGTACCTTGTAAACATCATATGAGGCATATTCTTCACTTCCCCGATTGGCCAGCTTCATCTCGACTATCTGCTCGATCATGAGCTTGTTAGCCGTTGCCAGATCCACTGCTTCTGGGTAGAAATGAGCCGACTGCATCTGTGGCGTCGTCAACACCGTCGCCTGGGGTATAGTGGCGGTACCTTGCTGTTGAGGAGCCGAAGGGGTCATTGGGGCCGTGCCCCCAGCATAGTTGGGGATTGGCTGAGAGGCCGTCACCTGGGGTGAACCCTCAAATTCTCCAGCGCCTTGCTTGGATGTTTCTGGAGGCGGTTCAACCTGCTTCGAGGTGGAAGCATGCATGGTCAGTTCGCCCACCTGTCGCTTCAGAGCTTCGATCTCCTGTCGATAGGCTTGAAGCAGCATCAGCATCGCCGGGTCGGGGGTGGATGGGCTAGGAGCTTGGCCTCCCCCTTCTGTCAGAGTATCTAGAGAAGGTGCTACCCTTTCTCCTTCATCCCCAGCGGTAATCACGTTCGCCGCCATGGCGACCGCATCTGAACTTGTTTCGCCGGCGAGGGCTTGTATTATCTCAGTTGCGGCTGCTCCTCTTCTGGTGAGGGGACCCGGCCTGTCAGCCAGCCTGGCCATCTCTTCTTGGTCTTCAGGGAGTGCTCCATATTGGCTGGCCACTCCGGCCATATTGTAGGTATAAACCCGCATCTTTTTGTTTCTTTGGGCCACCTCCCTGGTTGACTGTCTAGGAAAAGTTAGCCTATCAAACACCGAGACTCTTGGTGGAGCTTCTTTACAGAGGGGCGACCCATAGCACCCTGATCCTCATCTTCGATATCTTTCGGGTTAACTTGTTGCTTCTGGTTTCTTTCAGCATCATTCATGGCTTCTAGGAGCCGCGAGTTCCCAAGAGGGTGTTTCCAAGGCCACGGAGATATCCCCTCACGGCTTGAGTGATGTCATCTTCTCCCTGGCTGGGGTAGACAGTTGGTGGTGATGCTTGCACTGGCGGTCTATAGGCGAGACGCCTCCGCTCGTGCATCATGCTGTATCTTCCTTCCTTCAAATAGATGTTCGCCTGCCGACCGTGAGCACGGAAGGCAGATCTTCGAGACGCTTGAGCCGACGCCTCAATCTTCTCTTCTTTATCTTCCTTCACCTTTTTCTTGAGCCGGTCAGTCCTGACGAGCTCCAATTGGGTTGAGGCTGGGGCTCGCCTGTTGGGGACCCATGCTTGCTTGAATTTAGTCGACTTCTGGGCCGACTCTTGCTTTGGCATGGACCTGATGTGGTCCCCTTGCTCTCGAGCCAGTGCTTGGAATTGGTTGTGCACCGGCACCATCGGGATTACCCTATCTGGCGAGATCGTGGCCTGACGGCCATTCAGGTACACTCGGACTCCTCCGATCATTACGGATTTGCCCGAGAGGGAAAGTCGGCCTTGCGGCGTGCTAGTGGTTCTCCTTGCCGCCCTCCTGGCAGCCGAGGTGCACTTCTTCTTCACTTCAATGTGGTGGACATAGTAGCCCACCATCTTCATAGCTTCGAGTGTCGCCTCCACGGGGGCGACGGGCTCAACCTCCTTGACATCCAAGAGGTCCACGAACATAACCCCGAGGAAGTTGGGGAAGCCAACGACCGGGGGAAAGTCACCGAACTGGATCGGCACTGCCAAGTAGCCATGCTTCGCATGGCTCGCCACAACCAATGGACCGAAAGTGACAGCCATTGGTTCTTCAGAAATGAATCCCTCCTGCAATTTCACAAATGCGGAAGTTAAGACTTCGGAAAAGGCCATTGGGCCCCTAATCTCGGCGAAAAGATGAGAGGTAGTCCAGTCCCACCGGGCGTGCCAGCTTGTGGAACGCACTGGATTTCGTTGGATGAAAATATCATGTGTATTGGGATATCGGTGGTTATATCGATTCGAGACCATCTGTCCCACCGGGCGTGCCAGCTTGTGGAACGCACTGGATTTCGTTGGACGAAAATATCGTGGGTGTTCTTTTTATCAGTTTATCGATTTATCTAGTGCGAGGGCGTGCCAGTCACCTAGGTGACAATGTGTTCGGGCTTCATGACTGGAGTGGTCCGAAGCCCGGGGTGCGCTCCATCTGACTAATCAGACGATTGTGGATATCGGGTCGGGACTGGAGACCCGCCGCGCCATAAAGGCCACGACGTTAATTACATCCCCTCGGAGAGGGGAAGACCTCTGATTAATCGCCAAGAAAGGGGGCCTCATGGCCCAAACATCAATTTTTCATTAAAGCATGCGATTTGGGTTAACATAATCTAAACCCTCCGCATCGATATGCAAAACGGTGTTCAAAGCCATACAAATACTTGCTGCGAGTGCGGCAAATTTAATGCAAGTGCGGGATTAGATCCCGGTATATATATATATCAGTCACTAACGGACCATCCAGTGTTCGGTCGAGAGTCCATATTCGAAGCATCGAAGGTAACAACAAAGACATTCGGATATCTACCGTAGGTACGGCACGTTTCATGTGGGTGCGGGATCGGATCCCGGAAGAAGTGGGTCAAGCTGATGGACTATCGGCCCAAGAGGTGCACGGATCATGACCATGTCGGGGATCCCGAGGTCCACGTCCAACACCACGGGGCATCATTACACAATCCGGGGGAGCGGGTTGTTAAGTGTAAAGCCAAAACTCGACAACGTGCGCCCTCGCACGCGGATCGACCTGCCCGGTCAGGTCGCGGGGGTCAAGGGGGCAGCGCCCCTTGCGGGGGTTTCCAGGGGCAGCACCCCCGGAACAAAATTTGGATTATGGTGGAGGGGAAACTTTTGATTAGTTTTATTCATTAGCTTTAATTCTTTTCTCTCATTTGATTAAGCATTTTCTCCCTTTCAGGCGTGCCGGTTTAAGGAAGCAACGGGGACGGGGCGCGCCGGATTAGTATCAAGAGGAGGGCGCCGTTTTAGGGTCCAAGGGAGGAAATGGGGGCACCGTTTTAAGGTGAACAGTGAAAGAGATGGAGAGGAGGCGCGCCATTTTAAGGACGTTAGGGGGGGGGGCGCCGGTTTTGTGGCCACGCCGTTTTAAGGGTTGAACAAGGGGGGGAGGTGCCATGGGGCGCGCCGGGTAGAGGCTTCCACGGGGGCGCGCCGTTTTAATGGTTAAACAAGGTAGGAGGGCGCGCCGGGTAGAGAGGCTCCCATGGGGGCGCGCCGTTTTAGTGTTCAAAGGAAATGGGGGGTTACGAGAGTGGTGTTAAATCGGCGCGATGAGGGGTGACCGCGCCGGATTGGGCCACGCCGAGACAGCTTCAAAGAGATTTTATTTCAACCCTTTTATGCTCTATTTCTTGTTTCTTTGAACTGTAAGTCGGTTTATTGATTAGTTGTTCATCTTATGGATGGATTATGTTTACGGAAAGAAGATTTAAGTGTTTTAATCGTTTGTTTAGGCGGATTAGCGTGATGATTCAAGTGTTTTGTTTAGGGGGTTCAGTTCACAGAGTTTACTGTGCGTTTCTTTTCTTTCACCCGTGGGCAAGTTCTATGATACATTTATTCATTGTTCTTGGTGTTCTTGTATGTTCTTGACCCTGACAAAAATCGGGCAGCACCTCCCCTAGATCGGGGCTTGTCGGAGAGGAGCGAAGGCCACCAAACGGATTGCTCCGGGGTGACCCTCAAAAATCGGAGTGGCCTTACGGCGGTCCGAACCCATGTGTGAGTGTGGAGCGCTCGAGGGCTAGCCTTCAAGAGCGACCACGACTCACGGGCAATGATCCCTCAAAGGGGAACGAGTGGGGAGGGAGATCAGAAACACTGGAGGCCAAGTAGAAAGGGGGCTACAGCCTGAACGTATTCCGAAAGGGGAGAAGAAGATGAAACATATCAAAAAAAGGATCTCCCGAAGGATCATTTTCATTTCACCGTGAGGGGGTGCAAATACATGGGCTCTTCATGCATCCAAAGAAAGGAAGCAAAGGGAAGAATACATCGGAGGAAAGAAAAAGAAACAAATGGGAGGGGAGAACTGTGTCTCCCTCACCTCACTCTCTGCTCTCTCCCTTTCTTTTTGCTCTCTCTTCACTTCACTCTCACAGGAACACTGGCTTCGGGCTTCAAGGGATTTCTCTCAGAAGAAAGCTTCCGCTTAGTAGGCTTCCAAGAGTTGTCCCTCTTCTCCAACCGATCAAAGTTCCCCGTGGTGGGCTTTTTATAGGGGCCAGTGGCCCTGTCGAAGGGAGAGCCCCCCCCCCTTATTTCTCTTTATTTCTTCTTCTTTCCATCTTGCTTCGCCTGCAACGCCTCTGCCGTGTCGCCGTGTCGAGTGCCGTTGTCGTGGACGTCACCTCCGCCGAGGCTACAGTGTGATCGGGAGGGGGGCAGAGGCATGGCCTCCTCCTCTGCTGGCATATCCATTGCGAGACACGCCACTTTCATCATTTGCAGGAGAATGGGCGGCCGACGGACGAAGTGAGCGTTTGACGGTGCAGGGCTCGAGAGTTTCCATTTGAAGAACATGTTTGGATGCCCAACGGATCGAAGCAGACCTTTTGCCATTTTAAGCAGTTCATCGACGTGCTGTTCGCAGGAAACAGGGGACCGTATTGATGACGGGATGGCTTCACTGCACGCCGGAAGCGCTTCAGATAATATGTTTAGGGGTTAAAACGGCGCCATATTCAAAGGGGTGCCGTTTTAAGCAAAGATGAAGGCCCTTCTAGCGCGCCGTGTAGCCAAAGAAAGAAAAAGGGGCGCGCCGTTTTAAAGGGGGGGGGGGCGCCGTTTTAAGGCGCGCCGTTTTAAAGCCCCATCGTGCCGTTTTAAGCACTAAACGGATTCTTCTCGAAGTCGCGGCCATTTTACGTGAATGTCGACATTCCCGGAAGGTTCCGGTTGCTATGTATGACCTCTACAATGTTCCATTCGCAGTCTTTGGGGCCCGGTCCCAGACTCTGCGTGACTTTCGGTGCACGTCGGGCTGTGTCGGAGTCCCCGACTCTTCTTCGATTCGGCTCTCGGCACGGCCGGCTATAGAGTTGTGGCCGTATCTTCCGCCCGAGGGGCTCCCTCATCGGCTAGCGGACCACCAAGCGAGTCCTCATCCTGATCAGGCGAGGCATGAGGTTTATTCGGCATTTCTATCTTCAGCTCGCTCTCGAGTGTCGAGACGTGCATGCCGTATGATCATCATCGACATTTTTTGACGTCCACAATTATCCTTCCCCGCTGTATTCGTACCTTCACCCCGGTCATCTGCATAAAAACCCCCGCAACAAAGAGGATGGCACGCCCGATGGGACGTCTCCCGCCTTCCTTCTATTTGCTGAAGAAAAGCCTGTGCCAGCCCTAAAGTCTTGGTGCTCTTTTCCTTTCCTTGAAGGAGAGGCAGAGAAGGGTACTCGCGCGCATTTTCCAGCAGCTCTCAGTTCGTGTTTCGACTGCCGGACCACGCCCGGTGACTGTCAGCGACCGTCGCCTCCCTAGTCACCAGTGTTCTAGTACTTCAGCGACCATGGCGGCCGTTACTTATGGCCCCATTGTCATCACCACCCATCCACGGGTGGGTTATTTGGCGACACCGATTGCTTTCGATAGCTTCGCCCCTATCTTTGGATCGCCCTACTTCTTGGGCGTGATCCCTGTGGCTGCTCCGCAGTTGATCCCAGTTCCTCTGCCGACTCTCGTGGCCAATAGGCCACGCACATCGCCAATACCGGTGGCCCACCCGAGGACCCCGTTGGGGATCGCCACCGCCGGCCCCCCTATGGGTCCCCGGCCGTCCCCAGCCCGGACATGTGTCAGCTCTCCGGCCCAGCTCCGACTGACCTCCAGCACGGGCTCAGCACCCCAGACTTCGATCACTACTCTAGCACTCCGTTCGGGACATCTGCCCTGAGCCCCAGCAAAGCTGGCACCCGACGCGGGCTCCCAGCCCCGCGTTCGCGGCCCCCCAGTATCTTACTTGGGCTCTCGGTTCCGAGTCCCAACCAAATCTGCTCTCCCCGCAGGTCTTCCACCTAGGGGACGAGGTTCCTCAGCATCTTCCTTGGGCCTCTAACCCCGAGTCCCAGTCAAGCCGGCATCCGATACGGGCTCTCTTGATGTGGGACGGGACGCGAACCTGGGACTCTAGCTCGCAGATGTCCCCATGCGAGGGAAACGCGGGATCTGCATGGTTGAGGAACAGGCAATGAGTCAAGGGTACTCGGCTCTTCCGTGCTGGGATCGAGTCACGGGACGGGTCACGCTCTCACTCACTCTCGCAGTAGTGATAAAATTTGGAACGGGCTAGTTATTCTAACACTCAAGCAGCGGCATATAGAAGTATACGAACTGAGCAAAATGCGAAGAGAGGAGCGGACACGATACCTCCACGCGCAGGGCGTGGGGAAGATGACCCCGACCGAACTCGTACTCCCGGTATACAAATATTACAATAATTACAGAAATAAATTTATCGCCCACTCCACGCAGGGAGGTAAAGGGCTACAATATGGGGTCCGGGAGTAGCAAACTCGGGTTGACGGGCAGCAATTTGGGCCGGAGACGGGCTGCTGGTCCGACTCGGTACTGTTCCAACTCGGTACAACAAGGGAACTCAGCAACTGGGACAGCGGCTTCCGGTCGACTCCTTGCGGCGGCGACTGAAGGGGACGCTTCTGGTGGGTTTCCGAGTGATCTCCGGGAGCGGCGGCGGCCGAGAGTACGCCGACGTATTTTTCGAGGAATTAATTCCCGGACTGAGTTACTGGCCTGTCCACGAATCTGCTCTGCGCGTCTTCACAAAAAGATTTCTTGCGGCCAGATCCGATGTCAGATCGACAGAAACTTGGTATCGATGGATAGAGGACTCAGAGGGCTACGACATATAATTTTCTCATATCAATCAAGTGAATGAATTGAAAATTAAAATGACTGTTCCTCAGGACAGAATGAGTTTCCCCTAATAATGAATTTTGACCGAAGGGAAAACAATAGATCTAGACTCCATAAAAATTATTATGGAAGGGGGGGTATGTAAGGGACACGTATGAATTTTTTGGGGATTTTAGAAGATGTATAAGGGGGTGGGAAAAATATGGGATCAGTGATCTATCCCGCAGATCTGCTGATTGGCAGACTATCAGGGGTGGAATGAAAATAGCGGGAAAAATACCAAACGAGACCTAAATGGGGCAAAATCTATATTGCGGGAAAGATAACAGAGAGAGGAAGAAGCTCTCAAACTCGCAGCTCGATCAGAGCTGGGAGTTGGGAGAACCGACCTCTTCTTCAGCTTGATGTTCTAGAACTCGGAGTTATGGACAGCAGGAAGGATGATGGCTTGTGGCGGCTTGATGGCGGCTCCGACGGTGGCACGAACGGCGGTGGTGGAGCTTCACACTCCAGAGGGAAGATAGAAAATTGGATTCACTCAAATTTTGAGGGCTTCACACCCTGGATCTAGAAGGTAGAGAGGAAGAACAAGCAAGAACAAGAGAGAGCTAGAGAGAGAGAGGGGCGCCCATGGCAAATTTTCTTTAATTTTTCATCATTAATTGTACAAAATGGAAAATACAAGGAATATATAGAAATGTACAAATGACCTTAACTACCCCTAGATCTAGGGTTAGGGAGGGGTAAATAAGGGATATCATTTTCTTCCCCCATGTGGTCAAATGGCCACATTAAATAAAAATACAACATGTAATATAATATACTAAATGGGGGGCGCCCCCTTGACTATGGGGTACCCAAATTTGAATTTTCATTTTTTTGTCCCCCCCATGGTCCAAGTCCAATTTTGGACTTTGAACTAGCCCCACATGGGCCCTAGAACCTAGGTGGACCAATGAGGAGGAGGGTGGGGGACCCTGATGGACCTACTAGACTTTTACAAATAAACCCAAAGACTTTAAAGACTAACCCTTTGGCTTATAAAGCCTTACAATTGCAAACCCAATTAGCCAAGGATATAAACATAAACAAAAGGACACAAATTCAAAATAAAAAGTTAGTGCCCGGTGTTGTTTCCCATCAATTCTCCCCGGATGGGAAGAACTCGACCCCGTTAAGTAAGGGGTGCGGCTGCTGGTGTGGCTCCGGAGGATCTGTCACCGACCAGGTAGCGCGGAGTACGCTCCACTCCAAGTAATCATCACCTGCTCATCCCGTATATATTCGATATGCACATGCTACTGTGGGAATGGGGTAGAGGTGGACACTCCGGGGTGGGGTCACTCTCAAAGGAAGGAGACGGCTCAATGACTCATTAGGAATCACCGTTGGGTCCCTTTATGTGATGAGATCCGATATGCTGAGGTAGAGCCGATCCCAAATTCTGGCAAGTCTACAACGTACGCATAAGATCCGACTTGCCTCACACTAGAGAGGGACTGACAACGCGAGCTGACATGAAACCGACTAGACTCGATGCATGCAGACTCACTATGCACTCGACAATCTTGACAAAAATAAAGAAAAACACGGTCTCACACATGACCCGAAACAAACCTACTGTTAGTCCAACCCATACACATGCAATGGTGGACCAGGACATCCGAATGTGTGCCTTGCATAAACTAGATGCAATCGATTGTTGACGGAATGGGGGACTCCTAGACATCCTAGTATGCTCCTAGCATGTGGCTGCCTGTTGGATTTGGGAGACTTAGGAGGGCTAGGAGATCCAAAGTTTCCTTCTTCCTTTCCCCAATGAACGGACTCCTTGCGGAGTGTAGGTGGACTAGCCTGTGGGGAAGGGGAGCGATAATGGACTTCCCTAACAAGATGGAATGGATAAAGTGGGTCATAAGGCTCACTAGGGAAGGGGTTGAAGGGATCAAAGATAAAGTGGGTCATTTAAAACCATGATTGGCGTCTTCGCAAGCAGGCGTTGATTAACTGACGCCCCACCAAATGGGCGTTGATTACTTTAAATTCTTTTCAGATATTCCGTCAACTCCATGAAATGACGCCTTAATGGAAGTCGTGCCCTGACCAAATGACGCCTCCGTGCGTTGCCATCAATCGTAAACAGTAATGATTACTCTCATCACATCAATCAAAATCTCCCATTAATTCTCTGACGACAGCTCAATTTCCCATGCAATGTAAAATGACGCCTTCACTCACTGCCGTCAAATCTTGGAATAGCGCCTTGGACATGGCCGTCAATCATCCAAATGACGACATGGATTATGGCGTCAATTCTTTTCGAATATAACCGCCCTACTTTCCTCTTTTTCTTCTCCTTCCTTCGTTACTCCTTCCTCTTCTTCTTTCCTTTGTTCTTTGCTACTCTCCACCGAACCCTAACCGTGGCTTTCATTCCATCTTCCATCTCTCTCAACCCCTAATCTCACTCTCATTCTCGAACCCCTCTCATGGCTGGCCCAGGCAAACGACAACGGGTCATGGCCCCCGATGTCGTCGACCTTGGTGATGACCAACCTGTCAGGGAGGAAGTTCCTCCCACGGCGGCCGGAGAAACTCCACCAGCGGAGCACGGTGAAGAAGGAGAAGAAACAGCTGAAGAAGAAGGAGGAGAAGGAGAAGGAGAAGACAACGGAGAGGGCGAAAAAGAAGAAGGAGAAGACGAGGAAGACGATGATGAAGATGACAACGAGGAAGATGATGACGAGGAAGAAGACGAAGAAGAAGCACCAGCAACAGCAGTTCCCTGTCCTCGCCAGCCGCTGCGAGGAGGCCTGATGGCACCGGAGCGAAGCAAGGTGATGCGGGACGGAATGAGGAGACGACGCTATATGAGACGGACACGACTCGACCAGCAATGACACGACTACTAGAGCGACCTCGGCTCGACACTAAGAGCTCCTATAGGCTACACATCGCTAACAGAAGTGCAAACTCACTCGTCGTCCCATGCGAGGGAAAGCGTGGATCGTGCGCGGTTAAGGAACCGGCAGAGTTCAAGGTAGTCTGACTCAACTTCTGAACTCGGATCGAGTCGCGGGACGGGTCACTCTCACACTCACAGTGGCGACATGAACACACGGGCTAGGAACCTACACTCTCGCAGCGGCATAAGACCGTATACTAGCTAAGCAATGTAACACCGAGAAGTTTAGACCGTTACCTCCATGCACCCGGCGTGGCGAAGACAACCCCGGCCAATTACGGACTCCCGGTTAAACAATGTTACAGCAATACAATAATTTGACCCACTCCACGCAGGGAGGTAAAAGGTCACTTGCGGGGCCTGGGAATCACGCGAATTGGGTTGACGGGCAGCATCTTGATGTCGCCCGGCGGTGCCGAACTCCGCGTTTTCGTGCTGTCCGGACGGCGGGCTCTACGGGTCCGTGGGGCCCACGGATGGCGTTGTCCTGTCGGCCTGCTGGGGTGGGGCCCAATGGGATGGAGACCCCTGGTGGTGCGCCTCCTCGGACGGCGGTCGGTCGGAAACATCGATCAGTGGCCGATCGGCCCCGATTCCCAACTCTTGAACTAGCTGCCCACGGATTTCAGGTTCTGTTTTCCAGCGCGCGCTCCGGCGAGAATGGCCGCTGCGATCAATCCCGACGTCGGATCGGGGCGCATGAGCTATCGTTGGAAAGCTCTCTTGAAACCCTTCGATATAGGATCAGAGGGAACTACTGGATCTAGTCGGATCTGGACTTTATTGAATTTACAAATTCCTCTTGTACAGTACCCGAAACCTCAGATCTGCAGGTGAGTTGTCTGAGAACTGTCGTTGACCGCATGGTAGATGGCCGATTCAGCTCCTGAGATCTTCATCAAAGTGGTAGGGTTTTGAACAAGGAAACCGGAGATATTTTTTGTGGAAGGATTGGAGGAGGGTATGTTTTGTTATGATTTTTTCACTGGAGGGTGGTCGGATCTGGGAACAGGTGGACAGCACTATAGCTAGCTCTGAAAATGAAAATTGAAAAATAGGTGGAGGGCTGATCAAAATTCAAGAAACTTCGTGGAGGGAGGGGTTGATGGACAGAACGCCCAGTAAAATTGATAGCCCCATGGAAAATCAAAACATGGGTCGGAGTTAGGAAACTCAGACGGACTGCCACAGTGGACAGAAAGCAGCCAGATCTGGTGGAAGAGGGAGAACAAAATCGGAAAAATAGGAAAAGGGATCTGGAAGCTCTGCCAATTTTTATGGGATGTTGGAAACATCCCCAGAACTCACCCTCAAAATTTGGGAACCAACAGATCTCGGAGTTGGAAGCTGGAATTCCGGGATCAGCTGGCTATTTGGTGAAGACAGATTTCCGACGAACTTGATGGCGGTGCGGTGGCGGCTCGTGGCGGCGGCGATGATGACCGGAACCGATAGGGGAGGAGTCACACCTCTAGAAGGCAGCCTTCACAGCTGCAAGGGGGAGAGGGAGGAGAGAGGAGGGGTGCGCCCAAGGGCTGCTCCAAGGAATTTCCAAGTTCAAATGGCATTAATTCATCAAAATGGAAAAATACAAGCTTATATAGGTTACATATCTAATCCATCCTCAACCGTTGGATCTAGGGATGGGAGATGGAGGGCTGGGATTGCATGTGACCATCCAAATAAAAAATAAATTAAAAAAATAAAGGGGGGGGGCGGCCTATTGACTAGAATGGCAATGGGGGACATGGTAGGTGGGGATGGGTTAGAATTGTTGACCTTCTTGGTCCAATGTCCCCCATTTGGCCCACCCTTCTAGAAGCCACCATTTGAATGGTTGACCGACCCCACATGGGGCCCTAGGACTGTGGTGGATCAATGAGAGGGGGCCTGAGGGTCCCGTGGGGCCCAGGGGTCCCATTTTACAAATAAGCCCCTCTTACAATCAAAATTACATACCGAATAAAATGAAGTAAACACACATTAAACACAAATAAAGTCTAACTAAATATGATAAATGTCGGGACTCAAGGGGGAGTCTCCAGGCTGTCTCCGAGCCAGATGGACGCTGAGGTGGCTCGAGTCGTGCTCCGCGTACGGTACTGGTGGCTCGTCGGCTCGTGCCTCTCGCGTGCTCTGGTGTCCGCACCAATTCTCCCCGGGTGGGAGAAACTTGACCCCTGTCGAGTAAGGGTCTGCATCACTCTGGTATCGCTCCAGAAGGTCCGGATCAATCCGCTGCAACTCGCCATGCGTGATCAACGTGTCCTCGGTAGCGGGCCGTCCTCTCCATCGCACTAGGTAGCGCGGGTAGGATCCACTCCTGGTAATTGTCACATGCTCATCCAGTATATGATCGGTATGCTCACGCTGCCGTGACAGAGGGGCTGGAGGTGGACACTCAGGTGTGGGGTCACTCTCAATGGGAGGAGATGGCTCAAAAGGCTCACTAGGGATCACTGCTGGGTCCCTATATGCAACTAGATCCGAAATATTAAAAGTAGAGCTTATACCGTATTTCTCGGGTAGGTCCACAAGATAATCATTAGATCCAACGTGTTTCAACACTCTAAATGGACCGGCTCCGCGAGCTTGCAACTTCTTAACGATTACAGAGGGAAACCGTTCAGGTCTTACCCTGATCATGACATATTCGCCCCCTTGAAACTCTCGGTGGTGTCGGTGAGCATCGGCTAGCTCTTTGTAACGCGCATTGCTGACCTTAATGTGACGACGGACGTCATCATGCAGACTCCTAACATGCCTAACGAAAAGAAAAACACACAGATGCACACACGACCCTACACAAACCTAATGTTAGTCAAACCCAATCACATGTAAGGTGGTCCAGGACATCCGAATGTGTGCCATGCATGCATTTGACATAACAGGAGGTTAATGTCATGGTGGACTCCTAGACATCCTACGATGCACCAATCATGGATATTTGGTTTGGATGTGGGAAGTCCGGGAGGTTTGGGTGGTTTGGGTGGACCGGGGGAACGAAAGTATTCATTACCCCCAAATGACGGTTCGGACCTATTGCCATGTGAAGGTTGCCAGGCCTGAGTAGGAGGAGTGTGATAGTGTACTTCCTTAAAGAGGTGGAATGGAGGTGGTGGGCCAAGGGGCCCACGAAGAAAGGGATCGAAGGGATCAAAGAATGTGTGACCCCTCGATATGGATTCCCTCATCTCAAGATCCCATGTGTGGAAGTCTAGAAGGTGTTGTTGATCTCCTTCATTCATGAAGGGAGATGAGATGGTGGGGGTATGATGGTGGACCCTCTCAAAAAGGTGGAGTAAATATGGTGGGTCACGGGGTCCACAAGAGAATGGGTCGAAGGGATCAAAGAAGGTATGACCCCTCAGACTAGGCTTCCACAAATCACTATCCCACATGTGGAAATCTTGGAGGTGTAAATGATCACCTTCATTCATTGTGAGAGGTGGGACGACAGTCATAGGTAGAAAGTAAGATTCCTCCCTTGGGAAAATGGGAATGAAGTCGGGCTCGGCCGGCATAGGGAGGAGTAGAAGAACCTCCGTGGTAACATGACCCACGGTGTACACGGAGGTGATGGACCCTAAAGCGGGATGAGTGAAACTACGACCTGTGGGTCGGTCGAAGCCTGGAGCCAACAAGTGCGTAAATGTCAATTGCCGGTCTAACCCTTTAAGAAGGTCATCCAATGTATCCACATAGTGATTAGACCGGAAGGTGGTGTGAAACGGATTGATTGGCACCAGAGGTAGGATAGGGTCCATAGATGGGAGGGGAGATAGGGCCAGGCCATTCTTAAGCCAGCTAAGGAGTGGCTCGGCTATAAGTAGCTTTCCCGTTAGAAACACGGGTAGCTGTGACTGAGGTGGCTCCGAATAAAGATCGGAGAGTGAGGCGTCTCCAACCCTTTTGTCCCCTAGGGCTAGAGGTGTCCGAGTGGGACACTGCCCGGTAAAGTGGCCAATCCCCTGGCAGCGATAACACTACTGTCATGATCCACTACGCTCCTTGATAAGTGTGTCCTTACACTACCAGAAAAAGCGGGATTTCAGACGGAATTTTCAGACGGAAATTTCAGACGGAAATTTCCGTCTGAAATTTGTGACGAATTTTTTTCCGTCGGAAATCCCGTCTGAAATTTGCAATTACACACCGAATTTCAGACGGAAATTGTGACGGAAAATATTCCGTCACAAATTTCAGACGGAATTTGGGACGGAAAATTTAATCTGTCAGAAATTTATGACCAAGAATTTGTGACGGCCACATTTGTGACGGAACCGTCTGACAATCCGTCACAAATGTGTCTTCTCACGGATTTTCAGACGGAAATTAATCCGTCACAAAATTTTTGCGCCCCCAATCCGTCGTAAATGTGCCTTTGCGACGGATTGGGGGCACAAACATTTTGTGACGGATTAATTTCCGTCTGAAAATCCGTGAGAAGACACATTTGTGACGGATTGTCAGACGGATCCGTCATAAATGTGGTCGTCACAAATTCTTGGTCATAAATTTCTGACAGATTAAATTTTTCGTCCCAAATTCCGTCTGAAATTTGTGACGGAATATTTTCCGTCACAATTTCCGTCTGAAATTCGGTGTGTAATTGCAAATTTCAGACGGGATTTCCGACGGAAAAAAATCCGTCACGAATTTCAGACGAAAATTTCCGTCTGAAATTTCCGTCTGAAAATTCCGTCTGAAATCCCGCTTTTTCTGGTAGTGTATCCTCCTGACGGATAGGGGGTGCAGGCAATGGGACTCTCGTGGGTAGGGGAAGAGGATCCACTATGATGGAGAGAGGACTTTGGGATTGCACCTTAGATGGCAACGGGTTGGGGCTACCGATTGCTACCTCCTTAGGCTCATGTAGGAGTACATCACTAAGAGTACGTGTCCTATCCACCCCATCCAACCGGTCCAAAATCATTTGCATAAGTTCGGCAACGGAGTGGGTTGGAATAGGGATATCATGGTGGACTCGCCCATAGTCAACCGTCCTAGGATTGGGTCTTGGCTCATCTACGTGTAGGGCTCTTTGCCTCCGACTAGGACCCACTTGGTTGGAAGTGAATGGGTGGGGCCGGTTGGAGGTGACCGGTTGGGGCACGTAGACCTTCCTAAGCTCTCTCTTCATGTCCCACCATGATTCGATGGGCCATTACCTCCTAACCTCTCTCAAGCGCTCAATGTGGTCCCAGTTTTCGGTAGCCTCGTGTAGAAGCCTCTCCTTGGCAAAATAGAATTGCCCAGCTTTGGACATGGTATAACAATCAAAGTATGTGTCCATGGCAGCCTCCCACTTGAGGTAGTTGCCCGGGCCATTGGAGCCATAAAAATCCGAGGCTTCGGGCCTACGGAAGTGGAGTGGGTGGTTGCCAAGCCCATGGGTGGACCAACGGCCATATTGCCCGGGTGATGGGGAATCCATGGGAAATTGGGGAACTACATGTTAGACATGCCGACACTTGGACAAGACCGACTGACTCTTATTGGACTACACACGAACTAGGAGACACAAACTGATGCAAACACAGACTAATGTATCTAGACCTAAGCCCATATCCGGTACGTGGCGGAGTTAATCGATCCGAAGATCACTCCCGCAAGTGTGCGACCTCCCGATAGGCGTAGCCTAACGTTCGGACAACACCTTTTAAGATACCGAATTATCGGGATGAAATGTAATTTTAAAACACCTTTTTTTTTGTTTTGAAAATAGTGATGATCCTAGACTTGACTTAGACCATGATGCATGCAAGACTTATGCAAGACTACCCTAGACTCAACTCGCTCTGATACCAAACTGATGCGGGACGGACTGAGGAGACGACGCTATATGAGATGGACACGACTCGACGAGCAACAACACGACTACTAGAGCAACCTCGGCTCGACACTAAGAGCTCCTATAGGCTACACATCGCTAACAGAAGTGTAAACTCACTCGTCGTCCCATGCGAGGGAAAGCGTGGATCGTGCGCGGTTAAGGAACCGGCAGAGTTCAAGGTAGTCTGACTCAACTTCCGGACTCAGATCGAGTCGCGGGACTGGTCACTCTCACACTCACAGCGGCGACATGAACACACGGGCTAGGAACCTACACTCTCGCAGCGGCATAAGACCGTATACTAGCTAAGCAAAGTAACACCGAGAAGTTTAGACCGTTACCTCCACGTACCCGGCGTGGCGAAGATAACCCCGGCCAATTGCGGACTCCCGGTTGAACAATGTTACAGCAATACAATAATTTGACCCACTCCACGTAGGGAGGTAAAAGGTCACATGCGGGGCCCGGGAATCAAGCAAATTGGGTTGACGGGCAGCATCTTGATGTCGCCCGGCGGTGCCGAACTCCGCGTTTTCGTGCTGTCCGGACGGCGGGCTCTACGGGTCCGTGGGGCCCACGGATGGCGCTGTCCTGTCGGCCTGCTGGGGTGGGGCCCAATGGGATGGAGACCCCTGGTGGCACGCCTCCTCGGGTGGCAGTCGGTCGGAAACACCGATCGGTGGCCGATCGGCCCCGATTCCCAACTCTTGAACTAGCTGCCCACGGATTTCAGGTTCTATTTTCCAGCGCGCGCTCCGGCGAGAATGGCCGCTGCGATCAATCCCGACGTCGGATCGGGGCGCATGAGCTATCGTTGGAAAGATCTCTTGAAACCCTTCGATCTAGGCTCAGAGGAAACTACTGGATCTGGTCGGATCTGGACTTTACTGAATTTACAAGTTTCTATTGTATAGTACCCGAAACCTCAGAACTGCAGGTGAGTTGTCTGAGAACTGCCGTTGACCGCATGGTAGATGGCCGATTCAGCTCCTGAGCTCTTCATCAAAGTGGTAGGGTTTTGAACAAGGAAACTGGAGATATTTTTTGTGGAAGGATTGGGGGAGGTTATGATTGGTTATGATGTTTTCACTGGAGGGTGGTCGGATCTGGGAATAGGTGGACAGCACTGTATCTATCTATGAAAATGAATTTTGAAAAATAGGTGTATGGATGATAAAAATTTAAGAAAATTCGTGGAGGGAGGAGTTGATGGACAGAACCCCCAGTAAAATTGACAGCCCCATGGAAAATCAAAACATGGGTCGGAGTTAGGAAACTCAGACGGACTGCCACAGTGGACAGAAAGTAGCCAGATCTGGTGGAAGAGGGAGAACGAAATGGGAAAAATAGGAAAAGGGATCTGGAAGCTCTACCAATTTTTATGGGATGTGGGAAACACCTCCAAAACTCACCCTCAAAATTTGGGAACCAACATATCTCGGAGTTGGGAGCTGGAATTCCGGGATCAGCTGGCTGTTTGGTGAAGACAGATTTCCGACGAACTTGATGGCGGTGCGGTGGCGGCTCGTGGCGGCGGCGATGATGACCGGAACCGATAGGGGAGGAGTCACACCTCCAGAAGGCAGCTTTCACAGTTGCAAGGGGGAGAGGGAGGAGAGAGGAGGGGTGTGCCCAAGGGCTGCTCCAAGGAATTTCCAAGTTCAAATGGCATTAATTCATCAAAATGGAAAAATACAAGCTTATATAGGTTACATATCTAATCCATCCTCAACCGTTGGATCTAGGGATGGGAGATGGAGGGCTGGGATTGCATGTGACCATCCACATAAAAGAATAAATTAAAAAAATAAAGGGGGGGGCGGCCTATTGACTAGAATGGCAAGGGGGGACATGGTAGGTGGGGATGGGTTGGAATTGTTGACCTTCTTGGTCCAATGTCCCCAATTTGGCCAACCCTTCTAGAAGCCACCATTTGAATGGTTGACCGACCCCACATGGGGCCCTAGGACTGAGGTGGATCAATGGGAGGGGGCCTGGGGGTCCCGTGGGGCCCAGGGGTCCCATTTTACAAATAAGCCCCTCTTACAATCAAAATTACATACCGAATAAAATGAAGTAAACACACATTAAACACAAATAAAGTCTAACTAAATATGATAAATGCCGGGACTCAAGGGGGAGTCTCCAGGCTGTCTCCGAGCCAGATGGACGGTGAAGTGGCTTGAGTCGTGCTCTGCGTACGGTACTGGTGGCTCACCGGCTCGTGCCTCTCGCGTGCTCTGGTGTCCGCACCACAAGGTAGGTCTTTTCATCATTTTTTTATTTATTTTCCATTTTTCTTTCAATTTTCATGGCTCTCGGTGAAGGGAAAATGGTGAACCAGTAAACCAGAGAAATGACGCCCCTTGAGGCGTTGTCAATTCAAACGACGACCTACAGCAGGTCGTCAATTCATTTTCCTTGCCATTTTCTGAAAATAGATAATTCACGAAATAACGCCCTGACCCTTGTCGTTAATTGAAAAGCCCATTTTTATTCATCATTTCCGTTCAGCAAATCAACATGCCATTTTATTTCAATATATCTATTTTTTATTATTTTTATTTCATATTTTTGTGGGTTCAAAACACTGGACAAAGCAACGCCACCTATAGGGGCGTAAATTCAGCATACAATGGCCACTTGGGTGGTCATCAATTTTTTTTATTTTTATGAACCAAACTAGCGAGACAGAAACACCCTCAGAAATAGCGCCCCCCACAGGGGCGTCAATTCATCAAATGACGGCCGCAGGCCGGTCGCCAATTCAGACAGTGAACAACAAATGAATTTTCCCTTGCATAAATATAAATATATTTATATGCTCTATTTATTTGGGAGGGATTGATGCGGACTCGGATTTCATGGGTCCAAGTCCGGGCAGCTTATTACGGGTTACCAGATTTCCAGAGAGCTAGGATAGAGGCAATGAGGTTTGGCCCTTTCCTTAGCATTGAGCCCATCTACCCCGACCTACCCTTGATCCAGGTTCTGAGAGAGAGATGGGATAGGAATAGCCGGGCATTTTTGATACCCTGGGGACATATGGTACCGAGTTTGGAGGACTTCGCCCGGATCATCGGGTTGAGAGTAGATGGAGAGGTAGTCAGTGGAGTGACCCTTCCAGATTACGGGGAGTTAGCCTGGAGACTGTTAGGGCTAGAGACGATAGCAGAGACCCCTAGGGAGTGTAGGACCATCTACCGCACTGACCTGACCATAGCTATGGGATTAGGAGACTCTAGGCAGAGGCCGAGGGAGTCCCTGGAGCAGTTTTCACAAAGATTGATTGGGAGATCCCGGGCTGCCTACTGCCAGGACCCGGCTCAGAGGGAGCGAGCGGATAGAGATTTGAGGAGGTTTCTATTCTTGATGCTCGGGAGGCTATTGCTAAGCACGAAGGGGGATATCATCAACTGCAGATTCTTGGGCATCCTCGAGGACCTGGAGGGAGTATGGAGGTATGCATGGGGAGCCACCCTGCTGGCGCACCTGATGGCGGATCTGTCCACGGGGACAGGCCGAGAGACGATGGTCAGTGGCTTCTCACCTTTTCTTCAGGTATGCATGTCTATTTATCTATTTAAATGCTTATGATTATGATTATGCAAGTTTACTAATACAATTGATGGATGCAGGTGTGGAGCCACTTATACATGCCGATGGGCAGTGCCGATCCTTGACCTGGAGACGAGGGGGCCTTCCCACTAGCATGACGTTGGTTACCGCTCGTGACTAGAGCGCCACACGCTTACGAGTTGCGTGTTCTTCGGCGGGAGTTCCGTGACTACCCCGCTTCACTGGTACGCGTGTTAAATATGATGTAATTTTCTTTCATTTCCTACTTTATGATATGATGATATGATATGCATATGAATGATATATGATGACATGATGTGAATGCAGGTGGTTTGGAGGCCCTACCAGGGTATGACCGAGGAGGGTCAGCCTTGGATCATAGCGGGCCGACCTTGCTTTGGGCGTGAGCTTTGGGTTCACTGTCTGAACGAGATCGAGCCATTACGGCTTAGGCTGGCGATTAGGACCCTCGGCCTACACCAGGAGTGGGTCGAGGTTGGAGTGCCCCACGGGATAGGACGAAAGACCCGCGAACCCACGAAGATGACCGACTGGCGGATCCGGTTCGCGGACTAGTACGCCGACTGGCAGCGCGGTGGGACACGGGTCACTTCACAGGCGGCAGACAATTCAGAGTACGTCTGGCGCTACTAGGAGGTTTACACTGGTCGACCCCAGATGAGGGTCGCAGGGGTATGTATGAATGCATTTTCTTTTCTTTTTCTGTAAGTGATATGTGTCTATTATGCAACTAATATGTAATGAATGCAGGATGCACGAGATGTGGCGGCGATGGACATGCAGGTCCATCTTCACAGCTTGGAGGCCCGGCTTGCAGCCATACGGGCGGATCTGGAGACCTTGGTGAGTGCAATTATCTATATGCAAATAATTCCTGAATTATTGATGATTAGCCACTAACAATCTTAATGAATGCAACGTGCCTAGGAGGGCCTTCCAGCTGGAGGGGGCCGAGTACAGAGACCACTGCACTAGAGGAGCAGCTCGCAAGAGCAGTTGCGCGGGCCGAGATGGCGGAGTGCGACCTTACAGCACGGGTAAGTTTAAAACCAAACTCATAAATGCATTTGATTATATCATTATGTGCTTGTAAAAAATTTATGTTTTTACAGACTGAGGAGCTTCGAGCCACGATTACTTGCGTCGAGGCTGGACATCGTGACCTGGCTGCATGGGTTAGTTCGTAAAAACAATATCCATGTGCATTATTTACTTTCACAACTTCAATGATGTTAATATGATGTGATGCATGCAGGTCACAGAGCTAGCAGAGGCGAGGAGGCAGATAGCACTAGCGTACACCGAGGTCGCCATCCGTGATCAACGTGTGGCAGAGCTAGTGGAGACGCAGAGGCAGCACGGAGAATTTCCGCGCGAGGTGACAGAGATGAGGCTCCTCTTAGAGATGGAGAGGAGAGAGTGTGACCGAGAGAGGGAGGAGCGGATGGTGCATGAGCATGAGCTCGCGGACTTGAGGACGCAGTTGGGCGCCTCACAGGAGCGGTTACGAGTGACAGAGGAGCGCCTCCAGAGAGGCCGAGAGCGGGTGCAAGCCGCGGGACATTCCAGCGCCTTTGCCAGCATGGCTTACTTAGCGGGTTCCTCGACGAGGCTGAGGAACGAGGCGGAGGAGCAGGCTCGAGCTTCAGCTGCTTCCCAGGGGTCCATGCCCCCTCCACGGGCTCGCCACCAGGACGAGGGTGAGGCAAAGAGCAGGAGAGAGGAGGGTGGAGGCGAGAGCTAGAGAGACTTGTACTCTTTCACCTGCATATCTTGTACTCATATATATATATATATGAGATTTTGATGTTACCTAAGTTTGTCGATTTGAGCACTCATGCACTTGACTTGCTTTTCTTTTCTTGCGCCTGCAACACTTAAATAAACAGATTAATTCATCTGTTCGGCTTGGCCCCTTGCTCAAATAAGCAAGGGGTTGTCACTATTTGACCTTGATGACAGGTCAAGGGGCCAAGCCTTTAATTAATCAAGACAAATATCAAAGATATAGGAGAAATGCAACATGCAAACCAGCAAATGCAAACTTGAAATAAAAGAATGTTCACACAATAAATGCAACCAAGCAAATGATATAGCAAAAGGAAGAGCAGTGGACTTCTTCAAGAAATTTCTCTCTTTTTTTTTCATTTTACCTCTTTTTCTTTCTTTTTTGTTTTCTTTTAAATGACTACTCGACAAAAGCCATTTATTATGGAATCGACGCCCACGCGCACGGGCGTTGATTGAAAAACCATTTTTTCTTTTAATTTTCTATTTTGAAAATGGCGGCATGCACACCGCCGCTAATCAAATAAATGACGCCCTTGCACACTGGCGTGAATTTAAAAAATCATTTTTTTGTTTTGAAAATGACGACATGTTGACTGACGCTAATTATGTAAATGACGCCCCGAAAGAAGATGTTAATTAATTAAAAATATTTTTTTGTTTGTGAGGCTTAGCATGGCATAGAAAGGTCTTGAAATCATACACAATCATCATCTTAAATTCATTAACCATTCTTGAATGACTTAACAAAAGGTCAACGTGTTTGATGACATGTGTTTTTACTCATATCCTCTTGCGGCCCATCCTTCTTAGTCGGTCTTTGCCATCCTTTGAGCTTCTAACATACCATAAAGGGGGAGATGAAGAATAAATTGAGGAAACTTACGAGAGATTTCAGAGAACTAGAAGCTTCCCTCCCCTACCCTAGTGTCTGTTGGGGTTCGATCTTTGGCTTAGGGAAATTTTATTATATTTTTGCCTTTATTCATGCATGCTTACGACCAGGGTTTTCCCTGTGGGGACTTTGCCCTCTTGTCATGCTTTTCTTTGCACTTCTTTTTTCCTTTTTTTCTTTTAAACAAATAAAAACCTAATTGTACTTGGGCTTTGCAGTATTGTTCCCTTTTGGGCCTTGACTTCCACCTACTAGGGCGGCGGGTAGGTTTGGTTAGCTTTCCTTGACTCATACTCCCTCTCGTGAACCGAAGAGAAGAGAATATGTGACATTTTTACACTCTTAGTTTGGCTCTGACCTTCCTCAAATTTTGAGCCGCTTGAGTTTAAGAGCAAAACGTGTGGTGTGTGCAGGTATTGACCCTACGTTAAATTATCAGGACTGAAGAATGAATTAAGGATTTTGATTTTTTGGGTTCCGTGACCTATGCACCATGCCAGCTTGCAATTCTTCAATTTTCTAATTTTTTCCATTTTTTCTTTTTTCTTTTTTTTATTTTCTTATATTTACTTTTTGTTTATTTTCAAAGACTTAAGGGTAGTACTTTTTCAAATACAAACCGTTCCAAGGGTAAGCCAGTTCTTCCCCTTTAGCGTTAACCAGTTTATAAGCATTGCCAGGATAAGCTTCTTTTATTACGTAAGGCCCTTCCCAATTCGGTTGGAGTTTTGAACGAGGTCCACCTGATTTTACAAAAATCCTTTTGATTACCATTTCACCGACTTTAATTTTTCTCTCAATTACTTTCTTTTGATAAAAACGTGAAAGCCTATTTTGATAAGCGCGCTCATACTCGGCAGCGGCCAAACGTTTCTCATCCAAGAGCTCCAACTGAGCAAGGAGAGATTCTCGACGTTCATTAATAGAGAACTCCTTGTCCAATTGTACTCTAAGAGAAGGAAGAAGAATCTCATAAGGGACTACCACCTCCATTCCATAAGTAAGGGCGAAAGGAGTTTGCCCAGTAGGAGTACGAATGGAAGTGCGGTAGGCCCAAAGAGCTTCCACCATCTTTTCTGACCAATCTGCGAATTTATTAGTCTCACACATTTTCTTGATGATTTTTATCAAAGTTTTGTTTGTTACCTCTGCTTGTCCATTGCCCTGCGGATAATAAGGAGATGAATGATGCAATGCAATGTTGTACTTGTTGCAGAGATCCTGAAGCTCTTGAGAGATGAATTGTGGTCCATTGTCGGTGACAATGATACTTGGGATGCCGAATCTTGCAATGATATTCTTCATTATGAACTTGCAGACGGTTGACGCTTTGATCTCCGCGTACGCTTCCGCTTCCGCCCACTTGGTGAAGTACTCCGTGGTCATGAGTATAAATGATTTCAGTTTTGTGAGGAGGTTTGAATCACCAAGAGGTCCAATGATATCGAAAGCCCACATGGAGAAAGGCCATGGGGAGGACATAGGATGGAGTGAAGAAGTAGGAGAATGAATTTTATCAGCGTGTAGTTGGCACTTGACACACCTTCGAACATAGATAGAACAGTCCTCTTCTAGAGTGGGCCAATAGAAGCCTAATCTAAAGATTTTCTTAGCTAGCATCTGGCTATTGACATGACCCCCACACACTCCCGAATGCGCCTCTTCCACGACCTTCCAAGATTCGTCATCATCGAGGCATCTAAGTAAAATTCCAGTGAGACCTCTTCTATAGAGCATACCTCCAACCAGGGTGTATATCTGAGAAACTCTTCTAATGACTTTCTTCTCTTCAGCCGTGGCCTCTTCAGGATAAGATTGATCTTGGCAATACTTAGCAATTTCGTAATACCACGGCTTCTCTTCATCATCCATCTCTTCCTCTAGATCTAACAACATGATCTCCTTGTTCTCAGTGATTCCACCTTCCTTAAACTTCTTGAGCACCTCCTCCTTAATACTAAGGAATGCTGGATCTTTAATAGCAGGAGTGAGACGCTTGTGAACAATGATAGAATGGAAGTCCCTTTCAGGAAGGAAAACCAAAGAGGATGCAAGAGAAGCAAGAGCATCAGCTAGAATGTTCTGATCTGAAGGAACATGGACGAAGATTAGTTTGGTGAAAAGTTTGGCATAAGCAGAAGCCAATTCCTGATAGGGTTTAAGTTTAGGATTGAGCGTGTGACATTTGGTGAGCACTTGGTGAAGAATAAGCTGACTATCACCTACAATCCACAATTGGGTAACACCGAATTGATGAGCGGCCTGTAGACCGACAAGAAGAGCCTCATACTCAGCTATATTATTTGTAACTGGAAATGCGAGCTGAGAGGCAAGCGGAATAGTGATACCCTCAGGTGATAGGAGAACAATGCCGATCCCCTTTCCTTGTGAATTCCGAGCTCCATCAAAATGTAATGTCCACATCGAATCAGACTGATTTCCGGACATTAGTTCCTCATCTGGAAACTCCGAGCGAACAGGGTCAAATCTAGGGAGAGGGTGATGAGCAAGATGTTCTGCTATGGCATAGCCTTTAATCACTTTTTACTGAATGTAGATGATATCAAACTGAGAAAGGAAGCTTTGCCATCGTGCCGAACGGTCAGTAAGGATAGATTTTTCAAGGAGAAACTTGATAGGATTCATACGAGCTATAAGATGAACCTCGTGAGCTAAGAAATAATGCTTCAACTTCTGCACTACCCAGACTAAAGCAGCACAAGTCTTCTCCATGGCTGAGTACTTCTGCTCACAGGGGTTAAGAAGCTTAGACAAGTAGTAGGCTGCCCTCTCCTTTCCTTCTTCATCAACTTGCGCCAAGACAGCACCTACAGAGTCATCCAGAACAGAAACATAAAGAATAAGCGGTTTACCTGGAATCGGCGGCCTCAAGACAGGGGGATTGGCTAAATAATCCTTTAGTCCGTCAAAGGCTGCCTGACACTTGTCGTCCCAATTAAATTTGACTCCCGGCTTGGTAAGCTCGTAAAATGGCCTACACCTTTGTGAATGCTGGGAGACAAAGCGGCGAATGAACTGCAACCTCCCGATCAATCCTCGGACTTCCTTCAAATTCCTGGGTAGAGGCATATCTCTTATTACCCTTGCCTTATTGGGATCAATCTCAATACCCCTTTTTCTAACAATGAATCCAAGCAATTTTCCCGATGAAACACCAAACACGCACTTCTTGGGGTTCATCTTCAACTGATACTCCCGTGCTCTTTGCAAGACCTTGGCCAGAATCCCAGGATGCTCAATCATTGTTCTTGATTTCACTACCAGGTCATCAACGTACACCTCTATAAAAATGTGGATCATGTCATGAAAGATTGCCATCATGGCCCTTTGGTAAGTGGCTCCGGCATTCTTGAGCCCAAACGGCATGACCACATAACAATACGTTCCCCAAGGTGTAGTGAACGAGGTCTTATCCTGATCCTCCTCAGCCAAGCGGATCTGATTATAGCCAGAGAAGCCATCCATAAAAGAGAGGGTCTCGTACCTTGCCATATTATCAGTCAGCACATCTATGTGAGGGAGGGGGAAATCATCCTTAGGACACACGCGGTTAAGGTCCCAGAAGTCTATGCAAATTCTGACTCTTCCGTCCTTCTTTATTACTGGGATGATGTTAGCCACCCAATTGGGGTAGAAGATGACTCTAATAAATCTAGCCTTATGAAGCTTGTCGACCTCTTCTTTCATCTTTAAAGTCATGTGAGGGTGGAAACGTCTTAACCGCTGCTTGATCGGGACGGATCCTAGCTTAAGTGTGAGACGGTGTTCAACAAGCGCAGGGTTCAGACCCGACATATCCTCGTAACTCCATGCAAATGTGTCCTTATATTCTTGAAGAACTAGAATGAGCGCCTCTTCTTTGGAAGGCGGCAAATTTTTACTGATGAGGACAATCCTAGGGCTTTCCTCGGTACCCAGATTGATCTCTTTGGTGGGTTCTTCCACTAAGGCTAATGGTTCGTCAAATCTCCTCTTGCCACTAGCAAAAGCATCAGCCTCGTCCTCATATTCTTTGTAATCTTCATCCCCCTCTTCAATAGGGTCTTCATCATTCATGATCTTATAAACACCAAACCCTTCATCTATAGAGCACATATCCTCACATTCTAAATCCGACAGGAGTACTGGATCCTCTAGAAACTCGGGAAGGGCCAAACATGCCAAGCATCTTCTAACTAGATCTAGCAAGAACCTACGGGAAATCTGTCTACCCTTGGCTTTCTTATGAACATCTACCCCAAGACTCTTGGAAGAAGAGGGAGAGGAACAAGATGACAAGCTAGACGAACTACCCTGACCTAGAGGAGGAAGAGAAGAAGAAGAGGAAGACGCAGCAGGTACAGGAGGAGATACAGGAGACGCCTCCTCACTAGAGGAGAAAAGGAGGTCCACTAACGAACCTTGAAAGAGCGGCCCTTGGATTGGGGCACACTCTTGAGCAAGATAGGAGGTCTCTTCAATAGAGATGAAAGATCGGAACGTTTCAATTTTGGTGTTTTTTTTTCGTTTTCAAGAATAAAGCAATGAGAGGAAGGGGTAGGAGGTGGTGTTGAAAGTGAAAGATTAGAGAAAGATTGGAGAAGAGATTGCCCACGCGGGGGCGCAATGGAGAGTTGAGAAAACTGCTCGAGGAGCAAAGGAGGAATTGAAGAAACTTGAAAGAAATTCGGAGAAAGAGTAATCAAGACCTTGGGTGGTCTAGGAATATGAGGGAACAACATCTTGGAGCACCAGAAAGTGATAAGTGACGGGTGTATGGAATTGAGAGAGAAAAGGCCAGACCACAGCCTATCCACAGTGAAACCTTCTTCGTATGGCACATCTGGCTCTCCAGTGTCTGTATAGTTACTTAAGAGCTGCCTCTTATCTGTAATCACTGTCGGCTTTTCTATTAACTCATGAATAAGCAGCGGCCGTTCCGGATCTGTCGGCATGAACATACGGCTTAAAGCAATGGTGATGTCATTCATATCAAACCATCTATACCAGTCACATTCCGGGTCATCCATTTTTCTTCTTTTGTCGGGCCTCAAAGACTCCAGAGCTTTGTATGTGACCAACGGGGCTATATGACAAGCAAACTGTCGTGCATGTACATCTTGATGATCTAACATGGAAGTAACCAATGTGGTCTGCTCATCATATTAGGTAGCCCCTTTTACAAAGTGTGTTTACAGGGTCCATGTGAGGGGCTGTCTATCTGTCTTGAGAGTGGAGGTCATAACAGCCCATGGCTCTCCTTCATATTTACCATGTTCCTTGCTTGGCCCTTTGTATCCTAAGCCACCTCGTGGAATGAGCTTGTAATTTTTAATGGGCTTTACTCTACCCTGGAGGTTAGCACCTAGGCCTTTGCCGGTTTTGTATCCCATTTTCATTAAAATATTCCACCCTGGGGTGTTCATCATATTCTTCTTCTTCTTCCCCTTGGAGGCTAGGGGTGTCATTAAAGCTAATGCAAGTGCTGTGATTGGAGGCCTTAACAAATCCTGCCGCGGGTCGGCAACATCTAACACTGAGAGCAAAGGCCTATTGGAAGGCCATATGGAAGGTAATGATGTTGCTGAGTGTATATCTTCTGATGGCAGAATAGGCATGCTTGTAACTTTGATGGTGCGCCCTTTATGAGGAAACTTTATGCATTGGTGATTAGTGGAGGGCACAACATCAACCTCTTGGATATAAGGGCGACCCAAAATGCCATTGAAGGTTGGATCCATGTCCAGAATGTGGAAGTCTGCTGTTATCGAGATTGGACCCAGCCCAACTTTCAGAGTAATCATCCCCAAAGGCGGTTTCTTCGTGTTATCATAGGCAGTCACTGTAATGGTGGATGGCCGAATCTGACTGTCCGAGATGCCACACATCTTCAAAGTGCTTGGCGATAGCACATTAATAGATGCTCCAGTATCCACTAAGCACTATTTAACTGCCACTTTATTGATGTCAACTGTGATACATAGGGCATATTTCCTGGTTGGCTTCAGAGCTAACTCATGCTCATGGAAAATAATAGCTGGCTGACCACATGCCGGTGTCAAAACTGATGTAATCTGTTCAGCTGGAATGTCCTCATTAACCATCACCTTTTGTAAATATTCTTTCAAAGCTTGCTGGTGAACAATGGATCTCTTTATCAACTCTAAAATGGAAATCCTTGCCGGGGTCTTATCTAGGTGCTTTAGCAAGTCATATTGTGTGCCCGGTATGGATTCCTATTCTTGCTCTTGTTCTTCTTGCCCCTGTATGGGCTCTGGCTCCCTTTGCGGAAATACACGATGGAACATCCATCCACTACGGAGCATCATGGTTTGCGATGATCGCGCCTCTGTCGGGTTGTGGGTAGGTGGAGGGTTCGTGGATGAAGATGGGATATTAGGATTGACAGGCGTTGGCGAAGTGACAAAAGAAGGAACCCTTATGGGGGGTCTTGCTGGTTGAGGGATAGCGGTAACAGGAGAGGCAATAGTAGGAGGGGTAGGGGGTGCCTGAATGGCCGAAGGAGATGTAGGCCGAATGAGGAGGGGTCTAGGTAAAAATGAAGGATTTGTAGGTGGCGGAGGATTGGTGGTAGCGGAGGGATTAGGTGTTGGTGAGGGGCGAATAAGGAGTGGCCTAGATGGTGAGAGAGAGGAATTAGTGACGGGAGGGGGAGTTTGTTACGATATGGAAGATGGTGGAGGGTGAATGAGGAGTGGCCTAGTTGGCAAGGGATTAGTGGTGGTGGGGGGAATTTGGTTAGGAGTGCGTAAAAGGGGACGTGAGGGTTGGAGAGAAGGCGTTGGAGGGAGAGGTGTTCTTAAGAGACGGGGTGGTTGGGTTGGAGTTTGATTTAAAGCCCCGACAGAGGCGTTCTCTTCATGCCACCCTTGTCCTCTTTCCACTTCATAGAAGGAGGTAACAGGGTTTACTTGCTGATTCGGAGGGTGCTCCGGCAGGGGATTATGGACAATCCCCATGTCCCGTTGAGGTGCGGGAGCTTGCTGCTGTTGAGGAGGAGGTTGAACTTGCTGCTGAGGCGGCTGCTGAGCCTGTTGCTATCGAGGAGGTCTTCTTTCCTTCAAGGTTGCAATGACTGCCTCATCTCATCCCAATTAATACCGCCCTGATCATTCAAGTCATAGATATAATCTTTAAAATGGAAGTAGTGATCTATATTATGCCCATGCTGTCGATGGAAAACACAATACCGAGAGGTGTCCACATTAGCGGGCCAGGCCGTTCTTTCCTTTGGCAAGGTGAGCAGGTTGGCGGCCATGAGTGCATTAAAAATATCAGGAAGGCTCTCGGGTAATGGAGGGTATTGGCCCCTTTTGGGGCCTAGTGGTCTTCTTGGCTGCTGGGGACCATAGTTGGTGGGTGGCGGCACTTGGTGGTATTGTTGAGGAACTGGTGGGTTTGGGTGGACGGCTTGATTTTGTGGAGGAGGATGGAAGGGTCGAGGGGGAATATTTGCTTGGGGAGCAGGATTAAAGAAGGGGAGTTGTTGTGGGGGTTGTGGAGGTCTTGGGTTAGGGTGGCGGAAAGGTGCGGGGTTGCCAACCACACCCACCTGCTCATTTGTCACGGTGCCCTCGGTTGTGCCACCACTATTGTTAACATTAGTGGTCTTCCTGACCAGCCTTGGTTTCTGTTCAAACATGACCATGATGGGCGAGTCTTTCATTTGGGTCTGTATGTACCTAGCTCTCTCATAGAGCTCTTCCATAGTGCTTAGCCTATTCATGGCCAGAATATGACGGAACTGTGGAGTAGAATTTGATATAATCATTTTAACATGTTCCATTTCTGAAAGTGTGTCTTTTAATTTCTCGGCCATAGCCCTCCACCTATCGGGAAACAGAATGAAGTCTTCCCCAAGCTTCATCTTTTCAGCAACCAGATCTGTGACTAACAAAGACGGACCCACACGGTCCTTATATTTCTATAAAAATTTCCGCTGAACAATATCAAAATCACTGGCTTCAGCCGGCTCCAAGGAATAGAACCATTCGAGTGCCGGACCATCTAGAGACCTTCTAAATAAATAGGCCAGGGAGATCTTGTTGTCCTGCCATAATGAAGTCTCGTACATAAAATCTTTCAAATGAATGAACGGATTACCCGTTCCATTATAGCGCCGAAAATTTGGCATCTCAGAAGGAGGCAAATGGAAAACCGGCAATGTGGGGAGAGAAATCTCTGGAGCATTCTTCGGTGCTGTGACGTTCTTAAGCTGCTCCTCCATACTAGCTATCTTCTGGAGGAGTATGGTGTTGGTGTCGGACTCGACCGGGGCCGGATTGAAAGGGAGCGTATTTGGCATATGCCTCCTTAAGATTTGGGGAGGTGGAGGATATTGGGGCCTAACCACAGAGTGGCTTGCCGGTGGAGCCGGCGTAGCCATGATAGGAGTTGGTGGACATGAAGGAATTTTCTATGAGACCGCCTGGTCATTAAGAGATGGATGGCCACTTGCGGCCTGAGGGGGGTTTGAAGATGAAGGGACAGATTTCCCTTTTAGGGCGGCCTGGACCGCCTGACGTTGGGAATCATCCAATTGAGACAAAGCATGGATCAAATCATTAAGATTAAAAGGTGGGGCAACGTCCCCAGATGTGTTTTGTGTGGTAGGTTGAGCTTGGGAGGAAGGCTCAACCTCTTGAGAAGTGGTATCAACCACATGAACTTGTGAATAATAAGCATGAGAGGGAGCATAATTTCTCTCATAATGGGTGGAATCTTGAGGGGGAACCTCGTAGGATTGGTCAAATTGACCCTCCTCATAACCATCATAGGAATACCCATAGCTGGCCATGTTAATGATTTTACCTGAACGGAGTTGCATTTTCAAGGAGAGGAAAATATTTCAAACCAACAAGTATAAGTAAGAGATAATCACCTAATCAAGCAAATTTTTCACTCAAGTTGTAATGAACCCAAAATTTTAAGTTTCTCTTTTGAGATTAAAGTGGATTTTTTTTTAAATGTGTGATCAATTCTCACTTTTCAATGCGAGTCCTAGTTTCAAGTTTGGGTGTAATCTCCAGGTTAACTAAGTTCTTTCTCTCTCCTTACCAACGTATGGGTTAACTAGACTCCGGGTACTTCAAATGGTACAACCGGCCTAGCGTCCGTGAGGGAATCCACGGGTGCGGAGACTTACGGAGGCCTTGAAAAAGGAATTTCCAGTCCAAAGAGATGGAATGCTCAATGGAGGGTCGTTCCAATTCCAAGAAAAGAGTATGGAATCCTAGCAGTGTAGAGAGAGGAGGTCTCTCAACCAAATGCCCTAGAATGCAAGCTAATGCGGGCATATCAAGTAGTAATAATCAGATAATCAATGATGCAACCAACAGGTGAAGATAACAACAATAACCAAGATTCTGTGAAAACAGAACTAAATGACGACCTGACAGAAGTCGCAGTCTCAATAAACAGCGACTAGGTGTCAGTCACTAATCACTGTAAACAGTGACAAACAGTGAACAGAAAAGTAAAATAGCGCCTTGGTATGAGGCGCTGAATATTCAAATAACGCCTCTGTGGAGAGGCGTCAGATATCAGTGAACAGTGTTCAGGACATGAAAATCAACAATAATGGCAGAATTGACGCCTTGGTGTGAGGCGTTGAATGCAGGAATGACGCCTCTGTGAAGGGGCGTTGATTATAAAAATGATGAAAATACTGGAAAATAAATACAAATAGTGCCTCTGTGAGCGATCGCTGAATGTTAAAATAGCGGCTGCAAGGCAGTCGCTAATCAGTTCTAGAGAACAAAAATCGATGAAAATTAACAGAAATCAAATTTCGTTTCTTAAAAATGTTATGGAAAATTCAAAAATTGGCTAATCCAGTGGGAGATGTGCACGTGGTGCACAAGGGGAGTGTGCTACGTGGAGCACTAAGGAGGGGCACACGTGGGTGCCAAAGGAGGGGCATGCGAGGGTGCCAAAGGGAGGGGCACACGTGGGTGCCGATGGAGAGGTAATCAAAATAAAAATATCAAGGGTCCCACCGTGATCGCCAATTTGTGAACGTGTCACATAGACATTTTAAAAAGAACGGAAATTTAAAATTTCTTTAAGATGCGAGATATTAAGAGAAAAAAAAGGATGGATGGATAAAGTTAAGCATGCATGATGTGGAAATAAAAGAAAAGAATAAAAGGAGCATGTGATGCTCTAAGGAGGGTGATCGCCAGAGGGGTTATCTCAAAAATTAAAAGGATGATCGCATGTACCTTGTGAGAAAGCGGGTGAGATTGTGAGTCCTTCCTTCCTCCTTCTACTGGCCGGCCGATGAAGGGGGTTCTTACTTTGATTACCCTTGCAAGACAAACAAAAATAAACAAATATGGATTAGCCAAAGTGTAGTATCATTACTCTAAAGAGATAAAACTATGCAACATAAGCATGAACACACCTTGTGTGTTTGGTTTAAACCCCTAAGAGGAGTGAAAAGGGTGGGAGTTATGTATGCTATGATGCAAACACGTAGTATAATATGCAGAGGAAAGAACTATATGCAGTGATATATGTATGCTTGAAAGCTAGCCGGATAGCGAGAACCGTGGGTTTGAGATGAGCAATAAGGAAACAAAATAAGAAGGGTGGCCCTTCTACTGTTGCTGCAGCAGTAAAGGGAGAGGGATAGTGCTTCAGCCGCAACAAACAGAGAACCATCGGAGGAAGAAGAAAGAGATCTCCACCGCTGGAGGAAGAAACACCGGAGGAAGAAAGATCTGTAGAAAAAACTGTTAATGCAACAACTAGAAAAAAACTCCTCTCTCTATATCGCGAGGATCTCTCTGTATGTATGTGTAACCTCTCGCATGCGAAGGAAGCTGTGAGGTATTTATAAGGCCAAAAATCCTTATTCAAATAGGATTAAAACAAGGATATCAATCCTCCAGCAAGGATCTCCCTTCCCCAATCGAATATGGTGTTAAAATGAAGAAGGATGCTTCACGGGAAGGTAGTAGATGAAACGGAGACGGAAGCTGAAATGACGACCTCAGGGTGGTCGTTATTTGAAATGATGACCGCGTACGCAGTCGCGGATTCCTGGATCAATTTTTAGAAATAAACGACTTTCCATATTTAAAAATAGGAAATGACGTCTTTTGGAATGGCGTTAATTAATCAACGCCTTAGAAGCTGACGTCAATTCTTTACATTTATTTTGAATGGAATTTTGTAAAATCAAGAAACACCCGTAAATAACGCCTGTGCATTCGGTCGTTGAATATTGAAATAACACCACCCACATCGTCGTCAATTAAATGACGCCCTTCTTCCGGTCGTGAATTATAAATATGATAGAAAAATTCTAAATGAATTAGAAAAATTTCATATTAAGCCAATATTGAAGTCCACTTTGGGGCATCACGTGGTGACATGAGATTTACTAAACATAGTGTCGATTTTAGCGTGTCTACACCTATCCTGCCTTGGCGTCTGCTTTGCAAGGGAGCGAGATGGAATGAGGCGAAAGTGCAACGAGCGAAAATGAAGTAGGAGTGGACTGAAAAGTAGATGCCAAGATGTGATGTGACACGTCTTTGACACTAAGCGAATAAAATCTTTCCAGGATTCTGAATGAAACAGCCTTAGATGATTACGAGAAAGTAATGATCGACTGGACGAAAGAACTAAACTAATGAACCAAATGTGCACACGGGCACGAAAGGAAAGACACCATTGGAGAGCGATTACCAGCCAATGTGGACGTGCTACAGCCAAGGTGAGTTTGCAGAAAAGGTAAAGTGAAATGAGATAGGAATCTAATGAATGAATGCTTTTAAGGAACCAGCCTGAGCGGCTTCAAGGAGAACACAGTACTCAATTTTGAATGGAACATCTCATGTCAACTCAAATTAAGAGCAAGCGGCCCTCATTACTAGCTTAATATGAGGATTTTCATCATTGAAGCTCAAAGTCCTACATGATGCATGCTGGGCTAAAAGAAAATAGAAACAAACTAAGAAATAGAAAATAATCAAGGATAATATTGCTAAACCATCCAGACTTGGTCAGGAATCCAGATTTCTGAGCTGATACTAAGCCAAAACCCGTTTATCCACGTATCAACTCAGAAAGTGGAACCGTCGTCCCAAACCATAGATGACCCAAAGGCCTATCCGTGTGATCAAGACTCCCCTGGAACTATCACTATTTTTGATGAAGGGGAATTCAAATTCCAGGTTCATCAGAACCACAAGGTCCTTGATATGCTATAATAGAGTATGTACCATATAGTAGAAATGCATACATGAGAGGATACAGGGAAGGAATGATGTTACCATACCCGAGCGCCTCGAGACCTGCATAACCTGTTCTTTTCTACGCTTAAAGATCATTAGCTCAACCAGGTTCATTTAACTCAACAAGGATTATATGATAAGATATAGAGTGCAAGTTCATCAAATATCCTCACAACCATAAAATAGGTCAAAAAATATAGCTCAAGAAATGACGACTTCGCAAAGAGGCGCTATAAACACAAATGACGATAGTAGAAATGCCGCTAATTCTTATCAATGTTTAATTTGGAATCGGATTGCAAATGACGCCTGCATGAGGGGGCGTTAAATAAATGATGACACCGAATGGGTCGCTATTCAATAAAATGACGCCAAAAGATCCGTCGTGAATTAACTGCATGTTCCGGCGTTTCGTTCCCTGTTGGGAAACAAAGCTCCAGAGGCATACTTCCACTTAAACTTAAATTGCGCTGTTCCGAACAGCTGCTAGGGCTTCAAACTATTATAAATGGGGCGGTCGTCTGCTAAACCCATTAAACTGCAAACTGTCTGCTAGCCGGTCGAAAGCAGGGATTTTCAACAAAATAGAGAATAGGGATTTTCAACTGAAAGAAGAAGACGGACAAGATGATGATGCAACGACCTTCAATGAAATCAAAAATGGCATTTCCCAAAATTTCTGAAATTGTAGGTCATATTAATGGAAGAATCGCCATGAATCAAGTAAGTGTTAAAATTTATTTAACTTCTATTTTACTCCTTCCTCTCTTCCCAAAGTTCTGATCACTCTCCCTTTTTCTTTCTCTTCTCTTTTCTTTTATTTTTTCAGGACTACCCAAACATACTGGGGGCAAGAAGATACACCAAGAATAAATGGCTACCCCTTCTTCTCTCCAAGCTCTCTTTAGACATGAGGGCTTATCTCTCTAGATGGCACCTCCTAGGCTTAGTGACCCATGCAAAGCACTATGACAATGTACACTTAGATTGGGCCGCCATGGGAGCCCTCATAGAGATATGGCACCCTTCCACTCATACTTTCTTATTTCCTACCTTTGAAGCCACCATACTCTTAGAAGAAGTGGAGATGCTCCTAGGCTTGAAGAGGATGAAGTAAGGAAATGAAGAGAAAATGGCCAACATGCCAAGAAGCATAAGTGCTCATGAGATGCTATCAAGCTTGATCCCAAGCTCCAACATGGTGAACCAAATCAAAGCTACAAAAGGTATCAACCTCATGAAGCTTGCGGCGTGGGTCTACAAGAGAATGGATCAAGCCAAAGAGGATGAATTAGAGAAGGTAATGAAAGCTTTTGTCATATGTTTGGCGGGAGCACTATTATTCCCTTAATTAGAAGATTTTCTAGAAGAAGCACAATTGAGTGCTATTGCTAGCATTTGGGAAGGAGAGAGAATAGGACCGGCGGTGCTAGCCTATCTCTATAGTGGACTTACCTCGGCGGCTATGGGGAGGCCTCTATATGGATCCATGCTCTTATTTTCTAGTTGGGTAGATCTCCACCTAAAATTTGACTCTTGTGAGGAAGTCCAACAAGCCTCTAGAATTTTCTCTAAAAATCCACTCCACTACATGACGGGCTCACTAGGATTGTGTGAGAGAGTGGTGAACCGAGTTCCAAAAGTGAAGAAGAGAGTGGAATGGAGAGAGCACCTAAAGGTGATGCCTAAGAACCTCTTTACATGTGCACCGGGGTTCCTCAAGACACAGAACATCCGCACAAGGCTCTCATCCGGAGTGGAACTTCGGCTTGTGGGCGCCACTGAGCTCATCCTCTACAACGCCCACCGATGTCTACCACAAATCAGCCTCCCACGTCACCACTTTGAAGAGGCATCTCATCTTCCACCTATCAAAGGGAGAGATCTTGGCCCTAATGAAGATGAAGAGGAGATCAAGACTATCCGAGCTCTATGGAAGATCAACAAGCTACATCAACCCATGGAGAGGATTGAGGAGGACAAAGAGCAATGGAAAGCTTATGTAATAGCTCTTAGGGGATTGAGACCCAAGGTGGCTCATTGATGTAACGATGCTTTTCTTTTAATGAAATAAATGATTTTTCCTTAATTGGGCCAAAAAAAGTATTTCATATGATCAATTCCTCTTAATTCAATCAGTTTCTGCATTTCTGTTCTGAGTCGCGACATACAGCAAGCCATCAATTCATCAAACAGTGCCTTCAACCACGTCGTCAATTATTTTAATCAATTTTCAAAAAAACAATTTAAAACCATGATTGGCGCCTTCGCAAGCAGGCGTTGATTAACTGACGCCCCACCAAATGGGAGTTGATTACTTTAAATTCTTTTCAGATATTCTGTTAACTCCATGAAATGACGCCTTAACGGAAGTATATGCTTGCCACCGGATTGCATCCAGTTCCCATGTGCATCAGAAGAGCACAGTGTTGAGTTGCAGACAACTTTTATCGTCACCTTCAAGCGACAACATCGAAACAAGAAGAAGGCTAATAGGGACAAACCCATTATCTTCTATAAGGGAGACATGGTTCCTCAAGCCCCGCCAGATGATGACTTCGTCTTGTCCAAACGAGCTGACAATACCCTTGAAGCAGTCCAGGTACTGGACGACCTACCGCCGCACATTCGGGAAATGCGTCTGAAGCAACACATCCCCCAATGGCAAGGATCCGCACGTCGTGAATATTTCCACCGACTTTGGACCCCTTCCCAGGTCCGGGGGCAACCCCCGTCCTTTCATAAGGATACCAGAGAGCTTGGCTACGACCAAGACCCGGACTTTCACGTTCATTACGCGGTCAATGTCATAGGCTTGACACAGCCGATCGACGATTGGGCTAAAGTCGAGGCCAAATTCGACAGCTCTGGGGACGAGGAGGAGGAGATCCTAATCTCGATCCCCGTCAAAGCCAGCGCTCCAGTCCAAGCAGTCGAGGAACCTTCCTTGCCTCCCTGCAAAGACGTGGGGGTCGAAGAAGCTCCCCCTTCCACCCAGCCAGTCGAAGGACTCAGTTCAACAAACTCTCCTGATGAGGGGGAGATCCCTGATACTAGTTGCGAAGGATTGTTAGCTTTAGCAAGCAACTCCGGAGAAGCCTCAGCAACCCTAGTTAACAACTGCTGGTGAGAAGCTTGCGGCCCAAATCAATCCTTGATGGATGCTAGCAACAACCACTCTCCAGTCCCATCGGCATCAACCAGTGGCTTCGAGAATCAAGAAATGTATGAAGCCGACACCGACGATGAGGATTTCATCGACTTCCAACCTGCTCCTCCCGAGCTAGAAGACGGGGGCCAGGCGACCATTGATGAGCTCGTTGAAATCAACTTGGGCGAAGATGAAGCCCCCCCAGCCCACATTCGTTAGCGCTATCCTCATCGAGGCAGAAAGGCAGGATTACAAGTAACTCCTGCTTGAGTATAAAGAATGCTTCACCTTGACGTACAAGGAGATGCCAGAGCTAGACTCCTCCATAGTGGCGCACGAGCTAGCTATTTCTCCCTCAGTCATGCTAGTCAAATAGTCACAGCGGCACATGCGCCATGAGCTGGAGCTCTAGGTTTCGACCGAAGTCAATAAAATGGCGGAGGTCAACTTCATCGAGTCGTGTATCTATCCGATCTAGTTCGCCAACATAGTCTGCATCTGCGTCGACTTCTGGGACCTCAACAAAGCTTGTCTGAAGGATGACTTCCCAGTTCCAATCACAAAAACAATGGTCGACATGACCACCAGACATGAAGCCTTGTCTTTCATGGACGGGTCGTCCAATTATAACCAAATACAGATGTCCCTCAGGGACAAGAACCACACAACTTTTAGATCCCCCAAAGAGATTTTCAACTACAAGCGCATGCCCTTCGGCTTGAAGAATGCCGGCGCTACTTACCAAAGGGCCATGACCAAAATAATCGATGAAATGCTGCACAATATCGTCGAATGTTACGTTGATGACCTCGTCGTCAAGACTAAAGGCGGGAAGACCATTTGCACGATTTACGCCAAGTCTTCGATTGTCTCTGGCAATACGGGCTCAAGATGAACCCCATGAAATGCGCCTTTGGCGTATCCAGCGGCAGGTTTCTCAGCTTTGTCGTATGATACTGAGGAATCGAGGTGGACCCCAACAAGATCAAAGTAATCTGGGAGCTTCCACCACCCAGCAACCTCACCGAACTTAGGTCCTTCCAAGGAAGACTAACCTACATTCGGAGATTCATCTCTAATCTTTCCGGTCGATGCGTGCCTTTCAGCAAGCTGATGAAGAAATACGCCCCATTCGTATGGGACTCAGAATGCCATGCCGCTTTCAAGCAAATCAAGGAGTACCTCCTTACTCCCCCAGTCCTAGGGGCACCAGTCAAGGGTAAACCCCTTATACTCTACATCGCTACCCTGGATGCTTCACTAGGAGCTCTATTGGTGCAAATCAATGAAGAAGGTAAAGAGCAGCCGCTCTACTACCTTAGCCGGAAACTAATCGGTGCTGAGTACCGCTACTCCTTCATGGAGAAAGTTTGCTTGGAATTGGTATTCGCTATCAAGAAGCTGTGACATTACCTCCTGTCCCATCGAGTCAAGCTCATATCCAAGCACGACCCCCTGAAGTACATCCTCAGACAACCCGTCCTCTCAGGCCGACTGGGAAAGTGGGCTCTCCTGCTAATGGAGTACGACATCACCTATGTCCCCAGAAAGGCAATCAAGGGACATGGTATGGCAGAATTCTTGGCAGCTCATCCAGTACCAGACGACTCACCCTTCAACACGGAGCTCCCTGACGAGGAGTCCCTTGCTGTCCAATCACAACAACCAATTGATCAGAGCGGAGATGTCTTGCATTACCGGCATCAAAACACTCTCACAGCCATCGTACCCTACTGGGAGCTCTACTTCGACGGCGCTTCCCGGAGGATTACCCGGAATAACCAAGACCCAGCCATCATGGTAGGTGCTGCCATCGTTTTCCTGACTCCTTAGGGCAGGGTTTTATATAACTCTTGCGCTCTAATGAAGTCCCTAACCAACAATGAGGCCGAATACGAAGCTCTAGTCATTGGGCTTCAGATGGCTCTCGACATGGGCATTAAATGCCTCAAAGCCTACGGGGACTCTAAGCTAATCGTCCGACAAGTCCTCGGCATCTATGACATGCGGAAGCTAGAGTTGGTCCTGTACCACGCCGTCGTCACCAGACTAACCTAGAAGTTCTATTTCTTTGGAATAGATCATATTCTCAGAAGCAGCAACGCTCAGGCAGATGCCCTGGCAAAATTGGCTGCGGCTATCAAGCTCCCGCCCGAGGGCGAGGTCGACATCATTGTCAAGCACAGAAGACTGATACCGAGCTCACTCGAGGGCAATGCCGGTCTCACTATCTACGAGGTTCATGACCTTGACCAAAACGCTCCTCCAGAAAAAGAAGATTGGCGCGAGCCCATCATCAAGTTCAAGAAAGGGTGGCTCCCTCCTGACCGAGCTCAAAGGGTTCAGCTACTCCACCGAGAAACGTCCTATGAGTTGATTGGTGACTCCCTGTACTAACTTGTCCATGAGAAGGACAAGTCGATTCTCCTAAGATGCGTCTCTCCAGCCACAGCTCGAGCCATTATGTAGGAAGTTCACTCCGAATTGTGCGGTGCGCACTAGGCCGGAGATCAAATGAAGCACAACATCAAGCTCAATGGCTTCTATTGGCCAACCATGTATGTGGATTGCGTCCAGTACGCCCGTACATGCCATCAATGCCAAGCCTTTGGCCTAGTACCCAGAAAACCTCCTAATCCACTACATCCTACAGCCCCCACTTGGCCGTTCGTAGAGTGGGGCATGGACATCGCGGGGCCTTTTCTGCCATCTTCCAAGGGCCATAAATACATCTTGGCCGCCATCGACTACTTCTCTCGCTGGGCGGAGGCCCTCCCCTTGAGGGAGGTCACTGGCAAAGTGGTCACCAGATTTGTCCGGCACAACATCATCTACCGATTCATTACTCCCAGTCGTATAGTGTCAGACAATGGCACACCATTCAAAAATAGGGCCGTATACCAGCTAGCGGCCAAGTTTCACATCGACTGGAGAACTTCTTCGGTCTATAACCCCCAGGCCAACGGCTTAGCGGAAGCCTTCAACAAAACCCCCTGCAAGCTTCTGGCTAAAATGGTTATCCACTGGAAATGTGATTAGGGTGAGAAGGTCTTTGAGGCACTATGGGCCTACCGGATGATCTACAAAACCCCTATGGGGTGTTCGCTATTCTCCCTCGCATACGAGGCAGAAGCCGTTATCCCCATCGAAGTCCAGTTAGCCTCTTATCGTGTGGCGATCCATATCGGCCACGCCGACCCTGACGAAAATGAATACCAGAGAAGGCTAGAGGAGCTGGCCGATCTAGAAGGCAAACGGCTCGAAGCCTACAAACACCTACAAGTATACCAGGCCCGTATGGCGAGAGCCTATGATAAGCTCGTCAGGCAGCGAGCCTTCAAGCAAGGTGACCTCGTCATGATCAAGGAAAAAGAAGTCATGGCGGGGCGCTTCAGTAGAAAACTACAGCCGAATTGGCGAGGTACATACATCATTCACAACGTCTACGAGGGTGGGGCTTACACGGTCATCGACCATAAGGGTCACAAACCCTTCCCACCTCTCAATGGCAAACATATGAAGCTATACTATGCACCTGAACACGAGTTCATGTGCCAGCTAGACTAAGGCGCACGTCCCGGCTACTACCAGTAAAGTCGGCCTTTCCCTACGAAGGGTTTAACTAGTTATTCTTTCCAATCTCCGATTCCCAGCCAAGCAATAGGGCCAGCCAAGCCCTCCCAGAACCACCGCCAGTCATTCTTGGGGGTCAACCCCCCCCCCCCCCCCCCCCCCCGCCTTCATCCTTGCCACGACAAGGGCAAGGACACCTCTACGCCAGCAACAATCCAGCCGTCAGGCTCCCAGGTAAGCAAAAACAAAATAACAAAAAAATGGGGTTAAAAATAGAGATGCCTTGGCAGACCCAGTCACCCTCATCGCAAGGGGGCGACTGGGGGCAAGAAGGCCAATAACCCGGCTGAGGCGAAAACCCAAAAAGGCACCTCAGGCAAAATCGGGAAACCCCTCGACGTGAAAAGCCGCAAGGGCACGCCGAAAAAAGCTAAAGGGGGTCAGCTCTGGCGAAAACCCGAAAGGGCAGTGTGGGGGATGAATTTTTTTATTAAGAAAGATATTTTATTATGGGTTTATTTGGTTTATCTATTAGAGGTTTATTTACGCAGGGCGTGCCAGTCACTGAGTGACAAATTTATTATGCGCACCGTCTGACTGACCAGATGATTATAGGTGATCGTGTCGGGACCCAAAACCCGCCGTACCATGAAGGCTACGGCGTTAATTACACCTCTCCAGAAGAGAGGAAACCCTTGATTAATCGCCAGAATAGAGAGGCCATGGGGCCCATAGAATATGTAAAAGATGTGATTGCGTGCAAGCACACAATGTGGTAGTATTTATTTATTAGGTCGGCTCTCGGTACGTGGTGGAGAACGTAGGTCCGAGGACAACCATTACGCATAGTGAAGGCCTCCGGTCAGGCATAACCCGCCCTTCTGCCAATCACCGTTTGATATACCGAAGAGTCAGCTCATGCCAGCATGCACCAAGGTGATATATATATATATACATGAACATACATAATGCATACAATAAGAGCATGATAGAAAATAGGTTTAAATTAATTAATTTCTTTTACCCGACCCGTGGTCAATTAGGTTGACCAATCCCTGTTATAGAAGGCAAGGGTTGCCCCGGGAATGAATGCGGGGTTAAAACGGCGCAAAAGGAAACAATTGGCTCAAATCCGGCACGGTCAAGCGTAGGTATAGCTTAAAACGGCGCGGGGTAGCGTAGGTAAAAATGCTAAAACGGCGCGGTATGGAGGATGGGCTAAACCGGCGTGGATGGCTTGGGGCGCGCCGGAATAGGGCGCGCCGGAATAGGACCATTTGAAAATCTAAAATTTTGAGTCTAAAGCTAATACGGCGCGGGGGGGTACCGCGCCGTATTAGGGCGCCGGATTAGGCCGTATTAGGCCATTTTCTTGCTATTTTCAACCCGTTTGAGTTCCAGATTTGTTTATTAGCCTCTTTGATGTTAATTGAGTTAATTAATTATTGAACTGGAGGCTTGGATACCCCAGAAGCAGAGTCAAAAGCTCGTGCGAGGTTCATACTCAAGCACAGAGGTTCATTGTTTGAAAGCACATGTTTTATTAAGTCCAAATCACCAGGGTAACTTAGTGTTCGAAGCCTGGCGAAAATTGGGCAGCATCTCCCCCATCCCTGAAGGATTGCAGGGGAGAAGCGGGGTCATACTCACGCGTGGAGTAAGCCCCTAACAAGCCGGACGGCGCAACGGCGGCCAGCGGATCCCAATCGGATAGGAAACCCCGAGGACTAGCCTACGAGGGGCACCATGGTTCCGTGGGTTAAAGCTCGATCGGATGAGATGACCAATAAGAGAAGGAAACCCTGAGGGCTAGCCTACGAGGGGCACACAACCCATGGCCAAATCACGATCCAAAGGGACAACCAGTAGGGAAGGAAAACCCCGAGGGCTAGCCTACGAGGGGCACACATCCCATGGTCACCACAATGCCCCTAAGGACTGTGGGTTTGATATCGGGCTTGGCCCTGTTAGTGTTCACCCTATGGCCCGTAGGGGTTCTCATCACTCACAGATGAGACCCTTCGAACAGGTGGTGTTTCGAAGAAACCAATGGGGTATGTCCCCCTCCCCAGACGATTGAAGTAGAGTTATCAATAATAACCAAGCTGAGACATTCTCGATCATAGACGGAATAAGAATATGGCATCATACAATGACCGATGAGTTATAGAAGTGATGCTCACAGGGGTTAACAGGTTGATGCTCATGGGGTCAGTGGGTTAGCATTGCGAGCTACGATGATGAAGACACAAAGAGCAGCCATCAGGACCATAAGCATATAATGAATGCATAGGCTGTGGAGGTGACCCCGTTCCCTCTGGACTATGAAGAAGTGCAGTGGGGTGTTGACGGGCTCGACCTCATAACGGGAATAGGTAAAGATGCACACACGAGTGTGTCTCTAACCATAAAACTCTCGGCACATATACAGCGAGACATGGCCATTACTCTAGAAGGGAGGATCCCCAGGGAGGGAGTGACATCAATATAGCCTGTATGGCTCCCGGGCATGATCGGTATCACGAGATGAAAACGAAATTCATACACGAGGCGACTGAAAATGTAAATCGAAGGAAAAGTATAAGAAGCGTACGCAGCCGCACAAATCATTCCTTCCATCAACGGGAGAGTAGCTACATGGATCATCACAACCATTCGGCGCGGCCCGACATCGTTGCTCGGCGGCCGTTTCATTAGTTGCAGAGAAGGGATTACATAGGCCAAAGAAATGAAGAGATGGTGAAGGGGGGAGATGGGCTCATGTCATCGCCCCTCCCCCCTCACTTACATTATATCAGAAGAGAGAAACCAGAGAGAATCGTCGGAAGAAAACCATGAAACCCACCTAAGATTCTTCCCTAAAACAGAGTATCGGATGACGGGAGTCTCTTCTCCGGCTCCGGAGATATTCAGGCGAGCAGACGGGGAAGACGGCGGCGAGAGCTCTCAGTGGAAACCCTGCTTCTCCCCCAAGGTTCCTCCCTCCCTCGGACGAACGGGCTCTGATTGGCTCTTTTCAGATCCTTCTCTCGTATTGGCTCTCTCTATTTCTCTTCTCAGGCGATTGACTACTTTCTCCTCTTTTTTGTTGGTCGAACAAGTGTTGCTTTATAGCAACCAGTTAATCCGGCGCCACGGAGGGGCGCGCCGGTGAACATGGCGCCGGGGAAGGAGCTTCTGCCAAGCTTTTGCGCGCCGGAATTGGTGGCGCCGGGGGAGGTGTTCCCCAATTGGTTTTTGGCGCGCCGGATTAGGTGGCGCCATTTTAAGGGGCGCCGATGACCTTTCGTGCGCCGTTTTAGCTTGCTTGCTCGGCGCGGGTCAGCCGATGGGTCCGGGGATGGTTCCGGAAGCCCCCGTTGACTCGTCCTCTCGCCACGGTCCTTGGAAAACCTTGACGGGGCGTTGACGAAGCTCTCGATATGATGAATGGCCTTAATCGAACTTCGTGTGTATCCGGCTCGAGCACGCGGGTCTTCCGCTCACATGGCCTTCGGTACCATAATTTGTGATGCCGGGCCGGCTTCACTTGTATTTGTAGCTTTTTGGTTGCTTCTTCGGGGATGATCCCGAATACTCTCCCGAGCTCCCGGGTCTTGCTTTAGCGGCAGTCTGTTGGAGCTGAGCATCTTGTCTTTTCTTCTTCTTTTTGGTCTCATCTTTTGTTCGGCTTCCGCCATTCTTTCTTTCTTTCTTTTCTTCTCTGTCGGCACAGGAGCACCCGATCAGAACTTAAGACCTGCAGAAGCAGAAGTCAGGAAATATTAGGAATATTTTCAGTGTCAACAAATGCCCCCCACCCGCGGGTCTCGCGACAGAGGGACGAAAGAGCGGGACGTGCGGGTGTAGCCCATGGCCCGTTTGAAAATACTGCATATTTTTTTATTCCATTTCTATTTATCATCATTCATTTATTTCTTATTTCATCATTCATTTTTATTATCTCCTTTTTTTATATATAACCTCATCCAAGCACGCAGGCACTCATCGACTGCAAGCATAGAGTAGATATATGTAGCATAGTTCCCCTATAACAGGGATAGGATAAGGACAGTGCCTACGATTCACGGACAGAGTGCGGCTCACGAAGCACAACTAAGGGAGATGTGCATACGTAAAGGGGATGCCGCGTAGAACATATGCATAGCATAAACCACAATCTACACCCAGGACTATTCCTCCATAGTGTGAAAGTGCAATTATATGGGTAGTGAACCCTAGACATAGGGACGCGCAGACGTTCTGAGTAACACTCGAGGATTACTTTATTGCCTACACATGCATTTGGGACTCTCGGCTTTTGGTAGCTTCGCACAACCCCCTTATTTATTTCTTAATTTTGGGCTTCACCGTTCGGCGTGAGTTTCCTCATGTGTCTCAATGGGGATTCCGGCTACTAGATTCGTCCTTTATTATGATACTATTGTGGATTTCACCGTTTGACGCGAGTCTCCTCATATGTCTCAATGGGGATTCCCGGCTACTAGGATTCATCCTATATTATGGTTTTATGATGGATTTCACCGTTTGACGCGAGTTTCCTCATGTGTCTCAATGGGGATTCCCGGCTACTTGGATTCATCCTTACTTTAATTGTAGGGTTTGCTGCACCGTTTTCGCGCAAGTCTCCTCATTTGTTTCAGTGGGGATTCCTGGCTACTTGGATTCACATTCCACTTATCACTATCATCATTTTTTTTCTTTTTTTTAACGGGGTAGGCAGCTTTTTCCTCACGGTCACCCTTTACGTGAGTGTAGAGATTTGAGCATCCACGAAGTGTTAAGAAGAATTTACGACGTCCCTATGGCTAAGGACCATTGCTCATATTGTGCGCAAAGTGTGGGAGTTTCGCCTAGGGTATATCATGCGAGTTGTGCTAGCAACATGGCTACGACTCTTCCCCTAGCCATATGCACTCACCGAGAATTGGCGTTTCGTTCCTTAGTGTATGCCGTGACGCACACATATCTTTAATCAGGGCAACGTTATTTAGCAAAGGAGTACGCGGCCTTAGAAATTTGAAGGAAGCGTATTAATATTATATTTCAGGCAGACATGCACGTGAGGCAGACAAGCACACAAATCATGCCATGATTATCATTTTTCCTTCTGTTCTTTTTTTTTCTTGCTCTCTTTTTTCTTTCTTCTTCTTTTCTTTCTTTCTTTACTCTCTTTTTTTTTTCTTTTTTTTTTCTTCTCATCTTTTTTTTTCTACTTTTTTTTGTTGTTTTCTCCTTTCTAAAGGGCTTAATGGGCATGCCCGCAATGATTCTGGCGTCGGGAGCCCGATGCCATGGCATTGGAGAGAAGGTGTCATATGTGATGGTAAATCCCTAGAGGGATCACGGGTTGATGTGAAACCAACGGAGATCTTTTCGTTCGTTAGTTCGGACAACAGTTCCGAGCCAAGGGTAAGAGGTTTGTCAGCTTAGACCAAAGGTCATGACGCCGGATGACTTGGCTTAGACGTAAGGTCATGATGCCAAGGGGGAATATGTAATGGCTTAGACATAGAGTCATGACGCCGTACAACTTGGCTTAGGCGTAAGGCCATGATGCCAAGGCAGAACATTTAACGGCCTAGACATAGAGTCATGATGCCGTACAACTTGGCTTAGGCGGAAGGCCATGACGCCAAGGTAGAATATTTAACGGCTTAGACGGAAGGTCATAACGCCAAGGCAGAATATTTACCGGCTTAGGCGGAAAGCCATGATGCCGGACAAGGATATTTAACGGCTTAGATGTAAAGTCATGACGTCGTACAACTTGGCTTAGGCGGAAGGCCATGATGCCAAGGCAGAATATTTTCCAGCTTAGGCGAAAAGCCATGACGCCGGACAAGGATATTTAACGGCTTAGACTTAAAGTCATGACGCCGTACAACTTGGCTTAGGCGGAAGGCCATGACGCCAAGGCAGAATATTTACCGACTTAGGCGAAAAGCCATGATGCCGGACAAGGATAATTAACGACTTAGACGTAAAGTCATGACGCCGTACAACTTGGCTTAGGCGGAAGGCCATGATGTCAAGGCAGAATATTTACCGGTTTAGGCGAAAAGCCATGACGTCGGACAAGGATATTTAACGACTTAGACGTAAAGTCATGACGCCGTACAACTTGGCTTAGGCGGAAGGCCATGACGCCAAGGCAGAATATTTACTGGCTTAGGCGAAAAGCCATGACACCGGACAACTTGGCTTAGGCAGAAGGCCATGACGCTAAGGCAGAATATTTACCGGCTTAGGCGGAAAGCCATGATGCCAGACAAAGATATTTAACGGCTTAGACGAAAAGTCATGACGCCGTACAACTTGGCTTAGGCGGAAGGCCATGACGCCAAGGCAGAATATTTACCGGCTTAGGCGAAAAAGCCATGACGCCGGACGAGGATATTTAAGGGCTTAGACGTAAAGTCATGACGCCGTCGATAGAAGGAGTCTTTTTGTTCTTCAACTGGATGGAAGGGTAGAGTCACAAGCAGAAAGGATCTTTTTGTTTCCTGGCTAGGCGGAAGGCCCGAGCCAAAGGTGAAAGGGTCTTTTTGTTGACTGACTGGACGAAAGGTCCATGCCAGAGGTAGAGGGGTCTTTTTGTTGTATGGTCAGACGGAAGGTCCGAGCCAAAGATGAAAGGGTCTTTTTGTTGACTGACTGGACGAAAGGTCCAAGCTAGAGGTAGAAAGGTATTTTTGTTGTCTGGATGGACAAAAGGATCCAAGCCAAAGGTGAAAGGGTCTTTTTATTGACTGACCAGACGAAAGGTCTGAGCCAGAGGTAGAATATGAACGTTAACCTAACGGGATGTCAGACTTAACAAACCTTGCCTAGGCGGTATGTCTAGGAAAGGGCAGAAATAAAGCATTGTTGTCGTCTCAACGTCATGTCGAACACGACCAACCTGGAAGAGACGAAGGGTCCGGGCCAGGGCAGAATATGGCCGTTGACTTGACAGACTTGTCAAAGTCAACTAACTTGGAAAAGGCATAAGGCCCGAACCAAAGGCAGAACACAATATAGGTGTTGACTTAACGTTATGTCAAACTCAACAAAGTTGGCGAAGGCGGGTGGCCTAAACCAAGAGCATCATGTAGGATAGGTGTTGACTCGATGGAATGTCGAAGTCAACGAACTCGGCGAAGGCGTGGGGCCTAAGCCAAGGGTATAATGTGGGATAAGTGTTGACTCAACGTCGTGTCGAAGTCAACAAACTTGGTGAAGGCGTGAGGCCTAAGCCAAGGGTAGGATATAGGGTATAAATGTTGACTCAACGTCCTGTCGAGGCCAACGAACTTGGCAGAGGCGTAAGGCCTAAGAATATAGGATATGTGTTGACTCGACGTCCTGTCGGAGCCAACAAACTTGACAGAGACATGAGGTCTAAGCCAAGGGCATAATGTAGGATAGGTGTTGACTTGACATCATGTCGAAGCCAACGAACTTGACAGAGGCGGGAGGACTAAGCCAAGGGTATAATGTAGGATAGGTGTTGACTCGATGGAATGTCGAAGTCAACGAACTCGGCGAAGGCGTGGGGCCTAAGCCAAGGGTATAATGTGGGATAAGTGTTGACTCGACGTCATGTCGAAGTCAACAAACTTGGCGAAGGCGTGAGGCCTATGCCAAGGGTAGGATATAGAGTATAAATGTTGACTCAACGTCCTGTCGAGGCTAACGAACTTGGCAGAGGCGTAAGGCCTAAGCCAAGGGAAGAATATATGATATGTGTTGACTCGACGTCCTGTCAGAGCCAACAAACTTGACAGAGACATGAGGTCTAAGCCGAGGGCATAATGTAGGATAGGTGTTGACTCGACGGAATGTCGAAGTCAATGGGCCCTACCCTGATAGAAGGTTTGGGGTGAGGGTAGACTAGATCGTAGACGTATGAGAGGCCCAGACCCAGGGCTAAATATTGATGTCAACCCGACGAGGTGTCGGAGTCAACCAATCTTGCTCGGACGATAGGTCTGAAACAAGGGTAGAATATGTAGGTGAAGATGTCAACCCGACGTCATGTCGAACTTGACCAACTTGGCAAAGACGTGAGGTCTAAGCCAAGGTAGAGTATGGACATTGACCCGAGGAGATATCGGGATCAACAAACCTTGCTAAGACAGAAGGTCCAAGACAAAGCGAAGAGGTCTTTTATTGGTTTATTAGTTTGGATTGACTGAGTTTATTGAATTTGTTGAGTCGATTGACTTGTTGAGTTCATTAGGTCTGTTGCATTTTATCAATTCCATTGGGTTTATTGATTTGTTTGGTTTTATTGGGCTTATCGGGTTTATTAAGTTTGTTGATTCATTGAGTTTATTGAATTTTTTTTTGGGTTTATCGATTTATTGAGTTGATTGATTTTGCTTAGCTTATTGGATTTATTGAATTGTGTTGGGTTTATTAAATTTATTTTAAATCATCATTTTCCTTTTTTTATTCATTTTCATCATTCATTTTTTTATTCATTTCTTTCTTCTTTTCATTTCCTTTTTTTGTTAACATTATTTTCGTTTGTTTTTGTTGGGCTCCCTGCCGTAGTCTCGTTTGCGATGCGGGATATTTTGTCCAGTGGGACTATTGATGAATTTGACTATTTATTCTATTGGTGGGGATAGGGATTGATGTCCAAGAGCCCGGCGGGCCTGGCGAGGGCGGAGTGCCACTAGGCCAAGGAAAGGGTAGCTTGGTCAGGGCAGAGTGCCACCAGACCAAGGAAAGGGTAGCTCGGTCAGGGCGGAATGCCACTAGACCGAGGAAAGGGTAGCTCGGTCAGGGTGGAGTGCCACTGGACCAAGGTGGGGGTAGCTCGGTTAGGGTGGAGTGCCACTAGACCAAGGTAAAGGTAGCTCAGTCAGGGCGGAGTGTCACTAGACCGGGGAAAGAGTAGCTCGGTCAGGGCAGAGTGCCACTGGACCATGGTGAGGGTAGCTCGGTTAGGGCGGAGCGCCACCGAACCAAGGTGAGGGTAGCTCGGTTAGAGCAGAATGTCACCAGACCAAGGAAAGGGTGGCTCGATCAGGGCGGAGTGCCACTGGACTAAGGTGAGGGTAGCTCGGTTAGGGCGGAGCGCCACTGAACCAAGGTGAGGGTAGCTCAGTTAGGGCGGAATGCCACTAGACCAAGGAAAGGGTGGCTCGGTCAGGGCGGAGTGCCACTAGACCAAGGTAAAGGTAGCTCGGTCAGGGCGGAGTGCCACTAGACCAAGGAAAGGGTTTTATGAATCCTACCTAGTAGGACAAAGGATAATTTTGGGGCTCGGTGAGGGCGGAGTGCCTCAGGCCAAGGAAGAGGGCTTTATGAATCCTACCCAGTGGGACGAAGCTTATTTTCGAGCTTGGCGAGGACAGAGCACCTCAGGCCAAGGAAAAGACTTTGTGGACCCAGCCCGATGGGACAGAAGGTAATTTTCAAGTTCGGCTAGGGCAGAGCGCCTCCGACCAAGGGAAGCTTTTGTGGGCTCGGCCCGACGGGGCTGATGGGCAAATTTTGAGCTCGACAAGGGCATAGTGCCTTATGCCAAGGAAAGGGAGATTTTATTGGGCCGACATTGGGCAAGGAATCCAAACCAGTAGTGATAGGAGAGTCCCATGGGACAAATATGGCATTGTTGTGGCTGAATGCCGAAAGGCCATGAGAGTGCATTGGCTGGGAGCATAGGTCCCAGATCAAGTGTGGAGGGTTAGTCTTGGTGGGACGAGTGGGGAATATCCCCGTGTGATAGGAGGGCGGCAAGGTACCATGAATTCTGGTGGGACCAGGGGTGCTGAGATAGGCCACTAGAAGCCGAAAGGTGCCTATTTGTTGGCTTGATGAGGATAAAGGAGCCGAGAGTGCAGACAACTCAGGAGGACTTGTTCTTTTCATTCCCCAACAGGGTTTGGACCCGTATTTGAAACGGGAGGCCTAGTGGCCAATGAAGGTCCTTTAGCGTCGGTGGGACTGTTGATTAACATGATCCCCCTGGGAGTATTTAGTGACAGCTATACATCAGATCAATAGCTATTTTCTTTCATCATTGATTTCTTTAGGAGATGCTCCAAATAGCTTCGGTTCGGGCCTCCGGCGCTTACGCCAAGTGTCCTCCTCTTGACGCTTATCCTTAGAAGCTGCAGTTGCAGGGTCCTCCCACCTCTACAGATGATGTAATCATTTCCATTATTCCTTGGGCATTCACCATGCAATGCTACTAAGGAGTCTTCTGCCTATGGGGAGGATGGGGAGGCCTTGCTGACCATATAAGTTCCTTTCCCCCCTTTTTGCATTCATGCTTTTTTTTTAACAGATAGCTCAGATGATGTTGATAGTGCAGTGCAGTGTAAGGTCACTACCCTTCATCCATTTATTTATTTATTTTTTTTAACAGACCAAGGTGGGTGCATAGGAGAGCGCTCACCCCCTCAGGGAGGGGATAAGTGGTTCGCTCCACCACGCCAACCCCACAACGGTAGTTTCTTATTTGGCACAGACCAAGACATGGGGGGGGAGTGATATCTCCCTTGACAGATGCAGCCATCCAGGCCTCCTTCAAAAGAATTTTTTGCTCTTCTTTTTTTTTGTGCCTGCCCCCAGAACAAGACCTTTCCTTTCTTTTTTTTTTCTTTTCTCTTTTTTTTTGCTTCATTTGCCATTCTTCTTTTGTTGGCAAGCATCCGCATTCAAGCTATGCGGGCCTGCTAGACATCGGCTTCAGCCAGATTTACGAGGAGCAGTTGAGGCGGTAACGCCGCGCGGGGCTGCTCTTTTAAGGACGGATATTTGATGAGGGCACGGTGGGTCCACCTTATACTCGTCCATCTGTAGTTCGCCTTTCTTGATCAGGCCTTCAATAATGTCCTTGAACACATAGCAATCCTCAATGGGATGCCCCAACATTTGGTGATAAGGACAGAATCATGGATCGTCTTTTCTTTCGGCATCGCCTGGCCTCTTCGGCTCCAGAAGCACTATTTTTCCGTATTCACGGGCCCACTCAAAAAGTGCCCTAGTCTTGTCCTTTGGAAAGGAATACAGTTTCATCGTCTTGCCCCTTAAGGAGGGCCCTTGCTTTGCCGGATCGGCGGAAGATGCCTCTTTCATCTTCTTCTTATGTTGCTCGAAGGCTTCAAAATTTGAGGTGCAAACTTCTTCTTGTGCCGAAGGCTTGTTGATTGGTTTATTCTTTTGTCTCGAGGCCGTAGAGGACGAGCAAAGCCTTGCCAGAACTGCTTCGGCATTAGCTGCAATGTCGCCTAGTTGTTCGAAGGTCGTGACTTCAATGTCAATGACCCATCGTAGAATTTCTATTCTCAAATTTTCTTTACAGATTTGAACAGAGTCCCCGTAGCTCGGTGGATGTCTGCATCTTTCACGGAGATTTCTCCACCATCTTATGTAGTCCATGACAGACTCATTATCTTTTTATTTGGCTGTTTGTAATTCGGCCTCGGTGACTTCTCCTTCGGCCGCCTTCGTATTCATTGTTTGTCTCACCTTCAGCTCATCTGACTGCATGCACGGTCTCATTGGTACCATCTTCAGAGATGCTTTAGTTGCCCCCTGACATGCCCAGGAGACTGTATGCTTGAGTGGTTGAGGGAGGATACCCCCTGTAAGATCATGTGCTACTCGGGGTATGGCTGGCTGTGCTGAAGCTTCAAGTGAGCTAGCACTACCTTGTGTCACCTCATGTAGATGTCCTGCCAGTTGTAGCATAGGTGGACTTAGATTCATTTCATTCAGCTACCTTTGCAGCATTTCAATTTCTTGCTGCTTCTGGTTTAGCAGTGTCATCACAGCGGGGCCTTGCCAAGAGGGGCCGGGAGTGCTATCTTGCGCCTCCGATCTGACTAGGGTGAGTGGCATCCCGTCATTGTTGCTGGACGCGCCCGGTTTCTTCGAGATGAACTCCCTGGGTTTTATACCTTCGGATGGAGGAGGAACGTGGTATTGCCCCCCCTTGTTGGCTGGCGGGTGTCTTGATATCCTCCCGGGTCTAGCAGCATGATGGGAGGTAGAAGCTTTAGCCTGATTTGCTCCTTTTGGCATAAAGCAAATTTCTTCATCTTCTTCATCAGCAGCTTGAGTCACACTAGACGGTGCTGACAGCATGTTGCAAGAGAGAGCAACATGTCTTATTTTAGCTTTTGTATTCTCATTTTCCTTCTCCCATGTGGCTGGCCTCTGCCCCCACAGTGGGTCATTCGGTGCATTGAATACCCTTGCCTTTTCTTTAATTCTTTTTGTTGGCCTGTGAGACTTATTGTGTCCTTGAAGGGCATGCTTCTTGACCTGCATAGGCTGGCTCTTGAGCTGCTCCTACTCGTCTAGCCTGCCTGTAATAGTTTGTAGCCGTTCCACGGCTGAGTTGATTTCTTCATGCGCCCGCGCCGGGGCTTGTTTCTTTGTGTTATCCACTGGCCTTCTGATAGCCACAGGAGGGGCTATTTGATGCCAAGCCGGAGCTATATGGGGCGGAGCGGGCCGGCCCATGGCTCCACTAACATGGACTCTTGGAGTCGGAAGGGATGTTGATCTTGTTCTTTTCTTCATTGACGATGCTTGCCAATTTCTCTGCTTTTCTTCAGGCGCTAGGGCACAGTCTTCATTGGTGTGTTGGCTAAAAGCCTCTGGCACTTCTTCAGGCAGTCGCTGACATATAGATATTACATTAATTGATGCCCCCGGAGTAGGCACTTCATGAGGGCGCGGAGGATCGACTCTGTCCTCCTCCATTTGTAGCTCCCCTCTTTTTATTAAGCCTTGGGCGATGTCTTTGAATATTTGGCAATCTTCAATAGGGTGCCCCAAGATTTGATGGTAGGGGCAGAAGTAAGGATCATCTCTTCTTCTGACGTCATCAGGTCTCTTTGTCTTCGGAAGCCTGATTTTGCTATATTTGACAGCCCACTCGAACAATGCTCGAGTCCGATCCCGGGGGAAGGCATAGAGCTTCTTTGCTTTGTTCTGCGGAGGATGACTCTCTCGACATTCAGCAGGTTCATTGAGAGGAGGATCGTGCACCCATTTATGCCTTTTCGCCGTGAGGCTGACAGCATGAACCGCTTTCAGTATCGGCCGTTTATTAACCTGCTTGGCTTCATAACTTGAGTCAGCAAAAATGGAGGGATATTTTGTGAAGAAATCTTCAACCTCTGTGGCAATATCACTTAATCGGTCAAAAGTCCGAATTTCTATTCCAATCATCTTTTCCAGAATCTCTTTCTTTAGATTTTGTTTACATATTTGTATTGCGTCTTCTGGATGGGGAGGACGCCGACACCTCATGCAGAGATCCTCCCATCTCTTGATATATTCTGTAGCTGTTTCATCATCTTTTTGCTTGGCTGCCAACAGCTCAGCCACGGTCACCTCTGCCTTGATGACGTGGAATCTTTCACTGAATTTCTGCTGCATGTCTGGCCAGTCGTGGATAGACCTGGCCAGCAGGTCAGAGTACCATTCAAAGGCAGGTCCTGTCAATGAAGACCAAAGAACTTCAGCAGGTACGACTCGTCTGCCGCCAAGTCGCCCATGATTGTCATATAATGTGTAATATGTTCTTTCGGGGAGCCTTGCCCATTGTATTTGTCAAATTTTGGGAGTTTATTGACGCCGGGTGGCAATCTTTTGGCAGCATGATGGGCTGGATATGGTACTTCATATATGTCAAAGGGGGCATAGTCATCACCACCCCTCTTTGGCAGTCTTGCCTCGATCATCTGCTCCACCATCAACTTATTCAGCATAGATGGCTCTTCTAGTTGAGGGCAGAGGTGGGTGGGCTGCATCAATAATGCGTGCGAAGTCATAGCATTGGATGGCAAAGGCTCCAATAGGGGAGCCTGCCACTGCATCTGAAAGGGCATTGGCCGTGCTGGCTGGAGCCGTTGGGAATAACGCTGAGGAGTAGCCCAATTCTGAGCTATAGTTTGTAGAATGGCCTGTGAAGGAGCACCCCCGAGGTTGAAACCTTCATGTGATAGCTCGGCTCGTGCCCCCGGTTCCTCGGGCGCCATAGCGTGCCTAGTCTTTTCATTCAATTTTCTCTTCAGCAGTTCTACCTCCTGCTGGTACCTTTGCAGCGTCATCAGCACGGCAGGGTCCATAGCTGTTTTGCTACTGATGCCCTCGAGTGCTTCACCAAAGGTGCATCCAGACAGGGGTACCCCTTCTTCTTCAGATGCCATTGTCTTGGAATTGAGAATAGTGTTATTTTCATCAGCAACCCACATGTCCTTAAAGACTTGCAGTAACTCAGCCTCAATTTTGCCCTGTCCTGTCACCGGATCTTCTCTTTCGGCAACCTTGGCCGGCCGTTTCTGGCTTCATTTTAGCAGGCGCCATGCCCGCTCATCACCCCTGTCATATTACAAGTGAGGAATTTGCATTCTTCTAATGTACTTTCTGACTCCCTTTGGGCCTGACTAGGGAGAGTTGGCCCTTCATTTGTTGAAATTCTTTTCATCTTTTCATTTTGTGAAGGCCTTTAAAAGCTTCAAGCTTTGGCTCTCCTCCCTTCTTCTTTCACCTCAATCGGTGCCATCTTGTCTTTTTCTTCCTCTTCGGCCCTGATGACTCGAAGCAGACCTTTGCCGACCCATGATGGGAATCCAAAGCCATGGTAAAATATTCTCGGACCCTCGTTGTCATGTCTTCCTGATGACACTCTGGAGAAATGGCAGGAGACAACCCTTGGACTCGGACAGACGGCATATGGGAAAGCCGTATCAGCTTGGCAGCTTGATTGAAGCTTCTTGAATATTTGGAAATATCAGCCTGCCTTGCACAGGCCCTGGCGGCGGGTGGAGGAGTTGCAATCATGACTTCCTCCGCATGCATATTCTCTTTGCCCCCTCTATTAGGAACATCCGCAGAATCTTTGAAGCCTTGTGAGGCTGGTGCAGGGCCTCGGATCCTCTTGGGAACCCAAATTTGCTTAAACTTTGGTAAGTTCGGGATTGGCCTCCCTTACTTGTTGTCTTTAAAATTCATCATTTGGCTTGCCAGCACTTGGAAGGGATTGTGAGTGGGCACAGTCGGGATGATCCGATCTGGCAGAACTTCGGCACCGCGACCTTTGAAGTAGACTCGGATGCCCCCGATTAACGAGGACTTCCCAGATGCTGAAAGTTGACTCTGAGGAGTAGCAACAATTCTTCCTCTGGAGCTCTTCTTGTTGCCCCCAGCAGGCTTCTTCTCATGTGCCACAGTTAGGCAAACAGTATGGTGGACGTGGCAGCTCACGATCACCGGAGTTTTCAGTAGAGTTTTGTTAATTTGGCCCTCACTTTGGCGGGCCGCGGCTTTGTTGTTCTTCAGCTCCGTAGGTCCAGAACTCGCCACGTCTAGGAGATCCGCGAATGTAACTCCCAAAAAGTTGGGGAAGCCAACGACCGGGGGAAAGTTGCCGAAGGTAGTAGGTATGGCAAGGTAGCCGTATGCAGCATGGTCAGCCATGATTTGGGGACCAAAAACAACTCCAGACAGCCCGCTCGCCATCACTTCAACCTAAAAAGAGGAGAAACAAGACGAATGAATAAGTAGCATTTGAGGTAGTTAGGTGGGGGCCCCATGGTTCCTCTATTTTGGCGAAGAGATGAAGGGAGGTTGAGTCCCACCGGGCGTGCCAGCTTGTGGGGGATGGATTTTTTTATTAAGAAAGATATTTTATTATGGGTTTATTTGGTTTATCTATTAGAGATTTATTTATGTAGGGCGTGCCAGTCACTGAGTGACAAATTTATTATGCGCACCGTCTGACTGACCAGACGATTATAGGTGATCGTGTTGGGACCCAAAACCCGCCGTACCATGAAGGCTACGGCGTTAATTACACCCCTCCAGAAGGGAGGAAACCCTTAATTAATCGCCAGAATAGAGAGGCCATGGGGCCCATAGAATATGTAAAAGATGTGATTGCGTGCAAGCACACAATGTGGTAGTATTTATTTATTAGGCCGGCTCTCGGTACGTGGTGGAGAACGTAGGTCCGAGGACCACCATTACGCATAGTGAAGGCCTCCGGTCAGGCATAACCCGCCCTTCTGCCAATCACCGTTTGATATACCGAAGAGTCAGCTCATGCCAGCATGCACCAAGGTGATATATATATACATGAACATACATAATGCATACAATAAGAGCATGATAAAAAATAGGTTTAAATTAATTAATTTCTTTTACCCGACCCGTGGTCAATTAGGTTGACCAATCCCTGTTATAGAAGGCAAGGGTTGCCCCGGGAATGAATGCGGGGTTAAAACGGCGCAAAAGGAAACAATTGGCTCAAATCCGGCGTGGTCAAGCGTAGGTATAGCTTAAAACGGCGCGGGGTAGCGTAGGTAAAAATGCTAAAACGGCGCGGTATGAAGGATGGGCTAAACCGGCGTGGATGGCTTGGGGCGCGCCGGAATAGGACCATTTGAAAATCTGAAATTTTGAGTCTAAAGCTAATACGGTGCGGGGGGGGTACTGCGCCGTATTAGGGCGCGCCGGATTAGGGGCGCGCCGGATTAGGCCATTTTCTTGCTATTTTCAACCCGTTTGAGTTCCAGATTTGTTTATTAGCCTCTTTGATGTTAATTGAGTTAATTAATTATTGAACTAGAGGCTTGGATACCCCAGAAGCAGAGTCGAAAGCTCGTGCGAGGTTCATACTCAAGCACAGAGGTTCATTTTTTGAAAGCACATGTTTTATTAAGTCCAAATCACTAGGGTAACTTAGTGTTCAAAGCCTGGCAAAAATTGGGCAGCATCTCCCCCATCCCTGAAGGATTGCAGCGGAGAAGCGGGGTCATACTCACGCGTGGAGTAAGCCCCTAACAAGCCGGACGGCGCAACGGCGGCCAGCGGATCCCAATCGGATAGGAAACCCCGAGGACTAGCCTACGAGGGGCACCATGGTTCCGTGGGTTAAAGCTCAATCGGATGAGATGACCAATAAGGGAATGAAACCCTGAGGGCTAGCCTTCGAGGGGCACACAACCCATGGCCAAATCACTATCCAAAGGGACAACCAGTAGGGAAGGAAAACCCCGAGGGCTAGCCTACGAGGGGCACACATCCCATGGTCACCACAATGCCCCTAAGGACTGTGGGTTTGATATCAGGCTTGGCCCTGTTAGTGTTCACCCTATGACCCGTAGGGGTTCACATCACTCACAGATGAGACCCTTCGACCTGGTGGTGTTTCGAACAAACCAATGGGGTATGTCCCCCTCCCCAGACGATTGAAGTAGAGTTATCAATAATAACCAAGCTGAGCCATTCTCGATCATAGACGGAATAAGAATATGGCATCATACAATGACCGATGAGTTATAGAAGTGATGCTCACATGGGTTAACAGGTTGATGCTCACGGGGTCAGTGGGTTAGCATTGCGAGCTACGATGATGAAGACACAAAGAGCAGCCATCAGGACCATAAGCATATAATGAATGCATAGGCTGTGGAGGTGACCTCGTTCCCTCTGGACTATGAAGAAGTGCAGTGGGGTGTTGACGGGCTCGACCTCATAACGGGAATATGTAAAGATGCACACACGAGTGTGTCTCTAACCACAAAACCCTCGGCACATATACAGCAAGGCATGGCCATTACTCTAGAAGGGAGGAGCCCCAGGGAGGGGGTGACATCAATATAGCCCGTACGGCTCCCGGGCATGACCGGTATCACGAGATGAAAACAAAATTCATACACGAGGCGACTAAAAATGTAAATCGAAGGAAAAGTATAAGAAGCGTACGCAGCCGCACAAATCATTCCTTCCATCAACGGGAAAGTAGCTACATGGATCATCACAACCATTCGGCACGGCCCGACATCGTTGCTCGGCGGCCGTTTCATTAGTTGCAGAGAAGGGATTACATAGGCCAAAGAAATGAAGAGATGGTGAAGGGGGGAGATGGGCTCATGTCATCGCCCCTCCCCCCTCACTTACATTATATCAGAAGAGAGAAACCAGAGAGAATCGTCAGAAGAAAACCGTGAAACCCACCTAAGCTTCTTCCCTAAAATAGAGTATCGGATGACATGAGTCTCTTCTCCGGCTCCGGAGATATTTAGGCGAGCAGACGGGGAAGACGGCGGCGAGAGCTCCTAGTGGAAACCCTGCTTCTCCCCCAAGGTTCCTCCCTCCCTCGGACGAACGGGTTCTGATTGGCTCTTTTCAGATCCTTCTCTCGTATTGGCTCTCTCTATTTCTCTTCTCAGGCGATTGACTGCTTTCTCCCTTCTTTTTCGTTGGTCGAACAAGTGTTGCTTTACAGCAACCAGTTAATCCGACGCCACGGAGGGGCGCGCCGGTGAACATGGCGCCGGGGAAGGAGCTTCTACCAAGCTTTTGCGCGCCGGAATTGGTGGCGTCGGGGGAGGTGTTCCCCAATTGGTTTTTGGCGCGCCGGATTAGGTGGCGCCGTTTTAAGGGGCGCCGATGACCTTTCGTGCGCCGTTTTAGCTTGCTTGCTCGGCGCGGGTCAGCCGATGGGTCCGGGGATGGTTCCGGAAGCCCCCTTTGACTCGTCCTCTCGCCACGGTCCTTGGAAAACCTTGACGGGGCGTTGACGAAGCTCTCGATACGATGAATGGCCTTAATCAGAACTTCGTGTGTATTCGGCTCGAGCACGCGGGTCTTCCGCTCACATGGCCTTCGGTACCATAATTTGTGATGCCGGGCCGACTTCACTTGTATTTGTAGCTTTTTGGTTGCTTCTTCGGGGATGATCCCTAATACTCTCCCGAGCTCCCGGGTCTTGCTTTAGCGGCAGTCTGTTGGAGCCGAGCATCTTGTCTTTTCTTCTTCTTTTTGGTCTCATCTTTTGTTCGGCTTCCGCCATTCTTTCTTTCTTTCTTTTCTTCTCTGTCGGCACAGGAGCACCCGATCAGAACTTAAGACCTGCAGAAGCAGAAGTCAGGAAATATTAGGAATATTTTCAGTGTCAACAGGCAGTAGAGCCGATAATGAAAAAATCTCACTCTCCCTGTAATGCCCTGGATTCTTTCATATCTATATCGGAGAGCTTTCAGATCGCTTTTGTGGGTCCTGAGTTGTGTTTTACGATCCACGTGAGTTTTTCTCTCGTATAAGTTACGGAACCCAGTGGAGAGTTTATTATTAAGTTCATCGACTCGAGGACGCTATAGTTGCGTTGTGCTCCTTCCGAGGATCGCTTAGACTATTTTTTTGTATTTTTTTGAATTAGTGCATTTTTGGGCCAAACATCGGATTTCATGAAAATTAGGAAATTCCTAATTTCCTTTTCTTTTAACCCTCTCTCTCTCCTTCCTCTCTCCTCACCGCCGTTCACTCTCTCCCTCTCGTTCTTTCTCCTCTCTTCTCCTCTCTCCGTGGGGCACACGACCGTGGTGAGGTGGGCGAGGCAGGAACGACGTGGAGTTGATCCGAAGCGTGATGGTGTGAAGGATGAAGCGTTGCGTTGGTGCGATCCCTCGGTGGATTCAAAGCCGGCATGTTCGGGTTCGTGTTATGGTTTTCGGCGTGATTTAGTCATTTCGGCGCGTTAGAACTTCGGTGGAGGTAGGGGGACAGATGCTCTACTTCTCTTCTACGTTCCCTCGTAATTTGGAGCCGAACGGTGCGTATACGAGCGGATTTTGCTTCATTTAGGGTGATGCATGCTTGGGGGGGTGTGAGCCGAGTTTGCCTTTCCAGGCGACAATTTTTAGTCTAGATGGTTTCATTCGAACCCCTGGCATGTTGGGAATCCATTCCCGCCAGTTTTATTGCATTTGGTTGAGAATCGGAGTTGGTCTGAGCCCGACTATCTCCGTTACTCATTTTGGGTCGATTTGTTGGAATTGCCAGTTTCTTGTTGTTTTAGTGTGGTTTGGATCCCTTCCGGATTGTGGAAGGTTTGTATCGCCATTAGGGTTGTTTCCCCTTCGTTTTAGGGTGAACGGGGCGTGGAAAGGCCGAGTTTTGGCCCTTCCTACGATTTTCTCGCCGTAACGCCTTGGCGGTCTTACGAGTGACCATTTTTATCTCTTAAGGGGTCCTGGGGTGACCGTTTTGGTTCTTTATCGGTTTAAGTTGGTTAGGGTCTTAGCGGTCATGCGATAGACCATTTCTGTTGACTTGCGGCCCATTGGAGGACCGCTAAGCTCTGTGATACAGTCCTTTGGAGATCATTAAGCTGTGTGTGGTATGTCAGTTTGGCTAAGCGGTCGTACGATAGACCGCTAGGGTAGCTGTGGCAGTTCATAGATGATCGCCAAGCTTCGTTTATGTCAGTTCAACAATTTTTAAGTTTGTTCGGGCTAGCGGTCTAGCTCCGACCGCATGGTGTCCTTGGCGGCCCTTGGGGAGACCGCCAAGCTCTGTGAGACGGTTCTAAGGAGACCATTTAGTGGTTTGACTGGTTAAGTCGGATCGGGGGTTGACTGGGTCAAGCGGCTAGGTCTATGACCGCTACAGTCATCTGGCGGCCCTGAGGTAGACCGCATGCCCCTATGCTTTTGTAGTTTTATTTGTTTGAGTCTCTGAGTGTAGCGGCCATATCCTATACCATTTAGCTTAGTGGGACGGCCTATGTATAGACCATTTGTTACCTTGTGCGGCCCTTTATATGACCGCCAAGTGTCTGTATTCTCTGTGTCAGGGTAGCGGCCCTTTGGCTGATCGCTTGGTTTGCCTAGCGGTCAAGTATGTTACCGTTTCTTTCCCAGAGATCTATTTTCCATTGTTTTGGCCTCCAATTGCCTTGGCTTGACCTAGTGGTTTGCCCGTTGTCCCGTGGATGTCTTGGATATCTTATGAGGGCTATGAGCAAGTTGTAGGGTGGCCAGGAGTGCCATTATATCGAGTGGTGTTCCATATTGCTTTACAGTCATTATTGGTTTCTAGTCAACCTGGTGTGATCCAGTGGTTGACATGTGACCTTGTGAATGTCTCAGTAGTCCTGTATGGATCGAGAGATGGTTTTGGACACTTTGAGATTCGATCTTACCTCGGTTTGCAAATCCATGTGTTTTGAGAGTCTTAGTGATCCCTCATGTCTCCGTGATTTGTGTCATGCTGATGTGTGGATCCAGCTGTCCTATGTCATTCCCTTTATCGGTGTTTTACCGTGGCTTTGGCTTAGGGATTAGGCTGATTGGCGGCATGTTATCGCTTTTGTGCGACGATCTTGACCCGAGTCGTGAGACTCAAGGATCGTTGTGTCAGCAGGTCTAGTTGTCTGTCCTGAGTCCGGTGGCAGTTTGGTGTTCTGCCTTGTGTCTTGTGCTTAGTGTTTCGTAGTACGCATGACAATGCATCTTAGCCTGTCTGTACTTCAACACTGATGTTTTGGAGTCTCTGTGTCTAGTGAACCTCCATTAATCGTAGCCTGACGACACTTTCCTGTGTGTCGGCCCACCTAGGAGTAGTGGCGGGGTGAGTTCCCGACATATGATTTTTAAGATAGTTTCTGTGGGCCCCCTTGCCTTGTAGTAGTGTCCTACTGGGGGAGAAAATAAGCTAGAGGCCTGGCTCAAGGCATTGAGCTTGTGTGTGCACACGTGGTCAGGGGCGGTTGGACGAGCGCCAATAGGCGTGACCCTGACTAGTCACTCGTTACTATGGTACTATTGTGCCTTGTACTTGGTACTGTTGTTCCTTATACTTGGTTCTTTGTGAGTGTCTCAGTTACCACCATTTTGGGCGAGTATGAGATACTTGTGGGGCAGTGTAAGACGTCAGTGAACGCATCTGGCTGTTCTTCTAGTGAGGAGGTACTTCTATCACCTGACACTTAACTCATTATGTTTCGTGACCTTTCCGGGTAGTCTGTTCTTGACTTCACCCGAAGTCTGTGTAGCGCGCACGATGATCTAGTCATGTATGCGTTAGTGGTTCTTGGCTATCTAGGTCTTTCATAGGGCTTTTCCCTGTTTTGGTAGGCTTTAGCTTTGGAGTTAGTGCTTTGTCGATGGATCGATAACTTCTGACTTTGTGAGATTGGGGTTTGCCTTTCTGTTGTTGTTTGGAATAGCTTAGAGAGTCGAGGTTTGATAGGCTGCCGTGTTTCTGTCCCTTACGGCTTTACTCTTTCCTTTAGCTATTCTTACTCCTACTTTTATAGCTTTACTGTTGTAGTTTAGTACTGCTGTTACTTCTGCTCCTGCTTTGTTACTACTTTGCTTTAGCGTAGCACTGCTACTTTTGCGTTGTTTCCGGTAGGGTTCTGCGGGATCCCTACTGAGCCAGTGACAGGAGGCTCACCCCTGACTTTTCAGGTGTAGCTGTGCTTCCTTGTGCTGCGAGTTCCGCTGTGCGGTAGTTCTGTTGCCAGCGTTGTCAGCGTCGGGATTCACCCGACTTGAGGGTACGTTTCCCTTTCTATTGGACTGTACTTGTCTTCCTTTGGACTGGACTCTATTAGTTTTAATTTGTTATAGAAAAATTAATTTTATTTCTCCCACTTTAGCAATCCTGATCATTGAAATTTAATTGCTTACTGTTATATCTGGAAGTTCAATGTACTCTCACACACCTTTCTATCCCTTCGAAACTTTTCTGCTCTTGGGAGGCCTCGTAATTCCAAGTGGTATCGGGGTTACCCGATATCCGGAGTCTAGGTCGTCACACTCCCCACCAGTTAGGGTGGTCTTCCGCCCATCTCTCAATAAGTCATAGGCCTCCCAGATACCAGCCTTCGGCTAACCCATAGTGCCAGACCATTAACCCTGTAATCTCTAGTTAGCCTTACATCACCCTACTTAGCCCACTCTAGTTTCAGCCCTCGCTCCGTCGCCACGGACCGATAAGTCCTGGTGTCTACGCCACATCCTAGTCGTCATTCCAGTCAACTCCAATCTCAGCCTATTCCCAGACTCTTATCATTCCACACCGCTACATCCTATGTCTCCTGCAAATCCAGAACTCCCAAGTCTTAGTATGCACCCAGTTCCCCCTGTAATCCCTGACCCACCAGCTATAACTCCAGTCATATCTAGTCACGACGAGGTGGCCCCCAGCACCATAATTTGATAATCTGTTAGAGCCCTCATTAAGGGCAAAGCGATACCCAGTTACTCACATCCTCCAGCTCCAGGCTACGTCCCCTGACAGCGACATGCTATGGACAGCAATTCCTCAAAAAAACAAAACAAAACAAACAAACAAACAAACAATGGGGTTAAAAATAGAGATACCCCGGCGGACCCGGCCATCCTCATTACAAAGAGACGATTGGGGGCAAAAATTGCCAGCAACCCAGTTGAGGTGAAAACCCGAAAGGGTGTCTCAGGTAAAATCGGGTAACCCCTCGGTGTGAAAACTCGCAAGGATGCATCGGAAAAAGTAAAAGGGGGCCAGCTCTGGCGAGAACCCGCAAGTGCGATAGAGCTAGTAAAGAGAAAAAAAACTCCCTCCCTCTCTACTCTTCACTGATGAAAGCCGTCAATCGCAACACTGCACCGGTGGCTACCTCAATATCACCTTGCAACAATGGTGGCCAACACTCCCCGAGGGTCGGCCATCGCCAGTCTCCAGTTCCAATTTTCGGCTACAACGCCTCCACAGGCTAGCCGCCCAGTTCCCAGTCCCAGTTTCCGGCTACAACACCTTCACTGGCCAGCCGCCCAGTTCCCAGTCCCAGTTTCCGGCTACAACGCCTTCACCGGCCAGCCGCCCAGTTCCTCGTCCCAGTCTTCAGCTACAATGCCTTCACATGCCAGCCGCCCAGTTCCCAGTCCCAGTCTTCAGCTACAACGCCTTCACAGGCAAACCGCCCAGTTCCCAGTCCCAGTTTTTGGCTACAACGCCTTCACAGGCCAGCCGCCCAGCCACCAGCCCCAGCCGCAAGCTATAACTCCTTTGTAGGCTAGCCCGCCAGCTTCAGCTACAGTCCCCAGCTCCAGTCACAACCCCAGTTTAGGCCTTCAGCCCCTGCCCCAGTCCCAGTTCTTGGTCGAAACACCTTCTTCGGGACACTCGGCCAGCTTGGCTCTGGTCCCCCAGGCTAATGGGAACTACATTTCCGGCTAACAACATGATACTAGCTGATACTCTATCACTCGATTTGTGACCGATACACCCCAAAATCACCCCAGTAGCCCTAGACCGCGTGGACCGCCATACCCCCATAGGTCTATGTCGGCTTCATGTCACACAGGACTTTATCCTTTAAGAGGATTAGCCCCAACACCCAGTCATTCTCCCCTACCGCCAAGTACTAAGACTCTAGTTCCCCACACTCTGTCCCCCGAACCCAGTACCTTCCATCCAGTTACACCATTATCCATACTCAACCCCCTTTACTCCTACACCCGAAAGCAAGTATATCTAGTCCCCTGTCTCTTACACCAGTACAGAGTGGGAGAAACAAGCACGACTAATAGCAAGTGGTCTCCAGTCCAGGCAAAATACCATTCCATCGGAGAAGGGAGGGAACAACCCAGTAAACAACCAAAAAATCTGGCAAGTTTGTCATTAATGCTCTGTAAAAGGAGCCCAAGACATACCCTTGGGGTGATAAAATCCATACAGCCCGGATGACACAAACCAAAAATGGGAAAAGAAATACAATCAAAACCTGGGCTCGATCCCCTCCAGTGCCGCAAGGTGAGAGTCAGCAGCCGCAAGCTCTGCCTCTAGCCTCGGCCGTCATCTTGGCCGTCTACCACTCAGCTCAGGCACACTCAGTGGCTGACCGCTGCTCCTCCCAGGCCTTCCTCAAGGCCTCAACCCGGCTCTCTGCCTCTCCCAGGTGTGCGGCACGATCCTGAGACACCAACGTGGTTGCCTCGGCATGGCCCCTATACTCCGCAACGGCCGACACAAGCCGGGTCCTTTGCTCCTGCGCCTCTTGGATGGCTGCCAGCCTCCGAGTCCTCTGCTCTTGAGCCTCGCAGAGTCGCAAGTATTATGCCAAGATCCCAGGTAACCCAGACATCTAGAGCTCACGTGGGAAGCCGAGCTCGTGGTAGCCCTGGGTGCACTCTCTCAGCTACTATCTTAGGCCCTCCGGAGAAGGAAGAGGGTCACCCTACAGGTAGCCCCGAGCTCGTTGGAGCAAGGCTACACCCGCGCTCACATCCAACAACGGCTCTGGCGGAGAAGCAGATGTAGGCCACTCGATCCCTAAGTCCAGGGAGAAATCGCCTGACGCGGCTAGCACTCCAGTAGAGCCTGCATAACCTCAACAAACACCAAAGGGAGTGAGTAATACATGCAAAACTTCCTACGATAAATAAGGTGGAAAACCTGAGAAAAGACAAGTTTTCGTCCCTTACCCAGAGCAAGTCCCTCCGCGCCAGTGGTGTCTTCCGTCGGGGTCGGGGAAGGCAACTTCTCCTCCATTTCGGCGGCTCGTCACCCGCCGTGGTCGGAGAGGGCATCGACTCCTCTACGACCTAGTCGTCTCCAGCAACCACATGTGAGAAATGAGGCTTCTCCTGGCCGCCGTAATCAGGAGCCGACACGTGCTCCTCTCCTGACTCCGATGCTCCATGCAACCTAAGATCGCCAGCATTGTCACGCCCTGAGCTTTTATTACAGCGGAAGGAATGTCAGGAACGTGAACAATCAGCATGGTAAGCCTCTCGCAAGCAAGTAATGAGTGAGCAAGACAATCACACAAAGTAATTACACAAGTAATTTCTCAAAACTCCAACTTTATTTCATAATCATAATTAAAATTACCTAAAGTCACTACTTGACATCCTTTCAATACTATGACTCAAGGAAAATCAAAAATTATAATCCAACTCGACTAAACACTTGTCAACTAGGGTTTCTCTCATTTCCAATTGACCTTCAATCACTCTCGGACCTGCTACTCGCATAATCAGCATCTGATTCACTAGTATTTCCTGAAAAGACAAGAAAATAGGTATGAGCACATGTGCCCAGTAGGTATCTTCGTATCAACATGAAGGCAATATTTAAATGATTAATTGTTTTAGCACTAGAATAAAGGTAAAAATAAGAATGCGATAAATCGTACATCATAAACCAAAATAACCAAGAATATAGAGTCATGAAATATTTGAGCAAATAGACATAATTGAGCAAGATTTAATCATGTAGATATACATTTGGCCTTTCATGAATAAGAAAGCATGTATCGAGAAAGTACTTACACAACCTTATAAAGGCTATGTACTAGAAAGTCATTAAAAAGCATGTAATTTTCAATGTGGGCCTCGTGGTTCTTCACTCATCTATAAAAAAAAGTACTCCCGACGTAATGCGACGTCAGTATTCATCGTACCCCATGGTTTTCAGCACGTTTTCGGCCATCAACCGTGGGGGCTAGTGTCGAGCCCTTGGACACAGTCTGTGCCCGCTCTTTCATCTTCAAGTTACAACTCAAGCTAATTCCATGAGATAACAATAATTTCGACCAATAATTTCAATTTCAAATAACATGTTTCATGATCAAGTAAACAAGGTATAGAACACTTCGAAAAATGATATAAGATTCCAAAGAAGAATTAAAAGAACATTATGCTATGGCGGCATTCCGGCAGCATAACGGTACATTAATTAAGTTCCATAATTTAACATTAACATATTACACATAGGTTTGGAATCCAGATAATCCTAAGATCATCCAAGAATAGAATTTAGATATCCCTTAGGTCAAACCTTGGGTTACGAACCTGACAGAAAGAAACGATCATTTACTGGGCCATTTCAAGAAGAAAATAGTCACAACTAGGCCGCTTAATTGATAACAATGGTCTAGTGATGGCCGCATTCAAGCTGTGTCAACCAGTATAAAAGAAAGCCAACACTTAATGAATTCTGGATAATAACGGTCGCCAAAGGGCCGTTTTATGAAATAAAACGGTCTGAGAAAGGCAGCTAAGTAATAGAGACGGTCTCATATAGGCCGTAATTTACCAGAGTACAGAAAGTAAAACACCGATCATGTGAGTGCTTTCTAGACAATTTGGGCTTTTAAGGGTACAACCAGCTCGGCATCTTGGTGGGAATCCCTAGCTCACGGAGTCTTACAGAGGCCTTGAAACATGATCCCCTAGTCCGATAGAAGGAATATCCGGTGGAGAGGTTCACAAGTCCACGAAATGTGCCTATATGTGCAATGTGTATCTAATGGTCGCACACCGGAGTATATGCCATGTCCTTAAGAAAATGACTCAAGAGATGAGAGTGAAATGGTGAAACATACGGATAAAACACCATATGACTAAGTCCACAATATAGAAATCATTTAATTAAAAAATTATAATATTTTGGCATGAAATTACCTAATAATGAAAAATAAGGTTATAAGACATGCTCATGCTAAAACAAGGTATTTAACAGGGAAAATAAAACATGGTTGCATGAGAAATAACATAATTATAATACCAAATTTGGGCTCTGGCTTGATTCATAGAACAAAAAATGGTCAGGGACTAGCCGCCCAAATGACAGAAACAACCTTGCAATAGACTACCCTGAAGGGGTGAAACGGTCATTCAATAAACCGTAATTATTCCTTGCGGGCCCTTTTTGGCCACCTTCTGTCTTCAGACAGAAGCCTTTAAACAATAAACAAAATGCTAATCTAGGTCATATTATGCATGGAAATGATGTAAAACATGTAGTAAAGCATGCTTGAAGAATATTGGGCCAAGAATATGCATAGGAGAATAAGATTTAGGTAAGAATTATATCTTGTTCATTAAAGGGCTAGGCTCATGTATGAAATATATACTAGTTGTGCAGTCATAATAAAACATCAAATCCTCTGCGTATAATGCATGGAAACAATTGAAAATAGAGGGCTTTTATTCCTAACTTCGAGTTTGAGCCAATCATGAGATAACTTACCTCTAGACAGAGCTTTGAACTTCAAATTTTGGGCAGGAACTTGACCCTAATTCATGTTTGACCTGAACCGAATCAGCAACTTCGTGGCCTTCTAACTTCTGATCCTCTTCACCTATGATCACGAAATTTAGAGGGTAAGAAGAGGGTACTATAAGGAAAAAATAGTTCTAAAGAACCCTTATCTAATTACCTCGTTTAGGGCTTCTATTTCACTGATCAATCCTGCCCGATCGCACAGTCTCCTGGGTTTCTTGTACCGAACCAGCGTCTTTGGAAGCCTTGTTGTCCCTGATGGCTTGATCTCCTAAAATGAAATTTTGAGGGTAGTTAATCCTCACTATTATGAACAAAATACTCAAAAGAACCTACCTGGAATAATGTCTCTTTACCTTAGTTCCACGCGAGGCAAAAGTAAGGGTCGCACTGGTTGTACTTAAGGGCTATTTATAGGGTTAGCTAGGGTTTCAAGGATTTGGATGACCCGAGAATCCTAATTAAGTTATCAATTTGATGTTAATCCATAATAGAGCCTTCTAGACAATAGATCGCATCGATCCCTAGTGATTAGGCTCGAAGAAAACCAAGATTTTCACGTTTCTAAACTATTCACGATCAGACGGATAATAGCGATCATGTGGAGACCGTTTTATACCTGAGGCGGTCCCTCGATAGACTGTTTTTATCCCTTGGCGTCGAATTTACACTATTTCAAACTCTTTGTTATTTATCCTTTGATTTATCCATTTCATTGATCCGATAAATAGTAATTTATCCTCTAAATTATGAAAATAGCATGTTTTAAGCTTCTAGAATATGGGCCAAACCTTGTGGGCTTGGTTTTTAAGTCCTTTGGGCTTAATTAAAAGGGCCGGGTCCATCAATAGATGTAAGGCCTTAATATTTTGCTTTGACTAACTAAATTCATTTAAGAATCTACTTATTTCTAGAAAATCAAAAGAATTCTAGGAAAATTCATAAATTTTTTGGGCTATTACACCCTCCCCCACTTAAGAGAATTTGGTCCCCAAATTCAATATATGGATTTTATGGAGAGTGTACTTACAATTGAATAGCTCAGGAAATCTCCTGCGCATAGTTTCTTCCGTCTCCCATGTAGCATCTTGATCCGATCCTTTGTTCCACCAAACCTTTACCATGGGAATGGTTTTATTTTGAAGCTGACGTACCTCTTGATCAATGATTTTGGAAGGCTTTTGTTCGTATGTGAAATCTTTCTGAATCTCCAAATTGTGATAAGAGTTAATGTGGAATGGGTCATAGACATATTTCTTTAACATAGAGACATGGAATACATCATGAACTCCTGCTTGCTGTGGAGGTAATGCTAGACGATACGCCACTTCTCCCACTCTTTTAAGAATTTTAAAAGGGCCAATGAATCTTGCCGTAAGCTTATCTTTAATACCAAATCTACGAATAACACGACTAGGGGAAACCTTGAGAAATATACGATCTCCCACCTGAAATTCCAGGTCTCGTCTTCGATTATCAGTATAGGACTTTTGTCTATCTTGGGCCATCTTGAGTCTCTCCCGTGTCACTTTCACCTTGTCGGTTGTATCTCGAACAAGATCAGGGCCTAGAATTTATCTTTCACCGACCTCATCCCAGCATATAGGGGTACGGCAACTTCTTCCATATAATGCCTCAAATTGTGCCATTTGTATGCTAGCTTGGTAGCTGTTGTTGTGGGTAAATTCTAAAAGAGGTAAATGGTTGTGCCAGCTTCCACCAAAGTCTATAACACATGCCCTTAGCATATCTTCCACCACCTGATTGGTCTGTTCTGTTTGTCCATCAGTTTGTGGGTGAAACACAGTGTAAAAATTCAATCGGGTCCCCAAGGAATATTACAGCCCTTTCCAGAATTGTGATGTAAATCGAGGGTCTCGATAAGAAATAATGGTGACAAAGACACCATGTAATTTAACGATCTTCTTTATATATAAAGTAGCCAAGATATCCACAGACCATCGGCTTTTAATAGGTAGAAAATGAGTCGATTTTGTTAGACGGTCTATGATCACCCATATCCTATCATGTCCACCTGTTGATTTAGACAGTCCCATGATAAAATCCATCCCTATACTCTCCCATTTCTATTCTAGAATTTCCAAGGGATGTAGTTTTCCAGCATGCTTTTGATGTTCTACCTTGAATTGCTGACAAGTAAGGCAACGTGACACATAGTCTGCTATCTCTCTCTTCATATTGGGCCACCAATAATTTCTTTTAAGGTCTTGATACATCTTGGTAGCACCAGGGTGAACAGTATATTTAGATTTATGAGCCTCTTCTAAGATCATCTTCTTAGTATCAGCATGATCCGGGATACAAATACGGCCTCTAAACAATAATCTTCGGTCATTTATAATGAAGAAATCCGGTCGTTGCTCCATATCAGCCTTTTTTTTTTATCCAAAAAACCTTGCCTAGTGTTGGAAGGGAGAGTGCACCCTTTACCAGTGGTAAAGAGAAAGCCACTCCACCATTCAGACAGTAGGAGGTAAATTTTATTAATGACCAAAGGGAATACAGTTACATCAAACGAATACTGGGCATACCCAGTTTATCAAGGCGAGCTGCTCCCTTTATAGAAGTAGGAAGCTCATCATAAGAAAAGAAAGCATTGCAATTGGTGGTGCAAGCCTTAATCTTTAATAATATAGGGTCATTCTCTTTTAACTTTACTAGATCTTTAATCAATGTAGGTTGTGTCCGGATATTGACTATAAAGCAATCTTCTTTCTTCATATCAACATCTAAATTCAACTGAGCAAATTTAGAAATAAGAGTAGTCATACCTTTCAGACATGATAGCTTTCCTACTGGTTTTCTACTGAGCGCATCAACTACAGCATTCGCCTTGCCTGGATGATATTGAATATTGAAATCAAAGTCCTTGAGATACTCCAGCCATCGCATTTGCCTCATATTCAACTCCTTTTGAGAAAAGAGGTATTTTAGGCTCTTGTGATCTCAATATACAGTAAATTTCTCCCCATAAAGATAATGACGCCAAATCTTTAAGGCGAATATGACAGGAGCCAGCTCTAGATCATGAATAGGATAATTCTCCTCATGTCGCTTCAATTGTCTTGAAGCATAGCAAATCACCTTGCCATTTTGCATGAGCATGCACCCTAAGCCAATGACGGATGCATCAGTATAAACTTCAAATCTACAACCTTCAACAGGCAAAGCCAGTACAGGTGCCATGGTGAGATGCTCCTTAAGAGTCAAGAAATTCTCTTCACATTCCTTTGTCCATTCGAAAGGATTTTCCTTCCTAGTGAGTCTTGTTAAAGGAGCGGCGATTTTGGAGAAATTTTTGATAAACCGCCTATAGTAACCAGCTAGGCCAATGAAACTCCGAACTTCAGATACGGTGTTCGGTTGGCTCCAGTTCTTAACAGCTTCAACTTTAGAAGGATCTACTATAATGCCTTCTTTAGAAATAATGTGGCCAAGAAAAGAAACCTCCTTAAGCCAAAATTCACATTTGTTCAACTTAGCATAGAGTTGGTGTTCTCGTAAGGTTCGCAAGGCAACCCTTAGATGTTCCTCGTGTTCCTCCATTGTCTTAGAATAGATAAGGATATCATCAATGAAAATGACCACAAATTTGTCAAGATAAGGCCGGAACACATTGTTCATTAGTTGCATGAATGCTGCCGGGGCATTAGTTAACCCGAATGGCATTACCATAAATTCATAGTGCCCATATCTGCTTCAGAAAGTAGTCTTGTAAATGTCTTCCTCCTTGATCCTCAGTTGATGATAGCCCGACATGAGGGCAATCTTAGAAAAGTACTCCGTGCCAGACAGTTGATCAAATAGTTCATCGATACGTGACAGTGGGTATTTGTTTTTGATGGTAAGTTGATTCAATTGCCTGTAGTTTATGCAAAACCTGAGGGAACCATCCTTCTTCTTGACAAATAAGACCGGCGCACCCCAAGGGGATGTGCTAGGTCGAATGAAACCTTTTTCCAGCAGCTCTTGAAGTTGCTTGTTTAATTCCTTCAACTCTGTGGGGGACATTCTGTAAGGAACTATTGACACAGGTGCTGTTCCGGGTGTGAGTTCAATGGTGAAGTTAACCTCCCTCTCGGGTGGTAAACTAGGTAACTCGGAAGGAAAAACATCAGGAAATTCCTGAACCACGGGGATTTCATCTATCTGAATTTCCTTAGACTCAGTAACTACTACGGAGGTAAGGAAAGCTTCACATCCTTGCAAAATGAGTTTGCAAGCATGAAGGGATGAAATAATGGTAGGATGTTTCTGGTATTTGATACCAAGGAAGGAAAATCTTGGAAGACCTGGTTTTCGAAAAGAGATTATCCTATTGCGGCAATTTATATAAGCGTCATGGTCTACAAGCCAATCTACACTTAAGATGGCATCATAGCCTTCCATATCAAGGTATACTAGGTTTGCCGGAAGATTATGACCTTCTACCATTACCTCACTATCGGGGTAGTAAGTTGTAAGGTTAGTTCCAGGACCTAAGGGTGTAGTAATAGCTAGGCCCGATGATAAAGGAACTGATGAAACTAGCAAAGTCTTTGCAAATTAACTAGAAATAAAGGAATGAGAAGCACCAGTATCAAATAACACGAATGCAGGATAGGAATAGATGTGAATGGTACCTTCCATTAACCCATCATCCTTGGGCGCTTCATCCTCGTCTAGAACAGCGTTAAGACGAGCTTGTCGCTTGCATCCACCACTGGAAGACTGATCCTTCATAAGGGGGCAATCCGGCATGCGCTCCTCCCGGCTGCCACATCGCAAATAAGCGCCGAAATGCTTCCAGCACTCCTCAGCCGAATGATCAAATTTCTCACAGAACATGCATGCCTGGCTTTTCTTCATCCTTCGCCTTTTTGTTCTTGTGGTAACTGCTACCACCCCCGTTTAGGGATCTCTTCTTACTTTCACGGGATTTGTAAGGCTCTGTGATGCTGAACCTTTCCTTCTTCCCACGTCGATAAGACTTTCGACTCGGCTCCTCCCCTTTGCCTTTGAGTTTATCGACCTTCTCCAAGGTCCATTCACATAAATGTGCCCGCTGGACCATCTCTGCATAGGTCCGAATATTTTGTGAGCCAAGTTGTTGAATGAAGATGGGTCGCAACCCGTCCATGAAGCGATTAGCTTTGAGAAGATCAGTGCTCACTAAATGTTGAGCGTAGGGTGATAGGCGAGAGAATTATAATTCATATTCTGCCACCATCATCATGCCTTGCCGTAAGGAAGCGAATTCCACCGTTCCTCTCCGTAACATGTTCGGAGAAATATTTTGCTCGGAAGAGCGTGTGAAATCCTTCCCAAGTGTGTGGTGCTCTGCAGGTGGTGCCGGAACAGACTTTCACCATGTGCGTGCGTCCTTGTTAAGTTGGAATGTGGCAAGACGAACCTTCTCTTGGTCAGCACATTGCATGACCTCAAATATACGGTTCATTTCATCTTTCCAGTTCTCCGCTTCATCTGGATTGGAAGAGCCAGTAAATCGTGGAGGATTTAAACTCCGAAAGTTGCGGTGCAGATCACCAGCCCATGTCCTCGCACCGGCTTGGGCCATAGTTTTCAAAGCCTGGATGAGTCCTGCAACGGTTTGTTGCATTCCATCCCAATCAACACGATGAGCCATTGTAAGAATGAGGTACCTGAGAAAAGTAATAAATTTGTAAATTCTAATGGAATTGGTGGGATTAATCTTAGAAATAATTTCTAAATAACTATCTCATTCTGGGTTCTACCCAATTCCTCTCTTCGGTGTGGAATTTATTTCCTTGTTTCATAGGTGTGGATCCTTAAACCTTGGACTTAATCTATGACATGAGATCTTTCCTAGGAATAAGTGAGTCCTTAGACCTAGGCTCTGATACCACTTTAACTGTCACGCTCCAAGCTTTTATTACAGCGGAAGGAATTTCAGGAACGTGAACAGCCGGCATGGTAAGCCTCTCGCAAGCAAGTAATCAGAGCGCAAGATAATCACACAAAGTAATTGCACAACTAATTTCTCAAAACTCCAACTTTATTTCATAATCATAATCAAAATTACATAAAGTCACTACTTGACATCCTTTCAATACTATGACCCAAGGAAAATCAAAAATTACAATCCGACTCGACTAAACACTTGTCAACTAGGGTTTCTCTCATTTCCAATTGACCTTCAATCACTCTCGGACCTGCTACTCGCATAATCCGAATCCGATTCACTAGTATTTTCTTAAAAGACAAGAAAATAGGTATGAGCACACGTGCCCAGTAGGTATCTTTGTATCAACATGAAGGTAATATTTAAATGATTAATTGCTTTAGCTCTAGAATCAAGGTAAAAATAAGAATGCGATAAATCGTACATCATAAACCAAAACAATCATGAATATAGAGTCATGAGATATTTGAGCAAATAGACATAATTGAGCAAGATTTAATCATGTAGATATACATTTGGCCTTTCATGAACAAGAAAGTACGAGCATGTACCGAGAAAGTACTTATACAACCTGGTAAAGACTATGTACTAGAAAGTCATTAACAAGCATGTAATTTTCAATGTGGGTCTCGTGGTTCTTCACTCGTCTATAAAAAAAAAGTACTCTTGGCACAATGTGACGCCAGTATTCATCGTATCCCATGGTTTTCAACACGTTTCCGGCCATCGGCCGTTGGGGCTAGTGTCGAGTGCTTGGACACAGTCCATGCCCGCTCTTGCATCTTCAAGTTACAGGTCAAGCTAATTCCACAAGATAATAATAATTCCGGCCAATAATTTTAATTTCAAATAACAGGTTTCATGATCAAGTAACCAAGGTATAGAACGTTTTGAAAAATGATATAAGATTCCAAAGAAGAATTAAAAGAACATTATGCTATGGCGGCATTTCGGCAGCATAACGGTACATTAATTAAGTTCCATAATTTAACATTAACTTGTTACACATAGGTTTGGAATCCAGATAATCCTAAGATCATCCAAGAATAGAATTTAGATAACCCTTAGGTTAAACCTCGGGTTACGAACCTGACAAAAAGAAACGATCATTTACTGGACCGTTTCAAGAAGAAAACGGTCACAAGTAGGCCGCTTAATTGATAACAACGGTCCAGTGAAGGCCGCATTCAAGCTGTGTCTACCAGAATAAAAGAAAGTCGACACTTGATGAATTCTGGATAATAACGGTCGCCAGAGGGCCGTTTTATGAAATAAAACGGTCTGATAAAGATCGCTAAGTAACAGAGATGGTCTTATATAGCCCGTAATTTACCAGAGTACAGAAAGTAAAACACCGATCATGTGAGTGCTTTCTAGATAATTTGGGCTTTTAAGGGTACAACCAGCTCGGTGCCTTGGTGGGAATCCCAAACTCACGGAGTCTTATGGAGGCCTTGAAACATGATCCCCTAGTCCGATAGAAGGAATATCCGGCGGAGAGGTTCACAAGTCTAGGAAATGTGCCTATATGTGCAATGTGTATCTAATGGTCGCACACCGGAGTATACGCCATGTACTTAAGAAAATGACTCAAGAGATGAGAGTGAAACGGTGAAACATATGGTAAAAACACCATATGACTAAGTCCACAATATAGAAATCATTTAATTATAAAATTATAATAATTTGGCAAGAAATTACCTAATAATAAAAAACAAGGTTCTAAGACGTGCTCATGCTGAAACAGGGTATTTAACAGGGAAAATAAAACATGGTTGCATGAGAAATAACATAATTATAATACCAAATTTGGGCTCGGGCTTGATTCATAGAACAAAAAATGGTCAGGGACTAGCCGCCCAAATGACAGAAACGGTCTGGCGATAGACCACCTTGAAGGGGTGAAACGGTCATTCAATAAACCTCAATTATTCCTTGCGGTCCCTTTTTGGCCGCCTTCTGTCTTCGGACAGAAGCCTTTAAACAATAAACAAAAGGCCAATCTAGGTCATATTATGCATGAAAACAATGTAAAACATGTAGTAAAGCATGCTAGAAGAATATTGGGCCAAGAATATGCATAGGAGAATAAGATTTAGGTAAGAATTATATCTTGTTCATTAAAGGGCTAGGCTTATGCTTGAAATATACACTAGTTGCGCAGTCATAATAAAACATCAAATCGTCTACGTATAATGAATGGAAACAAGTGGAAATAGAGGGCTTTTATTCCTAACTTCGAGTTTGAGCCAATCATGAGATAACCTATCTCTAGACCGAGCTCTGAACTTCGAATTTTGGGCAGGAACTTGACCCTAATTCTTGTTTATCCTAAACTGAATCAGCAACTTCATGGCCTTCTAACTTCTGATCCTCTTCACCTATGACCACAAAATTTAGAGGGTAAGAAGAGAGTACTATAAGGAACAAATAGTTCTAAAGAACCCCTATCTAATTACCTCGTTCAGGGCTTTTACTTCGCTGATCAATCTAGCCCAGTCGCACAGTCTCCTAGGTTTCTTGTACTGAACCATCATCTTTGGAAGCCTTGTTCTCCATGATGGCTTGATCTCCTAAAACGAAATTTTGAGGGTAGTTATTCCTCACTATTATGAACAAAATACTCTAAAGAACATACCTAGAATAATGTCTCCTTACCTTAGTTCCATGCGAGCCAAAAGTAAGGGTCGTCAGGTTGTACTTAAGGGCTATTTATAGGGTTAGCTAGGGTTTCAAGGATTTGGACAACCCTAGAGTCCTAATTAGCTTATCAATTTGATCTTAATCCATCCAAGAGCCTTCTAGACAATAGATTGCATCGATCCCTAGTGATTAGGCTTGAAGAAAACCAAGATTTTCACGTTTCTAAACTGTTCGCGATCAGATGGATAATAGCGGTCGTGTGGAGACCATTTTATACCTGAGGCGGTCCCTCGATAGACCATTTTTTTCCCTTGGCATCGAATTTGCACTATTTCAAACTCTTTGTTATTTATCCTTTGATTTATCCATTTCATTGATCCGATAAATAGTAATTTATCCTCTAAATTTTGAAAATAGCCTATTTTAAGCTTCTATAATATGGGCCAAACCTTGTGGGCTTGGTTTTTAGGTCCTTTGGGCTTAATTAAAAGGGCCAGGTCCATCAATAGATGTAAGGCCTTAATATTTTGCTTGAACTAACTAAATTCATTTAAGAATCTACTTATTTCTAGAAAATCAAAAGAATTTTTGGAAAATTCATAAAATTTTTGGGGTATTACAAGCACTCCGCCATAAATCGCAAACAAATGCCAAATGGGGAGAGGGACAACCCCCACATACCTCCAGAAGTAATCCCCATCTGAGCCTCCTCGGTAGAAGAGGCCCTAGAAGAGGAAGAGCTCGAGCTCGAGCTCGAACTCTCCTCCAACTCCATGGCCAAGCTGGCATTCCCCGAATAGCCTGACGAAGCCTCCGATGAACTCCCAGAGGCTGTCAAACAAGAGGCCCCTGCAAGCCAACAAAGCAAACGAGGTCACCACACGACCCTCCGAGACCCTCTCAATGTCGACGATCTCCTCGTCACCCCCAGTCGGAGCCGCTGCAGTAGGCCCTTCTTCCACTACCTCAATCATGTCGCGGGGAAGCTCACCCTCCGCTAAAGGTGAAGAAGTACCTGTGACCAACGCCAAAAGAAGCTCAGTGTCAATAGACGACATAAAAAGCTCACCATAAGTGGCTAAGTCCCTAGTCGCATACCTGAGGGTCCCATGCTAGAAGATCCAACCAGCCCTACGATGCAGGCAGACACCATGGCTGGTAAAGGGGCGAGAGGCATCTCTGCCAACAGCTGTGGTAGCAAGCCAAGCACACCCCCAGTAACAGACATGATCGAGACGTCCACCGCTCCTGGCTGTACCTCGAAAGAGGGGAGGGCCACCGATGGGCTTGTACTGACTAACTCTTGGATCATCTCTAGAGTAGCAGCCGGATCCTCACCTGCCAAATAACAACACAAGCATAGTCAACAACTCCGTCCCAACAACTGTGCAACAATGGGCGGGTAATCCCCCCCATAGCAATTTAATGCTCACCTGAACCATCCTAGGTTACTGCTGGCTCCTGCCCTCCAACCGGCAGGGGCACCTCACCCGGTGCCTCAGAAGGAGCCGCGGTCTCTGACGTCTTAGCCACTTCTGCATAATACCCGTAATTATGTTAGTCTCCAGAACCAAACACAGCCATAACCAGAATATGCCCAGTCCCAAAAGTCCCTACCTGGCTGGGCATCCTCTGAGGCCTTCCACGACTCAAAGTTAGGGAAAGTCTCGGTGTTGGGGGCAACCTCGTCCATCACACGAAGAAAGCGCTCCATATCTATCCCACACTGGACCCCGTCATCAAGCAATGGGTCGACCTCCTGGGGGGGGCTAGAAAGCCATGTTCGCCCCAGTCTCCAGCGGAGCTACAAGACACAAATCCAGCAATATAGGGTTAGTCAATCGTCATGGCTAAACCAATAAGAATAAAAAAAGAAAATATGGTGCTTACTCAGAGCTGGCTCTGCCTCGATATGTCCGCTAGCCCCAGGTCCCCGAGAGGACTCGCCAACTTCCACTGCCCTGGTCTCTACTCGAGGGTGCTTCCGCCTAGGCTGAAGACACCCGTCTCCACTCCCCAAGGACGCCTCTGTGGAGGGGTGATCTCCCTCCATCGCAGAGCATGTCAGCAAATATAGCAACACAACATCTCAGCCATACACATCAGAAGATAACAAGGCCGAGATAGCATACTCAGGAAAACATCTCACCTGAGGCCGTGAATGGGGTCAACGGCAGGGGAACCAGATACTCCGGCTTCAGACCCACAGCTCGCACGGCCTTCGCGATCGCCTCTTTAATGTCTCTTAGGGTATAACCACACTCGACATGGGTCACAAACTCCACGGGCCCGGTTGACCCTATCGCATGTGCGATGTGGCGTCTCCAGTCATCGACTGCCGTGTTAGCAAAGCTCCCCTCAAGGAGCACCCGGTCCAGTGAGCCCTTCTTCCCAAAGACATAGTCGGCCAGGAATTGGGCCCACCAAGTCCTCGGTGCCTTCGATCGAGACGCCTCAACTCCAGTATCTGCAGGCGCTAGCCGCACCTGCTTAAGGGGCTTTAGCGTCCTGCTGCCACCTCGTCCCACGGACAACGAGCCCCAGCTGCCCCGGGCCACCTACTGTGCTAGCCGCTCTACCTCTCGACAAATCCGGGAGAAGCGAGTCCTCAGATGCTTGTCATCCAGCGGAATAGGAGGCAGATCCTCCCTCAAAAGATGATCCTCCTTGGCTTTCCTGATCACCGAGGCCTTCTGCCGGTACAAGTGGCTGTGCTCGAACCGCCACTTGGCATAATGAACATTGAATGGTCCTCTGCGTCCCATCCCAGGTGTCAACAGTCGCTCTGGCTCCCGACGGTAGTAGAAATCCCACCACGCTATGGCCATCAAGTGGGTGTCCCGGCCTCTGTATTGTCGGCCTGCTAAGGGAAACTCCTGCTTTGGCGGGATCCCATGTGTTGGAATGATGTAGTGGTGCAAATCGAGATTCAGAGGGGGGGGTGAATGAATCCCCTTCAAAATTTTTGCTCAATTAAAAACTATAACTAGAAATCATGCGGAAGCCAAAATAATTTGTCTAAGCTAAACATATGTTCTAATGAGACACACACTTGAACACTTGACTAGTTGTCCTTATGTGAATCTCACTCGAACACTTCACCTGCACACCCAGCAAGCACTCAGCAAATATATGCAACTGTTAGACAGAACCACATTAGACACACGGTGAATTACGAATAGCTTAGGATAAATCTATGCAATAGAACCGTGCCTAAGCATACATCTACCGTGAGTCAGAATTGCAATCTAACCAAAGATGCAAAGAGATTTAGATGGTTCGGTCTTCTACCACAGACCTACGTCTATCCCCCACTCAAAGCTGAGTGAGGCTTCCCGCTGCCTAACAGCTTGAACCGCTGAGCCTCACAGCTTGCTTATAGCTGAGCATCATAGCTTGCTTCCACTGATTCACAGCTTCGACCGCTGAGCATCACAGCTTGCTTCCGCTGATTCACAGCTTCGACCACTGAGCATCATAGTTTGCTCTGTTGATTCACAGCTTACAATGGAATTCAAAACAAAAATGAAGGAATCAAAGAAAATAAGGACAAAAAAGACAATGTAGCTCTCAATAGAGCAATATTGATGAGGGCATCTCCCGACACTCCTCTAGCTTTGATCGCCTGCACACTCTTGATATGGATTGATCATGGTCTACACTTATTATCTTCATTTCCCAAGTTTCATTTTATTTTCTTTTTATTGAGTTTTATCTTATGTATTTTCCTTTATTGAGTCATATGGTTTTAGTCCATTTCCCTTGTTATGTTTAATTGGGCCTTATTACTTTAGTTATGGGCCCATAGGATTGAGTCTAGGATATGCTCGGTCTTTTATCTTATTGTCAAGGGTATTTTGGTCATGGAAAGAATGGTTGCCTATATATAGGCCCCATCTCTCCTCTTGTATTCAACTTTTGATGAATATTGAAGAAAACCCTTTCAAACTCTCTCAATATCTCTCTCTCTCTCATTATCTCTCCATTCTCTCTCCTCCTCTCTCTAAATTTCGAAATTCACTCTCTCTCCTCCCCCTCTCAACCACTTCCAACCCCCACCTACCTCCATTAACTCCCCACAACTTCCCACAACCCCTCTTTAATCCTCACCTAGTCCCAAGGAAGTTCCACCACTCAAAACCCCACCCTCCAACCACCACCTACCCCTTTCACTTCCCTAAGCATATCTCCACCTTCCCAAGGCTGAATTAACTCATTCCAAAACCCAAATTCGAATCTCCCCTTCCCTCCTTGCTCCCTAGGTCGCACCCCTCCTCTCTCCTCAAGCCAAGTTCGCCCCCTCCTCTCTTCTCCACTCCAGCTTCGTGTGCAGGCCGACCTGCAGATTAGCACTCTGTTGCAGCGACGTCCACGACTGCATCCTGGTTATGCTGGTGGCGTGGCCTAACTTTATGGAAAGGCCTCCCTGTGCTCTTCGCAGGCGAGGTGGAATCACTCCATTCCGAGTTCGTGGCCGTCCGTGAAGGCTGTTCTTCCCCGACTGCACAGAACCTCTCAGACCAGGAGCCAGACCGGCAGAGAAGACTCTCCCACGATGAACCTTGAAGGAACCAGTCTTCGAGGTCTTCTACAAAGTTCTTCCTCCCCCTGTCAGCGTCCAGGAACAGAAGGCGGAACCCCGTTCAGCATCCGAAAACCAGATATACCAATTTTCTACCACACCCACGCCGGTCTGCCTCCTCACAGTCTGCACCGACCACCGTCCACTTCTCTGGACACCCAGCTCATCTCCAACATCAGAAGACTTCCCTGTTTGTTTTGCTGCAAAGTAGACTCATCCACGATTCCAACGAGTCTAGCGGTGCCAAATTTGGAGCTCAGGAGCGATCTTGGCAGCTTCTGCAGCCTGCTGTTTCAGACTGAGCTCGGCCAGAGACCAGAGCTGCATCCATCTTCCAGTCGCTGGAGCAGTCAGCCCCCAGATCAGAACGTCGTCCAAAAATTCAAGCCGCACCCCTCTCTGGATAGCAAGCTTTTGGCGCAAGTTTCATCAGATTCCAAGCTCGGTGGAATTATTGGCAGCATCGACATCGGCCCTCTGTCCAGAATTACAGAAGCTAGGCAGAATCAGCAAAGCTCGAAAAGTCGACTCTATCTCGCTCGTTCCCCTCCCCGCTTGGCCGGCTGAAGGCCCCTCCCTGCGTGGAGGTAATTTTTTGGTTGTAATACATTAACCCCCACCCCAAGATCCCCCCCTTGCAAGGGGCGTAGTGCTGTACCTCTTCACATTTTCAGGTCAAGCTCCATCGCCGCGACGATCGGGTGTATACCCTCGCCTCCCGGCGCGCCCTCGTCTCCGAACGGGATCGGTGTCTTCACACCGATCAGGTGAGCTTCTGATCACACCCTTGTAGCTTCATTTCTGCAAATGTAGTATTGTCTTGAATGCCCGTCGGACGGTAAGAGAGTGCTCGGAATTTATTTTAAGCAATATCGTGCCCACCGCGGCCCGTGAGTGAGTGCCACCCCACACCCCGCCTTGCGGGCCGGCCACCCACAAAGTTGGGACTCCCAGGCCCATTGGAGGTCAGCCTTAGCATTGTAAGTCCATTAGGATAATTGGGTCCCGCCTCGGACCCTCACCATCATCTCCCGGACCCACCGGGTGAACGTGTGAACCGAGTGAGCAGAAATCATCGTTGTGAGAATCATTGAGCGCTTGTATGCTTGCGGGTCTAAGTCCTAGGGTCACCTTATCATATTTAGGGGTCTTTGGGCTGTGCCACATCAAGTGGTATCAGAGCGGTCATAGGCTTGTCCTTACAAGTCTAGTCTTGGGTCACACTAAGTCTTTCATAGGTGCATCCGCACACCCTTGCATAGCCCACCCAACCTTGCATGACCACTCGTAGTGGTACTCGCTTTCAACCCAATACTACATCTTCCAATCCCACAATGAATCCAAAACCCCAAGGGATACCTACCACTAACACTCATGACTTCAACTACTTCATGAAAGCCTTGACCTATGCCAATGAGCGGCTTGATAACATATCGGGCCGACTCAACCAACTTGGAAAAAATAGGCCCGCCCTAAGGACGGACGATAGGATGGCCCCTTTCCCACTTCCCACCTTTGATGGGACCTCTCCTAGCAAATATTTAGATTGGGAAGCTACAATGGACCAATACTTCAATTGGTATCATATTTCCGAGGATGAAAAGGCATGGGTTGCCAAAATACAACTAACCAAAAGGGCTCAAACTCATTGGTGTAAAATTGAGGGCTTAAGGATAATTAGACGGGAAGCTCCCCTCACCACATGGGAGGACATGAAGGATCAACTAAGGGCTAGGTATGTGTCCCCATCCCACTCGGATCACCAAAACCCAAGGAGCACTCCCACTCCTCCCACCCCACCCGTCCAAACCCTTATCACTAAAACCCAAGTACCTAAGACCTCCACCTCCCCACCTAACCCCATGAGGTCCCCCACATCCCAACCAAAACCCCCTTCCCTAACCTACACTAGTCAAGCCCCTTTAGCCCCCACTTCCACCCCAAGTGATCCCAAGGGCAAGAGACCCCTAACCAACCCAATTCCCTCCATGGTGACCACCACTCATCCAACCCTCACCATTAAAAACCATGTGGACACCATGTCCACCCCTCCACCAAGGCCCATAATGGCCACCACCCCAAAACCCAAAACCCCTCACCCAACCCACCTCCCGCTTCCTACACCAATCTTACCCCAAATTAGGCCTCCACTACTTCCACTCCCAAGTCCAACCCATGTCCGACCTTGCTCACCTCCTCGAGTGCGCCATGCCTCGACTAACACCAACCCACCCACCATAGACCTTCCTACCCCATTGTCCTTAGGAGTTGCAACCCACACACCTACCCAAGTGGAGAGGGATACCAATTCGGATCCACCTCCCAAAATCAAGGAAATCCAAGGGCCATACAACTCACCCACCCCTCCTAACCTAGGTCCTCAAGAGCTATACACCCTTCCCCATGACACCATCACCATATATAAGTCCATATTCCTATGGCTCAAGCGAGGCCTCACCATTCCTAGTTTACAACCAAGCCACCTACTCATGGGACATCAATCCCAACTCATTCCCACTCAGCCTCATGTCACTTATCAAACCTCATATTGTGTAGAAGATTTGGGAGACTTAGTGGCCTACCTACATTGGCAAGTCCACTTGACCGATATGCTAGCCATGAGGCCATCAGAGTCTAACACCATTAGCTTAGCTTACCCCACCATTGGCTCCATCACTTCCATCTACACCAATGGCCAATTTACAAGTGAGATCATACTCCTTCTTCCCAAGGAGGAGGAACCCATCCTAGTCTACTCCCCAACCATTGAGATCCCAAGTACTTTGATTAGCCAACCCATTAGCAACCTTGGCCCAATTATCTTAGAGAGAGATGATTCGCCATTTGAGGACCTTGAGAACATGGAGTACCCCTACCTAGGTGACCCTTACCATAATCCATTTGACCCTTTTCTATGGGAGCCTAAATCTCCATGTGACCCACTTTCCCTATTCACCACCCACCTCACCTTACCCACATCGCCCATGTCGACCCAAACTCCTCCCTTCCTAGAATCGGGTTACAACATGAGAGCCTTGACCTTAGGCAACAAACACCTTGGGATTGATGAAGTGCCCCACCCCATAACCACGTTCGTAGATCCCTTCGACCCATTCACGTGGACGTTCAAAAGTCATCCCACATCTATGCACATGGAAGTCACCTTTGGGATAAACATGCATGTGTCCAGGCCTACCACACCATTTGACATGATTCATAAGTCGGGTACATTCATCCACATCACCCACATGTCAAGTAGGCAGCATAAGTGGACCATATTCGGATGTATTGGCCCACCTTCATTCATCATGAGTCTTAAGCATGATAGGAGCATACATGGATGTCCGGGTCCCCCGACATTTATCACACCCATGCATAAAAGGTTCATCTATGGATGTCCCGGCCCTCCTAAGACTACCACAGTCTTCATAGCATCAAAGTGTGATCGGTCTACATTTGGCTGCCCAGGTCCACCTTGGCATACCATTCGTTTCACACTAACATCGCATCATCATGCATGGCATACGCATTCTCGCAAGCATATAGGAAGGATCAATGAGACTTACAAAAGGCGGGCAGATGCTCATCGGCGCCACTACGAGTTCCAAGTGGGAGACTCGGTGATGGTGAGGACGGAGCAGCTCCTTCCGGGACCTGCCTCCAAGTTGAGGGCACGGGGTTCGGGACCCTTTCGAGTTCTACGATGACTTGGCAGCAATGCTTATGAGCTTGACCTACCAGAAAGCTATGGGGTGCACCCTACCTTCAGTATGGCGGACCTGGTACCCCACAAAGGCCCCGCGGTGGAACCCAGTGAGGAGCTTGAGCCATTACCCCCCCTTATGAGAGACACTCCCAGAGGGACTCCACTTTCTAGCTTGAGAGACCGACGAGAGCAGGTAGAGGCAACACTGGATGAGCAGAGTATCATTACGAGGCACAGGGTGTATCAGCGCTATCTGGTTAGGTGGAAGAGCCGTCCCCCGATCGAGGATACATGGGTGAGTCGGGAGGATTTGATATGCTTGGATCCCGACATGATGGAGCAGTACGACAGTCAGGCAGACCCATACTCGATAGGGTCGAGCTCTCCCCACCCCGGGGGATTTGATGAGGGCATCTCCCGACACTCCTCTAGCTTTAATCGCCTGCACACTCTTGATATGGATTGATCATGGTCTACACTTATTATCTTCATTTCCCAAGTTTCATTTTATTTTCTTTTTATTGAGTTTTATCTTATGTATTTTCCTTTATTGAGTCATATGGTTTTAGTCCATTTCCCTTGTTATGTTTAATTGGGCCTTATTACTTTAGTTATGGGCCCATAGGATTGAGTCTAGGATATGCTCGGTCTTTTATCTTATTGTCAAGGGTATTTTGGTCATGTAAAGAATGGTTGCCTATATATAGGCCCCATCTCTCCTCTTGTATTCAACTTTTGATGAATATTGAAGAAAACCCTTTCAAACTCTCTCAATATCTCTCTCTCTCTCTCATTATCTCTCCATTCTCTCTCCTCCTCTCTCTAAATTTCAAAATTCACTCTCTCTCCTCCCCCTCTCAACCACTTCCAACCCCCACCTACCTCCATTAACTCCCCACAACTTCCCACAACCCCTCTTTAATCCTCACCTAGTCCCAAGGAAGTTCCACCACTCAAAACCCCACCCTCCAACCACCACCTACCCCTTTCACTTCCCTAAGCATATCTCCACCTTCCCAAGGCTGAATTAACTCATTCCAAAGCCCAAATTCGAATCTCCCCTTCCCTCCTTGCTCCCTAGGTCGCACCCCTCCTCTCTCCTCAAGCCAAGTTCGCCCCCTCCTCTCTTCTCCACTCCAGCTTCGTGTGCAGGCCGACCTGCAGATTAGCACTCTGTTGCAGCGACGTCCACGACTGCATCCTGGTTATGCTGGTGGCGTGGCCTAACTTTCTGGAAAGGCCTCCCTGTGCTCTTCGCAGGCGAGGTGGAATCACTCCATTCCGAGTTCGTGGCCGTCCGTGAAGGCTGTTCTTCCCCGACTGCACAGAACCTCTCAGACCAGGAGCCAGACCGGCAGAGAAGACTCTCCCACGACGAACCTTGAAGGAACCAGTCTTCGAGGTCTTCTACAAAGTTCTTCCTCCCCCTGTCAGCGTCCAGGAACAGAAGGCGGAACCCCTTTCGGCATCCGAAAACCAGATATACCAATTTTCTACCACACCCACGCTGGTCTGCCTCCTCACAGTCTGCACCGACCACCGTCCACTTCTCTGGACACCCAGCTCATCTCCAACATCAGAAGACTTCCCCGTTTCTTTTGCTGCAAAGTAGACTCATCCACGATTCCAACGAGTCTAGCGGTGCCAAATTTGGAGCTCAGGAGCGATCGTGGCAGCTTCTGCAACCTGCTGTTTCAGACTGAGCTCGGCCAGAGACCAGAGCTGCATCCATCTTCCAGTCGCTGGAGCAGTCAGCCCCCAGATCAGAACGTCGTCCAAAAATTCAAGCCGCACCCCTCTCCGGATAGCAAGCTTTTGGCGCAAGTTTCATCAGATTCCAAGCTCGGTGTAATTATTGGCAGCATCGACATCGGCCCTCTGTCCAGAATTACAGAAGCTAGGCAGAATCAGCAAAGCTCGAAAAGTCGACTCTATCTCGCTCGTTCCCCTCCCCGCTTGGCCGGCTGAAGGCCCCTCCCTGCGTGGAGGTAATTTTTTGGTTGTAATACATTAACCCCCACCCCAAGATCCCCCCCTTGCAAGGGGCGTAGTGCTGTACCTCTTCACATTTTCAGGTCAAGCTCCATCGCCGCGGCGATCGGGTGTATACCCTCGCCTCCCGGCGCGCCCTCGTCTCCGAACGGGATCGGTGTCTTCACACCGATCAGGTGAGCTTCTGATCACACCCTTGTAGCTTCATTTCTGCAAATGTAGTATTACCTTGAATGCCCGTCGGACGGTAAGAGAGTGCTCGGAATTCATTTTAAGCAATATCGTGCCCACCGCGGCCCGTGAGTGAGTGCCACCCCACACCCCGCCTTGCGGGCCGGCCACCCACAAAGTTGGGACTCCCAGGCCCATTGGAGGTCAGCCTTAGCATTGTAAGTCCATTAGGACAATTGGGTCCCGCCTCGGACCCTCACCATCATCTCCCGGACCCACCGGGTGAACGTGTGAACCGAGTGAGCAGAAATCGTCGTTGTGAGAATCATTGAGCGCTTGTATGCTTGCGGGTCTAAGTCCTAGGGTCACCTTATCATATTTAGGGGTCTTTGGGCTGTGCCACATCAAATATGGCTCTGGATCTGATCCAGAAGTCAGGATATAACAATCTCACTGAAACTCTCTTCTTCTTCCCTCTCTATGACACTCTATTTTTCCCTTTCTTCTAAGAAAACTGGCTCTCTCACTTTTCTCGCTCTCCCTTCTCTTCTCTTCCTGATCTCTCCTCTTTTCTTCTCTCTCAGACTCTACTTCTTCTTAGCTTCTCTGGGCTCTTCTGCTCTTCTTCTCTTCTGCTTCTGCTGCTGCTTCTGCTACTCTTGGTTGGCTCTTCTGTGTGATATGCAATTTTTGATGACTGCTCGATTCCCTTCTTATATAGGAGGGCGTGAGTTCTGTGGACCCACAAGCTTTTCAGATTGGTGCGTAGAAGACACGTTCCCGCCCAAAAGCTCCATCCAGAAGGTGCGCTTGAAGGACTCGTGTCAGGTGCTGATGAATAGACGATCCACGTGTCAGATCTTGAGGACGCAGTGTAACCACGTGGCTGATCGTTCTTCAGTTTGGGATCATGTGATTACTTTAGTTCTGCTCTTCAAGTGTTTGATAGAGTTCCTGTCAAAGAGTTAAGGCATTTCATCAAACACTTTATGCGGACATAGTCAACATCATATTAGTCAAACATTCATATCAGAGATGTATAATATGGTGTACATGCTTAGATGATGAAGATGCACTGACCTTAATATGTATATGCACAGACTTTAAAACACTAGACAATGCATGTGCGCAGACTTTAATTTGCATGTGCATAGACCTATACCATGCATATGCATAGACCTTAGTTGTCAGACAATGCATGTGCACAGACCTGCTTTATGCATGTGCACATACCTCAAATAGCATGTGCACAGACCTATACCATGCATATGCGTAGACCTTAGTCGTCAGACAATGCATGTACACAGACTTGCTTTTGATGTGACACCACCTTGGGGGTGGCAGCCACTCGTCCGACGCCCTTGGACCTACAATCGCAAGCAAGCAACTTTGACGGCAGAATCACTCGGCCAAGCTTACTCACGTAGCGCACACTAGTGCCCGTAGGCAACTCGGTGATGGTGGGAAGGGTCTGAGGTGGGACCTTGCTGCTCCAGGGGTATGGCTAGCTTGGGACGGACCCCTAATGGCCTAGGATGCCTGATTCCGTGGGCGGCCAGCACGTCGAGGGCATGGGATGTAGTGTCTCGCTCACAACTCACCCGCGGTGGTCACTCGATCGATTGGCCTTTTGGACCGGGCACTCCCTCACCACCGACGGAGCTAAGAAGCAATACTAATTAAGCAAGGAGTGCCAACAAGGAGGAGTGACCAGAACCTCACCTGATCGGTATGAAGACGCCGATCCCGGCCGAAGACGAGGGCGAGCGAGGAAGCGTGGGCTTACCCGCGCGCCGCGCCGATGAAGCTTCAACCTGAAAATTCAAGTTACATGCACTACACCCCTTGCAAAAGGGTTAGACTAAGGGTGGGGAATTAGATTACAACCAAAATGTACCTCCACACAGGGAGGGGATGTAATGCCCTGGATCTGGCCGGATCCTTTGTGAATCTGTTTAGATCTTCATTGGATCTTTTGGATTGGTTTCGGTGAGTTTTGGTTCGCTTTGGTGGCTTCCGAGCTGAGCTTTACGAGCCATGTGGGTTTTTCTCTCGTACTAGTTACGGAACCCTACGGTGAGTTTGCTTGTTAGTTCTTGAACTCGTGGATGCTACAGCGACGATGTACTTTTCGAGCCGGTCGTTTTGACTATTTTTGCGTATTTTTCTAAATTTGTGCATTTTTGGCACATTTTCGAAATTTTTAGAAATTAGGAAAATTTCCTAATTTCTTTTCTTTTTCTTTTCTTTCCTCTCTCCTCCCTTCTCATTTCGCCACCGCCGTCTCTCCCTCCCATTTTCTCTCTCGTTTCGCTCTCTCAGGTCCGGCTACAGACGGGGTACCTTGGGGCGTGTGCTGGGGATGTGGTGGAGCTGGCTAGGTGCGCGATGGGGCGAGGATCAGATCGATTCTGGCGCGATCCCGTACGGTGGATTCCAAGCCAGTGAATCGGTTCGCGAGTGGTTTTCGGCGAGGTTTAGTCCTTTCGGGGCTCGGTTTCTTCGGTGGAGGTAGGGTGACTGATCCTCACTTCTTCCTCTCCGTTTTCCCTGCCATTGCACGTCGTTCGGCAAGGAAACGGTCGAGTTTGGGCTTGGTTTGCTTAAACCATGGTTTGTAGGGTTGGCCGGAAAACGGCAACCATTCTTAGCGTAGTTAGTTTTAAACTGACCGCTGGGATGTCAGGATCCCATCCACGTTGATTTCGTGTTGATTGGTGTTCATTTGAGGCCGGTAGGAGTCCGGGAATCTCGGTGACCCATTTTGGGTGGATTCATTGAAATCACCCGGATCTTGTGTTTTTGAGCTTGCATGTGGGGTTTTTAGCCCCCTGGTGTTGTTATTTGTCATTTGGGTTTGCTTCCCCTGCGCTTCGGCGTGAATGGGGCGTGGAACGGGCCGATTTGGCCATTCCTCTGTTTTCCCGCCGCAGCCAAAGTAGCGGTCGTTCTAGGGACCGTCACTTGCCCTGACGGCCCCATGATTGACCGTTACATCGTCTGGGTTGATTGAGTTCTTCGGGGTTTTGAGAGAGTGACGTCCCAGGACTGGCGCGTCACATCTCCCCGACGCGTCCCGTGAGGCGTGTTAGATCTCTTTTGTCGTTTATTGCTTGGGTTAAGTCGGTTTCTCTAACGCGCTTGACCCAGCGCGTTAGATGGATGTAACGCGTCCCATGCTGGCCGTTACATTCTCTTTGACTAACGTTGACCATTTGAGGCGGTGCCTCTAGCGATGGTTCCCCCGTGCGTTAGGTGTTTGTAACGCGCCTGCCCCAGGCCATTACATGCTGTTGGCTGAGTTGGGTTGCTGCGCCGTTGGATGTAACAGTGGGGCCCCTGTGCGTCAGGCGTTTGTAACGCGCCCTATGCTGGCCGTTACATGCCTCTCAGCTAGCTTTGGTTGTGGGTGTGTTGGCCCTGACGCGCCTGGTCTTGTGCGTCAGGTGGCTATAACGCGCTCGCTCCGATGCGTTAGTTCATTGTAATGCACCTCGTCTAGCGCATTACATGCTTCGTGTGTTTTGTGTGTTTGAGGGTTGTTGGCCCTGACGGCCCTGGTCTGGCACGTCAGGTGTGTGTAACGCGCCCTGTGCTGGCCGTTACATGCTGTTTTCTATGTTTTAGAGTTGGTTAGGGCGGTGAGTGTGACGGCTGGTCCCCTGACCGTTGTTCGGAGAGTAACGGCCCAGGTCTAGACCATCTTATGCTCGTAGTGGTCTAGGGGTGGCGCGTTACATCCCTTGTGCTCCGTTTTCCATTCCTTCAGTTTTTGCTTGTCTTGGCTTGGCCTTGTGGTCTGCCCGTTGTCCCGTGGATGTCTTCTGACATCCTATGAGGGCTAAGACTACGTTGTAAGGTGGCCAGGAGTCTTCTTGCTTGAGGTAGGATTCTCTTTCCTACTTTTTCGAGCATTGTTGTTAGGTTCTGGTCAACCCGGTCTGACCTGGCGGTTGACGTGTGACCTAGTGTGTGCGTGTCTTGGCGGTTCTGTCCAGTTCGAGACACTGGTTCTGGATGCCTCGAGGTATCGTTTACCTTGGGTTGCGTGTCCAGGCGTGTCTGAGGGTCTTCGGTGTTCCCTCATGTCTCCATGAGTTGTTTCCTGCAGAGTGTCATTTCTTGTGGCTTAGGATTAGACCGATTGGCAGCTTGTTCCACTGTTTGTGACGGTCTTGCCTTTGAGTCGTTCGACTCGGGATCGTTACGTGGTAGGTCTAGTTGCATAGTCCTGAGTCCGTCGGTAGTGGTTGTACTGCCAGTGGCACTTCGTAGTACGTGTGACAGGGCTTTCGTAGACTGTATGTACTTTAGCACTTGTGTTTTGGAGTCCGTGCCTTGTGAACCTCCACTAGTCGTAGCCTGTGACGTAGGCTTTTTAGTACGTCACCCACCGGGAGTGGTGGACGGGCGGTTTCCTGTTACATGGTTTTTAAGCTAGTTCCGTGGGCCCCGGCCAACGGTAGCGTCCTATCGAGGGGAATACTAGCTAGAGGCCTGGCCTAGGTAGTGGTCAGTGTGTGCACACGTTGTCAGGGACTAAGGACTTGCGCCGACGGGCGTGACCCTGACTAGTTACTCACGGTTGGTACTGCGGTCCTGTGTCCATAGTTGCCATTCTTCCTTGGAGCGTTGTTGTTCCTTGGACCTGGTTCTTGGTGTGTCTAGTCTCCTCCGTGCTGCACACGGTCTGGTAGACGTGACACTTGAGGTGCAGTGTAAGACGTCAGTGGACGCATCTGGCTGTTCTTCTAGTGTGAGGGTACTCCTATCACTTGACCAGTGACTCTCGGCGTTTCTCGTGCTTTGTGACCTTTGCGAGTGGCCCTCTCATGGCTATACTCGAGGTCGGTGTCCTGTTGTGTGCGCGACGTTCTGGTCGTGCGTGGGGCTGTGTGCACGACGTTTCTGCTCGTGTTTGGTTGTCGTGTGTCTAGGTCTTTTCTAGACCTTTTTGTCTGCATTGTTGGTTTTTGCCTTCTTCTTTGGTGTTGGTCGACGGACTGGTGTACCCTTCTGTGTGAGTTTAGGGTTGACTGTCTGTTGCCTTTTTTTTGGAGTAGCTTGAGTGCCGAGTTCTCCTCGGTGGCCGTGTTCCGGGTTTTACGGCCTCGCTCTTCTTTGTTGTTGAGCTCTGCTTGCTCATTGCCTGTTCCCTACTCCTGCTGTCCCTGTTCTGTTCATAGCTTTGTAGTGTAGCTTTTCCTACTTTGCTGCACTTGTTGTTTGAGTTGCTTCTGTTGCACTGTGCGTTTTCCAGTGGGGATCCGCGTGACCCCTACTGAGTTTCTATTTTGAGACTCACCCCTACTTTTCAGGTGGGTTTCGCCGTCTGCCTCTGCTGTTCCTGGTGGAGCGCGTTGTTGTAGCCGCCAGTTGTACCTGTGTCAGGCTTCCACCGACTTCTGTGTATGTTCTTTTCTGTCAGACTGTACTTGTTGTCTTTCCTTTGGACTAGACTCTGGTGTATAATTGAAAAGGTTGAATTATTAATGAAAATGTAAATTTATTTCTACTACTTTAGCACTCCGATCTAATGAAATTTAATTACTTGCTGTTATATTTGTCAGTTCAATGTACTACACGACAGTCCTTTTTCCCTTCGGCGCTTTCCCGCGCTTGGGAGGCCTCGCGGGTCCCATGCGGTACCACGTGTATCCGGTAGTCCTACCGGGTGCACCTGGTATCCGGAATCCGGGTCGTCACAGTTGGTATCAGAGCGTTGTTGTGTGAAGTATATGGGAATCTCAGATATACAGTTTCCAGAGTCCTTGAAGTCCAGTACAGTCTCTTGCTGGCTTAGGTGTTGCGATGGTTTATCGCGGTGTTTTCTATGTGTGGTCTTGTGCGTGCTTGGTTGGCACTGTACGAGATGGTTTTGCTCTCGTCTGGATGTGACGAGGTGCTTCGTTCGGTTTTAGTGTTGGTCTCGATCGTGTTGCACTTGGCAGTGTTTGTCAGTTGGCATGAACCTGCAGTGCCTTGTTCGAGCTGTTTTCTGTGTTTTGTCGCTCAGGTAGCTTATGACTTTTAGCGTTGGTGTGATGACCGTGCACATTTTTACGTTGCCTTGGTTGTCTCAGCTTGGGTCTGTTCAGCTCCTGATGTGTTTCGCTTCTGTTGAAATGCTCGATTAGATTCTGTGTTAGAGAAGTTGCTCAGGCAAGCTAGGATTTTCCCTTCCTGGTGAGCTTTTGTGGTTGAGCTTCTTGCTTCTCGTCCTTTTTGGTGGAATCTTTCCGAGTGTTGCCTTGGAATTGCTGTCTTGGTGATGCCTTTGTCCTATGTCTACTTAAGTGTGGACAGCTTTATTTTGAGCCTGATCTGCTATTTGCTATGCGGTTACATGGCTTTGGACTCCATGATGGTGTTAAGAGCTATTGTGTACCGTATTGTCGTGCCGTGTCCAGCGGCCGATGTATCGTGAAGGCTCGATAACTGTTTCAGGATGTGAAGGTAAGCTGAGATCAGCCTTTTTCCTTGTGCTTTGAGCTGAAGCTGGTTCTCTTTTCTTGTTGCACTCTGGCGGATTGTGCTTGGCTGTTCGCGGGATCAGTGCTCTTGGCGTGTGAGTTACGATCTTTATTGATTGCGATAGCACTGGGTGTCTGCTAAGATGCGAATGCAGAGGCATTTTCTGTCAGCTGTGTGCATTGTGTGCTTTAAGAGTACGCAGCTGCAGTTCGTGGGTTGGCTACCCACTGGTCGAGAGGTTTGTTCTTTCTCGATGTGGCTTCGTCTTGGCTTTTGGTGCCTTGACTTTGTCCGTTGCCGTGTTATTGCTGGTGTTTGTTTGGTGTTGGCATCGGCATTTTGCGAGTGTTGGGGAATTTGTCGGCATTCCTTGCTGATTGAGAACCCTTCTGCTCTGCATTTCTTTCTTGGGTGTCGTGCTCTCGAGGCGTGTTTGTGGTCCTTGAGATGTGTTCCCCGAGATTGTTGTCATTTTTTGTTGTTGTGGGTCTCTTCTTGGTGAGCAGTCTGATGTGTGACCCGTCTCTTGTGGTCGTGTGTTCAGCTATTTGTGTGCCTTAATGTGACCCAACTTGCAGATGTGTTCCTTGGTTCTGTGTTTGGAACGGAACCGGAATTCTGCGAGTGTTGCTATTGTTGTCGTTTTGGCGTTGTTTCTCTATGATTGCGTGTCCCTGTTTTGGACCAAGTCTTATCGGTTAGCCTTGATGTACTCTTTTCCCTAGAGTGGCTTGCGACTCGGTCAGATGTAATATCTGAGTGAGGACTGACTTGTTGGTGCCGATGGTCCAGCTGTGCTGTTGTCGTTGGCGTCCTGTGTGCCAGGTGTTCCCTGTTGCCTTTGGCACTGGAGCCGATGATGTGGTCGAGCTGTCAGCTGAGAAGATTGTGTCTCCTTGTGTAAGCTGCCGCTTGCCGTGGTGTCGTTGTGTTTTTCGGTGTTGGTTATCGGTTGTTGTGGCAGTCGTGTCTCCTGTTCTGTGAGGCGTAAACGACGTTGCCTTGCTTCGGAGGTGTCAGGTGCGCTCACTTTGGTGCCATGCTCGTGCTGCGGACTTGTGTCTTGGAAGCTGAGTGTGTACCTATAATGGTGGTCTGACGGTGTTCCTCTAAGCGGTGTTTTTTGAGATTTGTGTTGCCATGTTTTCGGCGTTGTTGTTGGCTGATGCGTGGTGTGCATAGCCGATGTTGGGTTGTTCTTCCATGCTTCTCCTTTGCTAGTCCTTAATTTCGAGGGCGAAAATCCTTAAAGGAGGGGAGGATGTAATGCCCTGGATCTTGTCGGATACTTTGTGAATCTGTTTATATCTTCATTGGATCTTTTGGATTGGTTTCAGTGAGTTTCGGTTCGCTTTGGTGGCTTCCGAGTTGAGCTTTACGAGCCGTGTGGGTTTTTCTCCCGTACTAGCTACGGAACCCTACGGTGAGTTTGTTTGTTAGTTCTTGAACTCGTGGATGCTACAGCGATGATGTACTCTTCGAGCCGGTCGTTTCGACTATTTTTGCGTATTTTTCTGAATGTGTGCATTTTTGGCACATTTTCAGAATTTTTGGAAATTATGAAAATTTCCTAATTTCTTTTCTTTTTCTTTTCTTTCCTCTCTCCTCCCTTCTCATTTCACTGCCGCCGTCTCTCCCTCCCATTTTCTCTCCCGTTTCGCTCTCTCAGCCCCGGCTGCAGACGGGGTACCTTGGGGCGTGTGCTGGGGACGTTGTGGAGCTGGCCTGGTGCGCGATGGGGCGAGGATCGGATCGATTCTGGCGTGATCCCGTATGGTGGATTCCAAGCCGGTGAATCGGTTCGCGAGTGGTTTTCGGCGAGGTTTAGTCCTTTCGGGGCTCAGTTTCTTCGGTGGAGGTAGGGTGACTGATCCTCACTTCTTCCTCTCCGTTTTCCCTGCCATTGCACGTCGTTCAGCAAGAAAATGGTCGAGTTTGGGCTTGGTTGGCCTAAACCATGGTTTGTAGGGTTGGCCTGGAAACGGCAACCATTCTTAGCGTAGTTAGTTTTAAACTGACCGCTGGGATGTCAGGATCCCATCCACGTTGATTTCATGTTGATTGGTGTTCATTCGAGGCCGGTAGGAGTCCGGGAACCTCGGTGACCCATTTTGGGTGGATTCGTTGAAATCGTCCGGATCTTGTGTTTTTGAGCTTGCATGTGGGGTTTTTATCCCCCTGGTGTTGTAATTTGTTGTTTGGGTTTGGTTCCCCTGCGCTTCGGCGTGAATGGGGCGTGGAACGGGCCGATTTGGCCATTCCTCTGTTTTCCCGCCGCAGCCGAAGTAGCGGTCATTCCAGGGACCATCACTTGCCCTGACGGCCCCACGACTGACCGTTACATCGTCTGGGTTGATTGAGTTCTTCGGGGTTTTGAGAGAGTGACGGCCCAAGGCTGGCGCGTCACATCTCCCCGACGCGTCCCGTGAGGCGCGTTAGATCTCTTTTGTCGTTTATTGCTTGGGTTAAGTCGGTTTCTCTAACGCGCTTGACCCAGCGTGTTAGATGGATGTAACGCGCCCCGTGCTGGCCGTTACATTCTCTTTGACTGACGTTGACCATTTGAGGCGGTGCCTCTGGCGGTGGTTTCCCCGTGCGTTAGGTGTTTGTAACGCGCCTGCCCCAGGCCATTACATGCTGTTGGCTGAGTTGGGTTGCTGCGCCGTTGGATGTAACGGTGGGGCCCCTGTGCGTCAGGCGTTTGTAACGCGCCCTGTGCTGGCCGTTACATGCCTCTCAGCTAGCTTTGGTTGTGGGTGTGTTGGCCCTGACGTGCCTGGTCTTGTGCGTCAGGTGGCTATAACGCGCTCGCTCCCATGCGTTAGTTCGTTGTAATGCACCTCGTCTAGCGCGTTACATGCTTCGTGTGTTTTGTGTGTTTGAGGGTTGTTGGCCCTGACGGCCCTGGTCTGGCGCGTCAGGTGTGTGTAACGTGCCCTGTGCTAGCTGTTACATGCTATTTTCTGTGTTTTAGAGTTCGTTAGGGCGGTGAGTGTGACGGCTGGTCCCCCGACCGTCGTTCGGAGAGTAACGGCCCAAGTCTAGACCGTCTTATGCTTGTAGCGGTCTAGGGGTGGCACGTTACATCCCTTGTGCTCCGTTTTTTGTTCCTTCGATTTTTGCTTGTGTTGGCTTGGCCTTGTGGTCTGCCCATTGTCCTGTGGATGTCTTCTGACGTCCTATGAGGGCTAAGACTACGTTGTAAGGTGGCCAGGAGTCTTCTTGCTTGAGGTAGGATTCTCTTTCCTACATTTTCGAGCATTGTTGTTAGGTTCTGGTCAACCCGGTCTGACCCGGCGGTTGACGTGTGACCTAGTGTGTGCGTGTCTTGGCGGTTCTGTCCAGTTCGAGACACTGGTTCTGGATGCCTCGAGGTATCGTTTACCTTGGGTTGCATGTCCAGGCGTGTCTGAGGGTCTTCGGTGTTCCCTCAGGTCTCCGTGAGTTGTTTCCTACGGAGTGTCGTTTCTTGTGGCTTAGGATTAGACCGATTGGCGGCTTGTTCCGCTATTTGTGACGATCTTGCCTTTGAGTCGTTCGACTCGGGATCGTTACGTGGTAGGTCTAGTTGCCTAGTCCTGAGTCCGTCGGCAGTGGTTGTACTGCGAGTGGTGCTTCGTACTATGTGTGACAGGGCTTTCGTAGACTGTCTGTACTTTAGCACTTGTGTTTTGGAGTCCGTGCCTTGTGAACCTCCACTAGTCGTAGCCTGTGACGTAGGCTTTTTAGTACGTCACCCACCGGGAGTGGTGGACGGGCGGTTTCCCGTTACACGGTTTTTAAGCTAGTTCTGTGGGCCCCGGCCAACGATAGCGTCCTACCGAGGGGAATACTAGCTAGAGGCCTGGCCTAGGTAGTGGTCAGTGTGTGCACACGTTGTCAGGGACTGAGGACTTGCGCCGACGGGCGTGACCCTGACTAGTTACTCGCAGTTGGTACTGCGGTCCTGTGTCCGTAGTTGCCGTTCTTCCTTGGAGCGTTGTTGTTCCTTGGACCTGGTTCTTGGTGTGTCTAGTCTCCTCCGTGCTGCACACGGTCTGGTAGACGTGACACTTGAGGTGCAGTGTAAGACGTCAGTGGACGCATCTGGCTGTTCTTTTAGTGTGAGGGTACTCCTATCACTTGACCAGTGACTCTCGACGTTTCTCGTGCGTTGTGACCTTTGCGAGTGGCCCTCTCGTGGCTGTACTCGAGGTCGGTGTCCTGTTGTGTGCGCGACGTTCTGGTCGTGCGTGGGGCTATGTGCACAACGTTTCTGCTCGTGTTTGGTTGTCCTGTGTCTAGGTCTTTTCTAGACCTTTTTGTCTGCATTGTTGGTTTTTGCCTTCTTCTTTGGTGTTGGTCGACGGACTGGTGTACCCTTCTGTGTGAGTTTAGGGTTGACCGTCTGTTGCCTTTTTTTTGGAGTAGCTTGAGTGCCGAGTTCTCCTCGGTGGCCATGTTCCAGGTTTTGCGGCCTCGCTCTTCTTTGTTGTTGAGCTCCCCTTGCTCGTTGCCTGTTCCCTACTCCTGCTGTCCCTGTTCTGTTTACAGCTTTGTAGTGTAGCTTTTCCTGCTTTGCTGCACTTGCTGTTTGAGTTGCTTCCGTTGCACTGTGCGTTTTCCAGTGGGGATCCGCGTGACCCCTACTGAGTTTCTATTTAGAGACTCACCCCTACTTTTCAGGTGGGTTTCGCCGTCTGCCTCTGCTGTTCTTGGTGGAGCGCGTTGTTGTAGCTGCCAGCTGTACCTGTGTCGGGCTTCCCCCGACTTCTGTGTACGTTCTTTTCTGTCAGACTGTACTTGTTGTCTTTCCTTTGGATTAGACTCTGGTGTATAATTGAAAAGGTTGAATTATTAATGAAAATGTAATTTTATTTATACTACTTTAGCACTCTGATCTAATGAAATTTAATTGCTTACTGTTATATCTGTCAGTTCAATGTACTACATGACAGTCCTTTTTCCCTTCAGGCGCTTTCCCGCGCTTGGGAGGCCTCGCGGGTCCCATGCGGTACCACGTGTATCCGGTAGTCCTACCGAGTGCACCTGGTATCCGGAATCTGGGTCGTCACAGGGGTGGTCAGCCGGCTAGGCGGGGAGGGGAAAGTTGAACTAGGAAACTAAATGGAAGGTGATTACCGGTTCTATCCGCTCTCTGGAACAGGGGACAGACAGTTGATGTCAGCGCTTCTGCGGCTTCTCCCGAACTCCGTCGGTGACAAAACCAGCGGAAAAATCTCTTGGGTTGGCCCAGGAGGACGTCCGAATTTTGGGGGAATTTCTGGTTGGCATCGATGGTCGGGGCAGGGTCGTGAACAGGGCCTCTACCTTTTGGTTCTGACAGCTTCTGCACCACTACAGCAAGAAGACAAGGCCACCACGGATGCTCCCGAGCTCTGGTTCAGGCGTGGCTGATATCGTTGGATTCGTGATTGAGTCCTCTTTGATTGGAGACCCACGAGTATGGCAGAGGAGGTCAGAGTAGATGGGGAGGACCTGAACAGTGCCGGGGTATCAGACTAGTTCCATAAGAAACTGATCAGCACACCGGAGGGAGAAAATTTGGAACTCACAGCTTCGGATGCCGAACGGAGTGCCGCTTCTTGGTGGTGGTAGGAGACTTGTAGTAGAAGGTCTCAGCCAAGCCCCGCTTCAAGAACTTTAGGGGAATGGCCGTGGGAGCCTCTGCAAGTAGCTTCTAGTTGACTATCAGGAAGAAGTTGCGCAGTCCGACGACGACGGCTGCTCCGGGTTGCCACAAGCTTAGACGGGGACGAGACCACCACCGTTGCACATAGGGCTTGGAGACGCTTCCAATGGTACCTCATGTGCATCCAGGGGCTCCAGGATGACACATTGGCAGGCTTTGCAACCAGCAGCTTCTCTGCTGCCTGTGAACTGCTGCAAGGTCTTCAACTTGACGAGGATGAATGGAGTTGGAAGGGGGCCAACACAGCAAGGGGTGGGAGGCTAATGGTTGTGGGGGATGGAGGAGGGTGTTAGGAGTTGGTGGGGGTGGCTGGGAGAAGGAGGGGATGGAGCTAGCAGGGGATGGGGGCTGCTGGTTCTGTCTACAAGGTGGTGGGGGAGGGAAGGTGAAGGAGGTTCAAGGGTGATGGAGGGGGAGAGGGGGGGGGGGCAAAACTTGGGGGCTCTCTCTTTGGGGTGGTCTAGGGCATGGGGGGGAGGAGAGAGTGGAGGGAATAATTCAAACTTCCCTTGGGAGCTGTAGGATTGTGTAGGGAAGTGGGGGGATTGTGTTGGGAAGGTCAAGATCCTCCTAGGGAGGGAAAAGATTTGGTGGGGAGTGGTGGAGGGGTAATGAATGCACCTAGAGAAGTGGCAAGGTGGCTGAGGTGGCAGCTTAGGTGGCAGATCTAGGGCTGATGTGGAGGGTGAGGTGGATGAGAGTGAAGAAATTTGAATTTGGGGGAGGGGGGAAGAGAGAGAGAGGGGGGCGCCCCCCTTAGAGAGAGAGAGAGAGAGAGAGAGAGAGAGAGAGAGAAGGGGGGGTTGGAGTTTCTCACTCCACTCTATGGCTTCTCACCAAAAAAATGTGATTTTCTAGAACTCAATATTCATTCTTCATTCTTCATTAACTAAAAATGGAGAGAGTGGGGTCCTATTTATAGGGATCCCATAATTTACAATAAGTCCATGTGTTTAGGAACAATGACAAATAATGAAGGGGGAAGGGGGCGCCCCTCGGCCTAGCCCATTGAATTGGGACCATTAACTAATCTAATCAACCTAATGGCACTTAAACTTAGGTAAATGACTACCTAACCTAGGTACTGGACTCAAATAAAAGAAAAATTACAATGATCTGACTCAAATAAAATATGAAAATTACATGCCATGACTCAGAAAATGTGACGGACACAATGGAGTACTGCCAGTGAGCAATCGGAGCTGTGGAAAAAATGTGAAGGGCGAGAGATGCCCCCATCAGCTTGATGCATGTGCACAGACCTAGACACACTAGCATTGACCTTATGTATGTAACATATATGCTCAGACCCTACGTGTGCATGTGCACCGACCTAGTCTTGTGAATGTGCACTGTCTTACGAATGTGCTTCGACCTTTAAAGAACAAATGCATTATGTGCTTCGACCTTGATGACCACAAGGTTCGAATATGCTTCGACCTATATGAACACAGGGTAAGCATGTGCACTGACCTGAACATGCTGCTCGTGTGAACATGCACCGACCTGATGCATTGCAAGAGTATGTATGCTTCGACCTAAGTGTGTATGATAGAACATGTGCGTCGACCTTCATGTAATGAAATGAACATTTGCACCGACCCTGGTATGAAAATACTTGGACCTTATGAAGGTGCTCGGACTTGATATGAATGTGCTTCGACCTTCATGTGAATATGCTCAGACCTTTTACATGCATGTGCTCTGACTAGTTAGAATATGCTCGGACCTTGTTATGCATATGCTTTGACTTAGTGAAGGAGACTTTATGCATATGTACAGACCTGAACGAAGATGCTCAGACCTTACAAAGACTCTTATACATGTGCTCTGACTTGCATAATGCATGTGTACAAACGTAAAAGCATGTGCTTAGACCTTGTGCGTGCATGTGCTCAGACTTGTATGAATATAGTCTAACCTGCATAATCCATATGCTCTGACATGAATGCATGTGCTTCAACTTTGAGTGCGCATATGTGTACATATGCACTGACTATCAACCTGTGAAAAATGTTTGTGCACATAGCCTGTTCGGTAAAATGAATATGCATGCAACCTGTTTGATTAAATGACCAGAATGTTTAAATGTGCACAGACGTAATATGAAAGTGCTCCGACCTTCATGTGCAAAAGATTTGCGCATGTGCGCAGACTCAGGATGCAGCGATAGGCATGTGCATCGACCTTGAACACCCATATGTCATCATGCATATATAGGTAAATAGTCATAGTGTCTGACATCATCAAGGCCACACTAAAGTCACATCAAAACCATAGCATCAAGGCAACACAAACACATATGACATTATGCACATGAGTCATAGTGTTTGACATCATCAAAACCACAGGATTACAACAATCTCCCCCTTTTTGATGATGGCAACACTATGAGTTGTATCAAAGTATTCTCTCCCTTTGACGTCATCAAAAAGAAATCAATAATTTGATTAATAGAGTGATGTCATGTTGCATTCTCCCCCTTTTCAAAATGCAACCCTACTCCTTGTGACAAATGGAAAGCAGTGAAAGCATAAGAGTAGGAATGGAGAATTTCATGAAAGTAAACATATGTTCCGCCTTTGACAATAAAGGAATGGAAGCCACAAAAAAAAATGGATGTCAGCAAAAATTGGAGGGACTGCCAAGATAGAATATGGATGTGGAAAACAAACTTATCTCAGAAAGATGCTGATGAGATAATCTCCCCCTTGAAAGAACAGAGGGATTAGAATGGAATCAAATCATCAGGCATACAGAAGTAAATGTACATGAGTTCAGCAAAAACACATGAGAGCAGATGGAGTGCACATAGTGATTGGTCATATGAAATGATATCAGATATGGAGCTGAATGTGCAAATACGTTGAAAACTGAGCACAAGAGCAATTTGAAAATATGATATGCAACAGAACCAGAACAGGAACATAAGAAGTCCCATTGAGCTTCCAAAAGTTTTAGAGAAGATTTTCAATGAGTTATCGAAATCATAATTCCAAAGTTAAAGATATTTTAGATTCTTCCACTATAAAGGCTTATGGCATAATCTTTATTGAACAGCCTGGTTTAAATATGATGTATTCAAGATTTATTCATAAATTCTGTACTCATATATGGGAATCAATCTTTTTAATAAAACTGAACCAAGCCTCCATATTAACATCTAGTTTAAACCTCCCTTCATCTTAATCAATCAATGTCAATGACCCCTCTAGGAGTTACAAACAGTAGTATTGAGGTTAAACAAACATAAATGCATCTGATTTTGTTTACCATTTCTGAAGATTTTCTGAAGCAATTATTTTTGAGAGCAGAATTTCTTTTCATACCAATTAGTTGTCACATTTTTCAAAAGCAATCGAGTTTTAGTGCACACCTTGTAACTGGAGGATACACGTTGTTTAGACGTCAGTATCCCTAAGCTCTTAGTATAACTAACTATCATGCTTCACACTAAACAGAGATAACTAGGGCACTTCATGACATAGGTTTACTCCATTTCTTTGATGAAGAACCCAGTTTCTCGGTGCAACTTAGCCATTGCTCTGCCTTAATTCTATAGATATAGCAATAATTTTCCAGCAGAGTTAACTATGGTACATCATGACACAGTCCTTTAGACATGGTTTCTCAGTAACCACAGTCATTGCTCTGACCAACTTTTACCTTTTTGATATTTTTAGATTTTCTGATGTTTAAAGACAATACTTACTACATGTATCTCTACCAGAGTCAGCCATGATCTTAGAATTTTTAGATTCCAGAAGATCTTACATGATATAACATGAAATACTTGGTTAAAGTTTATTAAAAGATTTGATTCAAATATTTTCAAGATGTTCAAATCAAAACTCAATAAATACATAAGACTTAAACCAGCTGAGTATTTCAGACATTCATAGTTCCATATAATGGAAGATTCCTAGTACAAATGTTTTCAGATTTATGATCAAGATATGCCCATTAAAATCTTCATGAATTTCTAACAGAAATGTTCCAGCAACAATCAATGATTCAGAATTAAGATCATCAAGAAGCATGCAAACTGTTAGAAGTTTTCAGAAGGTCTGATAACAAAGATTAGTCATAGAAAAATTACATCAGCCAAAAAGATTTTCAAGGAATTGCAATCAAGTCAAGTACACTTCAAAACAAAATTTCTGACAATAAGCTCCCCCTCAGCAAATGCAACGCAGTAGATTTTAGAATGATAGGAAAGATTAGTTCAAAGGAATTCAGAGCAGATAACCAATTTGGTCGGACTTACAGTGTTTGAAGAGAATTAACATTCAGAGTTCAGAAGTTGAGAATAAAACCAAGTAGCAAAGACATTAGTTAATCAGATGAAAATTTGGAGCTTCGGTTGACCAGAATGGGAATATTGGTCGACCGAACTGGACAGAAATGCAACAATATGTTCCCCTTGAATTGTGCAATCAATCAATCTTTTTGGTATTTTCTGTATGAATGATATGCAATGAAATATGTATGTGACACAAGAATTACCCTGATTAACTCCCCCTGACTTTATGCAACATATGCATTGAAGGCTAAGCATAGGGTTTTATGATTCATGCTCATGATCATCTAGACTGCCCTATGTGTAAATTGACCCATGGTACTGGGCAGAGTACTTAGATCCAAAGGATCACCCCACACATGATGTGGGTTTCCAGATAGAAATGATCTGCCCTTCTCCCAACTTACCATTTAATATACCACTGGGTCATGCATGACAGTTTAGAGCAAATGCAGTCCTGTATACATGACAATTTTGCTGAGCATGAATATGTGCATATGAGCCTTATATGCATCAAGACATCAAGTAAACATGAAATTCAGGCAATTCAGATTCAAGAGATGACATTTGTGAATTAATTGTATGCAGACATAAAATTATTCAAGATACTATCATATGAATGCCTGCATGTCAAACAATCTTTTTGAATCTTCAATCATGAATATGAGTTCTCAGTATATGCAATCTAAATGCAAATTCAATACAAGTTCCATGCAGACTGACTAATGGTACTTGGCGGAGTACTTAGAACCATAAGGATCACCATCACACTTGGGAAAAGTTTTCAGATAGGCTTAACCTACCCTTCCATAATCACCATTTGATATACCAATTAGTCAGCTTTTCATTTCAAGAATGCAATCAATAGAGAGAGACAATATTTTTAAATGATAATGTAAATATCACATATGGATGTAAACATGTATGCACTGGCTCATGAGATGCAGCAAACTAAAATAAATTATTTAAGTTTGAAAGATCAAACCTGTCAAGCACAAAGATGGGGTTTTACCATACTTGGGTGCCTTGGCTTATTAAACCCCTTTTATTCCTCAACCCCAAGGCACCCCTACAAAAAATAGGCTCTCATTTTGCATATTGAGGTACCCAAGAATTCTTGGGTCCTCCATGGTGAGTAACACATCTCCTAGATGCATTCCATGAATTCAGGACATTCAAGTTATCAAATTTTAGCAGTTTGCAATCAAACATGAAATGTGAAATTTAACCACAATAATAACAACATTCTAGACTTTCCACAGGTTTCTAATAAGTGTGTTTTCTGAAATTCTGTGAATAACCAGAGTTGTTATCATGAAGCAATTTCTTTTCTTTTGCATGCCAACAGTCCTTTACTATACGGTCATGCTTTCCATAGTGAAAACATATAATTGACTTTCTTCTACCACTATGTAACCAGCATTCAGAGGCTCGGTGGCCAGGTTTCCCACATTTAAAACATGCAAGACCTTTTCTTTTAAACACTACTTTATCCCTACCAGAATCATTTTTATTTGCAAGGAATTTAACAAATTCAAAATTAAGTTTCTTTCCCTGAGCATGCCAACATTGTGCAGCAATGTGGCCTAAGTTGCCACAGCAAAAACACTAAATTTTCTTTCTTTGAAATATATGATTTCTTTCATAATGTTTCTTAGCATGCTTAGTACCAGAATTGATGGAGGCATCACCCACGACTCCCTTTGGCTCGGGTCCACTTCTTCACACTCGGGAGCTGGTTGAGTTTGGGCCTCACTCTATAAAGGCCCCTTATCCATTTTGTAGCTTTCCTTTGAGTCATTTTGATGTATTTCTATTTTATTTGAGTCATTTCCCTTGGTCTAGCACTTATTTTTCTATGTTCTTGTATCATCATGCTGTCTAATGTGGCTATTGGGCCCCATTCGTTGGGCTAGGCCCATTAGCACTCCCACCCCCCCTTGGTTATTTGTAGTTGTTTATTTTGTCAGGGACTTATTGTAAAGAGTGGGTTGCCTATATATAGGACCCCACTCCCCTCATTTGAAGTTAATGAATGATCAAAATCCTTTTGAGTTAAGTCTACTCTTGTGTTCAATTTGGAGAGATTCCACTTAGTTAAGGGTGAGATGCCCTAGGGAGTGATTCCCATACCCCCTCCACTCTCTCTTCTCTCTCCTCCCCTAAGGGGTTCGCCCCCCTCTCTCTCTCCTCCCTTCCCCTTCAACTCCCAACCACCACCCACCTCCTTTAATGCCCTCCACTTCCCCATGGTCCCCTTTACTCCACCCCCCTAGTTCCTAGGTAGAAGTCTCCCCATTCCAACACCTTTCCCCACCTTCCAACCAAATCTTCCCCATTCTAATACAAGCATCCCACTTCCCCACATAATTCCCCACCTCCCAAGGCCTTTTCAAAATTTGAAATCCCTTCCCTCCACTTGCCTTGGCCGCCCCCATCCTTTACCCTTCCCCTTGCCAAGTTCGCCCCCCTCCACTCCCCATTCCCTCTCTCACACCCTCATCTTCCCCCTCCACCTGCTAACCCCTGCTCTCAGCCATTCTCCCCTCATTCCCCAACACCTATAGCTCTCCACTCCACCCCACAAGATCCCCCATTCATCCTTAGGTCGCCCCTTTCACCTCCCTCCACCAAAGAAGCCCCCTCTCCCTCTCCTTTCAATTTCAGATTGTTGCAGTGCAGACCTGCAGATCAGTACCGAGTTGCAGCATCGTCCACGTCTTCTTCTGAGAGCTTCTGGGGGCGTGGCCTACATTTCTGGAAAGGCCCCTGTGTCTTCTTCGCAGGCAAGGTGGAACCAACTCGTTCCGAGGTCGGGGCCAACCGTAGAAGGCGTTCTCCCACGACTGCACAGAGAGGTCTTCATCCTGGACCAGAGCCTGAAAGAACGTTCTGCCACGATGAACACCAATGGATTCAGACTGAAGTCCCTTCATCAAAGTTCTCCTTCTGCCAGTCCTCTTCCAAGATCAAGAAACAGAACCTCGTTCGGCTACCGGAGGAAGGAGTTACGAATTTTCTCTCCCGAGCTCTCTAGTCCTGTCTCCTGCTGTCTACTCCGACCAGTGCCCACTCTTCAGGGTTCACCGGCCACCCTCGACCTCTGATTGCAACCCCGTTGCCTCCTTCTGAAAGCTAATTCAACCACGAAGACGTCACTGCCAGTTTTGTGCTGTTCGGAGTTCGGGAGGGCGCTTGGTGATATCTGCAACCTGCTGTTCCAGTCCGGACAGAACCTGCGGCCAGACAGAGAGGTCTCCTTCCAGTTGCTGGTGCGGCCACCTCTGACGCCCCGAGCATCCTCAAAAATTCTGGAATCATCCCCTTCAAGTCAGGAAGCTTTAGAAAGTGGTTTCACTCAATTTTGAGTCCGTACGAGCCCGAGACAGCTGGCACAGCGACTTCCTGTCCAGAATTCAGATTGTAGCTGCAAGTTCGCTAGTTTCTCATTTCTCTTCATTTCGGTCCTATATCCCTACCCCGCTTGGCCGGATGAAGGCCCCACCCTACGTGGTGATAGTTTTTTAATGTAAGACCTTAACCCCTACCCCAAGATCCCCCCTCCTGCGTGAGGTGTAGTTTTGTAATTGGTTTGGGCAGGTCAAGCGACACCGCCGCGGCGTGTGGGGAGCCACCGCCTCCCCGCTCGCCCTCGTCTCCGATCGGGACCGGTTTCTTCAAACCGGTCGAGTAAGTGCCTCTTCCTTGCTCAATTAGTGTTGCTCTTTCAATACTTGATTCATGCGCCGCTGCATTTGTGAGGAGCGCCCGATCCTCAAGTCCACGACTTAAGAGTGATCGCCGTGGGATAGTGTGAACCGGTGCCCTTGTGCACTTTATCGGCCCCAATTGAATTGGGCATCCACCCTTGGGGAGTCGATCCTTGGCGTTGCTGGCCCTCTACCAGAAAGGGCCCATTCCTATAATTCACTCTTGGCATCGCCAAGTCACTCCGGGTATAGAGTGCGACGGGAGAGCGGTGGCCCATTAAGGCCCATTTGAATGCTTAATTGTGCTTGTTTGCCTAAGTCCAAGGTCGTGTCACATCAAGTGGTATCAGAGCAAGTCCTTGACTTGTCTCTATCAAGTCTAAGTCCTAGGACCTTTGCATAGTGTGTCCAACCGCTTTGGCCCTTTGTCTTGCATGTCCACCCGTAGTGGTGCTAGCTATCAACCCGGTTCATCGTCTTCGGCTCCACCAATGGATCCCAATCCTCACCAACTCAACCAAGATGTTCCTAGGGAGGGACCCCAAGGCCACATGGATAGGGTAGATGCTGCCCTCACAACCATCCTTGCCTAACTAGAGTCCATTACCAACCGAATTGCTCGGTTAGAAGACCAAGAGTTCCGCCCAAGGAACAATGAGCCTAGAATTCCCCCTCCGCATGATGAGCCTCATAGAGAAGATCCTCACCCAAGGATCAATGAGCCAAGAGCCCCTCCACCACATGGTGAGTTCCATAGGAATGGTTTTCCCCAAAGGAACCAAGGCCCAAGAGTCCACCCTCCACATGTAGAGCCTCATAGGGATGAGTTCCACCCAAGGAACAATGGCCCAAGAGCCCATTACCCACATGCTGAACTTTATAGGGAGGAAATGGACTATGACCATTACTATGAGTATGAGAGGCCTCGCCCTCATCAAAACCATGACCGGCGTCCACGGGATGATCCGGATGACCCCCTTTTAAGGATGATCAAGGTAGAGGCCCCAAACTTTGATGGTTCACATGAACCTAGTGTTTACCTAGAATGGGAGACCGCCATGGACCAATACTTTGAATGGTACCCCATGTCCGACCAAAGGAGAGTTAGATTGGCTAAGATGCATCTCACTAAGTTGGCCAAAACCTATTGGCTAAATCAAGAGGGTCTAAGACGGGTTAGGCGGGAAGAGCCTATTGACACTTGGGCGGACATGAAGAACCAACTTAGGAACAAATACCTCCCCCGAACCTACCACCAAATGCTCCTAGATGAATGGCAAAGCCTCACCCAAGAAGGGAAGACCGTGGTAGAGTACATTGAAAAATTTGACTCCTATCTTCTAAAGTGTGGAGTCCATGAGGATTCGGATGTCACCTTATCCCGTTTTAGGAATGGGCTTCAAAGTCACATCAAGAGGGAACTATTCATGAGGGACGTTGATAACCTTGAGCTAGCTTACCAAATAGCTAGAGATGTGGAAGGTTTTCTAGGAATTCCCGATTTATCCCTCCCCGACCCACCGACCCCAAAAACTTGGGAACACGTCCCCTTCCACCCACTCCCATGAGAGCTCCTAGCCCAAGTGGGAATGCCCCTTTAAGGTCCTACAACCCTCCCCCACCCATCACTCCAAACAAGCCCGCTCCTAGTCACCCTCTCCCACGGAAGGATGACAACCACAAAGGCCCAAGTGTAGGAGCCACCCCGGGAAGTGGGCGCCAACAATGCTATAAGTGTCATGGGTATGGTCATTTTGCGGGGCAATGTCCATCTAAGGGGTTATCTAGTTTGCTTATTGAGGAAGAAGTTCAACCCCAAAAGGAACAAGAAAATGTCATTGAAGAACATGAAGCCTTAATAGATTGGGAAGAGGAGTATGAAGCCCAATGTCTAGAGTCAGATCTAGATCACTCCACTCCTTCAAACAACTCCTATCTATGAGTCATTAGGTGCACCCTCACCCAACCTCAAGAAGAGGATTGGCGACGGACCTCAATTTTTCACACCTTTATCAAGATAGAGAACCATGTGAGGAAAGTGATCTTGGATAGTGGTAGTTGTGTTAATGCCGTGTCACCCGACACCGTCAAGCTCCTTGGGCTTACTCTCACTCCCCACCCAAGTCCGTACCGGGTCTCATGGATCAACAACAACTCCATCCCGGTCAACACCCAATGCTTAGTGCCTCTCACTTTCTCTTCCTACCATGGCCAAATATGGTGTGACGTCATACCCATGGAAGTGGGTAGCATCCTTTTAGGAAGACCTTGGCTCTATGATGTGGATGTCACCATTCTAGGAAGAAGCAACATATGCACCTTTGAGCATGAGGGTAAGACTATCCGTCTTAACCCCTCCCCACCTTGACCCATGCCCAAGAGGGACACTCTCCCTCAAGGATCACACCCCACCACTCCACAAGTCTCGGGGAACTCCACCCCTCCAACCCAAGCCCTTATTCAAACCCCAAAACAAAGTAGAACCACGGGGTTGACCAAAGGAATTCATCTCATCACTAGGAAAGAGCTTGAAGAGGAAATTGCTCAAGGGGTGCCATTGTGTGTGGTTGTCATATGCTTAGGGGAACCTACCCCTTCTAACCCCCCATCCCATAGAGATCCAACAACTTTTGGAAGAATTCCATGATGTGTTCCCGGAAGAGCTCCCGGACCAACTCCCTCCCATGCGTGATGTGCAACACGCAATCGATCTAGTGCCGGGAGCCACCCTTCCAAACCTTCCTCATTATCGCCTCAATCCCACGGAACATGCCGAACTTAGGAGGCAAATAGAGGAACTCATTAGGAAGGGCTTCATCCGCATTAGTAAGAGTCCATGTGCCGTCCTGGCTCTCCTTACCCCCAAGAAAGATGGATCATGGCGGATGTGTGTGGATAGCCGGGCCATTAACAAGATTACCATCAAGTATAGGTTCCCCATCCCTAGGCTTGATGACATGTTGGATATGCTAGCCGGAGCCACCATCTTCTCTAAGATAGATCTCAAGAGTGGCTACCACCAAGTTAGGGTAAGGCCCGGGGATGAGTGGAAAACGGCCTTCAAGACCAAGGATGGTCTCTTTGAGTGGTTAGTCATGCCATTTGGGCTTTCTAATGCCCCAAGTACTTTCATGCGTCTTATGACGGAGGTACTTAGGCCTTTCATTGGGAATTTTCTAGTGGTATACTTTGATGATATTCTCATCTATAGCCAAACCCATGAGGCCCACCTTGACCACCTTAGGAAAGTTTGCACCGTCCTCTGGCAAGAAAGCCTATTTGCCAACCTAGGAAAGTGTCATTTCATGATCACTTCCATCACCTTCCTAGGATTTGTGGTATCAACCAAATGAGTCTCCATGGACCCCAACAAGGTCCAAGCTATTCTTGATTGGCCGGAACCCCACACCCTTCATGAGGTTAGAAGTTTCCATGGGTTGGCTACATTCTATAGGAGATTCATTCGAGGGTTTAGCACTATCACCGGCCCGATAACTGATTGTCTCAAGAAGGGAACCTTTGTTTGGACCAAAGCCGCCTCTAAAGCCTTCCTTGAGCTTAAGGAAAAGTTGACCCAAGCCCCGGTCTTATGCCTTCCCGATTTCTCCAAAATTTTTGAGGTCACTTGTGATGCATCCGGGATTGGGATAGGAGGGATTCTTAGCCAAGAGGGACATCCGGTCGCCTACTTTAGTGAGAAGCTATGTGATGCTAGGACTAGATACTCCACCTATGACAAAGAGTTCTATGCCGTGGTCCAATCCCTCCGACATTGGAGACATTACTTGCTTCCCAAAGAGTTTGTCATCTTTTCTGACCATGAGGCCCTCAAATACCTCAACTCCCAACATAAGTTGAATGCCCGACATGCCCGATGGGTTGAGTTTATCTAATCCTACACCTTTGTCATCAAACACAAGGCCGGGAGTGAGAATAAGGCCGCGGATGCTCTTAGTAGGAAGATGTCCTTGCTATCCACTATCCAAGTGGAAGTGATTGGCTTTGACAAGGTCAAGGATGAGTACCCTATATGCCAACTTGACCACTCATTCTAGCAAGGAGCATGAGGGATTCATGTTAGAGGATGGGTTCCTCTTCAAGGGGCCAAGGCTTTGCATTCCCCGGACCTCTCTTCGAGACTTCTTGGTTTGGGAATTACATGCCGGAGGGTTAGCCGGTCATTTTGGGGTCCACAAGACCATTGCCTTAGTTGAGGGTCAATTTTATTGGCCAAGTCTCAAGAGAGATGTAGGCAAAATAGTAGGTCAATGTCGCACATGTGCTTCGGCCAAGCAAGTGAAACAAAACACCGGCCTATACACCCCACTTCCCATTCCCGACCGACCATGGCAAGATTTGAGCATGGACTTTGTCCTAGGCTTACCCAAGACCTCTAGGAAGCATGACTCCATCTATGTGGTGGTTGATAGATTTTCCAAAATGGCCCACTTCATCCCATGCTACAAAACATCCGATGCCTCCCATATAGCCCGGTTATTCTTTGATGAGGTAGTCCGCCTCCATGGGCTGCCCAAGACCATAGTCTCCGATAGAGATGTCAAATTCACTAGCTATTTTTGGAAGACTCTTTGGCACATGATGGGTACCCTCCTCAAATTCTCCACTGCCTACCACCCCCAAACGGATGGTCAAATTGAAGTGGTCAACCGGAGTCTAGGGAACCTCCTTAGGTGTCTTGTTGAGGATCGGCCAGGAAATTGGGATCTCATCTTACCACAGGCTGAGTTTGCATACAACAATTCCATCAATAAGTCAATAGGGATGAGTCCATTTGAAGCCGTGCATGGGTACAAACCAAGAAAGCCATCCGACCTCATTACCCTTCCCCAGCATGCTAGAGTGTCCATTTCTGCAGAGTCTTTTGCACAACATATTAGGGAATTGCATGAGGAAATTCGCAAGCACATTGGCATGAAAAATGAGGCGTATAAAAGGTTGGCCGATTCTCACCGGCGTCACTTAGAGTTCCAAGTGGGTGACTTTGTGATGGTAAGGACGGAGAGGCTCTCCCCAGGAGCCAACTCCAAGTTGAGACCACGTGGGACTGGGCCCTTCCAGGTCTTGAGGCGCGTTGGTGCAAATGATTATGAGTTAGATCTCCCCGAGGATTATGGGGTAAGTCCTACATTCAATGTCGCCGACTTAGTGTCTTACAAGGGCCCCACGGTGAGACCTAGTGAGGAGATTGAGCCTACTTCTTCCCTTGAGAGAGCACCCACCTGTGAGAAGAGTCCACTAGCCAAGAGAGCTCAGCGCGATCGCATTGAACGAATATTGGATGAGCAAATCACTACCACCCGGAGCAAGGTATATGAGCGCTATCTCGTCAGGTGGAAGGATCGGCCTCCGTCGGACGACTCATGGGTGAGTCGAGAGGACCTCCAGCGATTGGATCCGGACCTCCTCGAGCGGTACCTTAGCCGGATGGACCCTTACTCGACGGAGTCGAGCTCTTCGCGGCCCAGGGGATTTGATGGAGGCATCACCCACGACTCCCTTTGGCTCGGGTCCACTTCTTCACACTCGGGAGCTGGTTGAGTTTGGGCCTCACTCTATAAAGGCCCCTTATCCATTTTGTAGCTTTCCTTTGAGTCATTTTGATGTATTTCCATTTTATTTGAGTCATTTCCCTTGGTCTAGCACTTATTTTTCTATGTTCTTGTATCATCATGCTGTCTAATGTGGCTATTGGGCCCCATTCGTTGGGCTAGGCCCATTAGCACTCCCACCCCCCCTTGGTTATTTGTAGTTGTTTATTTTATCAGGGACTTATTGTAAAGAGTGGGTTGCCTATATATAGGACCCCACTCCCCTCATTTGAAGTTAATGAATGATCAAAATCCTTTTGAGTTAAGTCTACTATTGTGTTCAATTTGGAGAGATTCCACTTAGTTAAGGGTGAGATGCCCTAGGGAGTGATTCCCATACCCCCTCCACTCTCTCTTCTCTCTCCTCCCCTAAGGGGTTCGCCCCCCTCTCTCTCTCCTCCCTTCCCCTTCAACTCCCAACCACCACTCACCTCCTTTAATGCCCTCCACTTCCCCATGGTCCCCTTTACTCCACCCCCCCTAGTTCCTAGGTAGAAGTCTCCCCATTCCAACACCTTTCCCCACCTTCCAACCAAATCTTCCCCATTCCAATACAAGCATCCCACTTCCCCACATAATTCCCCACCTCCCAAGGCCTTTTCAAAATTTGAAATCCCTTCCCTCCACTTGCCTTGGCCGCCCCCATCCTTTACCCTTCCCCTTGCCAAGTTCGCCCCCCTCCACTCCCCATTCCCTCTCTCACACCCTCATCTTCCCCCTCCACCTGCTAACCCCTGCTCTCAGCCATTCTCCCCTCATTCCCCAACACCTATAGCTCTCCACTCCACCCCACAAGAGCCCCCATTCATCCTTAGGTCGCCCCTTTCACCTCCCTCCACCAAAGAAGCCCCCTCTCCCTCTCCTTTCAATTTCAGATTGTTGCAGTGCAGACCTGCAGATCAGCACCGAGTTGCAGCGTCGTCCATGTCTTCTTATGAGAGCTTCTGGGGGCGTGGCCTACATTTCTGGAAAGGCCCCTGTGTTTTCTTCGCAGGCAAGGTGGAACCAACTCGTTCCGAGGTCAGGGCCAACCGTAGAAGCCGTTCTCCCACGACTGCGCAGAGAGGTCTTCATCCTGGACCAGAGCCTGAAAGAACGTTCTGCCACGACGAACCCCAATGGATTCAGACTGAAGTCCCTTCATCAACGTTCTCCTTCTACCAGTCCTCTTCCAAGATCAAGAAACAGAACCTCGTTCGGCTACCGGAGGAAGGAGTTACGAATTTTCTCCCCTGAGCTCTCCAGTCCTGTCTCCTGCTATCTACTCCGACCAGTGCCCACTCTTCAGGGTACACCGGCCTCCCTTGACCTCTTATTGCAACCCCGTTGCCTCCTTCTGAAAGCTACTTCAACCACGAAGACGTCACCGCCAGTTTTGTGCTGTTCGGAGTTCGGGAGGGCGCTCGGTGATATCTGCAACCTGCTGTTCCAGTCCGGACAGAACCTGCGGCCAGACAGAGAGGTCTCCTTCCAGTTGCTGGTGCGGCCACCACCGACCCCCCGAGCATCCTCAAAAATTCTGGAATCATCCCCTTCAAGTCAGGAAGCTTTAGAAAGTGGTTTCACTCAATTTGGAGTCCGTACGAGCCCGAGACAGCCGGCACAGCGACTTCCTGTCCAGAATTCAGATTGTAGCTGCAAGTTCGCTAGTTTCTCATTTCTCTTCATTTCGGTCCTATATCCCTACCCCGCTTGGCCGGCTGAAGGCCCCACCCTGCGTGGTGGTATTTTTTGAATGTAAGACCTTAACCCCTACCCCAAGATCCCCCCTCCTGCGTGAGGTGTAGTTTTGTAATTGGTTTGGGCAGGTCAAGCGACACCGCCGCGGCGTGTGGGGAGCCACCGCCTCCCCGCTCGCCCTCGTCTCCGATCGGGACCGGTTTCTTCAAACCGGTCGAGTAAGTGCCTCTTCCTTGCTCAATTAGTGTTGCTCTTTCAATACTTGATTCATGCGCCGCTGCATTTGTGAGGAGCGCCCGATCCTCAAGTCCACGACTTAAGAGTGATCGCCGTGGGATAGTGTGTACCGGTGCCCTTGTGCACTTTGTCGGCCCCAATTGAATTGGGCATCCACCCTTGGGGAGTAGATCCTTGGCCTTGCTGGCCCTCTACCAGCAAGGGCCCATTCCCATAATTCACTCTTGGCACTGCCAAGTCACTCCGGGTATAGAGTGCGACGGGAGAGCGATGGCCCATTAAGGCCCATTTGAATGCTTAATTGTGCTTGTTTGCTTAAGTCCAAGGTCGTGTCACATCAAGAATTCTGATTATCCTTTTTCATCAATTTACAAGCATGCATCAAGTGACCAGATTTCCCCCAATAAAAGCATTCAATGCTCTTTTCTTGAGCAGTAGTGGACTTCGTAGCTTGAGAATTTTTAGCATGTAATCTATCATCATTTTTCAGCACAAAATAATTATCCATGAAGTGACCATACTTGCCACAATAATGACATGAAACATTATTTGATTTATGAGCATGATTTTTGACATTTGAATTTTCAGCATGCAAGTTACTTCTTTTCTTTTTCAGAGTTTTATTTTCCTTTTGATTTTTCTTCTAATTTTTATTTTTCTGACCAGCTATCTTATTTTGGGAAATAGCTGAAGAGCTAGCAATATTTGAGCTACGCACAAAAGGTATGTATAGTTGATTCCTGATATCATTTTTATTTCCAGAAATATAGTCTATCCTCTCTCTCTGACCATTCACTTCATCTTCCAAGGGTATTTTCATTTTTCCTTTGTCCTTAGCAGATTTGGACGAAGACTTATTCAACTCTGTGATTTTATTTCTCAAGGAGATAATAACAGTTTTTAAATTTGATTTCTCCTTTTCACAATTGTCCAGTCTTTCTTTTATTGTTTCAATTTCATCTTTATATTTCTGACTTTCATTTTCAAGAATAGGCAAATTGTCAGTATTGGCAGAAAACTCACATTTTTCTTTTTCAAGAGATATTAGTCTTTCAGACATGACAATATTCAAAACCATCAGCCGTTTATTTTGTTCCTTCAGAGTTTCATTTTCTTTAATCAATTCTTCATTCTGAACAAGTTCATTTATTAAAGCATGATCATCATTTGATGATTTCAGTTTGTATTCTAGTTTCAAACAATTTTCACATGAAGAATTTGATTTGTTCTGATCTACTTTCTTTTTCAACTTTTTATTTTCAGATTTCATTTTCTTATATCTATCATAAAGCTCTTCATACATTTTCATCAATTCATCGAAGGAAAGTTCTTCAGATCCAGAACTTACCTGAGACAATGAGTCCTCATTTTGATCACTGCTGTGATCACCTCCACTGGCCATCAAACAATTCTGTTCTTCTTTCTTCTCATGGACTGCTATTACCTTGTCCAGAATTTCTTTTCCAGATGTGCAACTAAAAATGAAAGAGAATATGTCAGTGTTAACTGCAACTTTCAAAATATTAAGAACTGTGATATTATCACGGTTCTTTAATCTGTCCTCACTAGACAACTTGGTCTGATCATGAGATATTTGATATGGGCCTTTAGAAAGAAGACTCCATAAGTTAGAATCAATGGAGTTCACATAAACCCATAGGCCTCCTAGCCCAGAACTGAAGTTGGAACCATCGAATACATGAGGATAAGCCATGGAAACAATTATCAAGTAAATTCAAAGCAATATGCTAAAGATAGAAATGCACCAAAAATCGCAGGATCCTCTGTAGATCGTTGGATCTGGACAATCAGAGACTCGCTCTGATACCAATTGTTGGAACGATGTAGTGGTGCAAACCGAGATTCAGAGGGGGGTGAATGAATCCCCTTCAATTTTTTTGCCCAATTAAAAATTATAACTAGAAATCGTGCGGAAGTCAAAACAATTTGGCTAAGCTAAATATATGTTCTAATGAGACACACACTTGAACACTTGACCAGTTGTCCTTATGTGAATCTCACTCGAACACTTAACCTGCACACCCAGCAAGCACTCAACAAATATATGCAACTGTTAGACAGAACAACATTAGACACACGGTGAATTACGAATAGCTTAGGATAAATCTATGCAATAGAACCGCGCCTAAGCATACATTTACCGTGAGTCAGAATTGCAATTTAACCAAAGATGCAAGGAGATTTAGATGGTTCGGTCTGCTACCACAGACCTACGTCCATCCCCCACTCAAACTAGAGTGAGGCTTTCCGCTGCCTAACAGCTTGAACCACTGAGCATCACAACTTGCTTACAGTTGAGCATCACAGCTTGCTTCCGCTGATTCACAGCTTCGACCGCTGAGCATCACAGCTTGCTTACAGCTGAGCATCACAGCTTTGACCGCTGAGCATCACAGCTTGCTCTGCTGATTCACAGCTGTAGATATTTTTAATCTAAAGAAAGTGAGTGTGTGGGTGAATGAGCATGACTAATCTGGCATCAAATGGAACATGGGGTGAAACAAACGATGCAACAAAATCAACACCCACACACACTGCCAAGTCGTGATCGCCACCAAGATAAACAGTGCAAAGAGAAACGCACTATGTACCTTGGACATGGAAGTAGATGAAGACACTCGCCAGACCAAGACATCGCTGGTACATGGTAAAGACGGTCTTCTGACGACCGCTGAACGGTGAAGACGGTCGAACGGTAGGCCGCTAACGGCACTGAAGCAGAACACGAGAAGAAGACCCGGGTGTAGGACTTGGACGATCTTCAATCGGCCGCAAACATAGGAGAGACGGTCTGAGAAAGGCCGCTATCTCTGGTAGACGGTCGGAGGTAGACCGTAAAAGCTTCCAGAACCCGAGCCGGGGAACTCGATCCTCCACCCCTTCCGGCCGGCTAGGAGGGATGGGCCTCACGCTGAAACACCTGCTGACCTGCAAGACAACACAAATGACAAAAGAAAATGACCCAAATTAGTTCATGGAAGTGCAATATCTATAAGCGGGAACGATGAATGGAACACATGATTAGAAGGGGAAATACCTGGGGGTTTTGGGTTTTTAACCCCTATGGGGGCGGAAAATAATAGGAGGATGTAAAGATGCTAAGATGCCAGTGAAAAGCGTGGAGAGAAATGAAGAGGAGTGGAGATGAAATGACCAAAATGTGCCCAAAAATGACTTAAGCTATGACTCAAAAACACGACAAAAATGGACTACTCCCTAGACCAAAGGCTTGAAGGACGTAGAAAGCCTTTCTCCCTGACTGGATTTCACTCTAGAAGGTGGCAACACTTCGACGCAAACTCCGGAATGTCCCCCCTCTGAAGCCATGAGCCAAGGGTTCTATTTATAGACCCTTGAAACCCTAGCTCGAATTGAGGGCTTTTGGGCGGGAATTAGACTTCGATTATTTTGAATAAGATGGAGATAATACTTCCTACTGCCAATAGGATCAAATGGCGCTCGATTTGGCTCAAAATCCGTGGAGAAATCCATGGATGAAGCAACCAGTTTGATCACGGATAGAGAGAGAAACCGCTCGTCAACGTAGGAATCTCGGCTAATAAAAACGGTCTTACGACAGACCGCTTGAGATGCAAAGTGGCCCATTGGCCGACCGCCATTCATCCAGCCGTTAGAAAATAAAAAAATGGGATAAAGATGCTTTATTTATCCAAAGACCAAGTCAAATCATGACTCTCAACATAAAAAATGGTCTTCCAATAGATCGCCACCTTTATGGAACGGTCTACTGTGAGACCGTTATAAAAAACAATAGGTCAGCGTAGAAAAAGACAGGTCAACGCAGAGACGGGCCAGGTCGACGCAGGGAAGAGCCAGGTCGACGCAGAGACGGGCCAGGTCGACGCAGAGACGGGCCAGGTCGACGCAGGGAATGAAAAATGGTCATTTAATAGACCACCACCTTCCTGAAACGGCCTATCGTGAGACCGTTATTAAGGTGGCCGTTTGAGAAGAAAATAACTAAGAGATAAATATGCATACTCAGCCCAAAGACCTGGTCAAACCAAGTTCCATTAAGCCCAAACTCAAGAAAACACGGGGGCAAACCCAACCAGGGAGAAAATCACCATAAAATAGACCCAAAAAAACATCTGAAAATGGCCCAATGAATAATAGACAACTCGGGGCATTATAAACAAAGGTAAGAAAATAACCCAACTCAAAGGTTTAAAAGGGGTGTCAACAGATTTCCCTCCTTAACGTCCTCTTTGCAGGGGAGCGAGCGGAGGTGAAGCGAAGGCAAAATGGAAACATGGAGGTGAAGTGGAAATGCAGTGGAGCGGACTGAAAAGTGGGCGTTAAGATAAACGACACCCGTTCCTAACCAACGAGCAATAGGAATCTTCCGAAAAACTCTGAGCCAGTCACACAGAATGATTGGACCAAAATGACACCAATCTGGAGGAACTAACGAAAAAAAGATGAAAAGAAAACACGACCAACCTCACCGGGGGGGACATAATCCACGGGCCAATGAGGGGATCAGAATCAACAGTAACGGAAAAAGAAAGCAGACTAAGTTCCAGACAGGGGCTCCCAGTCAATCAAACCAAGCGAACGGACCGAAAAAAACCTTCCAACTCTGAATGGAATACTGTTTCTTACCCAAGACCATAGACGCACAATTGTCCCTCATCAACGAGACACTTTCGACAGCTTATGGGTCACGAATGCTAAAAAATGCATATGATGCATGCTGGGCTAAAATAAAAGAAATCATCAAAACGAATGCAAAGAAAGATAAAATAGAAAATACTTGAGAATAATATTGCTAGACTGGATTAATCAGGGTCAAGACACTATCTGCAACCACGGCGTGTAATATTGAACCATCGTCCCCTAATTTTGCCAACCTAACGGCCTTAACCAATGATTAAACATGTGCACCTAGATCATCATCATTTTTGGTAAAGGGGAACATTAGCTCCCAGAACACATGAATGACTAGTCGGTTCTCGAGATAATATAGCATAAATACCATATAGTAATGCATTAAGGGATAAGGGATGTGGAATACTTACCTGACTTACCTGTCAGATTGGGAGCATGGAATGTAGCTTGGCAGGATGAAAATTGTGCAATTGAACATAAGTCAGATAGCCAAAAATAAGCACAATCATGCATAAAAAATTAATTAACAGGGTGTATAAGCATGAATTTAACCAAAATGGCGCCTTTACAATAAAACGGTTTGATCATGACCACCTCAACCTCAAAACCGGTCACAAGAAAGACCTCACAATATAACTAAATGGTCACATGGTTCTCTGCCTGAACTCACAAAGACGGCCACGACTAGACCGTTTATAGGATATAAACGGTCAAGCGACAGACCGCTAAATGACCTTCGATTTCAAAAAAGAAAACTGACCCTTCTTCTCCCTCGTCTTCCCCACTTCATACGAACGCCCATGACCGAAGCCCACCACCGAGCTCACCTCTTCGACTGAGAGCTCACCTCCTAGCCTCCCTCACACGGACACCCCTGGATGAGACTCAAGAAGCGGGTGTTGAAGAGGCTCGCGCGCCAAATGGTCGGAGAAGAGGGGAGTGCATCGCCGCCACCGGCGAACCCACCGGAGGAAATGGAACCGCCACCGGCCACGACCGAGCGCGAAGAGCCTCCCACGGCGGGGAGAGCGCCCGAGGAAGCAATAATGCCACAAGAGGGGGAAGAAGGAGCGGCGGTGACCGAGAAACCAGAAAATAGGGGTCACACCAACCCCTAGGGATGATTGTAGGGACCCTTAGGGCCATTTCCAAAGAATGGGGGGATGGGTGAATGCCGTTCGCCATGGCGAATAAGAAACAGTCCTACAAGGGACCGCTAAGGAAGTAGGACGGTCCGTCTGTGACCTCTAGGTGGCACCGACCTCCAAAGGTTGAAAATGGTCTTAACCAGGCCGCCTAGAAACAAAACGGTCTCTAACAGACCGCTAGATGGAACTGACTTTAAGGGGAGAAAAACCATCTCAACTAGGCCGCTTAGAAATAAAATGGTCTCCAACAGACCGCTAGGTAGACACAAATGGTCAGAGGGTGGCCATTTAAACTAAATCAGCAAAGGGCATTCTTGGGGGTGAAAATGATCTGAGGGTGACCGTTGGGATTGCCGAACGGTCCACGGACGACCGTCAAATAGATAGAAACGGCCATAGTGTGGCCGCTACTTTAGCATACTACACTTTTTTTTGATGCAATGCATGACTATATATGAAGTGAATGACTGATGTAAAAGTGTTTAAATGTATGCAGGGAAAACGCCGGACAAGGATCTCATGGCTCCAGGTCCGGGCAGTGTACCTAGCGCTGCCGGAGTTTCAGAGGGAGAGATTGGCGGCCATGGAATTTGCTGAGTTCCTGGGAATGGAGGTGGTGAGGCTGGACACCGCCCTTCTTTACGCGCTGCACGACTGATGGGACCCAGTCAGTCGGGCATTCCTATTCCCATGGGGTCACATGGTCCCCGCACTAGAGGACATGGCACGCATCATCGGACTGCGGGTACATGGTGCGCCGGTGAGCGGGAGGACTTTGACGGACTATCGGGAGCTGGCCCAGAGACTGCTGGGATTGGAGCTTTTGAGGCCGGAGCGCCACTCTACGATCCTATCAAGAGCGAGGCTGCAGGAGAGCCTGGGCTTGAGAGGAGTTGGGATCACGGTTGGAGAGCTACTAGAGCAGCACTTGGGGTGACTGACGGATAGAGCACGAGAGTAGGTGACAGTTGGACCAAGACTCGAGGCAGACGTAGTCCTGCGGTGGTTCCTGATGTTGTATTTCGGGAAGCTATTGTTCGCCACCAGGGCAGACGGAGTGAGCTGCAGGCTCCTGCCCCTACTCGAGGAGGTGGACAAAGTCAGAGAGTACGCGTGGGGTGCAGCTGTGCTAGCCTTCCTCTTCGACACCCTTAGCTCCACTAGCCGGTGTACGATGCTCGGTGGATTCTCCCCATTGCTACAGGTAAGCATCAACCCCTACAATGCTTGTGCAATTCCTATATGATTTCATGAAATGCTGTATGCTGACGCTTTAATGCAGGTGTAGGCCTACATGTACCTCCTCGGGCTGGGGAGAGGACATGAGGTGCATCCGGACCGGGTGCCCATCGCGAGACAGTGGACAGTGGTTCGTGAGGTGGGATCCCTGGGACGCCAGGTGTGGGTGATCCAGGATGACCTTGACACTCTACCCTATGCCTCAGTAAGACCTAAACTTAAAAAGTTTTCTATTATTTATGCAACTATATGCTTGGATGCTAATGCAATTGGCCGTTGTTTTGCAGGTCTGGTGGACACTGTACCAGGGCGAGGGACAGGAGGGTCAGCCATGGGTGGTGGCCGCCCTAGTGTACGCGGGTCGAGACATCTGGCGACATTGCATGAACGTGATCGAGCCGCTGTACTACCGGCTGATCATGAGGACCGTGGGCGTCCACTAGCCAGAGGTGGAGTTCCCGGCGAGAGAGGGACCGAAGGAGTGCGTGGGACGCCACTCACGCGGACTCGCGAGGGAGATAGACTGGATCACCCAGGCAGCAGACCAGATCCGGGATTGGACTAGGCAGGGGCAAGCATTGCGCACCCGAGCTACCAGCGACGAGGCCTATGTAATACCCCGATTTTTTTTCGAGAAATTAATTAGCAATTAATAGAATAATTCCTTAATAAATAGAATAAGTAATATTTTGACTATTTTATAAAAATACAAAAAAATATTCTTTTAAAGGATAACATGTTTAACAAACTTATCTTCTGTGGCTAACCCAAATAAAATCTTTAAGTAGGCCGAATTAGTGCTTTAAGCCCAAATTAAACACTTAGCTAACCATACCTTAAAACGCGAAATTTGAGCCCAATACTCAATCAATTCAGCCCAAACTAGTGGCAAATGAAAGGCTAGGATGAGAGGATCATTTCTCCTCTGCTAATCTCCCGAAACCTTAACCCTAAGAGATGCAATCGGTGGAGTTTTGACGCGTCAACAATTGCGGCGACGTTCACATTAACCCAACTTGCGTGGACGAATTCTCCTTGCATAGAACACTCCAGAAGGTGTGCGACCTATAAAAATGCTCCTTAGGAACCCTAGTTTCATTTGGAAGCTGTGGCGGCCGACGAGAACCTTGGACGAGGGCGAATTCCAGTGATCTCTGACGTGGGGTACCTAGCGTGTCTTCTTCCTTTTTCTTCCTTTCTTCCCTAATTGAGGTAGGTTCTCTCGAGCTCAAACCTCAAGTAATATATCAAAATGTTCAGCATCAAGTCCTCTTTCTTTTGGTATATAAAGCCCCAAATATCATGTAGTATCCTGTGAGTATTTTGAGGTTTAGTAGAAGCATGTCAAATTAGGGTTAACTTTGTTCCTCTTCGATTTAAGTAGAGACTTAAGAGAGTAAATATGAAATTGATTCATGCATCTTGTAGAGTTTTTCGTGCTCTTTCTTTTGGTAGTGTACGCCCTAAATTCCAGGCTTTATATCATGCGAATTCGATGTTTTAGTTCTGACCCTAGAAACCTTGCCGGAGTCAGGCAAGGCGAAAGGGCAGCGACCTGTCTGGACTTGTGCGGCCATACGATAGACCGCACATCCAAGATAGGTGGCCTATCGTACACCGTTTAACGCTTTCTATCTCTGATCGTTTCGCTGGTACGTGCGGCCGGATACCAACCGCATATCTGTCCTGCGGCCAGTTCCAGACCGCACATCCCTTCCAGCGGCACCCTACCGACCGTCCATCTCCAACAGGCCTTCAGACCTGAGGAGGTCTGAGCGTCCTGTATATGACCGTCCATGGCGATGTAAGGTCCAGAACCGACCGCACATTGTTAAAAGAACAGATTAAATTGACATTTCAGCATGTTATGTTAGTAGATTAGTGGTTAATGGCATGTTAGCAACACATCTAATAAACTGTAATTCATGACAGTAAATAATTCTTGCTGATTCATTTAGTTAGAGCTTGATCTTGATTCATCTTTCTAATGAATGTCAATCTAAATTGTGAATCATTTACAATTGAAATGGCTATTAGGTTTATACTTGTTAACCTTAGACCTGAACCGTTAATCTTGAACCATTATTATCCCTTAGAATTGATTTTTGGACTGAATCGAACTGCTGTGATTTGAGTTAGTCCGAATTGGACTAACAGGGACATGCGCGGCCGATAGTGGACCGCATATCCCCTTGAACGGCCCTCTGTCGACCGTTCATCCCTGGCTAATGCATATTAGTTTGGCCGATTATCCTTGATCCATCTTCGGCTAAATCCTGATTTGATCAGCCCAGTAGACCCTAGGCCGACCAACAGACAATGGGCTGGACTCTGGCTCAGTTCTACCCTGCCTATGGCAGCTCGGGAGTCCACTTGGGTGAATTTCTTGCCTATTGATAGGTCCCGTGTTGTGCGGACTATATTTTCCCGTACATTTGACATGCGGCCCATTCTGGACCGTTCATACTATGAGCGGATCTGTATGGACCATATAGCCTATTCTTATACTTCAAGAACTACTGGCCCTGTGCGGCACATTTCTGACCGTTCATCTTTGTGCGGCCCTTTGGAGCCCGTTTATCTCCTTCTTGAGCTTTAGTCGTTCTGGCCTTGTGCGGCCCATTCTTGACCGTTCTTGTGGTTGAAAGGCCCATCTTGGACCGTTTATCCTTGACCTCGTAGAGGCTGATCTGTAGCCCAGTTCCTGATAGTGCGGCCCATATGAGACCGTATAAATGTTGAGCGGCTCATTTTTGACCGTGTATATGACAGTTTTCCGAAAAGTGATTGTTTCATGATTTCGAAGTGTGTGAGCTACTCTAGCCTATCTAGGCTATGGTATTTCGTGATATGACCTATTGTTAGGTCTATTGATCGTCAATTATAGTCATTTGGAATAACTATTTCCCTCGATTAAGGAGCCTTTGTTTGGAGTCTTAAGAATCATTATTCTTACGTCCTTTACCTTGACTACATAAACTTGACCTTGGAACTCTTGGCCATTAAATATTGTGGATGTCTAGATTCGTGGGATCTGTGATCCAAACAAATCAATGTCAAGGCAAACAAATGAAGGGCCCAGTCTTATCCTGGGAGGAGCACCCAAAGAGTACTTGATCCCTAGGGAGGTGAATGACTAGGTGTGGCATTGTCACCTGTGCATGACTAGCTTGTTAAGTCTAGGGCATTCCACATTCTCGTGAAACTTATTATTCATGCTTGAAGCATGAAGTACTTGCTTGATTGCTTGACATGACTCGAATTGACTTGTAAATGGCCATTCACTAGAAAATCTTGTTAATCTTGCTTGATATCTCGACATGCAATTATTTCTTCCATTTAATTATCGTTATTCTTTGAATCTTGATGACTATTTAGTTCTGCTTATTTTTCTCACGTTAATCATGCATATTCATTAATTAGTTAATCACTTAAACTATGCATGACGATAGAGTATAATTCCTACTGAGCTTTGCTCACCCCTACTTCCAATCCTTTTTAGGTAACGCGGTAAACGGAACGTTGCAATGAGGATCGGGTCAGTGTGATCGAGTGAACCTGGAACCTAGGAATCGGAGTCTGTCTTTTTATCTTCTTGAGTCTAGCTAGTGTCGTGAGTCTGGTTATTATTTTATTTTTCTCCCTTTGTTATTTCCTCCTTTAATTTGAGTCTAATATTGTAAAAGTGAGTCAAATTATATTTTTAATTTCAAATATTAATAAAAGTTCATATTTTCACGTTGTGTATGGCCTCCATGTGTTTAATTGTGGTTATTTATTTTCGTTCTTGTTATCATGATTGTTAACTGTCACATTCCGAGCATCGCTACCCGCTGCTATCGGTTCGGGACGTGACAGAGGTGGTATCAGAGCCTCTTTTGTCTGAGTCTTAGGATTTTTTCCAAGAGTATAGGTTACCCTAAGTCATAAGACCCGTGTCATCCCTTGTCACTTGGTGAAATTGGGTAGTATCTTGGGTTAAGTAATAAAATATATACAAGATTGCGTTGTGATACGCGTAAGGGTAACGAAAAAGTTAACTATATAATTATTTTGCAGGTCTCTAAGCCATTCTTAAAAAACCGTTCTTAAAATGAAAGCGAGTGGGTCCATGGGTAAGCTAAGATTCGGTTCTGCTAGAGGCTGGCGATTCCGTTATAAAGAAACCCAAAGTAATAAGAAGAAGAAGAGCAATATTACGCAAATGAAATGTTTGTACTGTCACAAAGTTGGTCATCTCGTAAAGGAGTGCTGGCGAAGGAGCGGAGCGTGTCAGCGTTGCGGAAATCAGGATCATAAAATGGCTAACTGTCCTAAGTTACTTCCACAAGCAAAAATATAAGAAGAATCGGAACCAACTTCTATCGAATGAAGAATTATATAAGGTATTGTTATCTTTTATCCCTAACTATAGCTAAATTCTTTCGTCATTAGTTGTATGATTAACATGTTATTTTGATAGATAAGATCATCTTAGTTCAAATATTCAAATAATTGGTAATACCCTACGAATTTGGGGACCAAATTTCTTAAAGTGGGGGAGGATGTAATACCCTGATTTTTTTTTCAAGAATTTAATTAGCAATTAATACAATAATTCCTTAATAAATAGAATAAATTATATTTCGACTATTTTATAAAAATTCAGAAAAATTATATTCTTGTAAAGGATAACACGTTTAACAAACTTGTCTTCTGTGGCCCACCCAAATAAAATCCGTAAGTAGGCCGAATTAGTGGTTTAAGCCCAAATTAAACACTTAGCTAACCATACCATAAAACGCAAAATCTGAGCCCAATATTCAATCAATTGAGCCCAAACTAGTGGCAAATGAAAGGCTAGGATGAGAGGATCATATTCCCTCTGCTAATCTCTCGAAACCCTAACCCTAAGAGATGTAATCGGCGGAGTTTTGGCGTGTCAACAATTGCGGCGGCGTTCACATTAACCCAACTTGCGTGGATGAATTCTCCCTACATAGAACACTCCAGAAGGTGTGCGACCTATAAAAATGCTCCTTAGGAACCCTAGTTTCATTTGGAAGCTGTGGCAGCCGACGAGAACCTTGGACGAGGGCGAATTCCAGTGATCTCTGACGTGGGGTACCTAGCGCGTCTTCTTCCTTTTTCTTCCTTTCTTCCCTGATTGTTGTAGGTTCTCTCGGGCTCAAACCTCAAGTAACATATCAAAATGTTCAGCATCAAGTCCTCTTTCTTTTGATATATAAAGCCCCAAATATCTTGTAGTATCTTGCGAGTATTTTGAGGTTTAGTAGAAGCCTGTCAAATTAGGGTTAACTTTGTTCCTCTTCGATTTAAGTAGAGACTTAAGAGAGTAAATATGAAATTGATTCATGCATCTTGTAGAGTTTTTTTCGCTCTTTCTTTTGGTAGTATAAGCCCCAAATTCCATGCTTTATATCGTGCGAATTCGATGTTTTAGTTCTGACCCTAGAAACCTCGCCGGAGTCGGGCAAGGCGAAAGGGCAGCGACCTATCTGGACTTGTGCGGCCATACGATATACCGCACATCCAAGACAGGCGGCATGTCGTGGACCATTTAACGCTTTCTATCTTTGATCATTTTGCTGGTACGTGAGGTCGGATACCAACCGTATATCTGTCCTGCGGCTAGTTCCAGACCGTACATCCCTTCCAGCGGCACCCTACCGACCGTCCATCTCCCGCAGGCCTTCGGACCTGAGGAGGCATGAGCGCCCTGTATATGACCATCCAAGGGGATGTAAGGACCAGAACCGACCGCACATCGTTAACAGAACAGATTAAAATGATATTTCAGCATGTTATATTAGTAGATTAGTGGTTAATGGCATGTTAGCAACACATCTAATAAACTGTAATTCATGACAGTAAATAATTTGTGCTGATTCATTTATTTAGTGCTTGATCTTGATTCATCTTTCTAATGAATGTCAATCTAAATTGTGAATCATTTATAATTGAAATGGTTATTAGGTTTATACTTGTTAACCTTAGACCTGAACCGTTAATCTTGAACCATTATTATCCCTTAGAATTGATTTTTGGACTCAATCGAACTGCTGTGATTTGAGTTAATCCGAATTAGACTAATAGGGACATGCGCGGCCGATAGTGGACCGCATATCCTCTTGAACGGCCCTCTGTCGACCGTTCATCCCTGGCGAATGCATATTAGTTTGGCCGATTATCCTTGATCCATCTTCGGCTAAATCCTCATTTGATCAGCCCAGTAGACACTAGGCCGACCAGCAGACAGTGGGCTGGACTCTGGCTCAGTTCTACCCTGCCTATGGCAGCTCAGGAGTCCACTTGGGTGAATTTCTAGCCTATTGATAGGTCCCGTGTTGTGCGGACTATAGTTGCCCGTACATCTGACATGCGGCCCATTCTGGACCGTTCATACTATGAGCGGATCTGTATGGACCGTATATCCTGTTCTTATACTTCAAGAACTTCTGGCCCTGTGCGGCACATTTCTGACCGTTCATCTTTGTGCTGCCCTTTGGAGCCCGTTTATCTCCTTCTTGAGCTTTAGTCGTTCTGGCCTTGTGCGGCCCATTCTTGACCGTTCTTGTGGTTGAAAGGCCCATCTTGGACCGTTTATCCTTGACCTCGTAGAGGTTGATCTGTAGCCCAGTTCCTGATAGTGCGGCCCATATGAGACCGTATAAATGTTGAGCGGCCCATTTTTGACCGTGTATATGGTAGTTTTCCGAAAAGTGATTATTTTATGATTTCAAACTATGTGAGCTACTCTAGCCTATCTAGGCTATGGTATTTCGTGATATGACCTATTGTTAGGTCTATTGATAGTCAATTATAGTCATTTGGAATAACTATTTCCCTCGATTAAGGAGCTTATTGTTTGGACTCTTAAGAATCATTTTTCTTACGTCCTTTACCTTGACTACATAAACTTGACCTTGGAACTCTTGGCCATTAAATATTATGGATGTCTAGATTCGTGGGATCTGTTATCCAAACAAATCAATGCCAAGGCAAACAAATGAAGGGCCCAGTCTGGTCCTGGGAGCAGCATCCGAAGAGTACTTCATCCCAGGGGAGGTGAATGACTAGGTGTGGTATTGTCACTGGTGCATGACTAGCTTGTTAAGTCTTGGGCATTCCACATTCTCGTGAAACTTATTATTCATGCTTGAAGCATGAAGTACTTGCTTGCTTGCTTGACATGACTCGAGTTGACTTGTAAATGGCCATTCACTAGAAAATCTTGTTAATCTTGCTTGATATCTCGACATGCAATTATTTCTTCCATTTAATTATCGTTATTCTTTGAATCTTGATGATTATTTAGTTTTGCTTATTTTTCTCGCGTTAATCATGCATATTCATTATTTGGTTAATCATGTTGTGTAGTGGACAGCGGATCTAGAGGGTAGGGGTGAATAGATCTGCCCCTCTTTTCACAATGTAACCCTCTATATAGCTAGATGAGATAAATTGCAGCGGAATATAACTAGCTAAACAAAGGACACAACGATTTGCTTAGCAAGATGATTACTAATATATCGATTCGAACTTAAGCATGCATTTAGAACGAAACAATCACACAAACAAACCACAAGACACGAGATTTTAAGGTGGTTCGGACTAAATCCCCAATCCTACGTCCACCCCTCACCAAATCCGGTGAGGCTCCACTAGTGCCACGGACTGAACCGCAAATCGAAAAGACCACCGATTGCCTTCCTAATAACCACCTGGTAGGGACGTCAACAACGCAGATCGGACAACCTCCGATTGCATTCCTACTAACCACCGGTAGGGACGGTTCTCAATTTTGATTGTTCGAATGAAATGAAGAAGAAAGAACAAATATCAAGCTATTTAAACATGATATGAAATGAGCTCAAGAAGAAAGATCTTGTCTGAAATTGCTGGAGCTTGAATCAGATTCTTCGATGGATGTAGATCACCAATAGAGGCTTCTATCTTCTTCACAAAACACTCTTCTTGATTCAACAGCAATGGCTTCTTCTTCCTTGTGAGTTGTGCTTCCTTGAATCTGCTTGAGTTGATGAAGAGATGTATGGATGTAGCTTTGATCACCTTTGAGAACCTTGAGTGCTTCTAGCTTTGTTGGAGGTTGCTTGCTTCAGATCTCACCTTGAAACACCTTGGAATGGATGAAGAACTTCCTCCCGAAACACTGTTCACGGAGGTGCTACAGTACCTCGAAAATGAGCTCCCTTGATCTCCCTTGAAGCCTTGAAGCCCTAGTGTTTCTAATCCCTCAAGTGAGAGTTTTATAGACCTTGAATGGTCTATAGACAAGCCTCAGACTAGATCCACAAATCATGGGTGTTTAGGTGACTTTTGGATTAAATAAATCCATGTTGAATGGCCCTTTTCAAAGTTGGAAACAAAGTCAACATTGAAGGCTCGGGGCTGGCGGTCGACCTGCAGCTCCTGGCGGTCGACCGCTATTGTGAAACCTGCAAACGGGCGGTCCCTGGGATTTCCGGTCGACCGCCACTGGCTGGCGGTCGACCGCCAGCTGAAACATATGTAGACTGGAGATCCCTGGCTGGGGCGGTCGACCGCCCCTGTGCTAGCGGTCGACCGCCAGCTGGGCAGACCCCGGGCTTGCCCGGGTCGGTCCGTTATGTGCTTTGGTTCCGTCGCTTAAGTTCTTTAGCGGCCCGTTCATGTCCGTGACATCTCCCTTGATAGTCTAAAAGGCATCAATTATGTTTCTGGCCTTGGATTCTCTTGGCTATATTTCTTTGTGCATTGACCTTGGATATGTGACAAGCCGAATATCGCGTGTCGACTTGTGCTTGTTTTCGCATCCTTGCTTGGGCGCGATCCACGAGCTTTCACTTTTGCCGACTCCACTGAATTTCTTTTCCATGTAATGGCATACCTGTCATAATCAAACCATCACGTATGTCAATTACATGAGAGTGGGAAATATCAATGACGAATAGTGTTTAGCCATTATCAAAACCAAGAATACCACAGAACTTATATGACCGTAGAATGATGTCGATTTACCCAAGTTAATTTAAATGATCATAAGGACACAACATTCTCCCCCTTTTTGATGATGGCAACATTGTGAGTCATTATGTGGCAGTAACATCCAAGATTACAGAGTTTATGACATATGCAACGAGTATAGCTCAAGATCCATGATGTGAATGCAAGTATGATGCAGATATGAATGCAGATATGAATGCAAGTTATGCAAGCCCCATCACATACACATATAAGATGCAAAGTGGGTAATGGATTCTCTCCCCTTGGACTCTCCCCGTACACCATTCACACAACCCCCAAAGACAACGTGATAACGCATAGCTAACGCGACAAAGGAGTCACACAAAGAATTCTCCCCCTTTGCCAACAGCAAAAAGGAGTAATAAAGTGAAATATCTGTGAGACCAGAGCTGAAAGGAGTGAAGAGCAAGCCATTATATGCAAACCTGAAATAGACCGTGAGCAACATATATGGTTCAAAGCTAATGAAATCCGAATTCATCAACAGAGTTTGAAAAGCAGCTACATCCAAGATGTAATAGAAATGAACCAAAGATACATATCATGGCAATGTTTAACCGTCCCTTGTCTTATATATCTATATTCAGTAACGACAAAGGGAATAACACAAAAGCATGTATTTTTTTTTTTAATAAGCACTGGCCAATCTGGAGCTAGAACTGGTCGAGTGCACCCTCCCTCATAGAGGGAGAATGTTCCCACTCCCCCAGACAGCACCAGGGCCCTAAATTTTATTGCTTTTTCTGGTAAAATTACAAAGGCAAAAAGAGGCGTACCCCTTTAGAAACAACAGGGCAAAGCCCTTATAAACCCAATAACAGAAGCAACTAAGGCTATCAGAATGTAATCAAAAGGAGCTAAAAATGAAAAGCTGGTAGTCCTGCCCCATCTATCCTAAGAGCACCCCTGGCAGGCCAAGGAAGCTCTCTAACTCGACTAAAAACTGAGTTAGTAGTTTCAGTACATGCAAAAGAAGCCAAAGAATCGGCCACTTGATTCCCCTCCCTATATATATGCTGTAACAAGCAACCACTTTCCTTAAGTAGCAGCATGGTCCTCTTCCACCATGGAATTGTCATCCAGCTGGGAGCTATATCCTTCCTAGCAGCTTCCACCAAAACTGCACAATCCGAATATATAGCTGCCAATCTTATGCCACTCTGCTTTGCAACAGCCAAACCATCATGTAATGCCCTTGTCTCAGCCACAAGGCTATATCCAATGCCATAAGTGAAAGCAAAGGCTACCATTAGTCTACCATTAGCATCTCTTATGCAGCCTCCTCCACCACTTCTACCAGGATTGCCTTTCGATGCTCCATCAAAATGAAGAGTATAGCCTTGTATAGCCAGCTTACAAACCACAATAATTGGCTTTTTGATTACAATCCGAGGGAATAGATCTAAAGCAGCAAGACATCTGTATTGATTATGTGATAAAGGTCTGTAGAATGTTAATCTGTCCAAAGCCATGGAGATGGAAGAGAGAATTCTTCTCTTAATTGCTGTACGATTAATGAAAGTACCTTCATATCTTGCAATGCATCTAGACTTCCAGATTTCCCATAGCATTATAATATCAGCAACCATCCCAATAAAATTATATGCTGACTGCATATTGGTCACAGAGATGAGTTTCCATAGTCGGACAGTAATCTGATCACACAAACAGATTCTATTGTTGATCATGGGATGTACCCATCTCCATAAATCAGAAGCCAGCTCTCCAGAAATCAAAAGCATGTATTGAGGCTAAACAAGCAAGATTGAAGCATGGAATTGAATGATTGTAGCATATGTTGATTTTCAATATCTTTAGTATTTGAAGGCACATGACTCACTTTATACGAGCAATCAAGTCTAGTTCATGCCTCCTAGCCGTAAGAATACATGTTGTTTAGATGCCAGTATCCCTAGGTATTTGGCAAGACTGACGGTTATGCTTCAGAATGAACAGAGATATCAAAGTTACGTCATGACATATCCAATCTCATTTCTTTGATGAGAAGATATATTTCTCAGCAATTATGCCAGTGCTCTGCCTAGAGTCCAAATAGAACGACGATAGAGATAACAGGGGCACATCATGACATATCATTTGTCACTTGATTTTGATGACATGACATGTTTCTCCGTGCAACAATATCATTGCTTTGTCAAAAAGATTTTCAGGAATTCCAACTCATCAATATGTTTAGAAGCAATACTAAGCCTGAGTGTATCACCAAAGTTGTCAAGACGTTTGGATTTTCAGAGTTCATGATAGTCATGCAAAACACAATATGCAGTCTCTAGTTAAGGTCTATTAAAGCTTCAGATCATAGATGATTTCAAACAAGATATATCAGAACTATAAGGAAATCATTAAATCTGAACCATTTTCATTGGATGGACAATCATTAGGGCATTTAATAGAAAGCTCTTACACCATATGTCCATCTGTCTCATTAACTCAAACCAGACTGTAAGCCACTGAAGTGCAGTTTGCAAGAGGTTAAGAGAATCAACAAAACTCCCCCTAAGGATATGCAATGGATACGCGAAGGGGTTATGTTTGCAATCAAGTGGAATGGCAAAGGAGGTTGACCTAGTCACTCATGAAGGTAGTAGAAATGAAATGTATGACCCAACACATGGTTGTACACTTATTAAATTCCACAGAATGAATATGCATGAATGTTGCACAAGGACAACTCCCCCTTACTATATGGCCTATATGCGACATTGACACATGGTACTTGGCGGAGGTGAAACCTCACGCATATTGAGTGCTTCTAGGCAAGCATAACCTGCATTTCCATACATCAACATTTGATATACCATGGCCATGCGAGAATGATGCTACACAAACCATACAATGCATTATGAACATGAACTCAATTCATTATTATGCATCTACATGCAATGCGACACATATGCAAAATGACATATTGACATATCAACAATGCATGAAACACCAATATGCAAAAACACACACTAAATTGAACATGATTATCATTTCAAATTCTTATTGGCATGAGGTCGGCAAAGACCAAGCTCCCTTCTGAGTGTTGAAAATCTATAATTACACAAGGGCTTGGTGAAAATATCAGCAATTTGATTTAGAGTATCAATGAAATGCAGTTCAAAATTTTTCTTACCGACCTCATCTCTAATGAAGTAATGCCTAATCTCAATATGCTTAGTTCTAGAGTGCTAGACTGGATTTTTTGCAAGGTTGATAGCACTAGTGTTATCACACAGAATCGGGACACAACCAAGATCTACCAAGTAGTCTTGGAGTTGGTGTTTAATCCACAACACTTGAGTGCCACAGCTCCCCGCAGTAACATATTCTGCCTCTGCGGTTGAGAGGGCAACCGAGTGTTGTTTCTTGAAAGCCCAAGAAAGTAAACACCCGCCTAGAAACTGGCAATAGCAACTAGTACTCTTACGATCTAGCTTGCATCCAGCGTAGTCCGCATCAGAATAAGATATAAGAGATATCACATGACAACGGATACCACAATCCCAAATCTTGAGTGCCGGCAGGATATCGAAGGATACGTTTGACGGCAGTCAAATGGGATTCTCTAGGACTAGCTTGAAATCTTGCACAAAGACATACACTAAACTTGATATCTGGTCGAGATGCAGTCAAATAAAGCAAAGAGCCAATCATACCTCTATAGATCTTTGCATCCACTAATTTACCATTTTCATCCGAATCTAGTGATGTTGTGGTGCTCATAGGAGTTGCAATGATTTTGTTGTTAGCCATGTCAAATCTTTTCAGTAGCTCCTTGATGTATTTGGATTGATTTATGAAGCAACCATCTTCTCCTTGGTTGACCTACAAACCGAGAAAGAATTGAAGTTCTCCCATTAGGCTCATCTCAAATTCGCTAGTCATGAGGTTAGCAAATTCCTCACATATTTCAGATTTTGTAGAACTAAACACAATGTCATCAACATAAATTTGAACAATCAAGATGTTCTTACCTTACTTCTTGGTGAAAAGTGTTTGATCTACCTTACCTCGTGTGTACCCTTTTTCAATGAGGAACGAGCTTAGTTTCTCATACCAAGCTCTTGGTGCTTGCTTAAGTCCATAAAGCGCCCTATCTAGCTTGTATACAAAATCTGCATTGTTAGAATTCTCAAAGCCAGGGGGCTGCTCAACATAGACTTCTTCTTTGATCAAGCCATTCAAGAAAGCACTTTTGACATCCATTTGATACATCTTTATACTAAGGGAGCATGCAAAGGTAAGTAAAATTCTGATGGCTTCGAGTCTAGCAACTGGGACATAAGATTCATCAAAGTCTACCCCAAACTCTTGATTATACCCTTGAGCCACCAGTCTAGCCTTATTTCTTATTATCTTGCCATCCTCACTTAGTTTGTTCCTAAAGACCCATTTAGTGCTTATGACAGATTGTGATGAAGGTCTAGGAACAAGATGCCAAACTTTGTTTCTCTCAAACTGGTTTAGCTCTTCTTGCATGGAATTTATCCAGTTTTCATCTTTTAAAGCATCATCAATATTTTTGGGTTCATACTGCGAGACAAGAGCAAGTTGATCTAATTCTTCCATAATTTTAAAATGTGACCTAGTTCTAGGTGGGTCATTCAAGCTACCAATGACATTCTCCAAGGGATGATCCTTAAGAATTCTAATGTTTGTAGAATCGTTACCTTCTCCTGGAGCTTGATCCCTTGCATTGCTTGATTCAGCTAGGCCACCATCTTCTTTTATTTCTTCTTGTGGAGGATCACTCTTGTCCTTTATGCTTAGGAATTCCCCATCTTCATCATTTTTCCTACAAGAGTTATCATTGTTAGAATCATGATATTCATCAAAGGAAACATGGGGTGATTCTTCCAAAGTTTGACTTTTGATATTATAAATTCTATAAGCCCTAGATCTATCAGAATATCTAAGGAATATACCTTCATCGCTCTTGGGCTCGAATTTATCTAAGTCTCTTTTGTCATTGTTATGAATGAAGCATTTTGACCCAAACACTTTCATATGTGAGAGGGAAGACTTTTTACCTTTCAGCAACTCATAATGAGTCTTTTTGGTGTGTGGCCTTACCATAGAGCGGTTGATAATGTAACATGCCGAGTTTACCGCTTCAGCCCAAAATCTCCTTGGAAGTTGCCGTTCAGCAAGCATGGTTCTTGCGATCTCTACAAGTGTTCGATTTCTTCTTTCAACTACACCATTTTGCTCCGGTGTTCTTGGTGAAGAGAATCGGTGTGAAATGCCTTCAGCCCTGCAGAGATTATAGAAATCAGCATTTTCAAATTCACCACCATGATCATATTGAATCTTGGAAATTTTAAACTCACCGTCCTGCTTTATCTTCATATAGAGTGTCTGAAACTCGTCAAAAGCATCATTCTTATGTGTGAGAAAGAAAACCCATGTGAACCTAGAAAAGTCATCCACCAAGACATATCCATATTTTCTACCACTTAAACTAGTAGTTCTGGTTAGACCAAACAAGTCCATATGAATTAGCTCGAGTGGTTTGGATGATGTATTTTCAGATCTTCCCTTGAATGATTTTCTAGTTTGTTTACCAAGGACACATGCATCACACAATTTATTTTCTTGTTTAAAGGATAGTTCAGGCAAATCTTTCACCATTGAATGCTTCAAGAGTTTATGCAAGACATTGTAGCTAGCATGTCCTAGTCTACGATGCCATAACCATGTAATTTCAGATTTTGGTGCAGCAAGACAAAGGTTTGAATAAGCAGGATCATCTAAGTCAATCATGTAAACATTGTTGACTCTCTTACCAGAAAATTTTACCTTGTCAGATTTTGGTTCAAAGATTTTACATTCATGAGAATCAAACAACACTTTGTGACCTTTATCACACAATTGACTTATGCTTAGTAGGTTATATTTCAAACCTTCAACTAACAACACATTTCCAATGGAGTTGGAGAGGTTCTTACCTACATTACCTGTTCCAATGATTTTTCCTTTGTTGTTCCCTCCAAATGTGACACGTCCTCCTTCCTTTTCCTCCAAGAGACAAAATTTTGATTTATCTCCGGTCATGTGTCTTGAACAGCCGCTATCAAGGTACCACCTGTTATGTATGGCTGCAAGACACTTCTGCACAAGCAATTAAGCAAATGTGTTTGGAACCCAACCAAATTTGGGTCCCATCATACTCTTCAAAATTTCAAAGCATGAAACCATTTCTTTTGGAATCCAGACTTTTCTAACATTCATGTTTTGTTTGCTTAGAGCAGGGATTTGGTTTTTCTTTTCAACTTTGACATTCATTTTCTATTTGGAGGTTCTTGGTTGGAATTTGTGAAAGTTTGATGAAGTTGGCTTCTTAACCCATTGTGGCCATTGGCTATTTTTGGGTTGAGAGTGATTGTTCTGCCACCTAGGAGATTGAAAGTTATAGGATTTATGAACACATGAATCACAATTTCTCCAAAAGTATGGTGGTGTTGGCCTATATGAATGTGCAATCCAGTTTTGGTGATATCTGGAAGATTGAGCATGCAATGGCCAAGAATGTGTTGACCTATGCTGCGGGGAAGATCGACCTTTCTTAGGTCTTTGGACAGGCTTTTTGGGAATGTTGGTGACTCCCCCTTCAATCTTTTCTTTTCCTTTCTCCTTTTGTTTTTGCTGGTTTTGTATGGGAGTTATGTTTGAGGTGGAGGCTTCGGAAGATGAGACAAATGTGACTGTTTTTAGCCCAATTGGCCTTTTGTTTGTTGGTTCAAAACCCAACCCTTCCTTGTTGAAATTCATCCTATTACCTAGCAAAGCATCTAGGTTTTCTTTTTCATCCACGAAATTTTCCAAGGATTGTTGTTTATCCTTCAATTCTTTTTATAAGTTTTCAATGTTTTGCAAGAGTTGAGTGTTGACATGTTTTACAGCTTCATATTTTTTATTACTCAGTTTGCTGTTCTTTTCATAGGTTTGCATTTTTAGCTTAATGCTATCAATCTCTTTTCTCAAGTTTTCATTTTCAGTTTCCAAGTCAGCCATTTCTTTTCTTCCTTCTTCCAAATCCTCAATCATTTTCTTAAGATCTTCAATTTCAGTTTCAAGTAGAGCATTCTTATCATCCTTGTCATGATCATGAACAAAAGAATTGATTTTCTTTTTCAATGATTTATTTTTCTTTTTGTACATTTCATATTTTTCCATGAGTTGTATATATGCATCCTCCCAATCATCAATTGTATAATCTTCAAATGGAGAATTTACCTCAATTTCTTCGTCACCTTTGGCCATGAGGTAGAAATCTTCTTTTTCTTTGTCCGAGGAGCTAGTTTCATCATTACTTTCCTCTTCATCGCTCCATGTGGACACCATGGCCTTGTTATTCTTCTTGCCCTTCCATTTGTCAGCTTTTCTAAATCTGTCGGGACAGTCATTCTTGAAATGCCCTGATTTGTTGCAAGAATAACAAATGATTTTGTCAGATTTCTTAGAGTTTTCAAAATTAGATTTGAAGCCATTTCTTACCATTGACCTTCCTCTCATGAAGCTCTTACCTTCCTTTCTCAGGAATTTCTTGAACTTACGTGTGAGCATGGCTACGTCATCCTCATCTCGCTCACTTCCCGAATCCTTACCTTCATCAGAAGTATCTTGACGGCTGGGTCCAGCTTTAAGAGCTAGGGACTTCTTCTTAGGTGCCTCAGCCTCTTTGTTCTTGAGGTTGATCTCATAGGTCATTAATGACCCAATGAGTTCATCTACCTTGGTGGTTGCGAGATCTCTTGATTCTTCAACAACGGTTGCCTTCGTGTGTCATGCTGGAGTTAATGATCTGAGAATTTTTCTTACAAGTTCTTGCTCTATATATTTCTTTCCCAAATCAGTTAAACTATTAGTAAGCACAGTTAAGCGAGCATACATATCTTGAATTGACTCATCAGGCTTCATGCGGAACATTTCATATTCAGAAACTAAAATATTGGCTTTTGTTTCTCGTACCTGAGAGGTTCCTTCGTAGATTACCTCTAGCTTATCCCACATCAATTTCGCAGTTGCTCAGGTGGCTACTCTTGAGAATTCAACTGGATGGAGTGAGCATTGCATGATATGTTTAGCACTCCAGTTGACGGTGGATTGCCGTATTTGTTCTTTGGTCCACAAGTCCTCATTATCCATAAGCTCATACAGACCTTTGCTGATCACACGCCAAAGTTCGTAGTCTTGGGCGTGAATGAACACCTGCATGCGATGTTTCCAATAAGGATAGTTAGATCTAGTGAAATAAGGAGGTCTGTTCACAGAGTGTCCTTCAGGTAAATAACCCTTAGATGCTGATCCACCATTTCCCTCAAGGTCGTTGGACCCCATAATGAGAGATTAGGCTCTGATACCACTTGTTGTGTAGTGGACAGTGGATCTAGAGGAGAGGGGTGAATAGATCTGTCCCTCTTTTCGCAATGTAACCCACTATATAGCTAGATGAGATAAATTGCAGCGGAATATAACTAGCTAAACGAAGGACACAACGATTTGCTTAGCAAGATGATTACTAATATATCGATTCGAACCTAAGCATGTGTTTAGAACGAAACAATCACACAAACAAACCACAACACACGAGATTTTAAGGTGGTTCGGACTGAATCTCCAGTCCTACGTCCACCCCTCACCAAATCCGGTGAGGCTCCACTAGTGCCACGCACTGAACCGCAAATCAGAAAGACCACCGATTGCCTTCCTACTAACCACCTGGTAGGGACGTCAACAACGCAGATCGGACAACCTCCGATTGCCTTCCTACTAACCACCGGTAGGGATGATTCTCAATTTTGATTGTTTGAATGAAATGAGGAAGAAAGAACAAATATCAAGCTATTCAAACATGATATGAAATGAGCTCAAGAAGAAAGATCTTGTCTGAAATTGCTGGAGCTTGAATCGGATTCTTCGATGGATGTAGATCACCAATAGAGGCATCTATCTTCTTCACAAAACACTCTTCTTGATTCAATAGCAATGGCTTCTTCTTCCTTGTGAGTTGTGCTTCCTTGAATCTGCTTGAGTTGATGAAGAGATGTATGGATGTAGCTTTGATCACCTTTGAGAACCTTGAGTGCTTCTAGCTTTGTTGGAGGTTGCTTGCTTCAGATCTCACCTTGAAACATCTTGGAATGGATGAAGAACTTCCTCCCGAAACACTGTTCACGGAGGTGCTACAGTACCTCGAAAATGAGCTCCCTTGATCTCCCTTGAAGCCTTGAAGCCCTAGTGTTTCTAATCCCTCAAGTGAGAGTTTTATAGACCTTGAATGGTCTATAGACAAGTCTCAGACCAGATCCACAAATCATGGGTGTTTAGGTGACTTTTGGATTAAACAAATCCATGTTGAATGGCCCTTTTCAAAGTTAGAAACAAAGTCAACATTGAAGGCTGGGGGCTGGCGGTCGACCTGCAGCTCTTGGCGGTCGACCGCTATTGTGAAACCTGCAAACAGGCGGTCCCTTGGATTTCCGGTCGACCGCCACTGGCTGGCGGTCAACCGCCAGCTGAAACATATGTAGACTGGCGATCCCTGGCTGGGGCGGTCGACCGCCCCTGTGCTGGCGGTCGACCGCCAGCTAGGCAGACCCCGGGCTTGCCCGGGTCGGTCCATTACGTGCTTTGGTTCCGCCGCTTAAGTTCTTTAGCGGCCCGTTCATGTCCGTGACATCTCCCTTGATAGTCTAAAAGGCATCAATTGTGTTTCAGGCCTTGGATTCTCTTGGCTATATTTCTTTGTGCATTGACCTTGGATGTGTGACAAGCCGAATATCGCGTGTCGACTTATGCTTATTTTTGCATCCTTGCTTGGGCGCGATCCATGAGCTTTCACTTTTGCCGACTCCACTGAATTTCTTTTCCATGTAATGGCATACCTGTCATAATCAAACCATCACGTATGTCAATTACATGAGAGTGGGAAATATCAATGACAAATAGTGTTTAGCCATTATCAAAACCAAGAATACCACAAAACTTATATGAGCGTAGAATGATGTCGATTTACCCAAGTGAATTTAAATGATCATAGGGACACAACAAATCACTTAAACTATACCTGACGATAGAGTATAATTCTTACTGAGCTTCTTGCTCACCCCTACTTCCAATCCTTTTCAGGTAACGCGGTAAACGGAACATTGCAATGAGGATCGGGTCAATGTGATCGAGTGAACCTGGAACCTAGAGATCGAAGTCTATCTTTTTATCTTTTTGAGTCTAGCTAGTGTCGTAAGTCTAGTTATTATTTTATTTTTCTCCCTTTTTTATTTCCTCCTTTAATTTGAGTCTAATATTGTAAAAGTGAGTCAAATTATATCTTTAATTTCAAATATTAATAAAAGTTCATATTTTTACATTGTGTATGGCGTCCATGTGTTTAATTGTGGTTATTTTTTTTCACACTTGTTATCATGACTGTTAACTGCCACGTTCCGAGCATCGCTTCCCGCTGCTATCGGTTCGAGGCGTGACAGAGGTGGTATCAGTGCCTCCGTTGTCTGAGTCCTAGGATTTTGTCCAAGAGTATAGGTTACCCTAAATCATAAGACCCGTGTCATCCCTTGTCACCTGGTGAGATTGGGTTGTTTCTTGGGTTAAGTAATAAAATATATACAAGATTACGTTGTGATACGCATAAGGGTAATGAAAAAGTTAACTATATAATTATTTTGCAGGTCTCTAAGCCATTCTTAAAAAGCCATTCTTAAAATGAAAGCGAGTGGGTCCATGGGTAAGTTAAGATTCGGTTCTGCTAGAGGTTGGCAAGTCCGTCATAAAGAAACCCGAAGTAATAAGAAGAAGAAGAGCAATATTACATAAATGAAATGTTTGTACTGTCATAAACTTGGTCATCTCGTAAAGAAGTGCTGGCGAAGGAGCGGAGCGTGTCTACGTTGCGGAAATCAGGATCATAAAATGTCTAACTGTCCTAAGTTACTTCCACAAGCAAAAATATAAGAAGAATCGGAACCAACTTCTATCGAATGAAGAATTATATAAGGTATTATTCTCTTTTATCCCTAACTATAGCTAAATTCTTTCGTCATTAGTTGTATGATTAACATGTTATTTTGATAGATAATATCATCTTAGTTCAAATATTCAAATAATTGGTAATACCCGACGAATTTGGAGACCAAATTCCTTAAAGTGGGGGAGGATGTAATACCCCGATTTTTTTTGAGAAATTAATTAGCAATTAATAGAATAATTCCTTAATAAATAGAATAAGTTACATTTCAACTATTTTATAAACATCCAGAAAAATTATATTCTTGTAAAGGATAACACGTTTAACAAACTTGTCTTATGTAGCCAACCTAAATAAAATCTGTAAGTAGGTCGAATTAGTGGTTTAGGCCCAAATTAAACACTTAGCTAACCATACCTTAAATTGCCAAATTTGAGCCCAATATTCAATAAATTGAGCCCAAACCAGTGGAAAATGAAAGGCTAGGATGAGAGGATCATTTCCCCTCTGCTAATCTCCCGAAACCCTAACCCTAAGAGATGCAATCGACGGAGTTTTGGCGCGTCAACAATTACGGCGGCGTTCACATTAACCCAACTTGCGTGGATGAATTCTCCCTGCATAGAACACTCCAGAAGGTGTGCGACCTATAAAAATGCTCCTTCGGAACCCTAGTTTCATTTGGAAGCTGTGGCGGCCGACGAGAACCTTGGACGAGGGCGAATTCCAGTGATCTCTGACGTGGGGTACCTAGCGCATCTTCTTCCTTTTTCTTCCTTTCTTCCCTGATTGAGGTAGGTTCTCTCAGGCTCAAACCTCAAGTAATGTATCAAAATGTTCAGCATCAAGTCCTCTTTCTTTTGGTATATAAAGCCCCAAATATCATGTAGTATCCTGCGAGTATTTTGAGGTTTAGTAGAAGCATGTCAAATTAGGGTTAACTTTGTTCCGCTTCGATTTAAGTAGAGACTTAAGAGAGTAAATATGAAATTGATTCATGCATCTTGTAGATTTTTTCATGCTCTTTCTTTTGGTAGTATAAGCCCCAAATTCCATGCTTTATATCGTGCGAATTCGAAGTTTTAGTTCTGACCCTAGAAACCTCGCCGGAGTCGGGCAAGGCAAAAGGGCAGCGACCTGTCTGGACTTGTGCGGCCATACGATAGACCGCACATCCAAGACAGGTGCATGTCGTAGACCGTTTAACGCTTTCTATCTCTGATCGTTTCGCTAGTACGTGCGGCCGGATACCAACCGCATATCTGTCCTGCGGCCAGTTCCAGATCGCACATCCATTTTAGCGGCACCCTACCGACCGTCCATCTCCAGCAGGCCTTCGGACCAGAGGAGGCATGAGCGGCCTATATATGACCGTCCATGGGGATGTAAGGTCCAGAACCGACGGCACATCGTTAACAGAACAGATTAAATTAATATTTCAGCATGTTATGTTAGTAGATTAGTGGTTAATGGCATGTTAGCAACATATCTAATAAACTGTAATTCATGACAGTAAATAATTCTTGCTGATTCATTTATTTAGAGCTTGATCTTGATTCATCTTTCCAATGAATGTCAATCTAAATTGTGAATCATTTATAATTGAAATGGCTATTAGGTTTATACTTGTTAACCTTAGACATGAACCGTTAATCTTGAACCATTATTATCCCTTAGAATTGATTTTTGGACTGAATCGAACTGCTATGATTTGAGTTAGTCCGAATTGGACTAACAGGGACATGCGTGGTCGATAGTGGACCGCATATCCCCTTGAACGGCCCTATGTCGACTGTTCATCCCTAGCTAATGCCAATTAGTTTGGCCGATTATCCTTGATCCATCTTCGGCTAAATCCTAATTTGATCAACCCAGTAGACCCTAGGCCGACCAGCAGACAATGGGCTAGAATCTGGCTCAGTTCTACCCTTCCTATGGCAGCTCGGGAGTCCACTTGGGTGAATTTCTAGCCTATTGATAGGTCCCGTGTTGTGCGTACTATAGTTGCCCGTACATCTGACATGCGACCCATTCTGGACCGTTCATACTATGAGCGGATCTGTATGGACCGTATATCCCGTTCTTATACTTCAAGAACTTCTGGCCCTGTGCGGCACATTTCAGACCGTTCATCTTTGTGCGGCCCTTTGGAGCCCGTTTATCTCCTTCTTGAGCTTTAGTCGTTCGGACCTTGTGCGGCCCATTCTTGACCGTTCTTGTGGTTGAAAGGCCCATCTTGGACGGTTTATCCTTGACCTCGTAAAGGCTGATCTGTAGCCCAGTTCCAGATAGTGCTGCCCATATGAGACCGTATAAATGTTGAGCGGCTCATTTTTGACCGTGTATATGACAATTTTCCGAAAAGTGATTATTTCATGATTTCAAACTATGTGAGCTACTCTAACCTATCTAGGCTATGGTATTTCGTGATATGACCTATTGTTAGGTCTATTGATCGTCAATTATAGTCATTTGGAATAACTATTTCCCTCGATTAAGGAGCTTATTGTTTGGACTCTTAAGAATCATTATTCTTACGTCTTTTACCTTGACTACATAAACTTCACCTTGGAACTCTTGGCCATTAAATATTGTGGATGTCTAGATTCGTGGGATCTGCGATCCAAACAAATCAATGCCAAGGCAAACAAATGAAGGGCCCAGTCTAGTCCTGGGAGGAGCACCCGAAGAGTACCTTATCCCTGGGGAGGTGAATGACTAGGTGTGGCATTGTCACCGGTGCATGACTAGCTTGTTAAGTCTAGGGCATTCCACATTCTCGTGAAACTTATTATTCATGCTTGAAGCATGAAGTACTTACTTGCTTGCTTGACATGACTCGAATTGACTTGTAAATGGCCATTCACTAGAAAATCTTATTAATATTGCTTGATATCTCGACATGCAATTATTTCTTCCATTTAATTATCGTTATTCTTTGAATCTTGATGATTATTTAGTTCTGCTTATTTTTCTCGCGTTAATCATGCATATTCATTAATTGGCTAATCACTTAAACTATGCTTGACGATAGAGTATAATTGCTACTGAGCTTCTTGCTCACCCCTACTTCCAATCCTTTTCAGGTACGCGGTAAACGGAACGTTGCAATGAGGATCGGGTCAGTGTGATTGAGTGAACCTGGAACCTAGAGATCGGAGTCTGTCTTTTTATCTTCTTGAGTCTAGCTAGTGTCGTGAGTCTGGTTATTATTTTATTTTTCTCCCTTTGTTATTTCCTCCTTTAATTTGAGTCTAAGATTGTAAAAGTGAGTCAAATTATATTTTTAATTTCAAATATTAATAAAAGTTCATATTTTCACGTTGTGTATGGCCACCATGTGTTTAAATGTAGTTATTTATTTTCGATCTTGTTATCATGACTGTTAACTGTCAAGTTCCGAGCATCGCTTCCCGCTGCTATCGGTTCGGGGCGTGACAGAGGTGGTATCAGAGCCTCCGTTGTCTGAGTCCTAGGATTTTGTCCAAGAGTATAGGTTACCCTAAGTCATAAGTCCCGTGTCATCCCTTGTCACCTGGTGAGATTGGGTAGTATCTTGGGTTAAGGAATAAAATATATACAATATTGCGTTGTGATATGCGTAAGGGTAATGTCACGCCCCGAGCCTTTATTACAGCGGAAGACTAACTTGGGAGCGTGAACAACCGGCATGGTAAGTCTCTTGCAAGCAAGAACGATCAGAGCGCAAGATAATCACACAAAATGAATGTAATTGCACAATATTTAATAAAAATCCAACTTCATTCCATTATCAATCAAATACTCAAAATACAATAACTTTTCCAACATTTTTCACTCAACTAGACTCAAGAAATAGGAAAATCACATTGACTCCATCTAAACAATATAGACTTCCTAAGTCTTCGCTCATCTTTATTCACTCTCGGATCCGCTACTTGAACATTCTGAATCCGAACCCGAATCACTTCCATCTCCTGAAAAGATTAGAAATAGGTAATGAGCACACTTGCCCAGTAGGTATCTTCGCATCAACATGAAGGCACTATTAAAGTAATTAATAGTTTAGCTCTAAAAAAGAAAGGCAAAATCATACGAATGCGAATATCATACGATTAAACCAAAGTAACACGATAATCATGTAAGATAGAGCGATCAAGAATGAACAAGGATGAATGTAACAAGAACATGATATTTGGCCTTTCATGAACAAGAATGTAACGAGAATGCACTTTCACTTCCACTTTCATAACCATAAAGGTTACGCACGAGAATGTCAATCACGTAGCAATTCACTAGATTTTCATGAGTGCTCATGGATTTCACTTATTTATAAAGAAAGTACTCCCAGCGCAATGCGACGCCAGTAGCATCATACCCCATGGTTTATAAAATAGCATGTTTCCGACAATCAGCCGTGGGGACTAGCATAGAGCCCTTGGACACAATCAGCGCCCGAACTGCATCTTCACGTATAAATCAAGCTACTTCCATGAGTGTAACAATAAAGTATGGCCAAGAATGTAATAAGATCAAGAACTCATGATAACAATGTCATGCTCACGAAAACAAATCGACAGCATAACGGTATATTCTTTTCTCTTTCCAATCATTATATTAAGTTTCTTGATCAATATTATAAGTTCTAGACTATCATTAGTCCATCTAAAACCTTTGGAATATCAACCCTTGGGTCAAACCTTAGGTTAAATACTTAAGCAATCTGACGGTCGTTCACTGGGCCGTTACATAATGTAACGCTCCAGTAGTGGGCTGTTACAATGATCCGAATTCAGAAATATCAAATAGACTCAGAGAAGTGTGACGGTCATTCATTGGGCCGTTACGTTGTGTGACGGTCCATGATTAGGCCATTATAGTAGTCTGAGACCAGAATCAAGCAATCAAACTCAGATGAATGTGACGGTCTTATATTGGGCTGTTACATTACCTAACGGTCCAATATAGAGCTGTTACACTACTGATAACCAGAAAGCATCGATAGTGTACTCTAATCAATGGGCTTTAAGGGTAAAACCAACTCAGCATCCTAGTGGGAATCCCAGGCTCGCGGAGAATTACGGAGGCCTTGAAACAAGATTTCCTAGTCCATTGGAAGGAATATCCAATAGAGAGGTCCTGAAGTCCAAGAATAATGTTCCTATAGTGCAAAGTGAACTAATGGAAAACATACCGGAATATGTGCCATGTACTTATAGAAACGACTCTATTGATAAAGAGTGAAGGTGTAATGATGTGAAACCATGATAAAACTCCATTAATACAATTTTGGAAAAATCATGCTTTAAATACAAACTATAGAATTTTTGGTACATGAAACTAGCATAACTTAAAATAACATGCAATACCTATCATGAATAATTAGATAACTGAAGAGTCACATAACAGGTTAAAACTTAGCTATCTAGGTTTAATTATAAGTAAACTTAACTGGTTACTATTCTGTCATGAGCTGACAGAACACAGTGTCTAATGGTCTAACATGGGTGCGTCACAGTGTCTGTGACGGTCTATCGAGGGGCCGTTACAGTATGTAACGCTCTTGTCCAGGTGCGTTAGAGACAACAGTGAAATAAAAATATAATAGAGTGTGTGACGGTCTATCGTAAGGCCGTTATATCACTGTGACGGTCCTACTATGATCCGTCAGAGAATCTGCTAACAGAAAATAGTATGAAATCCAAGAGATCAACTCACATCATGTCTGTAAATCAAACATCATGTAGTTTGAGACATGTTAATGAAGTGTAAGCAAACTACATGCATAGGTCTCAGTGAAATAGACATATAATATCCTTTAATTTTCTACTTGGGGCTAAGAGATGTATGCATGCATAGAACTATTAAAACATGAAATTCATGATCTATCATGCACGGAATTCAATCAAATCAGAGGGCTTTTAGTCCTATCAAGATATTTTTACCGTTCATGAGATGACCTACCTCTTAACTTGGCTTTAAACTTCCAAGTTAGGGTTTGAAAAACGTGCCCTAGCTCTCCTATTCCTATGACTTTTCAGCAACTTCCTTGGGCTCTAACTCCACGACTTCTTGACCTAAAGACGTGAAATTTGAGAGGAGTTAGTCTAAAGTATTGTAAAAAAATTCCTCTAAAGAACTTGCCCGAGATTATGACTCCTTATCTTGATTCCACGCGAGTAAAAGTAAGGGTCGCACAGTTCAGAACTAGATCCTATTTATAGAGTTCTAGCTATGGTTTGAGGATTATATCGATTCTAGAGTCCTTAATCTGCCAGAATCTAATCCTTAAGAGTCCTTAGTAGTGTTATGAACTCTCCCAAGTCGATCCCTAGTGGATAAGATCTCAAGGTTCTGATCTTTCTACTCGTTCTTTCCTTCACGGAACTAACAGGGTGTAACGGTTGTAGACCCCTGCGTTACAAGCATGTAACGGTCTCACGATAGACCGTTACATTCAATGTTCCCAGAGTTCAACATTAATCAAACTCTTTTGCTAATTATCCTATATAATAATTTATATAATTTGTATCTATCCTTATTCTGCTAAAACCTGACTTCTAAGAGTCCCTAGTGATTTTATATGTCGTTCTAATTAGGTCTCTTATGGATAGGATCATCAAGTTCTAATCTTTTTATACATTCTCTTACTTACAAAACTTGCAGGCTGTGACGGTCTTGGGTATACGCGTCACAAGGCTGTGACGGTCTCCTCATAGACCGTTAAATTTGACGCATTCAAAATTTTAATTTTAATAAAACTCTTTTATTTATTTTTCATCTAGTTATCCTATTAAGTGGTGTTTATCCTTTAAAATCCGTGAATAGGCGTAATAACCTTCTAGAATATGGGCCAAATTAAATGGGCATGATCTTTAAACCTTTTTGATTTGTTTAAGTGGATTAGGTTAATTGATTAACACAATTGGGCCTTATAATGACTAATAAACTCAATAATCCTTTTATAAATTTATTTAGCCCTTATAAATTACAAATAAATTATAAAATAATCTAGAAATAACTTATATAAATTCTGGAGGACTACACCCTCCCCCACTTAGAAGAATTTGGTCCCCAAATTTAATACATGGATTGTGGAGAGTGTACTTACAGTTAAATAATTCTGGAAATCTTTTTCTCATGGCTGCTTCAGTTTCCCATGTTGCTTCATATGGCCATGTTTTCTTCTATTGAATTTTGACCATCGGGATAACCTTATTTCTTAGTTGACGCACTTCTCGTTCCAGAATCTTTATCGGTGTTTGTTCGTATGTTAAGTCCTTCTGAATCTCCAGATTGTCATAAGTGATAATGTGGTCATGATCATATACATACTTCTTTAGCATGGAGACGTGAAATACGTCATGAACTCCTGCTAATTATGGGGGTAAAGCCAGCTTGTAAGCTACTTCACCGACCCTTTCAAGAATTTCAAATGGGCCAATAAATATTGGAGTTAGCTTTCATTTAATGCCAAATCTTCGAATACCACGACCTAGAGAAACCTTCAAATATACATGATCTCCTACCTGAAACTCCAAGTCACGTCTTCGATTGTCGGCATAAGATTTTTGCCCATCTTGCGCCATCTTCATTATTTTCTGAATGAGTTTTATTTTCTCTGTAGAATCTCTGATAATATCGGGGCCTAAGAATTATCTTTCCCCCATTTCACTCCAACATATTGGTGATCGACAGTTTTTTCCATATAAGGCTTCAAAAGGTGCCATTTGTATGCTTGCCTGATAGCTATTGTTATAAGCAAACTCTACTAGAGGTAAGTGATCCTGCCAACTACTTCCAAAGTCAATAGCACAAGCCCTGAGCATATCCTCTATTACCTGATTTGTTCTTTCCGTCTGACCATCACTTTGTGGATGAAAGGCTGTGCTAAAATTCAACCTAGTCCCCAGTGAATGTTGTAGGCCCTTCCAGAATTGTGATGTAAATCGGGGATCTCTATCTGATACAATAGTGACAGGGACACCATGTAACTTGATGATTTCTTTTATGTATAATGCTGCCAGGATATCCACAGACCATCGACTCTTTATTGGTATAAAATGTGCAGATTTAGTCAATCGATCTATGATTACCCATATGCCATCATGCCCACCTCTTGTCTTAGGTAACCCCATAATGAAATCCATCCATATACTCTCCCACTTCCATTCGAGAATATGTAAGGGATGTAATTTACCTGTGGGTCTAAAATGGTCTACTTTTACTTGTTGACAAGTGAGGCAACGGGACACGAAATCAGCTATTTCTCTCTTCATATTGGGCCACCAGAAATTTCTTTTGAGATCTTGATACATCTTTGTTCCTCCTAGATGAATTGTGTATTTAGAATTATGCACTTCATCTAGGATTAGTATCTTCGTAGCCTCATGATCTGGTACACATATTCGGCCCTTAAATAACAATCTTCCGTCATTGGAAATAGAAAAATCCGGTCTTTGTTCTAAATTGGCCTTAATTTCTAGTAAAATCGGATCATCATCTTGTAACTTGACCAAATCCTCTATCAATGTAGGTTGAGCTCGGATATTAGCTAGGAAATAGTCTTCTTCCTTTATGTCAACATCTAAGTTCAACTGAGCAAATTGAGGAATAAGGTTAGTTACGCTTATCATAAGACTTGATAGCATACCTATTGGTTTTCTGCTGAGTGCATCTGCTACAGCATTAGCCTTGCCATGATGATATTGAATAGTAAAATCAAAGTCTTTGAGATATTCTAACCACCTCCTCTGCCTCATGTTAAGCTCCTTTTGAGAGAATAAATATTTCAGGCTTTTGTGGTCCGAGTATACTGTGAACTTTTCTCCATAAAGATAATGACGCCAAATTTTCAAGGCGAAAATAACTGCTGCCAATTCTAAATCATGCACAGGATAGTTTTCCTTGTGCCATTTCAGTTGTCTTGAAGAATAACAGATCATCTTTCCATTCTGCATGAGAACGCATCCTAAGCCAATGCCAGACGCATCCGTATACACTTCGAATCCACCACCCTCCATTGGTAGTGACAAAACAGGGGCTGTTGTAAGATGATTCTTAAGAGTTTAAAAATTCTTCTCACATTCCTCTGACCAGACAAAAGGATTTTCTTTTCTGGTGAGTCTAGTTAAAGGAATTGCTATCTTTGAGAAGTCCTTAATGAATCTTCTATAATAACCAGCTAGACCCAGAAAGCTCCTTACTTCAGACACAGTCGTAGGCCGACTCCAATTCTTGACAGCTTCTACCTTAGAAGGATCCACCACAATACATTCTTTTGAAATAATGTGGCCTAGGAATGAGACTTCCTCGAGCCAGAATTCACACTTATTGAGTTTGGCATAAAGCTTGTGTTCTCTAAGTGTTTGCAAAGCTATCCTTAGATATTCTTCATGTTCTTCTCTTGTCTTGGAGTATATAAGGATATCATCGATGAAGACGACAATGAATTGATCCAGGTATGGCTGGAAGACACTGTTCATAAGTTGCATAAATGCTGCTGGGGCATTAGTTAACCCAAATGGCATTACCACGAATTCATAGTGGCCATAACGACTTCGAAAAGCCGATTTATAAATGTCTTCTTCTTTAATTCTCAGCTGATGATAACCTGATCTAAGATCAATCATAGAGAAATATTCTACTCCCAAAAGCTGATCGAAGAGCTCATCAATACGCGGCAACGGATACTTATTTTTTATTGTAAGCTGATTTAGTCGCCGATAATCGATGCATAGTCTGAGAGAACCATCCTTCTTTTTGACAAATAGAACCGGCGCACCCCAAGGGGATGTGCTAGGTCTAATGAAGCCCTTATCCAGAAGTTCCTGCAACTGCTTCTTTAGTTCTTTAAGTTCTGTGGCGGACATCCTGTAAGGGGCTATAGAAACAGGTGCTGCTCCTGGGATGAGTTCAATAATGAAGTTCACTCCCCTCTCTGGAGGTAAACTAGGTAGTTCAGATGGAAAAACGTCTGGGAACGCATTTACAATAGGGATGTCTGCTATGATAATCTCCTTGGACTCTGTAATAATGACGGAAGCAAGAAAAGCTTCACATCCTCGCAAGATGAGCTTGAAAGCGTGAAGTGAGGATATGATAGTGGGGTGTTTCTTGTATTTGATGCCAAGAAAAGAGAATCTTGGAAGACCGGGTTTTCGAAAAGATATAATCCTATTTCGGCAATTGATATAAGCATCGTGGTATCAATCTACACGATGAGCCATAGTAGAAGGTCTACAAGCCAATCTACCCCTAAAATGGCATCATAACCTTTCATGTCAAGGCATACTAAGTTTGCGGGGAGATTGTGACCTTCTACTATCACTTCGCTATCAGGATAATAGTTGATAAGCTTAGTTCCAGATCATAAGGGTGTGAAAATAACAAGATCTGAAGGTAAGGGAACTGATGCGATTAGTAATGTCTTAGCAAAAGTAGTGGAGATAAAAGAATGAGAGGCACCAGTATCAAATAGCACAAATGCAGGACGAGAACAAATTTGAAGAGTACCTTCCATAAGCCCATCATCCTTGGGCGCTTCCTCTTCATCTAGAACAGCATTGAGACGAGCATGCCTCCTGCGTCCATTACCAGATGACTGGTCCTTCATACGGGGGAAATCCGGCATGCGATGCTCCCTGCTTCCACAACATAAACAAGCGCCAAGGTGCTTCTAACACTCCTCAGCCGAATGGCCGAATTTCTCACAAAATGTGCAAGCTGTGGCGACCTGCTCCTTCTCTTCCTTGACTTTCGTTTGCTTGTGGGAGCTTCCACCGTTCCCACTCCTAGATCTTTTCTTACTATCACGGCTTTTGTAGGGTTCCGTGATACTAAATTTCTCTTTCTTATAACGCCAATCGGAACGTCGGCTTGATTCTTCTCCTTTTCCTTTTAACTTCTCGACCCTCTCTAAGGTCCTTTCACATAAATATGCCCACTGAACCATCTCCGCATATGTACGGATGTTTTGGGTCCCGAGCTACTGAATAAAGTCGAGTCGTAACCCGTCCATAAACCTATTCGCCTTCAATACGTCGGTGCTGATAAGATGTGGTGCGTAAAGTGCTAGTCTTGAAAATTGTAGTTCATATTCGGCAACCGTCATCATTCCTTGCCGAAGAGCGGCAAACTCCATAGCCTTTCGTTCCTTTACGTGCTCAGAAAAGTACTTGGCACGGAATAGGGTAAGAAAAATGTCCCATGTATGAGGTGCATTGGCCGGAGGTGCCGGAACTGACTTCCACCAAGTGTGAGCATGTTTGTTTAGTTGAAAGGTTGCGAGACGCACCTTCTCCTGATCGGTGCATTTGATGACATCAAATATACGATTCATTTCATTTATCCAGTTCTCCGCCTCGTCGGGATTAGATGAACCATAGAATCACGGAGGATTTAAACTCCGGAAATTGCGATGTAGGTCACCAGCCCTTGCCCCTGCGCCACCTTGCGCTATAGTTTGCAATGCCTGGGTAAGGCCGGCAACTTTTTGTTGCATACCATCCCAATCTACACGATGAGCCATTTGTAAGATAAGGTACCTGAGAGAAAATAACAACTTGTTATTTCTCATGAAATTGGAATGAACAAAAATAAATCTTAAAACTAATTAATTATCTTATCCCGGGCTCTACCCACTTCTCACATGGGAATGGAAACTTCTTCCTTAGTTCATAGGTAGGGGCCCTTAAACCTTGGACTTATCCTATGACATGATTCCTTCTTCCTAAGTCCTGAGACTTATGCTCTGATACCAACTTAACTGTCATGCCCCGATCCTTTATTACAGCGGAAGACTAACTCGGGAGCGCGAACAGCCGGCAAGAACGATCAGAGCGCAAGACAATCACACAAAATGAATGCAATTGCATAATATTGACTAAAAATCCAACTTCATTCCATTATCAACCAAATACTCAAAATACAATAACTTTTCCACCATTTTTCACTCTACTAGACTCAATAAATAGGAAAATTACATTGACTCCATCTAAACAATATAGACTTCCTAAGTCTTCGCTCATCTTTATTCACTCTCGGATCCGCTACTTGAACATTCTGAATCCGAACCCGAATCACTTCCATCTCCTGAAAAGCTTGGAAATAGGTAATGAGCACACTTGCCCAGTAGGTATCTTCGCATCAACATGAAGGCACTATTAAAGTAATTAATAATTTAGCTCTAAAGAAGTAAGGTAAAATCATGCGAATGCGAATATCATGTGATTAAACCAAAGTAACACGATAATCATGTAAGATAGAGCGAACAAGAATGAACAAGGATGAATGTAACAAGAACATGATATTTGGCCTTTCATGAACAAGAATGTAACGAGAATGCACTGTCACTTCCACTTTCATAACCATAAAGGTTACGCACGAGAATGTCAATCACGTGGCAATTCACTAGATTTTCACGAGTGCTCATGGATTTCACTTATTTATAAAGAAAGTACTCCCAGCGTAATACGACGCCAGTAGCATCATACCCCATGGTTTATAAAATAGTATGTTTTCGGCAATCAGCCGTGGGGACTAGCATAGAGCCCTTGGACACAATCAGCGCCCGAACTGCATCTTCACGTATAAATCAAGCTACTTCCATGAGTGTAACAATAAAGTATGGCCAAGAATGTAATAAGATCAAGAACTCATGATAACAACAATCAATGAATGAATGCTTCAATTTAGAGTATGAGAGATCAAGAAAAAAGATTTAAACAATGTCATGCTCACGGAAATAAATCGACAGCATAACGATACATTCTTTTCTCTTTCCAATCATTATATTAAGTTTCTTGATCAATATTATAAGTTCTAGACTATCATTAGTCTATCTAGAACCTTTGGAATATCAACCATTGGGTCAAACCTTGGGTTAAATACTTAAGCAATGTGACGGTCGTTCACTGGGCCGTTACATAATGTAACGCTCCAGTAGTGGGCCGTTACAATGATCCGAATACAGAACGATCAAATAGACTCAGAGAAGTGTGACGGTCATTCATTGGGCCGTTATGTTGTATGACGGTCCATGATTAGGCCGTTACAGTAGTCTGAGACCAGAATCAAGCAATCGAACTCAGATGAATGTCACGGTCTTATATTGGGCCGTTACGTTGCCTGACGGTCCAATATAGAGCCGTTATACTACTGATAACCAGAAAGCATCGATAGTGTACTCTAATCAATGGGCTTTAAGGGTACAACCAACTCGGCGTCCTAGTGGGAATCCCAGGCTCGCGGAGAATTACGGAGGCCTTGAAACAAGATTTCTTAGTCCATTGGAAGGAATATCCAATAGAGAGGTCCTCAAGTCCAAGAATAATGTTCCTATAGTACAAAGTGAACTAATGGAAAACATACCGGAATATGTGCCATGTACTTATAGAAACGGCTCTATTGATAAAGAGTGAAGGTGTAATGATGTGAAACCATGATAAAACTCCATTAATACAATTTTGGAAAAATCATGCTTTAAATACAAACTATAGAATTTTTGGTACATGAAACTAGCATAACTTAAAATAACATGCAATACCTATCATGAACAATTAGATAACTGAAGAGTCACATAACAGGTTAAAACTTAGCTATCTAGGTTTAATTATAAGTAAACTTAACTGGTTACTATTCTGTCATGAGCTGACAGAACACAGCATCTAACGGTCTAACATGGGTGCGTCACAGTGTCTGTGGCAGTCTATCGAGGGGCCGTTACAGTATGTAACGCTCCTGTCCAGGTGCGTTCGAGACAACAGTGAAATAAAAATATAACAGAGTGTGTGACGGTCTATCGTAAGGCCGTTATATCACTTTGACGGTCCTACTATGATCCGTCAGAGAATCTGCTATCAAAAAATAGTATGAAATTCAAGAGATCAACTCACATCATGTCTGTAAATCAAACATCATGTAGTTTGAGACATGTTAATGAAGCGTAAGCCAACTACATGCATAGGTCTCAGTGAAATAGATAGGTAATATCCTTTAATTTTCTACTTAGGGCTAAGAGATGTATGCATGCATAGAACTATTAAAACATGAAATTCATGATCTATCATGCACGGAATTCAATCAAATCAGAGGGCTTTTCGTCCTATCAAGATGTTTTTGCCGTTCATGAGATGACCTACCTCTTAACTTGGCTTTAAACTTCCAATTTAGGGTTTGAAAAACGTGCCCTAGCTCTCCTCTTCCTGTGACTTTTCAGCAACTTCCTTGGGCTCTAACTCCATGACTTCTTGACCTAAAGACGTGAAATTTGGAGAGGAGTTAGTCTAAAGTATTGTAAACAAATTCCTCTAAAAAAACTTACCTGAGATTATGACTCCTTACCTTGATTCCACGCGAGTAAAAGTAAGGGTCGCGCAGTTCAGAACTAGGTCCTATTTATATAGTTCTAGCTACAGTTTGAGGATTAGATCGATTCTAGAGTCCTTAATCTGCCAGAATCTAATCCCTAAGAGTCGTTAGTAGTGTTATGAACTCTCCGAAGTCAATGCCTAGTGGATAAGATCTCAAGGTTCTGATCTTTCTACTCGTTCTTTCCTTCACGGAACTAACAGGGTGTAACGGTTGTAGACCCCTGCGTTACAAGCATGTGACGGTCTCACGATAGACCGTTACATTCAATGTTCCTAGAGTTCAACATTAATCAAACTCTTTTGCTAATTATCCTATATAATAATTTATATAATTTGTATCTATCCTTATTCTGCTAAAACCTGACTTCTAAGAGTCCCTAGTGATTTTACATGTTCTAATTAGGTCTCTTATGGATAGGATCATCAAGTTCTAATCTTTTTATACATTCTCTTACTTACAGAACTTGCAGGCTGTAACGGTCCAGGGTATACGCGTCACAAGGCTGTGGCGGTCTCCTGATAGACCGTTAAATTCGACGCATTCAGAATTTTAATTTTAATAAAACTCTTTTATTTATTTATCATCTAGTTATCCTATTAAGTGGTGTTTATCCTTTAAAATCCATGAATAGGCTTAATAACCTTCTAGAATATGGGCAAAATTAAATGGGCCTGGTCTTTAAACCTGTTTGATTTGTTTAAGTGGATTAGGTTAATTGATTAACACAATTGGGCCTTATAATGACTAATAAACTCAATAATCCTTTTATAAATTTATTTAGCCCTTATAAATTACAAATAAATTATAAAATAATCTAGAAATAACTTATATGAATTCTGGGGCACTACAGGTAATGAAAAAGTTAACTATATAATTATTTTGTAGGTCTCTAAGCCATTCTTAAAAAGTCGTTCTTAAAATGAAAGCGAGTGGGTCCATGGGTAAGCTAAGATTCGGTTCTGCTAGAGGTTGGCGAGTCCATCATAAAGAAACCCGAAGTAATAATAAGAAGAAGAGTAATATTACACAAATGAAATGTTTGTACTGTCACAAACTTGGTCATCTCGTAAAGGAGTGCTGGCGAAGGAGCGGAGCGTGTCTGCGTTACGAAAATCAGGATCATAAAATGGCTAACTGTCCTAAGTTACTTCCACAAGCAAAAATATAAGAAGAATCAGAACCAACTTCTATCGAATGAAGAATTATATATGGTATTGTTCTCTTTTATCCCTAACTATAGCTAAATTCTTTCGTCATTAGTTGCATGATTAACATGTTATTTTGATAGATAAGATCATCTTAGTTCAAATATTCAAATAATTGGTAATACCCTACGAATTTGGGGACCAAATTTCTTAAAGTTGGGGAGGATGTAATACCCTGATTTTTTTTCAAGAATTTAATTAGCAAGTAATACAATAATTCCTTAATAAATAGAATAAGTTATATTTCGACTATTTTATAAAAATTCAGAAAAATTATATTCTTGTAAAGGATAACACGTTTAACAAACTTGTCTTCTGTGGCCCACCCAAATAAAATCCGTAAGTAGGCCGAATTAGTGGTTTAAGCCCAAATTAAACACTTAGCTAACCATACCATAAAACGCAAAATCTGAGCCCAATACTCAATCAATTGAGCCCAAACTAGTGGCAAATGAAAGGCTAGGATGAGAGGATCATATTCCCTCTGCTAATCTCTCGAAACCCTAACCCTAAGAGATGTAATCGGCGGAGTTTTGGCGTGTCAACAATTGCGGCGGCGTTCACATTAACCCAACTTGCGTGGATGAATTCTCCCTACATAGAACACTCCAGAAGGTGTGCGACCTATAAAAATACTCCTTAGGAACCCTAGTTTCATTTGGAAGCTGTGGCAGCCGACGAGAACCTTGGACGAGGGCGAATTCCAGTGATCTCTGACGTGGGGTACCTAGCGCGTCTTCTTCCTTTTTCTTCCTTTCTTCCCTGATTGAGGTAGGTTCTCTCAGGCTCAAACCTCAAGTAATATATCAAAATGTTCAGCAGCAAGTCCTCTTTCTTTTGGTATATAAAGCCCTAAATATCATGTAGTATCCTGCGAGTATTTTGAGGTTTAGTAGAAGCATGTCAAATTAGGGTTAACTTTGTTCCTCTTCGATTTAAGTAGAGACTTAAGAGAGTAAATATGAAATTGATTCATGCATCTTGTAGAGTTTTTCATGCTCTTTCTTTTGGTAGTATAAGCCCAAAATTCCATGCTTTATATCGTGCGAATTCGATGTTTTAGTTCTGACCCTAGAAACCTCCCCGAAGTCGGGCAAGGTGAAAGGGCAGCGACCTGTCTGGACTTGTGCGGCCATACGATAGACCGGACATCCAAGACAGGCAGCATGTCATAGACCGTTTTACACTTTCTATCTCAGATCATTTCACTGGTACGTGTGGCCGGATACCAACCGCATATCTGTCCTGCGGCCAGTTCTAGACCGCACATCCCTTCTAGCGGCACCCTACCGACCGTCCCTCTCCAGCAGGCCTTCGGACCTAAGGAGGCATGAGCGGCCTGTATATGACCCTCCATGGGGATGTAAGGTCCAGAACCGACCGCACATCGTTAACAGAACAAATTAAATTGACATTTCAGCATGCTATGTTAGTAGATTAGTGGTTAATGGCATGTTAGCAACACATCTAATAAACTGTAATTCATGACAGTAAATAATTCTTGCCGATTCATTTATTTAGAGCTTGATCTTGATTCATCTTTCCAATGAATGTCAATCTAAATTGTGAATCATTTATAATTGAAATGGCTATTAGGTTTATACTTGTTAACCTTAGACCTGAACCGTTAATCTTGAACCATTATTATCCCTTAGAATTGATTTTTGGACTGAATCGAATTGCTGTGATTTGAGTTAGTCCAAATTGGACTAACAGGGACATGCGCGGCCGATAGTGGACCGCATATACCCTTGAACAGCCCTCTGTCGACCGTTCATCCCTGGCTAATGCCAATTAGTTTGGCCGATTATCCTTGATCCATCTTCGGCTAAATCCTGATTTGATCTGCCCAGTAGACCCTAGGCTGACCAGCAGATAGTGGGCTGGACTCTGGCTCAGTTCTACCCTGCCTATGGCAGCTCGGGAGTCCACTTGGGCGAATTTCTATCCTATTGATAGGTCCCGTGTTGTGCGGATTATAGTTGCCCGTACATCTGACATGCGGCCCATTCTGGACCGTTCATACTATGAGCGGATCTGTATGGACCGTATATCCTGTTCTTATACTTTAAGAACTTCTGGCCATGTGCGGCACATGTCTGACCGTTCATCTTTGTGCGGCCCTTTGGAGCCCGTTTATCTCCTTCTTGACCTTTAGTCGTTCTGGCCTTGTGCGGCCCATTCTTGACCGTTCTTGTGGTTGAAAGGCCCATCTTGGACCGTTTATCCTTGACCTCGTAGAGGCTGATCTGTACCCCAGTTCCTGATAGTGCGGCCCATATGAGACCGTATAAATGTTGAGCGGCTCATTTTTGACCGTGTATATGAAAGTTTTTCGAAAAGTGATTATTTCATGATTTCGAACTATGTGAGCTACTCTAGCCTATCTAGGCTATGGTATTTCGTGATATGACCTATTGTTAGGTCTATTGATCATCAATTATAGTCATTTGGAATAACTATTTCCCTCGATTAAGGAGCTTATTGTTTGGACTCTTAAGAATCATTATTCTTACGTCTTTTACCTTGGCTACATAAACTTCACCTTGGAACTCTTGGCCATTAAATATTGTGGATGTCTAGATTCGTGGGATCTGCGATCCAAACAAATCAATGCCAAGGCAAACAAATGAAGGGCCTAGTCTGGTCCTGGGAGGAGCACCCGAAGAGTACTTGATCCCTGGGGAGGTGAATGACTAGGTGTGGCATTGTCACCGGTGCATGACTAGCTTGTTAAGTCTAGGGCATTCCACATTCTCATGAAACTTATTATTCATGCTTGAAGCATGAAGTACTTGCTTGCTTGCTTGACATGACTCGAATTGACTTGTAAATGGCCATTCACTAGAAAATCTTGTTCATCTTGCTTGATATCTCGACATGCAATTATTTCTTCCATTTAATTATCGTTATTCTTTGAATCTTGATGATTATTTAGTTTTTCTTATTTTTCTCGCGTTAATCATGCATATTCATTAATTGGTTAATCACTTAAACGATGCCTGACGATAGAGTATAATTCCTACTGAGCTTCTTGCTCACCCCTACTTCCAATCCTTTTCAGGTAACGCGGTAAACGGAACGTTACAATGAGGATCAGGCCAGTGTGATCGAGTGAACCTGGAACCTAGAGATCGGAGTCTGTCTTTTCATCTTCTTAAGTCAAGCTAGTGTCGCGAGTCTGGTTATTATTTTATTTTTCTCCCTTTGTTATTTCCTCCTTTAATTTGAGTCTAATATTGTAAAAGTGAGTCAAATTATATTTTTAATTTCAAATATTAATAAAAGTTAGTATTTTCACGTTGTCTATGTGTTTAATTGTGGTTATTTATTTTCGCTCTTATTATCATGACTGTTAACTGTCACGTTCCGAGCATCGCTTCCCGCTGCTATCGGTTCGGGGTGTGACATCCTACCTGACGGCCTACGCTCGACACTACAGATACCAGGTTTTCCATGGCGCACGACGACCGGTACGATTCTCAAACTCATGCACTCTAAAATGCTTATGACTACAATGCATACTAATGATGGACATTCCACATGCAGCTAGACCCCTAGGGATGGATCGCGGAGCTCTAGGGGTTGCTCCACTCCACTATCCAGCAGCGAGACGAGCTCCAGCGCTCCTTGGACCTCATGGTAAGCTTCAGCCTTAAATCTAAAATGCAATAGTTATGCTTAAATGAGATTGACATGATTCTAAATGCAGCGTGCCGAGGGAGCCCAGCACCAGGCGCCAGACACACCGTCCTCCTCCTCACAGTCACCGGCAAATCGGGCCGAGCGAGATGCAGATTTTGCGCGAGCGACAGCGCGAGCCAAGGAGGCCGAGGCCACTCTTGCTGAGAGGGTAAGCAAACCACTCTTCCTCCTTTTGATTTCATGATTAAAACTGCAAGAATGGTTTATGAGATGAATGCATATGCAGGCGAGGGAGTTGACAGCAGTGCTGAGTGAGGCTACTTGGAAGAGAGAGGAGGCCGAGTGCTTCTGGGCAGAGGTAGAGCACCTGCGTGCAGAGGTGGCAGAGGCAACACACCTTTACACAGAGATGGAGCGATCCCATGCTGAGACGGCAGAGGTAGAGAGCCTCCGCGCCAAGGCGACCGAGCTGAGGAGTAGACTAGAGCAGTCCCGGCTCCATGTGGTCGAGCTGACAGGTGTAGTGGGGGTGTGCCAGCAGTCCCTCCAGGTGATGAGTCGGCGGTCGGAGTGCAGCAAGACTCAAAGTGGCATGCCCAGTAGCGCCTACAAAGATTACTTCACGGGTTCCTCCGGCCATCGGAGGACGAGCAACGCCGCCACCGACGAGAGGAGGGGAGCACCTCCATGGCACCACTCGGGAAGCGCCATGAGGGCTCAGGAGAGAGCGGCGGTCCAGGGGAGGGACATCCCTGATGTACTTCATGAGATGTATGCATATATGATTTTAGTGGAATGACATGATTTTTTTAAACTTTTTCTGATGAATGCGTGCACACTGACACTAACTGATCCTAACTTAACGACCCCTATGACTGACAACGCGAGAGTACAAAAGAGACTGATGAAAAAGGATAAGGGGAGAGAAACTTAGGTATGGGGGGTTTGAAAAAGAAAAACTAAGACATCAGAGAGAAACGGTCTCCGTAGGGCCGCTTAATGGGCTTGGCAGTTTCAAGACAGGCCGCTAAAGACTGAACGAGCCACAACTGGACGAGTGATGAAGATAGTTCATTCAAAACCGCAGAGCAGGAAAGACGGTCCCATTAAGACCGCTTTAATATGAGTACAGCCTAGTCGAGACCGTTAACCACACAAACGGATAAGAATGTGAGTGGAGATGGAAGCGGTCGTGGAAAGACCCCTAAGAATGGATAGCGGTCGCGCGATAGACCGCAAGGGTGGAAAGATTGTTAACTCCGATCGGGACTCCCTTGGAGAGTCCCAACCCATGGATAAACCTATCCAACTATGCTAAGAGCGATCCTAACCTTGATTGAGCCTATCCTAACTCGATCCTAGTGGCTGAAGGCTAAGAACTTGGGCTCTATAAGTAGGGGGACTCTTAAATTCGTAACTCACACCAAACCTCTCTTTCTAGCCTTAAAAACCTTAGTGCAACCACCCAAATCAATATGAAAAGGGCTCTTGAGGCTAGCACAATGGGGGAGAGCTCCCACGGCGGGTCACAATGTAGACGCCTAATTTCGGACATCCCGCGGATCCCCAATGGGCTCTCATGTGAATGACGCTTGATTGATGTACTTATTTTTTCTGGTGTTTGAATTTTAAGCCAAGCCCATAGCCCCTTGGCTATTGGGCCTCATCCATATAAGGGGCCCAGCACCACGGGTCTGGGCGGCCAAGGTCCTGGCCGCCTTCAGTCCTGGGCGACCTGGGCGATGGTCGCCCTCCCCCAGGTGGGTGGCCAGAGTGCTGGGCGCCCTCCTCCTCAAGGTGGCCAACGGTTTGGCCGCCTTCCCCCTGTTTACTTGGTCAGAGAACGTGGCCCAGCTCGTGGCCACATCCTCTCCCTTGTTCTGCACGATCTCCACCCACGTTTTGGAACTCCCGGCTGGTCGAACCAAAACTCTACCACCTCCAGTACAATCAGAGAGGAGAGGAGAGTTTTTTTGGGGGGGAGAGAGGAGGAGATCCAGAGAGGAGTTTGAAAGTTGGCAAGGAGGAGAACGGGGAACTCCCGAAACTTCATCCCGGAGGCTACTCCTTCTTCCTTCATCCTGGTTTAGACTTCTCTACTTCCTCTTCTTTGCTTCCTACTCGCATTTCAACTTCTAGGTAAGTATAGCATTGCACGTAGTATTCTCCTAGACCCAACGTAAGAGATTTTCTTCCAAAAAAAACAAAGGGGAGGTGGATGGTCGAAAGTCTCAGCCATCCTTCCTTCCCACCCCCAGGTACTTAGCCACCATTTTCTCGCGTTTGTCCATTTGTTAGATCACATACTACATTACAAGTTTCATTAATGGTTCTCTTTCTTGTGTTTTTTTAAGCTACGTTGCAGGACTTCAGCACGATAGATGAACAGGGCTCCTTGCCCTTGGCCGGCCGAGGACGAGGAAGAGGAAACCCACGTCTCTTGAACATCTCCCCGCGATCAACATCCTGCGAGGTTCAGGTAAAACTACCTCTGGTGATCATGTTCTAATCTTTTTGTTCCTCTGTACGTACCCTCGCACAGAGATTTCTCATCTTAACACACATACTCGCAAGAGGGAGGGAAGCACACAATCCATTCCTCTCACGTGATTTCTCCGACATCTCCGGGTGCCTACAAGCGAATTGGCGATCACGATGGGACCCCCTAGTGCCTACTGTAAGTCCCTCATGCTTGAAGTCAAACATTAGTGCAATTATGTTGGTACATTAGCTTTACTTCCGTAGCTCTTTTTTTTGGTTTCCTGAAACTCAAACAGAAAGAGGCCAGACTCTTGGCCGCCTAGGTCCCCGGGCGACCAACCTAATGGCCGCCCAGGCTCCCATCTGGACGACCAGTACTCTGGCCGCCCTGGGTTCCAAGCGACCATCGCCCTGGCCACCCTCATTCTTGCTAGAAGGCCAGCACTCTGGCCGCCCTCTCCACTGGATGACCAGTACTCTGGCCGCTCAGCTCTGTAGGCGACCATCACTTTGGCCGCCTTCTGCCTTCTCCACACTTCTTCCCCGTTGCAGTGTTGTATGTGTTCCAGATTTGTTCTTCCTCTCTTAACTCTGCTTGTCTACACATGGTGTGATTAATTTCTGCAGGTCAATCTATGGGTTTGGGCTTAGGAAGAGCCGGCACCACCCCTTTTAGGAAACCCTCTCATTGGTATTGAACCATTCACCCGGGGATTCCCACTCGGCTGTAATTGGTTCAGTCCAATCGGGAACCTCCGTGAGTCCTCGCGAACCATGGATTCCCACATGGTCGCCAGGCAGGTTGTACCATGGAAGTCCTACTAGTCACCTTGGGTTGAGTGAAGTTTCTGCTAGGCTCTCGGAGTTCATTCCCCAACACCCTTAGTCTTCCTTCTGTCCTCCGAGTGAATTAAAAGAAGAAAAAGTAAAAAAAAAAAAGCTTGGGCGTTGCTTGTGACTATATTTGGCTGTGTCCGGAAAACCTCAATTCCCTTTCCCCCCTCCGCTAAATCTTTCATTTTCTTCATCTTAAACCAACTAATAATTGGTTTAGGATGGAGAGAGTTTATTCAAATCCAGGTTATGAGGGGAAATTTCCACCTCAATTTGATTCTAGAATTAGGGGCAATCCTCTATTTCAGGTAGAGGATAGTGGTTTGAATGCCTTCATAGGCATGTTCTCGGCCACACCAAATGAGGCCGCCCATGTCGATTTGACTTCTTCCTCCCCGAGCGACCATGGTCATGGTAGCCCGCGGGCTCCTACATTATCTCCGCACGACGATCAAGAGATGATTAGCATGCTATTCCGTTATTCCCCTGCGGATTTGGCCACGATGGCCTCCCGTGGGAAGGCTCCGGCCCTCCCACACCTATCTCCACATGTCACACCTTTCCGTGTTCAAGTTCCTTTCTAAGGGTCTACGAGCCGACCTATTCCCGAAACTCTGATCCAATTCAGCTATCCAACACCTCCACAAAGGGTTCCTTCTCCCCCAACTCCACCAATCATGGGTGCCCCTTTGAAAGGGATGGACCCCTCACTCCGACAGGAGATCCAAAGCTACATTCGGCAAGCGGTGGCTGAAAGTATGCCCAATTCGCGTCCCCACTCGCTAGGCCAATATTGCCAGCTTCCTAATGCTTATTTCCCACCCGGATTTAAGGCTCCCAAGTACAGGAGGTATGATGGCACCACTGACCCTCATCATCATCTTTCGGGTTTCCTTATGGACTCCCACCAATGACTACACGATAGGGTCTTGTTAGTCCACTGTTTCAAAAATCCCTCGAGGGCGAGGCCCTACGTTGGTTTGCATCCTTGCCAGCTATTGATCTCATCAACTTTGATATAGTATCCGAGCAATTCCTCGCTCATTTTGGTCACATGTCATCCATTTCCCCCACGTTATTTGACCTAGTCACGGAGAAGATGAAGCCTGACGAGGACTTCATTAGTTTTGCAAACCGATGGAGGATTATGGCTGCTAGGACGGAGGTTCCTATTCCCGAATCCCAGGCCGTCACCATGTTAGTGAACAATGCCACTCCACAGCTTAGGGCCATTCTGATGCTTAGTGAACTCCATACATTTCACCAACTCTACAATCGAGCTCGGATAGTCCAAGCTCAGGTAAGGGACTCTACCTTACCTCCTTTCTTTGAGCCTCGCACCAAGGTTAGAAAGGCCACAACCATCCCTACCACAGAGGGTGTCACCATGAATGAACATGTCAATGCAGTTGGCCAGTCCTTCAAGACCAACAATCACCAGGCCTCCCATCCCACTCAGGCTACTGCTAGCCAGGGGCAAGCTAATCCCAATCCCTATTCCAATGTCCCTCCACCTCAAAGCCATGGCCCCCCTAGGCCAAAAAGGGCTACTTATCCTCCGTTGCATAAAACTATAGGCGACATCTTCTTTGCCCTTATGTACTCAGATTCCATTCAGCTTCGCCCTCAGCGGGAGCGGGTCCCTCCCAACATTGATACCTCCCGATACTGCCCATATCACCGAACTCCCGACCATGATATATTCAACTGCTTCCAATTCTGGGATTGGGTATATGCTATGAATGATGAGGGAAGAATCAATTGGGCGGACGTGAAGCTAGCTATTGCCAACCTCAAAAAGCCTAATAGGGACCTCGGCATTGTGCATAACTCCTTGCCAGCTCATCAACCTGCAAAAGACCCATCCACTTCAAAGCAACACGAGCGGGTGAACACGGTGATCAGAATGGAACCACGAGTTCTCAAAAGGACTCAGATATGGGGTATAGAAGGATTCCTAGGTTGGTATAGGAATATAGAAGTAGAAGCTCATGAACCCTAGGTGAACATCAGCATGTTCTCTCAATCCCGGAACTTGATCTCACCACCTAGCCAGTCTCCAGGTGCTACCTAAAACCCACTCACCCTAATCAACCCTCCTCAAATGCCACATCAAGAGGCCTATGTTTCTCCACAAGCTCAGTTAGTGCAGGAGCGCCCTTTGGTCCCCTTAAAACCACCTCAGCCAAAATCGGTCCCTTCACCTTCTCCTGTAGAATCTGGAGACGATTCGGCTTCCCTTTCATATATCTTTGGCTCTCCAGCTCCTTTACAGCTCATTCGCCCAAAACCTTTGGAACAGGATGACCCGAAGGAGGCTTCGGTCAATGTCACTCTCTGGAATCGCATCATTCCCCCATCCCAAAGGTAATCCCAGCCGGAGGAAGGGGTTAATTCTCAAAGCCCACCTGTAGACTACGACATTCTCCAGCATCTAGACAGGACCCCTGCCAAGGTTTCTATCCTAGAGCTCCTTAGGAAATCTCCATCACACCAAGCCACTCTACTCCAATTCCTTCAGAAAATCATGGTCAATGAAGATCTCCCAGCAAGTGGCATGACCGAGGCTATTATGGCCCTTACATGCGGACCATCCATCTCATTCTCTGATAAAGACCTTGCTTTGCCAGAAAGCAGGTCACTCCCATTGTGCCTCACTGTCACTCTCAACGGAGTTAAAGTTGACTCCGCCCTCATAGACACGGGAGCATCCATCAATGTGTGTCCCATGAAGACCATCAAGAAGATCGGCCTCCATGAAGAAAATCTAGAAGAGGTATGCATCACCATCTCAGCTTATGACAATTCCAAAAGGTGCGCGAAAGGGAAGGTGACCCTACAACTTGGTTTAGGACCGATGGTTATGACATCGGATTTCTTTGTCCTTGATGTCGACCCTGCTTATAAGGCCATCCTAGGACAGCCTTGGATTGAGCAAACCCTTGGGATTCCATCCACAGCCCACCAGTGCTTTACATTTCCTTACAATGGTAGGGTAATCAAGATCAGGAGTCTCCCGCTAGTGGAAACTCTTAATGCCATCACTTCCGAACAGATTCCCTTCATGACCATTCCAGATAAGGGCAAGAAACCCATTCTCTCCATAGAGGGCGCGGTGGGGCAGTCTGCTTTAGGTCCACCCGATTCCCCTTTCCTTCCTCGGCCAATCACACATCACAACATCCCTCCGGGAAAAGGATGGGAGATCATGGCCATGATGGGCTTCACCATGGGTAAAGGTCTAGGTTAGCTTGAACAAGGGCCCGTGCATAGAAGAAAACTCCAGGTTTCTAAGGGTCGCGCAGGTTTGGGCTACTCTCCAGGAGAGCCACCTGGGGCATCTCTAGGCAAAGATTTGGTGTATGGTCACTTTGTCATAGGGTCGATCCAGCCTGGAACTCGACAGGAGCCGAGAGAAAATTTTCAACTTGTCTGAGAAAAAGAAATTCCACCCGAGTCATCACTCGAGGAAGACTTTGGTCTTCTCTCCCTCTTCCATCTGGATAAACCTCCCGACAAGGTTTCCTCTTCGGGCGTCTTCCTTGCTAAGGACAAGACCGCACCTGTTATCTTTATTCCCTTTCTATTCCATCCACCATTTCCTCTGCTCCTTACCTATCCGGTCATGGGGCAACCCACACATCAGGTTTGCACTTTCACCCACCACCACCAAAAAAAAATGCCAATTCTCAAACGTGGGCCTGCGAGTTCACTATTGAAGAAACGGTCTCCTTGGAAAATTGTTCCCTCGGCCAAGGGCCGACTCTTTCCACCATGAACTCCCTTCCACAAGATGCTCTTGTACATAGTAGGGTTGAGTCCGGGTTCGGTTCAGATTTGTACATAGCATCTTTCCCTTCAAAAAAGTCTAGTGTCCGTCAGGTTCCCACACGTTTTATCAGCCAGCTGGCTGGTAAATGTGCACAGCTTTGTCAGGTCTCTGAATTCACCTCCACTCCCATTTCCCTAGGGGCAATCGAACTAGACGGATCTCCGGCAGATGACGGTCTAGGGGTGTACGTCTTGGAAGAAGAGGATGACACAGAAGCGAAAGAAGAAGAACCATTAGAACATGGTAGTGATCCAATAGCTTCCTTTGTCGATGGAACCAAGAGATTTGATGAGCCGAATGTGTCCATTGACGAATCCACCAAGGAAATTAATCTTGGCACCGAGGATGATCCAAAGATTATATTGATAAGTGCCAACTTAACTGATGAAGAGGAAGCTGCGCTTGTGGCAGTTCTCAGGGAATTCCCCGATGCTTTCGCTTGGTCCTACGAGGACATGCCGGGTCTGGACCCGTCCTTAGTTGAACATCGTCTGGTCTTGAAACTTGATGCTCGAGCTGTCAAACAGAAGTTAAGGTGACTTCATCCGAAGCTCGCACTCAAGGTCAAAGAAGAAGTGGACAAGCTCCATAAGGCCAAGTTCATCAGGGTAGTTTTATATCCGCAATGGGTAGCTAACATTGTCCCTGTTATGAAGAAGGACGGTAGGGTCCGCATCTGTATAGATTTCCTTGACCTCAATCGTGCTTGTCCAAAGGGCGATTATCCCCTTCCACACATAGATGTCCTGGTGGACAACACCGCCGGCTATGAGATGCTCTCCTTCATGGATGGCTTCTCGGGGTATAACCAAATCCGCCTAGCGGAGGAAGACCAGGAGAAGACATCTTTCACCACTCAGTGGGGGACCTACTGCTATGTCGTCATGCCCTTCGGTCTTAAGAACGCAGGAGCGACCTATCAAAGGGAAATGATGGCTATCTTCCATGACATGATGCATACTTATATGGAAGTGTATGTAGATGACATTCTGGTCAAGTCCAGAACCAGGAGTGGCCACGCAGAGATCCTTCGTGCAGTTCTCCAACGGTCACGGGAGCACCAACTTAAAATGAACCCCAAGAAATGTGTAGCGGGGTCTCTTCAGGGAAGTTTCTAGGGTTCATTGTCAGCAAGAGAGGAATTGAGATCGACCCTAACAAAGCTAAGGCCATTGCCGAGATGCCTCCTCCCAAGAACATCAAATAAGTCCGCGGTTTGATCGGGCGTTTGCAATTCATCAGAAGATTTATATCTCATCACTCTCAGCGATGCAAGCCCTTCTACGATATGCTGAAAGAAGATGCTAGATTTGATTGGAATGACAAATGTCAAAAGGCCTTCGATGACCTGAAGAGTTACCTTTTAAATCCTCCCGTCCTGGCACCCCCGGTCCCGGGTCAGCCTTTATTGCTCTATGTTTCTACCACTAATGAATCAGTTGGAGCAGTATTGGCCCAATATGACGATACTAAAAGAGAACACGCAGTCTACTATTTGTCCAAACTATTCAATGAAGCCGAACAGAGGTACACTCCCATGGAGAGGACTTGCGCGGCCGTCGTCTGGGTCACCCAAAAGCTGAAGCACTATTTTCTTGCACATGAAGTCAAGCTCTTGGCGCGAATAGATCCTATCAAGTACTTGTTGGAAAAGCCTACTCTAACCGATCGTTTGGTGAGATGGCAGAGTTTTCTCAATCAATTTGATATCACCTACGTTAATCAGAAGGCGGTCAAGGGGCATGCCATCGCCGAGCACCTTGCCCATCATCCACTCCCTACATTTTCCCCTGTCGATGAGAGTTTCCCGGATGAAGAGTTAGGAGCCATTATAGATGGTGAGTCTTCGTGGATCCTCTACTTTGATGGTGCATTCAATTCCAAGGGCTATGGAGTCGGAATCGTTCTCCAGTCCCCGGAAGGTGTCATTATTCCCCGTGCTTGTCAGCTGACCTTCCCTGCCACAAATAATGTGGCTGAATATGAGGCACTCCTCATGGGCTTAAAGGTGGCACTGGCACTCGGAGTTAAGGAGCTCCGGATCATCGGAGATTCTCAGCTCATACTCCGACAATCCCTCAGCAAGTACCAAACCCAGGACCCGAAACTGAAACCCTACCAAGACCTGGTTGGCAGGGTAGTCCGACGGTTTACGAAGCTCACCCTGGTGCACACCCCTAGAGCTCAAAACATTCTAGCCGATGCTCTGGCATGTCTGGCATCTTCTCTTCCAATCCCTGGCGAAAAACCATTATCCTCAGTCATCGTGCAAAGAATGCACACTCCTTCACATTCTGATCCCTGGTTCCAGCAATTCTCTGAGCCCTCTTCTCAAATCCATGTCATCTCCCATGAGCCTGAGATTGATCTAGAAGACGGCAACCCTTGGTTCTTCGATATTGAAAACTATCTTAGGGATCGTTCCTTCCCTGATTATGCCACTGCTTCCGATCGGCGTACCATTCACCGAGCCGCAGAGCGTTTTGCCATTATAGGTGGTCTCTTGTATCACGAATCTCTCAATGGAGTTTATCTCCGCTGTCTCGACGAGACCGAATCTCGAGCCGTTGTCGAAGCTGCACATTCCAGCGAATGCGGTGGCCATGTGAATGGTCGCATGCTTGCTCAGAAACTTCTTCGTCAATATTATTGGCCTACCATGAACGAAGATTGTGCCTATTTTGTCCACCATTACGACAAATGTCAGCTCCACGCGGACAAGGTCCACGCTCCTTCAACCTCACTTCATCCCCTCATAGCTCCCTGGCCTTTCGCCATGTGGGCATTTGACGTAGTTGGTCCCCTGGAGGATAGAACCGGAGAAATCCGAAGAAAGTCCTTCATCCTCACCGCTACGGAATATTTCACGAAATGGGCAGAAGCTGAGGCGTTCACAGAAGTCAAGGCAACACCGGTGGTCAAGTTTATCAAACGCAACATCCTTGCAAGGTTCGGCGTCCCCCGTGACATCGTCACCGACAACGGACCGCATTTCACATCCCAGGAGCTCCGTGATTTGTGTGGTAAATATGGCATCAATTTCCATCATTCATATCCATACTACCAACAAGGAAACGGACAAGCTGAAGCTATAAATAAAACTCTCATTAGAATCATCAAGAAAACTTGCAAGTCTCACCACTATTCAGACTGGCCAGATCGCCTCATCGAGGCCCTCTGGGCTTACCGCACCTCCGTCCGAACTCCTACGGGTCAAACCCCGTACGCACTTACTTTCGGGACGGATGCGGTACTCCCATACGAAATATTCGTTCCTTCACTAAGAGTGCAGCTGGACTCCGAGCTTGATCCCGAGCAATGGTGAGAAAACCTATTAGCCCAGCTGGAACTATTAGATAAGAAACGGATGATTGCGGCCTATCATGCACAAGTATATCGCAAGAGAATTGCACGTTACTATGCCAAGAAAGTTCTAGAGAGAAAATTCAGGGTAGGTGATTTGGTTTTGAAAAGGAAAATCACTAAAACCACCGGTTTAAAGGCCAAATTTCAAGAAAACTGGGAAGGACCTTTTGTTATGAAAGAAGTCTATTCGGGTAATGCCTACAAATTTGTAGATTCCGAGGGCGTGGAACTAACATATCCATGGAATGGGGTATATCTCAAGAAGTTCTATTCATGAGACCTTGTACATAACTATTCAAAAGAATTTTTTTTTATTTTTCAAAAATCTCAAAACAAACAAAAAAATGAGAGGAAAACCAAAATCAAAGCCTGGTGATTGCCACGCAGTCCAAACTCTTTGCATCAACCCTTCATGCTAGATAGGGACCGTCTAGATGTGGTAAGTATCGGTTCTTGGTCCGCCAGAACCGTGGAGATTCCTGTCCAACCACGTCGGCCTATGTTTACAAGAAGAAAAAACAACTTGCACACACTCACATGTTTGTCAAAATGGGTAGCATCACCTTCGATAGGGCCTCATTCGAAGGTCTCCAGCTAAGTGGCACTCTTTTGTTCCTCTTCTCTCCGACCAAATGAGACAGCTGGCGCCCTTAAAACGCTGAGCATATTAAAGCCGAAGTACAAGATCCTTAAGGCGAGAGTAGGATTCATCCCCTCGAGCCCGGGTCGGAGCACGAGAAGAGGGTAGTGTCCCCGCAGGCAAAAAAAGTGGAATTTCGAAGCAAAATGACAATATTCGTCTCCCCGAAAGAAACAGAAGAAAAAGAAAAAGAAAAGAAAAATTATGTATATGTGACAAAGTTACATGAAAAGCCTGGCCGTGGCCGTGCCTGACCCTAGCAGATGAAACCCATCCTATTTAAAGAATCACATCAAAATCTTCATAGCAGGGGCATCTAACGTCATAATGCTCAGGGTATGGTCCGAAGTTGCCAAAAGGAGAAAGTCGAGTAGGCCCTCACTTAGCTTGCCGAGTTAACGGTTTTGCCTTGTCCTCTCAGGAGGTTTACCCCCTACATTCTTCCTTCTTCCTTCAAAAGACGTAAAGCTTGATGGAGGTCCTGAAGGATGAATCCCGTCTGGGTTGCAACCTTTTTTAACAAAATACACTTATGGTTGTTCATTTCTAAACAACAGAAGCCATCGCTGCGAAGGGGTCTCTGTGTTTCTGGCTGGTCAAGACCCCTATTTATCACCCTTAACGCTTTCTTATGTTACCTCAGGCTTAGGTCAATGCAAGCGCGTCACCTGTCGGTGCGACGGCGTCTGATTCCGGGTCAGCGTCGCGCGGTTGACCGTTAGGGTTCCAAGGTGTTCCATCATATACCATCTAGAGTTGTGAGGAAATAGATCCGGGTCGGGCAAATCATTTACCTTGAACACTTTTTGGGTGTATCCCTATGGTCGAAAGCAACTGGGAGCCTAAGCTTGGCATGACGGCATTGTCATCAGGATAAGACTTAACCGGCGGGACCATCATTCGAGGAGTCTAGAGGCCCAAATCAACTTAGATGTGCGCTCAGGATACCTGGGAGGTAACTTAGAAAATCCCCATCTCCACGTAGGTCAGATGCCATATGGGTGGTCACCAGGCATCCCAAAAACAACAACAAAACACAAAAAATCAATACATTCAAATCCCAAAAAAAATATGAAATTTAATAACTCCAAAAAAATACATATAAGTACATAACACAAAAAAATGCGCAAAAATCCAAAATCTAAAAATAGGTTTTGCATCTGCATGAGCATTGCATGATCATATTTTATTTTTGCTTACATTCTGCTTGCTTGCATGCGCATATCACGTTTCCTTTTTCCTAAATCTTGTTAATAAGATTTAGCCCTCTGACCCTACATCGAGAAAGGTCCTATCTGCTTTTGGCAGGGGGCTAAAGAACATACTACACTAACCTTTTCCCTTTAGTGTGGTTGAAATAGGTAAGAAAGGGAAGACATCGTCAAGACAAGTACACTGAAGAAAGCTCATTTCACTACCAAACATGTCCATCACATTGATACAACATCCTAGGGGTATACCCCCAGTGTACAAAAGGGGCAGCTGCTACTCAGCTGCGCATAAGTCTCTCTCTCTATCTCCTCTTAATCTGTGCCAATGCGAGGTCGACACCGCCGGCTGTCAGCCTCGTCTCTGTCTCCACCTCTATGTCTCGCAGCCGTGAGGGCCGCGAAGCTCTCGAACCTGACACAGCTGGCTGGACTGTTCTCTGTCCTGCAGGAGACCACATCATACCCATAAGCTCGTCCATGGCGAAATGCACATCTCCCAAAGACATGAGTGACTCGGAAGGAGTCGCAGGCCTAGCTCCCTCTCCTGGGGCACCTCTACCCTGGTACCTCCGCAGCACCCGTCGTCGCAAGGCCTCTAGCTGATCGAGAGCTCGCTGCTCCCGAACTGCCATCGCCATCTCTCGAGCACGTGCCTCGGCCTATATTTCCTTTTCCTCGGCTAGGCGACCCTCAATCCTCTCGATGGAACTCAGCTCTCCTAGACGTTGGGACAACTCCTCTATCCGTACACCTTACTCTTGCTGAATGGCCAGGCCGGTCGCTATCTCCTTCCTCTGCAGAAAACAAACAGTCATGTAAAGAACATGCAAAGATGATAAAGAAGAGAACTACTTTCAACTTGAGTGCTAGGTTCTTACCACCTCGGCCAGCTCGGCCTCCCGCTCCTCGGCTCGCTCAATAGTCCCAGCTAGGCGATCCTCTAACTCCTCCAGGGCACCGGCTCGAGACGAAGGTCCAGCCTCCCCTCCTGCTCTCACCCGCACGTAGGCCAATTCTCCTCACTGACACGGCAAGGGGCAAATGGTCAGTCAATCTCAATCAATTCCAATTCCAAATCAATCACTTTGTTTTGACTTACCATCTCTTGGATCTCGTGTCGCAAGTTCACTATCATCTGATTAAGGACACTTATCTGATCCTTGAGTATCTTCACACTCTCAGTCTCTGACATCTGCACACCACAGTCCCAAGCTCACTTAGCACTTTGCTTAAAACAAGAAACATCACAATTGAAAGCTAAAAAAGAGCTACTCACCTCTCGAGTGTCGAGACGAAGCTGTCTGGCATACCGGTCCTGATAATCGTCCAAATAAACCTCGCTACTCCTCACGGTTCGGTCATGCTCCCGTGAGGGGCCGTCCTGTAGTGCCTCAGCCTCTCTGCGGTAGCGGGAGGCCCAATCCTGATCACTCGCCGAAGTATGGTGACGTCCCCGGTCCGATTCATGCTCAATAGGAATCACCACTGCCGACTGGTCCCATCCCAGGGTCCTCTGCACTAGGCGAAGGAAGAGTGGCTCCCTCAGGTTCACATAGAACATCACTGTGTCCCTGAGGAACCAAGCTCGCCCCTCCCTCACCCAAGGCTGGGTAGTGATGTCCTCTATCGTGTAAGGGGTCCAAATCACCTGCCACACATCAAAGAAAAATGAACACCTTGCTAATTGAGTACACAACAAAATGCTAAATCAAATCACACAACTCTTTTCCAAAACACTCACCCAGTGGGGAGGGTACTCATCTAGTGCTGTCCCGAGGTCGGAGAGTCTAGTGGCCACTAAGTGCTGATCCCGGACCATCTCCCATCTGGCCATCAAGGGAACCACTTGCATTAGGGCTCGTGGGATCTTGCCGCGACCTAGAGCGAACCGAGTGTACCCCCAAATCTGAAACCACAAAGAACAACTAATCAATCAGTCAAAGTTTTGAATCAACATGCCTAGAAGGGGTAGACTTGTACTTGTAAGAAGGGCGTGAATCCTCCCAGGTTCCTTGAACCTGGGCGTACTGGGTCCAAGTGGGTGAAGAGGTGTGCCAGCATCGCTCTCCCCCACGCAAGCTGAGGTCCCTGTTCTAGATCCCGCACTAGCTAGAGATACTTCAAATTCACATTGTTTGATGCGGTAGCAAACAACAGTCTCCCGAAGAAGTACAAGAAGAAGAGTCGCAACTCCTGCTGCTCGCTCCTCCCCTGTGATCCGAGTCTCTGTCTCACTCGCCCTGAGTACGCGTCCAAGTCCTCTAGCAGCCCGCGTGTCATCTTTGCAAGCCCCATCGTGGCACTGATCTTCCCAGGCGGAAGACTAGTCACTGGTCTCCTCGATCGAACTAGCTGAGGCCCGAGCAAGTCCTCTATCTCCTCATGATAATCTCTCAGCTCGCGGCCGAGCACCGGGGCCCCCGCCACTGGCAACCCCATCAAGAAAGCCACATCCTCAAGCGTGGGGATCATGTGACCCCACGGCATCACAAACGCTCTGTAGCTATCCATCCATCTCTCTCGTATCGCTGTCAGGAAGGTGGCGTCCACCTGGAAGGGCCGGATCCGAAAGAACGGGCCAAAGCCCATTCTATCCACTCTCTCTCGCTGCCCAAGAGGAAGGGCATGGTACCAAGCCCATACCAAGTCCCATGTGAATCGGGCTCGTATCCTCCTTGGACCCTACACACATTAGAGGAAGAACACAAACAAATCATTAGATCTTCCAAGTCATTCCACTTCACATTTCTTACATTTTCCTCACTTCCACAAGCCCTGGGAGCAGGGCGACCAGAGTGTTGGTCGCCTATGTCTCTGGGCGGACAAATCCTTGGCCGCTCTCACCCCAGCAGTGGGCGACCAGTGACCTGGCCGCCCAGGCTTGTGGGCGACCAGGACCCTGGCCGCCCACAGGTTCACCCCCCTCCAAGCATTCCTCCAACATCCATCTCCCCATTACACACAAACACAAGAAAGATCTAATGAATGCCAAGTGAGGATGCGAAGCTTACCTTCCCGGGCTTCTCTCCCTTATCTTGATCGGGCTCCCCATCATCCAAACCCTCGCCATCATCATCATCTTCATTGTCGCCTTCGGCCGGTCCCTTGTCGAGGTTAGCTTCTTCTCCATCACTCTCATCACCTCTGTTCTCCTCCAAATCTGCAGAGACTGTGGCCGAAGAAGATGGGCTCCCCGTAGCTTCAATCTCCTCTTCCTCCTCACTTGAAGAAGAGGGGTCGGGCACAATTTCATAACGAGCTCTTCTACTTCTTCCCATCACTCAAATTAGAAGATCTAAGTGGCTAGAATCTCACTCAAGCAAGGATCCTACATTCCAAGTTCTCTAACTCTCAAGACGTCCACAACGAGGGTCGCCTAAATGGAGGGGGCGGCCAACCCTTTTTAACCAACCCTCAAAGCAGAGGGCAGCCAAGGTCCTGGTCGCCTAGCCTTTAGTGAAGGCGACCAAGACCCTGGCCACCCTCCTCCCTATTCAGCCAAAAAAATGTATAAAAATGAAAAACCAACAAAAATTCATGCAAATCCAATCACAAATCCATCCACACAACTTTCTTTCATCCATCCAGTTCCATAACCATTCATTCAATCATTTTCCCTAAAGAAAAGAGCAAAAATACAAAAAATAGTTTATTTGTCTTAACATAACCCTAAGAAAGAAAAATCCTGAACAAAATCTAATCAGGCCCACCTCCTCATGTAGAATTCATTCACCGTTGGCCTGAAGCTTTGAAGGTATCTCACGTAGCGCCCCAAGTCATCTTTGTCCTCTTCTACATCCACTTTAGCCTTCACCGTGGTGGCATGGCGTCTCCACGCCTTCCTGATCTTGCCTAGTCACCGTCGATCCGCGTCGGTCCCCAGAAGGCGCTTGGCAATCAATCCTCCTTGTGAAGCAGCCCATGGGATCCGTCTGGGTAACCCCACTTGGCGATGGCAGCGGTGCCCTTGGTACAACACCAAATCCTCGGTCCCCACAAGCCATAACTCTTGCTCGGATGATCCACGAACTTTAAACTCCTCATGTCGATACATCATCGGCATGAACACAAAATCATCCTCAGATAAGAAATTCAGGTAATCGCGCCAGTCATCTCTGGTCTTCAATAGTGTTGTCTTGCATATCACTTGATCCTCAGGAGCAAAGATGGCCCTTGCTGGATAGATGGCACTCTTCTCAAAGATCCTGGAGGTAGTGGTCGCCTCGCTGTCAGAATCAAAACTCAAGTGGATTTCCATCCATAGCTGCAGAAGGTATAAACTCCCCATGGCGCTGCCACCTAGGCTCATCTGAGTCAGCCCGCAGTAAATGTGAGCCAGCACGGCTCGAGAAAGAGAATGTCCTGTCCACAAGAGAGTCAGGGGCCCCACATGCTCTCGCCTTAGCACATCGCCAGACGTTGGAAAGAGTAACGCCCCGCCTAAGCACAACATCACGCCTCGCATTAGTCGATCGGCACTCACCTCTTTATCCTTCACATGGCTCACAAGCCATCCTGCTAAGCGGTCAACTAAGATCCCTCGTTGGTCCATCATCCGACGAACCTCGCGCTTGTCTCTTACAATTTCTGCTAGGATCTCATCCCAGGGAGGAAGGTCGATTAACTCGCCTGCCTCCAAGTCTCCCCACTGGAAGATGAAATCCAGTTCCTCTACCAGCACCGAGGCTTCAAACTCAGGGAAGACAAAGGTGGGTATCTGGATGCCACAACTCGATCAATGCCGCCAATGATTCCTAGTTCCACCGCATGCTGTTGAAGCACTTCGCCATGATGACTAAACGGATCAGGTGCCACTGGTGCATAAATACCCTCATGGCGGGAGTGATCATATCCATCAAATCTTGAAGCTAGCTGTAGCGACGGGCATGTCTTGCCCCAGGAAAAGCAGGCACATGCTACATCACTTAAGAGAAAGAGAAGAAGAGATTACGCAATAAACATGCTAAAACCTATCAAGAAAACCCAAGACAAAGATTAAATAATTTTATTCACAGACCATACCTTGCCCTGCTTCAGGATATGACTCAGGTGGCCGGGCATGTCAGAGAGAACGCCAAGCTTGCAATCTCCCGATGGGGTGGAAGAAGACGCCATTGTCTATTCCTCCTTTGGAACTGCTCCTTTGCTTCAATCCTTCAATCAACTACGGAGTAAACCATGCCCCGTAGCCCCATAGTCATTTATAGGTTAAGAGTCCCCCCTGGCTCGAACTCCCACGGTTTGAGATAAGACCAAGGAGGGTGGCCAAAACGATGGCCGCCCACCCCAGGGAGGGCGACCACAAGTCTGGCCGCCCAGCCCTGGGTAGTCAACCAGCTAGTCCCCTTTGCCCCCTTCTTTGTAAAGAAATGCTCAATCGATTATACATGGTTTGTGGTGATTGTTTGATAGTTCATTAAATGAAGTGTGTTTACTGTTCTATTCCAATTTTTCATTGATGAACTTTACTAACGTGTGCTAATGCAGCTGCAGGTCTCCACATCCATGGGACCAAAAGGCGACAAGGCCTTGTTACCTTGCATCTTAGGTAGAATGTCGGAGGCTAATAGCTTCGGGTGTATAAACTCCGAGTTCCTCTCTAAAAAAAATCGTGAAGAGTTTATACTCCTTAAGCTATTCGATTGCCGCCTGCTGCCTAACACGGGATGACGGACTTCCCGAATTCTCGACTATGCTTAATTACAATGTGGAACGATGGACCCTATCCGGATCCAAACCACGTCTGTCACCAAGCATAGGATGATAGACTTCCTGAACTCTTGACCGATTTGTTCGGAGGCAGGCAAATAAATCCTCCGGCTTTGCATTAGTTAGATTTCTTTTTAAACCCAACATGCATCATATAGGCCTTTTTTTAGTCCCATTTGAAAGAAAAATCCAAAAGAAAGATATATACAGAAAAAAGAAAAAAATGCATACATCTCACCTGGAAGCTGTAATGCAGAATCAGGGAGGCCACGTTGATCTGACCAACCTATGGTCCTCTGGTCCCCGCACCTGGTTTTTTTGAGTCACTCGGTTTTTGTCGAATTCACGTGAATAAGTCTATGTGATTCCATTCCGATTTGACCAACAGAAAATGTATTTTATGCGAGACCGTTTTGAGTACCTCGCGATTCAACGAGCCATTGTATTCCCTTATCCTGATATTTTTTACTTGACTTTGTTTTAGGTCTTGTATCTTCTTGAGCAATGGATGTGACCATCCCCTCAAGTCCCGCAGCGCCATGCTAGGGGGGCCCACGTGGCAGCAGATACAAGTCCTCTTAGATTGACTGTCCTTCTTTACCTTTGCCAATGACTTATTTGATTACTTGGTGCTGCCGCGATCCTGCGTGAAGCTTGTTTTCCGCTCAAGAATCTCTTTGAGCGTGTTGCCCTCATTAGACTTGTTTCTTTACCGAAACACCCATTTATCAGTCCCCCGGGCTCCCTTGCAAAATGGGCGTTCCGGAGGGGCATTTGTAGACGCCTAATTTCGGACATCCTGCGGATCCCCAATGGGCTCTCGTGTGAATGACGCTTGATTGATGTACTCATTTTTACTGGTGTTTGAATTTTAAGCCCAACCTATAGCCCCTTGGCTATTGGGCCTCGTCCATATAAGGGGCCCAGAACCACGGGTCTGGGCGGCCAAGGTCCTGGCCGCCTCTAGTCCTGGGCGACTAGGGCGATGGTCACCCTCCCCCAGGTGGGTGGCCAGAGTGCTGGCCGCCCTCCTTATGAAGGTGGCCAACGGTTTGGCCGCCTTCTCCCTGTTTACGTGGTCAGAGAACGTGGCCCAGCTCGTGGCCACATCCTCTCCCTCATTCTGCACGATCTCCACCCACGTTTTGGAACTCCCGGCTGGTCGAACCAAAACTCCACCACCTCCAGTACGATCAGAGATGAGAGGAGAGTTTTTTTGGGTGGGAGAGAGGAGGAGATCCGGAGAGGAGTTCGAAAGTTGGCAAGGAGGAGAACGGGGAACTCCCGGAACTTCGTCCCGGAGGCTACTCCTTCTTCCTTCATCCTGGTTTGGACTTCTCTACTTTTTCTTCTCTACTTCCTACTCGCATTTCGACTTCTAGGTAAGTATAGCATTGCACGTAGTATTCTTCTAGACCCAACGTAAGAGGTTTTCTTCCAAAAAAATAAAGAGGAGGTGGATGGTCAAAAGTCTCGGCCATCCTTCCTTCCCACCCCCCAGGTACTTAGCCACCATTTTCTCATGTTTGTCCATTCGTTAGATCACATACTACACTACAAGTTTCATTAATGGTTCTCTTTCTTGTGTTTTTTTGAGCCACATTGCAGGACTTCAGCACGAGAGACGAACAGGGCTCCTTGCCCTTGGCCGGTCGAGGACGATGAAGAGGAAACCCACGTCTCTTGAACATCTCCCAGCGATCAACATCCTACGAGGTTCAGGTAAAATGACCTCTGGCGATCACGTTCTAATCTTTTTGTTCCTCTGTAGGTACCCTCACACGGAGATTTCTCATCTTAACACACATACTTGCAAGAGGGAGGGAAGCACACAATCCATTCCTCTCACACGATTTCCCCGACATCTCCGGGCGCCTACAACAACCAGCTAGGAAGGAGCGTGAGGTGCTACAACGACTGACTTCCATTCCTAATCATTTGAGCACCAATCCCTTGTGACAGGTAGGCTTTATCAGTCACTTTTCAAATTCATTGAAATTGTTTTCCAAATCCTTATATTACTTCTCTCTTTCCCCTCTTTTTTTTTCTTTCTTTCCATAGCTTCTTCTTGGCCCTAGGCGTTACTCCAACCTAAAATGGGTGGCTCCTATGGTCCGTGAACTTCCACTAGATGTGATCTCTATCCTAAAAGGCTGGCACCTCCACCCATTACCTGTTTTGGCTAAAAAGTACCACAAACTCTCACTCGATTGGCACAGCATTTCATCTCTAGTGGAGATATGGCATCCTCAGACCCACACATTTGTCTTCCCCTCGTTCGAATCTACTATCCTCCTAGAAGAGGTTGAGACATTGCTAGCCCTTCCTAGGTCTAATGTAGGAGGCGAGGACTTGGTGTGTCATACAGTTGCCCCTATAGACCCCTCTTTGATCCTAGAGGAATTTCTACCTAGCTCAAAGGACATAAGGACCATGATTAGTTCTCAACACATTCACTTGCTTCCCATGGCCCAGTAGGTTATTGCCCATTACAAAAATAAATGTGGGTGGAATGAGGCCATAGCTAAGGCCACTTCTATCTGTCTGTGCGGGGCCATACTTTTCCCTATCATTGACCACCTTCTAGATATACCAAACCTGAGCATCATTAGTGGGTTGTGGCGAGGGTTGTCCATTTTATAGGCCATCCTTTCTTACCTGTATGAGGGCCTTAGTTCAGCTTCCCTTGGGGGGCCTCTCTTTGGATCCATGATCTTACTTGAATGTTGGATGGGAGTTAGGTTGAAGTTCCTACCAAAGGAGGACATTCTTTCTCTCAGCCGGATCTTTGAGAGCCACCCCCCTTCTTTATTGGAGGTGCATTCGGGTTTCCTCAGCAAGTTGAGTGCAGGACTACAGACAGGAAGACTAGAGATGAATGACAGATCTACCTCAACACTCTGCCCCTTGATCAGTTCATGATGCGCCCAGCCTTTCTTATTGGTACTACCCTCATGCTTCCTAGGAGGCTTGGGCTGGACTTGAGGCTCATGGGGAACACCACTTTAGCGATGTAGAGCCCTCACATGTGCTTTCTACATGTTGGACTCACGCGCATCATGGTTCCAGCGCTACCCCACCTTCCCGCACTATAGGCGAGGAGACTCAGGACAGTGGAGGACGAGCAGGTAGTCAGGAGTGCTCTGATCATGTGGGAGGTCAGCAGGACCCGTACTCTACCAGCAGAGGTGACAGAGATCCAGGAGGAGTACTAGCTTTACCTGAGAGAGTTATGCGAGATCCAACCTCGCGTGGATGCCCGATCGAGGATTGAGGGATTTTCCATGATGTATTGGGATCTATAGCTTGAATTTGATGTTTTTGAGATTGAATAAATGAATGAAAGAATTTTGATTGCATTAGCTACAGACTTGCCTCTCTTTTCCACACTTGTGTGGTTTGACATAGATCTCAGGAATAGAAACGGCCTGACAAAGGGCCGCTACAAGAATAAGACGGCCACAATGTGACCGCTAAAACAAGAGAAACGGCCTCCAATAGGCCGTAAATAGGTAGACGTCTGAGCGGACCATTGAGCTTGTGGTAAACAGTCCTCAAGAGAAAGAAGCGGTCTGTCGAGGGACTGCTATCAGAGCAAGACGGTCACTATTTGACCACTGAGTTCATATAAACGGTCCCTTTTAGACCGCAAAGGTATAGATGTAAGAAGGGCCTGTGTGTTTGGACTCTGGGTAAACAGCGGCCTACCAAATGACCGCTGGAATATGAAACGGTCAGGAAGTGACCGCTAATTGAATGTAGACGGTCCTAATAAGACCGCAAACAAGTAGATTTGAGAGGAGTCTATGGGCTTTGTAGTTTGGGCCTTGCAGACCTGTCCCTGCACACACTAAACAAAGAAACATGTTAAATATGTTCTAGGCTTAACCCCTTGCCGAGGGTAAGCCCGATGTGAGACCAATTCTTAAAGTTTGGTCAAGAGGTTAAGCCCTATTAAATAGGCAAAAATAACATAAGAAAATGAAAATGCAATGCATGCCATGAAATGCAGGAGAAATGCATGGTGCTTTTGAAAACATTTGATTTTTTTCTTTTCTTTTTCTTTTTGTTTTTTTAGTTTTGAAAATATTTGATTTTTTTATCTTTTGAAGATATTTGATTTTTTTGTCTTTTGAAGATATTTGATTTTTTTATCTTTTGAAGATATTTGATTTTTTTGTTTTTTTGAAGGCTAACTCAAACTAGGCTACGAGGATCTCAACCCCTATCATCAGGAATTTTCTAAAAATACAGCGTGCACTGAAGATGACAACCCCTTAGCCAGGGGTCCTGTTTGCATAACGATGCCTCTCCCAAGGCCATATCCAGGGTAGGACCTAGTCTTTAGGGAAAGAAAATGGAAGAAAATTGGGGATAAGCCTTGCATTGGGATGGGAGATATCAGGACTCAACTTCCTTCCAGGGCACTACCCCTCAAAGAGTCGGCTTGTTGCGCCGGGGCTTTGTGTCTTTGATGTTATAATTTTACTTTAGATTTTTATTGATTTTGATACACACATGATGTTGCATAACCCTTCACTATTCTACGCGAACCTCGACTCTTACATTAGGAGAAGCAAGCCCGGTTACTAGGATCAGGGGCATTTTTCATGGTGTTTTTTTTTCTATTTTTTCTCTTCTTTCTTTCTTTTTTGAAGACTGCCCCTATTTGAAACCACTCTCATATTGGGGATTGGCTAGGTTGGTTATTCCATCCGTCAATCTCTTGCCCCTACGTTCGGCCAAAAAGTTAAAAGTAAGGACATTCACCTCCCCCGAGCATGGCCGAAGGAGAAACGGTGTTTCGCAAAAAGAAGACCCTGACCAAGGGTGTTGTGTAGTGTGTGAGTGTTGTGCTAAAGAATCCTCCCTAGTGATTAAAGGAAGGACGCCTCGCCACCCAGTTATCGTTAGCTAGACTCTTTAAGGATAAAATCGCTTAAGATATAGCCCATTCCATGCGTGAGACAATCCTTCACCCTCAGCATTAATCAAGCGATATACCTTCCCAGGATAGACCTCCTTGACTACGAACGGGCCTACCTAGTTAGGTTGCAGCTTAGACCTGGGACCACCTACTCTAATAAATTTGTGCTTCAAAACCATATTACCAACTTGGAATTTACGTTCAATGACCTTCTTTTGAAAATGGCGCGAAACTCGCTTTTGATATACAGAGACATGATTTGCTGCATTAAGCCTTTTCTCATCCAAGAGTTCCAACTGGACTAGCAACGCCTCTCGACGCTCATCGAGATTAAGTTCCTTATCAAGCTATACTCTTAGGGAAGGGATCAAAATCTCATACGGAAGTACCGCCTCTATCCCATAAGTGAGAGCAAAAGGAGTTTGTCACGTGGGAGTACGGATGGAGGTGCGATAAGCCCATAGAGCTTCTACTAATCTTTCAGGCCAATCAGAAAATTTATGCGACTCGCATGTTTTTTTAATGATTTTAAGAAGGGTTTTATTTGTGGCCTCGGCTTGACCGTTGCCTTGAGGATAATATGGAGATGAATGATGCAATGAAATATTAAACTTCTTACAGAGGTCCTGTAGTTCTTGTGACACGAACTGACGCCCGTTGTCGGTGACAATGTCGCTTGGCACTCCAAACTGTGAGATAATGTTCTTCAAGATGAAGTGGCAAACCGTGGAAGCTTTAATTTTGGTGTATGCTTCAGCTTTGGCCCACTTGGTGAAATACTTAGTGGCAGTAAGAATGAAGGTCTTCTGCTTGATCTTAGAGTTGGGATCACCCAGCGGGCCTACAATGTCAAAGGCCCACTTGGAGAATGGCCAAGGAGTAGAAAGAGGATGGAGGGATGAAGCGGGAGCATGAATCTTGTCAGCATGGAGTTGCCATTGAACACACCTACGAACATAGGTGGAACAATCTTCTTCTAAGGTTGGCCAATAATAGTCCTCCCTAAGAATTTTCTTCGCTAAGGCCTGACCATTGACATGCCCTCCACACTCACTTGAATGAGCTACTTCAACGACCTTCCAAGCCTCATCACCGTCTAAACATCTCATAAGAACTCCGTTAAGAGCGCACCTATACAATTCTCCAGAAACAATTGTGTATCTTGAGGCGACCCTTCTGATGGCCTTACGCAGCTCTACGTTAGCCGACTCTGGGAATGAACCATCTCTACAATACATCTCAATTTCATAGTACCAAGGCAACTCCTCTTCTTCCAAGATCTCTTCAAATTCTGTTAATGATACTTCTTTCAAATCTTCCTTCTCAACCTTCTTCTATACGGACTTCCTATGGTTATCGAACCAGGGATCCTGAAGGGAAGGAGAGTCTAACCGCTGGACCACAATGGTCTTAGTAGCGCGACTGAGAGAGAAGGACAGGGAAGAAGCGAGCGACGCAAGTGCATCAACAAGAATGTTTTGAGATCGAGGAGTATGAATATAAATCAATTTGCGGAACTGCCTAGTCAAGAGAGTGACCAAATCTTGATAGGGTTTGAGCTTTGGGTCACGGGTGTGATAGGTTGAAAGGACTTGGCGAAACACCAGCTGAGAATCTCCGATAATGTTCATATACCGTGTGCCCAAGAGATAGGCGCGCTTTAATCCAGTGAGGAGAGCCTCATACTCGGCTATATTGTTGGTAGCATGAAAAGAGATTTGATATGCAAATGGAATGGTTACTCCCTCCGGAGTGAGGAGAACAGCGTCGATCCCTCGGCCTTGAGAATTAAGTGTGCCATCAAAGTGCAAGGACCAGAAAGGGTAATGAGTGAGCACGACAAGGTGTTCATTAGGAAACTCATCCTGGATGGAGTCAGTACAAGGAATAGGCAAATGGGCAAGGTGTTCAGCGATAGCATAGCCCTTAACTGCCTTCCGAAGGATAAAGGTGATACAAAATTGGGAGAGAAAGCTCTACCAGCGAGCCAATCTGCTAGAGAGGATGGGCTTCTCCAAGAGATAACGAATTGGGTCCATTCTAGAGATCAACTTAACCTCATGGGCAAGGAAATAATGTTTCAATTTCTGGGCTACCGAAACTAATGCTACATAGGTCTTCTCCATGGCAGTGTATTTGGCCTCTACAGGGTTGAACAACCTAGAGAGGAAATAAGCTACCCTTTCTCTCCCTTCATCGTCTACTTGCGCCAAGATAGCTCCTATGGAGTCCTCAATGATAGAAATGTATAAGATTAGGGGTTTCCCAAGGACAGGGGATTGCAGAGGGTGTAGATAAACCTTCATATCCTCATAGGCCTTCTGACATTCCTCATTCCATTCAAATTTAACTCCCGCCTTAAGCAGTTTGTAGAAAGGTCGGCACCTTTGAGAATGCTGAGATATAAATCTTCGAATAAACTGTAAATGTCCAATCAATCCTCGAAGCTCAGTAATGTTCTTTGGCGGGGGCATATCCATGACAACCTTGGCTTTATTAGGATCAATTTGGATTCCCCGTTTGCTAACTATGAATCCTAACAGCTTCCCTGAGAACACTACAAATACACATTTCTTCGGGTTCATTTTTAATTTGTACTCCCGCGCCCTCTGCAACACCTTGGCCAAAATAGTGGGGTGTTCATCTTTGGACCTCGACTTCACCAGAATGCCATCCACGTTGTAGATATTTTTTTCCTTTTCTTTTCTTTCACTCCTTTTCCTTCTTTGCACACCAAGATATGGAATAAAAATAACGACGAAGGGGGAAAAGGGGTGTGAACAAATCGTGATCGCCACCAAGACACTATGTGCAAGGAGAGGGCACCTCGTAAATTGGAAAAGGAAGACAGATGAAGCACTCGCCAATGATGTAGCGTTGGAATAGGGATATACACGCTCCCCTGGAGACCGCTCAAGGGCGTAGACGGTTGCTCGACAGGCCGCATACAACGCTGGAGAGAAAAGCGGGAGGAAGATTGACTGGCGTTCAAACGGTCTACAGTAGACCGCTAGAAGGATTAGACGGTCTGTGTAGGACCGTGTACCCTTTCAAACGGACGAAAATAGACCACTTAACGCTGCCAGAATCCAAGTGATGGGACTTGATCCTCCACCCCTTCTAGCCGGCCAGAGGGGATGGGCCTAATGCTAAGACTCATGTTGACTTGCAAGACACAGCAAATAACCAGAAAAAAAAACCCAAATTAGTTTTATGAAGTGTAGTATCTACGCGAATGAATGGAAAACTAAACACATAATGGAATGGGGGATACCTGGGGGGTTGGGTTTTTAACCCCTATGGGGCACAAAAATAGTAGGAATGTGAAAGGATGAGAGAATGACGGTGGAAAATGTAGGTGCAAATGAAAGCGGAATGAGCATGCAATGATGAACAAATGATCAAACACTTAAATCAAAACACTAATTAAACTACTACTCCTTGAACCGAAGGCTCAAATGGACGTAGAGAGCCTTCCTCCCTAACTGAGATCCACTCAAGAACTCGGCAGCACTTCGACGTAAAAATTGGATTCCCCCCCTCTCGCGAGCTTAGGCCACAAGTGCTATTTATAGACCCTTGAACGTCAGCCCCGAATTGAGGGTTTTTCCACGGAAATTAGGCCGAAATTCTTTAAGATAAATTGAAGACAATACTCCCAGCTTTCACTAGGATCAAATGGCATCGCATTTGATTGAGAATCCGTGGAGAAAAAGATGGAACAACCTCCTAATTTAACCACGGGTGGAGAGAGAAAAACCAACCAGCCCAAGGATCTCCGCCTTGAAAACGGTCGCTCGATGGGCCACCCACCTTAATACACGGTCCAACGCTAGACCGCCTATGAGTGTCGGTGGTAAATCAATAAAACGAGATAAATAGATATTTATCCAGAATACCGACCCATTTAGGACTCTGGCCTAGTAAACAATCCATTGATGGACCGCCTGACAATTACAAGCGGTGTAATGTAAGACCGTCCATAAGGGTGTCGGTGGAAAATGAATAGAGAAAGATAAATATGCCCATTTACCCAAAGAACAAGTCAAAATGATTTTTTAATAGATCGCCAATTCATGGAACGGCCTATCGTTGGACCGTTTAATAAAATGAAGGTCAACGCCGAAAAGGTGAGGTCGACGCTAGTGAAGAGTAAGGTCGACACCAGTTCTTCAGCCATAAAACGCGGTCTTTCAATATACCGTCACATTTAAGTAACGGTCCATCGTGAGACCGTTTACTAAAAATGAAGGTCGATGCTAGTGAAGGATAAGGTCGACGCTAGCAAGGACAAGGTCTATGCTAGCAAGGATAAGGTCTACGCTAGTGAAGGATAAGGTCGACGTTGGTTCAACAAAATGGTCTTCAAATAGACCGCCCAGCTAACTACACGATCCATCGCTAGACCGCGTATAGGCTAGGTGATGAAAGTTTAAATAAAAATGCGATAAATAAGCCCATTTACCCCAAAGACCAAGTGAAATGAAGGCCTATTAAGCCCAAACTCAAGAGCAAACCTAGCCAGGGAGGAAGTACCCATAAAATAAGCCCAAAGACATGCCCGAAAATGGCTCAATGAGTAATGGATAACTCGAGACATCACAAATAGGAGTACGTAGGAAGAATGGCTCAACTCAAAGGCAAAAAAATGGGTGTCAACAAATGCCCCTCCTTAACTTCCTCTTTGCAGGGGAGCGAGCGGAGGTGAAGCGAAAGTGAAATGGAACGTGGAGATGAAGCGGAAACTAAGCGGAGCGGACTGAAAAGCGGGCGTTAGGTAAAAGACACCCGTTTTCTCGCCAACAAGCGATAGGAATCTTCCGAAAAACTCCAAACTAAACACAAAGAAGGATCGGACCAAAACGACACTAGTATGGAGAAACTAACTAAATAAACAATCAGAGAAAAATAGGCAACCTCATTAGGGGACACAATCCACAACCAATGAGGGAAAATAAGCAGCAACGAAAAGTAAAGAAATAGACTGAAACTCCAGACGGGGACTCTTAGTCAATCAAACTAGGTGAACAGACTAGAGAAAACCTTCCAACTCTGAGTGAAATTGTTCCTCTTACCCAAAAACCATGAATGCACAATCATCCATTACTAAAGAGACACTTTCAGACAGACCATGGGTCGTGGATGCTCAAAAGGATGCGTATGATGCATGCTGGGCTAAAATAAAAGAAATCATTAAAATGAATGCAAAGAAACCCATAAAATAGAAAGTACTCGAGAATAATATTGTTAGACCAAACAAATCAGGGTCATGATACTATCCGCAACCATGGTGTGTGATACAGAATCATCGTCCCCCAATCCTCCCAACCTAACGGCCTATCCGATGATTAAACACGCAAACCTAGATCATCATCATTTTTGTTATAGGGGAACGTTAGATTCTGGAACACGTGAATGACCAGCCAGTTCTCGAGATAATATAGCATAGATATCATATAGTAATACATTAAGGGACACAGGGATCGAGATACTTACCAAACTTACCTATCGATAATGGAAGTGGGATAATGCTGTAAAAGAATTATGAACAAGGTTTTGCAATTGATATATCATGAAATAAGTCAATTGAGCCAAAAAAGTTCATTAATTAAGCACACAATGCAGCAAGAGTATGGCTAAAGATCACCATTCATCATTTAAGCATATACGGTCTGCCACAGACCACCAAACGATATAAATGGTCCAGGTAGGGCAGTGAGGGCAATGCTAGTGTAAATCTAATCGTGGAGTTAACACGGCCTGGTGCAAGACCGCCTAGTGAGATGAACTGTCATAGATGAACCGCTTAAGTGGAGCTGAGTCGCCAAATATAAAAGGTCTGATCTTAGACCCTCTAATATCTACACAGTCTATCGATAGACAGCGTACATACTGTCAGTTTCAAAAAAAGAAACCGACCCCTCCATCTTCCTCACCGTAACCAACGGAGACTGCTCCCCCCACGCTCTCCACCTTCAACCGAGCTCGCTGCCTCCCCCTCTCCCATTTTTTCCACTCTCTCCTCCATTCTCTTCTCTACTCTCTCCCACCTTTCTATGCGATTCAAGCACCAAGCCTTGGTGCGACGAATGGCCAGAGAAAACCCCACAGCACCGCCGCCGGCCACCCCTGCAGAGGAGATGACACTGCCATCGCCGGCCGAGGAGGTGGCCACGGAAGGACCCATGCTGCGCGCGGCTGAAGAAGGGGTGACCGCGATAGCCGCCAGGGTGGAGGTGGACGACAAAGCACTGCCGGAGGCGGCCACAGCGATGGCGGAGAAGCAGTCAAGGACCTCCGAGGTAGGCCCCAAAGTCCTTCCCTATCCCCATTTTTAATTAATGCATGTAGTCCCAGGCGAAGGGAGAGGGGCAGACGACCCCTTAGGGATCGGTTGGGAGGTCCCAAGGGCCATTGCCGCCAGTGGGAGGGTTTGAACACCGTCGGTCACGGCAGGTTAAACACGGTCTTACAGTGACTGCGCAAGAACGCTACACGGTTCTCATAGGACCGTCTGGCTGGGAGTTCAACAATCGGGTGTTAGGATGTGAACACGGCTTGAGGAAAACCGTGGATATGTCAGACGGTCCAGATCGGACCGTTTAGAAGATGAACCATTGAGAAACTAAACGGTCTCCATCAGACCGTCTGTTTAGACAAACGGTCAAAGGAATGTCCGTGTAAACCCATATCCACAGGGGGCTTGGGGGGGGTCAAACGGTTTGATGGAGACCGTTGAGATCTCAAACGGTCAGGCAACTACCGTTATTAGGACAGATAGATGGTGAATCAAATGGTCTCTACTGGGCCATCTAGATGAATGAACGGTCCTCAATGGACCGTACACTAAACAAAACGGTTGGTGGATGACCGTGGAGCTCAGATCAGCAAGGGATTGAGGGAAGCTTCAAATGGTCTGATGGGGGCCGTTGGGTGTCCAAACGGTCAGAGGGCGGCCGTTATTGGGATAGAAACATGAGGGGTAAACGGTCCCGACTGGGCCGTCTACAAATGAAAAAATGGTCAATGGATGACCGTGTAGCTTTAGATCCTGGAATGGGCTTATTGGAACCATAAAACGGTTGGAAACCAACCGTTAGGGGAATATAAACGACCCAGAGGGGACCGTTATCTTGACAGACTGCATTTTTATTATTATTTATTCTGATGATTTTTTATGAAATGTATGACTGATGCAAATTGTTTAAACGCATGCAGCGAAAGCGCAGGACCCGGATCTCCTGGCTCCAGGTCCGTGCAGTGTACCTTGCACTGCCAGACTTCCAGCGAGAGCGGTTGGCAGCTATGGGGTTCGAGGAGTTCCTGAGCGTGGAGGTGACGAGGCTCAACACCACCCTCCGCTACGCCCTGCACGATCGGTGGGACCCGGTGAGCCGCACGTTCCTCTTCCCGTGGGGCCACATGGTCCCGATGTTGGAGGATGTGGCGCACATCACCGGCCTACGTGTGCACAGGTCGCCGGTCAGCGGGAGGACCTTCCCCGACTATTGAGAGCTAGCCCAGAGACTGCTGGGCCTGGAGCTGCTACGATCGGAGCGACAATCGATGACCCTACAGCGGGCGAAGCTGTAGGAGGGCCTTGGCCTACGAGGAGTGGGGATCGCCAAGGGAGAGCTGCGGAGCAGCACATGGAGAGATTGACAGAGTGAGCATGGAGGCAGGTAGCGGCCATGCCGGGACCAGAGGTAGACATGGTCCTGAGACGGTTCCTGATGCTATTTTTCGGGAGGCTCCTCTTCGCCACTCGGGCGGACGTGGTCAACTGCTGGCTGCTGCCACTTCTGGAGTACATCGATCGAGTTGGAGACTACACATGGGGATCAGCCGTCGTCGCCTTCCTCTTTGATACACTGAGCTCGACGAGCCGACGCACGATGCTCGGCGGGTTCTCGCCACTGCTACAGGTACGACTCAGAGCCCTAAAATGATTATGCAATTGCTATATTAATTCTATAAATGCCAAATGAATGCTGACTCTTATGATAATGCAATGTAGGTGTGGGCCTATGTGTACCTCCCCGGGATGGGGAGAGGAGTGGACACGTACCCGGACCGGCTACCCATCGTGAGAGGGTGGACGACACCCCGGGAGGTGGGATCCCTACGACGCCAGGTCCGGGCGATCCAGGACGACCTCGACACCATCTAAGACTTGAGCTTTGTGAATGCAACTATATGCTTATATGCTGATGCAATTGCTCTACTTGACAGGTCCGGTGGACTCCCTACCAGGGAGAGGGGCACGAGGGCCAGCCGTGGGTGGTGGTGGCTCTAGCCTACGCAGGGAGGGACATCTGGCTCCACTGCATGAACGTGGTGGAGCCCCTCAACTACCGGCTCGTGATGAGGACTATTGGGGTCCACCAGACGGAGGTTGACTACCCGACGCCCGAGAAGCCAGAGGAGCGCGTTGGGCGACACGCGCGAGGCCTGGCGACAGAGACTGACTGGGCCACCAGAGCAGCGGAGTAGATCCGTGACTGGATGGGGCTTGGGCGAGTGGTACGCGCCCGGGCAGAGAGCAAGGAGGCCTACCTGATGGCCTACGCCAGGCACTACAGAGTCCAGGTCTTCCGTGGCACTCGATGACTGGTACGACTCTAACCCCATGCTTGCTATTATGCTTTATGATTATGATGCACTGACACTTGACTTCTATATTCAGCTCGACCGCCAGGGGCAGATAGCCGAGCTCCAGGGTCTCCTCCACTCCATCATCCAGCAGCGGGATGAGCTCTGATAGGCACTGGACCTCCTGGTAAGTTTCACTGAATCTTAGACTTAATTGTGCATATGCTTATGCTTATTGGCTAACCTGGAATTCCAAATGCAGCGAGCCAAGGTGACCCAGCGTCACGGAGCCGACACACCTTCTTCCTCCTCCCAGCCATTCACGGACCATGCTGAGCGGGACGCAGAGTTCGCCAGGATGGTAACACGGGCCGAGGAGGCCGAAGCGGCACTCGCTGAGAGGGTGAGTCAACACTTGCACTTTCTAGTTGATTATGATTATGAAATGCAACTAACTGACTATGATGCATTCACATGCAGACGACTGAGTTGACGGCGGCCCTGAGCGAGATTACCCGACTGAGGGAGGAAATGGAGCGCAGTCGCACAGTAGTCCCGATAGAGCTGGTGCTTCTCCGCGTGGAGTTGGAGCACAGTCGGGCCGAGGCAGCGTCGGTAGACCGCTACCGAGTTGAGGCAGAGCGCTCTCGTGCAGAGGCGAAGCGGGCATATGAGAGGATGAGCCAGAGGCCGGAGCACAGCGAGGTGCCGAGTGTCTCACACAGCTTCTTCACTAGCTCTTCCGGCCGTCGGAGGAATGAGGAGGAGGAGCATCGGCGACGCCGACGCGAGGAGGGGAGCACCTCTATGGCGCCACCGTCTAAGTGCCATGAGGGTTCATGCGAGAGCGGTGGCCCAAAGGAGGGTCAGGCTTGATGTACTTAGATGCGACTTGTGTACATATGGATGTTATGATGTGATATGACATGATGTGTTTTGGTTTTGAAAAAGAAATGTGTGTATGCTTGATGCTGACCGACTAACAACGACCCCTAAACTGATACGGGTGAGTGAGAGAGAGAGACAGAGACGGAGATTTGAGTAGGGTGGTGCAAGGAAGACAAAACCCAGGCAGCAAGTATATAAACGGTCATCAACACGACCGCTCCAGGTTCTAGACGGTCCCACAGTGGATCGCTTAATGCTGTTCGGCCAAGGGCCAAAAGAGCGTAAGAAATGGTCTCTGTTAGACCACATAGAATATAAACACGGTTCTACATTGACCGTTGGATTTCAAACACGGTCTCCCTAGGATCGTTTAGACCACCAGGGAGGCGAAGTTTGTAGAAGATGGATAAACGGTCCATTGTAGACCATTGTCAGACTCCCGCGGTCACTCGATAGACCGCGTACGAGGAATCTCTGGTAGCTCTGATCGGGACCCTCTTGGAGAGTCCCAGCCCCAGGGTAGAGAGTCCTAAACCGTGCCCAAGCCTATCCTAACACGTTTTGGAGCTATCCTAACTCAATCCTAGTGGGATTAGGCCACAAATTGGGTCCTACAAGTAGGAGGGCACTCCAAACTCATTTCTCACACCACATCCCTCTCTCAAGCCTTGAAAATCTTGATAATCCTCCCCAAAACACCATGAAGAGGACCCTAGAAGGAAGCTCTATGGATGGGGCTGTTTATGATGGGCCAAGGTCGGCTAGAAAGGAGTACAGTGTGCTGCAACGGCTGACTACCATCCCAAGGCACCTAAGCTCCAGCCCTTTGAGAGAGGTAAGTCAATGCAATTTCATCTTATATCATTCAATGTCTTTAAAAAACTTATATTCTTCCTCTCTTCTTCTATTTTCCTTCCATCATCTCAGCTTCTCCCCGGCCCTAGGCGCTATTCCAACCTGAAGTGGATGCCTCCCATGATTCGTGAGCTCCCCATAGCAGTGATATCCATGTTAAGGGCCTGGCACTTGCACCTTCTTTTAATTCTGGCCAAAAATTACCCCAAGCTTTCATTGGATTGGCACAGCATCACAGCCTTAGTAGAAATATGGCATCCCCAGACACATACCTTCATCTTCCCATCCTTTGAAGCCACCATCTTATTAGAGGAGGTAGAGACTTATCTATCCCTTCCTAGGTCTAAAGTTACTGAGGAAGACTTAGTTTGCCACACTGTTGCCCCTATAGACCCTGCCCTCATTCTAGGGGAGTTCCTACCTAGTGGTAAGGACATCTGCACCATGATTGGCCCACATCACATCCATTTTCTACCCCTGAGCCAGTGGGTCATAGCTCATTGTAAGAATAAGTGCGGCTGGGATGAGGCCATAGCCAAAGCTGTTTCTATCTGCCTATGCGGTGCCATACTCTTTCCCTCTGCCGACCATGTCCTGGACATTCCCAACCTTGGCACCATTAGTGGACTATGGCAGGGTCTTTCCATTTCTCAGGCCGTTCTTGCTTACCTGTACGAGGGTCTTAGCTCAATAGCCTTAGGAGGCCCACTCTTTGGCTCTATGATCCTTCTTGAGTGTTGGATGGGGGTCAGGCGGAAGTTCATACCTAGGGAGGATATCACTACTGTTAGCCGTATCTTTGGGAGCCATCCACTCTTTTTCATTGGCGATGCCTTTAGGCTTTCTCAGCAGGTGGAGTGTCGGACTGTGGACAAGAAGACTAGGGATGACTGGCACCTCTACATCAACACTCTGCCCCTGGACTAGTTCGTGATGCGCCCATCCTTCCTCCACGGTACTACCCTGAGGCTTCCTAGGAGGCGTGGGCTTGACTTGAGGCTTGTGGGAGACACCACCTTGGCGATGTACAGCCCCCACAGGTGCTTTCTACAGGTTGGACTCCCCCGTACGATAGTTCCAGTGCTACCCCACCTTCCTACACTCCAGGCAAGGAGACTCGGGACAGAGGAGGATGAGTAGGCGGTCAGGAGCGCGCTGATCATGTGGGAGGTCAGCCAGGTGCGTACTCTACCAGCAGAGGTGACAGAGCTTCAGGAGGAGTACCAGGCCTATGTGAGAGAGTTGCGAGAGATTCGACCTTGCGGGGATGCCCAACTGAGGATTGAGTGATTTTTATCATTTACGTTGTATAGAGACCCATGGATTGATCTTGATTTGCTTGATTTTGAAATAAAGGAATGGAATGCATTGATTGAGCGAGATTGGCCTCTTCTTTTGTGCATTAGTGCGAATTGAGATGATTTTCGGGAAGGAACATGGTCTAGGAAAGGACCGCTGAATTCTGTAAATGGTCAGAGTCTAACCGCCCAATAATGGTAAACAGCTTCATCTAAACCGCATAGCAGACCAACGACAGGAATTCGGGGTAGGGGCCTTTAGAGAGGAAAACGGTCTATCGATGGACTGTTAATAAGTTGGAACGGTTAGAGGAGGACCGTCTGAACGAGATAAGCGGTCTGACACAGACCGTTGAACTCTGAGCGCAGGGAAGAGCCACCAGGCTTATGGGCGAGGGTTCTGAAAGTGAAAGTGGTCTCACAAAGACTGTGCAGGTGATTGAGACAGTCATTGTGTTGACCGTGGAAGAAGTGAAAATGGTCTTCCACGGACCGTGTATATATAGACATGCTTTAACTACCTTCATACATGTCCCTGCACACATGCTTAAACAAGAAAACAGGTTAGCGCTGTTTTAGGTTTAACCCCTTGCCTGCAGCAAGTTAGGGAATAACCAGTTCTTGATTTTTGGTCAAGGGGGTAAGTCTTATTAAATAGGCGAAAACAACATAAAGAAAAAGATGCAATGCATGCCATGAAATGTAAATCATGATGATGATGACTTTTGGAATGTGATTTTTTTGGATTTTGAAAATATATGATTTTTGTGAGTTTTTAAGTATTTGATTTTTTTGGAAATACTTGATTTTTTGGATTTTGAAAATATACGACTTTTTTTTGGATTTTGAAAATATATAATTTTTGGATTTTTGAAATATATAATTTTTTTGTGGATTTTTGAAATATCTGATTTTTTGTGGATTTTTGAAATATCTGATTTTTTGTGGATTTTTGAAAGCCATTCCAGTCCCGGCAACGAGAACTCTACTCATCTCACTAGGAATCTCTAGCGCCTGGCATGCTTTAAAGGTGACAATCCCCAGCCGAGGACCATTTCTTGTAATGGTGCTTCCACTGAAGCCATACCCAGGGTACAGTCTTAGTCCCTGAAAAATAAAAGAGAATTAAGGGGGTAAGCCTAAGGCCAGGTGTAGAGGTTTTTAGGGCTTGAATTCTTCTCATGACGGCTTTTTCAAGGATTCAGTCTGTTGTGCCGGGGCTTTATGTCCATCATCGAACCTTCATCCATGCTAGGCACGCATACGACCGGGCTCATAACGTCCCGCGGGGAAACTATACTGCCACTCTTGCCATGCCTAGTTTCATTTTACTGGAGCATTAGGATTTTCGAACTTTGAGCTTCTAAATGAACCTTCTGGTTCTTGCTTTGATTACAGCTCACTTTCTCTCTTTCTTTTCTTTTTTCTTTTTTCTTTTGTGGAGTGAGGTCATAATGGACTGCCCCTATTTGAGACTTTTTCCATCAAGATGTCTAGATTAGTCATCGCGCCTTTACTCACCACTTGTCCCCAGGTTTAGCCGACGGGAGAAACATACAAGGGTCTTTACTTCCCACGGGTATGGCCAAGGAGAAACAGTGTTACACAAAGCTTAGGACACTCGACTAGAGATGCCGTGAAGTGTTTGAATGCCGGACTCGGGATCTTCTTTTGCGATCGATGGAAGGGATATCTCACTACCAGGCCTTCATTAGCTTGACTCTAAGGGAAAAAACGTTTAAGGTACAACCCATTCCATGGGTGAGACAACTCTTCACCCTCTGCGTTGATTAGACGGTAAGCGTTCCCAGGATAAACTTCTTTGATTACAAACAGACCCACCCAGTTGGGTTGCAGCTTAGACCTAGGACCTCCTGATCGAATAAATTTACGTTTCAAAACCATGTTTCTCACTTGAAATTTTCTTTCGATGACCATCTTTTGAAAATGACGCGAGACACGCTTTCGGTAAATGGAGACAAGATTGGTCGCATTAAGCCTCTTCTCGTCCAAGAGTTCTAGCTAAACTAGCAAAGCCTCTCGACGTTCATCGAGATTAAGTTCTTTGTCGAGCTGCACTCTTAAGGAAGGGATCGAAATCTCATACGGGAGTACCGCCTCCATCCCATAAGTGAGAGCAAATGGAGTTTGTCCCGTGGGAGTACGGACGAAGGTGCGATAAGCCCATAGAGCTTCTATTAATTTATCGGCCCAATCAGCGAATTTATGTGACTCACATGTTTTCTTGATGATTTTAAGAAGAGTCTTATTGGTGGCCTCGGCTTGGCCGTTGCCTTGGGGATAGTATGGTGATGAATGATGCAATGAAATATTGAATTTCTTACAGAGATCCCAAAGTTCTTGTGACACGAATTGTGGTCCATTGTCGGTGACGATGTCACTTGGCACTCTAAACCGTGAAATGATGTTCTTGAGGATGAAGCGGCAAACTGTGGTTGCTTTGATTTTCGCGTATGCTTCAGCTTCGACCCACTTGGTGAAATACTCTGTAGCAGTGAGGATGAAAGATTTCTGTTTGGTTTGGGAGTTAGGATCACCTAGTGGGCCTATGATGTCAAAAGTCCACATGGAGAATGGCCCAGGAGCAGAAAGAGGATGGAGAGATGAAGCAGGAGCATGAATCTTGTCGACATGAAGTTGGCATTGAAGACACCTACGGACATAGGTGGAACAATATTCCTCTAAGGTTGGCCAGTAATAGCCCTGCCTAAGAATCTTCTTTGCCAAGGCCTGACCATTAACATGCCCTCCACATTCACTTGAGTGAGCTGCCTCAACAACTTTCCAAGCCTCATCATCATCTAGACATCTCATAAGAACTCCATTAAGAGCATGCCTATACAATTCTCCCGCAATGATTGTGTATCTGGAGGCGACTTTTCTTATGGCCTTGCGCTGCTCGGTGTTGGCTGATTTCGGGAATGAACCATCCCTGCAATACTGCTCAATTTCGTGATACCAAAGCAATTCCTCTTCTTCTAGGATTTCCTCGAGCTCAGTTAAGGACACTTCTTTCAAATCCTCCCTCTCAGCCGTCTTCTCTACAGATTTCCTAAGGTTATCAAACCAGGGGTCCTGAAGGGAAGGAGCATCTAACCGCTGGACCACAATGATCTCAGTGGAACGATTGAGGGGAAAGGAAAAGGAAGAAGCGAGCGATGCAAGTGCATCGGTGAGAATATTCTGAGATTGAGGGGTGTGAATGTAAATCAGCTTGCAGAACTGCTTAGCCAAGAGCGTGACCAAATCTTGGTATGGTTTAAGCTTAGGGTCATGGGGGCGATAGGTAGAAAGAACCTGGCGCAGCACCAGCTGAGAATCTCCTATAATGTTCAAGTATCGCGCGCGCATGATATAGGCGTGCTTCAATCCGGCAAGGAGAGCCTCATACTCGGCTATGTTATTGGTAGTAGGAAAAGAGAGTTGATATGCGATGGGCATAGTCACTCCCTCCGGAGTGAGGAGGACAGCGCCGATCCCTCGGCCTTGAGAATTGAGCGCACCATCGAAGTGTAATGATCAGAAAGGGTGATGAGTAAGCACCGCCGGGTGTTCATCGGGGAATTCATCCTGGATAGAATCTGTACAAGGGATAGGTAAGTGAGCAAGATGTTCAGCAATAGCGTATCCCTTGATTACTTTCTAAACAACGAAGGTAATAGCGAATTGGGAGAGAAAGCTCTGCCAACAAGCCAATCTACTAGAGAGGATAGGTTTTTCAAGAAGATAGCAGATTGGATCCATCCTAGAGATCAGCTTGACCTCATGGGCAAGGAAATAATGTTTCAGTTTCTGGGCTACCCAAACTAAGGCTGTACAGGTCTTCTCCATGGTGATATACTTAGCTTCCGTAAGATTGAACAACCTAGAGAGATAATAGGCTGCCCTTTCCTTCCCTTCGTCATCCACTTGTGCCAGGACAGCTCCTAGGGAGTCCTCAATAATAGAAATGTATAAAATCAGGGGTTTTGTAGGAACAAGGGGTTGTAAAACTGGGGTATTAGACAAATAAACCTTGAGATCCTCATTGGCCTTTTGACATTGCTCGTTCCATTCAAATTTAGCTCCTGCCTTCAACAACTCGTAGAATGGGCGGCACCGTTGTGAATGTTGAGATATAAACCTCTGAATGAACTGCAAACGCCCAATCAATCCTCGAAGCTCAGTAATGTTCTTAGGCAGTGGCATATCCATAACGACCTTTGCTTTGTTTGGATCAATCTGAATCCCATGTTTACTAACTATGAAACCCAGTAACTTTCCCGATGACACCCCAAACACACATTTCTTCAGATTTATTTTCAATTTATACTCCTTAGCCCTTTGCAACACCTTGGCCAGGATAGCAGGGTGCTCTTCCTTCGACCTTGACTTCACCAGGATATCATCCACATATGCTTCTATATAAACATGCATCATGTCGTGGAAGATTACCATCATTGCCCGTTGGTATGTGGCACCTACATTCTTTAGTCCAAACGGCATGACCACATAGCAGTAGGTGCCCCAGGGCATGGTGAATGAGGTCTTCTCCTGATCTTCTGGAGCTAAACGGATTTGGTTATACCCTAAATATTCATCCATAAATGAGAGGGCTTCGTACCCAGCCGTGTTGTCCACCAACACGTCAATGTGAGGAAGCGAAAAATCATCTTTAGGACATGCCTTATTCAAGTCCCTGAAATCGATGCAAATTCGTACTTTTCTATCTTTTTTCATCACAGGGACTATATTTTCCACCCATTGTGGATATAAAACAACTCTAATAAACATGGCCTTTTACAATTTGTATAGTTCTTCTTTTATCCTCAAGGCCATATAGGGGTGGAATCTTCTTTATTTTTTCTTAACGGGCATTGCCCCTAGTTTAAGTACAAGTCTATGTTCCACCAAGGCGGGGTCAAGGCCCGGCATGTCTTCGTAGGACCAGGCAAATGAATCGCTATACTCCCTCAGGACTTTGATTAATTCCTCTTCAATCTGAGGAGGGAGATTAGCTGAAATGATGATAGGCCTGGGGTCCTCTTCTGTTCCAAGATTGATTTCTTTTGTGGGTTCATCCATTGCTGACGACGGCTCATCGAACCTCTTTAAACCCTGTGCATACAAATCAACAGTGTCGTCCACGTCGCTATCCTCGCCATCGATCGGGTCCTTCTCATCTATGATTTCATAAACACCTAAACCATCATCGCTCCATACCCTGTCTAGCTCCTCATCATCCTCCAGAACGATGGCTATTTCTATAAACTCAGGGCATCTAAGGAGGGCGTGGCAATGCTGAGCAAGATCCTGTAGGAATCTATCAGGAATGATTTTAGAATAACTCGTCAATGGGTGCGTAGCAAGCGTGAAAGGGTTGGAGATACTGGAACAAGACCCTACCTCATCAGACCTAATCGACTCTACTTCCTTAGACTCAACAAGCCCTAAATCTAACTCAGAGGACAGAAAATCTACAGGAAGGGAAACAAGGGCCTTGTGCCCCTGGGAAGAGGACTGACAAAACACAGCATAATCCTCCCCTAAAATCTCCATTTTAAAATCGGCATTTTTTTTGGAGGCTGGAGGAAACCATACAACAGGATGAATCAGAGGGGGGGGAGGAAGAGGAAGTTGAAGGGGGAAGAGAGATGAAAAGAGAACATCAAAGAACGGATCGGATGAAGAAAACCACACGGTTGACAAATCGACAAGTGGGCAGTGCCCATATGAGCATGGCACAAACAACACCTCTGTTGGCATTTCCGTAAAAAATGGATTGATCATGATGGGAGGTGAGCCAGGTATGAACTCCAGCTCTTGAAACAAGGAAGTAAGACATGAAGGAGGCCAAGAAAAGGCAACAAGGGAGCTCCCCTCTTCCCGCGGCCTTCGATAAGCTGGCTCCGCTGGAGTGCACTTCACAAGCTGCATCTCTGGCTTTCTCAAATCTTCTTCTTTATAATACAACTTTTCAAAACGTTCACAAAAATCTTCCATATCATCTGTCAGCCGCTTCAGTGGCGGCGGCAGGTCAGCAACAATACAAGCAGCATCATTTCTCATGTCAGAACAAGGCAGCGTCTTCAGGGTGCCTGGCTGCAATGGGCCCTTCACAAAGTGTTGGCGATAGTCCCAGGTCAACGGTTCTGAATCTCCCAGCATTGAAAGTGCAGACTCACGATGCCCGAGGCCTCTTCTATTCATTTTTTTGCCCCTTGGGACAGGCTTAGTCCGACCTTGCAATTGAGCGCCGAGACCCATGCCTGGCTGGTATCCTAACTTCAATATCTTGTTCCAGGCCTTGGAGTCTCTTATTTTGGGCTTCGCCTTGATGTTAACTGGTGCAGTGGTGGGCTTGCGTGACGCATATGCCCATGGAAAATTCAAGTCTATTATATATAGGACCAGCTTATTGCTTGGCCAGAGTGTTGGTAGTATCTTATCGGAAATAGCTTCAATAGTTTGCACCATGGAAATACTCTTTACCTTGACCACCCGCCCCTTAAATGGAAATTTGAGGCATTGGTGAGCGGTCGAAGGCACAGCATGCAGGCTGTCGATCCACGGACGGCCTATAATAGCTTTGATCATTGGATCAATATCTAACACATAAAATTCCACGGCCATCGACAATGGCCCGAGCTCGGCCTAAACAGTCACCACCCCATGGCATGCTCTCCTGGAGTTGTCATAAGCAGCAATAGTCGTCGGAGTTGGCCTTAGCATATCTTCAGAAATATTGCAGGCACATAGAGTGCACAAGGGACAGACATTTCTCCAAGCTCCCGTGTCCACTAGAGCCGCGTCGACCGCCACTTTATTTAGTGTGATTGAAATGCAAAGTGGCATTTGGCGTGCCTCGGGGGGTGCTAATTCTGACTCTGAAAAAGAAATGGACGGCCCCTTCGTAATTGTGGCCAATGCCGACGGCAAACTGTCTACCGCCATATCCTCGCTGACCACAACCTTCTGGAGAAAATCCCTCAAAGCTTCTTGGTGCAGCGTGGAGCGCTTGATCAACTCCAATACGGAAATCTTGGCTGGCATCCGGTCCAAGCGCTACAGTAGTTCATATCTTGTAACAGGTAGGGGGTGAGCTTCTCCTTGCTCAACTGTGGGTGAGGAAACTGGAGAGTTGGGTGCAGGTGCACCAGTAGAAGGATAGCTTCTCTGAAACAAACACCTGCTCCGGAGGGCAAGGTTCTGTGCCGGCACGGCATTGGATGGACTCTCGACTGGCCCAGTGGGGTAAGCGGAAGGAACAAAGGTGGGAGAGGCGACGGTGGAGGCAGGTCTGACAGGCCCTGGCGGAAGGATGATATGCGAAGGGTTAGGTGAAGGGGTGACAATGGAGGGTATGACGGGTGAAGGTGCAAGGATTGGTGAAATGGTGGGCAAGGTGGTAGGTGCAATGGGGGATCTGGAAGAAATGGTGGGTGTAGCGGAGGTCAAAATGGTGGGCAAAATGATGGAGGGGACAGAAGGTGAAGGGGAGTTGGTGTATGTATGGTGGAGGGCCAAAAGATGAGCAGGAGTCTCATCATCATAGGACCACTCAGCGTTGGGAGCTGGGCGGTGAACAATATTCACCTGAGCAAGTGCCGGTGACTGAAGCTGTGGAGCGGGCGGGTGGTTCGGCATGGGATTCTAATGAATCCCTAATTCTGGTGCAGGCTGCTGCTGCTGGGGTTAAGGTTGCTGAGGTTGCTGCTGCTGCGGCACCGGCTGCTGCGGCCTCGGGGCCTGTCTTCTTCTCTCTTTAATGTCTTCAATCAACTTATGCATCTGTGCCCAATCAATTCTCTGTCCCCCATGCAAATCATAAACGATGTCACGGAACTGATAGCACCTTTCTATAGTGTGCCCAGGCTGCCGATGATATATGCAATATCTGGACTGGTCGGCGGTCGGATTCCAATCCGGGCATTCCAGAGGGAGCTGAAGATCACCAGTGTACATCAGAGCCGAGAAAATATCTGGGAGAGTTTCAGGAAGTGGAGGGTAGTGGGCTCTCTTGGGACCCGGTCGAGCAGGTGCATAGCCATTCAGTGGAGGGACATTGTGGTACTGCGGTGGTTGTTGAGGCTGTTGCGATGGTGGTGGTTGTTGTGGCGGCTGAGGAGTAGAAAATGATGGTTGAGTAGTTGGTGGAGCGGTGAACTGGAGGTGGCGGGGAGGTTGCTGAAAGCGAGGTGGAGTGGATTGGTTGGGGAAGTGGACAGCCTGCACCTGCTCATTTGTCTGGACCCCTTCGGTGACTGGGCCCTGGGATTTTCTGGCGGGTTTCAATTTCTGGGCCTCGAACAAAGACTGAACGAGGGAGTCCTTAAACTGGGTCTGGATGAACCGGGCCCTACTGTACAACTGGTGCATATTAGAAATATCATTCATGGCTAGGATATTCTGAAATGTGGGAGTGGCATTAGAAATCAGCAACTTCACTTTCTCTTCTTCCAGAATTTGCTCGGGTACACAAGAGCCCATCCGCCTCCATCTGTCAGCATAGGTTGCAAAATCTTCATCGGCCTTCATCTTGTCGGCCACTAGATCAGTGAAAGAATACTCCGGACCCACCCGGTTTTGGAATCTCTGTATAAATTTCTCTTTAACAACTTTAAAACTTTCCACCTCTTCCAGTGGCAGAGTGTAGAACCACTCCAATGCTACCCCATCCAACGAGCGGCAGAAAAGATATGCCATGAGGCGGTCGTCATGTTGAAACTGCGCCGACTCGTATAAGAACTCCCTTATATGAATGAAGGGGTTGCCATTCCCATTGTACTTCCGATACGTGGGGAGCTCCGACTGAGGAGGGAAGCGGATATCATGAAAATTGGGAACGGGGATATCAGCAAGAGATTGCGGGCCGACCCGTTTATGAAGGAGGTCAAGCTGTTGTTGCATGGCAGCCCACTTGTCAAGAAGTTCCCGTTCCCGGGATAGAGGAGGCAGGACTGGAAGGGCGGACCCGGTGTAAGGGGCCGAAGGATAGACAGACGGAGGGGGAAGCCCATAAGAAGGATAATGGGCCAAGGATGGGCCCATACCCGCGTGAGCCAGTTGGGCGCCCCCAGCTTGAGAACGTAGGAAATCGACTGGTTCTACAAGAGCTTGCGGCACTGAAGAGGTGGTCCCGTAAGGATTTGCATAGGAAGACGAGGGGAGCTGGGTTTTCCCCTTATCAAGAATCTGATGGGCCGAGCTAGAAGCTTGGCCCACCTCCAAACTAGGAAATCGGAAGGTCCAGGGCTGGACGGGGGTGAGATCGATGGGAACAGCAGATGAGGCCCCTGGACCACTAACAAAAGATAAAGAAGTGGCGGCAGCAGACATGCCGTGGAGAGGAACTGAAGACGTGGCGTCCTACCCCTGCAAAGCCTGGCGGAGAACATGGAGCTGGGTTGGATCCAGCTGGGCCATCATATGAAGTATATGACTGGCCGAATTGTGAGCAGAATCAGTAGGTGAGGGTTGACCACCCTCGATAGCAACAGATGGAAGAAGAGGGGCGGACCCCTCTTCTCCTTGCACATTCATGACCCTAGGCGAGTCCTCCAAGAGTCCCTGAGGAAGGGAGTCCTCGTGGGAGTGGGAGAAATTGTAGGAAGATATGGTAGGCGAGGAATCAAACAACGGATTGAAGTAGGAAATGAAATGGGAATTGCCCCTAGGAGATGACCCTATGGGTGTGAAGCAACTCCACATGCAACGAACACCTTTAACAAAAGAAATAACAACACCTGGTAAGAACCTAAACAGAGATGATCAACAAACAGCCACACACAAAGAGGAGAGAAAAGGCAACCAATAGACAACCAAGTTTCAAAGATGCACGAAAAATTTTATATGTTCCCCTTTAAGAACCTTAGCGAATTAAATTAAATGAAAGTTCTCTCAACAATGGGATTCCTAATAGGGGTAGAATGGGGACTTGGTTGACTCTAAGCGTACTCAACTCTCTCACGGATGCAAGCTAGACTCGGGGTGGTAAGGTACAACCTGCCCAGCGTCCGTGTGGGAATCCACGGCTCACGGGGACTTACGGAGGTCGCAGATAAGGTCACCTAGTCGGCTCCAAGGAATATGGAGACGAGAGGATCCCCTACCAAGGTAGGATTGTAACTAGTATGATAAAATGTATGAACCAATGTGCATCGGAGTGCATGCAAAGTCTAGCCTAAAACTAACATACAATGATCAAATAATATGGCAAGTATGACAAAAACCATAAAGAGATAAATGACAACCAGGGGAGATGAATAGCACCCAAAAATAAGTATGAAATGATACAAAATAACACACAACTATAGAGCTCGGGTGCACTATAGCACAAACGCAGTCTGATGGGAGACCGCTCAAGGAGCGTAAACGTCCCAGGGCAGGACTGTAAGGTGACAGGGAGCAGTAAATAAACAGAGACCAAACTAATGATAAACAAAAGATAACAAAGACATCACGTACCTGAGTTAATTGGACGGTCTTGCAAACGACCGCGAAACCTTTTAAACGGCCCTTACAGGACCACAGATGTAAGTAGACTCACAGAAATATGAAGAGCAAAAATGCACGTGAGGCAGCAATAAACGGCCTATCGACCAACCGTGGAAAACTATACATGGCCCTAGGAGGACCGCTAAATATGATAGGCTCACAAAGATATGAACGGCAGGAACGTACCTGAGCCAATACGGTCTATCGACCGGCTGCTTGGAAAATGTAGACTACCCGCAGAAGACCGCGTACAGCCCCAGGGACAGAAACTAGCAACGATCAACACGGTAAACCCAAGAGGGCTAAGAACTAACTCAAACACACAAGGAGGCAGATCAACAAAGCCAGAAGCATGATGGGCACTAGGAGTCCCACCGTGATCGCCATAAAATTAGGATATTGATATTTTTTTCCTTTTCTATTCTTTCACTCCTTTTCCTTCTTTGCACACCAAGATATGGAATAAAAATAACGATGAAGGGGGAAAAGGGGTGTGAACGAATCGTGATCGCCACCAAGACACTAAGTGCAAGGAGAGGGCACCTCGTACCTTGGAAAAGGGAGACGGATGAAGCACTAGCCAATGATGCAACACTGGAATAGAAATATACACGGTTCCCTGGAGACCGCTCAAGGGCGTAGACTGCTGCTCGATAGGCAACGTACATCACTGGAGAGAAAAGTAGGAAGAAGACTGACTGGCGTTCAAACGGTCTACAGCAGGGCGCTAGAAGGATTAGACGGTCTGTGTAGGACCATGTACCCTTTCAAACGGACAAAGATAGACCGCTTAACGCTGCTAGAATCCAAGTTATCGGACTTGATCCTCCACCCCTTCCAACTAGCCAGAGGGATGGGCCTCGTGCTAAGACTCCTGTTGACCTGCAAGACACAGCAAATAACCAGAAAACACATCCCAAATTAGTTTTATGAAGTGTAGTATCTACGCGAATGAATGAAAAACTAAACACATAATGGAATGGGGGATACCTGGGGGGTTGGGTTTTGAACCCTTATGGGGCACAAAAATAGTAGGAATGTGAAAGGATGAGAGAATGACGGTGGAAAACATAGGTGCAAATGAAAGTAGAATGAGCATGCAATGATGAACAAATGATCAAACACTTAAATCAAAACAATAATGAAACTACTACTCCCTGAACCGAAGGCTCAAATGGACGTAGAGAGCCTTCCTCCCTGGCTGTGTTCCACTCAAGAACTCGGTTGTACTTCGACGCAAACGCTGGATTCCCCCCCTCTCGCGAGCTTAGGCCAAGGGTGCTATTTATAGACCCTTGAATGTCAGCCCTGAATTGAGGGTTTTTCCACGAAAATTAGGCCGAGATTCTTTAAGATAAATTGAAAACAATACTCCCAGCTTTCACTAGGATCAAACGGCATCGCATTTGATTAAGAATCTTTAGAGAAAAAGATGGAACAACCTCCTAATTTAAGCACGGATGGAGAGAGAAAAACCAACCAGCCCAAGGATCTCGGCCTTGAAAATGGTCGCTCGATGGGCCGCCCACCTTAATACATGGTCCAACGCTAGACCGCCTATGAGTGTCGGTGGTAAATCAATAAAATGAGATAAATAGATATTTATCCAGAATACCGACCCATTTAGGACTCTGGCCTAGTAAACGGTCCATTGATGGACCGCCCGACAATTACAAGCGGTCTAATGTAAGACCATCCATAAGGGTGTCTGTGGAAAATGAATAGAGAAAGATAAATATGCCCATTTACCCAAAGACCAAGTCAAAATGGTTTTTTAATAGACCGCTGATTCATGGAACGGCCTATCGTTAGACCGTTTAATAAAATGAAGGTCAACGCCAAAAAGGTGAGGTCGACGCTAGTGAAGAGTAAGATCGACGCCAGTTCTTCAGCCATAAAACGCGGTCTTTCAATAGACCGTCACATTTAAGTAGCGGTCCATCGTGAGACCGTTTACTAAAAATGAAGGTCGATGCTAGTGAAGGATAAGGTCGACGCTAGCAAGAACAAGGTCTACGCTAGCAAGGATAAGGTCTACGCTAGTGAAGGATAAGGTCGATGCTGGATCAACAAAACGGTCTTCAAATAGACAGCCCAGCTAACTACACGGTCCATCGCTAGACCACGTATAGGCTAGGCGATGGAAGTTTAAATAAAAATGGGATAAATAAGCCCATTTACCCTAAAGACCAAGTGAAATGAAGGCCCATTAAGCCCAAACTCAAGAGCAAACCCAGTCAGGGAGGAAGTACCCATAAAATAAGCCCAAAGACATGCCCGAAAATGGCCCAATGAGTAATGGACAACTCGAGACATCACAAATAGGGGTAGGAAGAATGACTCAACTCAAAGGCAAAAGACGGGTGTCAACACAAGTAAGCTTCCATATACACATGCATCATACCGTGGAATATTGCCATCATCACCTGTTGATAAGTGTCTCCTGCATTCTTCAGATCGAAAGGCATAACCACGTAACAATAAGTGTCCCAGGGCATGGTGAACGAGATTTTCTCTTGGTCTTCCGGAGCTAGATGGATTTGGTTATACCCAGAATAACCATCCATGAAAATGAGAGCTTCGTACTCGGCGGTGTTATCCACTAACACATCGATATGAGACAGCGGAAAATCATCTTTGGGACATGCCTTATTCAAATCCCTGAAATCAATACAAATCCTTACCTTTCCATCCTTTTTTCATAACAGGGACTATATTCGCCACCCACTGAGGATATAAGACGATGAGAATGAATCTGGCCTTATGCAGTTTATCAACCTCTTCCTTCATCTTCAAGGCCATGTGGGGGTGAAATCTTCTTAGCTTTTGTTTCACGGGTCTTGCCCCTGGCTTAAGCACTAGTCGATGTTCCACCAAGGAGGGTTCAAGACCGGGCATGTCCTCATAGGATCAGGCAAAGGAATAGCTATACTCCCTCAAAACTTTGACCAATTATTATTCAACATGAGGAGGGAGATTAGCAGAAATAAAAATGATCTTGTGATCCTCTTTGGTTCCAAGATTTATTTCTTTCGTAGGTTCATCCACTGCCGACGACGGCTCATCGAATCTCTTCAAACCTTGTGCGTACAAGTTGGCAGTGTCATCTACGCCACTGTCCTCAAAATCAACCAAGTCTTTCTCATCCACGATCTCATAAACACCAAGCCCATCATCATCCCACACCCCTTCTTGCTCCTCATCATCCTCGAGGGCGATGGTTGTTTCTACAAACTCCGCGCATCTAAGGAGGGCATGACAGCGTTGGGCGAAAAAGATGTTGGTGGAACCTATTAGGGATATATTTGAGCGTCATCGGGCGTGCCTCAAGCGTGGAAGGACTAGAAACCCAAGAACATGAACCTGCTTCAATAGACTCTACTACCCTAGGAGACTCGACAGACTCTAATCCAAGCCTAGAAGGGATAGAATCAAACAAACCTAATAGAAGAGTATCAGGGGCCTCGCGCCCCTAAGGGGATGATAAATCAAGAATAGCGTTGTCCTCAACTGAAATCTCCATTTTGAAATTGGCATTTTTTTTGGAGAGTAGTAGAGAGCATGCAACATGATGGAGCGGAGGAGGAATGAGGAGGAAGATGTGTAAGAGGATAGAGGGATGGAAAAAGGACATAGAAGAAGGGATCGGAGGAGGAAAACCACATGCTTGAAAGATCGACCTGTGGGCAATGCCCACACGGACAAGCCACAATCTGATGGGAATCAACACCGGACACTAACATTTTATTTTTACATTTGTATCCTTTTGTTTGCATTTATATCCTTGGTTAATTGGGTTTGCAATTGTAAGGCATTATAAGCCAATTTGTTAGTCTTTAGGAATCTTTGGGTTTCTATCTAAAATGCCAGTGGGTCCAGTAGGGTCCCCCACCCTCTTTCCCATTGGTCCACCTAGGGTCATGGGCCAAGTGGGGTTGTTCAAAGTCTAAGATTGGACTTGGACCAAGGAGACAAAAAGAAGAAAATTCAATTTTTTCTACCTTATTTTCAAAGGGGCGCCCCCCCTTTATAGTATTAAATTCTTGTTGTATTTTTTTTTATTTTGGTCATTTGACCACATGGGGGATTAATTATCCCATTCCCCATTTGCCCCTCCCAAACCCTAGATCTAGGGCTAGTTTTTGTCTTTTATACATTTCTATATAACCGTTGTATTTTCCATTTTGTGGGAATTAATTAAAGAAAATTACATTTGCACAAGAGCAAGCCCATGGGCGCCCCTCTTCTCTCCTCTCCCCTTGCAGCTGGATTGTTGTATTCTTAGGGTGGATTCCCTAGAAAACTTGGTGGATTCCAAGTGGTATCTCATCTCTGGGTGTGAAGCTCCGCCGCCGCCTACGTTCGTGCCGCCATCGCACCACCGCCGCCATCGCCGGAATTCTATTTCCCACCATCCAGCAAGCCAAAGGCCGAATTTTAGCTCTCAACATGTAGATCTGACCAAGCTGAAATTTTCAGGGTGAGTTCCCCTTGTTGATCCCACATCCCACAAAATTATTCAGGTTTTTCCAACTTCATTTCCCCCCTTTTCATTTAAAGTCCCACAGCCTACACAATTTGCCCCCGTGCAGACTTGTGTTCCAGCAGCCCAACTCTTCACCCATTCAAACCCCTTTTCAATTTCAGATCAAGCTGAAATTTGGACTGGGATTTCTATCCACCAAAGCCTTCTTCCATAAATATTTTTATGATTTTATGAATTTTCTTTCCCATCTAAAAAATCACTACAACATCTGGACTCAACATTGTCCCCTGCAATCCAGATCCGACCACCCCCTATTATAAAATCAATTTCCCCTCTCTAACCACTTCAAAAAATTACAAAAAAAATATTCTCGTGTTCCTTACTTCTTCCTCTAGCTTTCATAAAAATCCCAACTCCCAGATCCAAAGTTTCAACCTCGGTCAACTCACGTCTTAAGGTAGATCTCAGTCTACCCGGCCAGATCTGAGACAGGAAACTTTCCTGTTTGAAATTCCCCCATGGAAAACCCCGCCACAAAAAAATTCATGTAACAGCCTATGGTCGTAGATCTCTGAAAGGGCTTCGCTGCGGCGCCAGTTTAGCGTCGATCCGACGTTCCTGCTGATCGCAATAGTTGTTTTCGCCGGGTCACGTAACCCTGAAACTGCTGAAAAGATCCGTGGACAGCAAGCAACAACGTCCCCTGTCGGGCCGCCTCGCCTTCCACGAGGTCAACCAGCGTGTCCCCTTCCTACGGATCGTCCCTCCAAGAGTCCACATCGCAGCGGTACCACTCCCAACCCGATCGGCTCCCCGACCAGGACGTGGACCCCACGCTTGTTTGCACGGGCTACCACCGGAGCTACCCAAAACGTTGCCCGTCAACCCGAGCCCGCTACTCCCGGGTCCCACGTGTAGCCCTTTACCTCCCTGCGTGGAGTGGGTAGTAATATTCATTGCTGTAATTTAATTATTTACTGTATCGGGAGTACAAAGTTTGGCCTGGGTCATCTTCCCCACGCCCGGAGCGTGGAGGTATCGTGTCTACTCCCCACTTGGCATTTACTTTACTCGTATATATTTTCATATGTCACTACATGAGTGATAGGTTAATTAGCTCATTATATTATTTCAATCACCACTGCGAGAGAGTGAGCGTGACCCATCCCGTGACTCGATCCGAGCACGTGAAAAAGCCGATACCCGAGACTCATTACCAGTTTCTCAACCGTGCAGATCCACGCGTTTCCCTCGCATAGGGACGTCCGTGAGCTAGAGTCCCAGGTTCGCGTCCCATCCCGCATCAAATTGGTATCAGAGCAAGTCGAGTACAAGGTTAGTCGGTCTAAGGTGTCACATTGCATTCTGATACCCGGTATATCAAAAGGTGTTCCCAGAATGATAGGTTACACCTATTGGGAAGGTTGCACACTTGCATGAGTTCGGTCTTTGGATCACACCTCCGCCACGTACTGTATATTGGATAAGTCTAGAATCATCACTTTGCCTTGGTCGGTGCATTCCAACCCCGTGTCATTTGCATGCCCACTCGTAGAGGTACCCAATACTCACCACCATCACCACCTATGGCAGATCCCCGAGTCCGTAGTCCCGATGAGCCTTCGGTGGGTGACATGTTTTGAGCTCTTATGGGAAAGATGGAAGAGTTGACTACACGAGTTGATAAAATGGAAGGGTTGAGTATGCGGATGGATGGTCTAGGCACACGTTTGGAAGAGAGGATGAAGGCCTTAGAGGATAGGGCCATAGAGTCGGACCAGTCTTTTCATGGTCTGGTAGGGAGAGTAGCCGTCCTAGAGAGACCCCCGGTTGAGGCGCACCCCGCGCTGACAAATGATCAACAGGAGCCAATTCAGCCACCTGCTGCTCCTAGTGCTCAAGGGGTAGATGATAGGAGGCGTCGAGTCACCGAGGTGGATGACTACGAGTCTGATAATGAGAATAGGGGCTATGGTCGTGACCGTCAAGTTCAATGGTGGAATCGTGATTCAGAGGAGGACGAGCGGACCCTCAGGACCGTTCGTGCGGACCCTCTCACTTTTGACGAGTCCTTAGACCCAAAGGTCTATTTAGATTGGGAGTCTGGGATGGATCGGTACTTTGATTGATTCGATATGGCAGACCGTCGAAGAGTCTGATTCGGTACCATGAAGCTGATGGGACATGCACAGACCTATTGGAAGAACATAGAGAGCTTGTTGTTTCATCGGTAGGAGCCCCATGTTGAGACATGGGGAGAGATGAAGGTCAAGCTTCGGCAAAAGTACCTTCCTGCCACATACCGTCAGTGACTCATCGATAGGTGGCAGAGTCTCAGTCAGGGAGATCGGCCCATCTCCGAGTACATCGCTGAATTTGATGGGTATGTTTTACGATGTGGCGTCATGGAGGAGAGCTCCATGCATATTTCCTTCTTCCGACGTGGTTTGCGGCCGCACTATCAATATGAGATTTTTCATCGCGATACCAAGACCTTGGAAGAGGCATATCAGGTTGCTCTGGAGTTGGAGAAATTCGAGTCAGAGTTTGAGCCTACCCAACGATTGGGACCCTTTCCTCATCGTGGGGTTGAGCCTCGTAGTTCTTCGGGCCCCTATCTGAGGGCTCCCCTGGCTTGACCCCCGGAGCCCTCCCGTCAGGAGCCACCCGCTCCAAGACCTTGCCCTCTCCCACCAAGGGACGTTCCCCCTCAACCCGAACCACTGGCATCCATTGCCCGCCCCCCGGCACCCATTACCCATCCTCTGGCATCCACACCTTCCCCAATGTTGCCTACACCCCCAGTCCGTCGGGAGGATAAGGGTAAGGGACCACTTATTGGGGAGACTAGTGGATCACGATAGCAGTGTTATACCTGCCATGGGTTTGGCCACATTGCTAGTCAATGTCCCACCCGTACATCACTAGTCATTGGGGACTCGAGAGTCGGAGAAGCCTCAAACGCCGGGCTTGTATCTGTCAGCTATGAGGCCGAGCAAGATTTGGCTGATGAGTTCTTTCGTGAGGAGGGCGATGTCCAGGGGCATCCCCGGACCTCCACGATACCCAGTAGCCAGTACTAGTTACACTTGTGGGTGGCTTGGGCCACCACTGCATTATGTATGAGTCTAGGGTCGTGTGTGAGTCTGTGTTTCGTTGTTTGTTTAGTTTGTCAGGAGTCTATACGTACCTTTGTCGAGTGCATAGTGAGTCTGCATACATCAAGTTGAGTCGGTCTATTGTCAGCTCGCGATGTCAGTCCCTTTCGAGTGTGAGGCAAGTCAGGTCTAATGCATGCGTTGTAGACATGCCAGAATTTGGGATCGACTCAACCTCAATATCTCGGATCTAGTCACATATAGGGACTCCGCGGTGATTCCTAGTGAGTCATTGAGCCGTCTCATTCCTTTGAGAGTGACCCCACCCCGGAGTGTCCACCACTAGCCTCATTCCCATAGTAGCATGTACATATCGAACATATATGGGATGAGCAGGTGACGATTACTTGGAGTGGAGCGTACTCCGTGCTAACTGGTACGGTGACGAATCCGTAGGAGCCACCCGAGCAGCCGCACCCCTTACTCGACGTGGTCGAGTTCTTCCCACCCGGGGAGAATTGATGGGAATCAACACCGGGTACTAACATTTTATTTTTACATTTGTATTCTTTTGTTTGCATTTATATCCTTGGTTAATTGGGTTTACAATTGTAAGGCATTATAAGCCAATTTGTTAGTCTTTAGGAATCTTTGGGTTTCTATGTAAAATGCCAATGGGTCCAGCATGGTCCTCCACCCTCTTTCCCATTGGTCCACCTAGGGTCATGGGCCATGTGGGGCTGGTTCAAAGTGGGACCAAGGAGACAAAAAAAAAAGAAAATTCAATTTTTTCTACCTTATTTTCAAAGGGGCGCCCCCACTTTATAGTATTAAATTCTTGTTGTATTTTTTTTATTTTGGTCATTTAACCACATGGGGGATTAATTATCCCATTCCCCATTTGCCCCTCCCAAACCCTAGATCTAGGGCTAGTTTTGGTCTTTTATACATTTCTATATAACCCTTGTATTTTCCATTTTGTGGGAATTAATGAAAGAAAATTGCATTTACACAAGAGCAAGCCCAAGGGCGCCCCTCTTCTCTCCTCTCCCCTTGCAGCTGGATTGTTGTATTCTTAGGGTGGATTCCCTAGAAAACGTGGTGGATTCCAAGTGGTATCTCATCTCTGGGTGTGAAGCAACGCCGCCGCCTCCGTTCGTGCCGCCATCGCACCGCCGCCGCCATCGCCAGAATTCGGTTTTGCACCATCCAGCAAGCCAAAGGCCGAATTTTAGCTCTCAACATGTAGATCTTACCAATCTGAAATTTTCAGGGTGAGTTCCCCTTGTTGATCCCACATCCCACAAAAAAAATTCAGGTTTTTCCAACTTCGTTTCCCCCCCTTTTCATTTAAAGTCTCATAGCCTACACAATCTACCCCTGTGCAGACTTGTGTTCCAGCAGCCCAACTCTTCACCCATTCGAACTCCTTTCCAATTTCAGATCGAGATGAAATTTGGACTGGGATTTCTATCCACCAAAGCCTTCTTCCATAATTTTTTTGTGATTTTATGAATTTTCTTTCCCATCCAAAAAACCACTGTAAACTCTGGACTCAGCTCTGTCCCCTGCAGTCCAGATCCGACCACCCCCTATTATAAAATCCATTTCCCCTCTCTAACCACTTCAGAAAATTACAAAAAAAACATCCTCATGTTTTTTACTTCTTCCTCCAGCTTCCATAAAAATCCCAACTCCCAGATCCAAAGTTTCAACCTCAGTCAACTCACGTCTTCAGATAGATCTCAGTCTGCCCGACCAGATCTGAGATAGGAAACTTTCCTGTTTGAAATTCCCCCATGAAAAACCCCGCCTCAGAAAAGTTCTTGTAACAGCCTATGGTCATAGATCTCTGAAAGGGCTTCGCAGCGGTGCTAGTTTCACGTCGATCCGATATCCGTGCTGAGCTCAGTAGTTGTTTTCGCCGGGTCGCGCAACCCTGAAACTGCTGAACAGATCCGTGGATAGCAAGCAACAACGTCCCCCGTCGGGCCGCCTCGCCTTCCACTAGGGGAACCAGCGCATCCCCTTTCTAGGGATCGTCCCTCCAGGAGTGCACACCACAGCGGTACCACTCCCAGTCCGATCATCCCGCCGACCAGGACGTGGACCCCACACTTGTTGGCACGCGCTACCGCCGGAGCTGCCCGTCAACCCGAGCCTGATACTCCTGGGTCCCACTTGTAGCCCTTTACCTCCCTGCGTGGAGTGGACAGTAATATTCATTGCTGTAATTTAATTATTTACTGTACCGGGAGTATGAAGTTCGGCCGAGGTCGTCTTCCCCACGCCTGGAGCATGGAGGTATCGTGTCCGCTCCCCACTTGGCATTTGCTTTACTCGTATATATTTTTATATGCCGCTGCATGAGTGATAAGTTAATTAGCTCGTTATATTATTTCAATCACCGCTGTGAGAGAGTGAGCGTGACCCGTCCCGTGACTCGATCCGAGCACGCGAAAAAGCCGATACCCGAGACTCATTACCGGTTTCTCAGCCGCGCAGATCCACGTGTTTCCCTCGCTTAGGGACGTCCGTGAGCTAGAGTCCCAGGTTCTCGTCCCGTTCCGCATCACAATCAAGAATTCAGTTGGCATTTCAACCAATAAAGGATTAATCATGATAGGAGGTGAGTGGGGTACAAACTCCAGCTTTTGGAAAAGGGAAATAAGCCGGGAAGGAGACCAAGAAAAGGCAACAAGTCAGCTCCCCTCTTCCTATGGACTTTGAGCTGGCTTTCCTCGCGAGTGTTCCACAATCCGCGGCTCTGGTCTTACTGAATAATCTTCTTCATCAAACAGCTTTGCAAAATCTTCACAAAAGTCATTCATATCATCAACTGACCCCTTTGGTGGCGATGGAGAGCCAGAAACTGTACATGCAGCATCTTCTTTCTTATCAAGACGGGGCGGGGTTTTCAAGGTACCAGGCTGTAACGGCCCCTTTACAATGTGTTAATGGTAGTCCCAAGTCAACGGCCTCGAGTCTCCTAGAATTGACAATGAGGACTCTTGGTATCCGAGGCCCCTCCTGCTCATCTTTTTGCCCCTGGGGATCAGCTTAGTCTGCCCTTGCAACTGAGCACCGAGACCCATGCCTGGCTGATATCCTAGCTTTAATATCATGTTCCAGCCCTTGGGATTTCTCATTTTGGGCTTCACCTTGATGTTTATTGGCGCGATGGCTGGCTTGCGTGGCGCATAGGCCCATGGAAAATCGAGGTCCATCACAGAAATAACATGCTTGTTGCTAGGCCAGAGTGTTGGCAATATCTTGTTAGAAATGGCCTCAACTGTCTGAACTGTGGATATGCTCTTGACTTTCACTACCTGCCCTTGAAATGGGAATTTAAGGCACTGGTGGGCGGTAGACGGCACTGCATGGAGGTTGTCAATCTATGGATGACCCAGAATAGCCTTGAACATTGGGTAAATGTCCAATACATAAAATTCAACAGGCATGGTCAGAGGCCCGAGCTCAGCCTGAATAGTTATCACCCCGTGGCAGGCCCTCCTTGAGTTGTCATAAGCTGCAATGGTGGTTGGAGTGGGCCTTAACATGTCTTCAGAGATATTGCAAGTGCGCAGGGTACTGAGGGGACAGACATTTATGGAGGCTCCAGTGTCAACCAAAGCCGCATCAATAGTCACCTTATTTAAGGTGATGGTGATGCAAAGCGACATTTGTCGTGCCTCAGGAGGTGCTAATTTAGACTCTGAAAAAGAAATGGCTGGCCCCTTAGTGATTGTGGCCAGAGCCGATGGTAGACTGTCTACCGCCATGTCTCCGTTCACCAGGACCTTCTGCAAAAAACCCGTAAAGTATCTTGATGCAACTTGGACCTGTTAATCAGCTCAAGCACTGAGATCTTGGCCGGCATCCGATCTAAGTGATGTAACAAGTCGTACTACGTGCCTGGCAAGGGCTCCATTTTTTCTTGATTAGCAGCCCGCTGCGGGAACTGGGTGCAGGTGCACTAGTGGTGGGATAGTTCCGATGAAATAGACGCCTGCTCTGGAGGGCAAGGTTTTGTGCTGGTATGGCGTCAGATGGACTCACGGTGGGTGGTTTGATGAGCCCAGCAGGGTGAATAAGGGGGGTAGAAGTAGAGGTTGGGGGCAAAATGCGGGTGATAATGGGAGAGGTAGGCTTGACGGGCGCCACCAGGAAGATGATGGGTGAAGGGTTAGGCAAAGGAGTGGTAGTGGAGGGTGTAATGGGTGCTGGCGCGAAAACGGGTGAAACGTTAGGTGATGCAGTGGGTAGAATGAGGGGTTTTGGAGGAATAGTGGTTGTGGCAGAGGTCACGGTTGTGGGTTGAAGGATAATGGGTGTAGAAGGCGAAGGGAACATGCGATAGGTATGGTGGAGGGCCATGAGTTGAGCTGACGAATCATCATCATAGGACCACCCAGCGTTGGGAGCTGGGCGGTGGACAATATTGACCTGAGCCGGTGCCGACGGTTGAGGTTGCGGAGCAGGTGGATGGTTAAGCATTGGGTTCTGATGAATCCCCAATTCTTGCATAGGCTACTGCTGCTGCGGTTGCTGTGATGGCTGTGGCTGCTGCGCCTGCTGCTGTCTTGGCGCCTGTCTTCTTCTTTCCTTAATCTCTGTAATAACCGTGTGCATCTCAGCCCAGCCGATGCGCTGCTCTTCATGTAAATCATAGACAAAATCTATAAATTGGAAGCATCTTTCAATCGTGTGCCTAGGCTGCTGGTGAAAAATGCAGTATCTCAACTGATCAACAGCCGGGTTCCAGTTTGGCCGTTCCGAAGGTAGTTGCAGAGCACCAATGGACATGAGGGCGGAGAAGATATCTGGAAGGGTTTTAGACAAGGGAGGGTACTGGGCTCTCTTAGGACCCGGACGCGCAAATGCATAGCCATTTGGTGGAGGGACGTTATGGTATTGTGGTTGCTATTGCGACTGCTGGGCAGCGGGAAAAGATGGTTGGGCATTTGGTGGAGTGGGGAACTGAGGGTTGCGAGGAGGTTGTTGGAAATGGGGTGGAACGGACTGGTTAGTGGATTGGAAATTGACGGCCTGCACCTGTTCATTTGTTTGGACCCCCTCGGTGACTAGCCCCTGGGGATTTTTGGTGTACTTGGGCTTCTGGGGTTCAAAGAGGGTATGAATAGGGGAACCCTTAAATTGGGTCTGGATGAATCTGGCCCTACTGTACAGCTGGTGCATGCTAGCAATGTCGTTCATGGCCAAGATGTTCCTGAAGGTAGGGGTGGCATTGGAAATTAGGAGATTGACCTTCTCTTCCTCCGGAATATGCCCGGGCACGCGAGCGACCATCTGCCTCCACCTATCAGCATATGTTGCGAAATCTTCATCGGCCTTCATCTTCTTGGCCACCAGATCAGTAAATGAATATTCCGGGCCGACCCGATCTTGAAACCTCTGAATGAAGTTTTCCTTAACGACCTTGAAGCTCTCCATGTCCTCTAGTGGCAATGCATAGAACCATTCCAGGGTGACCCCGTCCAATGAGCAGCGGAACAAATACGCCATAAGGCGATCATCGTATTGAAATTGCACCGACTCGTATAAAAAGTCCCTCACATGGATGTAAGGATTACCATTCCCATCGTACTTTCGGTACGTGGGCAGCTCTGACTAAGGAGGGAAACGAATGTTGTGGAAGCTGGGAACTGGGAAGTCCGCAAAGGACAGTGGACCGACCCGCTTCTGAAGGAGGTCAATCTGTTACTGCATGGCAGCCCAATTGTCGAGGAGCTCCCGCTCTCGAGATGGAGGAGGCAAGACAGAAGGAGCGGGCCTGGTGTGGGGGCCGAAGGATAAGTGGGTGTAGAGGGAAGCCCGTAAGAAGGATATTGGGCCAAGGAAGGACCCATACCTGCGTAAGTCAAGTGGGCGGCCGGATCCCGAGGCCGCAGAAGATCAACTGGGCCCACAAGGGCTTGCGGCACTGGTGGAATAGACCCATAAGGGTCAACCTGAGAAGATGGAAGGAACCCAACCTTCCCTTTGTCCAGAATCTGATGGGCCGAGTTAGAGGACTGACCCGCCTCTAGATTTGAAAAAAGAAGAACCCTGGGTTGGACCGGTGTTAGATCAATTAGAGCAGCAGAGGAAGCCCCAGGCCCATTAACCATGGACTGGGAGGCGGAGGTAGCAGCAAGACCTTGCAAAATGGAAGGAGGTGGGGCACTCGACCCCTGCAAAGTCTGATAAATGACCTGAAGCTGGGTTGGATCCAGCTGTGCCATCATCTGAAGGATATGACTGGCGGAACCTTGAGTAGGAGGGTTTGAAAGGGAGGGTTGACCACCCTCAATGGCAGTAGACAATAGAGGGGCGGACCCCTGAACAATGACCCTGGGTGGGTCCTCTAGGAGGCCCTGAGGAAGGGAGTCCTCACGAGACTGAGAAAAGTCGTAGGATGACATGGTGGGATCAAACAGTGGGTTGAAGTAGGAAATGAAAGGAGGATTACCCCTAGGAGAAGAACCTATGAACAGAAAACAACAACACATGCAACGTGGTACCTAACACGAAGATGACAGCAACAAGCAAAAAGCACACCTAATGTGATGACTAATAAGGGCAACCAAGGTCAATCAAGTTACAATGATGCACGGAAAATTTTAATTTGTTTCTCCTTTTGGAACCTTAGTGACTTGAATTAAATTAATGTTCTCTCCAAAATAAGATTCTTAATAGGGGTGGATTGGGGACTTGGTTGACTCTATGTGTGAACTTTCTCTCTCGTATGCAACCTAGACACGGGGTGGCAACGGTACAACCTGCTCGGCGTCCGTGTGGGAATCCACGGCTCACGGGGGCTTACGGAGGTCCCGGATAGGATCACCTAGTCGACTCCAAGGAATATGGAGGCGAGAGGATCTCCTACCAAGGTAGGTATGCAACTACTATGATAAAATGTATGATCCTATGTGCACCAGAATTCTTGCAAATTCTAGCCTAAAACTAACAAGCAATGATGAAATAATGATACAAATATGACAATATTGACATAAACATGAATGACAACAAGGGGGAGACAAACATCACCCAAAATAAGTAGCAAGATGATGAATAATAAAGCACAAATGTCAATCTCGGGGTCCACTGTAATAGAATAGCGGTCTGGTGGGAGACCGAGGGAGACGGTCCTGGGGAGACCGCAATATGCCAGGGAATAGTGAACACAAATGACAGAGACTGAACTGAACAGTAACAGGGTTGACCAGGCACGTACCTGAGTGAGAGAAGCGGCCTGATGAATGACCGTCACCTGCATAAAACGGCCCTGATAGGACCGCAGCAAGTAACAGACACACAAAAAAGCAAACGACAGGAACTAAGGGGGGATGGACGTACCAGAGGAAGAACAAAGCGGCCTATCGACCGACTGCTGGATAACAGAAACGGCCCATAGAGGACCGCAATCAACCCAGAGAACATAAAATGACAGGAAAATGAAACGGAGAATCCGATGAGACTTAAAACTGACTCAAACAAGTACAGAAGAGCAGGCCAACAATGTTAAAAACACGATGGGCATAAGGTGTCCCACCGTGATCTCCAAAAAAGAGAGAGATGTAGATATTTTTAATCTAAAGAAAGTGAGTGTGTGGTTGAATGAGTATGACTAATGTGGCATCAAATGGAACATGGGGTGAAACAAATGATGCAACGAAATCAACACCCACACACACTACCAAGTCGCGATCGCCACCAAGATAAACAGTGCAAAGAGAAATACCTTGGACAAGGAAGTAGATGAAGACACTCGCTAGACCAAGACAACGCTGGTACAGGGTAAAGATGGTCTTCTGACGACCACTGAACGGTGAAAACGGTCGATCGGTAGGCCGCTACCAGCACTGAAGCAGAACACGGGAAGAAGACCCGGGTGTAGGACTTGGATGGTCTTCAATCGGCCATAAACAGAGGAGAGACGGTCTGAGAAAAGCCGGTATCTCTGGTAGACGGTCGGAGGTAGACCACAAAAGCTTCCAGAACCCGAGCCGGGGAACTCGATCCTCCACCCCTTTCGGCCGGCCAGGAGGGATGGGCCTCGCGCTGAAACACCTGTTGACCTGCAAGACAACACAAATGACAAAAGAAAATGACCCAAATTAGTTTATGGAAGTGCAATATCAATAAGCGGGAACGATGAATGGAACACATAATTAGAAGGGGAAATACCTGGGGGTTTTGGGTTTTTAACCCTTAGGGGGGCGGAAAACAATAGGAAGATGTAAAGATGCTAAGATGCCAGTGAAAAGCGTGGAGAGAAATGAAGGGGAGTGGAGATGAAATGTCACGCCCCGAACCGATAGCAGCGGGAAGCAGTGCTCGGAACATGGTAGCGAAACACTCATGATTACAAGAGCAAAAATAAATAAACACAAAATAATATTCAAACACATGGAGGCCATTAATTTAAGAAAATTATAATTTTTATTGATATTTGGAAATTGAATTACAATTTAACCCAATTTTTTTAATAGAAGACTGAAAAAGAAAAGAAAATAAGGAAAAGAAAATAGCAAGACACACTATACTAACTAGACTCAAGAAAATAAAAGACTCAGGTCTCACGCCTCCGGGTTCACTCGATCACGTTGACCCGATCCCAGTTCCAAACGTCCCTTCTACCGCGTTACCTGAAAAGGATGAAAAAAAGGGGGGGTGAGCGAGAAACTCAGTAGGAATTACTCTCTATCATCAGGCACATTTAAGTAGTTAACCATTTTATGAATGCATGAATAATGTGAGAAACTCAAATAAGCAAACTAAGTAACCAACAAGATCAGAAGATAACCGATAGATAAATGGAAAGGAATATTGCAAGTCGAGATATCAAGCACCATTAACAAGAACTTCCCAATAAATGGCCATTTCAAGTCAAGTCAAGTCGAGTCATGTCACGCAAGCAAGTACTTCACGCTTTCAAGCATGAATAGCAAGTTTCACGAGAATGTGGAATGTCGTAGACTCACACGCTAGATAGTACTCGGTGACAATGCCACACCTAGTCATTTCACCTCCCCGGGGTACAAGTACATTTCGGGTGCTCCTCCCAAGACCAGACTGGGCCCTTAATATGATTACTTTTGCATTACTTTGTTTGGATCGTAAATCCCACGAAATCTAGACATCCATGAATAATAATGGCCAAGAGTTCCAAGATCAAGCTCATGGAATCAAGGTAAAATGTGTAAGAATATTAATTTTCTTGAGATTCCAAACAATAAGCTCATTAATCGAGAGGAATAGTCATTCAAAGGAATGACTTTAGGATGGATAAATGTCATCAATAGACCTAACAATAGGTCCAAACTCAAGGTGCAATAGCCTGGATAGGCTAGAGTGGCTCACACATATCAAAACCATGAAATCAGCAATTTTCGGAAGGCTTGAATGTGAAACGGTCAGCAAAGGACCGCTAAGCTATATAAACGGTCTAGCCAAGGCCGCTATCATAACAAAACGGTCCCCCAAGGGCTGGTAAGCCCAGAAAATGGTCTGAGCATGACCGCAACCCTTACAGAGCAGGGACATATCCTAAACTCACAATTTCAGTCGAATCGGGAGGGTTCAGGTCTTAGGGTACAACCTGCCCGACGTCCTAGTGGGAATCCCAGGCTTGCGGCGGCTTACGGAGGCCTCAGAACATGAACACCTAGTCCGGCGGAAGGAATATCCGCCGGAGAGACATTTGATGTCCAAGATCAATGGTTCAAATAATCAGAAAGCGAGGTGATCGGTCCAATCGACACCATCGGAGTGGCACGTCCTTAAAACAAGTTCTAACTAAACATGCAGAAATAAATTTACAAGCTAAACGATTAAAACACATTTTTGTTTTCTACTCTCTTTTTAATCAAGTGATAATACATGAGGGATGATCATGAAAGGACAATATGCTAAATAAAATTAAACGTAGATCAATTATTTCATAATTCCTATTTATTGGTGGGTTTATGTCACGAATTTAGTCCTAATAACATGCTGTCTACATAGGGAAACAAAACCTGACAAGTTAGAAAATAAGAACCATTTTTACTGAAACAAGATATAAAATGGTCTATAGATGGACCGCCAAGTACCTAAGACGGTCAGAGGATGACCGCTCAGGACCAGCGAAAAATCCTCTTTTTTTTGTTTTCCTTTTTTTTCTTTTTAAAAACCCATCGCCATAAAGCGGCCTATCGAGGGGCCGTTTTATGCAAGAGACGGTCAGGATAGGGCCGTTTTCCACATTAATATATATATATATAAAACAACCACGATCTATGTTAAAAACGGTCGATCGGGTGATCGCTTTTGACTTAGCGGTCCCTGTTAGGGCCGCAATTAAAGACATGAAGCGTTTCAACGACGAACTCTGACCGATCCGGCCAAAAATGACAAATTCGATCGCAATACTCAATATAAATTGGGCAAGCTACTATTGCTAGAAAGAGGACAAAAATCCGCACAAGATGGCATGGTTAATTAGAAAATTAAATGGCTAAACATAAACAACATATCGATACAAATGGAACTAGCATGGTCGGTGCCCTAATCGACATGTTTCCAATAAAAATTGAAATACGAACTACATACTAATCTAAAATTAAGGCTTTTGATATCAAATGAAAGAGGACACGAAGGCGATCAAGCTAGCATTCTTTAATTAGAGTTTGGCCCGAGAGAAACCTACTTTAATCGAAGAAGAAAGGGATGACGTGCAAAACCCTAATTCGCGAACACGCCGTCTATCCTTGCCAGAATTCGCCCTCGATCGGCCACCACAGGTTGCGCTGCTAGTTGGAAGACCAAATAGAGGTCTAGGGCTGTCGAAGCCCTCTAGTTATAGGGTGTATGGAGGGTTCTAGCGATCAAATTGGACTCAAGAGTCCAACGGGGAAAACTTCACCGAGAATCTCGCACTTTGACCAAATCCACGCCGCCGCCATCGAGAGAAGGCTCTAGAGGCTAGGGTTTCGAAGGGAAAATGAGCTCCTAGGGTTAACCTTTCGATTGAGCCTAGTTTGTGCTTGTTTGGTTAAGAATTGGGCTCCAATTAAGCCGATTAAGGTTAATCTATTAAAGTAACGAATTTGGCCATTAATTCCTTAATCCAGCCTAATTAAATTTTTATTAGGGGTCGGCCCAGTTTACAATATTGTTTAACATTTCTTTCTATATAGGAATATAATTTTTTCATATTTTTAGAAATTAGTTGAAACTTTCGCCTACGGGTGAAATTCAATTAATTTAATTTATACCTATTAAATTCAAATCATCATAGAAAAATTCGATTGCATCTTGGAATATGAAATTCTTTTTATGGTTATTGTAGGAAAATAATTATTTCTTTTTATTGATATAATTTGGCCACTTTCAAAATAAATAATATTCTTTAACTAAGAAAATTATTGAAGTCGTTAAATAGCAAGTTAATAACTTTAATCCGTTTTAATATATCTTACGTCGAATTAGTGATTCGATTAGGCATTCTATTTTTACAAAAATTAGATTCCCTTTTCTTTTCTTTTATTTACTTCTTCACATGAATTGTAATAATTTAAGCGATAATTAACCGCACATTTTTCATTTATTTCTATTTATCACATTTTATTACAATACATATTACAAAATTTTAATTTTTATATTTTATTATTTAATCGGGGTGTTACATCCTCCCCCATTTCAAGGAATTTGGTCCCCAAATTCGTCAATCGTCATTAACTATTCAAATAGTTAAACTAAGATGATCTTATCTATTCAAAATAACATGTTAATCATACAACTAGTGGAATGCATAAGAATTACTATAGTTAAGGATGAGGGAGAACGATACCTTATATAATTCCTCATTTGATAGAAATCGGTTCCAATTCTCCTTGTGTTTTTGCTTGTGGAAGTAGCTTTGGGAAATTAGCCATTATATGATCTTTACTTCCGCAACGAAGACACGCTCCGCTCCTTCGCCAGCACTCCTTGATTAGATGACCAATTTTGTGACAGTGAAAACATTTCATTTGCGAAAGGTTATTCTTTTTCTTCTTAATACTTCGAATTTCTTTAAGAGGGACTCACCACCTTTTAACGGAACCGGACCTTAACTTACGCGTGGACCCTCTCGCTTTCATGTCAAAAGGAGCTTAAATACCTACAAAATAATTATAAAAATTTTATTATCCTTCTGCGTCGTGCTACGCAATCTTATACATATGTTATTACTTAACCGGAGGCACTACACAATCTCACCGGGTGACATGAATGGATGACACAGATTACACGACCTATTACTTAGGGTAACCTATACTTATGGACAAGAACCTAGGGCTCAAACAACCTGGCTCTGATACCACTTCTGTCACGCCCCTAACCGATAGCAGCGGGAAGCAGTGCTCGGAACGTAGCAGTGAAACAATCATGATTACAAGAGCAAAAATAAATAAACACAAAATAATATTCAAACACATGGAGGCCCTTAATTTGAGAAAAATATAATTTTTATTGATATTTGGAAATTTAATTACAATTTCACCCAATTTTTTTTAATAGAAGACTCAAAAAGATAAGAAAATAAGGAAAAGAAAATAGCAAAACTAGACTCAAGAAAATAAAAGACTCAGGTCTCACGCCTCCGGGTTCACTCGATCACGTTGACCCGATCCCAGTTGCAAACGTTCCTTCTACCGCGTTACCTGAAAAGGACGACAAAAGGGGGGGTGAGCGAGAAACTCAGTAGGAATTACTCTCTATCATCAGGCACATTTAAGTAGTTAACCATTTTATGAATGCATGAATAATGCGAGAAACTCAAATAAGCAAAGTAAGTAACCAACAAGATCAGAAGATAACCAATAGATAAATAGAAAGGAATATTACAAGTCGAGATATCAAGCACCATTAACAAGAACTTCCCAATAAATGGCCATTTCAAGTCAAGTCAAGTCGAGTCATGTCACGCAAGCAAGTACTTCACGCTTTCAAGCATGAATAGCAAGTTTCATGAGAATGTGGAATGTCGTAGACTCACACGCTAGATAGTACTCGGTGACAATGCCACACCTAGTCATTTCACCTCCCCGGGATACAAGTACATTTTGGGTGCTCCTCCCAGGACCAGACTGGGCCCTTAATATGATTGCTTTATCATTGATTTGTTTGGATCGTAGATCCCACAAAATCTAGACATCCATGAATAATAATGGCCAAGAGTTCCAAGATCAAGCTCATGGAATCAAGGTAAAATGCTTAAGAATATTGATTTTCTTGAGATTCCAAACAATAAGCTCATTAATCGAGAGGAATAGTCATTCAAAAGAATGACTTTAGTATGGATAAATGTCATCAATAGACCTAACAATAGGTCCAAACTTGAGGTGCAATAGCCTAGATTGGCTAGAGTGGCTCACACATATCAAAACCATGAAATCAGTAATTTTCGGAAGGCCTGAATGTGAAATGGTCAGCAAAGGACCACTAAGCTATAAAAACGGTCTAGCCAAGGCCGCTATCATAACAACACGGTCCCCCAAGGGCCGGTAAGCCCGAAAATAGTTTGAGCATGGCCGCAACCCTTACAGAGCAGGGACAAATCCTAAACTCCCAATTTCAGTCGAATCGGGAGGGTTCAGGTCTTAGGGTACAACCTGTCCGGCGTCCTAGGGGGAATCCCAGGCTCGCGGGGGCTTACGGAGGCCTCGGAACATGAACACCTAGTCCGACGGAAGGAATATCTGACGGAGAGACATTCGATGTCCTAGATCAATGGTTCAAATCATCAGAAAGCTAGGTGATCGGTCCAATCGACACCACCGGAGTCGCACGTCCTTAAAACAAGTTCTAACTAAACATGTAGAGATAAATTTACAAGCTAAATGATTAAAACACATTTTTGTTTTCTACTCTCTTTTTAATCAAGTGATAATACATGAGGGATGATCATGAAAGGATAATATGCTAATGAAAATTAAACTTAGATCAATTATTTCATAAGTCCTATTTACTAGTGGGTTTCTGTCATGAATTTAGTCCTAATAACATGCTGTCTACATAGGGAAACAAAACCTGACAAGCTGCAAAATAAGAACTATTTTTACTGAAACAGGATATAAAATGGTCTATAGATGGACCGCCAAGTACCTAAGACTGTCAGAGGATGACCGCTCAGGACCAACGAAAAATCCTCTTTTTTCTTTTTTTCCTTTTTTTTCTTTTTGAAAACCCACCACCATAAAGCGGTCTATCGAGGGGCCGTTTTATGCAAGAGACGGTCAGGATAGGGCCATTTTCCACATTAATATATATATAAAAAACAACCATGATCTATGTTAAAAACGGTCGATCGGGTGACCGCTTTTGACTTAGCGGTCACTGTTAGGGCCGCAATTAAAGACAAGAAGCGTTTCAACGGCGAACTCCGACCGATCTGGACAAAAATGACAAATTCGATCGCAATACTCAATATAATTTGGGCAAACTACTACTGCTAGAAATAGGACAAAAATCCGCACAAGATGGCATGGTTAGTTAGAAAATTAAATGGCTAAACACAAACAACAGATCGATACAAATGGAACTAGCATGGTCGGTGCCCTAATTGACATGCTTCCAATAAAAACTGAAATACGAACTCCATACTAATCTAAAAGCCAAATGTCCCTTCTATTAAGAAGACCCCCAGGTCGTGAAGCTTATCCAGGAGATGTTTTTTATTTGCATACGGAATTCATTATCTTCATGCATAAGAATAATGGATTACCCAATAGAAAAAATTTTAAATTCTAGGGCTTTTGATATCAAATGAAAGAGGACACGAAGGTGATAAAGCTAGCATGCTTTAATTAGAGTTTGGCCCGAGAGAAACCTACTTTAATTGAAGAAGATAGGGATGACGCGCAAAAGCCTAATCCGCGAACACGTCGTCGATCCTCGCCCTAATTCGCCCTCAATCGGCCACCACAGGTCGCGCCGCTAGTTGGAAGACCAAATGGGTGTCTAGGGCTGTCGAAGCCCTCTAGTTATAGGATGTATGGAGGGTTCTAGCGATCAAATTGGACTCGAGAGTCCAACGGGGAAAACTTCGCTGAGAATCTCGCACTTTGACCAAATCCACGCCGCCGCCATCAAGAGAAGGCTCTAAAGGCTAGGGTTTCGAAGGAAAAATGAGCTCCTAGGGTTAACCTTTTGATTGGGCCTAATTTGAACTCATTTGGTTAAGAATTGGGCTCCAATTATGCCGATTAAGGTTAATCTATTGAAGTAACGAATTTGGCCATTAATTCCTTAATCTAGCCTAATTAAGTTTTTATTAGGGGTCGGCCCAGTTGACAATATTGTTTAACATTTCTTTCTCTATAGGAATATAATTTTATTATATTTTTAGAAATTAGTCAAAAGTTTGGCCTACGGGTGAAATTCAATTAATTTAATTTATACCTATTAAATTCAAATCATCATAGAAAAATTCGATTGCATCTTGGAATATGAAATTCTTTTTATGTTTATTGTAGAAAAATAATTATTTCTTTTTATTGATATAATTTGGCTACTTTCAAAATAAATAATTTTATTTAAGTAAGAAAATTATTGAAGTCATTAAATAGCAAGTTAATAACTTTAATCCATTTTAATATATCTTACGTTGAATTAGTGATTCGATTAGTCATTCTATTTTTACAAAAATTAGATTCCCTTTTCTTTTCTTTTATGTACTTCTTCACATGAGATGTAATAATTTAAGCGATAATTAACAGCACGTTTTTCATTTATTTATATTTATCACATTTTATTATAATACATATTAAAAAATTTTAATTTTTATATTTTATTATTTAACCGGGGTGTTACATGAAATGACTAAAATGTGACCAAAAATGACTTAAGCTATGACTCAAAAATGCGACGAAAATGGACTACTCCCTGGACCGAAGACTTGGAGGACGTAGAAAGCCTTTCTCCTTGATTGGATTTCGCTCTAGAAGGCGGCAGCACTTCGACGCGAACTCTGGAATCTCCCCCCTCCGCAGCCATGAGCCGAGAGTTCTATTTATAGACCCTTGAAACCCTAGCTCGACTTGAGGGCTTTTGGGTGGGAATTAGACTTCGATTATCTTAAATAAGATGGAGATAATACTTTCAACTGCCAATAGCATCAAACGGCGCTCGATTTGGCTCAAAATCTGCAGAGAAATCCGTGGATGATGCAACCAGTTTGACCACGGATAGAGAGAGAAACCGCACGTCAACTCAGGAATCTCGGTTGATAAAAATGGTCTCGCGACAGACCGCCCGAGATGCTAAGTAGCCCATCGGCCGACCGCCATTCATCCGACCGTTAGAAAATAAAAAAATGGGATAAAGATGCTTTATTTATCCAAATACCAAGTCAAATCAGGACTCTCAACATAAAAAAATGGTCTTCCAATAGACCGCCACCTTTATGAAACGGTCTACCATGAGACCGTTATAAAAAACAACAGGTCGACACAGAAAAAGACAAGTCGACGCAGAGATGGGCCAGGTCGATGCAGGGAAGAGCCAGTCGACGCAGGGAAGGGCCAGGTTGACGCAGGGAATGAAAAATGGTCATTCAATAGTCCGCCACCTTCTTGAAACGGCCTATCGTGAGACCGTTATTAAGGTGGCCGTTTGAGAAGAAAATAACTAAGAGATAAATATGCATACTCAGCCCAAAGACCTAGTCAAACCAAGTTCCATTACGCCTAAACTCGAGAAAACACGGGAGCAAGCCCAACTAGGGAGAAAATGCCCATAAAATAGACCCAAAAAAATATCTGAAAATGGCCCAATGAATAATGGACAACTCGAAGCATTATAAACAAAGGTAAGAAAATAACCCAACTCAAAGGTATAAAATGGGTGTCAACAATAACTTACAATGGAATTCAAAACAAAAACGAAGGAATCAAAGAAAATAAGGACAGAAAAGATAATGTAGCTCTCAATAGAGTAATCTGACTCTAGATTTGATCCAGAAGTCAGGATAGAACAATCTCACTGAAACTCTCTTCTTCTTTTGAACCCTCTCTACGACACTCTGTTTTTCCCTTTCTTCTCAAAAATTGGCTCTCTTACTTTTCTCGCTCTCTCGCTCTCTCTTCTCTTATCTTCCTGATCTCTCCTCTTTTCTTCTCTCTCAGACTCTAATTCTTCTTTGCTTCTCTGGGCTCTTCTGCTCTTCTTCTCTTCTGCTACTCTTGGTTGGCTCTTCTGTGTGATAAGCAATTTTTGATGACTGCTCGATTCCCTTCTTATATAGGAGGGCGTGAGTTCTGTGGACCCACAAGCTTTTCAGATTGGAGCATAGAAGACACGTTCCTGCCCAAAAGCTCCATCCAGAAGGAGCGCTTGAAGGACTCGTGTCAGGTGCTGATGAATAGACGATCCACATGTCAGATCTTGAGGACGTAGTGTAACCACGTGGCTGATCGTTCTTCAGTTTGGGATCACGTAATTACTTTAGTTCTGCTCTTCAAGTGTTTGATAGAGTTCCTGTCAAAGAGTTAAGGCATTTCATCAAACACTTTATGCAGATATAGTCAACATCATATTAGTCAAACATTCATATTAGAGATGTATAATATGGTGTACATGCTTAGATGATGAAGATGCACTGACCTTAATATGTGTATGCACGGACTTTAAAACACTAGACAATGCATGTGCGCAGACTTTAAATTGCATGTGCATAGACCTATACTTCATGTGCACAGACCTCAAACAACATGTGCATAGACCTATACCATGCATATGCGTAGACCTTAGTTGTCAGACAATGCATGTGCACAGACCTGCTTTATGCATGTGCACAGACCTAGACTTTATGTGCACAGACCTCAAATAGCATGTGCACAGACCTATACCATGCATATGCGTAGACCTTAGTCATCAGACAATGCATGTACACAGACTTGCTTTTGATGTGACACCACCTTGGGGGTGGCGGCCACTCGTCCGACGCCCTTGGACCTTTAAAGAACAAATGCATTATGTGCTTCGACCTTGATGATCACAAGGTTCGAATATGCTTCGACCTATATGAACATAGGGTAAGCATGTGCACCGACCTGAACATGCTGCTAGTGTGAACATGCACCGACCTTATGCATTGCTGGAGTATGTATGTTTCGACCTAAGTGTGTATGACAGAACATGTGCATCGACCTTCATGCAATGAAATGAACTTGTGCACCGACCCTGGTATGAAAATACTTGGACCTTATGAAGGTGCTCGGACATGATATGAATGTGCTCCGACCTTCATGTGAATATGCTCAAACCTTTTACATGCATGTGCTCTGACAAGTGAGAATATGCTCGGACCTTGTTATGCATATGCTCTGACTTAGTGAAGGAGACTTTATGCATATGTACAGACCTGAACGAAGATGCTCAGACCTTATAAAGACTCTTATACATGTGCTCCGACTTGCATAATGCATGTGTACAAATGTAAAAGCATGTGCTTAGACCTTGTGCATACATGTGCTCAGACTTGTATGAATATAGTCTAACCTGCATAATCCATATGCTCTGACATGAATGCATGTGCTTCAACTTTGAGTGTGCATACGTGTACATATGCACTGACTATCAACCTGTGAAAAATGTTTGTGCACGTAGCCTGTTCGGTAAAATGAATATGCATGCAACTTATTTGATTAAATGACCAGAATGTTTAAATGTGCACGGACGTAATATGAAAGTGCTCCGACCTTCATGTGCAAAAGATTTGTGCATGTGCACAGACTCCGGATGCAGCGATAGGCATGTGCATCGACCTTGAACACTCATATGTCATCATGCATATATAGGTAAATAGTCATAGTGTCTGACATCATCAAGGCCACACTAAAGTCACATCAAAACAACATCATCAAGGCAACACAAACACATATGACATTATGCACATGAGTCATAGTGTTTGACATCATCAAAACTACAAGATTACAACACCCTGGTCGTACCCGAAGTTTCGGGCGATCCTGTGCGGGTAGTACGGCTCTAAGTAGCTCGTCACAGACCGGTGTAGCGCCAGTGCCGCTGGTCGGGTGCTCATCACCCACTCTGTATATAACGCCGTGTCTGGCTCCCGCTGATAAGGGAGGGCGCAGGTCACCCCGCCATCTGAAGGCACCAAAATCAGATTGGAGTCCCTCACGGCACTGTCAAAAGGAAGCCCCTCCTCACCCTTGCCGGGTAGGTAAGACAGGGCTCTCCTAGCCCCCTCCAGCTGTGCAACCGCATCTCCGTCTGGCTGTCCGGTGAAGCTAAACAGTAGGGGTGCCGCCTGGTTCGCCGCTGACCCTCGAGTCACCAATCCCGAAAATAGCAGGCCAGCCCACACACTGAAATAGTGGGTCGGCAAAAGTAGACTCCTCTCGTGTGGTGCTGGATGCACTGCTAGCACCCCCAGTCCCTGATATATATTGACCCGCGTTGCCGGAGCTAAAGCCAGCCTCCGTCCCTCTGCCAGTAGGCACGCAAGCCACAACAGCTCCACTCTCAGCAGACCGTCCTCAACGAGCGGGACTACGAACGTCGCCAACCAGTACGCCAAGTACGCTGCTAAGTGTGTCACGTCTGGCAGCCCATAGGGGTTCCACCCCTCTCGCGGTGCGTAGATGTACCTCATGTATGTCTGGAACTGTAGCTCCACCTCGGTATACTCCTCCCACGGAGTCTGGTCTCTTGTAAACTCCTGGTAAAAGCAGAAGGGCCCGTTGTAGAAGTGGCGGATCCACACATTTAGCGGCACCCTGGGAGTCTGTGTAGCTCTCTCTCTCCCAGCTAGGGCTAAATCCCTCCATGTCTTCAGTAGATATCGATAGCTGTAAGGAACTCGGTATCGTCCCAGCCCATCAGCGTGGCTCCGGTGAAGGTCATCCAACACGACCTCCTCGTATCCCTCGCCGCTGATCGATAGCCCAGAAATCTGAAATAGAGACCACAAGTCAAGTGACATCTCTCCCTCAGTCGCCACTACTATGTTCCACCGATGGTTGAACCGCTCTACCAATGCCTGCAGAAGCCCCGTGTAGTAGGGATACTCGTACAAAGCTGCAGTAACGGCATATTTGATGTCGGCCATGTCCAGTAGTGCCCGGTAGTGGTGCATAATCCCCATCAGCCACTCAGTAGCTGCCTAGCGGTATCTGTGCGAAGGAATCACCGCCCAGTGGCCGTACCAGCTGACAACAGTCTGCCGCTGAATTCTAGCTAGAAGGCTATGGTCGTCATAGCCTTCCCCAGCATACTGTAGCCCTGATGTCTCCAACACCAACCCTGTAGTACCCTCTGTCTCTGCCCGATGATGGCCATGCAAGTCCCAAGAGGCAGGACCTATCGCTTCAACACTGACCCCAAACTGGTTCGCCCTACTGAAGAAACCCAAACACTCAGCACTGGGAAACTGACACTACCTCCAGTAGTCTCCAAAAAAACTCGAGAAGCTATAGAGGACGATCCCGTGCAGGCTGTCCCTGCCTACTAAGATTGCCCACTCCAGTCGGCGGCGTGCTCCGACAACTCGGGGGTCTCCCTCCTCCATGCCAGAGGGAATGTAGCTCCTGACGAACTCAAATAGATGACGGTCCAGCGGGAACCCAAGCGGATAGCCTCCACTGCGGTCGTAGGTGCAGATCCCGCCCGCCTCTGAGATCCGGGCCAACTCCACGGCCCCAACTCCGCTCGCCTGCTCTCCAACGGGGCCCTTAGCTATAGTCGTGTTCCCCGTGTCGAGCTGATCCGCGCCAGCTGCAGCGATGACCGATGGGCCGAAGGGAGGGATGGGCCGCTCAGTCCTCCTCACCCAGTGATCCTCCTCTCGGGCCACACGCCTCGGGACCCGCTTATCTCTACCGAATCGTGTCATAGCTGTAAGACAAAGCACGCAGAAATGGTCAACACACCAGAAGGTCAATATACACAATACAATAAAACAAAGACATATGAAGTGTCAAAAAACAACTACAAAAACCCAGAAGGAGGAGCTCACAGGCCGTACGCCCTCGTCTCTGCCTCCGACGCACACCCCGTAGGGGGCATTTGTTGTACCCAGATAATCTCCCAGCAAAATATCAAAGGATAAGGGTTCGGGAGTATCCCCGAACACCTTTAAGACACGAACTACCTAGCCTCTCCTACAACTTGCCGGCCCTACCAAGGGTCATGAAATACGGCGACATCAAAAATTGGTTGGGACTATCCCCGATCACTCGATAGCGGGTTTTTCCTGCATTCTACACGGCCACCCGGGCCAACCCGGGGGCGCCCCGACTACAAGTCGTGCCACGCGGCACCCAACAACAAGGTCGGGGCCCACCCCGAGATGCCTTCTTCTAGCCCTCCAAGATCAAAGGGAGACTTAACTAAGTCAACCATAGGCTTTGGAGGCCCGCAGCACGTGTATACGGCTCACACATGGGTGTCGGGCATTTCACCAAACACCTGTGGGCAGCGTGCCCTCCTGCCATCCCAGTGGACCCACAGCCATCCCCAGTCCCGACTGCTCTCAGTCCAAATTCCCAGTTCGTGAGATTCATGCAAGGTTCGTTAGCATACCCGTATGTGAAAAGGAGTCGCAAACAACGAAGCCCAAAGCCACGCGGAAGCACGCAAGTCAACCTCCACAGTCTCCATCCAACCAGTTCGAGCCACATATCCTTTTGGTCCTCTTCTTCTTAGCCAAATTAGGACAAAAAAATAGGAAAAACCCAATTTTTATAGAGGTGGGATTGCCCCTCTCTCTCCCCCTCTCTAGTTCGCCTAAACCCCCCCTGAGGGAGGGTTTAGGCGGACTAGCCTGGGCGTCCAGGCTGGTCCGCCTAAACCCCATCAAACAAACAAAGAAAAGAAGAGTTTTTTTTTAAAAAAAAAAACCCCAGCCCATGCCCAGTCTGCCTAAACCCCATGGGTTTAGGCGAACCAGCCTGCCCCCCCAAGCTGGTCCGCCCAAACCCATCCCAAACCTAAAAAAAGGTTTTTTTAATAAAAAAACCCTTCCATGGAGGGTTTAGGCGGACCAGACCAGCCCTTTGGGCTAGTCCGCCTAAACCCCCCTTGGGGGAGGGTTTTAGGCAGACCAGACTAGCCCCTTGGGTTGGTCCGCCTAAACCCTCCCTGCCTCACTACGTAAACAAAAAAAAAACTTCTTTCTAAGGGTTTACCCGGACCAAACCTAGCCTTCAACTTGGTCCGCCTAAACCCTTCCCTGCCCCTTCAACTTCCTATAAATTCCACCCCTTAGAAGCTCAAGGGGCAAGGAATACAGGCATACAGCAACAGGAGAACCCACGATCTAACAGCTGCACCCTCGGAGTTCCTCCGCAGGCATCCAGCAAGGGTCGAGTATGCGAGGAGCTAAGTGCGTGCATGGTTGGCTTGTGGATCGGCTTGTATACGCCGAGGGTATGTCACACGTACTCCCCTCATGCGGCGTCTAGCCATCACACACATGTCCACCCCCGTTGCAAGTAAGGCGTTATGACAACGGTAAACACACCTGCATCACGGGTTCGCCCGTGTGTAACAACCCACGGTGGCTACGCATACACTAAAATGCCGCACCTATGTCTGACACGGAACCACGTGCCTACTGCTCACCCCCAGCTAGCCACCGACCGCTCTGACTGATGACTCGAGTTAGCCGAACCCTGGCACAGGAATAATATTCTCGGGGTCGGCCTCGACTCCCCAGTATGATGACATTCGCCTCCCGAGGCCCGGACCCAACCGCTCATTTTCGAGCCGCGTCCAACTTTAGTCAGGCACCAGCCCACTACCGCCCCTGCCACCTATGCAGTCGGGCTTGTCTCAATCTCCTCATGGAGAACCTTTGTAAAGCATGCGGATATCCACCTTATTACGCATTGACCTGAGGACCGACCCACGCGTCAAAATTCTCTCGCGGCTTGCGCCAGTTGTACTTTGGCCTCCTCGGCCCATTTGTAAAGCCCGTGTGGCTCTCGTATAGCATCAAACTAGTTGAATACAAGCGCCCATATGCGGGCCCCAATTTTCTACCTACACTACTTGGCACATGTGCCTAATACCCTCGACCCCAGCAAACACCTCCCAATCGAAAGCGCACCCATAGCTGCAGAATGCTCCCGGCCCTCTACCAATGGCTTCAGACACATACAGACTTTTCTTCAGGACAGAACGAAGGTGTTCTGATTCAATCCGATGTAAATAAACATCGATCGCTTGCGGTCGGTGGGGAAAGACGTCCAGTACACGATTCCCACAATCGCATGCACGCTCGCACCCGTGGAACCCCTTCTATCCATGTGTCGCCCGATCTCTCGAGCCCACGTGCCGCGTCCTGGCGACGCTTCCCTGGTCAACCCTTGGTTCCATAGGTGATTGACGAGAAATCGACTGGCACATCCGCACCCTGTCCAGCCAACCTACACCCCTATATTTTTGTGACATTCGACCCTTCTTGACTTTTCGTAAAAAGGAGAGTGCCCGGTACCGCCGTGAGAGGCATGCAACTGTAAAGGAGGATACCCGAGATACATCAAACTCCCATATTATCCTTCCCCGCTGTATTCCTACCTTCACCCCGGTCATCGGCATAAAAACCCCCGCAAAAGTCATCAATGAAGACCACAACAAATTGATCTAGATGAGGCCTAAATATGCTGTTCATCAACTGCATAAAGGTTGCAGGGGCATTCGTTAGTCCAAAAGGCATAATAGTAATTCATAATGCTCATACCTGCTTCGAAATGTCGTCTTGTCAATATCCTCATCCTTGATCCTTAACTGTTGATATCCCGACCTGAGATCAATCTTTGAGTAATATTGGGCTCCAAAAATTTGATCGAATAATTCATCGATCCTCGGCAGTGGGTACTTGTTCTTGATGGTAAGGTGGTTTAACTGCTGATAGTCGACGCAGAGTCTCATCGATCCATCCTTCTTCTTTACAAATAGCATAGGTGCTCCCCACGGGGAAGTACTCAGCCTGATGAATCCTTTCTTCAGGAGCTCCATCAATTGTTCCTTCAATTCCTTGATCTCGACGGGGGACATTCTATAAGGTGCCTTAGAAATCGGCCCAGCATCAGGGACTAGGTCGATGGTGAAGGCCACTTCTCTTTGTGGGGGAAATCGGGGCAAATCTTCCGAAACACATCGGGAAACTCCTGAACCACTCGGATGTCTTCTATCTTGGATTCCTTAACCTCCGTGGGGGTCACAAAAGCTATGAAAGCCACACACCCCTTCCGTAATAGCTTACTAGCTCGGAGGGCCGAAATAAGGGGTGACTTGTTTCGACTCCGAGGACAAGTGTAGACAAGTTCTGGGAAGTCCTTAAAAGTTACCTTGCTGTCTTGGCAATCTATAACTACTTTGTGTGTGGATAGCCAATCGGCTCCTAGTGTGACATCATACCTGTCCATATCTAGGCATATCAGATCTGCAAGTAGATTTTTCCCTTTTAGCATAGCTTCATAATTTAGGTAATGGTGTGAGATCTCGGATTCATTTTCGAGAGGAGTTGAAATAATGAAATCTATCCATTCCAATTCCATCGGTAGTGGATCAGCAAATCTTTTGGAAACAAAAGAATATGTAGCGTCGGTATCAAACAAGACACGAGCAGACTTGGAATAAATCTTTAATGTACCTTCCACAAGTCCACATTCATCTTGCTCCACCTCTTCAAGAGCTTGGAGATGGGCTTGCTTCTTGACCGGGCGCTTCTCGTCTCCGGCTTGATCATAAAGTAGAGGACAGTCGAGAATCCGGTGATCACAGCTCCTACAATGGGGACAAGCTCCCAATCGCCTCCAGCATTCCTCGGCCTTATGGCCGGCCTTGACACAGTACTTGCACACCTCTTTGGAAGGTGTGGTAGTAATAGAGAAGGGCTTGTTATTCTTCTTAAACTTTTTCTCTTGGGAGGAATCTCCCCCAGTGCTCGACCTCTTCTTGTTGAAGGTCGGCTTGAAAGTGCCGGAGCTTGTAACAAGCTCCTTCTTATCTTTCCCACGGGTCCGGTCGGACAGCTCTGTGGCGTCTTCTAGAAGCTGGGCTCACCTTATCATCTCCGAGTAGACTTGAATGTCCATCGATGCCAGTTGGGTAATATATTGCGGCCGAAGCACATATAAAAATCTCTGAGCCTTCATCTTCTCGGTACACACTAGATCGTGCTGTATTCTGCTACGTTTTGATGATGTTAATGAAATACAGCTCACCAACTAACACAATAACTCCAAATTGCAGGTACTATGGTCACTGGAGTAGTATTCAAGAGAGCTGCATCAATGTAGCAAAGAGCCACACCGACGCATCAAGAACTACCTGCAACAAGAGGATGAAGTAGATCAAACGGTGCCTCAACGCACCAAGCTACTGCATCGACGCATCAATCCTGCACAAGAAAATTAATGCAACTGCATCGACGTCTCTAGTAGCTGCACCGACACACTGAGTCAGAAGCCAACACATGAAACCATCCATCCCAAGGGTTCCAACTTCACAGCCTCAATGCATTTGAGGAGTGCATTGACGCACTCAGCTCGAACTAGCAAATGGAAGACAACATGGTCGAAGCAGCAGCAAGTCATTGATTCAATGCATCTGTCATCAACTGATGAGTTGTTACACTCTGCCTCGACCTGTCTATGCAATGCATCGACGTATCAAGACAAAAGCCAACTTTCAAAGCCTTCTATCCAAGGATTCTATGTTTTATGCACTGACGTATCTATGGAGTGCCTCGATGCACTCAGTCATCACGTCGAAGCATCCAAGACTGCATCAGCCTCCTGCAAACCACTTCTGATGCTATTTATTTTGACTGACCAAAATAGGAGAATGGTCGACCGATTCTGGCAAGATTCTTTTTGTACGAGCAATGAACTTTAGAGCATTAGAGCTTAATGCATGATTAAGGACCAAAGCTCAGCTTGCCTTAGGTAATCACGAATCTGAAAGCATGAAGAAATCAGAGCACGTGATGAACTCAAAGAAATCACATGACTACGGTCATGGAACTTTTTGGCGCGCATATCATATCATGTGGCGGGCTTCTGGAAAGTTCAGATAACCATCAGGATATTCCCTTCCACGTGGACAAATGGAGAATTGGCTGATCGGATTGGAGGACGATTCTTTGCTCTCTGCTATCAGTATTAGCCGCTCCTTTCAAGAGAGGCCGCCGAACACTGCTATTGCCATTAAGAGTGAAATCCCAGAGAGGGTCCTCTAGAGATAGAAGAAAGAGAAGATTACCATGAGAGGAGGAAAAATCTGACTGCAGTCGGCCAGTTTTATCTGAATATCTGCTTCGATCTGAAGCTACATTATTTTCGTTCTTTCTGATCGAAGTTCTTCAATTTTTTTATTTTTTGTCTTTTTTTTTGTTCTTCGTTATGAATTTGTTTCGTGGTTCCCTCTGCGGTAGTAGAGGAAGGGAGATTATTCTCCGGAATACCCTCTGTAGCTTTAGAGGAAGAGAGGTCTCCGACCTTTGGTTGGGTGAGTTGCAGGGAGTAACTCACGAGGTTCCCTCTATGGTAGTAGAGGAAGGGAGGTTGATCCTTTGGGTTCCTTCTGACTTTTCAGGAGAAGCAAGGAGAGTGTTCCTCGGGGAGAAGCTGTATTCAGCTGTTGTTGCAGACTGAGTCTGCTGGTTCATTTGCCTTGTGCAAGGAAGCCTCACTCTGGGAGAGTGAGGGGTGGACATAGATTGCGGTAAGCAATCGAACCATCTAAAAATTATTTGTCTCATTTGTGGTGTGTGCTCTATTGTTTCTTGCAATTACAGTCAACCGGGAAGTACATCAAAAGTCGCGGTGAGAAAGATAGGCTGGGCCTATCCGTAACATTGCCTCTTGTGTGAGGAGATCTTTTGATCATCCCTCCGCCTAGTACAGTCCATGTCTTGTGATAAATTGACATTTGCAGTTCTGTTTGCTTGTAAGGTTGTGCTTAGTCCCTCTGCCATCATATTTCGTTATCTTGCTCATGCATATATGTTGATTGCTCAGATGCTTAAATTGATCAAACTGCTTTGATTGATGATTGTGCATATACGCTGCTTATTTAGTTGCTCGAATTGATCAGTGCGGTGAACTATTTTTTGTTGGTGCTAGATCTGAGTGAATTGGTTGAGAGTTTTTAATCAACAAGAATTTTGTCATAGATCTATTCATCCCCCCTTCTAGATCTCCGTTATCTTATTTCTATCAATTGGTATCAGAGCGGGTTTCCCAAAATATGGTCCAACGACTAGGGAAGACCCGGAACTAGCATTGCTCGCAGCTTCATAGCTGAAGGGCATTCTATAAACAAACCCCCATTCTTTGATGGCAATAACTACTTATACTGGAAGAACAGGATGGAAGTATTCCTGCGAGCGCAGAGTCACGAGTTGTGGAGAGTAATCACCATCGGACCATTTGAACTCCCTGAAGATGAAAGTACTTAGACTAGGGAGCAGATCCGGGTGTCAACTGTCAACTGGACGGTGATGAACATTATGTAGTGTGCTGTGCACCCAGAGGAGTACTCCATTATTTCTGGGTGTAAAACAACCAAGAAGATGTGGGACGAACTTCAGCTGATCTATGAAGGAATGTCATAGGTGCGAGCCACTAAGGTAAACATGCTAACCTCTGATTATGAGCTATTTAAAATGAAGCACGATGAAACCATATCAGATATGTATACTAGACTCTCACAGGTCACCAACAGTCTGAAGGCACTGGGTAAACAAATTCAAGAGAGTGATCTAGTTAGGAAGATCCTAAGGTCCCTAACCCCGGTGAGGCACACAAAAGCCACTGTATTAGAAGAATCTAGGGACCTGTCCACCATGACTATCACAGAGCTGATAGGATCTCTGATGGCATATGAGATCAACCTTAAGAGGAATACAAAAGAGAACAAAAAAGGGAAAACCATAGCCCTTAAGGTATCTCGAAGCAGTGGTGAGAGCAGCGAGGAACACAAAATCTTCTCTGATTTGGATGATGATCAACAAGCCATGCTTACCCGTCAGTTTCAAAGGTTCCTGAGAACCAGAGGTAAGACCTTCAGGAAAAGAAGGCCATAGCAGACTGGTAAGAATTTCAATTCTGAATTTGACAAAAATAAAAATTCTGACAACATCACTTGTTTTCATTGCAGAAAGCCAGGACACATGAAAGGTGAGTACCCTGAGTTGATGAAGAAAAACTTCAAAGGTCAAAAAAAGAAGCCTCAAGCCATGGTGTGTACATGGAGTGATGAAGAAGAAGATATCGAGGCTGAGAACTCAGAGGAAGAGGAGCTAGGAATCTGTCTCATGGTCGATAGTGATAATGAGATAAGCAATCCCTTTGAGAAGTATACAATTGATGACAAGGAAGATGCTTACGCGGACCTGCTAGATAAATTTAACTGTCAAACCAAAGAATACAAAGCCATGAAAAGAAAGTTGAATGGTGTTATTCATGATCAACCCAATGTGACAAAAGAGAATGAAAATCTTAAAAAATAGATTGAAGAAGCTAACTCGCTGGAAATTGATAATGGTAATCTAAAAATAGAAATTGAGGAAACTAAGAACCATTTGGATGATTTTAAGATGAAACTTCAGGAAATTCAGACAGAAAAGGAATTAATAACTAAAAAATATGAAGCTATTAGGATTGCAAATTCAGAAATTCAAAAACATTGTGAAAAGCTTCAAAAGGACATATATGACAAACAACAAATGTTGGAAAAATTTGTTCAAGGTAAGACCAACCAAGACACCATGCTAGGTGTAAAAATGAATTTCAACAAAGAAGGTCTAGGTTATGACCCATTGAATAAAAAACCTTTTGAATTCAAAACGATGACATATTGTCTAGGGAAAGGGAAAGAAAAACTGGACACCCCATCCAATTCAAACACCAATCAAAATGTCCTGCAACCAAAATTGATGAAATTTGTAAAATCTAGTTCAACAAATTCCACTGGACAACCAATCAGAACTTAGGGAAATTCAACTGGTAAAACAACCCTGCATCGACCTAGTTCAGTTGCTGCGTTGAGACACTCTATCTCAGGCAAAGCCAACGCTTGTATTCAAGTTGAGATGCCTCGACGCAACTCACCTTTCAGGTCGAGGCAGGTCACCCAAAATAGAAAACCAAAAACAAATAAAAACATGAATCAAAATAGAACACACTAGGCAAATTTTGCTTATTCTCAAGAATCTTTTAATAATCATGGTTTTCCTAGACAAGATAGGTTCATGAGATTTTCAAGAAACAATCATTCAAGAAACTAGAATAATTTCTTCTCTAATAAAGTGCAAAGTAGACAAAATTTAATGTATGCTTCCACCAAAACTGTCAATACAAAACACATGAAACAGAACTAGAAAAATGATGTTAAACAGTTTTGGATTCCAAAAAATCTGCTGAAGGATTTGAATGATGCCTTGGACCTAACCTTCCTTGGGTTCCAAAATTTTCTACTTGATTTGCTTTCAGGTTAGTCTAGCAGCCCTGCATAATAGGTGGTACTTAGATAGTGGTTGTTCCAGACATGACTGGAGACCGGACCAAATTCAGTGAGCTGGAACTGAAGGTAGGAGGACTGGTCAAGTTTGGAGGGAAAAAATAAAGGTAGAATAATTGGTTCAGGAACCATTCGTAAGTCTCCCTCAAACGTTGTTGAAAAGGTATTACTTGTTGAAGGTCTCGGGCACAATTTGTTAAGCATTAGTCAACTGTGTGACAAAGGTCACAAGGTCATTTTTGATAACCATGCATGCAAGATTTTTGAAATGAATTCTGATAATGTCAAATTCGTAGGGCATAAAGTCAATAATGTCTACATAGTAGACTTGAATGAAAATTCCGCATCAAAATTGTGCTTGTCTGCCAACCTAGATAACACAACCTTCAATTGGCATAGGAGGTTAGGCCATGCTAGTTACAGCACCCTCAATAAACTAGTTAAGCTTGATCTAGTTAGAGGCCTACCCAAAATAAAATTCAAATAAAATTAAAAAATATGTGATGCATGTGCATTGGGCAAACAAATGAGAAAATCTTTTAAGCTCAGATCTAAACCACTGTCTTCCCGGCCACTGGAATTTTTGCACATGGATCTTTTTGGTCCCTCTAGAACTCAGAGTTTTAATGGCAAACGCTTTGGATATGTCATTGTGGATGATTATACCAGATTTGCATGGATATTTTTCTTGGCCCATAAGAATGATGCATTTCATGAATTCAAACTTTTCTTTAACAGAATAAATCAAGAGGGTAAGAACGAAATCTGCATAATCCAATCTGATCATGGGGGGGGGGGCAATTTGAAAATTCAATGTTTTCAGATTTTTGTGACAGTGAGGGACTGACTCATAAATTCTCTTCTCCCAAGACCCCATAGCAAAATAGAACAGTGGAAATAAGAAATAGGATGATTATAGAGATGGCAAGAACAATGCTCATTGAAAGTCAACTACCACGAAGGTTTTGGGCAGAAGCTGCCAACACTGCATGTTATACAATTAACAGAGCTATGGTAAGATCCATTCACAAGAAAACCCCATATGAGCTTCTGAAAGGTAAGAAACCAAACTTGACTTACTTCAGAATTTTTGGTTCCAAGTGTTTCATTCATAATAATAATAAACAGGACCTAGACAAATTTGAAGCCAAGAGTAGCCCAGAAATTTTTTTAGGATATTCTGAATCATCTAGGGCTTACCGGGTCTTTAACATTACTGATCAAATAGTAGAGGAGTCCCCTCATGTCATATTTAATGAAACATTCAATTCTACTAACGAGAATGATGATGACAGGAAATCAAAGGATGATGGAAAATTTTTGGAGTAGAAACTGAATGAGGAACCTCAAGAACCTAAGCTCAAAATAATCTTGTTCAGGGTGAGTCAGTCGAGCAAGGTGAGTCATCCACCAACATCAGATTTCTGAAAGATCATCCTATTGAAAACATCATAGGTAATCTTCATGATCCCCCTAGGACCAGATCCTTTCATAGAGAGGTTAATAAAAATTGAACCCAAAACAATAGGAGAAGCCTTAAATTATGAATCTTGGGTAAATGTAATAAATGAAGAATTGGGTCAATTTGAAAGAAATAAAGTCTGGAATCTTATTCCTCGACCTAAAAATGTGTCTGTCATAGGAACTAAGTGGGTCTTTAGGAATAAAATAAACGAAGATGGAATAATTTCAAGAAATAAAGCCAGATTGGTAGCCGAAGGCTACTGTCAGGAATTTAGGGTAGATTTTGATTAATCCTGTGCACCCGTTGCTAGGATGGAGGCAATTAGAATATTATTGGCCTTTGCTTGCTCTATAAACATTAAACTTCATCAAATGGATGTAAAAGATGCATTCCTAAATGGTTTCATAAAAGAAGAAGTTTATGTTGAGCAACCCCCCGAATTTGAGTTATCTGTGCAACCTAACCACGTGATGCGGGATGAGACCATGGACACGACAACAGTCCTCGGACTCTAGGTGAGCTCGTGATTGTCCCTTAACGAGGGAAGCGTCGGACGTGCACGGTTGAGAAACCGGCAAGAGCTAGGGTGGTCAATTCTCTTTTGTGCCCGGATCGGGTCACGGGACGGTAACGCTCTCTCTCGCAGCAGCGGTGATATAAATATAAAGCGAGCTAATTATCCCTACACATGCTCTCTAGCAGCGGCATAAACAAATATATATGAAGTAAGCAAAATGCCGAGAAGGGAGCGAAAATGATACCTCCACGCGCTCGGCGTGGGGACGACGGACCCGACCGAAACCCGTACTCCCGGAATAATATTACACACTTGTTACAGCAATGAAGCACTGCCCACTCCAAGCAGGGAGGTAAAGGGCAACACAATGGGGTCCGGGAGGACCGAATTCGGGTTGACGGGCGGCTTCTCGCGTCTCTTCGGCAGCACCCGGACTTGTGACTGTGGGGCCTACATGCTGTCCGGAGGGGCCGTGTGGGGCCCGGTGGCACCACTGTGGTGGGGACACTTGGGAAGCGTTCCCTGGGCTGGCGGCACGCTGGAACGTCGACCGGAGGCCGGGCGGCTCCGTTCGGCACCGGTCGGAATAACCAGCAACGGATCTGCCGGTTCTATTTTCCGGCGCGCGCTCTGGCGAGAACGGACGCTGCGATCAGCCCCGATGTCGGATCGACACGAAACTGGCGCCGTTGGAAAGCTCTCTGGAAGTACTTCAACCTAGGCCTAGAGATCGGACCTAGATCTGCACGGATCTGGACTTTATTAAATTTTTCAGTTCCTATTGTACAGTAGCCGAACTCTCAGATTAGCAGGGAACTTGTCTAAGAACTGCCGTTGACCGTGAGGTAGATGTCCGATCCAGCTCCTGAGCTCTTCACAAAAGTTATAGCATTTTAAACAAGGAATATGGAAATATTTTTTTTGGACTGATTGGAGGAGGATACGAATTGATATGATTTTTTCACTGGAAGGTGGTCGGATCTAGAAATTGGCTGACAATACTATAGCTGAAGAAGAACACGGTTTTTGAAAGATGGTTGGAGGGCTGATAAAAAATTAATAAAATTCATGGAGTGAGGGGACGGTAGAAAGAACTCCCAGTAAAATTGGGAGGGTTTGGAAAAATCAAAAAGATGGTCGGAGGTGGGAAACACAGAGCTACTGTCACTGTAGACAGAAACAAGGCAGATCTGGGAGAGAAAGAGGAACGAAAATGGAAAAATACTAAATGAAGAAATTTTGATGTGCAAATTTAGGTGGAAATGGGGGTTCAAGGTAATAACACACCCTAAAAATTTCAGCTCGAGATCTTCACGTGGTGGAGAGCAGGAATTCGTGGAGTACACCTCTGTCCAGTAGGATAGAACCTTGACGATGGCTCCGCGGCGGCTCGAAGGCGGCACGAATGGCGGCGGCGGCGGCATAGATGATCACCGGAGATAGAGGAGAGGGGATTGATAATAGAACCACTCTAGAACTGGAGGTTGGAGGAGAGGAACCAGAGGGGAGAGGAAGGGGGCGCACCAAGCTCCTTGGTTTACAACAAAATTTCTGATTTTTTCATTAATTTCCACATGAAAATACAACATTTTATATGCTAGGTATCAAATATATTGTAGACCCTTGGATCTAAGGATGGGGAATGAAGGGCTGAGATGAAGTTTGAACAACACACAAAAAAATAAAATTAAATAGAAATGAAGGGGGCGGCCTATTGACTATATGGGAGAGTGGAATGGGTAGGTGGCCAACCATTGGAATATTTCCCATTTGTCACCCATGTGTCCATATGACTAGTCCAACCTTCTAGATGTCCACCTAGGATGGTTGACCAGCCCCACAAGGTGACATGGACCAATGGGAAAAGGCTGAGGGCCCCCTAGCTAGACCTACTACACAATTGCACAAAAACCCACACAATCCATGGGAATGACTCATTGGCTTATAAAGCCTTACATTTGCGTACATACTTTCCCAAGGATATAAACACAAACTAAAAGGACATAAATGTAAAATAAAAGGTATAGGCTCGGCGTCGATTCCCATCACCATGTCTTTAGGTTAAATAAAGCCATGTACGGATTGAAACAGGCCCCTCGGGCCTGGTATGATAGGCTAACTGATTTTTTGATCAGCAAAGGCTACAATCGAGGTAAGGTGGACCAAACTCTCTTTACAAAAAATTTGAATAACCACCTCATCATAGTTCAGGTATACATAGATGATATCATTTTTGGCTCACCATGCACTGAACTATGGGATGAATTTTCAAACTTAATGTCTAATGAATTTGAGATGAGCTTGGTGGGAGAGCTGAAATATTTTCTTGGTTTACAGGTACAACAAATGAAGGATGGCTGCTTCATCAGTCAAACTAAATACACTTTGGAGATTCTAAAATGATTTGGAATGGACAAATTGAAACACATAACTACTCCAATGGGTACAAATGCGTCCTTGGATGCTGATGAGTCAGTTAAAGAGGTAGATGCAAAATTATACCGAGGTATGATTGGCTCCCTACTATACTTAACTGCCTCAAGACCTGACATTCAATTTAGTGTGTGCATGTGCGCCAGCTTTCAGTCTAGACCTACTGAATTACATCTTGCTGCTGTTAAAAGAATTTTTAGATATGTCTCAGGCACACACAATCTGGGTCTTTGGTTTCCTGCTGCATACACATTAGACTTAATTTCATACACGGATGCAGACTATGCTGGCTGCAAGTTTGATAGGAAAAGTACTAGTGCCTTTTGCCGATTCCTAGGTGGGTGCTTAGTTTCTTGGGCCTCCACATTCTGTGGCCTTCTCCACTGTAGAGGCTGAATACGTAGTTGTAGGGAGTTATGGTACACATGTAATCAGGATAAAGCACCAGCTCAAGGACTAGAATGTAGACCTTAGCTGCACACCCATATACTGTTATAATACTAGTGCTATAAACTCATCTAAGAATCCTATGCTGCATTCACGCACCAAGCATATAGAAATCAGACACCACTTCATAAGAGATGAATTTTCTAAAGGTAATTTTGAACTAATCAATGTAGGCACTGCACAACAAATTGCTTATATTTTTACTAAGCTATTGGATAATGATAAATTCTCTACCTTGAGAAGAGAGTTAGGCATTTTTAGATCATCTTGAGCTCTCTGGTGGTTTTTCGAACTCCTTTGGATTGAAGTCAGTATGTTCGGTGAGTTTGTAGCCTGGCTCGGGGCATCCATATCACCACCTCGACCTGTCTAGTAAAATCTTTTTCTCATCTGTAACCATGTGTCTGGCTTATGCGTCGATGCATCGTCATCTCAGGTCGACGCAATCTGTATTTTGTTTTCTACTCAATGCTCAATTTCCCGCGGTATATAAATGGTGCTAGAAGAAAGGTAGAATTTCTCTATCTGGATACCTACACTATGCGTGAGAGGGTCAATGACCTAGGTTCTCCACCAGTACAAAGGTTAACTATTTCATCTACTAAGGGGGAGATACTCTTTTAAGGTCTAGACGACTTCCTCGAGTGGCCACTATGTGAAGTTTTTAGGGGGAGTATGTCTTTCTTGATGTCAGTCAGATTATGTTATGTTCATTGAGACTCTTATATAGTTCTTTCATAGAATCCTGAAACTCAGAGCTCTCTTAAAAGCCGTTAAGTCTATTAACTGAATGATTAGCCAAGACGTTTTAGTTTTATGATCTTTTAAAGAATAATCTGAATGACTCTGAAGAATATCTTCTTACAAGAACCATGAGCAAAGATCAGTATTGAAATATAATGCGCTGAATTCTTTCTAAAAGCTTGAACATTGAACTTAAAGATATCAATCGAGTAGAAAATCTGTATATGAGAGTATTGTCTACAAACACTCTACTTTTCTATAATCAAAGGGGTAAAATCAATTCAGAGCAATGATTTGGTTTACTGAGAAACCAACTCCTTCACCTTGAAGTGGAAGTTAAGTTATGTCATGAAGTGCTAGATTATCTCTGGTTAACAAGGCATTGCCCATGAAATCATGACAGAGCAATAGCACATAAAGTTAAGTAACCGGGTCACTTCACCTAAGACGTGTTGTGCCTCACGTAAAAAGACTTCTCCATTGCTAACTCTGTTATCAAAAGAGAGGCATTTAGGTTACCACACTAAGTAACTGGGGATTCCTGCATCTAACCAATGCATTTCCTCACGAAGAAAAGTGTAGGTCAAACCTCATTACTCATTTAAAAAAAATTGTTGACTTTATTCAAAACCCCATTTTGCTAAAGTTTGGTATGTTTGTTTGTCCTCAATACTGTTGGAAAATTGCTTACTTGAGAAATCTCTAAAAGTCCAGCTAGCATAGCCTTTAGATAGCTTATTCTAAGCATTTATATGACAATTTATTCACCCTCATTACTCCTGTATGAAGATAATTTTCAGATCCATCATTCAATGTCTCACGAAATCATCAGTCTGAAACATCTAAGCAAACTCTTTTCAGTTAGCTCAATTACACTCTTAAGAGATAAGTCTGACTCTTCTAAATATGTGAACTTATTATATCTGAGATCTCTTGATCTTTATGTCTGTCTTTACTGTCCCACCTTCATTTTTGATGATGTCAAAGGTGGAGAGAGAGTGGTTTAATGGGGAGAGTGAGAGTGGTTTAGGTTTAAGGGGGAGAGTGGCTTATGGTATAGAGGGGTGAGTCAAGATGAAAGGAGAGCTGTCCATCTATATCTGCCCTGATTTTTGTGTGTGTCAAGCATCTCAGATAAACCTTCATCCTATTTTCGAAGGAAGATGAATCTTTCCATGATCATATAATGACTTAATATCTCATGTTGTTAGACTTATTGCCATCATCAAAAAGGGGAGGAATGTTGTATTCTATTGTGTTTTGATGATGTCAATGAAATATAGCTCACCAGCTAACAAAATAAGTCCAAATTGTAGGTACTCTGGTCGCTGGAGTAATATTCAAGAGAGCTGCATCAATGCAGCAAAGAGCCGCACCGACGCATCAAGAACTAGCTGCAACAAGAGGATGAAGCAGATCAGACGGTGCCTCGACACACCAAACTACTGCACCGACGCATATAATCCTGCACAAGAAAATTAATGCAACTACGTCGACATATCAAGTAGCTGCACCGACACACTGAGTTTGAAGCCAACATACGAAACCATCCGTCCCAAGGGTTCCAACTTCACAGCCTCAATGCATCTGATGAGTGCATTGACACACTCAGCTCGAACCAGCAAATGGAAGACACCATGGTCGAAGTAGCAGCAAGTCATTGATTTGATGCATCCGTTGTCAACTGATTAGTTCTTACACTCAGCCCTGACCTGGCTATGCAATGCATCGACGTATCAAGACAAAAGCCAGCTTTCAAAGCCTTATGTCCAAGGATTCTATGTTTTATGCACCGACGTATCTGTGGAGTGCTTCGATGCACTCAGCCATCACGTCGAAGCATCCAATACTGCATCGACCTCCTGCAAACCACTTTTGATGCTGTTTATTTTGGCCGACCGAAATAGGAGAATGGTCGACCGATTCAAGCAAGATTGTTTTTGTACGAGCAACGAACTAAAAAGCATTAGAGCCTAATGCATGATTAAGGATCAAAGCTCAGCTTGCCTTAGCTAATCATGGATCTGAAAGCATGAAGAAATCAGAGCACGTGATGATTTCAAAGAAATCACATGACTATGGTCATGGAACTTTTTGGCGCACATATCATAAACCCACGTGGCGGGCTTCTGGAAAGTTCAGATAACCATCAGAATATTCCCTTCCACGTGGACAAATGGAAAATTGGCTGATCGGATTGGAGGATGATGCTCTGTTCTCGGCTATAAGTATTAGCCGCTCCTTTCAAGAGAGGCTGCCAAACACTGCTACTACCATTAAGAGTGAAATCCTAGAGAGGGTCCTCCAGAGATAGAAGAAAGAGAAGATTACCATGAGAGGAGGAAAAATCTGAGTGCAGCCGGCCAGTTTTATCTGAATATCTGCTTCGATTTGAAGCTACATTATTTTCATTCTTTCTGATCGAAGTTCTTCAATTTTCTTACTTTTTGTCTTTTTTTTTGTTCTTCGTTGTGAATTTGTTTTGTGGTTCCCTCTACGGTAGTAAAGGAAGGGAGATTATTCTCCGGAATACCCTCTGTAGGTTCAGAGGAAGAGAGGTCTCCGACCTCTGGTTGGGTGAGTTGCAGGGAGTAACTCACGGGATTCCCTCTACGATAGTAGAGGAAGGGAGGTTGATCCTCTGGGTTCCTTCTGACTTTTCAGGAGAAGCCAGGAGAGTGTTCCTCGGGGAGAAGCTATATTCAGCCGTTGTTGCAGACTGAGTCTGCTGGTTCATTTGCCTTGTGCAAGGAGGCCTCACTCTGGGAGAGTGAGGGGTGGACGTAGATTGTGGTTAGCAATCGAACCACCTAAAAATTGTTTGTCTCATTTGTGGTGTGTGCTCTATTGTTTCTTGCAATTGTGGTCAACCAAGAAGTACACCAAAAGTCGCAGTGAGAAAGATAGGCTGAGCCTATCCGGAACATTGCCTCTTGTGTGAGGAGATCTTTTGATCATCCCTCTGCCTAGTACAGTCCCTGGCTTGTGATAAATTGACATTTGCAGTTTTGTTTGCTTGTAAGGTTGTGCTTAGTCCCTCTGCCATCATATTTCATTATCTTGCTCATGCATATATGCTAATTGCTTAGATGCTTAAATTGATCAAACTGCTTTGATTGCTGATTATGCATATACGCTGCTTGTTTAGTTGCTTGAACTGATCAATGCGGTGAACTATTTTTTGTTGGTGCTAGATCTGAGTGAATTGGTTGAGAGTTTTTAATCAATAAGAATTTTGTCATAGATATATTCATCCCCCCTTCTAGATCTCTGTTATCTTATTTCTATCAGATGGGGTGCGTACCTTGATAGACGGGAGAATTGTGCCTCATATTTGGCCACAGATAGAGCTCTTTGCTTGAGCGCGACAAATTCCGCGGCTATCTTCTCCTGTATTCGTTCCGAGAAATATTTGTTGTTGAAATATTCTACAAACTCACCCCTTGTGACGTGGTCATGAGGCAAGGTGGCTTCTACTGACTCCCACCAAAAGCGAGCATCCCGCTCTAGTTGGAAGGTTGCTAAGAAGACCTTTTCTTCATCCGTGCATTGCATGACACGGAATATACGTTTGATCTCCCTAATCCAGTGTTCGGCATCGTCGGGGTCGGTCGAGCTATTGAACTTTGGTGGGTTCATATTGCGAAAGCTACAATGGAGATCTCCTACTCCCCGATTCGCTCCGCCTTGCGCCACTTGTTGTAGCGCCTGAGTAAGGCCTTGTACGGTACGTTGCATGTCGCGCCATTGAGCACGCTCGTCGGCCATGATCCTACAATATCTAAGTAACTATATTAATATATATGCTTAACCCAAGGTCTAATCCCTGCGTTAACTTTACTCATGGCTCTACCCATCTCACTGGGTAAAAGGTATAAACCTATCCTTGGACTTGGTTTCCTAGGAATTGAATATCCTAGGCTCTGATACAACAAAAATTGTCACGTCCCGAGTGCGGAAGGAATCTGGTACGCGTGACGAGTTTATATCATTCATGTCAATCAGAGCATAAGGAATTCGACCTTATAGATAGAGTGTGCAAAAGTAAAGATAATAAACCAAATCCTTTATTCCATTGATAACTTCAACCAGTTCCATACATAACCCTTCAAAGTAAAAGAGATACTTAATGACAAACTAGACTCAATAAAAATGAAAATACAATGAGAGACTCAAGAAAGATGAAAAGACACAACTAGGTAGACGCTTCCATGTTCGGGTGGCTCTATACTCTTCACTCATTTCCATTACCATCCGAATGATCCTCATCATCGGAGTTACCTGAAAAATATGGGAAACAGTATGGTGAGCGAGCGCTCAGTAGGAATTATATCTCAAGATTAAGCTAGCTTTAAGTGAATTACATGTTACATGAACCATGCAAGTATAGCGATGCATGTACGCAAGATAAAGTCGAGAGCAGAGTATCAAGAATTAATAGAGATGAACTAGCAATATTCCAAGATAATCATGTGAAGTATGTCAAAGATTGTCAAACATGTAAATATCAAGTCATGTCATGTGAATTGGCTATTATAATATCAAGCAAGTAAATACCCATTTCGGGCCATGCAAGTCATGTCATGTCAAGTCCAGTACGAGATCATGGAATGTCAACAATCAAGCAAGTCATGTACTTCAGTGCAATGCCACACCGTGAACAATATAGCTCCCATGGGCACAAGTACTTTCAGATGCTCCTCCCAGGACCAGATCGGGCCCTATATGCACAAGCATTGAGTAATGTATATATTTTTAGACATCTACTATTGTTTATAGCCAATATGAAGTTTCAAAGGAATAAGTCATTGTAGGATGATAAGGTAGATTTCACGAAGAAAGGAGTTCAAGGACATAACTTTGGACAAGGAAGTCATACCGATAAATTGCATGAAAACCAAGATATAACATGAAACTGGGTAATTGGCGTCCACTCAGTCGCCATCAATTATAGAAACAGCGTCCACTGTACTGGTCGCTCATTTCTCTGAACAGTGCAGGCATGAGGAAATAGCGTCCAGGTTCAGGTCGTTGTATCAGTAATCTGCGCCACTGTCCAGGTCGCCAATTCCTTTTGGCGCCCAAGGCATGGTCGTAGTTTCCAGACAGTAAACAGGCTGCTCAAAGAGGCCAGAAATAGCGCTCTATGAGAGCTAATCGTCACGTTTCTTCAGAGTGACATGATAAAGAAGGGTTCCAGGATTTTTAGGGTATAACCTGCTCGGCTGTCTTGAGGGAATCCAATGCTAGCATAGACATACAGATGTCTCAATGAAGATAGTACCAGTCCGAAGGAAGGAATATCCCGCGGAGGGTCTAATCATCACCAAGATTTAGTATGTAATCGATAGAAAACAAAACAGAGACTCCATCTACGGATGTGAGATGAGAGTGTCAAGTATACCTATGATGTGGGCCAAAAAATGCAATAAAATCTGAGAGATAGGAATTGGCGTCCATTCAGGAGTCGCTACTTCCAGAAATAGCGGCTCTCTGAAGGGTCATTGAATATTATATTTTTTAACAGAATTTCACGAAAATAATAATAACTAGCGACACTATGCACGGGCGCTAATTCTAGAATTTTCCAGAAATCAATATAACTTAATTATAATTGGCGACCTTTCTCACAGGTGCTCAAACTTTTATTAATGTCCAATCTTATGTCGCAGATTCATGTTTTTCACAAAATTTCTAGTTTTACTAAATTTTTATAGAACAATGCCTCTTTACAGGGGCACTTATTCATTAATTGGTGATTGTGTGACAATCGCCCATTCTTTTGATGATATGCATCGGGCAGGAATGTTTTTAGACACAGACTACTGTTCATTTCTTTTATTTGGACATGAACAGTGTCACTTTGCGATTTACATGGAATTTAAAGAATCTAAAGACATGGCAAGCTAGAGAAAAATACATGGAATCTAGAATCGTGCTCATGCAAGAATTTTTAACGCAAGGTTTCATAGATATTAAAATTTTAAACGTGGGTACTTATTAATTCTGTTTACAGTAAATAGTGGCATGGGTAGGGTCGCTTATTAATGGGTGACCAGAAGACTATCGCAGATTCTCAATTTGCGACCTTCTGTGCGGTTATTTATTAATAGACGGCCAGTACTTGGTGGCTATTTTCATGTAGGATAGAAAAACTTAAAAAGACTATGGAAATAGAATAGCACAGGCTTTAGAATCATGATATAACTATACTTATGCATGCCGTGGACCTTTGCTATTGATCTTGGGCTTAGATACTTGAGAAAACCTACCTATTTTGGGTGTTTAAACGAAGACGAACTGAGGGAAATATGAATGAATATATAACAAGCAGCAAGCAAACAGCTGCAATCGCAAGTTACGGTGACAGCAACAACAGAACTACCGCAATTGGGAAATACGATGGATGGCAGCAGCAACGCCCGTTCATGCGAACAGGAAGAGAAGGAGGAAGAAGCACCAGGCTTCTTCACGGCAGGAGGGGCCGACACAATAGCAGCCACGAGAAGAAGGGAAAGCAGAGGCTCTTCTTTACGCACGGCTATAGTCACGACGTCGACGCCAGGAACAAAACGAATATTATCTTGAACTCATTCGGTGGAGGTCTTTATTTATAGAGATGGATATCTCTGACTTCTAATGGGATTAAAGTTTCCCTATGGAGAATCCTATTAGGTCTTAACTTTCCCATGCTTATCTTTCCACTGCCAAAACTACAGCCACTTTCTCTATTAAGAATAGAACCCTAAGGTTCTGGAGAGGGGAAATCTAACTGCCCGAACGGAGAGGCCAAACGAGGTCCAACCTGACCCAACAAGGCCCAGCTCCTTGAAGTGGTAGCCCCAGGTCCCACTTAATATAAAGCCTAATAACTCACTCAGATCAAGCACTTCCTAGGCAGCCTTTGGGTTGGGAAGTTCGAGCATCAGTTCGATCGGGAAAGCTCCTTCGGAGCCCAGTATTCCCTGCCCAAAACCACGCACTCATCGCTTGGGAGGCAACTCCTGGGCCAGTGCCTCACGCTCGGGCCAATTGATGAAAGCTTATCTGTACGGCCGTTACGAGCCCTTTAAAAGCTGGGAGCCCAAGAGGATAAAAGAGATCAAGAGTCCGCGTGCTATAAAGAGCCCGCAAGAAGGACGTAACCCCCCTGAAACTCCTCAGCTTACATGGATCATGCACTCAACGAGCCATTATTTAAGCTGGAAGAGCCCTACCGTGAGGAGGTAAGCCAAAAACCCTGAGCAGGAACCACTTCACCTTTTGGTGGAGCGGGATCTCGCGCTCCCATCTTTCTCCTAACTCTTCCCTTCGCACTAGCGCTCTACGACATTTGCTGACTTAAGCATCGGAGGGTTTTCCCCGGGGATCCATCCCTAGGCACCTCTAACTCATTTCCCCACTTACAGTTCATACTTCAAGCGTACGTGGTCATCCTCTTCCCCGCTCAAGAACCGTGTGAGATCGCCCCTCTTCATCTGGCACCGTCTATGGGAAACGTACAAAGAGCCATCATGGTGCGAAGAAGTTCTGGTAGGAGAACTGCCGGCGACAAGGGAAAGACCCTGGCGATGGAAGGAGGTGCACCTTCCGTCCCCACGGAGAATGCCCCGTCGAGCAACCACGCCAATGAAGTACCTCCGTCGATGGCGGGGGAACAGCTTCCCGGCGGGAGTATCGACGCTCTCCAAACCCTCAACGCAAAATTGGATGTCCTCGTGGATCTCATGAGGGCCCAGGCGGCTAGGGAGGAGAAATCGCATATCCCCCGGAAGAGCCCCCCCCCCCCCCCCCCCCCCCCCCCGAGATGCCTCCCAGCAAAGTGCTGGGGGCCATTTTACCCTCCGGGGGCAGCAGCTCATCCGCAACCAGTCAGGAGGACCATCGCATGCCCCTCCCCCAGAGCAGGAAGCCTCCTCCACCCCGAGGAGGGAGAAGTCCAGAGCACGCCGACCGTTCCTGAAAATAAAGGCCCCCTAGGAGCGCCGGGACAGCAAGCAAATGCGCCCCCCAGCCCCTTGGGTCAATGACAGCCAGAGCTGTCTCTCTGACTGCGAGACTTTGAGAGGCGTTTCGCAGAGCAAGAGCGCACCCTCCGCGCCTTGTAGAAGACCTCTCTTGTGGAGGATGAGGAGCGATCCCCATTCTCCGATTATATCTTGAATGTCGAGATTTCCCCTAGGATCTCACTTCTGACCTTTAAATCGTATGACGGCCAGAGAGACCCAGTCGATCACTACGACAGCTTTGACGCCCTAATGACCTTGCATGGGGCGTCCGACGTGATTAAGTGCCGAGCATTCGTGACCACTCTGGTTCAGGGCGCTCAGGCATGGTTCAGGGCCCTCACCCCCGGCAGCGTCCATAACTTCAAGCAGTTCGTACGAGTGTTCAAGGAAAGCTTCGTCGGTAGCGGTCCTCCCCGATCAGTGGTGGGATTACTGGCCCTCAAGCAGGAACAGGGGGAGAAGCTGCGGGCTTATATCAACCGATTCAAATCGAAGCCCTGCGCATCCCCCGCCTGGATGTTGCCTCGACCATCACTGCATTAACTGGGGGTACCTGCGATGAGAATCTACAGCGTGAGCTAGTGCTTCATCCACCCAACTCCCTTGCCGAGCTAATGACCCTGGCCCTGCGCCACGCAGAGTGCGAGGAAGTCCTCAGCGCCTGCTGAGGCACGACAGGCTCGGGTCGGGAGGGGCACAAGAAGAGACCATCTGAGCAAGGGACGGGCCAAGGAAAAAGGCGAAACCAGGACGGAGACCGCAGGGAGCCGTCCCGAAAATATGAGCGGTATACCCCCCTTACCACTCCCGTCTACGAAATCTATGAAGACATCAAAGGCTCGGTCTCCTCCACCAGCCCGAGCCTATGAAGGCCAAGCACCGCAATCGCCGTAAGCATTGCCTATTCCATAGCGATCACGGGCATCACACTAGTGATTGCCATCAACTCCAAGACGAGATCGAGCGCCTCATCCACCAGGGACACCTATCCCGATATGTGTCCGGGCAGAAGGAAGTCCGAGGCGCCCCCGAAGAAATCGACAATGCCCCCTGTGGAGTCTACATCAACGTCATCGCTGGCGGCACGACATTAGGAGGAGACAGCAGCCGAGGAAGAAAGCGTCACGCCAAGCGGGCGAGCCGAGCCTCTGCTGAGCTCCCTAAGGCCCCGCAGGGGAGCGAACCGTAGGCCCTGGTATTCTCCGACCAAGACCTGGAAGGGTTAACCACCCCGCATGATGACGCTCTTGTTGTATCAGCTACAATAAACCAATGTAACGTAGATAGGATCTTAGTCGACAATGGTAGTGCCCCTGATGTATTATCCTACGAATGTTTCCTCAAGATGAGAGAGAATCCATCTAAACTCTGCCCGATTCGAACCCCCCTCTGTGGGTTCAACGGCCAGGCAACTTATCCCGAGGGAGCCCTTAGCCTGCCAGTTACTATGGACACCATGCCCAAAACCGTTACGGTTACGCTGGACTTCATCATGATTAAGGGAATGACGGCCTATAACGCCATCTTTGGCCGAAGTATCCTCAGCCAAACGAAAGCGGTGCCCTCTACCTTTAACCAAAAAATGAAGTTCCCCACCAAGCATGGTGTGGGGGAGATCCGGGGTAACCAGGCATTGGCTAGACGGTGCTATATAATCTCGGTCGAAGCCATGAGGCCAGAAGGGACAAATAAAGGAGTAAAGGGAGCCGAGGAGGGACTGTTGTGCCCCTTGAGCCTTGATGATGCTGTGATGTTTTGATGATAGCAACATTAGTGTCACCACATAAGATTGTATGATTAATCTATGATTGAGTGCTTGATCTATATGCCTTGATGATGATTTAACTGATGAGCATTCAGTTGCTGCTTTAGGTTGGTGCATTGTTCTGTGCACTGTTTTGCTTGCTGCATTGGGTCTAAACATGTCTACGCATCAGTTAAGTCAGTGCACTTATGTTTTGTCTAAGGCTAGTGCATTTTTGTCAGTCCGGCTGCTCAAAAACCTCGGTGCATGTCACCGTTCATAGGCATTAAGGTCTGTGCATTCCACTCTCTGTGCACGCAGTCTTAGCGAGTGTTAGGTCGGTGCATAGCTTATTCTGCGTCTCATGGTGGCCTAGAGTCGGTGCATGTGTGCGTCTCATTTAGCGTCTCATACACACCTTAAGTCGATGCACATGAGCCTTCACGGTCGGTGCAATGCAATGTTTGCTATGGGCTAGCACTAGGTCGGTGCATTTTCTTATTGTTGTGCTCATTTTCATGCAAGTTGGTACATAGTCGGTGCACATCTCACCAAGGTCCGTGCACGCTTGCCACCTCGCATTCTCAGGTCTATGCACGGTCTCATACTTGCATAATAAGTCAGTGCAGTTCATGCATACCACATACACATAGTCGGTACAATTTATAGCTCAGCATTCACGACAAGTCTGTGCATATATCTGCTTTGTTAACTTGAGTCCGTGCATACATAATCTCATGCTAAATCAAGTATGTGCCCACCTCATAACAAATTCAGTGCATAAGAGATTCATGCATCTTAGTCCATGAAATGTCTGTAGTCTGCATAGTCAGTGCATCCGTTAGTCTTGTGCTACAAATAAGTCTGTGCATATGCTAGTGTGACAGTATTGAACTCGTGCATATAATACCCTATGTCCATGTACATCTTTCGTGATTGAATGAAGTCTCTACATATTTTATACATAACTGAAAGACACTTATGCAACAGGTCAATAGCTCGTGTTCTTCGAGAAGGGCACGTGATCCAACGACAATCCTCCCTCAAAGATGCTGCCACGTGGACCCTGAAGCTTCCAGATTCTGACAAGTGCCGAGTGTCTCCTGAAGCTTCCAGGCCGGAGCGTTCCCTCCACACTCCTAGGGCTAGAGCTCGTCAACCTGACTTGATGGAGTATATATAGTCTGCTTCCTGCAATCAGAAGGACATCTCTCGAAAGTAGTAGAAGAAAAGGAGAAAGAGAGAGATCGAGAGCAACAAAGAAACGCAGAAGAAGAAGAAGAAGACAGGAAGAGAGAGAGATCGAGAGTTTGAGAAGAGAAGAAGAGAAGCTTCATCTGAAGATTAGTCCCTACTGGAATCTGGATCAAATCCAATCCAGTCAGCTCCTTGAGAGCCATATATGCGCTTTAGTGTTTTCAACTTTCAATTGTTGTCATTTCCCGTTTCTTGTTTTCCTTTTTATTGTTATTTCAAGCTGTTTGTCAGCAGAGCAAGCTGTGTTGCTCAGCTATAGCAGAGAGGATTCCTCTGGACGGGTTAAGCTGTAAGCCCCAGCGGTTGCAGATGTCACGCCCCGAGTGCGGAAGGAACCCGGGAAAAACGTGACGAATTTATATCCATCATGTCAATCAGAGCAAGTAGAATTTCGACATCAAAACAGAGTGCGCAATAAGACAAGAATTTTAAAACATAACCAAGTACTGATACCATTGATAACAACTTAATCCATTAAACAAAGTCACATAACTCCAAGACTTAACAATTCTAATCAGGCCCACAAGCCTTAAATGTTACAACTTTTGAAATAACAAAAGATCTAACGACAAGACTCCAAGGAATAAACTAAGGACGACTCGACACAATAAGGTGTAGTAGCATGACGCTTGAAGATTCTACACTCGTCACTCTTGCTCCTGCCCATCCGAGTCCGAGTCAGGGTCCGTATTACCTGAAAAGTTTGGGGAAAAGAACTTGATGAGCGAACGCTCAGTAGGAATTATATCTCAAGAACTAGCAAATTGGTTTAAGTAATTACCTTTTCCAAATGAAAATGCAAGTCTAGCATGTCAATCATGTAAAATAGAACGCTATGGAATTGAACATGATAACGAGAGGTAATAACATGTACTGTCGATCCAAGATAGGGAATTTCAAGTATTCAAGATTTCAAGTATTTGAACAAGTACCGAGTATATCAATAAAGTTTTTTCATGTCATGAGATAATGGCTATTAACAAGCAAGTACTTTGCCCATTTCGGGCCACGCAAGTCGTGTCAAGTCAATCAAGTCAAGCACGCGAGAGAGAGAGAGAGAGAGAGAGAGAGAGAGAGAGAGAGAGAGAGAGAGAGATAGTGGAGTGTCGTAGATTCAAGCAAGGGTGCAATGCCACACTGTGATCAATATAACTCCCATGGGCACAAGTACTTTCAGGTGCTCCTCCCAGGACCAGATCTATGCGCGGACATTGTTACATGTAATATCTAGACAACCACTTTAGTGATAGCCATGGAATTCCAAGAATAAACTCATGTAGGATATCAAGGTAGATTCGTGGATAGGTTCCACAGAATTCAAGGAAGAACATTAGATGGACAATGATAAAACCAACGAGAACCATAACATGTCGATAACCTGGGTAGAATCGGTACCTTAACTAGGTAGCCGTGATAACTTGAGTGGATGACTAAACCCGTCACCAATCAAGGGACATGAATCAAACTGAGAGATTGACCCCATCTATAAGGGACTCAATCCAAGACATCACCTAGTGGAATATCATCATTCCACCGGCTAGGATTATTCTCTCATGGACCAAGATGGCACCATGAGAGGGCTGGTTTACCACATGACGTGGTAATCAAAAAGGTACAAGGTGTTTAAGGTACAACTAGCTCAGTCGACCTTGTGGGAATCCAAGGCTACGAGAAGACTTATGGAGGTCCCAATGACTAACTTGCCAGTCCAAAGGAACGGAATGTCCAATGGAGGGCTTGTACGTCACCGAGAGTTAAAGGGTATTCGATAAAACACCGAAAAATGTGAGACTATACTCACGGACTGGAATATAGTGCCATATATATATATATATATATATATATATATATATATATATATATATATATATATATATATATATATATATATATATAAATCCATGGTTATAGGAAAACATGAAAAATCAAAAAATAGGGAATTGGTGCCTTAGCCAAAGTCACCAATTCAGTAAGTAGCGCCCTGGTCAGGGGCGCTATTTCACAAAATGAAGACTCTGTACTGAGTCGTCAATTTCAGTTTAGATATATGCATTAATATATATTCAGATTTTTTCAGGATTTTTTTTTATAGCGACTTGGTCACTGTCGCCTTCTATGCATATAGCGCCCTAGACAGGGTCGCCATTTTTAAATAAACGACGGGGTGAAAGTCGTCATTTTCCTTTTAATCAAATTTGGATTATGAACAGTAGAATTTTTATCGATATAAAAATTATATGACAACAAGTATATGGACAGGTCAAGAAAAATAGCAGGAACTCAAAACTATGATCATGCATTAAATCAGATAATTGGTTACATAGATATTAAAATTTTAACATGTGTAATTATTAAATCAAATGGGAATTGACGACCGCGCATGGGGTCGTCAAAAAGAAATAGCGCCCTAGGAAGGGTCGCTATTTACTGTAAAATTACAGAACTTCAACGGAACACAGCGATAACTATATGCATGGTATATATGATTTTAATCTATCATATTGGCTTCGTTACTTGAGAAAAAACATACAATCATGAATTAACTTTGTTTGGGCTACGTAACTTGAGAATACCTACCTTTAGGAAGATCGGAACGATGAACAGGATGAAGACTTTGTATGCTGTTACGGTACTCTATTTCAAACAGAGCAATCGTAGGAGGAAGAAGATGATGGAGGTTCCCCCTTCTGACATCTGCCAACAGGATGAAGAAGAGGAAGAAGAAGTGGAAGAAGCCTTCTTCACTTGTAATCACAGCAGGAGGAAGATGGACGCAGCAGGATGAAGACGCAGCAGGAGGAAGAAGCCCACCCTTCGAACGCAGCAATTAGCTTTGGTACGTTCGAGGGGGCATGCTTATATATAGGTGTATGGGGATTTCCATTGGTTTGAAGGCTAATAACGGAAGGTTTAATGACTACCCATGGTTTGCCAACACCCAACTATTTTAACAGTCGCTTACCCTAGTTGGTGTAAAAACCCTAAGGCGACATGCACGTCGGACATGCATATGGATTGGGCTTTTTGACATACATACTTCGTGGGTTGTTTGGTTTAAAAATGGGCAAAGCCTATATAAGTTTTTAGCCCATGCTTAATTGTAAGTGTTATGGCTTTATACAAGGGGTTGGTTTCTCATTATATATATATATATATATATATATATATGGGTTTTGGGCTTTCATTAGTTAATGGGTTCTTGTTTACATGTGTGTGTAAAATGTGTTAAAGCCCATAAAATGCATAAATATACATATGGCCTAATTATTTTTATCCTTTTCCCACATGTTTAATTCATTTAGAACATATTCATTCCTTATTTTTATTCGGGGTCTTACACCCTCCCCCACTTAAAAGAATTTGGTCCCCAAATTCAATTGCGTGAATGGAGACATGGTGGGTATATAGTACTTACGGTCTAGAATAATTTTGGATATCTCCTTCGCATAGCTTCCTCAATTTCTCATGTAGCTTCTTGTTCCAAGCATTTGTTCCACTGCACTTTTACCATGGGAATAGTCTTGTTTCTTAAGACTCGGACCTCTCGATCAAGAATCTTCACTGGCTTTTGTTCATAAGTGAGGTCCCTTTGAATCACTAAGTTACTATGATCAATGACGTGGAAAGGGTCGTGCACATATTTCTTTAGCATGGAAATGTGGAACACGTTGTGCACTTCTGACAGTTGTGGAGGCAAAGCGATGCGATAAGCTACCTCGCCAACTCTTTTCAGTACTTTGAATGGACCAATGAACCTTGGTGTAAGCTTGCCTTTAACTCCGAACCTTCTTATACCTCGACCGGGTGAGACCTTGAGGTAAACATGGTCTCCAACTTGGAACTCTAATTCCCTTCTTCTATTATCTGCATAAGATTTTTGCCTGGATTGTGCTACTTTGAGTCTCTCTCGGATAAGTTCAACCTTTTCTGTTGTGTTTCTTACCATATCTGGGCCTAGTAGTTGCTTCTCACAAACTTCATCCCAGCATATAGGAGATCGGCAACTCCTACTGTACAACGCTTCAAATGGAGCCATCTGTGTATTGGCTTGATAACTGTTGTTATATGCGAACTCGGCCAGGGGCAAATGATCATGCCAGCCTCCGCTAAAGTCAATAATACAAGCCTGTAACATGTCTTCAACTATTTGGTTTGTTCTCTCGGTCTGACCATCAGTCTAGGGATGGAAAGCAGTGCTGAAGTTGAGCTTCGTCCCCAAAGAGTGTTGTAGACTCTTCCAGAAATGAGAAGTGAAGCGAGGGTCTCGGTCAGACACGATCGATGTTGGGACTCCATGCAATCTTACGATCTCCTTAATATACAATGCGGCCAAAACATCAACCGACCATCGACTTTTAATTGGCAAGAAATGCGCCGATTTGGTCAGTCAGTCAATGATTACCCAAATACCGTCATGTCCGCCCCTAGATTTAGGCAATCCCATGATGAAATACATACCAATTCCTTCCCATTTCCATTTGGGAATATCAAGGAGGTGTAACTTTGCGGCGGGTCTTTGGTGTTCCGCTTTTACTTGTTGGCACGTGAGACAGCGAGACACAAAGTCTGCCACCTCCCTCTTCATGTTCGGCCACCAGAAAGTTCTTTTTAAATCTTTGTACATCTTAGTTGCTCCAGGATGAATGGTATACCTAGAGCGGTGAGCTTCATCTAGAATTTTCCTTTTCAACTCAAGACAGTTCGGGACACATGTCCTTTCCTGAAACATTAGTCTTCCATCAACTGCCAGCTTGAACCCGGTTCTTTGATCTAGTTTCTCCCTGATTTCAATCATTCCAGGATCTTCATCTTGTAACTTCTTGATTTCTGATAGCAAGTCCGGATGCACACTCATGTGAGAGAGAGTAATACACCCATCTTTTTGGTCCGTGCTTATATTTAATCTGGATAATTCCTCTAATAGTTTCCATTCCCGTATCATATAGCTGGCTATAAGGGCTCTCGGCTTTCGACTCAAGGCATCAGCTACCGAATTCCCTTTACCGGGGTGATACTGAAAAGTGAAATCGAAGTCTTTTAAATATTCCAGCCATCGACGTTGCCTCATATTAAGCTTCTTCTGAGAGAATAGATATTTGAGGCTCTTATGATCGGAGAACACTGTGAATTGCTCTCCGTAGAGATAGTGTCTCCAGATCTTTAGTGCAAATACTACCGCGGCCAACTCCAAGTCATGCACCGGGTAGTTTTCTTCATTCTTCTTCAACTGCCTAGAAGAGTATGCAATAACTCTTCCCTGTTGCATTAATACACAACCGAGGCCAATACCGGAAGCATCGGTATATACCTCGTACTTCTCTCCTTCAATAGGAAGGGCCAAGACCAGAGCAGTGGTCAAATGGTCCTTCAATGTGTGGAAGCTTCATTCACATTCCTCATTCCACTAGTATGGCACTTCCTTGTGGGTCAGCCTGGTGAGTGGTACGGCAATCTTCGAGAAATTTTTAATAAAACGCCGATAATAACCAGCAAGGCCAAGGAAACTCCTAATTTCTGTTACATTTGTCGGTTGTTCCCAGTTCTTTACCGCTTCGACCTTTGCGGGGTCCACTGAGATTCCATCCTTTGAAATTACGTGTCCTAAGAAGGACACTTCTTCCAGCCAAAACTCGCATTTGCTAAATTTGGCATATAATTGATTGTCCCTCAATATTTACAGTGTTATCCTCAAATGTTCTTCGTGCTCCTTCTCCGACTTTGAATATATCAAAATATCATCAATGAATACCACTATGAATTTGTCCAGGTGTGGTCTAAAGATACTATTCATCAGCTGCATAAAAGCTGTAGGGGCATTCGTTAGTCCAAATGGCATAACAGTAAATTCATAGTGCCCGTACCTACTTCGGAATGCAGTTTTGTGAATATCCTCGTCCTTGATCCTCAATTGGTGATAACCCGATCGAAGGTCAATTTTTGAGAAATGCTTTGCTCCAGAAATCTGATCGAAGAGTTCATCAATCCTCGGCAGTGGATATTTATTCTTGATGGCGAGGTGGTTCAGCTGCCGATAATCGATGCACAGCCTCATCGATCCATCCTTCTTCTTGACGAATAATACTGGTGCTCCCCATGGGGAAGTACTTGGTCTAATGAAACCCTTCTTCAATAATTCCATCAGCTGCTCCTTTAATTCCTTTAATTCTGCGGGGGACATTATGTAGGGTGCCCTGGATATAGGTCCGGCACCAGGAACAAGGTCTATGGTGAAAGAGACTTCCCTCTCTGGTGGCAAACCAGGTAAATCTTCCGAGAAAACATCGGGAAACTCCTGAGCTACTTGAATGTCTTCTAATCTGGCCACCTTAGCTTCCGTGGCAGTTACAAATGCTAAGAATGCCTCGCATCCTTTGTTGATAAGCTTATGGGCTCGAAGAGCAGAGATGACTGGTGATCTCTTCCGGGGAGTAATGTAAGTTAACTCCGGGTAATCCACAAAAGTTACTTTCCCATTTCGGCAGTCTATCGTTGCCTGATGGGTAGATAGCCAATCGGCACCTAAAATGACATCATACCCTTGTACGTCTAAACATATCATGTCGGTAGGTAGATTGTGGCCTTTAACCATGACTTTACAGTTTGGGTAATGGAAAGTGACATCAGACTCATTCCCTAACGGGGTAGAAATCACTAAGTCTATCCATTCAAGTTCCATAGAGAATGAAGCAGCAAATTTATTTGAAACAAAAGAATGTGTGGCGCCAGTATCAAACAGTACTTGAGCAGATTTAGAGCAGACAGACAAAATACCTTCCACCAACCCACCCTCGGTTGGTTCCGTCTCTTGGAGAGCTTGTAGTCATCCTTGCTTCTTTACCGGACGCTTCTCTTCCTTTGTCTCTGGCTCACTTTGCTTGTTCATCATTGGACAGTCAGGAATACGGTGTTCCTGACTCCCACAACGAAGGCATGCTCCGAGCCTTCTCCAGCATTCCGTAGCCTGATGACCCGACTTGTCACAATATTTACAATTCTCCTTTGGCGGTGCCATGATGGAGAAAGGTTTGTTATTGCCCTTCTTGAATTTCTTCTCCTTGGAGGGTTCGCCTCCATTATTGGTCCGCTTCTTGAAAGAAGGTTTAAAAGTATTGGGGCTCGTGACATTCTCCCTTTTATCCTTACCACGGATTTTGTCAGACAACTCTGTGGCATCTTCTAGCAGCTGGGAACGACGCACCATCTCCGAGTACACTTGGATATCCAAGGGAGCGAGCTGAGTGGTATATTGGTGTCGTAACCCATTCAAGAACCTTCTTGCCTTCATCTTTTCCGTGCATACTAAGTGTGTTGCATATCTAGATAACCTGGAGAACTGGGCTTCGTAGTCGGCCACCGACAAGGATCGTTGCTTCAAGGTAGCAAATTCCGTGGCCTTTTTCTCCTGAACACGGTCGGAGAAATACTTGCTATTGAAGTGCTCGACAAATTCGACCCAAGTAACATGATCTTCGAGCAAGGTGGCCTCGACGGACTCCCACCAAGCACGGGCGTCCCGTTCCAGTTGGAACGTGGCCAGAAGCACCTTTTCACCATCCGTGCATTGCATGACGCGGAAGATTCGCTCGATCTCCTTTATCCAATTCTCCGCATCCTCGGGGTTCGATGAACCTGCAAATCTCGGAGGGTTGAGATTTATAAAACTCCGATGGAGGTCGCCAGCTCCAAGATGTGCCCCACCTTGAGCCACCTGTTGTAAGGCCTGGGTCAGGCCCTGAATAGTTCGTTGCATCTCACGCCATTGTGCGCGTTCAGCAGCCATAGTCCTACAAGGAGTTAACCTTAATTAGTTTCATGTTGAAATTTGTAGTCGGATGCCCTACAAGGACTTATACCCACGGCACTACCCCTCCTCACAGTTTGGGGATAGACCTAACCTTGGACTTGGGTTTCCTAGGAATTTGAAATCCTAGGCTCTGATACCACAAAAACTGTCACGCCCCGAGCGCGGAAGGAACCCAGGAAAAACGTGATGAGTTTATATCAATCATGTCAATCAGAGCAAGTAGAATTTTGACATCAAAATAGAGTGTGCAATAAGACAAGAATTTTAAAACATAACCAAGTACTGATACCATTGATAACAACTTAATCCATTAAACAAAGTCACATAACTCCAAGACATAACAATTCTAATCAGGCCCACAAGCCTTAAATGTTACAACTTTTGAAATAACAAAAGATCTAACGACAAGACTCCAAGGAATAAACTAAGGACGACTCGACACGATAAGGTGTAGAGCATGACGCTTGCAGATTCTACGCTCGTCACTCTTGCTCCTGCCCATCCGAGTCCGAGTCAGGGTCCGTATTACCTGAAAAGTTTGGGGAAAAGAACTTGATGAGCGAACGCTCAGTAGGAATTATATCTCAAGAACTAGCAAATTGGTTTAAGTAATTACCTTTTCCAAATGAAAATGCAAGTCTAGCATGTCAATCATGTAAAATAGAACACTATGGAATTGAACATGATAACGAGAGGAAATAACATGTACTGTCGATCCAAGATAGGGAATTTCAAGTATTTGAACAAGTACCGAGTATATCAATAAAGTTTTTTCATGTCATGAGATAATGGCTATTAACAAGCAAGTACTTTGCCCATTTCGGGCCACGCAAGTCGTGTCAAGTCAATCAAGTCAAGCACGCGAGAGAGAGAGAGAGAGAGAGAGAGAGAGAGAGAGAGAGAGAGAGAGAGATAGTGGAGTGTCGTAGATTCAAGCAAGTACTCCGGTGCAATGCCACACCGTGACCAATATAACTCCCATTGGCATAAGTACTTTCGGGTGCTCCTCCTAGGACCAGATCGGGCCCTATATGCGCGGACATTGTTACATGTAATATCTAGACAACCACTTTAGTGATAGCCATGGAATTCCAAGAACAAACTCATGTAGGATATCAATGTAGATTTGTGGATAGGTTCCACAGAATTCAACGAAGAACATTAGATGGACAATGATAAAACCAACGAGAACCATAACATGTCGATAACCTGGGTAGAATCGGTACCTTAACTAGGTAGCCGTGATAACTTGAGTGGATGACTAAACCCGTCACCAATCAAGGGACATGAATCAAGCTGAGAGATTGACCCCATCTATAAGGGACTCAATCCAAGACATCGCCTAGTGGAATATCATCACTCCACCGGCTAGGATTATTCTCTCATGGACCAAGATGGCACCATGAGAGGGCCGGTTTACCACATGACGTGGTAATCAAAAAGGTACAAGGTGTTTAAGGTACAACCAGCTCAGTCAGCCTTGAGGGAATCCAAGACTACGAGGAGACTTACGGAGGTCCCAATGTCTAACTTGCCAGTCCAAAGGAACGGAATATCCAATGGAGGGCTTGTACGTCACCGAGAGTTGAAGGGTAATCGATAAAACACCGAAAAATGTGGGACTATACTCACGGACTGGAATATAGTGCCATATATATATATATATATATATAAATCCACGGTTACAGGAAAACATGAAAAATCAGAAAACAGGGAATTGGTGCCTTAGCCAAAGTCACCAATTCAGTAAGTAGCGCCCTGGTCAGGGGCGCTATTTCACAAAATGAAGACTCTGTACTGAGTCGTCAATTTCAGTTTAGATATATGCATTAATATATATTCAGATTTTTTCAGGATTTTTTTTAATAGCGACTTGGTCACCGTCGCCTTCTATGCATATAGTGTTGCGTACGAACTGAATAGATCTAGAGGGGGGTGAATAGATCTAGCCCCCTTTTCTATTTATAAATCAAAGATCGACTGGACCTTAAGCAAACTATGGGTTGCAAAGATAAAACTGATAACTACAGCGACAGCAAGCAATAAGAAGAGCACACACCACAAGCAAAACCACAAGACAGGATTTTTAGGTGGTTCAGTCTCTTCCCGAGACTTACGTCCACCCCTCGCTCAACTTGAGCAAGGCTTCACTAAATGAGAACTCCTGATCTCAACCAACACACCGCTGATACACAGCTTCTTCCCGCTGACACACAGCTTGTACCCGCTGCCTCACAGCTTGACACTTGATGTAATGAAAAGAACAAAAGATGCAACAGGACTGAACAAGAGCTTTTGAATCAAAGAAAAAGAGTTCAGCCTGGGACTGCAGGTAACAGGAATAGACTCCCTGTGGAACTTCCATACGATTGCCTTCAGCTGCGACGCTGCTGGAGTCTTGCTTGCCTTGAGTCAGTCTTCCTTCTGCAGCAATGAAGATGCCTTCGGTCTTGTGCAGTCTTTGTGGTTTCTGAAGAGCCACTCCTTCTTTCCTCTTTCAGAGTATCTTCGTGGGTGTATTCTTTCTTTTTCTTCTACTCTGTGTTCCACTCCCCGCTCTCTGTCATCTTTACCTTTTGTACCAGTTCATTTCAAAGCATAGGCTTTTCCCGCGCAGATTCGTAATTGAGCGCACATCCATTGGATTATCAGCTAGAAAACAGGGAGAAGATTTACCCGAAAGATTTGAATAAGTTTGACTGGTTCTTTCCAAGATTCTCTCCTTAAATCTAGTGCGGAATCTTATCATCTGAACCACCCAACAACCTGCAGCAACAACCTGCAGGTTTCTAGGAACAGAAACTGAATTCAGTTGAGTTTCGGTTCTGGACGTTGTATCGCTTGTGGTCGACAATGACCCTGTCGCTGGTCGACAAGAAGCAATGTCCAGATGACTGGTAGTTCAGGCTGATGCTCTGTCTGTTCCGTGGTCGACAACGAGCAGGGCTTTGGTCGACAACCAAAGCACGTACAGAAGGAGAATGACTTGAACTGTGTTTGGTTGGATTCGTTGGTCGACAATGATCACTTCACTGGTCGACAAGCAACCTTTGACACTTCTTCTGATTTGTTGATTTCACTTGTACTTCAGTATACCTGAAATTACTTGAACTATCAGAAGTGACTTGAACTATCAGATTTGCATTGAATTAGTTAAACACATCTTTTGTCATCATCAAATTGTCATGAGTTCATTACTTTACATTGAAGGAGCAATTAAACATATCCTTTGTCATCATCAAAACTAAGGGATGCACAACATTCTCCCCCTTTTTGATGATGACAACCATGAGTCATTGTGACAATCAACAGATTATAAAATTCATTTGATATTTCATTCAAGACTATCATAACACAGATTTTAGCCAGACAATTCATTTGATGTGCCGTTTGATGTGCCTTACAAAAGCATCATAACACTAGTTACATGAAAGACTCAAAAAGGAGAAAGACACATAGTGACACATAGTCTTGACCTCTAGACACACCTAGACACACAATGACACATAAGACCCTATCTCCCCCTTTGTCAACAACAAAAAGAGGAGTATGTAGATTATCACTCTGAGGAGGACGAAGAACTCTCGGGCTTCACTTGCTCTGCCATCCGATCGAGCTTGTCAACGATGTGGGCATAAGACAGCCTTAGCTTCTGGATCTCTGATATAGTATCATGGTGATACTGTTTACTCTGCTGGGTGGTGAACTCAATGCGAGTGCCCATTTCTGCTGACACTTCAGCTAAAGTACCAACCAGTCTGTTAAACCGAGAGCTAGCATGTTCTGAGTGATCCTGTTGTTTTATGAACCTGGTCTCCATCTGCTGTTCTAGTCTCTGAACGCGCAGCTCCAAGCGCCCGGTGGCAGCATTCATACTCTCTTGAAAGGATTGGAATTGAGTGGTGAGAGAGGACAGCTGAGATGCTATCTGGAGAAGCACTCCTTGAGACTCAGTGGTGGAGGTGAAAGGAGGTGGTGGAGCAGAAGTAGACGGAGCGGAGGTAAATGGAACAGAAGTAGCTGGAACATGAGTGGCTGCAGTGCCTGGTTGCCATGGCACTATGACGAGTGAAGGTGAAGGATGGGTAGCAGTGGTTGTAGTAGTGGGAGTGTGAGTAGGAATCACCACAGTAGGAGGGGTTACAGCAGGGCTGACATGAATTGGTGTCTGTGGTGGAGAAGAGGGTGGCAACGGTGCTTTGGATTTACCCTTGGATGGTAGGGTGCGCTGGACTTGATCTCCTACCTTCTTATAGCCCAAAAAGGTGGTCACGTAATGAAAAGAGTATACGTGCCATTTGGGAATGACAACACGCTGAGCGTGAGGAATGGGTATATTTGCTGTTTCTAGAATGGCAGTTATGTGGGCAGCATAAGGAAGAGAGTTTAGAGGATAATGCAAAATGGTGTGGAACGTGTTCAGCATGAGCTTGGGAAGGTGAATGAGTTGGCGAGTGATGAGGCCATGGAGAAGAAATAAGTGAAGGCGACTTACATGTTCCCTGGCGCCTCCTCTCGGTTGGATTATGGTAGTAAGAAGATGATGGAGTAATCGATGAAGAGGAGGGAAGGTGTTGGCATTGATGGATTTTGGAAGGACCTCAGGGGCTAGTTGGCCAGTGACCACGGCATATGCTGATCTGAAGTCAAAGTCCTCAGGATTGAAGACAGCACCATGTCTGGAAATTTTCAGCGCCTTGTGGAGGAGCTTGACGTCGAGGCTGACGACGACCCTTTGAACTACTGTATAGACCTGGCCATCCACTACTTGCAGGTTGTGGTAGAATTCTTGCACAAGCTGTGGGGAATACTGAGTATGTGCGGAGACAAACTCTGTCCAGCCTTGGGCGTCCAAAACTTCCAGCAACTCTGGGAACATCTCCATCAGCCGCTGATCGGAAATATCTACTCTTCTTGGCGGCATGATGTTCCGAGGCTTGAGAACTCCAGAGACTGGATGGACGTTGGGTACTTCTGAAGCTGCCATCTTTCCGCCCGATTCAGTCGTATTATCCGTTGTCGACCTCCGAGGGGTCGATGGCGGACCCTGCGTGGCCTTCTGCTTGGAACGCTTGGACGGCTTTGATGCTTCGGCAGGGGCCTCATCCCTTGCTCTCTTGGAGGACCTCATGATGGAAGGATGCGAAAGAGGGATGCACAAGGGAGCGGAAGGGAACTGGAAACGGAAGAGTACCGTGAAAGGTGAAAACGGTGAAGTAGCAAGGTGGTGAATAACTAGGGACCCAGTCTGTTCAATTTATAGGGGCAGGATATCAGTGGATAAGTCCTGGGTCATAAATCCTAGGGTTTGTGGAACCAGCGCGATGATGAAAACGAAGGGACAGGATTAAATCAGCCGAATTAAATTTGGGGAATTTATTAAAGTGTACGCCTTTTCCTTAATGAAGCATTTATTTAACCTATCCACCCTTAGCAGAGACCACCTTGTAAACAAGTAGAGTGGGCCTAGTGGTTCACTTGAATTTGAAAGTATTGCACCAATAAGCTTACGCCCCATATCTAATTTCCTCCACATGACTTCTTAAACTTATAATAGATTTCATGAGATGATTTTAATAGCTGTGCTTGCTGAACAGTGTTTTCAACTTTTCTTTGCATGCCATGCCTTTGGTCAACCATTTTCCTCTGCCTTTTAGTTTTTCCTTTTGGAATCATTTTGAAAGCTGTGGTCAGGTTTATCACATGCTTTTCTACACGAGGAAACACGCTTTTTACACGCCAAAAACCTCGGCTACTTAGCATGCCTAACCATTCCACTTTTAACTGGGACACACCTTTTATCCGTGAGGATATACGTTTATCAGACGCCAATATCCCCAGTTACTCAGTATGCCCAATCTCAATAATTTTTGATAGTAGCAGAGATAGATTGATTCTTCATGACACACATGCCTCTCACTTATTTTTCATCCATTTTTTTTTAAAATGGGAGGCAGTAGTTTCTCAGAATCCAATCCATTGCTCTACCATGAAGATAGAGTTATGGCGTATTCCACGTGCATTCATGCTATATTTTTGGATTTATATTAACTGTTCAGCACGGGCACAGGTAGAGAAACCGACTTACTACTAAAAATCATAAGTCTTCAAAATCATGTGACAGAATCATAGTTATGGTTTGAAATTATTGAAGTAGTACAATCCAAATTCTCATTACTACACTCAACCTCTACTCTTATTGATTACATTGGTGATTTTATTGGAAGATATGGTTAGGTTATTCAATGTTTTATCAAGGAATGAGTTTACACTTTTTCTCCCCCTCAATTTGAGAATCCATGATAAAATAAAAAATAATGTTGGCCAGGATGAGATAGAAAGACACAGGGAATGGAACGTATGGATGATGATGAGTGAGTGAAGATGAATCTGAGCCCAAACAGTTTAAACAGTCCAGAAGATTCCCTACCAGAACTAGTGTCAACCAGGAGCCTGTCTAAAGTGGACATTTGCTTCCTTACAGATCCATTGTCGACCATGGAGCTGTCTCTGGTCGACATCTGCGTAGTCACAGAACCAAACAGTTTCCTGTCTTGATGCCTTGGTCGACCAATGCCCTGTCGTTGGTCGACCACCAGAGCTAACCAGTAGCAGTGCCAGGAATTTGCAGAATGTTGCTTGAGTAACAGCCGACACCAGAGCTTCCAAACACAACCAGTACCAGAGATCTAACTGACATATCTAATTACAGAAATGACAGAAAGCTATACAGAGCATATCAATATTTCAAGAATTTTCAGATGATATTCTGCATAACCCCAACTCCCTTCTTAAAGTGGAGAATCTGTCATTGTTAAGGGGTTTAGTGAAAATGTCTGCCAGTTGTTTTTCAGTTTCCACAAATTGAAGCATGAAATTTCCTTTGGAGACTTCATCTCTCAAAAAGTGATGACGGATCTCAATGTGTTTTGTCCTAGAGTGTTGAATGGGGTTTTTAGACAAGTTAATAGCACTAGTGTTGTCACATAAAATGGGTGCACAACCAAGATCTACATTGTAGTCTTGGAGTTGATGTTTTATCCAAAGAACTTGTGTACCACAACTCCCTACTGCGACATACTCAGCCTCAGCAGTGGAGAGTGCTACAGAATGTTGCTTTTTAGAAGCCCATGAAATTAAACACCCACCTAGGAATTGACAATAACCACTAGTACTTTTCCTATCAATTTTGCAACCAGCATAATCAGCATCCGAATATGAAATCAGATCTAGTTTGCAGTGAGTAGGATACCACAACCCCAATTCGTGGGTGCCTGCAAGGTATCGGAAGATACGCTTGACAGCACCTAAATGTGATTCCCTAGGACTAGACTGATATCTAGCACACATGCATACACTAAACTGAATATCTGGCCTTGATGCAGTTAAGTATAGCAGGGATCCGATCATACCTCTGTATTTCTTGGCATCTACCATGTTACCTTTTACATCTGCTTCCAAAGTTGCATTTGTGCCCATGGGTGACTCGATTGGCTTGCAGCTTTCCATGCCAAATTTCTTCAGCATCTCTTTTATGTACTTGGATTGATTTATAAAGTATCCTTCTCTGCATTGTGAGATCTGCAATCCAAGAAAGAATTGTAAATCACCCATTAGGCTCATTTCAAACTCACTGGTCATTAAATTTGCAAATTCAGTACACAAAGAGGTTTCAGTAGATCCAAACACAATATCATCCACATAGATTTGTACAATCAGTATATCCTTACCTTGGGTCTTGGAAAATAATGTTTGATCAATTTTACCTCTTGTATATCCCTTTTTAGTGAGGAAGGAGCTCAACCTTTCGTACCAAGCCCGAGGAGCCTGCTTTAATCCATACAAAGCTTTATGCAATTTGAAAACATGATTAGTAAGTTCATCATTTTCAAAACCAGGGGGTTGTTCCACATAGACCTCTTCTTTTATAATACCATTTAGAAATGCACTTTTTACATCCATTTGTTGTAGTTTAATTCCATGAGATGCTGCAAAGGCTAACAATATCCTGATGGCTTCTAATCTAGCAACTGGAGCATATGATTCTTCAAAGTCAACCCCAAATTCCTGGTTGTACCCTTTAGCCACCAGCCGAGCCTTATTTCTCATCACAACCCCTTCTTCACTTAGCTTGTTTTATAGACCCATTTGGTTCTAATAACGGGGTGAGATGAGGGTCTAGGGACAAGGCTCCACACCTGATTTCTTTCAAACTGATTTAGTTCTTCATGCATAGCATTTATCCATGATTCATCCTTTAAGGCTTCCTCTACAGATTTGGGCTCTATTTGGGACACAAGGGCAAGTTGATCTAGTTCATTAATGGCCTTGAGCTGAGATCTAGTCTTCCTAGGATCATGAATTCCACCAATAATGTTATCCAAGGGATGATCTCTAAGAAGTCTTAAGTTTTCAAGATTGTTACCTGAGTTGACCTCTCCTTCGGTTTGATCATTAGAATTACCTTGATTTCTTTCTTGATTCAGTTCTTCTTCATTCTCCATCGGTTTTTCTTTGCCATCCAGAAATTCCCCATCTTCTTCTTCCTTGCTGACCTGTTCGTTTTTGCCAAAATCATTAATTTCATCAAATGAAATATGAGGGGATTCTTCAACTACTTGATCTTTGGTGTTAAATACCCTATAGGCTCTTGATCGGTCAGAATAGCCCAAGAATATTCCTGAGTCACTCTTAGGTTCAAATTTGTCCAAGACTTTCTTATCATTGTTATGAATGAAACATCTTGCACCAAAGATTCTAAAATGAGCTAGGGATGGTTTTTTACCTTTGAACATTTCATATGGAGTTTTTACACTAGACGGTCTTACCATTGCCCGGTTTACAATGTAGCATGCTGTGTTGACCGCCTCTGCCCAAAATCTTCTTGGAAGATTGGCTTCTACCAACAAGGTTCTGGCCATCTCGACAAGAGTGCGATTCCTTCTCTCTACAACCCCATTTTGCTCCGGTGTCCTTGGTGAGGAGAATCTGTGGGTTATGCCCTTGTTTCTGCAGAATACATCAAATCAGAATTTTCAAATTCCCCCCCATGGTCAGATATGATTGAACACACTTTGGACTTACCATCCTACTTCATTCTTTTGTAAAATTCCTGAAACTCATAAAAAGCATCACTTTTATGTGATAAGAACATTACCCATGTAAATCTGGAAAAGTCATCAACTAGAACATAACCATATTTCTTACCACTAAGACTAGCAGTTCTTGTTGGGCCAAAAAGGTCCATGTGCACAAGTTCTAGGGGTCTTGATGACTGACTTTCAGTTCTACCTTTGAATGATTTTCTTGTTTGCTTTCCTTGGGTACATGCTTCACATACTTTGACATTTTGAGCAAACGAAATTTCAGGCATACCAAGAACCATTTTATTTTTCACAAGTTTGTGCAACACCCTATAGCTAACATGCCCTAGTCTTCGGTGCCACAACCAGGTCAAGTCCTCCTTCTTGGCGGTTAGGCACAAGTTGGAGTGGGCTGGATCATCCAAGTCTATCATGTAGACATTATTTACCCTCTTGCCCATAAACTTGACTGCTTCTAAATTTGGCTCAATAATTCTGCAGATCTTGGAGTCGAACACCACTTTATGGCCTTTTTCACATAATTGACTGATGCTCAATAAGTTATATTCCAGTCCATCCACTAATAATACATTTTCAATGCAGCTTGAGGGTTTCTTACCTATCTCACCTATCCCAATGATTTTGCCTTTGTTATTTCCTCCAAACGTCACATATCCTCCATCTTTTGCGCTCAGCTGGGAGTACTTGGTCTTGTCTCCCGTCATGTGTCTTGAGCAACCACTATCTAAATACCACTTGTTGTGCATGGCTGCCAGACATTCCTGCATCACAAATTACACAGAAACTTTTGGACCCAAATGGTACCCGGGTCCAAGATAGCTTGTGAAATCATGAAACTGCTGTAACAACACCTTGGGAACCCAAATTTTGTTAGAACAGTTTGTCTTTTCATTTCTGAACTTGTTCAGGTTGTGTCTATTCTGAGTCCACTCTCTTAAGTTCCAATTTCCATTCTGTTTCAGCTGAGAGAATTTGTGGGTTCTGTTTGCGTGTCTGGTCATGGTCGACATCTGGTAAGTCTGTGGTCGACCATAGTTTCTCCAGATACCAGTATCTGTTCTGGTTGAGCCTCTGGTCGACAGAGGAGGGGTCTGTTGTCGACCAGCTTGTTTCCAGACACCTTGTTTTACAGGTTTGTGTTTATTAACATGATTTAATGCTTTGTTTGTCTGGTTACTTCTGTGAATTTGAACTTCTCGTCTGATATGACTGTTGTTTTTAAACTGATGTGGATTATCCATTTTCCCTTTAGAATTCCTCTCTTCCAAGGTGACATTAATCTGTTTAGAGGAGCTTTCAGCTATATCCTTTTGTTTGTTTTGATATAAGTTTATCAAGGGGCCTTTTCCTTTAGAGTCAGCTATTTCATTTAACGTTTTTATTTGGAATTCCTTTTTAGCCGTTGGGTTGTACCCTAACCCCTCTTTCTGAAAATTTACTTTTATTCCCAACACAGCGTTCAAGTTTTCTTGACCCTTAGTCATTTTTTCCAATGTTTCCTGTTTGTTTTTCAGTTCACTTTGGATTCTTTCTATTTCTTTCAGAAGTTGACTGTTTTCTTCCTTGAGTGAGTTGTTTCTTTCTTGAGTTAGCTTAGTTTCCTGTTCATATTCTTGAGTCTTTAATTTTAACTCGTCAATTGTGTTTTTCAGTACTTCATTTTCTTCTAATAGCCCTTTGACGTTTTCTTCATCTATCTCACGTTGATTCAGTTTATTTTGCAAGGTGGTGATCTCCAATTCTAGTTCAGTTCTGTTGGCAATTGAGTTGCTGTCATTATTGAACTGATTAACCTTCTTCTTCAAACTTTTATTTTCCCTTCTTATTCTTTCATATGTATCAAGTAAATCTGAATAGGCTTCTTCCCAATCTGAGCTAGAAAAGTCTTGAAAAGGGGAGGTTACCTCAAGATCGTTGCTGTCTCCTTTGGCCATTAGACATGTGTTTCCTTCTTCTTCCTCGGAAGTTGTTTCCTCTTCGCTGCTTTCTTCCTCCTCGCTCCATGTGCTGATCATTGCCTTTGGTTTCTTGTTTTTCCATTTGAAGCTTGATTTCTTAGGAGCCTCTGGACATTCAGCCTTCATGTGTCCTGGTTTTCTACAGTTGTAGCAGACAAGTTTGTTAGATGAGGCTTTAGTTTTGTCAGACTTAAACTGGGGTGACCTTCTTACCATGCCCTTCGGATTTCTAAATCCCTTACCTTCCTTCCGCAGAAACTTTCTGAACTTTCTTGTTAGCATGGCAAGCTCACCAGTTTCCTCACCTGTGCTAGATGAGTCATCAGTGTCAGATAATTCAGAGGTGCCTATTTTAGTTTTCAGAGCTAGCTGTTTCTTTTTCTTGCCCTCGTCTTCCTTTCTTTTTAGATTGACCTCATAGGCCATTAGGGAACCTACTAGTTCATCCACAGTCATAGTAGTGAGGTTCTTTGAGTCCTCAATGACTGTGGCCTTGGTATGCCACATAGGTGTGAGGGACCTTAAGATTTTCCTCACTAGCTCCTGCTCCTTGTAGGTTTTCCCTAGACTCTTTAAGCTATTTGTTAGTTGCACTGGTCTAGCATACATCTCAGAGATATTTTTGTCAGTTTTCATTCTGAACATTTCATATTTTGAGACTAACATATTTGCTCTTGACTCCCCTACCTCTGACGTACCTTCATAGATGACTTCGAGTCGATCCCACATCTCCTTGGCTGTTGCACATTGTGAGACTCTTGAGAACTCCGTGGGATGAAGTGCGCATTGCATTATGTTCATAGCTCCCCAGTTGATGGTTGATTTTCTGACCTGTTCTCTGGTCCAGGTATCCTCATCTTCGGGCAGATCATAGGGTCCGCGGCTCACTACTCTCCACATCTCATGATCTTGTGCTCTCAAGAACACCTGCATACGATTTTTCCAGTATGAGTAATCATTTCCATCAAAGTATGGTGGTCTAGTCACTGAGTGTCCCTCAGCCATTAGACTTCTAGAGTTCAGTCCGCTAGGTCTCTCCTGGTTGTTAGACCACATTTGCGGAGAGTCTAGCTCTGATACCACGTGTTACGTACGGACTGAATAGATCTAGAGGGGGGTGAATAGATCTAGCCCCTTTTTCTATTTATAAACCAAAGATCGACTAGACCTTAAGCAAACTATGGGTTGCAAAGATAAAACTGATAACTACAGCGACAGCAAGCAATAAGAAGAGCACACACCACAAGCAAAACCACAAGACAGGATTTTTAGGTGGTTCAGTCTCTTCCCGAGACTTACGTCCACCCCTCGCTCAACTTGAGCAAGGCTTCACTAAATGAGAACTCCTGATCTCAACCAACACACCGCTGATACACAGCTTCTTCCCACTGACACACAGCTTGTACCCGCTGCCTCACAACTTGACACATGATGTAATGAAAAGAACAAAAGATGCAACAGGACTGAACAAGAGCTTTTGAATCAAAGAAAAAGAGTTCAGCCTGGGACTGCAGGTAACAGGAATAGACTCCCTGTTGTAGACACGCCAAAATTGACGTTATGTTGATCAAATCTCATGTCATTATATAAACGCCCCAAGTGGACTTCAATATTCCTATAAAATGAAGTTTTTCTTTTTTTGTGAGTTTTATGCATTTTTCCTGCATTTTCGTGATTCACGACCTGAAGAAGGGCGTTATTTTCAAAGTAGCAACCTGTCATAGGGCGTTTTCAAAAGAAGAGACGACCATAAGTGAGGGCGTCCATTCCTGGTATTATCCGTTAATTTCTGGAATTATCTACTTTCAAAATAAAAAGTATTTTGTGAGTAACGTCCTTCCTCAGGGCGTGCTTTTAAAGAAACGTCTCTTCATCAGGCGTGTCCCCATAATTTTCAAACAAAAAAAAAAGTTTTATTTCCAAAATTAAATCCAGGAAGAAACGCCCTTTCCCAGGTCGTGTTTCAAGAAACATCTCTGTGAAGGTCGTCAATTCATCATTTGACGCCCTGTCCTAAGTCGTGTTTCACTCCAGAGTCCTTCCTTTTTCCATCTTTCCCTCACAGTTCCCTACTATCAATTGGTCTCTTACTCGATCTCGATCCTTCCTTGGATGCCTCATTACCCGTTCTTATCTTACCTTGTTTGATCACATCCGATTGAACATTATATAAGAGGTTCCATATCGATCATTTGGAAGGTTGAACGCTTTGAACCCAGAACATCTCGATTGCAAGCAGAGCATTCTTCCTCCTGTGCTTCCTCCTGCTGCTACTGCTTCCACTGCTTCCACGGCATCCGGGTGTTCCACTGCATCATGCTGCTACTGCTTCCACTCCATCCCTCCGCATCCTGGTGTCCTCTGCATCCAATCGGGCTTCATCCGTTCCTCTGCATCCGTTCAACACCTTCACAGTTTCCCTCTACTCTCGTCAGGGAGAGCAGAGCTATACTGTGCTTATTTCATTTGTGTTCTAAGCATATCATCATCACTGTCATCCCATCATTAGTTTTCTTATTGCACTAAGTATCAACATATCATATCCTTTCCCTAGTTCTCTTCTAGGGGTTTTAAAAAAAAAACAAAAAAAGTGGTGCGCACGTTGATGTCTTTTCATCATTTCATGTTAGTTTTGGATTGATACTATAGCACTTTGGCTGATCCCTCTCTCTTTTGCTTGTTTTCATTGTCTTTTTACAAGGTAATCAACTAAGAAGACCCACTTCATCGGCCGGCCGATTGAAGTTGGAGGAGGAAATCCACATCCATCTCGCATCCCAATTTCCACCAAGTACACGCGATCTCCTTTTCTTCTTATTGAGGTAACCCCTCTGGCGATCACAACTCCCCTTAGCACCTCGTGCTTTATTTGATTTATCATCATCTCCCTTCTTATATTTATTATTTTTTTAATCATGTTATCATCATTATTTCACTTGATATCATCATTATTGTTGTGATTTGGATATATATATATGATTTAATCATCTGTTATGTCCATCTACAAATTGGCGATCACGGTGGGACCTCCACTGTTTTCTTTTTGATTACCATCTCCATTGGCACCCTCGCGTGCCCTTTCCCCTTGGCACCCTCGCGTGCCCTTTCCCCTTGGCACCCTCGTGTGCCCTTTCCCCTTGGTACCCTCGGTACCCTTTCCTTTGTGCCCCTCGGGCACCCCCCACTGTGCACACTGCACACTCCGGGATCAGCCAGTTAGTGTTTGGATATCTCTCAGAATTAACGCCTTCCACAAGGGCGTGTTTTGATTTCACGCCCTTCTGAAGGGCGTGTTTTAGTTGATTAACGCCTCTTTGAGTGGGCGTCTTTTGCATATCTCCTGTTGCTCTGCCGCTTAATTATTTTATCTGAGGATTCACGCCTACCCCAGGGCGTGTTATTTATTATTAGCGCCTGTCATCAGGGCGCTTTATTCATTTCTCCTGCTTTATTCATATCTTGTTGCACTGTCTGAGAATTCACGCCCATTTGCAGGGCGTATTATTTGTTATTAACGCCTTCAATCAAGGCGTGTTATTTTGATTTGACGCCCTCCGGTGGAGGTGTCCTTTCCTGATAACGCCTGACCCCAAGGCGTGGTTTTTCCTCTTCCTGTGAGCCCCTCACAGGATTCACGACAGCCACGCTGCCGTTTCCTGTTTGGTAGCGACCTCTCCCAGGTCGTGTCTTTCCTGAGTTTTCACAGAAATTGCTTACTGCCTTATTTGTGATTCGTTGTTTGGCATCTTGATCTGTCTTGATATATTGCTGTGATCTGCATTGATTTCATTATACTTGTGGGTTTTTGGTTGAGAGACCTCCTCTCTCTACACTAGGATTCCACACACCTTTCTTGGAATCGGGACGACCCTCCATTGAGCATTCCGTCTCTTTGGACCGGAAATCCCTTTTCCAAGACCTCCATAAGTCCCCGCACCCGTGGATTCCCTCACGGACGCCGGGCTGGTTGTACCCTCGAAGTACCCGGAGTTTAGAGATCCTATGCGTTGGTGAGGAGAGAGAAAAACCTAGTTGACCCGGAGGTCACTTGGATCAAACTAGGTTTCATTTGGCAAAAGAAGTGAACTATTCACAAATAATCCACCTTAATCTCAAAACATCAAACATTAAAACCTGCCGTGCTTTCCAACATTGTTTGCATATACTTGGTTGGGTTGACTTGGTTGAATTGTTTTGATTAAAGTGCTTTTTTGGAAATTCCCTCATTAAACATCCTCTCTCTTAAGTATGAAACTCCGTTCAGGTAAAATCATCAACATGTCAGGCAACGGGTACTCCTATGATGATGAGAATGAGAACATATTTGGTCAATATGGGGACCCTCTCCAGGATTCCGTTTATTATGAGGAAAACTACCTCCCTCCTCACCCTCATTACTCACAAATTCATGTGGTTGATACCACTATTCATGAGGCGGACCCTTCATCTCAAGTTCCATCTTCCAACACTTCGGGGAATCCTTCCCCATCCATTAATGTCACAGATTTGATCCAAGCTCTCTCTCAATTGGATGACTCCCAGCGGCAAGCCATTCAGGCCGCTTTGAAGGGGAAGTCGGTTCTTTCTTCTTCTTCTAATCCCCCTCCGGCCATGAGCGGCCATCAGATTGTTAATGACCAGGCGGTCTTGCATCCCCCCTCCTCTCGTCCACAAACGCCTACTGCGGCCATGCCGACCCAGCAGGCGAGCTATTCAGCGGTTAGGCACCAATCTTCCCAACCTCCTCAGATTCTACGAACGCCTATATCGCATTCTTTTGTTCAGAATCAGGCCCCGGTCGAGCCCGATACCAACACTCTCTTGCTTCAGAAGCTGGCCAGCATGGAGGAGCAGCTCAAGAAGGTTACAGCGACTAAGAATGCTCCAGAAATTTCTCTTCCTACGTTGCCAGTGTTCCATTTACCACCTTCTGAAATGCCGAATTTTTGGCGATATAATGGGACGGGCAACCCATTCATTCATTTAAAGGATTTCCGATATGAGACTTCTTTCTGGCAAGACAATAAGGCCTCCCTGGCCTACTTATTCAGGAGATCTCTTGAGGGGCCAGCCCTCGAATGGTTTTATTCTCTAGAGCCAGCTGATGCCGGCGATTTTGATGTTATTCAAAGAAAATTCTTGCAAAAGTACAGAGACCGGGTGGGACCTTCCCTTTCTGTTACAGATCTAGTCGCTGAGAAAATGAAGCCCGAGGAGGACTTCATCGTATTTGCTGATAGGTGGCGGTCTATGGCCGAGAAATTGAAGGACACATTGTCAGAACAGGAGCAAGTGAAAATGGTTATTTCTAACGCAACTCCTCAATTCCGGCATATTTTGGCCATGAATCGGCTGACAACTATGGAAGAGCTCTATGAAAGAGCTCGTTATATACAAACACAAATGAAGGACTCGCCCATCATGGGCATGTTTGAGCCGAAGCCTCGGCTATTTAAAAAGAACACAAATGTCAACAGCGGGCCCACAACTGAGGGCACTGTCACAAATGAGCAAGTCGGCGTAGTTGGCAACCCCCATCATCAAGCTAACCCACGTCCACCACCGCCTCCACGACAGAACCCTCATTTTAACCCTACTCCACCACCCTAATTCGCACCTCAACGCTCCTTCGCTCCACCGCAAAACCAAGCTCCCCGCATAGACCCTCCAGCTCCACCACAATACCATCAAGTGCCCCCACCTGCCAACTACAGCCAACAACAACGGAGACCACCACTTGGCCCCAAAAGGGACCACTATCCTCCACTCCCTGAAAGTCTCCCCGATAATTTTAATACCCTAATGGCTGCCAACTTGCTCGCCTTACCAAGGGAAAGAACCGTGTGGCCCGCTAATGTTGACACATCCCGTTACTGTGCTTTTCACCGCGCCCCTGGTCACAACCTTGATCGTTGTTTCCACTTCAGAGATTACATCTATGATCTAAATGACCAGGGTGACATTAATTGGGATGAGATGAGGCAGTTCATCGCCGCTATGAAAGAAAGAAAGGCTTCTCGGCAACAACAAAATTAGCAACAACAGCAGCCAGCTGCGCAACAAGTTCAACCACAGCAAGCTCCAGTACCCTAGCAGGATATGGGGATCGTCCGTAATCCGTTGCCGGAGCACGCCCCTAATCAGCATGTGAACCCTGTCACATCCCTCTATGAAGTGCAGAGAGGACAGGGATGGCACGAAGAAAATGCCTCTGTCGGGGCATTTCATCATAATCCTAATCGAAATCAACCTCCGCGCCTTTTGCGCACACCTCCTTCTTCTTCTGTCAATCTTCAATCAGGACGTTCTCTTTTACGCCCCGTCAATCCATCTACCCCCACCAATTCCACGGCCTTGCCGGCTCGCTCTCTTCTTACCCGCCTACCACCTCCACAACCTACCGCACCACCTTCCACCACCAACTCTATACCTCCGCCATCCAGGCCACTCCTACTTCGCTCACCTCCAGCACCCGCTACCCCCTCTACCACTCCTACACCGGCAAGGGTTCCTCCATCATCAGTTCAACCACCTTTTGTGCCACGATCTCTCCTTATTCCACCACCTGCCAATGCTCCTCGCATTCGGATATCTCTCCCTTCTCCCACGCCTCCTGCGGGGGCGCCTTCGTCAAATACTCCTCCTACGCCTCCCGCGGGGGCATCAGTGTTAAATGCCACTACCACGTCTCCTACGGGGGCATCCCTTTCATTGAATTCCCCTTTGATATCCCCTAGCAGGGTTTCTGCTACCAACATTCCGTCTTCTTCTTCTAACCCTCCTCCTATTCTTACCCCGACAGAGGCGCGTCAAGGCGTAGCGCCGCTCCGCAGTGGACGGATATTCCACCGTATTTTCCCACAGAGAGAGCTAGAGCCCGTACAGGGGCCGCAAGGACAAGAACAGGAACAAGAGTCAGTGCCAGGGACTCAGTATGATTTATTAAAGCACTTGGACCGCACTCCAGCCAGAATATCTATTCTAGAATTGATCAAACGGTCCACCACTCATCAGCTGGCTTTAAAAGAATATCTGCAGAAGGTCATGGTCAATGAAGACATTCCGGTCGAGCAAATAGTCACAGTTTTGACACCTGCTAGCAGTCAACCGGCAATCACCTTTCATGAGCATGAGCTAGCACCTCTTCCGGCAAGAAAATATGCCCTGTGCATCACAGTCGACATCAACAAGGTGGCTGTCAAGCAGTGTTTGGTGGATACTGGGGCATCCATCAATGTTTTGCCACCAAGTACTCTAAAGTTGTGCGGCATTCCTGAAAGTCAAATTCGGCCGTCCATTATAACGGTCACTGCCTATGATAACACAAAAAAGCCTCCTCTAGGCATGATCACTCTGAAAGTAAGTTTGGGTCCAGCTTCCATAACAGCAGATTTCCACATCTTGGATATGGATCCAACATTTAATGGCAGTCTTGGCCGCCCGTATATCCAGCAGCTTGATGCGGTGCCATCTACAAATCATCAGTGTATTAAATTCCCCCACAAGGGCCGCATTATCAAGGTGACCAGTATGCCGATCCTGCCAGAGGAAGATATTCATGCAGCTTCATCAGTTCCTTCCATTTGGCCAGCCAACAAGCCACTTTTGTCTGTGCTGGACGTCCCTCGTCCGCAACCAAGGCCGTCTGAGACCGTCACCGCAGTTGCTATGACGCCCCTACCTTCCAAGGGGAAGAAGAAAAAGAATATGATTAACACCCCTGGTTGGAACATTCTGTTGAAAATGGGGTATCAAGATGGCAAGGGCCTGGGCGCCAACTGTCAGGGCAGGATTAGGCCCAGTAAGCCGCAGAAATTACTTGTACGAGGCGGCTTGGGCTATAAAGGGCCCGGTAAAAATGAAGAAGAGCCATGGGCTTTTATGACTTCTACTTTAAAGCCAGATCGCCAGCCACTCACCTGGACATTGAAGACACATTTTGTCATGGGTGACATTCATAATGATGAGCAGACGACTATGATTACTTCATTGCTGGATTGTCAGGATGTTCACGCCAGATAGTTTGCTCGTCATATTGCACCACTGGCTACCTACAAGGCCCTGGAGTCTTTAAGGCCGGATAAAAGAAGGAAAATAGACGATCCGGAATGTGATTGGTACAGGTGGTTCGACCTCAATGACATCACTATTTCTTTAAGCCGCATGTTCATGCCGACAGATCCGGAATGGCCGCCACTGATTCAAGAACTGATTGAGATGCCAACTGTGATTGCAAACAAAAGGCAGTTGCTAAGTGACTTTACAGATACAGGGGAGCCAGACGTCCCTTTTGAAGAAGGTTTTACCGTGGATAGGCTGTGGGCCGGCCTCTTTTCCCTCACTTCTGTGCATACGTCTTTGCTGGCTTCTTTATATTCCCGTTGGTTTGGTCACGTGCCACGACCACCACCGATCATAATCAACTTGTCTCCCGATTCAATACAGATTTCCCTCCCGATTCCTCGTTCGCTCCGCGAGCGATTTTCCACACTCTCCATCTCGCCCCCGCGTGGGCCATCACTAATTGAAGCTTTCTCTGATCTTGCAATTTCCACTCACCCTGCTATTCTCCCTTCACATTGCTTTCTACTTGGAAAAGAAAATAAAAATGAAGAAAAAGATAAAAATGAAAAAAAAAACGCCGATTTTCCAACTTTCCAATCCTCCATTTCTATTGAGGAGACCTCCTATCTTTCTCCCGAGTGCGTCCCGACCCAGGGGCCGCTCTTCCAAGATTCCTTGGTAAGTCTTTTCTCCCCCTCCGGTGAGGGGTCCTCCTCTGTATCACCTCCTGTATCCACTTTTTCACCTCCTTCTTTCCTTTCTAATCAGCCTAGTTGCTCTCCTTCTTCGTCTTCCTCTTCTTCTAATAAAATTCATGGGGTAGATTCACACAAGAAGGCCAAGGGTAAGCAGATTCCTCGCAGATTTTTGTTGGAATTGGCCATCAGATGCCAAGCTTGTTTAGCTCTCCCGGAGTTTGTGGAAGATCCAATTATCCTGCCAGAGTTAGAATATGAAGATGTTATTGCTTCTTATGAGGGTTTGGGCGTTTATGAAATTATGAATGATGAAGACCCTATTGAAGAGGGGGAAGAAAGTTATGAAGACTATGAGGACGAGGCTGACGCCTTTGCTAGTGGCATAAGAAGATTTGATGAACCATCAGCCTCTGTAGAAGAACCTACCAAAGAAATTAATCTGGGTACCGAGGAAGACCCTAGGATTGTCCTCATTAGCAAGAATTTGCCGCCCTCCGAAGAGGAGGCGCTCATTTTAGTTCTTCAAGAATACAAGGACACGTTTGCTTGGAGTTATGAGGATATGCCTGGATTAGACCCTGCGCTCGTTGAACACCGCCTTACACTTAAGCCAGGGTCGACAAGCTCCACAAAGCTAGATTTGTTAGAGTTGTCCTTTACCCCAATTGGGTGGCTAACATTGTCCCGGTTATGAAGAAAGACGGGAAGGTTCGAATTTGCATAGATTTCTGGGATCTCAACCGGGCGTGTCCTAAAGATGACTTCCCCCTCCCTCATATTGATGTTCTAATTGATAATACGGTAGGATTTGAGACTCTTTCATTTATGGATGGCTTCTCAGGTTATAATCAAATTCGCCTATCTGAAGAGGATCAAGAGAAAACGTCATTCACTACACCATGGGGCACATATTGTTATGTGGTCATGCCCTTTGGACTTAAGAATGCTGGAGCCACCTACCAGAGGGCTATGATGGCAATTTTTCATGACATGATTCACATTTATATTGAGGTGTATGTGGATGATCTGGTTGTAAAATCAAGGACAAGGATTGAGCATCCTGGGGTTCTGGCTAAGGTTTTGCAGAGATCCCGAGAATATCGATTGAAAATGAACCCCAAGAAGTGCGTATTTAGCATTTCTTCAGGGAAATTGCTTGGTTTCATAGTCAGTAAGAGGGGAATCGAAGTTGATCCCAACAAGGCAAAGGCCATTAGAGACATGCCTCCTCCCAAGAATTTGAAGGAAGTTCGAGGATTAATCGGGAGGTTGCAATTTATTCGCCGCTTTGTCTCCCAGCATTCACAGAGATGTAGGCCGTTTTACGAGCTCACTAAGCCGGGAGTCAAATTTGAATGGGATGACAAGTGTCAGGCAGCCTTTGACGGATTAAAGGATTATTTGGCCAATCCTCCTGTCCTGAGGCCGCCAATTCCAGGCAAACCACTTGTTCTTTATGTTTCTGTCCTGGATGACTCTGTAGGCGCTGTCTTAGCTCAAGTGGATGAGGAAGGTAAGGAGAGGGTAGCATACTACTTGTCTAAACTTCTTAACCCCTGTGAGCAGAGGTACTCAGCCATGGAGAAGACTTGTGCAGCTTTGGTTTGGGTAGTTCAGAAATTAAAACACTATTTCCTAGCTCACGAGGTTCACCTCATTGCACGCATGAACCCAATTAAATTCCTCCTTGAAAAATCTGTCCTCACTGATCGGTTAGCACGCTGACAAAGCTTCCTTTCTCAATTTGACATCACTTACATCCAGCAGAAAGCTATCAAAGGCTACGCCATCGCCGAACACCTTGCTTATCACCCTCTCCCCCGTTTTGATCCGGTCAATTCAGAGTTCCCAGATGAAGAACTAGTGTCCATCGATCAACCCCACGATCCTATGTGGACATTACATTTTGATGGAGCTCTAAATTCTCAAGGAAGAGGGATCGGCATGGTTCTTTTAACACCTGAAGGGGTCACCATTCCATTTGCTGCTCGGCTCACTTTCCCCGTCACCAACAATATAGCTGAGTATGAAGCTCTTTTGGCCGGTCTTCAAACCGCTCATCGATATGGCGTTACCCATTTGAGGATTGTCGGTGATAGTCAGCTCATTTTGCGCCAGGTGTTGGTCAAGTGTCGCACTATCAATCCTAAGCTCAAGCCCTACCAGGAACTCGCTTCAGCTTACGCCAAACTCTTCACTAAATTGATCTTCGTTCATGTCCCGCGTAGCCAGAACATCTTGGCTGACGCACTTGCTTCTTTAGCTTCCGCTTTAGTCTTCCCTCCTGAGCGTGATTTTCATGTCCCCCTGATTCATCAGCGTGATACTCCAGCTATTAAGGATCGTGCTTTTCTCGATATTAGGGATCAAGTGCTTGAGAAGGTTAAGCAGAAAGAAGCTCTCAAAGGCAAAGAGGTCATGCTTTTGGACTGGGAAAAAGAGTTGGCTGACGAAGAGAAGCCGTGGTATTATGAGATTGCCAGATACTGTAATGATCAGTCCTATCCTGAGGAAGCCACCGCAGAAGAAAAGAAAGCAATTAGAAGAGTGGCTCAACGTTATACTTTGGTTGGAGGTGTGCTCTACAGAAGAGGGCTCACCGATGTTCTATTAAGATGCCTCGATGATGATGAATCTTGGAAAGTTGTGGAAGAGGCGCACTCTGGTGTGTGTGGTGGTCATGTGAACAGCCAGATGCTAGCTAAGAAGATTCTTAGACTAGGGTTCTATTGGCCCACTCTAGAAGATTATTGCTCTATCTACGTTCGTAGGTGTGTTAAGTGCCAACTGCACGCCGACAAGATTCATTCTCCTGCTTCTTCACTCCATCCTACGTCCTCCCCATGGCCTTTTTCCATGTGGGCTTTTGACATCATTGGACCTCTTGGTGACTCGAATCTCCTCACGAAGCAAAAGTCGTTCATCCTGATGGCAACGGAGTACTTCACCAAGTGGGCGGAAGCAGAAACTTACGTGAAAATTAAAGCGTCAACCGTCTGCAAATTTATCATGAAGAACATCATCACGAGGTTCGGGATCCCGAATACCATCGTCACCGACAATGGACCTCAATTTATCTCTCAAGATCTCAAGGATCTCTGCAACAGGTACAACATTGCATTGCATCATTCTTCTCCCTATTATCCGCAGGGCAATGGCCAAGCAGAGGCCACTAATAAAACCTTGATCAAAATTGTTAAGAAGACATGTGAAGCTAATAAATTTTCGGACTGGCCAGACAAGCTGGTTGAAGCTCTTTGGGCCTACCGCACTTCCATTCGAACTCCCACTGGGCAAACTCCTTTCGCCCTTACTTATGGAATGGAGGCAGTAGTCCCTTATGAGATTCTTATTCCCTCTCTGCGAGTAAAATTGGACAAGGAGCTCTCTATTGATGAGCGTCGTGATTCACTCCTTGCCCAGTTGGAACTCCTTGACGAGAAGCGTCTGGTCGCCGCTGAGCATGCGCACGTTTATCAAAACAGGCTCTCACGTTTTTATCAAAAGAAGGTAATTGAGAGAAAATTTAAGGTCGGTGAAATGGTAATCAAAAGAATTTTTGTAAAACCCGGTGGCCCTCGTTCAAAGCTCCAACCAAATTGGGAAGGGCCGTTCGTCATAAAAAATGTTTATTTTGGCAATGCTTATAAACTGGTTAATGCTGAAGGAGAGGAATTGACTCACCCATGGAATGGTTTGTACATCAAGAAATATTACCCCTGAACAAAAATCCAAACAAAAATTGAAAACTTCATAAAAATCCAAAGAAAGTAGAAATCTCCCAAATAATCCAAAAAAAAAATCGAATATTTTCAAAATCAAAACAAAAAAGTTTTCTTTCATGGTTTTCCTTTTGGGTTGACATGGCATACAAGGGTCCACGATCCGAAAGGTCAAAATTCAGAATCCATTCATCAGTCTTGCTAATTTAAAATGGGAGTTGACCCCGCACACACTACACACTTTACTCTTGAGCTCAAGCAGTGCAAAATCTGATGAAAAGTCGAAACCGGACTAAAGGCGAAAGACGATATCCATTCTTTTCTTCTTCGGCCCACAAGGGAGGAAGGGAGGTCTCGAGGTAGACACGCCAAGCCTATCCGCCGCCCTAGTAGGAGGAAGTCAGGGCCCAAAAGGGAACAAATGCCACAAAAAAAACCCAAGTACAATTAGGCTGTTCATCAATGCAAATCAATTCCAAAGTGAAAGTCAAATGGTGAAAAGAAAAGCATGTCAAGAGGGCAAACTCCCCGCAAGGAAAACCTTGGGCGTATGCATGCAATATGAAAAGAGGCAAAAGGCAACAAAACGTCCCTACGCCAAAGACCGAACCCCAACAGGCATAGGGTAGGGAAGGTAGCTTTGCCTCAGGCATCTCTGAATCTTTTGTGGGCTTCCTTATATCTTCTCTTTCATTTTTGGAAAAGTCATGAACCAGCAGAATGGTCGAGACAAACCGAAGAGAATGCACTGCACGAAATCTTGTGTATAAGTTTAATTATATGCACGCCAATCCCCCTTTTAATTATTCAAGAAAGGTCAATGGATCTTAGATGATGACCAAGTAGGGCCCACCACCTTAATGGCTTTATCAGCCCAATTTGGGAAGAATAAAATTAACGCCTTTGTTCAAGGCGCGTTCATGTTAATTCACGCCTCACCTAAAGTCGTTTCTTTAAAACATAACACCTCTGGGAAGGTCATTTTTTTTAACAAAATTCAAAAAATCTTTTCAAATTCACGCCGCTCCCGAGGGCTTCTTTTACGAGAGTAACGACCTAATCTAAGGTGTTTTTTTTTAGAAAATCCCAAAAAAAATATAGATAATGAAAAGAACAAAAATAAATTCTTCATGTTGCATGAATTGCACTCTTGCCTGGGCATCTTTTAATTATTGTTTGCATATGTATGACGTCCTGAGGCATCTCCCAGTTTTGGTTATTTCATTTTGCCTTATTTAATTAAAGGCTTGGCCCCTTGACCCCTTATTAAGGTCAGAATATTGACACCCCTTGCTCACCGGGCAAGGGGCCAAGTCGAACAGATGAATTAACCTGTTTGTTCAAGTGAAAACCGCAGCTGCGGATACAGGGCAAAGTAAAGCAAACACGAGGAACGTGGAAAGAAAAAGTACACAAACACAAGTCCACAACCACACAAGTGCTCAGGTAACAAAAGCTCAAATCTCATATATATATATATCATCATGTCTATCATGTACAGGTGTGAGGGTGGGGGAGTACAAGTACAAAACTCTCAGCTCTCGCCTCCACCCTCCTCTACTCTCCTGCTCTCAACCTCCTCCTCACCGTCCCGAGCTGGCGCTGGTGGAGGAGGCATGGGCCCCCGTGAAGAAGCCGGAACCCGAACGTGCCCCCCTGCCTCGCTCCTCTCTCGGAGGGAAGAACCCGCCACGAAGGTGGAGCTGGTGAAGGAGTACCCCGCAGCCCGTGCTCGCTCACGGCCTCACTGTAACCGCTCCTCGGACACTCGCAGCCGCTCCTGGGAAAGGATCAACTGGGTCCTCGAGTCCGCCAGTTCATGCTCCCGTGCCGCCAGCTGCTCCTGGAACCGGGTACTCTCTGCCTGGTGCTCCTCCCGCTCACGAGCCCGCTCCTCGCGCTCCCGAGCACGCTCCGCCTGGTGCTCCTCCCGCTCACGAGCCCGCTCCTCGCGCTCCCGAGCACGCTCCCTCCTCTCCATCTTCATTGCTGCCTAGATCTCTTGATTTGATTGGAGGAAGATGGGAGATGTCTTCTAGCACTTGCCTTGGAAGCCCGAGCTGAGGAAGGCACCGGTGTGCATTGTACAAGATGAACTCGGATGCGCCAATAAGTCGAAGGTCCGTGCCGATGGAGAATCTTACGCGAAGTTCCTGCATTTTGAGTATTCCCGGAGCGCAAGTAAAGAGGTTTTTGGGCATTACCTTAAGGTGTTCTCTCCACTTCGCCCTTTTCTTGATTTGAGGAATGCGGTTCGTCACCCTATTGCTTATTCCCAACGAGCCGGTGATATAAGAAAGCGGACTTTTGGAGAAGATCCTTGACGATTGTTGGGCTTCATGGCATGGATCAAATTTAAAGTGGAGGTCCACCCAACTTGAGAAGGCTAGCATACAGCGGTATATGGGCCGCCCCATGGCCGCCGATGTAAGCCCGCTGTAGAGGTAAGCTAGTATGGCCGGTCCAACTCTTTCACCTTCCCATAAGCTCACCACTGCACTTATTTGACTCTCTTCAAGGAAGTCCTCCGTAGATGGAAATAGTAGTGCGCCTGTTATGCACACCACGAAGGCCTTTGTTATTCTTTCTATCTCCTCCTCTTCCTTGGCTTGATCTGCTCTTTTGTATACCCACGAGGCTAGCTTCAGGAGGTTGATTCCCTTGGTGTTTTTGATCTGATTCACTAAGTTTGGGTTAGGAATAAGGCTGGTTAAGAGCTCGTAAGACGAGATAGGTCTTGGCACGTTGGCCATGTGCTCTTCTTCTCCTTGTTTCATTCGTTTCAAGCCCAGGATCATCTCTACTTCTTCCAGCAAGATGGTGGCCTCAAATGTGGAAAATAAGAAAGTATGGGTGGAAGGATGCCATGTTTCAATCAATGCTCCCATGGCGCCCCAATCAAGATGGATTTGGTCATAATGCTTGGCATGGGTTATCAATCCTAAGAGATGCCATCTAGCTACATATACCCTCATATCTGAGGAGACTTTGGAGAGGATGAGGGGCAACCACTTGATTTGGATATATCTTCTAGCTCCTGGAAGGGTTGGGTAATCCTGTGAGAAGAAAATATAACACATGCAGTGACGAACATAAGCATATGAAATATAAGAGGAGAGTTCGGCAGAAGAGAAAAAGAAAAGGAACAGTACAGAGCAAAGAACAGGGGAATAGCTTACCTGATTCGAAGTAATGCGATTACTTATGTGCCCTTGTACTTCAGTAATTCTGGGAGTAAAGATCCTAGGTTTCTTCATCATCCTGACCATCGCTTTGCTTTGCAGAAGTAGCTCGTGCTGCAACCTGCAGATGAAGAAGACAAGAAGCAATTCGGCCGCAGAGAGAGATTCGGATGGTTTGTTGAAAGAAAGCCTTCCTTTTTATAAGGATTTGAAGAGTCTTAAAGAGTCCCGAAGATAGAAATTTGATTGGGTTAAGGACTGTGTTCTTGATTTAGAAATGGATGTTCGTGCTGAATTAACGCCTTGTGTAAGGGCGTCGATTTTTCAATTCGTTTGACGACCTGTCAGGGGTCGTGTTTTATGTAACGCCCTTGATGGGGTCGTGTTTCTTCTAAGCTTCCGTTGCTGTTTACGCCTTCGAGCGGGGCATGTTTTAAATGTTAACGACCTATGGTCAGGCGCCTTTTATGATGTTAACGCCCTATTCTTAGGCGTGTTTTATTGGATTATGATGTTTTAATGAACTTAAGTGCTATTATTTTGGTGAAATTGTTTATGATTAAGCACTTATGATCATGTCATGTTCTGAATTGCTGGATGAAGGCTAATAAGTTTCAAGTGCAGAAGTTTACAGGATTCGAGGCGTTTGGACCACTCATGGGAGTAACATCGTGTCACCTTGTATCTGTTTCTTGTAAGCATTATTATTATATGATATCTACACTATTATAGTATGTCAAGGACCTTGTGGTTCTGATGAATCTGAAATTTGAGTTCCCTTACATCAAAAACGATGACGATTTCAGGAAAGTCTTGATCACACGGATAGGCCGTTGAGTCGTTAAAGGTTTGGGACGATGGTTCCACTTTCTGAGTTGATGCGCGGACAAACGGGCTTCGGCTTAGTGTTAGCTCAGAGATGTGGATTCTTGACCAGATCTAAATGGCTTAGCAATATTATCCTTGATTATTTTCTATTTTAGATTGTTTTAATCTTTTCTTTTAGCCCAGCATGCATCATATAGGACTTTGAGTCTCATGCTGAAAATCTTCATATTATGGCAATAATGAAGTTCACTCGCTCTTGATTGAGTTGACATGAGATATTCCACTTCAAATCAAGTACTTCGTTCTATTTGAAGCCGTTCAGGCTGATTCCTTGAAAATGTCCCTTTTGTTGGATCTCTATCCCAATTCTCTTTACTTTTCTGCAAAATTTACCTTGGTTGTAGCACGTCCACGTTGGCTGGTAATCGCTCTCCAATGGTCTTTCCCTGTCGTGCCCACGCGCACACCCTTTATTTACTTAGTTTAATCTCCTTTTATCCAACAAATCGATGTTTCCTTGTAACCACTCAGAGTTGTTTCACTCAGAATCTTGGAAAGATTTCAAATGCTTGGTGTCTGAGACGTGTCACATCACACCTTGGTGTCTCCTTATCAGTTCATTCCACTTCATTCCTTTCATTACACTTCATTCCATTTCTGTCTCACTCCCTTGCAAAGCAGACGCCAAGGCGGGGCAGCTGTAGACACGCCAAAATTGACGTTATGTTGATCAAATCTCATGTCATTATATAAACGCCCCAAGTGGACTTCAATATTCCTATAAAATGAAGTTTTTCTTTTTTTGTGAGTTTTATGTATTTTTCCTGCATTTTCGTGATTCACGACCTGAAGAAGGGCGTTATTTTCAAAGTAGCGACCTGTCATAGGGCGTTTTCAAAAGAAGAGACGACCATAAGTGAGGGCGTCCATTCCTGGTATTATCCGTTAATTTCTGGAATTATCTACTTTCAAAATAAAAAGCATTTTGTGAGTAACGTCCTTCCTCAGGGCGTGCTTTTAAAGAAACGTCTCTTCATCAGGCGTGTCCCCATAATTTTCAAACAAAAAAAAAGTTTTATTTCCAAAATTAAATCCAGGAAGAAACGCCCTTTCCCAGGTCGTGTTTCAAGAAACGTCTCTGTGAAGGTCGTCAATTCATGATTTGACGCCCTGTCCTAAGTCGTGTTTCACTCTAGAGTCCTTCCTTTTTCCATCTTTCCCTCACAGTTCCCTACTATCAATTGGTCTCTTACTCGATCTCGATCCTTCCTTGCATGCCTCATTACCCGTTCTTATCTTACCTTGTTTGATCACATCCGATTGAACATTATATAAGAGGTTCCATATCGATCATTTGGAAGGTTGAACGCTTTGAACCCAGAACATCTCGATTGCAAGCAGAGCATTCTTCCTCCTGTGCTTCCTCCTACTGCTACTGCTTCCACGGCATTCGGGTGTTCCACTGCATCCTGCTGCTACTGCTTCCACTCCATCCCTCCGCATCCTGGTGTCCTCTGCATCCAATCAGGCTTCATCCGTTCCTCTGCATCCGTTCAACACCTTCACAGTTTCCCTCTACTCTCGTCAGGGAGAGCAGAGCTATACTGTGCTTATTTCATTTGTGTTCTAAGCATATCATCATCACTGTCATCCCATCATTAGTTTTCTTATTGCACTAAGTATCAACATATCATATCCTTTCCCTAGTTCTCTTCTAGGGGTTTTAAAAAAAACCAAAAAAAGAGGTGCGCACGTTGATGTCTTTTCATCATTTCATGTTAGTTTTGGATTGATACTATAGCACTTTGGTTGATCCCTCTCTCTTTTGCTTGTTTTCATTGTCTTTTTACAAGGTAATCAACTAAGAAGACCCACTTCATCGGCCGGCCGATTGAAGTTGGAGGAGGAAATCCACATCCATCCCGCATCCCAATTTCCACCAGGTACACGCGATCTCCTTTTCTTCTTATTGAGGTAACCCCATTGGCGATCACAACTCCCCTTAGCACCTCGTGCTTTATTTGATTTATCATCATCTCCCTTCTTATATTTATTGTTTTTTTTTATCATGTTATCATCATTATTTCACTTGATATCATCATTATTGTTGTGATTTGGATATATATATATGATTTAATCATCTGTTATGTCCATCTACACCTGTGGAACTTCCAGACGATTGCCTTCAGCTGCGACGCTGCTGGAGTCTTGCTTGCCTTGAGTCAGTCTTCCTTCTGCAGCAATGAAGATGCCTTCGGTCTTGTGCAGTCTTTGTGGTTTCTGAAGAGCCACTCCTTCTTTCCTCTTTCAGAGTATCTTCGTGGGTGTATTCTTTCTTTTTCTTCTACTCTGTGTTCCACTCCCCGCTCTCTGTCATCTTTACCTTTTGTACCAGTTCTTTTCAAAGCATAGGCTTTTCCCGCGCAGATTCGTAATTGAGCGCACATCCATTGGATTATCGGCTAGAAAACAGGGAGAAGATTTACCCGAAAGATTTGAATAAGTTTGACTGGTTCTTTCCAAGATTCTCTCCTTAAATCCAGTGTGGAATCTTATCATCTGAACCGCCCAACAACCTGCAGTAACAACCTGCAGGTTTCTAGGAATAGAAACTGAATTCAGTTGAGTTTCGGTTCTGGACGCTGTATCGCTTGTGGTCGACAACGACCCTGTCGCTGGTCGACAAGAAGCAATGTCCAGATGACTGGTAGTTCAAGCTGATGCTCTGTCTGTTCCGTGGTCGACAACGAGCAGGGCTTTGGTCGACAACCAAAGCACGTACAGAAGGAGAATGACTTGAACTGTGTTTGGTTGGATTCGTTGGTCGACAATGATCACTTCACTGGTCGACAAGCAACCTTTGACACTTCTTCTGATTTGTTGATTTCACTTGTACTTCAGTATACCTGAAATTACTTGAACTATCAGAAGTGACTTGAACTATCAGATTTGCATTGAATTAGTTAAACACATCTTTTGTCATCATCAAATTGTCATGAGTTCATTACTTTACATTGAAGGAGCAATTAAACATATCCTTTGTCATCATCAAAACTAAGGGATGCACAACATATAGCGCCCTAGACAGGGTCGCCATTTTTAAATAAACGACGGGGTGAAAGTCGTCATTTTCCTTTTAATCAAATTTGGATTATGAACAGTAGCATTTTTATCGATATAAAAATTATATGACAACAAGTATATGGACAGGTCAAGATAAATAGCAGGATTTGAAAACTACGATCATGCATTAAATCAGATAATTGGTTACATAGATATTAAAATTTTAACATGTGTAATTATTAAATCAAATGGGAATTGACGACCGCACATGGGGTCGTCAAAAAGAAATAGCGCCCTAGGAAGGGTCGCTATTTACTGTAAAATTATAGAACTTCAACGGAACACAGCGATAACTATATCCATGGTATATGTGATTTTAATCTATCATATTGGCTTCGTTACTTTAGAAAAAACCTACAATCATGAATTAACTTTGTTTGGGCTACGTAACTTGAGAAGACCTACCTTTAGTAAGATCGGAACGATGAACAAGATGAAGACTTTGTATGCTATTACGGTACTCTGTTTCAAACAGAGCAATCGTAGGAGGAAGAAGATGATGGAGGTTCCCCCTTCTCATGTCTGCCAACAGGATGAAGAAGAGGAAGAAGAAGTGGAAGAAGCCTTCTTCACTTGTAATCACAGCAGGAGGAAGATGGACGCAGCAGGATGAAGACGCAGCAGGAGGAAAAAGCCCACCCTTCGAACGCAGCAATTAGCTTTGGTACGTTCGAGTGGGCATGCTTATATATAGGTGTATGGGGATTTCCATTGGTTTGAAGGCTACTAACAGAAGGTTTAATGACTACCCATGGTTTGCCAACACCTAACTATTTTAACAGCAGCTTGCCCTAATTGGTGTAAAAACCCTAAGGCGACATGCACGTCGAACATGCATATGGGTTGGGGTTTTTGACATACGTACTTCGTGGGTGGTTTGGTTTACAAATGAGCAAAGCCTATATAAGTTTTTAGCCCATGCTTAATTGTAAGTGTTATGGCTTTATACAAGGGGTTGGTTTCTCATTATATATCTATATATATATATGGGTTTTGGGCTTTCATTAGTTAATGGGTTCTTGTTTACATGTGTGTGTAAAATGTGTTAAAGCCCATAAAATGCATAAATATACATATGGCCTAATTATTTTTATCCTTTTCCCACATGTTTAATTCATTTAGAACATCTTCATTCCTTATTTTTATTCGGGGTCTTACAGCAGAGGTGTGGTGTCCTCTGGACGGCGAAGCTGTAATGCCCAACGGGTCAAGCTGTGTGTCAGCGGATGGCTAAACTGTATTGCCCAGTAGAAGTAAGCTGTGATGCTCAGCGAATGTAGGCAAGCTGTGAGGCCCAGCTGTTAAGCTATGTATCAGCGGGAAGCCACACTCTGGTTGGAGTGTGGGGTGGACGTAGGTCTGAAAGATCGAACCACCTTAAAATCTTCTGTTCATCGTGGTTTGATTTTTTATTATCCTCCACTAGATGTATGCTTAGGAACGTTCATGATAGTCTGATCCTATATCTAGTGAGAGATAGGTTTGCACACCGTGCGTTTGATTCTGGTCTTGATAGAGTCTAGTTGATTAGATGAACTAAGTCATCTCTTTAGTTTATATGGAGTAGATCAGAAGTACAGTCTCTCTGATCTTCCTTCCATCTTTCGAAGGGTGCATCTAACCTGATTAAGGCACCTGTGGGTTTTAATTTCGCATCTCTGTTTGTTATAAGTTTTAATTGGGCATAGTTTTAGAGAGGGATTCATTCACCCCCCCCTTTTGAATCCATTGCACCGGTCCCATCAATTGGTATCAGAGCGGGTCTCTGTGTATTAGATCTAACGATCTACAGAGGATCCTGCTACTTTCGTGGTGCATTTCAGAGTGGATCTGGTTTTGTCGCTTTTGGTGCTTTAGTCTTTCTGAGTCGGTGTCTTGCTGTACTTCGGTTGATTCTGATGCACTTCTCATTTCTTTCTATTGATTAATTCATCTCTCGATGGCTCATCCACCGATCTTCAGAGGTGATGGTTTTGAGCTATGGCTGAAAAAGTTGCATCGATATGTAAGAACAACCGATCCTGACTTGTGGAAGGTAATGACTCATGGTTCACACAAATTATCAAAAGATAAATCCAAATGGACCGAGGAGGACACATTGAAAGACTCCGTCAATTCAAGAGCATTAACTATGGTAAACGCATCAATTGACAGAGCACTAATCTCATATGTCTCATCTTGCAGGTCTGCCAAAGAAATCTTGAACAAACTGAAGGATGGCAGCTGCAAAAATGATAATCGATGCATGATGGCTCAAGAAAGTGAACATAGCAGCAATCAAGATGAAGAACATGACAATGATCAGGTAAACATCTTTGAAGACTATGCCCTAGATGATTGGATTGCTGCATATAATGAATTTCTAGAGTCTCATGATCATCTAAGAAAATAATATAAGAAGATGACAAATAAAATTGACAAAAATGATTCTAATTCATCTTGTGAAAAGTGCTTGAATATCAATGAATCGTATGATAAATGTCTATCTAAGACTCACATGAATATGAAGCAAATGCGCTTGCTAAAAAATGAAAATAAAAAATGTGCCAATAAAATTTCTGAATTAGAAAGTCAGTTAAAGCTGAAAACTAATGAACATCTGATAAACCTGGAAGAGTTGGAAAGGATTAACTCTGATCTGGAGAAATTGAAAGCTGAGAATGGAGAAATTCAGAGGAACTTTAAAAATCTAAAAGCTGAAATAGAGAAAGTTAACAAGGAAGGTGTGCAGGGTTCCTCTCTAAAATCGATCTGCAACAAGTGCTTGGCTCTAAAAGAACGCAATGAAGATCTGTATGATGAAAATGAGGGGCAGAGAAAATTGATTGAATCTCAAAAAGAAGAAAACAAAGAATTATTGATTGAGAGAATTAAAGTTGAAGAAAGAGAAGATGAACTAATTGAAAGACTGGAATCTATATCCAGTAGTAAAGAAATTGAGAAGCTAACCAATGAGAACAATGAACTGAAAGAACAAAACAAAAAACTCAAGGTCCTAAATACTGTTATTTCAGAGAGGCTTCTGGCTATAGAGAGAGAAAGGTGTGCTAGTAAGGAAATTGAAGCTGGAAAACTCGAGGAGGAAAACCATGAATTGAAAGCTGAAATTGAGAAGTTAAAATAATTAAACACTGGTATGTCTGAACAACTTCTCATATTAGAGAAAGGAAAAACTGCTTACAATGAAGAGACTAACATATTGAGCAGTCTGGAATAAGAAATCGAGAAGTACAAAATTACAAACAAAGTTCTAAGTGAATGCGTTAATTGCAGTGAACAGGAGATAGCCAGTTATGAACTTCACATCGCCTTTTTGGAAACTATAATTCAGGATCTGGAAAAATCAACATCCGAGTCTGTTGAAAACAAGAGAAAAATGAAAGCTGTCATGAAAAGTGAGGATAATAACTCAAAAAAGGGGATAAGTTGTAGTTCTGATGTTAAGGAAACTATTAGAAACCAGCTATACACCATCTTCGTGCAAAATTTTGAAGTAGCTGGTACCACCAGTCAATCCCCAAAACAAAATGAAGACATGAAAACTTCTTCATCATATGTCTTTCAATTTAAGGCTTAGAAAAATAAAAAACAAACAAAAGTTGTGAACAAGGGTAAACAATTGAACAAGAATGGTAAGAAAAATAAGGTCAAAAATATCCCTACTTGTGTCTTGAAATCTTCTAGCTCTGCTGCATCTGATAGGTTAATGCATACTGCTCATAACTCATTTACTTATTCGTATGCATTTGATAAGAGTGTTTCATGCCATTATTGTGGCAAGGTAGGCCACGTAATGGATGATTGCAGATTATTGATAGAAGATGAGCATGAAAGTGAAACATTACATTCTAGAAATTCATTTGGTAGAAACCATGCTACTAGGAAGTCTGGTGCATCTTGTCATTACTATGGTAGGCATGGTCATCTCATGAATGCATGTTTCATCATGAAATAAAATGATAAAATGTATGCTAGGTCTTCTGGTACTCATCCTGGCCCCAAAAGAAACACGTTTGCTTCAAACCAGCACATTATTTATTTTAACTGTAACAAACGTGATCACAAAGCCATTGAGTGCTGGTCTGGATCTACTTGGGGTAAAAATGGTTCTAAAGGTAAGCACATCAGGTGCTTCGAGTGTGGGAAGCATGGCCATACAGTCGAGGACTGTTGGCAAGTTCAGGAAAATTCTGTTAATCCCTATTTTGTCAAATTCTCTGCAAAACGACCTGTGAACTTTTCATGCTTTGACTATGGTAAGCTAGGTCACAAATCTGATGAATGTTGGTTGATTAAAAATAAGAAAAAAAATATCCATGTAAACAATAGAACATTTTATGCTCAGGTTCATAGGTCTCATGCTGCTATTGATATGCATCATAGGACCAGAAAATCTGCTGTTTTATGTAGATATTGTGGTAAATTCGGTCACTTCATGGCCAATTGTTATCTGATGGATTTTGATGACAATGTCGCTAAGAAACTATTCATAACTCCTGTTAGGGCTAATACAGGACCCAAGGTTACTTGGGTTCCTGCATGATCAAAATGATTACTTTGCTGTAGGTGTGCCTTGCAAGGAATAAAGAGGGGTCAATAAATCAAGGCACTCAAAAATTAAAAGACCCCATGGTCCTGCTCTTCAGGTCTGTTCTGAGCAATTACTTCGAATTCTGTCATCTGAAATTGTGAGTTTGAAAGGTTTGAATATCATGATGATTCGGTCTGTGCTGAATTGAAATCATCTGAAAATTTGAATTGCACATAATGTTTATGGTAATCTCCTTTTGATTGAATTGCATGTCTGTTTCATGAGCCTTCATCATAAAACCATGTGTTACGTTTTCTTTGTATACCATGCACTTAGTCAGAGGAGATTGACTGCTTTCGTTTAATTTTTCATGCTGCTCATGTGTAGTTTTATTACATGTTGCGTCTAGACAGGGGGAGCATTCTTGTTTCATCACCTCTTCACCTCTTGAACTCTTTCTGTCTAGCAAGCTGATCCATTCTCTGCACTTAGGTGGTTCACCTAAATTCTCTGCTGTCTCTACTTGCATGGCTGATCTATCTGTATTCTAGACTCAGCTATTGAAATTAATTCTGCTCTGCATATATTTGATGCGCTTCTCTCCTGCTATTATTTGCTCTACCAGCTTGTACTTATCCAACACTTACATCCTTTCAAGCTGGTCTGATTAATCTGGTTCTTGTTCCAGGAATGATAAGCTGTTTAGTTGCATTGATTGGACTGATCTGAGATCCTTATGCTGCATACCATGTTTTAGTCTGAATTCTTAAAAGAAATTCCTATCATATAGGTTTAAGAATGTCTAGTGATTCAGACTGATATAAGTCTAATGTATTCTCAGATTTGTATTCAAATGTATTGAAAGTATCTGAATGATGAGTTTTTATAAATTTTAACCAATTGTGTCATGAATACCCTAGTCTCACCTATCTGTAATCTGAAAATGTGATATCAAGGCTACTTTGGTAGAGACACATAGAGTGAGTATTATTTTTAAACATTAACCTGAAAAATGTTGACTAAATGGAAAAATTGAATTCAGAGCAATGACTTGGTCACTAAGAAACTGGGTTCTCTATCAATGAAATAGAGTAAACCTATGTCATGAAGTGCCATAGTTATCTCTGGTAAAAATTTATTGAAAAATCTGACAGAGCAATAGCATGTCTGTGTTGAGTAACTGGGGAGTCCGACCTCTAATCAAGGTGTCTCCTCATGTAAAAAGACACTTCTATTGCTAACTTTGCTCTCAAAGTTAAGAGGCAATGAAAGTTATCACACTGAGTAACTGGGTCACTTCACCTAAGACGTGTTGTGCCTCATGTAAAAAGGTGTTGATCAACTTAAATTGCTCAGAAAAAATAATGTGCTAATCAAAATAAAATATCTTGTAAAAACAATCAACTCACATTCTAGTAAGGGTGTTTAATCTCAATTCTGCTCTGTGTGACTCTCAAAGGAGTCATCGAGTTCATTTGAGTAAGATGGAAGATGGTTGTTCTTGAGTATTGCTTGATTAATTGATTCACCTTTATTAAAACCTACCTTCAGATGTGAGTATTGAATTTAATTAACAAATTTGGTATACATCATGGTTAAATCAGTTGGGTCATGTCGGTTAATTCATAACCCCCTATGATAGGAGAATCTTTCCTTGTGAGGACTTATTACTGTGGTACCTGCCATACAATTTCCTCTGATCAGGTTCATTTCTGACAACTTAATCATCATGCTAACTTACCTGTTGGAGATCATGTGCCTTGCTTGCTGTTATTTACTCCTACCCTTGGCTACATCTACTTCATTTACATCATTAGTTTCACTCTCCACACTGTTGGAATCTTCCATCTTGTTTCTGTATCCCTGACGAATGACTCTTGTAACTGGTTCTGGTTCTGTGGGCCTTTCACCTGCATTGTTCTATCCATACAAATGTAAGGTGTGCCATAACCAATTTTGCTTCAGAATTCTTGTGGTGGTGGATTCCAGATTGATTCACTGGATAACCAGAGTTCATCCCTTTGGATACATCATGTGCTTGCATTTTCGATTCCTTTCATGCTCTCAGGGGGAGTTCTGGGCATTATAGACATTGATGATTATGTCAAAGAGGGAGGATTGTATTTCAAAGGGGGAGAATAGGTTCATGCATCATATTATTTTTCACGTAAACTACCTTCTTTTTGCTGAAGTCAAAGGGGGAGAATAGTTTGATTTGACGAGTCCGTGTGACTCATTGTGTTGCCATCATCAAAAAGGGGGAGATTGTTGCGCCCTTTATGCCTTGATGATGATGTGATGTTTTGATGATAGCAACATTAGTGTCACCACATAAGATTGTATGATTAATCTATGATTGAGTGCTTGATCTGTATGCCTTGATGATGATTTAACTGATGAGCATTCAGTTGCTGCTTTAGGTTGGTGCATTGTTATGTGCACTATTTTGCTTGCTGCATTGGGTCTAAACATGTCTACGCATCAGTTAAGTCAGTGCACTTATGTTTTGTCTAAGGCTAGTGCATTTTTGTCAGTCCGGCTGCTCAACAACCTCGGTGCATGTCACCGTTCATAGGCATTAAGGTCTGTGCATTCCACTCTCTGTGCACGTAGTCTTGGCGAGTGTTAGGTCGGTGCATTGCTTATTCTGCATCTCATGGTGGCCTGGAGTCGGTGCATGTGTGCGTCTCATTTAGCGTCTCACACACACCTTAAGTCGATGCACATGAGCCTTCACGGTCGGTGCAATGCAATGTTTGCTATGGGCTAGCACTAGGTCGGTGCATTTTCTTATTGATGTGCTCGTTTTCATGCTAGTTGGTACATAGTTGGTGCACATCTCACCAAGGTCCGTGCACGCTTGCCACCTCGCATTCTCAGGTCTGTGCACGGTCTCATACTTGCATAATAAGTCAGTGCAGTTCATGCATACCGCATACACATAGTCGGTACAATTTATAGCTCCACATTCATGACAAGTCTGTTCATATATCTGCTTTGTTAACTTGAGTCCGTGCATACATAATCTCATGCTAAATCAAGTCTGTGCCCACCTCGTAACCAATTCAGTGCATAAGAGATTCATGTATCTTAGTCCATGAAATGTCTGTAGTCTGCATAGTCAGTGCATCCGTTAGTCTTGTGCTGCAAATAAGTCTGTGCATATGCTAGTGTGATAGTACTGAACTCGTGCATATAATACCCTATGTCCGTGTACATCTTTCGTGATTGAATGAAGTCTGTGCATATTTTATACATAACTGAAAGACACTTATGCAACAGGTCCATAGCTCATGTTCTTCGAGAAGGGCACGTGATCCAAGGATGATCCTCACTCAAAGATGCTACCACGTGGACCCTGAAGCTTCCAGATTCTGACAAGTGGCGAGTGTCTCCTGAAGCTTCCAGGCCGGAGCGTTCCCTCCACACTCCTAGTGCAAGAGCTCATCAACCTGACCTGATGGAGTATATATAGTCAGCTTCCTGCAATCAGAAGGGCATCTCTCAAAAGTAGTAGAAGAAAAAGAGAAAGAGAGAGATCGAGAGCAGCAGAGAAACGCAGAAGAAGAAGAAGAAGACATGAAGAGAGAGAGATCGAGAGTTTGAGAAGAGAAGAAGAGAAGCTTCATCTGAAGATTAGTCCCTACTGGAATCTGGATCAAATCCAATCCAGTCAGCTCCTTGAGAGCCATATCTGCGCTTTAGTGTTTACAGCTTTCAGTTGCTGTCATTTCCCGTTACTTGTTTTCCTTTTTATTGTTATTTCAAACTGTTTGTCAACAGAGCAAGCTGTGTTGCTCAGCTGTAGCAGAGGAGGATTCCTCTAGATGGGTTAAGCTGTAAGCCCCAGCGATTGCAGAGGTGTGGTGTCCTCTGGACGGTGAAGCTGTAATGCTCAGCGGGTCAAGCTGTGTGTCAGCGGATGGCTAAGCTGTATTGCCCAGCAGAAGCAAGCTATGATGCTCAACAAATGTAGGCAAGCTGTGAGGCCCAGCTGTTAAGCTGTGTATCAGCGGGAAGCAACACTCTGGTTGGAGTGTGGGGTGGACATAGGTCTGGAGGACAGAACCACCTTAAAATCTTCTGTTCATCATGGTTTGATTTTTTATTCTCCTCCGCTAGATGTATGCTTAGGAACGTTCATGATAGTCTGATCTTATATCTAGTGAGAGATAGGTTTGCACACCGTGCGTTTGATTCTGGTCTTGATAGAGTCTAGTTGATTAGATGAACTGAGTCATCTCTTTAGTTTATATGGAGTAGATCAGAAGTACAGTCTCTCTGATCTTCCTTCCATCTTTCGAAGGGTGCATCTAAGCTGATTAAGGCACCCGTGGGTTTTAATTCTGCATCTCTGTTTGTTATAAGTTTTAATTGGGCATAGTTTTAGAGAGGGATTCATTCACCCCCCCTTTTGAATCCATCACCCCGGTCCCATCAGGGACCAGTAACATCTGAGCCTGGCAGCGAGTTGCTAATGGTCTTCCTCAACGGTGACCAGACTCTAGGAGTCAAGATCGGAGCCAATCTACCACCTGAGGAACAAGAAAAATATAAGGATTTCCTTGCCCAGTACATCCTAGTCTTTGCATGGTCTGACGAGCACCTCCTCGGGATCCCGGGAGACATGGTGATGCACAAGCTCAACCTCGACCCAATGGTGAAACCTGTCTAACAACGCAGGAGAAAGCACGCCCCGGAGAAGCAAGCGGTCATCAAAGAGCAAGTCATCAAGGGGCAAAAGACTAGTCTCTTTCATCTAGTCCTGTACCCTACGTGGCTCGCCAACGTCGTCCTGGTACCGAAGGCTTCGGGGAAATGGCGAATGTGCGTAGACTTCACCAACCTCAACAAGGTTACCCCGAAGGATTGCTACCCGCTGCCGAGCATCAATCAACTGGTCGACTCAACCTCTGGCAACGAGTTGCTCAGCTTCCTGGACGCCTACTCCAGTTACCATCAGATCAGGATGGACCCGGAGGACATCGAGAAGACCGCCTTCATCACTGACTTCGGCGTACAGTGCTACACCCGAATGCCATTCGGGTTGAAGATCGCGGGAGCAACATATCAGAGACTGATCAACCACATCTTCGAGAGACAACTCGATCGGAACGTCGAGGCCTACATTGATGATAAGCTCATTAAAATGCCAAAGCCCGAAGACCATCTTACTGACTTAGCCGAGACCTTCGACACCCTCCTGAGGTGCAATATGAAGCTCAATCCCGCTAAATGTGCCTTTTGACTCAGATCCGGGAAGTTCCTAGGCTTCCTGGTAACTCAGTGTGGGATCAAGGCCAATCCTGACAAGGTTCAGGCCATCGTGAACATGCGACCACCCACCTACATCAAGGATGTCCAACGCCTTACGGGGCGCATCGCTGCGCTCAATCGCTTCCTATCCCGAGCGGCCGAACGATGCCTAGCCTTCTTCAAATTATTGAGGGGACTCAAAATGGCATATGCTGGAATGTTAGAAGGCATTCTCTGAACTCAAGGAATTCTTGGCCTCACCCCCGGTGCTGTCCAAGCTGGTCCCGGGCGAAGCTCTACACCTTTACCTCTCGACGAGCCCTTCTACAGTGAGCCCGGTCCTAGTCAAGAACGACGCGGGGGTCGAGAGGCTAGTTCACTATATCAGTAAGGTGCTTAATGAGGCTGAAAGAAGGTACCCCACAATCGAGAAACTCGTGCTAGCGTTGGTTACTTCAGCCAAGTGCCTCCAACCCTATTTTCAAGGGCACTCCATCATCGTATTGACCGGTGAACCCCTGAAAAAGATTCTCTTTCACCCTGAAGCCTCGGGATGCCTCGTCAAGTGGGCCATCATGCTTGGGGCCTACGACATTTCGTATCACCCTGGCTCGGTCATCAAGGGATAGGCCCTCACGGATTTCATCATCGAGAGCACAGTCCCGATTGAAGAGGTACTTCCACTTGCGCCTGGGCCCACTTGGGACCTATTCGTCGACGGGTACTCCAACTCGGTCGAAAGCGACGCCAGTCTCCTTCTCAAGTCCCCCGAAGGAGCAGAGTTGCGGTACGCCTTGAAATTCAACTTCCTGGCATCCAACAATGCCTCCGAGTACGAAGCCGTTATCTCGGGGGCCAGGATGGCTTGACGACTGGGGGCCGAGCGAGTCAGGATCCACACCGACTCCCAATTAGTCGCTAGCCAGGTTAACAGCGATTACGAAGCTCGGGAAGGACAAATGATCAAGTACCTCCAGGTGGTCAAGAGGATAGCCCGACTCTTCGAGAGCTTTGAGGTAGTTCGGATAGCCCGGGAGGAAAACTCCCGAGCGGACGCCCTCTCTCGCCTGGCCACCTCCCTCGACCCCGAAGGTACTCGGTTGGTCTTCCTCGAAGAGCTTGAGCGACCGAGCATCGAATCTGAGCTCATGACCATTGACCCAGCACCCTCGAGCGACTGGCAGACCTCCCACATATCCTGGCTCCGGGATTCTCAAGAGCCCCCCAACCCTCGGGAGGCTCGGAAACTTAAGTACCAAGCTCGGCGTTTCATCATGCTGGATGATGCCCTGTACTGTAGATCTTTCTCTGGTCCCCTCCTCAAGTGCATCAGCGCCGATGAAGCCAGCCGAGCAGTTCAGGAAGTACACGAAGGCATCTGCGGTGTGCACCAAGGAGGAAGATCGCTCGCCCGGATCTTGCTTCGGCAAGGTTACTGGTGGCCCACTCTCCAGTGCGACTGCACGACCTATGTACAGAAGTGCGACTGATGTCAGCGCTTCGACCATCTGATCCACTAACCCACTGCGGAGCTCATCACCCTTGTCGAGCCATACCCATTCACTCGGTGGGGGATCGATATTTTGTGGCCATTCCCCACGGCACAGGCTCAGAAGAAGTACGTCATCGTCGCCATCGACTACTTCACCAAATGGATCGAGGCCGAGGCCATCACTAGGATCACCGAATCAGTCGTATGGAGTTTCGTTTGGAAGTTGATCATTTGTCGATACGATGTCCCCCGAGTGATCGTGAGCGATAACGGTCGACAATTTGATTCTCATTATTTCAGAGACAGATGTACCGACCTAAATATTCGCAATCACTTCACTTTGGTAGCCCACCCTCAGGCTAACGGACTGGTCAAGAATGCCAAAAAAATTATCTTAAAAGGCATCAAAACCAGGCTCGGCAAGGCCAAGGGAAGCTGGCTTGAGGAATTACCGAGCGTACTATGGTCGCATCGAACTACTCCGAGAATGGCCACCGGTGAAACACCTTTTCAACTGGTATATGGCACGGAAGCCGTGATTCCATTGGAGGTCAGCAATCCTTCTCTCCGAGTCGTCCACTTCAAACCCGAGGTGAACAAGTAGAAACTGCTTGAAAACCTCGACCTAGCAGACGAGATCCGAGAGATTGCAAATATCCGAGCAATGGAATACCAACGGCGCGTCACTCGATACTACAACTCCAGAGTCCGAGATAGACATTTCTAGCCAGGGGACTTCGTCCTGAGAAAGGTCAAAGCCTCTCGACCACTGGAAGCGGCGGGGAGGCTAGCCCCTAACTGGGAAGGCCCCTACCAAGTGGTCGAGACGCTCGGGAAAGGGGCATATCGACTGTCCACCATGGAAGGAGCGCCCATCCCTCGGACATGGAACGTGACAACACTTCTCAAGTTCTACTTTTGATCATCTGGCAAGCACGCACATGTAAGCAATGTGGAATAAACGCCATTCCTCTCTTTTCATTAAACTCTGGTGTACATCAAGTAGGCTGCAGCCAATACAATATACATATCAGCAAGCAAAAAATTACATCCACTGGTACTATGACACGAGCAGAGCGCTCGGCTAATTCGTAAGCACTCCTACGTCCAGCCACTGACTCTGCCTAGCGCAGAAACTGGCTCGGATAAAGGATAGCCCGCCCCGTTAGTTTGAGAAGCTCGGAAGAAAGGTGCTAGAGGGATTGGAAGAAGAAGAAGGAAAACAAGAGAAGGCCTCCTCTGCCAACTCTCTAGAAGTAGGACGGAAGCCAAACAAAAAGCAAGCACCCTCAAGTGGTGTGAGCAAGGATAAAGAAAGAAAGAAGAAAGGAGGGGCTGGGTGAGCAGTGAAATAAGGAAGCTTGAAGAGCTTCCCCTTTCCTCAGGATAGCGTCGGCGGGTCGGGGGCATGAAGGCGACATGCTCCAGCATGTCGAACCCTCTCCCAAACCATCCTCTGACTGTCGAACCCTCTTCCAAACTAGAGTAGCAGGAGCTTCCCTCCTACTGCTATCTGCATCATCATCTTCTGGAGTGCCTTCCATGCTCTACTGAGATCGACAGCACAACACTTCACGGAAATGGAAGAAGGAGAAACCGTCAGGGATGGCCTTAAGTGATGGAAGAAAGAGGAGATGCCCCTCGGACCTTTTATAGGCCGAAGGGGGAGCTGATTGCCTTAACTGACTCTCCCCTTGAAAACACGCTAAAGGAGCCTTCCCTGAGACGGTTACCTCATTTCCTAACATCCCCCCAGCGGGACGCGCGAAGCGGCAAGTCATTTAGGGCGGCATGGAAAAGCGAAAAGGTGCCAATGCCATGTCAGTTATCTGACAGATCGGCAAGTGCGATATCTGTAGGGATAATCGGCGCCTTCCCTAACAACTATGGATATGGTAGTCAAATCACACCAAAGGCGGTAAGAAACAGTCAATTCAGAACTTAATATCGCCGCTACTATACTTTCCAAAAGATGTTTTCTCGCAACTACATAAGGGAAGAAAAAGAAAGAAAGAGCTTGTACATCAGGCCTCGGGCCCATCTCGAAGCTCAGTAGACGAGGGCCCCTCAGCACCAGAAGATCTGCCCCAGGTACTCTCGGCGACGGTCGACCCAGGCACTGACCCCACCTGTGTGGGAACTGTCTCAGTCGTGTGCCCTCTAGAGGATGCTGGAGTTGGTGATCGCTCGGACAAGGTCGAGGCCCCCCGACTCTCCTCTTCGCTCGACGTATAGTGAGAGGAGTCAGTAGAACCCCAATCCGAGTCATAGTGTTGCCCGGTAGGGAAGACGAGCCCAGACGCTTGGGCCTCCACCTCTATGATGGCCCGATGGAAGCCCTGGGAGAAGCCCTTCCGAAGGCCCCGACGGTAGCCCGACTCATAGTAGGGGAAGGCAGTCGTATGAAGAACTATGTGGTAAGCCTCTGAGCATTTATATTGCTCGATTGTTTCCACCCCAGCCAGCTCCGCCTTCCTCTCAAGCTCGGCTATCCTCTGTTCTGACTCGGACAGCCTCCTCCCGGCCTCGGTCTGTGCATCCTCGGCCCCCCGGACTCTGTCCTCAACCCCCTCCTGCTTGGCCTTCCATTGCTCATCGCGCTCGACCTGAACTCTGCGCTCCACCCCTTGGAGCTTATTCTTCAGATCGACCATAGAGCGGGCCTGGGCCAGCTGCTCAACCAACGACTAAGCCTCTGCCTGGATCGACTGCACCTATGCCCGAAGTAGGGCCACCTCCCGACGAAGGTCCCCAAGTTCGAGGGTCAAACGTTCGACCTTCTGATCAAGCGCACCGCGGGCCCATGAAAGAGTCTCCCGCTCCGACTCCGCCCGAGCGTAAGCGACCACTGCCTCGGCCCCTAGCTGGGCCAAGACCAAACCACCCTCTATAATCCACTCGAGAAGCGCGGAGGGGGGACTTTTCCTGAGCTCTCCTCGCATGGCTCCCGAAGCTATGGAGTGGCACCTCAGGTATAAAGGAGCCCAGACGCTGAAGGTACTGGTTGAGGGAGGGGAGACCCTCTCCAGGGCTGTCGGGACTGGGACACCTCCCCCGAGCGACCCTGCCTCGGGGGCCCCACCGGTTGGCTCGGGCTGGGCTACCTCACCGTGTACCTCCCCACCCTCAGTCGGCTGCGACTGAGTCACTTCATCCTATGACCCTCCAGCCTCGACCGCTTCGGACCGGACCCCTCCGTCTTGCGCCCCTTCGATCTCGCTCGACGCCCTGACGTCGGCCACGGCCCCTTCGTCATTTGCTCCCTCTTGCTCCATAGAGAGAGAAGGCAACAGAGGAGCCTCCTTGACCGGGCGGGTGACCACCGCCTTTCTCACCCGTTTCTTCTCTGCAGACAAAGCCTGCATCGAAGACCTCAGCAACTTCACCACGGGATCCTTACGCTTGACCCCCAGGCATTCGGAAGCGTCGTCTCGGACGACCCGCTTGCCCTTGTCTCGGGTGCGGGATGAGCCCTCCGAAGCTTGAAGATCACTCGGAGCCGGCGTATCATTTACGTCGATGACCTCCAGCTCGGCTGGCGGTGCCTCCTCCTCAGCCGCTCGCCTCAGGTCTGAACGAAGGAGAGAAAATTGAGAGAAGGAAGGCACTTACCTAATAAGAAACAGAACAAGCCCCTGAGACCCTCACCTGTCGACAATAGTGCTCGAGAAACATACTCCTCTATGTTGGATGGGATCACCAACTCAGCCATCGTTCGGCGATTCCGCAGAAGGATAGCTGCATCCCTCTCCACCTCCGGGGAGATCTCTGTTTGCTTCAGAGGAACGTTCGGGTGAAAGTTGGGCACCGTCGGGAAATCCCAGGCCACACCGACCGCAGATGCACCTACCCAGAAATATTGGGTCTTCCACCCCTTGTGAGAGGAGTCCTTCATGGAAAGGGACACTCAACTCCTTTTTCGCTTCACCTGGATGAAGAAGAAGCCCTTCCCTGCATAAAGGTTCTCCTTCAACTCAAAAAAATGATGGAAGAGGTCTAATGAGGTGTTCACCCTGAAGTCCCACGATCAATGACACCCAAGAGGGGGGGTGAATTGGGTAATTACAGAAACTATGAAAACTATTTTTCAATTTAAAAACACTCACATAGTGAGGGCTACAAACACAAAGGGGTCAGTCGAAGAACAGATTTGAAGCTAGCACCAACAGTCTTATCCCGAGGTTCTTTCGTACCGGGCGGAGTTCAGGAATCCAAGGATTCTCTCACGCAAGATATATTCCTTCTGATGAGACTGACCACATCAGTCAGAGGATACCTTTCGATATACCACAAGATATTCGCAGACAGATTGATGAACCAAGATTCGAGCAAGCGTCCGATGCACACGCAATGCTAGCGAAGTAGAGCAGCATGGAGATAGAAGAGAGGGATCAAACCATACAAGGGATAACAATTTTAAGGTGGTTCGGATGCAACAGCAGCAACCTACGTCCACCCCTCACAAGGTGAGGAACCACACACTATCTTGTATAGGATTACAAGATCAACACCACACACACAAACACACGTGAAGGATGTAAAACCCTTACAACGATGCTGAACCACACACACACACACACACACGAAAGAGAAAAACACTAAAAGATGTACACACGAACACGGATCTATGAGGATCCACACACACAAGGGATTGCAAAAAGGCAAGAAGGCAAAAACCAGTTTGAGCACAAATTGAGAATGAATAACAAGGAGTAAGAACACAAGACAGCTCCCCCTTAATGAATGACGAAGATTCAGGATGCAGCTTCCTCTGATCTTGATCTATGCTTGATTTGGATGAAGATTCGAACTTGAACACCTCTGATCTTTGATGAAGGATTCCCTCGGATCACTGTTCACGTGAACAGTGCAGGCACTCTCCTCTTGTTCTATCACTTCAGCATTAGGGTTCTCTTGCCCCTTGAATGAGATCTTTTATAGATCTAGGAAGGGCCTGGGACAAGTGCCAGACCAGATCCACAATTCACTCCTTGAAAGCTGGGCTTTACCTTAAACAATTGGGGGAGATAGACTTCACTCGAGCTTGGACAAACAAGTCAACAAAGGGGGCTTTCGAGGCTACCCGTTGACCGGAACCAGGGGACCGGTCGAGCAAAACCTGTAACCGATAGGACTTTTTGATTCTGGCAAAACCGGTCGACCTGAATGGCAGGGGCGGTCGACCTAAACCTGTAAACCGTTGATCTCTTGGGTTCTGGGAAAACTGGTCGACCCAAAATCTGGGGGCGGTCGACCTGAACCTGTAACATTGAGAAATCTTCAATTCTGGAAAAACTGGTCGACCTATCTTTGAGAACTGGTTGACTGAAATGGTCCTATCCTGCAGAAATAAGTTGTTAGCCCAGTAAGAAATATCAGAGCATAAATGTCATTAGATGAAAGATCGCTTCATGCATTACGGAGTTAAGGATTTAGATAACTCAGTATAACTCCATGGGAAGACATTTATGCATTAGCCTCCTTTGCTCGTGCTTGAAACCAATAACACGGACGACGATGAAATCATAACCCTGAGTTTTGTTATCATCAAAATCATTCGAGGAGACTCAACAATCTCCCCCTTTTTGATGATGACAAAACAAGAATAAAAGCATGTCAGGGGTGGATAGAATTCTTCAAGCAAAAATCACCCCAAACAATCCAACCAAAACCATTCCAACCATTCATATATGCTCGATGTTGGAGATGTAATAAAAGATAAGAGAAGTGACCAAAATAGATAACAACATCAAGTGCCTGGCATTGTTTCATTTCAAGGTTGGAGTACATGACAAGGTGCAAATGCAAGTCCTAAATGCAAATGCAAGGACACAAGACTCACAAAATGCAAACGAACGCAGTGCCAAAAGGCACACAAACATACAAACACATAGGCATACAGCAGACATAAGATAGATAGATAGACAAGGTAGTAGCTACTTCTCCCCCTTTGGCATCAACAAAAAGGGGAGTGGGATACAGAACACGTGGACATGAACGACACAGTGGGGACATAGGGACAGCTAAGAAGTAGGGTGATCAGGCGTCCCCTCAGCAGCATCATCACCCGAAGCACCGACGCCATCACTAGCAGCAGGAGCACGAGGCAGACGATCAGAAATGCCATGGAGAAGGTCATCATAATGAGATAACTGTTGACGCATGTGAAGAAGGGATTGATTGGTAATCCGAAATGCTTCACGGTTATCATGGTGACTGGCAAAAAGGGTGGCCAAGTGGGTAGAGATGTCATCCAGAGCAAGGGAAACACCATCCATTCGTTCAGTCATAGTGCCCATGAATGTGTCCATCCGGTCAAGGGATGAGTGAATCCGGGATTCCAAGCCTAAGACACGACCCTCAAGAGCCTCATAGTCCGCCCTAGTGGGAGGACCAACACCCGGAGTGGAGGACTCCCCTTGAAAAAATTGTGGAGGAGGTGGCATCTTAGGGTTCGCTACCTGCACGGAAGGCTGATCCTCCGCCTGAACTGGAGGGCGTGCATCCCCAAGGTCCGGCTGGTCCAGCTGTAACGGTGGAACTGCAACTGGAGCAAGCTGTGCGACATATGTGGGAACATCTCTAGTAAGCTCACCATCATCACCCTAGTAGTATCCAAGATCGAAGAAAATCTTGTGTTCATTATAGATATCATCCTGTCGAACTTGGAGTGATCTTTTGTTTGTCAAGTCTATCCCAGCATAGAGAAAAACACCCGTCAACTGTGTAGCATAGGGTAAGGACTGGCTCAAGTTGGTGCGGCAAGAGCTGATCAAATGTGTCATGAGTCGACCCATATTCACTAAATTCGCATTCATGATATGGTAAAAGAGGAACTTATGGACTGCTATGACTTCATTTCGACTGCCACTTTTAGGATAAATCAAGGTGGTGATCATGTGATGTAGAATGCGCTGCAGCGGTGGGAAGTAGTTGGCGTTCAATTGAAGGCGATTACTTACACCTTGAACAAAATCACACCCTGTCATGAGGAAGAAGGTATCTGGCATTTCATCATGCCCACACGATATGTCGGCACCCCAGTCCGAGACTCCCAAAGCAAGTTGGAAAAGTTCAGGTGCAATATGTATCTCCATGGCCTGAACAAAAGTATACAGTTCTCCATTTCTCTCAACCAAGTTTCCATAAAATTCCTGGACTAGGTTCGGATAGTACCTAGTGTATCGGGATGCAAAGTCTATCCAACCATCCTGAACGGCAAAGAGAGCAAACAGATCTGGCAAAAGCTCAGTCACCTCCTGAAAGTTAACCAGGCGAGGGTTGATGATGGGCCGAGGAGGCAGACGGACTACTGGACGTGGTTCCGGTGCCCTTTGTTGACGAGCTGGGGCCTCCCATCTCTGGCTGCTGGCTTGCCCTAGATTGGAACGCCGAGAACTCCGTCGGGGCTGCATCGTCGGCTAGAAATCCGGCTGTGAAACCCTTCGAAGAGAAGGAGTTCGGCCCTTGGTATGGGGATGGACGAATGGAGCACTCTTGAATCCCTGGAAGATACTTCCCAAGCTCTGGAGTCAGGGAGAGAGGGTTGCGGCAGCACGGACGACAGTGAAGAAGGCGTCCCGAAAGTATGACAGATCCGTCGGAGTGAGTACGGGTGGAGGAGGGATGGAGATTTAGGCTAGTGGAAGAGAGGGTGTGTGGTCTAGGGTTTAGAAGAGGTGTTGGAAGGAATATAGGAGGGATAGAATGAGAAGAAAGGGGGTGAGGGCCGTTTAAGAAGAAGGGCGGTCGGATCCCGGTTGGGCCGGTTCGCCGGTTTCGGTCGACCGGAACTGGTGGGCCGGTCGACCGGAATGGTCGATTACCCCCCAAAAGCTCAGGATAAGGGGAAGGTTAACCAGAGGATCTCCAATGCTGCTGCCTCAAGTGAACTCCTTGTACTAGAAGGTATAAAATCCCCCCTTTTTTTTGATTTGTTTTTTATTATTTGGGGAAGAAACGAAGATGACTTCTAATGAATCAGCTAATGAGGTTGGTCTGAAGGCTCCCCCTCAGTTGCTGCCCAGTGACCCCAGGTCATTTGTCCACATTTATTGATCAAGGAGTAATTGGTTCTAGAAATAATTCAAGGAAGGGTATATAAAAATATATACAATCACGCAGGCAGGAAAATATCATACGGGAAAGAATACACACACATAATAGGATGATGCATGACTCACTATCTACCCTCAATGTTCCTGATATGCATCACTCATACTAATGCAGACTTAAAGGTGTATGCTCTCACCCTTGCACATGCCAAGTTCCCTTCTAATCTTGTTGAATTGCTCCTGGTTTAATGGCTTGGTGAAGATATCGGCTAGCTGGTTATGGGTATCAATAAAATGCAGCTCAAAGACACCCTTGCCTACATGATCTCTTAGAAAGTGATGACGAATGTCTATATGCTTGGTCCTAGAGTGTTGAACATGATTTTTTGACAAGCTGATAGCACTAGTGTTGTCACATAAAATTGGAACACAGTTTATTACAACATCCAAATCAAGCAATTGATTTTTGATCCAAAGTACTTGGGCTCCACAACTTCCGGCGGCTACATACTCAGCCTCGGCTGTTGATAGGGCTACTGAATGTTGTTTCTTGGAGGCCCACAAAACTAGGCACCCGCCAAGAAATTGACAGTATCCACTAGTACTTTTCCGATCGACAATACAACCAGCATAATAGGCATCGGTATATGCAATCAAGTCATATGAACTGCCGATTGGAAACCACAAGCCGAAGTCTAGAGTGCCAATAAGATACCGAAAAATTCGCTTAACAGCCATAAGATGGAATTCCTTTGGGCAAGATTGAAAGCTAGCACATAGGCACACACTGCACTGACTATCTAGACAGCATGCTGTTAAATATAGTAGTGATCCGATCATACCTCGGTATAGTGTGGGATCGACGGGTTTACCATTTTCATTTTTGTCCAACTTGGTGGTTGTGGCCATCGGAGTTGACATGGGTTTTGCTTCTGCCATCCCAAATTTCTTCAGCAGCTCCATCATGTATTTGGCTTGGTTTATGAAAATCCCTTCGGACGTTTGCTTCACCTGCAGTCCAAGAAAGAATGTTAGTTCACCCATTAGACTCATTTCAAACTCGCCCTACATCATTCTTGCAAATTCATCACACAAGCCGTTGTTAGTGGCTCCAAAAATTATGTCATCAACATACACTTGAACCACCAATATTTCTTTACCTGATTTTTTAGTGAAGAGTGTTTGGTCAACATTACCTCTTTTGAATCCATTTTGAGTCAGGAATGAAGTGAGTCTTTCATACCATGCCCTTGGTGCCTGCTTAAGCCCGTACAATGCCTTCTGGAGCTTGTACACATGTCGTGGGTGCTTGGAATCTTCAAATCCTGGAGGTTGTTATACAAAAACATCCTCCTTGATGAACCCGTTAAGAAAGGTAGATTTAACATCCATCTGAAACAGTTTGAAGTTTAATGAGCATGCAAAAGACAGTAAAATCCGAACTGCTTCTAGTCTAGCCACTGGGGCAAAGGACTCATCAAAATCAATTCCCATTTCCTGGCTGTATCCTTTGGCCACGAGCCGTGCCTTATTTCGGACGACCACACCTGTATCATTCAGTTTGTTTCTAAAGACCCACCGAGTCCCTATCACAGGTTGATCTCTGGGACGGGTACAAGTGTCCACACTTCGTTTCTCTCAAACTGATGCAGCTCTTCATGCATGGCTTGAATCCAGGATTCGTTTCGTAAGGCATCAATGATGTCTTTCGGTTCTTCCTGTGAGATAAGAGCTATCAAATCTTCTTCTTCTACTTGCCTCAATGAGGCTCTGGTTCTTACTCCATCTTGAGGATTACCGATGACATTTTCGGTCGGATGATCCTTTAAAAATGTAGAGGTACTTGGAAGGTCGGGGTGCTGTACTTGATGCTCTTGCAATGCCCTGATTGAAGGATCTTCACTTTCTTCACCCCTACTGGACACTTCTTCCTTAGGTTCATCTTTAGCTTTTGGTGTTCCAACAATTGTTGAGCTTTTAAAGACTTCTCCCTTATATAGCTCGTAGGGAGTTTTCTTTAGGATAGGCCTTACCATAGCCCTGTTGATGATGTAGCATGCCGTACTTACTGCCTCAACCCAAAATTATTTTGGTAGTGAGTTTTCACTTAACATGGTACGTGCCATGTCTATCAACGTTCTATTTTTCCTCTCTACAACTCCTTCTGTTGAGGCGTCCTTGGTGAGGAAAAGTTATGTGTGTACCCCTGCTCTTCCCAGAACTAACTGAATTCTTGATTCTCAAACTCACCACCATGATCACTCTGAATGATAGTGATAGGATAACCTTTATCATTCTAAACTTTCCTGCAAAAGACTTGAAATTCCACCACGGCATCATTTTTATTGGCCAAGAAGAGCACCCATGTAAATCTGGAATAGTCATCAACAATCACAAAATCATAAGATTTTCCTCCTAGGCTGGAAGTCCTAGTTGGACCAAAAAGATCAAGATGCAACAATTCCAGGGGTCTAGCAGAGGAAATAATATTCTTATTTTTGAAGGAGATTCGTGTTTGCTTGCCTTTTGTGCAAGCTTCACAGACTCGATCACTTTCAAATTTTAATTTGGGCAATCCGTTCACTAAATCATGTCTAGACAACTTGGCGATTACTCCAAAACTAGCATGACCCAATCTTCGGTGCCATAACCAAGCATTTTCATGATTGTTTGCTAACAGACACAAATCATCACAAGAAACATTATCAATATCAACAGTGTAGACATTGTTATTTCTATTTCCAATGAATTTTATTTCCTGAGTGCTTTTGTTCATGACAATGCAGTGGGTTTCATCAAAAATAATTTTAAAGCCTTTATCACACAGTTGACTAATGCTTAACAGGTTGTGATTTAGACCTTTCACCAAAAGCACATCTTCAATGAGAATTTCAGAATTCTTACCTATGTTGCCGATCCCGATGATCTTACCTTTGTCTTTGCCTCCAAAGACCACAGAGCCTCGATCCTTATCCTGCAATGATGAGAACACTTCCTTGTCCCCTGTCATATGCCTTGAACAACCGCTATCTAGGTACCACTTGCTCCCCCTAGCTTCAAGACATATCTGCAAGAACGAAGATTCTCATGCGATTGTTTTTGGTACCCAAACTAGTTTGGGTCCATAAGAGTTAGTCTCATTCTGTGCATATCTTTTCTTGGCCCTAAAAGTGTGATTCCTTGACAAGTTTTGCCTGACCCAACAGTTTGCAATGGTATGACCAAATCTACCACAGTGATAGCAGTTGACTGGAGTAAATTTCCTTTGAGGTTTTGGTGATTTGGATTGCACACGTTTGGATTGTGTGTTGGAAGATGAGACGTGGTTGTTCTCATGCACAAATGATGTGGTAATCTTATGCTCAAAAGATTTTTTGTTTTCAGGAGTGTATCCCAAACCTTCCTTTTGGAAGTTAGCCTTAACCCCCAACAAGTTGTCCAAGTTTTGTTTTCCTTTGACGAACCTAGTCAAAGTGGACTAGAGTTCAACCGCTTCCTCACTCAAGATCCCATTTTTCTTCTCAAGTTCTGAATTTGCGAACCTCAAAATTTCTCCTTCCCTTTTTAATGTTTCGCACACTTTTTCAATCTCAGCTATTTTGCATGCCATCTCTTCTTTGGTTTTTTCACTGTCTGAAATGATTTGCAACATGTTTTCTTTTTCTTCAGTTAGCTCGAACCATTCTTGTTCCAATTTCTCAGATCTAGCGAAAATGTCCTCATCAACCTTTTTTTTTAGATCTTTATTTTCAGACCTGATTTTTTTATATTTCAAGTAAAGTTTCTCATATTCAGATTCCCATTGTTCATTTGAAATGAAGTCAGAGTCATAGTTTACCTCCGGAGATTCATCTCCATGTGCCATAAGACATAGGCTTCCCACAAGTTCTTGAATCTCCTCATCGGATGGTTCATCTTCCTCATCGCTCCACGTGGCGACCATGGCCTTGGGTTTCTTGAAGATGTCCTTCTTGAATTTCTTTTTCAGATCTGGGCACTCACCTCTCATGTGCCCAGGCTTCTTGCATTCGTAGCATATGATGCTGTTTGGTTTGCTCGACTCACCTTTAGGTTGAGTGGACTTCCTTTGCCCCTTCCTGAAATTTCCCTGAAAATTCCTTTTCTTCTTTAGAAATCTTCTCACTTGTCGGGTGATCATTGCAAGTTCTTTCTCTTCGTTGCTTCCATCGCTGGTTTCTTCTTCTTGAGAATCGTCATTGGGTTGATGAGCTTTCAATCCAATCACCTTTTTCTTCTTGATATCTTCTTCGGCTGTCCTTTTCATATTTATCTCATAGGTCATGAGTGACCCTATGAGTTCATCGAGCGTGAGTGTGGACAGATTTTTTGAGTCTTCAATGACGGTAGCCTTTGTGTGCCACGCAGGAGGGAGGGATCTCAAGACTTTCCTCACGAGCTCAGAGTTGTGTAGATCCTATTAAAATCCACTTTAATATAAAAAGCAATAGATATGGTGAAAGCAATAAAATAGCACGAGGTGCTAATGTGGAGAGTGTGTGATCGCCAGAGACGCGAACGCCTCAAAAGAATATGACAATGAAAAAGTGTGGAGGGATCGCGAAAAATACCTCAAAAGATGCGGGGATGTGAATGCTCCTTTCTCTTCAAGATCGGCCGGCCGATGAAGAGAGTTCTCCAATTTATTACCCTTGCAAAACAAACAAACAAACACCACCAAAAGAATTGAATTAGAAACAAGGTGGGTGTAGTATCAAATTCTTAATAGAAAGATGAGCATGAAAATATGTGCAAGACACACCTTGTGGGTGTTGGCCCTTAAACCCCTATGCAAAAGGGTGGGGGATGTGATGATGCATGCAAATAAAAATAAGGGGAAGAGTGCGAGAGTTGCACTTATGGGGAAAGTCTCAACATGTTGAAATGAAAAATCAATAGAACAATGGAATATGATGCATGCATGAATTAAATAAAAATACAAGATAATGAAAAGGAGATGAGATAAAAAAAAAATCTTGTTTGTGATTGGTGCTCCTTGGCTTGAATGCTCAATGGGGAGAAAACTTCAAAAGGGATGCAGACTTGATGTTGAAAGTCCTCCTCCTTAGCCAAAAGCCCCTTCGGTTCCTGTAGAAAGAAGAACACACAGAAAAAAAAAGGACGAAGAAAGAAAAAAAACAGACAGAAGAAGAGAAAACAGAAGAATAAGAAAAAGAAGATAAGAAGAAAAAGACGGAAGAAGAAGAGGAGAAGAAGACAGAAGAAAACACAGAGAAAAACACAGAAGAAGAAGAAGAAGAACGGAGGGAGGGGAAAAAAGGATCGACAGGGGTCGACAGGGGGCGACAGGGGAGGAGAGTCCAACCCAACAACAGAGCTCGGAAGCTCTATTAATAAAAATTGGATGAAGAGATAAGAAGGCAAGAGTCCAACAAGGGAAAGGATAAGAATGGGCAAGGGCCCAAGGAGGGAAGGATAAGAATGGGCAAGGTGACCAAACGAAGCAGGGACTCTCTGGGGAAAGGCTGCGTTTGTTCGGAACACGAAAATGAAACACGACCTGGACAAAGGCGTCAATTCAAGAATTGACGACCTGCCAGAGGGCGTCTTTTAAAAACACGACTTAGATTAGGGCGTTAATTCAAAAATTAAATTATAGAATTTATTTGAAAATTATGAAACACGTCTGAGTCAAAGGCGTTAATTAAAACGCGCCCTAACCATGGACGTTAATTCAAAATATTCAAAATAGTTCTATTTTTTATTTCTCAATATTATTTTTCCATTTTTTAGGTGGAGGTGCATCTCATCGCCCTGATTCCAACGACTATTTTTGCGAATTTTTCTGACACCCGGAAGGCCACCAAATCACCTCCGGAAGAGAGTAAAAAATAATATTAAAAAAATCAATTTGAAAAAGTGACGACCGTGTGTAAGGCGTGAATTCAATTTTCGATTTTTTTTATTCTTTTCAAATTCAAAATAACGTCCATGGTTAAGTCGTTAATTCCTAAAAAATTTCAAAAAATTCCTAAAAAAATCTAGAAAAATAGAAAATGAGTGGAATTGACGCCTCCATAAATAGTCGTCCATTTTTTAAGAAACGCCCAAGCCTAAGTCGTTATTTAAAAGACCCCCCACATCAAGTCGTTATTTCATAAAAATAGAGAAAAATGTCCAGAAAATCCAGAAAAATCCAGAAAAATCCAGAAAAGTAGGGAAAAGTAGGAAAAAAAATAAGAAAAGGGTGAAAAAAAGGGAGAAATCCAAGAAAAGTGAGAAAAACCACTCAAATAGAACTAATTTGAGGGTCAAATTGGAGCATTATAAGGCAATATGAGATGTACTCATAGTAACGTCAATTTTGGCGTGTCTACAGCTGCCCCGCCTTGGCGTCTGCTTTGCAAGGGAGCAGAGCAAACTGAAAAGTAGATGCCAAGGTGTGATGAGACACGCAATCAACATCACTTGATGAGAATGAAATCAAAAGCTCGAGATGAAGCAAATCTCGAGAAATCCAACGAAATCAACAATGTTTGGATAAAAAGGGGAGATGTGCACGAGGGTACGAAGGAGAATGATCAACTTCCAGCGCGGTGGAAGTACCTCAGGTCACAAACCTGTAGATTTCACCATTGGGGAGCGATTACCAGCTAATGTGGACGTGCTGCAGCCAAGGTGGATCAAAGGGAAATGATTGAAATAAGATGATAAAAATCCAAACAAGGAGCTTCCGGAAAACAACCCAAAACAGCGACAAAACAAACTGAGGATTCAATTCGGCAATGAAAATCTCATATCTTGGAAATTAGTGATCAATTCGACTCCCAAACAGCTCATCAGAATGATTTTTCAACAGTTGATTCAAAGTCCTACATGAATGCATGCTGGGTTTAAAGGGAAAATAACAAATAAAGATATAATATAATCAAGGATAATATTGTTAAACTGCCAAGACTGGGTCAAGACACCAATTTCGCGAGCTGATACTAAGCCGAAGCCCATTTATCCACGCACCAATTCACAAAAGGGAACCATCGTCCCCAGTCTTGGACGACTCAACGGCCTATCCGTGTGACTAAGACTCCTCTAGAATCGTCATTATTTTTGATGAAGGGGAACTCAAATTCCAGATTTACCAAAGCCACAAGGTCCTTGATATAATCTAGTGGTGTATATAACATATAGTAGGAATACATACAGGAGATGGTGATAGCAATGAGCATATGGGGAACTGAGAAAATGAGGTGCAAAACCGGTGGGACCAAGAGCTTCTTCCTGCGCTCAAAAATTTCATTAGCCAAGATATAATGATAACAAACAATGAATAAGGCATTATAGTAAATCAAAGCATCAATATCATTCAAACATGTAATGAATAGCACTGCATTGAAAAACATCATTGTCTGTTGTTTCATTAGGAGGATGTCAACTTGGCATAATCAAAGTTTGGAGTTGAAAGATTGAGGAATGTCCAGCGGCAAAATTAATCAGATGAAAAATTAGCAGGAATTTGATTGAATGATCTCAAGATGATAATCAGGAGAATAATCAATAGAATTTGATTGAAAGATCTGGAGATGAATAATTAAAAATGCCCAGGGTGGCATGATAATATCGGGAAGAATCAATAGATTGATAGCAATGAGTGGAGATATGACTCATCCTGTGCTCTTGGTCCTTGGAAAGTTGTTCCTGCAAAACACCATTAGACAAATACAATGCATTTTTTTTTTGGATTTTGAAATATGCAAATTTTTATGAGTTTTGAAAAAGATATTCAAATTTTTATGAATTTTTGGAAGATATTTGATTTTTTATGAATTTTGAAAATATTCAATTTTTGTTGGATTTTGCTCAGGAAATATTCAATTTTTTTTTGGATTGATTTTGCAATATTCAATTTTTTTGGATTTTGGTTTAGACATAGCTAATGCAGCATCAAAGGGTGTCTTAAACCACTGGCTAGGGGCCCTCGTTCCTTCCCCTTTCGCTAAAATTTCCCAAAGCCGGGTGTGCATTGTAAGGTGGCGTCCTATAACCGACCGCCTTTGATCAACGGTGCCCCTACCAAGGCCATACCTGAGAAACATTCGGTCTTAGAGGGAGAAGAGAAGAATAATTGGAGATAAGCTTTATACAGGATGGGAGATATCAAGACTTGAATTCCTTCCAAGATGTTTCCCCTCAAAGAGGTAGTCTGTTGTGCCGGGCTTTGTGCCTTTGATTTTTAGACCCTTGACATGCATACGACCAGGGTTTTCCCTGCGGGGACTTTGCCACTCTTGTCATGCCATAATTCATAATTTTGCTTTTATCGAAATTTTGACTTGATTTTCATAATAGCCCTTTTGGCGAGATGTATATCCTGAAAACTCATATGAAAACTCATATTGATTTTGGGTCAAGACTGCCCCTATTTGAGACTCCTCCCGTATTGGGGATTACCGAGGTTGGGTTATCTTATCCGTCAATCTCTTGCTCCTGCATTTGGCCGAGTAAAGAAGAGAAAAGACTTTCAGGAATACTCATGGCATGGCCAAAGTAGCAACGGTGTTTAACTAAAGGAGCCGGCTAAGGACGCCGTGAAGTGTGTGGAATGCCCAGCTAAGGGTTGCTCTTAACAAGCGGGGAGAGAATGTCGAATTCCCAGCGCGGGGTTCTTATAACCAAGAGTGCTGCATAGCAAGCCTAAAGACTCTTTTTGGAATATTTAATTAAACAAAAGCTTAAGATAAAGGTCTAAAACACCACTTTTAAATCTTGTTAAGAAGCACTTCATTTTGAAAATCATGCGTGAAGTAATGAGGGAATGATATCATAAAAATGCGTACTTGCCAATATGTTACCTTGCAACCTTTGTAGAAGTAGCTGCTGCGAGAGGTTGATCATCGTGGGATAGTCCTCTTTGGCAGTCAAAAGGATTGGAAGCAAAGGATTGAAAGTGGCTTAACAAGAAGGAGTGGTGCTCAAACCAAACTCAGACGAATAAGGAGAAAAGGGAAGAGAGGCGAGGGCTAGAACTCCCTCACTAAGACGCGGAGACCCTGATCACATGGAACAGTCTACAGAAGACGCGGAGAATTAGAAGGAGGAGTGAGGACTAAAGCCTCGAAAGCAATGGGAGAAAGGGCAAATGCCCAAGGCAGTGGATGTGGAAGAAGTTGGGTCGAACCCATGATTAGGAGGAATCAGAAGAAGAAATTGATATATAGAAAGAGGCAGATCCGGAGGGTCCGGAGGTGGTGGAGAATCAGGAGAGGAAAAATCCGAAGGCTCCGGAGGGATAACGAAAGAAGGGACGCGATGCCCTGGGAAGAAATAGAGAAAAAGATGATGAAAAAGGAGGAAGAAAATGAAGGATGTGATATCCCGGAGGAGCAGAAAGATGAATCGGAAGAAAGATGGATGGTCCGGAGGTTCCGGAGGAATGAGATGAAAAGGGGCGTGATGCCCTGGAAAATGATAGAGAGAATAAGACGGAGAATCCGGAGGTTCCGGAGGAATGATGGAAGGAGGGACGCGATGCCCAAGAAGGTCCGGAGGTTCCGGAGAAATGAGGTGGAAAGGGGCGCGATGCCCGAGGGGAAGGTCCGGAGGTTCCAGAGGTAGCAAATGGAGAGGGGCACGATGCCCAAAGGATAAAGAGAGGGGTGAAAGATCCGGAGGTTCCGGAGGAAGAGGATGAAAAGGGGCGCGATGCCCAAGGAAAAGACTGAGAGAATCAGATGGGGAATCCGGAGGTTCCGGGGGAATAAGATGGAAAGGGGCGCGATGGCCGAGGAACAGAGAAAGGAATGAAGGAGGATTAGGAGGAAAATCTGGAGGTTCCGGAGGAATAAGATGAAAAGGGGCGCGTTGCCCGAGGGGAAAGTTCGGAGGTTCCGGAGGGATAACGAAATCAGAAAGGGCGCGATGCCCAAAGAGGAGGGGTAAAATTCCTGGAGGTTCCAGGGAAATAGCAGGAAGGGGGACGCGATGTCCCAAGGGGAGTGAATTAAAGAAAGATGAAGATGAAGATGAGAAGTGCGGAATATCCGGAGGCGCCGGAAGGCGGGGAAGATACGGGTTTGGAAACCCAGGAAGAAGAAGGTGCAAATGCATGCGAATGCAGTAGAACGGATGTGATGAATGCACAAATGCGACAGAATGCATGGAATGCAAAGAACGTGAAGAACATGAAGGGCAAGAGAATGAGATCCTCCTTTTTACCCTTGGAATGGCCCATGAAGCGAAAGATGAGAATAGGGATGAAGTTGAATGGGAGGTGGGTAAAGGAGTGGAAGGCCCCTTAGCATCAAGATAACTGCCCCTCCACGGCAGTGAAAGAATACAGCCAAATGGCCTAATGGATAAAATACAAGCCCATGATGAAGCTTCAATAGTAAACGACAACTCTCTTGGAGGGTGAAAAGTAATGGTGTGAGGGAGTTGGAAAGTAGGGCTCAGAAGCATCATGTTGCCCAGGGGTTCAAGATTTGGAAGTTGGAACAGAGGGTGCCCTGCCCGGCCCTTACACCGCATCAATGCTTGGCATGGCGGCGACTTGGCCTCTTCAATCATGCCTGGCACAATAACCCGGATTGGCATCCGGCAAATGAACTCTTGCATTTTGAATAGCGCGGCCATGGCCAAATTCTTCTTTCGCCGCTCTTGATCATCCTCGACACAAGTGTTTGTAGAAGCACTCCCCTTCCGAGTAGTAAAGGGAGGTGAGGCGGAGGCGGAAGGCTTTGTGGATAATGGAGGTTTAGTGGGAGGTGTAGTGGAAAGTGTTGGAGGAAGGATAAACGGAGACGGATGTTCAAACACGTCGAGCTTCTCCCTTTGCTCCGAAGCAGTCGGGGTTGGCTCGAGTGCAAAAAAGGGTGAATCCTGCTCAGGATTAGCCACGGGTAAAGGTGAAGGGTTATGTGGTGGAATAGGTAAGGTGGGTTGAGGCGGTGGTAATGGGAGGTTAATTGGGGAAGGTTCAATGGTGGGTTTAATGGAGGCCGATGGCGTGAAAGTTGATGGTATAATGAGTGGAAGTTTAATGGAAGGCTCAGGGGAGATTGGTGTTGTGAAGGTTGATGGTATAGCGGATGGAGGTGTAATTGATGGAGGTTTAATGGAAGGTTCTGGGATAGGAGGAGACTCAAGAGGTGCCGATGTGGGCGATTGGAGTATCGACCCATCATCGTAACACCAGTTAGTCTCGTAAACGGGGGTTGGATCAGGGATGGTGGCTTCGTCCTGAGCAGGGGGTTCGTCAAATGGTAGTGGAGGGAGCGGGAAATTAAGGAAACTCGGAAGGGGTGCCTGTGGAGCTTCATCATCATCGTACACTGCCTCGGATTCTTCAAATGCCGGTCCTTGATTGCTTGACATGCCGAAGTCATAATCATCTCTCCTATCTTTCCAATTTTTCTCCATCTTGGTGATATCATCCAGGAAAACATGAAGAGGATTGACTGGAGTAGGAGGAGCCGTGACCCTCTTTAATTGTTCCTCCATCGAAGTGATTTTATCGAGGAGAGTTTGCTGGAGGGGTGTAACCTGAACAACAGAGGGTTGGCAGGGCCTTGAAGGAGGAGGGGCCGTATAAAAAGGCCGTGGAGGGGAATTAATGGGCCGACCCATGGAAGAACCTGGATGGGCCAGATTGTAATGAATAAATGGGCCTTGGGGCCGTGACAGAGGAGGAATGGAAGGAGGCGGATGATGGGCCACCCGAGTGGCATGAACAGGAGGAGATGTAAGTGGATGATGGGCCACCCGGGTGTGAATAGAAGAGGGAGGTGGAATGGGGTGATGGGCCACTCGAATAGGATTAGAAGGAGGGGGAGATGAATGAGATGCACCCTCAACGGCAGCCTTAAGGGTTTGGATCTGTTGAGGGGTAAGATGATCTAATGCATGGATGATTCGGGAGACCTTCTCGTCATTGGGAGGAGACGGTCCCGAGGGAATAGTGGCCCGAAATTGAGGAGGGGGACCATGAGAATGGACATTGCCCATTGGCCGGACATGACCATAAAAATGGGGACGTGGTCCCTTGAAAGAATGGTGAGAATTATGTTGAACATGTTGAAATTGAGGATTATAAGATGTGCTAGGTTGATCATCCTCATGAATTGAACTAAACATGTTGTTTTGTTTATCAAAGTAAGCCATTATGCAATCCAAATAATGTGCAAACAATTTGCAAAGAAACACACAAGTTGGAATGGTTACCTTGATTTTTATTTGTTTAAACCTTGGTGAATTAATGAATTTTAGCAAAGTTTGGAATGATTCACACAAGGGGGGAACCTAGTTTCAATATGAGTTGAACTCCAATGCCAACTAGGGATCCTCTCTCACCACGCATAGGCCGACTAACTCGGGACTTCAAAAGGGTACAACCTGCCCGGCGTCCGTGAGGGAATCCACGGGTGCGGGGACTTACGGAGGCTTGGAAAAGGGATTTTCGGTCCAAAGAGACGGAATGCTCAATGGAGGGTCGTCCCGATTCCAAGAGGGTGTGTGGAATCCTAATGAAGAGAGAGGAGGTCTCTCAAACCGATGCAAAGATGAATGCAGCAGGGAAAATAAGCCAATCAGCACAATATGATCAATCAATAAATATAGGCATCAATCAGCATGAAAAAAACCCACAGTAAAAACACGCCCTGGCTGGGGGCGCCACTAACCAAAGACACGACGATGTGACCGTCGTGAATCAAAGCGAGGGGCCAGGGGCAGAAAAACGCGCCTTAGACTGAGGCGCTATCAATAAAAGGACGCCCCTGCCAGTGGGCGTCAAATCACAAGAAACGCCTGAATGGGAGGCGCTAATCAACAAAGAAACGCCCTGTGGTAGGGCGTTAACTCACAGAGCAGGTAAATAACGCAGGGCAATGTGATAAAGATGCCCGTGGAGGAGGCGTTAATCAAAGATAACACGCCCTGCGTGAAGGCGTTATAAATAAAAGACGCCCCTGAGAGGGGCGTGAATTCTTTCAAACCTCCACGGCCAGCAACCAATGAAAACACTCACAGTCACATAAATAAGGCAATCAACATGATATAAGCATGCTCATCAAAAAAAATTTTAAATAAGTGGAAATTTTTAAAGAAAAATCAACAAACTGACAAATCACTTAGGGAAGAGTGCAAAACCAATGGAGGGTGCCCGAGGGGCACAAAAGGGAGACGCACCGAGGGTGCAATAGGGGAGACGGCACACGCGGGTGCCTAAGGGGAAAGGGGTAATAAACAAAGAACATAAAAGTGTCCCACCGTGATCGCCAATTTGTAGATCCTATTAAAATCCACTTTAATATAAAAAGCAATAGATGTGGTGAAAGCAATAAAATAGCACGAGGTGCTAATGTGGAGAGTGTGTGATCGCCAGAGACGCGAACGCCTCAAAAGAATATGACAATGAAAAAGTGTGGAGGGATCGCGAAAAATACCTCAAAAGATGCGGGGATGTGAATGCTCCTTTCTCTTCAAGATCGGCCGGCCGATGAAGAGAGTTCTCCAATTTATTACCCTTGCAAAACAAACAAACAAACACCACCAAAAGAATTGAATTAGAAACAAGGTGGGTGTAGTATCAAATTCTTAATAGAAAGATGAGCATGAAAATATGTGCAAGACACACCTTGTGGGTGTTGGCCCTTAAACCCCTATGCAAAAGGGTGGGGGATGTGATGATGCATGCAAATAAAAATAAGGGGAAGAGTGCGAGAGTTGCACTTATGGGGAAAGTCTCAACATGTTGAAATGAAAAATCAATAGAACAATGGAATATGATGCATGCATGAATTAAATAAAAATACAAGATAATGAAAAGGAGATGAGATAAAAAAAAAATCTTGTTTGTGATTGGTGCTCCTTGGCTTGAATGCTCAATGGGGAGAAAACTTCAAAAGGGATGCAGACTTGATGTTGAAAGTCCTCCTCCTTAGCCAAAAGCCCCTTCGGTTCCTGTAGAAAGAAGAACAAACAGAAAAAAAAAAGGACGAAGAAAGAAAAAAAACAGACAGAAGAAGAGAAAACAGAAGAATAAGAAAAAGAAGATGAGAAGAAAAAGACGGAAGAAGAAGAGGAGAAGAAGACAGAAGAAAACACAGAGAAAAACACAGAAGAAGAAGAAGAAGAATGGAGGGAGGGGAAAAAAGGATCGACAGGGGTCGACAGGGGGCGACAGGGGAGGAGAGTCCAACCCAACAACAGAGCTCGGAAGCTCTATTAATAAAAATTGGATGAAGAGATAAGAAGGCAAGAGTCCAACAAGGGAAAGGATAAGAATGGGCAAGGGCCCAAGGAGGGAAGGATAAGAATGGGCAAGGTGACCAAACGAAGCAGGGACTCTCTGGGGAAAGGCTGCGTTTGTTCGGAACACGAAAATGAAACACGACCTGGACAAAGGCGTCAATTCAAGAATTGACGACCTGCCAGAGGGCGTCTTTTAAAAACACGACTTAGATTAGGGCGTTAACTCAAAAATCAAATTTTAGATTTTATTTGAAAATTATGAAACACGTCTGAGTCAAAGGCGTTAATTAAAACGCGCCCTAACCATGGACGTTAATTCAAAATATTCAAAATAGGTCTATTTTTCATTTCTCAATATTATTTTCCCATTTTTTAGGTGGAGGTGCATCTCATCGCCCTGATTCCAACGACTATTTTTGCGAATTTTTCTGACACCCGAAAGGCCACCAAATCACCTCCGAAAGAGAGTAGAAAATAATATTAAAAAAATCAATTTGAAAAAGTGACGACCGTGTGTAAGGCGTGAATTCAATTTTCGATTTTTTTTATTCTTTTCAAATTTAAAATAACGTCCATGGTTAAGTCGTTAATTCCTAAAAAATTTTAAAAAATTCTCAGAAAAATCCAGAAAAATAGAAAATGAGTGGAATTGACGCCTCCATAAATAGTCGTCCATTTTTTAAGAAACGCCCAAGCCTAAGTCGTTATTTAAAAGACGCCCCACATCAAGTCGTTATTTCATAAAAATAGAGAAAAATGCCCAGAAAATCTAGAAAAATCCAGAAAAATCCAGAACAATAGGGGAAAATAGGAAAAAATAAGAAAAGGGCGAAAAAAGGGAGAAATCCAAGAAAAGTGAGAAAAACCACTCAAATAGAACTAATTTGAGGGTCAAATTGGAGTATTATAAGGCAATATGAGATGTACTCATAGTAACATCAATTTTGGCGTGTCTACAAGTTGGTGTAATCTTTCCCAAGGCTTTTGAGGCCATTTGTGATCTCAGTTAGCCTTGCGAACATTTCTGAGATAGTTTCCTCCGGCTTCATTTTGAACAGTTCGTAATCGCTTACGAGCAAATTGGCCTTTGTCTCTTTGACCTCCGAGGTTCCTTCATAAATTAGTCGCAGTTTATCCCACATCTCTTCGGTTGAGCTGCACATTGATACATGAGAGAACTCATTAGGATGTTTCGCACACTGCATAATATTCATGGAATTAAAGTTAACAGTGCATTTCTTAATTTCTTCGGGGGTCCATTTTTCTTCATCAGCCCCGAGTTTGTAAGGACCCTTGTCCACAACTCTCCACACTTCGTACTCTTGAGCTCTCAAGAAGACATGGATTCTATTTTTCCAGTACGAGTAGTTCGAACCGTCAAAAAAAGGAGGGCGGCTGATGGAGTGACCCTCGGGGATCATTCCCTTGTTAGCCATTGATCCGGATCTTACTCAAGATCGTTAGATCTAGAAGGAAAAAAGAGCCTTGGCTCTGATACCAATTGAAGTCCCACGATCAATGACACCCAAGAGGGGGGGTGAATTGGGTAATTACAGAAACTATGAAAACTATTTTTCGATTTAAAAACACTCACGCGGTGAGGGCTACAAACACAAAGGGGTCAGTCGAAGAACAGATTTGAAGCTAGCACCAACAGTCTTATCCAGAGGCTCTTTGGTACCGGGCGGAGTTCAGGAATCCAAGGATTCTCTCACGCAAGATATATTCCTTCTGATGAGACTAACCACATCAGTCAGAGGATACCTTTCGATATACCACAAGATATTCGCAGACAGATTGATGAACCAAGATTTGAGCAAGCATCCGATGCACACACAATGCTAGCGAAGTAGAGCAGAATGGAGATAGAAGAGAGGGATCAAACCATACAAGGGACAACAATTTTAAGGTGGTTCGGATGCAACAGCAGCAACCTATGTCCACCCCTCATAAGGTGAGGAACCACACACTATCTTGTATAGGATTACAAGATCAACACCACACACACAAACACACGTGAAGGATGTAAAACCCTTACAAGGATGCTGAACCACACACACACACACACACACACGAAAGAGAAAAACACTAAAAGATGTACACACTAACACGGATCTATGAGGATCCACACACACAAGGGATTGCAAAAAGGCAAAAAGGCCAAAACCAGTTTGAGCATAAATTGAGAATGAATAACAAGGAGTAAGAACACAAGACAGCTCCCCCTTAATGAATGACGAAAATTCAGGATGCAGCTTCCTCTGATCTTGATCTATGCTTGATTTGGATGAAGATTCGAACTTGAACACCTCTGATCTTTGATGAAGGATTCCCTCGGATCACTGTTCACGTGAACAGTGCAGGCACTCTCCTCTTGTTCTATCACTTCAGCATTAGGCTTGCCCCTTGAATGAGATCTTTTATAGATCTAGGAAGGGCCTGGGACAAGTGCCAGACCAGATCCACAATTCACTCCTTGAAAGCTGGACTTTACCTTAAACAATTGGGAAAGATAGACTTCACTCGAGCTTGGACAAACAAGTCAACAAAGGGTGCTTTCGAGGCTACCAGTTGACCGGAACCAGGGGGCCAGTCGACCTAAACCTGTAACCGATAGGACTTTTTGATTCTAGCAAAACCGGTCGACCTGAATGGCAAGGGCAGTTGACCTAAACCTGTAAACCGTTGATCTCTTGGGTTCTGGGAAAACCGGTCGACCCAAAATCCGGGGGCGGTCGACCTGAACCTGTAACATTGAGAAATCTTCAATTCTGGAAAAACTGGTCGACCTATCTTTGAGAACTGGTTGACTGAAATGGTCCTGTCCTGTAGAAATAAGTTATTAGCCCAGTAAGAAATATCCGAGCATAAATGTCATTAGATGAAAGATCGCTTCATGCATTATGGAGTTAAGGATTTAGATAACTCAGTATAACTCCATGGGAAGACATTTATGCATTAGCCTCCTTTGCTCGTGCTTGAAACCAATAACACGGACGACGATGAAATCATAACCCTGAGTTTTGTTATCATCAAAATCATTCGAGGAGACTCAACACACCCCACTCTGGCCACAGAGGAAAATTAAGGAGAAGATAAGGGTATAAGAGTGGGATACCAGCTGAACAGGAGCCAGTCGGTAGAACCGAAGCAAATTGGCAACAAAAGAATGAAGAGGAAGGCAAAAGCTGCATTTCCACGCCAGAAGAAAGGAACAAAAGCAACCGGAATGAGTGGCCAGACTAGACTCGTGAGGTTCAGGCGTGAAGAACTGAAACCGCCAAGGTAGCCCGTACTGGTTCTCCAGTCGCTTCACATCAGCCTCACCCAGTTCGCTGCGGAGACGCTCCGACGGCTCCTTTTTCATTCCGCTGGGGCCTGTTCTTCCCTCCACCCCTCGGCCTCAAGATTTTGGTCCGCCATGGAACAGACAGAAGAACTGGAAGAAGAATAGGAAAGCTATGGACTAGAGGACTCCGGAGGAGAAGGAAGTTGACGGATCGCAGCCGCGGAGAACTCTTCTAGCTCCGTGAAAGCCGCTGCGTTTCTCCGCTCCTCCGAACTGTTCTCGTGGCACATGAGCCCCCCTCAAATATGAATGCAATGGAAGGCAAAACCCTAAGCCCCGAAGATAATGGGACGCAAACAATGCACAATGCTTATAACCCCTAGCCGAAAGCGGCGCGGCGTCCCAATCTCCCGAAGAGGGGCCTTCCTGCAAAAATTAGCCAGAATTATCATCAAGACGGGCATATTTTCAGGATAAGCCGCATCATGTGGCCCCTGCCAGAGAGAGATCTCCACCCAACTAGAGCCACAAAAAGTCTAGCCCAAATGCTACTCGTCTGAGCCTAATTTTGGCTCAGAAGGAGGAGGGGGACAAGTGGAGTGGGGAAATCTAACTGCCCGAATGGAGAGACCAAACGAGGTCCAACCTGACCCAACAAGGCATAGCTCCTTGAAGTGGTAGCCCTAGGGCCCACTTAATATAAAGCCTAATAACTCACTCTGATCAAACACTTCCTAGGCGACCTTCGGGTTGGGAAGTCCGAGCATCATTTCGATCGGGAAAGCTCCTTCGGAGCCCAATATTCCCTGCCCAAAATCACACACTCATCGCTCCGGAGGCATCTCCTGGGCCAGTGCCTCACGCTCGGGCCAACTGATGGAAGCTTATCTGTCCGGCCGTTACAAGCCCTTTAAAAGTTGGGAGCCCAAGTGGATAAGGGAGATCAAGAGTCCGCGTACTATAAAGTGCCCTCAAGAAGGACGTAACCCCCCTGAAACTCCTCAGCTTAAAGGGATCATGCACTCAACGAGCCATTATTTAAGCTGGAAGAGCCCTACCGTGAGGAGGTAGGCCAAAAACCCTGAGCAGGAACCACTTCATCTTTTGGTGGAGAGGGATCTCACGCTCCCATCTTCCTCCTAACTCCTCCCTTCGCACTAGCGCTCTACGACATTTGCTGACTTAAGCATCGGAGGGTTTTCCCCGGGGATCCATCCCTGGGCACCTCTGACTCGTTTCTCCTCTTACAGTTCATACTTCAAGCGTACGTGGTCATCCTCTTTCCCGCTCAGGAACCGTGCGAGATCGCCCCTCTTCAGGTTCCATGCATGATCGAACGTGAGGTAGTTTTTGGGCTTTTGTTTATTAAGGCCTATGTATATGGGTTAAGGCTACCTAGGAGGGTTTAAGGCAATTAAGGTCCATTTACCTTAAGCTAAATTCTTCATACGAGAGGCCCATCTATTTAAGTGAGAGGGTTGGGTTTAAGGCCCATATAAAGGTTAAGGCCTTTTGGTTTAATCATTTGAGTTTCATAATTTTTTCGATTTGGCTCCTTGACTATTTAATTGGAGGATTTATTTATTTAGAAATTTTCATTCCTATATTTTATTCGAGGTGCTACAATGAGTGCTGAAACCAGAACGCGGTCGCGCCAGGATCGCCTATATGAAGTAGCAGTCGCCTGATGGCCGCGTTCAGGTCCATTCATAGAAAAATGCCGGTAACACAAGTGCTTTCTAGACCATTGGGTTTTTGGGTACAACTAGCTCGACGTCCTAGTGAGAATCTCGGGCTCGCGGAGACTTATAGAGGTCTTGAAACATGATCACCTAGTCTGGCAGAAAGAATATCTGACAGAGAGGATCACAACTTCAAGAGGTGTTCCTATCAAGTGCATATGATCTAATAGCAACGTATCGGAATACGCGCTATATGTGACTTACAAAACAGAAGAGAGATGAGAAAGGAACGTGCCAAATCATAAGACAAGGTGTAGGAACATTGCATAAAAATTCTTAAGTACAAAACTATAAGATTTGGGTAAGAAAATAATATATATTAAAATAACTTATAAACATGCTAACGTGAAACATGATGTAGCAGTAATCATGAGTAACATGAAATAACCTCTAATCATGAGTAGGAGCCAGAAATAATAAAACTAAGGCATGGTTTTTATCAATTATGCTAAGGATATACATATAGTTTAATCTAGTTATAAGAACTAGGCAGCGGTCTTGCCAAGGCCACTCCTTGGAAATAGCGGTCTGTCGAGGGTCGCCTTTTGAAGGAGGTGATCTCAGAGGAACCGCCTTCTGTCTGTAATGGACAGAAGTTTAAAATAACTTGCAGTGCTTATGCTAGGGCAACTAATGTATGAAAATGTAAAGGATAGAAGAATAAGACATGCTAACATGTTTAGAGCGAAGAAAAGTATAAAATAAACATGAATTGAAGTCAAAATTATTATCTTTTTATTAGAGGTGCAGGGCTAATATGCAGAGAAAAGTATGTAAGCGCAGTCATGGGAAAACATCAAATACTCAACGTAGAAAGCATGAAATTGAGCAAGATCAGAGGGCTTTTAATCCTAACTTGATGTTTAAGTCGTTCATGAGATAACCTACCTCTACGACGGACTCTAGACTTCGAATTCCTTGCTGGAAGAACAGCCCAGTTCCTACGCATCCTGCGTAGAAACTGTAACTTCCCGACCTTCTAACTCCTTAACCTCTCGTCCTTAATTCACGAGATTTGGAGGGTGATTAGAAGACATAAAGGGGAACGATTAACCTTAAAGGCTAGATATGAAATTACCTCTGCTAAGGTCTCTAAGCCTCGGGTCTTTATCGGACGAACACACTTGTTCCTGTGTGTTCTGTAGAGAAACAACTACTTGTAGATCCTCTAACTCCTCAACGGCTTGATCTCCTAACTCAAAATTTGGAGGGAAGTTAGATAATACTAAAGGGAACAAAATATTCTAAAGACTTAACCTGAAATGAAGATGTCTTACCTTCGAACCATGCGCTCCAAAACTAGGGTTCGCGTAGAATGAATTCAGGGTCTATTTATAGGGAATGACCTAGGGCTGAGGTATTAGATCGAAATAGGAGTCATATAGGGCGTCAATCCGATCCCCTGAGAGTCCTAGATGTGTTCCCATGCCCGATCACTTCAAACCACGGCATTTGGGATGCCAAAAATTCAAGTTTTCTACGCTTCTAACTTTCCCATTTTCGAAAGAAGGTAGCGGTCCTATCTGGACCGCCTTCAACAGATGGCGGTCTTGCGATAGACCACCTTCTGGCATTTTATCCGAAAAATTTAGATTTTTTATTTATCTACTATTTATCCCCTAAATAGTCTATTTATCCATTTTAAATATAAAAATAGGCCTAATTACGTCTCTAGAAGTGGGCTTGGGCCTATAAGTCTTTGAAATTGGTCTATGAACCCAATTTAAGTAGGCTTATTTATTTGGTTGATAATTGGGCTTTTAGGCTAAAGGTCTTAATCATTAAATAAGTTAATTAACCCATTATTCATTTAATGACCCATTTAAGCCTATTAAATATTTAAATAATTCTATTTAATTCCAAAAAAAATCTTAGAATTTCTGGGGTGCTACACCCTTCCCCTCTTAAAAAGAATTTGGTCCCCAAATTCATTGCATGTGATTTATGAAGAGTGTGTTTTACTTGTAGTTAATTAGTTGCATTAACAATTAAGGCTATGATGAATGCGAATAGGTCAAGATGGTACCTTCAATCATTTTACCTTCACCATCCAAGATGACATTTAATCGGCCTTTCCGCCTTCGTCCACTCTCATTCCTTGAAGATTGTTACTTTATAAGGGGACATGCGGGCATGCGATGCTCCCGGCTTCCATAGTGTAAACAAGCGTCGAGACGCTTCCAACACTCTTCAGTCGAATGACCGAACTTCTCGCAAAAAGTGCAAGCTGCCATGACTTGCTTTTCTTCTTCGTCCTTGACTCTTTTATTCTTGCCATTGCCATTGCCATTCCCTTTACCATTACCATTGCCATTGCGAGACCTCTTCTTATTATTAAGAGGTTCATAATCCTCTATGATGCTAAACCTTTCTTCTTTTTTCTCTCGCCTATCATGTTTTTGGCTTGAGTTTTCATCTTTCCCCCTAAATTTCTCTACCTTCTCCAAGGTCCGTTCACATAGGTGGACTCGGTGAACCATCTCCGTATAAGTTTGGATGTTTTGAGGGCCAAGTTGTTTGACGAAGATGGGATGTAATCCATCCATGAATTGGTTAGCTTTTAAAATCTCCGTAGCCACAAGATGTGGAGCATAAGGGGACAGACGAGAAAATTGAAGTTCATACTCCGCCACGGACATCATCCCTTGTTGTAGGGAGGCAAATTCCGCAGCATTCTTCTCACGGACGTGCTCGGAAAAGTACTTTTCTTGGAAGAGCTCGAGGAACTCCTCCCAAGTAAGCGGTGCATTATGAAGATGTGCAGAGGTGACCTTCCACCACGTTCGGGCGTCCTTGTTTAATTGAAACGTAGCAAGAAGGACCTTCTCTTGGTCTATGCATTGCATAACATTGAATGTGTGGTCCATTTCATCAATCCAATTCTCAGCTTCATCCGGATTAGATGATTCAGAGGACCGCAGAGGGTTCATACACCGAAAATTGCAATGTAGATCACCGGCGCCTGCACATGCTCTCGCTTGAGCCACTGTTTGGAGGGCCTGGGTAAGACTCGCAACAGTTTGTTGCATAGCTTCCCAGTTTGCGCGGTTTACGGCCATCGTGAGAATGAGGTCCCTGAGAAAATAAACAATTTGTTATTTCCCTTGAAATTTAGGAAGCTTTTCCTAAAGATGAATTTCTAAATAACTATCTCATCCCGGGCTCTACCCAATTCTCACATGGGTTCAGAAATTTCTTCCCAGTTCATAGGTATAGGTCCTTAAACCTTGGACTTAGCCTAGGACTTGACTTTTTCCTAGGACTTACTTATGCTTAGGCTCTGATACCAACTTAACTGTCACACCCCGAGATATGCAGTGGAATTAAGTCGGGAACGTGAACAGCCGGCAATATGCCTCAAGCTAGCAAGACAATCAGAGTGCTAATCATTCACACATAAGAAGAGTGAACATAATGTAATGTACTCAAAATTCTAACTTTATTAAATCATAATAATCAAGGTTTACAGACGACACTTGACTATTTAAACTCTAGACTCAAGAAAAGGGAAAAATTACATAACATGATCAACCTCACTATCTGTCATAGTGAAGGCATCTAATTACAATATGACTCAGGACTCTTAAACTATCTAGGGCTTCTCTTGATCTTCACTCGCTCTCGCCCTCGGATCCGCCACTCAGGTAATCCGAGTCCGATCCGCTAGAGTTTCCTGAAAAAGATTAGGAAAGTAGGGAATGAGCACACTTGCCTAGTAAGTATCTTCGTATCAACATGAAGACATAATTTAAGAAATTAACATTTTAGCTCTAGTGGGTAAGATAATGAAAATGCAATAAAACATGCGATAAAACCAAAGTAACCACAAGTATCAGAATGAATGTAAAGTTATAAGCAATCAAATATAAGAGCATGATCAAGCAAGATTGAAATAAAGATATAAGTTTGGCCTTTCATGTAACAAGAATGTACTAGAATGTAACGAGAATGTACTTTTCAAAACCATAAAGGCTATGTTCTATGTTGGCCCCGATTGGCGAGCGGACAAGAAAGGGGGTTGAATTATCCCCCACGCGATATGGCAAATTTAAAACTAACTTAGCAATATTAGAGCAACTATCAAATTTACACTAAGATGAAGTTAGATTTGAATCCTAAAGGAAATAGTTCTCTCAGCCTTTCCGATCTCACACGACAGCCTAAATGGATTTATCAAGCAAACACGTCACACAACGGAATCTTATTAGGCATAAGCTCAACTAGCAAGTAAACGGACTAAGATTCATAGTGTGTGGGTGAAAGATTAATGTGTGATGCAGTGTGGTGCACAACAGACAAACAAGCAATGTGTGTGAACAAGATAGATAGATGAAATCTGAAACCAAATACCTGTGAATGGGGTAGATGATAAGGAAACTGATGTGACACCACCTTGGGGGTGATAGCCACTAGGCCAATGATCCTTGGACCTATGACTCGTAAGCAATCTAATGTACACAGCGATATCACTTAAGCGGACTCACCCGCGTAACGCACACATGTGCCCGTGGGCAACCCGGTGATGATGGAGAGGGTATGGGGCGGGACCTTGATGCTCCGGGGGATTTGGCAAGCTTGAGGCTGAACCCCTAAGGGCCCGGGATGCCCAATTACACGGGCGGCCAGCACGCCAAGGGCGTGGGTTGTAGGGTCTCTCTCTCAACTCTCTCCACGGTGGTCGCTCAATTTGATGACAATTTGGGACCGGGCACCCTCTCATCGCCGACGGCACTAAGATGCAATACTAATTAAGCAAAGGAAAGCAGCAAAGAGAAGTGTTCAGTAGCTCACCTGGTCGGCGTGAAGACGCCGACCCCGACCAAAGATGAGGGTGAGCGGGGAAGCGTGGGCTACCCGCACGCCGCGCCGATGATGCTTCGGCCGAAGACCTGCTAGTACATGCACTACTCCCTCGCAGAGGGGTTGGACTAGGGGTGGGGAAGTCCAATTATAACCAAACACTACCTCCACACAGGGAGGGGCTATAAGCCGGCCACGCGGGGTGGGGGAGCTAAGTTAGAAACCGAATTGCCGAGCTCCACCGGTTCTGCCAGCTTCAGGAACAGCTTGATAGGCAGTCGATGACGGCGCCGCCACGGGCTCTGCCGAGCTCAGAAGAGGTCGAGACCGGTGTTGAAAGTTTTTGAGTTGATCCAAGAGGATGTCTAAATTTTTTGAGAATTTCTTGATGACGTCGCTGGTTGGGGCAGGGTCTGGAATAGGACTGATCTACTCTAGTTCTGGTTGTTCCCAGACTACTATTGCGGGAAGGCGAGGGTGCCACGAACACTCCCGGGGTCCAAATAATGCGGGACCAAAACCGCTGCAATCGTGCACGAGTCCTCTTCGAGCAGGGACCAACGAGACCATCATTGGAGATCGGAGCTGACCGCGATGACTAGATCAGTGGAAGGAGGTCAGACCAAGTTCTGGGAAGCTGACCTTGGCACCTCGGGGAGAAAAACTGGAATTCTTGACTCCGTGCTTCAAAAATTGTTCTGCTTCTTGGAGATGGCAGGGGACTTGCAGGAGAAGCCCTCAGCCAAATGGTGCCTCAAGAAGCCCAGGGTGCTAGTCGTGGGAGCCTCTGAAAGTCGCTGCTGGCTGTCTGCCTGGGAGGAAATGCGTTGTCTGACGAAGATGACTCCTCCGAGCAGCTCCGAAGTCGAACGGCGACGAGACCACCTCGCCTACAAAGAAGCCTCGCCAAGATTTCCATCAGTATAAGGTACACCACCTGAAGATGTGCGGTGAAGATGTGGCAGCCTCTACAACTCGACCCTTGACTGCTGCCTGCGAACTGGGATGAAGAGGGTGGTGATAGGTGATGGGAAATGGGGTAGATGGGATGGGAAATGGGGTGGATGGGTGTGGGGGCGACCCCTGGCTATGAGGGGGTCGGGTATGGGGAGATCCAAGGTGTGGGAGGGGCAGAATGAGGACTGGAAGGTGGTCTAGCTGGTGGAGGAAAGGGGAGCTACGAGTTTAGGTTGGGAGGGAGAGAGGGAAGGAGAGGGGGCACAGCCAAATGGGAGGGAGATTTGAATTTTGGCCTAGGGTGAATCTCCTTCAGCCTTGGGGAGGTGGAGAGGTGTTTGGGGAAGGGAAATGGGTAGTTGGGGATTGGATGGTAGAGCAAGGATTGCTGTATTCCACCTTAGGGGTTGGGGGGAATTGAATGAGTGTATGGGGAAGGGGGGATATTAATGAAGAGTGAATGGAGGAGAGAGGAGGGGGAAATTTGACTTTTGGGAGGGGGAGGAGAGAGAATGGGGGAGAGGGGGAGCTTCCCACTCCAAAGAAACACTCAAATTTCTAGAATTCACTCAAATTTTCATTGATCATCAAAGGTTACAAATGAGAGAGGGGAGGGGGGTATTTATAGACTCCAGACTTTTCATATGACAAGACTAACCCTGACAAAGCAACAATTGACCAGCTCTATCCAGGTGCGGGCGCCCATGGGCCTAGCCTATTGAATTAGGCCTAATATCCAGCCTAGACAATGTAATGACACTTAACTTAGGTAAATAACCCTTATACCTAGGTACTGGACTCAAATAAAAGGAAAATTACATGGTTTATGACTCAAATAAAATATAAAAATTACATGACTAGACTCAGAAACACATGACGAACACAATGACGCATGTCGACGAACAATCTGAGCCTCAAAAATGTGGAGGGGCAAGGGATGCCCCCATCATACTCCCGGGATGGGGAAAAATCGACCCCGTCGAGTATGGGTCCACCGGGGAAGTAGTACACCAAATGCAGCTCCGGACGAGCCACGATCTCCAAACTCAACTCCGCATCCCTAATCGGTGGGCGGCTCTTCAGCCTCTCAAGGTAGCTCGGGCACACCCTCTTGCCGGCGATGGTACCCTGCTTGCCTAGTATTGCCTCCATGTGCTCACGTCGGGCTCTCAAGCTGATTGGTGGAGGCTCTCCGAAGGTGTCACTCTCAAAGGTAGGTAGAGACTCGAGGCACTCGCTAGGATCCACTGCGGTGCCCGTATAGGGTGCCGGGTCTGCCACATGGGAAGTGGGGTATATCTCAGAACCCATCGGAAAGTCCAACCCATAAGTCGGGTTGCCAAATCCACTCAGAACTCGGGAAGGTCCAAGTCCTCGTGCCCTCGATTTGGAGGTGACCCTAGGGTAGAGCCACTCCAATGTCACCATCCCCAAGTTGCCTACTTAGAACCCAAAGTGGCGCTTACGATCTGTTGCCCGCTCTTTGTGATCCTCACCGCTCATTGCTAGATGCTTGCGTGAATGCGTATGCCATGCACTACGATGCGATGTGAGTGTGAAAAGTATGGTGTGCAAAGGTGTACTGGGGCAGCCAAATGTAGACCAATCATACTTTGATGCCATGAAGACTTTGACGGACTTAGGAGGGCCGGTGCATCCATAGGTGAACCTATCATGCATGGGTGTGACAAATATCGGGAGACCCAGACATCCATGTATGCTCCTTTCATGCGTAAGACCAATGATGAATGGGGGAGGACCAGCACATCCAAATGTGAGCTAGTCATGCATTGGGCCTAAAGTGTGTGTGACATGTATGAGATGACCAGACTTGTGACCCATGTCGAATGATGTGATATGCCAAGATAGGTGCACTCTTGTCCCAGAGGTGACGGCCAAGTGTGTGGGCATGGGGTGGTCCTTGAGCTCCCACTCATAAGGATCGAAGGGGTCAAAGAAGGTATGTATCATGGAGTGGGGCACTTCCTCATTCCCAAGGTGTAGGTCGTCCATTGTTATGTCTTCCCATATGTGGCCTGAGTCTTGAAAGAGGTGGGCTTGATCCAACATGGTGGGTGAGGGTAGGGAATAGTTGGTGGTGGGTAAGGCGGGTGGGTCACATGGGCATCTAGGCTCCCATAGGAAGGGGTCGAAGGGATCATAGAATGGGTTACCTAAAGAGAGGTACTCTAAGTCCTCAAGGTCCTTAAAAGATGATGAGACATCCTCCTCCATTGAGATAATCGGGCCGGTGATTTGGGTGGGATGGTAGGCCACAAATGTATGGCTTGACTCTCTACCCGAGATAAGCAACTCCAATTTGTGGATAGCATCAGGCTCATTAGGTGTGGGGAGGAATAGAAGGAGGTCGCTAGTGTAGCAACCAACAGTGCAAATTGAGGTGATAGACCCGACACATAGGTGTAGGAGGTCAAGGCTCCTAGGTCGGTCGGGCATTGTGGTCATCATACCAGTCAACTCCATTTGCCATACTAAGTCCTTAAGGAGATCCCCTCATGTCTCCACTCGGTAGGATGATTGGATGGTGGTGTGATATGAGAGGGGCACTATAGGGAGGTGTCACTCCATGGGTAGAAGGTATGAGTGCAAGATATGGAGGACGGGGTTTACCTTAAGCCATTTGAGTAGGGGCCCATCTATGGTTATGGTGCCATGAGTGAAGGCAAGTGGCTCTTGATGGTCTGAGCTATGTGAAGCTGAGATTTGAGGCTCTTCCTCACCATTGGTGTGTACTTGGGTTTCCTCGAGGATGGGGAGGGATTCTGGGTTATCATCTGTTCCCGTGTGGATGGGTGTGGTGTTCTTTCCCAAGGGAATGGGAAGGTCTTTTGGGGGTGGGGTGATGATGGTTGGTGCATGGTGTACACGGGGTGGTGGGTAATGGGAAACTTGGGTTAGGATAGGGAGGGGAAGTATTGGAGGCCTAGGACATGGTAGAGTTGGGGTTGGGAGTGAGAGATGGGATGGGTGAGGAGGATTGGGTTGGTTGGTCTTGGGAGGTGTGTACTTTATGGGGGAAGATGGAGGGACGGAGGCGGGGGCCAAAGGGGTTTGAGTAGTGTAGGTTGGTTGAGGGGGTTTAGGTTGGGGTGTGGGGGCCCTTATGGGGGTAGATGGAGAGACGGAGGTCGAGACCACTTGGGTTTTAGTGGGAAGGGTTTGGACGGGTGGGGTTGGAGGAGTGGGAGTGCTCCTCGGGTTGTGGTTCTCTGAGTAAAAAGGAGAGGGTCGGAGAGTGTAGGTTTTCCTAAGCTCGGCCTTCATCTCTTCCCAAGTGCCAATCGGGGCTTCCCCGCGGATCCTCCTTAAACCCTCCACAATTAACCAATGATTTTTAGCTTGTTTGGAGAGGTGTGCTTTGGCTAGCCTAACTCTCCTCCCTTCGTTTAAGGGATACCATTTAAAGTATTGGTCCATAGAAACCTCCCAATCTAGATAAAGGCTTGGGCTGTAGGATCCTTCAAATGTGGGGGTTTTGGCTTTCAAGAGTTCCAAAAAGTGGTTATCTAGATTTTCCCAGGGGTCACTCTCATTCATTCTTGGTGCAGGCCCATTTCCCTCAAGTCGGTCGAGTCGAAACTTGATGTCTTCCAGCCGTTCAAAGACATTAGGTAGGGCTTCTATGACGGAGTTGATGCCACCCACTTTGTTGGCAGTAGAGCATCCATGAGGATTTGGGCCTCTTGGGAAAGGTGATGGGGATGGGTATGACGGGTGTGAAATGGCCATTCTAGTGGACAAGGGGGAGGTATCGGGTGACTCAAAATGCATATGCGCCCTAGGACCAACTTGTGGAGAGACAAGTTGTGAACTTGCTCTGATACCACTTGATGTGACACCACCTTGGGGGTGATAGCCACTAGGCCAATGATCCTTGGACCTGTGACTCGCAAGCAATCCAACGTACACGGTGATATCACTTAAGCGGACTCACCCGCGTAACGCACACATGTGCCCGTGGGTAACTCGGTGATGATGGAGAGGGTCCGGGGCGGGACCTTGATGCTCCGGGGGATTTGGCAAGCTTGAGGCTGAACCCCTAAGGGCTCGGAATGCCCAATTTCACGAGCGGCCAGCATGCCAAGGGTGTGGGTTGTAGGGTCTCTCTCTCAACTCGCTCTGCGGTGGTCGCTCAATTTGATGACAATTTGGGACCGGCCAATCTCTCACCACCGACGACACTAAGATGTAATACTAATTAAGCAAAGGAAATCAGCAAAGAGAAGTGTTCAGTAGCTCACCTGCTCAGCGTGAAGACGTCGACCCCGACCGAAGACGAGGGCCAGCGGGGAAGCGTGGGCTACCCGCACGCCGCGCCGATGACGCTTCGGCCGAAGACCTGCTAGTACATGCACTACTACCTTGCAGAGGGGTTGGACTAGGGGTGGGGAAGTCCAATTACAACCAAACACTACCTCCACATAGGGAGGGGCTGTAAGCCGGCCAGGCGGGGTGGGGGAGCTAAGTTAGAAACCGAATTACCGAGCTTCACCGGTTCTGCCAGCTTCAGGAACAGCTTGATAGGCAGTCGATGACGGCGTCGCCACGGGCTCTGTCGAGCTCAGAATAGGTCGAGACTGGTGCCGAAACTTTCTGAGTTGACCCAGGAGGATGTCTACATTTTTGGAGAATTTCCTAATGACGTCGTTGGCTGGGGCAGGATCTAGAATAGGACTGATCTACTCTGGTTCTAGTTGTTCCCAGACTTCTGATGCGGGAAGGAGAGGGTGCCACGAACACTCCCGGGGTCCAAATAATGCGGGACCAGAACCGCTGCAATCGTGCATGAGTCCCCTTTGAGCCGGGACCAACGGGACCATCGTTGGAGGGTGGAGCTGACCGCGATGACTGGATCAGTGGAAGGAGGTCGGACTAAGTTCTGGGGAGCTGACCTTGCGCTCCTCGAGGAGAAAAACTGGAATTCTTGACTCCAAGCTTCAAAAATTGTTCTGCTTCTTGGAGATGGCAGGGGACTTGCAGTAAAAGCCCTCAGCCAAATGGCGCCTCAAGAAGCCCAGGGTGCTGGTCGTGGGGGCCTCTGAAAGTCCCTGCTGGCTGTCTGCCTGGGAGGAAATGCGCAATCTGACGAAGATGACTCCTCCGAGCAGCTCCAAAATCGAACGACGACGAGACCACCTCGCCTACGAATAAGCCTCACGAAACTTTCCATCAGTATAAAGTACACCACCTGAAGATGGGTGGTGAAGACGTGGCGGCCTCTGCAACTCGACCCTTGACTGCTGCCTGTAAATTGGGATGAAGAGGGTGGTGATAAGTGATGGGAAATGGGGTAGATGGGATGGGAAATGGGGTGGATGGGTGTGAGGGCAACCCCTGGCTGTGAGGGGTTCTGGTAGGGGGCAATCCAAGGTGTGGGAGGGGCAGAATGGGGGCTGGAAGGTGGTCAAGCAGGTGGAGGAAGGGGGAGCTACGAATTTGGGTTGGGAGGGAGGGAGGGAAGGAGAGGGGGCACAGCCAAATGGGAGGGAGATTTGAATTTTTGCCTAGGGTGAATCTCCTTCAGCCTTAGGGAGGTGGAGAGGTGCTTGGGGAAGAGAAATGGGTAGTTGGGGGTTGGATGGTGGAGCGAGGATTCGTGGATTCCACCTTGGGGGTTGGGGGGAATTGAATGAGTGTATGGGGAAGGGGGGATATTAATGAAGAGTGAATGGAGGAGAGAGGAGGGGGAAATTTGAATTTTGGGAGGGGGAGGAGAGAGAATGGGGGAGAGGGGGAGCTTCTCACTTCAAAGAAACACTCAAATTTCTGGAATTCACTCAAATTTTCATTGATCATCAAAGGTTACAAATGAGAGAGGGGAGAGGGGTATTTATAGACTCCAGACTTTTCATATGACGAGACTGACCCTGACAAACCAACAATTGACCTGCTCTATCCAGGTGGGGGCGCCCATGGGCCTAACCCATTGAATTGGGCCCAATATCCAGCCTAGACAATCTAATGACACTTAACTTAGGTAAATAACCCTTATACCTTTGTACTAGACTCAAATAAAAGGAAAATTACATGGTTTATGACTCAAATAAAATATAAAAGTTACATGACTAGACTCAGAAACACATGAAGAACACAATGGCGCATGCCGACGAACAATCCGAGCCTCAAAAATGTGGAGGGGCAAGGGGTGCCCCAATCAGAAGCAATCGCACAAATCAAACCACAAGGCACAAGGATTTTTAAGGTGGTTTAGGACCATGACGGGCACCCTACGTCCACCCCTCACCAAACCGGTGAGGCTTAACCCGCTGAAAAACCAGCACGGGGATGACTCCTCAACATGGAGCCAAGCTCCAACACGCATGGGGATAAATCCCCAACACGGATCCAAGCTCCAACACACACATGCAGGACGACACCTGCACACACACGAGGACACGCCCCAACACACACACGGAGACCGAGCTTCCAACACGATCCGACGACCGGATCAACTACACACACACATGCTGCAGCAGTCGCTGCCCCAAACACACACGACCGTACATAAACGGTCACACACACAGAGAGTATTCTTGAGTTTACAAAATTTATACAAATATTCAAGACATGCTCAGATCAAAATATCACTCATGATGAACATCACAAACAAGCAAAAATAAGATGTATAAATTATCCCCCTTGATTTCCAAGATGAATAGAAGATGTTTCTCGAAGCTCAGGTCGGATGGTGGCGATTTGAGCATCCTCTTGCTCCTCTCTTCAATCCGCTCCACTTTTTCTTCTTTTACGAGCTCCAAAAATCACTTGAAGTAGATCAAATCCTTCTTTCTTGAGCTCTTTCTTCCTTTCTCTCCTTTCTTCACCTGCAGGATAGAGAACATAAGCACATAAGGGTTTCTCTATGTAAAATTTGTAGCTCTTGCATATGTATATATAAGAGAAAGCAAAAGACAAATATAGCCCTTCTAGAATCATCCAAAATGACCCTAATATGTCTAGCAAGACCCTAGGGGCAAATGGGTAAAAGATAGAAGCCTAATGGATCGAGTTAGATGAGTTTTGGATAAGATTCGTGAAGCCGGATCCGTAAGCCCTTCGGAGTCAGTCGATCGACCCATCCAGTTTGGTCGACCGAACTAGGCAGAGTCGACCATTGAAATAGCAAGTCAACTTCTATCTTGATCAGTTTCATCCTAGCTATTTTGGTCGACCGATCCTCTTGTTTTGGTCGACTGAAAAACCTATAAAACAGGAAAATCAACTTAATTCAATTAGTTTTCATATGCTTTGATGCCACTATCCCTTGGATCAAGGTCTTGGTGCCTTGAGGGCCTATTAAGCAATATGAAACACATTTCCAACACTAAGAACCAATTTCACAAAGATTCTCATGAGTAGTTTAGAACACAAGCTCAAGAGTCCTATGAAGAACATGCATGAGCATACCAAATGAGTATATGCTTGCTTATCAATGATGAGCACATCACTCGCTAACCTTTATTTTTGAGTCATATAATGTATTTTAAATTTTATTTGAGTCTTATCTATGTAATTTTTCTTTTAATTGAGTCAGTTGAATAGGATAATGGGTTAATAGGATAGCCTAATTAGTCTATTGGGCTCAATTATGTGGGCTGGCCCAGGGGCGCCCCCCCTTGGACCTGCTTGGTCTTTTGTTGGATTGTCAAGGTTAGTTTGGTCCTGTAAAACTTGGATGCCTATATAAAGGATCCAACCCTCTCCATTGTGAACACCTTTGATGATATTTGAATAGAAAAAAATCCCTTTGAGAAATTTTCTCTCTCCCCCCTCTCTCTCTCTCTAGAGGCCACCCCCTTTCTCTCTCTACTCCTTTCTCTCTCTAGGCTGTGCCCCCCTCCTCTCCCTCTTTCTTCCACATCATCCTCCACCTCAGCCCCACCCCTCCACATCACCCATTGCCCCTTCACATCCCCATAAATCCATAATGACCCATATTAATTCCACCACCCCCTAGGCACCCTTTCACACTCCCAAGGCACCCCTCCACTCTCCAACACAATCCTCACTCTTCCCCCGCCACCCTTTCAGTTCCCAAGACACCCCTCTCCATCCCCAATGCTCCATTGATTACCCAATCAAACCAAATCCAAACCAAGGGGAGAGAACCCCCTCCCTTGCCCATTTGTGCCCCCCTCTCTCTCCCTCTCCCACCCTAGTCGCACCCCTCGCCCCTCCCCCTGCTAGCTCCGCCCACAGCCCCTCTCCACTCCTCCCCCTGGCCTGGTTCATCCCCTCCCTAATCCCATCTCATCTAGGGAGACCCCGCACCCCCGTTTCCCTCTTTGCTCCCTCTCATATCCCCATTATCACACCCTTATCATCCACTGCCATCCAGAGAGCATCGCAGTAGAGTCATCCACACTGTTGCAGCATCGCCCCTGGCATCTGATGCGGGACGGACACGGGAGACGACACTATTAGGTGCCACCCTCGGACTCTAGATGAAGACGCGACCAGCAATACACACCAGGGAGACACTAAGCCCGACACTACGAGCTCCTAGTGGCAAAACATCGCTAACAGAAGTAGAAGCTCACTCGTCGTCCCAAGCGAGGGAAAGCGCGGACCGTGCGCGGTTAAGAAACCGGCGGAGGTCAAGGGTAGTCCGACTCAACTTTCGGACTCGGATCGAGTCGCGACATGGACACATGGGCTAGTACCTACACTCTCGGCAGCGGCCTAAGACCGTATACTAGCTAAGCAATGTAACCCCAAGAAGTTAGGATCATTACCTCCACGCACCCGGCGTGGCGAAGACAACCCCGGCCAATCACGGACTCCCGGTTAACACAATTTTACAGAAATACAACAATTTGACCCACTCCACGCAGGGAGGTAAAAGGTCACATGCAGGGCCCAGGAATCACGCTAATTGGGTTGACGGGCAGCATCTTGATGTCGCCCGGCGGTGCCGAACTCCGCGTTTTAGTGCTTTCCGAACGGCGGGTTCTGCGGGCCCGTGGGGCCCACGGGTGGCGCTGGCCTCCGGACCTACAGGAGTGGGTCCCACTATGATGGGGACCCCTGGTGGCACGCCTCCACGGAAGGCGATCGGCCGGGAACACCGACCGGTGGCCGAACAACTCCGATCTCCAAGCTTTTGGAATGCTGCCCACGGATTTCTGCTTGCTGTTTTCAGGTGCGCGCTCCGACGAAAATGGCCGCTGTGATCAGCCCCTTCGCCGGAATGGGATGAAACCAGCGCCGTTGGAAAGAGGACTCAAAATCCTCCAACCTATGGCCAGTGGATTCCTATATACCTGCGCGGACGTGGACCTTAACTAATTTTCAATTCTCTGCTACACAATTCCAGAACTCTCAGATCAGCACATCAGTTCCCTGTAAACGGTCATTGACCGCCTACTTACAGTGGGATTCAGACTTCGAGCTCTTCTTCAAAGGTGTAGATATTCAAACCATGAAGCGGGGAAAATTTTTGGAATTGGATTTGGAGGTGGTGGAGATTTGATATGATTTTTGGAGTGACTAGTGGTCGGATCTGGGAATAGCAGGATAGAACTGTAGATGGGACTGAGAACGAATTTTGGAAAATATGAGATGGACGAACTAGAAATTTAGAAAAATTTTGGATGAAGGAGTGGATGGAAGGAAACTCCAGTAAAATTTGTGGGACGAAAGAAAATCAAAACGTGGACCTAAGACCTAAAACTCAGGGTGGAGATGCATCTGGACAGACTGCTGGCAGAACTGGAATGAAAGAGGGAACGAAAATCAAAAATTATGAAACGGGATCTGAATGACAAAACAATTTTTTTTGGGACATCTTTGACACCTATGGAAGCTCCAGTAAAATCTCCAGGTCGATCAGAGCTCTTGGCTGAGTTGGGAATTTCATGGGAGTTGCTGTGGTACTGCGCGGGCAGAACTCCGATGAAGACGATGGCGGTGCGGTGGCGGCTCGTGGCGGCGGCGAGGATGACCGGAACTGATAGGGGAGGAGTCACACCTCCAGAGGCAACCTTCACAGCTGCAAGGGGGGAGAGAGGGGCGCACCAAGCTGGAGCTCCAACAATTTCTTTGATTCCAAATGGCATTAATTCAAGTAAAATGGAAAATACAAGTTTAAATAGCTTACATCTCACATCCATCCACAACCGTAGGATCTAGGGGTAAGAGATGAAGGGCTGGGATGGCATGTGACACACACACAAAAAAGAAATAAAAAATTAAGGGGAGGGGGGCGGCCCTTGGACTTTGAATGGGAGGGGTGTGGAAGGTTGAAATGTAGGTGGGAGGTAGGTAGCCTCCTTGGACTTTTTAAGCCCATTGTCCCCCATGTGTCCAATTACAAGTCAAGCTTCTAGATGCTCCCATGTGGCATGTTGACTGGCCCCACGTGGGACCCTAGGCTGAGGTGGCCCAATGTGGTGGGGCCCGGGGGGCCCGTGGGGCCCACGGGATCCGAAATGCTCGTAAGCCCCTATTACACTCAAAATGGCAAACCGAATGCAACGAAATAAATACAAATTACACACACATAAAGTCTAGCTAAATATAATAAATGGGGAGGCTCAAGGCGGAGTCTCCAGGCTGTCTCCGAGCCAGATGGACGCTGAGGTGGCTCGTGTCGTGCTCCGTGTGCGGTACCGGTGGCTCGGTGTGTCGTGCAGATCAACTGCTCGGGTGTCCTCACCAATTCTCCCCGGGTGGGAGAAACTCGACCCTATCGAGTAAGGGTCTGCATCGCTCCTGTATCGCTCCAAAAGGTCCGGATCAATCTGCTGCAACTCGCCATGTGTGATCCATGTGTCCTCAGTAGTGGGCCGTCCTCTCCATCGCACTAGGTAGCGCGGGTAAGATCCACTCCTGGTAACTATCACTTGCTCGTCCAGTATACGATCTATATGCTCACGCTGCCGTGAAAAAGGGGCTGGAGGTGGAAGTGGACACTCAGGTGTGGGATCACTCTCAAGGGGAGGAGATGGCTCAAAAGGCTCACTAGGGATCACCGCTGGGTCCCTATATGCAACAAGATCCGATACATTGAAGGTAGAGCTTATACCATATTCCTCGGGCAGGTCCACAACATACGCATTGGATCCAACGCGTTTCAACACTCTAAAGGGACTAGCTCCGCGAGCTTGCAACTTCTTAACGGTTCCAGAGGGAAACCGTTCAGGTCTTACCCTGATCATGACATATTCACCCTCTTGGAACTCTCGGTGGTGTCGATGGACATCGGCTAACTCCTTGTACCGTGCATTGCTGGCCTCAACTGTGACGACGGATATCGTCATGCAGACTCCTAACATGTTTAGCAAAAGAAAAGAAACACAGGATGCACACACGACCTAACATGCTTACCAAAAGAAAAGAAACACACGGATGCACACACGACCCTAAACAACCCTACAGTTTATAAAATCCAATCATATGCAAGGTGGTCCAGGACATCCGAATGTGTGCCATGCATGCATTTGACATAACCGGAGGTTAATGTCATGGTGGACTCCTAGACATCCTACGATGCACCAACCATGGACATGGGGTTTGGATGTGGGAAGTCCGGGAGGTTTGGGTGGTTTAGGTGGCCCGGGGAAACCAAAGTCCTCATTACCCCCAAATGACGGTTCGGACCTATTGCCATGTAAAGGTTGCCAGGCCCGAGTAGGAGGGGTGTGATAGTGGACTTCCTTAAAGAGGTGGAATGGAGGTTGTGGGCCAAAGGGCCCATGAAGAAAGGGATCGAAGGGATCAAAGAATGTGTGACCCCTCGATATGGATTCCCTCATTTCAAGGTCCCATGTGTGGAATTCTAGAAGGTGTTGATGGTCACCTTCATCCGTGAAGGGAGATGAGACGGTGGGGGTATGATGGTGGACTCTCTCGAAAAGGTGGTGTAAATATGGTGGGTCACGGAGTCCATAAGAGAATGGGTCGAAGGGATCATAGAAGGTATGACCCCTCGGACTAGGCTTCCACAATTCACTGTCCCACATTTGGAAATCTTGGAGGTGTAAATGATCACCTTCATTCATTGTGAGAGGTGGGACGGCAGTCATATGTAGAAAGTAAGATTCCTCCCTTGGGCAAATGGGAATGAAATCGGGCTCGGCCGGCATAGGGAGGAGTAGAAGAACCTCCGTGGTAACATGACCCACGGTGTACACGGAGGTGATGGACCCTAAAGCGGGATGAGTGAAACTACAACCTGTGGGTCAGTCGAAGCCTGGAGCCAACAAGTGTGTAAATGTCCACTGCCGGTCTAACCCTTTAAGAAGGTCATCCAATGTATCCACATAGTGACTAGACCGGAAAGTGGTGTGAAATGAATTGATTGGCACCAGAGGTAGGATAGGGTCCATAGATGGGAGGGGAGATGGGGCCAGGCCATTCTTAAGCCAGCTAAGGAGTGGCTCGGCTATAAGTAGCTTTCCCGTTAGAAACACGGGTAGCTGTGGCTGAGGTGGCTCCGAATAAAGATCGGAGAGTGAGGTTTCTCCAACCCCTTTATCCCCTAGGGCTAGAGATGTCCTAGTGGGACACTGTCCGGCAAAGTGGCCAAACCCCTGGCAGCGATAACACTGTTGTCGTGATTCTCTACGCTCCTTGATAAGTGGATCCTTACCCTTATCCTCTTGACGGATAGGGGGTGTAGGCAATGGGGCTCTCGTGGGTGGGAGAAGAGGATCTACCAAGATGGGGAGAGGACCTCGGGATGGCACTCTAGATGACACTGGATTGGGACTACCGGTTGCTACCTCCTTAGGGTCATGCTTGGTTCTATCTCGGCTAGGAGGTAGGCAAGGGGGAAGCAGGGACTCAATATAATCACACTTCCTATCCACCTTATCCAAAATGATTTGGAAGAGTTCGGCAATGGTGGGGTTTGGAGTAGGAGCGATGTGATGGACTCCCCCATATGAAGTCGGCCTAGTTGTGGACCTAGGCTCTTCTACATGCGCGGCGCGTTGCCTCCGATTATGGCCCACTTGGGTGGATGTGATTGGGTGGGGTCGGTTGGAGGTGACCGGGCCGGGTAGGTAGACCTTCCTAAGTTCATCCTTCATCTCATGCCACGACTCGATGGGCCTTTGCCTCCTAACCTCTCTCATGCGCTCAATGCTCTCCCATTTCCAGGCGGCTTTGTGGACAAGCCTCTCTCGGGCAAAACTAACTTGCATGGCATCGGACATAGTATAACAATCAAAGTATGTGTCCATGGCGGCTTCCCACTTGAGGTAGTCGCCTGGGTCATTGGAGCCATAAAAGTCCGAGGCTTCGGGCCTACAGAAGTGGAGGGGATGGTTGCCAAGCCCATGGGTGGACCAACGGCCATATTGCCCGGGTGATGAGGAATCCATGGGAAATTGGAGACTATACGATGGACATGCCGACACAAAGGGACAAGACAAACCGACTAATGCAAACACACACACTGGATGATGCACTTAGACCTAACCAATATCTGGTACGTGGCGGAGATAAGCGACCCGAAGATCACTCGCGCAAGTACGCTACCTTCCCGATAGGCATAACCTAATGTTCGGGCAACACCTTTTAATATACCGAGCTATTGGGTGAAATGTAATTTGAAACACTCTTTTTTTGTTGTTTTGAAATGATGATCCTAGACTCGACTTATACTATGCAAGACATATGAAATGACTACCCTAGACTCAACCTGGCTCTGATACCAAACTGATGCGGGACGGACATGGGAGACGACACTATTAGGTGCCACCCTCGGACTCTAGATGAAGACGCGACCAGCAATACACACCAGGGAGACACTAAGCCCGACACTACGAGCTCCTAGTGGCAAAACATCGCTAACAGAAGTAGAAGCTCACTCGTCGTCCCAAGCGAGGGAAAGCGCGGACCGTGCGCGGTTAAGAAACCGGCGGAGGTCAAGGGTAGTCCGACTCAACTTCCGGACTCGGATCGAGTCACGACATGGACACACGGGCTAGTACCTACACTCTCGGCAGCGGCCTAAGACCGTATACTAGCTAAGCAATGTAACGCCAAGAAGTTAGGATCATTACCTCCACGCACCCGGCGTGGCAAAGGCCAATCACGGACTCCCGGTTAACACAATTTTACAGAAATACAACAATTTGACCCACTCCACGCAGGGAGGTAAAAGGTCACATGCAGGGCCCGGGAATCACGCTAATTGGGTTGACGGGCAGCATCTTGATGTCGCCCGGCGGTGCCGAACTCCGCGTTTTAGTGCTTTCCGAACGGCGGGTTCTGCGGGCCCGTGGGGCCCACGGGTGGCGCTGGCCTCCGGATCTACAGGAGTGGGTCCCACTATGATGGGGATCCCTGGTGGCACGCCTCCACGGAAGGCGGTCGGCCGAGAACACCGACCGGTGGCCGAACAACTCCGATCTCCAAGCTTTTGGAATGCTGCCCACGGATTTCTACTTGCTGTTTTCAGGTGCGCGCTCCGACGAAAATGGCCGCTGTGATCAGCCCCGTCGCCGGAATGGGATGAAACCAGCGCCGTTGGAAAGAGGACTCAAAATCCTCCAACCTATGGCCAGTGGATTCCTCTATACCTGCGCGGACGTGGACCTTAACTAATTTTCAATTCTCTGCTACACAATTCCAGAACTCTTAGATCAGCACATCAGTTCCCTGTAAACGGTCATTGACCGCCTACTTACAGTGGGATTCAGACTTCGAGCTCTTCTTCAAAGGTGTAGATATTCAAACCATGAAGCGGGGAAAATTTTTGGAATTGGATTTGGAGGTGGTGGAGATTTGATATGATTTTTGGAGTGACTAGTGGTCGGATCTGGGAATAGCAGGATAGAACTGTAGATGGGACTGAGAACGAATTTTGGAAAATATGAGATGGACGAACTAGAAATTTAGAAAAATTTTGGATGAAGGAGTGGATGGAAGGAAACTCCAGTAAAATTTGTGGGACGAAAGAAAATCAAAACGTGGACCTAAGACCTAAAACTCAGGGTGGAGATGCATCTGGACAGACTGCTGGCAGAACTGGAATGAAAGAGGGAACGAAAATCAAAAATTATGAAACGGGATCTGAATGACAAACCCATTTTTTTTGGGACATCTTTGACACCTATGGAACCTCTAGTAAAATCCCCAGGTCGATCAGAGCTCTTGGCTGAGTTGGGAATTTCGTGAGAGTTGCTGTGGTACTGCGCGGGCAGAACTCCGATGAAGACGATGGCGGTGCGGTGGCGGCTCGTGGCGGCGGCGAGGATGACCGGAACTGATAGGGGAGGAGTCACACCTCCAGAGGCAACCTTCACAGCTGCAAGGGGGGAGAGAGGGGCGCACCAAGTTGGAGCTCCAACAATTTCTTTGATTCCAAATGGCATTAATTCAAGTAAAATGGAAAATACAAGTTTAAATAGCTTACATCTCACATCCATCCACAACCGTAGGATCTAGGGGTAAGAGATGAAGGGCTGGGATGGCATGTGACACACACACAAAAAAGAAATAAAAAATTAAGGGGAGGGGGGCGGCCCTTGGACTTTGAATGGGAGGGGTGTGGAAGGTTGAAATGTAGGTGGGAGGTAGGTAGCCTCCTTGGACTTTTTAAGCCCATTGTCCCCCATGTGTCCAATTACAAGTCAAGCTTCTAGATGCTCCCATGTGGCATGTTGACTGGCCCCACGTGGGACCCTAGGCTGAGGTGGCCCAATGTGGTGGGGCCCGGGGGGCCCGTGGGGCCCACGGGATCCGAAATGCTCGTAAGCCCCTATTACACTCAAAATGGCAAACCGAATGCAACGAAATAAATACAAATTACACACACATAAAGTCTAGCTAAATATAATAAATGGGGAGGCTCAAGGCGGAGTCTCCAGGCTGTCTCCGAGCCAGATGGACGCTGAGGTGGCTCGTGTCGTGCTCCGTGTGCGGTACCGGTGGCTCGGTGTGTCGTACAGATCAACTGCTCGGGTGTCCGCACCAGCATCTCTGTGAGGTTCCAAGCGTCCACCCCTACACCAGTGTCTTTGTCTCCGAGTCGGCTTCATTTTGAGTGCTCACACACCCTCATACGACCTTGGAGCAGCTCGGTGGGCCGATTCTCGTCAACCTGCGTAGTCTAGGTTTGACAGACAACCAGAGGCGAGTTGCACAAGCTCCCACGGCCACTCCTTCGAGCTTCCTAGCCCACCCTTCTACTGAGGCGATCCTCCACGAGTCCTCTTTCAGCTCCAGGAAGGAGGAGGTCGTTTGACCACCAGAGCACCCCGGTCCAGCCGTTCTCCCAGGCGTGCACAGTTTATCTTCTCTGAGGACAGGTTGGACCCCTCTCCACCTTTCTGTTCACTGCGATCGTCACCGACCTCGTTTGGGGTCCCCGTCTTCTATCTCATGAAGCAGGCTCATCCACGGTCTCGTCGAATCCATCCCCGCCTCCAGCAACATTTGGTGGAGCCGGTGGCGACACCAACATTCCAGTGTAGCCCTGCTGACCAGATTGGGCCGAGTTAAATCATGCAGCGAAGCTCGACCTGTTGCGGCCTTGCTCAGACCTTGGAGGATCCACGGAGCCTACGTCTTGATCCTGGTCTGTCCCTGGACAGTTATACACTATCTCCGTCTCCTTCCTCTAACGAAGAAGCCCGTGGCGACCCCGACATTGCCATGCTGTCCTACTGGCCCAGACAGGACAGACGCATATCGGTTCGTGAAGCCGGATCAGTAGCGACTCCGACCGATCCCTGGGTGATCAGCGGCTCCCACAACCAGCTCCTACCTTGTCCTTGGAGAGTTCCACATTAGACCCGCCTCCTTCCTTGAACAGATAAGCCCGTGGCGCATCCGATATCGGCTTGCTGTCCAGCGGGTTCTATCCGGACAGAATCGGCTATCGGCTCCTTCCCCACCCCTCACCTGGCCGGCTAAAAGCCCATCCCTGCGTGGAGGTATCATTTTGTTGTAACCAAGTTCATCCCCACCCCAAGATCAACCCTCTTGCGTGAGGCGTAGTGGTGTATTGGGTTTATCGCAGGTCAAGATTCTGTGATGCAGCGTGCGGGTTGCGTGCCCACGCTCCCCCGCTCGCTATTATCTCCGACCAGAATCAGTTTCTTCAAACTAATTGCGTAAGCGCTTGGTTCCCCTCTCCTGGTCATTTCCTTTGATAATTTAGTATCATATTTCTCTGCCTGTCGGATAGCGAGAGAGCGCTCGTCCCCCGCTTGCTTGTATTATGAATCCCCACCGCGGCGTGAGTTGAGCGAGCCCCCACATAACTCACGCCCTCGGCGTGTTGGCCATCTACCAATCGTGGGAATCCCAACCCCTCCAGGGGTCAACCTGAACCTTTGCCAACCCTTAGATCAGCGAGGTCACGCCCCGAACCCCCCCGATCATCGCGAAATTGCCTTCGGGATAGACTGTGCACCGTGTGAGCGCCTCCACTAATATCAAGTCCGTTGCTAGTCTATGTGCTTGCGAGTCTAGGTCCGAGATGCTTTCGGTCATTCCCCTTGCACCCCTAGGTCGTCCCACACCAGGTGGTATCAGAGCGACATTGCATCCTTAGGGTGTGCCACATCAAGTGGTATCAGAGCAAGTTCTAGAGTTGTTCTTACAAGTCTAGTCCTAGGGCACCCTTGCACTAGTGTCACCCCATGCATCATCACTTCCCCATTTGAATGGCTACCACATACCGATCCTATCCATCATCCTCGGCCCTCTCCATGGGTCCCCACCCCCAAGAGAGCCAAGCCACTAGGATGAATGGCCTCCAAGGCCACGTCGGCTCCCCCATGGAGACCTTCAACGCCGTCTTAGTGGGGCTTGATGACATAAAAATCCAACTCAATCAACTTAAGGGAAATGGGCTTGCCCCAAGGGAAATGGATAGAAGTCCCTGGGAGGATGACAACTTCCCCTTGGACCGAGTCCAATTTGAGATCCCTCCCTTTGACGGATCCCGTCCTACTGCATACCTAGAGTGGGAGAATGCCATAGACAAACACTTCAAGAGGTTTCCCATGTCGGGTCCCATGGAAATCCATTTTGCCAAGAATAGGCTTTCTTGTCAGGCTAGGGATGCTTGGCAAGGCATTGTGGGTTTAAGGGAGGTTAGGAGGCAAGAGCACATCAATACTTGGGAAGAGATGAAGATCGAGCTTAGGAAGGTCTATGCACCCCGACCCAAACTCCCCCACCCACCCTATCTTCCACTCCCTACCCCAATCCGCCCCTATCATAGTCCACCACTCCGGATGCACCCTTCCTCGGCAACTACCACCCTCCCGAAGGATGACAAGGGCAACCTTCAGATCCATGAGCCACCCCTTGACTGGAAAGAGGAGTATGATGCCCAATGTTTAGACTCAAGTCAAGACACCCCCATTCAACCCACCGACTCCTAATTAGGTGTGATTGAGTGTCTCCATGCCCAAACCAAAGATGATGATTGGCCTAGAATCCCTACTCTCCCCACCCTTGAAGAAACCGATACTAAAACCAATGAGGAGGAAGGACATCAAATCATCCCCATTCAAGTTAACCCCGACCTCCCCGAGCCACTCGACCTCACCCAGAAAGTGGTGACCGTAGATGGGTCCATAATCAAGCGGCTCAAACAAAATCCCATTCCTCTTATCTTGAATCCACAACACCCACCCATGGTACACCATTCCCAAGTTGCACCCATCAACTCCTTTCACACCACTTTCCAATCCTACTACATCATAGAGACCATGGATGATCTCATTATGGGTCTAAGATGGCAATTAGAGTTGACTAGAATGTTAGCCCTAGGGAACAACCGACCCACACACATTGGGTTCATCCTCCCATGTTTTGGCTCCATTACCTCTTTCTGCACGTTGGGATGTTACACTAGTGAAATCCTCTTGTTTCTCCCCACACCCGATGAGCCTTTCACTATCCAATCCCAAGCCATTGAAGTCCCACGAGAGGAGTCCAATCATCCAAGGGAGGCCAATGTTTGAACTACCTTTATGGAAGAGGAGAACCTAATTGGAGAATACATGACATGGGCAAACATAGAAGGAGAACTTGCCTTCCAAAGTCACCATTTTCTTGACCCCTTTGACCCATTCCCTTGGGAACCACAATGCCAACTTGTCCCCTTTCCCTTCTTTACCATTAGCTGCCCCTCCTTCCTTCCCAAAGATCATTACATTGCCACCACTACATGCCTAGTGGGCCCCAAACCGATCCCTTGGGATAAGTCACACCCTCACTTCGCCAAAAGCCTGACCTTTCTTGATCCTTTTGATCCCTCATTTTGGGAACCCCTCAACCCACAAACCCCACCCCAACCCTTCAAAGAAATCCATTGCTTTACCCCTCCCTGGGTCGGATACCCAAGGGCCAATCAAATCCCATCCTTGCTTGCACCCACACAAAAGAGATTGAGTAGAAAGAAGCCCATCCTATGGATAAGGTCGTATGCACATAGTAGGTCCACATTTGGGTGTCCAGGTCCACCTATGTCCGTTGATAGGTCCACATTCGGATGCGTAGGTCCTCCTATGCCCGACAAAGATGATAGGAGTCAAATGCATGATAGGACCACATGTGGATGTCCAAGTCCTCTTGTGATAGTCAAGATTGGTAGAGCTCCTGATAGGATCACCTCTGGATGCCCCGGTCCTCCAACCCTCAATAGGGAGCCTATGCATGTTAGGAACACATTTGGGTGCCCCGACCCTCCAGTCTTCACCAACCTTGATAGAGAGTCTAGGTACAATAGGTCCACTTTCGGGTGTCCAGGACCCCCTATATACACTAGAAAGTCAGCATTTACAAGGTCCTTTGCACCACACCTCCCAGAGTTGCATGATGGCTATTGCAAGCACATAGGGAAGAGCAACAAGGCTTACAAAGGGCGGGCTGATGCTCATAGGCGCCACTTGGAATTCCAAGTAGACAAATCTGTGATGGTGAGAACGGAGCGGCTCCTCCCCGGGGTTGCCTCCAAGTTGAGGGCACTGGGATCTGGACCTTTCCGACTCCTGAGACTGTGTGGCAACAATGCTTATGAGCTGGACCTACCAGAGGACTATGGGTTACTTCCTACCTTCAATGTGGCGGATCCAACACCCTACAAGGGCCCCGCGGTGGACCCTAGTGATAGTCTTGAGCCTACACCTGCCTTTGTGAGAGACACCCCCGGAGAGCATCAACCTAGCAGCCTGAGTGACCAACGTGAGCAGGTGGAGGTGATACTAGATGAGCAGAGCACCACTACTAGGAACAGGGTGCACGAGCGCTACCTTATGAGGTGGAAGAGTCGTCCTCCGATTGAAGACGCGTGGTTGAGCCCGGAGGACCTGCGGCGTTGGACCTTGACACATTAGATCACTACCCCGGTGGATCCATACTCGACGAGGTCGAGTTTTTCCCACCTCGGGTGTATGATGAAGATATCACTCGCTAGCCTTTATTTTTGAGTCATATAATGTATTTTTTATTTTATTTGAGTCTTATCTATGTAATTTTTGTTGAGTCTCTCCAAGTGATTTTAATGATAGCAAAACCCCGGACTTAGTTTCCCTCTCGTGCCGTGCATAATTGCTCAAGAGCGAGCATCGTACGTGATTAAGGCCAATTTCCATAATGTCAAATGCTCAAATGTTCACAGTCTTCAACATGCATAAAAAGAACTCAAATGGACTTCAAATCGATGAATTCATACGTTCAATCCAAGGCATGATTATATGGATATGTGTTCTTGGGATAACGATGTTGTTTTACAGGAATTCCAGAGTTCAGTCGACCAACTTAGTTGGTTTGGTCGACCAACTTAATTGGTTCGGTCGACCAATCCTTCCAGCACTCAGAACTCTATAAATTACAGAGTTCGGTCGACCGACGGCCCAAGATCGGTCGATCGAATCAGCCAGCATTGAAAGTTACAGAAATTGTCACAGTTTGATCGACCGACCGACTTGCATCGGCCGACCAAACCCTTCGAAGCCCCCATTGTTGACTTTGTTTTCTTCAACGTGTTCAAAGCTTCTCTTTAAGACTTTTGAGTCCTAAAGCCTCCAAACATGCCATGATTCATGGATCTATGTTTGGCCATGTCCCTTGACCATCCAAGAGATATCAAAACACTTCTTTGGGCCAAGAAACCCTAATAACTAAAGGGATATCAAAGGAGGCTACCAAGAGGAGAAAGAAGGCTGCTCTAACACCACCATGAACAGTGTTCCGTCCAGGGATTCTTCATCCAACTACAAGCTTTTCAAGATCTATCTGAAGCCATTCAACCTCAAATCAAGTGGAGATTCAAGCTTCATCCAAAATCTACATCACCTACTCAGCGGGAGCTTAAATCAGAATTTTTCTTTTATGTTTCTCCTTCCAAATTCTTCAAGCTTCAAGTGTGTGCTATTTATAATCTCTAAACATTCATGTGTGTGTGGATTGTGTGGTTTCTTTCAGATTCGTGTGTGTTTCGGTGTGTTTGCACCTTCGTGGGAGTTCCTAACTCCTTACGAGTGTGTGTGTGTTCTGATCTTGTAATCCTTCACAAGATAGTGTGTGAATCCTCACAGTTTATGAGGGGTGGACGTTGCTTGCCGCCGTTGCATCCGAACCACCTAAAAACGGTTGTCCATTTTGTGGTTTGATCCTTTTCGCATACCCCTGTTCTGTGCTAGCACACACTATATCACTCAACTTGTGTTTTTTGTTCAGATCTAGCGTAATTTGTCAATTCTACATTAGATCTTTGGTATATCAAAAAGTGGGATCGAATTGACAAGGGTAGTCTTGTCAGGACAATAACACCTTGCGTGAGTAGAATCTTCAGATTCACACCTCCACCATAGTACCAAGGAACTGCTATGTGTGGCAGATTTTGATAGATCTAATCGGTTATATAACAGATCCAAGTTTCTAAGTTATTACTTCATCATATCTGTTTAAATTGGGTAAAGATTTTCTAAAATTTATAATCACCCAATTCACCCCCCTCTTGGGTGTCATTGATCGTGGGACTTCAATTAGTATCAGAGCTAAGGCTTTTTCAGATCTAACGATCTAAAGTCAGATCCAGATCAATGGCCAACAAGGGGATGATGCCTGAGGGTCACTCTATCCACCATCCTCCTTTCTTTGATGGCTCAAACTATTCTTACTGGAAGAATAGAATGCATGTTTTTCTTAGAGCCCAAGAGTACGAGATCTGGAGGGTTGTGGACAAGGGTCCTTATGATCTTTCTGCTGATGAGGACAAATGGACACATGAAGAAATAAAGAAATCCACAGTAAATTTTAATGCTATGAATATTATGCAATGTGCTATTCATCCTAACGAGTTTTCTCATGTATCCATGTGCAGTTTAGCAAAGGAGATGTGGGACAAAAAATGACTGATCTACGAAGGAACCTCCAAGGTAAAAGAGACCAAGGCAAACCTACTCGTCAGAGATTACGAGCTCTTCAAAATGAAACCCGAAGAAATAATCTCTGAGATGTTTGCAAGACTGATAAAGATCACTAATGGTCTCAAGAGTCTCGGAAAAGAATACACCGACTCTGAGCTCGTAAGGAAGGTGTTAAGATCTCTTCCACCCGCATGGCAAACCAAGGCCATAGTCTTTGAAGATTCCAAGAACCTATCCATACTTTCTTTGGACGAACTCATAGGTTCACTGATGACCCATGAGATAAACATCAAAAGAACTGTCGAAGAAGAGTCCAAGAAGAAGAAACCGGTGGCCTTGAAAGCCAACCAACATGATGATGACTCCCAAGAAGAGGAGTCCTCCGAAAGAAGTGACCGAGAAGAAGACTTGGCCATGTGGACTCGCCAAGTTAAGAAATTTTTAATAAGAAAAATTTTCAAGGAAATTTTAGAAAGGGGCAAAGAATGCCGGCTCAAACCAAGGGCGAGCCGAGCAAGCCCAGCAACGTTATTTGCTATGAATGCAAGAAGCCAGAGCACATGAGAGGAGAGTGCCCATACTTGAAAAGAAAATTGAAGAAGGAGAAGTTTAGAGAGCCCAAAGCCATGGTTGCCACTCGGAGCGACGAAGAGGACGGACGGTCCGAAGAGGAGCTGCAAGAGCTCGTGGAAAGCCTGTGCCTCATGGCACATGAAGATGATTCAACTGAGGTAAATTCTGACCCTGACTTTATCTCAAATGGACAATGGGAATCCAAGTATGAAAAGTTGTATGTAAAATACAAGAAAATCAGATCGGAAAATAAATCCCTCAAGAAAAAGATTGAAGATCTCACACATGAGGGTTCCTCTGTTAAGTTTGAAAAACTTGAACAAGAATGGTTTGAACTAACAGAAGAAAAAGAAATCTTTACTCAAACAATTTCAGATATTGAAAAAGCCAAAGAGGAGTTATCATGTAAGATATCTAAAATAGAAAAAATTTCTAAAAACTTGAAAAGTGAAAAAGAAGTTCTGATATCCACTGTTTCAGAACTTGAAAAGAAAAACGGGAGTTTGAATAAAGAAGTGAATGACTTGCAGTTCACCCTCCCTAGGTTGGTTAAAGGCAAACAAAACCTAGATAATTTGTTGGGAGTTAAAATTAACTTCCGAAAAGAAAGATTGGGGTATGTTCCCAGAACAAAAATTCATTTGAGCACAAGATAACAACATCTTATGTGGATGAAAAAGAAAACAATTGTGCATCGTGCTCACACATAAAGTCAACGCATGTCCAATCAAAAGCACACAAATACCAAAGAAGGTTTTCAAATGTCAATTACTTTTGTTGTGGTAGATTTGGTCATGTTATTGCCAATTGTTTATTTAAACAAAACACTCAAAGAAATCATGCTACTTGGACCAGCAAAAGATATGTGCAGAATTGGACTAACTCCTATGGACCCAAATTAGTTTGGGTACCAAAAATAATTGGATAAGAATGTTATTTCTTGCATATATGCCTTGAAGCCAGGGAGAGCAAATGGTACCTGGACAGCGGTTGCTCAAGGCATATGACAAGGGACAAGAATGTGTTCTCTACACTACAAGATAAGGACGGAGGCTCGATTGCCTTTGGAGGAAAGGACAAAGGTAAAATCATTGGGATCAGCAACATAGGTAAGAATTCTGAAATCATGATTGAGAATGTATTGCTAGTGAAGGGCCTGAATCACAATCTCTTAAGCATAAGTCAACTTTGTGACAAAGGTTTTAAGATTATCTTTGATGAATCACATTGTCTCGTCATAGATAAAAGCACTAGTTAAATCAGGTTCATCGGCAAAAGAAATAACAATGTATATACTATTGATCTTGATGATGTTTCTGGTGATGATGTGTGCTTGGTAGCAAACAATCATGATATGCTTGGTTATGGCACCGAAGACTAGGTCATGCTAGTTTTAGAGTAATCTCCAAATTATCTAGACATGACTTGGTGAATGGACTACCAAAGTTAAAATTTGAAAGTGATAAAATCTGTGAGACTTGCGCAAAAGGCAAGCAAACACGCATCTCTTTCAAAAATAAGAATATTATTTCTACCTCTCGGCCCTTGGAACTGCTACATCTAGATCTTTTTGGCCCCACTAGGACATCCAGCCTAGGAGGCAAATCTTTTAGATTTGTGATTGTTGATGATTACTCCAGGTTTACATGGGTATTATTTCTATCCAATAAAAATGATACCTTGATGGAGTTTCAAGTATTTTGCAGGACAATCCATAATGATAGAGGATACATCATCACCACAATTCAAAGTGATCATGGTGGTGAGTTTGAAATTCATGATTTCAGCAATTTTTGCAAGGAGTAAGGATACATACACAATTTCTCATCACCAAGGACGCCTCAACAAAATGGAGTAGTGGAGAATAAAAATAAAACCTTGATAGACATGGCACGGACCATGTTAAGTGAGAACTCCCTACCAAAATACTTATGGGCGGAGGCAGTAAGTACAGCATGCTACATCATCAACAGGGCAATGGTAAGGCCAATCTTAAAGAAAATCCCATACGAACTCTACAAGGGTAAGAAACCAAACATTTCCTATCTTAAACCCTTTGGATGTCCATGCTACATATTGAACAATGGTAAGAACAACCTAGGTAAGTTTGATGAGAAGAGTGACAAAGGAATCTTCCTAGGTTATGCATTGAATTCTAGAGCTTACATATTGTTCAATAAGAGGACTTTGGTTGTTGAAGAAAGTCCTCATGTGATTTTTGATGAATCTGAATTAAAACTAACAAGTCAACCTACCCCAATGTTGGATGCAGATGAAGCTCCTAGAAATCCAACTGATGCTAGATCATCTAAAGCTAAGGATGAACCAATGGAAAGACTATCCAGCAAGGCTGAAAATGATGAAGATCCTTCAATTGAAACACTTCAAGAACAACAAGTGCAGCACCCCAACTTGCCAAGAACTGTAATTTTCTTGAAAGATCACCCCGTCTAGAATATCATTGGTAACCCTGTAGATGGTGTCAAAACCAGATCCTCACTAAGGCAAGTAGAAGAAGAGGATCTGATGGCTTTTATTTCTCAAGAAGAGCCTAAGGATGTTCATGATGCTCTTCAAAATGAATCCTAGATCCAGACTATGCATAAAGAGTTACACCAGTTCGAAAGAAACCAGGTGTGGTCTCTTGTGTCGTGTCCTAAGGATCAACCCGTAATTGGAACCCGTTGGGTTTTCAGAAATAAACTAAATGACACGGGATTTGTTGTTAGGAACAAGGCCCGACTTGTAGCCAAAGGGTATAGCCAGGAGATTGGCATTGATTTTGATGAGTCCTTTGCACCGGTTGCAAGATTAGAAGTAGTACGGATTCTACTGTCCTATGCTTGCTCTCTTAATTTTAGATTATTTCAAATGGATGTTAAATCTACTTTTCTTAATGGGTATATCAAAGAAGATATTTTTGTAGAACAACCTCCAGGTTTCAAAGACCCAAAACATCCACAACATGTGTACAAGCCCTTGTACGGACTGAAGCAAGCACCAAGGGCATGGTATGAAAGGCTAACCTCCTTTTTGCTTGAAAATGGATTCAAGAGAGGTAAGGTTGATCAGACCCTATTCACAAGAAATTCAGGTAAAGACATATTAGTAGTCCAAGTGCATGTTGATGATATCATTTTTGGAGCTACTAACAATGCCTTATGTGATGAATTTGCACAGATAATGTAGGGTGAATTTGAAATGAGTTTAATAGGTGAACTTACATCCTTTCTTGGTTTGCAGGTTAAGCAAACATCCGAAGGAATCTTCATAAACCAAGCCAAATACACTATGGAACTTTTGAAGAAATACGACATGAAAGATGCAAAGCCAATGTCAACTCCGATGGCCACAACCATAAAGTTAGACAAAGATAAAAAAGGTAAAACAATAGATCCTACACTGTTTTGAGGTATGATCGGATCACTACTGTACTTAACAGCATGCCATCCTAACATTTAATACAGCGTATGTCTATGTGCTCATTTTTAGTCATGTCCTAAAGAATCTCATTTATTGGCTGTTAAACGGATTTTTCGATACTTAATTGGCACAGTAGACTTTGGCTTGTGGTTTCCCATCAGTAGTTCATTTGATTTGATTGCATACACCGATGCGGATTATGCCGGATGTATTGTTGATCACAAAAGTACTAGTGGATACTGTCAGTTTCTTGGTGGATGCCTAGTTTCATGGGCTTCCAAGAAATAACATTCAGTAGCTCTCTCAACGGCCGAGGCTGAATATGTAGCCGTCGAAAGTTGGGGAGCCCAAGTACTTGGATCAAAAATCAATTGCTTGATTTGAATGCTGAAATGAAATGTGTTCCAATATTGTGTGACAATACCAGTGCAATTAACCTGTCGAAAAATCCTGTACAACATTCTAGGACAAAGCACATTGACATTCGGCATCATTTTTTGAGAGATCATGTAGGAAAAGGGGTCTTTGAATTGAAATTCATTGACACACACAATAAGTTAGCTGATATCTTCACAAAACCCCTAAACCAGGAACAATTCAGTAAATAAGAAGACAACTCGGCATGTGCAAGGGTGAGATCATACATACCTAGGTTTGCACTTAAGTTAAGTGTTGCATATGTAAAAAAAAATATCTTGCATAATTGCAATGCATATTCTGTGTGATTATTTCTAATTCCTTGTGTGTAAACACCCCCTTGCATGCTTGATTGTAATTATCTATACAGCCCCTCCTTAAAAATTTTCTAAGGCCAAATATTCCTTCATAAATAAATGTAGACCCAGTGACCTTGGGATCTGAGGCATTCTCTGAGGGGGAGAGATAGAGCATTTTCTCAAAATGCCTCGTCACCTCTTTCATGAAGTCATTCCCTTTCAACTACAACATAAGGTGGAGGTTCAAAAAAAAAGGGTTGAAGGAGTTATATATAAAAAATAGGTTGAAGGAGTTAAAATAAATGAAAAATAATGAAATTTGGGCTAGGCCGACCATTTCGGTCGATCGATGCCTCGTTTTCAGTCGATCGAATCCGGCGAACCAGACCAGCTGACTCGCATCCAAACTCTCTTTTAAGAGGGTTTTCACCCTCTTTCTTTCATTCCTTCAGCCCCATTCATCCTCCTAACACCTCCTCAAACCCTAGAACACCCAAACTCCCTATTTCCAACCCTAGAAACCCCTCTTTCTTCCAATCGCACAAGATCTGACTTCTTCGTCATCGTTTCGGGACAAAATCTCCGCGACGGCTTGTGGGACCTTGAAGCCATTCCTTGGGTTCCAACTTGTGGAGAAGCTCTTTCCATAAGCCTTTGGTGTGTCCTCCGGTACTTCTTCATCCCAAGGGAAGAGGTTAGCGATCTAAGGGTTTCCACCTCGATTTCTTGTCCGATGGCGCCTAGACGTAGTTCTCGGAGGTCTACCCAGGGAGAATCCAGTGCCCGGAGAGGTGAGGCCCCGGCTCCTCCCCCACAGTGGGCTCCTGCACCTACACATGCACCGCAGCTGCCCCCACGTCCAATACTCGACCCCCGTCTAGTTGATTTCAACGAGGTGAATGAAGTTCTTCCAGATTTATGTGCAGTCTTTGAAATACAAGATGGTTGTGTTGATTTTGTCACACGGTATCCCAGATATTACCCCAGCCTTGTCTAAAAATTTTATGGAAATCTGACCGAGAGGTATGAACGTCTGTATACAACAGTTAAAGGCATTGAGATTACAGTTACTCTGGCCTTATTTGAAAGAGCCCTGGGAGTTTCAGCTAGGGGGGCAGATATGCTCTTTGGTTATGGTGCTGTTGAGGACACTTTCCTCCTCATGACCGGCTGCGAATACGTGCATGGGGTTAACAACTTGATCAAGTTGAATGCCAATTACTTTCCTCCATTGCAGTGAATCCTACATCATATGTTTACCACCCTCATCTATCCCAAGGGTGGAAGCCGCAATGAATGACCGAAATACACAAGTTCTTGTTTTATTATGTTATGAATGGGATGATAGTCAATATGGGCCGACTTATGTCAGACTTGATTGGGTCATGCCATACCCAAATGAGGAGATCATTAACATATGCATCATAGTTGATTGGCATATTCATTTATGCTGGGATTAGTCTGGCCGATGAAGTGTTTATTTCAGTGAGGAAGGATGATATATATAATCAACACAAGCTCTTCTCAAATTTTGGCTACTATTGGGGTCCAGATGGTGAGTTATGCAAAAATGTGAGGGTCTATGGAGAAGAATCTGAAAGTGAGGAAGAGGAAGAAGAGCCACAGCAGCAGCAGGGTCAAAGGGAAGCCCCACCACCAGTTCAAGCGGAGGGACAACCTCCTTCACCTCCTCCTATACATGTAGATCAAGAGATGCCTCCTCCTCCACAGTTCTTTCACTGGGAGTCCTCCACTCAGGGAGCTGGACAACCTTCTTGGGTAGATTTTGAGACTATTGACAGGCACTTTTCTGGGTTAGAAACTCGTATGGATGCCTTTGGGGAGCAGGTTTCCAACCTTGGGAATCAGATTAAGACATCCTTCGATAGAATGGACACCTTCATGCACACTGTGGCTGGCCAACTGGACACCTTCTCCACAGCCTTGGATACCCTATCCACTAATATGGCCAATTTGTCCACTCATATGACTACCCTCTCCACAAGCCATGAAGACTCACGCCAGGCCTTTCACCTCATGAACCGCACTCTTCTTGACATGCAGCGCTGTGACCAGGCTCATGAGAACACTGTTGCCAATGTTTTGTACCGCCTTCAGTATCAAGATCACACTCTTGATGATATCCGACGTCGCCTTGGCTATCAGTCGCCTCCTGAAGACGACAACTGAGAATATTATGTTTCCTCCCTTTAGTGTTTGTCCTTGGGTCTTGTATTTCACCTTTGGTCTACTTTTCTTGTATCCCATCCCCTCCTTTGATAATGCCAAAGGGGGAGAAGTAGTTAGTGCAGGTTTATATAGCTTATGCATGTGTGTCCCTATGTTTGTATGAATGTTTGTAATTTGCATTAGTTGAGTCTTTTAGCATTTGTGAGTCATTGCCTTATGCATGCTTGTCCCTATGTTTGTATGAATGTTTGTAATTTGCATTAGTTGAGTCTTTTAGCATTTGTGAGTCGTTGCCTTTTGTGTCATTTGCATTCATATGCCTGGAGTCATCTTGTGTCAGTCCATGTCCATATAACATGTCATGAACTTGGAATTAATGGAATGCAATTGGTATTGGACATACTTGTTGGTTCTTGCCTCTCATTTCCTCTCAATTTGGCAAATATGATTGAATGGTTTGAGTTGGTTTGGCTTGATGAATTGTTTGTAATTGGATTGATTGCCTTGCGGATCGTTTTGTTTTGCCTATCTCCCAATCGGTTCAATGTATCTCAAATGGTGTTGGATGAAAGATAGGTCAGCCCGTCTGCAATCCCTCACTATACATGAGTGTAAACTCCGCCTCATACAAGAACCGTGTGAGAAATTGCAAGTATACAATGCGTTGATTTCAAAGTTCCAAATTTGCTTAAAGGCACGCCAATGCAAGTGATTTTATCATCATCAAAAAGGGGGAGATTTTTTAGTCTCTCCAAGTGATTTTAATGATAACAAAACCCTAGACTTGGTTTCCCTCTCGTGTCGTGCATAATTGCTCAAGAGCGAGCATCGTATGCGATTAAGGCCAATTTCCATAATGTCAAATGCTCAAATGTTCACAGTCTTCAACATGCATGAAAAGAACTCAAATGGACTTCAAATCGATGAATTCATATGTTCAATCCAAGGCATGATTATATGGATATGTTTTCTTGGGATAACGATTTTGTTTTGTAGGAATTTCAGAGTTCGGTTGACCAACTTAGTTGGGTCGGTCTACCAATCCTTCCAGCACTTAGAACTCTGTAAAATTACAGAGTTTGGTCGACCAACGGCCTAGGATTGGTCGACCGAATTACCTAGCATTGAAAGTTACAGAAACTATCACAGTTCAAAGCTTCTCAAGGAACCGCTGTCACACAGCTTGATGGCACACCGGCCAGACCACAGATTCAAGCACACAAGCTTGATCTGTCTTCCTACTATTATCGGTAGGGACGGTTCAAGTTTCAGCAAGAACAAGAACAAAATAGAAAGTGGAAAGTAATGTAGAACTTCAGACAAGAAGAATGAAACTCAATGCCAAATGTAAATGCCTTTGTCTGAAATATGGAGAGCTTGATTTGCTGCTTTCAAATTTGTTGCTCCTGAGATGGTAGCTTCTCTTTGCATGACAACGAATAGGTGTAAGAGGAGTTTGTGGCTTTGCTTCAGATCTTCACAGAGATGGCGCCAAGTTCTTCTTTTTCTAGAGGCACCCATTTTTCTATCAGTAGCATCGGCTTCTTCTCCTTTCAGCCCTCTTTTTGTTCTTCCTTGAAGCACACTTTTAGCACAAACAGAACCAGGAGGTGCGTGCCCCTTTTTGGGCTCCTAAGGAGAGAAAAGCTTTCCCTCCAAAAGTTTGTCCACTAATTGGTCCAGCATGAGTGGAAAAAGTGTTTTCATACTTGATTTCTTTTGATTGGCTTAGAGGAAATATACAATAAGACTTTTCTTCAACTCCAAATCTATGCATTTAATGATCCTTGTGGACAACATCTTGCTATCTGCTTCCTCATTGGCTCAGGTCAATTCTATGTACTATGTACCTTTCTAGGATCAAATCCAATTGGTTGCCTGCAGAAAGTGGTGTCATGACAAGAGACATTTCCCAGATTTGGACTCTGACATAGCTGCCTCCAAAAAGTCATTCAGATATGGTGATGATGGCTGAGTCACTTGTCTGACCTTGAACCTTCCTCCAGACCTCAAAATCCATATTTTTGGAGGTTTACGGTTCATATTTTTACTCCTTGGATGACCTGACGTATTTGACAGAAAACAGCTTAGAGTGCTTCTGGGATAACCATGGTGTCGACCTATTGTAACTGTGGTGTCGACACTGCTTTACAAAATCCTATTTTCAACGCTTCCTGGAAGCACCATGGTGTCGACCTGCTGTGACTGTAGTGTTGACACAGCTTTACAAAACCCTGTCTTCAATGCTCTCTGGAAGCACCATGGTGTCGACCTGCTAATGGGATGAGGTCGACACTGCCATGTAGAGGAGCATTTATAACGCTTCCTGGAAGGGTCTGAGGTCGACCTCCTAGGAATATCAGGTTGATGTAGACACGCGATTTTTTGACATTACCGTGAGTTAATCACATATTACACTATGATACCCCAAGGTTTTCTTCACATTTTTAATTACTTTGGTGATTTCCTATTTTCCTGAATTTTTATTTACATTTTTTTGAATTTTTTCATGAAAAGTTTTAAACGTGTCAAGGACCCTAGACGCCTCACTTTGACGTGTCTAGGACCCTAGATGCCTTCTTCAGAAGGCTCGTGCAGCGCACACGCAGTGCCGCTCCGGTCGTTTAGTTTGACGTTTCGAATAAATCCAATCATAGAGACGTCTTGTCGACCAGACGCACCCTTCGAGAGTCACGGTTACGTGTCGAAACCACGCGCTTTCTCCACTATCGACGGCTTCTGACGGCGATTCGGTGGGCGAGGATGGGCGCATCCGGGCTCCAGGACGCCTCAAGCTTGAGGCGTCCAAGAGGCTAGACGCCTCAATAAATTAGAATTATAAAAAATAAAAATAATAATATTAAGGCGTCCAAGGTCCTGGACGCCTCAATCAATTTTTTCTCTATAAATAGAGGACCCCCTCCCTTGAAGAGAGAGAGCTTCAGATCCGACAGAGGAAAGAGAGACTCTGTCGGATCCCTTTTCCAACCCGTGGGCTTTTGCAGGAGGAGGTTCTGCCAAATTTTCGGGTGCCCGCACTCGCGAGAGGAAGGCTAGCTCTGTCCATTGTGCTTCCACGTCATCCCTACGCTGCTGAAGCTCCGCCGGATCTCGCCATCGACATCTTCAATAAGACATTCTCTCACACTCTCTTTTGTCATTTCTGTCACATGCATCATCCCGTCATCCGTCATCTCCCTTCATAAGAGATATCCATTTTTATGCACGTTTGCATGATCTTCCATTCATCATAGCATTTTCCTCCTACTCGTGTCCGAGAAGGATTTAAAAACAACACCAACCAGGTGTGTGTCACGCCATGATTTTATCATTTTTCATCACAAGGGACTAATACTACACTGCCATTTTTCTGATTCACTTGCTATCTGTCTATTTTCTCTTTTGCAAGGTTAACCAAGGAAAGCCCTCTCCATCAGCCGGTCGAAGGGAGAGGAAGAAGCAACCCGCCATTTCCTACTTTTGAGGTAAGCGCGATCATTCTTCTAATATTGGGGTCTTCGACCCCTGGCGATCACATCTATATTCTCGAGGCCGCGACTAGTCACTTACCTCAATGGCCGTTTAAATTTTTGTTATTTATATTCTGTGTTATCCTTATATCTTCTATATTCTCGAGGCCGCGGTGAGTCACTTCCCGCAATGGCTGTTTAAATTTCTGTCATGTATATCCTGTGTTATCCTCATATCTTCTATATTCTCGAGGCCGCGGCGAGTCACTTCCCACAATGGCCGTTTAAATCTCTGTCATTTATATCCTGTGTTATTCTCATATCTTCTATATCTTCGAGGCCGCGGTGAGTCACTTCCCGCAATGGCCGTTTAAATTTCTGTCATTTATATTTTGTGCTACTCTCATATCTTCTCATATTTTCGAGGCCGCGGCGAGTCACTTCCTGCTATGGCCATTTAAATTGCTGTCATTTAAATTCTGCACCATTCCCATCCCCCGAGGTTGCGGAGAGTCATTTCTCGCTATGGCCGTTTAATCCCCATATCTTGTTTCGCTGTATCTATTCTGTACACCCCGCCGAAGCAATCTCCCGTGGTGGTTCCTCTGCTTCTCTCTCTTTTTTTTGTGTCACAGCAAAACGAGCCCGCACGCTCCGCTCGCCTCCTGTAATCCGCTTGACGTCACTCACATCATGGCGATCACGGTGGGACTACTTTCGCTTTCTCTTGGTTACTCTTGCAATCTTGGCATCGCTGTGTGCTCCTCCACCTTTGCGCCCCCACGCGCTCCAGTTGTGCTCACTGTAGCACTTTCAATTCTTATCCCTCGTGCACCTCATGCACTTCACCTCTAATCCCTTGTGGTTCCTTTAGGTTTACATTGTTATCTCTCTTGGGTGTTGATTATACCTTTGCTATCTATGTTATTTTTGTTATGTTCTGTATATCTGTTCATCACTTCATTGCATACATCCACCCCTTTTCTATTTTTTTCATTTTTTTTCTAAGGATCACCCTTTCTTGGTGAAGGAAGGACTCTCCGTTCGAGAATTCCTCTCAACGGACTAGGATCTCCTCCACCGAGACCTCCGTAAGTCCCCGACAGCGAAGGATTCTCTCTTCGTTCACTAGGCTGGTTGTATCATTGAAGTTCCCCAGAGTTAGTTGACTCATTCGTGGTTAGACGAGTGACCCTAGTTGACATGGCGGTAAAACAAAGTTAATCAGGGTCCTTCCTTTTGTGTGAACTTCAGATTTGGTTAAAAACAAAAAAAAAATATCAAAATCAAAACAAAAAAGGGGCGTAAAGGCATCCACTTGTTTGATAATCTCTGCTATCTATTTGTTGGTGCATGTTTTTGCATTCCGGAAGAACTTTGAAAATGGCCCATGAGTCTTTTGAGGAGAACCACCCTGGTCGTGGTCAGTCAGTCGAGCCACGTGTCCATGCTATGGACTCGGGCCCGTCCTATGAGCCCTCACGTGAGGTGCAAGTTACCGTAGGGGACACATCCCCACCACAGGACATCTCCTCTTTGCTGGGTGTCCTCGCCAACACGAAGCTCACCTCTGAGCAGCTCTGGGCCTTCCAGGCCATTCTGAAAGGGAAATCTATTTCTCCCACCCCCCAAGAGTCAATTACAACCATCGCACCCCTCCAAGAGTCAGTGCAGGCCACCCCATCTCCTTCACCGGTGTAAGCCATCTCTTCTCCCTCACTTCATGGGCAGGCAAGCCAACAACCTCCCTCGTTCCAATTCCCTTCACAATCTCAAACCCCTGCCGTTCCTCACATGCCACTCCAGCCAGGGCTAGCTGCCGGCGGCCCGACAGCTCCCTCCCATTCGGGGTTTCCTCCTCAAATCTCTGGGAGACATCTCCCTCACCAGTGGCAGGTGCCACCTTCACCTCCCGAGGAGCTCGCCCAATCGCTCCTCAATAGGTTCAATAGAATGGACGAATAGTTTCAGAATCTGAAGAAAATGGTGGACGTAAAATCCACCCCAGAGGTTGCTTTGCCAATCCTTCCGGTGATCCATCTTCCTCCCTCCGAAATGCCTACGTACCGTAGGTACAATGGCACTGGCAACCCCTTTATTCACCTCAAGGACTTCATGTATGAATCCTCCTATTGGCAAAATGATCAGAGATCCCTGGCATATCTCTTTCGGAGATCATTGGACAGTCCTGCACTAGAATGGTTCTATTCCTTGGAGCCCGACGAGGCCGAGAATTTCGATACAGTGCAAAGAAGATTCTTGCAAAAGTATCGGGATAGGGTTGGCCCCTCTCTTTCCATCACCGACCTAGTAGCCGAGAAAATGAGGCCCGACGAAGATTTTGTCCGTTATGCTGACAGATGGAGGTCTCTGGAAGAAAGGATAAGAGATACCCTCTCAGAGCCCGAACAAGTGAAAATGATTGTGTCCAATGCAACCCCACAGTTCAGGCACGTCCTAGCCATGAACAAGCTCACTACAATGGAAGAGCTCTATGAAAGGGCCCGGTATATCCAAACCCAGTTAAAAGATTCCCCCATTATGCACATGTTTGAGCCACCGAAGTCCAAGGTGGTCAGAAAGATAGGCACTGGTGTCCCAAGTGGAGCGACAGAAGGGGTTATAACAAATGAGCAAGTAAGTGCAGTCAACAACGCCAACTATGCAGCCAACCCAAGGCCTCCATAAATGCCCCGACTTCCCCTTCAGCAAGGTCCTTTCCCCTCTCGTCCTCCCCCCCAAAACAATCTACCTCAAAATAATATGCCTCAACCATTTCAACCCCAGCAACAACAACCACCACCTCCATACCACCAGGTTCCACACCCAGGGAATTACGGCCCCCCACAGCAACAAAGAAGGCCGATTGGCCCCAAGAGATCCTATTACCCACCATTGTCAGAAACTTTGGCAGATATTTTCAGCACCCTCATGGCCTCAAACACCCCCATCCTACCCACGGAAAGGCTCGCATGGCCCCCGAATGTTGATACCTCCAGATACTGCGTCTACCACAGGCAGCCAGGACACACAATGGAGAACTGCTTCCAGTTTAAAGATTACATCTACGATATGAATGATGAAGGCAGAATTGACTGGGATGAAATGAGGCGATACATCGCCACTCTCAAAGCCAGGAGACCTCCTCCTAGGCCACAGTTTCAACAACCACAGCAACTACAATAGTAGCCACAGCTACAACCACAACAACAACAACAACAACAACTTCAACAGGCCCAACCACAACAACCCAACATGGGCATAATCCAGTATCCATTACCGGAGCACCAATAACCTAATCACCAAGTCAACCCCATCTCCTCCTTCCCAGAAGTTGGGAGAGAGCAGGTGTGGCACCCAGAAAGTACCTCCATTCTTGTTGCCGCCAACCCTATCGTCAGGAAACCCCCTCGCCTTGCCAAGGTAGCACCTCTCTCTCATCAACCCGCATCGCAACTTATAGTGCGGCCTTCACCATTTACACAGCCATTACGCCCTCTCATCCGCACCCTTCCCACTAACCCACCAATGGCTTATCAGCCGACGCCCTCCACTGTGCCCTCGCACCCTCTCATCTTCTCTCACCCCTCTATTTTGCCATCTACCCCTACTACACCTACACCTATGCCTTCCAAACCTCTCATCATCCGCCAACCGTACGTGACCCCGCCTATCTCCACCATACCTCCACCAATGCCCCCAAAACCACTCAACACCCACCATCCATCTCAAAACCATTATCCATCTCAAGCCTTATCCACTTTCACTTTACCTCCGCCTCTACCTTCCGAACCCCTTACCCTCCATAGCCCATATGAGATCCCCTCTACCTCCACCATGCCTCCGCCTAACAAACCCCTCATCAGAACCCCCGCTCCCATCATCACCCCGGCTTCATCCACCATTCCTCCACCGCTACCCATCAAACCTCTGCTAAAACCCACATCTAACCCCAGAGAGGTGCAAAAGCCGCAAGCAATGGTGCTCCGGAGTGGAAAGATTTTCCACAAGGTTTTCCCCTAGAACAGTCAGAACCCCGAGCAATCTCAGTCAGAGAAAGACAATGGAGAGCAGCCAGAAAAATCTATCCCTGGAACACAGTATGATTTGTTAAAACACCTGGACAAGATGCCTACTCGGATCTCCATCCTTGAATTACTTTAGAAATCCACATCCCATCAGGCGGCCTTAATGGAATATCTTCAAAAAGTCATGGTGAATGAGGACCTCCCAGTAGAGAAGATTTCGGCCGTTCTGACACCGATGGACACACAGCCGGCCATTGTGTTCCACAACCACGAGCTCGCCCCTAAGGAAGCTCGAAAGTATGCGATGTGTGTTTCAATAAAAATCAATGGAGTGTCCATACACCCGTGTTTGGTGGACACGGGCACATCCATAAATGTGATCTCCATGAGCACCCTTCAGTTATGTGAGGTCGGTGAGGAACAGATAAGACCTTCCTCAATCACAGTCACAGCTTATGACAATAGGAAAAGGCCACCACAGGGAATGATCATCCTGAAGGTAGAATTAGGCCCTGCGTAAGTCTCTACGAAATTCCATGTCCTCGATATGGATCCCACATTCAAGGCTATACTGGGTCGCCCCTATATTGAGGTCATGGATGCTGTGCCTTCCACCAACCACCAATGCCTAAAGTTTTTGTACAATGGGAGGATTATTAAAGTAGTCAGTACACCTGTCCTTCATATAGTGGATGCTATTAATACCTCTTTGCCATTTGTTTGGCCATCTCATCGGCCCATACTATCACTACTGGATGTGTGGGACCCACCCCGCATTCTGCTGACACCAAAGAAGCCACCCTCAGTACCAACGTCACGTCTCCCTTCTCATTCTAAAGGGTGGGGGATAATGAGAAATATCGGCTATCAACAGGGCAAAGGCCTGGGCGCGCAGCTACAAGGAAGGCTGAAACTGCCAAAGGAACAAAGGTTGAGCCACAAGTTTGGCCTAGGTTTCGAAGGACCACTCGAGGCAGATGGGAAACCCCTCACATAGACCCTATCCTCTCATTTCAAGAAAGGGCCCATTGTTCAGATGGGGGATCACCCGCAAGAAACACATGGGGGATCACATGTTGTATACTTGGCTGAAAAATGTTCAAGGGTCGCTAAGAAAGGTAAGATCAAAGATCCGGAATGCGAATGGGGCAAATAGTTTGACATACAAGATGTTTCCATTACACTAGAAAGAATGTCCTCACCCCCGTAGCTGGAAGGACTGCCATCGATCTCTGAAATGCCAGGGGATATCACTACTGTTGCCAAAATCCCAAACCATCCTCGCCAAGAGGACTATGTCACTGGTGGATCTTCATCAGTCATCAACATTGCCATCGACGGCTCATTAGCCGTCATCTTCTCCATTCACTCACCTCAGCCTTCGTTGATGTCTTCTTCCTGGGCCAGACAATTGTCTGATGATCTTCCCAGGTCCCCTTCTCTACTTACGTACCTATGCGGGTTTCCCAACCCGCGCCAGGTTTTCAATCATGATCTGCTCTACGAGCCTCCCAACCCTTTAGCCATAATCACTTTTCCCCCTCCTCCGATTTCTTTTCATTACTTTGTCATCAAAAATAAAAATGAAAAAAACGTCGATTTTCAAACTCCTCAACAACACATCTTCGTTGAAGAAACCTCCTACATCTCCCACGAGTGTGTCCCGACCTACGGGCCACTCATCCAAGGTCCTATGAGCGACCTTTTCTACCCCTCCTCTGAGGGGGCCTTCCCTGTACATTCTTCGGTATCTTCTTTAGCTTCTTCGTCTGTAGGACAGCTCAGTCAACCTAGGAATAATGGGTCCAGGGTAGTATCCAAAAGCAAACCCATGGGTAAGTGGATCCCTCGTCGATTCCTTCTAGATCTACCCAGTAGGTGTCAAGCATGCCTATCCATTCCTCAATTGCTAGAAAATCCCATCCAACTGCCAGAGATAGATTGTGAAGAGAATTGCACAATTGATGAAGGGTATGGAGTCTACGAGATCACAGATGAAGAATGTCCAATTGAAGAAGAGGATGAAGAATATGAGGACGCGGCCGGCGCATATGCTAATGGGATGAAGAGATTCGACGAGCCGTCAGCCGCCGTAGAAGAGTCCACCAAAGAAGTCAACTTGGGAGCTGAGGAAGACCCTAGGATCATCCTCATAAGTGATAATTTGATATCATCTGAAGAAGAGACATTAATTGAAGTTCTCAAGAAGTATAAGGACACGTTTGCATGGAGCTACGAGGATATGCCGGGTCTGGATTCCACCTTGGTCGAACACCGCTTAACTCTAAAATCAGGGTCCGTCTCGGTAAAATAGAGGTTAAAGCATTTCCACCCTCAGATGGCTTTGAAAATGAAAGAAGAGGTCGACAAGCTCCATAAAGCCAGGTTTATTAGGGTCATCCTTTATCCTCAATAGGTGGCAAACATTGTCCCGGTCATGAAGAAGGATGAGAAAGTAAGGATTTACATCGACTTCCGGGACCTTAACTGCGCATGTCAACGGATGATTTTCCCCTACCTCATATTAATGTGTTAATCGATAACACGGCAGGCTATGAGACCCTCTCATTTATGGATGGATTTTCGGGATATAATCAAATTCCTTTGGTAGAAGAGGATCAGGAGAAGACGTCATTCACTACACCTTGGGGAACATACTGTTACGTGGTCATGCCATTTGGGTTGAAGAATGATGGAGCTACTTACCAAAGAGTTATGATGGCCATATTTCATGACATGATACATATATATCTGGAAGTGTATGTGGATGATTTATTGGTGAAATCAATAACTAGGGCGGAACATCTGAGTGCCTTGTCTAAGGTATTACAGAGATCAAGAGAATTCCAATTGAAAATGAACTCGAAAAAGTGTGTGTTTGGCGTATCATCAGGCAAGCTACTGGGTTTCATTGTAAGTAAAAGGGGGATTGAGATAGATCCCAACAAAGCTAAGGCCATCAAGGATATGCCGCCTTCCAAAAATTTGAGGGAAGCTCGAGGTTTAATTGGAAGGTTGTAGTTCATTCGTCGGTTTATGTCTCAACACTCACAAAGGTGTAGACCTTTCTATGAGTTGACCAAGCCAGGAATAGAATTCCATTAGGATTCTAAATGCCAGAAAGCTTTTGAAGGGTTAAAGGAATACCTGGCTAATCCACCCGTCCTCATTCCACCCAAACCAGGAAAACCTCTGATCCTTTATATCTCAGTTTTGGATGACTCCGTGGGAGCCGTCCTCGCACAAGCCGATGAAGAAGGTAAGGAATGGGCAACCTATTACTTGTCCAAACTCCTCAATCCCTGTGAGCAGAAGTACACGGCCATGGAGAAAACATGTGCTGCCCTAGTTTGGGTAGTGCAGAAATTGAAGCACTACTTCTTGGCTCATGAGGTCCATTTGATTGCCTGCATGAATCCTATCAAATTCCTCCCGGAGAAATCCATCCTTACCGATAGGCTAGCACGCTGGCAGAGTTTCTTGTCTCAATTTGACATCACCTACATCCAGCAAAAGGTAATTAAAGGCTATGCTATAGTTGAGCATCTCGCTCACCATCCTCTCCCTAAGTACGATCCTGTCCGATCAGAGTTTCCAGATGAGGAACTAATGTTCGTCACTCAATCCGATGAGCCAATGTGGACATTATATTTTGATGGAGCTCTGAATTCCCAAGGGAAGGGTATTGGCATTGTCCTTCTGACGCCCGGAGGCGTTACCATCCCAGAGGCGTTTCATCTCGCATTCTCAGTCACCAACAACATTACCGAATATGAGGTTCTTCTAGCCGGTCTGGAGCTAGCCCATTCTTTCTATATTACAGAATTACGAGTCGTGGGCGATAGCCAACTCATTCTCTGCCAGGTGCTTACCAAGTATCGCACCCTTGATCCCAAGCTCAAGCCTTATCAGGAGATGGTCTCCGCTTATGCCAAATTGTTCACCAAGCTGATCTTTGTCCATGTTCCTCACGAGCAGAACATTCTGGCCGATGCCCCTGCCTCCTTGGCATCATCTTTTAAATTCCCTTTAGGTGTTTGGTCTAAATCCATCACCATCTACAAGCGCCTCGTCCCTGTTGTTCAGGACCCTTACCTTTTAAGAATCAAAGAAAGAGTCCTATAAAAGGTTCAGGAAGGGGAAATCCTCGAGAAGAGGGAAATCATGTTAGCAAAATTTGAAGAAGAATTGGCTGATAAAGAGAAACCTTGGTTCTATGAAATTGTCAAATATTACAAAGATCAGTCTTATCCTAAAGGAGCCATTGCAGAAGATAAGAAAGCCATAAGAAGGGTGGCCCAGAAATATACGTTGGTTGGAGGTCTACTGTATAAGAGAAGTCTTACTGGTGTTCTTTTAAGATGTCTCGACGACAATGAGGTCTGGAAATGTGTAGAGGAAGCACACTCGAGTGTGTGCAGTGGCCATGTAAATAGCCAAATGCTCGCTAAAAAGATCATTTGGCAAGGCTTTTACTGGCCCACTATGGAAGAGGATTGTGCTATCTATGTCCGTAGGTGCGTCAAGTGTCAGCATCACGCCGATAAGATTCATTCACCATCTTCTTCACTTCATCCAGTATCATCCCCATGGCCTTTCTCCATGTGGGCATTCGACATCATTGGCCCCCTAGGTGATCCCAACTCCCTCACCAAGCAGAAATCCTTCATCCTCACTGCGATCGAGTACTTCACTAAATGGGCCGAAGCCGAAGCTTACGCAGAAATCAAGGCTTCAACAGTCTGTAAGTTCATCATGAAGAACATCCTCACCAGGTTCGACATCCCAAGCACAATCGTCACCGACAATGGGCCACAGTTCATTTCTCAGGACCTTCAAGACCTCTGCAAAAGGTACGCAATCGTATTGCATCATTCATCACCTTATTATCCACAAGGTAATGGCCAGGCGGAGGCCACCAACAAAATATTGATCAAAATCATAAAGAAAACCTGCGAGCCTAGTAAGTTCTCAGACTGGACAGAAAAGCTTATCGAAGCTCTATGGGCCTATCACACTTCGATCCGTACCCTCACCGGGCAAACTCCGTTTGCCTTTACTTATGGGATGGAAGCAGTAGTCCCGTACGAGACTTTGATTCCTTCTCTCCGGGTACAATTGGACAAGGCATTTTCCCTCAACGAACGCCATAATTCACTCCTTGCCCAGTTGGAACTCTTAGACGAGAAGCGGCTGGCCGCTGTCGAGCATGCACGTGTTTATCAAAATAAACTCGCTCGCTTTTACCAAAAAAAAGTCATTGAGAGAAAATTCAAAGTCGGTGAGATGGTCGTGAAAAGAATTTTTGTCAAACTTGGAGGGCCGCGTTCTGAACTCCAACCCAATTGGGAAGGACCATATGTGGTTCAAGCTGCGTACCCCGGCAACGCCTATAAGTTAGTCAATGCCGAAGGGACCGAGTTACCCCACCCTTGGAACGGGCTTTATCTTAAGAAATACTACCCTTGGATAAATATAACAACCGACATGGTACGAGGACCATCGGAGCCAGAAATTCACTTTTCAGTCTTGGTAGCCTAACTCAGGGTTAACCTGCGCATACTCCTACACCTCACTTTTGGGATCAAACGAAGTAGAACTCGAGGGAAGTCAAAATAAAAAAATAAAAAAAAGAAATGTCTGGTGTTCATTATGAAGTCAAATCTTTGCATCTGTCCTTCATATTAGGATAGGACTCATTAAGGTTCAGTAGGTCTCGGGTCTTGGTCCGCTAGAACCATGGAGATTCCTGTCCGGTCATGTCGGCTTACGCCCACTAAAAGGAGACACACACATGCACACAGCTATTTTAGCAAAAAAGTTGGGAATATTGCTTATGTGGGGCTGTACTCGAAGGTCTCCAGGAAAGTCGTAATCTTTGTTCTCTTCTTTCTCGACCCAATGAGACAGCCAACGCCCTTAAAACACTGAGCATAAGGGAACCAAAATACCATACCCTGAAGGCGAGAGTAGGATTCATCTCCTCGAACCCGAATCAGAGCACGAGAAGAGGGCAGTGTCCCCGCAGACATACAAGAGGGATTCCAACATATCAAATTATCATGTCTCCCTAAAAAAAACAAAAAAACAAAAAAAAGTCAAATAAGAGTCTGGTCATGGCCGTGCCTGATTTCGACAAGCGAAAACCCCTCAAAACAAAGGCTAAATTCCACAAAGGGGCAACGCAATCTTGTTCGAGGTTTGGTCCGAAGTCACCCAAAAGGGAAGGGTCGAGTAGGTCCCGGTTAGCTCGTCGGGTTAACGGTTTTGCCGGTCTTCTCGAAAGGTTTTCCCCACCGTACTCTTCTTTCTCCCCTCAAAGATGAAAGCCTAATGGAAATCCTGAAAGACGCGCCCCGCTGAGGCAAGCGACCTCGTTTTAGTAAAACACACATATAGATGTCTACTCCGAAAAGTGAAAGCTATCACCGCGAAGGAGTCTCGGTGTTTCTGGCCGGTCAAGACCTCTATCTACCACTTTGATGGCTTGTTACTTTAACCTCCAGCTTAGGTCAATGCAAGCGCGTCACCAATAGGTGCGACAGCGTCTGATTCCGAGTCAGCGTCGTGCGGTTGACCGTTAGGGTTCCAAGGTGTTCCATCCTATACCATCTAGAGTTGTGAGGAAATAGACCCAGGTCGGGAAAATCTTTTACCTCGAACGCTCTTTTGGTGTATCCTTGCGGTCGGAAGCAACTGGGAGCCTAAGCATGGCATGACGGTTTTATCATCAGGTTAAGTCTTAACCGGCAGGATTATCATTTGAGGAGTCTAGGGACCCTAATCAATCTAGATGTGCACACAGAATACCTGGGAGGTTAGTAAGAAACCCTGTCTTCATAAGAGTCAGGTGCCATAAGAGTGGTCACTAGGTATTAGTTATCCAAAAAAAAAAATTTTGAAATGGCCCTCGGAAGACGCCGTCAGGTGAGTCCCCAAGTGGGAATTCTCTTGGAGCACGTTAACCCTATTTTGAGTCGCTTAAGAACGATTTAAACACCCCTGGTCCAAGAACCATGCCGATTGTAATAACAAGTGTCTTTCAAAAAAAAAAGAAAATTCAAATAAAATAAACAATAAAAAAACACTTGAACAAACAATAAAAAAACAAAACAAAAATAACAAAAAATTTTACATCTGTGTGATCTCATTTGTGTGCTACATTTTTACATCCCGTTCCCATTTGTGTGCCCGTATGTTGCATTCATCATCTTTGCTCTTGCCTTAATTGATAAAGGCTTGGCCCCTTGACTCATTATCAAAGCTAGTCTCAAAACAATCGCCCACCCCTTGAGCAAGGGGCCAAGTCAGAACAGAAAAACTAACTTGTTTCATGAAGCCATATGTACAGGATTGAAAAGTAGGAGCGAAGGCAGGAGGCAGGAAACTGAACATTCCTTCCTTTATTTCCTTCTAGAAATTGTACATTAAGTTCTGTCCTCTCTCTCAGTGTTACCCCTTTCTCCACTCTCCAGGCGAGGAACCCTAGAGGGTGTTGCTAAACCATGCGAGGCTGTGCCTCTACTGCTTTGTACCCCTCTTCCCGTCTCTACTCCCTGTCGATCGACAGGGGCGGCAAAGAAGCTACTAACATGAAAGCCACGCTCTCGTGCTCTTCGGTAATGCTCTTCACCATCTCTTAGCCATTGTTCAGCGAGACCAAGGCTGATTCGGAGTTCAAATAGTTGGGCCTCCATGGCCCTCCGCTCCTCCCTCTCAGCCAATCTGTCATCTCTCTCTCATTCGGTGTCTCTGTCCCTTTCCGCGCGTTCTCTCTCTCTATCCTCCCTTTCCAGCTGAAGGGTGATCCTCAGCTTCACAGCGTCCCGAGAAGAGCCATCCTCTGTATGATGCCGCAACTCTTCCTCCAGTTTCACTATTCTGGCTTCTCCCTGTGCACTACGGGCAAGTGCATCTTGCATCTCCTTTGTCTGCCATATCCGCCATTTCAGATATGTGGGGGCATGAATAAGTGAAATCAAGGGCAAGACTCTCACCTGTGTAGAGAACGTTCCTTCTGCCTCCACGGCTCGCTGCGTAGTATGAGCAAGCTGCTCATGAAGCAAATCAAGTTTGAAAGTGGGGATCCATAAGCTGGTAGAGACGCCATCCGCTCCCATTACTGATGAAGCTACGTCAAGCTAGGCACGCTGCAACACGCATAAGGTGGCATCAAGGGCCTAGCACCAGAAATCTTGGCCTATGATCACGTGTATGAAGGCTTACCGAAGAACTCAAGGCTGCGCGAGTATCACGTAACTGCCGCCCCGTGCCTATCAGGTGAGCTTGCAAGTTCGCTATCATGGTGTCACGAGCGTCCTTGGTCAGGGCATGGGTTAACATACAAAAAAACAAAAACACAAAATAAAAATATATATGTTCACCTCTACAAGCCACCCAGGTTGGAGTCGCTCTGCATACATTACCTTATAGAGGCGTAGATAATCCTCGCTGTCTTGAGCATGTGACTCCACGAGTGTGCCACCCCGTTGCCAGTCTTCATATTGCTCGGGGAATCGCACTCGCCAATCAACGGAGATCGCCGGCCCACGCATCTTCCTCCTAACACGCGGTGTTGTAGTCATGTCCACCCATTCCTGGGCGAGCCCTAACGTCCTCATAGCCAATCGTAGCCGAAGTGGCTCGATTTCGTTCACACAGTGCATCCAGAGGTCACGCCCGAACCGGGCACGACTCGTTATGACCCATGGCTGATCGACATCGGTCATGCCCGCATAAGGCCTCCAAACCACCTAGGTCAGGTCACACACATCTTCTTAATCATTAAAAAAAACAAAAACAAAAACAAAAAAAGATGATGAAATAATAACCACCATCGCCGCGGGGAACTCTTGCAACTCGCGTCTTAACACCATCAGCTGGTAGGATAGAGGGGCCGGGCTCGTGATGGGTTGCCACCGCCTCACCAGCGGCACCGCCATCGGACGCCAATGACGAGCCTTTCCCATTAGGAGGTAATAATAGCTCCACAACTGCACCATCATGTGTCATTAACATAATAAATAAAAAGGAAGGGGGGATACCTGGATGAACGACGTGAAACCACTCACTATCACCTCTCGGTCTGCTCTTTCAGACAAACCCGCAAATATATGTGCCAGCATGGCTGCTCCCCAGGCATATCGCCCCACTTTCTCAGGGTCTACCAGAAATTCTAAGAAGCGGCAATGAATGATGTCTCCTTTTGAACCCAGTAATAATTTTCCCAACAGGAAGAAGAGGAATCTCCTCAAATCCTTGTTGGCTCTTTCCCAATTGCTCGCGTCTACGCAGTAGATGGCACGGCATCCTCTTTCAGTCCTCTCCATGAACTCTTCCGAGGACTCATCATCACGAGAATGAATGTCAGTAAGCCCCAACGTCTCCATGATAGGCATCTTGGCTATGGACCTGTTCTTGCAATTATCCAGGTCCACTCCTAGAAACCTCTGGACAGCCTCTCTGTAGTCAGAGTATGTGATGCCAGTCAGCGCCTCGCCATCTACTTTGAGGCTTGTAATTCGGACCACATCTTCCAGGCTAGGCACCATGTGCCCCCAAGGCATCAAGAAGGCACGACTCGTTGGATCCCACCTTTCACGCAATGCTTGGACGAGGTCGAGCTTGACGGGCTCGATCCGGAGAAAGGCTCCAAGCCCCATTACATCTAGCCTGGCCTTCTGAAAATCCGGGAAACCCCTGTATGCTGCCACTACTAACTCCCATGAAATATGTGATTTCATCACACTCTGCGCATACACAAGACATGGAGAGGGGTTTTGTCAAAAGAGAGAAAGAAAGAAAGAACGAGAGAAGGGGCAAGAAAGCTCATCTTACGAGTTGCGATTGGGTCCTTTCACTGAAGTGCCCTTCGAGGTCTGAGAGTCTCCTGGAACTGCTACCGCTGGACCTGCTTCTCTTCGAGGAGTGGGAAGATTCACCCTCCATTTTTAACCTTAGAACTCTTAGTTCTTCTGTTTTCGTGGAATCTTGTACTCTTCGAGTTGGATCTCGATGCCCCTGGGAGAACAAACGAGTGAGGTATTTATAGAAATGGGAGAAGTGTGAGCCAAGACTGCCTCTATCACTGTTAACGATAACCCTCGTGATAGGGCACCTTCCTTGCGGTCCCATGTGTCACTTCACCGCTCGCGCAGGATAATTGATTGGATATGGCGACTCTCTCCCTACGCAGCCTAGGGATGCCCTGTCATGTTGTAGAGGTTATCCGGGAAGCTTGAAAGGTCGTCCGGGAGGATGGGTTGGAGCCATCATTGTTGACTTCGGCGGCAGATTTCCGTGCGAAAGACGGTCGGAGCGAGATATGATTCCCCATTTTTGGACGGGGTCTCGGAAAGCACATCACATGGGAACAGTGTAAAGGAGAAGAAGCGTAGGGAAGAAGGAACGCGCAAGAGAAAAAATAAGCAGCATAAAACCAAATCACTCCATTTGTAGGTCCACACATACTGTCATAAACATCATAGTCTAGAACATCACAAGAGAGGAGGTGGGTCCACTAGCTCGCTAATTCTCACCGTCATATTCATGCTCGTCCCTCTAGGCGTCCCACTCCTCTCCCCTAAGGTGAAGGTCCCTCAGGGGCCTTCTGAAACTCCATGAAGTAGTACTCGCCTCCCGTGATGCCTGCACCACAGCGGCGGCTCGCTGCTGCTCCCTTGGCGTGGCGAAGAAGACACCTACAGAAAGGTGGCCTAACTGGCGGATTCGCGCCCCGAACTCTCGTGCTCTCTCGTAACGCGTCTCCATGACTCCTATCCTCTGTCCCATAACTCGAAGGCCTAGTTGGAGCTCCCTCACCTGGGACTCCAAAACCTTCCTCTCGTCCCGATCCTGCTGTCGCTCGGCCCTTCTTTCCTCCCTCTCCTTCTCCCTCTCTGCTCTCTCCCGCTCTGCCTCTCTCCTTGCCACCTGGAGGAAGACCCTTAACTCCAGGATGTCTGGAGACGGCCTCTCCTCATCATAATGCCGCGGCTCTACTATGGTTGTCGCCCAGGCATCACGCTCCTCTTTAGCCCGGATCGCGCAGGCCACTGCACTGGCAAGTTGCTCCCGGAGGAAGGCGATCTCCAGAAAAGGAGCCTGAGAGCTGGAAGACGATCCGCCGGCCATCTCTACCATGGTTGCCTATTGGGCACGCTAGAACAGACAAACAACAGCCATCGGTTAAGCCCCGGGATTTCCAAAAAAAAAATCGGGGCCCTTCTTTCACCTCTATCCACCTCCCGAGTTGAAGAGTCCCCACATGACTCTCCCTGCACTACCGCAAGTAGTCCACACTCTCCTGCACAGGCGCACCACCTTGCTGCCCATCCTGGAATCGAGTAGGGAGACGTATACGCCAATCTTCAAGTTTCGCCTTACCGTGCCTCTCCTACGACGCGGCTCGGTTCATCCGCACTCACCCATTTATCGGCCAAGCCCGGGATCCTTGTCATACCCTGCGCATCAAAAAAGTAAGGGCCACATCATTAACAAAAAAAAAAACGTGTCTTCTTTCGAAGACTCGTTCATCATTCAAGTGCAACACTCACCGAGCCCTCTTCTCCATCTCTACTTTTTCGCTACAAAACTAAAAGGAATTAAAAAGGTGGAGATCAAGGAGCTTACCGGGCCTTCGCCTCCCTCCATGTCTTCGGGTCCCTCGGGTCCCTCGAGTGCCAGAAGAGGCCCTTCCTCTTCCGTGGCCGCCTCTCCGTGCTCTTGCACGACCCTCCTCGGGCGAGGGGTTCCTCACCCACCGCTCCCTTCACCGCGATTTGGCCCACCGTATTCCATAGATCAAGGGTGGAAGAAGATGAGGAAGAAGATGAAGCTAGGCAAGCAAATCTCGACGAGAGGAGGAGTTGTTTGTGGGCGAAGTGAGGAAGGAGAAAGGCCACCCCGCCGTTCTCGGTGATTTAAATTTGAATTCAAAAGGTTAGAACGTGTCTTCACGCCTAGACGTCCCAAGAGGAGGGAGGGTAAGATGGTACGCCCTCCGCACAAGGCGTAGTTCTCCATTTTTGGGGTAAGATCTTGGGAAGCGTATCACGAAAGAGTAAGTAGAAGAAGTGTAAGAAAAGGTACGTGGACAAAAGACAGTCAAGAAACCATTCCATATAACAAACTGTCTGTCATATACATCATAAGTGAGGATGGTGGGTGTACAAATCACTGTCTAACTCTCACCACCGCCCTCCTGGTCATCTCTCTGATCATCTCTATCCTCTCTCCTCTGGCGTGGATCCCTAGGGGGCCTCCGCGAACTGTGAGAGGTAGTGCTCGCCTCGCCCTATGGTGCTTGGCCGGCCTCGAACACACGGCACCACTCCTCGGCCCATGAAACTAGGAAGCTACCTACAGAGAAAGAACCGGACTGTCGAAGGCGCACCCCGCGCTCCTTCGCTCTCTGGTACCGCTCCTCGCTTTCTCGTAGCCTCCCCTCTGCCGTACCGAGGCTCACTTGGAGCTCCGTCATCTGGGACTCCAAAGCCCTTCTTTCCGCCTTCTCCTTCTCCCTCTCTGCCCTCCTTTCCACCCTCTCCCTCTCTGCTCTCTCTCTCTCTACCTCTCTCCTCGACACCTCAAGGGCAATCCACAACTCTAGCACATCGCGAGGAAGCTCCTCCGCCTCCCGTCGTCGTCTGTCCTCCTCTAGCTCCGCTATCCGAGCGTCACGCTCACCCAGGCGTCGCGCTCCTCCTCTGCATGGACCGCACGAGCCAGTGCATCTCGACTCTCAGCCACCTATCAAAGCCCATATTGAAGTCAATAAAGGAAAGGGAATACGTGGAAAGGGAACCCGTGTCAAGCAAACACTCACCCGAGCCGCCTGGTCACGCTCAGCCTCCTCAGCACGGGCCACCGTGCCCGCCAACTGCTCCTGGAGAGAAGAGACCTCCGGAGGAGGGGCTCGCGAGCTGGAGGCCGCTCCACCAGCCATCCCGGCTGCCGCCGCTTGATGGGCACGCTGAAACACAGAAACAAACGACAGTAAGAGGCTAAGCATCAGGAATCCAGGTGACAAAAAAAATAATGATTATGCATTGCATAGACTCACCAGGATGTCCAGCTCCTGACGAGTGGCTGCCAACTGCTGCCTAGCAGTTGCCAGCTGGGCCCGCAGGTCGGTGATGATAGTGTCACGAGCATCCTACATTCATGAGCATATAGATTAATGTCACATGCATTTGCACCCAAAAAGAAAAACCCGCATTTCATACTTACCCCTGCTGGCCGCCCTAGGTAAAGGCGTTCCGCGTATGTGTCTCGGTACCGTCGCAGGTAGTCGGCGATGTCCTGCACATGGGACACCACTAGAACGCCACCCTGCTACCAGTCCTGGTACTGTGTAGAAAAGCGCGTACGCCAGTCCACGAGCTTCGCTTTGCCCCGGGTCTTCCGCCTGACGTGGCTCGGCTCATCTACCTCCACCCACTCTTGGGCAAGCCTCAGGGTCCTCATAACTAGCCTGAGCCGCAGTGGCTCGATCTCGTTCAAGCAGTGGACCCACAGGTCCCGCCCGAAACGAGGTTGGCCCGCTACGACCCAAGGCTGGCCAGCATCGACCATGCCCAGGTAGGGCCTCCATACCACCTGCATCACCATACATGTATCATATCAGTCCCCACCCTAATAAACAAAGTAAATGCACAAAAAAGATCATATACATCATACCATGGCCTTAGGATACTCGGTCAGCTCACGTCGAAGCGACGTCAGCTGGTAGCTGCGTGGTGCCACGGTCGTGACCGGCCTCCACCGCCGCGCTAGGGGTACAGCTGTCTGGTTCCATTGCCTGGCTTTCCCCATCGGGAAGTAGTAATAACTCCATACCTGCATCCATCATACATCATTAGTACAAATAATTGCATGTTTGTAAACTAGGAATCACTGTAAAATACATAAATGAAATGTTTACATGGAGGAAAGGCGCGAAGCTGGCAACTATCGTCTCCTTCTCTACCCCCTGGGAAAGATCAGCAATCAAGTGGGCGAGCAGGGCTGCTCCCCACCCGTAGTGCCCCACTCGGTCTAAGTCTGCCAGGATCCCAAGGAAACAACAGTGGATGTCATCCCCCTTCGTCCCCAGCAGAAGGCGACCCAGTAGAAAGAAGAGGAACCTCCGAAGGTCCAGGTCCGCCCGCTCTCGGTCGCCCGCGTCCTGGCTAAAAGCTCACCGAGCTGCTCCCTCTAGCCGCACTAGGAACTCTGCTCCGCTCTCGTTGACGTGCTGACGCGAGTCCATGAATCCGAGCACCTCCATGATGTCTACCAGACCAACTGTCCTGCAGTCTCTGTCAGTCGCGCTCGTCTCTAGCCCTAACAGCTCCAGGGCACTCTCTCTGTAGTCGGGGTAGGTGACCCCACTGACGGCCTCCCCGTCCACCCGTAGTCCGGTGATCCGGACTACGTCCTCCAGCGTCGACACCATATGCCCCCAGGGCATCAGGAACGCTCGACTCGGCGCATGCCATTGCTCCCTCAACGCCTGGACGAGAGGCAAGTCGAGTCGGAAGGGCTCGATCCGCAAGAACGCCCCGAACCCCATGGCGTCCACTCGGGCCCTCTGGAAGTCCGGTAACCCTCGGTACACCGCCACTACCATGAACCAGCTGATCCGGCTCCTCATCACACCCTGCACACCACAAAAATAAAAGAAATTACATCAGAGCCACAAATAATGAACAACACAATGTAAATATATTTAAAAAAAACTGACGCGTCAAATCCCTTGGACGCCTTCATAATTTATCTATTTTTAATATTATTATTTATTTCTTATATATTAAAAAAAATGACGCGTCAACGCCCATTGACGCCTTCGTAATTTCTGTATTTTTCTAGTATTATTATTATTTCGATTATTTATCTATAAAAAAAAAATTTGACGCGTCAATGGGTTTTGACGCCTCAATAGTTTTTGTATTTTTTTATTATATAAAAATAATAATAATAAAAATTATTGAGGCATCCACTGACCTGGATGCCCCAATCATCTCACATCCACCTCCGCCCAAACACCATATCTCGCCCCATTTTCCGCATAAAAGTGCAAAATAATGCAACAAGAGGGAGTTCTAGGCGGCCTACCAGGTCATGCTCTTCCTCTCCCGCTCCACCGGGGCCCTCGGGGCCTTCCACGGCCAAGGGAACCGCCTCCTCCTCCACGGTGGCCTCCTCCGCGTGATCCCAAGACCTCCTCAGACGACGAGCGATCCGCTTCCGCTTCTCACCTCCCTGGCTCGATCCACCACGCTCCATGGACCTAATTTGAGGGTGGGAAGGGTGAATGGGGAGAGATGAGAAATTGGAGAAGGAAAGGAGGTTAGTTTGATTGAATAGGAAAGAGGAAAGGCCGCGTGGGCGGCCTTTTAACATTAAAATTCAAAATATAGATGCATCCAGGCGCTTGGACGCGTCAATAGTAAAAAATAATAATAATAAATGCGTCCAAGCGTCTAAACGCGTGAAAAAAAAACATTAACGCGTCCAGAATCCTGGACGCGTCAGAATAAAATTATAATAAGATATAAAAATAATATATATATATATATATATAATAAAAAAATATAAATGCGTCTAGACGTATGGACGCTTCAATAAAAAAACAAAAAGAAAGAAAGGAGAAAGAATAAAAGAGGGAGGTGGGGAATAATAATTCAAAACATTTAACTTCGCATTTATCTCATTAAAACGGCAGAGTGAGCTACATTGGGGGCTTAAGCGCTTTAGGCCTTAACTTCTCCAGTTCAGTTACATAAGCCCTCCACAGCTCGCATTCTTCCTCTACATGCGCTAATGCCTTTCTCGGGATGCTCGTCTTCCATGATGGTTTGATGGCTTTCACTTCCTTTACATCCTCTTCTGCGCCCAGCTCCCTCTTCCTCAAAGGAGCGGTGCTAGATAACGGTGGGAACGAGTGGCGGGGAAGGCCGATTTGAATGCAGCACCGATGCGCATTGTAAAGAAGAAACTCAGTCGCGCCAATAAGTTGGAGTTCAGCTTCGGGGGAAGACCTCGTAAGGAGTTCGCGCGAGAGTAGACATGCCGGTGAACAAGTAAAGAAGTTTTGCGTCATAGTTCTGAAGTGAGACCTCCAGTCTTCACGTTTCCTTAGCCACGGAACACGGTTTACTATATACCACCAAAGCCTAACACATCGGCTATGTGGTAAAGGGGCCTTTGTTGAAAGATCTTTGAGGTAGTTGGCATCCCCTCACGGTGATCAAATTTGAAATGTAAATCAACCTAGCAATTCAGAAGAAGTGCGCAACGAAAAGGAGACTTACCCATGCTGGAAGCATTAAGGTAACTGTAAAGGTAAGCAAGGACGTTAGGTCCCACCCTTTTGCCATTCCAAATTCCGTAGATGGTGCTTAGCTGATCTTCCTCCACTATGTTGTCAGTATAAGGGAATAAGAGAGCACCCGCCAAACAGATTGTGAATCCCTTCATAATTTCTTCCAAACGATCATCGTCTGGCATTCCTCTCAGGGCACCCATGACCCATTCCATGAGCTTTTACAGGTTAATTCCCTTCTGAGTCTGGACGTTTCTAATGGCACCAGACGGCATGAAGCTTCCAAGGACGTCCTCGGAGGTCACCCTCTTCAGCATCGGCATGATCTTTATCCTGCCATCCCTTTTGAATCTTTTCAACCCAAGCAGGAGTTCCACCTCCTCAAGAAGGATGGTCACCTCGAAAGTGGGGAAAATGAAAGTGTGAGTCTGAAGATGCCAGATCTCCACCAGTGCACCCATAGCCGTCCAATCCATGCGAATCTTTTCGTAATACTTGGCGTGAATCAGGAGCCCCTGAAGATGCCACCTCGTGATTATGGCCCTCATGCCGATGGAGATGTCAAAAGTTAGCTTCGAAAGCCACGGCAGTTTGGAGAATTTCCTCGGGCCTGGGTAGAAAGGGTATGGCTGGAAAAGAAGAAGAAAAATAAAGGAGGAAAGAGGTGAAAGAGAGGTCATATAGAAAATTTGAAATGAATCAACTCATCATACGCGACTAGATCATCTCACTCAGATGTCCTTCGAGGTCGGAGAGCCGCCTGAATTCGCTACTTGGCCTGCTCCTCTTCATAGGGTGGAAAGACTCGCCTTCCATCTTGAAGGACCCAAGATTCTTCTCCTCCTCCACTTAAGTTTCATGGCTCTTCTTGGTGCATTTGGCTGAACTAGGCAAGGGAGGAGTACTTATAGGAAGGGAGGGGTGTAAAAGCCAAAATACGTCACATTAATGATGAGTCGTCATTGTTGACTTTAGCAAAAGTATTTTATCTTGACCTCCCTTGCGATGTGGTGCAATTCTGCTGCTTTTAATGATGTTATTCAGTGCAGGTTTCACTAATGGACACCACTGTCCCATCATGCACCGTCATCATTTGGTGACCGGTCCTACCATGTCATGCATTATATTATATGATAGTTACGCCACTAGAGCACGTTAAGGACCTTGCGACCTAAATGACTCTGGAATTTGAGTTCCCCATCACCAAAAATAGTGATAATTTCAGAGGAATTTAAGTTGTACGGATTGGCCGTTAAGTTGTGAAAGCGTGGGGACGATGGTTCCATTCAGCGAGTTGGTACGTGGATAAACGGGCCCCGGCTCAATATCAGCTCATCGGATCGGTATCCTAACCCATTCTTAACAACGTGATAATATTATCCTTGGCTATTTTCTATTTTAGTTTGTTTTAAGTTTTCCTTTAAACCCAGCATGCATTCATGTAGGACTTTGATTCCATGGCGGAAGATCATTCAAAGCAATTCGATTGTGACGGCCGCTGCGCTTAAGTTCTTATAATATGAGATATTCCATTCCGAATGAAGTACTGAGCTTCTTTGAGACAGCCCTACGCTGTTCTTCCAAAAGAGACCCTTGTTTGGACTAATCCTCAAATATTCCTTTACTTTTACTCCATTTGACCCACCTTGACCGCAGCACTTCCACATCGGCTGGTAACCGCTCTCCAAAGGTGAAACCTGCAGGTTTACGACCCAGGTACTTTCACACAAAGAAGTTGGTCCCTTTTTCTACTTGTGCCTGAGCACACATTTTCCCCTTTCTTGTTTGATTTTCGTCCAAGCAATTGTTGAATTCGGAAGACCTTCTTCAAGGTCGCCTCATTGAAAACTCTAAAAACATTCCAAACCATAATGTTCAGAGCATGTCTCATCACACCTTGGCATCTACTTTTCAGTCCACACCCACTCCATTACACTTATATGCCACTCCACTACGTGCCACTCCCTTGCAAAGTAGACGCCAAGACGGGACAGCTGTAGACACGCCATTTTTTTACATTACCATGTGTAAATCTCATATTACACTATGATACCCTAAGGTTGCCTTCACATTTTTAATTACTTTGGTGATTTCCTATTTTCTTGAATTTTTTTTACATTTTTTTAATTTTTTCATGAAAAGTTTTAAACGTGTCAAGGATCCTAGACGCCTCACTTTGACGTGTCTAGGACCCTAGATGCCTTCTTCAGAAGGCTCGTGCAACACGCACGCAGCGCCGCTCCGGCCGTTTAGTTTGACGTTTCGAATAAATCCAATCATAGAGACGTCTTGTCGACCAGACGCACCGTTCGAGAGTCACGGTTACGTGCCGAAACCACGTGCTTTCTCCACTATCGACGGCTTCCGACGGCGATTCGGTGGGCGAGGATGGGCGCATCCGGGCTCCCGGACGCCTCAAGCTTGAGGCGTCCAAGAGGCTAGACACCTCAATAAATTTAAATTATAAAAAAATAAAAAAAATAATATTAAGGCGTCCAAGGTCCTGGACGCCTCACCATGGAGGCATCCAAGATCCTGGACGCCTCAATCAATTTTTCCTCTATAAATAGAGGACCCCCTCCCTCGAAGAGAGAGAGCTTCAGATCCGACAGAGGAAAGAGAGACTCTGTCGGATCCCTTTTCTAACCCATGGACTTTTGCAGGAGGAGGTTCTGTTGAATTTTCGGGTGCCCGCACTCGCGAGAGGAAGGCTAGCTCCGTCCATTGTGCTTCCACGTCATCCCTACGCTGCTGAAGCTCCGTCGGATCTCGCCATCGGCATCTTCAATAAGCCATTCTCTCCCACTCTCTTTTGTCATTTCTGTCGTATGCATCATCCCGTCATCCGTCATCTCCCTTCATAAGAGAGATCCATTTTTATGCACATTTGCATGATCTTCCATTCATCATACCATTTTCCTCCTACTCGTGTCCGAGAGAGGTTTAAAAATAACACCAACCAGGTGTGTGTCTCGCCATGATTGCATCATTTTTCATCACAAGGGACTAATACTACATTGCCATTTTTCTGATTCACTTGTTATCTGTCTGTTTTCTCTTTTATAAGGGTAACCAAGGAAAGCCCTCTCCATCGGTCGGACGAAGGGAGAGGAAGAAGCAACCTGCCATTTCTTACTTTTGAGGTAAGCGTGATCATTCTTCTTATTTTGGGGTCTCCGACCCCTGACGATCACATCTATATTCTCGAGGCCACGGCGAGTCACTTCCCGCAATGGCCGTTTAAATTTCTGTTATTTATATCCTGTGTTATCCTTATATCTTTTATATTCTCGAGGCCGCGGCGAGTCACTTCCCGCAATGGCCGTTTAAATTTCTGTCATTTATATCCTGTGTTATCCTCATATCTTCTATATTCTCGAGGCCGCAGTGAGTCGCTTCCCGTAATGGCCGTTTAAATTTCTGTCATTTATATCCTGTGTTATTCTCATATCTTCTATATCTTCGAGGCCGCGGTGAGTCACTTCCCGTAATGGCCGTTTAAATTTCTGTCATTTATATCATGTGCTACTCTCATATCTTCTCATATTTTCGAGGTCGCGGCGAGTCACTTCCCGTTATGGCCGTTTAAATTACTGTCATTTAAATTCTACACCATTCCCATCCCCCGAGGTCGCGGAGAGTCATTTTTCGCTATGGCCGTTTAATCCCCATATCTTGTTTCGCTGTATCTATTCTGCACACCCCGCCGGAGAAATCTCCTGTGGTGGTTCCTCTACTTCTCTCTCTTTTTTCTGTGTCGCAGCAAAACGAGCCTGCGCGCTCCGCTCGCCTCCGGCAATCCGCGTGACGTCGCTCACAGTCGACACCACCCTTATGGATTTCTTTAGACAGATGGCCGTTGGAGCTGGTGAGGTCGACACTACAGCCTCATGAGGTCGACACCACCTTTGTGAAAATTGCATTTGATGTTCTTTTTCAGCCTTGTTTGATTGCTGTTAGATCTGTCGTTGCTTGCTGTTGTTTCCCAATCCAACTTGGCTTGTTTTCTGTGCAACCAATTACCTCAATTTCTGTGCACTCTATTCATTTGAGCCCTTTCCTTGAACTACCTTGAGAATATCAAAGTAGCATTAGAAAGTCAATGACTCATGGTGTTAAACAGCATCAAAACCTCAGAATGTCAATGACTCATGGTGTTAGACATCATCAAAACTGCAGGGACACAACATTCTCTCCCTTTTTGATGATGGCAACACTGTGAGTCATTGTATGTCAATATGACCCAATTAAAACAATTTTTAAGACATGCATAAAGAGATACACATGCTCTCTCCCTTAAATGACTCAACTACTCAACTACTCTCCCCGTTAAATGACTCATGAAAATGAAACAGCATCTCCCCCTTTGAGATTAGCAAAAAGGTGGGATAAGGAAAGGTGAAAGAGAGGGTATGAGTAGGAGGAATTTTGGAGAAATAGAACCTATCAAATGAGTTGAGGATAGATGAGGCAAGGACATTCATAATCTGATACTAATTTCATAACACAGAGAAGAAGTATGTTCAGAGTCGCCCATTATGTGCATCCAATGACATGATCCATATTCAATTTGCATGGTTCAAATCTAATGATATCTGAGTTTGTCAATGGAATTTGCTTGAAAGACATCTACATTCTTGTTTTAATAGAAATGAACCAGAATTGCATGTCAAAACCATGTTTAACCTTTCTTAGACATACACACTATTTCAATGATTCCTTCGAGAGTCACACAAACTAGTATTGAGATTAAACAAACATGAAGTTCTTATGAATTTCCAGAGTTTCAGCAATTTTCCTTTTTGTCTTTAGCTATCAGGCACATAATTTTCGATAAGCACAAGAAGATTTTTACTAGCAATTAAGTCCAATGCATGTCTTGTATCTTGAGGATACACGTTGTTTAGACGCTAGTATCCCTAGGTATTTGGTATGACTGACTGTCATGTCTCAAATTTGAACAGAGATAGCATTGTCACCTCATGACATATTGGACCTCATTTCATTGATGGGGGGACATATTTCTCAGCAAGCTTGCCATTGCTCTGCCTTGAATGTTACTCCAATTTTATGCAGAGTTAACAAAGGTACCTCAAGACATAGCCCACTCTTCTTTGAGGAGAAGGGGCATGGTTTCTTAGTAACCCAATGTCTTTTCTCTGTCACACTTAGCTATTTGAAATTTTAGATTATCATTATGTTTAAAAATAATACTCAATTTCCATGTCTCAACTAAAATGCCATGAAATTAGAATTTGCAAATTTCAGAAAGAATCATTCAGGGCACAACATGGAAACACTGGTTAAGGTCTATTAAAAGTTGAACACAGATGATTTCAAAAAGTCATTTATATCAAAACTTAATGAAGTCATTAAACCTGAACCAACTTATTATTTGGATGAACATAAGATCACATAATAGAAGATTCTTACTTTGAAGTGCACTCTGCTTTATGATCATGGTATCTAGATTGGAAGCTACCAAAATTTTAGAAGTTCAAGGATGTGATCAAAACAACCAGAATGAGTGGCAATCAAAAATGACCCAGAGAACTTTCAAGAAGGCTTCTCTAGAAATTAAGATGAACAGTGAAAACCATGGTCCATTGAGTTCATGTAGATTGAGATATGCTAGAGAAGATGAGCATGAATATCATGTGAAACTGGTTAATTGAATGATGAACCAATGGAGTCTTACATACACAGACTTGACATGGACTAGCGTGTCGACACCAGAATCTCAAGGCGTCGACACCAAAAATAGTTTGTTCCAGACAAAGGGTTATAAAGAAGTGCAATTCTACTCTTACTCCCCCTGAGCATGTGCATGCATTTCAAATGATGTTTTTTTAATTTTGACTTAAGTGATATGCAAGTTATTCTACAACCCATGTATGCATGATCAATTCAAAAGATGCATTCGCTCCCCTTGCCTAAGTGTCCTAAATGCAGCATGGACTCATGATACTGGGCAGAGGTATATCCTCACGCATAGTGAATGTAGCCAGACATGCCTAACCTGCCCTTTGACAAATCACCATTTTATATACCATGGTCAAGCATGAAAATGAATCAACCAATGAAATGCACCATGAACTGTGACCCATTAAACTATGAATGGAAATGCAGAAAAAAATGTATGCATCAGATTTTCTGCACAGAATTGTTATTGCTTTCCATCACACTCAATAAGCATTGATAGTAAGAGATATATCAAACAATTTAAGCCTTGTCAACTTGATGTTTGCACAGACCAAGCTCTCTGCTAAGAGTTGAAAACCTATCATTACACAGAGACTTGGTAAAAATATCAGCAACTTGATTCAAGGTATTAACAAAATGTAATTCAAAATTTTTCTTAAGGACCTCATCTCTAAGGAAATTATGCATAATTTCAATGTGCTTTGTCTTGGAGTGCTGGACTGGATTTTTTGCAAGATTGATTGCACATGTGTTATCATATAGAATCGGGACACATCTAAGATCCACTAGGTAGTCTTGGATTTGGTGTTTAACCCACAACACTTGGGTGCCACAACCCCCCACAGTGACATATTTTGCCTTTGCGGTAGAGAGGGCAACCGCGTGTTATTTCTTGGAGGCCCAAGAAACTAAACACCCGCCTAGAAATCGGCAATACCCACTCGTGCTCTCACGATCCAGCTTGCAACCAACGTAGTCCGCATTTGAATAAGAAATGAGAGAAAGATCACAAGATGACGGATACCACAACCCTAAATCTTGAGTCCCGGTAAGATATCTAAGGATACGCTTGACGACAATCAAGTGAGATTCTCTAGGACTAGCTTGAAATCTAGCACAAAGGTATACATTACACTGGATGTCCAGCCTAGATGCAGTCAAATAAAGTAATGCTATAAGTTTTTGCATTCACATATTTACCTTTCACATCCGCATCCAGTAATGTGTTGGTCCCCATAGGAGTTGCAATGTGCTTACAATTTTTCATGTCAAACCTTTTTAGCAGCTCCTTGATGTATTTAGCTTGACTTATAAAGCATCCATCTGCACCTTGGTTAACCTGCAAGCCAAGAAAGAATTGAAGTACACCCATTAAACTCATCTCGAACTCACTAGTCATAAGGTTAGCAAATTCCTCACACATTTTCGATTTCGTAGATCCAAACATAATATCATCAACATAAATTTGAACAATCAAGATGTTCTTACCTTGCTTTTTGGTGAAGAGTGTTTGATCTACTTTACCTCTAGTGTATCCGTATTCGGTGAGAAAAGATCTTAGTCTTTCATACAAAACTCTAGGCGCTTGCTTCAAGCCATAAAGAGCCATGTCTAGCTTGTACACATAATCTTCATGATCGAAACTTTCAAAGCCGGGTGGCTGCTCCACATAGACTTCCTCTTTTATCAACCTATTTAAGAAAGCGCTTTTAACATCCATTTGATGTAATTTTATTTTGTGTGAACATGCAAATGTAAGCAAAATCCTAATGGCTTCTAGTCGGGCTACAGGGGCAAAAGATTCTTCAAATCTACTCCAAATTCTTGATTGTAACCCTGAGCCACCAATCTAGTCTTATTTCTTATTATCTTACCATCTTCACTAAGTTTGTTCCTAAATACCCATTTTATACCTATGATAAACTTTGTTGAGGGTCTGGGAACAAGATGCCAAACATTATTTCTTTCAAACTGATTTAATTCATCTTGCATGGAGTTTATCCACTTTTCATCTTTCAAAGCTTCTTCAACATTTTTTGGTTCAATTTACGAGACGAGAAATTTGGTCCAATTCTTCAATTATTCTAAAATGTGACCTGGTTCTAGGTGGATCATTCAAGCTCCCAATTACATTTTCCAATGGATGATCTTTAAGAATTCTAACGTCAGTAGTGTCATTACCTTCACCGGTAACCGGAGCCCTTGAATTGCTTCATTCTCCCAAGTCATCATTTTCTCATCTCCTCTTGTGGAGGATCATGTTTTTCCTTTATGTTCAAGAACTCCCCATTGTCATCTTCCCTATAAGGCTTGTCATTGTTAGATTCATCATTGAATTCATCAAAAGTAAAATGGGGTGATTCTTCCACAACTTGACTCTTGATATTGTAAATTCTATAAGTCCTAGATCGATCAGAATAACCAAGAAGTATACCTTCATCACTCTTGAGCTCGAACTTATTCAATCCTCTTTTATCATTGTTATGAATGGAACATTTAGATCTGAACGCTTTTATGTGTAAGAGAGAAGGCTTTTTACCTTTGAGCAACTCAAAAGGAGTCTTTTTGGTGAATGGCCTTACCATGGAGTGGTTGATGATGTAACATGCTGTATTTATCGCTTCGGCCCAAAATCTCCTTGGGAGTTGTCGTTCAGCAAGCATTGTTCTAGCCATCTCTATGAGTGTTCAATTTCTCCTCTCAACTATCTCGTTTTGTTCATGAGTCTTTGGTGATGACCTGTGAGATATACCTTCAGCGCTGCAAAAATTATAAAATTCAGCATTATCGAATTCACCACCATGATCTGATTGAATGCTAAAAATTTTAAACTCACCATCTTGCTTGATCTTCATGTAGAGTGCCTGAAACTCATCAAAAGCATCATTCTTATGGGTAAGAATGAATACACATGTGAGATTTTCCCATTTTTATTCTTCTTTCCGGTTCCCATCTGCTTTGGGAAGAGGAGAAGAGAGGACCAGCACCGAGGTCGGAGCCGGAGCCCCTCCTCCCCATTTCGATATCGCCGTCGCGGCCTGCGCAGGTCCCCCCCACCCGCATCGGTGAAAGATGGGGCTGACGTTCACTAAACTCTTCAGCCGGCTCTTCTCCAAGAAGGAGATGAGGATCCTGATGGTTGGGCTTGATGCCGCCGGTAAGACGACCATACTTTACAAGCTCAAGCTCGGAGAGATCGTCACCACCATCCCCACCATCGGTTTTAACGTAGAGACTGTGGAGTACAAGAACATTAGTTTCACTGTCTGGGATGTTGGTGGTCAGGACAAGATCAGACCACTCTGGAGACACTACTTCCAGAACACACAAGGCCTTATTTTTGTTGTGGACAGCAATGATAGGGATCGTGTTGTTGAGGCAAGGGATGAGCTTCACAGGATGCTGAATGAGGATGAGCTGCGAGATGCTGTGTTGCTTGTCTTTGTAAACAAGCAAGATCTTCCAAATGCAATGAATGCTGCTGAAGTCACTGATAAGCTTGGTCTGCATTCTCTACATCAGCGGCACTGGTATATCCAGAGCACCTGTGCAACTTCTGGCGAAGGGCTGTATGAGGGGCTGGATTGGCTCTCCAGCAACATCGCCAGCAAGGCTTGAAATTCTCATGGTGTCAGCTGAGCAGTTAAACATTGGAGGATACAACATGGTTCGTGCGTAAAAATAGGAGAATCTTGGAGCGTTTCTGGGTTGCTACTGGATTTCATTACTTTCTTTGGTTATTTTTCATTTTGTTGTCTCAGATATTGAAGAAAAGAAAAACTCTGCGGTTATTGTTAGTATCTTACTTGCTCCGCATAATAGTTATCTCTATGTAAGTGCTTACAGAGTGATTTGTTGTTAAAAGTTTTTGTGGATTAGTTTGTAGTTAAAAAAAAGAAAAAAAAAGAATACACATGTGAACCTAGAGAAGTCATCCACTAACACATAACCATATCTTCTACCACTCAAGCTAGCAGTTCTTGTTGGCCCAAACAAGTTCATATGAATCAGTTCAAGTGGTTTAGATGATAGACTTTCAGATCTATTTTTGAATGATTTTCTTGTTTCTTTCCCTAGGGCACATGCGTCACAAACTTTATTATCTTGCTGAAAGGAGAGTTCAGGCAGCCCTTTCACCATTGAATGTTTCACACGTTTATGCAGTACATTGTAGCTAGCATGTCTTAGTCTACGATGCCATAACTATGCAAGTTCAGATTTTGGTGCAGCAAGATAGAGATTCAAATGAGCTGGATCATCTAAGTCAATCATGTATACATTATTGACTCTCTTACTAGAAAACTTGATTCTATCAGATTTTGGTTTCAGAATTTTACATTCATGAGAGTCAAACACTACTCCATATCCTTTATCACACAATTGACTTATACTCAACAGATTGTATTCTAAACCATCAACCAATAAAACATTCTCAATTGAATTGGAGGGATTCTTACCTACTTTACCTGAAACAATGATCTTTCCTTTATTGTTCCCTCCAATGGTGACATGACTAGCTTCTTTTTCCACCAAAAGATATAATTTTGTTCTGTCTCCCGTCATATGTCCTTAGCAGCCGCTATCTAGGTACCACCTGTTATGTATGGCTGCAAGACATTCCTGCAAGGCAAATCAAGCAACAATCTTTGGAACCCATACACGGTTGGGTCTCAACAAATCATTCATCTCAGCAAGGCATGATACCAGAGATTTAGGAATCCAAATTTTACTCTCATACTTGGTTTCCTTGCTTGCTAAAGAATTTTTATTCTTATTTTCCACCTTCACATTCTTCTTTTGCTTTTGAGCCTTTGATCTATGGTGGATGTTTGAAAAAGATTGTTTTTGGTTCCAATTATTTATTTTTGATTGATAGAAAGTGTTATGGTTCATAGGGAAATAATTTTGACTAGGTCTGTGTGTGTATGAATCATAACAGTCCTAGTCGTAGGACGGTGTCGACCTGTGTGGGTGTGTGCGTCGACCTGTCCCCTGTTCTAGCCATTCATTATGGTTTCTGTTTGGTGGACGTGTCAACCTCCTGTGACTTAAGTGTCGACCTCTCTCCTGTTCTACCCATTCATAATGTGTTCTGTTTGGTGGAAGTGTCGACCTCCTGTAACCTAAGTGTCGACCTGATGGGAGATTTCTACCTGCCTGACTAGGTGATGACCAGGAAGGTGTCGACCTTGGCTGAGGATAGTGTCGACCTGTGCTGCCCTTTAGACCTTTTCTACTCTGAGTGTGTGCAGACTTGGGCTGAGGATAGTGTCGACCTGACTGGAATTTCTGAGCATTTTTCTTAGGGATTCCAGGGTTTTTCTTTAGGGGCTCTTCCATTTTTTCTTTTCCTTTACTGTTTGATTTTCCTTGACTTTGGATGGGTTTTGTGTTTGAGGAAGAAACATCTGAAGAAGAAACCAAGGTGATAGTTTTCATGCCAATCTCTTTCTTTTTGGTGGGATTGTATCCCAGCCCTTCTTTGGTAAAGTTCATTCTTGTTCCTAACAAAGCATATAAGTTCTCTTTTCCATCCACAAACTTCTCCAGTTGTTTTTGTTTATCTTCCAGTTCCTTTTGGAGATTTTCAACATTTTCTTGAAGTTTGGCATTGACTTCCTTGACGGCTTCATATTTTTTATTTGTTATTTTGATGTCACTTTCAAATTTTTGCATCTTTGATTTTGCATCATCAATCTCATCTCTTAAGCTCTCATTTTCAGCTTCTAGGTCTTTCAATTCACTTCTTCCATATTCCAGATTTTTAATCAATTTTTTCAAATTTAGAATTTCAAATTCCCACGATGCATTCTTTTCACTTAAAGGATGATCATGCACAACATTGTTGATTTTCTTTTTCAACGCTTTATTCTCCTTTTTGTACATGTCATATTTATCCATCAACTCAGAATAAGCCTCTTCCCAGTCACTAGTTGAAAAATGATCAAAGGGAGAGTGTACCTCTGATCCTTCATCTCCCTTAGCCATGAGGCAGAAGTTTGCCTTTTCCTCTTCCATGGAGCTTGTTTCATCATCATCCTCTTCTTCATCACTCCAAGTAGATACCATAGCCTTGCTCTTCTTTCCTTTCCATTTGGGTGATGATCTCTTTACTTCTTCAGGGCATTCAGATTTTACATGCCCAGACTTCCTGCAAGAATAGCACACAATCTTATCAGATTTCTTTACATTTTCATATTTTGTTCTGAATGATTTCCTTACCTGGGGCCTCCCTTTTCCGAGGCATTTACCTTCTTTTCTTAGAAATTTTCTGAACTTCTGAGTGAGCATAGCTACTTCATCCTCATATTTATTGCTAGTGGATGACTCACCTTCCTCGAACGTTCCTCGATTGCTCAGTCTAGCTTTCAATGCTAGAGGCTTTTTCTTACTTACCTCTACTTCCTTGTTCTTGAGATTTATCTCATAGGTCATGAGGGATCCTATGAGTTCTTCTACCTTGGTGGTTGACAAGTTTCTGTATTCTTCAACCACAGTGGCTTTGGTATGCCAAGCTAGGGTTAGTGATCGAAGAAGTTTTCTTACTATTTTCTGCTCAGAATAACTCTTTCCCAAACCAATTAGACTATTAGTGAGCTGAGTTAAACAAGCGTACATATCCGAAATGGATTCATCAGGCTTCATTTTAAACATTTCATATTCTAAAATCAACATGTTGGCTTTGGTCTCACGTACCTCAGATGTGCCTTCGTATATTACCTCTAGACGGTCCCACATCTCTTTGGCTGTTGCACATGTTGATACTCTTGAGAACTCCACAGGATGGAGAGAACACTGCATTATGTGCTTAGCACTCCAATTGACTGTGGATCTCCTTATCTGCTCCCGTGTCCAAGTGTCCTCATCTTCTGGAAGCTCATAGGGACCTTTGCTAACAACTCTCCAGAGCTCATAGTCTTGAGCGCGGATGAACACCTGCATATGATTTTTCCAATATGAGTAGTTAGTTCCAGTGAAGCAGGGTGGTCTGTTAACAAAATCTCTTTCGGGCATGAGACCCTGGGACGCCATTCCACCATTTCTCTCAAGGTCATTGGATCACATCATGAGAGATTGGCTCTGATACCACGTGTTGTATGGGAATGGCTGATCTAGAGGGGAGGGGTGAATAGATCTGCCCCTCTTTTTCTAGAAATAAAAGCAATCGCAGTGGAATAGAAAGAACTACTTGGGAATGCAGGGAGTATACACAAAAGATGCAAGAGTGTAGATAGATAACGGGCCTAGACAAGCATCTAGCGAAGAGCAATCACACATGCAAACCACTGGAACAATGATTTTTAATGTGGTACGGACTTTCTCCAAAGTCCTACGTCCACCCCTCACTTAAACCAAGTGAGGCTTCCCTAGTGCAACTGCACAACCCGCTGATTACACAGCTTAACAACCCGCTGCCTTACAGCTTGCAGAGAGATTATCCCCTCTCAAGGAACAACTGTCACACAGCTTGATGGCACACCGGCCAGACCACAGATTCAAGCACACAAGCTTGATCTGTCTTCCTACTATCACTGGTAGGTACGGTTCAAGTTTCAGCAAGAACAAGAAAAAAATAGAAAGTGAAAAGTAATGTATAACTTCAGACAAGAAGAATGAAACTTAATGACAAATGCAAATGTCTTTGTCTGAAATCTGGAGAGCTTGATTTGCTGCTTTCAGATTCGTTGCTCTTGAGATGGCACCTTCTCTTTGCATGACAACGAACAGGTGAAAGAGAAGCTTGTGGCTTTGCTTCAGATCTTCACAGAGATGGGGCCAAGTTCTTTTTTTCTAGAGGCACCAATTTTTCTATCAGTAGCAGCGGCTTCTTCTTCTTTCAGCCCTCTTTTTGTTCTTCCTTGAAGCACACTTTTAGCACAAACAGAACCAAGAGGTGCGTGCCCCTTTTTGGGCTCCCAAGGAGAGAAAAGCTTTCCCTCCAGAAGTATGTCCACCGATTAGTCCAGCATGAGTGGAAAAAGTGTTTTCATACTTGATTTCTTTTGATTGGCTCAGAGGAAATATACAATAAGACTTTTCTTCAACTCCAAATCTGAGCATTTAATGATCCTTGTGGACAACATCTTGCTATCTGCTTCCTCATTGGCTCATGTCAATTCTATGTACTGTGTACCTTTCTAGGATCGAATCCCATTGGTTGCATGCAGAAAGTGGTGTCATGACAAGAGACATTTCCCAGATTTGGACTCTAACATAGCTGCCTCCAAAAAGTCATTCAGATATGGTGATGATGGCTGAGTCACTTGTCTGACCTTGAACCTTCCTCCAGACCTCGAAATCCATATTTTTGGAGGTTTGCGGTTCATATTTTTATTCCCTGGATGACCTGACGTATTTGAAAGAAAATAGTTTAAAGTGCTTCTGGGATAACCATGGTGTCAACCTGTTGTAACTGTGGTGTCGACACTACTTTACAAAATCCTATCTTCAACACTTTCTAGAGGCACCATGGTGTCGACCTGCTGTAACTGTAGTGTCGACACTGCTTTACAAAATCCTATCTTCAACGCTCTCTGGAAGCACCATGGTGTCGACCTGTTGATGGGATGAGGTCAACACTGCCATGTAGAGGAGCGTTTATAACACTTTTTGGAAGGGTCTGAGGTCGACCTCCTGGGAATATCAGGTCGACACCACCCTTATGGATTTCATTAGATAGATGGCCATTGGAGCTGGTGAGGTCTACACTACAGCCTCGTGAGGTCGACACCACCTTTGTGAAATCTATCTTTGATGTTCTTCATCAGCCTTGTTTGATTACTGTTGGATCTGTCGTTGCTTGCTGTTGTTTCCCAATCCAACTTGGCTTATTTTCTGTGCAACCAATTACCTCGATTTTTATGCACTTGATTTCTCTCTATTCATTTGAGCCCTTTGCTTGAACTACCTTGAGAATATCAAAGTAGCATTAGAAAGTCAATCACTCATGGTGTTAGAAAGCATCAAAACCTTTGAATGTCAATGACTCCTGGTGTTAGACAGCATAAAAACCGCAGGGACACAATAGCTCAGACATGCTTCAGACTTGCGAAACCATTTATCAGGCAAAGCAGTCTAATTTTCATCTTTAATCGTCTATTAATTTGCCTTTATCCTTTTAAATCCGTTGCTAGAACTTTTGTGTTGAAGGTTAGAAAGAGATGCATCGACGTGCCTTCTTGCTGCGTCGATGCAGTGTAGCTAAGGAGCTCTTAGGCAATTGGCTTCGAGTGCATGACCTTTTGGTGCGTCGATGCTGCACTTTGATGCTTCGACGTTGTTTAGTTCAACTTTCTTGTTCTGAGTTGAGTGTGTCAATGCATTCCTCAGATGCGTCGGTGCAGTGTGAAGAAGGAACTCTTTAGAACACAGACTTCAAACACTAGCTACCGACTTGGTGCTTCGGTGCAACAACCTTGATGCGTCAATGTCATGATTCGAGCGTTTGCATTTGTCTTGGTGCATCGATGCAGTGACCTTAATGCGTCAACGCTTCAATGAAGACACAATTTTGGTTCTTGTCTTAGTGCATCAATGTTGTGCTCTATTGCGATGATGCATCAACAGATAGATTCTTGAATGTTTCTTGGAGCATGACTGCATTGACACAGGGTCACCACTGCGTCGAGGTTCTGATGGCAAACAGAACTCTTGTTCTCTTCTATTAATTTTAGTTGACCGAATGAACAGTTCAGTTGACCAAACTTGTCTTAAGACTTGATCTTGTATTGCTGACTTCTGTTGAAGGTTTGCTGGAGATTCCTTGTACTAATTGATGTATCTTCACTCTAACATCACTTTTGGCCCATTGCCTAGGATTGTTAGCTTGTTATGCTACTGCTTGGCTTTCATCAACTGCATCACTGCTATAGGGACAATGTTGACATGATTTCAAAGGCCGCCAACAGGACTTGACTTGTAGCCTGACAACCTTGTTGTCCATGCTGTCCAACCTGTCCTTTAATTCTTCACAATTCAAGGATGCTCATATAGAATTAAGGCATCATATAACAATAAAGCATGGCATACTTACAACTATGAATTCATGAATCCAATGCACCAATACATGACTCATAAATGAGTCATAGTGTTTGACATCATCAAAACCATAGGGACACAACACACCACTCAAGGGCAAACCCCTTATACTCTACATCACTGCCATGGACGCTTCGCTAGGAGCCCTGTTGGCGTAAATTAATGAGGAGGGCAAGGAGCAGCTGCTCTACTACCTCAGCCAGAAACTAATCAGCACTGAGTATCGCTACTCTTCCATGGAGAAAGTATGCTTAGCTCTGGTTTTCACCGCCAAGAAGCTGCGGCACTACCTCCTGTCCCATCGGGTCGAGCTCATATCCAAGCACGACCCACTCAAGTATTTCCTCAAGCAGCCCGTCCTCTCAAGCCGATTTGGAAAATGGGCCCTTCTTCTAATGGAGTACGATATTACCTACGTCCCCAAAAAAGTGATCAAGGGACAGGGAATGGCTGAATTTTTGGCAGCCCATCCAGTGCCAGACAATTCACCTCTCAACACGGAATTCCCTGACAAAGAGTCTCTTGCTTTCCAGTCCCCAACACCAGTTAAATAGACCGAAGATGTCTTACATTACCAGCAGCGAAACGCCCTCACATCCAGTGCCAGACAATTCACCTCTCAACACAGAATTCCCCGATGAGGAGTCTCTTGCTTCCCAGTCCCCAGCACCAGTTAAATAGACCGGAGATGTCTTGCATTACCCGCAGCGAGACGCCCTCACAGCCAATGTACCTTGCTGGGAGCTCTACTTCGATGGCACTTCTCGGGGGAGCACCCGAAACAATCAAAATCCGGCCTTCATGGCAGGTGTCGGCATTGTCTTCCTGACTCCCCAGGGTGGAGTTCTGTACAACTCATGCACCCTCATGAAATCACTGACCAACAATGAAGCTGAGTATGAGGCTCTAATCATTGAGCTTCAGATGGCTCTCGACATGGGCATCAAATGCTTTAAAGCCTACGGGGACTCCCAGCTCGTAGTCCGGCAAGTCCTCGGCATCTATGACGTGTGGAAATAGAAGTTCGTCCCGTACCATACCGCCATCACCAGACTAATCCAGAAGTTCTATTTCTTTGAAATAGATCATGTTCCCAGAAGTAGCAACGCCCAGGCAGACGCCCTAGCAAAATTGGCTGCGGCCATCAAGCTTCCGGCTGAGGGTGAGGTCGACATCACTGTCAAGCATAGAAGGCTGATGCTGAGTTCACTCGAAGGTGACTCCGGTCTCATAGTCTACAAGGTCCATGACCTCGACTAGAACACTCCTCCATAGGAAGAAGATTAGCACGGGCCTATCATCAAATTCAAGAAGGGTTGGCTCCCTTCCGACGGAGCTCAAAGGGTCCGGCTACTCCGCCGGGCAACCTCATACGAGTTGATCGGTGACTCTCTGTATAGGGTTGTCCACAAGAAAGACAAGTCGGTTCTTTTGAGATGTCTCTCCCCAATTGAGGCTCGAGCCATCATGCATGAAGTCCATTCAGGACTATGAGGCGCTCACGAGGCTGGAGATAGAATGAAGAATCATATCAAGCTGAAAGGCTTCTATTGGCCTACCATGTACGTGGACTACACTCAGTATGCCCGTACATGCCATCAATGCCAAACTTTTGGCCCGGTACCCAGAAGACCTCCAAACTCACTACGTCCCATGGCCCCCACATGGCCATTCGCAGAATGGGGTATGGATATCGCGGGACCCTTCCCGCCATCTTCCAAGGGCCATAAGTACATTCTGGCCGCCACCGAGTACTTCTTTCGATGGGCCAAAGCCATCCCCCTGTGGGAGGTCACCGACGAGGTGGTAGCCAGATTTGTCCGACACAGCATCATCTACCGATTCGGTACTCTCAGTCGCATAGTGTCAGATAATGGCACACCGTTCAAGAATAGGGCCGTATATCAACTAGCGACCAAATTCCATATCGACTGGAGAACTTCTTCAGTCTACAACCCCTAAGCTAATGGCCTAGCAGAGGCCTTTAAAAAAACCCTCTACAATCTTCTAGCTCATCGACACCTACAGGGTAGATTCTACGGGGTGCTCACCATTCTCCCTCGTTTACGGGGCAGAAGTTGTCATCCCGATGAAAATCCAGTTGGCATCGTACCGCGTGGTGATCCACACTGGTTTCGCCGGCCCAGATGTAGATGAATACTAGGAAGGCTGGAAGAGCTCGTCGACCTGGACGGCAAGCGGCTCGAGGCCTACCGGCACCTACAAGTATACCAAGCTCGTATGGCTAGGGCTTATGACAAGCTCGTCAAACAACGAGCCTTCAAACAAGGCGACCTTCTCATGATTAAAGAAAAAGAAGTCATGGCAGGGCGCTTCAGTGGAAAATTACAACCTAATTGGTGAGGTCCATAAATCATTCGTGATGTCTACGAGGGTGGGGCCTACATGGTCGTAGACCACAAGGGTAACAAGTCATTCCCGCCTCTCAGTGGTAAACACATGAAGTTGTACCATGCCCTTGAACACAAGTTCGCGCGCCACCTAAACTGAGGCGCACGCGCCAGCCATCCCTAGCAAATTCAACAACCCACCCCCCCCAGAGCGGGGGGGGGGGGGATCAGTCACTTTTTCCAACCTCTCTCCCCAGTGATGCAATAGGGCCGGTCAGGCCCTCCCAAAGCTACCATCATATATTTACAAGGCTTCATCTCCCAGCTTGTCCCCGTGACCGTAAGAGCAAGGACGCCCAACTCCAACAACAATTCAGTCGTCAGGCTCCTAGGTAAGCAAAAAACAAAACAAACAAAACAAAAAGTGGGGTTAAAAATATAAATACCTCGACAGACTCAGTTGCCTTCGTCATAAGGAGGCAACTGTGGACAAAAAGGCTAATAACCCGGCTGTGGTGAAAACCTGAAAGGGCACCTTAGGCAAAATTGGGAAACCCCTCAACGCGAAAACCCGTGAGGCACGTCATAAAAAGCTAAAGGGGGTCGACTCTAGAGAAAACCCGATGATGGGAATCAACACCAGACACTAACATTTTATTTTTACATTTGTCTCCTTTTGTTTACATTTATATCTTTGGCTAATTAGGTTTGCAATTATAAGGCATTATAAGCCAATTTGTTCGTCTTTAGGAATCTTTGGGTTTCTATGTAAAATGCCAGTAGGTCCAACAGGGTCCCCCACCCTCTTTTCCATTGGTCCACCTAGGATCATGAGCCATGTGGGGCTGGTTCAAAGTCCAAGGTTGGACTTGGACCAAGGGGACAAGAAGAGGAAATTTTAAAATTGATTACCCCATTTTCAAAGGGGCGCCCCCCATTTAATATAGTTTATTCATGTTGTATTTTATTTAATTTGGTCATTTGACCACATGGGGGATTAATTATCCTATCCCTTATTTGTCTCTCCCTAACCCTAGATCTGAGGGTAGTTTAGGTCTTTTGTACATTTCTATATAATGCATGTATTTTTCATTTTGTGAGAATTAATGAAGAAGAAAATCAAGAATTGTTCTTGGCCCAAGGGCGCCCCTCTCTCCCTCTCCCTCTTGCAGCTGGATTGCTATGGTTTCTAGGGTGGATTACCTACAAAAGTTGGTGGATTCCAAGTGGTTTCTCATCTCTGGGTGTGAAGCACAGCCGCCGCCTCCGTTCGTGCCGCCATCGCACCGCCGCCGCCACGCCATCGCAGATCTGTCTGTTGCTGGACAGAGGTCTAAAGCTCGATTTTTAGCTCCCGATCTGGACATTATATCGTGCTAAAAATTGGAGGGTGAGTTCCCTACGTCCCCCCCAGCCTCCACAAAAAAATTCACATTTTGCCTCCCGTGTTTACCTTCCTTTACCATTTATTCCCCCCGACCCACAGATTCTATCTCTATGCAGATCTGTGTTCCAGCAACCCACTTCATTGCCCTTTTGACCCCCTTTCCAATTTCAGATCGCTCTGAAATTTGGACTATATTTTCTATCCACCAAGACCCCTTTCCCCAAATTTTTCAACGATTTTAGGAGTTCATTTACCCCTCATAAAAATCTCTGTGAAAACCAGTTTCTATTTTGTCCTGTGCAGTCCAGATCCGACCCCACTCCACCATAAAATCCATTTCCCTTATTAAACCTCCTCAGAAAAATACATAAAAATTATTCTCGTGTTCCTTACTTCCCCCTCCATCTCCCATAAAAATACCAACTCCCAGATCCATAGTTTGAGCCTCGGTCAAACCAAGCAATCTGCCCGGTCTGTTCTGAGCCAGAGAAGTCCGCCTATTCTAAATTCAGCCTCGGTAAATACAGAGATAGCAAAATTCCTATAATAAGAGGTGGTTGAAGATCTCTAAGCTAGCTTCGCAACGGCGCTAGTTTCGCGTCGATCCGACGTCGGAGTTGGTCGCAGCAAGTGTTTTCGTTGGGTCGCACAGTGCTAAAATTGCACCACAGGTCCGTGGTCAGCAAGCAACAACGTCCCACAGGCTGACCGCCTCGCCTTCCACAAGGTGAACCGGGGCATCCTTCTGTTGTGCCCCTTGTGCTTTGTTGATGATGTGGTGTTTTAATGATAGCAACATGAATGAGTCACCACATTGAATGATAGTAACATGAATGTTTATAACTGATATGAATGTTTATAACTGATATACTCTGTGGAAAATGCATATGACTATGACTGGTATATTATCTGGAGAATGCATGTGTTTTGTCTGCATAAGTCTATTCACTGCATGTGTTCTGTCTGCAAGTCCATACATTGCATTCGCCAAGCCTATACATCACTCACTTACATGATCATCAAGTCTGCACATTGGTAAAGTCTGTACATCGCCTTCAAAGCCTTATGTTGAAACCTCAAGTCTGTACAGCATGAGAGTGCGTCTCACTGACCGTCTCATGCAAGTCTATACATCACTGTTCATGCATAGAGTCACCGTCTCATTTAGCGTCTCGTATGCATATAGTAAGTCTATACATCGCTACAGTAATGCAAGTCTATACACCGTCCGTCTCATGCATTGTCTTAGGCTAAGTCTGTACAGCCTACCGTCTCATGTAGCGTCTTATGTTAAGTATGTACAGCGCTGTTCATATGCTTCCAAGTCTGAACATTGCATCGTCTCAACTTGCGTCTCACTGAGCATATATTTACTGTAAAGTCTATACAGACTTCATCGTATTAGAGAACGTCTCATGCCTTTGCCAAAGTCTGTACACTGATGTCTTTACCTACGTTGAGCATCAAAGTCTACACATTGGCAGCACTGAGCAAGTCTATACATTCCCAGCCTTTACCTACGTTCAGAACCCCAAGTTCATACATTGGTTCAATCTTCCAAGTCTATACATTGGACTGTGTTCAACTGAAGTCTATACATCCTTCAAGGGTCCAAAGTCTATACATCGCCAGTGCATTCCTTGGATTGAAGTCTGAACATTGCTTCAGGAGCTCAAAGTCTATACATCCACTGTTGAACCTCAAAGTCCACACATCGCCTCATTTCTTCAGAGTCTATACATCCACAGTGGAACCTTAAGTCTGTACATTGGGCTTTCATGTAAAGTCTATACATCGGTTGGGTTGTGCATGCATTGTCGCAAAGTCCATACATTGCATATGTTCATCAAAGTCTGTACATCGAGTGAAGTCTGGTGAAGTCTATACATTGGTCTTCACACCTGAAGTCTATACATTCGATGTGCATGGTCTTGAAGCATTTAGGAAGTCTGTACATCCTTCAATGTATTGCATGCATCGTTCGTGAAGTCTGTACACTATGCATATTAGAGTTGAAGTCCATACATCGTCAGTTGTATGTCAAGTCTTCATATTGCCCAAGTATGTACAGCGAGTGCCTTCATATATGAAGTATGTACATTGCATAGCACTGCATACATGATGTCTATACATTGGGCAGAGACGCATAAAGTCTATACAGTGCCTCAGGCTGAGCAAGTCCATACATTGGTCGGTGAAAAGTCTGTACATTTAGAAGTCTGTACATCCACCGTCTTCCTCAGCGTCTCATGCATAAGTCTGTACAGTCAGTGTAGGTTAAGCATCGTCTCATTTTGCATCTCAGTTTGCAAAGTCTATACATTGCTGCTGAACGCAAGTCTATACACTGCACTGGAGCATGCATCTCATGCAAGTCTGTACATCGCATTTGACGAAGGCATTGAAGTCTATACATTGGCCTTAAGCTGAAGCCTGTACATTCGTTTGGGACCATGTCTATACATTGCCTTTGGGATCTAAAGTCTATACAGTCTGAAGTATATACATTGCTTCACAACGTGAAGTCTATACAATGCCATAGCTCTGCTTATGTGAAGTATATACATTGCTTTAGCTTCACTAAGTCTATACATTGCTTCGCCTTCACAAGTCTATACAGCGAAGTCTATACACTGTAATGCATATACTTAATCCGATACTCTATCTGACAGGTGCTCTGCTCGTGAGGCTAATGAAGAGCACGTGTTCCGAGGATAAGGAGAGTGCCCAGATGATGACACGTGTGTTGAAGCTTGCTGGATGCTGCCACGTGGTCCGAATTCTTAGGGCGAGAACTGTGGAAGCCACACGCGCCCTGGCTGCTGCTGCTGCTGCCGCTATATATACGAGCCTTCTTCCACAGAAGAAGACTGATCGAAATTGACAGAGCAGAAGCTGTGAAGAAAAAGCAGAGTGCAGAGAGGTCTTTGATCCAGAGAAGAAAAAAGAAGAGAAGAGAAGGAGAAGAAGAGAAAAAGAGAAGAAGAGAAAGAGAAAGAAAGAGAGATTGAGTGAGAGATCGAGAGAGTAGAGTGTGAAGAGAAGAAGAAGAAAGAGAGAGAGAAGAGAAAACCAGAGAAGATCGTTCCCACTGGAAGTTGGATCAGATCCACTCCAGTCAGCTCTTTAAGAGCAACATTTTGTGCTTCACTGTTTACAGCTTTCCGGTGCTGTTTGGTTCTTGTTTTCATTTTCCATTTTATCCTTTCTTCAAGCTGTTAGTCAGCGGTTGCAGTGGTGGATTCCACTGGACAGAAAACTGTGTTGCTCAGCGGGCGAGGAGGATTCCTCGGACGGCAAGCTGTGTTGCCCAGCGGTTGTATGGCAAGCTGTGATGCCCAGCTGTTCAAGCTGTGAGTCAGCGGAATTCAGACTCTAGTTTGAGTGTGGGGTGGATGTAGGTCTGCTGGACCGAACCACCTAAAAACCCATTGTGCAGTGGTTTGATTTCTTGTGTGATTGGCGCTAGATGAATGCTTAGGGGCACTTTGGTTTGATGTTCTATAAGTGTTCATCAATTTACTGCGCACACTATATGTTTGACTGTGGTTTAATTTCTTTTATCTGATTTCGCTAGATGAATGCTAGGAACACCTCAATTGGGTTTTCTGTCTGAATGCTTTAAGGCACAAGCTCCTTTGATTTGATTCAGTCTACAGTTTAGACTTGCTTAGGTTCGCTCTATATATCTGCAATCATTTTTTTTTCGCATTTCTGATTGCTTTAGATTTTAATTGGGCGAAGTTTTTTTTTAAAGGGTGTATTCATTCACCCCCCCTCTGAATACTGCACCGAACCCAACACCTTCTCCTAGGGATTGTTCCCCCAAGGGTCCCCTTCGCAGCGGTACTACTCACGGCCCTATCGACCCTCCAACCAGGACGTGGACCCCACAATTGCCGGCGCGCGCCACCACCGGAGCTGCCAAAATCGATGCCCGTCAACCCAAACCCGTTACTCCCAGGTCCACGTGTAGCCCTTTACCTCCCAGCGTGGAGTGGGCGATAAATTCATTTATGTAATTATTGGTTATTGATGTATCAGGAGTACGAGTTTCGACCGTGGTCGTCTTCCCACGCCCGGTAGCGTGGAGGTATCGTGTCCGCTTCCTTCTTGGCAATTTGCTTTACTCGTATATGCTTCTTTATGCCGCTGCATAAGTGATAGGTTAATTAGCTCGTTATATTATTTCAATCACCGCTGCGAGAGAGTGTGTAACACTTGAAGATATCCTAAGAATTTTTTGGATTTAAAATATAATTATTAAGCATTTAATGGGTTATTAAATGAATTGTGGTTAATTAAAATCAAATTAGTATGGCCTTGCATTGATCCAAAAGTATTAGGCCCATCTAATAAACCCGATAGGCCCAAAAGGTTGTTTTGGACCTTAACCCATATTCTAGAACCTTAAAACTAGTGTAATCACAGAATTAAGGGATAATTACTCTTTAGGAGACAAGTAAATAGGATAATAACATGGGTAATATCAAAGGAGTTTGAAATAATTTTAAATTCGGCGCCTAATAGTGAAAACGGTCTATCGCGAGACCGTAGAGGGACAATAAGCGGTCTAGAGCTAGACCGCTAAGCTCTGTCAATTCTGTGAGTAGGAGAAAACGTGAAAAGATTAGATTTTTGGCATCCAAATCACCTATGATCAATTCTATCTACTAATTAGATAAGTCTAGAAGGGTAGAAGATCGAATTGAAAGTCTAATTTGGACTCTAAGTTCGTTCTAATCCTCAAACCCTAGCTAAACCTATAAATAGGTCCCAGATTTGACGAGTGCGGCCCTTACTTTTGGCTTGCGTGGAACTAAGGTAAAGAGGATAAATTAGAGGCAAGTTTCTTCTATGAATTTGTTTATTTTAGTTAGAACTAACTCTCCTAAAATTTTGTTCTAGATGATCAAGCCTACGGGGAGATAGAATCCTGTAAAGAAGCTGTGTTGCTCAGTGGGCGAGGAGGATTCCTCGGACGGCAAGTCTGTAACGGCTAAGTCTGTACATTGGACCGTCTCAACTTGCGTCTCATGCATATAGTAAGTCTATACATTGCTATAGTCATGCATGTCTATACAGTCTTGGATGTTCAGCGTCTCATGCGGCGTCTTATGCAAAATCCATACATTGGAGTCTCATGCATCAGTCTTCTAAGTCTATACATTGGACTGTGCTCAACCAAAGTCTGTACATTCGTTTCTAAGGCAAACTCTATACATTGCATCGTCTTAATTTGCGTCTCATGCATCGTCTCTCAAGCATTCAAAGTCTATGCATTGAAGTCGAAGTCTGTACAGCCATGCGTCTCAAGTTGCGTCTCAATGCTCCGTCTCTCAAAGTCTGTACAGACTTAGTCTTGATCGTCTTGTGCATGCATTACCTGAAGTCTGTACATCGTTGCTTTGCCAAAGTCTATACATCGTGTGAACCTTCAAGTCTATACAGACCTTGCTTTGTTCAAGTCTATACATCGTTCAGTTGTCTTTGGCAAGTCTTCACATTGTGAAGTCTATACATTCAATTGCCCTGCATCGTTCATCAAGTCTGAATAGCCTTCTCTTTGGTAAGTCCATACAGTGAAGTTCATACATCGTCAGTTGTCTGTCAAAGTCGTTACATTGCCTAAGTCCATACATTGGCTGCTGTTCTTCATAGTCTGCACATTGCTTTACACTTCAGTAAGTATGTACATCCGTTGCCTTCTTATATGAAGTCTACACATTGGGCAAAGTCTGTACATTACATTTCCATTCATGAAGTCTGTACATTGCATTCGAGTCCACAAGTCCATACAGTCTGAAGTCTATACAATGCATTGCATTCTTCAGAGACTGTACAGGGTTTATACTTAAACTGATAATCCGATACTCTGTCTGACAGGGACTGTTCGAGAAGCTTTATAAAGGGCACGTGATCCTAGGAAGGACGAGGTGCCCAGATGATGACACGTGTGCTGAAGCCTGCTGGATGCTGCCACGTGGTCCGAATTCTTTGGGCGGGAATCATGGAGAGCACACGCCCTAGTTGCTGCTGCCATAAATAGAAGCCTTCCTCCATCTGAAGAAGGCAGATCGTGATCAAACTGAAGCAGAGGTAGAGTGAGAGCTTCCACGATCCAGAAGAAGAGAGAAAGAAAAGAGAGAGCAGAGAAGAAGCAGAAGAGAAAGAAGAAAAGGAAATATGATCAGATTAATTTGAATGTTCATTGTGAAAAATGTCAGGAACTGAGAAAATCTCATGAAATCTGCTTAGCAAATGTTGATAAGAGTAAGGAACAAATCTCTATTTTGGAAAATAAAAATCAGGAACTCATAGATAAGAATTCTGAACTGGAAGATAAGCTGAATTCATTAGGAAATGATCAAAACCTAACTGATGAACTTGTTCAGAATGAACAAATAAGAAAGGAGAATGAAGAGCTGAAGCTTCTAAATTATGCCATGTCTGAGAGACTCTTAATGCTTGAAAGAGGGAAGAGTTCAATTGAAAATGAATGTGAGAGAGTGAGCACATTAATAGAAGAGATTGAGAGCTACAAAGCCATTAATGTCTTACTTAATAAAAAGATCACAGATTCTGAAATTCTCATTTCCTCTCTCAAAAATGAAGAGTCTCTCAGACATGGCAGAATTTAGAAGCTTCAGCTCTTCATTCTCCTTTCTTATTTGTTCATTCTGAACAAGTTCATCAGTTAGGTTTTGATCATTTCCTAATGAATTCAGCTTATCTTCCAGTTCAGAATTCTTATCTATGAGTTCCTGATTTTTATTTTCCAAAATAGAGATTTGTTCCTTACTCTTATCAACATTTGCTAAGCAGATTTCATGAGATTTTCTCAGTTCCTGACATTTTTCACAATGAACATTCGAATTAATCTGATCATATTTTTTTTTCAGCTTTCTATTTTCAGATTTCAAATGTTTACATCTATCAGACAATTCCTCATTTATTTCCCACAATTCATCAATTGAAATCTCTTCGGATTCAGATTCGGAATTTACCTGGGATGAGGAATCTTCATTATCCCGGTTGGCCATCAAACAGCTATCATTCTGTTGGTTATGCGTAGAGATAACTTTGTCATATATCTCTTTTCCAGAATTGCACCTGAGAACAAAAGGATATATATCAGTATTGACAACAGCTCTCAGGATATTGAGAATCATGGTATTTTCACGGTCCTTCACTCTGTCCTCTTTAGACCATTTGGTCTCATCATGAGGTAATTTGTGTGGGCCTTTAGATAGTAGACTCCACAGTTTGGGATCAATGGAGTCTACGTACACAGCTAGGCCTCCTAGCCAACTTTCAAAGTTAGAACCATCATAAACTGCAGGACGACCCATATGAACAAGTGGCAAATAGATTCAGCGCAGTAAAACAAATGACACGAAATGCACTGAAACCAGATGATCAAAATAAAGCACAAGTCAATGAAGCAAAACACGATTTCAAGAGATGCACTCTGAAATGCACCAACAATTAGCAGGATCCTCTGCAGATTGTTAGATCTATTCAGTCAGAGACCCGCTCTGATACCAAGTGTTGGGTTCGGTGCAAGTATTCAGAGGGGGGGTGAATGAATATGTCCTTTAAAAATTCACCCAATTAAAATCTTATGCTCACTAAAAATGCTAGTTCGCAAACTAAACAAACTTGAAAGCTAATGGGCAGTTGCCGAACTAAACAAACACACAGTGAGATCACTAGAGTGCTAACAAAATATAGTTCAACTAGAATTTCGCTCTCTTGACAAATTAAAACACTCTAAGAAAACTAATTAACTCTTCTGCTCAACTAGAAGCCAAACACATGGAGCGCCCCTATGCATTCATCTAGCGGAAGCACAATAGAACAAAATCAAACCACAATGCACAAGGGATTTTTAGGTGGTTCGGTCCAGCAGACCTACATCCACCCCACACTCAAACCAGAGTGTGGATTCCGCTGACTCACAGCTTGAACTGGGCATCATAGCTTGCCATACAACCGCTGGGCAACACAGCTTGCCGTCCGAGGAATCCTCCTCGCCCGCTGAGCAACACAGCTTGCTGTCCAGAGGATGCACCTCTGCAAACCGCTGGGGATTACAGCTTACCCGTCCAGAGGCAGCACCTCTGCAACCGCTGACTAACAGCTTGAATAAAGGTATAAAAGGAAAACACAAAAGGGAAACAAAACAGCATCGGAAAGTTGTAAACACTGAAGCACAAAAGATATCCCTGCAGGGAATAAAGCTCAAACAATGAGCAACCTCAAATCTGGTTTTGAACCAAAGATCTGAAGAACGAACTACTTCTCTCTCTCTCTCTTCTTCTTCTCTTCACACTCTGCTCAAGCTCTCTATCTCTCTCCTTTTCTTCTTTCTCTTCTGCTTCTTCTCTGCTCTCTCTTTTCTTTCTCTCTTCTTCTGGATCGTGAAAGCTCTCACTCTGCCTCTGCTTCAGTTTGATCACGATCTGCCTTCTTCAGATGGAGGAAGGCTTCTATTTATGGCAGCAGCAACTAGGGCGTGTGCTCTCCATGATTCCCGCCCAAAGAATTCGGACCACGTGGCAGCATCCAGCAGGCTTCAGCACACGTGTCATCATCTGGGCACCTCGTCCTTCCTAGGATCACGTGCCCTTTATAAAGCTTCTCGAACAGTCCCTGTCAGACAGAGTATCGGATTATCAGTTTAAGTATAAACCCTGTACAGTCTCTGAAGAATGCAATGCATTGTATAGACTTCAGACTGTATGGACTTGTGGACTCGAATGCAATGTACAGACTTCATGAATGGAAATGCAATGTACAGACTTTGCCCAATGTGTAGACTTCATATAAGAAGGCAACGGATGTACATGCTTACTGAAGTGTAAAGCAATGTGCAGACTATGAAGAACAGTAGCCAATGTATGGACTTAGGCAATGTAACGACTTTGACAGACAACTGACGATGTATGAACTTCACTGTATGGACTTACCAAAGAGAAGGCTATTCAGACTTGATGAACGATGCAGGGCAATTGAATGTATAGACTTCACAATGTGAAGACTTGCCAAAGACAACTGAACGATGTACAGACTTGAACAAAGCAAGGTCTGTATAGACTTGAAGGTTCACACGATGTATAGACTTTGACAAAGCAACGATGTACAGACTTCAGGTAATGCATGCACAAGACGATCAAGACTAAGTCTGTACAGACTTTGAGAGACGGTGCATTGAGACGCAACTTGAGACGCATGGTTGTACAGACTTCGACTTCAATGCATAGACTTTGAATCCTTGAGAGACGATGCATGAGACGCAAATTAAGAAGATGCAATGTCTAGAGTTTGTCTTAGAAATGAATGTATAGACTTTGGTTGAGCACAGTCCAATGTATAGACTTAGAAGACTGATGCATGAGACTCCAATGTATGGACTTTGCATAAGACACTGCATGAGACGCTGAACGTCCAAGACTGTATAGACTTGCGTGACTATAGTAATGTATAGACTTACTATATGCATGAGATGCAAGTTGAGACGGTCCAGTGTACAGACTTAGCCGTTACAGACTTAGTCCAATTGAGACGCTGGGAAAGATGGTCCACTGTCTAGACTTGCGATGTGTAGCAACCCTGGTAAAAATAAAAGGAAATAAAAACCCCAAATTAATCAAAAAGAATAAATACAATGACAGAATGGAAATAACGCCTTTGGTCAAGGCGCTACTTCATTAAGAAACGCCTCTAGATAAGGCGCTAATTAAAAAGGGACGCCCAAACGTCAAGGCGTCAATTATCAAACAGCCAAAATAATAAAAATGGCAAGTAAACGTGACGCCCTCCACATGGACGCGTTTTACATAATAAATGACATTAACCAAGGCGTCAATTTAAATTAACGCCCTAACGTAAGGCGTTAATTCCATTTGTGTTCCGTTCGAGTTTCGTTCGAACCAGGAGACTATCCAGAGCAAGTTTCTGGATTACTATGTAAAAGATATGTTATAGCAAGGACTCTATCATGGAAACTTGTGTTTCCAATCAAATTCTAACTCTATTGGGTTCCGAAAAACCCTATAAATACTCTTCCATCGAGCCAACCTTAGGGTTTTTCCTCTTGCTGGTGCTGTTCCGAGCGTGAATTACAGAAGGAGGTTCTTTTCTCTTGGTGGTAAGGATTTCCTTCTTAATTCTCTTTCAAATCTGTTTTGAAGAACGTTAATAGTTCTTCATCCTCCTTATGCAGGTTGTCTGCAATGTCTTGCCGAAGAACGTAGGGTTCATCATCGTCTTCCATCTCCTTCAGTTTAAAAAAAAAGGGAGGGAGAGCTGTGTTCTTTCTCTACGTCCGGAACAGAGGAGAAGTTACTTCTCGTCTACTACCACCCTCACTGCTAGAGAATAGCAGTTGCATAGATCTCAGGAGACTCTGTTTCCAACAGAGTATCATATTCTATACAGTACCTTCACCAGACCATTCATCAGGTAGGTTTTCTCAAGAACGTAGCCCAAACTAGTATAAATTATGAAATAAACTCATCCATGATCTCATGCATATAGTCTTAATGTGTTTCCCAATATTTTCTAAGTGATTTTAAAGAAGCGACCCAGACAAGGGCGCTAATTCTTGTTTTGACGCCCTATCCAGGAGTCGTCAATTTCATATAATTGATAATTATCCATGTTTAAAATTCTATAACTATGAAATCATGAATCTAAATTAATGCATGATCATACCTATCGAATCCTGCTATTTTTCTTGTCTTGACCATGAAATTGTTCCCTGAAATTTTATTATCTGAAATCTGGTAAAATCTTGAAATAACGACCTGATGCAAGACGTCTCTTGTAAAAGTGACGCCCCAGAATAGGGCGCTAATTGAAAAGTAACGCCCCTGTCCAGGGCGCGTTTTTATTAAATTCCATATTATCTAAATTCTGCAAAAATAGAAATACAGAGTGGATGACTGTTAAACAAGCCGTCAATTTGTAAATAAACGCCCCTGTGTAAGGCGTTAATTCTATGATTAATGACTTAGATTAAGTCGCTAGTTTCCTGTGATACTATTTTACACTGTTGCTGTTAACCGAGGGTTTCATATGTATAGTATATATATATCGGCACTATATTCCAGTGCGTGAATATAGTCCCATATTTTATGATGTCTTATCGTATTACCCTCAATTCTCGGTGACATACAAGCTCTCCATTAGACCTTCCGTTCCTTTGGACTAGCGAGTTAGTCATAGAGACCTCCGTAAGACTCCTCGATCCTTGGATTCCCTCAAGGCCGACTGAGCTGGTTGTACCATAAAAACCCATTACACAATCTTTGCCATGTCACTCTATAGAAACATGGTAAACCGGCCCTCATTTCATGCCATGGGTATGATGTGAGAATTATCTTAATAAATGGGGAAAACATGCCGTTGATGTGCTGTTCTTGTAGACCCCAATTCTATATCAAATATGATGTTCTTGTAGACCCCAATTCTATATCAAACATGATGTTCTTGTGGATCTCAATTCTATATTAAAAGAAGTGACCATCTACTTGTGGGCACTTACTTGTCATGGTACCCAAGTTAGGGAACCAATTCCACCTAGTTTTATCGATAATCGTGATTGTACCATTATTATCGCCTATCTATGTCAAGTGTCATATTTTTGGACTCTATTCTATCAAAGTCTATCCTACATGTCTACAAGATTTATTCTTGAAATTTCATATTGGCTATACACAAGAGTGGATGTTAAAATACATGATTAATGCCTGCGCATATAGGGCCCGATCTGGTCCTAGGAGGAGCACCCGAAAGTACTTGTGCCCATGGGAGTTGATTGATCACGGTATTGGCATTATACCGAAGTGCATGACTAGCTTGATTGAACATTCCACAAATCTTGTACTTGACTTGATATTACATGACTTGCGTGGCCCAAGAAAGGGTAATGGTATACTCACTTGCTTGAAACATGATAGCCAAATTCCAACATTACATGATGAGTCTACTTGCTTAAATATCTTGATATCTTTTGATATAAGTTCTTGAAAGTTCATGACTAGTTCTTCTTGCCATCTTATTGTTATATTCTCTTGATATCTTATCGTTTTGCGAGCATGCATAGCTATAGTGCATTCATGGAAAAATGTAATTACTTAAACCCCTTGCTAGTCCTTGAGATACAATTTCCTACTGAGCGTTCGCTCACTCAATGTTTCCCTACTTTTCAGGTAAGTCCGACGATGAGGGAATTCAATCTGATAGGGAAAGCCAAGAGTGAAAGAGTTAGAGCTACTCAAGCATCAATTAGTCATGTCTTTTCTCTACTTTCCTTGAGTCAAGCGTTGTATTTTTCTTTTATTGAGTCTAGTATTTGCAAGGGTTTGTAATAGACATATTCTTATTAAAGGAATTAATGGATTGGGTTATCTTTATATTTGCGCACTCTGTCTTGGTGTCGAATACACTACTTCTCTGATTGACATGATTGATATAAACTCGTCGCACATCTCCGGGTACCTTCCGCGCTCGGGGCATGACAGTTTTTGTGGTATCAGAGCCTAGGGTGTTCAATTCCTAGGAAACCCAAGTCCAAGGATAGGTTTAAACCATTAACCAGTGAGATTGGGTAGAACCAAGGGTGGAGCTAACATGGAAATTTAAGAGTTCTTAACGAAATTGCACGCTGATATAGCTATTGTAATTGTAGATAATGGCTGTCGAACGTGCTCAATGGCGCAACATGCAGCGTACACTCCAAGGAATGACCCAGGTGCTGCAACATGTAGCACAGGGAGGTGCACAGCGAGCCGGGAGTCTCCACCAGAACTTTAAAAACATGAACCCTCCCAAACTCATGGGATCTACTGATCCAGACGACGCAGAGCACTGGATCAGGGAGACGGAGCGTATATTCCGTGTCATGCAATGCACGGATCAAGAGAAAGTCTTATTAGCTACTTTTCAGTTAGAGAGAGATGCCAGATGCTGGTGGGAGGCAGTCGAAGCCACTATAAATCCGGACCAAATTACTTGGGAAGAATTTGTTGAACATTTCAACAATAAATATTTCTCAGACCGAGTCCAAGAAAAGAAAGCTACCGAATTTGCCGCACTCAAGCAACGGTCATTATCGATGGCGGAGTACGAGGCACAGTTCTCTAGATTGTCTCGGTTTTCTAAGCACTTAGTTAGCACCGAGAAGATGAAAGCTAGGAGGTTCCTTAATGGGCTCAGGCCCCAATATATTACCCAGCTGGCGCCAATGGATATTCAGGTCTACTCAGAGTTAGTACGCCGAGCTCAATTGTTAGAAGATGCCACGGAGCTATCAGATAGAATCCGTGGGAAGGATAAGAAAGAACAAGTTACAAGTTCGGGTTCCTTTAAACCCAACTTCAAGAAGAGGCCTAGCACTGGAGGTACTTCTTCTCAAGACCAAAAATTTAAGAAGACCAAGCCCTTCTCTATCACTACTACACCTTCGAATATAATATGCAAGCATTGTGACAAGGCTGGTCATAAAGCCGAAGAGTGCTGGAGGAAACTTGGAGCATGTCTCCGTTGCGGGAGCCGTGAGCATCGGATTCCCGATTGCCCATTACTTAATGATCAAGCCGGTGACGGAAAGCGCCCGGTAACCAAGAACGCTCGTCTGCACGTAATTAAGGAGACCGAAGAAGAAGAAGGCGGACTAGTAGAAGGTACATTGAAAGTTTGTTCCAAGTCTACATATGTCTTATTTGATACGGGTGCTTCACATTCAATTATTTCCAAAAAGTTTGCTGATCCGTTACCCTTAGAACCGGAATGGATAAAATTAGTTTTGTCTACTCCTCTTGGTAACGAAACTGATATCACTCACCATTACCAAAACTGTGAAGTATTGGTTCAGGGTAGGAATCTCCCTATTGATCTTATATGTTTAGATCTAAAGGAGTATGATGTCATACTAGGAGCGGATTGGTTATCCAAATACCAGGCAACTGTCGATTGCCGCAATAGCAAGGTTACTTTCAAAGAGTTTCCGGAATTAGTCTTTACTAGCCCCAAGAGTCGAAGCAAATCGCCACTTATTTCAGCTCTCCGAGCTAGCAAGTTAATCAGGAAAGGATGTGTATCTTTCCTTGCATTTGTCACCCTTAAGGATAATAAGGAGACTAAGATAGAAGATATCCCAGTTGTGCAAGAATTTTCGGACGTGTTTCCGGAGGAATTGCCTGGATTACCTCCACAAAGAGAAGTGGCCTTCACCATCGATTTAATTCCTGGTGCTGGACCAGTTTCTAAGGCACCATATAGAATGTCACCTGCCGAACTCAAGGAGTTAAAGGAGCAATTGATGGAACTTCTCAAGAAGGGATTTATTAGACCAAGCACTTCCCCGTGGGGAGCACCTGTGCTATTTGTAAAGAAGAAAGATGGATCCATGAGGTTATGCATCGACTATCGACAGTTGAATCATCTCACTATCAAGAACAAGTATCCACTACCGAGAATCGATGAGTTATTTGATCAAATATCTGGATCCAAATATTTTTCAAAGATTGATCTCAGGTCAGGTTATCACCAACTAAGGATCAAGGATGAGGACATTCATAAAACCGCATTCAGAAGCAGGTATGGCCATTATGAGTTTGTTGTTATGCCTTTCGGACTAACAAATGCCCCTGCTGCCTTTATGCAGTTGATGAATAGTATATTCAGATCTTATCTAGATTAATTCGTGGTGGTTTTCATTGATGATATATTGATTTACTCCAAGACCAAGGGAGAGCATGAGGAACATTTAAGGATTGCATTACAGATATTTAGGACAAACCAATTATATGCAAAGCTCAGTAAGTGTGAGTTCTGGCTCGAAGAAGTGACTTTTCTCGGACATGTTATATCAAAAGATGGCTTGCCTGTAGATCCATCAAAAGTGGAAGCTGTAAGAAATTGGGAAAGACCGACCAATGTTAGCGAGATACGAAGTTTCTTAGGTCTTGCAGGCTATTACCGGCGGTTCATCAAAGATTTCTCTAAGATTGCCGTGCCACTTACGAGGTTGACTCGCAAAGAGATCCACTATGAATGGAGTGAGGAATGTGAAAGAAGCTTCCAAGCTCTCAAAGATCATCTGACCACAGCCCCGGTCTTAGCTTTACCAGTGGAAGGAGAGCAATTCGAGGTATACTCTGATGCTTCTGGCATTGGCCTCGGATGTGTCCTAATGCAACAAGGAAAGGTTATAGCTTATTCTTCTCGTCAATTGAAGAAGCACGAGGAGAACTACCCAGTTCATGATCTAGAATTGGCTGCGGTCGTATTTGCACTAAAAATATGGAGACATTATCTTTATGGAGTGCAGTTTCTTGTCTACTTTGACCATAAAAGTCTTAAGTATCTCTTCTCTCAGAAGTAATTGAATATGAGGCAAAGACGTTGGCTAGAATATCTTAAGGACTTCGACTTTACTATACAATATCATCCTGGAAAGGGTAATCCGGTAGCTGATGCCCTTAGTCGAAAGCCGAGAGCATTATTAGCCAATTGTATGATTCAGGAGTGGAAGTTGCTAGAACAATTTACTAGACTTAATATAAGCATGGACAAGGAAAGTAGGTGTGTCACCTTATCCCATATGAGCATACAGCAAGATTTGCTACCTGAAATACAAGGACTTCAGGGTAGTGACCCGGTATTAGTGGAAATCAAGGACAAACTAGAAGGACAATCTGTGTTCCAACTAGCTTCAGATGGAAGGTTGTTATTCCAAAATAGAACTTGTATACCGGATTGTCCAGAATTAAAGAAGAAGATCTTAGATGAAGCTCACAGATCAAGGTACACAATTCATCCAGGATCTACTAAGATGTACCAAGATTTAAAAAGGACCTTCTGGTGGCCTAATATGAAGAAAGAAGTCGCGGACTTTGTGTCTCGCTGTCTCACGTGTCAACAAGTTAAGGCTGAACACCAGAATCCTGCCGGAAAGCTACATCCTCTGGATATTCCCAAATGGAAGTGGGAGGATATTAGTATGGATTTTATCATGGGTCTAACTAAATCAAAAGGAGGATATGATGGAATATGGGTTATCATTGATCGATTGACCAAATCAGTGCACTTCTTGCCAACCAAGAGTCGATGGTCAGTTGATGTTCTAGCTGTATTATACATAAAAGAGATAGTCAGATTACATGGTATCCCTGTCTCGATTGTGTCTGATAGAGATTCCCGTTTTACTTCGCATTTTTGGAAAGGACTACAATATTCGTTGGGATCGAGACTTAACTTTAGCACAGCTTTTCATCCCCAAACGGATGGTCAGACCGAGAGAACCAATCAGGTAGTGGAAGATATGCTCAGAGCTTGCATCATTGATTTTGGAGGAAGCTGGCATGATCACTTGCCTCTAGTTGAATTTGCATACAATAATAGCTACCAGACAAGTATACAAATGGCACCTTTCGAAGCCTTATACGGAAGGAGTTGCCGATCACCCTTATGCTGGGACGAAGTTGGAGAGAAACAACTATTAGGTCCAGATATGGTAAGGGATACCACCGAGAAAATACAAGTGATCCGAGAAAGACTGCAAGTGGCTCAGTCTAGGCAAAAGGCTTATGCTGACACAAGAAGGAGAGATCTTGAATTCCAAGTCGGAGATCATATATTTCTCAAGATATCGCCTCGACGTGGAATACAGAGATTTGGTGTTAAGGGTAAGTTTACACCAAGATTCATCGGACCTTTCGAGATACTGGAAAGAGTAGGCGAGGTTGCTTATCGCATCGCGTTGCCTCCTCAATTGTCCGAAGTACATAATGTGTTCCACATATCTATGTTGAAGAAGTATGTACACGATCCATCACATATTATTGAACATGGAGACTTAGTTATCCAGAAGGATCTCACGTATGAACAGAAGCCCATAAAGATACTAGATTGCGAGGTACGAACATTAAGGAATAAAGTTATCCCCATGTTAAAGGTGCAATGGAATAAATGTTCAGAACGTGAAGCCACATGGGAGACCGAGGAGTATATGAGGAAACGATTCCCGAACTTATTCTAAAAAGGTATATGACTCTACACTCTCCATATATATATAAATATATGCGATTGAATTTGGGGACCAAATTCTTTAAGTGGGGGAGGGTGTAGCAACCCTGGTAAAAATAAAAGGAAATAAAAACCCCAAATTAATCAAATTTAATAAAGTATGAAATAAATGAATGAGAAACATCAGAAAGAATAAATACAACGACAGAATGGAAATAACGCCTTTGGTCAAGGCGCTACTTCATTAAGAAACGCCTCTAGATAAGGCGCTAATTAAAAAGGGATGCCCAAACGTCAAGGCGTCAATTATCAAACGGCCAAAATAATAAAAATGGCAAGTAAACGTGACGCCCTCCACATGGACGTGTTTTACATAAGAAATGACATTAACCAAGGTGTCAATTTAAATTAACGCCCTAACGTAAGGCGTTAATTCCATTTGTGTTTCGTTCGAGTTTCGTTCGAACCAGGAGACTATCCAGAGCAAGTTTCTGGATTACTACGTAAAAGATATGTTATAGCAAGGACTCTATCATGGAAACTTGTGTTTCCAATCGAATTCTAACTCTATTGGGTTCCGAAAAACCCTATAAATACTCTTCCATCGAGCCAACCTTAGGGTTTTTCCTCTTGCTGGTGCTGTTCCGAGCGTGAATTACAGAAGGAGGTTCTTTTCTCTTGGTGGTAAGGATTTCCTTCTTAATTCTCTTTCAAATCTGTTTTGAAGAACGTTAATAGTTCTTCATCCTCCTTATGCAAGTTGTCTGCAACGTCTTGCCGAAGAACGTAGGGTTCATCATCGTCTTCCATCTCCTTCAGTTTAAAAAAAAAGGGAGGGAGAGCTGTGTTCTTTCTCTACGTCCGGAACAGAGGAGAAGTTACTTCTCGTCTACTACCACCCTCACTGCTAGAGAATAGCAGTTGCATAGATCTCAGGAGACTCTGTTTCCAACAGAGTATCATATTCTATACAATACCTTCACCAGACCATTCATCAGGTAGGTTTTCTCAAGAACGTAGCCCAAACTAGTATAAATTATGAAATAAACTCATCCATGATCTCATGCATATAGTCTTACTGCGTTTCCCAATGTTTTTTGAGTGATTTTAAAGAAGCGACCCAGACAAGGGCGCTAATTCTTGTTTTGACGCCCTATCCAGGAGTCGTCAATTTCATATAATTGATAATTATCCATGTTTAAAATTCTATAACTATGAAATCATGAATCTAAATTAATGCATGATCATACCTATCGAATCCTGCTATTTTTCTTGTCTTGATCATGAAATTGTTCCCTGAAATTTTATTATCTGAAATCTGGTAAAATCTTGAAATAACGACCTGATGTAAGACGTCCCTTGTAAAAGTGACGCCCCAGAACAGGGCGCTAATTGAAAAGTAACGCCCCTGTTCAGGGCGCGTTTTTATTAAATTCCATATTATCTAAATTCTGCAAAAATAGAAATACAGAGTGGACGACTGTTAAACAAGCCGTCAATTTGTAAATAAACGCCCCTATGTAAGGCGTTAATTCTATGATTAATGACTTAGATTAAGTCGCTAGTTTCCTGTGATACTATTTTACACTGTTGCTGTTAACCGAGGGTTTCATATGTATAGTATATATATATATCGGCACTATATTCCAGTCCGTGAATATAGTCCCATGTTTTATGATGTCTTATTGCATTACCCTCAATTCTCGGTGACATACAAGCTCTCCATTGGACATTCCGTTCCTTTGGACTAGCGAGTTAGTCATAGAGACCTCCGTAAGACTCCTCGAGCCTTGGATTCCCTCAAGGCCGACTGAGCTGGTTGTACCATAAAAACCCATTACACAATCTTTGCCATGTCACTCTATAGAAACATGGTAAACCGGCCCTCATGTCATGCCATGGGTATGATGTGAGAATTATCTTAATAAATGGGGAAAACATGCTGTTGATGTGCTGTTCTTGTAGACCCCAATTCTATATCAAATATGCTATTCTTGTAGACCCCAATTCTATATCAAATATGATATTCTTGTGGATCTCAATTCTATATTAAAAGAAGTGACCATCTACTTGTGGGCACTTACTTGTCATGGTACCCAAGTTAGGGAACCAATTCCACCTAGTTTTATCAATAATCGTGATTGTACCGTTATTATCGCCTATCTATGTCAAGTGTCATATTTTTGGACTCTATTCTATCAAAGTCTATCCTACATATCTACAAGCTTTATTCTTGAAATTTCATATTGGCTATACACAAGAGTGGATGTTAAAATACATGATTAATGCCTGCACATATAGGGCCCGATCTGGTCCTGGGAGGAGCACCCGAAAGTACTTGTGCCCATGGGAGTTGATTGATCACGGTATTGGCATTATACCGAAGTGCATGACTAGCTTGATTGAACATTCCACAAATCTTGTACTTGACTTGATATTACATGACTTGCGTGGCCCAAGAAAGGGTAATGGTATACTCACTTGTTTGAAACATGATAGCCAAATTCCAACATGACATGATGAGTCTACTTGCTTAAATATCTTGATATCTTTTGATATAAGTTCTTGAAAGTTCATGACTAGTTCTTCTTGCCATCTTATTGTTATATTCTCTTGCTATCTTGTCGTTTTGCGAGCATGCATAGCTATAGTGCATTCATGGAAAAATGTAATTACTTAAACCCCTTGCTAGTCCTTGAGATACAATTTCCTACTGAGCGTTCGCTCACTCAATGTTTCCCTACTTTTCAGGTAAGTCCGACGATGAGGGAATTCAATCTGATAGGGAAAGCCAAGAGTGAAAGAGTTAGAGCTACTCAAGCATCAATTAGTCCTGTCTTTTCTCTATTTTCCTTGAGTCAAGCGTTGTATTTTTCTTTTATTGAGTCTAGTATTTGCAAGGGTTTGTAATAGACATATTCTTATTAAAGGAATTAATGGATTGGGTTATCTTTATATTTGCGCACTCTGTCTTGGTGTCGAATACACTACTTCTCTGATTGACATGATTGATATAAACTTGTCGCGCATCTCCGGGTACCTTCCGCGCTCGGGGCGTGACACGATGCCTTCGACACATGCATGAACAGTAATGTATATATTTGCATGAGACGGTCAATGAGACGCTCAATGTACACACTTAAAGTCCAGTGTATAGACATTGCCTTAGACTCTAAATGAGACGGACGTTGTGCAGACTTTAGCCAATGTACAGACTTGATGATGAAACAGTCTGATGTACATACTTAGCCTAACCCACTGTATGGACTTTCATGAGACGCTCAATGAGACGCTCATTGAGACGGACGTTGTGCAGACTTTAGCCAATGCAATGTATAGACTTAATGTGATGCACAAAGACACAGTCCAGTGTACAGACTTCATGAACAATAGAATGTGCAGACACAAAGAGAATGCACTGAAGTCTGTATAGACTTTAACAATGAATGCATGAGTCACAAGTCCGACAGACTTAACCTGTATAGGCTTAGCATGAAGCACACATGCGATGTACAGACTTCAAGTCATGCAATGCAATGTACACACTTCAGCGATGCAAGCTTCAGTGAATGTATGGACTTTATGAACGATGCAAACAGGGAGATGCAATGTATGCTGAGACACATTTATACAATCTCTTCAAACAGAATAATGCATTCAAACCATCATTTCAGCACCATTCATGTTGCTATCATATGCAGAATGCTCAAGGATAAGGATGCACAGAAATGCACTTGCTTTGTTGCAATCATCAAAACAAAACTAGCATTGCTATCATCAAATCATCAATATTAAATAACACATGCTTGTGCCTAAGGGGCACAACATTCTCCCCCTTTTGATAATGGCAACAAAAAGTGACAATGAGTCACACAGAATTTTCTCCCCCTTTGACATAATCAAAAAGAGAAAAATAGTAAAAAACATAAGTGCAAAGTGCATTATGCATGCAAATTCCTCTAGAGCAGTAAACTCCCCCTGAAGATATGACTCCCCCTGAACTAGTTCTCCCCCTTAATAATTGCTCTCCCTTTGAGAAGGAATATGAACAGATAAGTAAAGGTAGAGAAGGTAGGAGGGTCACTAGACAACAGCTGAATCATTGGTTCAGAAAATAAGCCTGATTATAAACAACAGTTAAAGTATAAGAATCAGCAACATACAATTTTGACAAAAATTTCAGGTTTAACAGTGATAAATCTAGAGTAAAACACCTTACCCCTGAAAAAGAGTTTATAGACTTCATTTATAGCAATGAATCTAGGGCACATGGTATTAATAGATAAGTTAGAAATAATACCCTTTTGTGTTTAAACATGGAAGTTCAAGAAAGGCAACTTGAATATGTACTGAGAAAAATAATTTTCACTCATTGACTTTTGATTTTCGAAGGGTTACAGCAGTTTGATTTTCACTTTTTAATTTTCAGAACCTGAACTAAGTGAATAGACCTGTGGCATTTATGTTGTTGACATTAGGTGTACACCTTGATAAGAGGCAGGTACCCCCAGTTACTAGGCATAAACTACAAGATCTACTTCAGGTCAAGGCCTACAAGGAACAATCTTCACCTTTGACATTAAGGGTACACCTTGATCAGAGGCCAGTAGCCCCAGTTACTTGGTGAGGACTCCCCCTATAGATTTGACCCTATGAACAGAGATATTCTGAAGCACCTCATGACATGTGAGTTCTCCTGCTTCTTTGGAGGAGTTCACAGTTTCTCAGTGCAATCAGCCATTGCTCTGTCACTGTGTTCAGCTCTTTTACATTTATGATCTTATTTACTGCTGCCCTTAATTCTTTTAGAGTGATTGTTTAAAAAATCATTACATACTCTTATTCACCTGTTCTAGACATTTCCAGTCCAACACAGTTAGGCTTTACAAAAAACTTTTTCTATTTTAGCCATGAGACAAAGATTAAGAGCTATAAAAGTTTTCTTTTATCTCAAATTCTGAAGTTCAGACACTTAACTCTTCAATTTATAAAAGTTAAACCTTTAGTTCCTTTCAATTTGTAAGAGTGATTCTTATAAGTGAACACTTGCAATAATCACAACTCAATATACTAAACCAGAAACAATTGCTGTTGTTCAGTGAAAATGATGGGGAAAAGATAGCAGTTGGCATTAAGGTTCAAGAGCAACTGATGTCAAAGAATATGAATCATTTGAATGGGAACAATGAGAAGTGAAAAGGAATCAATGTAATGAACAGAAATCTCAGCTCCCTCTGACATCATGATGCAAGAGATATGCTATGCAACACACTGTTCTACATGCAGACTATGCACCAAGGATACATGAGACAAGTATGCAATCAATTCAGGTTTATGCATCCAAGTCATGAACATTTTTATCCTTTTTAGATTTTTCAAAATATGATGCGGTACACTGTTCTACACGAAGACAGGACCCATGGTACTAGGCGGAGGACCTGGTCTCAAAGACCATCTCACACATAGTAAGAACTTCCAGACATATTTCCCTACCTTTCAGTAACTTACCATTTGATATACCAGGGTTATGCATGACAATGCAACATAAGGCAGTCCTACATGCATTGAACAACTTCATTGACAGTCATGCAAATGATGTATGCAGATATAAGACACATGCAATGACTGTGTGCATTAAAAGAACCATTCACAATCAACAAGTTATGCATTTAACAACAAGCATGCAATGCACTGACACAAAACACATGCATTTACACAAAGTCTATATATACTGAAGAACCATTCAGCCTCAGTGCAAGATGCAATGCATTTAGCATTTCATTCATTAAGTGTAAACAACAGCATGAGAAGAGCATCAAATATATTCAGAAATGAGTTCAATAGCTGAGTCTGGAATACAGACTGATCAGCTAAACAAGAAGAGATCATCAACCATCAAACAAGCAAATCAACATGAAATTCACACTTTTCATATTCACAAATTCAGATGATGGAATTTAAACATAGAGTTTTGGAACTGACCTGAATTGTGCTATCATGGGGTTTTCATTCTTGAGTGCCTTGGTTAACCCCTTTTATTTTTCCCACCAAGACACACCTGCAAGATAAAATCAAGTTGATCCTGCAGGAACCCAAGAAGTCTTGGGTCCTGAATTAACCCTCACAGGTGTTCTGAATGGTCTCTTAACCGAATTATCATCATAGCCCATCAACTTATGGCTGGACAAGGAATAACCAAATTGACCAGACTTACCATGATAACTAACAGAATTTAAGTTCCGTTTATGCACCTTATTGTAAGCATTAAATTCATGTGCATGAACATTAAAATTTCTGTTGTGTGCATGGGCATTTTATTTTCTGAACCCTGCCACCCAGCACTCAATGGCTTTGTGGCCAGGTTTTCCACAATTAAAGCATGAGAATTTCACAAATTGTTTAGCATGTAATTTGACAGCATGAGGGTTAATATGATTCTTCTGAACATGCCAACAGTCCTTGACTGTGTGGCCATGTTTTCCACATTCAAAACATGAAGAATTCATTCTGTCAAAATTCTTATAGAATGCATGTTAGCAGGTTTGGAGTTAATTGTTCTTCCCTTAGCATGCCAACAATTTGCAGCAATATGGCCCAATTTTCCACAATGAAAACATTGAATCTTCTTTTTATGAGATGCATGATTTTTAACAAGAAATTTTTTTTTTTGCATTTTCTTGGCATAAAGATTCCTAGCATGCTTTTTATGAACATTCAGATCATCATTCTTCATGATAAAATAGACATCCATCTCATGGCCAGATTTACCACAGTAGAAACATTTCAGATTCTTTCTTTTAGCATGAGTCAGTTTGGCCTGAGAAGTTTTAGCATGCAAATTCTTATTCTGTCTTGTTTTCTTTTTCTGAATTTTCTTTTTTTTTTCAATTTTTGCTTTTCTCTCTGGTTAGAAGGCAAACATGAAGGAGAAGCTGAAGTGATAGCTAACTCAGAGCTACGCACAAAGGTTGTATACATTCTTTTTCTCTCTTCCTACTAACTGCCTCCATCAGAGACTTTCTTCTTAGAAACAGCCTTTGGATTTTCTGTGTTTTTAAATGACTCTGACAGAGAATTGTTCAATTCAGTGATTTCATGCTAGAAGCTGCCTTGGGTCCTGTATGAGCCCTAATAGGTGTTCTAAACAGTCTTTTAGCAACATGATCATCATATTCCATCAGATTACACTCAAACATTGAGTGTCCAGTTTTTCCACAATAATAACATGAAGCCACAGAATTTTTATTTTTATTCTTCATGTTAGCAGAAACATGATGCCCATGTGCATGCATATGAGTATGAAAATTATGTGTATGAGCATGAGTATTTCTTTTATTGACATGAAAATTTTTCTTTCCATACTCAGCCAGCCGACAGTTGGCAGCTTTGTGGCCTAGCTTACCACATTCAAAACATGCAGAGTTTTTCCTTTTATCCCTCAAGTTATTTCTAGCAGAATCATAGAAAGCAGGGAATTTTACAGATTTAGAGTTCAATCTATTTCCCTGAGCATACCAGCAGTCTTTGACTGCATGTCCATACTTACCACATTCAAAGCATTTAAGATGCTTGCTTCTTGATTCATTTTTACCCCAATGATTTCCTGAGCAGCACTCATTAGCCTTATGCCCAGGCTTGTTGCAAGTGAAACAAATGATATGCTGGCCTGAAATAGATCTATATCTATGTGGGTCATGAGCATGTGTGAAAAATTTAGAGTTCACATTGTTGTCTTCTTTCATTTTAAAGCACGCATTCATTAGATGACCACGCCTACCACAGTAGTAGCAAGATGCATCAGATTTCTTAATGGCATGGTTTCTACCAGATAAATTCCTAGAATGCATTTCTTCATTTGCATGCTCATCCTCTTTTAATATTCTGCAATCATCCATGATATGCCCATGCTTACCACAGAAATAACAAGATGCATCAGATTTCCTAGGGGCATGGTTTCTATCATATGAATTCCTAGATGCATGCGAATGAGTACAAGAAGCATCAGATTCAGCAGAGCTAATAAATTTCAGAGTATAACTAGAATTATTCTTTGCCTTCTTTATTTGACTTTTTCTTTTCAATTTTTGATTATTCTCAACAGGTTTTGTTTACTTTTCAATTTTCTGAGCTTTGAACTGAAAGACAGATTTTGAAGGTGATTTCTAATCTTCATTTTGTTTTGGGGATTGCCTTGAAGTACCAGCTACATCAGAGCTTTTCACAAAAGTAGTGTATAGCTGGTTTCTAATAATTTTCTTAACATCAGAATTACAATTTGTCCCCTTTCTTGAATTGTCATCCTTCATTTTCACAACAGTTTTTACTTTTCTTTCATTCTTAGCAGAATTGGATGCTAATTTTTCTAGATCCTGAATCTTATTTTCCAAAGATGTTATGTGAAGCTCATAACTGGCTATCTCTTGTTCACTGCAATTGACACATTCACTTAAGACTTTATTTGCAGTTTTATACTTCTCAATTTCTTGTTTCAGAATGTTCAAAGTTTGTGATTCTTCATCATGGATAGCTTTTCCTTTTTCTATTGTGAGAAGTCTTTCAGATAAGCCAGTGTTTAACAGCTTTAGTTTTTCAACTTTATCCTTCAGTTCATTGTTTTCTTCCTCAAAATTTTTTGCATGAATTCCATTACCAGCACATCTTTCTCTTCCAGATATCAGTTTTAGTTTTTCAATTAGTTCCTCTTCTCTTTCTTCCACTTTAATTTTCTCAGCAACCAAGTTTTTGTGATCCTCTTTAAGTGAGACAATTTATTTACTCAGCCATTCATTCTCACTATAAAGATCTTCATTACGTTCTCTTAGTGCTGAGCACATATCACAGTTAGATTTTAGAGAGGAAGCATGCATACTTTCCTTGTTGACTTTCTCTATTTCAGCTTTAAGATTTTCACTTTTCTTCTGAAATTCTTTATTCTCAAGTTTCAGTTTATCCAGTTCAGAATTAACTTCAGTCAGTTCTTGCATGCCTTTTAGATGCTCATTTTTCTTATCATTCAGTTGATTCTCAATTTCTGACATTTTGTCTAAGCATGTTTGTTTTTCAATTTCTAGAGATTTGATTACTTTCTTTTGCAATTTACCATCATGATCAAACTCATTTATCATGTCTTCTAAAATAGCACATGCCTTACAAGAATTTTCATCGCTTTTCAGACTATCTCTTAGTTTTGCATTTTCACATTTCAGTTCTCTTATTTCGTACAACATCTCCTTTTTTAATTTTTTTCTTTTCAGATTTCAATTGTTCACATTTATTATTGAGTTCCTCATTTATATTCCATAGGTCATCAATTGAAAGTTCTCCAGATTCAGAGCTTACCTCGGATGAAGTTTCATCATTAGCATTTCTCCGATCAGCCATCAAGCATTTGCTGTGATTCCTGATTAGCTTTAGTTTTTCCAAAATGTCTTTGGCAGACCTGCAGGAGGAAATGCATTCGATTAGAGATCTGTCAATTGATTCTTTTAATAAAACTACAGCTCTAGTGTTGACAGAGTCTTTCAGCTTATCCTTCTTGGTCCATTTGGATTTATCCTTTGACAGTTTGTATGGACCGTGAGTCATTACCTTCCACAAGTCAGGATCGGTTGTGCTTACATACCGATGCAACTTTTCCAGCCATGGGACAAGGTCATCACCTCTGAATATCGGAGGATTAGCCATCAAAGCAGATAACAAGCAGACTCAAAGCACAAAGTAATCGACCAGAAAACACCACAACCAGATAAGCACGGCAAAGCACTAACTCAGTGAAGCTAAATAATGAACACAGAAAACACACTCTGGAATGCACCAAACAGAAATGCAGTAAACCAGATTATCAACGTAAAGCACTAAAACAGTAAATCAACAAACGATTCCAAAAGACCCACTCTGAAATGCACCAACAATTAGCAGGATCCTCTGCAGATTGTTAGATCTGTTCAGTCAGAGACCCGCTCTGATACCAAGTGTTGGGTTCGGTGCAGTATTCAGAGGGGGAGTGAATGAATACATCCTTTAAAAAAAAACTTCGCCCAATTAAAATCTAAAGCAATCAGAAATGCAGAAAAAAAAAGTTATTGCAGATATATAGAGCGAACCTAAGCAAGTCTAAACTGTAGACTGAATCAAATCAAAGCAGCTTGTGCCTTAAAGCATTCAGACAGAAAACCCAATTGAGGCGCTCCTAGCATTCATCTAGCGAAATCAGATAAAAGAAATTAAACCACAGTCAAACATATAGTGTGCGCAGCAAATTGATGAACACTTATAGAACATCAAACCAAAGCGCCCCTAAGCATTCATCTAGCACCAACCACACAAGAAATCAAACCACTACACAATGGGTTTTTAGGTGGTTCGGTCCAGCAGACCTACATCCACCCCACACTCAAACCAGAGTGTGGATTCCGCTGACTCACAGCTTGAACAGTTGAGCATCACAGCTTGCCATACAACCGCTGGGCAACACAGCTTGCCATCCGAGGAATCCTCCACTGTAAACCACTAGGCAATACAGCTTAGCCATCCAAAGGCAGCACCTCTACAAAACCCGCTGACTAACAACTTGATAAAAAGGAGTTCAAAAGAAAATGAAAAACAGACACTAATATTGCTAACTCTGGTCTCAATGTTGAGAGGCAATGACAGTTATCACTCTGAGTAACTGGGTCACTTCAACTAAGACTTGTTGTGCCTCATGTAAAAAGGTGTTGATCAACTTAAATTGCTCAGGAAAAATATAATGTGCTTCAAATAAAAATATTGAAAAGTCTGTCAACTCATATTCTTGGATAAAGTGTTTAACATCAATACTAATCTGTGTAACTCTTGAAAGAGTCATTGAGATCATGTGTGTAAGATAAAAGATGATTGTTTCTGAGTGCTTTCTGAATATTTGGTTCACCTTTATTAAAATTTGGATTCAGATATGAATATTGAGTTTAATTTGACAAATTTGGTATACATTAAAATTAAATCAGATTGGTTAAGCTGCAAATTCATAACCCCTTATGATAGAAGAGTCTAATCTTCTTAAGACTTATTGTTGTGATGGATGCTTTAAAATTTCTCTTGATCAGATTCTTTTCAGTCAGCCTGATCAACATCTTGCTAATGAGTGATTCATTGAGATGTATTGTGCTTTGACTATTTCTCACCCTTATCCATGGCTAAATCTTACATTATCAGTTGATCCACACTGTTGGAATCTTCCATCCTGTTTCACAATCAGCTCTGGTTCTGTTTCATTCTGTTCATGTAACCAGAATTCAGATTCCTTGTATTGACAGATTTGAGCTGGATTTATTGGATAACCAGAGTTCATTCCTGTGCTTTAGGTGGTGTTTTGGTTCATCTGCAGTTAAGGGGAGAGTAGTCAATCATGCATGTTGATAGGGGGAGAGCTGTTTCATTGTCATAAGAGAGACCTTCATTTTAATGAACCATGAATCATTCTCGGAATTTATGTGCTGTCTTTGTGTGCTGAATTTGTCTCTCAAACCATTTCCCTTCTTTTTGATTATGTCAAAGGGGGAGAATAGTTTGACGAGTCAGTGGGACTCATCATGTTGCCATCATCAAAAAGGGAGAGATTGTTGTGCCCCTTGTGCTTTGTTGATGATGTGGTGTTTTAATGATAGCAACATGAATGAGTCACCACATTGAATGATAGTAACATGAATGTTTATAACTGATATGAATGTTTATAACTGATATACTCTGTGGAAAATACATATGCCTATGACTGGTATATTATCTGAAGAATGCATGTGTTTTGTCTGCATAAGTCTATTCACTGCATGTGTTCTGTCTGCAAGTCCATACATTGCATTCGCCAAGCCTATACATCACTCACTTACATGATCATCAAGTCTGCACATTGGTAAAGTCTGTACATCGCCTTCAAAGCCTTATGTTGAAACCTCAAGTATGTACAGCCTGAGAGTGCGTCTCACTGACCGTCTCATGCAAGTCTATACATCACTGTTCATGCATAGAGTCACCGTCTCATTTAGCGTCTCGTATGCATATAGTAAGTCTATACATCGCTACAGTAATGCAAGTCTATACACCGTCCGTCTCATGCATTGTCTTAGGCTAAGTCTGTACAGCCTACCGTCTCATGTAGCGTCTTATGTTAAGTCTGTACAGCGCTGTTCATATGCTTCCAAGTCTGTACATTGCATCGTCTCAACTTGCGTCTCACTGAGCATATATTTACTGTAAAGTCTATACAGACTTCATCGTATTAGAGAACGTCTCATGCCTTTGCCAAAGTCTGTACACTGATGTCTTTACCTACGTTGAGCATCAAAGTCTATACATTGGCAGCACTGAGCAAGTCTATACATTCCCAGCCTTTACCTACGTTCAGAACCCCAAGTTCATACATTGGTTCAATCTTCCAAGTCTATACATTGGACTGTGTTCAACTGAAGTCTATACATCCTTCAAGGGTCCAAAGTCTATACATCGCCAGTGCATTCCTTGGATTGAAGTCTGAACATTGCTTCAGGAGCTCAAAGTCTATACATCCACTGTTGAACCTCAAAGTCCACACATCGCCTCATTTCTTCAGAGTCTATACATCCACAGTGGAACCTTAAGTCTGTACATTGGGCTTTCATGTAAAGTCTATACATCGGTTGGGTTGTGCATGCATTGTCGCAAAGTCCATACATTACATATGTTCATCAAAGTCTGTACATCGAGTGAAGTCTGGTGAAGTCTATACATTGGTCTTCACACCTGAAGTCTATACATTCGATGTGCATGGTCTTGAAGCATTTAGGAAGTCTGTACATCCTTCAATGTATTGCATGCATCGTTCGTGAAGTCTGTACACTATGCATATTAGAGTTGAAGTCCATACATCGTCAGTTGTATGTCAAGTCTTCATATTGCCCAAGTATGTACAGCGAGTGCCTTCATATATGAAGTATGTACATTGCACAACACTGCATACATGATGTCTATACATTGGGCAGAGACGCATAAAGTCTATACAGTGCCTCAGGCTGAGCAAGTCCATACATTGGTCGGTGAAAAGTCTGTACATTTAGAAGTCTGTACATCCACCGTCTTCCTCAGCGTCTCATGCATAAGTCTGTACAGTCAGTGTAGGTTAAGCATCGTCTCATTTTGCGTCTCAGTTTGCAAAGTCTATACATTGCTGCTGAACGCAAGTCTATACACTGCACTGGAGCATGCATCTCATGCAAGTCTGTACATCGCATTTGACGAAGGCATTGAAGTCTATACATTGGCCTTAATCTGAAGCCTGTACATTCGTTTGGGACCATGTCTATACATTGCCTTTGGGATCTAAAGTCTATACAGTCTGAAGTATATACATTGCTTCACAACGTGAAGTCTATACAATGCCATAGCTCTGCTTATGTGAAGTATATACATTGCTTTAGCTTCACTAAGTCTATACATTGCTTCGCATTCACAAGTCTATACAGCGAAGTCTATACACTGTAATGCATATACTTAATCCGATACTCTGTCTGACAGGTGCTCTGCTCGTGAGGCTAATGAAGAGCACGTGTTCCGAGGAGAAGGAGAGTGCCCAGATGATGGCACGTGTGTTGAAGCTTGCTGGATGCTGCCACGTGGTCCGAATTCTTAGGGCGAGAACTGTGGAAGCCACACGCGCCCTGGCTGCTGCTGCTGCTGCCGCTATATATACGAGCCTTCTTCCACAGAAGAAGACTGATCGAAATTGACAGAGCAGAAGCTGTGAAGAAAAAGCAGAGTGCAGAGAGGTCTTTGATCCAGAGAAGAAAAAAGAAGAGAAGAGAAGGAGAAGAAGAGAAAAAGAGAAGAAGAGAAAGAGAAAGAAAGAGAGATTGAGTGAGAGATCGAGAGAGTAGAGTGTGAAGAGAAGAAGAAGAAAGAGAGAGAGAAGAGAAAACCAGAGAAGATCGTTCCCACTGGAAGTTGGATCAGATCCACTCCAGTCAGCTCTTTAAGAGCAACATTTTGTGCTTCACTGTTTACAGCTTTCCGGTGCTGTTTGGTTCTTGTTTTCATTTTCCATTTTATCCTTTCTTCAAGCTGTTAGTCAGCGGTTGCAGTGGTGGATTCCACTGGACAGCAAACTGTGTTGCTCAGCGGGCGAGGAGGATTCCTCGGACGGCAAGCTGTGTTGCCCAGCGGTTGTATGGCAAGCTGTGATGCCCAGCTGTTCAAGCTGTGAGTCAGCGGAATCCAGACTCTAGTTTGAGTGTGGGGTGGATGTAGGTCTGATGGACCGAACCACCTAAAAAGCCATTGTGCAGTGGTTTGATTTCTTGTGTGATTGGCGCTAGATGAATGCTTAGGGGCGCTTTGGTTTGATGTTCTATAAGTGTTCATCAATTTACTACGCACACTATATGTTTGACTGTGGTTTAATTTCTTTTATCTGATTTCGCTAGATGAATGCTAGGAGCACCTCAATTGGGTTTTCTGTCTGAATGCTTTAAGGCACAAGCTCCTTTGATTTGATTCAATCTACAGTTTAGACTTGCTTAGGTTCGCTCTATATATCTGCAATCGTTTTTTTTTCGCATTTCTGATTGCTTTAGATTTTAATTGGGCGAAGTTTTTTTTTAAAGGGTGTATTCATTCACCCCCCCTCTGAATACTGCACCGAACCCAACACCTTCTCCTAGGGATTGTTCCCCCAAGGGTCCCCTTCGCAGCGGTACTACTCCCGGCCCTATCGACCCTCCAACCAGGACGTGGACCCCACAATTGCCGGCGCGCGCCACCACCGGAGCTGCCAAAATCGATGCCCGTCAACCCAAACCCGTTACTCCCAGGTCCACGTGTAGCCCTTTACCTCCCAGTGTGGAGTGGGCGATAAATTCATTTATGTAATTATTGGTTATTGATGTATCAGGAGTACGAGTTTCGACCGTGGTCGTCTTCCCACGCCCGGTAGCGTGGAGGTATCGTGTCTGCTTCCTTCTTGGCAATTTGCTTTACTCGTATATGCTTCTTTATGCCGCTGCATAAGTGATAGGTTAATTAGCTCGTTATATTATTTCAATCACCGCTGCGAGAGAGTGTGTAACACTTGAAGATATCCTAAGAATTTTTTGGATTTAAAATATAATTATTAAGCATTTAATGGGTTATTAAATGAATTGTGGTTAATTAAAATCAAATTAGTATGGCCTTGCATTGATCCAAAAGTATTAGGCCCATCTAATAAACCCGATAGGCCCAAAAGGTTGTTTTGGACCTTAACCCATATTCTAGAACCTTAAAACTAGTGTAATCACAGAATTAAGGGATAATTACTCTTTAGGAGACAAGTAAATAGGATAATAACATGGGTAATATCAAAGGAGTTTGAAATAATTTTAAATTCGGCGCCTAATAGTGAAAACGGTCTATCGCGAGACCGTAGAGGGACAATAAGCGGTCTAGAGCTAGACCGCTAAGCTCTGTCAATTCTGTGAGTAGGAGAAAACGTGAAAAGATTAGATTTTTGGCATCCAAATCACCTATGATCAATTCTATCTACTAATTAGATAAGTCTAGAAGGCTAGAAGATCGAATTGAAAGTCTAATTTAGACTCTAAGTTCGTTCTAATCCTCAAACCCTAGCTAAACCTATAAATAGGTCCCAGATTTGACGAGTGCGGCCCTTACTTTTGGCTTGCGTGGAACTAAGGTAAAGAGGATAAATTAGAGGCAAGTTTCTTCTATGAATTTGTTTATTTTAGTTAGAACTAACTCTCCTCAAAATTTTGTTCTAGATGATCAAGCCTACGGGGAGATAGAATCCTGCAAAGACGCTGGTTCAGTGAAAGAAACTCTGGAAATAGTACAACCGACCCAAGAAGATCAGGGAAATAGAAGCCCCAAACGAGGTAATTAGATAGAGGTTCTTCAGAATAATTTGTTCATGTTAGCACCCTCTTCTTACCCTCAAAATTTCACATCTTTACGTCAAGGGAATGAAAAGATACAAGGGCGTGAAGTTACTGATTTAGTCAGGACGAGTAGAGAACTAGGGTTGACTTGCAGCCTTTAATTCGAAGTTTAAAGCTCAAAACCAACGTAGGTTATCTCATGGATGGCTTAAACCTTGTGTCAGGAATAAAAGCCCTATGGTTTTATTTGATTTCATGCATTATACCTTGAGAATTTCATGTTTTCATTAGGACTATGCATATAGTAAAATTCTCATGCATGAACTAGCCTTAATGAAGTAAAAGGAGAAATTTTCTTGTTAATTACATGAACCTATGCATATTGTTGGCCTATCCTTGTTCTATCATGCTATAGAAGTTTATATATGTTGATTTTCATGCATGATATGCCTTGGTTTAGCATTTTATTTTATTATCATTTGAACTCAGATTGTATAGGAGAAAACAGTCTTCCTATAGACCACTTGAAACTATAGCGGTCTCCCAATAGACTGCTAGCCACAGTGAAACGGTCCTATACTAGACCGTTTTGTTTTCTGATTTTCTATAATATTGTGATTCCGAAACATATTGTAGATTAGCCATAATGATTATATGGTAAACCTAGTTAACTAAGTTTTATTCCTAGTTTGATTACTGGTTTCATATACTTAGTTGATTCTATTCTTCATCATAGTAGATTTCATGTTCTTTATGTCCTTAGACTTATTTTTTTGAAATTATGTTAATTTGTGACCAAAAATCATATATCTTGTAATAAATACATGTTTTAAATGATAGAGGATTCATGATGTAACGAGATTACTATTTTACATGATTCTCTCTCTCTTCTAAGAGTCATTTTCTTAAGTACATGGCATATATCCCGGTATGTTGTCAAGAGTTACACTTGTTGCACATTAAGTACACAATCTTGGACATGATGACCTCTCCTTTGGATATTCCTTCCAACGGACTAAGAAATCTTATTTCAAGGCCTCCATAAGACTCCGTGAGCCTAGGATTCCCACTAGGATGCCGAGCTGGTTGTACCATTAAAACCCATTATCTAGAAAGTACTTTTACCGGTATTTTATGCATTCTGGAACTTAGCGGCCTTCTAATTGACCGCTAGAGTCTGCTAGCGGCCCTACACTTGATCGTTAACGGATCCTAAACGGTCCTCCATTTGATCACAAAGCTTCAGAAGAATTTTCTCATGTTTGACGACCCTATCTTATAAAACGGTCCAAGACTAGACCGCTTGAATTCCTAAACGGTCCAGAATATGACCGCTTTCTGTACTAAACGGTCCTGCCCTAGACCGCTTGGTTACTGATTTAGTCTAACCTGAGGTTTGACCTTTGGGGGTTGGTTTTCTTGAGTTCCTAGATGATCTTAGGATTATCTGGAGCCTAAGTTGTTATGACCGCTAAATGAGCACTAGCCAATTGGGTATAATTCAGACCCCTAAGACTCAACGGGCCGAGAATCTGGACTAATTAATTAAGAATCCTTAGAAAACTCGTAACTTAACATAGGAAGATCAGAAAATGATGAAACTAGACTCGTTAGAAAACTTGGGCCCTTAGCCCAAACTCCTTTGTTGGGGAGGAAGCTCAATTCGCCCAAGAACTTGGGCCTAGAACCCTTTGGCTGACAGCTATCATGAAGAGGTGTGACTGTTGGGGAAATTCGAAGGTAATTAATGGGAAATTCATAACTTCGCCTGTGGTTAATGAAACGACCTGAAACTAAGGCCAAAATTTTGAGTAGGATGTTAGCCACAACTTCTATGATGGGTCGAGGCCCAATATGGACTAGATAATAGAGTTGTGCCTGGATTACCTCGGGCTACCGAAAGGTCACAATTTGAATAAAGCAGAATAAATGGTAAACTTGCAAAAATCATAACTCGGGATAGGGATACTAAAATTTGATGAAACTATAACCAAACGTTAGATATGGAAGCCCTCTTGATTTTATCTGAAGACATCTGAATCCAAATCTCAACAAGAAAGCATGCCCACTCGCATTTATGACCAGGTAGACGAAGGGTCGTGACTGAAACAGAGGAGGAATAATGTTAATATTGCGAAAATAATAACTCACGATAGAGTTGACGGAATTTGATGAAACTAAAACTGAAAGTTAGATCTAGAAATCCTCTTCATTTCATATGAAGACATCCTAACCTAAATCCTAACAAATAAATGCGCCCATTCGCATCTTTGACCGGGTAGATGAAGGGTTACACCTGTTCAAACCCGAAGGGATGCCGAGCATTAACCCCTCTTTAAGCCAGCGACCTGGGGGCTGGGCTGAACCTTGCTGGACGTGCGACAGGCCTTGGGAGGTTTTAAACCTATATAAAGAAGTGGGTTCCAAGGGTGATCAGCCTTCAGCAACACCTATCCTCAACACCCACCATCTACGGTTTCTCTCGGGTAAGGAAGAGGAGTGAGGAACCTTGGCATTTCATAAAGGGTGAACCTGCAGTGAAGTCTTTGTGGGTCTGGGGTGTGGAACTCATCCCCGGATCGGAAGAAAGGCTTTAGGAGGATCTGGGGTGTGGATTTCATCCCCGGATCGTTGGTTAACATCTCAAAGGCAGGCACCTAACCTCAAGCTTTAGGGGCCAATACTGCATTAGAATGGTTTTTAAATATATTTTATACACTTCAAAGAGGGATTCAGGGCATGTGGGGACCACCACCATGATCATTTTTGGTTTTGGTTTCATCGGGTTTCGGGCTTCCATGAGTTACCTCTAAGTCTCTAAGGAATAGTACAGTCCTTAGGAAGGTCAACCTTTGGGACAAGGTCTATACATATTTCATACGGGTCATAGCAGAGTCTGTGCATGTTCTAGTAATGGTAAGGTCTGTGTATGTTTGTAAAGTCTATGCATGTTTTAAAGTAAAGTCTGTGCATGTTCTAGTAATGGTAAGGTCTATGCATGTTTTGTAAGGTCTGTGCATGTTTTATAGTAAGGTTTGTGCATGTTCTAGTAATGGTAAGGTCTGTGCATGTTTTATAGTAAAGTCTGTGCATGTTCCAGTAATGGTAAGGCATGTGCATATTTTATAGTAAGGTCTGTGCATGTTCTAGTAATGGTAAGGTCTGTGCATGTTTTGTAAGGTCTGTGCATATTTTATAGTAAGGTATGTGCATGTTTCAGTGAGGTCTGTGCATGTTCTAGTGAGGTCGGTGCAGGTTTAGTTCAAATCATATGTGAGGTCTGTGCATGTTTCAGTGAGGTCTGTGCATGTTCTAGTGAGGTCGGTGCAGGTTTAGTTTAAATCATAAGTGAGGTATGTGCATGTTTCAGTGAGGTCTGTGCATGTTCTAGTGAGGTCGGTGCAGGTTTAGTTCAAATCATAAGTGAGGTCGGTGCATATTCCAGTGAGGTCGGTGCATGTCTGGGCCTAGCCACAAGTAGGGTCTGTGCATGTTCCAGTAATGTCTGTGCATGTTCCAGTGAGGTCTATGCATGTTCTAGTGGCGTCGGTGCACATGCTGCACAGACCCAATTTTCAGAAACTGAGAAAAGGAGAATTTTGAGGGGGCATATTAATTCGTAAAAATCTAAAAAAATTAGAAAATGGCAGAAGGCTAAGTTAGTAACCCACTGTAAAAGTTTCAGGTACCCAGAAATTTTGTACTTTCAGATATAAGTCATTTTCTATGCATGTGTGGCCTAGAAGAATAGACCTGTTCTTTTCATATAGTAACCTGAACATGACCGCAAGTGTATTTAGCCCTCTTAAACTATAGAAGCACATTTGTGAGCATGTTTAGACTACTAGAAGCACATCTGTGAGCATGTTTAGTATATTAGAAGCACAACTGTGAGTATGTTTAGCCCACTTAAATCATTGAAAGCATGCTTGTTATGATAAAGTATCATACTAATATGTGTAAAATGGGTATGTATGTGAATGCGAATACGATGTAAATGATATAAATGGAAACAATAGCCTTTTGTGAGATAGGACTTAAGTCCCTGTGGGGGGACGGCCCTGGTTTAATATTCTATTGATTCGGTCTTCGGTTTCATTGTGGGGCGGCCCTTGTGATGTGGGGTTACGTAACGCCTCGGGGCCACAAGAATCTAGGTGGGAGTTCGTTCTCGGGTCTGCATAGTACTCTTTCGTTTGTGTGTGTGTGTGTGGGCCTCCTATGGTTGTGACAGCTATTTGTTTCCATGAATAACAAAATGTGAAAATGTGAAAAGGTGAAATGTGAAAATGTGATAATGTGTAAATGCTTATCCACCGTGGTTTTAGCGCATGCATGGGTACCTTATATGTCAGCTTAAGAATGTGTATTATCCTCTTATGAGTTATTTTCAGCAGACTATAATGGATGGATTATGCTATTATTAACATTTGAAGTATGCATATAATTCGGTTATATAAATGCAAGTTAACCTCGGTTTGCTTAGGCTGTCTACTGAGTGTCACACTCACCCCTTTTGTGACACACGTTTTCAGGAGATAGAGAGAAGGAGGTTGAGGAGGAGACTGTAGCTGAGGAGTAGTGCCAGTGCGTAGTGCGACTGGGTATGCTATGGATGAAGGTCTCTCTTATATGTATAGCTATGGGGCAGTGAGCATGTATGGGCTTAGGTTTATTTTGGAACAATGGTCATGTACTCTTCTTTGGAACTTATGAATGGTTGAGATGATATTTACATTTTTGTAACTGTGGTTTCTCTCTCTCTCATGTGAATGTATGCATGTTCATGTATTGTGCTTCTGCGATATGTATGAAGTGATGACTCGAGGTCCGATGAACAAAAAAATATATACCCATAAATTGGGAATCGGATCCCAGGGCATTTACAGAGTGGTATCAGATAAAGAGAGACAAACCATGGTTACAACCATTCCAATTGTCCAAATAGTAGAGGAAGAGGTAGGCTAGAGTGAAAAAGGGTGGGGTACATTTATAACCCATTTTAAACAAACCCTCATAGGTAATAATTGAAACCATAAGGATTTAAAGGACATATTAAGTTTGGTTCTAATGAATATCTGTGTATAGGTAACCAAGGAGCAGAAGACGATGGGCAAAAGGCCTAGGCAAATAAAAGGGAGGCAGGACCAGGAAAAGGTGGTACGTCAGACGTCGGTACCAAGGAACAGGCCGGGGGTTCCATTCTGTGTCCATTGTAAATGCACCCATTCGGGGCAGGAGTGTTGGAAGGTAGAGGGCAAGTGCTATGGATGCGTCGAGGCCGGACATTTTGCGAGGGATTGCCCTAAGAAGGCTCAGCAGAAGCCAGTACCACCGCAGGAGAAATCTGATGGGAATTCGAAAATGTCAGATGCTATTGTTAGCAACGTAGATTCTTGAATGTAAATGGGAGAGGCTATCCTCTACTCATGGTTATCCCAACTTCAGGTTTGTTAGGCCTTCTGAATTGATAAAGGATATCATTCCATCCACTATTAAGTACTCCCCCTTTTCTTTTTCAAGGTACAGAGCAAGGAATTGATATCTAGGGTCCTACTTTTCCTATCTCTGACATATTTAATGCCTATCAAGATATCTTATTATGTTGATGTCATGAATTTTAGACAATGATACCCATTTGCGTACTTTAACCTGATGACCTTGCTCCTCGACTAGCTACAAAATGCTTAACAAAGTTAGAAGGGGGCTTCTGCTAGGGGTTAGTGATAGTGTTGCCATGAACGATAATGTCCATTCAGCACCAATGAGTTTGCCATGTGCCTCACCAAGTTAGTTTTAAAGTTCTGAGTTGCAGGCGGTGTGAAATCGTCCCCCATTTTTATTGAGTGGGTAGGCTTTAACATGGAGTTACGGACTTTGTAGAGCTTAGTCATTTCAATTCATATGTTTAAAGAAAAATTGCAGAAGGGGACCATGTGTTCTTAAAGGTGTCTCCTACCAAGGGAGTCATGCAATTTGGAAAGAAGGGCAAGCTCAGTCCTAGAAACATCGGGCCTTTTGAGATTCTACAGGATCGACGAGGCGACTTATCGACTTGCACTCTCGCCCACTCTAGCACATGTGCATCCGGTGTTCCACGTCTCCATGCTCAGGGAAATGTCCAAGATGCCTCACATGTGATAGAATATGAGCCCCTGGAAGTTCGAGCAGATCTATCCTATGTGGAGCAGCCCGTCGAGATCATAGATCGGAAGGAACATGCATTAAGGAATAAGACCATCCGGCTGGTGAAAGTTTTATGGAGGAATTCTCATTCCGAGGAAGCGACTTGGGAGCCAGAGGACAAGATGTACCAGGAATACCCCCAACTATTCGGTGAGCAATTTTTCCTTAGAGAGAAGATTTTCCTCTTTCTTTCAATTCAATTTCGAGGATGAAATTATTTTAAGGGAGATAGGATGTTATGACTGCTAAATGAGCACTAGCCAATCGGGTATAATTCAGACCCGTAAGACTCAATGGGTTGAGAATCTAGACTGATTAATTAAGAATCCTTAGAAAACCCGTAACTTAACATAGGAAGATCAGAAAAGGATGAAACTAGGCTCGTTAGAAAACTTGGGCCCTTATCCCAAACTCCTTTGTTAGGGAGGAAGCCCAATTCACACTAGAACTTGGGTCCATAACCCTTTGGCTGACAGCTGTCACGAAGGGGTGTGAGTGTTGGGGAAATTCAAAGGTAATTAATGGGAAATTCATAACTTCGCCTGTGGTTAATGAAATGACCTGAAACTAAAGCCAAAATTTCGAGTAGGATGTTAGCCACAACTTCTATGATTGGTCAAGGCCCAATAGGGACTGGATAATAGAGTTGTGCCTGGATTACCTCGGGCTACCGAAAGGTCATAATTTGAATAAAGCAGAATAAATGGTAAACTTGCAAAAATCATAACTCGGGATAGGGATACTAAAATTCGATGAAACTATAACCAAACGTTAGATATGGAATCCCTCTTGATTTCATCTGAATACATCTGAATCCAAATCTCAACAAGAAAGCATGCCCACTTGCATTTATGACCAGGTAGACGAAGGGTCGTGACTGAAACAGAGGAGGAATAATATTAATATTGCGAAAATCATAACTCATGATAGAGTTGACGGAATTTGATGAAACAAAAACTGAAAGTTAGATCTAGAAGTCCTCTTCATTTCATATGAAGACATCCTAACCTGAATCCTAACAAATAAATGCGCCCATTTGCATCTTTGACCGGGTAGATGAAGGGTCACACCTGTTCAAACCCAAAGGGATGCTTAGCATTAACCACTCTTTAAGCCAGCGACCTGGGGGCTTGGCTGAACCTTGCTGGACATGGGACAGGTCTTGGGAGGCTTTAAACTTATATAAAGAAGTGGGTTCCAAGGGTGATCAGCCTTTAGCAACACCTATCCTCAACACCTACCATCTACGGTTTCTCTCGGGTAAGGAAGAGGAGTGAGGAACCTTGGCATTTCGTAAAGGGTGAACCTGCAGTGAAGTCTTGGTGGGTCTGGGGTGTGGAACTCATCCCCGGATTGGGAGAAAAGCTTTAGGAGGATCTGGGGTGTGGATTTCATCCCCGGATCGTTGGTTAACATCTCAATGGTAGGCACCTAACCTCAAGCTTTAGGGGCCAATACTGCATTAGAATGGTTTTCAAATATATTTTATACACTTCAAAGAGGGATTAAGGGCATGTGGGGACCACCATGATCATTTTTTGTTTGGGTTTCATCGGGTTTCGGGCTTCCATGAGTTACCTCTGAGTCTCTAAGGAATAGTACAGTCCCTAGGAAGGTCAGCCTTTGGGACAAGGTCTATACATATTTCATATGGGTCAGAGCAGAGTCTGTGCATGTTCTAGTAATGGTAAGGTTTGTGCATGTTTTGTAAGGTTTGTGCATGATTTATAGTAAGGTCTGTGCATGTTCTAGTAATGGTAAAGTCTGTACATATTTTGTAAGGTCTGTGCATGTTTTATAGTAAAGTCTATGCATGTTCTAGTAATGGTAAGGTCTGTGCATGTTTTGTAAGGTCTTTGCATGTTTTATAGTAAGGTCTGTGCATGTTCTAGTAATGGTAAGGTCTGTGTATGTTTGTAAAGTCTGTGCATATTTTATAGTAAAGTCTGTGCATGTTTTAGTAATGGTAAGGTTTGTGCATGTTTTGTAAGGTATGTGCATATTTTATAGTAAGGTCTGTGCATGTTCTAGTAATGGTAAGGTCTGTGCATGTTTGTAAAGTCTGTGCATGATTTATAGTAAGGTCTGTGCATGTTCTAGTAATGGTAAGGTCTGTGCATGTTTTGTAAGGTCTGTGCATGTTTTATAGTAAAGTTTGTGCATGTTCCAGTAATGGTAATGTTTGTGCATGTTTTATAAGGTCTGTGCATGTTTTATAGTAAGGTCTGTGCATGTTCTAGTAATGGTAAGGTCTGTGCATGTTTTATAGTAAGGTCTGTGCATGTTTCAGTGAGGTCTGTGCATGTTCTAGTGAGGTCGGTGTAGGTTTATTTCAAATCATAAGTGAGGTATGTGCATGTTTCAGTGAGGTCTGTGCATGTTCTAGTGAGGTCGATGCAGGTTTAGTTCAAATCATAAGTGAGGTCTGTACATATTTCAGTGAGGTCTGTGCATGTTCTAGTGAGGTCGGTGCAGGTTTAGTTCAAATCATAAGTGAGGTCTGTGCATGTTTCAGTGAGGTCTGTGCATGTTCTAGTAAGGTCAGTGCAGGTTTAGTTCAAATCATAAGTGAGGTCTGTGCATATTCCAGTGAGGTCGGTGCATGTTCCAATGAGGTCAGTGCATGTCTGGCCTTGGCCACAAGCAGGGTCTGTGCATGTTCCAGTAAGGTCTGTGCATGTTCCAGTGAGGTCTGTGCATGTTCTAGTGGGGTCGGTGCACATGCTGCACAGACCCAATTTCCAGAAACTGAGAAAAGGAGAATTTTGAACGGACATATTAATTTGTAAAAATCTGAAAAATTAGAAAATGGCATAAGGCTATGTTAGTAACCCACTAAAAACGTTTCATGTACCCAGAAATTTTGTACTTTCAGATATAAGTCATTTTCTATGCATGTGTGGCCTAGAAGAATAGACATGTTCTTTTCATATAGTAACCTGAACATGACCGCAAGTGTATTTAGCCCTCTTAAACTATATAAGCACATCTGTGAGCATGTTTAGACTACTAGAAGCACATCTGTGAGCATGTTTAGTATATTAGAAGCACAACTGTGAGTATGTTTAGCCCACTCAAATCATTGAAAGCATGCTTGTTATAATAAAGTATCATACTAATATGTGTAAAATGGGTATGTATGTGAATGCGAATATGATGTAAATGATATAAATGGAAACAACAGCCTTCTGTGAGATAGGAGTTCGGTCTCTATGGGCGGTCGACCCTGGTTTAAAATCCTATTGATTCAGTCTTCGGTCCCATTGTGGGGCGGCCCTTGCGATGTGGCGTTACGTAACGCCTCGGGGCCACAAGAATCTAGGCGGGAGTTCGCTCTCGGGTCTGCGCAGTACTCTTTCGTTTGTATGTGTGTGTGGGCCTCCTATGGTTGTGGTAGCTATTTGTTTCCATGAATAACAAAATGTGAAAATGTGAAAAAGTGAAATGTGATAATGTGTAAATGCTTATCCACCGTGATTTTTGCACATGCATGGGTACCTTATATGTCAGCTTAAGAATGTGTATTTTCCTCTTATGAGTTATTTTCAGCAGACTATAATGGATGGATTATGCTATTATTAACATCTAAATTATGTATATAATTCGGTTATATAAATGCAAGTTAACCCCGATTTGTTTAGGCTGCCTACTGAGCGTCACACTCACCCCTTTTGTGACACACGTTTTCAGGAGACATAGAGAATGAGGTTGAGGAGGAGGCTATAGCTGAGGAGTAGTGCCAGTGCGTAGTGCGACTGGGTATGCTATGGATGAAGGTCTCTCTTATATGTATAGCTATGGGGCAGTGAGCATGTATGGGCTCAGGTTTATTTTGGAACAATGGTCATGTACTCTTCTTTGGAAATTATGAATGGTTGAGATGATATTTACATTTTTGTAACTGTGATTTCTCTCTCTCTCTCTCATGTGAATGTATGCATGTTCATGTATTGTGCTTCCGTGATACATACGAAGTGATGACTCGAGGTCTGAATAAAGAAAAAAAAATACCCATAAATTGGGAATCGGATCCCGGGGCATTACATAAGTTATGTTTAACCATGTCACGCCCCGAGCCTTTATTACAGTGGAAGACTAGCTCGAGGAACGTGAACAGTCGGCATGGTAAACCTTTTGCAAGCAAGAATGATCAGAGCGCAAGACAATCACACATAAGAATAATGCAATTGCATAATAATTAACTCAAACTCCAACTCATTTCATTAATAATCAAATATTCAAATACAACTACTAATTCAACTTTCATCATACTAGACTCAAGAATAAGAAAATTACATAAACTCAATCTAAACAATGTAGACTTTCCTAAGTCTCCACTCGTTCTTCATTCACTCTCAGATCTACTACTTGAATATTCTGAATCCGAACCCGACTCACTTCTATTTCCTGAAAAGATTGAAAATAGGTAATGAGCACACATGTCCAGTAGGTATCTTTGCATCAACATGAAGGCACTATTAAAGTAATTAACCTTTTAGCTCTAAGGAATAAGGTAAAATCATGCAAATGCGATAAATCACAAGAATCCAAAGTAACAAGATGATCATGAAAGATAGAATGAACAAGTATGAACTAGCAAGAATGTAACAAGAATATGATATGGCCTTTTCACGATCAAGAATGTATCGAGAATGTACTAGCAAGCCACATAATCATCACACCAGCATCTTTTGCTTAAGAGCAAGTACTTGGTGAATTTCTGTGGAACATCAAGCAAGAAAGTCATGTACAAGTATCAGTCGTGCTCGTGGATTTTCACTTATTTATAAAGAAAGTACTCCCAGCACAATGCGACGCCAGTAGCATCATATCCCATGGTTTATAATAGTATGTTTCCGACAATCAGCCGAGGGGACTAGCATAGAGCCCTTGAACACAATCAGTGCTCGATCGCATCTTCAAGTATAAATTAAGTTATTTCCACGTTTCAAGCAATAAAATATGGCCAATTTAAAGTAGCAAGTTCAATAAATTCATGACAATAGTAATCAATGAATGAATGCTTCAATTAATGAACATAAGAGATCGAGAATGATTTAAGATGATGTTATGCTCATGGAAATAATTCGGTAGCATAACGGTACATTCGTTATCATTCATAATTTAAGTTAAGTATCTTAGACAATATGGCAAGTCCTAGACCATCAATACTCTATCTAGGATCTTTAGAATATCAACCCTTTGGTCAAACCTCGGGTTAATGTGTGCAAGAACTGTGACGGTCTAATATTGGGCCGTTACATGAACATAACGCTCTAGTATTGGGCCGTTACAATGGGTTGAATCTAGAATAAAATAGATATGGACTCAAACAATGTGACGGTCATATATTGGACCGTTATATGAGCCTAACGGTCGAACACTGGTCCGTTAGGTGAGCCTGACGGGCTAGTGCAGGTCCGTTATATGAACAAGACTTAAAACTTCGATTTGTGCTATTCTAGATGATTGGGCTTTCATGGTACAACTAACTCGGCGTCCTAGTGGGAATCGCAGGCTCGTGGAGAATTACGGAGGCCTTGAAATAAGATTTCCTAATCCATTGGAAGGAATATCCAATAGAGATGTCCTCATGTTCAAGAATATGTTCCTATAGTGCAATAAGGGTAACTAATGGACATATACCGCGATATATGCCATGTACTTAAAGAAAATGACTCTATAGATGGAGAGAGAATGTGTAACGGTGTGAAACCATGATAAAACTCCGTCAATACAATACTTAAAAGCATAGTCTAATTCAAAGCTATAGAGTTTTGGGCAATGAAACTAACATATGCTTTAAAATAACTCAAAGTGTTTAGAACATGAATCTATTAATAAACCCCAAGTCATGAAATAAGATTAAAACTTAGATAACTAGGCTTATTTATAAGTAAGTTTGACTGTCCTCAGTCCTATCTCGGGTTGACAGAAAACAGCACTCTGACGGTCTAGTATGGGCGCATTGTTGTGCCCCTGTGGTTTTGATGATGGTTTTGATGATTGGTTGTTGATGTGAGTTAATCAAATGTTCAGTCATCTTGCTGCTCAGTTTAGATTAACATATTTGATGTTCAGTCTTGTTACATGTTAAACTGATGCATAAAGCATTCATTCATTGCTGTGGTTTTGATGATTGATATTGTATTTTGATGATAGCAATGATATAGTGTTTTCATGACATTGTGCCTTGATGATTGCATCATGACTGTGACTGGTACAACTGATATATTGTTTATGTTAGACTTATGTTATGTGCATAGTCTATACAGTGCTTCGTGGGGTTTATGCCCTAAGTCTATTCACTACACAATAACATAAAGTCGATACATTGAGCGTCTCATGCATCATTCGTCTAAGTCCATACATTGGACTGTAGTGTGCATTTGGCGAACACATCGCAAGTCTAGACATTGCACTGTAGCATGCATTTCCTTAAAGTCTATACATCGGACTGGTTTGCATTGGCTAAGTATATACAACGTCAGCTCATGCCTTGTCTTAGACAAAGTCTATACAATGGCTTTGGGTCTCCAAGTCTATACAGCCTTTTGCTTCGCCAAAGTCTGTACATTGGTCTGCATAGGCTAAGTGTTTACATCGTCAAGTACAATCAACACTGGTCTTCCAAGTCTGTACAGCGTGAAGTCTATACTTTGGACTATTCTTCATGTCTGTACATCAGATTGTACATCATCTTCGTGATGTTTCTGTACTTGAGTTTTCGTGTTGTTTCCCCTCACCAACACGAAAAGATCTCGTGTCGTATGAGCTTACAACACTTCGTGTTGATTTCCATACGTGACAGGAAAGCTTGTATGAGGTTAGACTTCGTGTCGTCTCTTTGTATTTCGTCTTCGTGTCGTCTTACCTCGTGTAGTGTTACCCCGTGTCAGATACTGTTTCGACTTCGTGTCGTTATCAGTCCGTGTCTTTCTTATGTTGAAATCACACTTCGTGTTGATTTCTGTTTACGACGTCGTGTCGTTTTACTTCTTGTCATTTTGACTTCGTGTCAAATTACTTTTCTGTTTTCATGACTTCGTGTCGTTTTTCCTCTCATGTACTTCGTGTCGGTTACTGTTGTTTCTTTGACTTCGTGTTGTTTTCCTTGTGTTTCATCTTCGTGTTGTTTTCACTTCGTGTCAACTTCACTTCGTGTTGTTTTCATTTCGTGTCAACCTCGTCTTGGTGTCGTACTTACTTCGTGTCGGTTACTGTTGTTTCTGTGTCTTCGTGTTGTTTTTGTTCCACTGCGTGCAGAACATTGCAGCACCTCGTGTTACTTTCTGTATACCACCTCGTGTCGTTTCCCAGTGAATCCCGTGTCATCTTTTACGTCTACTTGTTCAATCCCGTGTCAACTTCTGCGTTCGTCTTCGTGTTGTTTTCAACTCGTGACGGTTTTTGTCATTTCACTTCGTGTCGTTTCCTTATTCTGTCTTCATGTTGTCTCCGTGTTGTTGCCGGTTGTTAGCTCGTGTTGTTTCGTTCTAACCTCGTCCAGGTTTCTTCTAAAACGTTGTTCTTCTGATAAGTCTATACAGAGTTGTTCTTTAAACTGATGACTTATCCGATACTCTGTTTTACAGGTGCTTTGATCGTGAAGCTTAAGGAGGGCACGTGATCCGAGGCTGGAATGAAGCCTGCTGAGAGACTGCCACGTGGTCCTAATAATTAGGGCTGGAAATGTGGAGGTCACACGTCGTGGCTGATGCTGCTGCTGCTGCTATATATATGAGACCTTCGTCCACAGATGAAGGTGATCGAGTTGGCGAGAAGAAGAGTCCATACAGAGAGCCACGATCCTGATAGAAAAAGAAAAGAGAAAGAAGAGAAGAGCAGAGAGTGAGAGATTAGGAGAGCAGAAGAAAGAGAAAGAGAGAGATAGAAGTGTGAGCCGAAGAGTATAGAGGAGCAGAGATCGAGAGAGTGAAAGAGAAGAAGAAGAAGAGAAGAGAAGAGGAAGAAAAGCTTACCTGAAGATCTGTCTACTGGACCGTGGATCAAATCCAGGCCAGTCAGCTCCGTTGAGAGCCATATTGTGCATTTCGTGTTTCAGCTTTCTGTTTGCTGAAGTTATTTTCGTTTATTGTTTTTCCTTTGTTTTCTGGTTTGCTGTGCTTTCCGATACTCTGTAGAGAGGTCGGGGTTCCTCCTGTGGATCAGGAGAAGGGAGATCTGATCTCCGGTTGCAAGTAGCTGGAAGCTACTTGTGGGTTCCCTCCGGTTTGGAGGAAGGGAGACTTGTCTCCGGTTCTGGGCTTGTGGATTCAAGTCCATGGGTCCCTCCGGTTGGAGGAAGAGAGGTCTTCGACCTCTGGTTTGCTGGTGACTGGAAGTCACCGGTTGGTTCCCTCCTGGTCTGGAGGAAGAGGGGAGGTTGTTCCCCTGGTCAAGCTGTGTGGCAGCACCTGTTGCAGACTGAGTCTGCGGTTTCTAGCGTGAGCTAGTGAAAGCCACACTCGGGTTGAGTGTGGGGTGGATGTAGGTCTGCTGGACCGAACCACCTAAAAACCCCTTGTGCGCTGTGGTTTGATTTGGCTATTTGTGTTTCCGCTAGATGTTTGCATAGGGGCGCTTCTAGTGTTTGCTTACAGGTTGAGTAAATGATTTGATCAGATTTTGTTCTGAGTATTTTTATCTGTCAAGAGAGCGAACTTCTAGTTGAGCTATCTGTTATTAGCACTCTAGTGATCTCACTATGTGTTTATTTAGTTCGGCAACTGCTCATTAGCTTTCAAGTTTGTCTAGTCTGCATCATAGTTCTAGTTTGGGCGAAATTTTATATTGAGTGAAAGTCTTGTTAGTATTCTAGTTTTCAATTGGGTGAAAGTTTTTTAAACGAGTTATTTTCATTCACCCCCCCCCCCTCTGAATACTGCACTGAACCTAACAATTGGTATCAGAGCGGGTTCCTAGCTCAACAGATCCAACGATCTGAAGGGGATCCTGCCATCGTGTGAAGTTTCTTATCTGTGTGTGTGTCTGTCCTGCTGCTTGGATCTCTCATCGAACAATTACTGTTCTAAAATTGTTTGTTTAAATGTCTTCTCTCGTGATATTTGATGGTTCAAATTACAGCAGTTGGTTGGGCGGCATTGGCATTCACCTGAGTTCCATTAATCCTAAATTATGGAATCTCATATCAAAGGGCCCACACAAAGTGCCTCAGGATGAGGCCAGATGGTCTAGGAGGGACATGAGGAAGTTTAAAGAGAATACTGAAGTCTTTAATATTCTGAGAGACTCAGTAAATATTGACATGTTTCCTTGTATTGCAGGTTGCTCAACAGGAAAAGAAATCATGGCTCAAGTGAAAGCCATACATGAGGAAAAAGGTGGACTGTGCTTAGTCGGAAATGGAGGAGACTATAGTGACAGCCATAATCCAAAAGATGATAATGGCAAGGCAAGCTCAAATGATCAGGAAGAGGATAATGATGAGGAGGTAAACATCTTCGAAAACTTCTCTTTAGATGATTGGGAGAATGCATACGCTGAGTTGTTCGAGTCTCATGAACAATTAAGAAAACAATACAAGAAATTGAAAAATAAAAGTGATCGAAGTAGTTCTACTCCACAATGTGAAAATTGTTCAAATATGCAGAAATCTCATGACGCCTATTTATCTGATTTCCATATGCATAAAAACCAGAATGAAAAATTGATGAAAAAACTTGAATGTGTTAGCTCTGAATTGGATATTGTGAAATCCGAAAATGAATGTCTTAAGAAACAATGTGAAAAACTTCAGGCTCAAACAAAATGCTCTGATAATTCTGCTTGCAATGAATGTGCATTCTTGAAAGAATTGATTGAAGATTTAGACTCTAATGATAATATACAGAAGAAACTAATCACTTCCTTGAAGAAAGAAAATGATTCACTACTGAGTCAGAAGAAGGAAACCGATAAATTACAAGATAAGCTGATTGAAGAAAACCTTCATCTGAAGGAACAAAACAAAAAGCTAATGGTTCTTAATACTATTTTTTCTGAAAAATGGCTGACAGTTGAAAGAGAGAATTCTATTCTGAAAGAAAATGAAGTGAGTATTGAATTCACATTGACACAAGAAAATGAGACTCTGAAGAGTCTGAATGATGAATTGCAAAATCAACTTATTTTGTGTGAGGACCACATTGTGTCTTTGGAAAGAGAAATTGAAGATCTAAGAAACTCCCTGTCAAAATTTGTTAAGGGAAGAGACAATTTGAATAAGCTCCTTGGTGCGAATGTGAATTTTCAGAAGGAGGGACTGGGTTACAGTCCAGACATGAAGAAGGCTGAGAAGGCTTTTGGAGAAAAATTGAAGACTGTTTTCGTTAAAAGTTCAGAACAAGAAAAGCCCTCTACCTCATTTTCACCTCAGTACAAAAATCAGAAAGAGAATGAAAAATAGAAAACATATAGAAAGAACTCCTCTATGCATATTGATCACAGTCCTCACCCACACTCGCATACATCTAGAAAGAAAATGATCTGTCACTACTGTCACAAACACGGACATTTGATGCATGATTGTAATTTGATGGAAAAGGATGACCTAGCAGCTGCTCAAAACAATCAGGCTAGAAAGCATGTCCCGCGGGATAAGAAAATTGATTGTTATAACTGTGGAAAAATAGGACATGTTGCTGCACAGTGCTGGTCATGGTCGTTTAGAAGAAACTCCCTTCAATATTCTCATTGTAGAAAGCATGGCCACACAGTCAAAGATTGTTGGCATATCCAGGGTAGGAATGAGAATTTCAAATATGCTAAATTTCCTACAAAAAAAAATGACTTTGGAAGAAACAAAGTTGCATATAAAAGAAAGATTTTTACATGTTCTGAATGTGGTAAGCTAGGCCACAAAGCTGCCAACTGTTGGCTAGCTGATTATGGAAAGAAAAATTTTCATGATAATCAAAGAAATACTCATGCTCATCTACATAGGCATCATACTTCAGCTAATTCGGCGGTGTCATGTAGATATTGTGGAAGGCTTGGTCATTCCATGAATAATTGCTATCTAATGGAATTTGATGACTATCCTGCTAAGAAACCTGATAGGGGTAGTGCAGGACCCAAGACTGCTTGGGTCTTTGCAGGATCAACTTGATTGACTTGCTGCAGGTGTGCCTTGGAAGGAGAAATAAAAGGGGTCAACCAAGGCACTCAAAAAGAAAACCCCATGATTCAATTCAAGTCAGTTCTGAAATCTGTTTTAAATTCATTATCTGAACTTGTGAGTATGAAAAATGAGAATTCCATGATGATTTACTTGTTTGTTGTATGATCTTCTCTTGTCTAGTTGATCAGTCTGCATTCCAGACTCAGCTATTGAATTCAACTCTGCATATCTGATGCTCTTCTCGTACTATATGTTGAACTGAATTTGAATGCTTCTTTAGTATATACGGTTGATGCACTATACAGACTCTGCGTCCATGCATGTGTTTTGTGTTAATGCATTGCATGCTTGTTATTGAATGCACACTTGGACTGATTGTGTATAGACTGATTGTCATTACATGCGTCAATGATGTTGTTCAATGCATGAAGGACTGCTTTATGTTGCATTGTCATACATGATCATCATGGTATATTAAATGGGACAAGTTGAAGGGCATATGCAGTATGTCTGGATGCTACTGACATGTGTGAGGTGGTCCTTGGACCAAGTCCTCCGCCTAGTACCATGGGTCTAGTCTTCATGTAAAACAGTGAACTGCATCATATGTTGAAAAATCTGAAAAATGATAAAAATGCTCATGAATTGGATGCATAAACCTGAATTGATTGCATACTTGTTTAATGTATCCTTGGTGCATAGTCTGCATGTAGGACAGTATGTTGCATAGCAAGTTAATTCTGTGTTTGCATAATCATTCCTCATCAGCATTGTCTGAATTGATACCTCTGAACTCTACTCATCTGAAGTGCATATATGTGATTTGCATGTATGTTTAAATGCATATTGTAAGGGGGAGTCAATGCATTGCATATAGGTTGTCAAATGCATACATTTGTCAGATTTCATAGCACATCCTTTCTTATTGATTTTGTTGACAAACCTTGATCATATTCTGAAAACTTTATGCTTCAAAATCTCTCTTAACAATTGGTAATTCTCCTATCAATTGGTATCATTTGGCTTCAGAATTCTATCAGTCTTTCATGAAGATTTCAATGGGCTATCTCGATCATAAATATGAAAATCTTGAACTAGAAATCTTCTATTATACGTTTTTATGAATGACTGAAATAACTCATGTGGTTTAAGTTTAATGTATTCAATGAGTTTGGCTTTAAAATCTCTTAAAAATATCTGAAGCATGTTTAATAAACCTTAACCATCTGTTTCATGCTATGTCTTGTGAAAACTCCTGAAATCTGCACTTTTGAATACATAACTTTAATTGGTTAAGTACATGAGATTAATATTGTTTTGAAGCAAATGAATGTTTCTGAAATGTCTAAAGGGTAATATCTGTCAGAGCAATGACATTGGTCACTGAGAAACACAAGTCCAAAGGACTGTGTCATGAGGTGCCTTAGTTAACTCTGTAAAATGAGAATTCATTGAAAATCAGGCAGAGCAATGGCATGCACACTGAGAAATATAATTCACTCATTAAAAATTGAGCTGTAGTGTGTCATGATGTGTAAATGCTAACTCTATTTACATAAGGCATGACAGTTAGTCACACTAAGGGCTTAGGGATATTGGCCTCTGATCAAGGTATATCCTCTAGTTACAAGGTGTGTACTGAACTAGAAAGCACGTAAAATTTGTAGCAAGGAAAATTGTTGAATAAATTGAAATATCTGAATATTGATGCCAAAATCAAATTGCTACAACCCTAGACAAAATCATATGACTTCATAATTGCTTGATTTCAATACTAGTACATGTAATTCTGAAAGAAGTCAATAGATTTGATTGTGTAAGACAAAGGGAGAATAATCAAGATAAATATGAGGGCTTGGTTCATTTTTATTAAACCATGATTTTAGATATCATTACAGAATTTTATTGATAACTCTGCATACATCATGTTTAAACCATGATGTTCAATAAATGTCATTCATAAGCCCTTATGATAGAAGACTTTGAAAACTTATGCTTTAGATTTATGAGATTGATATCTCTTTAAAAATCTGGCAAAATTTCTTATGTTTGGAGCATCCTTGAAAAATCTGTTAACTGAATTTCTTCTACTCATGTCCTTGGCTCAATGACCTGAACTTCTCATATCTCATAAGATTCCACTGATTGAGGGGGAGCTTCCATGTCATGTATCACTTGCATATCAATTGGCATCTCTTCAGGGGGAGCATTCCTTGTCATGCTGAATCATGTTCATTTTCCTTCTCAAAGGGGGAGCTTTTATTTAGGGGGAGAACTTGACTGAACTCTTATACATGCTATAATTTCTCAAATTATTTTTCTTTTTGATGAAGTCAAAGGGGGAGAATAATTTGAGTCTTCAGAATGCCTCAGAATGCCTCACATCATCAGAATGACTCAATGTATTGAAAGTGTTGCCATCATCAAAAAGGGGGAGATTGTTGTGCCCCTGTGATTTTGATGATGGTTTTGATGATTGGTTGTTGATGTGAGTTAATCAAATGTTCAGTCATCTTGCTGCTCAGTTTAGATTAACATATTTGATGTTCAGTCTTGTTACATGTTAAACTGATGCATAAAGCATTCATTCATTGCTGTGGTTTTGATGATTGATATTGTATATTGATGATAGCAATGATATAGTGTTTTCATGACATTGTGCCTTGATGATTGCATCATGATTGTGACTGGTACAACTGATATATTGTTTATGTTAGACTTATGTTATGTGCATAGTCTATACAGTGCTTCGTGGGGTTTATGCCCTAAGTCTATTCACTGCACAATAACATAAAGTCGATACATTGAGCGTCTCATGCATCATTCGTCTAAGTCCATACATTGGACTGTAGTGTGCATTTGGCGAACACATCGCAAGTCTAGACATTGCACTGTAGCATGCATTTCCTTAAAGTCTATACATCGGACTGGTTTGCATTGGCTAAGTATATACAACGTCAGCTCATGCCTTGTCTTAGACAAAGTCTATACAATGGCTTTGGGTCTCCAAGTCTATACAGCCTTTTGCTTCGCCAAAGTCTATACATTGGTCTGCATAGGCTAAGTGTTTACATCGTAAAGTACAATCAACACTGGTCTTCCAAGTCTGTACAGCGTGAAGTCTATACTTTGGACTGTTCTTCATGTCTGTACATCAGATTGTACATCATCTTCGTGCTGTTTCTGTACTTGAGTTTTCGTGTTGTTTCCCCTCACCAACACGAAAAGATCTCGTGTCGTATGAGCTTACAACACTTCGTGTTGATTTCCATACGTGACAGGAAAGCTTGTATGAGGTTAGACTTCGTGTCGTCTCTTTGTATTTCGTCTTCGTGTCGTCTTACCTCGTGTAGTGTTACCCCGTGTCAGATACTGTTTCGACTTCGTGTCGTTATCAGTCTGTGTCTTTCTTATGTTGAAATCACACTTCGTGTTGATTTCTGTTCACGACGTCGTGTCGTTTTACTTCTTGTCATTTTGACTTCGTGTCAAATTACTTTTCTGTTTTCATGACTTCGTGTCATTTTTCCTCTCATGTACTTCGTGTCGGTTATTGTTGTTTCTTTGACTTCGTGTTGTTTTCCTTGTGTTTCATCTTCGTGTTGTTTTCACTTCATGTCAACTTCACTTCGTGTTGTTTTCATTTCGTGTCAACCTCGTCTTGGTGTCGTACTTACTTCGTGTCGGTTACTGTTGTTTCTGTGTCTTCGTGTCGTTTTTGTTCCACTGCGTGCAGAACATTGCAGCACCTCGTGTTACTTTCTGTATACCACCTCGTGTCATTTCCCAGTGAATCTCGTGTCATCTTTTACGTCTACTTGTTCAATCCCGTGTCAACTTCTGTGTTCGTCTTCGTGTTGTTTTCAACTCGTGACGGTTTTTGTCATTTCACTTCGTGTCATTTCCTTATTCTGTCTTCATGTTGTCTCCGTGTTGTTGCCGGTTGTTAGCTCGTGTTGTTTCGTTCTAACCTCGTCCAGGTTTCTTCTAAAACGTTGTTCTTCTGATAAGTCTATACAGAGTTGTTCTTTAAACTGATGACTTATCCGATACTCTGTTTTACAGGTGCTTTGATCGTGAAGCTTAAGGAGGGCACGTGATCCGAGGCTGGAATGAAGCCTGCTGAGAGACTGCCACGTGGTCCTAATAATTAGGGCTGGAAATGTGGAGGTCACACGTCGTGGCTGATGTTGCTGTTGCTGCTATATATATGAGACCTTCGTCCACAGATGAAGGTGATCGAGTTGGCGAGAAGAAGAGTCCATACAGAGAGCCACGATCCTGATAGAAAAAGAAAAGAGAAAGAAGAGAAGAGCAGAGAGTGAGAGATTAGGAGAGCAGAAGAAAGAGAAAGAGAGAGATAGAAGTGTGAGCCGAAGAGTATAGAGGAGCAAAGATCGAGAGAGTGAAAGAGAAGAAGAAGAAGAGAAGAGAAGAGGAAGAAAAGCTTACCTGAAGATCTGTCTACTGGACCGTGGATCAAATCCAGGCCAGTCAGCTCCGTTGAGAGCCACATTGTGCATTTCGTGTTTCAGCTTTCTGTTTGCTGAAGTTATTTTCGTTTATTGTTTTTCCTTTGTTTTCTGGTTTGCTGTGCTTTCCGATACTCTGTAGAGAGGTCGGGGTTCCTCCTGTGGATCAGGAGAAGGGAGATCTGATCTCCGGTTGCAAGTAGCTGGGAGCTACTTGTGGGTTCCCTCCGGTTTGGAGGAAGGGAGACTTGTCTCCGGTTCTGGGCTTGTGGATTCAAGTCCAGGGGTCCCTCCGGTTGGAGGAAGAGAGGTCTTCGACCTCTGGTTTGCTGGTGACTGGAAGTCACCGGTTGGTTCCCTCCTGGTCTGGAGGAAGAGGGGAGGTTGTTCCCCTGGTCAAGCTGTGTGGCAGCACCTGTTGCAGACTGAGTCTGCGGTTTCTAGCGTGAGCTAGTGGAAGCCACACTCGGGTTGAGTGTGGGGTGGATGTAGGTCTGTTGGACCGAACCACCTAAAAACCCCTTGTGCGCTGTGGTTTGATTTGGCTATTTGTGTTTCCGCTAGATGTTTGCATAGGGGCGCTTCTAGTGTTTGCTTACAGGTTGAGTAAATGATTTGATCAGATTTTGTTCTGAGTATTTTTATCTGTCAAGAGAGCGAACTTCTAGTTGAGCTATCTGTTATTAGCACTCTAGTGATCTCACTATGTGTTTATTTAGTTCGGCAACTGCTCATTAGCTTTCAAGTTTGTCTAGTCTGCGAACTAGCATTATTAGTGAGCATAAGATTTTTAAATTGGGCATTATTCCTAGAGGGATACATTCACCCCCCCTCTGTATCCGGGCCTAGCACCCTAACACGCATCACAGGGCTGTGACAGTTTATCGAGGGGGCGTTACAGTATTGTAACGCACTTACTTTGGTCCATCAGAGACAACCGAGGAATTGAGATATAACAGAGGATGTAACGGCTGATCGTAAGACCGCTACAATCACTTGACGGTCCTACGTTAATCCGTCAGAGATTCTGCTGACGAAAAAGATAAGGAACTATGTCCCATGCAAGAAAACTCACAATAACCAACTATTCTAGCCATGATAACAAGGTAAAGGCCATCTAGATGCATAGGATTCAGTGAATCAACAAGATAATATCTTTTTATTTTCCATTAAGGCTAAAGATATGCATATATACATGTCTCTACTTAAGCATGAAATTCATGATCTATAGTGCAAATAATCAAGCAAAACCAGAGGGCTTTTATCCCTAACATGTTGTTCTTGCCGTTCATGAGATAACCTACCTCTTAACTGGGCTTTAAAGCTTCTAATTTGGTCTTCAAGACACGCCCTAGTTCTTCCCTTTATGAGATTTTTCAGCAACTTCACGTCGCTCTAACTCCTCAGTCTCTTGACCTAAAGAGGTGAAATTTGGAGGGTAAGAAGATTAATCTAAGGGGAACAAAAAGTTTTAAAGCACCAAATTCTAATTACCTCATTTGGGCGTCCTAATTCCTTAATCTTCAGTGGTCCTTTGCTCTGAATCCTGGGTTGCTATGACAGAATCAGCGACTTTAGAAGCCTTTATCTCCTTGGTTAATTGATCTCCTAACATGAAATTTTGAGAGTTGTTAGACCTTAGTATTGGAAGTAAAAAGTTCCAAAGAACTTATCCGAAATTCTATCTCCTTACCTTGATTCTTCACGAGCCAAAAGTAAGGGTCGCTCAGTTCAGAACTGGGTTCTATTTATAGAGTTTTGGCTAGGGTTCAAGGATTTGAACGACTTTAGAGTCCTTAATTGGCTAAAACCTAGTCTCTAAGAGTCCTTAGCAATGTTATAAGTCTTCCCAAATTGGTCTCTAGCTAAGAGAATCCTAAAGTTCCAATCTTTTTACAAGTTCTTCAACTTACGGAGTCAGCAGGGTGTAACGGTCGTGTCTAGGTGCGTTACAGTTATGTGGCGGTCGCACGATAGACCGCTACATCCAGCGTGTGCAGAATTTCACCTAATTCAAACTCTTTTATTGTTTATCCTTATAATTATCTAAATAAGGGATAATTATCCTTAAAAATCCGTGACTAGACTAAATAACCTTCTAGATTATGGGCCTATCTTAATGGGCTTGGTCTTTTAACCATTTGGGTGTTAAATTAAATAGGCTAGGGTAATTATTTAATACTATTGGGCCTCATAACCCATTTATTAATTCAATAATCCATTTATTAATTTATTTAGCCCTTATAAATCTCAGAAAATTCTATAAATAATCCAGAAATTATTATATATAAATTTTGGGCACAACAAACCAAGTTAAACTTGAATGATGAAACTTAAAGAATGTACCGTTATGCTGCCAGATTTCTCTTCATAACATAACCTAGTTATTAAAGCATTTCTTGAATCCTCATGATCAGTTAGTGGTACTTTCTATATTTTGGTTACCTTATCATAGAACTTTTGTTGAACTTGTACATTATTGGCCACATTATTGTTATAAACGTGGAAGTAGCTTGATTTATACTTGAAGATGCAATTCGAGCACTGATTGTGTTCAAGGGCTCTATGCTAATCTCCTCGGCTGATTGTCGGAAACATACTGTAAACCATGGGGTATGATGCTACTGGCGTTGCATTGCCCTGGGAGTTGTAGACACGCCAGTTTTGACTTTCACGCAGGTAAATTTCACATTACACCATGATGTCCCAAAGTGGTTTACGCATTTGACTTATGTGGGTGATTAATATTTTTTTAGATTTTACATAGTAATATAAAAAAATTGAGAAAAGGTTATAAAAATAAAAAAAATTGAGAAAATGTTACAAAAAATTGAGAAAAGGTTATAAAAAAATTGAAAAAGGTTATAAAAATAATAAAAAATGAGAAAATACAAAAAATAATAATAATATGCAAACCACAAAAAATAAAATAATATATATAAGTATGTAATAATAATAATAATAATATATAAATATATATATATATATTTTCCTCCTCTTTTCCTCTCTCTCTCCATATCCACATCTCTCCTAATCACCTTTTAATTAATCTCCCACTCAACCCACTAATCTTTCTTTCTTTCCATTATCCCCCACTTACTCTCCATCACCCTCCCAAATTCATCTCGTCACCCACTCATCCTCCACCTCACGGGGCCCCCACTCATACAACCCATCTCCTTTCTTATCTCCTCTCTCCACTCAGAGAACCGATCTCTCCCACTAAAATACATCACACCCCACTTATCCTCCACTATCATAACCCACTTAATCCATTAACAATCCACTAACCCCCCATCTTATCTCCATCCCACACACACAACTCCACTCATTCTTTCCACTCAACCCCACTCTTTCTCGATCCACACTAACCACCCTTTCACTCCCCCACTCACACCATCCCACTACGTATAACGCATCACCCCTCTCTTCTCTCCTTTCTTTAATCTCTCTTGTCTCTTTCTTCCAACGACAACAATCCACTAACCCTCTCCACTTACACACCCCCACCCCACTCTCTCTTATCTTCTACACACATCATACCCCACTCTCCTCTCCCACTCTCATCTCATACAACCCACGAACCACCCCTCTCTCCATCTTTAGATCCCTCTTTCTCTATCTCTCACATCTCACCTAATCTTCTCCACTCTTCCACACCATTCTCTACATCTCACGACACCCCTCTCTCCATCTAACCCCGTGCATGCGCCCACCGCGACCCCACTAACCATCTCGTCTCCCTCACCCTCCCTCTCTCTTTCACCCAGCCGCCCTCACAACGCCGTGGCCACCCTCACACCAACACCACTTTGCCACTGCACTAACCCATTCCTCCTCTCACCCATCACGTATTCATCCACCTCCTTCTCATCTCATCTCCCTACACACCGTACCATCACAACACACAGACCTCCCCCACGTCCTCTCTTCTCCACAGCCCACCGTCGACTTCCCCTTCCCCACTGCTATCCCACATGCATATCGCCCCTCCTCCATCTCTCCCTCTCTAACATCACACACGAAGGCTTCTACCCTCACCCTCTCTCTCATCCGACCGCCGCGACAGCACCCTCCTCCGCTGCATGTAGCCCCGACACCGCAACCTCCTCACGCTCACCCTCCGGCCTTCACCTCTGCGAGACCACGTTGCCGTCGCCCTCCGTCATGACTGTCTGTGACCACCGTCCTCCACTGCCACTCTTCCTCCGCCTCGCCACCGGCCGTCGCCTGCACCTACAACACCGCAGCCATCTCCTCCTGTGCCCAGCCGCCGTAGCCTCTCCACCTCCAAACCCGTCGCGACCAACCCACCCCGGCTAACCCACGTCCGCAACCGCCTCGTCACCTCCTAACCAACGCCACAGATCTCCACCGTTGCGCTCCCTCTCCCGGACCACGCCACGCTGCCGCTGCCGCCCGCGTTGTCCGCCAACTACCTCGCCGTCACCGTCGTCGTCGTCGTTCGCCTCACCGCTCCTCTCCGACCGCCACTGCGACAACCTTGCATGCACGTCCTTGCCGACATCAACCTCCCTCGGCCACTCTCGCCACCTTCCCACTGTCACTGCACAGCTATCCACGTCCACCTCCGGCCATCGTCCGTCGACGACAAACCTCCAACCAACACCCCCCACGCTGTCGTGATCTCCCCTCACCGCCGTAAACCACAGCCCCGTCACCCCACGTCCTCATCGCGGTTGCCGCTGCCGCCCTCGTCGTCGACTGCCTGCACCTCCGCTACCATCTCCCAGCCACCCACCGTCGACTGCCCCTCCAACCACGCTATGTCGCCACCGAGCCTCTCCACTACGTCCTCCAACTTCCCCTCTCTTCTCTCTCCCTCTCTTGCCGCGGTCTCTCCTCTCTTTCTCTCTCTCGTCCCGTCTCTCTCTCTGCTCTCTCGCTCCTCCCATCTCCCTCTCCCTGCCCACGCCGCGAGCATCAACCTTCACCACTGTCAACTTCTCCAACCGCATGCACACCCCCCTTCTTTCACTCCCACGATCTCTCTCTCGCCTCATGCTTGCCCTCTCTTTCTTCTTACTCCCTCACACCCCATCTCCCACTCTCTCCAACCCACGACAGCAGACCTCCGTCGGTCATCTCGCCGTCAACCCTCCGGCCCTCCATATCCACATCGCGACCACCCCGCCTCCTCATCTTTGCATGTGACCTCCGCAGCCGCTTCCCTCCTCCGCTCACACATCCACAGCCGTAGCCCCCACTCCGCCATCACCGTCGGACTGTCACCAGCCTGTTGGAGCAGCGGAAGTGAGATGGGCACAAAAGGTGAAGAAAGCAATAATTTTATTGAAGAAATAGTACAAGTACAAAAGATCTTGTACAATGTAGAAGGGGAGATGGAAGATGGAAAGGTTTGGTAAAAGACTTGGAAGGTTGATGGAATGGAGTGAGGCTCTTTGGCTCACTTCTACTTCTACTTGGATCTCTTCGATCTCTTCTGGATCTCTCTTGGATACCCACAAGGGTGCCTAGGTGGTGGTATTTATAGTCTCCATAAGAGGTATGAAGTTCTTTCTAGATACTTCTTATGCACTGCCATTCTAGAGAATTCTTCTCTCATCTTCTCTCTAGATAAGTGTTTCTAGAGTTCTCTCTTTTTAATGGCATTCTAGAACCTTCTATGCCTCCATCTTTCTTCCACAATATTTTGGAGTTTTCTTCGTGCTTCTAGAGAAGTCCAGCATATTCAAATTATTATTTTAACACCCCCTCTTAATTTGTAATGTGCATACTCCTTCTAAAGTGTATAAACTTATCGGTGGCCAAGGGCTTCGTGAAGATGTCGGCGACTTGCTCTTCTGTCTTTATAAACTTCAGAATGATTTCTTCTTTCTCGACCAAATCTCGGATATAGTGATGACGCAGCTCGATATGCTTCGTCCGTGCATGAAAGACTGGATTCTTTGTCATAGCGATGGCTGACATATTATCGCAAAGTATAGTAGTTGGTTCTTCTTGATTTTGTTGAAGTTGTGATAATATTCTCCTTAACCAGACCGCTTCGCATGCGGCACTTGTAGCAGATATATATTCGGCTTCTGCTGATGATAGAGCGATTGTTTGTTGCTTCTTAGATGACCATGAAATAGGCTTTGTTCCAAGATAAAATAAATATCCAGAAGTACTCTTTCGGTCATCTGTCGAGCCTGCCCAATCACTGTCTGTATAGCCAATAAGATGATTATTTTCTTCAGAGACATACTTGATGCCATAATTTGTAGTTCTTCGGAGATATCTCAAAATATGCTGGGCCGCTGCAAAGTGTAGTTTGTTCGGCTCATTCATAAAACGTGATACCACACTTACTGAATAAAGAATATCCGGCCTTGTATTTGTGAGATATAAAAGAGAACCAACTAAACTTCTATAGACTGAAGTATTAATCTTCTCTGCATCATCATGTATAGAGAGCTTTGTGTTTGTTACCATAGGTGTAGCCACGGTCTTGCAATTGGCCATATTGAATTTTTTTAACAAATTTTCACAATACTTTTCTTGGCTGAGAAATATTTCTCCTTTGATTTGCTTTACTTGAATGCCAAGAAAATAACTCAACATGCCGAGATCGGTCATTTCAAACTCTTTCATCATTTTCTTCTTGAAATCGTCTAGCATATCATGGCTAGTACCAAAATAGATTAGATCATCAACATATAGACAAAGGACTAGGAAGTCCATATCTTTCTTCTTTATATATAATGAGGGCTCACTCGGACATCTTAGAAAGTCATCTTGTTGAAAATATTGATCGATCTTATTGTTCCATGCTCGAGGGGCTTGTTTTAACCCATATAATGCCTTATGTAGGCGATAAACTTTATCTTCTTGTCCTTTGATTTGATAGCCTTGCGGTTGCTCCACATATATTTCTTCTTCAAGATTGCCATTTAGAAATGCAGATTTGACATCAAGCTGAAATACTGACAATTTCAATTGTGCTGCCAATGCTAAGACAACCCGTATAGTTTCCATCCTTGCAACTGGTGCGAATGTCTCATTGAAGTCAATACCAGGTTGTTGAGAATACCCTTTTGCTACGAGCCTTGCTTTATATTTATGAATGGAACCATCCTCATTATACTTAATCTTGTATATCCATTTTAAACCAATAACTTCTTTATCTTTCGACTGCTCAACTAGCTCCCATGTGTGATTTTTCTCAATCATATTCATTTCTTCATCCATGGCCCTTATCCATGTCTCATCTTTAACTGCCTCCTCATATCTTTGTGGTTCATAGCAGAAATAAGCAACATTACTTCTTCCATATATTTCTTTGAGAGAGCGTTCCTTTTGTCGTGGTGTGTTTGAGTCATTACTTGACTCGCCTTGCTCTCTTGGACTTTGTGGAGGAGAAGGAGCTACTAATTCTTTTTCTTCTATAATTTTTGGTACTTGTTTTTCTTCTTCTTCTTCCCATTTCCATGATGATGTTTCATCAAATATCACATCTCTAGAAATAACCAATTTATTTGTCTTAGGCTCAATCAATCTATATGCCTTTGATTCCTCACTATATCCAATGAATATATATTTTTCTCCTTTCTCATCAAATTTTTCTTCTCTAACTTGTGAAGGAATATGGCCATATGCAATGCATCCAAAGATTCTAAAATGACTTACCTTGGCCTTTCTCTTAAACCAGGTCTCATATGGTGTTTTGTTTGGAACTGCTTTTGTTGGAGACCTGTTTAAAATGTAAACTGCAGTATGTACAGCCTCAGCCCAAAAACTATTAGGAAGATTCATACCTTTTAGCATGCTCCGAGCCATCTCTACTATTGTCCTGTTCTTTCGCTCGGCTACTCCATTTTGCTGAGGTGTATATCTTGCTGTTAGCTCCTTCTTTATTCCTTCGTTCCTGCAATATTCTTGAAATTCTTTAGAAGTAAACTCTCCTCCACGATCTGTCCTTAAAATCTTGAGCTTTTTGCCACTTTGTTTCTCGACAAATACTTTAAATCGTAAGAACATTATAAATGTCTCTGATTTTTTCTTCAGAAAGTATATCCACATCATTCGGCTATAATCATCCACAAACAGTAGAAAATATCGTGAACCATTAAGTGAGGCAGTTTTTGTTGGACCACAAATGTCAGCTTGTACCAATTGTAATGGCTCTTTAGCTCTCCATGATGTTTTAGTGAAGGGTAATCTGTACATCTTTCCATAGATGCATTCTTCACAAATTTTATTTTCTTCTTCTTTAAAATATGGCAATTCAATGACCATTCTCTTCTTCTTTAGTAATATGAGGCTTCTATAATTCAAATGGCCAAATCTCTTATTCCATATGAGAGAGTTATCTTCTCCTTCAATTTTTATGGCCATATTTTCTAGTGGCATTTTTAGCGGAAAGACTTTGTTGGGAGCCATCTTGATTTTTGCCACTAACTTTTCACTTCTGTCTTCTATAATGATGCATTCATCTTTTCTGAAATTGGCTGAATAACCCTTTTGCATCAACTGTCCAACACTTAATAAATTTTGAGATAGGCCAGGAACATAAAGAACATCTGTGATAAACTTCGTCTTACCTCCCTTTATATGCACCGCTATCACTCCCTTGCCTTTTACTTTATGTAACTTGCCATCTCCAAGCTTCACTTGAGAATGTATCTCTTCATCCAATTTGACAAAGCTACTTTTATTTCCTGTCATATGATTGCTACAGCCACTATCCAAATACCATATATCGCTAGAATTTGAATGACTGGTAAAGCAAGAGTAAAATAGTTCATCCATCTCTGAATAATTAGCTTCATTTTTCTGCTGATAATAACAATCTCTTTGGGAGTGATTAGCGTTTTTACATTTGGTGCATTTAAATCTACAATCTTCCATAACATGTCCAAACTTTTTGCAAATTCGGCATTGGGAGGTAGACGTACCTTTTGGAAAAATTTTCTCATATCTTCTTCCTCTGTCCTGACCTTGTTTCATGAACTTCTTCTGCCTTGAATTACCTTTCCTGAACTGATGTTGTGAAGAATAACCTTCCATGTTCTCCATCTTTGACTCCTCTCTTTTATCAAATAATGATACCTTTGATTGAAATGCTTGCTCCATATTCTGATGAGAAAATCTATTCATTCTTTGCTCATGCGTCTCCAGAGAACCCATTAGTTCATGCATAGAAAATTTTGATAGATCTTTGGATTCTTCAATAGCAGCAACAATATGATCAAACTTGAATGGAAGACTTCTCAATACTTTCTCAACTATTTTCTTCTCTTCTATTTTATCCCTATAACTTCTAATTTGATTTATGATGCCGGAAACTCGAGTAAAAAATGCTTGAACAGTTTCATTTTCTTTCATCATAATATTATCAAACTCTCTCCATAATGATTGTAACTTGATGGAGATTACCTTCGATGACCCTTGAAATTCTTGCTTTAGAGGATCCCAAGCATCTTTCGAGGTTGCAGACGTCATAATACGGGGAAAGATAGATTTGCTTACCCCTTGTTGGATGAATAATAATACCTTCGCATCTTTCTTCTTATTTTCTTTGTACTCTTTTGCTTTGCCGACGTCCACGATGCGAGAGTTGCCCCGTCCTCTGGTACCTCGTATCCGCCTTCAACGAGCTCCCAGAGATCTTGAGAGATGAAAAGAGTCTTCATTTGGAGACTCCAAAAATCATAAATCTCTCCATCAAAAATGGGGATAAGATTTTGAGAATAGCTGAAAAGAGTTGTGCTAGGTGCCGCCATGATTGGAACTTGAGGGAATGGAGACTATGGCTCTGATACCAAATTTGTTGGAGCAGCGGAAGTGAGATGGGCACAAAAGGTGAAGAAAGCAATAATTTTATTGAAGAAATAGTACAAGTACAAAAGATCTTGTACAATGTAGAAGGGGAGATGGAAGATGGAAAGGCTTGGTAAAAGGCTTGGAAGGTTGATGGAATAGAGTGAGGCTCTTTGGCTCACTTCTCTTCTACTTCTACTTGGATCTCTTCGATCTCTCTTGGATCTCTCTTGGATACCCACAAGGGTGCCTAGGTGGTGGTATTTATAGTCTCCATATGAGGTATGATGTTCTTTCTAGATACTTCTTATGCACTGCCATTCTAGAGAATTCTTCTCTCATCTTCTCTCTAGATAAGTGTTTCTAGAGTTCTCTCTTTTTAATGGCATTCTAGAACCTTCTATGCCTCCATCTTTCTTCCACAATATTTTGGAGTTTTCTTCATGCTTCTAGAGAAGTCCAGCACATTCAAATTATTATTTTAACACAGCCGCACCCCGCTGCCGGCCACCGCACCCCCAGCCGCCGCCTACGCCGACAGCCTCCTCCGCAGCCGCTTCCCTCCACCGCGGCCACCTCGCCCCGAGCTACGTCCGCCGTCGGGCCCTCCGCTGCACCTCCCTCTGACTGCCATCTCGGCCGTCATCCGGCCACCGAGCCCTTCGCCGCGAGCCCCCCATCCCACCTCTCTCACACGCTCTCTGCGTCTCTCTCTCATCTCTCTCTCTCTGTTTCTCACTTTCTCTCTCTCGCGTTCTCTCTATCCCTCTCTCTTCCTCTCTCTTTCTCTCTCCCCCCACACCCGATCTCTCTCTCTCTCTCATTTGTATATTTTTTTTCTTAATCTCTCTCATCCCACCTCTCTTGATCTCTCACTCTTTCTCTTTTATTATTATTATTTTTATTCTCTTTCACCCTCTCATCTCTCTCCCTCTTTCTCTCTTTTCTTTCTCTCGACCTCTCTCTCTTCTCTCCCTCCACCGAACTCTCTCTCACGCTCTCTTTTCCATCTCTCCACACTCACATAAGGCACACACATGCACGTAGATTATCTATTATGTTAATATCTCTTCACCTCCTCACGTACGTATGTATATACTTTTATATATAAAGGGTGACACTGCGAGGATAATCCTTTGATTTAAAAATAAGAAAATACAAAAAAATAAAGAGAGAGAGGGCCAGTATATATTATAAGTATCTTCTCATTAAAAAATAATATATATATATAAACCGAGAAGAATGTATATTATACATATTATATATATATATATATATATATATATATATATGTGTGTGTGTAGGAATTCCTATATGTATTATATAAATGTGTGCGTGTTGTTCCGGATTCACATAATATATATATATATATATAACAGAATTGAGTTTTGTTTTATTATAATATATTTTATTTTATTTGATTTTAATTATTTATGTGAATCTGGTTCATTACATGTATATATATATATATATATATATATATATATATATATATATATATATATATATATATATATATATATATATATATTCATATGTATACCTATATTCATAAGTATATGTATATGTAAAATTGTATAAAAAGCTAGATATTTTCATATGTTTATATAGTTATCCAGTTCTTAAATCTATCCAATAAAGGAAAAGCTGTTTCGCCCCACCGTTCTCTACCGTCCCCAGGCCGTCCTCGCGTTGTTGGAGCATCTCTCGAAGCCCAACGGCTTCTTAATAAGCTCTCTCTCACCCTTGTTATCTTATAGCGTTTTTAGTCTGTTATTCATGTTATTAGTATTTTATCCCATGAATTGCTATTACACCTTTCTGACTTAGTTTTGTGTTTGTTCTTTTTGCAAGGGTAACCAGTTTGAAAAGTCATCTTCTTCGGCCTGTCAAAAGAAGAGGAAGATGGAGTCCACGTCATCCCTATCTGAGGTGAAGCGATCATTCAATTTGGGCCCCCCAGTCCCTAGAGATCACAGCATCGAACACGCGCTTCTTAGTAAATTTTTTTATTTTTTTTATATTTATAATACCCGCGGAGAGTCAAATCCCGCACGGGTTGGTTATTGTACTATAATTGGCCGCGGTGAGTCACTTCACCGTGACCGTTTACTTTCAGCACCCCCCCATCCCTTTTATATTTTGCTATATTGTTGTTAAAATCTCGTAAAGACCAATGTCCTACGGTGGTTTGCTTACTGTGATATTGTTGTTAATCTTGTAAGGAATGATATACCGTTCTAATTTTCGCGTCCTCGTCGCGTCTGTTTCTCCATTCGTGCCAACTTCTACCACGTAGAGTCCCAGGACCCGTGTCCGGTATATAGAAAGCTACTCCCGGACCGGTAGGCCACGCCTACTTGGAAGGAAGTTAGTTTACGTGAGAGGATCTTCGGATCCCAGCCTCTGCCCTGTACCGAAAGTTCGGTAGGTTTAGATTCTCTGTATTCCCCTAGAGTATTGCCTTTAGGTCGTACCGGTCCACCTATCTTTCCCATTTCACCCCACAAAGCGCGCGTTTTTAAAAAAAGAGAGAAACCGCTCTCTCAATCCCCCACGTGACACGCTCACATCTTTGGAGATCACGGTGGGACCTGCTTTTTACATTTTTTGTGGTTACCCAAATCTTCGGCACCCACGTGTGCCCCTCCTTTCGACACCCACGTGTGCCCCCCTCCACTCGGCACCCACGTGTGCCCCTCCTTTCGGCACCCTCGTGTGCCCCTCCTTTCGGCACCCACGTGTGCCCCTCCTTATTGCGCCCACGTATACTACGTCACCCCCCTCGTGCACCACGTGCTCTCTCCCATAGTCCCTTGTGATTCTTCAAGAGGTCTGCGTTGTCTCGAAAAGGAGAACGGTTATATCTTCCTCTGTCTGCTTACTGTTGTTATATCTCTGTTCTATTTGTGTGTTTATCTCTGTGTGTTACATATTTTTTGTTCAGTACTGCATTTCATGCATCTACCCCTTTATTTTATTTTTCTAAGGATTAACCTCTCTCGGTGAAGGAAAGACTCTCCGTCAGAAATTCCTCTCAATAGACTAGGATCTCCTACATTGGGACCTCCGTAAGTCCCCGACATCGAAGGATTCTCTCTTCGTTCACTGGGCTGGTTGTACCATTGAAGTTCCCCGAAGTTAGTTACCTATTCGTGGTGAGACGAGAGACCCTAGTTGACACGGCGGTGAACCAAATTGTAACTAGGGTCCTTCCTATTTTGTGTGAAATTCAGGTTTGTTAAAAAAAAGAAGAAGAAAACTTTCTTTTTCACAAAAGAAAAAAAAATTAAAAAGGAAAAATTAAAAAAAATGAACGTAAAGCATTCACTTGTGCGTTTATCTCTGCTATTTGTTTACTGGTGTATGCTATTATGTTCTTGAAACATGTGATGGATGGCTAAATACAATTACAATGCTTTCAAGGCCGATGCCTTTAGTTATGAGTCCCAAATGCATCACCCAGGTCACGACTCTTATGGAGTGTACAACCCGGACTGGGGCTACCAACGCGAGCCACAGGTCCATCCCATGGACGTTGGTCCATCTTATGAGTCCTCATATGGAGTGTAGGCCACTGCTAGAGGAGCTTCCCCCTCCACTAGCATTCCTTATGACTTGGAAGTCCTGGCTTCTCGCATCGACTCTCTCAGCTCTCAAATTGAAGCCCACCAGGCTGACATTGAGAGGAAATATATTCCTCCTCCTCCTCAAGTTAATCCCCTTCACGCTTTCATGAATAAGATTAATCAAATCGAGAAAGCTTGGAAGGAGGGAAGAGACGAGTATGGCATCTGGGATATGAGTGAGCAAGATGTTCTTCCAAGTCGTTCGATCAAGTGGACGTCGTGCATCTGCCACCCATTCATCACGCTAATTCATACGGCCCTCCGCCTCCACATCCACATCCATATATGCAAAATCCTCCATGTCAATATACACATCCTCCCCTCATCCATACGCCTCCACCATGGCATCCATTTAAATTTGATCATTATGAAGAATTAGAAATGGCACATGTTGAAATTTGTGAAGATTTTGAAGAACCACCCATTCCGAGTTTTCTTCGTTTCCCCCTTCCACCACCACCAGAAGATCCCCCTGTTCAGGATGAAGTCACTGTCCCTACCCCCGTCTATGAGACATCATGGTGTTATGATGATGGGTCCATGCTCCAGCAACCCACATCAATGCACCATGATTTAACTACTGTCCCTACCCCTGTCTATGAGACGTCATGGTGTTCTGATGATCGGTCCATGCTCCAGCAACCCACGTCAATGCACCATGATTTAACCACTGTCTCTACCCCTACCTATGAGACATCATGGTGTTATGATGGTAGGTCCATGCTCCAGCAACCCACGTCAATGCACCATGAATTAACCATTGTCCCTACCCCTGTCTATGAGACATCATGGTGTTATGATGATGGGTCCATGCTCCAGCAACCCACGTCAATGCACCATGAATTAACCACTATCCCTACCCCTACCTATGAGAAATCATGGTGTTACGATGATGGGTCCATGCTCCAGCAACCCACGTCAATGCACTATGAATCACCCCCTACCTTGAACCCTTCATGTACCACCAAAATCTAACGCTTCTTACATACCAAGCCTCCTACCGTTACCCCTCTAACTACACAAGTAACCTCCACACCATCAGCCCCCATTGAGCCTCCCATTAGCCCTTGTCCCCAACCAAGTAACCCTCCATCGTCGCCACTTAAGGCCTCCATCATCCCTATAACCCCGAACCCAACCACTTCTATTCCTCCACTGGACTCCTTACCCAAACCCATGATTAATCCTGAGCAGGGCCAATCTATTTTTACACCCGAGCCAACCTCGTCTGCTTCCGAGCAAGGGGAGAAGCTCGCCGTGTTTCAACCTCCACCTACCTTTCCTACAACCCCTTCCATTAAACCTCCATTACCCGCTGAGTCTGTTGCCTCTGACTCACTTCCTTCCACCACCTCTCAGAGTGGGTGTCTTTCTAAAAATACATGTGCCAAAGATGATGTTCAAGAATCAAACAAGATAAATTTGGTCATGGCGATCCCATTCAAAATCCAAGATTTCATCTGCCGAATGCCGATTCGGGTTCTTGCATGTGCCGGGCACCTTTGAGAAGCCTGAATCTCCATCTCCACCAATGTTCATCAAGAAGGACTCTCAGGAATTGGTGCCGAGCTAATCAGGGGACAAAACAATTGCGGTCACGTTACTCATTGGCCAACATTCTTTCATGGCTCTCATTACCCCTTGTTCGGTCGTAGTTCAAAATGGCTAATCAAAAGAAGGGGTTCTCCTCCAGCATAGTGATGACACATTCCACTGCAGAAGAGATGATGAACTCTATGCTCAAGAGCGGGTCAGGGCAGTCCTTATTGGAAGCTTTTGACATCTTATCCACTCCTTACCAACTTCCATGCAAGGGACGAACGCCTATGTTACCCAGCATATTCACGTGTGATATTCCAACGGCCTTGAGCAGTGCGCCAAACATGAAGCTCCTTATGTCAAAGATCAAACTGCCAATGATAGATACCATTCATTTATCAAGGGAGTTATTTCCAAAGGAGCCATTCCATGTCAAGATCCTTGATTTACAAGCGGAACTCTCAAACTTTTGCTATGATCATTTGCCAAGAGAGTTACCGTTCATTTTGATATGTCCAAAGGATCTTATTAAAAGTCCGTCAAATGAAAGCCCGTGGGCCCTGACCGTACCGATTGAACCAATTGGTCAGAGAAGAACGAAACCGTATGTTTGGGCACATCATTGGGAGTGGCCTACGAAGCGAAGAGGCCAAGAAGCTATATTGAAGGTTGAAAGGCCGCGCTGTAAGAGAGTATCCACCAAGAAGAAGGGAAGGCATAGCTTAAGGGCAAGAAATCCCATATTGAGGGGCCATCCTGTAACCCATCCACTTCATATCCCATTCCATCACTGCTCGTGCTGTTATTCAGCTTCTTTTTATGGGCAATCTATTGGCTGAGGGGACGCTTTCCATCATCTAAATCTATGCAATCAAGCTCCTCCTCTTCTTTAGGGTCCGTGGACCCTCATATTCCTCCTCGTCCGGAACCTCCGGACCTCTCTCTCCTTAGTTCTTTGTCTTCATCCATCCCCCATTCATCCCGTCCGGAGCCTTCAGACCCCTCTCTATTTAAATTCATCTCTCATCCCCATCCCCCTCCGGAACCTCTGAATTTCTCACATCATTCTCCATCTCTCCCTTTAGGGCATCGCTCTTCGTCCCTTCATATCCGTCTGGAACCTCCGGACCTTCCCTTCTTCCGATTTATCCTTTTGTTCTTCCAGGGCATCACATCTTTTGTTCTTTTCTTCCCTTTGAATTACCTTTTCCCTTACCTTTTCCCAGGGCATCGCATCCCTCATCATCATGTTCCTCCTCCGGAACCTCTGGATTCTTTCCCCCATGATACTGCTCCTTCACTTCTGGACCCTCCGGATCCACCTCTCTCGATTCATCAATTTCTAATTTCTCCCGATCCCGATCTCGGGTCTGACCCGTTCTTACCACATCAACTACCTCGGGCATATGCCCATTTTCACACTGCTTTCGAGGCTTTAGTCCTCACCTGTTCCTTTGATTCCTTTCTCATCCTGTAAATCCTTCTAGGCATCTTTTACCTAATTCTGGTTTTGTCTCCACTCCTTTAAAATAAACCACCCTAGTTAGAGGATTGATGTACAAGAGAAGCCTTACTGGTGTTCTTCTAAGATGTCTTGATGACGATGAGGCCTGGAAGTGTGTAGAGGAAGCACACTTAGGTGTGTGCGGTGGCCATGTGAATAGTCAAATGCTTGCTAATAAGATCATTCGGCAAGGCTTTTACTGGCCCACCATGGAAGAAGATTGTACTGTCTATGTCCACAGGTGTGTCAAGTGTCAACTTCACGTCAATAAGATTCATTCCCCATTTTCCTCTCTCCATCCAGTATCTTCCCCATGGCCTTTCTCCATGTGGGCATCCGACATCATTAGTCCTCTCGGTGATCCTAACTCCCTCATTAAGCAAAAATCCTTCATCCTCACTGCAAGGGAGTACTTCACCAAATGGGCCGAAACTGAAGCTTACGCAGAAATCAAGGCATCAACAGTCTGAAAGTTCATCATGAAGAACATCATCGCCATGTTCGACATTCCAAGCATGATCATCACCGACAACGGGTCATAATTCATTTCTCAAGACCTTCAGGACCTCTGCAAAAGGTATAAAATTTCATTGCATCATTCATCACCATATTATCCACAAGGCAATGGCCAAGCAGAGGCCAAGAATAAAACACTAATCAAAATCATAAAGAAAACCTGTGAGTCTAGCAAGTTCTCGGATTGGCCAGAGAAGCTCATTGAGGCTCTATGGGCCTATCGCACTTCAATCTGTACCCCCACTGGGTAAACTCCGTTCGCCCTTAATTACGGGATGGAGGCGGTAGTTCCATACGAGATCTTGGTCCCCTCTCTCAGGGTACAATTGGATAAAGAACTTCCCCTCGATGAACGTCGTGATTCTCTCCTTGCCCAGTTGGAACTCTTAGACGAGAAGCACCTGGCCGCAGTCGAGCATGCTCGTGTATATCAAAATAGACTCACACGTTTTTATCAAAAGAAGGTTATTGAGAGAAAATTCAAAGTTGGTGAAATGGTAGTGAAAAGAATTTGTGTGAAACCTGGCGGTCCACGTTCTAAACTCCAACCCAATTGGGAAGGACCGTACGTGATTCAGGCTGTGCATCCTGGCAACGCCTATAGGCTAGTCAATGCTGAGGGAATCGAGTTATCCCACCCTTGGAATCGGCTTTATGTTAAGAAGTACTACCCTTAGATAGGTGTCCATAGTGTCAAAAATAAAAAAAATGATAAAAATGAAAAGAAAAACAAAAAAAATAGTAAAAATAATGAAAACAACAAAAATATGTATATAAAACAACAACAACCAAAAGAGAAACAAAAGAGAAAAAAGAAAAGAAGAAAAAAATAGAAAATTCAAAATGCCGATGCTTGGGGTCACCATGGAGTTAAGTCACTGCATCCATCCTCCATGTTAGTATAGGGCCCATTAAGACTTGGTAGGTCTTGAGTCTTGGTCTGCCAGAACCGTGGAGATCCCTGTCCGGCCACGTCGGCCTATGCCTACTCAGAGGAAGCTAACATGTACACTTATGTGTTTGATCCAAAAATCGGTAGCATCACCTACGGTGGGGCCTCACCTAGAAGGTCTCCACAAGCTGTAATCTTTATTCTCATTCTCTTCGACCAAATGAGACAGCCGACGCCCTTAAAACGCTAAGAATAAGAAACAGAAACTTAAACCCCCTTAAGGCAAGAGTAGGATCCATTCTCTCGAGCATCGGTCAGAGCACGAGAAGAGGGCAGTGTCCCCGCAGGCATCTAAGAGGGATCCCGCAATGTCAAATGACTATATTTCTCTCGGAAAGAAGAACAATAAAATTAAAGTCAAAAGAAAAGCCTGGTCGTAACCGTGTCTGATTCAATAAATGAAACCCCTCTAAGCAGAAGCCAAAACCCACGAAAGGGGTCATGGAATGTAAATGCTCGAGATTTGGTCCGAAGTTGCCCGAAAGGGGTAAGTTGAGTCGGTCCCTATTGGCTCGCCGGGTTAACGGTTTTGCCAGTCTTCTCAGGAGGTTTGTCCCCTACACTCTTCCTTCTTGCCCTGAAGATGAAAGCTAAATGGAGTTTTAGAAGGGTGAAACCCGCCAAGGCTTGCAACCTTGTTTTAACACACACATACGGTTGTTTACTTTGAAAAGTAAAAGCCATTGCTGCGAAGGAGTCTCTATGTTTCTGGCCGGTCAAGACCCTTGTCTACCAACTTGATGTCTTCTTATCTAACTTTGGGCTTAGGCTAATGCAAGCGCGTCACCTACGGGTGTAACGGCGTCTGATTCCGGGTCAGTGTCGTGCGGTCGGCCGTTAGGGTTCCAGGGTGTTCCATTATATACCACCTTGAGTTGTGAGGAAATAGACCCGGGTCGGGCAAATCATTTATCTCGAACACTTTTTGGGTGAATCCCTGTGGTCGGAAGCGACTGGGAGCCTAAACATGGCATGACGGCATTGTCATCAGGATAAGTCTTAGCTGGCGGGATTATCATTCGAGGGGTCTAGAGGCCCAAATCAACCTAGATATATGCTTAGGATACCTGGGAGGTTAGTAAGAAACCTCTGTTCTCATGTAGATTAGGTGCCATATGGGTGCTTACCAGGCGTTAGCAACAAAAAAATGATAATAATAAAAACAAAAAAAGGAAAAAAGAGAAAAATGTAGATATATGCAAAACAAAAAAATTAGAATAATAACAAAAACAACAACAAAATGCAAGAAAAATAAAAATAAAAAATTGTATTTCGCATGATCGCATTTGTATGATCGCATTCCACTTTTAAATTTCGTTTGCATCTGTGTGCTTGTGTGCCGCATTCATCATCATATCTTTACCTTGCCTTTATTAATAAAGGCTTGGCCCCTTGACCCATTATCAAGGACAGTCGAAATGACCATCTTCTTATTGAGCAAGGAGCCAAGTCAGAGTAGAAACTCTAACTTGTTTGTTTCAGTGATGTGTGCAGGGATTCGAGATAGCAAGAATCAGATAAAAACAAAAAAAACCAAACTTTTTATTCCATTCTAAAACAAGAAATTGTACATTAAGTTCCACCTTCTCTCTCTACATTACTCGTCCCCCCGCTCTCCGGGCAAGACGCTCTTGAGGGTGCTATCCAACTATGAAAAGCGGTATTCCTACCACTCTGTGCTCCTCTTCCTATCTCCACACCCCGGCGTTGATCTGCGGGGACAGTAAAGAAGCTACTAACACGAAAGCCACGCTCTCATGCTCTTCGGTAGCGTTCCTCACCATCTCTTAGCCATTGTTCAGCAAGACCAAGGCTGGTTCGGAGCTCAAATAACTGGGCCTCCATGGCCCTCCACTTCTCCCTTTCAGCAAACCTATCGGCTCTCTCTCTTTCTCTGTCCCTTTCTTTCTCTACCCGTTCTCTCTCTCGATCTTCCCTCTCCAACTGAAGGGTGATTCTCAGTTCCACGGCGTCCCTAGAAGAGTCATCATCTGGACGACGCTGCAGTTCCTCCTCCAGCTCCTATTTCTAGCCTCTCTCTGTGTAGCATGGGCAAGTGCTTCTTGCGTCTCTTTTGCCTGCCAGATATACCGTCTCAAATATATGGCAAGGCATGAACAAGGAGAATTCAACAGTGAAACCCTTACTTGTATAGAGAGCATTCCTTCTGCCTCTTCGGCATGTTGCGTCGCACGAGCAAGTTGCTCGTGAAGTAAATCCAACTCCGAGGTAGGGATCCATAAGCTTGAAGAGACACCATCTGCTCCCATCGCTGATGAGGCTACGTCGATCTGGGCGCGCTATAACAACATGAGGTGACAATTAATGGCTGAGCACCATGAATCTAGGGTCATAATTAGGAGTGTGCATTGTATATACACTTACCGAGGCACTCAAGGCTCCACGGGTGTCACCCAACTATTGCTCTGTCTCTGCCAAGCGAGCTCGCAAGTTCGCTATCATGGTATCACGGGCATCCTGCAGCCATGTTATAGGAGTAAGCATTTTCACAAAAAAATAACAAAAAACAAGGAAAAGAAGAAAAAAGAAAAAAAGGGAGACCTACCTCCACAAGTCTCCCGGGTTGGAGTCGCTCTGCATACATTATTCTATATAGACGCAGATAGTACTCACTATCCTGTGCATACGATTCCATGATCGTGCCACCCCGTTGCCAGTCTTCATACTATTTAGGGAACCGGACACGTCAATCAATGCAGGTTGCCGGTCCCCATGTCTTTCTCCCGACGCGAGGTGGTGCAATCGTTTCCACCCATTCCTGGACAAGCCCTAGGGTCCTCATAACTAATCGTAGCCGAACCGGCTCGATTTCATTCAGGCAATGGATCCAAAGGTCCCGTCCGAACCGAGCGCGGCTTATCAAAACCCACGGTTGGTCGACATCGACCATACCTGAGTAGGGCCTCCAGTTCACCTAGGTTAAGTTGTACATATTCGTTTAGCTGGTCGAAGCAAAATCAAAAAAATGATGAAAAATAGAAAAGGAAAAGAATCCTACCATCGCTGCAGGGAACTCATGTAGCTCACGTTTTAACACCATCAGTTGGTTGGATAGAGGTGTTGTACTCATAATGGGTTGCCACCGTCTAGCTAACGGCACCGTCATTGGTCGCCAATGCCGAGCTCTCCCCATCGGGAGGTAATAATAGCTCCATAGCTGCATCATCATATACCATCAGTGTCTTAAGTGGACTATTGCAAAAAAAAGAAAGGAAACAAAATAAAAACAAAATAAAAACAAAAGCAAATACCTGGATGAATGGTATGAAACAACTTACAGTCACCTCCCGGTCTGCCTCTTGGGACAGACCTGTAAATAGATGCGCCAGCACGGTAGCTCCCCAGGCATACTGCCCTACTCTCTCGAGGTATACTAGCAGCTCCAGGAAGCGGTAGTGGATGCCGTCTCCCTTTGAGCTCAGTAGCAATCTTCCCAGTAAAAAGAGGAGGAATCTCCTCAAATCCATGTTGGACCTCTCCCAATTGTCGACATCTACGCAGTACACAGCACGGCACCCTCTTTCTATCCTTTCCATGAATTCTTCCAAGGACTCGTCATTCTGTGGAAAGCCCTAATGCCTCCATGATGGACGCCCTGGCTACTGACCTGTTCTTCTGACCATCTAGGTCTAACCCCAGTAGCTTCTGGGCACCTTCTCAGTAATCCGCGTAGGTGACACCAGTCACTGCCTCTCCATCCACTCTGAGGCTCGTGATTCGGATCACATCTTCCAGGCTGGGCATCATGTGCCCCCAGGGCATCAAGAATGCCCGACTCACTGGGTCCCATCTTTCGCGCAATGCTTAGATGAGGACGAGGTCGAGCTTGATTGGCTCGATCTGCAGAAAGGCCCCAAACCCCATCACGTCTAGCCTGGCCTTCTGGAAGTTCGGAAGACCTCGATATGCGGCAACCACTAGCTCCCAGGAAATGTGCGATCGCATCATGCTCTGCACATACACAAGAAGTAAGAAAGGGGAGCTTTGCCAAGAATGAAAAAGGAAGAAAGGAAGAAAGAAGGGACGAGAAGGTTCATCTTACGAGTTTGATTGGGTCCTCTCACTGAGTTGCCCTTCGACTTCTGAAAGTCTACTGGAACTGCTGCCGGATCTGCTCCTCTTCGAGGAGCGGGAAGACTCACCTTCTGTCCTGAAGCTAGATTCACACTCCATCCTAAAAATTAAGCAACTCTCACTACCTCCCACTTCTTATAAACTTTCACTCTTCAAATCAGTTCTTACGACTCTGGTGTTCCCAAGTCGAGTGAAAGGGGAGGTATTTATAGGATTGGAAGGGAGACGATCTGGATCTATCACTATTACCTCTAGCAGTGGCCCTTGTAACGAGGCACCCTCCTTTCACCTTCGTGCGTCACTTCGCCATGTGGAGTGATTGATTCAGAGGCGTGATTTGTTGACTCGCCACCCCTATACGGCCTAAAGATTCCCTGTGTCCATTGTCCCTTTGCGACTATCTTTAGCGCAAAGAAGAAAATGGGGGACATTCACGTTGGAAAAGAGGACCAGGGGGCTGATGTTGTCGAAATTGGTGATAGCTTCCTTTGAAAACAATGTCCACGGTACCCTCGTCGGCCATTTTGCCATGTGGAATGAATAGGTCGGATGCATGATTTGTTGACTCGCCGCCCCTATACGGCCTAAAGATTCCCCGTGTCCATTGTCCCTTTGCGACTACTTTTAGCGCAAAGAAGAAAATGGGGGACATTCACGTGGAAAAGAGGACCAGGGGCCGACGTTGTTGAAATCGGTGCTAGATTCTCTTTGAAAATCATGGCCACATTGAGCCACGACTCCAGGTTTTAAGGAGAAATCGCGTCGAGCATGTCATGTGGGAACCCATGTGGTAGAGAAGAGGCGTAGAGCAGAAGGAACTCATCAAGGGCAAACCAGTCGTGTTTAAATCAAGCCATTCCACTCACACATCTATATAAGGGTTTGTGCCCGCCATCAAGAGTGAGTGGGTGTACAAGCAACTCACTAACCCTCGTCACCCTCCAGGTTGCCTCTTCTCTCTTTCAAGACGCAAGTCTTTGAGAGGCCTCCTGGAGCTCCATGGTGCAGCAATTCCCTTGTCGTGCCATACGTGCCCACTGTCTATGGCAGTGCTCCTCGCCGTCCTCCAGCCTCTCTCGCGACCCCAATGGCGGCGAAGCTCTTGAATCCGAGGCCGCTGGCTGAGCTCCCCTCTGCTCCACTGGAGAATACTACACCAGATCCAGGATCCCCTCCACCGTAAGCTCCAACTCTCCTCTGATTTGTAGTGACTCTGAGCAGGTCACGTGTCTGGCTGCTCCTTCTCTCGGAGCTCCGTCATCTGGATTTCTCGTGCCCTCCTCTTGTTCTAACCACAATGTTGTTCTATCCTTGCCTTTCTCTCCATCTCTCTCCTCGCCACTTGGAGAGGAACCCTCAGTTCCAGGACATCTCAGGGCAACTCTTCATGCTGTAGTTGCTCTGATACTCCAGATCTTGTCCGACGACGGTCAGCTGCCATCTAGCGTCCGCTATTGCAGACGCCTATGTAAAATAAAAACATAAAAAAAGAGAAGAAACAAAAAAATAATAAACAAAGAAGAAGAAAAAATAAGAAAAAGAAAAGGGGGAGAGGAGATTCAAAGCATGTGCAATGGCATTAAGGCATTCTCTTTATTTCAAAATGAGGTACATTAGGGTTTGGGCATCTCAGGCCTCAATTTTCCTAGCTCAATTACATAAGCTTTCCACAGTTCCTCGTCCTCGTTCACAGACACCATTGCCTTCAGTGGAATACTTGCTTTCGACCATGCTTTGATCGCCTTCACATTCCTTGCATCATCCTCCGTCCCCAGCTTCCTTTCCTTAATCAAAGGAAGGTCGGATAGCATTGGGAAAGAATGAGGGAGGCCGATTTGAGTATGACACCGATGGTTATTGTAGAGGACAAACTCAGTCGCGCCAACAAGCTGGAGCTCAGTGTCAGGGGAAGACCTTGTGAGGAGTTCATGTGCGAGCAAACATGTTGGCGCACAAGTGAACATGTTCTGCATCATGGTGTTGAAGTGATCCCACCAGTTTTCGCGTTTCTTCAACCAGGGAACGCGATTTACCACATTACCACCAAAGCCTAACACATCGACTATGTGGTAAAGCGGGATTTGTTTCGAGGTAGTTGCCATCCCCTCACGGTGGTCAAACTTGAAATGCAAGTCAATCCAGCAATTTAGAAGGAGTATGCAACCGAAAGGAGGCTTACCTATGCTGGAAGCTGTGAGACCATTGTAAAGGTAAGCCAGGACGGCGGGCCCCACTCTTTTGCCCTCCCAAATTCCACAAATGGCGCTCAGCTGGTCCTCCTCCACTATGTTGTCAGTGTAAGGAAAGAGGAGAGCACCTGCCAAGCAGATTGTGAACCCCTTCATCGGTTCCTCCAGGTGATCATCACTTGGCGACTTTTCCAGGGCACTTAAAGTCTATTCCGCAAGCTTTTGTAAGTTGATACCCTTTTGGGTTTGGACTGCCTTGATAGCTTTGGATGGCATAAAACTTCCAAGGACTTCCTCAGAAGTTACCTTCTTCAGCATGGGCAAGATCTTTATCATGCCGTCTTTCTTGAATCTTTTCAAACAAAGTAGAAGTTACACCTCTTTAAGAAGGACCGTCGCTTCAAAAGTGGGGAAAATGAAGGAGTGAATTTGAGGGTGCCAAACCTCTACTAGTGCACCCAGGGCCGTCCAATCCATATGGATCTGATTGTAATACTTGGCATGAACCACCAGCCCTTGGAGATGCCATTTTGAAATAACAGCCCTTATGCCAATGGATATGTTGGAGGTGAGCTTCGACAGCCAGGGCAACTTTGAAAACTTTCTCGGACCTAGAAAGAGGGGGTACGGCTGGAAAGAGAAAAGGAAAAACTGAAAAAGGGTAGAAGAAAGGTTGTGCAGAAATATGAAAAGAGAGGCCAACTCACCATTCAAGAGTGAATTTTCTCGCTAAGATGCCCTTCAAGGTCCGTGAGCCACTTGCACTCGTTGCTGGGCTTGCTCTTCTTCGCGGGACAGGAAAACTCGCCTTCCATATTGGAATTTCGAGATTCTTCTCTCTCCCTTCTCTCTCCCTTCTCTTTCCCTTCTCTCTCCCTCCTCTCTCCCTTCAACCTTCTCAACACTTCCTTCAATGCTTCTTTCTGAAGGCCTATGGTCACATTTATAGGAAGGAAATGGATTAATGTGATGATTAGTGTGTAATTATGCTCTATGGTGGTAATTATAGAGTGGGACACCCCTGTCCCACCGTGTTAATTATGGTGTTAATTATGGAGTGGGGCACCCCTATCCCACCTTGTCCCATTTGGTGCCCTCATTATTTAGTCATCATGGTCTCATCTCATTATGTACATTACATTTTATGATATCTACGTTATTAGAGTCGGTCAAGGACCGTGTGCCTTGGATAAATTTGGAGTTTGAGTTCCCCTCTAACAAAATCAGTGATAACTCCAAAAGAGTACAAGTCGCACGGATAGGCCGTTAAGTTGTGATGGTATGGGGACGACGGTTCCATTCAGTGTGTCGGTACATGGATAAACGGGCCCCGGCTCAATATCGGCTCATGCAATCGGTGTCCTGACCCACTCTTCACAGCCTAGCAATATTATCCTTGGCTATTTTCTATTTTCATTTGTTTTTTCCTTTCAACCCAGCATCCATTCATGTAGGACTTTGATCTTAGAGAGGGAGATTTCTGCAGCCCAGACAAAGAGCAGCCGAACTAGGCCCATCAGGACCAAACAAGGCCACGCTCGCCCGAGTGATAGCCCACAGGGCCCACTCCGGACTAAAAGCCCAATAAAAGATCGCTCGGGGACCCAACCTTCCTAGGCGGCCCTCAGGCTCGGAAGGCCCGAGCGACGGTCAGGTCGTCAAAATGATCTACGCCCGATCTATCCTCAGCCAGGATATGGGGAGGCGCACACGATCGTTCCGACCCATCTCCGTCCGAGCTAGGCCCATCGCTCGGATACGGCTGGCCCCCCCTTAAGCTCGAAACGGTCAACCGTCGAATGCTTATCCATGCAGCCGTTAAGAGTCCTCTGTGAGGAAGAATTCATAAGAGTGAGGGACTCCAGCTCCCCAAGGTGATAACGCTCCCACGATGAGACAATAAAAGTTCACGTTGAGGACGTAACTCCTACCTGAAACCCCTCGACTTATAGGACTCCAGAAGGCGGCATACTATTTAAAAAACCAGGGATACCCTTCGGCGAAAGGTAAGGGTAACCACACGCTCAAAACTCCTGAGCAGGAACCACTTCACCCTTCTAGTGGAGAGGGATCTCGCGCAGAAGCTACTTCCTCCCTATATTGCTCCCACCATAGCTTTACTGACTTAAGCATCGGAGGGTTTTTCCCCAGGGACTCATCCCTGGGCCCCCTGATCCGTTTCCCTTTCTTGCCGTTCACAATCTAGTGATCTTCTGCCCGCTCAGGATCCGCGCGAGAACGCCTTTTCAGATCTCATTATGAAAATCATTCACTTAAGTCAATTGTGCAAGCCCCTATGTTTAAACACTCTTAAATATGAGATATTCCATTCTAGGCTGAGTACTCTGTTTCGTCAAAGTTACTTTGAGTCGTTTCTCTGAAAAGACATTTGTTTGGATCTGTTTCCAACTCCGTTCTTGTTTATTCCTCTTGGACCAACCTTGACTGTAGCACTTCCACAATGGCTGATAACCGCTCCCCAATGGTGAAACCTGCAGGTTTATGACCCAGGTACTCCCGCACAGTGAAGTTGGTCCCTTTTTCTATTTGTTTTTGCCCCAGTGCACGCTATGTCCTTCCTTGTTTGTTTACCATCCAAACAATTGTTGATTTCGGAGAACCTTCTTAAAGGTTACTTCGGTGAAACTCTGGAAAGATTCAAACCGTGAAATGTTAAAAGCGTGTCTCATTACACCTTGGCATCCACTTTTCAGTCCGCTCCACTCCATTTCATTACACTTCATTTCACTCCACTACATGTCTCTCTCCTACAAAGTGGACGCCAAGGCGGGGCAGCTGTAGACACGTCAGTTTTGACTTTCACGCGGGTAAATCTCACGTTACACCATGATGCCCCAAAGTGGTTTACGCATTTGACTTATGTGGGTGATTAATATATTTTTTAGATTTTACATAAAAATATAAAAAAATTGAGAAAAGGTTATAAAAAATACAAAAAAATTTGAGAAAATGTTACAAAAAATTTGAGAAAAGGTTATAAAAAAATTGAAAAAAGGTTATAAAAATAATACAAAAATGAGAAAATACAAAAAAATAATATGCAAACCACAAAAAAATAAAATAATATATATAAGTATGTAATAATAATAATAATAATAATAATATATAAAAATTTATATATATTTCCTCCTTCTCTTTTCCTCTCTCTCTTCATATCCACATCTCTCCTAATCACCTTTAAATTAATCTCCCACTCAACCCACTAATCTCTCTTTCTTTCCATTATCCCCCACTTATTCTCCATCACCCTCCCAAATTCACCTCGTCGCCCACTCATCCTCCACCTCTCTCCCCACTCAAACAACCCATCTCCTTTCTTATCTCCTCTCTCCACTCAGAGAACCGATCTCTCCCACTAAAATACATCACACCCCACTTATCCTTCACTATCATAACCCACTTAATCCATTAACAATCCACTAACCCCCCATCTTATCTCCATCCCACACACACAACTCCACTCATTCTTTCCACTCAACCCCATTCTTTCTCGATCCACACTAACCACCCTTTCACTCCCCCACTCACACCCTCCCACTACGTACAACACATTACCCCTCTCTTCTCTCCTTTCTTTAATCTCTCTTGTCTCTTTCTTCCAACCACAACAATCCACTAACCCTCCTATTCTCTCCACTTACACACCCCCACCCCCACTCTCTCTTATCTTCTACACACATCATACCCCACTCTCCTCTCCCACACTTATCTCATACAACTCACGAACCACCCCTCTCTCCATCTTTAGATCCCTCTCTCTCTATCCCTCACATCTCACCTAATCTTCTCCACTCTTCCACACCCTTCTCTCCATCTCACGACACCCCTCTCTCCATCTAACCCTGTGCATGCATCCACCAGGACCCCACTGACCATCTCGTCTCCCTCACCCTCCCATTCTCTTTCACCCAGCTGCCCTCACAACGCCGTGGACACCCTCACGCCAACACCACTTTGCCACCGCACTAACCCATTCCTCTTCTCACCCATCACGTATTCATCCACCTCCTTCTCATCTCATCTCCCTACACACCGTGCCATCACAACACACATACCTCCCCCACGTCCTCTCTTCTCTACAGCCCACCATCGATTTCCCCCTCCCCACTGCTATCCCACATGCATATCGCCCCTCCTCCATCTCTCTCTCTCTAACATCACACACGAAGGCTTCTACCCTCACCCTCTCTCTCATCTGACCGCCGCGACAGCACCCTCCTTCGCTGCATGTAGCCCCGACACCGCAACCTCCTCACGCTCACCCTCCGGCCTTCACCTCTGTGAGACCATGTTGCCGTCGCCCTCCGTCGTGACTGTCCGTGACCACCGTCTTCCACGGCCACTCTTCCTCCGCCTCGCCACCGGCTGTCACCTGCACCTACAACACCGTAGTCATCTCCTCCTGTGCCCAGCCGCCGTAGCCTCTCCACCTCCAAACCCATCGCGACCAACCCACCCCGGCTAACCCGCATTCGCAGCCGCCTCGTCACCTCCTAACCAACGCCACATATCTCCACCGTTGCGCTCCCTCTCCCGGACCACGCCACGCTGCCGCTGCCGCCCGCGTTGTCCGCCGAATACCTCGCCGTCGTCGTCGTCGTTCGCCTCACCGCTCCTCTCCAGCCGCCACTGCGACAACCTTGCATGCACGTCCTTGCCGACATCAACCACCCTCGGCCACTCTCGCCACCTTCCCACCATCACTGCACAGCTATCCACGTCCACCTCCGGCCACCGTCCGTCGACGGCAGACCTCCAACCAACACCCCCCACACTGCCGTGAGCTCCCCTCACTGCCGTAAACCACAGCCCCGTCACCCCACATCCTCATCGCGGCTGCCGCTGCCGCCCTCGTCGTCGACTTCCTGCACCTCCGCTAGCATCTCCTAGCCACCCACCATCGACTGCCGCTCCAACCACGCTACGTCTCCACCGAGCCTCTCCACTGCATCCTCCCACTTCCCCTCTCTTCTCTCTCCCTCTCCTGCCGCGGTCTCTCCTATCTTTCTCTCTCTCGCCCCGTCTCTCTCTCTGCGCTCTCGCTCCTCCCGTCTCCCTCTCCCTGCCCACGCCGTGAGCATCCACCTTCACCACTGTCAACTTCTCCAACCGCATGCACACCCCCCCTTCTTTCACTCCCACGATCTCTCTCTCGCCTCACGCTTGTCCTCGCTTTCTTCTTACTCCCTCACACCCCATCTCCCACTCTCTCCAACCCACGTCAGCAGACCTCCGCCAGTCATCTCGCCGTCAACCTTCCGGCCCTCCATATCCACGTCGCGACCACCCCGCCTCCTCATCTTTGCATGTGACCTCCGCAGCCACTTCCCTCCTCCGCTCACACCTCCACAGCCGCAGCCCCCACTCTGCCATCGCCGTCGGACTGCCACCAGTCGCACCCCACCGCCGGCCACCGCACCCCCAGCCGCCGGTGCCACCTACGCCGGCAGCCTCCTCTGCAGCTCCTTCCCTCCACTGCGGCCACCTCGCCGCGAGCTACGTCCGCCGCCGAGCCCTCCGCTGCACCTCCGTCTGACCGCCGTCGCGGCCGTCGTCCGGCTACCGAGCCCTTCGCCGCGAGCCCCCCATCCCGCCTCTCTCTTCCTCTCGATTTCTCTCACATGCTCTCTGCGTCTCTCTCTCCTCTCTCTCATCTCTCTCTCTTTGTTTCTCACTTTCTCTCTCTCGCGTTCTCTCTATCCCTCTCTCTTCCTCTCTCCCCCACACCCGATCTCTCTCCCTCATTTGTATATTTTTTCTTAATCTCTCTCATCCCACCTCTCTCGATCTCTCATCTCTCTTTCTGTTTCTCACTTTCTCTCTCTCGCGTTCTCTCTATCCCTCTCTCTTTCTCTCTCCCCCCACACCCGATCTCTCTCTCTCTCTCTCTCTCATTTGTATATTTTTTTTCTTAATCTCTCTCATGCCACCTCTCTCGATCTCTCACTCTTTCTCTTTTATTATTATTATTATTATTCTCTTTCACCCTCTCATCTCTCTCCCTCTTTCTCTCTTTTCTCTCTCGACTTCTCTCTCTTCTCTCCCTCCACCGAACTCTCTCTCACGCTGTCTCTTTTCCACCACACACATGCACGTAGATTGTCTATTATGTTAATATCTCTTCACCTCCTCACGTACATATGTATATACTTTTATATATAAAGGGTGACACTGCGAGGATAATCCTTAGAATTAAAAATAAGAAAATACAAAAAATAAAGAGAGAGAGGGACATTATATATTATAAGTATCTTCTCATTAAAAAACAATATATATATATATATATATATATATATATATATATATATATATATATATATATATATATAAACCAAGAAGAATGTATATTATAAATATTATATATATGTGTGTAGGAATTCCTATATGTATTATATAAATGTGTGCGTGTTGTTCCGGATTTACATAATATATATATATAACATAATTGAGTTTTGTTTTATTATAATATATTTTATTTGATTTGATTTTAATTATTCATGTGAATCTGGTTCATTACATGTATATAGAGATATATATATACCTCCATATATATATATAAATTCATATGTATACCTATATTCATAAGTATATGTATATGTAAAATTGTGTAAAAAGCTAGATATTTTCATATGTTTATATAGTTATCCAGTTCTTAAATCTATCCAATAAAGGAAAAGCTATTTCGCTCAACCGTTCTATGCCGTCCTCGCGTTGTTGGAGCATCTCTCGAAGCCCCAACGGCTTCTTAATAAGCTCTCTCTCACCCTTGTTATCTTATAGCATTTTTAGTCTATTATTCATGTTATTAGCGTTTTATCCCATGAATTGCTATTACACCTTTCTAACTTAGTTTTGTGATTGTTCTTTTTGCAAGGGTAACTAGTTTGAAAAGTCCTCTTCTTCGACCTGTCGAAAGAAGAGGAAGAAGGAGTCCACGTCATCCCTGTCTGAGGCGAAGCGATCATTCCATTTGGGGCCCCTAGGCCCTGGCGATCATCGCATCAAACGCGCGCTTCTTAGTAATTTTTTTTTATGTTTATAATACCCGCGGAGAGTCAAATCCCGCATGGGTTGGTTATTGTACTATACTTGGCCGTGGTGAATCACTTCACCGTGGCCGTTTACTTTCAGCACTCCCCCATCCCTTTTATATTTTGCTATATTGCTGTTAAAATCCCGCAAAGACTAATGTCTTGCGATGGTTTGCTTGCTGTGATATTGCTGTTAATCTTGTGAGGAATGATATACCGTTCTAATTTTCGCGTCCTCGTCGTGTTTGTTTCTCCATTCGTGCCAACTTCTACCACGTAGAGTCCCAGGGCCCTTGCCCAGTATATTGAAAGCTACTCCCGGAAGGGTAGGCCACGCCTACTTGGAAGGAAGTTAGTTTGCGTGAGAGGATCTTCGGATCCCAACCTCCGCCCTGTACTGGAAGTTCGGTAGGTCTAGATTCTCCGTATTCCCCCAGAGTGTTGCCTTTAGATCATACCGATCCACCTATCTTTCCCATTTCACAGCACAAAGCGCGCGTTTTTAAAAAAAGAGAGAAACTGTTCCCTCAATCCAGCACGTGACACGCTCACAGGAGTACTTTCTCTATAAATAAGTGAAATATCCGCGGGATCCACATGAATTCACGAAGTACTTACTACTAATTGAAGAGTAGTTTCTTGCTTGTTACAAGACTTTCTAGTGCATAGCCTTCATGGTTATGAAAAGTATATTCTAGTTGCATTCTTGTTCATGGAAAGGCCAAATTCACATTCTTGATATATACTTGATTTATCATATTCCCATATCTCAAGCTTGATCATATCTGGTTACTTTAGCTTTATTTGCATGTTTCATCGTATCTGCATGATTTATCTTATTCTCTAGAGCTAAAATGCTAATCATTTAAATTTGCCTTCATGTTGATACGAAGATACCTACTGGGCAAGTGTGCTCATTACCCTACTTTTCAATCTTTTTCAAGAAATTCTAGTGGGTCAGATTTCGATTACTCAAGTGATGGATCCGAGAGTGATTGAAGGATAACGACTCAAGAGAAGCCTTAGTTATCAGTGTCTAGTCAAGTCATGATGTAATTTTTATTTTCTTGAGTCTAGTGAAAAGATCTTATGTACTTTGCGAATTATTTTATGAAGTAATAAAGTTGAAGGATTTTAGTGAATTACATTGTGCAATTACTTTTTATGTGATTGTCTTGCGCTCTGATTATATTGTTTGCTCGAGGCGTACTAGCCGACTGTTCACGATCCCGATTGTTTCCGCTGCATAACTCGGGGCGCGACAGTGAAAGTGGTATCAGAGCTCTAGGACTATAAGTCCCCGAGAAAAAATCATGTCATAGGCTAAGTCCAAGGTTTAAGGACCCACACCTATGAAATGAGGAAAAGAAACTCCCAACCTATGAGAGGAATTGGGTAGAACCTGTGATGAGATAGTAATTAGAATTCTTTCTAAGATTAACCCCACTCATTCCAATAGATTAACAAATTTATTACTCACCTCACGTACCCTACTCTCATAATGGCTCATCATGTGGATTGGGGTGGTATGCAACAGACTGTTGCGGGTCTCACCCAAGCGTTACAAAACATGGCACAAGCTGGCGCAGGGGCAAGAGCTGGAGACTTACGCCGTAATTTTTGGAGCTTAAATCCTCCACGATTTTCGGGTTCCTCTAATCTAGATGAATCCGAGAATTGGATCGATGAAATGATTCGCATATTTGAAGTTATGCAATGTGCTGATCAAGAGAAGGTCCACCTAGCCACGTTCCTATTAAATAAAGATGCTCGTACATGGTGGAAGTCAATTCCGGCACTGCTTGCAGATGCACCACATACTTGGGAAGGTTTCCTTACACTCTTTCGAGCCAAGTACTTCTCCGAACATGTTAAGGAGAGGAAAGCTATGGAATTCGCTTTGTTACGCCAAGACATGATGACCATAGCGGAGTATGAACTTCAATTTTCTAGGCTGGCGCCTTATGCTCTCCATTTGATTAGTACCGACCTATTGAAAGCTAATCGGTTTACTTGCAAACCCTCTGGTGACTCAGGTGGTGGTGGGGTCATAAGGGATTCCCATGGATCGGTTTTACTTGCCTTTTCTCACTACTATAGCCAGTCTAGCAGCCTTATTGCTGAAGCTCGGGCACTCTTGGATGGCATCAAATACGCTCTTACCATCACTAGTGACATGATTCTTATTGATTGTGACTCCAACATTTTGGTGCAGGCTGTTACAAAAGTAATTCAATGTCCTTGGGTGATTCTCCATTTTGTCAGAGAGATTTGGAGCCTCCTTCCCCCGCATCATTCAATTAACCACATCTATAGAGAAGCCAACAGTGTTGCTGATCAGTTAGCATCTTTAGCATGCTCCACTAAGTGTAATTCTTTCTATTTTCATCATGAGCTGCCTCAGAATATCAAAGGTGCAGCCCGTTTGGATAAGCTAGGCATGCCTAGCATTCACCTCTTGTAATAATTCTTTACTCTTTATCAATAATATCATCCTCCTAGTGGTGCGATGTTGGTCTCCATCATCCTCTACTTGGCTGGGTTTTACAAAAAAAAAAAAAAAGCTAATCGGTTTATGGACGGTTTGAGGCCCGACTATATTCAACAACTAGGGACTCAGAATATCCGTACATATGCAAAGATGGTCCAACGGGCGCATCTATGTGAGAGGACCTTAGAAAAGGTCGAAAAATTGAAAGGAAAGGGAGAGGAGCCGAGTCGAAGGTCTGATCGGCATGATAAGAAGAAGTTTAGTATCATGGAACCCTACAAATCCCGTGATAGCAAAAAGAGATCTCGGAATGAGAGTGGTAGTGGATACCACAAGAATAAGAAAGTCAAGGAAGAAGATAAACAAGTCGCCACGGCTTGCACCTTTTGCGAGAAGTTCGGTCATTCGACCAAAGAGTGCTGGAAGCGTCTTGGCGCTTGTTTAAGATGTGGCAGCCGGGAGCATCGCATGCTGGATTGCCCTCTTATGAAGGAACAATCTTCCGGTGGTGGACGTAAGCGTTAGGCTCGTCTCATTGCTATCATGGAAGAAGAAGAAGCGCCCAAGAATGATGGGCTAATGGAAGGTACTATCCAAATCTATTCCCATCCGACATTCATACTATTTGATACTGGTGCTTCTCATTCCTTTATATCTACTACTTTTGGAAAAATCTTACCTATTGCATCGGTTCCTCTACCTTCGGACCTTGCTATTACTACACCATTAGGTCCCGGAACCAAACTTACAACCTATTATCCTGATAGTGAGGTAATGGTAGAAGGTCACAATCTTCCTACAAATCTCGTATGCCTTGACATGGAGGGCTACGATGCTATTTTGGGTGTAGATTGGCTTATAGACCACGACGCCTATATAAATTGCCGCAATCGAATTATCTCTTTTCGAAAGCTAGGCCTTCCAAGGTTTTCTTTCCATGGTATCAAATATAAAAAGCATCCTGCCATTATTTCATCCCTTCACGCTTGCAAACTTATTTCGCAAGGATGTGAAGCTTTTCTAGCTTCCGTAATCATCATTGAGTCCAAGGAGATTATCTTAGAAGACATTCCCATCGTGAATGAGTTTCCCGATGTATTTCCATCAGATTTGTCCGGTTTACCGCCCGAAAGGGAAGTAACCTTTTTTATTGAACTCATCCCCAGAGCAGCACCTGTTTCAATAGTTCCCTACAAGATGTCCCCCATAGAGCTCAAGGAATTGAAGAAACAACTTCAAAAATTATTAGAAAAGAGCTTTATTCGACCTAGCACATCCCCTTGGGGTGCGCCAGTTCTATTTGTCAAGAAGAAGGATGGATCTCTCAGGCTATGTATCGACTACCGACGACTGAATCAACTCACAATTAAGCATAAATATCTGTTGCCGTGAATCAATGAACTCTTTGATCAGATTTCTGGAGCAGAATATTTTTCCAAGATAGACCTCATGTTAGGGTATCATCAGCTGAAGATCAAAGATGAAGACATACACAAAACTACTTTTCGGAGTAGATATGGCTACTATGAATTCGTGGTAATGCCGTTCGGGTTAACTAATACCCCGACAGCATTTATGCAACTCATGAATAATGTCTTCAGGCCTTATCTTGACCAGTTTGTAGTCATCTTCATAGATGATATTCTTATATACTCCAAAATAAAGAAGGAACATGAAGAGCACTTAAGGATAGCCTTGCAAACGCTAAGAGAGCACAAACTCTATGCGAAATTAAGTAAGTGCAAGTTCTGGCTTAAGGAGGTTTCTTTTCTTGGCCATATTATTTCAAAGGAAGGTATTGTTGTCGACCCTTCTAAAATAGAAGCTGTTAAGAACTGGAGCCGGCCGACAACTGTGTCTGAAGTTAGAAGTTTTCTAGGTCTGGCTGGTTATTACCGAAGATTTATCAAGGATTTCTCAAAGATCGTTGTTCCTTTGACTAGACTCATAAGAAATGAGAATCCTTTTATATGGTTAAAGGACTGCAAAGAGAGTGTTCTTACTCTTAAAGATCACCTTACTACAACACCTATATTAACACTATCGACAGAGGGTGGTGGCTTTGAAGTCTATACAGATGCATCTGGCATTGGCCTAGGATGCGTTCTTATGCAGAATGGAAATGTGATTTGTTATTCATCAAGGCAGCTGAAGCGTCGTGAAGAAAATTACGATGTGCATGATCTAGAATTAGCTGCGGTTATATTCGCATTAAAGATTTGGTGACATTACCTTTATGGGAAGAAATTCACCATATTTTCAGATCATAAAAGTCTGAAATATCTCTTCACCCAGAAGGAGTTAAATATGCGACAACGCAGATGGTTGGAGTATCTCAAGGACTTCGACTTTACTATCCAATATCATCCAGGGAAAGCAAATGTTGTAGCTGACGCTCTTAACAGAAAGCCAATGGCAACTCTAGCAAACCTCAGGAAAGGTATAACTTGTCTTATTGAATATTTTTCTCATTTAAATTTTGATATTGACAGAAAAGGAGAAGGAGGTATGATTGACAACATAAGGTCTCAACCTACATTGATTGAGGACTTAGCCCAATTGCAAGAAAATGACCCTACATTGATGGAGATTAAGGGTAATATTGATCAGAGACCGGAATTTTCTATCTCAAATGATGGAAGACTATTGTTTAAGGATCGAATTTGTGTACCGAATCATGATGACACTAAGAAATTGATTATGGAAGAGGCTCACAAATCAAGGTACACCATTCACCCTAGTGCTACCAAGATGTATCAAGATTTGAAAAGAAACTTTTTGTGGCCCAACATGAAAAGAGAAGTAGCAGATTTTGTGTCCCGATGTCTCACTTGTCAGCAGGTAAAAGCAGAACATTTAAAACGCGCTGAAAAATTACACCCCTTGAATATTTCCGAATAGAAATGAGAAAGTATAGGGATGGATTTTATCATGAGTTTACCTAAGACAAGAGGAGGACATGATGGTATATAGGTGATCATAGACCGATTGACTAAATCCGCACATTTCCTACCAATCAAAAGTCGATGGTCTGTGGATGTACTAGCAGCAATATACATGAGAGAGATTGTCAAATTACATGGTGTCCCTGTCACCATTATATCCGACCGAGATCCTCGGTTCACATCACAATTCTGGAAGGGTCTTCAACATTCAATAGGGACCCGACTTAATTTTAGCACAACATTCCATCCACAAACTAATGGTCAAACTGAAAGGACAAATCAAGTGGTGGAAGATATGCTCAGGACATGTGCTATTGATTTTGGAGAAAGTTGGCACGATCACTTGCCTCTAGTGGAATTTTCATATAACAATAGCTATCAGGCTAGCATACAAATGGCACCATTTGAGGCTCTCTATGGAAGAAGCTGTCGTTCACCTATTTGCTGGAGTAAAGTAGGAGAAATGCAATTTCTTGGTCCCGATATCATTAGGGATACTACCGAGAAGATAAAGATTATTCGGGAAAGACTTCAGATGGCACAAGACAGGCAGAAATCATATGCTGACAATCGAAGACGCGACCTGGAATTTCAAGTAGGAGACCATGTATTTCTTAATGTTTCTCCAGGTCGAGGTATTCGAAGATTCGGTATTAAAGGCAAGCTCACTCCAAGATTCATTGGCCCCTTCGAAATTCTCGAAAGGATCGGTGAAGTCGCGTATCGAATAGCTTTACCCCCTCAACTATCTGAAGTTCATGATGTATTTCACCTCTCGATGCTTAAAAAGTATGTACCTAATCCATTCCATGTCATCACTTACGACAACCTGGAAATTAAAAAGGACTTAACATACAAGCAAAGGCCAATCAAGATCGTTGAACGAGAAGTACGTCAACTTCGGAATAAAACCATTCCTATGGTCAAGATCCAATGGATCAAGTCATGGCCACATTAAGCAACGTGGGAAACTGAAGAAGCCATGTGCAAAAGATTCCCAGAGATATTTGAATGTAAGTACACTCTCCATAAATCCATGTATTGAATTTGAGGACAAATTCTTTTTAAGTGGGGGAGGGTGTAACGCCCGAAGATTTTCTAAGAATTTTTTAGATTTAAAATATAATTATTAAGCATTTAATGGGTTATTAAATGAATTACGGTTAATTAAAATCAAATTAGTATGGCCTTGCATTGATCCAAAAGGATTAGGCCCATCTAATAAACCCGATAGGCCCAAAAGGTTGTTTTGGACCTTACCCCATATTCTAGAACCTTAGAACTAGTGTAATCACGGAATTTAGGGATAATTACTCTTTAGGAGACAAGTAAATAGGACAATAACATGGATAATATCAAAGGAGTTTGAACTAATTTTAAATTCGGCGCCTAATAGTGAAAACGGTCTATCACGAGACCGTAGAGGGACAATAAGCGATCTAGAGCTAGACCGCTAAGCTCTGTCAGTTCCGTGAGTAGGAGAAAACGTGAAAATATTAGATTTTTGGCATCCAAATCACCTAGGATCAATTCTATCTACTAATTAGATAAGTCTAGAAGGCTAGAAGATCTAATTGAAAGTCTAATTTGGACTCTAAGTTCATTCTAATCCTCAAACCCTAGCTAAACCTATAAATAGGTCCCAGATTTGACGAGTGCGACTCTTACTTTTGGCTCGCATGGAAGTAAGGTAAAGAGGAATAATTAGAGGTAAGTTTCTTCTAAGAATTTGTTTATTGTAGATAGAACTAAATCTCCTCAAAATTTTGTTCTAGGAGATCATGCCTACGGGGAGATAGAAGCCTGCAAAGATGTTAGTTCGGTGAAAGAAACTCTGGAAATAGTACAACCAACCCAAGAAGATCAGGGAAATAGAAGCCCCAAACGAGATAATTAGATAGAGGTTCTTTAGAACAATTTGTTCCTATTAGTACCCTCTTCTTACCCTCAAAATTTCACGTCTTTAGGTCAAGGGAATCAAAAGATACAAGGGCGTGAAGTTACTGATTTAGTTTAGGACGAGCAGAGAACTAGGGTTGACTTACAACCTTAAATTCAAAGTTTAAAGCCCAAAACCAAGGTAGGTTATCTCATGGATGGCTTAAACCTTGTGTCAGGAATAAAAGCCCTCTGGTTTCATTTGATTTCATGCATTATACCTTGAGAATTTCATGTTTTCATTAGGACTATGCATATAGTAAAATTCTCATGCATGAACTAACCTTAATGAAGTAAAAGGAAAAATTTTCTTGTTAATTACATGAACCTATGCATATTGTTGGCCTATCCTTGTTCTATCATGCTATAGAAGTTTATATATGTTGATTTTCATGCATGATATGCCATGGTTTAGCATTTTATTTTATTATCATTTGAACTCGGATTGTACAGGAGGAAACAGTCTTCCTGTAGACCGCCTGAAACTCTAGCGGTCGCCCGATAGACCGCTAGCCACAGTGAAACGGTCCTATACTAGATCGTTTTATTTTTTGATTTTCTATAATATTGTAAATCTGAAACATATTGCATATTAGCCATAATGATTATATGGTAAGCCTAGTTAACTAAGTTTTATTCCTACTTTGATTACTGGTTTCATATACTTAGTTGATTCTATTCTTCATCATAGTAGATTTCATGTTCTTTATGTCCTTAGACTTGTTTTTTTGAACTTATGTTAATTTGTGATCAAAAATCATATATCTTGTAACAAATACATGTTTTAAATGATAGAGGATTCATGATGTAACGAGATTACTATTTTACATGATTCTCTCTCTCTTCTAAGAGTCATTTTCTTAAGTACATGGCACATATCTCGGTATGTTGTCATTAGTTACACTTGTTGCACATTAAGTACACAATCTTCGACATGATGACCTCTCCTTTGGATATTCCTTCCATCGGACTAAGAAATTTTATTTCAAGGCCTCCATAAGACTCCGTGAGCCTGGGATTCCCACTAGGATGCCGAGCTAGTTGTACCATTGAAACCCATTATCTAGAAAGCACTTTTACCAGTGTTTTATGCATTCTGGAACTTAGCGGCCTTCTGATTGACCGCCAGAGTCTGCTAGCAGCCCTGCACTTGATCGCTAACGGATTCTAAATGGTCCTCCATTTGACCGCAACGCTTCAGAAGGATTTTCTCGTGTTTGATGACCTTGTCTTATGAAACGGTCCAAGACTAGACCGCTTTAATTCCTAAACGGTCCAGAATATGACCGCTTTCTGTACTAAACGGTCCTGCCCTAGACCGCTTAGTTCCCGATTTAGTCTAACCCGAGGTTTGACCATTGGGGGTTGGTTTTCTTGAGTTCCTAGATGATTCTAGGATTATCTGGAGCCTAAGTTATGTTTAACCAAGTTAAACTTGAATTATGAAACTTAAAGAATGTACCGTTATGCTGCCAGATTTTTCTTCATAGCATAACCTAGCTATTAAAGCATTTCTTGAATCCTCATGATCAATTAGTGGTACTTTCTATATTTTGGTTACCTTATCATGGAACTTTTGTTGAACTTGTACATTATTGGTCACATTGTTGTTAGAAACGTGGAAGTAGCTTGATTTATACTTGAAGAGGCAATTCGAGCACTGATTGTGTTCAAGGGCTCTATGCTAATCCCCTCGGCTGATTGTCAGAAACATAATGTAAACAATGGGATATGATGCTACCGATGTCGCATTGCGCTGGAAGTACTTTCTCTATAAATAAGTGAAATATCCGTGGGATCTACATGAATTCACGAAGTACTTGCTACTAAGTGAAGAGTACTTTCTTGCTTGTTACAAGACTTTCTAGTGCATAGCCTTCATGGTTATTTTTTTTTTTTTTGGAAAAACCCTACCTAGTTGCAATAGGAGAGTGCACCCTCTACCAGGGGTAGAGAGAAAGCCACTCCACCATTACTCACTAGGGGGAGAATTTTATTGATATATCAAAAGGAGCAAAACATATTACATCCGTCGGATGTTGGGCATACCCAACTTATCCATGCGAGCAACCCCTTTTATATACATGGGAAGTTGTTGCTGCGAAAGAAAGAAAGAATTACATTGCATGGAACATGCTAGGTTAGCCAAAGAATCAGCCACCTGGTTAGCTTCACGAAAAATGTGTGAAATAGAGTCCGTGTTGGATAGTAAATTCCAAATTTCCCTAATATAGACAACAATCCTCCACGGGCAAGGTGACTTTCGGGTTACTACATGCACAAGAGTTAGGGAATCACATTCAATATGAGCTGGTTGAGAAGTCAAGGCCTTTAGGTACCTTAAGCCCTCCATAAGAGCTCTGGTTTCAGCAATTAAACTGCTACCCTATGCATAATAGTGAGAGAAAGCTAATAAAGAAGAACCATGGCCATCTCGGATAACACCCCCACCTCCTGAAACTTCATCACCTTTAAATGCACCATCAGTGTTAAGTTTCAGATATGGCCATGGAGGACACAACCATTTCACCAACATGATAGACTGGTTCTTATTGGAGCAGGCAGAGATGTTGAAGGAAGATAGTATATTCCTCCTGGAGTTGTTCGGTTCCTGATATCCAAAACTGTGTACAACCTGTTGGACCTGAACAATGATTTTCTGAATCAACTTATTTGGATTAATGATTGTATTTTCATGGATAAAGGCATTTCTGGCAGCCCACATTTCCCACAATCCGTAAGCCATTACACCAATAGCAAACAGTCCGAAGGATGTATTACTCTTCATATTAAGGACAGTTCATATAATTATTCTTCTAGCTGTGATACCAGAAATATGAAGGCCTCTTGAGTTAAAGTATGACCATATGTGATTAGCCAGCTCACCGTTAGCAAAAAGGTGGTTAATGTCTTCCTCTTTACTGTCCTTGCAGCACCTGCACTTAGAACACAAAGGGATTCCTGAACATTTGATATTATAGTCCAGAGGTAGACAATTATGTATGATCTTCCACAAGAAAATTGAGATTCTAGTAGGAATCCATGGGGACCAAAACAGCCTCCAAAAAGAATGAGTTTCCAACTGCTGGATACTAAACAAATTACTGTATGTTGAAGACACTGTACAATTTCCACTAGAAGAGAGAGACCAAACTGCTTTGTCTGGAATCTGGGATAAAGTAGTGAGAAGCACAGCTCTTGTTAAATCTCTGGGAAGAAAACCATTCAAACAGCTGATAACCTCCGGGGTAGGAGAGGACAGAATGTCCCGAACATAGGCATTACAATCGGGAATAGAATTATCAGAAATAAAGGAGTCCAAACTCCTGTCCCCAATCCAATTATCCTTCCAGAATTTAGTAGATTGACCATCACCAATGATAACTCTAAGATTCTAGACAATGAGGTTCTTGGCCCGCAGCCAACTAGTCCTATTAAAGCCTTGCATTTCATTAAAGTTAACAAGACTAATATGATTGCCTCTAATGTATTTAGCTCTAAAGAACACAACCCATAAAGAATCAGAAAATAAAGCATGCCATAACATTTTGGTCCGAAGAGCTATTTCCATGTGTCTTAAGGATATAATACCCAAACCTCCTTGAGGAATTGGTTTGCAGATATCAAGCCAAGATTTCAAGTGCTTTCGGTTGCCATGTTTAGAAGAGCCCCAGAAAAAATTGGCAAAGGATTGATCAAGAATGTGATGGACCCCTTTGTGGATTGGAGTGGAAGCTAAAATATGTATAAGAATTGAAGATAGCACATGTTTGATGAGAATGAGACGGGCACCTTGAGAAAGGAATCTCACTTGCCATCCTTCAATCTTCCTTTGAATAGCAGTTATAGTACCCACAAAGTGAACCTTCTTGATCCTGCCCAAACCTAGAGGAAAGCCCAAATATTTATGTGGAAAGTTCTATCTGGCAAAACCAGTAATACTCTCTATTCTGCTAGAAAGAAGTTGAGAATTTTTTGGATGAATGAAATAACCGCTCTTGTGCACATTAATAAGCTGACCAGAGGCTCTCTCATAAGTGTGTAGAATATCCATAAGCTTCCTGATAGAGGCAGCAGAGGCGTTAGCAAAAATGAGTGTGTCATCTGCAAATAGAAGGTGAGAGATGGTAGGGCATCTTCGAGGCCTAGAGAACCATCCAATCATCCCCTCCATGAATGCTTTTTGAAGAGATCTACTAAGTGAATCCTGAGCAAGAATAAATAGATAGGGGGCTATAGGATCACCCTGTCGGAGGCCCCTGGTGGATTTAAAGAAACCAGCCGATTCCCCATTAATGGAAACTAAAAACTAGCAATTATTAACCAACAGTTCAATAAACTCAATGAAGATATTACTAAAACCAAACCGTTTCAGCACCACAAAGAGAAAGTCCCATTCAATTCTATCATAAGCCTTGGCCATGTCCAATTTGAACATAACATTGCCCCCTCTGATCTTCCTTCCCAAATTCTGAGACATTTCCTGAGCAAGGGCAATGTTGTCTACTATGTGCCTGCCCTTTACAAAAGCAGATTGTTCCCTGGATATCAAAGATGGCAAGAATTTGTTAAGTTTGTTGCATAAGATCTTTGAAATGATTTTATAGGGAAAGTTGCACAAACTAATTGGTCTGTAATCAAGAATATCAGAGGCATTGTGAGTCTTGGGTACAAGAGCAATGAGGGTGGCAGTGAACTCCCTAGGGAGGGGTCTGCGTTTAGGAAAGAATTCATGTATAGCAGCAATTACATCTTGCTCAATGATAGCCCAAGCTTTCTGGAAAACACTTCCAGTAAAGCCATCAGGGCCTGGCACACTGTCATGAGAAATAGAAAAGATAGCCTCTTTGATTTCATTAGGATCAGGAATTGCACAAAGGAAGTCATTATCAGCTGCCGAAATCAACTGAGGAATACAGTTAGTAATTTCATTATCAATAAAATGTTGCTGAGAAGTAAGGGCTTTTTGAAAGTGGTCCACAGCAATGGCCTTCATTTCCTTTTGATCGAGGTGAGAACACCGGCCCCATTATGGATGACATTGTGCCTCCTGTTAGGCACAGTAGTCTGGTGAAAAAATATGGTATTCATATCACCTTTTTTGAGCCATCAGATCCTTGACTTCTGCCTCCAAAATATTTCTTGTTGGAGAATTCGGCCTGCAAGAGAGCACTTAGTAGCATTTAAGGCAACCAGGTTTGTAGGGTTGGGAATAGAATCAAATAAGTGTTCAGCTTTTAGAACTTCATCCTCAGTAGCAAGAAGATTATTGTGAACATCACCAAAAACTTGTTTATTTTATATCCGAAGCATGTTTCTCAAAGCTTTAAGTTTAATGCATAAGGTAGTGATAGCAGAAGAAGAAAGAGGACTGGTTTTCCAATTCAGATCAATCGATTGAAGAAAGTGTTCATGAGTAGTCCACATTTGTTGAAAGAAAAATTTGCTCTTATATTTACTAGGCAAAGCCAATTTGACAAGAAGGGGAGCATGGTCGGATGCCTCTCTTGAAAGGTGATCCATAGTAATAGGAAAACTATCCAGCCAATTGGAGTTAATGAGAACTCTGTCAAGCCTGGCCCAGATGCCCTTTTCACCCTTTTGATTGTTGTGCCAAGTGTATTTGGACCCCACAAAACCCGCATCAAAAAGACCACAATCATTAATACAATCCTTAAAGTCAGATATAGAATTCAGACAGGGGTTAATACCACCAATCTTCTCATCCACATCAAGGATGCAATTAAAGTCTCCAGCCACAATCCAGGGACCTTGAACCAGTGAATGAATGTGATTTAAAGATGCCCACAGAGCACGTCTTTCAACAGCACAACACTTAGCATAGATGAAAGAAGCAGAAAATGTAGGTAGAGATGGATTAATATGCATCAAGGAAATATACTGATCATCCTGGCATAAGACTGAGAAATCTAGAGGCCCTTTCCACATAATCCAGATGTAGGCATTATCATTCTGATTAGCCAGACATTTATGCATTCCAATCTTCTTGCAGGTTATATTCAACAAGGAGGTCTTTATCTTGGGTTCTAAGATAACAATGCAGTCCACATTATGTTCCTTGACTAAAAATTTAACACGACCAAGGGAAAGGTCATTTCCAATCCCTCTTATATTCCAAATGATGAAAGTCATGAATCCTTTGGTTTGAGATAAATATTACCTGCGGAACCAGTCCTTTTCATGCCTCTAGTAATAACTCCAGTGTGTTCTTTGTATACTGCAGTGATATTCTTAATCTCTGCCTGCATAGCAATTTCCTTGCATCGCTGGTGAAGATCTTCTTGAGTATTTTAAGAAGAGTGCTGCTTCAAGGTAGGAGGTTCTCCAACACTATATGGAATAGTACTCTTGGCTGAACACTGACCATCAAAAAAATTGCCAGGGAAAGAAATGGGGACATTTTGGAGTGAAGGGAGCACTGCAAAGTCCTGAATAGCTTGCTTTATAACATCACCAGAATGATTAACTGAATTGTCACCTCTGAATGGCATTGGGTTATCCTCATGGCCAACAGTAATAGAATAGTTCATTGGCATAGTCTTACTGATTATTGAATTGTCCTAGGAGGAAGAAGAGGGAGTGGTCCGGACCTCAGTCATATTCTTTTGTTTAGAGGAATGTAATTCTGATACATTAGCAGAGAGCTATTCCAAGTGAGTGGAATTAATGATATCCATAGTAGGAGATGAGGATTTCTGAAGCTCATGGGCTGTGACCTCGAAGGTAATCCCAGCGGAATTATCAATTGGTGGACCTGCTTTGGCAACCTGATCAAGTTCCTTGTCTTCAGTAATTTGATGCAGAATTTCAAATCTATTGATTTCAGCGGCATTGGGTCGAACAGTGGGAATGCCTGGCTTCCGGGGTCTAAAAAACTGAATAAAGTTCCTCGGGGCTGGGTTAAGAGCAGGGCGACTAAACTTATCTTTGCTAACCTTCTTCTTGCAATCATCAGCAACATGTCCAATCTTGTGACAAGAAGAGCAGAGGTGAGGAATCCTGTGATAGTTAATATGTTGCCAAAATCCAATACCATCCATATCAATCCATAGCCATTCTTTTCGGGCCAAAGTAAGGTCCATTTCAATACAAACCAAGGCTTCAGATGTATCAGACGTAGCCAAAGATTTATCATGTATTCTAAGCACAAGGCCAAAATTCCCTGCTATAGATCGCAAACAGTCCTCATGATACAAATTTGCAGGTAAAGAGGGAAAATCGATCCAGACTGGAGCAGTAGCAGGATCGACGTCAAAGTTGAAGTCGTGCGTCCAACGAAAGAATCAAAATAGAAATCCTTTGATGTACAGGTTCTTCTGGATGAGAAGCTTGACAAAATCTGCTTCACTATCAAATCTCAGTAACAGATGCCTTGAATTCAGCCGGCTAATGATGAAATCGGACACTAAAGATAATCACTGGGCCAGACAATTCTTGATATCTGGTATAGCCGGTCTTCCATATGAGCATTTCGCAATAATAACATACTTGAGGGGTTGCAGCGATGCTTCGATGTCCACCTTGGAGAAGAAGACCCCTGGCTCACCAAGATCTGTGAATCCAGGAGCTTTAACCGGAATGGACATTCTCGGTTCCAGTCGAGCCTCCATGAGAGTTTGGGCGTAGGAGCGACGGGGAATAGCAGGGCCAGGTGGAGGAGGGTCCATTACCTCCGTGTGCACCGTGGGTCATGTCACCACGGAGGTTCTTTTATTCCTCCCTATGCCGACCGAGCCGTATTTCATTCCACTTATCCCGAGGGAGGAACCATATCTACTATATGAGACCACTGTCCCATCTACCCCAGTGCGTGAAGGTGACCACCTACACATTCAAGAGTTCCAAACGTGGGACCGTGACCTATGGGAACCCAGCTCGAGGGGTCACACATTCTTTGATCACTTCGACCCCTTCCCTAGTGAACCCCTTGACTCACCACATCTACTCCACTTCTTCAGGGAAGTTCACTATCACACCCCTTCCGCACGGGCCGGGCCATCTACACCCATCAAGCTCGTTCATTGGTGAGATATACATACATATAGGGGTGATGAGAAAGGTGCATTCAACTCTCCTGGCCCACCCAAACCTCCCCAGTCCAATAGGAATTCCTTGCATGCATGGTGCATTTTGGGATGTCTAGGAGTCCATGATTCTATTGACATTTGTTTGCGTCTTGTGTATGCATGGCACACATTCGGATGTCCTGGTCCACCATTGCATATGTATGGGTTGGTCTAACAGTAGGTTTGTTTAGGGTCATGTGTGAGTCCGTGCTTGTCTTTATTTGTCCAGTTTGTCAAGAGTCTATACATACATGTGGCGAGCATATTAAGAGTCGCATAGTCGGTCTCATGTCAACTCGCGATGTCAGTCCCTTTCGAGTGTGAGGCAAGTCGGGTCTACTGCGTACGCTGTAGACTTACCAGAATTTGGGATCGGCTCTACCTCAATATCTCAGATCTAGTCACATATAGGGACTCCGCGGTGATTCCTAGTGAGCCATTGAGTCGTCTCCTTCCTTTGAGAGTGACCCCACCTCGGAGTGTCCACCTCTAGCCTCATTCCCACAGCAGCATGTTCACATTGAATATATACGGGATGAGCAGGTGATGATTACTTGGAGTGGAGCGTACTCCGCGTTACCTGGTCGGTAACAGATCCGCAGGAGCCACACGAGCAGTCGCACCCCTTACTCGACGGGGTCAAGTTCTTCCCACCCGGGGAGAACTGATGGGAATCAACACCGGGCACTAACATTTTATTTTTATATTTGTGTCCTTTTGTTTACATTGATATCCTTGGCTAATTGGGTTTGCAATTGTAAGGCATTATAAGCCAATTTATTAGTCTTTAAGAATCTTTGGATTTCTATGTAAAATGCCAGTAGGTCTAGCAGGGTCCCCCACCCTCTTTCTCATTGGTCCACCAAAGATCATGGGCCATGTGGGGCTGGTTTAAAGTCCAAGGTTGGACTTGAACCAAGGGGACAAGAAGAGGAAAATTCAAAATTGATTACCCCATTTTCAAAGGGGCGCCCCCCTTTAATATAGTTTATTCATGTTGTATTTTATTTAATTTGGTCATTTGACCACATGGGGGATTAATTATCCCATCCCTTATTTGCCCCTCCCTAACCCTAGATCTGAGGGTAGTTTAGGTCTTTTGTACATTTCTATATAATCCATGTATTTTCTATTTTGTGAGAATTAATGAAGAAGAAAATCAAGAATTGTTCTTGGCCCAAGGGCGCCCCTCTCTCCCTCTCCCTCTTGCAGCTGTATTGCTGTGGTTTCTAGGGTGGATTCCCTACAAAACTTGGTGGATTCCAAGTGGTTTCTCATCTCTGGGTGTGAAGTTCAGCCGCCGCCTCCATTCGTGCCGCCATCGCACCGCCGCCGCCACGCTGTCATAGATCTATCCATTGCTGGAAAGAGGTTGAAAGCTCGATTTTTAGCTCCCCATCAAGAGATCAGATCGTGCTGAAAATTGGAGGGTGAGTTCCCCACGTCCCCCCCAGCCTCCACACAAAAATTCACATTTTTCCTCTCGTGTTTACCTTCCTTTATCATTTATTCCCCCCGACCTACAGATTCTGTCTCTGTGCAGATCTGTGTTCCAGTAACCCACGTCTTTGCCCTTTTGACCCCCTTTCCAATTTCAGATCGCTTTGAAATTTGGAGAGTGTTTTCTGTCCACCAAAACCCCTTTCCCCAAAGTTTTCCACGATTTTAGGAGTTCATTTACCCCTCATAAAAATCTCTGTGAAAACCGGTTTGTATTCTGTCATGTGCAGTCCAGATCCGACCCCACTCCACCATAAAATCCATTTCTCCTGTCAAACCTCCTCAGAAAAATATATAAAAATTATTCTCATGTTCCTTACTTCCCCCTTCATCTCTCAAAAAAATACCAACTCCCAGATCCATAGTTTGAGCCTCGGTCAAACCAAGTTCTCAGGCAGATCCCAATCTGCCCGGTCTGTTCTATGCCAGAGAAGTCCGCCTATTCTAAATTCAGCCTTGGCAAATACAGAGACAGTAAAATTCATGTAATGACATGTGGTTCAAGATCTCTAAACTAGCTTCGCAACGGGGCTATTTTCGCGTCGATCCGACGTCGGAGTTGGTCGAAGCAAGTGTTTTCGTCGGGTCGCGCAGTGCTGAAACTGCACCACAGGTCCGGGGACAGCAAGCAACAACGTCTCACAGGCTGACCGTCTCACCTTCCACAAGTTGAACCGGCCTGTCCCCCTCCTAGCGATTGTTCCCCCAGGGGCCCCCTTCGCAGCGGTACTACTCCCAGCCCGATCGGCCCTCCGACCAGGACGTGGACCCCATAATTGCCGGCGTGCGCCACCACCGGAGCTGCCCAAATCGCTGCCCGTCAACCCGAACCCGTTACTCCGGGTCCACGTGTAGCCCTTTACCTCCCTGCGTAGAGTGGGTGATAAATTCATTTCTGTAATTATTACTTATTGCTGTACCGGGAGTATGAGTTTCGGTCGGGGTCGTCTTCCCACGCCCGATAGCTTGGAGGTATCGTGTCCGCTTCCCTCTTGGCAATTTGCTTTACTTGTATATGCTTCTTTATGCCGCTGCATAAGTGATAGATTAATTAGCTCGTTACATTATTTCAGTCACCGCTGCGAGAGAGTGAGCGTGACTCGTCCCGTGACTCGATCCGAGCGCAGAGAGCCGATACCCGAGACTCATTATCGGTTTCTCAACCGCGCAGGTCCCATGTTTCCCTCGCTTAGGGACATCCGCGAGCTAGAGTCCTAGGTTCGCGTCCCGTCCCGCATCACCCGAAAGGGCACTAGAGCCGATAACAAGAAAAAAAAATCTCTCTTCATCAGTCAGGGTAACCATCCACTCACCTTTCAACGAATCATAAGCCTCTCCAGTCAAAACATGCCAGTCCCAGACCAACGCATATTTATAACCCTGCACTCTCCAGTTAGCTTTATACTACCCTGCCTGACTCACTTTTACCGTGGGCCTCCGCTCTGTCGTAGCGGGCCCGCAGACCCCAGTATCCATACATTATCCCAGTCATTCAATCCCAGTAAATCTCAGCCTCAGCCAATTCCCAATTTCCCTTTATGCTATGTTCATACATCTTGAATACTTTCAACCCAGGATACCCAATTAATGGTGTGCTATGGTTCATCGCCATGGTCCCAATGGCAACTTCGATGTCTATTGATTCCCTGACCCACCAGTTATAACTCCAGTCACACTCCACCAGGATATATCAACCCTTAGGGCCATGACTCAATACCCTGCCAAGGCCCTGACCAGGATCATAACGACATTAAGCCTTCCACAACATCAACTTCAGGTTACGTCCCCTGACAGCAGCCTGCTATGGACAATACTCTCCGGATTCAAAAAAAAAAGAAGAAAGACAAAAGAATACATATATAGGGTTAAAAATAGAGATATCCCGGCAGCCTCAGTCAACTCCCACCACGGGATTATTGAGGGCAAAAATTGCCAGCAACCCAGCGGAGGTGAAACCCGCATGGGCACCCCAGGTAAAATCGGGTAACCCCTCGGTGTGAAAACGCACAAGGGCATACCAGAAAAAGCAAAAGGGGGCCAGCTCTGGCGAAAACCCGAAAGGGCGGTAGAGTTGGTAAAAAGAAAAGAAAAACTCCTCCTCTCTACTCCTCACAGATGAAAGTCGTCGACCGTGACATCCCGCCGACGGCGAGCTCAACATCACTCCACAACAATGGTGACCACTACACCCCCGAGGGTCGATCATCGCCAATTCCAATCCCAGAATTTGGCTACACACCTTAACGATCAGCCGACCAGTCCCAGTCTCCGGCTACAACACCTCAGCAGTTAGCTGGCCAGCCCCAGTTTCATTTTCCAGTCCTAGAATTCAGCTACACACCTCAACGGTCAGCCGGCCGGTCCCAGTCCCCGGCTACAACACCTCAACGGTTAGCCAGCCAGCTCTAGTTCCAGTCCCAGTCTCAGCTCCATTTCTAGCTCCAGCTCTAGTCACAGTGCCAATTCCAGCTCCAGTCCTTGTTCCAGCTCCAGTTCCAACCCCAGTCCAAGTTCCAGTCCCAGTTCCCGACTACAATGCCTTCCACGATCAGCCGGCCAGCCCAGCTCTAGTTTCCTAGAGCTATGTGAATTATATTTCTGGCTAACAACATGCCAGCAGCCGATGTGTCAGTACTCGGCATATAACCGACACACTCTAGAATAAGCCAGCAACCCTAATAGTACAAGCCGTCACACCCTTGTGGGTTGACCCCGGCCCCCAGCTCCCAACAACAAAGGCCAACACCCCCCTGAGGGGTTAGCCCCAACCACTAGCTTTTAACCTCTAGTTCTCTGAACTAAGGAATTTGTGCCTACTATTTCCAAGCCCCTCAGCCCTTAATTAGCTCCCATCAACATACCCAAGCTGGGTAAGTCCTCAGCACCCAACCCCCAGTTCCTAATACTCAGCCTCCAGTACCCAATGCCCTTTCCTTGTATCCAGCACTCAGCTTCCAGTACCCAGCATCCAGTCTTCACCATCTAATACTCAGTCTCCGGCCCAGTACTTGAATTCTGGTAGCCAGTTCCATGTCACTGGTACCATCACTTAGTAGAAGAATCAAGCACAACTAACAGTATGTGACCACCGATACCTACATCCAGCATTGTTCCATAAGAAAGGGAAGGGTGGGGCAACAAAAGAAATGACAAAAGAAGTCCAGAAGTTTGTCATTCATGTTCTATAAAAAGAGCCCAAGACATGCCCTTGGGAAAACAAAAGAGCCGTACAGTCGGACATACAAGCATAACAAAAAGGAGAGACATAGTCGAATCATGGTTCGCTCCTCTCCAACGCCGACACGCGAGACTGACTAGCCGCGAGCTTCGTGTCAAGAGTGGACAAGAGCTGAGTACCGGCATAGACCGTGCTCACGGCCTCTTGCTACTCAGCCCTGGCGCGCTCCGTGGCCGACTGCAGCTCCTCCCAGGCCTTTCCAAGGCCTCCGCTCTGCTCTCCGCCGCCTCCAACTGAACATCTCGATCTCTGAAGAGTGCCTCAGTCGCATCGGCGCGGGCCCTCTGTTCAGCTACAACGGTTACAAGCCGGTCTAGTCGCTCCCGCTCTTCCCTGAGGGAAGCCAGCCTCCGAGCTCTCTGCTCCTACGCCTGACGAAGTCACAGGTACTCCATCTAGATCCCGGCCAGCCCTGACATCCAAGGTGCCCGTGGGAAGCCAAGGATGTGGTAGCCCCGGGTACACTCCATCAGGCGCTGCCTCAAGTCCTCCGGAGAAAGAAGGGGGTCGCTCTGAAGGTACCATCGTGCTCGCTGAAGCAAGGAGGCACCCGCGCTCCCATCTAACAATGGCTCTGGCGGTGGGGTAGAGGTGGGCGACTCAACCTCCAGGCTCAGAGAGGAGTCACCCGTCTCCACCAGCACAGCAGTTGAGGCTGCACAACACCAGAAAGAACGAACAAAAAGTGAGAAATACATGCAAAACTTTCCATGAAAAATAAGGTGAAAAACCTGAGAAAAAAAGGAATCCTCATTCCTTACCCAAAGCAAGCCCCTCAACGCCTACGGCATCACACACCGGAGTTGGGGAAGGCAACGATCCCCCAACAACTGGGGAGTCCTCTCCCACAGCCCTGTCTTCTTCAGAACCTGCAGGAAAATCGGAGATGTTGGGTCTAGGTGAAACGACAATCAAGAGGGGGGGTGAATTGATTGGCCCTCTAAAAAATTAATTCTAAACTATTTCTATCAACTTTGGTAAACAATAAATAGATAGTTAATTAATTCCTATGCTCCTAGATGAACAACGAACAAGATATAGCAATTAGGATTACGCTCTCACAGCTCACTCGCGTGTTATTAGAATTAATGTGTAGCAATTTGGATTATGCTCTCACGGCTTACTCGCATGTCATTAGAATTGAAGTGACTGTGTGTGCATGAAACGCTGTGCCGATGCCTAAAATGTTGGGTCTCTTCTAGAGTTGATCATCAGTGTGAAGATTGATATGCATTGATTGTGTTATGAATGATGTGTTTTGAATGATTGGCAACAATAGAGTTGACTTTGATGACTATAGAGTTGACTTTGATGACTTTATATTGATCAGGGTAATATTATGTATTTTGATGAATTGGTTATATGTCAGACCTGTTCATAAAACATTTTTGCACACTTTGTTACTTTGAATCTAAGGTCGGTGCATGTTTGCATTATGCTTGCATTTAGTCGGTGCATGTTTGTGTGAGAAACACATATAAATCAATGCAGACGTCTATCTTGCACTAAGTAAGGTCGGTGCAAGTAGTGCCACTCGCACATCTCAGGTCGGTGCTAGTCGTCGTCTTCACTGAGTGAGGTCGATGCAAATTACCATGTGCGCACATAGTCGGTGCAGAGTCTGCATTAAGCATACAGTCGGTGTAGGTTTCGCTTGGAGTATATAAGAGTCGGTGTAGGTTTTGCTGTAAGCATATAAGTCGGTGCAGGTTTCGTTATGACCATATAAGGTCGGTGAAAGTTTTGCTGTAAGCATATAAGTCGGTGCAGGTTTCACGGTGACCATATAAGGTCGGTGCAAGTTTCGCTGGGACTATATGAGGTCGGTGCAGGTTCTGTTGTAAGCATAAGATCGGTGCAGGTTTTTGCTGTGAGAATAAAGGGTTGGTGCAGGTTTTGCTGTGAGCATACATAGTCGGTGCAGTGTCTGCATTGAGCATAGAAGGTCGGAGCAGTGTCGGTTGTATTCTACCTAAGGTCTGTGCACATCTTGCCTTACACATAATAGGTCGGTGCATCTTTGTGCCACTCGCATGCAAAGGGTTAGTGCACTGTCCACTTCATGCATATAGAGGTCTGTGCATGTTTTCATACATGCGTAATAAGGTCAGTGCACACTTGTATCCTGCATAACCAATGTCAGTGCATTGTATGCTTTACGAGTGTAGATGGTTAGTGTACTTTCTGTGCTATATCATAACATGTAGTGTCTCACACACACTTAGGGTCGGTGCATATGTATTTCAGGTCTGCGCTAGCTGCATAGTATAGTCGGTGCTAGTCCTTCTTGCATCTGTGCCTATACACATAGACATATGAACTGTCTAAGTTCATAACATGTGACTGACACTTTGTTCGTTAAAATGACAGGTGAGACTTATGATCAAACACCTGACGCGTGTCCCAACTACCTGCGAACTCCAAGTCACGAGCAACTAAAGTACCAGGATAAAAGGCACGTGATCCAGGGAAAAAGTAAAGTGCTGTGTTTGACACGTGGAAAGCAACCTAATCAAGATGTTGTCACGTGGCCATCCCAAGCTCAGATCTAAACGAACTTTTGAGTGGGAAACGTGGTTTCCACACGCCCATCAGCTACTGTTATAAAAGGGGCAGATCATCCACTGTCAAAGATAACGAGGAAGTGAAGGAAAAAGAAGAAAAGAAGTGTGAGCAGCAGAGAGCTAGCAGAAAACAGAGAAAGAGAAAAAGAAAGAGAGGGTGACAGAATTGAAGAGAGTGAGTAAAAGAGATCAGAAAGAAAAAGGAGATTGAGAAGAATTAGAGAAAGTTTTGAGAGCAGAGATCATACGAGAGTGCAGCAGCAAAGATCGAGGAGGAAGAAGATCTGTAGCTTCTGGATCAAATCCAAGCTACATTGCTCCAAGAGCGAGCTATAATTTTCTGAGCTTTATTTCCAGCTTTCCGTTGCTGAATTTTATCATACTTGTTTTCCATTTTACATACCTTTTCATAAGCTGTGAATCAGCGAATGGCAAGCTGTGAGGCCCAGCGTAAGCTGTTAGTCAGTGGATGGCAAGCTGTGAGGCCCAGCGGATGTTGGCAAGCTGTGAGGCCCAGCACATGTAGGCAAGCTGTGATGCCCAGTTGTTCAAGCTATTAGTCAGCGGAAGACACACTCAGATTGAGTGTGGGGTGGATGTAGGTCTGGAGGACCGAATCACCTAAAAATCCTCTGTGTGCCGTGGTTTGATTTTTTACTCTGATTTCGCTAGATGCATGCTTAGGATGGTGGTTTAATTACATATCTTTTGATGCCTCTTTCAGTTAACCAAGTCAATCAGTGTAATTCCGCAATCGTTAACTGAATAGTCTTTATTCCGCATAGCTTACCAATTAGAGTTCAAATTGGCCAGAATTTTTAAAGAGGGATTCATTCACCCCCCCCTCTGAATCCGTGTATGCACCACTGAATCTAGTCTTCACAGACTAACAATTGGTATCAGAGCGGGTCTCTGACTGTCCAAATCCAACGATCTGCAGTGGATCCTGCCATCTTTTGGTGCAATTTTTGGGCCGTGGTTTATCGGTTTGAATTCACTGCTTTGAATTAGTTTTGATCTATGTTAATGGCTCATCCTCCAGTATTCTGTGGTTCACGTATTAAATTCTGGCTATGTCTAATGCACAAGCATGCTAACTCTATTAATCCTCAACTATGGAAGGTTATCTCTCACGGTCCACATAAAATCCCTAAGGATAAGTCCAAGTGGACTTATGTTTACAAGATGAAAAACAATGATAATGTGAAAGCGCTAAATCTAATGAAGGCTGCAATTAACTCTGATGATTTTCCTTTTATCTCAGGCTGTAGCACTGCAAAGGAAATATTGGATGAACTGCTTCATAACCACAATGGAGAGGAAGAAGAATGTCTCATGGCAAGAAGAAGTGATCAACAGGAGGAGACATCTTCACAGGTAAGTTTTGAATCAGAGGAAATTACTTTTGAAGATTTGACGAATCTTTATAATGGCTTATTAGATAAATACAATACTGTCAAATCTGAAAAGAAGAAAATGAAAAAGACCATGTCAACTCAAATAAGTTCATTAAGGTCTGAAAATGAACAATTGAAAGCTGAAATAAATAAGATTGAAAATTCTTGTGGAAAATGCATTTCTGTAAAAAATTTGAATGATGATCTTCAATCTGAATTGAAATTGCAAGAAGAATTAATTGAATCTCTCAAAAATGAAAATGACAAGCTATTGAACAGAAAAATAGAGCTAGAACAGATTGAAGACAAGCTGAATAAAAGGATGAAATCTGTTAACAAAGATGAGTTGATAGAGGAGAACAAAGATATGAAAGAACAAAACAAAAATCTCATGGTTTTAAATATTGTTATATCTGAAAAGCTTCTTACTTTAGAAAAAGGGAAATCTATTAGCACAGAAGAATCTGAAAAACTAGACAATCTGGAACAAAAAATTGAGAAATATAAAAATACAAATAAGGTGCTAAGTGAGTGTGTTAATTGTAGTGAACAAGAGATTGTCAGTTATAAAACACACATTGTTTCTCTAGAGAACAAAATTCATGATCTGAAAAACTCACTGTCAAAATCTGTCAAAGATAAAGAGAAGCTGAAAGCTCCCTTGAATGATAAAGCCACTAAATCAAATGAAGGGACAGGTCATGTTTCTGGGTTTAAAAGGGAAATGAGGAACCAAACATATACCACTTTTATTAGAAGTTCTGAAGTAGCTGGAACCTCAAGTAAATCCCCAAAACAGTCTGCTGCAACTAAAATTCAAAGGGAAAGTAAGAAACAGAAAAGCAAAAGTAGTTTGTAGCAACCACAGAAAAGAAAATCAAATGTGTCATATTTTTACTGTGGGAAATATGGCCACATGATGAATGACTATTTTGTAATGAAGAAAGATGACTTGAATTCTGGTAGAAGGCATGCAAGGAATTATCATGATAAGAAATTTCTTTTTGTTCAGAAAGAGAAGGTTATTTGTTTTCATTGTGAAAAACTAGGCCATATTGCTGCACAATGTCGGCATGCACAGGGAAAGAAATTTTATTCTAGATTTGTTAATTTCCCTGTTAAACAAAATTCTTTTGATAGAAATGAATTTGATTCTAGAAGTAAGCACATTGTGTGCTTTGAATGCAGAAAGCATGGCCACATAGTCAAGAACTGTTTGCATGCTCAGAGAAAGGTAGTTAAGTCTAAACATGTCAATTTTCCTGAAAATCAAAGTGTGTTTGGTAGGAACAAACTTGCTAAAGGAGAATTCAATGCATGTTTCAATTGTGGAAAGTCAGGCCACAGAGTTGCTAACTGTTGGCTGGATAGTAATGAAAAGATAAACTTCCATGTTTATAACAGAAACAATCATGTTCTCTCACACCAATTTCATGCTCATGCTAATCTATATAAGAAGAACATGAATTCTGTTAATTTTTGTCATTATTGTGGACAGTTTGGACACTCTATGAATGATTGTTCTCAAATGATAATTGATAATTTGAATGCTCAGAAATTTGTGAGTGCACCATTCAGAGGTGTCAATATCATTTCAGGACCCAAGACATCTTGGGTACATGTCTATGCAAAATGCGGTTCAGTTATTGCAGGTGTGCCTTGGAGGAAAATAAAAAGGGGGATAAATAAACCAAGGCACCCAAGTAAGGTAAAACCTCATTTCTACTGGTTACAAAGCTATTCATTTGATTTCTTTTAATCTCATTCAGATAGCTGCATTTCATGCTTAATCTGTTAAATAAAACCTCATGCATACATGTTCTTAATCGCTTTGACATTTGCATTGCACAATCTGAGTTTCTTCATATATTGAATTGTTTGTGCACATATTTACTGAATACATGATGAATTCATTTCTCACAAACATGCATTTGTGTTTTGTCATTTAATTGTGATTCAATTGGTTGCATGTTGAGACGAAGGTGAAATAAATTCAAATGCATGGAATTTCATGTCTGCATACATTTTCACATATGCATATCCAATTGAATTGTCCTGCATGTTCTGAAACTGTTATGCATCTTCATGCATGATTTCATGGTATATAAAATGGTTTACTTCTAAAGGACAGATTAAGTATGTCTAGAAGTTCTAACCATGTGTGAGATGGTTTCTAGACCAAGTTCTCCACCTAGTACCATGGGTCAAATGTGCACATAAGAAAAGTTTAGAAACTCATGAGCAGAGTCTGCATATTTGTGCATAGGTGAGAATGAAAAAGATTTGGATATTTCTCATTGAAAATCAGAATGGTCTGAATTTGATGCATACATTTGTCAATTGCATTTGTTTGATATTTGTCATAATGCAAAGACACTGAAAATAAATTGCTACTCTCAAAAATATGAATTGCCTTAATTCCATGGTTGTTTGATGACTTGCTGCATATTAGGCTCATATACACAGAATCATACTCAGCAAAATTGTCATGCATACAGGACTACACTTAATCTAAATTTTGTCATGCATGATCCAGTGGTATATTAAATGATATTGGGAGAAGGGCATAGCCTTCTGCCTAGAAACCCACATCATGTGTGAGGTGGTCTTTTAGACCAAGTCCTCTACCTGGTACCATGGGTCATATTGCATATAGGGCAGTCTGAATGATCATGAGCATGAATCATAAAATCATATGCCTAGTCTTCATTGCACATATTGCATAAAATCAGGGGGAGTCTATCAAACACATTTATGCAATTCATGTATGATGTATTAATGCATTCTGTGAAAAATAGTCAATGCATATGCATACATATTTCATTGCATATCATCATTATTAAAAATACTAAAAAGATAGAGTGATTGCTCAATTCCAATAGAACATTTTTATTGCATCTCTGTCTAGTTCGGTCGACCAAAATTTCCCATTCTGGTCAACCGATGCTCGGAGTTCTCATCTGAATAACTGATGTTTTGCTTCTTGGTTTAATTCTCATTTGCTGAATTCTGAATGATGTCTCTCTCCAAACACTGCAATTCACATTTTTGTGACTGACATCTCTGTAAATTCTATCTTAATATAGTATGTCTGAGATATAATCAGCTGAACAATGATCACATTTGTCATGCCTTGAGCTTAAAGAACTCAAATTGCTCTCATACTCATTGCATCTTCTGGTTGCACTTATTGTCTAAAAATATATGTCAAATCTAACAGTTAACTTTGCTATTTTTGTAAATTTCAGCATGATGATTAATTCTGATCTCATTCTTATATTAATATTTAGATGAGTTTTGATAATGATTGTGTGTCAGCCTATCTTTAAAATTCTTGAATATGTTCTGATCTGTCTTGAGAATGTTACAAGTCTACTTGCTAGTAGTCTTATCACTGTCAAAGCTGAGTCATCTTGATCTCAGACGTATATTAAATGATATGTGGTGGAAAGACAGATTCTATCTGTCTGAAAGCCCATACCATGTGTAGAGGACTATTCTCCGCCATGTACCATGAATCAAGAGAGTCCATGCATTGCACTGCATCTCTTAAATGTTGGGTCTAGTGTCTTGTGGATAGTTGTATCTGAATGTTGGAATAAATATGCATATAGGCAGGGGGAGTTTTTAGTTTTGAACAAGTTTGCCTGTTCATGCTGCACTATTCTGTCAAGAGGGAGTATGGTACAATCATGTCTGGGTATGATCAGTTCAAGATACTCAGTTATGTTCAAACTCCTATCATTTAAACTCTCTCTTCAGATTCAGAAACATTCATTACTCAATCTCCTCTGAACTCAATTGTATCAATTGGCTCCATTTAGATCCATATCAATTGTATCACGTGGTATTCATTCTCATCATTTGGTGTCATTTTTTATTCCCTGATTTTCCTCAAGAGCTGACTTTGTGCTTCAACTTCAATTCCTTTATTCTGAATAGATGACAGTCTTGCAATCAGTTCACTATCTCAAGTAGCAACCATCATATGTCTTCTATAAGAATCATGATTGCTTCATGAATGAACTGTTGGTTTAATCTTCATAAACTGTAGAGTTTAAAGACTGTATTCAGAAAATAGGGTGGTGGAAAACTGTTTATAGCTCTCAACCTTCTTCCCAAGTTGTAAAAGATAAGATCTTTACAGTATCTGAAAATGAAAGACTTAGTGAAATCTAGGTTAAGAAACTCAGATAGTGTATTATTTTTAAACAAGTCACTTTGAAAAATTAAAAAGGGTAGCAAAAAGAAAATCATTAGTAAAAGAATTGAATAACTCAATTGGCAGAGCAATGACTGAACTGTACTGAGAAACTAAGTACTTCATCAATGAAATGGATACAAACTCATGTCATGAAGTGCTTCACGTTAACTCTGTTCACATGATCGAATCTGTAGAATTGGTTTCACTAAGTAGCTGGGGGTACTGGCGTCTGATAAACGTGTACCCTTATACAAAATGGTGTAATCATGACTGTTTATTTTGATCAGAGATAGATATGGTAGTCTATGCTTAGTAACTGGGGGTATTGGCATCTAACCCACGTGTACCCTTAATGTCAAAGGTATAGAAGTTACTTGTATGTTTAATAAGCTCAGATTTTAAATCAAAAATTGAAAAGGTTGATGTAACCCTTGCACTTCTAATTTCACTAAGTGCCAAATTGTTTAACCTCAATACATATCCTAGTTACTCCCATAGATATTTAGAGACGGGAAATCTAACCGCCCATATGGAGAGGCCAAAAGAGGTCCGACCCGACCCAACGAGGCCCAACTCCTTGAAGTGGTAGCCCCCGGGCCCACTAAAGATAAGCCTAATAACTCACTCGGAACAAGCACTTCCTAGGCGGCCTTCGGGTTGGGAAGTCCGGGCATCAGTTCGATCAGGAGAGCTCCATCGGAGCCCCGTATTCTCTGCCCAGACCACGTGCTCATCGCTCGAGAATACATCTTCTGAGCTAGTGCCTCATGCTCGGGCCAACTGATGGAAGCTTATCTGTACGGCCGTTATGTGTCCCTTAAAAGCTGGGAGCTCAAGGGGATAGGGGAGATTAGGAGTCCGCGTGCTATAAAGAGCCTGCAAAGGGGACATAACCCCCCCGAAACTCCTCAGCTTAATGGGATCATTCACTCAACGAGCCATTATTTAAACTGGAAGAACCCTCCTGTGAGAAGGTAAGCCAAGAACCCTGAGCAGAAACCAATTCACCTTTTGGTGGAGAGGAATCTCGCGCTCCCATCTTCCTCCTAACTCCTCCCTTCGCACTAGTGCTCTACTACAGTCGCTGACTTAAGCATCGGAGGGTCTTCCCCAGAGATTCATCCCTGGGCACCTCTGACTTGTTTCCCTTCTTGCAGTTCATACTTCAAGGATACGTGGTTATCTTCCTCCCCGCTCAGGAGTAGCGTGAGATCTCGCCTCTTCATCTGGCGCCGTCTGTGGGAAACGAACAAAGAGCCATCATGGTGCGAAGGAGTTCTGGCAGGAGGACTGTCGGTGACAACGGAAAAGCCCTGGCAACAGAAGAAGGTGCACCTTCACTCCCCACGAAGAATTCCCCGTCAAGCAACTACGCCAATGAAATACCTCTGTCAGTGACGGGGGAACAACTTCCCAGCGGGAGTACTAACGCCCTCCAAACCCTCAATGCAAAATTGGATGTCCTCATGGATCTCATGAGGGCCCAAGCGGCCAGGGAGGAGAAGTCGCATCTCCCCCGGAAGAGCCCTCCCCGTGGAGATGCCTCCCAGTAAACCGTTGGAGGCCGTTTTACCCTCCAGGGGTGGCGGCTCATCCGTAACCTGTCAGGAGGACCATCACATGCCCCTCCCCCAGAGCAGGAATCCTCCTCTACCTCGAGGAGGGAGAAGTCCGGAGCACACCGACAGTTCCCGGAGATCGAGGTCCCTGAGGAGCGCCGGGACAGCATGCAAGTGTGCCCCCCCAGCCCTTCAGGCCAGCGATAATCGGAACTGTCCCTCCGTCTGCGAGACTTTGAGAGGCGTTTCACAGAGTAAGAGCGCACCCTCCGCGCCTTGCAGAAGACCTCTCCTGCGGAGAACGAGGAGCGATCCCCATTCTCTGACTATATCTTGAAGGCCGAGATCTCCCCCAGGATCTCACTTCTGACCTTCAAGTCGTATGACGGCCAGGGAGACCCGGCTGATCATTATGATAGCTTCGATGCCCTGATGACCTTGCATGGGGCATCAGACGTGATCAAGTGCCGAGTGTTCATGACCACTCTGGTCCAGGGTGCTCAGGCATGGTTAAGGGCCCTCGCCCCTGGCAGCATTCACAACTTCAAGCAGTTCGGGTGAGTGTTCAAGGAAAGCTCCGCCGGCAGCGGTCCACCCCAATCAATAGTGGGATTACTGGCCCTCAAGCAGGAACAGGGGGAGAAGTTGCAGGCTTATATCACCCGATTTAAATCAGAAGCCATGCGCATCCCCGGCCTGGATGTTGCCTCGGCCATCACCGCATAGACCGGGGGTACCCGTGATGAGAACCTGCGGCCGAGCTAGTGCTTCATCCTCCCACCTCCCTCACCGAGCTAGTGACCCTGGCACTGCGCCACGCAGAGTGCGAGGAAGTCCACAGCGCCTGTCGAGGCATGATAGGCTCGGGTCGGGAGGGGGACAAGAAGTGACCGTTCGAGCGAGGGACGGGCCAAGGAAAAAGGTGGAACCGGGACGGAGACCGCAAAGAGTCGTCCTGGAAGTATGAGCAATATACCCCCCTTACCGCTCCCATCTATGAAATCTACGAAGACATCAAAGGCTCGGGTCTCCTCCACTAGCCCGAGCCTATGAAGGCCAAGCACCGCAAGCATTGCCTGTTCCATAGCGATCACGGGCATCACACCAGCAATTGCCATCAACTTCAAGATGAGATCGAGTGCCTCATCTGCCAGGGACACCTATCCCGATACGTGGCCGGGTAGAAAGAAGACCGAGGCACCCCCGAAGAAATCGACAATGCCCCCTGCAGAGTCCACATGAACGTCATCGCGGGTGGGGCGATATCAGGCAGAGATAGCAGCCGAGGAAGAAAGTGCCATGCCGAGCGGGCGAGCCGAGCCTCTGTAGAGCACCCTATGGCCTCACAGGCAAGTGAACCGCAGGCCCTGGTATTCTCTGACCAGGACCTGGAAGGGTTAACCACCCCGCATGATAATGCTCTCGTTGTATCGGCTACAATAAACCATTGTAACATAGATAGGATCTTAGTTGACAATGGTAGTGCCCCTGATGTATTATCCTATGAATATTTCCACAAGATGGGAGAGAATCCATCTAAACTCCGCCCGATCCGAACCCCCCTCTGTGAGTTCAACGGCCAAGCAACTTATCCCGAGGGAGCCCTGAGCCTGCCAGTTACTATCGGCACCCCGCCCAAAACTGTTACGGTTATAGTGGACTTCATCGTAATTAAGGGGATGATGGCATATAACGCCATCTTCGGCCGAGGTATCCTTACCCGAATGAAAGCGGTGCCCTCTACCTTTCACCAAAAAATGAAGTTCCCTACCAAGCATGGCGTGGCGGAGGTCCGGGGTAACCAGGCATTGGCTAGACGGTGCTATATAATCTCGGTTGAAGCCACTAGGCCGGAAGGGAAAAATAAAGGAGTAAAGGGAGCCGAGGAGGGACCAGCGACATCTGAGCCCGGTGGCGAGTTGCTAACAGTCTTCCTCAACGGTGACCCGACTCTAGGAGTCAAGATCGGAGTTGATCTACCACTTGAGGAACAAGAAAAATATAAAGATTTCCTTGCCCAGTACATCCAAGTCTTTGCATGGTCTGACGATCACCTTCCCAGGATCCCGGGAGATGTGGTGACACACAAGCTCAACCTCGACCCAAGGGTGAAGCCTGTCCAGCAACGTAGGAGAAAGGATGCCCCGGCCGGAGAAGCAAGCGGTCATCAAAGAGCAAGTCACCAAGGGATAGAAGACTGGCCTCTTTTGTCTGGTCCTGTACCCTACATGGCTCGCCAACGTCATCCTGGTACCGAAGGCTTCGGGGAAATGGCGAATGTGCATGGACTTCACCGACCTCAACTAGGCTTTCCCGAAAGATTGCTACCTGCTACCGAGCATCGATCAACTGGTCGATTCAACCTCTGGCAATGAGTTGCTCAGCTTCCTAGACGACTACTCTGGTTACCATCAGATCAGGATGGACCTGGAGGACATCGAGAAGACCACCTTTATCACTGACTTCGGCGTACACTGCTACACACAAATGCCATTCGGGTTGAAGAACGCTGGAGCAACATATCAGAGACTGATCAACCACATCTTCGAGGGACAGCTCGGTCGAAACGTCGAGGCCTACATTGATGACATGCTCGTTAAAACGTCGAAGGCCGAAGACCATCTTGCCGACTTAGCCGAGACCTTTGACACCCTCCAAAGGTGCAACATGAAGCTCAACCCAGCTAAATGCACCTTCGGAGTCAGATTCGGGAAGTTCCTAGGCTTTCTGGTAACTCAGCGTGGGATCGAGGCCAACCCCGATAAGGTTCAGGCTATCCTGGACATGCGGCCACCCACCTGCATCAAGGACGATCAACGCCTTACGGGACGCATTGCTGCGCTCAACCGCTTCCTGTCCCGGGCGGCCGAACGATGCCTACCCTTCTTCAAATTGTTGAGGGGACCTAAAATGGCATCTGTTACGTTCGCTTGGGATGAGGAATGTCAGAAGGCGTTCGCTGAACTCAAGGAATTCTTGGCCTCGCCCCCGGTGCTGTCCAAGCCAACCCCGGGTGAAGCTCTACACCTTTATCTCTCGGCGACCCCTTCCATAGTGAGCTCGGTCCTAGTCAGGAACGACACAGGGATCGAGAGACTGGTTTACTATACCAGTAAGGTGCTTAATGAGGCTGAAAGAAGGTACCCCACAACCGAGAAACTCGTACTAGCTTTGGTTACCTCAGCCAAGGGCCTCTGACACTACTTTCAAGGGCACTCCATCGTCGTATTGATCGGCGAACCCCTGAAGAAGATTCTCTTTCACCCTGAAACCTCGGGATGCCTCGTCAAATGGGCCATCATGCTCGAGGCCTACGACATCTTGTATCACCCCCGCTCGGCCATCAAGGGACAGGCCCTCATGGACTTCATCACCGAAAGCATCGTCCCGATTGAGGAAGCACTTTCACCTGCGCACGGTCCCACCTGAGACCTGTTCATCGACGGGTCCTCCAACTCAGCTGCAAGCGGTGCCGGTATCCTTCTCAAGTCCCCCGAAGGAGCGGAGCTGCGGTACGCCTTGAAATTCAACTTCCAGGCGTCCAACAACGCCTCCGAGTACGAAGCCCTTATCTCAGAGGCCAGGATGGCTCGATGACTAGGAGCCGAGCGAGTCAGGATCAACACCGACTCCCAACTGGTCGCTAGCCAGGTTAACGGTGATTACGAAGCTCGGGAAGGACAAATGATCAAGTACCTCCAGGTGGTCAAGAGGATGGCCCAACTCTTCGAGAGCTTTGAGGTAGTCCGGATAGCCCGGAAGGAAAACTCCCGAGCGGACGCCCTCTCTTGCCTGGCCTACTCCCTCGACCCCGAAGGTACACGATCGGTCTTCCTCGAAGAGCTCAAACGACCAAGCATCAAATCCGAGCTTATGACTGTTGACCCGGTGATGGGAATCAACTCCGAGCATGTACATTTTATTTTTGTATTTGTGTCCTTTTATTTATTTTTATATCTTGGGGAAAGTAGATACGCAATTGTATGGCTTTATGAGCCAAGTTGTTATTCCCTTAGGATGTTTGGGTTTTTATGCAAATTGGTAGTAGGTCCAGCTAGGGGCCCCCCAGCCCTTCCCCATTGGTCCACCTAAGCCATGTGGGGCTGGTCAAAGTCCTAGCTGGCCTTCTAGATGGATTGACTAGTCAATTAGACACATGGGGGGACAAATGGATTGAAATGTCAAAGGTAGGCCACCTACCTTGTCTATGGTCAAGGGGGCGCCCCCCCTTTATGGGTATTTTTTATTTTTGTTAAAAAACCTATTAGAACTAATTAGTTCTATACCTTGTATACCCCTCCCAATTCTAGATCTGAGGGCATTTTGAGTCATTTTCCATTTATTATATAAGGCACGTATTTCCATTTTTTGAGAATTAATGAGTAGAAAAAATTATGATTGCCTTGGAGCAAATTTGCACCCCCCTCTCTCTCCCTCTGGTTCCTTCCTCCTTCTTCAAGATTTCAGGGTGTAAACCCCTTCTATCTCAGCCCCTCTACATCTAGATTCTATCTCTGGTGCCGCCTGCAGCCGTTCGTGCCGCCACCGCCACTCGTCGGAGTTCTGTCTCCATCAGGATAGAACCTCACCTACAAAATTTTATCTTTTTTTCTAGTTGTCTGTTCAAGCTCTAATTTTGATAGTTTGTTCTATCCATCTCCCTTAACCTCCAGTTCAAATTTCGTGTCATTTGGAAGTCATTTGGTATTTTTCCCACATTTATTGTTCTTCCTCCTGTAATCTGCCCTTTTGCAGATCTACGGGACAAAGTCTCCTTGTTGCAGAACGTGACATGCAATAATTTTCATCGAATTTCAAAAGCCCTCTACCTATTTTTAGAAATTGTGTCTTTTCCCCAAATTCAGTTATGTCTCTACTGTCCAGATCCGACCCTGGGTCAGTATAAAATCTACAAAAAATCGAAACTTCTACCAAACCTTTCATAAAGTATATCCCCGTTTTCCTCTCTTCGGCCTCTACAACTGTCATGAAGAGCTCATCTTCTGATTCGGAGGTCTACATCGCGGTCAATGCCAACTCTTAGGAAAACTTAGTTCTGTCCTGAGTTTTCAGGTTCTGTCAACTAGCACATTGAATATTTGACAAAGGCCATCAACGGGAAATTCAATTTTATTTCTCTGGCCATAGATCGAAGGTTTTTAAGCTAGCTTTCCAATGGTACCTCTTGTGCGTCGATCCGACGTCGGGAGTGACCGCAGCAGCGGATTTTGTCGGGACGCGCGGGTCTGAAATAGCAGTTTAGATCCGTGGGCAGCAACTCCGACGAGTGAAGTTCGGAGCCGCCCGGCCTCCGACCGGCGAACCAGCATATCGCCATCTCAGGGAGCGCCCCTCCAAATATCCCCACCACAGTGGTGCCACCCCGGTCCCACACGGCCCCTCAGACCAGCACGTGGGTCCCACGATCGTGAGTACGTATGCTGCCGAAGCTCCACAAGAAGCTGCCCGTCAACCCGAAACCGCTACTCTCGGGTCCCATTGTGTCGCCCTTTACCTCCCTGCGTAGAGTGGGCATTCATATTCATTGCTGTAATAATTGTGTAATAATTGTTCCGGGAGTATCATTTCGGCCGGGGTTGTCTTCCCCACGCCGAGGGCGTGGAGGTATCGTATTCGCTCACATCTCGGCATTTGCTTTATTTTGTATATATTTCTTTATGCCGCTGCTAGAGAGCATGCTAGGATCATAGCTCGCTATACTTTTTATATCACCGCTACTGCAAGAGAGAGCGAGACCGTCCCGTGACCCGATCCAGGCATGAATTTGTGAGGTGACCACCCTAGCTCTTTGTCGGTTTCTCAACCGCGCACGTCCGACGCTTCCCTCGTTCGGGACGATCGTGAGCTTGCTTAGAGTCCAAGGATCACATATCCATTTGGAGTCGAGTCATGTGTCTGTTCCGCATCAATTTATTTGGTGTCACGTTCTGCAACAAGGGACGATCGCGTGTCTCCTTCCGCATCAATTAATTTTTCCCATATTTATTTGGTATTTTTCTACACGTGGGACCGTGACTTGTGGGAACCCACTACAAAGGGTCATACCTTCTTTGATCCCTTTGACCCATTCTCTAGTGGACCCCTAGACCCACCCTATGTACTTCACTTCTTCGAGGGAGTCCATTACGACACCCCTACCCCACGGGCCGGGTCATCTATACCCACAAAGCCCGTTCTTGATACACCGACACCCGGCTCTCCTAGTCCTCTCAAGTCTCCCAAATCCAAAGGGCCGTCCATGCATGACTGGGTCATACTTGGACGTCTAGTTGTTCCCCAAGACCATGCGTCTGAGTGGTCATCCCTGGTGGCCCGATTCAATGCCTTCATGGCCCGACCCTTGGATTTCACCTATCTCATTACTAAAGCCACTCTACCCAATAGGTCCACAACGGAACTTCATTTCGCCGATAGGGAGTCGGATAATTGGGTTTTGCTTGATATCGTAGAGTCCCTCTCCAAGACGGGCAAGATTATCCGCGATGGTGATTTTGCTTTTGTCGAGTTCGAATGGATGATCGGCTCTGATTTTTACTATGATGGCACATGGTGCAATATTGGTACGCTAGCAGGACCATGCATTATATTAGGATGACCTTGGTTGGAAGAGAGGAGAGCGATCTTTGACCGGGATAGGAGGACCTGCACCTTATATCCACCTCACCTACCCGGCGAGTTCGTCTTCCACGATGGCATTCAGCCGCCCACCTCTTTGTCACCAACCTTCCACCCCTATCAGTTCGCTCCGCCTACAGACTCATGCTCACCACCTCTCCCGGAGCCCAACCATGTGGGTCCTAGTCATTTTTCCGATCTGTGTCCTTCACATTCCCCTACCATAGAGGACACATATACCGAGGATGTCCCACCCGGGCTCATTCTAGTGAGTTATGAGGCTGACCAAGAGTTGGTCGAGGAGTACCTTGCTAATGTTTCAGGGTTAGAGAGTGAGCCAATAGAGGGCCAGGGACTGTTAGTCACCCCACTCACACCGGTCATCCCGGACCTGTCTATTTCGCCCACTTTATCCTCGGTGGATCTCGCCATCCCACTTTTACCCGTCTCTCCTACGATAGTGCAACCACTGGAGACTACCGTACCACTGTCGACACCCTATGGTGACACGGTATGGTTTGATTTTGTTTGCCCTTTCGGTTAATTGTGTTATTAATTATGGACTAATGTGTTTTGATGATGAATGAATGCATTGTGTATTAATCATGTCTTGGAAAGGTTTTAAATATGTACTTTTTACTCCACATGACTTCATCATGAAATGGTAAGTGAATCTTGAAGTTCACTAATGCTTGAATGAACAACCCAAGCATTGGTTCAATGGATTGAAGACAAAAGATGAAAACAAGTAAAATCATAAGGTAAATGTTGGCATTTGAATTCATTTTGATATCCTAGACATTTACTCTTAATGATAAGATGAATCAAGGTCATAAGCTTTTCAACATTTCAGTGATCAAACAGAAAAATCTTTGAACTCATGTGAGACTTTTGTATTTGACTAAACTGACATATAGTCGGTGTTTTTGTAGGTTGAAAAACTTTAAAACAATCAAGGTTTTCATGGTTCAACTGTTGGTAATGTATTTGGGTTCTTTTTTAGCCCATCTGTTTGGTTCTGGTGTGTTTTGAGTAGATGTCGACACCAAGTGTCGACATCTGAAACTCAAGTGTTGAAACAGGGGCCGACAGAAATGCATTTGTGAAGTGTCGACACCAAGTGTCGACACCCACTTATGGAGGTGTCGACACTTTCCAGTGTGCCTTCATGCAGGTGTCGACACCTGCTAGCAGCCCTTTTGTTTGACTTCGATTTCCTTGATCCGAAAGTCATCTCTAAACTGTCCAATCACTCCTAAATCTCTCCTAAATGTGTGGATCTGGTCTCTAGAGTTTGTGTAGACTGTCCAAGGTTAACTATTTCTTTTATTGGGTTAATAACTCCTTTAAATAGGAGGACTGTTCTGAGATGCGATGAACGACGGCAATGAGCAGAATTCTATCGAGAAGCTAGCATCTGTGAGAGCAGAAACTTACTGTAGCAGAAGGGAACTTCTTCCATTGTTCCAACCAGATCCAAGCTTCAAGGTGAAGAGAAGAAGAGTCCTACAACCCTCCAATCAACGATCTACTACAAGCATCATCCGGATCAAAAGCTGCAAGATCGTTCAAGCTCTGATCATCCGTTCTTCGTCAACAAACTTCATCAAATCTGAACCAATGTTCAAGCACATCTGAAGAAGAGAAAGGGGGAGTTCTAAATCATATTCTATCCTCTTCTGAATTGATATTTTCTGTTCTTAGTTCATTGTGTGCGAATCATGTTGTAATCCTTAAATACTTGCACTGAATTTTCCGTAAGTGTGTGGGCTCATGTTCTGTGGCATGAGTGTGTGTGTGGGTTCGGTGGCCAAGATCGGTTACCGCGTGTGTGTGTGTGGGTTGTCTTTCACAGCGTGTGTGTGACTCACCTCATAGTGAAGTCTTAATCCTCATGAGTGAGGGGTGGACGTAGGGGATACGTTGTGTTCCCGAACCACCTAAAAACTCCTGGTGTCTTTTGTGGTTTGGTTTTCCGTTTGCTATCGAGTGGGCTTCACGGTGAACTGAGAGTACACCATTGTTAATTTGTTTCTCTTATCCTTAACCACACGTTCCGTCGAGTGTGTTCATGTACGAGTGAGTTATAGTGGTTGCTTGTTTTGTTGAAAAGAATTTTCATAACAAGATATTTTTAATTGGCCAATCAATTCACCCCTCCCCTCTTGATTGCCACCCTTCGGGACCCAACAATTGGTATCAGAGCTTTGGTCTCTAGTTGAGTCGACCTCACGATCGTAGAGTTGATCCCTGTCATGGCAAACAGAGGGATGATGCCTGAAGGGCATTCGGTTCACAGACCGCCGTTTTTCGATGGAACTAATTATACGTACTGGAAAAATAGAATGTATGTTTTCCTACGTGCTCAAGAGTATGAAGTGTGGAATGTGATAAACAAAGGTCCTTATAAGTTGCCTGAAAATGAAGATAATTGGGATACTGAACATATTAGTAATTGTTCGGCAAACTTTAAGGCCATGAATATAATACAATGTGCTATACATCCAAGTGAATACTCACGAATCTCTATGTGTGCTTCTGCGCAGGAAATGTGGGATAAGCTTCGCTTGATATACGTAGGAACATCTGAAGTAAAGGAGAACAAAGCAAATCTTCTGGTTCGAGATTATGAATTATTCATGATGAAGCCAGAAGAATCCATTTCAGAAATGTTCGCGAGGCTGATGGAGATCACGAATGGTTTGAAAGCTCTTGGAAAGGAGTATTCTAACCGAGATCTTGTGAGGAAGGTTCTGAGATCTTTATCACCACAGTGGCACACAAAGGCCACTGTTATTGAAGATTCAAAGGATCTCAGCACCCTCACCCTGGATGAATTAGTGGGCTCCTTGATGACTTACGAAATAAACATCAAAAGGAGCGAAGAGGATCACAAAAAGAAAAAGGTCGCCACAACTTTGGCATTGAAGGTAAAACCGCAAGAATCTGAAGAAAGTGAGGAAGGCTCCTCAGCCAACACTGAAGATGAGGAGCTTGTTGCAATGATCACCAGAAGAGCTAGAAAATTTGTCAAGAACACTAGGAAGTTCGGTGGTCAGTTTAGAAAAGGACCACGGTGGCAAGGTCCTAAGAAAAATGAAAGCAATAAGAAAGATGAAGTGATCTGCTATGAATGCAAGAAGCCCGGTCACATGCGGGGCGAGTGCCCTGATTTGAAGAAGAGATTCAAGAAAGGTAAGTTTAAGAAGCCAAAGGCCATGGTCGCTACATGGAGCGATGAAGATGAGGAAGGATCCGAAAATGAGGATGACCTGGATGAACTTGTTCAGAATCTGTGTTTCATGGCAGACGAGGACAACTCAAATGAGGTAGATTCTGAATCCGAATCTCTTACATGTGAACAATGGAAGATTGCTTATGAATCATTATATGGAAAATGTAAAAAGTTTAAATATGAAAATAAACTTCTGAAAAAGAAGTTGGAACTTGTTGTTCATGATAAAAATCCATGTGATACTTGCAATTCCATGAAAACTGAAATTGAAAATCTCAAGAGTGAAAATGAAATCCTTTTGTCTAAAGTTGAATTGTTTGAAGAGGAGAGCTCATGCATGCGTGAAGATCACACGACTTTTATCAAAATGCATGAAGACTTGAAAAAGGAATTGGAACAAGAAAGGTTAGAAAGAACTGCATGTAATCAAACCAAGGAGAATACTGAAACAAAATCTGAAATTTTGATGCATGAAATAAATGAGTTAAAGAATGCTCTTGCTACATTGGAAAAAGGGAAACAATTGATGAACAATCATGTGGATCATCATGAAGGAAGTTGTCAAAAGAATTTTGAAAAGAGACAGGGTTCTCAATCAAAAATATACATGACTCCTTGGGTTCCAAGAAGTTCGGTTCCCTCCTCTTCACACACACATGTGCATCAAGCATCTATGAATATGAACAGGAGAAGAAACTGTCAAAATAAATTCACTACATGCTATTATTGTGGTAAATTGGGTCATGATATGTATGATTGCAGAACTATGAGGAATGATGATGAACACTTTGCTAGAATGATGAATAGGTCACTAAGACCTAATGTGTCTAACCATCGTGGACCCAAGCTTGCTTGGGTACCAAAAACCCCATAAGTACCTTCTTTGGTTGTGCAGGTCTGCCTTGGAGCTCAAAAGAACAAATGGTACCTGGACAGTGGATGTTCAAGACATATGACGGGCAACAAGGAAATGTTTGTAGACCTACAAGAGAAGGATGGTGGTATGGTAGCTTTTGGGGGAAAAGACAAAGGTAAGATTGTTGGAGAAGGTAAGATAGGTAAGAACCAAACTCATGCTATTGAAAATATTTTGCTTGTGAAAGGCCTGCATCATAATTTATTAAGCATAAGTCAACTCTGTGACAAAGGTTGCAATGTGGTTTTTGACTCTATTCACTACACTGTGGTAGATAGAAACTCTCATGAAATAAAGTTTATTGGGTCAAGACACAATAATGTATATATGATTGATCTTGATGATGCTTCTCATGATAAACTATGTTTAGTTGCTAAAAATGTTGATAATGCTTGGCTTTGGCATCGCCGTCTTGGGCATGCCAGTTTCAATGTGATGCTGAAATTGTTCAGAAGTAATTTGGTTGTTGGATTACCCAAGCTGAAGTTTGATGATGGCAAGATTTGTGGAGCTTGCAGTAGAGGCAAGCAAACAAGAACTTCTTTCAAATGCAAAAGTGATGTGACCACCTCTAGGCCCCTTGAGCTGATCCATATTGATTTGTTTGGACCAAGCAGAACACATAACTTGGGTGGTAAGTTGTATGGGTTTGTAATTGTGGATGACTTTTCAAGATACAGCTGGGTACTCTTTCTTACTCATAAAAGTGATGCTTTGATGGAATTTGAAGCCTTTTGCAGGATAGTTCAGAATGACAAAGGATGTTGCATCAAGACCGTGCGGAGTGATCATGGTAAGGAATTTGACAATAATGAGTTCAATAATTTCTGCAGGGCTCAAGGATATTTGCACAACTTCTCCGCACCAAGGACTCCCGAGCAAAATGGGGTTGTTGAGAGAAAGAACAGGACATTGGTTGAAATGGCCAGGACCATGCTTAATGAGAACAATTTGCCGAGGTATTTCTGGGCTGAAGCCGTGAACACTGCATGTTATATAATCAATCGAGCCATGGTAAGGCCCTTGTTAAAGAAAACACCATATGAGCTATACCGAGGTAAGAAACCAAATATTTCTTATTTCAAACCTTTTGGCTCTATTTGTTATATCCATAACAATGGTAAACAAAATCTGGCAAAGTTCGATTCCAAAAGTGACAAGGGGATATTTCTTGGATACTCCCTTAGCTCTAGAGCTTATCGAGTGTATAACTTGAGAACTCTAGTAGTTGAGGAAAGTCCTCATGTCATTGTTGATGAATCTTCCTCCACGAATACTAATGAAAAGTTAATTGTGCAGGAAGAAGGATATGAAAATGATGATACCAAAGAACAGGTTGTGAAAGTTGATACACCGGATGTTGAAAAACAACATGATGTTGATGAAATTCAGTAAAATCAAGTTGAACAGCAACTACCAAGGTAGTGGACCTTTCCAAAGGACCATCCACCGGAAGTTGTCATTGGCAATGTAGAAGAAGGGATAAGGACGCGTTCCTCCTTCAGGGAAGTTGAAAATCTGGATTACATAGCTTTACTCTCTCAATTTGAACCTCACTCCATAGATGATGCCTTAAAAGATAATTCCTGGATCATGGCAATGCAAGAAGAACTACACCAGTTCCAAAGGAATAAAGTGTGGTTCCTCATGCCACGTCCTAGAAACCATTCAGTGATCAGAACCAAGTGGATCTTTCGAAATAAAACAAATGATCAAGGGGTGGTAACTAGGAACAAGGCAAGGCTTGTAGCCCAAGGCTATCGCCAAGAACTAGGAATTGATTTTGATGAGTCCTTTGCTCCAGTAGCAAGACTCAAGGCAGTGAGGATTCTCTTAGCATTTGCATGTTGCAATAACATCAAATTATTTCAAATGGATGTTAAAAGTGCTTTTCTAAATGGCTATATCCAGGAGGACATATTTGTGGAACAACCACCGGGATTTGAAGACACGGAGCATCCAGATCATGTCTACAAATTAGACAAAGCTCTTTATGGTCTAAAACAAGCACCCCGTGCATGGTATGAACGGTTGAGTGAATTTCTCATTCATAATGGATACAAACGAGGTAATGTCGATCAGACCCTTTTTACAAAAATGAATGGTAAGAAAATTCTAGTCGTTCAAGTGTATGTTGATGATATTATCTTTGGTTCCATAAAAGACTCACTTAGTGAAGATTTTGCAAGATTAATGCAAAGTGAGTTTGAAATGAGCCTTATGGGAATGTTGACATTTTTCTTGGGATTGCAGGTGACACAGATGGCTGATGGCTTGTTCATAAATCAACAGAAGTATGCTAAGGAGCTGCTCAAGAAATTCAATCTGTCAACAACCAAGCCACAACCAACTCCCATGTCCACTTCATTAAAACTTGATCAAGATGACCAAGGTAAATCAGTCAACCAAACTCTTTTCAGAAGTATGATAGGATCATTGCTATACTTGACTGCCAGCAGGCCCGACATTCAATATGATGTATGCTTGTGTGCTAGGTTTCAATCGAATCCTAAAGAATCTCATATGTCAGCCGTAAAGCATATTTTTAGATATATAGCTGGTTCGTGTGATTTGGGTTTATGGTTTCCACGTACTTCATGTCTTGAATTAATTGCTTATTCTGATGCTGATTACGCGGGTTGTAAAATAGACCGGAAGAGCACCAGTGGGTACTGTTAGTTCCTTGGAGGCTGCTTGGTGTCATGGGCCTCCAAGAAACAAAATTCTATGGCATTGTCAACTGCCGAGGCCGAATATGTGGCCGTAGGAAGTTGTGTAGCCCAAGTGCTCTGGATACAACAACAAATGGTTGATTTTGGCGTCACACTAGGAAACACGGCCATTCTTTGTGATAACACCTCTGCTATTAATTTATCTAAGAATCCGGTGCATCATTCTCGCACAAAGCATATTGAAATTAGGCACCATTTTCTGCGTGATCATGTAAGTCGAGGTGATGTTGAAATAAAATTTGTTGACACAAATAATCAAATTGCTGATATCTTCACTAAACCTCTTAATGAAGATAAATTCACTTCTTTCAGAAGAGAGTTAGGCATTTGTCGTTTGGTTTGTTAGTAGGTGTCGTGCATTGTTTGTGTTAGTTTCATGCATTTGCATATGCATTTCACCACTAGATTAGTTGTTCTTGATCATGCATATTCATCAACTTGGGTTGAATGTTGCACAATGTATGTCTGTATGGTATTTACTCCGACATGTTGTATGTATTTTTTTTAAAAACCTTTTGATAATCTCTCTTGATCTTCTATGACTATACAATTCTTGTTTAATAAAGCAATGCCATTAGAAGTTCATACAAGTCGGTCAGGAATGTCGGTTGAGGATTTAAGCTTAAAATGTTCAAATATGTCAAAGAATTCCCCAAATTGTTCTCGTCTTGATTCATTGCTCTCATTAAATTCTGTAATCAATTTGGGGCTCCAGCCTTATTTCTTAATATTGAAAATCCAAATTTTCCACACTTACTGCATTTCTTTTTGGTGGTTGCATAATATACATGGAGGTGTCGACACCAAGTGTCGACACCCCCTTTTTGCTCATGGGCGGTAGGGTGACCAAAGGTGTCGACACCCATGTCGACACCTCCGGTCGCGTTCGCAGCGAACCGATCGGAAGGGGTTATAAACCCCTTTCCAACCTTTTGAACCCTCCAACATTCAAGCCCTAACGCCCCTACACTCCAAGTGCTGCCCTCCTTTCACACCTTTTCCCTCTTCTTGGCACTCCATCACCATTTCTAGCCCTAAACTAAGCGGACACATAGCGGCACCCGCGTTCTCCATTGTTCGAGCATCTGTGGATTTTCTTCGGCCCTTGTTCCCTGAAGAGTGGGTGACTTGTGGAGGTTCTCACATCTCCGGTAAGGGGTATATTGCTCTCTCTAGCAATCCTTATTTTCTTGCTCCATATCTCCCCCTCGTGTGTTCCTATGGCACCCAAAAGGCGAGCACTCGGCAAAGAACCTGTTGAGGACCGTGGGTCATATGAGGTTCGAACTAAAGCCCAGGAACAACGGGCATTCAGGCAGCAACCAACCCCGGCACAATTTAAAATGATGGAACGGAAGGTTCTTCGTCCTAGGGCGGTTGATTTCCATGATATTTCAGAAGTTCTTCCTGAACTGGCTTCCTTATTAGAAATTCAGCAGGGTCTAGTTTCGTTCATGGCTGATCATCGCAAGGTTTATCATTCACTTGTTCATCAATTTTATGGCAACATGATTTTCAAGTCTAACAAGTATATGACTCGGATGAATGGACAACCGTTTCTCATTTCAAGTGAAGTTATATCTGCTGTATTTAAAATGCCTGATGCCAGTGATCTATATGGAGAATCCATGTGTGATGAAGAAGTGGTTTATAAATTACTTACGAGAGACGATTTGGGCAACAGATCTATTGTTGGCTTGAATGCAAATCGCTTTCCTCCTTTGCAAAGGATTCTCCATCATATGATCACCACTATACTTCTTCCAAAAGGAGGTACCCGGGAAAAAGTCACAGATCAGCAGATTTTCATTATATCCAGCATTATGCAACGCCGGCCAATTAATTTTGCAGCTCTCCTTACTGGACACATCACTAGTTATTTCCATCAACGCAACATGTTGTGTATGTGATTTTGATGATTACAAAATACCTTTGTTGCTTAGCCTTGTGCGTGAATGCTCTTCACTTGAATTGGTTGTGGAAATGATCATAAACTATTTCTATAGGGATATCATCATGTGGATACATTGTAATTCTACAAGGCTTATCATCATGTCAATGCATCTATGACTCTTTGAGGTTCATACGTGCTTTGAGGTTAGCACATTACATATACAATCTATCTACACTTGGTGCGGTTGCTCTATCTTCAATGTGAAAGGCCTTTGTGAAAATCACACTCGAGCATCATGTCATATTAAGCATCATGTCTTATTGAGCCTCATAGTATGAATGTGGACTTTGGTAATGCTAAATGAATGATTGAGATGCAAATATCATTGCTTACCCCCAAGGTAATGATGTGTGGTTTGAAAGCTTGGATGATGATCAAATTGAATGTGACTCAATATTGTTCTATGTGGTTTGGCTTCTTACTCTTTGAATTCCACATGCATACCATCAGTCAATGGAGAATGAGATTTTGAATTTCATGACTATGTGTATGAATGATTCAACCAATCAACAAGAAATGTGAATTCAGGTAAAACAATGAGGTAAGTGTTGTTATGTGGATTTAAATGGATATCTCGTTCATCATTCACTCTTGGAATAGGTTCAACGAAGCAATTTATTGTGAACATGGTCATAGTGTTAATGCTTGATGTAAAGATCTTAATTGTCAACTAACACCTTGCTTTATCATATTTTTCAGGATGAAAAATCATGGTTGATCTTCATGGGATTATGGTAACATTTAATCAATTGTTTCCCTTTGGTTTGATGGAGGTTTTAGTTATTTTTCAAACTCAAACTATCTTATAGTCTTTACCATTTTCAATCCCACCTTTGGATCTCCCCATAAAAATTATATGTTGTAGCTCTGCGAGTCCTCTTTCCAACGCCTCCGGTCTTGCTTCGATCGGAGTTCGGAGCTAGGAGAATTAATTCTTTTCGCCGAAGTGCGCAGAGCTATTTTTTGGTGTAGTCTGCCTGAAAGGGTCGACCCCTGGGGTCAACCCCTAGGGTCGACCCGTGCAACCCAGAACCATAAAATTGGTTCTGTTTGGGTTCTGGAACGCGAGGGTCGACCCCTGGGGTCGACCCCTGTAAAACAGAACACAAAATAGGTTATGTTTGGTTCCTGGAAGCCCGAGGGTCGACCCCTGGGGTCGACCCCTATAAAACAGAACACAAAAACGTTCTGTTTGGCTTCTGTTTGCCCGAGGGTCGACCCCAAGGGTCGACCCATTCCGGTAGGACCTTGAGCCGCACATTTTGATCGCCGTTTTCTTGCTCCGAAAGTCCAACCAATCACATCCTAATGCCCTATATCACTCCCTAATTAGTGGATCTGGTCTCCTACCTATCCCTTGACCGTTCTAAGCTTATAAAACATCCTATTGGAGTGAAAACCCTAGGGAGAGGGCTGAAAACTATTCTTTGGTGTGCAGGTTCGGAGTTGAAGCATCCAAGCCCTCTTCCACCTTGCTCTGAAGCTGAAATTGAGAGGAAGAACCTTGAATCAAGGCCCAAGATCATATACAACTAGAAGCTGCGAAGGAAATCAAGTTACAACTATGTTTTAGCAAGAATCGATCATCCTTCTTCAAGAACGTTCCTCATCCTGCAGAAGCTTTTCATCAAAAATCTGAGGGAGTTATCTTGATCTCTCACTTTTGTGTTTTTGTTTGAGATTGCTCAAGTTCTTGAATGATTATCTAAGAGGGGCAATATATATATACATGTTCATTTGTTCATCTATTGATTGGCCTCTTATTAGTACTGCATTTTCATCCTAAGCAACAAGATGAACTAATGCTTTCATTTCTCTTGTAGAAGAAGAAGATGGAGGAGTGCGACCAACAAGGATGAGAGTAGAGGGGTTTATGAGCCAAATCAATTTTCTGATATATGCAGGCTTGATTTGAAGCTTATCATTTCTATCTATTCTTTCAGGTGAAGAAGAATTTGGAAGAAGGTAAAGACGTGCATTTCAAGGAGACGAAGAAGATGATGTCTAAATCATGATCATCCATCAACGAGCAAGGAGAATCAGATTCTGCTGAAGAAGGGGGAGCCTTATACTTGATGCAACTTTCCAGTTTTCATCTATATATTTTGTTTGGGGGTCATAGCATATATGTGTGTTGATTCATATACATTTGAAATAATACTTTGTGTGGGTGTTCGGAGAAAGGGGTCTCCGAGTGTGTGTGTGGTCTGTTGTGTGTCGATTGGTGCGGACTATATCTGCGTGTGTTGTTGGGAGTTTTCTCCCGTGTGGTTGTGTAGGCATTGTCCTACGTGTGTGTGGACAGAGTTGTGTCTCCGTGTGAAGTATACAGTTCGGGGTGTGTTCCCCAACGTGTGTGTGTGTGTGTGTGCTGTTGTGGCAGTAGTTTGAGGCGAGGCCTCGTGTGTGGTTTGCTGCGAAAGCAGCGTGTGTGTGTTGGGGTTCTTCCCCGTGTTGCTACACTTTGTAGCGTGTAGTGAAGCCTCACCGGTTTGGTGAGGGGTGGATGTAGGGAGTCCGTCGTGGTCCCGAACCACCTTAAAAATCCCCGTGTTTTATGGTTTGATTTGTGTGATTGTGTGTTCTTTACTATCTAGTTATGTAATCGTGTGAGCTCGGTGAGATTGAGTGAATTAAGTTTAAAGTTGTTTAGATTAATTTCCTCAATCCTATCAATCTTGTAAATTCCGCTGTGTGGTAGTTTGTATTTTTAATTGGACATAGTTTTTAGCACAAGGATCTATTCACCCCCCCTCTAGATCCGTGTTCCTGCACTACGGGACCCAACAATTGGTATCAGAGCGAGGCTCTGTTGTCCCTAGATCTTGCGATCTACAGAGTGATCCCGGTGCATTCCACAATCATGAATTTTTCTACTGAACATATATCAATGAAATATTTGCCAATCTTCACTGGTTTGAATTTTGATTCATGGCTAGGCAAACTATGTGTGGTGATCAATTCTATTAATCCTAGTCTTTGAAAATTGATTTGTCATGGTCCACACATATTACCTCTAGATGAGACCAAGTGGTCTAATCAGGATAAAATGATGCATCATGATAATGTTACTGCTTTGAGTTTATTGAATGCTTCTGTAAGTAGTAACAAGTATCCATTTGCATCTTCTTGTAGGACGGCAAAGGAGCTTATGGACCGGTTGATTAAAGCTCAAGAAAAGGAAAGACAAAAATGTCTCATGACCGATGATGCTGATCAACAAAGTGACAAAAATGCAGAAGAGGTAAATTCGGATTCTGAAGAATTTACTCTTGACGATCTTGTTGAAGCTTATGATGAGTTGGCAAAACAATATAAGAAAGTCAAGTCAGAAAATAGAAAATTAAAAAAGAAATCTGAAAACTTGGTCCATGAAAATGGTTCTTGTGATAAATGTTCTGAGCTTGTTAACTTCAATGATCTTTTAGAGCATGATGTTGAATGTCACAAAGAAACAATTGCTTATTTGAGAAATAAAAATGTTACCCTCAAAAACACAATTGATCAATTGGAGAAAAATGAAAAAGATCTAAGAAACAAAATGGAGTCAAACTCTATTGATCATGATATTTGCAATGAATTGATTATGAATGATAAACTTGCAAATGAAAATGAAGAACTCAAAAAGGAGAATAGTGCAATGCTAATTCAGATCTCCCTGCTTGAAAGTAGATTGAAAAATCTTGAAAAACTTGAAAAAGGGAAATATGTGATTGTTGATGAATCTGACAAGATGCTTGTGTTAGAACAAAAGATGGAAAGCTACCAAACCATCAATGCTCAATTGAATGAAAAAGTCATTTCTTGTGAAGATGAGATCATTTCCTATGAATTGCATATTTCATCTCTTGAAAAAGAAATTCTTGATCTGAATGCTTCTTTGTCTAAGTTTGTGAATGGGGAAGAAAATCTGAACAAGATATTGGGACTAAAGTAAATTTCCAAAGAGAAGGGCTGGGTTATAATCCTGTGAACAAAAAGAACTTTGAAAATAAAGTCTACACATCATTTGTCCATGGTTCTAATATAGCCAGCACATCAACTGGGTCTCCAAATCAATATGTTCCTCAAACAACAAAGCAATCAAATGAAAGTCTGAAGAAGAAATAAAACCTACATCAAAAGGCTAAAAATGTTGTTGGTGTCACGATGAATGCCATGAAAAATCATATTGCACACACACATGCATCCATAAAGAAAATCTCATGTTTTTATTGTGGTAAGCATGGTCATTTGATGAATGATTGTTTCATTATGAAATTGGATGATTTGAAAGCATGCAAAAATGAACTTGTTTCCGAAAGAAAAAGGGTTGTTTGTTTTAAATGTGGAAAGTTGGGACACCGTGTGTCACAGTGTTGGCAAGCAAATGAAAGAAAGAATTTCAAAGTCAAAAACAATTATACTTTCGCCAACCCACAGAAATTACTTTCTCATCCTGGTGTTGTGAAGAAGAAAATTTTCCATGCTTACAATGATAACATTCATGCTAAATCACAGAAATTTGATTATCATGTTTATGAGAATTCTGTGAAGTCACGTGGTTGTTGTCATTATTGTGGTGAATTTGGGCATACCATGCATGTTTGCTCCTTAATGTATTTTGATGATATACATGCCCAAAAATTGTGGAAGGCACCCACTAGAGGTGTAACTAACCATCCGGGACCCAAGAAGGTTTGGGTACCCAAAATAACCAAATGAGAACTTTGTTGCAGGATTATCATGTGGCCAAGAGAAAGGATTTAAGTCGACTTGGCCAGTTCTGGGGTGATGCCTTGGTTAACATAGGCTTGTCCTTGATTTCACACTGATTTGTAAGTTGGTTGTTCATGTTTGTGCACATCGATTGTGTGGATTCTAAGTTCATGTTGCTGGAATTTAAGTCTCTAATATGCAGGTTTGAAGAGGTTGTCTTGTGTGTTTTATGTGCATCAACCTTGTCTACACATGTGCTTAGACTTGACTCTTTACACTATTGGGCTACACTTGAAATTTCTAAACTGAACTTTGAACTCATGTCAGCTTGAGTGAACAACTTGTATTGAACTGAGATTGATATGAAATTGAGTTTCTGATATTGCAGGATGAGAGAGAGAGAGTTATATGTGATGAAAAGCCTTGAAGTTAGTTTCTTCATATGCATTGGCTAAATATTGATATGAATTGAGCTCTTTACAAGTGCAGGTTTGATAATGACCATCAACCCCTGAAATCATGGTAAGAATTCAAATGTTTGAATGTATCACCATGTGCCTAGATGGAGTTTAATTCATGTTTGGCTTTTCTGGGCTCAGATTAACTGTCTTATGCAGTTTTGCTTGTTCCTAAGTTGGTGTCGAAAGGCCCATCTTGAGGACCGATTGGTTTGAACTTTTACCCCATTACCCTTAGAGTTTCTCTTCTTATCCTAAGGAGTTTTGGAAGGGTTTTGGTATGGGGTTCTTCATCTTTTTGATATCCTTACATGCTGCTATCTATAAGATGTGAATTTGAGATCTCAATGGAACTCTTTTGGCTAATATCGTTATATTTCTTGCAGGAGAGAAAGAAAGGGGGTCAAGAGGACTTCAATACAAGATTTGATCTGCTTCCATTTCTTTTGGCTAATATCATTCTATTTCTTGCAGGAGAGAAAGAAAGGAGCTATTGATGAAGATTACACAAGCAAAATAAAGCAAAGAATTTGAAGATGTCAATAAAGGTAAAGGTGAGAAAATAAAGTGTTCGGCTGAAGTTCTATGGTCTTGATGCTAGTGCTATCTCTTGACAGACAGTGATTTTGAAATCTTGAATACTCTTTGGTTGCTCTTGACCATGTGAAAAATGAATATTTGGCTGAATGGTATTGAAACATCTGAGCAGTATATATGAAAGTGTAGCCATTGAATGTCTTTTGCTAAACCCCCGATGTCATATGGGAATACATTGTATTTTTCTGATCATCAATTCAATGATTACATAGTATATAAAATGGTGACATGTGGAAGGGCAGGTCAAGCATGTCTGAAAGCTATCACCATGCGTGAGAACATTCCTCCGCCCGGTACCATGAATCATCTATGCACATGGCATCCAACTTAAATGAATTTTCTGAAATCATGCATTGATTATGGGGGAGTTTTACAAGCTGAAAATTTTGAGATTGATGTTTTCCATTCTCTCAGCATGATGATGTTGTTCTATGGCTGAACTTTTTGAGGACTGGAGTTGATCAATGTTCCATGGTCTTTACCAATGTGTCACTCATCTTTTTGGTTAAAAGCACAACTGTTTTCAAGAAAAGTTCACATGTGATGGTTTTGATGCTCTGAATAAATTTTCTGAATTCTCTTTTCAGAATAAAGTGGTGTCCTCACATTTCAACATTTGGTAATGCATGTCATGCATTAGTTGCATTAGGTGCATATAGAGTGTCATGTGAAATCTGGAATCGTGCATCACATTGCATATTTACAAATCACTCTCTACATATCATTCACATAGTGCTTTTGGAAGATGAAGCTCATCGTGTGTCTTGTTGCATAGTTGGCATTTCTAGCATGCATATAGTGCATATTTTGAAATGCATCATCTTGAACATTTCATGTTGCATAAATGCCAAAAAGAATACTTCCAACATTGGTCATCATATCTTTGGAGCCAACATTTCAAGCATTGAAATTGCATACCTTTTCATTTTGCATTGCATATGCATATCTCTATTGTATGCTTGCATGTTATTATATGCTATTCAACCCCTTCCTTTGAAACTTCTAAGACCGAATACTCTATTGTTAAATAATGTTGCATCTGAGTCTTAACAAGTGTGCTTCATGTCAAACTCTTAAGGGGAGCATTTCATGCTTATTGCATTTACATAGGGGGAGCTACACTATCCTGTTTTAAGTTAAATTTTCTCCATACATGTTAAATCAAATCCGTACACTTCATGCACTTTAATGTGAAATTGAGTGTTATTCATAAGGATATAGGAATTTCATTTCAACACTCTAAAATAATTCAACTTGCTGCATGGATGATAAGAGACAGTTGAGGAAAAAGCTGCCTGCCTCTGCATAAAAAAATTGGTTGGAATGAAAGGCAGAGCAATACTAAGTCTCACTGAATAAACTGGGCACATGTCACCTGAGACGTGATGTGGTTCATTTCTGAAAAGTGTTGACTAAAGTATCTCTGTTCAAATGAGGTGACAAGGTTCAGTATTTTGAGTAACCGGGGATCCTGGCATGAGCTCCATGTGTCTCCTCGCGTAAAAAGGAATTATGTTGAACCTGATCCTTCTTAGAAAAATTCAGATTGTCAGTATGAAAATTTCTGATGATATATTCGATTGAGGTAGAGCGAAGCCTCCAATACGCTGTTCTCTAGATTGAAATGCAGTTTGTACACTTACTATTGTGTTTATTTGAAAATCTGGTTATCCATATGGCTAAACTTCATTCTCATGTTACTCACTTGCACATGGTAATTTGATTTGATATGTATTCTGAAAATTTGATTAATTGCAATGACATGCTGTACTTCTTCTCCTATTTATCTGCACAATCCTCTAGGTGTAATCATGAGCATTCTGAACTTAATGACTCACTTGCACTTTTCCTACACCTATCTCCTTACTGTAAATCAATTGGTATCACTTCTTGTGAAGGAGTTATGTTGCATGTATCTATAGATATCTGCTTGATTACATTGTATGCATGTTATGTCTCATCATTTTCATACATCCTGTATCATGCATCTCACAAGAAAACTAAAAATCAAAAATTTGAAAATCAAAAACAGTCTTCAAATGTGTCTATGTCTAAGGGGGAGCTTTGCATTTCCACTTTCAACAATTGGTATCAGACAATTGGTATAAGAGTTTCATTTCAACATTTGGTATCCCACAGTTCTGTAATTCGTTCATGCATATTATGCTCATTGGTTCTCTTCATACTCCGATTGTCCATAGGTTCTTGTCATTCTGCATTCCCCATCATGATCCCCATTTCTGATTATGTCAAAGGGGGAGAGAGCATTATATCATAATATTTTGTCATCATCAAAATGGGGGAGATTATTGTGTATGTGATTTTGATGATTACAAAATGTCTTTGTTGCTTAGCCTTGTGCGTGAATGCTCTTCACTTGAATTGGTTGTGGAAATGATCATAAACTATTTCTATTGGGATATCATCATGTGGATGCATTGTAATTCTACAAGGCTTATCATCATGTCAATGCATCTATGACTCTTTGAGGTTCATACGTGCTTTGAGGTTAGCACATTACATATACAATCCATCTACACTTGGTGCGGTTGCTCTATCTTCAATGTGAAAGGCCTTTGTGAAAATCACACTCGAGCATCATGTCATATTAAGCATCATGTCTTATTGAGCCTCATAGTATGAATGTGGACTTTGGTAATGCTAAATGAATGATTGAGATGCAAATATCATTGCTTGCCCCCAAGGTAATGATGTGTGATTTGAAAGCTTGGATGATGATCAAATTGAATGTGACTCAATATTGTTCTATGCGGTTTGGCTCCTTACTCTTTGAATTCCACATGCATACCATCAGTCAATGGAGAATGAGATTTTGAATTTCATGACTATGTGTATGAATGATTCAACCAATCAACAAGAAATGTGAATTCAGGTAAAACAATGAGGTAAGTGTTGTTATGTGGATTTAAATGGATATCTCGTTCATCATTCACTCTTGGAATAGGTTCAACGAAGCAATTTATTGTGAACATGGTCATAGTGTTAATGCTTGATGTAAAGATCTTAATTGTCAACTAACACCTTGCTTTATCATGTTTTTCAGGATGAAAAATCATGGTTGATCTTCATGGGATTATGGTAACATTTAATCAATTGTTTCCCTTTGGTTTGATGGAGGTTTTAGTTGTTTTTCAAACTCAAACTGTCTTACAGTCTTTACCATTTTCAATCCCACCGTTGGATCTCCCCATAAAAATTATATGTTGTAGCTCTGTGAGTCCTCTTTCCAACGCCTCCGGTCTTGCCTCGATCGGAGTTCGGAGCTAGGAGAATTAATTCTTTTCGCCGAAGTGCGCAGAGCTATTTTTTGGTGTAGTCTGCCTGAAAGGGTCGACCCCTTGGGTCGACCCCTGGGGTCGACCCCTAGGGTCGACCCGTGCAACCCAGAACCATAAAATTGGTTCTGTTTGGGTTCTGGAATGCGAGGGTCGACCCCTGGGGTCGACCCCTGTAAAACAGAACACAAAATAGGTTCTGTTTGGTTCTTGGAAGCCCGAGGGTCGACCCCTTGGGTCGACTCCTATAAAACAGAACACAAAAACATTCTGTTTGGCTTTTGTTTGCCCGAGGGTCGACCCATTCCGGTAGGACCTCAAGCCGCACATTTTGACCGCCGTTTTCTTGCTCCGAAAGTCCAACCAATCACATCCTAATGCCCTATATCACTCCCTAATTAGTGGATCTGGTCTCCTACATGTCCCTTGACCGTTCTAAGCTTATAAAACATCCTATTGGAGTGAAAACCCTAGGGAGAGGGCTGAAAACTATTCTTTGGTGTGCAGGTTCGGAGTTGAAGCCTCCAAGCCCTCTTCCACCTTGCTCTGAAGCTGAAATTGAGAGGAAGAACCTTGAATCAAGGCCCAAGATGATATACAACAAGAAGCTACGAAGGAAATCAAGTTACAACTATGTTTTAGCAAGAATCGATCATCCTTCTTCAAGAACGTTCCTCATCCTGCAGAAGCTTTTCATCAAAAATCTGAGAGAGTTATCTTGATCTCTCACTTTTGTGTTTTTGTTTGAGATTGCTCAAGTTCTTGAATGATTATCTAAGAGGGGCAATATATATATACATGTTCATTTGTTCATCTATTGATTGGCCTCTTATTAGTACTGCGTTTTCATCCTAAGCAACAAGATGAACTAATGCTTTCATTTCTCTTGTAGAAGAAGAAGATGGAGGAGTGGGACCAACAAGGATGAGAGTAGAGGGGTTTATGAGCCAAATCAATTTTCTGATATATGCAGGCTTGATTTGAAGCTTATCATTTCTATCTGTTCTTTCAGGTGAAGAAGAAATTGGAAGAAGGTAAAGACGTGCATTTCAAGGAGATGAAGAAGATGATGTCTAAATCATGATCATCCATCAACGAGCAAGGAGAATCAGATTCTGCTGAAGAAGGGGAAGCCTTAAACTTGATGCAACTTTCCAGTTTTCATCTATATATTTTGTTTGGGGGTCATAGCATATATGTGTGTTGATTCATATACATTTGAAATAATACTTTGTGTGGGTGTTCGGAGAAAGGGGTCTCCGAGTGTGTGTGTGGTCTGTTGTGTGTCGATTGGTTCGGACTATATCTGCGTGTGTTGTTGAGAGTTTTCTCTCGTGTGGTTGTGTAGGCATTGTCCTACGTGTGTGTGGACAGAGTTGTGTCTCCGTGTGAATTATACAGTTTGGGGTGTGTTTCCCAACGTGTGTGTGTGTGTGTGCTGTTGTGGCAGTAGTGGCAGTAGTTTGAGGCGAGGCCTCGTGTGTGGTTTGCTGCGAAAGCAGCGTGTGTGTGTTGGGGTTCTTCCCCGTGTTGCTACACTTTGTAGCGTGTAGTGAAGCCTCACCGGTTTGGTGAGGGGTGGACGTAGGGAGCCCGTCGTGGTCCCGAACCACCTTAAAAATCCCCGTGTTTTGTGGTTTGATTTGTGTGATTGTGTGTTCTCTACTATCTAGTTATGTAATCGTGTGAGCTCGGTGAGATTGAGTGAATTAAGTTTAAAGTTGTTTAGATTAATTTCCTCAATCCTATCAATCTTGTAAATTCCGCTGTGTGGTAGTTTGTGTTTTTAATTGGACATAATTTTTAGCACAAGGATCTATTCACCCCCCCCTCTAGATCCGTGTTCCTGCACTACGGGACCCAACACAACAGAACACTGCCTTATGCCGCTGCACTTTCTCAAGTATTTGACTGTGCCGGTTTTCCCTTGCGTAAGGAACTTTGTCAGAATTTACGCAGTGGTGATATCTACACCGTTCACTCCATTTGCAAGAACATGGGTTATAAAAAGACCCCTCAAGGACACTTGATTCGCACTCTGAAATCTATGAAAGGGAAGGCACAAGAAGCTGATTCTGATGAGGACGAAGAAGAAGAGGTTCCCATTGCCCCCGGGGAGCCGTCTCAGACTCCCGCCGCCTCACCAGATACCTATGAGACACAATTGACATTGGAGACTTTGAGCGAAGATGTAGGTGAGCTTCGGGAGAGTGTGGATTCTCTCACTACGGATGTTGCCGAACTGAGGTTGAATCACACCACTTATCTTCAGGCTTTTGAATCCATCAATCACTCCATTGACTATCTCAAAACGGCCATGGATGCTCACCACCAACAATTCTCTGACATGTTTGCCCTTATTAGCCACAATCCTCCTCTGCCTGGCCCCGGTACTGACTGAGTCTTACACTTGTATATGGTTGTTGCTACTAGTAAACCCTGTTTCCTCTATTTTTGTTGATGACAAAGGGGGAGAGTTATCTTATGCTATATGCTATGTATGTGTGCATGTGTGTTAGTAGTATTGCATGACTGTATGGCTCATATCATCTCTAGTTGCGTCAATAGATCTAGTGTCGGTCGGTCTTGCATCTTTGTATCTTTTTGTGTCTTTGTTCGTCTGTCATTGCACGGTCATCATGCCTTGCATTGTTATGAAAAACAACTAAAAAGGCCTTATAATATGGTTGTGGGAATCCTGTTGTGGTTGTGATTGTCCATCTCAATCGTGTTATATAAATGCTTGTGGTTCATTGCATGGATGAGAAATGATTGATTTGGTTGTCGAGATTAATCTCTAATTCTCTCAAACATATAGCATTATTGTCATCATCAAAAAGGGGGAGATTGTTTGCCCTTTCGGTTAATTGTGTTATTAATTGTGGACTAATGTGTTTTGATGATGAATGAATGCATTGTGTATTAATCATGTCTTGGAAAGGTTTTAAATATGTACTTTTTACTCCACATGACTTCATCATGAAATGGTAAGTGAATCTTGAAGTTCACTAATGCTTGAATGAACAACCCAAGCATTGGTTCAATGGATTGAAGACAAAAGATGAAAATAGGTAAAATCATAAGGTAAATGTTGGCATTTGAATTCATTTTGATATCCTAGACATTTACTCTTAATGATAAGATGAATCAAGGTCATAAGCTTTTCAACATTTCAGTGATCAAACAGAAAAATCTTTGAACTCATGTGAGACTTTTGTATTTGACTAAACTGACATATAGTCGGTGTTTTTGTAGGTTGAAAAACTCCAAAACAATCAAGGTTTTCATGGTTCAACTGTTGGTAATGTATTTGGGTTCTTTTTTAGCCCATCTGTTTGGTTCTGGTGTGTTTTGAGTAGATGTCGACACCAAGTGTCGACATCTGAAACTCAAGTGTTGAAACAGGGGCCGACAGAAATGCATTTGTGAAGTGTCGACACCAAGTGTCGACACCCACTTATGGAGGTGTCGACACTTTCCAGTATACACACAGCAGCATGTGCATATCGAGTATATACGGAATGAGTAGGTGACGATCACTTGGAGTGGAGCACACCCGCGCTACTTGGCACAGTGACTGATCCGCCGGTGTACTCGAGCCATCACACCCCTTACTCGACGGGGTCGAGTTCTTCCCACCCGGGGAGAATTGATGGGAATCAACTCCGAGCATGTACATTTTATTTTTGTATTTGTGTCCTTTTATTTATTTTTATATCCTGGGGAAAGTAGATACGCAATTGTATGGCTTTATGAGCCAAGTTGTTATTCCCTTAGGATGTTTGGGTTTTTATGCAAATTGGTAGTAGGTCCAGCTAGGGGCCCCCCAGCCCTTCCCAATTGGTCCACCTAAGCCATGTGGGGCTGGTCAAAGTCCTAGCTGGCCTTCTAGATGGATTGACTAGTCAATTAGACACATGGGGGGACAAATGGGTTGAAATGTCAAAGGTAGGCCACCTACCTTGTCCATGGTCAAGGGGGCGCCCCCCCCCCCCCTTTATGGGTATTTTTTATTTTTAATAAAAAACCTATTAGAGCTAATTAGTTCTATGCCTTGTATACCCCTCCCAATTCTAGATCTGAGGGCATTTTGAGTCAATTTTCATTTATTATATAAGGCATGTATTTCCATTTTTTGAGAATTAATGAGTAGAAAAAATTATTATTACCTTGGAGCAAATTTGCGTCCCCCTTTCTCTCCCTCTGGTTCCTTCCTCCTCCTTCAAGATTTCAGGGTGTAAACCCTTTCTATCTCAGCCCCTCTACATCTAGATTCTATCTCTGGTGTCGCCGCCGCCGTTCGTGCCGCCATCGAGCCGCCGCGAAGCCGCTTCCAAAGTTTTGTCCAAGGTTCTATTTTACTGGATAGAGGTTCATTCCGAGATTTTTAGCTCCCAACTCCGACATCATCTGGAGCTGATCTTTTCAAGGTTGTTTTCCCACTTGATCCCCAACCTCCAGTAAAATTATCCCATCATTTCACCTTCATTTTATATTTTTCCATTTTCGTGTCTTTCTATCTTCCTAATCTGTCCCTTTTCAGATCTGTGTAGCAGAAGCTTAGTTCTTCCCCCTTTCGACCCCCTTCTTGATTTTTGTTTGAATACCCAAATTTATTGGATGTTCTGTCCACCATCCCCATCCTTCACAAATTTTCTTCAAATTTCAACAGCTCTCTGCCTATTTTTAGAAATTGTGTCTTTTTCTCAAATTCTGTTCTGTCTCTGCTGTCCATATCCGACCCCGTGTTAGTATAAAATCCACAAAAAATTGAAACTTTCACCAAACCTTTCATAAAGTATATCCCCGTTTTCCTCTCTTTGGCCTCTACAACTGTCATGAAGAGCTCATCTTCTGATTCAGAGGTCTACATCGCGGTCAATGCCAACTCTCAGGAAAACTTAATTCTGTCCTGAGTTTTCAGGTCATGTCAACTAGCAGATTGAATATTCGACAAGGGCCATCAACGGGAAATTCAATTTTCTTTCTCTGGCCATAGATCGAAGGTTTTCGAGCTAGCTTTCTAACGGTATCTCTTGTGAGTCGATCCGACGTCAGGAGTGACCGCAGCAGCGGATTTCGTCGGGACGCGCGGGTTTGAAACAGTAGTTCAGATCTGTGGGCAGCAACTCCGACGAGTGAAGTTCGGAGCAGCCCGACCTCCGACCGGCGAACCAGCGTACCGCCATCCCAGGGAGCACCCCTCTAGGCGTCCCCACCACAGTGGTGCCACCCCGATCCCACACGACCCCTCGGACCAGCAAGTGGGTCCCACGATCGTGAGTACGTGTGCCGCCGAAGCTCCACAAGAAGCTGCCCGTCAACCCGAACCCGCTACTCCCGGGTCCCATTGTGTCGCCCTTTAGCTCCTTGCGTGGAGTGGGCATTCATATTCATTGCTGTAATAATTGTGTAATAATTGTTCCGGGAGTATCAATTCGGCCGGGGTCGTCTTCCACACGCCGAGGGCGTGGATGTATCGTATTCGCTCACATCTCGGCATTTGCTTTATTTCGTATATATTTCTTTATGCCGTTGCTAGAGAGCATGCTAGGATCGTAGCTCGCTATACTTTTTATATCACCATTGCTGCAAGAGAGAGCGAGACCGTCCCGTGACCCAATCCGGGCACGAATTTGTGAGGTGACCACCCTAGCTCTTTGCCGGTTTCTCAAGCGCGCACGTCCGACGCTTCCCTCGTTAGGGACGATCGCGAGCTTGCTTAGAGTCCGAGGATCGCATATCCATTTGGAGTCGAGTCGCGTGATCGTTCCGCATCACCCGGCACCCCCGAGCGACTGGCAGACCCCCTATATATCTTGGATTCGGGATTCTCAAGAGCCCCCCGACCCTCAGGAGGCTCGAAAACTCAAGTACCATGCTTGGCATTTTGTCATGCTGGATGATGACTTGTACCGCAGATCTTTCTCCGGTCCCCTCGTCAAGTGCATCAGCGCCGATGAAGCCAGCCGAGTGGTTCAGGAAGTACACGAAGGCACCTGCGGCGTGCACAAAGGAGGAAGGTTGCTCGCCAGGATCTTGCTTTGGCAGGGTTACTGGTGGCCCACTCTCCAGCGTGACTGCACGACCTATGTGCAGAAGTGCGACCGATGTCAGCGCTTCAACCATCTGATCCACCAGCCCGCCACGGAGCTCATCACCCTTGCCGAGCCATACCCCTTCGCTCGGTGGGGAATAGATATTCTCTTAGCGTTTCCCATGGCTCAAGCTCAAGAGAAGTTTATCATCGTCGTCATCGACTACTTCACCAAATGGATCGAAGCCGAGGCCACCACCAGGATCACCGAGTCAGTCGTATGAAGTTTTGTTTGGAAGTCGATCATTTGTCGTTACGGTGTCCCCCAAGTGATAGTGAGTGATAATGGTCGGCAATTTGATTCTCATTGTTTCAGAGACAAATGTACCGACCTAAACATTCGTAACCACTTTACTTCGGTAGCCCACCCTCAGGCCAATGGACTGGTCGAGAATACCAACAAAACTATCTTAAAAGGCATCAAAACTAGGCTCGACAAGGCCAAGGGAAGCTGGCTCGAGGAACTACCGAGCGTACTATGGTCACACCGAACTACTCCGAGAACGGCCAGCGGTGAAACACCTTTCCCGCTGGTGTATGGCACGGATGCCGTGGTTCCATTGGAGGTCGGCAATCCCTCTCTCCGAGTCGTCCACTTCGAACCCGAGGTGAACGAGCAGAAACTGCTAGAAAACCTCGACTTAGCGAACGATATCCGAGAGATTGCAAAGATCCGAGCAATGGAATACCAACGGTGCATCACTCGATACTACAACTCCAGAGTCCGAGATAGACACTTCCGGCCAGGGGACTTCGTCCTAAGAAAGGCCAAAGCCTCTCGACCACTGGAGGTGGCGGGGAAGCTAGCCCCTATCTAGGAAGGCCCCTACCGAGTGGTCGAGACGCTCAGGAAAGGGGGGTATCGACTGTCCACCATGGAAGGAACACCTATCTCTCGGACATGGAACGTGACTACACTTCGCAAATTCTACTTTTGATCATCTAGCAAGCACACACCTGTAAGCAAAGTGGAAAAAATATTCTTCTATTTTCATTAAACTATGGTGTACATCAAGTAGGCCGCAGCCAATACACTATGCATGTACAACAAAAAATTACATCCACAGGTACAATGACGCGAGCGAAACGCTTGGCCAACCCAGTAGGCACTCCTACGTCCAGCCATTGACTCTGCCTCGTGCGAAAATTGGCTCGGATAAGGGATAGTCGGCCCCGTTGGCTCGAGAAGCTCAGAGGAAAGGTGCTAGAGGGATTGGAAGGACACCAAAAAAAGGAGAGAAGAAAAAGGGGAAACAAGAGAAGGCCTGTCACGCCCCGAACCGATAGCAGCGGGAAGCGATGCTCGGAACGTGGCAAGAGACAAGTCACGATAACAAGAGCGGAAGATAAATAATCACAATAAAATACAAAGAGGTCAGACACACATTTTGAGAAAATACGAACTCTTATTAATTTAAAAAGATATATTTTGACACCACTTACAATAAAAGATTCAAAATAAATAACAAAAAGAAATAACTAGACTAGCTAGACTCAAGAAAATGAAAGAGCAGACTTCAACTCTAGGTTCCAGGTTCCACTCGATCACACTGATCCATTTCCCAATGCACGTACCGATACTCGCATAACCTGAAAAGGGTTGGAAGTAGGGGTGAGCAAAAAGCTTAGTAGGAATTATACTCTATCATCAGGCATAGTTTAAGTGATTAGCAAGTAAATTACAGTTTCATATGCCATGCTAATAAGAGAAATACATGACGATATAAAGAAACAACGATAATAAAACAGATCTTGCAAGGTCAAGAAATATAAAGGAACAGAATGGTAATACTTAAGAGAAATAGCAAAGACAAGAATTTACTGCAGGAGATAACGATAAAGAGTTGGCCATATCGAGACAATTCAAGTCATGTCAAGCATGTATGTAATTTCATTTCCAAGTCCAAGTAACAGCAAGTAAAGTAACAACAAGTAGAGTATAGAACAGTGACGAGTGGAAAGTGCAACGTAGTAGAGAGTAGTGGAGAGTAGTGAAGAGTAGTGGATAGTAGTGGACAGTCCTAGATTTAACTCATGTCATAGTACTGGTGCCAAATGCCACACCTAGTCAATCACCTCCCCGGGGGTACACGTAGTGTTCGGGCGCTCCTCCCAGGACTAGACCGAGCCCTTAATTGTTTGCCAGGCATTGATTTCTTTGGATCAAAGATACCACGAATCTAGACTTCCACAATTTATGGCCAGAATTCTATGGTTTGAACTATGTAGCAATAACAATTTCAAGTAGGAAGGAGATTCATTTCAGAATTTCAAGGTAAGCACAATCATCAAGAAGATTGAAAACCAAGTCACAATAAGAGTTAATCGTGATGCGCTACTGTAGTGCAGCAGCTATCCAGCAAGCTAATCAACATATTAATCCTAATCACCAAAGTTAGTATGTCAAAGATTATCCATTATCATTTGCATTAAGCATAAGCCAAAAGAAGATTCAAGATGATAAGGTAAAGAACAAGCTCACAGGAATGAAGTAGCATGCATTAATCAGAAATTTAGTTACACCATTAACCACTAATTATGTGAGTTTCTATTTAACCAATATATGCATCGAAATGAAGATGGTAAACGGCATGTTTTTACACTATGTTTGCAAGTAGGAACCAATGTAAATTGAAATCATAAGGTTTCCATAATAGGTCACTGGTTCTTCAAAAGTATAGTTTTCAATTGGTCTAAGTTCAATGGGTCGATCCCCTAATGATCCGGATCGATCCTCGAGTCGAAAAATGACAAAAATCGAGTTTCTGGTACATGGGTCGACCCTTGGGGTCGACCCCTGCAAAACTGGGATCTGCCTGCCGGATGGGTTGACCCCTGCGGTCGACCCCCACAAATTCTGCAGGAAGGGTCGACCCCTGGGGTCGACCCCTGGGGTCGACCCCTTCAATCTAGTGCAATGGGTCGACCCTTGGGTCGACCCCCATGCAGGGCCTGGATGGGTCGACCCCAGGGGTTGACCCTCGCGCCTGGGCCGAATGGGTCGACCCCAGGGGTCGACCCTCGGGCCTGCTAGGGTTCCCAGAAAACGGGCCGACCCCTGGGGTCGACCCCTGCAAGAACAGCAACGAAAGTTGACTCCGGAAAACACATGAACTCATCCAAATGAGGTCCAATTGAGTTGAAATCAAAACCACATGATCTAGGAATCCTAATAAACATTCTAGGGTCATGATACATGAGTTTAGAAACATGTATTTTCACAGAAATCAATTAAATCTCAACTTATACATGATAAATACATGAAAACCCTAGTTCCTGACCTACTTCTACTAAATCATGCAATTCTCTCAACATAAGCAATGAATTTTGGGGCTTCTTGCGTCAAAAGAAAGCTAACTCGATTATGAATCCAACCATGTATGATATGCTACATGAAGATCAGGTTACATGACTCAAAATTAGCCCGAAATCAAGATCTGACTTACAGGAACACTATATGAATCATGTTCTAGACGTGCTCTTACAAAAATTCGAAATTCACAAAGCATGCTCAATAGAATTTAGGGCTTTTATGATAAATGGAAAGAGCACAAAAAACTCTACAATATGCATGGATCAATTTCATAATTATACCTTGAAATCAGAACTTAATCGAAGAAGGAACAATGTTAAACCTAATCTAACATGCTTCTAACATGCTTCTACTAAACCTCAAAATACTCGCAAGATACTACATGATATTTGGGGCTTTATACATCAAAAGAAAGAGGACTTCATGCTGAACATTTTGATATATGATTTGATGTTTGAGCCCGAGAGAACCTACCTCAATTTGATGAAGAACAAGGAAGAACAAAGGAGGAAGAAAGAAAGAAGGAAGCCGACACCCACGCACTCAACGCGAGATATCTCCCAGATCTGAAAACTTCAGCGACTGCCGCGGCAACCAAACGAAAATAGACTGGAAGGGCTTCATTTTGGTAGTTTATACACGTTCTGGGATGGTCTGTGGAGAGAGGAATCGACGCCACAAGAGGCGTGTTAAACAAGGCGTCGAAATCAAGGACCAAGTCAAACTCGACCAGCCGCCTCAATTAGGATTAGGGTTTCGAGCAATGTTTAGAGGGCTATTGAAGTTAAGATCATGGCCTTTAATTTGACACCAATTTCAGATCAAATGGTTGAGTATTAATGTCGGATTTTGTGTTTGAAGTCAAGGTTAGGTAAAGGTTGAAAAGTGTGGATTTTTCACTTAAATCTTTAAATAGATCTTGCTACGGATTATTACTGGGTTAATCTCAGAAGAGAAATTTGTTACATACATTGCAAGAAACCAAATTATCATTTTTATAGATTTTTATCAAGTAGAAGAATTTTCGATGGTACTATTCCAAGGAATAAAATATTATTTAATGAAACTCACTTAAACGATAAATAGATCTAATTACAGACTTTTACTGATAAAACTCAAGAAGGCAAAGTTGTTTCATAAATCATTCTCTATCAATTTACTATTTTTCTAGATTTTTGTGAGAAAGTCAAAATTACACTAGCACTATTCACTGAGGAATATAATATTAATTTCCGAAATTCATTTATCTAAATTAAAAATTTACTATTTCAATTAAATTTCAGATTTTAAAAACCGGGGTGTTATACCCTCCCCCACTTAAAGGAATTTGGTCCCCAAATTCACCGTCTATTATCCGAACTAAGATGATCTTACTTATCAAAATAATGTTAACTATACAATTGATGACGAAAGGAATTAGCTAACTAAGATGATCTTATTCATTAAAAATAGCATGTTAACTATACAATTAAAAGAATTAGCTATAGCTAGGGGTAAAAGAGAACGATACCATATACTAATACTACGCTTCTTCTTCTTATCACGTCGGGTTTCCTTACGACGGACTCGCCAGCCTTTCGCGGAACCGAAACTTAGCTTACCGGAACCACTCGGTTTCATTTTAAGAATTGGCTTAAAAACCTGCAAGATAGTTATATGGTTAACCTTTCATTACCCTTATGCATAACGCAACACAATCTTGCATATATTTTATTACTTACCCCACGATACTACCCAATCTCACCAGGTCGGGTTCTAAGACTTTAACAAGGTTAAGGGTCCTATGTACCTAAACATGACCAAAACTCGGTACCTGGCGGAGATAATTGATCCGAAGACCACTCGCGCAAGTGTGCGATCTTCCCGATAGGCGTATCCTAACGTTCGGACAACACCTTTTGATATACCGAGTCATTGGGATGCAAGGCAAAACTTAGGAAGCCTAGAACTTAGGAAAACCTATACTCTTGGACAAAATCCAAGGGACTCAGGCAAGGAGGCAACACTTGGACAAAATCCAAGTGACTCAGGCAAGGAGGCAACACTTGGATAAAATCCAAGCGACTCAGGCAAGGAGGCTCTGATACCAAAATTGTCACGCCCCGAACCGATAGCAGCGGGAAGCGATGCTCGGAACGTGGCAAGAGACAAGTCATGATAACAAGAGCGGAAGATAAATAATCACAATAAAATACAAAGAGGCCAGACACACATTTTGAGAAAATACGAACTCTTATTAATTTAAAAAGATATATTTTGACACCACTTACAATAAAAGATTCAAAATAAATAACAAAAAGAAATAACTAGACTAGCTAGACTCAAGAAAATGAAAGAGCAGACTCCAACTCTAGGTTCCAGGTTCCACTCAATCACACTGATCCATTTCCCAATGCACGTACCGATACTCGCATAACCTGAAAAGGGTTGGAAGTAGGGGTGAGCAAAAAGCTCAGTAGGAATTATACTCTATCATCAGGCATAGTTTAAGTGATTAGCAAGTAAATTACAGTTTCATATGCCATGCTAATAAGAGAAATACATGACGATATAAAGAAACAACGATAATAAAACAGATCTTGCAAGGTCAAGAAATATAAAGGAACAGAATGGTAATACTTAAGAGAAATAGCAAAGACAAGAATTTACTGCAGGAGATAACGATAAAGAGTTGGCCATAGCGAGACAATTCAAGTCATGTCAAGCATGTATGTAATTTCATTTCCACGTCCAAGTAACAGCAAGTAAAGTAACAACAAGTAGAGTATAGAACAGTGAAGAGTGGAAAGTGCATCGTAGTAGAGATTAGTGGAGAGTAGTGAAGAGTAGTGGACAGTAGTGGACAGTCCTAGATTTAACTCATGTCATAGTACTGGTGCCAAATGCCACACCTAGTCAATCACCTCCCCGGGGGTACACGTAGTGTTCGGGCGCTCCTCCCAGGACTAGACCGAGCCCTTAATTGTTTGCCAGGCATTGATTTCTTTGGATCAAAGATCCCACGAATCTAGACTTCCACAATTTATGGCCAGAATTCCAAGGTTTTAACTATGTAGCAATAACAATTTCAAGTAGGAAGGAGATTCATTTCAGAATTTCAAGGTAAGCACAATCATCAAGAAGATTGAAAACCAAGTCACAATAAGAGTTAATCGTGATGCGCTACTGTAGTGCTGCAGCTATCCAGCAAGCTAATCAACATATTAATCCTAATCACCAAAGTTAGTATGTCAAAGATTATCCATTATCATTTGCATTAAGCATAAGCCAAAAGAAGATTCAAGATGATAAGGTAAAGAACAAGCTCACAGGATTGAAGTAGCGTGCATGAATCAGAAATTTAGTTACACCATTAACCACTAATTATGTGAGTTTCTATTTAACCAATGTATGCATCGAAATGAAGATGGTAAACGGCATGTTTTTACACTATATTTGCAAGTAGGAACCAATGTAAATTGAAATCATAAGGTTTCCAGAATAGGTCACTGGTTCTTCAAAAGTATAGTTTTCAATTGGTCTAATTTCAATGGGTCGATCCCCTAACGATCCGGATCGATCCTCGGGTAGAAAAATGACAAAAATCGGGTTTCTGGTACATGGGTCGACCCCTGGGGTCGACCCTGCAAAACTGGGGTCTGCCTGCTGATGGGTCGACCCCTGGGGTCGACCCCCACAAATTCTGCAGGAAGGGTCGACCCCTGGGGTCGACCCCTTCAATCTAGTGCAATGGGTCGACCCTTGGGGTCGACCCCCATGCAGGGCCTGGATGGGTCGACCCCAGGGGTCGACCCTCACGCCTGGGCCGAATGGGTCGACCCCAGGGGTCGACCCTCGGGCCTGCCAGGGTTCCCAGAAAACGGGTCGACCCCTGCAAGAATAGCAACGAAAGTTGACTCCGGAAAACACATGAACTCATCCAAATGAGGTCCAATTGAGTTGAAATCAAAACCACATGATCTAGGAATCCTAATAGACATTCTAGGGTCATGATACATGAGTTTAGAAACATGAATTTTCACAGAAATCAATTAAATCTCAACTTATACATGATAGATACATGAAAACCCTAGTTCCTGACATTCTTCTACTAAATCATGCAATTCTCTCAACATAAGCAATGAATTTTGGGGCTTCTTGCGTCAAAAGAAAGCTAACTCGATTATGAATCCAACCATGTATGATATGCTACATGAAGATCAGGTTACATGACTCAAAATTAGCCCGAAATCAAGATCTGACTTAAAGGAACACTATATGAATCATGTTCTAGACATGCTCTTACAAAAATTCGAAATTCACAAAGCATGCTCAATAGAATTTAGTGCTTTTATGATAAATGGAAAGAGCACGAAAAACTCTACAATATGCATGGATCAATTTCATAATTATACCTTGAAATCAGAACTTAATCGAAGAAGGAACAATGTTAAACCTAATCTAACATGCTTCTAACATGCTTCTACTAAACCTCAAAATACTCGCAGGATACTACATGATATTTGGGGCTTTATACATCAAAAGAAAGAGGACTTCATGCTGAACATTTTGATATATGATTTGATGTTTGAGCCCGAGAGAACCTACCTCAATTTGATGAAGAACAAGGAAGAACAAAGGAGGAAGAAAGAAAGAAGGAAGCCGACACCCACGCACTCAACGCGAGATATCTCCCAGATCTGAAAACTTCAGCAACTGCCGCAACAACCAAACAAAAATAGACTGGAAGGGCTTCATTTTGATAGTTTATACACGTTCTGGGATGGTCTGTGGAGAGAGGAATCGACGCCACAAGAGGCGTGTTAAACAAGGCGCTGAAATCAAGGACCAAGTCAAACTCGACCAGCCGCCTCAATTAGGATTAGGGTTTCGAGCAATGTTTAGAGGGCTATTGAAGTTAAGATCATGGCCTTTAATTTGACACCAATTTCAGATCAAATGGTTGAGTATTAATGTCGGATTTTGTGTTTGAAGTCAAGGTTAGGTAAAGGTTGAAAAGTGTGGATTTTTCACTTAAATCTTTAAATAGATCTTGCTACGGATTATTACTGGGTTAATCTCAGAAGAGAAATTTGTTACATACATTGCAAGAAACCAAATTATCATTTTTATAGATTTTTATCAAGTAGAAGAATTTTCGATGGTACTATTCCAAGAATAAAATATTATTTAATGAAACTCACTTAAACGATAAATAGATCTAATTACAGACTTTTACTGATAAAACTCAAGAAGGCAAAGTTGTTTCATAAATCATTCTCTATCAATTTACTATTTTTCTAGATTTTTGTGAGAAAGTCAAAATTACACTAGCACTATTCACTGAGGAATATAATATTAATTTCCAAAATTCATTTATCTAAATTAAAAATTTACTATTTCAATTAAATTTCAGATTTTAAAAATCGGGTTGTTACAAGGCCTCTTCTGCCGACTCTTTGGAAGGAGGACAGGAGCCGAACAGAGAGCAAGCACCCTCTAGTGGTGCAGGCATCATCCAAAGAGTGAAAGAAGAGGGAGGGGGAGGCTGAGGCGAGAATTCAAGCTCCCCCTTCCGATTAGGATGGCGTCGGCAGGACAGGGACAGGAAGGCGACATGCTCCCGCATGTCGAACCCTCTCCCAAACTAACCCCCGGGTGTCGAACCCTCTTCCAAACTGGAATAGCAAGAGCTCCCCTCCTACTGTCGTCTGCATCATCGTCTTCTGAAGTGCTCTCCATGCTCCGCTGAGATCGACAGCACAACGCTTCATGGAAAGGGAAGAAGGAGAAACCGTCAGGGATGGCCTTAAGGGATGGAAGAAGGAGGAGACGCCCCTCGGACCTTTTATAGGCCGAAGAGGGAGCTGATTGCCTTAAATGACTCTCCCCTTAAAAACATGCTAAAAGGAGCCTTCCCTGAGACGGTTACCTCATTTCCCAACATTCCCCCCCCCAGCGAGACGCGCGAAGTGGCAAGTCATTTACGGCGGCATGGAAAAGTGAAAATGTGCCAGTGCCATATCAGTTATCTGACAGATCGGCACGCGCGATATCTGCAGAGAAAATCGGTGACTACGGATACGGTAGTCGAATCACACCGAAAGCAGTAAGAAATAATCAATTTAGCACTTAATATTGCCGCTACTATACTTTCCAAAAAACAAAAAGGTCTTACACGGCTACAAAAGGGAAAGAAAGGAAAAGCTTGTACATCAGGCCTCGGGCCCATCTCCAGGCTCGGTAGACAAGGCCCCCTCAGCACCAGACGATCCGCCCCCAGTATTCTCGGCGACGGTCGACCCAGGCACTGACCCCACCTACGTGGGAACTGTCTCGGTCGCGTGCTCTTTCGAGGATGCTGGAGTTGGCGATCGCTCGGACGAGCTCGAGGACTCCCGAGCCCCTCTTCGCTCGACGTATAATGGGAAGAGTCGGTGGAACCCCAGTCTGAGTCATAGCGTTGCCCGGAAGGAAAAATGAGCCCATTCGCTTGGGCCTCAACGTCTATGATGTCCCGATTGAAGCCCTGGGAGAATCCCTTCCGAAGGCCCCGACGGTAGCCTGACTCATAGTAAGAGAAGGTAGCCTGAAGAAGAGCAGTATGGTAAGCCTCTGAGCATCTATGTTGCTTGAGAGCTTCTACCCCCGCCAACTCCGCCTTCCTCTCAAGCTCGGCTATCCTTTGTTCTGACTCAGACAACCTCCTCTCGACCTCGGCCAGTGCATCCTCGGCCCCCCGGACTCGGTCTGCGAGCCCCTCTCGCTCGGCCTTCCATTGCACGCCGCGCTCGACCTGAATCCTACGCTCTGCATCCAGGAGCTCATTCTGCCAATTGACCATACGACGGGCCTGGGCCAGTTACTCCGCCAACGACCGAGCCTCCTCCTGACTCGACTGCACCTATGCCCGGAGCGGAGCCACCTCCTGATGAAGGTCCCGAAGATTAGGGGTCAAATGCTCGACCTTCCGATCGAGCGCACCACGGGCCCATGAAAGAGTCTCCCGCTTCGACTCCACCCGAGCGTATGCATCCACTGCCTCCGCTCCAAGCTGGGCCAAGACCAGCCCACTTTTCATAAGTTGCTCGAAAAGCGTGGAGGGGGAACCCTTCCGGAGTTTTTCTCGTAACGCTCCTGAAGCTATGGAATGGCACGTCCGGTACAGAGAGGCCCGGACACTGAAGGCACTGGCCGAGGGAGGAGAAACCCTCTCCGGAGCAGCCGGGATTGGAGCACCTCCCCCGAGCAACCCCATCTCGGGGGCCCCACCGGTTGGCTCGGGATAAATGGCCCCGCCATGAACCTCCCCTCCTCGATCGGCTGTGATTGAGTCGCTTCAGCCTACGACCCTCCAGCCTCGATCGACTTGGACCGGGCTCCTCCGTCTGGCGCCCCCTTTGCTTCACTCGGCACCCCGACATCGGCCGTGACCCCTTTATTATCGGCCCCTTCCTGCTCTAGAGAAGGGAGAGCCGGCAGGGAAGCCTCTTTGGCCGGGCGAGCGACCTCAGCCTTCCTCGCCCGCTTCTTCTCGGCAGACAGAGCTTGCAATGAAGCCCCCAGTAGCTTCGCCATGGGATCCTTACGCTTGACCCCCCGACATTCGGAAGCGTCATCCCCGGTGACCCGCTTGCCCTTGTCTCAGGCATGGGAAGAACCCTCCGAAGCTTTGAGATCGCTCAAAGCCGGCGTATCATCCCTGTCGATGATCTCCAACTCGGCCGGCGGTGCCTCATCCTCAACCGCTCGCCTCTAGTCTGAACGAAGAAGAGCAAATTGAAAGAAGGAAGGCACTTACTCTACAAGAAAGAGAACAAGTCCCTGAGATCCTCACCTATCGGCAACAGTGCTAGAGAAAGATACTCCTCGATGTTGGACGAGGTCACCAACCCAGCAGTCAGCCGGTGATTCTGCAGAAGGATAGCAACATCCCTCTTCACCTCCAGGGGGACCTCCGTTTTCTTCGGAGGAATGTTCGGATGAAAGTTGGGCGCCGTCGGGAAATTCCAGACTACACCGACCGCCGACGCACCCACCCAAAAATATTGGGTCTTCCACCCCTTTTGAGAGGAGTCCTTCACGGAAAGGGACACGCAACTCCTGTTCCGTTTCGCCTAGACGAAGAAGAAGCCCTTCCCCGCATGAAGATTCTCCTTCAGCTCGAAAAAACAATAGAAGAGGTCCAGCAAGGTGCTCACCCCACACTGGCCACAAAGGAAAATGAAGGAGAAGATGAGGGTATAAGAATTGGAGACTAGCTGGACAGGAGCCAGCCGGTAGAACTGAAGCAACTCGACGACGAAGGAATGGAGGGGCAGGCGAAAGCCAGACTTCCAGGCCAAGATGAAGGAACAAAAGAGGCCAGAACGAGTGGCCAGACTAGACTCAAAAGGCTCAGGCTCAAGAAACTAAAATCGCCAAGGCAGCCCATATTGGTTCTCCAGTCGCCACACCTCAGCCCCCCCAACTCGCTGCGGAGAGGCTCCGACTGTACCAAGAAAACCCTTGGGGTCTGTTCTTTCTGCCGCCCATCGGCCTCAAGATTTTGGTCCGCCATTGAACAGATGGAGGAACTGGAGGAAGAATGGGAAAGCTCTAGATCAAAGGACTCCGGAGGAGAAGGAAGTTGACGGATCGCCGCCGCGGTAATCTCTTCTAGCTCTGCAAAAGCCGCTGTGATTCTTTGCTCCTTCGAACTGCTCTCACGGAGCATGAGCACCCCTATATAAATGAAAAGGATGGCAAAACCCTACACCCCGGAGATAAAGGGATGCAAATAATGCGCCATGCTTATAACCCCTAGCCGGAGGCGGCGCGGTGTTCCGATCTGCCGAGGAGGGGTCTTCTTTTACTCATCATGACTGGCATATTCTCAGGACAAGCCGCATCATGTGGCCCCTGCAAGAGAGAGATCTCCACCCAACTAGAGCCAAGAAAAGTCCAGCCCAAATGCTACTCAACCGAGCCTAATTTTGGCTCGGGAGTAGGAGGGGGACAAGTGGAGAGGGGAAATCTAACCGCCCATACGGAGAGGACAAACGAGGTCCGACCCGACCCAACGAGGACCACCTACTTGAAGTGGTAGCCCCCGGGCCCACTAAAGATAAGCCTAATAACTCACTCGAAACAAGTACTTCCTAGGCGGCCTTCGGGTTGGGAAGTCCGAGCATCAGTTTGATAGGGAGAGCTCCATCGGAGCCCCGTTTTCTCTGCCCAGAACACGTGCTCATCGCTCGAGAAGACATCTCCTGAGCGAGTGTCTCATGCTCGGGCCAACTGATGGAAGCTTATCTGTATGGCCGTTACGTGTCCCTTAAAAGTTGGGAGCTCAAGGGGATAGGGGAGATCAGGAGTCCGCGTGCTATAAAGAGCCCGCAAGGGGACATAACCCCCCCTTAAACTCCTTAGCTTACTAGGATCATTCACTCAACGAGCCATTATTTAAACTGGAAGAACCCTCCTGTGAGAAGGTAAGCCAAGAACCCTGAGCAGGAACCACTTCACCTTTTGGTGGAGAGGGATCTCGCGCTCCCATCTTCCTCCTAACTCCTCCCTTCGCACCAGTGCTCTACTACAGTTGCTGACTTAAGCATCGGAGGGTCTTCCCCGGGGATTCATCCCTGGGCACCTCTGACTTGTTTCCCTTCTTACAGTTCATACTTCAAGGATACGTGGTTATCTTCCTCCCCGCTCAGGAGTAGCGCGAGATCGCCCCTCTTCAATATTCATTGGTTCTGAAATCAGAAGGATACAGTATTGACCAAGTCTATCATGGTTATGTGACTTAGGTTTATTGCTATAAATTGGAACTACAACCTTATATATGACATTCAGTGAATCTACTCTACCTTTTATCACTATTAAACCAGACATATGTCACGAATGCATAATTGTGATTCTTTGTCTGAAGACTTTCCCTATAATCTGCTTAGCTATCGAACTATTGCAAAGGGTGTTACTCTATTCCCTTGTTCTCTTCCACAGTATCCCTTACTCCTTGTTTGCTGATGGCAAAGGGGGAGAGAAAAAGTACTTCGTGGTATTTTGATTAAGGAGGAATTGTATTTCAGGATAAAGGGGGAGAACATTTTCAGGGGGTAGATATGTTTGGGGAGAGTTTCTTCAGGGGGAGAGACAGACACTTGTGTCAGATTCAGGGGGAGAGATGATCAATTGGTATCAATTGGATTATATTTGGCTACATGCTGCATCTGATTTTCACTATATGATAGGTCTGCATCTGTGTGTCTGTCTGGTGCATTGTCTGACTGATGGGGACATCAGGTCCTAGAAGATCCCGGGTGGACCTGGCGAGACACTTTGGGGCCTCCATTTATCAGTTTTGATTATTGCTCTATTACTAGTAGAAATTAGTGTTAGTTGAGTCCATTTTATTTTTCATTTGAGTCTTGTAAGCCTTAATGGGCCAGCCAAATAAGGCCCAAAGGGCCACTTGTGAGACTAGCTCGGTTCTAGGTCATAGATAGCTTATGCTCACCCCTTAGGATAGTGGTGTCTTTTTCTATTTGTTGAGGGCAATTGTGGACATTTGTAACTCTGACCTCTCCCTATAAATAGGGGTCCAAGGGCTTAATTTTGAAGCTAATGAAAAGTTTTAAAACAATTGTCAAGGATTGAAATTCTCCCCCTTCTCTCTCTCTCTCTCTCTCTCTCTCCCTCTTCTTCTCTCTCTCTATTTTCTCTCTCCTCCCCAACCCTAGGTCGACCAGACCCTCCCCTCTCCCTTTCCAAGTCGCAGCCACCTCCCCCCCCTTTTTCCTTACTCCTTTCCACATCCTCTAGCCCCTCCTAGATTCTCTCCCTCTTTCCCTCCTCCACTTTCCTAATCCAGCCACACCTCCTTTATCCCCTTCCGAATCCCTAACCTAATTAAATCTCAGCCACCCAATTCTTTCCCAATCTCATCCCCCTCCTAAAATCCCTCCTTTTCTTTTGGAAGATTTTACAAAAATTCAAATTCCTTCTATTCCCCAACTTCTAGCCGCGGCCACCCTCCCTCTCCCCTCCCTAGTTCGCACCCCCCTAATCCCCAAACCCTAGTTCGCCCCCCCCCCCAAGTCTCCCACGACCCAGCCACCATCAGCCACCCCTCCCCTCTGCAACATACTCCCCTCTCCATCCCAGGTTCATCCACGGCGGTCCCGGCATCCCACGGTTGCTTCCTCGACACCGGCGTTGAAGTTCTCCACTGTTCTGCTGCTCCCAGACCTGAGGCAGAATCTTGACCGACTTTGCAGCGGCCACACCGTCGTGCCTTGTGCGAATCTGCTTGAGCCCCCTTCAGTGGGTTCATTCTACTATGAGCTCTCTTCGCAGCAGAGGTGGTTTTGTCCCATTTCGACGTCGGCACTGGTCGTGGCGCTTGTTCTCCCACGACTGCACACCCGGGGTGCAACCCAGTCTGTCCAGACTGTGCACCCGCCTTGCAGAATGTGCCACGCTCGACCTGTTCGTCATCGGCCCAAGGTGTCTTCATCAAAGTCGAGCCCCTTGACGATACAAAACCAACCCAGTTGGTTTTATCTCAATCCGACATCTGTGAAGAAAGTTCCACCATGGCCTTTGCACCTCTATCCGGCTGCTCGCCTAGAAATCAGAGGCTCACCACAACTGCGACCATGCCCGGCCCGGTGATCGGATGGCCGCCATCTTTTGAGGGTACGTAGACCTCCCTATCTGCTATCCTCCCGAGTTGATCCCGCTTCATTCTGAGTTCCACAGCGAGCGTACCGAAAGTTGTCCCACCACTGCGCAGCCCTGCCCTGCGGGACAGGATCGTGTAGGTCCACTTCTCCGGCTGGCCCCGCCCTCCAGTGACCTCGGATCCACGATAGATCTGCAGGGACGTTCCAGCACCCCTTAGGCTTCGTCTGAGAGCTGACGGCACCCCGTTCGGACGCCCGTGCTCAGCATACCATTCAAGACAAGCGGCGTCATCCCTGCAAGCCCGTTCGCTGACCAGCACTTCGGTCTTTCCCCTCCCCTTGCTTCCCCCCCTCCTGCGTGAGGGTAGTGCATGTATTGAATACCCCATCCCCTAGTTCCCCCTCCCTGCGTGGAGGCGAGTGTTTGATTGTACTAGCAGGTCACGACCGAAGCTACATCGACGCAGCGTGTCCGCCGGGTGCGCACGCTCCCGGCTCGCCCCCGTCTCCGACCGGAGCCGATCCTTCGGACGGCTAGGTACATGCGGTTGCCACTCCTTTCCTGCTGGTTTAGTATTGATTCTTTTGTCGCGCCGGTGAGACGAGTGCCCGACCCTTCAAATTCCATTATAATAGAGTGACTTGCTGCCGGGTGAGTTGAGCGCACACTTGACCCGGTTCCCTCGGTACCGGTCTGCCCGGTTGCATTCGGTGCTCCTTCCTAGCTCTCCCGGGTGGTCTCTACCATCCCTCTCGCTGCTTAGACCGTGTCCGATGCCCCTCTAGCCGTCGTTCACCTAGCCATCCCTTCGTTGCCCGTGTTGAGTTCGCTAGTCACGTGCGTGGTTGTTTCATCGTCTAGGCGTAGTTGCTCACGACTTTGCTGGCTATAGGTCCTAGCACCCGACCGGGATTCGTCCCGTGTCAGATTTGGTATCAGAGCCAGGTTCTTCGACTTGCCCTTGGTTGTCGAGTCCTAGGCCTTAGATCGCTCCGTGTTGTCAACCTTGCCCTAGACCCGCGATCCTTCATGTCCACCCACAGTGGTGCACCATACCAACCCCCAGGACAGCCACCCATGGAGGGCCAAGGCCAGTCATCCCTTCGCCCCGGAGAGTCCCTCTTGGGACAGCATCGGCTCCCCAGTCAAGGGCAGACCGCTTTCACCTCCGGTGAGCATTCTCAGGGTCAACACCCACGACCCAACCCTCCTATGACGGGAGGAGATTCGTCCCCACTTGACACTCTTCTTGACCAACTTCGACAGTTAGGGGGACGCATGGATGCCATTGTCACCAGATTAGACCGCCATGATACCCGTTTGGCCCGTGTGGAGGAAGCCCAGCCCGAGGGGTACCCCCAACACAACCAATACCCCGATGATGAGGACGAGGAGGATTACCCCCGCCAGGCTCCTAGAGGGCGACCTCCCATGGAGGGTCTAGACCGGCGTCAACGAGGTCCTTTAGAGGACCCCCTTCACCGGCTGATCAAGCTGGATGCTCCCACTTTTGAGGGGTCCCACAAACCCCAAGTTTACCTCAATTGGGAGTCCTCCCTGGATCAGTATTTTGAGTGGTATCCCATGCCCGATGAGAGGAAGGTACGTTATGCCAAGTACAAACTTCAAGGTCTTGCAAAGATGTACTAGCTTAACGTCAAGAGCCGTAGGAACCTCCGGAGAGAGAACCCCATAGCAACATGGAATCAAATGAAGGTTGCTCTCTGCCAAAAGTATCTCCCGCCCACTTACTATCAGGATCTCCTAGATGAGTGGCATAGTCTCACTCAAGATGGGAAGACTGTCGCCGAGTATATTGAAGCTTTTGATAGCTACCTTCTTCGATGCGGCATACAGGAGGATACCGCGGTCACCCTTTCTCGCTTTCGCAAGGGGCTGACCCCCTATATTCAACGGGTGCTTCACTTACGCGAGGTTACCACCCTGGAACATGCATATCAGGTAGCTCGCGACACCGAAAGGTTCCATGCCCTCCCTCGGACTTCATCCCCACGGCCGGTTGACCCACGGCAAGTTATCACCCGTTCTGGAAGCACCACTCACTCCATTCCGAGGCCTACTGCCACTCCTACCATTCCTTCTCCCACCCCTACTCGGCCTTCACTTCCTCGGCCTAGCGGGTACCCAGTCCCACAACAAACCACCATGGCTCCACCCCCTAGACGGGATGACAAGGGAAAGGGTATTGTTGGTAGTTCCCCTCCTCCGCCACAGGCCGCTAGGAATGCCTGCTACCAGTGCGGAGGCTTCGGTCATTTTATGAGTCACTGCCCCAACCGTGGCCTCTCTAGCCTTGTTATTGAGGAGCAAGTTGAACCTCCATCACAAGAGTCAGTGAGACCCCGAGCAATCATTGATTGACCAGTTTGAGGGGACCGATACCATGGAGGAGGAGCCTCCCCACCCGCCTATCTCTATTGGGGCTGTCATACCCCATGGCGTCACCCACCCACCGTCTACTACCTCATCAGATTGGCGCCAGAATGGCCTCTGCAACGCTGTGACTATGATTAGAGGTCAACCATATGTCGTCCTCCTTGACTCTGGCAGTGCCGTCAAGCTTGTCTCTTCTGAATGCGTTGAACGCACCGGATTTCCGATCTTCTTTCATCCAGAGCCTTATGAAGTCAGCTGGGTCGATGGCACCTCCCGATCAGTGGACATGATTTGCCCGGTTCCCCTCCAGTTTAGTGGGTACAATGAAATTATCTGGTGTGATGTCCTCTCCATGGACAATCGGGGCGTTCTTCTTGGCCGACCATGGATGTATGATGTAGATATCCACTACTTTGGTCGTGCCAATCTTTGCACTTTCCTACATAAAGGGGAGACCATCGTGATCTAGGCCCTCCCTCCTCCCACCATAACCATCATTCAGTGGGAGGCCAGCCAGCAGCCGTCTTTACCCCCCCTTCCCATATTTTCCAAGCTTATCCCAACACCCGTTCGTCCGGGCCATAGTTCTCCGAAAGCTAGTGAGTCTACTACTCTGATTCCTCCAACTAAGCCTACGCCTATGCCAGCAGCAGTGAGCACAAAATGTTCTAGGCGATGAGATCGGCCATGCAAACTCAAGATAGGGTCACTAGTGGTGGTTCGGGGAGATAGGCTTCCATCTCGGATTCCGTCACAAGCGGACGTCGAGGGGATAGGCCCTTTCCGAGTTGTGAGGAGGGTAGGTGCCCATGCCTACGTGGTAGATATTCCCAGAGCATATGAGTTGGGGCCCGTGTTCAATCGGGTTGACCTTGTGCCATATGAGGAAGCGGCAGTAAGACCCAATGAGTGCTTTGAGCCAGATCATTCCTTGGAGAAGGACCCACACCGTGAGATGTGCCCACAATCCTGAGAGCGGCGCATGCATAAGGGATTCATACTGGGCAAGCAGACATCAAGGAAACGGCACCGTTCACACTTGGCTTGTCTTGAGGCTAGGCTTCCGGGTACGAGATCTGGGGGCAGTGTTGGAGCGACCCCGGCCAGGAGTGCAGCTGCTCACTCGATGGAGTCGAGTTCTTCCCCAGCCCGGGGGAATTGATGGGGACATCAGGTCCTAGAAGATCCCAGGTGGACCTGACGAGACACTTTGGGGCCTCCATTTATCAGTTTTGATTATTGCTCTATTACTAGTAGCAATTAGTGTTAGTTGAGTCCATTTTATTTTTCATTTGAGACTTGTAAGCCTTAATGGGCTAGCCAAATAAGACCCAAAGGGCCACTTGTGAGACTAGCTCGGTTCTAGGTCATAGATAGCTTATGCTCACCCCTTAGGATAGTGGTGTCTTTTTCTATTTGTTGAGGGCAATTGTGGACATTTGTAACCCTGGCCTCTCCCTATAAATAGGGGTCCAAGGGCTTAATTTTGAAGCTAATGAAAAGTTTTAAAACAATTGTCAAGGATTGAAATTCTCCCCCTTGTCTCTCTCTTTCTCTCTCTCTCTCTCTCTCCCTCTTCTTCTCTCTCTATTTTCTCTCTCCTCCCCAACCATAGGTCGACCAGACCCTCCCCTCTCCCTTTCCAAGTCGCAGCCACCTCCCCCCCCCCCCTTTTTCCTTACTCCTTTCCACATCCTCTAGCCCCTCCTAGATTCTCTCCCTCTTTCCCTCCTCCACTTTCCTAATCCAGCCACACCTCCTTTATCCCCTTCCAAATCCCTAACCTAATTAAATCTCAGCCACCCAATTCTTTCCCAATCTCATCCCCCTCCTAAAATCCCTCCTTTTCTTTTGGAAGGTTTTACAAAAATTCAAATTCCTTCTATTCCCCAACTTCTAGCCGCGGCCACCCTCCCTCTCCCCTCCCTAGTTCGCACCCCCTAATCCCCAAACCCTAGTTCTCCCCCCCCAAGTCTCCCGCGACCCAGCCACCATCAGCCACCCCTCCCCTCTGCAACATACGCCCCTCTCCATCCCAGGTTCATCCACGGCGGTCCCGGCATCCCACGGTTGCTTCCTCGACACCGGCGTTGAAGTTCTCCACTGTTCTGCTGCTCCCAGACCTGAGGCAGAATCTGGACCGACTTTGCAGCGGCCACACCGTCGTCCCTTGTGCGAATCTGCTTAAGCCCCCTTCAGTGGGTTCGTTATACTACGAGCTCTCTTCGTAGCAGAGGTGGTTTCGTCCCATTTCGACGTCGGCACTGGTCGTGGCGCTTGTTCTCCCATGACTGCGCACCCAGGGTGCAACCCAGTCTGTCCAGACTGTGCACCCGCCTTGCAGAATGTGCCACGCTCGACCTGTTCTTCATCGGCCAGATGTGTCTTCATCAAAGTCGAGCCCCTTGACGATAAGAAACCAACCCAGTTGGTTTTATCTCTATCTGACATCTGTGAAGAAAGTTCCACCACGGCCTTTGCACCTCTGTCCGGCTGCTCGCCCAGAAATCAGATGCTCACCACAACTGCGACCACGCCTGGCCCGGTGATCTGGTGGCCGCCATCTTTTGAGGGTACGTAGACCTCCCTGTCTGCTATCCTCCCGAGTTGATCCCGCTTTGTTCTGAGCTCCACAGAGAGCGTACCGGCGGTTGTCCCACGACTGCGTAGCCCTGCCCTGCGGGACAGGATCGCGTAGGTCCACTTCTCCGGCCGGCCCCGCCCTCCAGCGACCTCGGATTCGCTACAGATATTCAGGGACGTTCCAGCACCCATTAGGCTTCGTCTGAGCACTGACGGCACCCCGTTCGGATGCCCGTGCTCAGCATACCATTCAGGACAAGCGGCGTCGTCCCTGCAAGCCCGTTCGGGGACCAGCACTTCGGTCTTTCCCCTCCCCTTGCTTCCCCCCTCATGCGTGAGGGTAGTGCATGTATTGAATACCCCATCCCCTAGTTCCCCCTCCCTGCGTGGAGGCGAGTGTTTGATTGTACTAGCAGGTCATGGCCGAAGCAACATCGACGCAGCGTGTCCGCCGGGTGCGCACGCTCCCGGCTCGCCCCCGTTGATAGGATCGGTGTGATGGATTCAGAGGGGGGGTTAATGAATCCCACCCTTAAAAAACTTTTCGCTCAATAAAATACTAGAATACTATCAAAGTAAATAGACAATCTGAAGAACAAGTTAAGTTCTCTTTTAAACAACTGAGCAAATATATAAGGCACTCCTAAACAAGCAACTAGCGGAAGCAGCATAGATAGAAACGAGAGTGCTAAGGCAATCTGTGAAGGAGATAGAAGACAAGAAGCAAAACACAACCACACCGCACAGAGGATTTTTAGGTGGTCGGTCACCAAGACCTACGTCCACCCCTCACTCCCAACCGGAGTGAGGCTTCCACTAGCAACGCTAGAATAGCAGACTCAGTCTGCAAACACATGCTGCCAAACAGCTTGACCAGGGGAACAACCTCCCCTCTTCCTCCCAACCGGAGGGACACCCCAAGTGACTCCCAGCCACTTGGAACCAGAGACTAGGTCTCTCTTCCTCTAGACCAGGAGGGAACACACCAGTGACACCCAGTCACTAGAAACCAGAGACACAAGTCTCTCTTCCTCCAAACCGGAGGGACACCTGGACTTGCAACCCACAAGACCAGAACCGGAGATGAATCTCCCTTCCTCCAAACCGGAGGGGAACCCACAAGTGACTCCCAGCCACTTGCAACCGGAGACACAATGTCTCCCTTCTCCTGAGTCCACAGGAGGAACCCGACCTCAGTCCAGAGAGTCGGAAGAACAATGATGACCAAATGAAAAGAAAAAAATAAGAAATGAAAAATACACAGCGATCAGAAAGCTGTAAAGAATGATAACATAGATGTGGCTCCCATGGAGCTGACTGGCCTGGATTTGATCCACGGTCCAGTAGACAGTGTTGTGCCCCTTGTGCTTTGATGATTATGTGGTGTTTTAATGATAGCAACATAAATGAGTCACCATATTGTTTTGCTAAGAACATCACATTGAATGATAGCAACATGAATGCATATGACTGATTTATTCTGTGGAGAATGCATGAGTGTGTTATATCTGATCTGTTCTGTGGAGAATGCATGAGTGTGCTAGCTCTGTGGGTCGACCCCCTTCTTAGATAGGTCGACCCCCTTCAAGTCTTTACATCAGATTCACATTGAGTCTTTACATCTCGTAAGAAGTTCGGTTGGCGTCAACCCATTGAGTCCACGAGGTTGACGCAGCCTTGAAATGTCTCAGATGGCTTTGAAGATAAGGCTGGATGCGTTGATGCATGGGATCACTGCGTCGACCCACTGAACTGACCTAGATCTAACTTCACATCAGGGTGAACTGCTGCGTCGACGCTGTCACACTGTAGCGTCTCAACGCACTTTACAGGTTTACACACTGCACAAACACTCAAAGTCTACACATTGCATGTAAAGTCTATACACTGCTTTGTGTTGTGTTTGTGCATCGTTTAGAACACAAGTATATACATCCATGCATCATGGGTCGACCCCCTTCTTAGATGCGTCGACGCCCCCAGATTTCCAAGTCTATACACTCGTCTTCATGCATAGCAGAGTCTATACAGTGCAGCTCATATAACTTGCATGTCTATACATTGCATTGTGGCGTTTGTGCTCAAAGTCTATACATTGCATGGCAAGCCCAAAGTCTATACATTACTGCATTGCTTGCATTTGTAAAGTCTATACATTGGCTGTTGTCCTGCAGCGTCAACACAAGTCCAAACATTGCATCGTTGTGTTAAGTCTATACATTCACATTGTCTGCATGTATGCACGCTAAAGTCTGTACAGAGTCTGTGTCTGTTTGACCAGCAAGTCTGCACAACGTCCGTCTCATTTAGCGTCTAAGGTAATGTCTATCCACTGGACTTGAAGTCTGTACATTGAGCGTCTCATGCAAGTCTATACAACGCATCAGACTAAGTCTGTACATTGAGCGTCTCATTGAGCGTCTCATGTAAGTCTATACAATGCATGAGCAAGTATGTACATTGGACTATATTAGGCAAAGTCTGTACATCGGACTGTTTCAAGTGAAGTCTGTACAGCGTCATGCATCATTCTTCAAAGTCCATACACTGCACTGTTGCTTGCTCGAGGTGAAGTCTGTACATCCGTTAGTGAACTTTGAAGTCTATACACTGGGATCTTTACCTACGTTTAGTTCTGCAAGTCTGTACATTGGGCTTTCACGAAAAGTCTATACATCCTTGAACTGTGCAAGTCTGTACATCATTGCTTTGCCAAAGTCTACACATTGTGAACCTTCAAGTCTATACAGACTTTGCTTCGCTCAAGTCTGTACATCGTCCAGTTGTCTTTGGCAAGTCTTTACATCGTAAAGTCTATACACTCGATTGTCTTGCATTGCATCAAGTCTGTACAGCCTTTCCTTTGGCAAGTCTGTACATCGTTCTTGAAGTCTGAACAATGAGCAAGTCTGTACATCGGACTAGTCTGCATCGGCTAAGTCCATACATTGTCCAGTGCATTGCATGCATCATTCATAAAGTCTATACATCGAGTTGAATGCTGGCTAAGAGTTCACATCGTCTGTCTTACTTAGAGTCTCATGCATAACATGAAGTCTGTACATCACACAACATTCAAGTCCACACATTGTGCATCATTTTAGTTGAAGTCTGTACATCGTGCATCTAGTGTTTCAAGTCTATACATTGTTGCACGTTGTGTCTGTCTAAGTCTTCACAGTGCTTCTTCATGCATTGAAGTCTGCACACTGCTGCACGCTCATCAAGTCCATACACTGGCATGTCTTTACATTGCCTAGTCTATACACTAGATGCTGAATGTTCTTCAAAGTCTGCACATTGCATTACACTTCAGCAAGTTTGTACAGCGGTTGCCTTCATATAGGAAGTCTGTACATCACATAACTCTGCATATATGAAGTCTATACATTGGGCAGAGTCTATACAATGCATTCGAGTTCACAAAGTCTATACACTGCAGTCGAGTTCACAAAGTCTATACAGTCTGAAGTCTATACACTGCATCCTACAATGTCTGTACAGGGTTTTAGACTTAAACTGATAACTTGATTCTCTGTCTGACAGGCACTCTTCGTGAAGCCTAATGAAGGCACGTGATCCAAGAAGGACGAGGTGCCCAGATTATGACACGTGGAAGCAGCCCAGCCAGGATGCTGCCAGGTGGTCAAAATGCCTCGGTTCTGGCAAAATTCTTTGGGCGGGAAATGTGGAAGCCACACGACCCTATCCACCCTGCTGCTCTATATAAATGAAGAATCCAATGTCTGAAGAAGATTGATCGAGAGGCAAAGTCTATACAGTGAGAGTGATCGACTGAAGGAGAAGATAGCCTGCACGATCCTGTGAGAAAGAATAGAGAAGCAGAAGAAGCAGAGAAGAAAAAGAAAAAGAGAGAGATAGAGAGCTCGAGCAGAGTGTGAAGAGAAGAAGAAGAGAGGCAGAGAGAAGCTTTGTTCTGAAGATCTGCCTTCACTGGACCGTGGCTCAAATCCAGGCCAGTCAGCTCATTCTGAGCCACATTGTGCTTCATTATTTACAGCCTTCCGATTGCTGTTTGTTTCCCATTTTCCTATTTTCTTTTTGAACATTTCTTCAAGCTGTTAGTCAGCACTTGTAGTGGAGGATTCCACTAGATGGCTAAGCTGTATTGCCCAGCAAAGCAAGCTGTGAGGCTCAGCAGGCGAGGAGGATTCCTCGGACAGCAAGCTGTGAGGCTCAGCGGATTGTATGGCAAGCTGTGATGCCCAGCTGTTCAAGCTGTGAGTCAGCGGAATCCACACTCGGGTTGAGTGTGGGGTGGATGTAGGTCTGCAGGGCCGAACCACCTAAAAATCATTGTGCAGTGGTTTGATCTCTTTGTGAGTGTGGCGCTAGATGAATGCATAGGGTCGATATGGTTTGATTTTCTATATGTGTTCATCTCATTGCTGCGCACACTATATGTTTGACTGTGGTTTGATTTCTCTATCTGTTGTTACTTCCGCTAGGTGAATGATTAGGTGCGTTCCACCTATTTGAGTACTGGTTCAACAGAAGACTAGTTTAGTTTCTTTCAGGTTGTCTTATTTTGTCTTGTTAGGTTTCTAGTGAGCATTAGATTTTAATTGGGCGAAAGTTTTTAAAGGGTATATTCATTCACCCCCCCTCTGAATACATAGCACCGAACCCAACACTTGGTATCAGAGCGGGTCTTTGACTGAACAGATCTAACAATCTGTAGAGGATCCTGCTAGCCTTTGGTGCATTTCAGAGTGTGCTTCTTGTGTTCTGTGTTTTATTTCATCGGTTGTGTGTCTTGAGTTGTCCATCTGATTTTAGTGCATTTATCACTTCTCGATGGCTCATCCACCCGTCTTTGATGGTTCTGATTTCAAACAGTGGCACAGTACTTTCCGTGCTCATGTTAAATCTGTTGATCCAGACCTGTGGAAAGTGATTTCACATGGTCCACATAAACTACCAAAAGATCAGTCCAAATGGACTAACAAGCATCGATCTATGTGTGCAGAAAATTAGAAAGCACTGGAGTTAATGAAGGCCGTGACTAATCAAGCTCTTCATTCATGTTTCTTTGATTGCAGATCTTCAAGGGATATATTGGAGATGATAAAGAAAGTCGGGAAAGAAAATCAAACAAGCTGCATGATGGCTCGAGGGAGTGAACCAAGTAGCAATCAAGATAAAGAACAGGACGATGATCAGGTAAACATCTTCGAAAATTACACCCTGGATGATTGGATTGTTGCATATAATGAACTGCTGGAGTCTTATGATCATTTAAGAAAACAGCATAAGAAAATGAAAAAGAAAATTGATAAAAGTGATTCTAATTCATCTTGTGAAAAGTGTTCGAAAATAAATGAATTATATGATAAATGTCTTTCTGAGAATCACATGAATTTGAAGCAAATGTGCCTATTGAAAAGGGAAAACCAAGAAGGTATCAATAAAATCTCCGAACTAGAAAGTCAGCTGAAACTGAAAACTAATGAACATTTGATAAATCTGGAAGAGTTGGAAAGGATTAAGGTTGATCTGAAGAAATTGAAAGCTGAGAATGTAGAAATTCAGAAGAAAAATGAAAATCTTGAAGCTAAAATAAAGAATGTCAACAAGGAAGGTGTGCATGATTCCTCTCTCAAAACAAGCTGCAGTAAGTGTGAGACTTTTAAAGAACGTAATGAAGATATCTATAATGAGAATGAATGGATGAAGAAATAAATTACTGTGTTTAAAGAGGATCACAGAAATCTGCTTACTGAAAAAATTAAAGTGGAGGAAAGAGAAGAGGAACTAATTGAGAAACTGGAGTTGATATCCAGAAATGAAAAATGTGATGAAGTAAACGAGAAATTGATACAAGAAAATGAAAAACTGAAGCAATTGAATAATGCCATATCTGAAAGGCTTCTTTCATTAGAAAAGGGAAAATCTGTTGATACAGAAGAAACTGAAAAACTATGCAATCTGGAACAAGAATTTGAGGAATATAAAATTGCAAATAAGACGCTAAGTGAGTGTCTGAATTGTAGTGAACAAGAGATTGCCAGTTATGAATTACAGATTGCTTCCCTAGAAAACAAAATTCACAATCTGGAAAAATCACCACCCAAGTCTGCTGAAATTGAAAGAAAAGTTAAAGCTGTCAGGAAAGGTGAGGGTGATAACTCAAGAAAGGAGATAAGATGTACTTCTAATGTTAAGAAAATTGTGAGAGACCAGCTATACAACACTTTTGTGCAAAGCTCTGATGTAGCTGGTACTTCAAGTCAATCCTCAAAACAAAACAAAAGTTTGAAAACACCTTCATCATCTGCATTTCAATTCAAAGCACAGAAAAATGAAAAACAAACAAAAATTGTTAAGAATAGTCAGAAATTGAAGAAGAAGGGTCAAATAAAGAAGGTAAAGACTATTCCTATTCATGGCCTAAAATCTGCTAGCTCAGTTGAATCTGATGGTGTACACACTGCTCACGATTCATTTACTTATTCGCATGCATCTAGTCAGTCTGTTAGTAACCATGCTGCCAAGAAATCACAGGTATCATGTCACTACTGTGGTAGGCATGGTCATTATATGGATGACTGCAGTGTGATGAAAAGTGATGATATGATGCATGATAAAATTTTTTCAAATAATCATCACCGCCTCAAAAGAAACATGTCTACTTCAAACCAACATATCATTTGTTATAATTGTAACAAACATAGTCATAAAGCTGTTGAGTGTTGGTTTAGGCCTTCATGGGGATATAATGACTCAAGAGGCAAGCACTTAGGGTGCTTCGAGTGTGGGACGCATGGCCATATAGTCAAGGACTATTGGCATGTCCAAGTAAGTCATGTTAATGACATTACTTTTAAATTATCTGCAAAACGACCTGTGAACTTTTCATGTTTTAACTGTGGTAAACCAGGTCACAAATCTGCTGAATATTGGATGAAGAAGAATAAGAAACAAAATGTTCATGTAAACAACCGAACAATTCATGCTCAGTTTCATAGGTCTCATGCTGCTGTTGATATGCATCATAGGACCAGACAATCTGTTGTTTCATGTTATTATTGTGGAAATTTTGGACATTCTATGTCTGATTGTTTTCTAATGGAATTTGATGACCATGTTGCAAAAAGAGTGTTTAGAACACCTGTCAAGGTTAATTCAGGACCCAAGACTTCTTGGGTTCCTGCAGGATCAAATTGACTAACATCTTTGTAGGTGTGCCTTTGAAGCTGAAGAATAAAAGGGGTTAACCAAGGCACTCAAGAATGAAAACCCCATGACTGCACCATTTCAGGTCAGTTCCAAAACTTTGTTTAAATCTCATTATCTGAAATTGTTGATTTGATTGTTTGATGTCTGATATTCTATTCTTGTCTAGCTGATCAGTCTGTATTCCAGACTCAGCTATTGAATTTAATTCTGCTCAAATTCAATGCTCTTCTCTTGCTAGTTATTGCATGTGTACATAAGATGCTAGATGCACTACACAACCATGTTCATAGTCAATGCATGTGTCTAATATTTGCATATATCAGTTGCATGACTATCATTTGCTTATTGTTGTAGTCTGCATGTAGTTAATGCATATTGGACTGCTTTACACTGCATTTCTTTGCATGATCATTTTGGTATATAAATGGTAAGCTACTAAAAGGCAGGGAAATCTGCCTGGAGGTTCTTACTATGTGTAAGATGGTCCTTGAGACCAGATTCTCCGCCAAGTACCAAGGGTCTAGTTATCATATAGAGCAGTGTACTGAATATCATAAAATTTGAAAAATCTGAAAATTTGAAATGAAATTGATGCATATGATAAATTCTCTCTCTGATTGAACAAAGCATGAATTCTTCTTGAGCATATTCTAAAATCATGAGCAGTTCATTAATTGTATTTCATGCACTTTGTCAGGGGAGTTTGACTGATGTTGCATATGAAGAGTAGTGCAGTTGAAAAACCTAAAAAGATATTCTATTGTATTTAGACAGGGGGAGCATTCCTATTTCATCTCTTCTTCATCTCATGAACTCCTTTTGTCTAGTAAATTGATCAACTCTCATCTGATGTCATATCTCTCTCTCTTGAAAATGGATTCTGCCTTCTATTCGTTGAGTTGTTAAAGAAGAGTTTCCTTCAACTCTCTTCATGATACTACCTGTCAGTTGATCTATCTGAATTTCAGACTCAGCTACTCTGTGTTGATGTTCACTCTTCTGAAATATTTCTCTATTGGTGATTTACTCTTCCACCAGCTTATGCTCAACCTTCATATATCTCTTAGCTGGTGTGACTGATTTGTTTCTACTGTTGATTGTTGGTCTGCTAAATTTATTGTTCTAATCTGAGGAACTTAAGCTGCATGTCATGCAATTCAGTCTGAGAACTTTGTAGAAATTCCTATCATATAGGTTTAAGAATTATCACTGAATCAGACTGATATAAGATTAATGTATTCTTAGATTTGTAATTAAATGAATTAAAAATATCTGAATAATCAGGTTTAATAAACTTTAACCACATGTGTCATGTAAACCTTAGATTCTCTCATCTGATATCTAAAAATTTAAAATCAAGGCTACTTTGGTAGAGATACATAGAGTGAGTGCTGTGGTTAAACATTAACTTGAGAAATGTTGACTAAATGAAAAATTGTGAATTCAGAGCAATGTCTTGGTCACTGAGAAACTGGGTTCTTTATCAATGAAATAAAGTAACTTATGTCATGAGGTGCCATAGTTATCTCTGATGAAAATTTATCAAGAAAACCTGACAGAGCAATGGCTTATTTATGTTGAGTAACTAGGGAGTCTGGCCTCTGATCAAGGTGTCTTCTCATGTAAAAAGACACTCATATTGCTAACTCTGCTCTCAAAGTTGAGAGGCAATGACAGTTATCCCACTGAGTAATTGGGTCACTTCACCTGAGACGTGTTGTGCCTCATGTAAAAAGGTGATGATCAACCTAAATTGCTCAAAAAAAATATAATGTGCTTCAAATGAAAATATATTGAAAAGTCTGTCAACTCATATTCTTGGAAAAAGTGTTTAACATCAATACTAATCTGTGTAACTCTTAAAAGAGTCATTGAGATTATGTGTGTAAGATAAAGATGATTGATTTTGAGTGAAATCTGAATATTTGGTTCACCTTTATTAAAACTTGGATTCAGATATGAGTATTGAGTTTAATTTGACAAATTTGGTATACATCAAAATTAAATCAGATTGGTTAAGTTGCCACTTCATAACCCTTTATGATAGAAAAGTCTATTCTTCTTAAGACTTATTGTTGTGGTGCAAGCATTAAAATCCCTCATGATCAGATTCTTTCCAGATAGCCTGATCAACATAAATCTTGATATTGATTATTCATTGAGATGTCTCTTGCCTTTCTATCTTCAATCACTTTAGTCTCGACACTGTTGGAATCTTCCATCTTGTTTTGCAATAAGTTCTGGTTCTGTGGACTTTCCACCTGTTTCATTCTGTTCATGCATATGTGAGATGCCACAACCAGAGTTTAGATTGTTTGCAATGGCAGATTTCAGATTGATTTATTGGATAACCAGAGTTCATTCCTGTGCTTCAGGGGGAGTTATGGGTCATCTGCTTTTAAGGGGAGAGTAGTACATCTTGCATGTTGATAGGGGGAGAGCTGTTTCATTGTCATAAGGGAGAACATCATTTTAATGAACCATGATTCATTCTCAGTGTTTGTGTGCTGAATTTTGTCTCTCAAACCATTTCATCTTTTTTTGATTATGTCAAAGGGGGAGAATAGTTTGACGAGTCTCATTATGTTGCCATCATCAAAAAGGGGGAGATTGTTGTGCCCCTTGTGCTTTGATGATTATGTGGTGTTTTAATGATAGCAACATAAATGAGTCACCATATTATTTTGCTAAGAACATCACATTGAATGATAGCAACATGAATGCATATGACTGATTTATTCTGTGGAGAATGCATGAGTGTGTTATATCTGATCTGTTCTGTGGAGAATGCATGAGTGTGCTAGCTCTGTGGGTCGACACCCTTCTTAGATGGGTCGACCCCCTTCAAGCCTTTACATCAGATTCGCATTGAGTCTTTACATCTCGTAAGAAGTTCAGTTGGCGTCAACCCATTGAGTCCATGAGGTTGACGCAGCCTTGAAATGTCTCAGATGGCTTTGAAGATAAGGCTGGATGCGTTGACGCATGGGATCACTGCGTCGACCCACTGAACTGACCCAGATCTAACTTCACATCAGGGTGAACTGCTGCGTCGATGCTGTCACGCTGTAGCGTCTCTATGCACTTTACAGGTTTACACACTGCACACACACTCAAAGTCTACACATTGCACGTAAAGTCTATACACTGCTTTGTGTTATGTTTGTGCATCGTTTAGAACACAAGTATATACATCCATGCATCATGGGTCGACCCCCTTCTTAGATGCGTCGACGCCCCCAGATTTCCAAGTCTATACACTCGTCTTCATGCATAGTAGAGTCTATACAGTGCAGCTCATATAACTTGCATGTCTATACATTGCATTGTGGCGTTTGTGCTCAAAGTCTATACATTGCATGGCAAGCCCAAAGTCTATACATTGCTGCATTGCTTACATTTGTAAAGTCTATACATTGGCTGTTGTCCTGCAGCGTCAACACAAGTCCAAACATTGCATCGTTCTGTTAAGTCTATACATTCACATTGTCTGCATGTCTGCACGCTAAAGTCTGTACAGAGTCTGTGTCTGTTTGACCAGCAAGTCTGCACAACGTCCATCTCATTTAGCGTCTAAGGCAATGTCTATACATTGGACTTGAAGTCTGTACATTGAGCGTCTCATTGAGCGTCTCATGCAAGTCTATACAACGCATCAGACTAAGTCTGTACATTGAGCGTCTCATTGAGCGTCTCATGTAAGTCTATACAATGCATCAGCAAATATGTACATTGGACTGTGTTAGGCAAAGTCTGTACATCGGACTGTTTCAAGTGAAGTCTGTACAGCGTCATGTATCATTCTTCAAAGTCCATACACTGCACTGTTGCTTGCTCGAGGTGAAGTCTGTACATCCGTCAGTGAACTTCGAAGTCTATACACTGGGATCTTTACCTACGTTCAATTCTGCAAGTCTGTACATTGGGCTTTCACGAAAAGTCTATACATCCTTGAACTGTGCAAGTCTGTACATCATTGCTTTGCCAAAGTCTACACATTGTGAACCTTCAAGTCTATACAGACTTTGCTTCACTCAAGTCTGTACATCGTCCAGTTGTCTTTGGCAAGTCTTCACATCGTGAAGTCTATACACTCGATTGTCTTGCATTGCATCAAGTCTGTACAGCCTTTCCTTTGGCAAGTCTGTACATCATTCATGAAGTCTGAACAATGAGCAAGTCTGTACATCGGACTAGTCTGCATCGGCTAAGTGCATACATTGTCCAGTGCATTGCATGCATCATTCATGAAGTCTATACATCGAGTTGAATGCTGGCTAAGTCTGCACATCGTCTGTCTTACTTAGAGTCTCATGCATAACATGAAGTCTGTACATCGCACAACATTCAAGTCTACACATTGTGCATCATTTTAGTTGAAGTCTGTAGATCGTGCATCTAGTGTTTCAAGTCTATACATTGTTGCACGTTGTGTCTGTCTAAGTCTTCACAGTGCTTCTTCATGCATTGAAGTCTGCACATTGCTGCACGCTCATCAAGTCCATACACTGGCATGTCTTTACATTGCCTAGTCTATACACTAGATGCTGAATGTTCTTCAAAGTCTGCACATTGCATTACACTTCAGCAAGTTTGTACAGCGGTTGCCTTCATATAGAAAGTCTGTACATCACATAACTCTGCATATATGAAGTCTATACAATGGGCAGAGTCTATACAATGCATTTGAGTTCACAAAGTCTATACACTGCAGTCGAGTTCACAAAGTCTATACAGTCTGAAGTCTATACACTGCATCCTGCAATGTCTGTACAGGGTTTTAGACTTAAACTGATAACTTGATTCTCTGTCTGACAGGCACTCTTCGTGAAGCCTAATGAAGGCACGTGATCCAAGGAAGGACGAGGTGCCCAGATTATGACACGTGGAAGCAGCCCAGCCAGGATGCTGCCAGGTGGTCAAAATGCCTCGGTTCTGGTGAAATTCTTTGGGCGGGAAATGTGGAAGCCACACGACCCTATCCACCCTGCTGCTCTATATAAATGAAGACTCCAATGTCTGAAGAAGATTGATCGAGAGGCAAAGTCTATACAGTGAGAGTGATCGACTGAAGGAGAAGATAGCCTGCACGATCCTGTGAGAAAGAATAGAGAAGCAGAAGAAGCAGAGAAGAAAAAGAAAAAGAGAGAGATAGAGAGCTCGAGCAGAGTGTGAAGAGAAGAAGAAGAGAGGCAGAGAGAAGCTTTGTTCTGAAGATCTACCTTCACTGGACCGTGGCTCAAATCCAGGCCAGTCAGCTCATTCTGAGCCACATTGTGCTTCATTGTTTACAGCCTTCCGATTGCTGTTTGTTTCCCATTTTCCTGTTTTCTTTTTGAACATTTCTTCAAGCTGTTAGTCAGCACTTGCAGTGGAGGATTCCACTAGATGGCTAAGCTGTATTGCCCAGTAGAGCAAGCTGTGAGGCTCAGCAGGCGAGGAGGATTCCTCGGACAGCAAGCTGTGAGGCTCAGTGGATTGTATGGCAAGCTGTGATGCCCAGCTGTTCAAGCTGTGAGTCAGCGGAATCCACACTCGGGTTGAGTGTGGGGTGGATGTAGGTTTGCAGGACCGAACCACCTAAAAATCATTGTGCAGTGGTTTGATCTCTTTGTGAGTGTGGCGCTAGATGAATGCATAGGGTCGATATGGTTTGATTTTCTATATGTGTTCATCTCATTGCTGCGCACACTATATGTTTGACTGTGGTTTGATTTCTCTATCTGTTGTTGCTTCCGCTAGGTGAATGATTAGGTGTGTTCCACCTATTTGAGTACTGGTTCAACAGAAGACTAGTTTAGTTTCTTTCAGGTTGTCTTATTTTATCTTGTTAGGTTTCTAGTGAGCATTAGATTTTAATTGGGCGAAAGTTTTTAAAGGGTATATTCATTCACCCCCCCCTCTGAATACATAGCACCGAACCCAACAGACAGATCTTCAGTCGAGTCTTCTTTCTTCTTCTCGACGAACTCTCACTCTCTCTCTTCTCCTTCTCTTTTTCTCTTTCTTTTTCTGACACTCGATCGTGCAGGCTCTCTCTGTCTCTTCTTTTCTCTTCTTCTTCTTTTGCTCTTCTGCTCACTGCCTCTCTGCTGCTCTCACTTTCTTTTATCACTCTCTCGATCAGCGCTCTTCTATCTGTCTGCTGTGGATGAAGAAACTTCACATATATATATATCAGCAGCAACTAGGGCGTGTGCCCCTTTATCTAGAGGACACCTCGGATCACGTGCCAGGTGCCAACCTCGGATCACGTGCCCATTCATCAGCCTATACAATGACAGAGTTACTTCAGTCGATCAGCAAAGAGTATATAGACTTAATGAAGTAATGCATGAGCGTGTACAGACTTTAGATGCAGCATTTATGCAAGTATGTACAATGTGAGAATGTGTAGACTTGAAGCCCTTCAAGCGACCTCAGTGTACAGACTTGCAGAATGATGCATTAACATAACAGAGTGGAATGTGTAGACTTCTGTGTAAAGCATGAAGCAATCGAATGTGTAGACTTTAGAAGCAGGAGTTAAGCAAGTGTGTACAATGTGAGAGTGTGTAGACTTGAAGCCCTTCAAGCGACCTCAATGTATAGACTTGCGTGGGTAAGATGCATGAACAGGCCATAGCCAGTGTATAGACTTAACTGATGCATGAACAGTGCGCCGAGCTATAGACTTGGAGAACTGATGCATGAACAGTGCGCCGATGTATAGACTCTGATGTAAAGGCTTGAGTTACACAAGCAATGTATAGACTTGAACAACTAGCCAACGAGTGTATAGACTTGAACAACTAGCCAACGAGTGTATAGACTTGAACAACTAGCGAACGAGTGTATAGACTTGAAAGCTTGGAAACGAGTGTATAGACTTCATCTTTGAAGGAGATGCACAATGGAATGAAAGACTAAGCCTCGAGCAGAGCATGTGTAGACTTGCTGAAACAATGCAACAGAATGTATAGACTTGGTTGAAGCAACCAGAATGTACATACTTAGAGTGAAGCACAAACAATGTATAGACTTACGTTGAACATATGCAATGTATGGACTCGGTGTGTGCAGGGCAGGCAATCAATGTATAGACTTCATAATATAAGTGACAATGTCTAGACTTAACGATGCAAGCGATGTATAGACTTTGTGCCCAAAGGCAATGTATGGACTTGCATAGTTCAGCTGCCAATGTATAGACTCTGATGCCCAAAGGCAATGTATAGATTTGATAAAGCTTCAAAGTACAAGACACTTGGCCAATGTACAGACTTGGAAAGCTTGAGCCAATGTGCAGACTTGAAACAAGTGAACACAGCGATGTGTAGACTTGGCCAATGTACAGACTTGAAGCGAAGACCAATGTGTAGACTTCAAAGCAGATGCCAAGGCTATACGCACTTGAAGAGACACAAGGTGAGACAGAGCTGGCTATACAGACTTTGGATGACGATGCACTGTACGCAAATGCTGTACAGACTTGATAGTGTGAGACGCTGGAAGAGACGATCGGGTGTACAGACTTTGAAGATGTGGGCGAGACAATGTATAGACATTGGAAAATGCAGACTGGGCAATGTACAGACTTGGTTCGTGCAAGCTACAGTGCAATGTTTAGACTTGATGCAATGCAGAGGCTGTATAGACTTGGTGAGCGCCAAGGCGTTGTACAGACTTCAATGACTCATGCAAGCTACAGGACAGTGTGAAGACTTGTGTTCTGAACGTAGGCAAAGGAAAGGAATGTATAGACTTGCTCAGTTCAGAACGTAGGTAAAGATGGGAAGCAATGTATAGACTTCAGAAAAGCATAGGGACGCTACAACGTGACAGCGTCGACGCAGCAGTTCACCCTGATGTGAAGTTAGATCTGGGTCAGTTCAGTGGGTCGATGCAGTTACCCCATGCATCAACGCATCCAGCCTTATCTTCAAAGCCATCTGAGGCATTTCAAGGCTGCGTCAACCTCGTGGACTCAATGGGTTGACGCCATCTGAACTACTTACGAGATGTATAGACCCACAGAGCTAGCACAATCATGCATTCTCCACAGAATAAGTCAGTCATATGCATTCATGTTGCTATCATTCAATGTGATGTTCTTAGCAAAACAATATGGTGACTCATTTATGTTGCTATCATTAAAACACCACATAATCATCAAAGCACAAGGGGCACAACATTTCATGCACACATGCATATGGTGACTGATAGTGTTTGCTATCATCAAAACCACAGGGGCACAATAATCTCCAACAATCTCCCCCTTTTTGATGATGGCAACACTATGAGTCACACTGGCTCAAGTCAAAAACTCTCTCCCCCTTTGACTTCAGCAAAAAGACATTAGTTAGAGAGAGGAAAATTAAGCAGATATGAAACGATTGATGTAGCATTACTCCCTTTAACTACATGACGGCACATTCTTCCCCAAAGAGCAATATCATACCAGTTCCTCCCCCTTTGTTTTTTAAAAAAAATCATGGAAGAGGTATGAATGCAGAGATGCAGATGTAACAAGAAATGCAAGAACTCCCCCTAAATGTATGAATGCAAGATAATTCTCCCCCTAAATCATAGAATTTCTATGCAGCATGATTCATATGACAAGGAAACTCCCCCTCAATAAATGGAACCTTATGAAATGAATGAGAAAGAAACCACAGGGGCAATGAAGGATAAGTTCAGGTCATGATGAATCAAGGACAGTGAGATTCAACAAGATTTTCAAGGAGATATCAATCTCATAAATCCAAAACATAAGTTTTCAAAGTCTTCCATTATAAGGCCTTATGAATGATCTTTATTGATCAACAGGGTTTAAACATGATGTATGCTAAGTTTGTCAATAAAATTCTGTATTTATATCTAAAGTCACGGTTTAATAACAGTGAACCAAGCCCTCATATATATATCTTGATTAACCTCCCTTTCTTTTACACAATCAAATTTATTGACTTCTTTCGGAATTACATGCACTAGTATTGAGATCAAGCAGTTATGAAGTCATATGATTTTGTCTAGGGTTGTAGCAATTTGATTTTAGCATCAATATTCAGATATTGCAGTTTGTTCAACAAATTTTCATGCTACAAATTTTACGAGCACTCTAGTTCAGTGTACACCTTATAACTAGAGGATATACGTTGATCAGACGCCAATATCCCTAAGCACTTAGTGTAACTAACAGTCATGCTTTATATGAACAGAGATAGCATTTACACATCATGACACACTACAAATCATTTCTTGATGAGTGAGCTGTATTTCTCAGTGTGCATGCCATTGCTCTGCCTGATTAACACTCATTCTTAAGCAGAGTTAACTATGGCACCTCAGACACAGTCCTTTGGACATGTGTTTCTCAGTGACCAAAGTCATTGCTCTGATAGAGATTATCCTTTAGACATTTCAGAAAAATTCATTTGCTTCAAATCAATAATAATTTCATGTACTTAACCAAATAAAGCCATGTATTCAATAATGCAGATTTCAGAAGATTTTACAAGACACAGTATGAAACAGATGGTTAAAGTTTATTAAACATGATTCAGATATTTTAAAGAGATTTTAAAGTCAAACTCAATGAATACACTAAACTTAAACCACCTGAGTTATTTCAGACATTCATAAAAACGTATAATAGAAGATTCTTAGTTCAAGTGTTTTCAGATTTATGATCGAGATAGTCCCATTGAAATCTTCATGAAAGACTGATAGAATTCTGATACCAAATGATAGAAGAGATTTTGAAGCCTAGTGTTTTCAAAATATGATCAAGGTTTGTCAACAAAATCAATAAGGAAGGATGTGCAATGAATTCTGGCAAAAATGTATGCACTTGACCACCTGCATGCAATGCATTGACTCCCCCTGACAATATGCATTTAGTCAATTTTTGGCATTTTCAATGTAATGAAATGCAATGCAATTAACTACATGTATGCAAAGACATGCAAAGACTCAACATTGAATGCTATGCAAAGACATGCAATTAACTACCCCTGAAAACATGCAATGTTTGCCATGAGAACTGAACATATGTCTTTGAGACTCATGCACATTCAGACTGCCCTATCAAGCAATATGACCCATGGTACTAGGCGGAGAACCTGGTCTAAAAGACCATCTCACACACAGTAAGAGACTCCAGACAGATTTCCCTGCCTTTTAGTAGCTTACTATTTGATATACCATTGTGGTCAATCATGATAATTCAATATGCAATCATATATGCAATTTAGATTTTCAGTGAGCTATGCAATAGACAGGTTTCAAACCACATTCATATGCAGTTCAGATTTTCAGAAATTATAAGTTTATTCTCATTTCAATATCTAAACATCCAATTCATATGAGCATTGAGAGACATGAATACTCATAGTGTTCAAAAGATGACAAATATGCAAGAACACATCAGACCAGATATGCAATGAATTTCAAAACAGAAAATGCAGAGAGTTTACTTGAAAAGTTCAGAAAGGGGTTTTCTTTTGAGTGCCTTGGATTAATCCCCTCTTTATTAATCAGCTTCCAAGGCACACCTGCAAGTTAGCAAACTATTTTGCACAAATAGGCACCCAAGAAGTCTTGGGTCCTAACATGACAGTATCACTCCTAGCAGGTTTTCTCAGCACATTTTTAACTTGATGATCATCAAATTTCATCAGAGGATAACCATCCATCAAATGTCCAGATTTGCCATAATGATGGCAAGAAGCAGCAGATTTCTGATTTGATTTATGCACATTCTTATTAGCATGAATTCTATGTGCATATGCATGAAATTTTTTGTTAACAGAATTAAAATTCTGTTTACCAAAATAAGCCAGCCAACAGTCAGCAGCTCTATGGCCTGGCTTCCCACATTCAAAACATGCAGGATTCTTTTCTTTAAAAACAGATTTGTTTCTACCATAATCATTTCTGTCTGCAGGGAGTTTGACAGTTTTAGAATTAAATTTTCTACCCTGAGCATGCCAGCATTCAATGGCCCTGTGGCCTGTCTTACCACATTCAAAGCATGTAATGAGCTTATCTTTGAAAACAAATTTGTTCCTGTCAAAAACCATTTTGTTAACAGGAGATTTGGCAAATTTGGAGTTGAAATCTCTCCCTTGGGCATGCCAACATTGGGCTGCAATGTGGCCCATCTTGCCACAGTGAAAGCATGAATTAGAATTTCTCCTACCAGCATTCAGCCAGCATTCAAATCTCTTATGACCCAATTTTCCACAATTAAAGCATGTCATATGCTGGTTTATTGAATCAAACTTGTTCTTGTTAATAGCATGACTGTTTGCATGAGATTTAACATGATATGAATGACATGTTTTCTTATCACTTGCAAACCAGCATTGTGTAATTGTGTGTCCTACTTTGTCACAGTGAGAACATTCAATTTTATTTTTCTGAGATGAAGGATTTTTATCATGAAATTTCCTAGCATTCATATCATCCTTCTCCATTAATTTACACTCGTGCATCAAATGACCGAATCTATGACAGTAATGATAGATCATTTTCTTTTTAGATGCATGTGAGTGTGTGTGAGGACTGTGATCAACATGCACTGATGAACCTTTTCTATTTATTTTCTGTTTTCCAGTCTTTTTCTGATTTTTATCCTATTTTTCTATTTTCTTAGCCTTGTACTGAGGTGTAGATGAGGTAGAAGGCTTTTTCTGTTCAGAAGATTTAACAAAAATAGTTTTCAGGTTGGTTCCATCAACCTTCCTCATGACTGGATTGTAACCCAGTCCCTCTTTCTTACAATTAACCTTTGTTCCCAGCATTTTCTGAGCAGTGGGCTGTTTATCTTTTGATGTTGTGGCTACTTTTGAAGCATTTACAAATGATGTCATGACTTTGTTCTGAAAGGCCTTTTTATTTAGATTATTGTAGCCCAACCCTTCCTTTTTGACATTGACTTTTACACCTAGTAGCTTGTCTAGGTTTTCTTGCCCACTCACAAACTTAGACAAAGAGTTCTTCAAGTCTTGGATTTCGTTTTCAAGAGAGGCAATGTGTAACTCATAACTTGCAGTCTCTTGTTCACTGCAATTGACAGCTTCATTCAAAACCTTGTTGGCTATTTTATATTCTTCGATCTCCTTTCTTAGATCTTCTACTTTTTCAGTTTCATTTGTAGAGATCATTTTCCCTTTCTCCAATGTAAGAAGTCTTTTAGACATGGCACTGTTTAACAATTTTAATTTTTCAACTTCTTCTTTAAGCTTATCATTTTGAACCAATTCATTTATTAGAAGTTGATCTTCTGAATTGACTTCTTGCTTTCTTCTATTTTTAAATTCCTTCATTTCTCTTTGCTGTTTTTCATCCTTTTTCTGTAACTCCATGTTTACAGATTTTATGGCTTCAAGTTTCTCAATCAGCAAATCATTCTCTCGTTTAAGTTTCTCTAATTTTTCTTCATTTTCTTTGGAGAATTTTCTGAGAAAATCTTTTGCAGACTTCAGCTTGTCTAAATCTGAGTTCACACTTTCGAAATTTTTCATCAATTCTTTACTCTGAACAGAATCATGACAAGTTAGGCTAAGCTTCTTCTCAAGTTCAGAGATTTCTTTTACATGATCTTGATTCTCAATTTTCAGCAATGAAATTTGTTTCTTCAACATTTGAATATCAGACATACAAGCATCATGAACATTTTTCAGTTCAGCACAATTTTTACATGGAGAATTCAAATTGTCTGACCTACTATTCTTCTTCAAATGTTTGTATTAATTTCTTAAGTGTTCATGAGATTCAAGCAACTCAGCATATGCATTCTCCCAATCATCTAAAGAAAAATTCTCGAAGGGATTTACCTCTTCATCATCATCTTCTTCATTTTGGCTGCTACTTTGATTGCTTCTGTTAGACATCATACAGCTGTCTTCACTTCTCTTCTGAGCTCGCTTCAGCATATCTAGAATGTCTTTAGCAGAGCTGCAATCATGAAAGCAGGAATGTAAAGCCTTATCAGTAGCTGCCTTCATTAGATTCATAGCTATCTGATTCTCTTCATACATTGATCTGTGACTGTCAGTCCATTTGGACTTTTTCTTTGGTAATTTATGAGGACCGTGTGAAATTAACTTCCACAGATCAGGATTAACTGATATAGCATAATTTTTCAGACCGACAAACCATACATTAAAATTGGAGCCGTTGAAAATTGGTGGATCACCCATGGAAACAGATCAGATTTAATTCAACAGGAATATTGATGCACCAAAAGCAAATTAGCACCGAAGATTGCAAGATCGGATCTGCAGGTCGCTGGACCTTCTATGCAGACACCGCTCTGATACCAATTGATAGGATCGGTGCGATGGATTCAGAGGGGGGGTGAATGAATCCCACCCTTCAAAAACTTTCCGCTCAATAAAATACTAGAACACTATCAAAGCAAATAGACAATCTGAAGAACGAGTTAAGTTCCCTTTTAAACCACTGAGCAAATATATAAGGCACTCCTAAACAAGCAACTAGCGGAAGCAGCACAGATAGAAACGAGAGTGCTAAGGCAACCTATGAAGGAGATAGAAGACAAGGAGCAAAACACAACCACACTGCACAGAGGATTTTTAGGTGGTTCGGTCACCAAGACCTACGTCCACCCCTCACTCCAAACCAGAGTGAGGCTTCCACTAGCAACGCTAGAACAGCAGACTCAGTCTGCAAACACTTGCTGCCAAACAGTTTGACCAGGGGAACAACCTCCTCTCTTCCTCCCAACCGGAGGGACACCCCAAGTGACTCCCAGCCACTTGGAAATAGAGACTAGGTCTCTCTTCCTTCAGACCAGGAGGGAACGCACCAGTGACACCCAGTCACTAGAAACCAGAGACATAAGTCTCTCTTCCTCCAAACCGGCGGGACACCTGGACTTGCAACCCACAAGAGCAGAACCGGAGATGAATCTCCCTTCCTCCAAACTAGAGGGGAAGCCACAACTGACTCCCAGCCACTTGCAACCGGAGACACAATGTCTCCCTTCTCCTGAGTCCACAGGAGGAACCCGACCTCAGTCCAGAGAGTCGGAAGAACAATGATGACCAAATGAAAAGGAAAAATAAGAAATGAAAAATACACAACGATCAGAAAGCTGTAAAGAATGATAACATAGATGTGGCTCCCATGAAGCTGACTGGCCTAGATTTGATCCACGGTCCAGTAGACAGATCTTCAGTCGAGTCTTCTTTCTTCTTCTCCACGAACTCTCACTCTCTCTCTTCTCCTTCTCTTTTTCTCTTTCTTTTTCTGACACTCGATCGTGCAGGCTCTCTCTGTCTCTTCTTTTCTCTTCTTCTTCTTTTGCTCTTCTGCTCACTGCCTCTCTGCTGCTCTCACTTTCTTTTATCACTCTCTCGATCAGCCCTCTTCTATCTGTCTTCTGCGGATGAAGAAACTTCACATATATATATCAGCAGCAACTAGGGCGTGTGCCCCCTTTATCTAGAGGACACCTCGGATCACATGCCAGGTGCCAACCTCGGATCACGTGCCCATTCATCAGCCTGTACAATGACAGAGTTACTTCAGTCGATCAGCAAAGAGTATATAGACTTAATGAAGTAATGCATGAGCGTGTACAGACTTTAGATGCAGCATTTATGCAAGTATGTACAATGTGAGAATGTGTAGACTTGAAGCCCTTCAAGCGACCTTAGTGTACAGACTTGCAGAATGATGCATTAACATAACAGAGTGGAATGTGTAGACTTCTGTGTAAAGCATGAAGCAATCGAATGTGTAGACTTTAGAAGCAGCAATTAAGCAAGTGTGTACAATGTGAGAGTGTGTAGACTTGAAGCCCTTCAAGCGACCTCAATGTACAGACTTACGTGGGTAAGATGCATGAACAGGCCATAGCCAGTGTATAGACTTAATCGATGCATGAACAGTGCGCCGAGCTATAGACTTGGAGAACTGATGCATGAACAGTGCGCTGATGTATAGACTCTGATGTAAAGGCTTGAGTTACACAAGCAATGTATAGACTTGAACAACTAGCCAACGAGTGTATAGACTTGAAAGCTTGGAAACGAGTGTATAGACTTCATCTTTGAAGGAGATGCACAATAGAATGAAAGTATGCACAATGGAATGAAAGACTAAGCCTCGAGCAGAGCATGTGTAGACTTGCTGAAATAATGCAACAGAATGTATAGACTTGGTTGAAGCAACCAGAATGTACATACTTAGAGTGAAGCACAAACAATGTATAGACTTACGTTGAACATATGCAATGTATGGACTCGGTGTGTGCAGGGCAGGCAATCAATGTATAGACTTCATAATGTAAGCGATAATGTCTAGACTTAACGATGCAAGCAATGTATAGACTTTGTGCCCAAAGGCAATGTATGGACTTGCACAGTTCAGCTGCCAATGTATAGACTCTGATGCCCAAAGGCAATGTATAGACTTGATAAAGCTTCAAAGTACAAGACACTTGGCCAATGTACAGACTTGGAAAGCTTGAGCCAATGTGCAGACTTAAAACAAGTGAACACAGTGATGTGTAGACTTGGCCAATGTACAGACATGAAGCGAAGACCAATGTGTAGACTTCAAAGCAGATGCCAAGGTTGTACACAGTTGAAGAGACGCAAGGTGAGACAGAGCTGGCTGTACAGACTTTGGATGACGATGCACTGTACGCAAACGCTGTACAGACTTGATAGCGTGAGACGCTGGAAGAGACGATTGGGTGTACAGACTTTGAAGATGTGGGCGAGACAATGTATGGACATTGGAAAATGCAGACTGGGCAATGTACAGACTTGGTTCGTGCAAGCTACAGTGTAATGTTTAGACTTGATGCAATGCATAGGCTGTATAGACTTGGTAAGCGCCAAGGCGTTGTACAGACTTCAATGACTCATGCAAGCTACAGGACAGTGTGAAGACTTGTGTTCTGAACGTAGGCAAAGGAAAGGAATGTATAGACTTGCTCAGTTCAGAACATAGGTAAAGATGGGAAGCAATGTATAGACTTCAGAAAAGCATAGGGATGCTACAGCGCGACAGCGTCGACACAGTGTAGATCGTGATAAATCCACACATGAACATGGGGAGTTTTAAATAACAGAAAAAAAAAATATGTGGAGATGATGATATGAAGATAAAGAAGCAAATAAGCACGTGGTGCTATGGAGGAGGGTGATCGCCAGAGGGGTTACCTCAATAACAAATAAAGAAGATCGCGAATACCTGGTGGAAAATTGAACGCGGGATAGATTGTGAATTCCTTCCTCCGCCTTCAATTGGCCGGCCGATGAAGGGGGTTTTTCCTTATTGATTATCCTTGCAAAAATAAGACAAAATAAACAAGAAGGAGATCAGCCAAGTGCACGTAGTATCAATCCAAAGATGACATGAAGATAAAAAAAGGACAAAAACATGCGCACCTTATTTTTTTTTGGTTTTTTTAAAACCCCTAAAGAGGAATTAGGGAAAAGAAGAGATATGTGATGAAGCTAATGCAAACGTAAAAGAAGAAGAGACAATGATGATGATGGAACTAATGCAAATACAAAAAGACGAACCCAGTGGTGATCGGTTGATGAAGACGAAGCAACATGAAAAAATAAAAGAAAACCCTGCTGTCCCTGACGACAGTAAAGGGAAATAAGGTGGACGCGGCCAGCTAGATGCAGAGGAAGCAGAGGAAGAAGAGGAAGATGAAGCTCTGAACTTGTAACCCGTAAACCTCTGTTTGATTTGAATTCTCCGACCCATCTAACCTCTTAACCTGTGAACTCTTCAACCTCTTGAACCTCTGCCTCGATCGACCAGAGCATCCTTTTATAGGATTTCAATCGAAGATAAGCTCAAATTTGGAAAGATAAGGATAGGCAATGATCAAACAAGGTAGGACTCTAGCTCCAATTCGAGCAAGGAGACCAACGGAGGCAAGGAACTCTCCAGGAAAGACGAGTTAAAGCAGGACACGAAAGGTGAAACACGACCTTGCGAAGGGCGTTAAATCACAAATTGACGACCTACATCAAGACGTTATTCAAAACACGACCTCCATCTAGGGCGTCACTTCTTGGATTAAATTTTGGCAATAAAACTTACTTTATTTGAAAATTGTGAGAACACGCCTATGATGAAGGCGTTAATTGAAAACACGCCATGAGGAAGGACGTTAATCAATAATTTAAATTTAATTTTGAATTTATTTTGAAACCGGATAATACCAGGAATTGACGCCATGACATTTAGTCATCCTTTCTTGAGAAAACGCCCTAGATAAGGTCGCTATTTAAAACACGCCCCTCTTCAGGTCGCGAATCACAAAATGCAAGAACAAATCAAAACCACACACAAAAAGATAAAAAAAACTTCATATTATGAATATATTGAAGTTCACTTTGGGGCATCATCATAGTGACATGAGATTTGACCAACATAGTGTCAATTTTGGCGTGTCTACAGCTGCCCCGCCTTGGCGTCTGCTTTGCAAGGGAGTGAGACGAAATGGAGGTGAAAATTACAACAAGCGGAATGAAGTGGAGTGAACTGATAAGGAGACGCCAAGGTGTGATGTGACACGCCTCAGACACTAAGCATTGGAAATCTTTCCAAGATTCTGAGTGAAACAACTCCGAGTGAGTCCAAGGAAGCATCAATTTGCTGGATAAAGGAGATTAAACTAAACAAGTAAAATGTAAGGTAAAAGGTGTGCGCGCGGGCACGACAGGGAGACACCATTGGAGAGCGGTTACCAGCTAATGTGGACGTGCTACAACCAAGGTTGATTTACAGAAAAATAAAGAGAATTGAGATGGAGATCCAACAAAGGGACATTTTCAAAGAAATAGCCTGAGTGGCTTCAGATAGAATAGAGTACTTGATTTGGAATGGAATATCTCATGTCAACTCAATCAAGAGCGAGTGACCTTCATTATTGCCATAATATGAAGATTTTCATCACGAAGCTCAAAGTCCTACATGATGCATGCTGGGCTAAAAGAAAAGATTAAAACAAACTAAGAATAAGAAAATAATCAAGGATAATATTGCTAAGCCATCCAGATTTGGTCAAGAATCCAAGTTTCTGAGCTGACACTAAGCCGAAGCCCGTTTGTCCGCGCATCAACTCAGAAAGCGGAACCATCGTCCCAGACCTTTAACGACTCAACGGCCTATTCGTGCGATCAAGATTCTCCTGGAATTATCACTGTTTTTGATGAAGGGGAACTCAAATTCCAGGTTCATTAGAACCACAAGGTCTTTGATATACTATAATAGCGTAGATACCATATAGTAAAAATGCTTACAGGAAAGAAATACAAGATGATGAGCGCGATGTTACTTCCATGAGCAACCCAAGCGTCTCGAAACCTGCACTCTGCTGCACTTGAAACTCATTAGTCCTCACATGATTAAAAATAATCCTCAATTTAAAATGATCATAAGTGCTTAATTAAAACAATTTCAATAAAATAAAAGCACTTAAGTTCATCAGATCATATTCAGAGAACCAGAGAACCAAATTCACAAACTCACAAAAACACGCCTAGATGTCACGGCGTCAAAATCATGAAAGGCGCCTTATTATGAGGGCGTCAAAAAGAGAAACACGCCCTTTATCAAGGCGTGAACAACATTGATAGTTCAAGAAGGAAACGACCCACTAAAGGGCGTTACACAAATCACGACCTATGCAAGGTCATCAATTCAAGAATTGACGCCCTAACAGAAGGCGTTAATTAACCTCAAGCTTCCGTTTCCAAATCGAAAGCCAAACCCAGTCCTAATAGCCCTCAACCTCTAACTCCGAACAGCCTTAAGATCTCCCGGACCTCTATAAAGGGAAGGCAATTCCAATCAACCAAAGCAATCCTTCGAGCTCTGTTCTATTGCTTCTTCTTCTGTCTGTTCTTCTGCAGGCACCGCAACCGTCAGAACCTCTTCCTGGAAACCGAAGATGGAGAGGGCGATTAAGAGGTCCAAGTCCTCCACTCCCAGGTTAACCGATATCAATGGGCATATAAGCAGCAGGATCTCCATGAACCAAGTAATGTATCCTCTGTTCTTCTCTTAACTTCTCCGAACCAAAAGATGTTTTCAACTGTTCTGCTGTTCCTGCATGCTCACTTTCTCTTCTGTCCATGCATTCTTTTCTGTTCATTATTTTCCACAGGACTATCCATTGGTGCCAGGAGCTAGGAGATTTAGAAAAAACAAGTGGCTCCCCCTTATCCTTTCCAAGCTTTCTTCAGACATGAGAATTTATCTTGCAAGATGGCACCTTTTGGGCCTAGTCACCCATGCCAAACATCATGATCAGATCCATTTAGATTGGGCAGCCATAGGAGCTCTACTTGAAATATGGCACCCTTCCACTCATACCTTTCCTTTTCAACTTTTGAAGCCACTATCTTATTAGAGGAATTGGAGATCATCTTGGGTTTGAAGAGAATGAAGCAAGGAGATGAAGAAAAGATGGCCATCATGCCAAAACCAATCTCTTCCCAAGAACTGTTAACAAGCTTAATTCCTAGCCCAAACTTAGTGAACCAAATCAAAGCTACCAAAGGCATCAACCTTCTAAAGCTCGCTTCATGGGTGTACAAGAGAGCGGACCAAGCCAAAGAAGATGAGGAGATAGAGCGGGTAGCAAAAGCCTTCGTGGTGTGCTTAGCAGGAGCGATCTTATTCCCGTCCACGGAGGACTTTCTAGAAGAGGCCCAATTAAGCGCCATAGTGAGCTTATGGGAGGGAGATAGAGTTGGACCGGCTATTCTAGCCTATCTCTATAGCGGGCTCACCTCGGCGGCGATGGGAAGGCCCATCTACGGATGCATGCTAGCACTCTCTAGTTGGGTAGATCTCCACTTCAAATTCGATCCATGTGATGAGGCCCAACAACCCTCAAGAATCTTTTCAAAAAGCCCACTCTCCTATATGACCGGTTCACTTGGAATAAGCAATAGAGTGATGAACCGAATTCCTCAAATCAAAAAGAGAGTGGAATGGAGAGAGCATCTTAAAGTAATGCCCAAGAATCTCTTCACTTGCGCCCCGGGAATACTCAAGACTCAAGATATCCGTGCAAGATTTTCTCCCGGGACGGACCTTCGACTTATAGGCACTTCGGAATTTGTCTTGTACAATTCACACCTGTGCCTCCCTCAACTCGGGCTTCCACGGCAAATCCTCGAAGATCCCTCTCATCTTCCTCCAATCAAGACACGAGATTTAGGCGGCAATGAGGATGGTGAAGAATGCACAACAGTTCAAGCTCTCTGGAAAATCTGCAAGACCTATCAACCTGTAGAGAGCTTAGAAGAAGACAGAGAACATTGGAAGACATATGTAATAGCTCTGAGAAAATTGAGGCCCAAGGTGGCTCATTAAGCATTGTAATCTTTTCTTTCAAATAAACCATGATATTTCCTTAAATTGAGCCATCTATACTGTGTTTCTGATTGAATGTTCCAACGTTCTGTGATTCTGTTGCAAATAACGCCTCTAGCAAGGCCGTGATTTATCAAAAGGACGCCTCAGACAATGTCGCTTTCAGCATTCCAGTTCACACATTTGACGCCTTCACCAATAGGCGTTAACTAAAAAAAAAAGACTTAGAACAGGGCGTTAATTGATTCAATGTCACGCCCCGAGCGCGGAAGATACCCGGAGATGCGCGACGTGTCTATATCAATCATGTCAATCAGAGTGGTCGTGTATTCGACACAAAGACAGAGATGCGCAAAATAGCAAGATAACCCAATCCTTTATTTCATAATGGATAGACTATTACAAATCCAATACTCTGTTTAATAAAAAGGAAAAGAATACATATTTGACTCAAGAAACTATAGAAAAGACTAGACGACACTTGTAGAAGCTCTATCACTTTCACTCTTGACCATTCCCATCCGATTGACTTCCATCGTCGTCGGACTTACCTGAAAAGTAGAAAGGGACAAAACGGAATGAGCGAACGCTCAGTAGGAAATTATATCTCAAGTACTAGCAAGGGGTTTAAGTAATTACATTTTTATGAATGCAATAAAGCTATGCATGCTCGCATAAAACGACAAGATAGAGAGAAGGTAATATCAAAGAAATAAGATGAACTTAATCATGAACTTCCAACAAGATAACAAGTGTATTCAAGGTATTCAAGCAAGTACGTTTCACAAGTCATGTCAAGAACTTTGGCTATCATGTATCAAGCAAGTAAATTACCCTTTTTCGGGTCACGCATTTCATGTAAAGTCAAGTACGATTCAAGTACAAGATGTGTGTGGAATGTCCAATCAAGCAAGTCAAGTACTCGGTATAATGCCAGATACCTTATCATTTTAACTCCCATGGGCACAAGTACTTTCGGGTGCTCCTCCCAAGACCAGATCGGGCCCTATATGCGCAGGCATTTATCATGTGTTTTGACATCCACTCTTGTTTATAGCCAACATAGAATTTCAATAATCAAGCTTGTAGACACGTATGACAACTTTGATAGAATAGAGTCCAAAATATGACAAAGGACATAGAATGGCGATAATAACGGTATAATCACGATATCGATAAAACTAGGTAGAACATGATTCCCTTAACTTGGGTACCATGACAAATCAGTATGGACATTCTTTATATAGAATTGAGGTCCACATGAACAGTATATCAAAGGTAAGATACCCTCATTCTTATCACAGAATTGGGGTTTACAAGAACGACATGATATGGCATGATATCATCATCCCATTAAGAATTTCTTATGATATACTCTTTGTATAATCATAAGGGCCGGTATACCATGTATCTTTAGATTGACATGGCAAGGATCGTGTAATGGGTTTTTAGGGTACAACCAGCTCAGTCGGCCTTGAGGGAATCCAAGGCTACGAAGAGTCTTACGGAGGTCTCTATGACTAACTCGCTAGTCCAAAGGAACGGAATGTCCAATGGAGAGCTTGTATGTCAATGAGAGTTGAGTGTGATCGGTAAATCAACATGAAAACATGGGACTATACTCACGGAGTGGAGAATAGTGCCGATATACATATATATTATAATATATAAAACCATCGGTTAGCAAATCAGATGGAAATCAGTTTATAGTAAAATAACGACTTAGGTCAAGTCGTTTCTCAAGTAAGTAACGCCTAACAGAAGGGCGTTTACATATGGTCCGTTTTGCAGAATTTTCAATAATTCAATAATTTATCTAAAACGCGCCTTGGGAAGGGGCGTCTCTTCAAGAGTTGACGACTACAGTAGCAGGCGTCTCCTTATATATATATATTTGACAGAATATCAATAATTTCATGAATTGTATAAAACACGCCTTGGTCAGGGTCGTTTCTTCAAGATATGACGACTACACCAGAAGGCGTCTTATTGTTTACATATTTGACAGCATACAATTAATTTTCAGGAATTATCAAAAACGCACCCTGGGCAGGGGCGTTACTATTTAATTCTATTTTTCAGAATATATAAATTTCAGGATTTTAACCGATACACGCCCTAGGAAGGGGCGTTACCTTTCAGATTCACGCCCTGTGAGGGGGCGTTAATATGTGGAAAACGACTTTGTCCAAGTCGTTAATTCAAGTTCCTTCAGAAACTTTAAGGACAGTAACAATTTCAGGATAACAGAGGAACGCATGTAATATCATGACAGTAAAGTTAGCAGGTTGAAGACAGAGGATCATGCATTATTTTATAATCATGATTTCATAGATAATCAATTCTTAAGATGGGTGATTAACGGTTTTAAAGAAATTAACGCCTGAGTACGGGGCGTTAAACATGAAATTAACGACCTGGGAAGAGTCGTTTCATGTGAATTAGCGCCCTTGACAGGGGCGTCTCTTTCAAAATATTGCAGAAAACGCATGGAAACTATAATAACCGTATGCATGACAGGCTTATATATATATATCTTGCATTAATTTCATTTGGGCTACAATAACTTGAGAAAACCTACCTTTAATGGAACGTGAAGGATGAGATAGAAGATGAGCTCTGTTGCAACGAAAATCCGCAACAGCAGCAGCAGCCGGAAGAAGAACAAATGTTCTTCAAAGATCTTCACGCTACAGAACCTGTAGAGGAAGAGAAAAAGAGGGAAGATGAAGATGTTAATAATCTTCATAGTTATAATCAACGTTTTTAAGGAAAAAAGATAGAAGAATATTACCTATTCTTCGACGGCAGTAGCAGAGTTTCCTGAACAAGAAGAAAACTAATTATTCTTCATATAATCTGAAGCAAGAAAAACAAAAGGGAATTAGAAGAACAGTTTGTTCTTCACGTACCGTGCAGCAGTAGTTCGTCCAAATAGATTTAGGGTTGGCCGAACAGGTTTATTTATAAGACTTTGGAAGTCCTATTAGAGTTAGTGATTGTGTGAGGGTAGTATATCCCTAATAGAGTCCTTACTCTATTAGACACTTACTAGATTATGTTAATCTTTCCCTGGATAAGCTCTGGGTTCGAACGAGTCACGAACTGAATTAACGCCTTTGGTCAGGGCGTGTATTCTTTAATTAACGCCTTGTATAAGGGCGTTTCTTAAAAAGCGCCTTGAAAAAGGGCGTTTCGTGTTTTAAAACACGCCCAAGATAGAGGCGTTTCTTTTACTTACCCATTTGGTCGCGTGAGAACTGACGACCGTAGGTGTGGGCGTCCTTTCTTTATTCACGCCTTTGATAGAGGCGTTTCTTTTTGAATTAACGCCCTAATAAGAGGCGTTATTTTAATTTTGTTTTACTTCATCGAATTAACCCTATTCTTATTATCTGTATTACTACTGTAATATATATATTTTAATTTATTTCAAAAATTCATTTATCAGGGTTGCTACACCCTCCCCCACTTAAAAAGAATTTGGTTCCCAAATTCAATATATATATAATTATACATGTGGAGAGCGTAGAACATATACCTCTTAGAATAACTCGGGAAATCGTTTCTTCATAGATTCTTCGGTCTCCCATGTCGCTTCGCGTTCAGGATTCTTATTCCATTGCACCTTAAGCATGGGAATAACCTTATTCCTTAGAGCTCGTATTTCTCGATCTAATATCTTTAAAGGCCTCTGTTCATATGTGAGATCTTTCTGGATCACCAGATCTCCATGTTCAATAATATGAGAGGGGTCGTGCACATACTTTTTCAACATGGATATGTGAAATACATTGTGTACCTCGGACAACTGAGGAGGCAACGCGATGCGATAAGCAACCTCGCCAACTCTTTCGAGTACCTCAAATGGTCCGATGAATCTTGGCGTAAGCTTGCCCTTAACACCAAATCTTCGGATGCCACGTCCAGGGGATATTTTAAGAAATACATGATCTCCAATCTGGAATTCAAGATCTCTTCTCCTGGTATCAGCATAAGCCTTTTGCCTTGTCTGAGCAACTTGTAATCTTTCTCTGATTACCTGTATCTTCTCAGTTGTATCCCTTACCATGTCTGGACCTAATAGTTGTTTCTCTCCAACTTCGTTCCAACATATGGGAGATCGGCAACTCCTTCCGTATAAGGCTTCGAAAGGTGCCATTTGGATACTAGCTTGGTAGCTATTATTATATGCAAATTCAACTAAAGGTAAGTGGTCATGCCAGCTTCCTCCAAAGTCAATAATGCATGCTCTCAGCATATCTTCAACAACTTGATTAGTTCGCTCGGTCTGACCATCCGTTTGTGGGTGAAAAGCAGTACTAAAGTTGAGCCTTGTTCCCAACGAATGTTGTAATCCCTTCCAAAAATGAGAAGTAAAACGGGGATCTCTATCAGACACGATTGAGACAGGAATTCCATGTATCCTGACTATTTCTTTGATGTATAGTGCAGCTAGCACATCAATTGACCATCGGCTTTTGATTGGCAAGAAATGTGCCGATTTAGTCAATCGGTCAATGATAACCCAGATTCCATCATGTCCTCCTTTAGATTTAGATAAACCCATGATGAAGTCCATACCAATATCCTCCCATTTCCACTTAGGAATATCTAGAGGATGTAGTTTTCCCGCAGGCTTTTGGTGTTCCGCCTTGACCTGTTGGCATGTGAGACAGCGTGATACATAGTCTGCTATTTCTCTTTTCATATTAGGCCACCAAAAGTTCCTCTTTACATCTTGGTACATTTTGGTTGATCCTGGATGAATAGTGTACCTTGTTCGGTGAGCTTCATCTAAGATCTTCTTCTTTAATTCCGGACAATCGGGTATACAAGTTCTATCTTTGAACGATAATCTTCTATCAGAAGTTAGTTGAAAATCAGATTATCCTTCTAATCTGCCTTTGATTCCTACTAATATAGGATCATCATCCTGAAGTGTTTGTATCTCAGATAACAAATCTGACTGTATGCTTACATGAGATAGTGTGACAAATTTGGATTCCGTGTCCAAGCTTATATTGAGCTCGGAGAATTGTTCAAGTAACCTCCATTCTTGCATCATACAATTTGCTATCATTGCTCTCGGCTTTCGACTAAGGGCGTCAGCAACATAATTACCCTTTCCGGGATGGTATTGTATATTGAAGTCGAAGTCCTTGAGATATTCTAGCCAGCGTCTTTGTCTCATGTTCAGCTCCTTTTGTGAAAATAGATATTTGAGACTTTTGTGATCGGAGTATACAGTAAACTGTGCTCCATATAAGTAGTGTCTCCATATCTTTAGGGCAAATACTACCGCGGCCAGTTCTAAGTCATGGACGGGGTAATTCTCCTCATGCTTCTTCAGCTGACGTGAAGAGTATGCTATGACCTTTCCTTGTTGCATTAGAACACATCCGAGGCCAATGCCAGAAGCATCAGTGTAGACCTCGAATTTCTCTCCTTCAATTGGTAGGGCTAAGACCGGAGCTGTAGTGAGATGATCCTTGAGAGTTTGGAAACTGCTTTCACATTCCTCACTCCATTCATATCGGATCTCCTTACGAGTTAACCTTGTAAGGGGCACGACGATCTTAGAGAAATCTTTGATGAATCGCCGATAGTAGCCTGCAAGACCTAAGAAACTTCTGATCTCGCTTGCATTAGTGGGTCTTTCCCAGTTTCTTACAGCTTCAACCTTTGACGGATCTACAGATAAACCGTCCTTGGATATGACATGTCCGAGAAAAGCCACTTCTTCAAGCCAGAACTCGCATTTGCTGAGTTTAGCATATAATTGATTTGTCCTCAAGACTTGCAATGCAATCCTCAAATGCTCTTCATGTTCTTCCTTAGTCTTAGAATATATCAATATATCATCAATGAAGACTACTATGAATTGATCCAAGTAAGGCCTGAATATGCTATTCATTAACTGCATAAAGGCAGCAGGGGCATTTGTTAGTCCAAAAGGCATAACAACAAATTCGTAATGGCCATACCTGCTTCTGAATGCGGTCTTGTGAATGTCATCATCCTTGATTCTTAATTGATGATATCCCGACCTGAGATCAATCTTGGAGAAATATTTGGATCCTGAAATCTGATCAAATAACTCATCGATTCTCGGCAGTGGATACTTGTTCTTGATAGTAAGATGATTCAACTGTCGATAGTCGATACACAATCTCATGGATCCATCATTCTTCTTTACAAATAAGACTGGTGCTCCCCACGGGGAAGTACTTGGTCTAATAAACCCTTTTCGGATTAGTTCCATCAACTGCTCCTTCAACTCCTTGAGTTCAGCAGGGGACATTCTATATGGTGCCCTTGAAACAGGACCAGCACCAAGGACTAAGTCAATGGTGAAGGCCACTTCTCTTTGAGGGGGTAATCCCGGCAAATCTTCTGGAAATACGTCTGGGAATTCTCGTACTACTTGAACGTCTTCTATCTTGGTTTCCTTAGCTTCTTTAATAGTGACAAAAGCAAGGAAGGATACACATCCTTTCTTGACGAGCTTGCTTGCTCGAAGAGCCGAAATAAGAGGGGATTTGCTTCGACTCTTAGGACTAGTATAAGTCAGTTCCGGAAATTCCTTGAAAACAATCTTGCTATCACGGCAATCAACTGTTGCCTGGTATTTGGATAACCAATCTGCTCCTAGTATAACATCATACTCTTTTAGATCTAAGCAGATAAGATCAATAGGAAAATTCTTTCCTCGAACCAATACCTCACAGTTTTGGTAATGATGTGTGATATCCGTCTCGTTTCCGAGAGGAGTAGACAATATTAACTTCATCCATTCTGGTTCTAGAGGTAATGGGTCAGCAAACTTCTTGGAAATAATGGAATGCGATGCACCCGTATCAAATAAGACATGTGCATATTTGGAACAAATTTTTAATGTACCTTCCACCAATCCGCCTTCTTCTTCTGGTTCGGTCTCTTGGATCGCATGAAGACGCGCGTTCCTTGTCACTGGGCGTTTACCCTCACCGTCTTGGTCATTCATTAATGGACAATCGAGAATCTGATGTTCACGACTCCCACAACGGAGACATGCTCCTAATTTCCTCCATCATTCTTCTGTTTTGTGACCAGCCTTGTCACAATGCTTGCATACTACGTTTGAAGGTGTAGTGGGGATAGAGAAAGGCTTGGATTTCTTGAACTTCTGATCTTGAGAGGAAGAACCTCCATTATTGGGCCTCTTCTTAAAGTTGGGTTTAAAAGAACCCGAACTTGTGACTTGCTCCTTTTTGTCTTTCTCACGGATCCTATCAGATAGTTCCGTGGCATCTTCAAGCAACTGAGCTCGGCGCACTATTTCAGTATAAACTTGAATATCCATAGGCGCCAGTTGAGTAATGTAGTGGGGCCTAAGCCCATTAAGAAATCTACGGGCTTTCATCTTTTCCGTGCTAATTAAATGCTTAGCATATCTAGACAGTCTAGAGAACTGTGCTTCATAATCAGCCACCGATAAAGATCTTTGCTTTAATGCGGCAAATTCGGCGCCTTCTTTTCCTGGACCCTATCAGAGAAATATTTGGCGTTGAAATATTCAACGAATTCTCCCCATGTAACTTGAGTTGGGTCAATTGTAGCTTCAATCGACTCCCACCAACATCTAGCATCCTTTTCTAACTGGAAAGTAGCTAATAAGACTTTGTCCTGATCCGTGCATTGCATAACACGGAATATACGTTCAATCTCCCGAACCCAATGCTCGGCATCGTCTGGATCGGTCGATCCCATGAACTTCGGGGGATTCATATTCTTGAATGCTTGGTGTAAGCTTCCAGCTCGTGGAGCACCACCTTGTGCTACCTGTTGTAGCACTTGGGTCATCCCTTGAAGGGTACGCTGCATGTTGCGCCATTGAGCACGTTCGGCAGCCATTATCCTACAATTACAATAGCTATGTTAGTATTATATCACTATGATCTTATAAAGGACTCATTGATCATTTAACCCTTGGTTCTACCCACTCTCACTTGGTTAAAGGTTTTAAAACCTATCCTTGGACTTGGGTTTCCTAGGAATTGAATACCTTAGGCTCTGATACCACAAAGACTGTCACGCCCCGAGCGCGGAAGATACCCGGAGATGCACGACGTGTCTATATCAATCATGCCAATCAGAGTGGTCGTGTATTCGACACAAAGACAGAGATGCGCAAAATAGCAAGATAACCCAATCCTTTATTTCATAATGGATAGACTATTACAAATCCAATACTCTGTTTAATAAAAAGGAAAAGAATACATATTTGACTCAAGAAACTATAGAAAAGACTAGACGACACTTGTAGAAGCTCTATCACTTTCACTCTTGACCATTCCCATCCGATTGACTTCCATCGTCGTCGGACTTACCTGAAAAGTAGAAAGGGACAAAACGGAATGAGCGAACGCTCAGTAGGAAATTATATCTCAAGTACTAGCAAGGGGTTTAAGTAATTACATTTTTATGAATGCAATAAAGCTATGCATGCTCGCATAAAACGACAAGATAGAGAGAAGGTAATATCAAAGAAATAAGATGAACTTAATCATGAACTTCCAACAAGATAACAAGTGTATTCAAGGTATTCAAGCAAGTACGTTTCACAAGTCATGTCAAGAACTTTGGCTATCATGTATCAAGCAAGTAAATTACCCTTTTTCGGGCCACGCATTTCATGTAAAGTCAAGTACGATTCAAGTACAAGATGTGTGTGGAATGTCCAATCAAGCAAGTCAAGTACTCGGTATAATGCTAGATACCTTATCATTTTAACTCCCATGGACACAAGTACTTTCGGGTGCTCCTCCCAGGACCAGATCGGGCCCTATATGCGCAGGCATTTATCATGTGTTTTGACATCCACTCTTGTTTATAGCCAACATAGAATTTCAATAATCAAGCTTGTAGACACGTATGACAACTTTGATAGAATAGAGTCCAAAATATGACAAAGGACATAGAATGGCGATAATAACGGTATAATCACGATATCGATAAAACTAGGTAGAACATGATTCCCTTAACTTGGGTACCATGACAAATCAGTATGGACATTCTTTATATAGAATTGAGGTCCACATGAACAGTATATCAAAGGTAAGATACCCTCATTCTTATCACAGAATTAGGGTTTACAAGAACGACATGATATGGCATGATATCATCATCCCATTAAGAATTTCTTATGATATACTCTTTGTATAATCATAAGGGCCGGTATACCATGTATCTTTAGATTGACATGGCAAGGATCGTGTAATGGGTTTTTAGGGTACAACCAGCTCAGTCGGCCTTGAGGGAATCCAAGGCTACGAGGAGTCTTACGGAGGTCTCTATGACTAACTCGCTAGTCCAAAGGAACGGAATGTCCAATGGAGAGCTTGTATGTCAATGAGAGTTGAGTGTGATCGGTAAATCAACATGAAAACATGGGACTATACTCACGGAGTGGAGAATAGTGCCGATATACATATATATTATAATATAAAAAACCATCGGTTAGCAAATCAGATGAAAATCAGTTTATAGTAAAATAACGACTTAGGTCAAGTCGTTTCTCAAGTAATTAACGCCTAATAGAAGGGCGTTTACATATGGTCCGTTTTGCAGAATTTTCAATAATTCAATAATTTATCTAAAACGCGCCTTGGGAAGGGGCGTCTCTTCAAGAGTTGACGACTACAGTAGCAGGCGTCTCCTTATATATATATTTGACAGAATATCAATAATTTCATGAATTGTATAAAACACGCCTTGGTCAGGGTCGTTTCTTCAAGATATGACGACTACACCAGAAGGCGTCTTATTGTTTACATATTTGACAGCATACAATTAATTTTCAGGAATTATCAAAAACGCGCCCTGGGCAGGGGCGTTACTATTTAATTCTATTTTTCAGAATATATAAATTTCAGGATTTTAACCGATACATGCCCTAGGAAGGGGCGTTACCTTTCAGATTCACGCCCTGTGAGGGGGCGTTAATATGTGGAAAACGACTTTGTCCAAGTCGTTAATTCAAGTTCCTTTAGAAACTTTAAGGACAGTAACAATTTCAGGATAACAGAGGAACGCATGTAATATCATGACAGTAAAGTTAGCAGGTTGAAGACAGAGGATCATGCATTATTTTATAATCATGATTTCATAGATAATCAATTCTTAAGATGGGTGATTAACGGTTTTAAAGAAATTAACGCCTGAGTACGGGGCGTTAAACATGAAATTAACGACCTGGGAAGAGTCGTTTCATGTGAATTAGCGCCCTTGACAGGGGCGTCTCTTTCAAAATATTGCAGAAAACGCATGGAAACTATAATAACCGTATGCATGACAGGCTTATATATATATATCTTGCATTAATTTCATTTGGGCTACAATAACTTGAGAAAACCTACCTTTAATGGAACGTGAAGGATGAGATAGAAGATGAGCTCTGTTGCAACGAAAATCCGCAACAGCAGCAGCAGCTGGAAGAAGAACAAATGTTCTTCAAAGATCTTCACGCTACAGAACCTGTAGAGGAAGAGAAAAAGAGGGAAGATGAAGATGTTAATAATCTTCATAGTTATAATCGACGTTTTTAAGGAAAAAAGATAGAAGAATATTACCTATTCTTCGACGGCAGTAGCAGAGTTTCCTGAACAAGAAGAAAACTAATTATTCTTCATATAATCTGAAGCAAGAAAAACAAAAGGGAATTAGAAGAACAGTTTGTTCTTCACGTACCGTGCAGCAGTAGTTCGTCCAAATAGATTTAGGGTTGGCCGAACAGGTTTATTTATAAGACTTTGGAAGTCCTATTAGAGTTAGTGATTGTGTGAGGGTAGTATATCCCTAATAGAGTCCTTACTCTATTAGACACTTACTAGATTATGTTAATCTTTCCCTGGATAAGCTCTGGGTTCGAACGAGTCACGAACTGAATTAACGCCTTTGGTCAGGGCGTGTATTCTTTAATTAACGCCTTGTATAAGGGCGTTTCTTAAAAAGCGCCTTGAAAAAGGGCGTTTCGTGTTTTAAAACACGCCCAAGATAGAGGCGTTTCTTTTACTTACCCATTTGGTCGCGTGAGAACTGACGACCGTAGGTGTGGGCGTCCTTTCTTTATTCACGCCTTTGATAGAGGCGTTTCTTTTTGAATTAACGCCCTAATAAGAGGCGTTATTTTAATTTTGTTTTACTTCATCGAATTAACCCTATTCTTATTATCTGTATTACTACTGTAATATATATATTTTAATTTATTTCAAATATTCATTTATCAGGGTTGCTACATTCAAATTCCCCAAAAGTATTCGTTGAAATTCCAAAAGTAACGCCCTTAGCAAAGCCACGTTTCAACAAGGTAACGCCTCAAGCTCAGGCGTTAATCAAAATCGTAATAATTGCTTCAATCACATCAATCAACGCCCATTGAATACGTCTGACGACGGTTATCATTCCCCATGCAAATAAAATTGACGCCTCAAGATACGTCGTCATCCTTCTAAAAACGCCCACTTTTACAGTCACGACTTCAACAAAACACGCCCCTCCTCAGGGCGTCGCTTATTTTCGAATGCTAAAAAGGGGCTTTTCCCCCCTTTCTTCTTCCCCACTCCGTTCATTTGCTCCCTTCCTGCTGCAAACCCTAACCGAAACCTCCCCTCCATTCTCTCATCCTCTCTCTCTACTCTCCCTAACCCAAACCATGGTCGGCGGTGGTTCAGTCAAACGGCAGAGGGTGGCCGCCCCCATGGTGGTGGATTTGGAGGGCGAGCACGCCCAAGCCGAGGAAGAGGCCCCTCTTGCGGTGGCCGAAGAAGACCCAATGGCGGTGGCCGCCGGCGAGAACGAACACGGTGACGAGGCCGTGGGAGCAGGAGATGAGGAGGGTGAAGACGATGCTGGTGAAGCAAGAATAGAAGAAGAAGAAGAAGAAGAAGTGGGTGAGGAACACGGTGGAGAAGAAGAAGGAGAAAGAGGTGGTGATGAACCACCGCCCGCGGCGGCGCCCCCTCCCCGTGCCGGCCAACTCCGACAGCCACGGCAACCACGTCCACGACCCCAGGAACCGAAGCATAAGAAGGTAGGCTCCCAACCCAATTTCCATTTTTTTTATTTTAATTTCATTTTTATGCAATTTCCATAGCCCTCGGGGTATAAACCCTGCAACCCAGAAAGAAGGCGCCCCTAGGGGCGTCACGTTTTAAAACGACACGCCCAACCCAAGGGCGTTAATTAAATTATTTTCCTGAAAAATAAATAATTCCATGAGAACACGCCCTAAAGCATGTCGCCCATTTAAATTCATATTATGCTGTTAATTTTCGCATACTGTTATTTTTATTTTTATTTCATGAAAAATTTGGAAACCACGCCCCACACCAGGGCGTTAATTCAAAAACAGATGACCAAACCAGCGGTCGCCCATTCATTAATTCTTGATTAATTAACGAACCCAATTTGGAAAACGCCCCACCCAAGGGCGTGAATTGATAAAACCTTTAAGATTTTAGAAATTAACCACAGACACACGCCCAACACAGAGGCGTTTCATAGATGAAGAGCGACCTAGGCTAAGTCGTTATCTTAAAGCACAAAAAGAACCGCGCCCTCCTTAAGGGCGCGAATTCAACGAAAAATGACCTGAGGAAGGTCGTTAATTCTAATAACATCAAAATTCAACCTGGGGCAATCAAAATGAAGTAAGCATGAACAATTAAGCCAAAAATTCTCATTTTTATGCATGCAGGGGCTGATGAGGACACGCATCTCCTGGGTCATGGTCCGGGCAGCGTACTACGGCCTCCCCGAGTTCCAGAGAGAGAGGGTAGATGCTATGGGGTTCGGGGCCTTCCTTAGCATAGAGCCAGTTAGACCCGACCTACCACTCATTCAGGTTCTACGGGAGAGATGGGATAGGTCTAGCCGGGCATTCCTGATGCCGTGGGGACACATGATTCCTACCCTGGAGGACGTGGCTAGGATTACGGGGTTGAGGGTAGATGGAGAGGCTGTGAGTGGGATCACCTACCCAGACTACACCGAGTTCTCCGAGAGGTTGCTAGGATTGGAGATGGTTTATGAGACGCCTAGCGAGTGTAGGATGATCTTCCGCATCGACCTTACTACAGTGATGGGTTTAGGGAATGCTAGGCACAGATCAGGGGAGACCCTAGAGCAGTTCTCACAGAGGTTGATAGACGGGGCTAGGGTAGTCTACTGCCAGGACCCAGCTGACAGGGAGAGAGCAGACCGAGACTTGAGGAGGTTCTTACTACTGCTGCTCGGGAGGCTATTGCTCGGGACAAAGGGCAACGTCATCAACTGCCGATTTCTAGGGATACTCGAGGACCTGGAGGCAGTTGGCAGCTACGCCTGGGGAGCGGCTCTGCTGGCGCATATGATGGCCGACCTGTCCACGGGGACAGGGCGAGAGACGACCGTCAGTGGCTTCTCACCTGTTCTTCAGGTATGCATTTTTTCATTTTTTTTTATTTTTGTTATGCATGTGAATGCCTTCCTAATGCAATGCATGGATGCAGGTTTGGAGCCATCTCTACATGCCGATGGGGCGCGTTGACCCACGGCCTGGAGGTGAGGGAGCTTTCCCTCTAGCACGACACTGGGTGCCGATCGTCTTCGGCGCCCCACTCGGCTACGAGTTGTGGGTTTTACGGAGAGAGTTCCGTGACTTCCCTCCCTCGCTGGTATGTATGAATGTTATGCATCTTTATTTTGAATTTATTATGATGATGATGAAATGATGACATGTATGTTTATGACTGCAGGTGCAGTGGAGACCTTATGAGGGGATGACGGACAAGGGCCAGCCGTGGGTCGTAGCGGGCCGTCCTCGCTTTGAGCGTGAGCTTTGGGTTCACTGCTTGAGCGAGATCGAGCCGTTACGGCTTAGGTTGGTGATGAGGACACTGGGCCTCCACCAGGAGTGGGTAGAGGTAGGCGAGCCGCGGGGCATTGGGAAGAAGACGCGTGGTCGTACAAAGGTGACCGACTGGAGAGTGCGGTTCGAGGAGCAGTACGCCGACTGGCAGCGTGGCGGGACCAGAGTCACCTCTCGCGCGACTGACAGCTCCGAGTACCTCCGGCGCTACTGGGAGGTATACGCCGGCCGACCCCAGATGAGGGTCTTAGGGGTATGTATGAATGCACTTATTTCTAAATTAAATGCAAATGCTTATGTGACTACCATGTGACTAACATGCAATGGATGCAGGATGCGCGGGACATAGCGGCGATAGATGCCCAGGCCCACCTACACAGCCTAGAGGACCAGCTAGCCTCCACACGGGCAGACCTAGAGACCTTGGTGAGTGTTTAAATTATTCCTATATGAACATGTATATATTTTTGTTGAATTGTTGATGATTAGCCACTGACGATCTCAATGAATGCAGCGTGCCCAGCAGGGAGCAGTGAGGAGAGACCCAGGGGAGGCCTCCAGCTCGAGAGGGCCCAGTGCAGAGGTGACTGCACTGGCAGAGCAGCTAGCGGGAGCGGTGGCACGAGCTGAGGCAGCAGAGCGCGACCTTGCTTCACGGGTAAATTCCAAAACACAAATCCATTCAAATATTGATTATAATTGTGCACTGATAAAAATTCATTTTCACAGACTGAGGAGCTTCGAGCCGCTCTTACCTGCGTAGATGAGGGCTTCCGCGCGACGAGCGTACAGGTAAATAGTTCAATCATATATTGCTTGAATTGAATCATTGCATTAATTGTGGAATTGATGATTTGCTTACCTGTTTGCAGACGACTCAGCTTCAGGCGGTACGTACCGAGTTGGCGATCCGTGATAAACGGATCTCAGAGCTTGAGCGGTCCCTGAGGCGACGGGAGGAGCTTCCTCAGGACGTGGCCGAGCTGCGGGTGGCTCTTGAGCTGGAGCGACGGGAGCGTGCCCGGGAGCGCGAGGAGCATGCTCGTGAGCGGGAGGAGTACCAGGCAGAGCATGCTCGGTACCAGGAGCAGGTAGCAGCACGCGAGCGAGAGCTGGCAGACTCGAGGACCCAGCTGATCCTTTCTCAGGAGCGACTATGAGTGTCTGAGGAGCGTCTCCAGTGAGGGCGCCAGCGAGCACGGGCTGCGGGATACTCCTTCACCAGCTCCACTTTTGTGGCGGGCTCTTCCCTCCAAGAGAGGAGCGAGGCAGGCGGACACGTTCGGGTTCCTGCTTCTTCACGGGGGCCCATGCCTCCTCCACCAGCGCCAGCTCGGGATGGCGAGGAGGAGGTTGAGAGTAGGAGAGAGGAGGGTGGAGGCGAGAGCTGAGGGATTTACTTGTACTCCTCCACCCTCACACCTGTACTTAGATATTCATGATGTATATATATATGAGATTGAGATTTCTTTGTTACCTGAGCACTTTGTGTGGTTGTGGCCTTGTGTTTGTGTACTTTCCTCTTTCCACGTTCTTTGTGTTCGCTTTACTGTGCCCTGTTTCTGTAGCTGCTGTTCACACTTGAATAAACAGGTTAATTCATCTGTTCGACTTGGCCCCTTGCCCAATAAGCAAGGGATAGCAATATTTTGACCTTAATGATGGGTCAAGGGGCCAATCCTTTAATCAAATAAGGTAAATAAAATGATTGATAACGGGGAGATGCATCATGCAAGCACGCATATGCAAACCATAAATAAAAGATGCCTACGCAAGAGTATGCAGGCATACATTGTGAAGAAATAGATTTTTTTCTTTTCTTTTCATTCATTATATATTTTTCTGTTATTTTTCTTAAAAACGCGCCTTAGAGTAGGTCGTGGTTCGCATGAAGACGCCTTAGAAGACGGCGTGAATTTAAAAAGGAATTTGATTTTTTTAAAAAAGAAACGACCTGCTAAGAGACGTTATTCTGAAAAAGACGACCTAATCTAGGACGTTAATTCTATAAAAGGTGCCTTAGCCGAAGGCGTTAATTGAGTTATTCTGCAAAAAGTTGTCAAGGCTATCAAGACCACAGGTCTTACACGGTCACCATCTAAAATTCATTAACCTTTCTTGAGTAATTAAAAGGGGATTGACGTGATCATAGTTGGCTTGTATTCGAGATTTCGCACAGTGCAATTTCTTTAGTCCGTCTTGACCATCCTGCCAGTTCGTGACTTACCACATAGAAAGGACGGAAGAAAATATAAGGGAAGCCCATAAGGGAGTCTAAGATGCTCAAGGGAAAGTTACCTCCCCTACTCTATGCCTGTTGGGGTTCGGTCTTTGGCGTAGGGAAATTTGTTACCTTTTTGCCTCTTTTATATTGCACGCATACGCCCAAGATTTTTCTTGCGGGGACTTTGCCCTCTTGACATGCTTTTCTTTTCACAACTTGACTTTCACTTTGAAATTGATTTGCATTGACGAAAATAAACCTAATTGTACTTGGGCTTTTGTGGCATTTGCTCCCTTTTGGGCCCTGACTTCCACCTACTAGGGCGGCGGATAGGCTTGGCGTGTCTACCCCGAGGTCTCCCTTCCTCCCTTATGGGCCGAAGAAGAAAAGAACGGGTATTGTCTTTCACTTTTAGTCAGGTTTTTGACTTTCTATTGGATTTTGCACTGCTTGAGTTCAAGAATAAAGCGTGTAGTGTGTGCGGGAATCAACCCCCTTTTAAATTAGCAAGACTGATGAATGAATTCTGAATTTTGACCTTTCGGACCTTGATCCTTCGTGTGCCATGGCACCAATTTTGATCTCTCTTTTTTTTTGTTTTTTGAAGAATTTCTATATTTTTTGAGGTTTTGAATCAATTTGCAACATTTTTTTTGGATTTTGAAGATAAATATTTTTGGATTTTTTTTTGTTGAATCAAGGGTAGTATTTCTTAAGATATAAACCATTCCAAGGGTGAGTTAACTCTTCCCCTTCAGCATTACTCAGTTTATAAGCATTACCAGGATAAACTTCTTTTATGATAAACGGTCCTTCCCAATTGGGTTGGAGTTTGGAGCGGGGGCCACCCGATTTTACAAAAATTCTCTTGATTACCATCTCACCGATTTTGAATTTTCTCTCAATCACTTTCTTTTGATAAAAACGTGAGAGCCTGTTTTGATAAACGCGCGCATGCTCAGCGGTGACCAGACGCTTCTCATCTAGGAGTTCCAATTGGGCCAGGAGTGAATCACGACGTTCATCAATAGAAAATTCCTTATCCATTTGTACTCGTAGAGAGGGAATAAGAATCTCATAAGGGACTACCGCCTCCACTCCATAAGTAAGGGCGAAAGGGGTTTGCCCAGTAGGGGTTCGAATGGAAGTGCGATAGGCCCAGAGAGCTTCAACTAGCTTATCTGGCCAATCCGAAAATTTATTAGCCTCACACGTCTTTTTGACAATTTTTATCAAAGTTTTATTAGTAGCCTCTGCTTAGCCATTGCCCTACGGATAATAGGGAGAAGAATGATGCAATGCAATGTTATACCTGTTGCAGAGATCCTTGATTTCTTGAGAGATAAATTGAGGTCCATTGTCGGTGATGATGGTGCTCGGGATGCCGAACCTTGTGATGATGTTTTTCATTATAAACTTGCAGACGGTTGACGCTTTGATCTCCACATAAGCTTCTGCTTCCGCCCACTTGGTGAAGTACTCCGTTACCGTGAGGATGAATGATTTTTGCTTGGTCAGGAGGTTCGAATCACCAAGAGGTCCAATGATATCAAAAGCCCACATGGAGAAAGGCCATGGAGAGGATGTAGGATGGAGTGAATAAGCAGGGGAATGAGTCTTGTCGGCGTGCAGTTGGCACTTAACACACCTTCGAACATAGATGGAACAATCCTCTTCTAGAGTTGGCCAATAGAAACCTAGCCTAAGGATTTTCTTAGCTAGCATCTGGCTGTTCACATGACCACCACACACTCCAGAATGCGCCTCTTCCACAACCTTCCAGGACTAATCATCGTCGAGGCATCTTAATAAAACACCCGTGAGCCCTCTTCTGTAGAGCACACCTCCAACCAAAACATATCGTTGAGCCACTCTTCTAATTGCTTTCTTTTCTTCTGCGGTGGCTTCCTCGGGATAGGACTGATCATTGCAATACCTGGCAATCTCATAATACCAAGGCTTTTCTTTATCATCCAAATCTTCTTCCCAGTCTAGAAGTATGACCTCTTTACCTTTAAGAGATTCCCTCTGCTAAACCTTTTCAAGCACCTTATCCCTAATATCGAGGAATGCGCGATCCTTAATAGCTGGCGTGTCGCGCTGATGAATTAGAGGAACATGAAAATCACGCTCAGGGGGGAAGACTAGAGCAGAGGCCAAAGAGGCAAGGGCATCGGCTAAGATGTTCTGGCTGCGAGGAACATGGACGAAGATCAATTTGGTGAAGAGCTTGACATAAGCTGAAGCGAGTTCCTGGTAGGGTTTGAGCTTAGGATTGATAGTGCGGCACTTGACCAACACTTGGCGTAGAATGAGCTGACTATCACCCACAATCCTCAAATGGGTGACACCATATCGATGAGTGGTTTGAAGACCGGCCAAAAGAGCTTCATACTCAGCTATATTATTGGTGGCGGGGAAAGTGAGCCGAGCAGCAAATGGGATGGTGACCCCTTCTGGTGTTAAAAGAACCATGCCGATCCCTCTTCCTTGGGAATTTAGAGCTCCATCAAAATGTAATGTCCACATAGGATCGTGAGGCTGATTAATGGACATTAGTTCTTCATCTAGAAACTCTGAATTGACAGGATCAAAATGAGGTAGAGGGTGATGAGCAAGATGTTCGGCAATGGCGTAGCCTTTGATAGCTTTCTGTTGAATGTAAGTGATATCAAACTGAGAGAGGAAGCTTTGCCAGCGTGCTAATCGATCAGTGAGGACAGATTTTTCAAGGAGGAATTTAATCGGATTCATGCGAGCAATGAGGTGAACCTCGTGAGCCAGGAAATAGTGTTTTAACTTCTGAACTACCCAGACTAAAGCAGCACAAGTCTTCTCCATGGCTGAATACCTCTGTCCACAGGGGTTAAGAAGTTTAGACAAATAGTATGCTGCCCTCTCCTTACCTTCTTCGTCCACTTGAGCTAAGACAGCACCTACAGAGTCATCCAGGACTGAGACATAGAGAATAAGTGGTTTGCCTGGAATTGGCGGCCTCAGGACAGGAGGATTGGCCAAATAATCCTTCAACCCGTCAAAGGCTGCCTGACACTTATCATCCCAATTAAACTTGACTCATGGCTTAGTAAGCTCGTAAAACGGTCTACATCTTTGTGAATGCTGGGAGACGAAGCGGCGAATGAATTGTAACCTCCCGATTAATCCTCGAACTTCCTTCAAATTCACGGGAGGAGGCATATCTCTAATAGCTTTGCCTTGTTGGGATCAACTTTAATTCCCCTCTTGCTGACAATAAATCCAAGCAATTTCCCTGAAGAGACGCCAAATACGCATTTCTTGGGGTTCATCTTCAACTGATACTCTCGTGATCTTTGCAAGACCTTAGCTAGAACCCCAGGATGTTCAATCCTTGTCCTTGATTTTACAACCAGGTCGTCCACATACACCTCGATATAGATATGAATCATGTCATGAAAAATCACCATCATAGCCCTCTGATAGGTGGCTCCAGCATTCTTAAGTCCAAAAGGCATGACCACATAGCAATAAGTACCCCATGGTGTAGTGAATGATGTTTTCTCTTGATCTTCCTCAGCCAGACGAATTTGATTGTAACCCGAGAAGCCATCCATAAAAGAGAGAGTTTCAAATCCTGCCGTGTTATCGATCAAAACATCAATATGAGGGAGGGGGAAGTCATCTTTGGGACACGCGCGGTTGAGGTCCCGGAAGTCTATACAAATCCGAACTTTTCCATCTTTCTTCATAACCGGGACGATGTTAGCCACCCAATTGGGGTAGAGGACAACTCTAACAAATCTGGCCTTATGGAGCTTGTCGACCTCTTCTTTCATCTTTAAAGCCATATTAGGGTGGAAACGCCTCAACCGTTGTTTGACCGGGACAGACCCTGGCTTAAGTGTAAGGCGGTGTTCAACGAGCGCAGGGTCTAAACCAGGCATATCTTCATAACTCCATGCAAACGTGTCCTTGTATTCTTGAAGAACCAAAATGAGCGCCTCCTCTTCGGAGGGCGGTAAATTCTTGCTTATGAGGACAATCCTAGGGTCTTCCTCGGTACCCAGATTAATTTCTTTGGTAGGCTCTTCTACGGAGGCTGATGGTTCATCAAATCGTCTTATGCCACTAGCAAAAGCATCAGCCTCGTCCTCATATTCTTCATAACTTTCGTCCCCCTCTTCAATAGGGTCCTCGTCATTCATGATTTCATAGACACCCAAACCCTCATAAGAGACAACAACATCCTCATATTCTAACTCTGGCAGGATGATCGGGTCCTCCACAAATTCGGGGATGGCTAAGCAAGCCTGACATTTAATAGCTAACTCTAACAGAAACCTATGGGGAATCTGCTTACCCTTGGACTTCTTATGTGAATCTACCCCTTGAATCTTAGTGTTAGCAGAAGAAGAGGAGGAGCAATTAGCTTGATCAGAAGGAGGAAGGGGAGGAAGTGAAAAAGCGGATACAGGAGGTGATACAGATGAGGGCCCCTCACCGGAGGGGGAGAAAAGATCTAGCAATGAATCTTGAAGGAGCGGCCCCTAGGTCGGGACACACTCGGGAAAGAGATAAGAAGTCTCCTCAACGGAGATGGAGGATTGGAAAGTTGGAAATTTGACGTTTTTTTTTTTCGTTTTTATCTTTTTCCTTATTTTTCTTTTCTTTTTCAAGAAGAAAGCAATGTGTGGGGAGAATAGCGGGAGGAGTGGAAATTGCAAGATCGGAGAAATATTTAATCAGTGACGGCCCGTGCGGGGGCGTGATGGAGAGTTCAGAAAATCGCTCGAGGAGCGAGGGAGGGATTGTGAGAGCAACTTGGAATGAATCTGGAGACAAATTGATTATAATCGGAGGCGGTCTTGGGACGTGACCAAACCAATGGGAATATAGAGAAGTAAGCACAGATGGATGCATGGAAGTGAGAGAAAAGAGGCCGGCCCACAGCCTGTCCACAGTAAAACCTTCTTCAAACGGAACATCCGGCTCTCCAGTATCAGTGTAGTCACTCAGCAGCTGCCTCTTGTCTGTAATTGCAGCTGGCATTTCAATCAATTGGTGTATTAATGGCGGCCATTCTGGATCAGTCGGCATGAAAAGGCGGCTCAAGGAAATAGTGATATCATTCATGTCAAACCACCTATACCAGTCACATTCTGGATCATCCATCTTCCTTCTCTTGTTAGGCCTTAAAGACTCCAGAGCTTTATATGTAGCCAGCGGGGCAATATGACGAGCAAACTGTCTAGCATGAACATCTTGACAGTCTAATATGGAAGTAATTATGGTAGTTTGCTCATTATTTTGAAAGCCACCTGTGACAAAATGTGTCTTCAGTGTCCAAGTAAGCGGCTGGCGATCTGTCTTCAGAGTGGATGTCATAAATGCCCATGGTTCCTCTTCATTTTTGCATGGCCCTTTATAACCTAGGCCGCCTCGTGCAATCAGCTTCTGAGGTTTAACGGGCCTAGTCCTGCCTTGGAGTTTGATACCCAGGCCTTTGCCACTTTGATACCCCATTTTCATTAAAATGTTCCAGCCGGAGGTATTCATCATATTTTTCTTCTTTTTCCCCTTGGAAGGCAGGGGTGTCATAGCAACTGTTGTGACTTTTTCTGGCATTGGTCGTGGACAAGGGATGTCCAACACAGATAATAGTGGCTTGTTGGCCGGCCACATAGATGGAACTGACGAAGCCACATGAATATCCTCCTCTGGCAAAATTGGCATACTGGTAACTTTAATAATGCGGCCCTTGTGTGGAAATTTAAGGCATTGGTGATTTGTCGAGGGCACCGCATCGAGCTGTTGAATGTAGGGGCATCCCAAAATGCCATTAAATGTTGGATCCATGTCCAGAATGTGGAAATCTACTGTAATGGCGGCAGGACCCAAACTCACCTTTAACGTAATCATGCCTAGAGGAGGCTTCTTCGTGTTATCATATGCAGTGACTGTGATGGTGGACGGCCGAATTTGGCTCTCTGGAATACCACACAATTTCAGAGTGCTAGGTGGCAAGACATTGATGGATGCCCCAGTGTCCACCAGACATTGCTTGACAGCCACCTTGTTGATATCAACTGTGATGCACAGAGCATATTTTCTTACTGGGAGTGGTGCCTACTCATGTTCATGAAAAGTAATCGCCGGCTGGCTGCTAGCGGTCGTCAAAACCGTGACTATCTGCTCAACTAGAATGTCCTCATTGACCATCACTTTCTGCATATACTCTTTCAATGCTAGCTGATGAGTGGTGGACCGTTTGATCAACTCCAGGATTGAAATTCTTGCTGGAGTCCGGTCCAAATGCTTTAACAAATCATATTCGGTGCCGGGCACGGACCCTTGCTCTTGTTCTTGCTCTTGCGACCCCTGCACGGGCTCTAGCTCTCTTTGTGGAAAAATACGGTGGAAAATCCATCCACTACGGAGCGGTGCCACGCCTTGTAGCACCTCTGTTGGGGCAAGTATGGGAGGAGTACTGGAAGAAGAAGAAGGTGTGTTGGCATTAAGAAGTGGTGGAGGGGTGTTTGAAGAAGGAGCCCCCACGGGGGGTGTTGATGAAGAATTCAATGGAGATGCCCCTGTAGGAGGCGTGGGAGTAGAAAGGGATACCCGAATGCGGGGGGAATTGGTGGGGGGTGGAATAAGAAGAGACCGAGGCACAAAAGGTGGTGGTACTGAGGGTGGAGGGATCCTTGCCGGCAAAGGAGTAGTGATGGCGGTTGCAGTGGGCGTTGGTGATGAGCGGGTAAGGAGTGGCCTAGATGGCAATGGTGAAGGGTTGGTGGTGGATGGGTTTTGTGGTGGCGTAGGCTGTGGAGATGGTATACGTGTGAGAAGGGGGCGGACCGGCAAGGTCGGAGAATAGGCGGAGGTAGGTGGGTTAACGGTGCGCAGAAGGGATCGGCCCGATTGAGGGGTAGGAGAAGAAGAAGGGGTGCGCAAGAGGCGCGAAGGTTGGTTTTGATTGTGGTTAAATGCCCCGACCGAGGCATTCTCTTCGTGCCATCCCTGCCCTCTCTCCACTTCGTAGAGAGACGTGACAGGGTTCATGTGCTGGTTCGGCGGGTGCTCCGGCAGTGGGTTGTGGACGATGCCCATATCGTGCTGAGGTGATGGAGCTTGTTGCTGCTGCTGTGGAGCTGGTTGTTGTGGCTGCTGAGCTTGTTACTGCTGAGGAGCCCTTCTTTCTTTCATGGTGGCGATGAATTGTCTCATCTCATCCCAATGGATGTCACCCTGGTCATTTAGATCATAAATGTAATCTCTGAAGTGGAAGCAACGATCAAGGTTGTGACCAGGTGCGTGATGGAAAGCGCAGTAACGGGATGTGTCAACATTAGCGGGCCACGCTGTTCTTTCCCTTGGTAATATGAGCAAATTGGCGGCCATTAATGCATTGAAAATATCCGGGAGACTTTCTGGTAATGGAGGATAGTGGTACCTTTTGGGGCCAAGTGGTGGTCTCCGTTGTTGTTGTTGGCCATAGTTGGCAGGGGGTGGTACCTGGTGGTACTGTTGCGGGGTTGGAGGGTTAGCGCGGGGCACTTGGTTTTGCGGTGAAGCAAAGGAATGTTGGGGTGCGAATTGGCGTTGTGGAGGGGAGTTGAAATGGGGGTTATGTGGTGGAAGTGGGTTCGGTCGTGGGTTAGCTTGGTGGTGTGGGTGGCCAACTACACCAACCTGCTCATTTGCAATGGTACCCTCAGTCGTGGGCCCGCTGTTGTTGACATTGGTGGCTTTCTTGAATAGCCGTGGCTTCGGCTCAAACATGCCCATAATGGGCGAGTCCTTCATCTGTGTCTGAATATAGCGAGCCCTTTCATAGAGCTTCTCCATGGTGGTTAACCGGTTCATAGCCAGTATGTGCCGGAACTGAGGAGTGGCATTGGAGATAATCATCTTGACTTGTTCCGGTTCGGACAGTGTATCTTTCAACTTTTCGGCCATAGACCGCCATCTATCAGCAAACATTATGAAGTCCTCCTCGGGCTTCATCTTTTCCGCGACCAGATCTGTGAGCGAAAGGGATGGTCCGACCCGGTCTCTGTATTTTTGCAAGAACTTCCTCTGAACAACATCGAAGTCGCCGGCATCAGCGAAATTCAGTGAATAAAACCATTCAAGGGCTGGCCCCTCCAGAGATCTCCTGAATAAATAGGCCAAAGAGGCCTTGTTGTCTTGCCAGAAGGAGGTCTCGTACATAAAATCCTTTAGATGAATAAAAGGATTACCAGTCCCATTATATCGCCGAAAGTTCGGCATTTCAGATGGTGGTAAGTGGAAGACGGGCAATGTAGGGAGTGAAATTTCCGGGGCATTCTTAGCCGTGGTGACCTTCTTTAGTTGCTCCTCCATGCTGTCCAACTTCTGAAGCAATAGAACATTAGTGTCGGACTCGACTGGGGCCGGATTTTGAATAAAAGAATGCGGTATAGGCATCCGTAAAATTCGGGGAGGTTGGAGAAATTGGTGCCTAACCGCAGAATGACTCGCCTGTTGGGCCGGCATGGCCGCACCGGGCGTTGGTGGACGGGAAGGAGGTTTATGCAAGACCGCCTGGTCATTAGTGAGGTGATGGCCACTCTCGGCCGGAGGGGGATTGGAGGATGAAGAGGGAACAGACTTCCCTTTCAAAGCGGCCTGAATAGCCTGCCGCTGGGAATCGTCTAACTGAGATAAAGCATTAATTAAATCTGTGACATTGAGGGATGGAGGAGAATTCCCTGAGGTGTTGGAGGGTAAAGTTTGAGAAGAGGGCACACCCTCTTGAGGAGTGGTATCAACCACATGGATTTGAGGATGATGGGACTGAGGAGGAGGGTAATTTCCCTCATAATAGATGGAATCCTGAAGGGGGGTCTCATATTGACCAAAAACATTCTCATCCTCATCATCATAAGAATACCCGTAGCCTGCCATGTTGACGATCTTACCTAAACGGAGTTTCATGTTTAAGAGGAGAGACAGTTTTATAAAGGCACTATCAAACAAACAACCACTCAATCCAAATGAGTCAAATCAACCCAAACAAGTTTATGCAACCAAGTTGAGATGAACGCAAGGTTTTAGTGTTATGCTTGAGATTAGAGTGGATTAAATTGTTGAATAGTTCACTTCTGTTTGCAATGTGAAACCTAGTTGATCCAAGTGTAACCTCCGGGTCAACTAGATTCTCTCTCTCTCCTCACTAACGATAGGTTCTCTATACTCCGGGTACTTCAAGGGTACAACCAGCCCGGCGTCCGTGAGGGAATCCACGGGTGCGGGGACTTACGGAGGTCTTGGAAAAGGGATTTTCGGTCCAAAGAGATGGAATGCTCAATGGAGGGTCGTCCCGATTCCAAGAGAGGTGTGTGGAGTCCTAGTGTAGAGAGAGGAGGTCTCTCAACCAAATGCCACAATATGCAAAATAAGATGATAAGATCACAGCAATATAGGCAAGCAATGTAATAACCAAACAAACTATCACAGACAGCAACAGGAAGCAGGATTCTATAAAACGTAGTAAAGAGACGACCTGGGGTAGGTCGCTATCAATCAAAGCAACGACAGTGTCACTGTCGTGAATCACTGCGTGAGGCTATGAGCTGGCAGCGAGAAACAAAGAAACGCCTCTGATTGAGGTGCGAAATCTGAAAAGGACGCCTCTGAGTGAGGGCGTCAAATCTGAAAAAGTGCCTTGAGGTGAGGCGCTATGCAATAAAAGAACGCCCTGGGGCAGGGCGTGAATTCACAGGCAGCATGATAAAAATAGTAAAATGATGAAAGACGTTTTGACAGAAGACGTAACACAGTAATAAAACACCCTGGATGAAGGCGCTAACAGAAAAGGCGCCTCTGGCTGAGGCGTGAATTCAGGAAATATGCAATCACAAACTGGCTGATCCCGGGGAGTGTGCAGGGTGCACAAGGGAGGGTGCCCGTGGGGCACAAAGGCGGGGTACCGTAGGTACCAAAGGGAAAGGGCACACGTGGGTGCCTAAGGGGAAAGGGCACACGTGGGTGCCGATGGGGAAAGGGCACACGTGGGTGCCAAAGGGAAAGGGATAATCAATAGAAAAATAGTGGAAGTCCCACCGTGATCGCCAATTTGTAGATCGTGATAAATCCACACATGAACATGGGGAGTTTTAAATAAGAGAAAAAATATATGTGGAGATGATGATATGAAGATAAAGAAGCAAATAAGCACGTGGTGCTATAGAGGAGGGTGATCGCCAGAGGGGTTACCTCAATAACAAATAAAGAAGATCGCGAATACCTGGTGAAAAATTGAACGCGGGATAGATTGTGAATTCCTTCCTCCGCTTTCAATCGGCCGGCCAATGAAGGGGGTTTTTCCTTATTGATTATCCTTGCAAAAATAAGACAAAATAAACAAGAAGGAGATCAGCCAAGTGCACGTAGTATCAATCCAAAGATGACATGAAGATAAAAAAAGGACAAAAACATGCGCACCTTATTTTTTTTTGGTTTTTTTAAAACCCCTAAAGAGGAATTAGGGAACAGAAGAGATATGTGATGAAGCTAATGCAAACGTAAAAGAAGAAGAGACAATGATGATGATGGAACTAATGCAAATACAAAAAGACGAACCCAGTGGTGATCGGTTGATGAAGATGAAGCAACACGAAAAAATAAAAGAAAACCCTGTTGTCCCTGACGACAGTAAAGGGAAATAAGGTGGACGCGGCCAGCTAGACGCAGAGGAAGCAGAGGAAGAAGAGGAAGATGAAGCTCTGAACTTGTAACCCGTAAACCTCTGTTTGATTTGAATTCTCCGACCCGTCTAACCTCTTAACCTGTGAACTCTTCAACCTCTTGAACCTCTGCCTCGATCGACCAGAGCATCCTTTTATAGGATTTCAATCGAAGATAAGCTCAAATTTGGAAAGATAAGGATAGGCAATGATCAAAGAAGGCAGGACTCTAGCTCCAATTCGAGCAAGGAGACCAACGGAGGCAAGGAACTCTCCAGGAAAGACGAGTTAAAGCAGGACACGAAAGGTGAAACACGACCTTGCGAAGGGCGTCAAATCACAAATTGACGACCTACATCAAGACGTTATTCAAAACATGACCTCCATCAAGGGCGTCACTTCTTGGATTAAATTTTGGCAATAAAACTTACTTTATTTGAAAATTGTGAGAACACGCCTATGATGAAGGCGTTAATTGAAAACACGCCCTGAGGAAGGACGTTAATCAATAATTTAAATTTAATTTTGAATTTATTTTGAAACCGGATAATACCAGGAATTGACGCCCTGACATTTAGTCGTCCTTTCTTGAGAAAACGCCCTACATAAGGTCGCTATTTAAAACACGCCCCTCTTCAGGTCGCGAATCACAAAATGCAAGAACAAATCAAAACCACACACAAAAAGATAAAAAAAACTTCATATTATGAATATATTGAAGTTCACTTTGGGGCGTCATCATAGTGACATGAGATTTGACCAACATAGCGTCAATTTTGGCGTGTCTACACGCACCAGTTCACCCTGATGTGAAGTTAGATCTGGGTCAGTTCAGTGGGTCGACACAGTGACCCCATGCGTCAACGCATCCAGCCTTATCTTCAAAGCCATCTGAGGCATTTCAAGGTTGCGTCAACCTCGTGCACTCAATGGGTTGACGCCATCTGAACTACTTATGAGATGTATAGACCCACAGAGCTAGCACACTCATACATTCTCCACAGAATAAGTCAGTCATATGCATTCATGTTGCTATCATTCAATGTGATGTTCTTAGCAAAACAATATGGTGACTCATTTATGTTGCTATCATTAAAACACAACATAATCATCAAAGCACAAGGGGCACAACATTTCATGCACACATGCATATAGTGACTGATAGTGTTTGCTATCATCAAAACCACAGGGGCACAACAATCTCCAACACCCGTCTCCGATCGGAGCCGATCCTTCAGACGGCTAGGTACGTGCGGTTGCCACTCCTTTCCTGCTCGTTTAGTATTGATTCCATTGTCACGCTGGTGAGACGAGTGCCCAACCCTTCAAATTTCACTATAATAGAGTGACTTGCTGTCGGGTGAGTTGAGCGCACACTTGACCCGGTTCCCTCGGTACCGGTCTGCCTAGTTGCATCCGGTGCTCCTTCCTAGCTCTCCCAGGTGGTCTCTACCATCCCTCTCGCTGCTCGGACCGTGTCCGATGCCCCTCTAGCCGTCATTCGCCTAGCCATCCCTTCGTTGCCCGTGTTGAGTTCGCTAGTCGCGTGCGTGGTTATTTCATAGTCTAGGCGTAGTTGCTCACGACTTTGCTGGCTATAGGTCCTAGCGCCCGACCGGGATTCGTCCCGCGTCACTGACTCTGCTTTATGTTAAATACGTCTGACATTGGATTAATCTTGTCTCATCAAAATACATCATAATTTTGGATGTTGCCATCATCAAAAAGGGGGAGAATGTTGGGTCTCCTCTGGAGTTGATCATCTGTGTGAAGACTACTATACATTGATTGTGTTTTGAATGATTGGCAACAATAGAGTTGACTTTGTTGACTGTAGAGTTTACTTTGATGACTTTATATTGATCATGATAATATTGTGTATTTTGATGAATTGGTTATATGTTAGACCTTTTCATAAAACATTTCTGCACACTTTGTTACTTTGAATCTAAGGTCGGTGCATGTCTGCATTGTGCTTGCATTTAGTCGGTGCATGTTTGTGTGATAAACGCATATAAATCAGTGTAGGCGTATGTCTTACACTAAGTAAGGTCAGTGCAAGGAGTGTCGCTCGCACATCTCAGGTCGGTGCTGTAGATTATGAATTTAGAACTACCCCCGAATTGATAAATAATGAAGATTTTGGACAAGATATAGAACTAAATTAATGATACAAAAAGGGAGTGTTCACATGCAACAATTAAGATCCGTGATCGCCACTGAGGCCAGAAACATGCCGAATAATAAAGAGATTAGGATAGGGGCATGTTACATACCTCAAAAATTCATGAGGGGCAGCCGTGGGCCTGGAGATTAAAGCGCTATATCGTCCTAGCGTGTTCTTCAGGTCGCGCTATCTTCGTATAGCACGATATCAGACAGGTAGCGGGGTTTATTTGGATTCGTTCCTTCCTTGCTCCAAGGCCGGCCAAGGTGCAAGGGCTCCACGTATCAATCTTCTAATGCCTACTAACAATCATAAACAACAAACAAAAAGCCCATTAGATCGAGTTTGAAGTAGAATCTGCCCTATTCTTAATCAAAAGCATGCAAACAAGGGGGCTCGATTACCTGGGGGTTTGGTGGTTTTTAAACCCCTATGGAAGGGCAAAAGATAGGTGTGATGTGTGTGAATGCATGTATTTTGTAAAAGGAGTGTTTTGACACCAGGATGCAATGCTATGCAAAGATTAAAAATCCGATATTGGGGAAAAGAAAGATGAAAGAGGAAGAACACAAGAAAAAGCCCTAAATACTCCCTTGAATGTGCGAGGAGCGAGGATTTGTTGATTGTGCATGAAGTACTTCCTCCTCCTCGTCAATAACTCGAGTTGCATCCCTCATAAATGACGGCCAAAGGGTTCAATTTAAAGGAGGAAGATCGAACACAAACCCTAGGTCGGAGTTTGATTCAATCCGATAATTTGGCGGCTCAAATCGAGGTAAACTTGCCGATTAAGAAGGAGAAAAGGTTCCTGCTAGGTTTAGAAACCTTTCTGGATAAGAAACACAATCAGCAACTTACCAAATAAGGACTCTGGATCGAAAGAAGGGAGTCCGGGTTGGAAAAGGACTCTGCCTGATAACGCGCTATACAACCATAGCGCGTTCATGAAGAACGCGCTATGACGATATAGCGCGATAACTAAAGGCCCATTAAATGATTAAAAAGAAGAGAGAAATATCCTCTGGGCAGCCATTTAATCAAATGTTAAGTGAGAAAAACATCCAAAGTGGATACTATAACGATCAAATGTCAAGAAATAACAACTATTCAAAGGATAATTTCAATTAGATCCACAACGCGCTATGAACAAGAAAGCGATGAGAATGAATAGCGCGGGAATGCCAAACTCGAGACGAGATCCAAGGTATGGAATTGAAATGCAGGGCCAAGAAACAGCGAAACATCCCAGAACATCAACCAAATGAGGATCAATTGGGGCATCAACTAGGAGAACAAAGAAAATGCTCAATTTATCGGCCAAAATTGGGTGTCTACAGATGCCCCTCCTTGATATCCGCTTTGCAGGGGAGCGAAATGGAGGCGAAACAGAGATAAAATGGAGATGACACAGAGTGTGTGTGACGGGGAGATGAAGTGGAAACGTAGTGGAGCGGACTGATAAGTGGTTATCAAGGAGAAAAAGACACCCATCACAACCGACAAATGATAGGAATAATTCAGAAAACTCTGTGCTAACCACAAGATCAAGCTAGCATCGGTGACTCCTGCCTAGAATGTTAGGCACGGAACAAAGAAAAAAAGGGAGTTGATCAACCTCTTGCACAAAAGAGGCATCCGCAGCGCGTAGCAACTACGGATTTCACTCAACTAGTATAATAGATGCGAGCCCGGCGGATCCATCGACGCCATCGTGCGGTTCACAACTAATGAGTGGACCAAAAAAGGAAGGAGGAAAAGTTGAATTGGATTGAAGCAGAACAAACAAATTCTAAGCAAGGGTCACATCGACCAGCAAGATCCAGTGCTCAACCAGGAGCAATCTTTCAAATTCGGAATGGAATTGAATCTCTTTGTTCAAGAACATAAGCATTATTGATCCTTAAAAGGAAGAGTTTGGCATTTATGAATGCAAAAAGGCATGATGTGTGCAGGGCTAAAATAAAAGAAATCATTAAAACAAATGCCAAGAAACAATAAAATAGAAGATATTCGAGGATAATATTGTTAGATCAAACAAACTTGGGTCAAGAGTTATCCGCAACCACGGTGTGCGAGATGGAGTCCATCGTCCCCAAATTTATTTGACCTAACGGCCTATCCGACGATTAACTGCATGTTCCTAGATCATCACTGTTTTTGGTAGAGGGGAACTCAAATCCCGAAACATACAGAGAACCAGCCGGTCCTCGAGATAATGTAATAAAATAAATATCATATAGTAATGCAATAAAGGAAGGGATTACAAAATACTTACCTGATGGCGTGCCATAATCTTTCTTTTCTTCCTACGGATTTCAATGTTAAGCAAATTCAAGAGAATTCAGGCATGCATAAGCAAAAGAACACAAGTTCTCATTCACTCTCATCATATATTCACATGTCATTTCTTTTCTCTCCCTCCCCCCCTTCTATTTCTATTTTTCTTTTAATTTTGATTATCGCGGTATATTTACATAGCGCGACAGTGTCGCGCTATGAACCTATAGCGCGTCATCTACCCGTAGGTTTTCAAAAATCGCCCCCCCTCCATTCTATTCAAACACTCTTTCCCTCTCTCGACCCCCCTCTCACCCTCTCACCAGCCCAGCAGCCCCGCACTGATCCAATGGAGGGAGAGCAGCCTCGCCGCTCCAAACGGCGCGTCACCCGCGGCCGGCAAAGATCGCACGTGGAAGAAGAACGGGCGCCCTCTCCCGTGGAAGAACACGCCGATTCGGAGGCCACCGTCTCGGCCCGGCTTGAAGGGGATGAAATGGAGATCCCCCCTGATGAAACCGAAGAGGTTGAAGGTGCCCCGGCGGCTGAGGAAGCAGCGGCGGCGCCCGTCGGAGGCGCGGTGACCCGAAAACGCTGGGTGGTAAGAAAACGCCCTAATCTTGTTTTTCTTTTTTGATTTTCTTGTTTTTTCTTTCACATGTGATGAAAACGGAAGGGGAAATGCCCCTCCAGATCAAAATGTAGGGAAGAACGCCCATAGAACAAATTCCGGGAAACGGGGGTCACCCCCTACCTGCAGAAGGGGAACGCGCTATGTCTTCATAGCGCGTTCTTGAAGAACGCGCTATGACGATATAGCGCGACATCTAACAGCATACAAGTTTTTTCATTTTTTGATTTGTCTTTTGTTTGATGATCACAGAAATTGATTATTTCTTTTTTTATGTTGTATGCAGGGTGTGGAGGGTGCAGTCCGTGCCCAGATTTCTTGGACATTGGTCCGGGCCGCGTACCACGCACTACCGGAGTTTCAAAGGGCCCGCCTCCGCCATATGGGCTTCGGGGAATTTCTAGAGATAGAAGTGCTGAGAGTTGACGTGGGGCTGATAAGGGCCCTAAAAGCCAGATGGGACACGGGATGCAAGGCCTTCCTCTTCCCCTGGGGTCATATGATCCCGACCTTGGAGGACGTCACGCGCATCATCGGGGTGCGGGTGCACGGATCGACAGTGACGGGCTACACTTACCCCGACTACCGGGAGATGGCGCGCAGGCTGCTGGGCTTGGAGCTGGAGGGTACCGGCCGGACCTCACTAGTGTTGAGGATCATCCTGCAGGAGAGTCTTGGCTTGTTCCACACACAGAGGGTGGTGGGAGAGACCTTGACAGTTCATGAGAAGAGGCTGGAGGCAGGGGCCAGGGAGAGTTTTACGACCGAGGCAGGTCCACAGGCAGACCTGGAGCTGAGGAGGTTCCTCATTCTGATGATCGGCAAGCTGCTTCTGGCGACTCAGGGTGATGCAGTGAGCTGCCACTTTCTACCCTTACTGGAGGATCTGGACCGAGTCGGACGGTATGCTTGGGGTGCGGCAGTCCTTGCCCACTTGTTTGACAGTTTTGGCATCTCCTCACTCCAGTCTTCACTTGGGGGATTCTATCCTCTACTTCAGGTATCTCTTAGCCTTAAACTCCCACAATTAAATTATGCTCTTTCCTCTCATATTGATCACATGAACTGCATTTCAGGTTTGGATTTATCTATATCTTCCCACCCTCAGGCGTGCTTGGGAGGATCGGGCAGATCTACTGCCCCTGGCCAGACGGTGGATCCCTACACGAGATGGCCGGTCCCTGAAAGACCAGGTCACCCACATCCAGGAGACGCTAGACATGATGCCCCACATAGAGGTAAAATTTGATTTGCATTTGAAATGAATTTTAATTATGAATGGGATGGGGGGCAATGATAAATTGAATTATGCAGGTGGACTGGACTCCCTATCAGAGGGACATCGGCGAGATGCCCTGGGTAGAGGCGGCCATCCCATACTTCGGGAGAGAGATCTGGTTGCACGCCCTCAACCTGGTCGAGCCCCTATATCATAGACTGATCATGAGGACACTAGGGCTCCACCAGGCGGTAGTAGAGTTCCCGACCCAGGCGACGGACCCACGACCTGGGTGACGTTTTCGAGGCCTCCAGGGGACAGATGACTGGCGGCAGCGAGCTCGAGAGCAGTTGGCAGATTGGAAGAGGCGCGGCCGAGCAGTCCCTGCGGGAGCGGATTCAGATGATGCCTATCTCCAGGCCTACTCCCAGGCATATGGCAGCCGAGTCTATCAGAGCGCTCGCGGACAGGTATGCTTTTAATTTATTTGCACTTCCATTATAAAACCTGGTTATTCGATATGTGATTAACATGTGTTATTGCAGTTTGATACAGAGGGGAGACTGGCCATGGTACAGGGACTCCTCGACTCCACAATCCGGCAGCGTGAGGATCTCCAGCATACCGTTGATGAGTTGGTAAGAACTTGTAATTCAGAATGATTTGGATTTGAATTTCAATTAATGATAATGCTTTCTTTTCAGCGCGAGGAGCTGGAGCTTGTCCGATCCTCGCACGGCGCGTCATCCTCTACTCAGCCCGTCTGCGACCACACCGAGCTAGAGAGCCAGCTCACCAGTGCAGTGGCTCGGGCGGAGGCAGCCGAGGCCTCCCTTCAGGAGAGAGTAAGCAATCTTGTTCTTTTAATCTTAGTCTTGGAGATTTATCAATTATCAATTATTGATCAAGTTTTTAGATGCAGGAACAGGAGCTGCGCGTGGCAGAAGCAGAGCTGAGGCGCCGAGATGTAGAGGAGCTTCCCCGAGATGTGATAGAGCTACGCACCCTTCTTGGCATGGAGAGGAGCGAGCGACAGAGGGAGAGGGAGGAGCGAGATAGAGAGCGAGTGGAGCGTGAGCTGGAGAGAGTACAGTTGATTACCAGATTGGGAATGGCTGAGCAGCGTGCGAAGGACGCGGAGGATCGTTATCGGCGAGGGCGTGAGCGGGCCCAGCGCGAGGGATACTCCCGAGCTTACTCGAGTACCGATTATTTAGTTACCTCCTCCGAGCACCAGAGGAGGGAAGATGCTGAGAGGGGAGCACAGGGTGACAGGGTTTCAGCTTCCCGGGGACAGATGGCTCCTCCTAGGTCTTCGCGGGGAGGACAGGAGGAGGCTGAGAGTTCACGTAGAGGGGGAGATCAGGAGGGTCGAGGGGAGAGCTAGAGAGATTGCTGTATCCACCTCATTTTGTACTCTTGTGATATGTTATAGTGGAATGAGACAATTCTTAGTACTTGTTGCAGCTTGTGTGATTGCTCTTCATTTTGCGTGCCTCTTCAGAAGGATGCCATCAGAAATAGAATGCAATTTTTTTGGAATTTTTGAAAATATGCAAATTTTTATGAGTTTTGAAAATATTTGAATTTTTTATGTGGATTTTGAAAAATAAAACTTTTTTTTGGCAATGTTCAATTTGTTTTGGAATTTTTGGCAATATTCAAATTTCTTTGGAATTTTTGGCAATATTCAAATTTCTTTGGAATTTTTGGCAATATTCAAATTTCTTTGGAATTTTGGTTTAGACATTGCTAATGCAGCATCAATGGATGTTTTAAACCACTGGCTAAGGATCCCCGTTCCTTCCCCTTTTGCTTAAAACTGCCCATAGCTGGGCGTGCATTGAAGGGTGGCGCCATATAACTGACTGCCCTTGATTAACGGTGCCCCTACCAAGGCCATACCCGAGAAACATTCGGTCTTAGAGGGAGGAGAGAAGAATAATTGGAGATAAGCTTTATGCAGGATAGGAGACGTCGGGACTTGAATTCCTTCCAAGGTGTTTCCCCTCAAAGAGGTAGTCTGTTGTGCCGGGGCTTTGTGCCTTTGATTTTTAGACCCTTGACATTCATACGACCAGGGTTTTCCCTGCGGGGACTTTGCCACTCTTGACATGCCATAATTCATAATTTTGCGTTTATCGAAATTTCGACTTGATTTTCATAATAGCCCTTTTGGCGAGATGTATATCATGAAAATTTGTATTGATCTTGCTGCCCCTATTTGAGACTCCTCTCGTATTGGGGATTACCCTAATTGGGTCATCTCATCCATCAATCTCTTGCCCCTGCACGTGGCCGAATAAAGAAGAGAAAAGACTTTCAGATATACTCATGGCATGGCCAAAGTAGCAACGGTGTTCTATTAAAGGAGCCAGCTAAGGACGCCGTGAAGTGTGTGGAAAGCCGAGCTAAGGGTTGCTCTTGACAAGCGGGGAGAGAATGTCGAATTCCCAGCGCGGGGTTCTTATAACCAAAGTGCTGCAGAAGCAAGCCTAAAGACTCTTTTTGGAATATTTTAAACAAAAGCCTAAGATAAAGGTCTAAAACACCACTTTCAATTTTGTTAAGAAGCACTTTATTTTAAAAATCCTGCGTGACGTAATGAGATAATGATATCATAACAATACGTACTTACGCCAATATGTTACCCTGTAACCTTTCTTGAAATAAATGCTGCGAGAGGCGGGGTTGATCATCGTGGGATAGCCCTCTTTGACAGTCAAAAGGATTGGAAGCAAAGGATTTGAGAGTGGCTTAACAAGAAGGAGTGATGCCAAGAGCAGACTCAGACGAAATAAGGAGGAAAGGAAGAGAGGCGAGGGCTAGAACTCCCTCACTAAGGTGTGGAGACCCTGATCACACGAAAGGTCTACAGAAGAAGCGGAGAATTAGAAGGAGGAGTGAGGACTAAAGCCTCGAAAATAGTGGGAGAAAGGGCATATGCCCAAAACAGTGGATGTGGAAGAAGTTGGGTCGAACCCATGATCTGGAGGAATCAGCAGAAGAAATTGATAGATGGAAAGAGGCAGATCTGGAGGGTCTGGGAGTAAAGGAGGAGAATCGTGATAGGGGGAATCATCCGGAGGCTCCGGAGGGATAAAATATCGAGGGACGCGGTGCCCTTGGAAGAAGTAGGAAAAAAATGATGGCAAAGGAAGAAGAAAATGAAGGATGTGATGCCCTCGAAGAGCAGAAAGATGAATCGGAAGAAAGATGGAGGGTCAGGAGGTTCCGGAGGAAGCAAATGGAAAGGGGCGTCATGCCCTGGAAGATGATAGAGAGAATAAGACGGAGAATCCGGAGGTTCCGGAGGAAGAAGATGAAAAGGGACGCGATGCCCTGGGCATGGAAAGAGGAATAGAGGATCCGGAGGCTCCGGAGGAATGAGGTGTAAAGGGACGCGATGCCCTAAGCAGAAGGAAAGAGAATCCGGAGGTTCCGGAGGAATGAGATGGAAAGGGGCGCGATGCCCAAGAAGGAAGTCTGGAAATTCCGGGAGAATGAGATGAAAAAGGGCGCGATGCCCTAGCAGGATAAAGGAGAAATCCGGAGGGTCCGGGTGCAGGAGTTGGAAAGGGGCGCGATGCCCTGAGAAGAGATTGGAAAGGGGACAATGCCCGAGCAATGAAGATGAATAGGATGGGAAATGCGGGATATCCGGAGGTGCCGGAAGGCGGGGAAGATACGGGTCCGGAAACCCGAGAAAGAAGAAGTGCAATTGCATGCAATAGGATGGATGCGATGAATGCAGTGAATGCGTGAATGCAAGGAGATGCAAAGAACATGAAGAATGTGAAGGGCGAGAGGATGAGATCCTCCTCCTTACCCCTGGAGTGGCCCATGAAGAATCGGTGACAGACAATAATGTGAATGGAGTTGAATAGAAGGTGGATAGAACAGTGGAAGGCCCCTTAGTACCAAGATAACTGTCCCTCCAGGGCAGTGAAAGTGTATAGCCAATTTGCCGAACGGATAGAGCACAAGCCCATGATGAAGCTTCAATGGTAAATGACATTTCCCTTAGAGAGTGAAAAGTAATAGTGTGAGGAAGTGGAAAAGTTGAGATAGGAAGCATCACCATGCTCAAGGATTGCGGCATATAAAGAGTGTTGAATAGAATAGGCATTCGCCCCTTGTATGGAAGGAAAGGTTCAAGATTTGAAAGTCGAAACAAGGGGTGCCCTGCCCGGCCCTTCGGCATCAATGCTTGGCATTCTCTCTTGGTGAGCAGCGGCGGGGACCTGGCCTCTTTAACCATGCTCGTCATGACAACATGGATTGACATCCGGGAGATAAACTCTTGCATCTTGAATAGCACGGCCGTGGCCAAATCTTTCTTTCCCGGCTCTTGATCATCTTCGGTACAAGTACTTGCAGAAGCACTCCCATTCCGAGTAGTAAAGGGGGGTGAAGCGGAGGCGGAAGGCTCCATAGATGGTGACGGTGTAACGGAGGGTGTTGGAGAAAGGATGAGTGGAAGTGGAGGTTCAAACACGTCGAGCTTCTCCCTTTGCTCGGAAGCAGTCGGGGTTGGCTCGAGTGCAAAAAGGGGTGGATCCTACTCAGGACTGGCCATGGGTAAGGGTGAAAGGTTAAGTGGTGGAATAGGGGTTATTGGCATAGTGGGTTTTAGGGTTAAAGGTATAATGGAGGGCCGAGGTGGCGGACAAAGAGGAGGTGTAATGGAAGGTTTGGCGGAGACCGGCATAATGGAGGGTGACGGAGGTTCAGCGGAGGCTGATGGAATGGAGGCTATTGGTGTAGTGGGTGGAGGTTTAGTGGAAGGCTCGGTGAAGGCTGGTGTTATGAAAGTTGACGGCATAGCTGGTGGAGGTGTAATTGGTGGAAGTTTGGTGCGGAGAAAACGCCGGACGGGGCGAGCGGTGTTAGGGATAAGAGGAGACTCAAGATGCACCAGCGTGGGTGATTGGAGTATTGACCCATCGTCGTAACACCAAGAGGTCTCAGAAACGGGAGTCGGATTGGGTATGGTGGCGTAGTCCTGAGCAGGGGGCTCATCAAGTGGTAGCGGAGGGAGAGGGAAACGAAGGAAACTCGGAAGGGGTGCCTGCGTAGCTTCATCATCATATGCCGTCTCAAATTCTTCAATTGCCGATTCTTCATCATCTGATTCAAATGAACACCGTAGTGAAGGCGTGTATGTGGGTAATGGAGTGTTATGGTATTGTGTATGTGGTGGAGGCAAGTGTGAGTGCGTAGACGGAGGCGGAGGGCCATATGAATGGACGGGATGGATGGGTGGAGAATGAATGGTGTCCACTTGAACGTTGCAATCTGCCGGCTTCTGCTTGCTTGTATTGTTGATGCCATAATCGTCTCTCCTATCCTTCCAATCTTTCTCCATCTTTGTAATATCATTCAGAGCGGCGTGGAGGGGATTGACTGGAGTAGAAGGAGCGGGCCGTGGGCTCGTAACCCTCTTTAGTTGTTCCTCCAACGAAGTAACTTTGTCCAAGAGAGTTTGCTGGAGGGGTGAGACTTGAGCAACCGAGGGTTGGCAGGGCCTTGAAGGAGGGGCCGCATAAAAGGGCCGTGGAGGAGGATTAATGAGATGACCCATAGAAGAACCCGGATGGGCCGGGTTGCAAGGAATAAATAGGCCTTGAGGCCGTGGTGGAGGAGGAATAGAAGGAGATGGGCCTTGGGCCACCCAAGGAGAAGGATGAATAGAAGGGGATGGGTGATGGACCGCCCGAGTAGGAATGTGAATAGAAGAGGGAGGTAGGTGATGGGCCACCCGCATAGGATTGGAAGGAGGATGATGTGAATGAGATGCACCCTCAATAACGGCCTTAAGGGCTTGGATTTGTTGAGGGGTGAGATGATCTAATGCATGCAAGATTTGGGAGACCTTCTCATCGTTGTGAGGAGACGGTCCCATGGGAGTAGTGGCTCGCGATTGAGGCGAGGGACCATGAGATTGGACATTGCCCATGGGTCGGGCAACACCATAAGAATGAGGATGTGGTCCCTTGAAAATGTGGTGAGAATGATGTTGAACATGTTGAAATTGAGGAGTATAAGATGTGCTAGGTTGTGCATCCTCATGAACAAGATCAAGATTAAACAGGTTGTTTTGTCTATCAAGGTAAGCCATTATGCAATCAAAGTTCAAGCAAAATAATTTGCAAAGAAACACACAAGTTGGAATGGTTACCCTTGATTTCTTTTGTTTGATCCTTAAAGATTTTATGCAAATTGATATAATCACTCAAGGGGTGAACCTAGTTTCAAATGTGGCTTAACTCCGGTGCCAACTAGGAACACTCTCTCACCACGTATAGGCCAACTAACTTGGTACTTCAAAGGGTACAACCTGCCCGGCGTCCGTGAGGGAATCCACGGGTGCGGGGACTTACGGAGGTCTTGGAAAAGGGATTTCCGGTCCAAAGAGACGGAATGCTCAATGGAGGGTTGTCCCAATCCAAGAAAGGTGTGTGGAATCCTAGTGTAGAGAGAGGAGGTCTCTCAAACCAAATGCAAAGAGAGATGCCATGCTATGGAAGAACATCTAAACTAGAACAATAAAAAAAATGAAACACATGAAAAGAAGTGAATATACAGCAGAAAGTGTACAGTGATGCAACCAGAGAAGATGACAATCAGAACTCCGACAGAAGATGCAGGTGAAACATCCTCTGGTGCTAAACGCGCTATACTTCCATAGCGCAATCTGATAGAAAGCGCTATGGATATATAGCGCGACCAATGACAGAGGGGGAGAACCCCAAAAGCCAAATAATCACACACACTTACGGATTGACAAGCAGGCAACTAGCAGAATGAACGTGGTGGCACAAAGTGTCCCACCGTGATCGCCAATTTGTAGATTATGAATTTAGAACTACCCCCGAATTGATAAATAATGAAGATTTTGGACAAGATATAGAACTAAATTAATGATACAAAAAGGGAGTGTTCACATGCAACAATTAAGATCCGTGATCGCCACTGAGGCCAGAAACATGCCGAATAATAAAGAGATTAGGATAGGGGCATGTTACATACCTCAGAAATTCATGAGGGGCAGCCGTGGGCCTAGAGATTAACGCGCTATATCGTCCTAGCGTGTTCTTCAGGTCGCGCTATCTTCGTATAGCGTGATATCAGACAGGTAGCGGGGTTTATTTGGATTCGTTCCTTCCTTGCTCCAAGGCCGGCCAAGGTGCAAGGGCTCCACGTATCAATCTTCTAATGCCTGCTAACAATCATAAACAACAAACAAAAAGCCCATTAGATCGAGTTTGAAGTAGAATCTGCCCTATTCTTAATCAAAAGCATGCAAACAAGGGGGCTCGATTACCTGGGGGTTTTGTGGTTTTTAAACCCCTATGGAAGGGCAAAAGATAGGTGTGATGTGTGTGAATGCATGTATTTTGTAAAAGGAGTGTTTTGAAACCAGGATGCAATGCTATGCAAAGATTAAAAATCCGGATATTGGGGAAAAGAAAGATGAAAGAGGAAGAACACAAGAAAAAGCCCTAAATACTCCCTTGAATGTGCGAGGAGCGAGGATTTGTTGATTGTGCATGAAGTACTTCCTCCTCCTCGTCAATAACTCGAGTTGCATCCCTCATAAATGACGGCCAAAGGGTTCAATTTAAAGGAGGAAGATCGAACACAAACCCTAGGTCGGAGTTTGATTCAATCCGATAATTTGGCGGCTCAAATCGAGGTAAACTTGCCGATTAAGAAGGGGAAAAGGTTCCTGCTAGGTTTAGAAACCTTTCTGGATAAGAAACACAATCAGCAACTTACCAAATAAGGACTCTGGATCGAAAGAAGGGAGTCCGGGTTGGAAAAGGACTCTGCCTAATAACGCGCTATACAACCATAGCGCGTTCATGAAGAACGCGCTATGACGATATAGCACGATAACTGAAGGCCCATTAAATGATTAAAAAGAAGAGAGAAATATCCTCTGGGCAGCCATTTAATCAAATGTTAAGTGAGAAAAACATCCAAAGTGGATGCTATAACGATCAAATGTCAAGAAATAACAACTGCTCAATGGATAATTTCAATTAGATCCACAACGAGCTATGAACAAGAAAGCGATGAGAACGAATAGCGCGGGAATGCCAAACTCAAGACGAGATCCAAGGTATGGAATTGAAATGCAGGGCCAAGAAACAGCGAAACATCCCAGAACATCAACCAAATGAGGATCAATTGGGGCATCAACTAGGGGAACAAAGAAAATGCTCAATTTATCGGCCAAAATTGGGTATCTACAGGTGCTAGTCGTCGTCTTCACTGAGTGAGGTCGATGCAAGTTACCATGTGCGCACATAGTCGCTGCAGAGTCTGCATTAAGCATACAGTCGGTGCAGGTTTCGCTTGGAGTATATAAGAGTTGGTGCAAGTTTTGCTGTAAGCATGCATATAAGTTGGTGCAGGTTTCGTTATGACCATATAAGGTCGGTGTAAGTTTTGCTGTAAGCATATAAGTCGGTGCAGGTTTCGCAGTGACCATATAGGGTCGGTGCAAGTTTCGCTGGGAGTATATGAGGTCAGTGAAGGTTCTGTTGTGAGCATAAGGTTAGTGCAGGTTTTTGCTGTGAGCATAAAAATTGGTGCAAGTTTTGCTGTAAGCATACATAGTCGGTGCAGTGTCTACTTTGAGCATAGAAGGTCGGAGCAGTGTCAGTTGTATTCTACCTAAGGTCTGTGCACATTTTTCCTTACACATAATAGGTCGGTGCATCTTTGTGCCACTCGCATGCAAAGGGTTAGTGCACTGTCCACTTCATGCATATGGAGGTCTGTGCATGTTTTCAAACATGCGTAATAAGGTCAGTGCACACTTGTATCCTGCATAACCAATGTCAGTGCATTGTATGCTTTACGAGTGTAGATGGTCAGTGTACTTTCTGTGCTATATCATAACACGCAGTGTCTCACGCACACTATGCATATGTATTTCAGGTCTGCGCTAGCTGCATAGTACAGTCGAGGCAAGTCCTTCTTGCATTTGTGCCTATACACATAGACATATGAACTGTCTAAGTTCATAACACGTGACTGACACTTTGTTCGTTAAAATGACTGGTGAGACTTATGATCAAACACCTGATGCGTGTCCCAACTACCTGCGAACTCCAAGTCACGAGCAACTAAAGTACCAGAATAAATGGCACGTGATCCAAGGCAAAAGTGAAGCGCTATGTTTGACACGTGGAAAGTAACCTAATCAAGATGTTGCCACGTGGCCATCCCAAGCTCAGATCTGAACGAACTTTTGGGTGGGAAACATGGTTTCCACGCACCCATCAGCTACTATTATAAAAGGGGCAGATCATCCATTGTCAAAGATAACGAGGAAGTGAAAGAAAAAGAAGAAAAGAAGTGTGAGCAGTAGAGAGCCAGCAGAAAATAGAGAAAGAGAAAAAGAAAGAGAGGGTGATAGAATTGAACAGAGTGAGTAAAAGAGATCAGAAAGAAAAAGGAGACTGAGAAGAATTAGGGAAAGTTTTGAGAGCAGAGATCACAAGAGAGTGCAGCAGCAAAGATCGAGGAGGAAGAATATCTGTAGCTTCTGGATCAAATCCAAGCTACATTACTTCAAGAGCGAGCTATATTTTCCAAGCTTTATTTCTAGCTTTCCGTTGTTGAATTTTATCAAACTTATTTTCCATTTTACATACCTTTTCATAAGCTGTGAATCAGCGGATGGCAAGTTGTGAGGCCCAGCACAAGCTGTTAGTCAGTGGATGGCAAGCTGTGATGCCCAGCGGATGTTGGCAAGATGTGAGGCCCAGCGGATGTAGGCAAGCTGTGATGCCCATCCGTTCAAGCTGTTAGTCAGCGGAAGCCACACTCAGATTGAGTGTGGGGTGGATGTAGGTCTGGAGGACCGAATCACCTAAAAATCCTCTGTGTGCCGTGGTTTGATTGTTTACTCTGATTTCGCTAGATGCATGCTTAGGATCATGATTTAATTGCATATCTTTTGATGCCTCTTTCAGTTAACCAAGTCAATTAGTGTAATTCTGCAATCGTTAACTGAATAGCCTTTATTCCGCATAGCTTACCAATTAGAGTTCAAATTGGCTAGAATTTTTAAAGAGGGATTCATTCACCCCCCCTCTGAATCCGTGTATGCACCACTGAATCTAGTCTTCACAGACTAACATCTAATAGTGAATAACTAAAACAAGAGAATGCAAACCACAAACACACCACAAGCAAACCACGAGACACAAAGGTTTTTAAGGTGGTTCGGGACCACGACGGGCTCCCTACGTCCACCGCTCACTCAACTGAGTGAGGCTTTACTACTGTAAAAGTAGCCCAGGGATTAATCCCCCCACACACACGGAGCGCCCAGGGATTAATCCCCCCACACACACGGAGCCAAGCTCCAACACACACACACGCAGGGCGACGCCTGCACAACCACACGGGAGTAAACTCACAACCATACATGGGGAACACACCCTAAGTTACGCCCAAGCACACACGCGGATATGCTCCACACAAAACGATGCACACGCGCCAATCACAAACACTCGGAGAATAAATCTCCGAACACCCACACAAAATATCCTTTTAGAATTTTATGAAATGTGGACAAATAGATACATTGAATCCCATACAAACTCTAAAGACTGAAACTAAAAAGATAAAGTAAATATGAAGCTCCCCCTTTCTTGGAATAATCTGGCTCTTCTTGGTTCGGAGTTAGATGGTCGTGATTTTGCCATCATCTTGCTCCTCTGATCATTTTGCTCCCTTTTCTCTTCTATCACGAGCTCCAAAAACCTCTCCAAGTAGATCAAAACCTCCTTGCAAGAGCTCCTCCTTCCTTCCCCCCTTTTATTCTCCTACAAGATAGAAAGACATAAGCATTAGGGTTCATGTGTCTCAAATTCGGAGTTGAGGTATATATATAAGATAAAGTGGGGAAAAGACTCATTAAATACTCCTAGAACATGTCAGAAACACCCTCATATGTCTAGGACCATTTGGGAGTAATTTGGTAAAGTTTCAAGGCGTTTAGAATGGGTTTTGAAAACTTTTGCAAATCACGTTCCAGAAAGAGTCAACTCTTAGAGTCGACTCTTGCACCCTGAGTAACACAAAAAGCCAAAACTAGAACTCTGCCAGAAAAGAGTCAACTCTAAGAGTCGACTCTTTCTGGGAAAAACCCAGAAATCAGAACCTAGGCAGACAAGAGTCGACTCTTGTTGGCTGGCAGTCCTACTTGGACTGCACCCAGGCCAACAAGAGTCGACTCATGGAGTCGACTCTTTCTGGTCTGTCTGTCCAAGATACACCAAAGCAAGAAATAAAGCCCCATTTCTTTGACAAAAATATAAAATGATGTTACCATGCATCCATATGATATTTGGGGTGTCTTCCAACCATTTCTCTCCTGCAAAAACAAGGTGGAACATGAGATCTACATGGATATTAAGATAAGGACTTAAACCTTGGAAACATGTATTGGACTTCTCATTTCAACCAACAAAAACATATTACACCAAGTGACAAGCTTTTGTTATGATGAACTCAAATCTTTCAATCATCCAAATATAAAGACATGAGAGCTCAACCATTCAATAGTATTCTTGTATCTACATAACCTTCAACATCAAAATGCTTCAACATGCACATGTAGACAATCATGGCAAATGCAAAGCCATGTACAATAACATTGGAACACGTTCATTCAAATGGCATTCTTGTTGATAAAAATAACATTTATGAAGTATTGTTTTCACGAGGAGCATTGCTATAAACATGAGACCTTTAAGTCGCATGCGTCACATGCATCACATACATCAATATGCATTCATGCAAACATGTTTTCTCATGTAAAATCATATGCATCACATGCATCTCACACAGATTCAGTTATGCATTCATCCAAGCATGTTTCCACAAAATCAATCTCATCTAGAACAAGACATATGCATCACGGATAGCACATTAAGGTCATTCGTTCAAAGATGCTTCAATGAACATAACTACATAGACACAAAGATGCATATTTCATAAAGAAATGTTTCCATGATCTCACACACACCTAAAGTATTGTTGTCATCAAAATCACAAGCATAGCATAACAATCTCCCCATTTTGATGATGGCAATACTTTATGACAAATGATTCTTCTCCCCCTTTGGCATAATCAAAAAGTGGGGCATTTTGCCAGAACAGAGCGTTCAGTTTCAGAATCAAAAGAGCCATGACAGATATCAATTGTAAGGAACCAAAACACCACTTGTTGAAGATAAAACATCAAGTATGAGAGATATCCACATTAAAATTTCCATTCAGAGCTTCCAACTAAACAAGAATATCATGGATCAAAGTATTCATAGTTCTAAGCACACAGATTTCTCCCCCTTTGTCAACAACAAAAGCTAGGTTGAGGGAAAAAATGCAATGAAGTGATGATCATGCAAGGAATGAAATGCAAGCATGCAAGCACTCTTTATAGACATGCAAATACAGATATGGATATGGTAGATCTCCCTTGGGGAGTGGGATAAGAAAAGTGCAAGAGATTCAAAACCAGAAATATTGCATGTGCCATAACTAAGAGGGTTGTGCTTGTACAAAGAGTTTGTATTACCATGTATAAAGACAAATTCACAATATATGCCCAAAACATAAACACCGTGAAGTGCATGTGCTCAAAAGTGTGCAATGAATCTCAAACATAAAGATACATAGAATTTCTAAATAACACTAACCGATGTCTTTTCACTCTACAATTTAATTTTAGATCCTCAACTATCGGTAGCTTCACACAGTCCCTTTTTTTATTTTCAAAATAGACTTCACCGTCTAACGCGAGTTTCCTCATGTGTCTCAATGGGGATTCTTGGTTACTAGGATCCGTTACACATTACATTTTTCTTGTGGAATACTATTTCACCATTTCGCACAAGTTTTCTCATTTGTTTTAGTGGGGATTCTTGGTTAATAGGATCCACTTTCCACTTATTTATAATTTTGTAGGGGCAGACAACTTTTTCCTCACAATTACTCCTAATGTTCATTTAGAGTTTCCAGTATCATGTAAGTGTTAGAAAGAATTTCCAAAATATTTATAGTTAAAATACGTTATTTACAAGATTTTCAAGGTGTAGGGGTTTTGTTTCAAGTATATAAAGTGAATCATGCAAGAGACATGAGAATTTCCCCCCCTGAGTAAATGCTCTCATCAAATTAGATTTCTCCCCCTTGGTATATGTCATGTAACACACCTAGATTGAATTAGTGCAACATTTATTTACCAAGGAGTGTAAGGCCTTAGAATAGACAAGAAATGGCTTTATAAATAAGTACATACAGGCATGCAAGGATTCAAGAAAACATATTCATGCAAGGTGATTTCTAGTACAAGGCAGAGAACTTGATCCAAAAATCATCTCATGCATAGTGAAGGTTTTTGGCTGGACCTAATCCAACTTTCCACACAACACTATTTTATATACCAGAAAATCAGAACATTCAAGCACTCATGAATCGAAGTATGCAACATGCAGATGCCAATGTATGCAAAAGTGTAAATGATATGCAAAAATACCAATGATGGAATATGATATGCTATATATGCATGAATATGGAAATTGTATTTTAATGCGCATGATCAAGTGTCCAACTTTTGTTCCAACATTCCTACAAAAAATGCATTCAAAGAATTGATCAACCTGCAAAAACCCAAGCAACTTTTGACCTTTGCAAAACAACTATGCCACATTCATTGAATTTAAACTGAGTCATAACCATGATCATTCAAAGCAATGTTCTGAAAATTTTCCCTTTATAATCAAAAAAGATTTTCAATTGACACCAATTGTAAATTAAGATCACTACAAATCAAGGTAAATTGATTTCATCAAAAGCAATGTTTCCTCATAAGCCAAACATGTTGAATTTATGAATTTTGATACTCGGTGGAGTACTTTGATCTTAAGATCACCTCATGCATATAGCTTCCTGACAGACTTACACTACCAAAAAAAGCAGGATTTTAGACGGCCATTATCCGTCGCAGATACGTCTGAAAATCCGTCACAAATCACGTTTGTGACGACAGATTTCAGACGGAACACGACCGTCTGATATTCTTAGTCACAAATTTGTGACAGTTCAGTTTTCCGTCTGAAATTCCGTCTGAAAATAAAATTTCAGACGGAATTAATTCAGTCACATATTCCGTCTGAATATCATACGAGAAATTTTCCGTCTGAAATACCGCATGTACCTAAGTCCGTCTGAATTTCAAACGGTAAATATGCCGTCCGAAAACTAGTCAGAACTCCGTCGGTATTTCAGACGGATATTACGACGGATATCTCAGACGGATATTTGCCGTCTCAAATACCGTCTGAAATTGAGACGGATGGCTGACGGTTACGCCCAACGCTTCGTCTGAAATTTTTGATTCCGTCCGAAAAGTAGTCGAAAATCCGTCGGTATTTCAGATGGATTTTACGACGGTCATGGATGGCCGACGGTTAAGCCCAACTCTTCGTCCGACGGTTATTCGTCGCAAATACCGTCTGAAAATCCGTCTGAAATGTACATGTTTTTTTTTAAAATCTGAAATTATTCTAAAAAACCTGTTGGATTACACACATAAACATCAAGAAATTCAACATGTTGAAAAAAAAAATCTTGGGAACCTGCTGATCAAATAAACACCACCGAAAAAAAAAATCAACATCAACGTACCATGCTGATCAAATAAATAAACACCACCGAAAAAAAAAACTCAACACCATGCTGATCAAATAAACACCACCAAAAAAAAAATTCAACACCATGCTGATCAAATAAATACCACAAAAAAAAACACATTAACCCTGCTGATCCGTCTGAATATCATCAAACATCAAGAAATATCCTGTACATCGTCCATATCCTCCCTGCCCTGCTCATCTCCTCTGTCGCCGCCCGCAGAAGGATCCCCCTACATTAAAAAAATAATAACATTCATTCATAGATAAAAAAATTAGTGCGAAGAAATTAGCATAAATTGAAATATATCAAATTGATAACTGCAGATTTTTTAGATCAACTACTACTAGCTTGAAATAGTATTTAAATTAAGAGTATTTTAAAAATGAACTTTGAGCGCCGACCTCAAACCGGGCATCCGATTTGGATTCTGTCAGTTCTGACAAGTCACTTCCATCTCCCCGGTCGTGTTGGAATGATCGGCACAGCCATCTGACCGGTATTTCAATTTTTAGAGCCCCGGACCCGACTTGGCAGTTCATTTAAACTAAATGTATTTTAAAAATGAACTTTGAGCGCCGAGCTCAAACCGGGCATCCGATTTGGATTCCGTTAGTTCTGACAAGTCACTTCCATCTCCCCGATCGTGTTGGAATGATCGGCACAGCCATCCGATCGGTATTTCAAGTTTTAGACCCCCGGACCCGACCTGGCAGTTCATTTAAACTAAGTGTATTTTAAAAATGAACTTTGAGCGCCGAGCTCAAACCGGGCATCCGATTTGGATTCCGTCAGTTCTGACAAGTCACTTCCATCTCTCCGGTCGTGTTGGAACGATCAGCACGGCCATCCGACTGGTATTTCAAGTTTTAGACCCCCGGACAAGACCTGGCAGTTCATTTAAACTAAGTGTATTTCGATAATGCACTTTTGAGCGCCGAGCTCAAACCGAGCATCCGATTTGGATTTCGTCAGTTCTGAAAAGTCACTTTCATCTCCCAGGTCGTGTTGGAACGATCGTCACGGTCATCCGACCGGTATTTCAAGTTTTAGACCCCCGGACCCGACCTGACAGTTCATTTAAACTAAGTGTATTTTAAAAATGAACTTTGAGCGCCGAGCTCAAACCGGGCATCCGATTTTGATTCTGTCAGTTCTCACAAGTCACTTTCATCTCCCCGATCGTGTTGGAACGATCGGCATGGCCATCCGACCGGTATTTCAAGTTTTAGACCCCCGGACCCGACCTGGCAGTTCATTTAAACTAAGTGTATTTGGAGAATGCACTTTTGAGCGCCGAGCTCAAACCGGGCATCCGATTTGGATTCCGTCAGTTCAGACAAGTCACTTTCATCTCCCAGGTCGTGTTGGAATGATCGGCATGGCCATCCGACCGGTATTTCAAGGTTTAGAACCCCGGACCCGACCTGGCAGTTTATTTAAACTAAGTGTATTTGGAGAATGCACTTTTGAGCGCCGAGCTCAAACCGGGCATCCGATTTGGATTCCGTCAGTTCTAACAAGTCACTTCCATCTCCCCGGTCGTGTTGGAATGATCGGCACGGCCATCCAACTGGTATTTCAAGGTTTAGACCCCCGGACCCGACCTGGCAGTTCATTTAAACTAAGTGTATTTTAAAAATGAACTTTGAGCGCCGAGCTCAAACCGGGCATCCGATTTGGATTCCGTCAGTTCTAACAAGTCACTTTCATCTCCCCGGTCATGTTGGAATGATCGGCACGGCCATCGGATCGGTATTTTAAGTTTTAGACCCCCGGACCCGACCTGGCAGTTCATTTAAACTAAGTGTATTTGGATAATGCACTTTTGAGCGCCGAGCTCAAACCGAGCATCCGATTTGGATTTCGTCAGTTCTGAAAAGTCACTTTCATCTCCCAGGTCATGTTGGAACGATCGTCACGGTCATCCGACCGGTATTTCAAGTTTTAGACCCCCGGACCCGACCTGGCAGTTCATTTAAACTAAGTGTATTTTAAAAATGAACTTTGAGCGCCGAGCTCAAACCGGGCATCCGATTTTGATTCTGTCAGTTCTGACAAGTCACTTTCATCTCCCCGATCGTGTTGGAATGATCGGCATGGCCATCCGACTAGTATTTCAAGTTTTAGACCCCCGGACCCGACCTGGCAGTTCATTTAAACTAAGTGTATTTGGAGAATGCACTTTTGAGCGCCGAGCTCAAACCGAGCATCCGATTTGGATTCCGTCAGTTCAGACAAGTCACTTTCATCTCCCAGGTCGTGTTGGAATGATCAGCATGGCCATCCGACCGGTATTTCAAGGTTTAGAACCCCGGACCCGACCTGGCAGTTTATTTAAACTAAGTGTATTTGGAGAATGCACTTTTGAGCGCCGAGCTCAAACCGGGCATCCGATTTAGATTCCGTCAGTTCTAAAAAGTCACTTCCATCTCCCCGGTCGTGTTGGAACGATCGGCACGGCCATCCGACCGGTATTTCAAGGTTTAGACCCCCGGACCCGACCTGGCAGTTCATTTAAACTAAGTGTATTTTAAAAATGAACTTTGAGCGCCGAGCTCAAACTGGGCATCTGATTTGGATTCCGTCAGTTCTGACAAGTCACTTTCATCTCCTCGGTCGTGTTGGAATGATCGGCACGGCCATCGGATCGGTATTTTAAGTTTTAGACCCCCGGACCCGACCTGGCAGTTCATTTAAACTAAGTGTATTGGGAGAATGCACTTTTGAGCGCCGAGCTCAAACCGGGCATCCGATTTGGATTCCGTCAGTTCTGACAAGTCACTTCCATCTCTCCGGTCGTGTTGGAATGATCGGCATGGCCATCCACCGGTATTTCAAGTTTTAGACCCCCGGACCCGGCCTGGCAGTTCATTTAAACTAAGTGTATTTTAAAAATGAACTTTGAGCGCCGGGCTCAAACCGGGCATCCGATTTGGATTCCGTCAGTTCTGACAAGTCACTTTCATCTCCCCGGTCGTGTTGGAATGATCGGCACGGCCATCCGACCAGTATTTCAGGTTTAGACCCCCGGACCCGACCTGGTAGTTCATTTAAACTAAGTGTATTTGGAGAATGCACTTTGAGCGTCGAGCTCAAACCGGGCATCCGATTTGGATTCCGTCAGTTCTGACAAGTCACTTCCATCTCCCCGGTCGTGTTGGAATGATCGACATGGCCATCCGACTGGTATTTCAAGTTTTAGACCCCCGGACCCGACCTGGCAGTTCATTTAAACTAAGTGTATTTTAAAAATGAACTTTTGAGCACCGAGCTCAAACCGGGCATCCGATTTGGATTCCATCAGTTCTGACAAGTCACTTCCATCTCCCCGGTCATGTTCTGACAAGTCACATCCATCCGACCCCCGAACCCCAGATTTTCTCAATTCTTCTAAAGTAAATGAGTTTTAAAATTTCAAATGAACATAATTGAGTAATTCTATCAAAATAAAAACATAGTAAACACTCACCTGTGCGGCCTGTGCTGTGGTGGTGGTGGATTGCTGAGGGACCATTCCCCCCTGAGAGAGGAGGCCACTGATTGCCTGCAAAATGATTGCCTGCTGGCTAGAGATCTTCTGTTGGAAATGCTGTTGCTGCCGCTGCATATCATAAATCTACGATCGGACCATGTCCATCATGTCGCTGGTAGAAGCGCTGGGGGCAACGGAAGGTATAGTGAAGGCACTGCTACTGGTTTGGGCATAGCTAGAACTCACACACGATGATATCACCGCGCTAGCATCTAGGCTCTCCCCAAAACCATATAGTCGACCTTTCTTCGGTACGACAGCTGCTGCCACCCACTCCACCGGATCGAACTCCGGCTGCTGCATGTCTCCCTCCCCGTACTTCTCTGTCACTGCTTTGCTATATGTTTCCTACAAATTGAATAAAATAACTAATCAATTTCATATGAATTACATGCCGATTTAAATGAACGGTACAAGTTACATATGTAGATAAACTTACCGCTGCTGACTTAGCTGTCTCACTCATAAAATGATTAGTCCCCTTCTTTTTGTGTGTTCTGTCGAACACCTCGAGGAACGACGGAGGTCGATTAAGCTCCACAGCCTGTTATACAATTCATAGTAAAAAAAAGTCAAATATTGGGATAAATTGTAAGAAGATAAATTATTATATTACTTACCAATTTTTATTTATGAGCCGCATAAAAGATGGACCCACTCGTATGCAAATTTGAACCTGGTTTTGACGCCCTGTTTGCTTTGGCTTTATCGGACTTTTCTATCCACTTGGGGTCGGCAAAATGGTCACAAGATATCTCCCAATCCTCCTGCCTCATCCATAGAGGGCGGTGCGCCTTCCACAATTGTCGGTCTTCACTCCCCCCACTCAATTTTTTAGCGTGTGCTCGGGCCTCATGTATTTTCCTCTTGTAACTTGACTGCATAGTGGACTCCCAAGCACGACGACATCTCGCCGCGTCATGTCCACATGTGAATTAAAAAGACCGCTGTAAATCAATTACTTTTCACACTTAGTATACTGTTGTAAATTGAGTTTGGGAAATACTTGAATTAAATGACGTAATTACTTACTAAGAACATGTTGTACAATGAATCGCGGATGGCCATCGAAAATTCTCTGAAAGTGGATGCTGCCCCGGGCACATGTGCCAACATGAGTTTGGTGGAATGATGGAGAGCTTTGTGGGGTTCAAATTTCTTATTGCAATTGCAAATGTCAAAATATTCATATTAGATAGTTGAAGGCTAATTAATGTAATATAACCTTATAGATTTACCTGGAGATCCAACACGGGCGACGTCTATCATGGGCCATGCCTCCCTCGTGACGACTGCCGGCATCGTCAAGTGGCTGACTGGTGGGGGTGTGCCCTGTACAAGTGGGAGGTGGTGGGAGGGCACTGGGATCTGTAAGAATAGATCTTCACAAGTAAAACTAAGTGTATTACATTACAGATCTTTGAAATAACATAATTAATTTTCATAAGTGCACAACAGGTGGGAGGCCACTGAGAGCTGCAAGAATTAATTTTCATAAGTAGAACAAATATTGGAGAATTTGAATTAAAATATACATACCTGCAGCGGGAGGTGGTGGGGGTGGCGTATGCACAACAGGTGGGAGGCCACTGAGACCTGCAAGAATTAATTTTTATAAGTAGAACAAATATTGGAGAATTTAAATTAAAATATACATACCTGCAGCGGGAGGTGGTGGGGGTGGCGTCTGCACAACAGGTGGGAGACCACTGAGACCTGCAAGAATTAATTTTCATGTGGAGTGATATAGATATTACGAACTTATAATTAAAATATACATACCTGCAGCGGGAGGTGGTCGGGGTGACATCTGCACAATAGGTGGGAGGCCACTGACACCTGCAAGAATTAATTTTCATGTGGAGTGATACAAATATTGTGAACTTATAATTAAAATATACATACCTGCAGCGGGAGGTGGTCGGGGTGACATCTGCACAATAGGTGGGAGGCCACTGACACCTGCATGATTTAATTTTCATGTGGAGTGATACAAATATTGTGAACTTATAATTAAAATATACATACCTGCAGCGGGAGGTGGTCGGGGTGACATCTGCACAATAGGTGGGAGGCCACTGACACCTGCAAGATTTAATTTTCATAAGTAAATGCAACATGTTACTGAAAATTAAAATAGATATACCTGTAGCGGGAGGTGGTGGGAGGGCACTAGGACCTGTAAGTAGTAATTCACATTAGATAAATGAATATTTTGCTAGAAATTCAAAGATACGCCGAGGTAGGAAAGCATTAATTTTCATAAGTAAATGCAACATGTTACTGAAAATTAAAATAGATATACATGTAGCGGGAGGTGGTGGGAGGGCACTAGGACCTGTAAGTAGTAATTCACATTAGATAAATGAATATTTTACTAGAAATTCAAAGATACGCCGAGGTGGGTGTAGCACCCCGTATAAAAAAAATGATAAAAAAATTTATTAATAAGATTTCCCAAATAAAAAAAATATTAGATAAACTCTAGAGGAAGCTTAAGTAAGAAGTTGGAACACTGAGTTATCATATGTAAAGATTATTCACTTAACAAGTGACTTCCTAGTGTAGTTGGTTAAGTGATGTGCCTTTCAACCTAGTGACCAGGGTTCCAATCCCAGCATCCACCATTTACCTTTTGTGCCAAATAATTATACGCTATAGGAGGCAGAAACCTATATGCAACACAATGTACAGACTTGGTAAATTGATGCACCAACACAACAACAAGAAATGTATAGACTTTGCCTGAAGGATTGCACAAATGCAGATAGTAAGGTATGTACATTGGAAATGGATGCTCAGACATGCCATGAACGAATGTATAGACTTAATGTGCTTGTGACAACAATGTACAGACTTTGAGTAATGATGTACCGACTTATCAACGGAGAATGTGCAGACTTTGTGTATGCATGCAACCAGCTAATGTACAGACTTTGTGTTGCAGCAACCAGCCAATGTATAGACTTTGAGTTGCAGCAAATGGATAATGTACAGACTCTGCGTGTGTGCTAGCAGACGATGTATGGACTTTGAGTTGCAGCAAATGGACAATGTACAGACTCTGCGTGTGTGCTAGCAGACGATGTACAGACTTTGAGTTTGTAGCAAATGAGGAATGCACCGGCTATGCATGGCAAGCTATGCAACCAATGTATAGACTTGTGTGTTTGCTAAACCAGTGAACGTAGGTAAAGATAGGAATGTATAGACTTTGAATGCATGGAGCATACGGGCTGTACAGACTTGGTCCGAGAGTGTATAGACTTTAAGCTGATGGATGTATAGACTTAGTGTGCATGCGACAGGACGATGCAAGGACTTTGAGCTGATGGATGTATAGACTTAGTGTGCATGCAACAGGACGATGTACAGACTTGCGAGAAGAGTGTACAAACTTTGAATGCATGTAATGGCAAGGAGTGTATAGACTTTGAATGCGTGCATGCTACAAGACGATGTATATACTTGCGAGAAGAGTGTACGGACTTTAAATGCATGCAATGGCAAGGAGTGTATAGACTTTGAATGCGTGCATGCTACAAGGCGATGTACAGACTTTCTATAATGATGCATAAATGCATATATGAAAGTATGCACATTGAAGAGGGATGCTCAGGCATGCGATGTACAGACTTTGAAGTGAATGATGTATAGACTTAGTGTGTGTGCGCGACAAATCAATGCATTGACTATGTATATGCATGAAGAGCACTGGCTGTACTGGAAGTGTTGTTCAAGCTCTTGATCGTGATCGTTTGCACTAGAAGTATATTGACCTATACCTACGCTTGAATGGGTTTTGCACCAACCTTAGGTACATGAATAGTGTCAATTTTATTTAAAGAAAATTTTGAGAAATAAATTTTATGAAAAATAAGAGATCAATTGTCATGTTGTGTTATTGTAATTCCACTATTTTGTGTTAAATTGTAATCCCTACGTATGTCAGTTGTTGTCCAGTTATGTCATTTGTATTTCCTTTGATCAAAACTAATAAAGGAGTGAGGACTAGTAGTTGATTCTATGAATTTGACATTTTGGTTAGTTGTAATAATCGATAGCTTGAACAATTTATGTTACTTTCAAATCTAGGCTTAGTCATTTGCGCACTCTTTAAATTGTCTAAGGAAGATCTCCACTAATTAGCTAGATCGCTTTGGTTCTATATAAAGGACTGTCGCGTCACGGGTAAGCTTCCGCGCTCGGGACGTGACAGTGGGAAAGCATTAATTTTCATAAGTAAATGCAACATGTTACTGAAAATTAAAATAGATATACCTGTAGCGGGAGGTGGTGGGAGGGCAGAAGGACTTGTAAGTAGTAATTCACATTAGATAAATGAATATTTTGCTAGAAATTCAAAGATACGCCGAGGTGGGAAAGCATTAATTTTCATAAGTAAATGCAACATGTTACTGAAAATTAAAATAGATATACCTGTAGCGGGAGGTGGTGGTAGGGCACTAGGACCTGTAAGTAGTAATTCACATTAGATAAATGAATATTTTACTAGAAATTCAAAGATACGCCGAGGTGGGAAAGCATTAATTTTCATAAGTAAATGCAACATGTTACTGAAAATTAAAATAAATATACCTGTAGCGGGAGGTGGTGGGAGGGCACTAGGACCTGTAATTAGTGGTGGTGGCGTCTGTACAAGTGGTGGTGAGCCGACACTTGGACCAATAAAAAAAATCTTTTAAGTTAGTAAATAATTAAAATATTTATATAGCTAACTTATTGATCAAATATACCTGTGTCTGAAGAAGATGCTAGCGAGGAGGGAGTAGCACCCCTCTCACTGCCTTGTCTCCTCCCACTCCTAGTACGACCTCCTCGCACCATTTCCTTATTAATAACAAAACAATTAATACATATTAATCCACAATCCATTAAGGCTAGACAAATGTTATATAAAATTATGCTTAAAAAGTAAGAATCAGCTTACTAAATTATCAAAACATGCCTCCCTCATGTTGATATATCTAGCTCATCATCATCATCTTCGTCATCCATAGTAGCCTCATCAGATTCAAACTCTTCATCTTCATTTGATTCTTCCTCCCCTCTAACATCAACATTTAGCTCCATCGGATCGACTTCTTCCACTTCATCTCGCGTACATAATGACAGTGGCTCATCAGATTCATCCAGATTAAACCTAGAGGAACCGACAACGCCAACTTCATCTGATTGATAATATTTAGTACTAGCAACCTCTGAGACATCTCCACTCATAGTTAACTCATAAGTGGGAAAGAGTTTTGAATTAACCCTGCAAACTGCCCACCAATCTCTATTCTTGGATGATGGATAGCTTGAATAGTACACTTACTGGGCTTGTGCGGCTAAAATGAACGGTTCATAGGTCTTAAGTTTAGACCTATGCTTGACATTGACAATCCCATAATTTGTGTCATGTCGAACAGAATTAGGATCAAATCATTGACACTTAAATATGTATACATGATTGTCTTGTCCCAAATACTGAAGTTCTAAGACTTCTTCAAGAATACCATAGTAGTCCAATTCCACTTCATTGTATAAACTTCCCTTCACAGATACGCCGCTGTTCATCGTAGACTTATTTCACCCATAATCCCTTGTATGAAATTTGTATCCATTCACAATATATCCTGGATAGGCACGTGTCTGGTTCGAGGGGCCATAACTTATCTGTTGTACTCTTTGATCAGTAATGAGACCTTGTTCAACCTATATTCAAATTAGAGTAGTTAAAATAATAACAATTACCTCAACATACGTAAAAACAAACATATATATTCATAGTTGACACTAACTCGGTTTCTCAGCCATTTGGAAAAAAACTTCTCGCGTTCTTTTTCAATCTCCACGTCCTGGATATTTGGACATTTTCCAGCTAATTCTGAATCAAATTACCTGCAATATAAATGCACTACTACTTTAAATGAACTGCAGAAGAAGGATGAACAACTTATAGACTTGCTGGAAATGTGAATTAAGAACTTACTCAACATAAGGTTCAATCACGAGGCAATTCAGAAGAATATATATCTCATGGGCGTGCAACTCTCTATCTTCGAGCGTGCGAGTCAAGCAACGTCCGAACGCACGTCCAGGATGTTTAAATATGGATAGCCGATCGGACCATTCATCCACTCCCCCATCATCATTACGTGGAGGTCGAGTACAACGAGTTTGAATCTCTGGCTCAAAGTACATAGAACAGAAGTTCGAAATTTCTTCAAGAATGTATGTCTCAGCAATCAAACTCTCCACCTGTGCCTTGTTGTGAACTTTCATTTTTAATTCATATATGCACCTACAACAACAAGTGAGATGGCAACGATATGTACCGGCTATGGACGACTTGTAAGTTAACAAAAATTGTCACATACCTCTCAAATGGAAACATCCATCGAAATTGTACTGGCCCTCCGACGATAGCCTCATATGGCAAATGAACGACCAGGTGCTCCATCGAATCAAAGAATGCCGGAGGAAATATCTTTTCTAGCTTGCAAACGATTGTGACAACTTTTTCTTCGATAGTTTGTACATCCCGAAGTCTGAGTTCAGATGCACATAAAATCTTGAAAAATTGACTCATCTCAGCTAGTGCTCCCCATATCTGCTTTGGCAACAAATCATGAAATGCAATGGGCAGTAGCCTCTCCATGAACACATGACAGTCGTGACTTTTCATACCATATATTTTCCCCTCATTAACATTCACACAACGGGCTATGTTGGATGCATATCCATCTGGGAATCTCAACTGTTTCAACCACTGGCATACTTTCTTGATCTGTGTATCATGAAGCACGTAAGTTACTTTAGGCTGCACAGTTTTGCCATTTACGTTCTGTAGTTCCAGTTCTGGACGTTTACAAAGCATCTTTAAATCCATACGTACTTTGACGTTGTCCTTTATTTTCCCTTTAACATTCATGATCGTATTGAACACATTATCAAAAAAATTCTTCTCGGTATGCATGACATCCAGACTGTGTCGTACAAGAAGAGTTGACCAATAAGGTAATTCCCAAAAAATATTTTTCTTGTTCCAGTTGTGATCCTTTCCAAAACTAGGGAGTTACCGTGTGCTACCAGACAATTGAACTACATCTGGTAAATTGTGCACCCATGACGCCATATGTAGACCCGACACCGGTTCCAAGTCAGCTTCATCCATTTCAACAGTATTTTTTTTAAACGAGTCTTTTTGCCTTCGAAAAGGATGGTCACTTGGTAGCAACCGCCGATGGCAATCAAACTAGCATGCTTTCCCACCATGTTTCAATACAAATGATTTGGTATCTTCCATACAGTAAGGACATGCTAACCTCCCATGTGTGCTCCAACCAGATAGCATTCCATATGCAGAGAAGTCACTTGTTGTCCAGATCAGTGCAGCCTTCATAATAAAATTTTGCTTCCTATATGCATCATAAGTAACAACTCCATCAGTCCATAAAAATTTGAGCTCATCAATCAACGGCCTGAGATATATGTCCAAGTTTTTTCCAGGACTTTTTGGACCAGGAATTACTAAGGACAAAAATAGATTTTCTCACTTCATGCACATGTGCGGCGGAAGGTTGTACGGTGTCATGAACACTGGCCAACAAGAATAAGATGCCACTTAACCACCGAATGGATTAAAACCATCTGTGCATAAACCCAATCGAACATTACGTGACTCCCTTGAAAAGGCAAGATGAGTACGACTAAAGTGAGTCCAAGCTTCACCATCGGTAGGATGATTGATTATATCATCGGCACGACGTACTCTTTCGGTGTGCCATGTCATATGTCGAGCTGTCTTTGAGGACATATACAACCACTGCAGCCTAGGCACAAGAGGGAAGTATCGCAACGCCTTGTAAGGTACATCTTTTGCCTTTGAATTGACCCCCCCTAGGTTTGAATCTGTCATAGCCACAAATGGAACATGATATCTTATCTGCATCATCTTTGTAATATAACATACAATGATTCGGATATGCATCTATTTTCACATATCCGAGTCCTAAGTCATTGACCATCTTTTTACATACTCTTGATCAAGAGGAGGAGACGGTCAAAACAAGTCTCACTTATGTGGAATTCAGATTTCAAGTTCAACAACTGTGACACTGCAGACAATCGAGTGTGCTTTTCACAACCATCCCACAGCGGCTCATCAGCATCCCTAAGTAGTTCATAAAATCTTCCGGCTATCTTATTCGGCGCTTCCTCATGAACATTAAAACTAGGACCAGCAGCATCTACAACCATATCCATGTACCCACTTGTGCCTGTAATATTGTCGGGCTCATACCTCAAGAATTGCTCACCATGACACGTCCAATTCGTATAACTATCCACGAACCCTTTCGTGTACAAATGATGTTGCACATTCCATGTTGAACATCACCTCAAGTTTCTACAACTTGAACAAGGGCATCGAATGTGACCGTCGCGATCTATTGCTGCATTTGGATTCCCCAATGCAAGTTGAATGAAACTCTCAACCCCAAGCTTAAAGTCATCTGACACCACCTGGTCAACTATTCTACGATACATCCATGAACGATCTGTCGACATTTTGCCTGCACCCAATAAATGACAATACACATCCTAACTTTCAAATAATTACTCATGATATTACACCCGACCCTTTCCTCACATCGTTCATCATAGACCATTTACAGTTGGAAGAGGAATATTAATTAGATTATCACTTTTTAACCCATCCCTGAAGGTTTGATCGCACAATCACTTACTATATGTGCTGCACGATTTGCTGAAAATTTTGGCATCATCTCCCCACACTTCTCCGATATACCAAAAATATTTATTGATTTTGAAATTTTCTTAAACACTTACAAGTAAGTGGTTAAGAAAACACTCAAAATCAATAATGGTATATCAGAGAAGAGTGAGGAGATGCAACTGAAATTCTCAACAAACCATACAAACACATATAGTAAATGACTGCCTAAGTGCGATCAAACATTCACAGACTGTCCAAACGGGACAATTCAAGACTTTGAGGTAGATATATACATTCTCATAAACAAATGAGAACATACACATCAATCCCAAAGTCTTGAACGGGAAGGCACATTGACACGGTTTTAACGCGCTCTCCTGAGGTGCGTGTAATGTTAGGTCGCACACACGCACCTCAGCTCACAGGGAATACCACATGCATTTATATAATAAAACATTAAATAACAACATAATTATCATTATGCATATATCAAATTAAATAACACCCGAATTATAAAATTTTTCAAATGAAGAACATTGAAGCTAAACAATCTACATTTTTGAGTCAAATTAACATCAAATTTCTATTAAAATCAGATTTAAAAATATATTTACATGCAATTAAAATCCACAAAGTTTTAAATCACAATTTTTTTTTTTTGGGTATTTACCTATTGCTATAGAGAATTCTGATTTCTTTGTATTTATCCACATCTTTGTATATATGTACTACTTAAGATATGTGGTCATTCCATTTCTCTATATCTTCTTATCATCATAAGACAAGGTTCAAATGGGGTGGGTGGGTTCTCTTATAAAGAACAAGCCCCAGGGGAGGGAAAGGGGGGCTGTTTAGAACTACACCAATGTGTTGAGTTCAGTATTTGGATGATGTCTAATTATGACTAATAAAATAACAATCTAATCTTGTGTGTGCAACTTAGATAAATATGTCAAAGTCAGGATGTATAAAGTCTCCTGAGTAATTTACAAAGTGTTTGATTCATAGGATATCTAGTTGACCAGAAGAAGGGGGGTGACTTTAATGTTGTTTTATCTCCCGAGGAGAAGAAGGGGGGCACTATGAGCTATATCAATTCCATGACTGACCTCCAGGGCTTCGTTGCTCTCCCAGGTCTTATGAATGCTGGTTATGTGGGCAACTCTTTCACTTGGTCTAATAATCAGATTGGGGTCAGGAACATTAAGGCCAGGCTGGACAGAGTATTGTTTAATGATTGTTGGGCTGAAAAAGCCCATGTCCTTACTGTTAAGCACTTGATGAGAGAACCCTCTGATCATTCCCCACTTCTTATCCAGCAACCTCATCCAAAGTCCAAGCCTAGCAGATTTGTTTTCCAGCACATGTGGCTGGAGGATGATAAATTTAAAACAACAGTGAGGAAGGCCTGGGATGCTGCTTCTCTCGACCACTACAATCCTTTTTTAGTCCTCTAGCACAAACTGAAGGCTATCAAATTTGTGATAAAGTAGTGGAATAAGGAACATTTTGGCAACATTTTTGATAAGAAAGGTACTGCAGAGGATGAGATGAAGCAGGCTGAAAAAGATTTTGATGAAGATCCTAATGAAGGAAACAGGGTATCTCTCCAAATTGCACAAGCTGCACTTAGAAGATGCCTTCACCTTGAAGAAATTTTCTGGGGGCAGAAAGCCAAAGCTAATTGGCTACAGTTAGGGGACCGAAACACAAAGTTCTATCATCTTCAAGTGAAACAAAGGAGAGCTAGAATGACCATTGACAAAATCAAAACTAACAATGGAGATTGGTATGATGAGGAGTCTCTGCTGAAGGACAACTGGTTATTTTAAATCCACAAGGGATGTTTTGCTTTAAAAAAAGTATTCACCTAAAACAAAATAAGACATCCTACCAATAAATCTAAATAAGATTACATAAATTAAAAAATGAAACAACACATATCTGTCTAAAATTAAATTTTTACTTACTGTTTATTTGTAAAAGAATCTTTGAATCTCTCGTTCCCTTCCTCTTGATCGATTATCCTTCAATGAATACAAAATATATTAAATAAAATAAAAAACAATTAATTAATCCCTCCCAGACCTCCTACTGGCCCCTCCCCCCTCCCCCCCACAGGAGCCCCCCTCCTGCTGGCACCTCCCTCTCTCCCCTCCCCACCACCCACCGCACCCCCCTCCCCCCAGCGACCACCTCTTGCTGCTCCCCCCTCCCCCCCACCCCCGGACCCTCTGACGACATCCCTGAACCCCCCCTCCCACCGGCGACCCGCCCTCCCCCCACCCTCTGTGAACCCCCCTCCCACCTCCGAGCTCCCCCTCCCCCTCCGACCTCCCTGCCCCCTCCCATCTCTGACATCACCCCCACCCTCCCTGAACCCCCTCCCATCGACGAGCTCTCCTCCCCCCCCCCCACCGTCCCTGAAACCCCCCTCCCCTCCCACCGATCTGATTCTTCCTCCCCCTCCCCCCCCCTCACCGTCCCTGAAACCCCCCTCCCCTCCCACCATCGACGACCTCCCCCTTCCCCCCTGCTTGCCCGTCCCTCCCAGTCCAACCTCCCCCGCCCCCCAACCCACCGGAACCCCCCCTTCGGAACCCCTCTCGGATGATTCCCAACCTCCAAAAACAAAAACAAAAAGACAATGGCACCGATGGGGAATGGGGAGAGGGAGAGGGAGGGGGCTTACCGGATCGGAGAAGATGGCGAGGGACGGCGAGGACCGGCGAGGGTGGCGATGGCGAAGACCGTGTCCAGGACGATGATGTACCCGTGACGACAGTGATGTACTGGCGGCGACGACGAGCTCAGGCGGCGACGGCAAGGACGCCATCGGAATGGGGGAGGAGGGGCGCCCGACGGGGACGACGAGCTACCACGACTCCGGCGGGGATGGCGATGAAGGTGAGCTCCGATGGGGTCTCGTCGGCAGGGAGAGAGTGGAAAGAGAGAGTGAGAGTGTGACTGAGTGGGAGGGAGAGGGTTTCGTATCAGGTTATTTGGGGGAAATTTTCAACGGATTCAGACGAAATTATTTTCCGTCGGAAATGTAGTATGTATTTCAGACGGATTAATTTCCGTCGGAATAGCCATCTGAAATTATGACAGATATTCCGATGGATTCTAATTCGTCTAAAATACAGAAGATCGTCGTAATTTAAGACGGATATTCAGACAGACTAGATTCCGTCTGAAAATTCCGTCTGAACTCCCGCTTTTTTTGGTAGTGTTAATCTGTCATTTCACATATCACCATTTGATATACCAAAAATTCATTCAATGAAGGCCTGTATGGCTTGTGAAGAAATCAAAACATGATACCAACATAGCAAAATACCAGAAGTGAAAACATCAAAATCACCAAATTTGACAATAAGAAAAAGTAAAGTTGGAGCTTTACCAAATGAGAGTGCCTTGTTCCTATTTATTGGAACCTCTTTCATTCTTTATTTCCTCAAGGCACACCTGCATAGAAATCAACAAATTCGACAGATTTAGGCACCCAAGCCTTCTTGGGTCCTTGGGGGTTAGTAGCATTGCTACCAAAAGGTTTCTTCGACATTTTCACTGCCACCATATCATCATTCTTTATGATCCTACAATCCTCAATAATATGTCCATGGTTTCCACAATAAAAGCATTGAGGAGGAATAACTTTAGCAAAAGATTTCCTTTTATGAGTAAAGGAGTTTTTAAAAGCATTCCATCTTCTATTTTCAAAAGATGTAGGTTTAGCAAAATTAGACCTAGCATTCATCCTAGAAGCATGAAAGTTATGATTTTTCAAAAATCAATGGTTTTTCATTATTTGCCCATACTTATCACAGGGAAAACAACAAGGAGTGGTAGTTCTACCGAATAATTTTTCATTGTGAGTTTGAGTTTTTCGATAGAACTTTCTCTTGTTAGATGAAAACTTTTGAGCCTAAAAAGTATGTTTGTCACTGAATTTTCTTTGAAAATTTGATTTAGCATTCATAGCATGAAAATCATCATTTTGTTTCACAAAATATTTTTCCATCACATGGCCAAGTTTATTACAATAAGAGCAAGAAACATATCTTTTTCTCTTAAAAGTATATTGGTCATCTTTCTTCATGACAACACATTCATCCATGACATGTCCAAACATATCGCAATAGAAGCATTCAACATTATATTTTAATTTCTGAGATTTATTTGGCATGGAGGATTTTGTGTTGACATTTTTCATTTTCTCAAAACCATTTTCAAAAGTTTTCTTTTGAGTAATGGGAGAAGGTGCTTTAGAAGTGTTAGGAATATCGGAAGCATGAACAAAAGAAGTTTTCAATTTAGATTCAAATGACTTTTTGTTCATAGGAGTGTATCCAAGACCCTTTTTTAAAAACTTCACCTTAACACCTAGCATTTTGTCTAAGTTTTCATTTGACAAATCTAGACAAATCAAGCTTCAATGTTTGCACCTCTTCTTCGAGAGCAGAAATATGCAATTCGGCACTTGTGATTTCTTCTTCACAAGCACAAACCTTGTCATTCAACATATAATTCATAGATTTAAAATTTTTATTTTCTTCCATGACTTCTTTATTTTCATCATTTATAGCATGTAGTTTTTCAGTTAACTTTTCAAGGACATTTTCAGTTTCAACAAATTTTGAAATATTCGTAAGCAATCGTTCATTCTCAGATTTTAACAACATATTTTATTTTTTAAATTTATCAAAACATTTCAAGCTACTTTCAAGTAAAGAAATCTGAATTAGCATGGCACCATTTTTTTTAAGTTCCTCATTTTCAGTCATGATGCCCTTGCTATCAATTTCACTATCAAGAAGCATTTCAAACATTTTTTTATCATCAGATAATGAAGCTAGCTTGTTCTTCAGGCATTCTTCAATTTTCTCAAGCATGGAAATTTTAGACAATAGGGATTCATTTTGTTCACGTAGATCATGACATTCATTTTTATTTGCAGAATGTTTATATGGTTCTTCACATATGACTTTCCAAATATAAGGCTCATGCAAACAAGATAAACACACATAACATTTCTCCAAGAAATGTAATCATGACCATCAAAACATGGAGGACAAGAAGTTGAACAACTTTTGGCCATTTACTCGAGGTTGCCATTGCCTAGGATCACTCTATAGATCGTGAGATCTCAAGACAAATAGAGCCAAGGCTCTGATACCAATTGTTGGGTCTGGGTGCAACGGCAATCAAGAGGGGGGGTGAATTGATTGGCCCTCTAAAAAATTAATTCCAAACTATTTCGATCAACTTTGATAAACAATAAATAGAGAGTCAATTACTTTCTATGCTCCTAGATGAACAACGAACAAGATATAGCAATTTGGATTACACTATCACAGCTCACTAGGGCGTTATTAGAATTGATGTGACTGTGTGTGCATGAAACATTGTGCCGATGCCTCTAATAGTGAATAACTAAAACATGAGAATGCAAACCACAAACACACCACAAGCAAACCACGAGGCACAAAGGTTTTTAAGGTGGTTCGAGACCACGACGGGCTCCCTACGTCCACACCTCACTCAACTGAGTGAGACTTCACTACTGTAAAAATAGCCCGGGGATTAATTATCCCCACACAGATATGGAGCAAAGCTCCAACACACACACATGCAGGGCGACGCCTGCACAACCAAACAAGAGTAAACTCCCAACCACACACGGAGAACACACCCCAAGTTACGCCCAAGCACACACGCGGATATGCTCCGCACAAACCGATGCTCACACGTCAATCACAAACACTCGGAGATCAAATCTCCGAACACCCACACAAAATATCCTTTCAGAATTTTATAAAATGTGGACAAATAGATACATTGAACCCCATACAAACTCTAAAGACTGAAACAAAGAAGATAAAGTAAGTATGAAGCTCCCCCTTTCTTGGAATAATCCGGCTCTTCTTGGTTCGGAGTCAGATGGTCGTGATTCCACCATCATCTTGCTCCTCTCATCATTCCGCTCCCTTTTCTCTTCTATCACGAGCTCCAAAAACCTCTCCAAGTAGATCAAAACCTCCTTGCAAGAGCTCCTCCTTCCTTTCCCCCTTTTCTTCTCCGACAAGATAAAAAGACATAAGCATTAGGGTTCATGTGTCTCAAATTCAGAGTTGAGATATATATAAGATAGAGTGGGGAAAAGACTAACAAAACCCTCCTAGAACATGTTAGAAACACCCTCATATGTCTAGGAACCTTTTGGGGGTAATTTGGTAAAGTTTCAAGGGGTTTAGAATGGGTTTTGAAAACTTTCCCAAATCACGTTCCGGAAAGAGTCGACTCTTAGAGTCAACTCTTGCACCCTGTGTAACACAAAAAGCCAAAACTAGAACTCTGCCAGAAAAGAGTCGACTCTTTCTGGGTAAAACCCAGAAATCCGAACCCAAGCAGACAAGAGTCGACTCTTGCTAGCTTGCCCACTTGGACCGCACCCAGGCCAACAAGAGTCGACTAGAGTTGACTCTTTCTGGTCTTTCCGTCCAAGATAGACCAAAGCAAGAAATAATGCTCCAATTCTTTGACAAAATATAAAATGATGTTGCCATGCATCCATATGATATTTGGGGTGTCTTCCAACCATTTCTCTCTTGCAAAAATAAGGTGGAACATGAGATCTACATGGATATCAAGATAAGGACTTCAACCTTTGAAACATCTATTGGACTTCTCATTTCAACCAACAAAAACATATTACACCAAGTGACAAGCTTTTGTTGTGATGAACTCGAATCTTTCAATCATCCAAATATAAAGACATGGGAGCTCAACCACTCAATAGCATTCTTGTATCTACATAACCTTCAACATCAAAATGCTTCAACACGCACATGTAGACAATCATGCCAAATGCAAAGGCATGTACAATAGCATTGGAACACATTCATTCAAATGACATTCTTGTTGATAAAAATAACATTTATGAAGCAATGTTTTCACGAGGAGCATTTTTATAAACATGGGACCTTTAAGTCGCATGCATCACATACATCAATATGCATTCATGCAAACATGTTTTCTCATGTAAAATCATATGCATCACATGCATCTCACACATATGAAGTTATGCATTCATCCAAGCATGTTTCTACAAAATCAATCTCATCTAGAACAAGACATATGCATCAAGGATAGCACATTAAGGTCGTTCGTTCAAAGATGCTTCAATGAACATAACTACATAGCCATAAACATGCATATTTCATAAAGAAATGTTTCCATGATCTTAAACACACATAAAGTATTGTTGTCATCAAAATCACAAGTATAGCACAACAATCCCCCCCTTTTTGATGACGATAATGCTTTATGACAAATGATTCTTCTCCCCCTTTGGCATAATCAAAAAGTGGGGCATTTTGCCAGAATAGAGCATTTAGTTTCAGAATCATAAGAGGCATAACAGATATCAATTGTAAGGAACCGAAACACCACTTGTTGAAGATAAAACATCAAGTATGAGAGATATCCACATTAAAATTTTCATTCAGAGCTTCCAACTAAACAAGAACTTCATGGATCAAAGTACTGATAGTTTTAAGCACACAGATTTCTCCCCCTTTGTCAACAACAAAAGCTAGGTCGAGGGAAAAAATTACAATGAAGTGATGATCATGCAAGGAATGAAATGCAAGCATGCAAGCACTCTTTATAGACATGCAAATACACATATAGATAAGGTAGATCTCCCTTAGGGAGTGGGATAAGAAAAGTGCAAGAGATTCAAAACCATAAATATTACATGTAGCATAACTAAGAGGGTTGTGCTTGTACAAAGAGTTTGTATTACCATGTATGAAGACAAATTCACAATATATGCCCAAAATAGAAACACCGTGAAGTGCATGTGCTCAAAAGTGTGCAATGAATCTCAAACATAAAGATACATAGAATTTCTAAATAACACTAATCGATGTCTTTTCACTCTACAATTTCATTTTAAATCCTTGACTATCGGTAGCTTCACCTAGCCCCCTTTTTTTTATTTTGAAAATAGACTTCACCGTCTAACGCAAGTCTCCTCATGTGTCTCAATGGGGATTCCTGATTACTAGGATCCGTCACACATTGCATTTTTCTTGTGAAATATTGTTTCACCATTTCACACAAGTTTCCTCACTTGTTTCAGTGGGGATTTCTGGTTACTAGGATCCACTTTCCACTTATTCACAATTTTGTAGGGGCAGGCAGCTTTTTCCTCACGATTACACCTAATGTTCATGTAGAGCTTCCAGTATCATGTAAGTGTTAGAAAGAATTTCTAAAATCTTTATAGTTAAAAGACATTATACATAATTTTCAAGGTGTAGGTGTTTTGTTTCAAGTATATACAGTGAATCATGCAAGAGGCATAAGAATTTCTACCCCTGAGTAAATGCATTCATCAAATTAGATTTTCCCCCTTAGTATATGCCATGTAACACACCTAGATTGAATCAATGCAGCATTTATTTACCAAGGAGTGTAAGGCCTTAGAATAGACAAGAAATGGCTTTATAAACAGGTACATACAGGCATGCAAGGATTCAAGAAAACATATTCATGCAAGGTTATTTCTAGTACGAAGTGGAGAACTTGATCCGAAAATCATCTCACGCATAGTGAAGGTTTTTGGCTGGACCTAATCCAACTTTCCGCACAACACTATTTTATATACCAGAAAATCAGAACATTCAAGCACTCATGAATCAAAGTATGTAACATGCAGATGCCAATGTATGCAAAAGTGTGAATGATATGCAAAAATGCCAATGATGGAATATGATATGCTCTATATGCATGAATATGCAAAATGCATTTTAATGTGCATGATCAAGTGTCTAACTTTTGTTCCAACATTCCTAAAGAAAATGCATTCAAAGAACTGATCAACCTGCAAAAACCCAAGCAACTTTTGACCTTTGCAAAACAACTATGCCACATTCATTGAATTTAAACTGAGTCATAACCATGATCATTCAAAGCAATGTTCAAAATTTTTTGCCTTTTTGAATCAAAAAAGATTTTCAATTGATACCAATTGTAAATTAAAATCATTGTAAATCAAGGCAAATTGATTTCATCAAAAGCAATGTTTTCTCATAAGCCTCTTGACACTGAAAATATTTCTAATTTTTTATTGACCTTTACTTTTGCAGGTCATAAACTCTGGTCAAGTGCCCCTACACCCCCAAAATGGGGAGCCGAAGGCTCAATCAGCGGAAAACCCGCGTGATCCAATCAGGACGCCCGGAATACCAAAGTGGTCCGTAAGTGACCAAAAGTTGTCCCGTGGGAATGAAAAGCTACAAAATGATTGCCCACTCAATGAAGACGCTCTCTATAGGCGTAAAGCAGGCCCGAAAGCACAATATCTAGTGCCGAAGGTGATATCTGCGGAAAACCCGGGAAGTCCGCTCCACACACGTGGAATGCCGGAATGGTCCATAAACGACCATAAGGGCGTCCAATCTGGGCAAAAATGCTTTGAGGGATGGCCCTCCTAATGAAGAAGCTCCTTGTGTTCACAAAATGGAGTTGGCGTCACGAATCGACATGCCGAAGTCAAATTAGGAGAAAACCCGGGTTACCCGATTTGGGTACATATCGCACCGGAAAGGTCCGTAAGTGGCCAAAAGGACACCCAGCTAGGACGAAAATACTTCCAAGGGTAGTCCACTTGATGAGGATACCCCACATATCTACGAAATTGAGTTGGTCATGCAAACCACTATGTCGATGGCCAATCCAGGACAAAACCTGAGAAAATCGGTATGGGTTTGGCATGTCGGAATCATCAAAAACTACAAATTGGGGCCCAAAAATGATGAAATCTATACCCTGAGGCCACTGCATCAAACCCATGGTCGTATCGAACATCAGGCGTCCATTCGGGCCAGTTCCGGGGCAAAGTGACAAAATTGTGAAAATGCCAAAGGGATGAGTCGATGGCACACTTCAAAAAGGGATAATTTGACAAAAAGGGAAAATGTCATGATTCGGTGGCCTTCCTTTTTGATATGAATCGGTGGCACCTTTTGTAAATGGATTGTGGCATACTTTCTTTAAAGGTGAATCGGTGGTGCCCTTTTAATTTGGCACCATTTAATGTGAATCGGTGCCCTTCCCAGCTAAGCCGGTGACGCATTCAGTCGGCGGGGCCTTCCACGGTGAATCGGCAGCACCCAACGGCGGGGCCATCCCATCGGCCCACCGATCCCCTGTTCGCCTGTTTCTCTATAAATAGGGCTCCTGGCCCTCGATCGAAAGAAGAAGAGAACAGAGAGAACAAGCGACGGACAACGGGGAAGAAAGTAGAAAAAGGAGAGGTAGAAGAGAGATCAATAAAAGGGAGCAACATGGGAGAGAGGATTCGGAAGATCAAAAAGTGAGGGGCAAAGAAGGAGAGCAGAGGAAGGTGGGTCTTCGTGTGGGGATTTATTCTTTGTATTCTTCATAGATTTTCTTTTTTTCTCATTCGTCTGTTTTCCCCGATCCTCTAATGTTTGTATTTCATGATGGCATCCCTCTGTAATTGCATTCGAGGTGAATAAAAGAAAGGGCTTGAGCCTCCGCGCTCATTATTTTCTCTTTCTCGTTCCCAATTTCTCCTGTGCTAGTTATTGTTCTTCTACCTGCACTGATTTCTTCTCAGTTTCATCCCGATCGTGAGGAGGCCCCTAGGGGCTACATCTACCTTGAAATCTTGGGATCGATCGGGGAATTTCAGTCGATTGCTATGAGGCCCTACTCACCGAATGGCCAGTGGCCACGCCCAATTGGGCGATAACAAAGTCCCCTCCCCAGGATCCTCCGATCCTCAGCGTGTGATCCTATGTGTGCTCAGTATTTGCGAAATGGTCAAGTGATGAGGGTGCGTCTGTGAGCATGAGCCTCGTTCTGATAATGAGTGAGTGTGTGTCTCAGGAACATGAGATAGTCGGATGCCCTTTCAGCCTCTTCAGTGAGTTGTAGGGGCATCGGCCTGCTCCGACATCTGTCCTCTTTGAAGGTCACTCTGTATACTCTCTAAGTGCTCGATGAAGTACCCCCTTTTGACACCCGTGTTTTGCCTATGAGTTGGGTCATTCCTCTTAACACCATTTGTTGATGCCTCGAGTTGTCCATTACTCATTGGGCTATTTTCAGACACGTCTTTAGGCTTATTTTATAGGTATCTCCCTCCATGGCTAGGTCTACTCTTGGAATCAGGCTTTTTGGGCCTTGATTTCACTTGATTTTGGGGGTAAATGGGCTCGTTTATCCCATTTTATTAATTTCAAACGTCTAGACGATACGGGGTCTAGCGATGAACCGTTTACAAGCTCAAAACGATTTATTGGACAGTTATTTGATTTTCTGAATTTCCACCGACGAGCCATCGCACGGTCTGCGTTCAGCCGTTTACTGCCATTAAACGGCCTACGTTTGACCGTTCAGCTCCCAGAGTCCTAAGCCGGTGGATTTTTCAGATAATTATCTATTTATCCTATTTACTGGATTTATCACCGACACGGTTTACACGGTCTAGCATTAGACCGTGCCACTATTGAGTGGTCTAGCATTAGACCGTTTTATCCTAAAGAGTCCAGCACCGTGATAACTGATCAGTTCGATAGGATAATTGGATAATTTCCCATTTTATTTATTTATCACTGACAGCATTAGGCGGTCTAGCAATGGACCATGTACATGACTGAGCGGCCTATCGAACGATCGCGTACATGCCCGATATCCTGGGTTTTATTGAATTTTCTCTCTATCCATGGTTAAATCCCTAACTTCTCCCACCCATTTCTCCATGATTTCTCAACCAAATGGGGTGCCGTTTGATCCTGGTGAGAGATAGAAGTATTATCTATGATTTATCTCTTGTTATCACGTCCTAATTTCAGTGGAAAATCTAATTTCGGGGCTAGACTTTCAGGGTTCTATAAATAGCACCCCTAGTCCAAGCTTGAAAAGGGAGAGATCCAACGTCGACGTCGAAGCTCTGCCAAATTCTTGAGCGATCTGTAGCCAGGGAGGGAGGCTCTCTACGTCCGCTTGAGCCTCCGGTCACGGGAGTCGTCACTTTCTTTGTGTTTGGTTTAGGCTTTTAGTTGTCCTTTCATCCTTTGCATGCTCATCTCCATCACTTTTCTTCCACGTTTTTCACTGTTTGCACGTCATTTTCACACCCTCCTACCATTTTTACGCCCTATAGGGGTTTACAAATCACTCTAGGTATCGCCCATTCAATGCCGTTACGTTGATTTTCATTTCTATTTTATAGTTGCTACACATTCCAGGGCTAATTTGGGTTACATTTTCCTGTTGTCTACGTTATTTTGTAGGTCAGCATCAGCACAGCATGGGGCCCATCCCCTCTGGCCGGCCAGAAGGGGTGGAGGATCAAGTCCTACATCTTGGAGTTTGGCAGCAACACACAGTCTTCATCCGTCTGTCTACAAGGATACACGGCCAAGATCGGACCGTGCAACCCCGTCCTGCGGCCTTCCTTGGACCGTGATGTCGCCAGACCAGTCTTCATCCCACTTCTCTTTCCCGCATTGGAGCGGCCTATCGAGCGGCCATGCCATCCATTGAGCGGTTCATCTTGAACCATTTACGACTGCCAGCGCTGCATTTTAGGCGAGTGTCTTCTCCCTTTCCAAAGTACGTGTCACGCCCTGAGAGCGGAAGATATCCGGAGACACGTGATGAGTTTATATCAATCATGTCAATCAGAGTATTAGTGTATTCGACACCAAAATCAGAGATGCGCAAAAGTAAAGATAACCCAATCCTTTATTCCTTCATAAGAATATGTCTATTACAAATCTTGAAGTACTAACTAAAATAAAGGACAAATACAAGGTTGACTCAAGAAAATATGGAAAAAACTAAATAACACGGAAGAAGCTCTATCTCTTTCACTCTTGACCTTCCCCTTCAGATTGAGTTCCCTCATCGTCGGACTTACCTGAAACGTAGGGAAACACTGAGTAAGCGAACGCTCAGTAGGAAATTATATCTCAAGAACTAGCAATGGGTTTAAGTAATTACATCTTTCATGAATGCACTATAGCTATGCATGCTCGCATAAAACGACAAGATAGAGAGAGTGTATAACAATAAGATAGCAAGAAGAACTAGTCATGAATTTTCAAGAACTTATATCAAAAGATATCAAGATATTCAAGCAAGTAAACTCATCATGTTATGTTGGAATTTGGCTATTTTGTTTCAAGTCAAGCAAGTATGAAATTACCCTTTCTCGGGCCACACAAGTCATGTAATATCAAGTCAAGTACAAGTACAAGATTTGTGGAATGTTCAATCAAGCTAGTCATGCACTTCGGTATAATGCCAATACCGTGATCAATCAACTCCCATGCGCACACCTATATGCGCAGGTATTAATCATGTATTTTAACATCCACTTTTGTGTATAGCCAATATGGAATTTCAAGGATAAAGCTTGTAGACACGTAGGATAGATTTTGATAGAATAGAGTCCAAAAATATGACACTTGACATAGAATGACGATAATAACGGTATAAACACGATTATCGATAAAACTAGGTGGAATTGGTTCCCTAGCTTGGGTACCATGACAAACAAGTATGGACACTCTTTATATAGAATTGAGGTCCACATGAACAGGACATCAATGGCAAGCCGTCCTCATTCTTAATATAGAATTGAGGTCCACAAGAAAATCATGTTGAATATAGAATTGGGGTTTACAAGAACATCATGACAATGTTGATATAGAATTGGGGTTTACAAGAACAGCATCAAATGACATGATAACCTCATCCCATTAAGAGAATTCTCATGATACACACTTTGCATAACATGAGGGCCGGTATATCATGTTTTTTTAGAGTGACATGGCAAAATAGTGTAATGGGTTTTTATGGTACAACCAGCTCAGTCGGCCTTGAGGGAATCCAAGGCTGCGAGGAGACTTACGGAGGTCTCTATGACTAACTCGCTAGTCCAAAGGAACGGAATGTTCAAAGGAGAGCTTGTATGTCAATGAGAATTGAGAGGGTAATGCGATAAATCGTCGTAGAAACGTGGGACTATACTCGCGGAGTGGAGATATAGTGCCGATATGTCATATATATATATAGATATAATGAAACTCTCGGTTAACGGTAATCAGTGAAACAGTAATGCAGGAAAATAGCAACTTTGGTAAAGCCATTTTTCATGAAATTAACGCCGTAATCAGGGGCATTTATATTACATTTGACGACGTACATAGAAGTCGTCCTTTCAGTATTTCTAATTTATAGAATATTAATAATCTAGAATTTTTAACAGAAACGCGCCCTGGATAGGGGCGTGACTCTTCAATATGCGCCCTGGTCTGGGGCGTCAGTTAAACATGAGACGACCTGGACAAGGTCGTGAATTTATAAATTTATTAATTTTCAAATGATTAAATTTCAGGAGAGAGGGATAGGAAAAATAACAGGATTCCACATGTATACTCATGCAATATATTTTATTCAGGGTTACATCGATTTTAATTATTAAACATGGGTATTTATTAATTATGTGAAATTGACGACTCCTGTGAAGGGCGTCAAACAATAATTAGCGCCCTAGTGTGGGTCGCTTCTTCAAACTAGCGCCCTGGTCAAGGGCGTTTCTTTTTGAAATTACATAGAAAACATCTTGAAACCACAAAAGAACTATATGCATGCACGACCGATGATATTATTAAGATATTAAGCTAGTTTTTGGGCTACGATCTTGAGAAAGCCTACCTTTATAAAGATTTTGACCGACGAACGGATGAAGGTTCAATAATAACGATGCTCTGATCTTCCGGAAGCAGAGGAAGATGATAAGGAAAAACTCCTCCGACAATTCGGTAGTTTGAAGAAGATGTAGATGATGATGAAGACCCTTCGTTCTTCAGCACGTCAACCTACAGAACACATGAAGAATATTAGTATCCTTCATGACTAAGAATTATGGACAGAGGAAGAAAAACGGTACGAAGAACCACCTATTCTTCACGCAGCAGCAACAGCTTTAGGGTTTGATCGGACAGGGTTATTTATAGGATTTTGGGCATCCTAATAGAGTTATAATTTGATTAAGGGTAGTATTCCCTTGATAGAGTCCTTACTATATTCTACCCTCGACGTAGTTATCCATAACTTGCTCTGGATAGACTCTTGGGTCGAACAAAACTCGAACTGAATTAACGTCTTAAGCGAGGGCGTCGAATTTAAATTGACGCCTTGTCTAGCATCGTTACTTATGTAAAACGCGCCCAAGTAGAGGGCGTTTCATTTCCTTTCCTAAATTTTATCTTTCGTCGTTTGAAATTTGACGCCCTATTGTCTAGGTGTCCTTTTTAAATTAACGCCTTAGACAGAGGCGTTTCCTTTTGAATCAGCGCCTTTATAAAAGGCGTTATTTTTCTTTTGATTAATGATTTACTCATTTAGGCTCTTTGTCATCTATTCACTTATCTTTTATTTTTAATTTGATTTATTTAAAAATCTTATTTTTATCTGGGTTGCTACACCCTCCCCCACTTAAAAGAATTTGGTCCCCAAATTCAATAGTATGTATAAGTGAAGAGCGTAGAGCACATACCTTCTTAAAATAACTCTGGAAATCGTTTCCTCATGGATTCCTCGGTTTCCCATGTAGCTTCATGTTCGGAGTTCTTATTCCATTGTACCTTAATCATGGGAATAACCTTATTCCTTAGGGTACGTACTTCACGATCTAGTATCTTCATAGGCTTCTGCTCATATATGAGATCCTTCTGGATCACTAAGTCTCCATGATCAATAATATGTGATGGATCGTGTACATACTTCTTCAACATAGATACGTGGAATACATTATGTACATCGGACAGTTGAGGAGGTAATGCGATGCGATAAGCAACCTCGCCAACTCGTTCCAGTATCTCGAAGGGTCCGATGAATCTTGGTGTAAGCTTGCCTTTAACACCAAATCCCCGTATGCCACGTCCAGGCGATATCTTGAGAAATACATGATCTCCAACTTGGAATTCAAGATCTCTCCTTCTCGTGTCGGCATAAGCCTTTTGCCTAGACTAAGCAACTCGCAGTCTTTCTCTAATCAATTGTATCTTCTCAGTGGTATCCTTTACCATGTCTGGACCTAATAGTTGTTTTTCCTCAACTTCGTCCCAGCATAAGGGTGATCGGCAACTCATTCCGTATAAAGCTTCGAAAGGTGCCATTTGTATACTTGCTTGGTAGCTATTATTGTATGCAAATTCTACCAACGGCAAGTGATCATGCTAGCTTCCATCGAAATCAAGGATGCAAGCTCTGAGCATATCTTCAACCACCTGGTTAGTTCTCTCGGTCTGACCATCCGTTTGAGGATGAAAAGCTGTACTAAAGTTAAGCCTTGTTCCCAACGAATGTTGTAGTCCCTTCCAAAAATGAGAAGTAAAACGGGGATCTCTGTCAGACACGATTGAAACAGGAATACCATGTAATCTTACTATTTCCTTGATGTATAGTGCAGCCAAAACATCCACTGACCATCGGCTCTTTATTGGCAAGAAATGCGCCGATTTAGTCAATCGGTCAATAATAACCGATATTCCATCATGTCCTCCTTTTGATTTAGATAGACCCATGATGAAATCCATACTAATATTTTCCCACTTCCATTTGGGAATATCTAGAGGATGTAATTTTTCAGCAGGCTTTTGGTGTTCCGCCTTGACCTTTTGGCAAGTGAGACAGCATGATACATAGTATGCTATTTCCCTTTTCATGTTGGGCCACTAGAAATTCCTCTTCACATCTTGGTACATTTTGGTTGATCCTGGATGAATCGTGTACCTTGATCTATGAGCTTCATCTAAGATATTCTTCTTTAACTCGGGACAATCCGGTATGCAAGTTCTATTCCTGAACATTAATCTTCCTTCACAAGTTATTTGGAAATCAGATTGTCCTTCCAGTTTGCCCTTGATTTCCACTAATATTGGGTCATCATCCTGAAGTGCTTGTATTTCAGTTAATAGGTCTGGACGAATGCTTATGTGAGACAATGTGACACTTTTGCAGTCTGTGTCCATGCTTATATTGAGTTCAGTGAATTGCTCCAGCAATTTCCATTCTTGAATCATACAATTGGCTAACAGTGCTCTCGGATTTCGACTAAGGGCATCTGCTACATGGTTACCCTTTCCGGGATGATATTGTATATTGAAGTCGAAGTCCTTGAGATATTCTAGCCAACGTCTTTGCCTCATATTTAGTTCCTTTTGAGAGAAGAGATACTTGAGACTCTTGTGATCGAAGTATACAGTAAACTGCACTCCATATAGGTAATGTCTCCAGATTTTTAGTACAAATACTACCGCGGCTAATTCTAAGTCATGGACGGGGTAGTTCTCTTCATGCTTCTTTAATTGACGAGAAGAGTAAGCTATAACCTTTCCTTGTTGCATTAGAACACATCCGAGGCCAATGCCATAAGCATCAGTGTATACCTCGAATTTCTCTCCTTCCATTGGTAAGGCTAAGACAAGAGCTGTAGTAAGATGATCCTTGAGAGTTTGGAAGCTTCTTTCACATTCCTCACTCCATTCGCAACGGATCTCCTTACGAGTTAACCTTGTAAGTGGTACGGCGGTCTTAGAGAAATCTTTGATGAATCGCCTGTAATAGCCGGCAAGACCTAAGAAACTTCGGATCTCGCTAGTATTGGTTGGTCTTTCCCAATTTCTTACAGCTTCAACTTTTGATGGATCTACTGATAAGCCATCCTTTGATATAACATGCCCGAGAAAAGTCACTTCCTCAAGCCAGAATTCACACTTACTGAGTTTTGCATACAATTGGTTTGCCCTTAGTATTTGTAATGCAACCCTTAAATGCTCCTCATGCTCTTCCTTGGTCTCGGAATAAATCAATATATCATCGATAAAGACCACCACGAATTGATCCAAATAAGGCCTGAATATACTATTCATTAACTGCACAAAGGCAGCAGGGGCATTCGTTAGTCCGAAAGGCATAACAACAAATTCATAATGGCCGTACCTGCTTCTGAATGCAGTCTTATGAATGCCCTCATCCTTGATTCTTAACTGATGATATCCCGACCTAAGATCAATCTTGGAAAAGTACTTGGATCCTGAAATTTGATCAAACAACTCATCGATTCTCGGCAGTGGATACTTGTTCTTGATAGTGAGATGATTCAACTATCGATAGTCGATGCATAACCTCATGGATCCATCTTTCTTCTTTACAAATAATACAGGCGCTCCCCATGGGGAAGTACTTGGTCTTATGAATCCTTTCTTAATGAGTTCCATCAATTGCTCCTTTAACTCTTTGAGTTCAGCAGGCGACATTCTATAAGGTGCCTTAGAAACTGGACCAGCACCAGGGACTAAGTCGATGGTGAAGGCCACTTCTCTTTGTGGGGGTAATCCAGGCAAATCCTCCGGAAACACATCCGGAAATTCTTGCACAACTGGGATATCTTCTATCTTAGTTTCCTGAGCCTCCTTAATCGTGACAAATGCAAGGAAAGATACACATCCTTTCCTTATTAGCTTGCTAGCTCGGAGAGCCGAAATAAGAGGTGACTCGCTCCGACTCTTAGGGCTAGAATAGACTAGTTCTGGAAAGTCTCTGAAGGTAACTTTGCTGTTATGGCAATCGACTGTTGCCTGGTATTTGGATAACCAATCCGCTCCCAGTATGACATCATACTCCTTTAGATCTAAACATATGAGATCGATAGGGAGATTTCTTCCTTTTACCAAGACTTCACAGTTTTGATAATGGTGAGTAATATCGGTTTCGTTTCCGAGAGGAGTAGATAAAATTATTTTCATCCATTCCGGTTCCATAGGTAGTGGGTTAGCAAACTTCTTGGAAATAAAAGAATGTGATGCACCCATATCAAATAAGACATGTGCATACTTGCAACAAACTTTCAGTGTACCTTCTACTAGTCCGCCTTCTTCTTCTTCGGTCTCCTTAATTGCGTGAAGACGAGCGTTCTTGGTTACCGGGCGCTTTCCGTCACTGGTTTGATCATTAAGTAATGGGCAATCGGGAATCCGATGCTCACGGCTCCCGCAACGGAGACATGCTCCAAGTTTCCTCCAGCACTCTTCGGCTTTATGACCAGCCTTGTCACAATGCTTGCATATTATATTCAAAGGTGTAGTACTGATAGAGAAGGGCTTGGTCTTCTTAAATTTTTGGTCTTGAGAAGAAGTACCTCCAGTGCTAGGCCTCTTCTTGAAGTTGGGTTTAAAGGAACCCGAACTTGTAACTTGTTCCTTCTTATCCTTCCCACGAATTCTATCTGATAGCTCCGTAGCATCTTCTAACAATTGAGCTCGGCGTACTATCTCTGAGTAGACCTGAATATCCATTGGTGTCAGCTGGGTAATATATTGGGGCCTGAGCCCATTTAGGAACCTCCTAGCTTTCATCTTCTCGGTGCTAACTAAGTGTTTAGCATACCGAGACAATCTAGAGAATTGTGCCTCGTACTCCGCCACCGATAATGACCGTTGCTTGAGTGCGGCAAATTCAGTAGCTTTCTTTTCTTGGACTCGGTCTGAAAAATATTTATTGTTGAAATGTTCAACAAATTCTTCCCAAGTAATTTGGTCTTGATTTATAGTAGCTTCGACTGACTCCCACCCGCATCGGGCATCCCTTTCTAGTTGGAAGGTAGCTAATAAGACTTTATCTTGATCCATGCACTGCATAACACGGAATATACGCTCCGTCTCCCTGATCCAGTGCTCTGCGTCATCTGGATCAGTAGAACCCATGAATTTGGGAGGGTTCCTGTTCTTGAAGACTTGGTGGAGACTTCCGGCTCGTTGTGCACCTCCCTGTGCTACTTGTTACAGCACTTGAGTCATGCCTTGAAGTGTACGCTGCATGTTGCGCCACTGAGCACGTTCGGCAGCCATCGTCCTACAATTACAATAACTAGATTAATACGTGATTTCATTTAGAAGCTAGCATTTTTAGGTTAACTTTAACCCTTGGTTCTACCCAATCTCACCGGTTAAAGGTTAAACCTATCCTTGGACTTAGCTTTCCTAGGAACTGATTACCCTAGGCTCTGATACCACAAAAACTGTCACGCCCCGAGAGCGAAAGATACCCGGAGACGCGTGATGAGTTTATATCAATCATGTCAATCAGAGTATTAGTGTATTCGACACCAAAATCAGAGATGCGCAAAAGTAAAGATAACCCAATCCTTTATTCCTTCATAAGAATATGTCTATTACAAACCTTGAAGTACTAACTAAAATAAAGGACAAATACAAGGTTGACTCAAGAAAATATGGAAAAAACTAAATAACATGGAAGAAGCTCTATCTCTTTCACTCTTGACCTTCCCCTTCAGATTGAGTTCCCTCATCGTCGGACTTACCTGAAACGTAGGGAAACACTGAGTGAGCGAACGCTCAGTAGGAAATTATATCTCAAGAACTAGCAATGGGTTTAAGTAATTACATCTTTCATGAATGCACTATAGCTATGCATGCTCGCATAAAACGACAAGATAGAGAGAGTGTATAACAATAAGATAGCATGAAGAACTAGTCATGAATTTTCAAGAACTTATATCAAAAGATATCAAGATATTCAAGCAAGTAAACTCATCATGTTATGTTGGAATTTGGCTATTTTGTTTCAAGTCAAGCAAGTATGAAATTACCCTTTCTCGGGCCACGCAAGTCATGTAATATCAAGTCAAGTACAAGTACAAGATTTGTGGAATGTTCAATCAAGCTAGTCATGCACTTCGGTATAATGCCAATACCGTGATCAATCAACTCCCATGGGCACAAGTACTTTCGGGTGCTCCTCCCAGGACCAGATCGGGCCCTATATGCGCAGGCATTAATCATGTATTTTAACATCCACTTTTGTGTATAGCCAATATGGAATTTCAAGGATAAAGCTTGTAGACACGTAGGATAGATTTTGATAGAATAGAGTCTAAAAATATGACACTTGACATAGAATGACGATAATAACGGTATAAACACGATTATCGATAAAACTAGGTGGAATTGGTTCCCTAGCTTGGGTACCATGACAAACAAGTATGGATACTCTTTATATAGAATTGAGGTCCACATGAACAGGACATCAATGGCAAGCCGTCCTCATTCTTAATATAGAATTGAGGTCCACAAGAAAATCATGTTGAATATAGAATTGGGGTTTACAAGAACATCATGACAATGTTGATATAGAATTGGGGTTTACAAGAACATCATCAAATGGCATGATAATCTCATCCCATTAAGAGAATTCTCATGATACACACTTTGCATAACATGAGGGCCGGTATACCATGTTTCTTTAGAGTGACATGGCAAAATAGTGTAATGGATTTTTATGGTACAACCAGCTCAGTCGGCCTTGAGGGAATCCAAGACTGCGAGGAGACTTACGGAGGTCTCTATGACTAACTCGCTAGTCCAAAGGAACGGAATGTCCAAAGGAGAGCTTGTATGTCAATGAGAATTGAGAGGGTAATGCGATAAATCGTCGTAGAAACGTGGGACTATACTCGCGGAGTGGAGATATAGTGCCGATATGTCATATATATATATAGATATAATGAAACTCTCGGTTAACGGTAATCAGTGAAACAGTAATGCAAGAAAATAGCAACTTTGGTAAAGCCGTTTTTCATGAAATTAACGCCGTAATCAGGGGCGTTTATATTACATTCGACGACGTACATAGAAGTCGTCCTTTCAATATTTCTAATTTATAGAATATTAATAATCTAGAATTTTTAACAGAAACGCGCCCTGGACAGGGGCGTGACTCTTCAATATGCGCCCTGGTCTGGGGCGTCAATTAAACATGAGACGACCTGGACAAGGTCGTGAATTTAAGAATTTATCAATTTTCAAATGATTAAATTTCAGGAGAGAGGGACAGGAAAAATAACAGGATTCCACATGTATACTCATGCAATATATTTTATTCAGGGTTACATCGATTTTAATTATTAAACATGGGTATTTATTAATTATGTGAAATTGACGACTCCTGTGAAGGGCGTCAAACAATAATTAGCGCCCTAGTGTGGGTCGCTTCTTCAAACTAGCACCCTGGTCAAGGGCGTTTCTTTTTAAAATTACATATAAAACATCTTGAAACCACAAAATAACTATATGCATGCACGACCGATGATATTATTAAGATATTAAGCTAGTTTTTGGGCTACGATCTTGAGAAAACCTACCTTTATGAAGATTTTGACCGACGAACGGATGAAGGTTCAATAATAACGATGCTCTGATCTTCCGGAAGCAGAGGAAGATGATAAAGAAAAACTCCTCCGACAATTCGGTAGTTTGAAGAAGATGTAGACGATGATGAAGACCCTTCGTTCTTCAGCACGTCAACCTACAGAACACATGAAGAATATTAGTATCCTTCATGACTAAGAATTATGGACAGAGGAAGAAAAACGGTACGAAGAACCACCTGTTCTTCACGCAGCAGCAACAGCTTTAGGGTTTGATCGGACAGGGTTATTTATAGGATTTTGGGCATCCTAATAGAGTTAGAATTTGATTAAGGGTAGTATTCCCTTGATAGAGTCCTTACTATATTCTACCCTCGACGTAGTTATCCATAACTTGCTCTGGATAGACTCCTGGGTCGAACGAAACTCGAACTGAATTAACGTCTTAAGCGAGGGCGTCGAATTTAAATTGACACCTTGTCTAGCGTCGTTACTTATGTAAAACGCGCCCAAGTAGAGGGCGTTTCATTTCCTTTCCTAAATTTTATCTTTCGTCGTTTGAAATTTGACGCCCTATTGTCTAGGCGTCCTTTTTAAATTAATGCCTTAGACAGAGGCGTTTCCTTTTGAATCAGCGCCTTTATAAAAGGCGTTATTTTTCCTTTGATTAATGATTTACTCATTTAGGCTCTTTGTCATCTATTCACTTATCTTTTATTTTTAATTTGATTTATTTAAAAATATTATTTTTATCTAGGTTGCTACAGTACGGGTGCATTTCCTTTGCATTCTGGATCTTAGTGGTGATCACGATCATACACACCTCTCCACCCTTCTAGCTTTGCTTTGCTTGTTCTTATACCTTGATATAGAAAGGTAAAGGGAAGAAGGGAGGGGGGGAAACATGTCAACATTACATTTTTTGGCGATCACGGTGGAACGCCTAGTGCCCATCGTGTTGTTGTTTTGCTGACCTGTGTTCTGTGCTTGGTTAGGTTTTCTAAGTTGTTTTAGGTTGCTATTTCGTCCACCCCAGGTTTCTATTCTCGGAGGTGTATGCGGTTCCTTCATAACCACTCAAGTCTCCCCGCGGTTGGACGATAGGCCGTGCTATTCCGATCTCAGTTTCAGCGGTCCTCCCCGAACCGTGCATTGGTTTCCACGGTCTGTTGACAGGCCGTGCTCGTCTGCTGGCTCAGGTACATTCCTGTCTTTTATACACTTGTGGTTTTTGCTGACTTTATGCGGTCTGTTCAGGGCTTTTCCATAGTTCACACGGTTGATTGATAGACTATCCAGTCAGGTGCGTATCTGCCTCTGCAGTTCCACTTCATTCCAGTTCCTGTGCTCTTAGTTTTTTTTACTACTCCCTACTGTTGCACGGTCTTGCCCAGGACCGTCCACCTCCCTGAGCGGTCTCCCATCAGATAGTGTTTTGGTGCTACAGTTCACCCGTGATCACCATTTTGAGGATTATTTGACATTATTTCATACTTGTTTGGGTGCCGTTTTGATCTCCCTTGACAGTCATTTCATGTTTGCATGATTATTGTTATACTTGTTATAGTTGATTGATCGTTACTTGTTAGATTTAGGTTAGATTTTGCATGCACTCCGATGCGCATAGGACCATACATATATTCCATACTAGTTGCATTCCTACCATGGTAGGGGATCCTCTCGTCTCAATATTCTTTGGAGCCGACTAGGTGACCTTACCCGGGACCTCCGTAAGTCCCCGTGAGCTGTGGATTCCTACACGGACACCGGGCCGGTTGTACCTTTCTACCCTTAGGTTTGCATTTGGATACATGTAAGGGAATTAACCTTAGTCAAACCCAAAGTTTGGACCTTATTCCCTATAGGTTTCCTATTTTAAGGGAATTGACCTTAATTCGAATCATTAAAAGGCCCATCGAAACTTTGGAAAAATAAAAATTGATGATCATATCAACTTGTTTGATCTTGGTTGAACCCCTCCACACCCATATTGTTTGTTTGGGCCTGTCCAAGACCATTTGTGTTATTTCGTGTTGCATCCCCCATCATCCATATAAATTTTGTTATTAGGCCCATTTAGGCTAGACCATTCTGTGTGTCCATTTGTTTACTCTCATTGTCCTAGGTTTCTTTTTCTTTCTTTTCTCCTTTGCATTATTGAGTCAATCCCCATCTTTAATTCTCGAGCCCTTTACTTCCATAATTGTATTTCCCTGATTTTTTCTGTATAAAGTCTCCATTTGCCATCATGGAGCGCCATTTTTCTCCTATATATTACCCTTCTTCTCCCCGTCTTCCTATGCCCGCGTGGATTCCTCTTCCCATGCGGGCCCATCCCCTCGTGGCCCTTCCGACCCACAAGCAAATCTCATGGCCCATTTATCACCTCTTGTTTGCCAAATGGACCTAGTCCAGGCCCAAAAACTCATTGCTAATCATCTTAATGGGTCTCATTCTCATAACGGGCCTCATTCATCTAATGGGCCTCATTCCTTTAATTGGTCATCTTTCTTGAGTGGCCCATCTTCCTGTAATGGGTCCCATTCTTTTAGTGGGCCTTATCCCTTCAATGGGACTCGCTCTTTCAATGGGCCTCATCCTTCTAACGGGCCTCCATCTTCTACTCTTAATGGACCCCCTTTCTTTAGAGGGCCTTCTTATTCTCCTAATGGGCCTACCTCTCTTAATGCGCCCGCTCCTTCTACCCATGTTGCTGCTGGCCCAATGGGCCCTTATTCCCATGGTCATGATCCTTCCAGGCCCATGCATCCTTCTATTCCTGGAATGGGCTTTCCTTCTTCTCAGTCCGGATCTCCTTATCCGGCCCAATATCATAATCCTGGTCCAAATCCACACTCTCTTGCTCAGGCCGGCTTGTATCCTTCCCGATCTCTCCCCATCGAGGAGATGATTGCTTAAACCCAACGCCAGCTTGATGAACTTCAACGTCAAATTGATCATAAAACTTCTTTGAGTGTCCCGTTTGCATTCCAAGGTGTTTAGCTTCCACCGCGTTCATAAATTCTCGCATATCGCCGCTATGGTGGAGTCCGTGAACCCTACATGCACTTGAAGGAGTTTCTTTATGAGTCGGCCCAATTCCGACATGACCAACGTTTGATGGCCTATCTGTTTGGTCTGCCTCTAGAAGGCCCAGCTCAGGATTGGTTCTTTGCATTGTCGCAAGATCAAGTGGTGAATTTTCAAGCCGTTTAAGAGAAATTCCTTCAGCAGTATCAAGACCAGGTTGGGCCCAGGTATTCCATGGTTGATCTGGCCCATGAGAAGATTGATGCGGGACGGACACACGACTCGACTCCAAATGGATATGCGATCCTCGGACTCTAAGCAAGCTCGCGATCGTCCCTAACGAGGGAAGCGTACGGACGTGCACGGTTGAGAAACTGGCAAAGAGCTAGGGTGGTCAACTCACAAATTTGTGCCCAAATCGGGTCACGGGACGGTCTCGCTCTCTCTCGCAGCAACGGTGATATACAAAGTATACCGAGCTATGATCCTAGCATGCTCTCTAGCAGCGGCATAAAGAAATATATATGAAATAAAGCAGATGCCGAGTAAGGAGCGAACACGATACCTCCACGCTCTCGGCGTGGGGAAGACGACCCCGGCCGAACTCGTACTCCCGGAACAATTACTACATAATAATTACAGCAAGGTAATTTCACTACCTACTCCACGCAGGGAGGTAAAGGGCGACACAGCGGGACCCGGGAGTAGCGGTTTCGGGTTGACGGGTGGCTTCTTGTGTTGCTTCGGCTACACGCGTACGCGCAATCGTGAGCCCACGTGCTGGTCAGTGGGGCCGCGTGGAACCGTGGTGGCACCTCTATGGTGGGAACGCCCGGAGGAGCGCTGTCTGGGACGGCAGTATGCTGGTTCGCCAGCCGGAGGCCGGGCTGCCCCGATCTTCACTCGTCAGAGTTGCTGCCCACGGATCTGAATTCTGTTTCAGACCCGCGCGTCCCGACGAAATCTGCTGCTGCGGTCAGTCCCGACGTCAGATCGACGCACAAGAGGTACCTAGGGAAATTTGACTTGAAATCCTTCGATCTATGGCTGGAGAAAGAAATTTGAATTTCCCGTTGATGGCCTCTATCGAATTTTCAAGCTGCTGTCTCACATGATCTGAAAACTCAGGGCAGATTTAAGTTTTCCTGAGAGTTGGCGTTGACAGTGATGTAGACCTTCGATTTAACTTTTGATCCCTTCATGAAAGTTGTAGAAGCCAAAGAGAGGAAAACGGTGATATACCTGATGAAAGGTTTGGTGGAAGTTTCGATTTTTTGGGGATTTTATACTGACTCGGGGTCGTATCTGGACAGCAGAAATAGAACTGAAGTTGGGGGAAAGGTACAATTTCTAAAAATAGGTAGAGGGCTTTTAAAATTCTAAGAAAATTTGTGGAGGATGGGGATGGTGTAAGGAACCTCCAATAAATTTGGGGATTCAAACAAAAAACAAATGGGGTCGAAAGGGGGAAGAACGAAGCTTCGGCTACACAGATCTGAAAAGGGACAGATCAGGAAGACAGAAAGACATGAAAATGAAAAAATATAAAAAGAAGGTGAAATGACGGGATAAGTTTACTGGAGGTTGGGGATCAAGTGGGGAACCAACCCTGAAAATATCAATGCCAGATGATGTCAGAGTTGGGAGTTAAAAATCATTGAGTGAATCTCTATCCAGCAGAACAGAACCTTGGACAACACTTCGGAAGCGGCTTCGCGGCGGCTCGATGGCGGCACGAACGGCGGCGGCACCAGAGATGAATCTAGAGATAGAGGGGCTGAGATAGAAGGGGTTTCCACCCTGAAATCTTGAAGGAAGAGGAAGGAACCAGAGGGAGAGAGAGGGCACACCCTTCTTGCTTCAAGCAATTTTCACATAATTTCTTCATTAATTATCTAATGACACTATACATAGGCTTATATAGAGAATGGCAATGGGTGGTGTTGCATCCCTATGGTTTTGAAGATGTCTCACACTATAAATCAATCTTCTATCTCTAGATTAATGTTGTTTCATCATGTGAGTGAGTACAGTTCATTTGGTTGTCAAATAAGCATGCTATCTTGATTCTATCTACACTGTTTGGTTAATATGAACAGTAGTGGGTCGACTCATCAGCAAGGGTGGGTCGACGCATCAGAGCATTGATAGTTTGGGCACAAAGTCTATACACCAGCTTGATCCATTTAGTATGTAGATTGGCATATCTTCTTTAAGTCTGTACATCGGGCACCTTCTAACTGAAGTCTACACATTGATCCTAATACTCTAAGTCTGTACACTGCCCGACCAGTCAAGTCTGCACATTGCCAAAGTCAGTTCAGCTCAACCCTATACATCCTTCCAAGCTTCAACCCTATACATTGGATTGTCAAACTTCATGTCTATACACTGGCTGCTGCATTGTCATGAAGTCTACACATCCGATAGTGTAAGTCTATACATCGCCCAGAGTCTTGTTTGCAAAGTCTGAACATTGCTTCAGAGATAGCTTCAGCAAAGTCTATACATAGACTGGCAGTCTTCATGTTAAGTATATACATTCCTTGAGTCCAAGTCTGTACATCGTCCGTTGTCTAGAATCCTTGAAGTCTGTACATCGGACTGCTTCTTTTGAAGTCTATACATTGGCTCGTTCACTTCTGCAAAGTATGTAGATCAGAATGTGGCAAAGTCTATACATTCGGTTCCTTGGGCAAAGTCTATACATCACTTAGTCTGCACATTGCCTTCAGCCCAAGTGTTCAAAGCCAAGTCTATACAACGCCAACTTAACACATTGAACAGTTCTCCAAGTCTATACACTAGACTTCATTTCTCTAAGTCTATACACTGATCTGTGATTCACCAACTCTGTACATTCGATATCTTTTCTTACGCATTGGCCAAGTCCATACATTCAACATTTCCCTACGCTTTCCTGGCCAAGTCTGTACATCACTAAGTGTGTACATTGCATGCTGCTCAAACGTTCAAAGTCTTCAAAGTCTGTACAGCATCCGTCTCAGCCAGCGTCTCATGATGTGACTTAGGCAAGTCTGTACATCGGCTTCATTCGTCCAAGTCTATACATTGAACTGCGTCTTAGGAAAGTCTGTACAGTGGCTTCGATTTACCAAGTCTGTACATCGGCTTCATTCGCTCAAGTCCATACATCCACAGTGGCTCATCAAGGATATACATTCACTAGTGGTTCCTCCAAGTCTGTACAACGCTGAAGCCTTTACAAGTCTGTACAGTGCTTGAGCTTCATAAAGTCTGTACATCGCTTCAAGCGATTTAAATCTATACAGACTGCCTTCACATTCAAAGTCTGTATAGACGAGCGTCTCTGCATCGTCTCACTCTGGCAAAGTCTATACAGTGCTCACAGCACATTGGTTCAAAGTCTGAACACTGGCTCAAGCATGTCGAAGCCTATACATCTCCGTTGGGGTTCAAGTCAATTCATTGCTCACCGTCTTATTAAGAGTCTCACACAGGTTCCAAGTCTGTACACTGTTTAAGGCTTCGTGAAGTCTACACGGTGGCTGAGCTTTGCAAAGTATACACATTGGTAACACTCGTTTGCATTGATCATAAGTCTATACTGTAGCAACCCTGATAAATAAAATAAATCAAAATGGATTAAAAGATTTAGTAAATAAACGAAAGAGCTTGGAATAAAAATAATTAAACCCTGATGAAAATAACGCCTTAGATATAGGCGCTACTTTACAAGAAAACGCCCTCACCTAAGGCGTGAACTAAAGAAAGGACGCCCAAATAATAAGGCGTCAAATTTCAAACGACCAAAAATAAATAAAAAGGGCAGGTTTGCATAACGTCCTTTGAATGGACGCATTTCAACAAGAAACGACGCTTGACCAGGCGTCAATTTAAATTCGACGCCCTGACCTAGGTCGTTAATTTAGTTTGAGTTTCGTTCGACCCAGAAGTCTATCCAGGGTAAGTTGATAACTATGAGAAAGAGTTCGAATGTAGTAATAACTCTATCATGGAAGTGTTACTTCCAATCGAACACTAACTCTATTAGGATCACCTAAATCCTATAAATAACCTACTGCTTGAACCGTGAACGCTATTTGGCGTTCGGACTATTCTACGGTAGGTGAAGAACCAAGGTTCTTTCTTCTTCTTTTCTGTTTACGATGGTATGAAGAATATTAACAGGTTCTTCGTCTTCTCTTCTTACAGGTTAAGAAGATTCACGTTGTGAAGAACGAAAGGGTAAGTTCTTCTTTCTTCCACCTTCAGTCAAGTATTATGAAGATAATACTAATGATTGTATATATATGTTCTCTGTAGGAGTCATCGTAACCTACTGAAGAATTAAGGGTTCTTCATCTGCAACCTATTACTACCCTTGCTGCTGCTATTAGGATCGAAAGCTTCAAAAAGACTCTGTTTATAAAACAGAGTATCGTTTTTCCCAGAACCTACATCTGTTCATCCGTCAGTTTATCATCATCAAGGTAGGTTTTCTCAAGCACTGTAGCCCAAATCACCATAATAACTATATTAAACCATATATATTAGTTCATGCATGTAGTTTTCACGAGTTTTAAAGGTTCTATTGTTGGAAAGAAACGCCCTTTCCAAGGGCGCTAATTTTATACGCGACCCAGACTAGGGCGCTATTTAAATAAACGACCCTGACAAGGTCGTCAATTCAAAAGATTTGACGCCCTGTACACAGACGTTAATTTAATTACCTGATAATTACCCATGTTAATTAGTCCAATATTCACTTAAACATGATTCTAAACCAGTGCATGATCATTAATCCTGATATTATCCTGTCATGACCATATCTCGTTTTCTGGAAATTTCAATACTTGAAAAATTGTAAATTCTTGAAATACACGACCCTGTATAGGTCGTCTCTCACTTAACTAACGCCCCTGTTCAGGGCGTGAATTGAAAAGTAACGCCCCTGTCCAGGGCGTGTTTCCGATAAATTACTGAAAATATATATTCTACAAAAATAGAAGTAAAGAATGAACGACCATTGTATACGTCGTCAAATTTAATTAAACGCCCCTTACCAGGGCGCGTTTTCGGTAAAATACGGAAATATTAAAATTTTGCAAAAAATGTAAAATAGATAAACGCCCTTACTGAAGGCGTTAACTACTTGAGTAGTGACTTTACTTAAGTCGTTATTTTCCTGTAAAAATGTTTTTACCCTGTTTCTGATAATCGATGGTTTCAGTATATCTATATATATATATATATATATCGGCACTATATCTCCACTACGTGAGTATAGTCCCACGTTTCATGATGTTTTATCGATCACCCTCAACTCTCATTGACATACAAGCTCTCCATTGGACATTCCGTTCCTTTGGACTAGCGAGTTAGTCATAGAGACCTCCGTAAGACTCCTCGTACCTTAGATTCCCTCAAGGTCGACTGAGCTGGTTGTACCCTAAAAACCCATTACACTATTGAATGCCATGTCACTCTAAAGAAACATGGTATACCGGCCCTTATGATATACAAAGAGTATATCATCAGAATTCTTAATGGGATGATGATATCATGCCATTTATTGATGTTCTTGTGGACCTCAATTCTATAATAAGAATGAGGGTATCTTACCTTTGATGTACTGTTCATGTGGACCTCAATTCTATATAAAGAATGTCCATACTTGTTTGTCATGGTACCCGAGTTAAGGGAACCTAATTCCACCTAGTTTCATCATTCATTGTGATTGTACCGTTGTTATCGCCTATCTATGTCCAATGTCGTATTTTTGGACTCCATTCTCTCAAAGTTATCCTACGTGTCTACAAGCTTAAATTGTTGAAATTCCATATTGGCTATATATATATATACAAGAGTGGATGTCAAATATACATGATAAATGCCTGTGCATATAGGGCCCGATCTGGTCCTGAGAGGAGCACCCGAAAGTACTTGTGCCCATGGGAGTTGAATGATAAGGTATCTGGCATTATACCGAGTGCATGACTAGCTTGATTGAACATTCCACACAAATCTTGTACTTGACTCGTACTTGACTTGACATGAATTGCGTGACCCGAGAAAGAGTAATTACTTGCTTGCTTGATACATGATAGCCAAAGTTCTTGACATGACTTGCTAAAGAGTACTTGCTTGAATATCTTGTTATCTTTTCTTGAAAGCTCATGACTAGTTCATCTTGCCGTCTTATTGATAAATTTTCTCTCTATCTTATCATTTTATACGAGCATGCATAGCTATAGTACATTCATGAAAAATGTAATTATTTAAACCCCTTGCTAGCGCTTGAGATATAATTTCCTACTGAGCGTTCGCTCACTCCGTGTGTTCCCTACTTTTCAGGTAATTCCGACGACGAGGGAAGTCAATCAGATGGGAATGGTCAAGAGTGAAAGAGCTAGAGCTTTTCCAAGTGTCATCTAGTCTTTTTCCTATTTTCTTGAGTCAACTATGTACTTTTCCTTGAATAGAGTATTGGATTTGTAATAGTCTATCCATTATGAAATAAAGGATTGGGTTATCTTTCTATTTTGCGCATCTCTATTTTGGTGTCGAATACACTACTACTCTGATTGACATGATTGATATAAACTCGTCGCGCATATCCGAGTATCTTCCGCGCTCGGGGCGTGACAGTTTTTGTAGTATCAGAGCCTAGGGTATTCAATTCCTAGGAAAAACCCAAGTCCAAGGAGAAGTTTTAAACCTTCAACTAGTGAGATTGGGTAGAACCAAGGGTTAAAGTTAACATAGTATATGAGTCTTTAAATACAAGCACATATTAATCTAGTTATTATAATTCTAGGATAATGGCTGCCGAACGTGCTCAATGGCGCAACATGCAGCGTACCCTTCAAGGCATGACTCAAGTGCTGCAACAAGTAGCACAAGGAGGTGGACAACGAGCAGGAAGTCTCCACCAGACTTTCAAGAACATGAACCCACCCAAGTTCACGGGTTCTACTGATCCAGATGACGCTGAACACTGGATTAGGGAGATAGAACGTATATTCCGTGTTATGCAATGCACGGATCAGGATAAAGTTTTATTAGCTACTTTTCAGTTAGAAAGGGATGCTAGATGCTGGTGGGAATCAATAGAGGCTACTATAAATCAAGATCAGGTTTCGTGGGAAGAATTCATTGAACACTTCAACGTGAAATATTTCTCGGACCGAGTTTAGGAAAAGAAGGCTGCAGAGTTTGCCGCATTAAAACAACGATCCTTGTCAGTGGCCGAGTATGAGGCCCAATTCTCTAGATTGTCTCGGTATGCTAAGCATCTAGTTAGCACCGAGAAAATGAAGGCTAGGAGGTTTCTTAATGGGCTCAGGCCCCAAGCTATTACTCAACTGGCGCCGATGGACATTCAAGTCTACTCGGAGATAGTACGCCGAGCTCAACTATTAGAAGATGCCACGGAACTGTCTGATAGGATTCGTGGTAAGGAAAAGAAGGAACAAGTTACAGGTTTGGGTTCTTTTAAACCCAACTTCAAGAAAAGGCCTAGCAATGGAGGAGCATCCTCACAAGACCAAAAGTTCAAGAAGACCAAGCCCTTCTCTATCACCACTACCTCTCCAAATACAGTGTGCAAACATTATGATAAAGCGGGTCATAGAGCAGAAGAATGCTGGAGGAAACTAGGAGCATGTCTCCGTTGTGAGAGTCGTGAGCATCGGATTCCCGATTGGCCACTACTAAATAATCAAGCCGATGACGGAAAACGCCCAGTAACCAAGAATGCTCGTCTTCATGCAATCAAGGAAACCGAGCAAGTAGAAGGAGGCGGCTTAGTGGAAGGTATATTGAAAGTTTGTTCCAGGAAAGCATATGTCTTAATTGATACTGGTGCATCACATTCTATTGTTTCTAAAAAGTTTGCTGACCCATTACCCCTAGAACCGGAATGGATAAAGTTAGTTTTGTCTACTCCTCTGGATGATGAGACTGATATTACACATCATTAACAAAACTACGAGGTATTGATTCATGGTCAAAATCTCCCTATTGATCTCATATGTTTAGATCTGAAAGAGTATGATGTTATACTAGGGGCAGATTGGTTATCCAAGTATCAGGCAACGGTTGATTACCGCAATAGCAAGGTTACATTCAAGGAATTTCCAAAACTAATATTTACTAACCCCAAGAGTCGGAGCAAAAACCCTCTTATTTCAGCTCTCCGAGCTAGCAAGCTCATCAGGAAAGGATGTACATCTTTCCTTGCCTTTGTCACAGTTAAAGAAGCTAAGGAAGCTAAGTTAGAAGACATTCCAGTGGTACAAGAATTTCCGGACGTGTTTCCGGAAGATTTGCCGGGATTACCCCCGCAAAGAGAAATGGCCTTCACCATTGACTTAGTCCCTGGTGCTGGTCTGATTTCAAAGGCACCTTATAGGATGTCACCTGCTGAACTCAAGGAGTTAAAGGAGCAATTGATGGAACTCATTAAGAAAGGATTCATTAGACCAAGTACTTCCCCGTGGGGAGCGCCTGTATTATTTGTAAAGAAGAACGACGGATCCATGAGGTTATGCGTCGACTATCGACAATTGAATCATCTCACTATCAAGAACAAGTATCCACTGCCGAGAATCGATGAATTGTTTGATCAAATTTTAGGATCCATGTACTTTTCCAAAATTGATCTTAGGTCCGGATATCACCAACTAAGAATCAAGGACGAGGATATTCATAAAACCGCATTCAGAAGTAGGTATGGCCATTATGAATTTGTTGTTATGCCTTTCGGACTAACGAATGCCCCTGCTGCCTTTATGCAGTTAATGAATAGTATATTGAGGCCTTATTTAGATCAATTCGTGGTGGTCTTTATTGATGATATATTGATTTATTCCAAGACCAAGGAAGAGCATGAGGAACATTTGAGGATTGCATTACAAATATTGAGGACAAACCAATTATATGCAAAACTTAGCAAGTGTGAATTCTGGCTTGAAGAAGTGACTTTTCTCGGACATGTTATATCAAAGAATGGCTTGTCTGTAGACCCATCAAAGGTTGAAGCTGTAAGGAACTGGGAAAGACCGACCAATGCTAGCGAGATCCGAAGTTTCTTAGGACTTGCCGGCTATTACAGGCGATTCATCAAGGATTTCTCAAAAATCGCCGTGCCACTTACGAGGTTAACTCGCAAGGAGATCCGTTATGAATGAGATGAGGAATGTGAAAGAAGCTTCCAAACTCTCAAGGATCATCTTACTATAGCTCCTATCTTAGCATTGCCAATTGAAGGAGAAAAGTTCGAGGTATACACTGATGCTTCTGGCATTGGCCTCGGGTGTGTTCTAATGCAACAAGGGAAGGTTATAGCCTACTCTTCTCGTCAATTAAAGAAGCATGAAGAGAACTACCCCGTCCATGACTTAGAATTGGCCGCGGTAGTATTTGCACTCAAAATATGGAGACATTATCTTTATGGAGTACAGTTTACTGTATACTCCGATCACAAGAGTCTCATATATCTTTTTTCACAGAAGGAACTAAATATGAGGCAAAGACGATGGCTGGAATATCTCAAGGACTTCGACTTCAATATACAATATCATCCCGGAAAGGGTAATCATGTAGCAGATGCCCTTAGTCGAAAGCCGAGAGCACTGTTAGCCAATTGTCTGATTCAAGAATGGAAATTGCTGGAACAATTCTCTGAACTCAATATAAGCATGGACACGGATCCTAGATGTGTCACATTATCTCATATAAGCATACAGTCAGATTTATTATCTGAGATACAAGCACTTCAGGATGATGATCCTACATTAGTAGAAATCAAGGACAGATTAGAAGGACAATCGGATTTCCAACTAACTTCTGATGGAAGATTAATGTTCAAGAATAGAACTTGTATACCGGACTGCCCAGAATTGAAAAAGAAGGTCTTAGATGAAGCTCACAGATCAAGGTATACGATTCATCCTGGATCTACCAAAATGTACCAAGATGTGAAAAGAAATTTTTGGTGGCCCAACATGAAAAGAGAAATAGTGGACTACGTATCACGCTGTCTCACATGCCAACAAGTCAAGGCGGAACACCAGAAGCCTGCTGGAAAACTACATCCTCTAGATATCCCTAAATGGAAGTGGGAGGATATTGGTATGAATTTCATCATGGGTTTATCTAAATCAAAAAGAGGACATGATGGAATATGGGTTATCATTGATCGATTGACTAAATCAGCGCATTTCTTGCCAATCAAGAGTCGATGGTCAGTTGATGTCTTAGCTGCACTATACATCAAGGAAATAGTCAGATTACATGATATTTCTGTTTCAATCGTGTCTGACAGAGATCCCCGTTTTACTTCTCATTTTTGGAAAGGACTACAACGTTCGTTGGGAACAAGGCTTAACTTTAGTACAACCTTTCATCCTCAAACGGATGGTCAGACCGAGAGAACAAATCAAGTAGTTGAAGATATGCTTAGAGCATGCATCACTGATTTTGATGGAAACTGGCATGATCACTTGCCTCTGGTCGAATTTGCATACAATAATAGCTACCAGGCAAGTATACAACTGGCACCTTTTGAAGCCTTATACGGAAGGAGTTGTCGATCACCCTTATGCTGGGACGAAGTTGGAGAGAAACAACTGTTAGGTCCAGAAATGGTAAGGGACACTACCGAGAAGATACAATTGATCAAAGAAAGACTGCAAGTTGCTCAGTCTAGACAAAAGGCTAATGCTGACACAAGAAGAAGAGATCTCGAATTCCAAATTGGAGATCATGTATTTCTCAAGATATCGCCTGGACGTGGAATACGAAGATTTGGTGTTAAAGGCAAGCTTACCCCAAGATTTATCGGACCTTTTGAGATACTAGAAAGAGTTGGCGAGGTTGCTTATCGCATCGCATTGCCCCCTCAACTGTCCGAAGTACATGATGTGTTCCACATATCTATGTTGAAGAAGTATGTACATGACCCATCACATATTATTGAATATGGAGACCTAGTAATCCAGAAAGATTTCACATATGAACAGAAGCCTATGAAGATCTTAGATCGAGAAGTACGTACCCTAAGGAATAAGGTTATTCCCATGCTAAAAGTACAATGGAATAAGAATTCAGAACAAGAAGCTACATGGGAGACCGAGAAATCTATGATGAAGCAATTTCCAGACTTATTTTAGAAGGTACACACTCTACACTCTCCATATGTAGATGTATGATATGGAATTTGGGGACCAAATTCTTTTTAAGTGGGGGAGGGTGTAGCAACCCTGATAAATAAAATAAATCAAAATGGATTAAAAGATTTAGTAAATAAACGAAAGAGCTTGGAATAAAAATAATTAAACCCTGATGAAAATAACGCCTTAGATATAGGCGCTACTTTACAAGAAAACGCCCTCACCTAAGGCGTGAATTAAAGAAAGGACGCCTAAATAATAAGGCGTCAAATTTCAAACGACCAAAAATAAATAAAAAGGGCAGGTTTGCATAACGTCCTTTGAATGGACGCGTTTCAACAAGAAACGACGCTTGACCAGGCGTCAATTTAAATTCGACACCCTGACCTAGGTCGTTAATTTAGTTTGAGTTTCGTTCGACCCAGAAGTCTATCCAGGGTAAGTTGATAACTATGAGAAAGAGTTCGAATGTAGTAATAACTCTATCATGGAAGTGTTACTTCCAATCGAACACTAACTCTATTAGGATCACCTAAATCCTATAAATAACCTACTGCTTGAACCGTGAGCGCTATTTGGCGTTCGGACTATTCTACGGTAGGTGAAGAACCAAGGTTTCTTTCTCTTCTTTCTGTTTACGATGGTATGAAGAACATTAACAGGTTCTTCGTCTTCTCTTCTTACAGGTTAAGAAGATTCACGTTGTGAAGAACGAAAGGGTAAGTTCTTCTTTCTTCCACCTTCAGTCAAGTATTATGAAGATAATACTAATGATTGTATATATATGTTCTCTGTAGGAGTCATCGTAACCTACTGAAGAATTAAGGGTTCTTCATCTGCAACCTATTACTACCCTTCGCTGCTGCTATTAGGATCGAAAGCTTCAAAAAGGACTCTGTTTATAAAACAGAGTATCATTTTTCCAGAACCTACATCTTTCATCCGTCAGTTTATCATCATCAAGGTAGGTTTTCTCAAGCACTGTAGCCCAAATCACCATAATAACTATATTAAACCATATATATTAGTTCATGCATGTAGTTTTCACGAGTTTTAAAGGTTCTATTGTTGGAAAGAAATGCCCTTTCCAAGGGCGCTAATTTTATACGCGACCCAGACTAGGGCGCTATTTAAATAAACTACCCTGACAAGGTCGTCAATTCAAAAGATTTGACGCCCTGTACAAAGACGTTAATTTAATTACTTGATAATTACCCATGTTAATTAGTCCAATATTCACTTAAACACGATTCTAAACTAGTGCATGATCATTAATCCTGATATTATCCTGTCATGACCATATCTCGTTTTCTGGAAATTTCAATACTTGAAAAATTGTAAATTCTTGAAATACACGACCCTGTATAGGTCGTCTCTCACTTAACTAACGCCCCTGTTCAGGGCGTGAATTGAAAAGTAACGCCCCTGTCCAGGGCGTGTTTCCGATAAATTACTGAAAATATATATTCTGCAAAAATAGAGGTAAAGAATGAACGACCATTGTATACGTCGTCAAATTTAATTAAACGCCCCTTACCAGGGCGCGTTTTCGATAAAATACAGAAATATTGAAATTTTGCAAAAAATGTAAAATAGATAAACGCCCTTACTGAAGGCGTTAACTACTTGAGTAGTGACTTTACATAAGTCGTTATTTTCCTGTAAAAATATTTTTACCCTGTTTCTGATAACCGATGGTTTCAGTATATCTATATATATGTATATCGGCACTATATCTCCACTCCGTGAGTATAGTCCCACGTTTCATGATGTTTTATCGATCACCCTCAACTCTCATTGACATACAAGCTCTCCATTGGACATTCTGTTCCTTTGGACTAGCGAGTTAGTCATAGAGACCTCCGTAAGACTCCTCGTACCTTGGATTCCCTCAAGGTCGACTGAGCTGGTTGTACCCTAAAAACCCATTACACTATTGAATGCCATGTCACTCTAAAGAAACATGGTATACCGGCCCTTATGATATGCAAAAAGTATATCATGAGAATTCTTAATGGGATGATGATAACATGCCATTTGTTGATGTTCTTATGGACCTCAATTCTATAATAAGAATGAGGGTATCTTACCTTTGATGTACTGTTCATGTGGACCTCAATTCTATATAAAGAATGTCCATACTTATTTGTCATGGTACCCGAGTTAAGGGAACCTAATTCCACCTAGTTTCATCGTTCATCGTGATTGTACCGTTGTTATCGCCTATCTATGTCCAATGTCGTATTTTTGGACTCCATTCTCTCAAAGTTATCCTACGTGTCTACAAGCTTAAATTGTTGAAATTCCATATTGGCTATATATATATATACAAGAGTGGATGTCAAATATACATGATAAATGCCTGTGCATATAGGGCCCGATCTGGTCCTGGGAGGAGCACCTGAAAGTACTTGTGCCTATGGGAGTTGAATGATAAGGTATCTGGCATTATACCGAGTGCATGACTAGCTTGATTGAACATTCCACACAAATCTTGTACTTGACTCGTACTTGACTTGACATGAATTGCGTGACCCGAGAAAGGGTAATTACTTGCTTGCTTGATACATGATAGCCAAAGTTCTTGACATGACTTGCTAAAGAGTACTTGCTTGAATATCTTGTTATCTTTTCTTGAAAGCTCATGACTAGTTCATCTTGCCGTCTTATTGATAAATTTTCTCTCTATCTTGCCGTTTTATACGAGCATGCATAGCTATAGTACATTCATGAAAAATGTAATTATTTAAACCCGTTGCTAGCGCTTGAGATATAATTTTCTACTGAGCGTTCGCTCACTCCGTGTGTTCCCTACTTTTCAGGTAATTCCGACGACGAGGGAAGTCAATCGGATGGGAATGGTCAAGAGTGAAAGATCTAGAGCTTTTCCAAGTGTCATCTAGTCTTTTTCCTATTTTCTTGAGTCAACTATGTACTTTTCCTTGAATAGAGTATTGGATTTGTAATAGTCTATCCATTATGAAATAAAGGATTGGGTTATCTTTCTATTTTGCGCATCTCTGTTTTGGTGTCGAATACACTACTACTCTGATTGACATGATTGATATAAACTCGTCGCGCATATCCGAATATCTTCCGCGCTCGGGGCGTGACATATACACTGCTTTCATATGCATTGTTCATAAGTCTATACACTGACATTCGTCTGCATTGTTCATAGTCTATACACTGCCATTCATTTGCATTGTTCATAGTCTATACACTGCCATTCATTTGCATTGTTCATAGTCTATACACTGCCATTCGTCTGCATTGTTCATAAGTCTATACACTGCCATTCATGCGCATTGCTCATAGGTCTATACACTGCCTTCACACATGCGCTTCTTTCATTAAGTCTATACACTCTCTCACATTGTACACACTTAATCAGTTGAAGGTTCTGAAGTATATACATTCATGTTAATAGCCTGAACTAACTAAGTCTATACATTCCATCTGTCTATCTGCAGGCGATTCTGGCTGATGATTGGGCACGTGAATCGAGGTTGGCACCTGGCACGTGATCCAAGACAACATGTGCATGACACGTGGATGGCAACCTAGTCAGGATGCTGCCATGTGGTCGAAATTCAAATGATCTGGCAAAAGTGCATGGGCGGGAACCTGGCAGCCACACGCCAATATCTGCCATAAATATAGAGCTCCATCCTTCAGTAGAAGCTTGATCGTGAATAGAGAAAGCAGAAGCCATTGGTGAGAGTTTGCACGATCCAAAAAAGAAAAAGAGCAGAGAGTTCTAGATCTGAGAGGAGATTGTTCGAGAGTTAGAGCAGTGTGTGTGGATTGATGAATTGCTTCATTTGAAGCTACATTTGTATTGGGTTTCAGAATCGATTTCTTCTTCATTATTTTTTGTTTCTACTTTGTTTTCGTTTCATTTTGTTCATCCTTCTGATTTGAATTGGTTTCCCTCCGGTGTGTGGAAGAAGGGAGTATTACTCCAGTTTCCCTCTGAGTTGCAGAGGAAGAGAGATCGGTGATCTCTGGTGGTGTTAGTGACTCATTAACAGTTTCCCTCCGGTGTGTGGAGGAAGGGAGAGGATTCTCCGGTTGTGTTCTAGCTGGGAGCTAGAACAGGTTTCAAGTTCTGTGGGTAGCAGAACTTGGTTGAGGGATTTGTTTCCCTTGGTGTTCAAGCTGTGTGGCAGCATGTTGTTCGAAGACTGAGTCTGCATTGATCTAGCATCGTCTAGTGGAATCCTCACTCTAGTTGGAGTGAGTGGTGGATGTAAATTACGGACTGCAATCGAACCACCTAAAAACCTAGTGCCTCCTCTGTGGTTTGCTATTGTTATCTGCGCTCTTCATCTGCTTGTCTCTTTGCTTCCATGTGATCAGTTCTTCATTCTCATTTACATTTCCCTGTGTACGGGTTAAGGAGGTGCGTTAGCAGTAGAATTTATTTTCCGCCTAAGTTTCTACAAATTGGGAGTGATCTATTCATCCCCCCCTTCTATATCACTCTTGCTGCGCTAACAATTGGTATCAGAGCAGGTTTACGCCACGTGGACGAACAGTCAAGGAAATGCTAGTGGTCCTAGAACCTTCATGGCCGAAGGTCAATCCATTAGTCGCCCTCCTTATTTCGATGGTAGTAACTATCTGTTTTGGAAGAACAGGATGGAAGTGTTCATCAGGGCTCAGAGTCATAAACTGTGGAGAGTAATCACGGTGGGGCCATATGATCTGCCACCAAACGAGGACGCTTAGACAGATGACCATGTCGAGCTCTCCTCACTCAACTGGACGGCGCTGAACATCATCCAGTGTGCTGTTCATCCAGAGGAATATGCCCGTATATCTGCATATAGAACTGCCAAGCGAATGTGGGATGAGCTGCAATTGATCTATGAAGGTACAGCTCAAGTGAAAGCCTCGAAGGTAAATCTCTACACTTCTAAGTATGAAATGTTTAAGATGAATGCAGACGAGAATATAACTGAGGTGTATGCCAGGTTGTCTTTAATCACAAATACTCTTAAAGGGCTAGGGAAGGATCTTGCTGAGGCAGATATAGTCAGGAAAATCCTTAGATCTTTATCCCCGGCATGGCACACTAAGGCCATTGTGATTGAGGAGTTAAAAGATTTGACTATCTTGACTGTGAATGAGCTCATAGGATCCCTGATGACCTATGAGATGAATTTCCAAGGAGGTGGAGAAGTTAGTGAGAGGAAGGGTAAAAATGTAGCTCTAAGAGCTTCCCGCAACAAGGGTAGTAACAGTGGGAGCAGCAGTAGTAGCCCCGAGTCCGAGTCTGAGCTTGAAGGTTTGTCAAATCTCGACCAGGAGGAGCAGGCAATGCTCACTAGACAGTTCAGAAAATTTCTGAAGAAAAAGGGGAAGACCTTTAGGAAGAAGAAGCCACACTCTTTCAATAAGAGTGCTGAATTTACTAGTTACAGGGATAGAAATCCTAAGAGACTAACTTGTTTTAATTGTAACAAACAGGGACATATGAAAGGCGAATGCCCAGATCTCCAGAAGAAGGGTCCCTATCTTCAGAAGAAAAATATAAAGGTGCAGAAGAAGAAGAAGCCCCAGGCGATGGTCTGCACATGGAGTGAGGAAGAAGAAGACCCCGAAGATGCTTCCTCAGAAGAATATGAAGATGGAATTTGCCTCATGGCAAACAGTGAAGAGGAGGTAATAAACGTTTTTAAAATTTTCTCAATTGATGACTGGGAGGATGCTTATGGTGACTTGTTAGATAAATTTAATTCTCTTAGCAAAGAGCACAGAGTTCTGAAAAGAAAATTTAACACAAATGTTGAAGAACAAACTCTGGTCTGTGAGGAAAATGAGAAGCTAAAAGAACAACTAGAAGAAATGACCTCACTAAGGAAAGAAAATGATAAGCTCAAGGAAGAAACTCAAGAAAGTCAAAAACAGCTCAATGAATTCAAAACTAAAATTGAAGAAAGCATGAATGAAATTAGAGTGAATTCAGAGAAATATGAAGCTGTGAAGAAAGTAAATGTTGAACTCCTAAAAAATTCTGAGTCCCTTCAAAAGGAGCTGGAAGACAAACAGAAAGTCTTAGAAAAGTTTGTCCAAGGAAAGACTAGCTTAGATGCTATACTAGGGACTAGGGTCAATTTCAATAAGGAAGGTCTAGGCTACGACCCAACCAACAAGAGACCCTTGCAATTCAGGACCATTACCTTCTGCCCAGAGAAGGGAAAAGAAAAGCTGGACACACCATCCAGCTCAAACAGCTCTAAGAGAATTCAAAGTCCTAAAGAAAACACAAAAACCAGCACTGGACAACCATTTAAGATGGGAATGAATTTTATGAAGAATAACACTAAGCCCACTTATCAGAACACAAATGGTAGATGGACCAAGAAAGTAAATCAGAATGAGAGCTGAAATTACAACAATCAGATGGGTCCAAACAGGACCTACTGGAGAAATAACTTTCATGGTCAAAGATATGCTAATCAACAAGCCTACAGGAAATTTCCTAGGAATAGGAAGACTAATGAATGGAATAGAACTCACTTCTCCAGTTCAGCTGGTTTCAACTTTAATAATTCAGAAAGGAAGGTGCCAGAGAAAACCATGCTGAAGCAAGTCTGGATACCTAAACACTTGATCAGAGATTTGAACAATGTCTTTGGACCCAACTCATCTTGGGTTCCAAATCACTCTGCTTGATGTATTTGTGTAGGTCGGCCTGGCAGCTGAAGACAACAAGTGGTACCTCGACAGTGGCTGCTCCAGGCATATGACAGGTGACCGATCCAAGTTTAGCAAGATAGAGATGAAACCAGGGGGTCTGGTCAAGTTTGGAGGAAAGAACAAAGGTAAAATAATTGGAGTTGGTACAGTAGGTAAGTCTTCCACAAACTCCATTGAAAAAGTCTTACTTGTGGAAGGACTTCAACACAACCTGATTAGCATAAGTCAGTTATGTGACAGGGGTCACAGGGTTGTATTTGATGATAGCTCATGCAAAATCCTTGAAACAAATTCTGACATGATTAAATTTGTAGCCAACAGGATTAATAATGTCTACATTGTAGACTTAGATGAGAAATCTGAATCTACTATTTACTTATCTGCCAATTCTGAAAATGATGCCTTTGAATGGCATAGACGTCTAGGTCATGCTAGCTTTTCAACTTTAAATAAATTGGTCAAGCATGATTTAGTTAGAGGCATGCCTAGAATTAAATTCAACTCAATATCAAAAGCATGTGATGCATGTGCTCTAGGCAAACAGACCAGAAATTCTTTTAAATTAAGATCTGAGCCATTGTCTTCTAGACCAATGGAACTTCTTCATATGGACCGTTTCGGTCCAACTAGAACTCAGAGTCTTAATGGAAACAGGTTTGGCTATGTCATCATAGATGACTTCTCTAGATATTCATGGATATTTTTCTTAGCAAATAAGAGTGATGCATTTCAAAAGTTTAATCTGTTTTTCAATAAGGTCAAGCAAGAAGGGAAGTACAAGGTTAGTCCTATTCAATCTGACCATGGAGGTGAGTTTGAAAACTCCATGTTTACTGATCTTTGTGACAAAGAAGGACTAACTCACAGGTTTTCTTCTCCCAGGACACCTGAACAAAATGGGATTGTGGAGAGAAGAAATAGAACAGTAGTGGAGATGGCCCGAACCATGTTGATTGAAAGTAAATTACCTAGAAGGTTTTGGGCAGAAGCGGCCAATACAGCAACCTACATAATCAACAGGGCCATGGTAAGACCCATACACAAGAAAATACCCTATGAGCTTCTAAAAGGTAAGAAACTAAACTTGTTTCATTTCAGAATTTTTGGAGCAAAATATTTTATTCATAACAATGATAAGAAATATTTAGACAAGTTTGAAGCCAAAAGCTCACCTGGAATATTCTTGGGTTACTCTGAAGTGTCAAGGGCATATAGGGTATTTAACATATCAGATCAGAAAGTGGAAGAGTCTTCACACATCCTTTTTAGTGAAAAGAAAGATGTTTCTAATGTTGAAAATCTTGACAGGGATTCCAATCATGGTGGAGATTTTCTAGAAGACCAACAGGAAGAAGAGAAGACTCAGCCAAGTGGAGAAACAAATTCCCCCAATCAGGAAGGGCCAAGAGAAACAGGTGAGTCTTCAACAAATATTAGATTTCTTAAAGACCATCCATTAGATAATGTCATAGGCCAGCCTGAAGATCCTCTTCGGACTAGGTCTCATTTTAGAAATGTGAATAATGATGACTTAATTGCTTTAGTCTCACAAATTGAACCCAAAACAGTAGAAGAGGCTTTAGCTGATCAAGCTTGGGTCAATGCTATGTGTGAGGAATTAGGTCAGTTTGAAAGGAATAATGTCTGGGAGTTTGTCCCAAGACCTGATGGTATTAATATCATAGGAACCAAGTGGGTGTTCAAAAATAAGATGAATGAAGATGGAATCATCTCTAGGAATAAGGCCAGATTAGTAGCCAAAGGCTACTGTCAGGAATTCGGTGTAGACTTTGATGAATCCTATGCACCTGTTGCTAGGATGGAAGCTATAAGATTATTGCTTGCCTTTGCATGCTCAAAGAATATAAAACTCCAACAAATGGATGTTAAAAGTGCCTTCTTAAATGGAGTCATTAAAGAAGAAGTTTTTGTTGAACAACCTCCTGGATTTCAATATTCTCCTCAACCTAACCAAGTTTTCAGGTTAAACAAAGCCTTGTATGGTCTAAAGCAAGCTCCAAGAGCTTGGTATGAAAGATTGTCTGAATTTCTGATCAGCAAGGGCTACAAAAGAGGTAAAGTTGATCAAACTTTATTTACCAAGGGCATGAATAAAGATCTTATCATAGTTCAGGTATATGTAGATGACATTGTATTTGGATCAACTAAGCATGAACTATGTGATGAATTTTCTACCATGATGTCTGCTGAATTTGAAATGAGCTTGGTTGGTGAACTAAAATACTTTCTTGGATTGCAAGTACAGTAGCTAGAAGATGGGTGCTTCATCAACCAAACCAAATACACATTGGAACTGTTCAAAAGGTTTGGCATGGAAAACTTAAAGCACATTACTACACCCATGGGTACCAATACTTCATTGGATGCAGATGAGACAGGTAAAGAAGTAAATGCCAAACTTTATCGAGGTATGATTGGATCACTTCTTTACTTGACAGCCTCTAGACCTGATATACAATTCAGTGTAGGAATGTGTGCAAGGTATCAGTGTAGACCTACTGAATTACACTTAGCTGCAGTTAAAAGAATCTTCAGATATTTGTCAGCTAGTAACTCTCTTGGTTTATGGTTTCCTGCATCTCACACACTTAACTTAGTAGCATACACAGATGCTGATTATGCAGGCTGTAAACTAGATAGGAAAAGCACTAGTTGCCATTGTGAATTCTTGGGTGGGTGTTTAGTGTCTTGGGGCTCCAAGAAACAACATTTTGTGGCCCTCTCCACTGCAGAAGCTGAATATGTGGCTGTAGGGAGCTGTGGAACACAAGTAATATGGATTAAACACCAGCTTCAGGACTACCAAGTAAACCTGGGGTGCACACCTATTTACTGTGATAATACTAGTGCCATCAATCTTGCTAAAAATCATGTTTTGCATTTACGAACCAAACACATAGAGATAAGACATCATTTTATAAGAGATGAGGTGTCTAAGAATAATTTTGAACTGATTCATGTAGGCACAGATAATCAGATTGCTGACATATTCACAAAACCTCTGGATAATGAAAAATTCACCACATTGAGAAGAGAATTAGGCTTATACAAATTGTCTTAATTATGAAGCATGTTCTTGTTGTGAGGGGGAATTGTGTTTGTCTGATGTTTAGCCTTCTTTCATGCTGGTTTAAGGGGGAGTTCAGAATGCTTACTGGTTAGCTTACAGGAATGCTTTGAGTAAGGGGAAGCTTTGAGATTATGCTGAAATGTTTTATTGAGGAATGCTATGTCTTAGGGGGAGCTGAGTTGTGATGTGAGAAGAGAAGTTCTTTGACAGATTCAAAAGGGCTGTCCAGATGTGTAACTTTACTGGTCTTGCATGACTGATCTAGAGTGGTTCTCTCAGACAGTAGAGTGCCACTTATCTCTTAAGTGTATAAGTCAGTGACTCTAATCTCCAGATTAGAATCTTTCCTTTAGTACTTCTTCAGAGATTTGGACTAATTGCATAAAGTATATCTTCCTACATTGTCATTGATTCTGGTTCAGGCCAAAAACTTGTATGTCTTGTTATCTGACCCAATCAACTTGAAATCTAGACTTCAAGACTCAATTCAAGAAATAGTCCTTTTGGTATTATTTTCAATCATTCTATCTCTTTAACTCAAGGGCTTAACTGAGCAAAAATGTTCTATTTTGATCACTGAGAAACTGGGAGCTTCATCAATGAAATGAATATTTCTCCCATGTCATGAGGTGTCAAATGCTTAAAATGAATGAAAAGACATGACAGAGCAATGGTGGCTTGCTGGTGAGTAACTGGGGACTCTGGCCTCTAATCAAGGTGTTTCCTCATGTCAAAAATCACAGTTACTAACTCTGTTCCTTAATAAAAAAAGGGGAGGAAGTAATGAGGTACTCACTCTGAGTAACTGGGGATTCAGGCCTCTAATCAAGGTGTCTCTCTAATGTCAAAGGAGTGAACTATCAACTTACTCATTGATCCTATTGAAAATCATCTCCAACAAAAATTCCTTGTTGTTATGCAACTAATGGATTGCTTGTCTTCAATACCTTGAGAACACCTCTCTGATTTAGTCTCTTGCTGTCTTGTGGGATAGTTGAATGATCAGCTATATTTGGCCATACTTGTGAACTCCTGCTCTAAATCATCCACTATGTATGCTGATAAACTTGTCTATCACTCTACTTCTCTATTATGTACTGAAGTATGAAGAATCTTCTCTTGAGATTAGAAACTCACTTATTCTCTTAAGACCTACTTGTGACTTTCTGCACTAAGAAGTTACTGCCCTTATTCTTCATGTTTCCAGCACTATCATACATTCTGTAGTTCTTTTTGCTGATGTCAAAGGGGGAGAGAAGTTTACAATGTTTGCAATATCAGTGAGTCTTGGATTTGTCTTGAGCTTTGGGGGAGTCATGTTGCTTCGTGGAAGATATGGTTATGAGTTGTGGGGGAGATGAGAGTGTGTTGTAGGGATTGTATGATTCATCTGCATGTGCATGCCTTGAATTTAATATGTTTGTTGCAGCTGATATAAATCTCCTGTTGAACCTTGATATTGCTTGATTAATAGTGTTGTCATCATCAAAAAGGGGGAGATTGTTGCATCCCTATGGTTTTGATGATGTCTCACACTATAAATCAATCTTCTATCTCTAGATTAATGCTGTTTCATCATGTGAGTGAGTACAGTTCATTTGGTTGTCAGATAAGCATGCTATCTTGATTCTATCTACACTGTTTGGTTAATATGAACAGTAGTGGGTCGACACATCAGCAAAGGTGGGTCGACGCATCAGAGCATTGATAGTTTGGGCACAAAGTCTATACACCAGCTTGATCCATTTAGTATGTACATTGGCATATCTTCTTCAAGTCTGTACATCGGGCACCTTCTAACTGAAGTCTACACATTGATCCTAATACTCTAAGTCTGTACACTGCCCGACCAGTCAAGTCTGCACATTGCCAAAGTCAGTTCAGCTCAACCCTATACATCCTTCCAAGCTTCAACTCTATACATTGGATTGTCAAACTTCATGTCTATACACTGGCTGCTGCATTGTCATGAAGTCTACACATCCGATAGTGTAAGTCTATACATCGCCCAGAGTCTTGTTTGCAAAGTCTGAACATTGCTTCAGAGATAGCTTCAGCAAAGTCTATACATAGACTGGCAGTCTTCATGCTAAGTATATACATTCCTTGAGTCCAAGTCTGTACAGCGTCCGTTGTCTAGAATCCTTGAAGTCTGTACATCGGACTGCTTCTTTTGAAGTCTATACATTGGCTCGTTCACTTCTGCAAAGCATGTACATCAGACTGTGGCAAAGTCTATACATTCGGTTCCTTGGGCAAAGTCTATACATCGCTTAGTCTGCACATTGCCTTCAGCCCAAGTGTTCAAAGCCAAGTCTATACAACGCCAACTCAACACATTGAACAGTTCTCCAAGTCTATACACTAGACTTCATTTCTCTAAGTCTATACACTGGTCTGTGATTCACCAACTCTGTACATTCGATATCTTTTCCTACCCATTGGCCAAGTCCATACATTCAACATTTCCCTACGCTTTCCTGGCCAAGTCTGTACATCACTAAGTGTGTACATTGCATGCTGCTCAAATGTTCAAAGTCTTCAAAGTCTGTACAGCGTCCGTCTCAGCCAGCGTCTCATGCTGTGACTTAGGCAAGTCTGTACATCGGCTTCATTCGTCCAAGTCTATACATTGAACTGCGTCTTAGGAAAGTCTGTACAGTGGCTTCGATTTACCAAGTCTGTACATCGGCTTCATTCGCTCAAGTCCATACATCCACAGTGGCTCATCAAGGATATACATTCACTAGTGGTTCCTCCAAGTCTGTACAACGCTGAAGCCTTTACAAGTCTGTACAGTGCTTGAGCTTCATAAAGTTTGTACATCGCTTCAAGCGATTTAAATCTATACAGACTGCCTTCACATTCAAAGTCTATACAGACGAGCGTCTCTGCATCGTCTCACTCTGGCAAAGTCTATACAGTGATCACAGCACATTGGTTCAAAGTCTGAACACTGGCTCAAGCATGTCGAAGTCCATACATCTCCGTTGGGGTTCAAGTCAATTCATTGCTCACCGTCTTATTAAGAGTCTCACACAGGTTCCAAGTCTGTACACTGTTTAAGGCTTCGTGAAGTCTACACGGTGGCTGAGCTTTGCAAAGTATACACATTGGTAACACACATTTGCATTGATCATAAGTTTATACACTGCCTTCATATGCATTGTTCATAAGTCTATACACTGACATTCGTCTGCATTGTTCATAGTCTATACACTGCCATTCATTTGCATTGTTCATAGTCTATACACTGCCATTCGTCTGCATTGTTCATAAGTCTATACACTGCCATTCATGCGCATTGCTCATAGGTCTATACACTGCCTTCACACATGCGCTTCTTTCATTAAGTCTGTACACTCTCTCACGTTGTACACACTTAATCAGTTGAAGGTTCTGAAGTATATACATTCATGTTAATAGCCTGAACTAACTAAGTCTATACATTCCATCTGTCTGCAGGCGATTCAGGCTGATGATTGGGCACGTGAACCGAGGTTGGCACCTGGCACGTGATCCAAGACAACAAGCGCATGACACGTGGATGGCAACCTAGTCAGGATGCTGCCATGTGGTCGAAATTCAAATGATCTGGCAAAAGTGCATGGGCGGGAACCTGGCAGCCACACGCCAATATCTGCTATAAATATAGAGCTTCATCCTTCAGTAGAAGCTTGATCGTGAATAGAGAAAGCAGAAGCCATTGGTGAGAGTTTGCACGATCCAGAAAAGAAAAAGAGCAGAGAGTTCCAGATCTGAGAGGAGATTGTTCGAGAGTTAGAGCAGTGTGTGTGGATTGATGAATTGCTTCATTTGAAGCTACATTTGTATTGGGTTTCAGAATCGATTTCTTCTTCATTATTTTTTGTTTCTACTTTGTTTTCGTTTCATTTTGTTCATCCTTCTGATTTGAATTGGTTTCCCTCCGGTGTGTGGAGGAAGGGAGTATTACTCCAGTTTCCCTATGAGTTGCAGAGGAAGAGAGATCGGTGATCTCTGGTGGTGTTAGTGACTGGTTGTCATTAACAGTTTCCCTCTGGTGTGTGGAGGAAGGGAGAGGATTCTCCGGTTGTGTTCTAGTTGGGAGCTAGAATAGGTTTCAAGTTCTGTGGGTAGCAGAACTTGGTTGAGGGATTTGTTTCCCTTGGTGTTCAAGCTGTGTGGCAGCATGTTGTTCGCAGACTAAGTCTGCATTGATCTAGCATCGTCTAGTGGAATCCTCACTCTAGTTGGAGTGAGGGGTGGATGTAAATTGCGGACTGCAATCGAACCACCTAAAAACCGAGTGCCTCCTCTGTGGTTTGCTATTGTTATCTGCGCTCTTCATCTGCTTGTCTCTTTGCTTCCATGTGATCAGTTCTTCATTCTCATTTACATTTCCCTGTGTACGGGTTAAGGAGGTGCGTTAGCAGTAGAATTTATTTTCCGCCTAAGTTTCTACAAATTGGGAGTGATCTATTCATCTCCCCCTTCTATATCACTCTTGCTGCGCTAACAGGTGGGGGGCTGGGAATTCCGTGGGAAAGAGGCCATTTTCTTCCCCCATGTGGTCAAAAACCTAAAATAAATAAATTACATATGGAGGAGACACTCCTTTGAAAGGAAGGAAGACATCTTGGACTTTTAAACCCCTTTGTCCCCTTTGAATGTCAAACCATCTAGAAGCCCACCTAGGACTTTGACTAGCCCCACATGGACCCCTATGACTTAGGTGGATCAATGGGAAAGGAGTGAGGGCCCCCTTGCTGGACCTACTGATATTTTACACAAAAACCCAAACAATCCAAGGGAATGACACATTGGCTTATAAAGCCTTACAATTGCACATATACTTTCCTAGGGATATAAAAGCAAATAAAAGGACTCAAATGCAAAATAAAAAGTCAGTGCTCGGCGTCGATTCCCATCAACTCTCCCCGGGTTGGAAGAACTCAACCCCGTCGAGTAAGGGGTGCGGTTGCTCGAGTAGCTCCGGCGGATCCGTCATCGTACCATGAAGAGCGGAGTACGCTCCACTCCGAGTAATCGACACCTGCTCATCCCGTATAGATTCGATATGCACACGCTGCCATGGGAATGAAGCTAGAGGTGGACACTCTGGGGTGGGGTCACTCTCAAAGGAGGGAAGGCGGCTCGAAGACTCATTAGGAATCACCGCTTGTCCCTTATGTGACTAGATCCGATATGAAGTAGAACCGATCCCAATAGTCCGACAAGTCTCATACTCGAAAGGGACTAACAACACGAGCATACAAAACGACTCGACTCGATGTATGCACATGCACTCGACAGACAACCGGTACGAAACAAGGACTCACACAGACCCTAAACAAACCTAATATTACTCCGACCTACGCATAGGCGATGGTGGACCAGGACACCCGAATATGTGCCATGCATACACTAGATGTACTCGATGGTTGACGGAATGGAGGACTCCTAGACACCCTAAGATGTACCACTCATGCATTGGCGACCTATGAGATTTGGGTGGGGAAGGGCTAGGAGATCCAAAACTACCCTTGTCATTACCCCTAGACGTAGGTATGGCTTGCCAACCTGACCGAGGGGTAGGGGTGGGATAGTGAACTCCTTGGAAGAAGTGGAGTGAATATGATGGCTCGGGAGGTTGTGGACACACTAAAATTCTCTTTATTATTTTATTCGTTTGTTTGCTTTGTTTATTCGTTTGTTTAGTGCGAGGGCGTGCCAGTCACAAAGTGACGGTTTATTCGGGCTTCGTGGAAACCCGGGTGCGCTCGATCTGACTTGGTCAGACAATTGTGTAGTTCGGATCGGGACCAAAATCCGTCGTACCATAAAGGTCACGACGTCATTTACATCCCCTCGGAGAGGGGAATACCCTTGATTGATCGCCAGGAATAAGAGCCATGCGGCCTAAAGAATAACGTTAATGAAAAGAGATAACAAAAATCTCAAATTGCGTTAGAATGTCCCTCAGTGGGGTGAAAACGATTGAATCATGTTGGTCGCTTACCGACCATTTTGTGTTCAGACGGAAGTCCGCATTGGAAACATGACGAAGGCGGATATGAAACCCGTGAAAATGTATGCCACGTGTGCAAGGTTGTCTTCACAAGGATCAATATGTGGATGCACATTTGAAATATTTAGAGGGCTGGTCTACCATGCACCATGGGCTGACCTGCAAGGGTGTCGACCCCTGGGGTCGACCCCTGTGCGGGCTGTAGCCTGGACAAAATGCAGCAAGGGAGGTGTCGACTCCCAGAGTCGACACTCCTCAGCAGGTTGAGCTCGACCTCCCTCTTCTTTCCTTTTTTTTAAGATGCTGCAAAACATGCTTTCATTGTCGTGCAAAATGAGATATGCATGGTGCGAAGGGGATTCTAAATGTTTAAGGAATGCACATGTGGGATTCCTATATGAAATCTGGTACATGAATCATGCAAACCTAACTATATGCCCATGAGGGAAACACGAAATGCTAAGGAGAAAGGGGAAGGACCGAGGGGCCTAAATGCAATGCAAGGATGGCAATTCAGATTCTGTTTTTCTCCTTTGATATTTCTTCTTCATTGCTATGTTTGAGTAACAACCCTGTATATGTTCAGAGTTGCATTCAGTCATCATGTTGCTGCATTTGGGCGTGTATGTGGTATGCAATCTTATGTTCAGACATGCAAGGATACATAGGGAGGCTATTTCAGGTAGAATGGGCAATGAAATTCCATGGATAGGGCATGCCAGTCCACTTCTTTACCGGCAGGATCTCCTTTTCATTTTTTTTGTTTACTTCCCCCCACTTCTGTTTCAGATCTGTAGACGAACAGAGATGTGCGACATGCGTGTGAATTTGTGTATATGGGCCATTGATAAGCAGAGAGAGAATCATGTGCAACTTTAGGAGGCAACATCAGCTACATGTGAGGCCTTGTATGGGCTTGAAATCTTCATTCATGAGGTCATGTATACCATATGAGAATGCATACCAAATATGCATGAAATATGTCATGAGCTGCCACACGGAAGATGCTATACAATTGCAATCAGCTTTTTAAGGATTCAGATTTGGTCCAGAACTCTAGTTATCATTATGATCTTAACAGATCTCAGAAGGCTATGCTTGATCATTTGCAGACCAATGTGAATAAGCTCAATTCTAACTAAATCTTCCATCCCAGCCTGAGGGATTTGGTGTGTTGAAGTTATCACCGGCTCGGCTGAACTGCACTCATCTTTATCGAGAGTGGGATCCAGAAGGTGGTTTTGGTTATTCTGGATTGCTAGACTGAAATTTGCATTTCTGCAAAACTGAATTGGCTTGTTGTTCCTAGCCTCATGGTCAACTCTGTTAATGTGAATCTTGCAGAGAATTCTGACCCGGTTGAGTTAAGACATTGGATTGAACCCTCCATTCTTTGCACATTGTTTAGTCCATCTGTTGGCCTATTGTAATGTCTTGGGCCTGATTGTGATGAGATGCTCAAAGACCCAAAATGCATGCCATGTGTGCAGAAGCTGGGATTTGGGCAAGATTTATTTTGATCCACGAGATGCATGTATGATCTATATAACAATGTGAGCATGCTTAAGATTTACACATCTGAATTCAGCGAGCCAAGAGAATGCAGGGATTTTCATTGATTCGTCACATCTTGTCTTGCTCATTTTCTTCATGTTTCTGATTCATGAATTTTCCTTCCCCATCTTTATTTCCCTTTTTTTGGCTTTGTGTTTGATCATTGTACTGCATTTTTTTTTGGATATATCCCAATCCGAAATGGATTCCATATCTTCGAACCAAGCTACCTCATGATCAGCACTGGCGTCTCCTGTTTTGTTCATTTCAACCCCAGCCATCCTAGAGTTCGGTTACTGCATCCTCTGAATTTCCAATTTGCAGCAGCTCCAAAGTTTAGGTCTGTTTAATGTTCACTTCTTGACATGCATTGGTCTGAATTGAACTCCATCCCTTTTTGATTAAGACATTATGAGGAACACTATCATCTCTGTTTTCTTTCATTCCATTCTAGCAATTTTCAAAATTGAACCTGGCAAACTATCCATTCGGTTTCTACCTCAATTTCATTTCTGGATTGGGGGTTTTAAACTCCAGATCGGCAGTTAGCTCCCCCAGCCACTTGGGTTCTGTATGTGAAAAATTATGTTTGACCAACATCCTTTTCTTGATGTGTATCAGTTCAAACTGAACTTTAGTTCTTCACTTGTTTCTACTCCTTTCGGCTGCCATTTTGTCCACCTTGATTTCAGCAGCTCAGAGACTGAGTTAGATCAATGTAAGTGCTTTGAGGTGCATTAGCCCAAACCAGACTTTAGTGTGCCTTTAAATCAAGGAGTCACAAACCCCACATTCACATCTCCTTTTTTTTGTTCTACTCCTGGCAGTTTTCAGGATTGTTTGGTCATTGCACCTTTGAATTCCAGCTCACAGTTAAACTTTCCTTTAATCCACAATGAAGTTCTCATAGCTGTCCATCTATTCCTTGCAATATTCAGAACTGCATTTGACTGTCTACACCCTCAGAATTTCTTTGCAGCAGCCCCAAAGTTTATTAATGCATGCTTCTTAACATGCACTGGTTAAACATGATTTCAATTCTGGGCATTAGGGGCTTCATGATCAACGCCCTATCTCTGTTGTTCTTTTTTAGCAATGTCCAGAAACAGAACTTCGGCTGTTGCATTTCTTAGTTCACCATGATTTTTTTTGAACTGTTTATCCATTCTTCCCTGACTGTCAGCCATGCATCCAACTTTCATTATCCCTTTTTGATATTGTTTTCACTTCGATCCATCAAAAAAAAATCCGGTAGCATCTCCCCTTAACCCAAGACGTTTGGGGGAAAAATAGGGGACACCATCCACGGAGAGGACTCCGAGGTGACCCCGAAACACAGAGGGTGCGCCCGAAAGCAACGACCCCGTAAACCCGAGCCGACTATAGAGGAGTCCCAAGGGCAAGCCTACTAGGGATCCTATCGGCCGGGGGTGCCACAATTCCATTTCCAGAGCCTGGTCTTGAAGATCTTTTGCCGAAGCATAAATCGTCCATGTTCACTCATTAAAGGGAGTCCACGGGGGGCCACATCATAAGAGGGATGAGCCCCCGGGGATATAAGAGAGATGAGAAATTCGAGGGGCAGCAAGAAGAGACTTATGAGGAAACTCGACTCGGGACGAATCCCATGTGCCTCATCCCTTTCGGTAACATGGTGGTGGGAGCCAGCCAGACACCGAGATGGGATTTTGAGGATGTAAATAAAGAAAGAAGTCAAAAGAGTTTCATATGTGCATATATATACAGCGAGAGAACTAACTCTGTTAGGACAGAAGATACATAGCCATATCCTACTTACGTATGTATGCACTAAAGAAACGGCCAGAACTGAGGCACACAGGTGCGAATATCTTACATATGCATATATATACATGTATAGATATACGTAGGCACATATACATATCTACTACGCATGCCAACACCACATTCATGCGAGAACCTAGAGATAGGTAGAATGAGATGGGGAGATATAGCAGATATAATTATATACACGTATACATATCTATGTGTTGTATCCAAATACACATAGTAGGGAAAAGGACGCCCAATCTATGAGAGAAAAATCAGGGAGCAGATCCCTTCATTCCATTTCTTCTTGAAAGCAAATTACATCAGGAAAAATAACAAATATTATACATCATAGAATAAAGGAGGGAGGAGAAGGTAGATTGCAAGGTATGGGAAAGACCCACCCTTTTGGAACATTGTCGCCCCCCTTCTCTCTCCCTAAGCTCACTCCCCCTTTTTATCTCCCTCACAGAACCGGGCGCTCAAGAACAAAAGAAGGGGGAAAATCTCAGCAAGCTGAACTACCAGGGAGGTCGGAGGAAGGACTAACTAACCGAAGCTCATCCAGCCAAGCCCCTTTCTCTTCACCGCAGGGGGCTTCTTATAGGGGGCTTGGAACCTTCTCGTTCGGGTGGAGCCTCCCCATCTTTTTCCTGATTCGCAGACGCCGCTGCCACATGCTGCTCTTCTCCTTGTTTCTTCTGCAGACACCTTTGCTTGCTATTGGTTGGCCGCTGCTGCAGCCTGCTTCGCAGAGCACGAAGGCAGAGGGTTTCCATTTGCGGGAGGGGCCGTGCGTCCACCTCGGTCGTTGGTGAGCGGGCACCTCACCGGAAAAAGCTACGCGCCGATGCCCTTGGGGAGGGCAACCCTCAATGCTGGAAGGCCTGTTGGATGCTACTGCCACCTGCTGGTCCTTGCCCTGACCTGGCGGTCAAGGGCGTGAGCCTCCGCCGTTCTTCATTGGACAACGAGGCAAGGAGGAGGTTGCAGGCAGCCATCTTCCGTGAAGGAGAAGGAAAAGGGGAGCTTCGTGGGTTTCTTTTTCCCATTATATTATCCTTCCCATTCCATTGTTTTTTTTGTGAAAATCCTTCCTCCTTCACTCTTTGCCCCCTCCTTCTTCTTGTATTTGTATATATACACCCTGCGCCCCCACTTCTTCTTTGTGTGTTTTTTTTGGTGTCCACAAATGCCCCCCAGCCGCGGGCGGCGCAAGCGAGGGACGAGTGCGCGGGGCCCGCGGGTGTAGACTTCTTCAGCATATTTCTCTATTCTTCGAGCCGATAGATCATTGGTCTGGTGTAAATTTGCGGGAAAGCGCTCACTCCTTCAGCGAAGGGATGAGGGGATCGCTTCACCACATGGGCACGCGGACCGAGATGTCTGGTGGGGGTGTTTAGTCATCGGCATGGGGTTAATGCCAAAGCAAGGAGACAGGGTTTATGCGTCGATCTAGACTAAAGACCTAAGCCGACTGGATGAGGCCGATCCCGAGAGGGATTGGCAGCTCATGTTGGGTTAAGGAAGGCTGTTCATTCATCGCCTCGGACAAGGGGTCTGAGCCGAAGGCTTTGTAAGGGGCCCGATGGAACGGGAGGAGTTTGTGTCCATTGGTTTGGATGAGAAATTCAAGTCAAGGGTTTATTCGTCGGTGCCGACAAAACGCCGTGGATTGACGTGGTTTATTCATTGACATGGGGTTAGTGTCAAAGCGAGGGTCTTCTTGTTCGTGGCTTCAGACGGAAGGTCTGGGCCACTGGTTTATTCATCGATGCCGACAGGGAGTCGAGGATCAACGTAGTTTATTCATTGACACGGGGTTAGTGCCAAAGAAAGGGTCTTTTTGTTCATGACTTCAAACGGAAGGTCCGAGTCAGAGTGCAAGGAGTCACAGGTTTATTCATCAACGTCGACGGACTATCGGGAGCTGATGTAGTTTATTCATGGACACGGGGTGAGTGTCAAAACAAGGGCCTTTTTGTTCTCTGGCTAGACGGAAGGTCCGAGTCAGAGTGAAAGAGTCTTTTGTTCTTTAATGCGCCGGGGGTACCGACTATATGAAGGGTTTTTCATTCTTCGACCGGACGGAAGGTCCAAACTAAAATGGAACGGATCTTTTAGTTCTCTAACCGGGCGGGAGGTCCGATCTAGAGAGGAGAGAGTCTTTTTGTTCTCCGACTGGACGGAAGGTCCGAGTCAGAGTGACAGGATCTTTTATTCTTTAATGCGCCGGGGGTACCGGCTATATGAGGGGTTTTTAATTCTTCAGCCGAACGGAATGTCCAAACTAAAGTGAAAGGGATCTTTTTGTTCTTCGACTGGGTGTAAAGTCCAAGCCAAAGTGACGGGGGCTTTTGTTCTCTAGCCGGACGGAAGGTTCAACCTAGAGAGGAAGTGGCTTTTGTTCATGGCTCTAGACGGAAGGTCTGGGCCACAGGTTTATTTGTCGGTGGGACAAAAGTTTGTGGTATTGAGGTGTTAATTTTTTTCTTTTTTTTTCTTCTCTTTTTTTTCATCTCTTGTTATTTATTATTTTGTTCATTCGTTTGTTTTATTTATTTCATTCATTTTATTTCTACCCAAGCACGTAGACACGCAGACATTCATCATAACATGCATGGCATAAGTACATAGTATTATAACTCCCCTCTATTGGGGATGGGATAAGGAAAACGCCCATGATTCTAGGACAACGCGTGATTCACGGCGCGCAACTAAAAGAGGTGTGCATACGTGACGGGGAAACTGCATAATCTATGTTCATAGTTAAAACTGCAATTTATGCCCGAGATAATTCCTCCGTGGTGCGGGAGTGCAGGTATGTAGGCAATGGACCCTAAACATAGGGATATTCATGCTTTCTAGGTAACACTCGAGGATTACTTTACCGCTTACACGTTCATTTCTGATTCTCGACTTTCGGTAGCTTCGCACAGCCCCCTTATCCATTTAGAATTTTAGACTTCACCGTTCGGCGCGAGTTTCCTCATTTGTTTCAGTGGGGATTCCCGGCTACTAAGATTCATCTCTATTGCAGTTTGCTTCACCGTTTTCGCATGAGTCTCCTCATTTGTTTCAGTGGGGATTCCCGGCTACTTGGATCCACATTCTATTTTTTTTTTAACATTTTTTTCCTTTGTTTTTTTTTTGAAGGGGGCAGACAACTTTTTCCTCACGATTGCCTTCCATGTGAGTGTAGGCATTCAAGCGTCCATAGGGTGCTAAGAAGAAAGTCTGGAATCCCTATGGCCAAAGTCATTGATTCACATTATGTGCAAAGTGTGGGAGTGTGTCTATGGTATATTTTGCGAGTTCTGCTAAGGGCATAGCTACGACTCTTCCCCTTGACGTATGCACTTACCAGAATTAGTTTCTCCCCCCTTAGCATGTGGCATGACACACACGCGTCCCGAGTAGGGCGGCATTATTTATTCAAGGAAATACGGCCCTAGGACAATCCAAAGAAAATGTGGTACGCTATACTACAGGCAAGCATGCAAGAATAGCATTCAAAAATCAAGAACCATGCAAGACCTTTTTATTTATCTCTTTTTGTTTGTTTGTTGCATTTTTTGTTATTTTATTTTTTTGTTTTGTTTCATTTTTTACGTGTTTTCTTTCTTTTTGTGTGTGTTATTTTTTTGTTTTTTTATTATTTATTTTATTTTATTCTTTGTTATTTTTTTGTTGGGCTTAGCAGGCATTTTTGCAGCAAGGGAGAAAGGGGTTTAATGCGTAATGGTGGGCCTCGGAAGGACAAAGAGTTGGTGTTGGCCAAAGGCGGTCTTTCATTCGGATAGTGATTCCGGCCAAGGCGGGATACTTGTCGGCTTAGACAGAGAGTCATAACGCCAACTACATGGGGGTCGTTTTTGTATTCTTTGACAGGGATGGAATTTCCAAGCCAAAGTGGAAGGTCTTTTCTTTTGTTCTTTATCATGGAGAAGGATTCGAGCCAAAGTGACATGGTCTATTCTTTAATTTTCTCTTCTTTAATTCTCTGGCCGGGGAAGGACCCGAACCAAAGTGAAAGGTCTCTTCTTTAATTCTCTGGCCTGGAGAAAGATCTGAACCAAAGTGAGAGGGTCTATTCTTTTGTTCAATGGCCGGGGAAGGGTCCGAACCAAAGTGAAAGGGTCTCTTCTTTAATTCTCTCTTCTTTAATTCTCTGGCCGGGGGAGGATCCGAACCAAAGTGAAATGGTCTATTCTTTAATTCTCTGGCCGGGGGAAAGATCCAAACCAAAGTGAGAGGGTCTATTATTTTGTTCAATGGCCGGGGAAGGGTCCGAACCAAAGTGAAAGAGTCTATTCTTTAATTCTCTCTTCTTTAATTCTCTGGCCGGGGGAGGATCCGAACCAAAGTGAAAGGGTCTATTCTTTAATTCTCTGGCCGGGGGCGAACCAAAGTGAAAGGGTCTATTATTTAATTCTCTGGCCGGGGGAGGATCCGAACCAAAGTGAAAGGTCTCTTTGTTAATTCTTTGTCCGGAGAAGGACCCAGACTAAAGCAAAAGGGTCTATTCTTTTGTTTTGTTGGGTGGCCAAAGGCCGAAGGTGGAGTTGCTTGTTAGCTTAATCTGTCGGCTCAAATGCCGATGGTTGAGAAGCTGTCGGCTTAGAAGCCGATAATTAGAAAGCTGTCGGCTTGGAGCCGATGGTTGAATAGTTGTTGGCTCAGGGGCCGATGATTGAAAAGTTGTCGGCTCGGGGCCGATGATTGGAAACCTGTTGGCATGAGAGCCAATAATTGGGAAGCTGTCGGCTTGGATGCCGATGATTGAATAGCTTTCGGCTCAGGGGCCGATGATTGAAAAGCTGTCGGCTCGGGGCCGATGATTGGAAGGCTGTTGACATGGGAGCCAATAATTGGATAGCTGTCGGCTGGGGCGCTGATGATTGAATGTTTAGTTGGCTTGAAGCCCCGATGGCTGAATATTTATCGACTTGGACTAGAGGTCATAACGCCAACCACAAGAAGGGTCTCTTGTTTTTTTTAGGTGGGCAAGAGCCAAAGGGAGGATATTTGTCGGCTTGGACGAAAGGTCGTGACGCCGACCACAGGAAAGGTCTCTTGGTTTTTTTTGTTGAGTGGCCAAAGGCCAAAAGGAAGACATTTGTCGGCTCGGACAAAAGGTTATGACGCCGACCACAGGAAAGATCTCTTGTTTTTTTTTGTTGAGTGGCCAAAGGCCAAAAGGAAGACATTTGTCGGCTTGGACGAAAGGTCATGACGCCGACCACAGGAAAGATCTCTTGTTTTTTTTTGTTGAGTGGCCAAAGGCCGAATGTGAGGTATTTGACGGTTAGGACGAAAGGTCGTGAGGCTGGCCACACGAAAGTACCACTAGCATCTTCCTCCAGATGTGTACATTGATTATTTTGACTCCATCCTCTACTCTATTCCTTGTCCTTTTTCTTTCTTCCCCTTTTCGCGTAGGTGTGCGTGGAGGCCATACTTGTCTTATAGTTTTTAGGAGAGGCGAGTGCGATGACCATGCTTGCCCCATGATTCTCTTTCTTTTCTTCTCTTCTTTTTGTAGAGAGGCGGGTCCGATGACCATGCTCACCTCGTGATTCTCTTTCTTCTCTTTCTTCTTAAGGCTCCCAGGCGGGGAGAACAAAATCAGTCGCCTTCGTCAGCTTGACTGCCTTGGTCATTTCTTCAGGGGGTTCCTGCGATCAGAGTGACCAGCTCACATCTCCTTTCAGGGAGGCGGCTGCCATGACTCCCCTTTTCATCTCTTATTCCTTTGTCGTATAGGGCATATAAAGGGAGGTCTCCCAAGCCCAGCCTCATGCATCTTCCATGGCTCATTCACCTGGCGGCTAACATCTGAGGTGGGCTTGAAATTTCAGGTGGGGCTTGAACAAGCCCACGTGGTATATGCTTTTAATGCCCCCAGACTGGGGTGTATTCTTCTTTGCTTCAAATGTCCCCAGGACAAGGTGTATGCTTCTTCACATGCCCCTCATGACGGGGTGTACGTTGCTTTAGACGCCCCAACTTGGGGTGCAACTTTTCCTTCTTATGCCTTCATGCCCCCAGACCAAGACGTATGCCTTTTCAATTCCATGCCTCCTAGGTCAGGGCGTGTTCAAGATGAGTGTATTCAGTTGATTCCTTCTTCTCTTCTCCACATTGAGGTATTCGGCACATCGGCCGGGGTCAAGGGACGCCCCGACATTTTATCTTGATTGTGCATTTCTCGGAGAAGCCGTCTTTATGTTCCTGACTCCGCCAGGTATACGTTGACACAAATCCTATTTTTTTTATCCCTGAGAGAGAGAGTTGTCATGTGCCCCCCAGGAAACTTGAAATTCCCAAGAGAGTTAGTTGTCCTGTTGCCCCCTTTCACATGGAGTGATCTGTTGGGAGTTGTGGAGGGCGGGAGCATATCTTCTCGCAAAGAGACTTGCAGCTTCATTGTTCGATGGCTGGCCTCGGTATTGGTCGACTTCACTTCTCTTTTTTTTGTCAGCTTTGCCCTTATTTGTTTCAACACTGGCCCCCAGGACAGGGTGTATCCCGCTTCTTCTGCCCCCACACGGTGGGGTATGTTTGCTTCTTGTGCACCCAAGGCGGGGTTCGTTTCTTTCGTTGTGTGCCCCCAGGCCGAGGTGAATTCTTCTGCTTCTCATGCCCCCAGGGCAGGTTGTGTGTTTTGTTTCTTGTGTGCCCAAGGTAGGATTTTTGTGTGCGCCCCCAAGCCGGGGTGTATCTTCCTCGCTTCTTATGCCCTGAGGGCTGGGTGGAGTTCTTTATGTCTTCTATGCCCCCGGGTGGGGTGTGTTTCGCTTCTTTATGCCCATACGGGAGAGGGTTCAATTCTTGGCTTCATATGCCCCCAAGGCCGGGGTATGTTTTGCTTCTTGTGCCCCAAAGGTGGGGTGTATGTTACTTTTTGTGCCCCCAGGCTGGGGTGTGTTTCTTCATGTGCCCCCGAGTCAGGGTGTAGCTTTGTCTCATATGCCCCAGCGCGGGGTATATTTCTCTTCGTATGCTCCCGGAACGGAGTGCAATATGCCAGACAGGGGCAGTAGGAGGGTGGAACGAGCTGGGGCATTGCAGCGCATGCTTAGACCCTCCTAGAGCTGGGCGAGATGTCGGCCTTCTTCTTGTTCTCTTGGTCGGCAATGCCTGCCAACTTTCTGTCCTTTATTTTCTCTTCTTCTTCTTCTTTTTGTATAATAGACCAAGGTGTGTGGAGGAGAGCGCTCACCCCCTCAAGGAGGGGATGAGGGGTTCGCCCCACCGCATCAATCCTACAACGGTAATCTTTATTCAGCACGGGTCTTGATGGATATGACCGTACAACCCTCTCTCGCCAATTCTCTCTCTTCTTTTTTTTATTTCTTTCTTTATTTCTTTTTTGTTTCTTTGTCTTCTTCTTCTCTTCTTTCTTCTTTTCTTTCTTTTCTTCTTCTTAGGGAGGGAGGTATTGCAGTGGTACTGCTGGTACACTGGCCATGCTCCAAGTGAAGTACACGGCCTATGTCAGTGGGACACCTTCCCCGACTGGGCCTGGGTAGCCAATACCGGCGAGGAATAAATCGGGGCTACTGTCTCGGCCCGAGTACCTTCCTTTGGTCCTGCGCGACGGCCCATCACGAGTTCTTCCTAGACGGTTGGAATAGCATGGGCCCTCTTGGGCACCTAGATTTGCTTGAGTGCGGTTGACTTTGGGGGCAACCGACCCCTTGTCTTGGACTCAGTGCGATCCACCTTGATTTGTGTCAATGCCTCAAAGGGTTGCGCACTGGCACCATTGCAATCATTCTTCGAGATGTGATTCTGGCCTGACGGCCATTCAGAAATACTTGGACTCCTCTGATAAGCACGGACTTGCCAGAAGTAGAGGGCCGACTCTGCAATGTGCCGGCATCATTCTTGGATGCCCTCCTAGCGATTGATGTGCGCTTCCGATTGACGGAGGCGTGGTGGTCAGCTTGGTGGACATAGCAGCCCACCATCTTGGTCTTGTCAATTGTCACCGTTGCAGTGGCGACAAAGTCCATCTCCTGGATGTCTAGAAGTTCTGCGAATGCGACCCCCAAGAAGTTTGGGAAGCCGACAATGGGCGGGAAGCTGCCGATCTTAATCAACACGGCCAAGTAGCCATGGGTAGCATGGCTGGTGACGACGAGCGGTCCGAAAGAGATGGCCATCACGATCACAGGGAATGCAACCCTCTCCTGCAATTAAAGATTAAACAATTAGTATTTCAAGAGGGGCCACAAGGCCCTTAATCCTGGCGAGGAGATGAAGGGTGATTTTTGGTCCCACCGGGCGTGCCAGACTTGTGGACGCACTAAAATTCTCTTTATTGTTTTATTCGTTTGTTTGCTTTGTTTATTCGTTTGTTTAGTGCGAGGGCGTGCCAGTCACAAAGTGACGGTTTATTCGGGCTTCGTGGAAACCCGGGTGCGCTCGATCTGACTTGGTCAGACAATTGTGTAGTTCGGGTCGGGACCAAAATCCGTCGTACCATAAAGGTCACGACGTCATTTACATCCCCTCGGAGAGGGGAATACCCTTGATTGATCGCCAGGAATAAGAGCCATGCGGCCTAAAGAATAACGTTAATGAAATGAGATAACGAAAATCTCAAATTGCGTTAGAATGTCCCTCAGTGGGGTGAAAACGATTGAATCATGTTGGTCGCTTACCGACCGTTTTGTGTTCGGACGGAAGTCCGCATTGGAAACATGACGAAGGCGGATATGAAACCCGTGAAAATGTATGCCACGTGTGCAAGGTTGTCTTCACAAGGATCAATATGTGGATGCACATTTGAAATATTTAGAGGGTTGGTCTACCATGCACCATGGGCTGACCTGCAAGGGTGTCGACCCCTGTGCGGGCTGAATGTAGCAAGGGAGGTGTCGACTCCCAGAGTCGACACTCCTCAGCAGGTTGAGCTCGACCTCCCTCTTCTTTCCTTTTTTTTAAGATGCTGCAAAACATGCTTTCGTTGTCGTGCAAAATGAGATATGCATGGTGCGAAGGGGATTCTAAATGTTTAAGGAATGCACATGTGGGATTCCTATATGAAATCTGGTACATGAATCATGCAAACCTAACTATATGCCCATGAGGGAAACACAAAATGCTAAGGAGAAAGGGGAAGGACCGAGGGGCCTAAATGCAATGCAAGGATGGCAATTCAGATTCTGTTTTTCTCCTTTGATATTTCTTCTTCATTGCTTTGTTTGAGTAACAACCCTGTATATGTTCAGAGTTGCATTCAGTCATCATGTTGCTACATTTGGGCGTGTATGTGGTATGCAATCTTATGTTCAGACATGCAAGGATACATAGGGAGGCTATTTCAGGTAGAATGGGCAATGAAATTCCATGGATAGGGCATGCCAGTCCACTTCTTTACCGGCAGGATCTCTTTTTCATTTTTTTTGTTTACTTCCCCCCACTTCTGTTTCAGATCTGTAGACGAACAGAGATGTGCGACATGCGTGTGAATTTATGTATATGGGCCATTGATAAGCAGAGAGAGAATCATGTGCAACTTTAGGAGGCAACATCAGCTACATGTGAGGCCTTGTATGGGCTTGAAATCTTCATTCATGAGGTCATGTATACCATATGAGAATGCATACCAAATATGCATGAAATATGTCATGAGCTGCCACACGGAAGATGCTATACAATTGCAATCAGCTTTTTAAGTATTCAGATTTGGTCCAGAACTCTAGTTATCATTATGATCTTAACAGATCTCAGAAGGCTATGCTTGATCATTTGAAGCCCAATGTGAATAAGCTCAATTCTGACTAAATCTTCCATCCCAGCCTGAGGGATTTGGTGTGTTGAAGTTATCACCGGCTCGGCTGAACTGCACTCATCTTTATCGGGAGTGGGATCCAGAAGGTGGTTTCGGTTATTCTGGATTGCTGGACTGATATTTGCATTTCTGTAAAACTGAATTGGCTTGTTGTTCCTAGCCTCATGGTCAACTCTGTTAATGTGAATCTTGCAGAGAATTCTGACCCGGTTGAGTTTAGACATTGGATTGAACCCTCCATTCTTTGCACATTGTTTAGTCCATCTGTTGGCCTATTGTAATGTCTTGGGCCTGATTGTGATGAGATGCTCAAAGACCCAAAATGCATGCCATGTGTGCAGAAGCTGGGATTTGGGCAAGATTTATTTTGATCCACGAGATGCATGTATGATCTATATAACAATGTGAGCATGCTTAAGATTTAACTTTCATTGATTCGTAACATCTTGTCTTGCTCATTTTCTTCATGTTCCTGATTCATGAATTTTCCTTCCCCATCTTTATTTCCCTTTTTTTGGTTTTGTGTTTGATCATTGTACTGCATTTTTTTTTGGATATATCCCAATCCGAAATGGATTCCATATCTTCGAACCAAGCTGCCTCATGATCAACACTGGCGTCTCCTGTTTTGTTCATTTCAACCCCAGCCATCCTAGAGTTCGGTTACTGCGTCCTCTGAATTTCCAATTTGCAGCAGCTCCAAAGTTTAGGTCTGTTTAATGTTCACTTCTTGACATGCATTGGTCTGAATTGGACTCCATCCCTTTTTGATTAAGACATTATGAGGAACACTATCATCTCTGTTTTCTTTCATTCCATTCTAGCAATTTTCAGAATTGAACCTGGCAAACTATCCATTCGGTTTCTACCTCAATTTCATTTCTGGATTGCGAGTTTTAAACTCCAGATCGGCAGTTAGCTCCCCCAGCCACTTGGGTTCTGTATGTGAAAAATTGTGTTTGACCAACATCCTTTTCTTGATGTGTATCAGTTCAAACTGAACTTTAGTTCTTCACTTGTTTCTACTCCTTTCGGCCGCCTTTTTGTCCACCTTGATTTCAGCAACTCAGAGACTGAGTTAGATCAATGTAAGTGCTTTGAGGTGCATTAGCCCAAACCAGACTTTAGTGTGCCTTTAAATCAAGGAGTCACAAACCCCACATTCACATCTCCTTTTTTTTGTTCAACTCCTGGCAGTTTTCAGGATTGTTTGGCCATTGCACCTTTGAATTCCAGCCCACAGTTAAACTTTCCTTTAATCCACAATGAAGTTCTCATAGCTGTCCATCTATTCCTTGCAATATTCAGAACTGCATTTGACCGTCTACACCCTCAGAATTTCTTTGCAGCAGCCCCAAAGTTTATTAATGCATGCTTCTTAACATGCACTGGTTAAACAGGATTTCAATTCTGGGCATTAGGGGCTTCATGATCAACGCCCTATCTCTGTTGTTCTTTTTTAGCAATGTCCAGAAACAGAACTTCGGCTGTTGCATTTCTTAGTTCACCATGATTTTTTTTGAACTGTTTATCCATTCTTCCCTGACTGTCAGCCATGCATCCAACTTTCATTATCCCTTTTTGATATTGTTTTTACTTTGATCCATCAAAAAAAAAAATCCGGCAGCATCTCCCCTTTACCCAAGACGTTTGGGGGAAAAATAGGGGACACCATCCACGGAGAGGACTCCGAGGTGACCCCGAAACACAGAGGGTGCACCCGAAAGCAACGACCCCGTAAACTCGAGCCGATTATAGAGGAGTCCCAAGGGCAAGCCTACTAGGGATCCTATCGACCAGGGGTGCCACAATTCCATTTCTAGAGCGTGGTCTTGAAGATCTTTTGTCGAAGCATAAATCGTCCATGTTCACTCATTAAAGGGAGTCCCCGGGGGGGCACATCATAAGAGGGATGAGCCCCCGGGGATCCAAGAGAGATCAGAAATTCGAGGGGCAGCAAGAAGAGACTTATGAGAAAACTCAACTCGAGACGAATCCCAAGTGCCTCATCCCTTCGGTAACATGGTGGTGGGAGCTAGCCAGACACCGAGATGGGATTTTGAGGATGTAAATAAAGAAAGAAGTCAAAAGAGTTTCATATGTGCATATATATACAGCGAGAGAACTAACTCTGTTAGGATAGAAGATACATAGCCATATCCTACTTACGTATGTATGCACTAAAGAAACGGCCAGAACTGAGGCACACAGGTGCGAATATCTTACATATGCATATATATACATGTATAGATATACGTAGGCACATATACATATCTACTACGCAGGCCAACACCACATTCATGCGAGAACCTAGAGATAGGTAGAATGAGATGGGGAGATATAGCAGATATAATTATATACACGTAATATCTATGTGTTGTATCCAAATACACATAGTAGGGAAAAGGATGCCCAATCTATGAGAGAAAAATCAGGGAGCAGATCCCTTCATTCCATTTCTTCTTGAAAGCAAATTACATCAGGAAAAATAACAAATATTATACATCGTAGAATAAAGGAGGGAGGAGAAGGTAGATTGCAAGGTATGGGAAAGACCCACCCTTTTGGAACACTGTCGCCCCCCTTCTCTCTCCCTAAGCTCACTCCCCCTTTTTATCTCCCTCACAGAATCGGGCGCTCAAGAATAAAAGAAGGGGGAAAATCTCAGCAAGCTGAACTACCAGGGAGGCCGGAGGAAGGACTAACTAACCGAAGCTCATCCAGCCAAGCCCCTTTCTCTTCACCGTAGGGGGCTTCTTATAGGGGGCTTGGTACCTTCTCGTTCGGGTGGAGCCTCCCCATCTTTTTCCTGATTCGCAGACGCCGCTGCCACATGCTGCTCTTCTCCTTGTTTCTTCTGCGGACACCTTTGCTTTCTATTGGTTGGCCGCTGCTGCAGCCTACTTCACAAAGCACGAAGGCAGAGGGTTTCCATTTGCGGGAGGGGCCGTGCGTCCACCTCAGTCGTTGGCGAGCGGGCACCTCACCGGAAAAAGCTACGCGCCAATGCCCTTGGGGAGGGCGACCCTTAAAGTTGGAGGGCCTGTTGGATGCTGATGCCGCCTGCTGGTCCTTGCCCTGACCTGGCGGTCAAGGGCGTGAGCCTCCGCCGTTCTTCATTGGAGAACGAGGCAAGGAGGAGGTTGCAGGTATCCATCTTCCGTGAAGGAGAAGGAAAAGGGGAGCTTCGTGGGTTTCTTTTTCCCATTATATTATCCTTCTCGTTCCATTGTTTTTTTTTGTGAAAATCCTTCTTCCTTTACTCTTTGCCCCCTCCTTCTTGTATTTGTATATATACACCCTACGCCCCCATTTCTTCTTTGTGTGTTTTTTTGGTGTCCACAGAGGTTCACTAGTGAAGGGGTCAAAAGGGTTAAAGAAGGTATGACCCCATGAAGTGGGTTCCCCCATGACTCGGTCCCAATTTAAGAATTCATAATCACCGTCATACATTGTGGTCGGTGGGACGACAGCCATGTCTAGAAAATAGCATTCCTCCCTTAGGCAAAAGGGAAAGAAGTCGGACTCGGCCGGCATCGGGAGGAATAGAAGAATCTCTGTGGTGAGACAACCCACGGTGCACACGGAGGTAATGGACCCTATGGCCGGATGGGTGAAGATACGACTAGTGGGTTGGTCGAAGTCTCGGGCCAATAAGTGCGTCAACTTCCATTGCCAACCTAAATCAAGAATAATGTCACCCAATGTATCAACATGGTGACTAGACCGGAATGTCGTGTGGTAGGAGTTGACGGACACTAGAGGTAAGGTGGGGTCCATAGATGGGTAAGGAAGTGGGACCAAGCCATCTTTGAGCCAACTAAGAAGCGGCTCGGCTATGTATAGCGTACCCGTTAGAAACACGGGTGGCTCGGGCTTGGGTGGCTCCAAATAAGATGGTTCCGAATAAAGTTCAGAAGTAGAAAGTGGCAATGGAGCACTCACGGGTGGTGAAGGAGCATGTGTCCTTTCAATCCTTTCCAACCAATCCGAAAGCATTTTCTTGATTTCATCTAAGGTGCGGGTTGGAGTAGGGGCCTCGGGGTGGACTCGCTTCTCATCTCTCGGCCTGGATGCGGACCTAGACTCGACTATAAGTGGGGCTTCCACCTAGTTGGAGGCGATTGGGTGGGATTGGACGGAGGTGCCAAGGGGTGGTTGGTTGGAAGCGACAGGGAGGGCCACTTGATTGGGGTTGCTTTAGTGGACTTGGATGGAGGTGAAGGGGCGGGGTTGGTTGGAAGTGTGGGCCACTTGATTGTGGGGGAGTTGGTGGGGTTGGCTAGTGGTATGACCTCCGTGGTTGGAGGTAGGTGGGCGGGGAAGGTAGACCCTCCTAAACGCTCTCTTCATCTCCCACCATGACTCGATGGGCCTTAGCCTCCTATCTTCCCGGAAGTATTTGATGTCCTTCCATGTTTCGGCGGCTTCATAGAAATGTCACCTTTTGGCAAAGTCCACCTGCATGGGACCGGACATAATGTACACCTCGAAGTAGTCGTCCATAATGGCTTCCCACTCTAGGTAGTCACTCGGGTTATCGGAGCCATAGAAGTCCCGGGCTACAGGCCTTTTGGGGTGGTCCGGGTGGTCCTTCCATTTTAGATAGTATCGCCACCATGCAGAGGATGCGGCCCCTTGGTCATCCATGGGACACGGGGACGCTAGTGAATGGACATGGCAATAGTTGGTGACAAGACACTAGACCGACTATGCAAGGTTGGAATGCACTAACTAATGCACACTAAGGACCCTAGACTCAAACCAAGACTCGGTACGTGGCGGAGTTAATCGATCCGAAGATCACTCGCGCAAGTGTGCGGCCTTCCCGATAGGTGTAGCCTAACGTTTGGACAACACCTTTTGGTATACCGATTAATGGGATGCAAGTGCAACATAGACCGACTTAGATAATGACTAATGACTAGACGTAAATGACACTTTTTTTGTTTTGACCAAATACTACCCTAGACTCAACTAGCACTCTGATACCAAACTGATGCGGGACGGACACGCGACTCGACTCCAAATAGATATGCGATCCTCAGACTCTAAGTAAGCTCGCGATCGTCCATAACGAGGGAAGCGTACAGACGTGCACGGTTGAGAAACCTGCAAAGCGCTAGGGTGGTCAACTCATAAATTTGTGCCTGGATCGGGTCACGGGATGGTCTCGCTCTCTCTCGTAGCAGCGGTGATATAAAAAGTATAGCGAGCTACAATCCTAGCATGCTCTCTAGTAGCGGCATAAAGAAATATATACGAAATAAAGTAGATGTCGAGTGAGGAGCGAACACGATACCTCCACGCTCTCGACGTGGGGAAGACGACCCCTGCCGAACTCGTACTCCCGGAACAATTACTACATAATAATTACAGCAAGGTAATTTCACTACCCACTCCATGCAGGGAGGTAAAGGGTGACACAGCGGGACCCGGGAGTAGCGGTTTCGGGTTGACGGGCGGCTTCTTGTGTTGCTTCGGCTACACGCGTACGCGCAATCGTGGGCCCACGTGCTGGTCAGTGGGGCCGCGTGGGACCGGGGTGGCACCACTATGGTGGGGACGCCTGGAGGAGCGCTCCCTGGGACAGCGGTATGCTGGTTCGGCGGCCGGAGGCCCGGCGGCTCCAATCTTCACTCGTCGGAGTTGCTGCCCACGGATCTGAATTCTGTTTCAGACCCGCTCGTCCCGACGAAATCTACTGTTGCGGTCACTCCCGACGTCGGATCAACGCACAAGAGGTACCTATGGAAATCTGACTTGAAATCCTTCGATCTATGGCTAGAGAAAGAAATTTGAATTTCCCGTTGATGGCCTTTATCGAATTTTTAAGCCGCTGTCTCACATGATCTGAAAACTCAGGGTAGATTTACATTTTCCTGAGAGTTGGCGTTGACCGTGATGTAGACCTTCGATTCAGCTTTTGAGCCCTTCATGAATGTTGTAGTGGCCGAAGATAGGAAAACAATGATATATCTTATGAAAGGTTTGGTGGAAGTTTCAATTTTTTGGGGTTTTTATACTGACTCGGGGTCGGATCTGGACAGTAGAAACAGAACTGAAGTTGGGGGAAAGACACAATTTCTAAAAATAGGTAGAGGGATTTTAAAATTCTAAGAAAATTTGTGGGAGATGAGGATGGTGGAAAGAACCTCCAATAAATTTGGGGATTCAAAAAAAAATCAAAAGGGGGGTTGAAAGGGGGAAGAACTAAGCTTCTGCTACATAGATCTGAAAAGGGACAGATTAGGAAGATAGAAAGACACGAAAATAAAAAAATATAAAAAGAAAGTGAAATGATTGGATAATTTTACTGGAGGTTGAGGATCAAGTGAGGAACCAACCCTGAAAATATCAATGCCAGATGATGTCGGAGTGGGGAGTTAAAAATCCCGGAGTGAATCTCTATCCAGTAGAACAAAACCTTGGACAACACTTCGGAAGCGGCTTCGCGGCGGCTCGATGGTGGCACGAACGGCAGGGGCGGCACCAGAGATGAATCTAGAGATAGAGGGGCTGAGATAGAAGGGGTTTCCACCCTGAAATCTTGAAGGAAGAGGAAGGAACCAGAGGGAGAGAGAGGGCACACCCTTCTTGCTTCAAGTAATTTTCACATAATTTCTTCATTAATTCTCTAATGACACTATACATAGGCTTATATAGAGAATGGCAAGGGGTGGGGGGCTGGGAATTTCATGGGAAAGAGGCCATTTTCTTTCCCCATGCGGTCAAAAATCTAAAATAAATAAATTACATATGGAGGGGACACTCCGTTGAAAGGAAGGAAGGCATCTTGGACTTTTAAACCCCTTTGTCCCCTTTGAATGTCAAACCATCTAGAAGCCCACCTAGGACTTTGACCAGCCCCACATGGACCCCTATGACTTAGGTGGACCAATGGGAAAGGAGTGAGGGCCCCCTTGCTAGACCTACTGACATTTTGCACAAAAGCCCAAACAATCCAAAGGAATGACACATTGGCTTATAAAGCCTTACAATTGCACATATACTTTCCCAAGGATATAAAAGCAAATAAAAGGACTCAAATGTAAAATAAAAAGTCAGTGCTCGGCGTCGATTCTCATCAAAGATGAAGCCCGACGAGGAGTTCTCTACCTTTGCTGACCGCTGGCGTCGCCTGGCCGCGCAAGTCCCGAGGCATATTCCAAAGGGAGAACAAATCAAAATGATCATTTCTAATGGAACGCCCGAGTACCGCTTTATCTTAGCCTTGAACGATATCACCTCATGGCAACAACTTTATAGCCGAGCCCGCTTCATCCGCCAACAACTCCTTGTTTCCCTTGATCTCGAGTCCCCTTCACCTTCTACGCCCACATACGCCTCCTATCCATCACCTTCCATGAGTCAACCATCCACCACATATCCTTCCACAAGTCAGCCTTCTGCTCCCCCACACCCATATACCTCCACATATCCCTCCACATATCAACCCTCCACGAGTCAGCCTTATGCCTCTTCATACTCGCATGAACATCCACCTCCGGTCAAGGCAACACCACACCCCGAGCAGGTGGATGCCGTCTATATACCCCCTCATCCTACTCCGCATATGCCTTCACCAAATCCTTCCCTTAGCCATGCGCCGTTGCCTACGCAACCTCCGCTTCCATCCCCGCAACCTTCTCCATCACCTTCCCATATCCCTCGGCATCCACCGTGCCCGAAGCGGGCTCCTTCTCCGTTGTTGCTGGAGTCTCTTATAGACATTTTTAGGGCTTTGATGACCGCTCACGTGTTGCAGCTCCCTCCGATTGTGCCTTGCCGACCCGCGGCCGGGGATGTGTTTCAACATTGTGAATTTCATCACCAACAGGGGCATTTGGTTGAGGATTGTCCCGAGTTTCAGGAACTTGTTTATGGTTTGGAAGACAAGAAGATGATCGATTGGGCCACCATGCATGAAGCTATCTTAAATCTCTGCAATAAGCAGCAGCAGTAGCAAGAAGTGCCGCCTAGGCAGCCATCTCCACTACAAGACCAGGGGCACCCCTGTAGCAACCCTGATAAAATATTAATAACAATAAAGATTTTAAATAAATCAAATAAATAGATAAATAAAATAATATAAAATAACGCCTCGGATAAAGGCGCTATTTAAATTAGAAACGCCTCTAGCAAAGGCGTGATTCATGAAGAGACGCCCTGACAACACGGCGTCAAATTCTAAACGTCAAAAACGGTAAGGACAAGAAACGCCCCTATCTTGGGCGTGTTTTAAACAAAGGAACGCCCTAACGAAAAGCGCTTCTTAAGAAACGACCTGCACCAGGTCGTCAATTCAAGAATCGACGACCTGACCAAGGTCGTTAATTCAGTTCGTGAACCGTTCGAACCCAGAGCTTATCCAGGGAAGGATCATGTTAATCTAGTAAGTGGTTAATAGGGCAAGGACTCTAATAGGGATATATTACCCTCACTCAAACACTACCCCTATTAGAAATACCAAAATCCTATAAATAATCGTTCGATCTAAACCCTAAACCTATTTGACCAATCGAACTTCACAGGTACGTGAAGAACATCAAGTTCTTCTATTTTTCTTCTTCTGTTTCTTTCATTACGAACGTAGTATGTGAAGAACTAATGTTCTTCATCTATCTCTCTTCTTATAGGTTAAGAAGGCGGCGTACGTGAAGAACAAAGGTATTGTTCTTTTCCCTTTTTACTTTCGGTCAGGTAGTATGAAGAAATACTAATGTTTCTTCTTCTGTTCTTGTAGGAGTTACAGAACCGGAGAACAAGGGTTCTTCACCAAAGCCTTCTCTTCCTCCTAATACTGGATTCGGTTGCTCTTAAAGCAACAGAACTTCTATTCTCATAGCCTTCACGATTCAAATTTCAAGTCTCGATCAAGGTAGGATTTTCTCAAGTATGTAGCCCAAAGTATATAAGAATCGTAGTGAAATCATATGAGCATACACCTGCATATAGTTTTCCTAAGTTTTAAACGTTTCTGTTGAATTTTTGAAAGGAACGTCCTTACCAAGGGCGTGATTTTGAAATACGCGACCCAAACAAGGGCGCTACTTGTAAAGAAACGACCTTGATCAGGTCGTCAATTTTAGATTTGACGCCCTGTACACAGGCGTTAATTTCATTTAATCATTAATCACCCATGTTAAGAATTGATTATCTATGAAATCATGATTCTACAATAATGCATGATCATATGTCTTCAAACCTGTTAATTTTATTGTCATGACCATACATTCGTTCTCCATGAATTCTATTATCCTGAAATTATTACTACCCATGAAAATTCATGGTATTTCTTGAATTCACGACCGTGGCTAGGTCGTCTTTCACTGGACTAACGCCCGATACTAGGGCGTGAATTGAAAAGTAACGCCCCTTCATAGGGCGCGTTTCTGTTAAAATCCCGAACAATATATTCTGTAAAAATAAGAATTTAATGATTAACGCCCCTGCCAAGGGCGCGTTTTTGATAATTTCTGAAAATAAATATGTTCTGTAAAATATTGTAAATAAAAAGACGCCTACTACTGTAGTCGTCTCATTGCAAAGAAACGCCCCTGTCCAGGGCGCGTTTTAGATAAATTAATGAAATATTGAAATTCTTAAAAATGGAAACATGTGTAAACGCCCTTCTGTTAGGCGTTAATTACTTGATAAACGACTCTGCTTAAGTCGTTACTTTACTGTAAAACTGATTTTCCACTGTTTCTGTTAACCGATGGTTTCATATGTTATATAATATATATATCGGCACTATTCTCCACTCCGTGAGTATAGTCCCACGTTTCACGATTATTTTATCTATCACACTCAATTCTCATTGACATACAAGCTCTCCATTGGACATTCCGTTCCTTTGGACTAGCGAGTTAGTCATAGAGACCTCCGTAAGACTCCTCGTACCTTGGATTCCCTCAAGGTCGACTGAGCTGGTTGTACCCTAAAAACCCATTACACGATCTTTGCCATGTCAATCTAAAGAAACATGGTATACCGGCCCTTATGATTATACAAAGAGTATATTATAAGAAATTCTTAAAGGGATGATGATATCATGCCATATCATGTCATTCTTGTAAACCTCAATTCTATGATAAGAATGAGGGTATCTTATCTTTGATATACTGTTCATGTGGACCTCAATTCTATATAAAGAATGTCTATATTGATTTGTCATGGTACCCAAGTTAAGGGAACCATATTCTACCTAGTTTTATCGATATCGTGATTATACCGTTATTATCGCCATTCTATGTCCTTTGTCATATTTTTGGACTCCATTCTGTCAAAGTTGTCATACATGTCTACAAGCTTGATTATTGAAATTCAAAAATTGGCTATATATATAAGAGTGGATGTCAAAACACATGATAAATGTCTGCGCATATAGGGCCCGATCTGGTCCTGGGAGGAGCACCCGAAAGTACTTGTGCCCATGGGAGTTAAAATGATAAGGTATCTGGCATTATACCGAGTACTTTACTTTCTTGATTTGGACATTCCACACATATCTTGTACTTGAATCGTACTTGACTTGACATGAAATGCGTGGCCCGAGAAAGGGTAATTACTTACTTGCTTGATACATGATAGCCAAAATTTTTGACATGACTTGTTAAATGTACTTGCTTGAATATCTTGAGTATCTTGTTGAAAGTTCATGATTAGTTCATCAAATTCTTGATATTACATCATCGCTCTATCTTGTCGTTTTATGCGAGCATGCATAGCTTTATTGCATTCATGAAAGATGTAATTACTTAAACCCCTTGCTAGTACTTGAGATATAATTTCCTACTGAGCGTTCGCTCATTCCGTTTGTCCCTTTTTACTTTTCAGGTAAGTCCGACGACGATGGAAGTCAATCGGATGGGAATGGTCAAGAGTGAAAGTGATAGAGCTGCTCATGTGTCATCTAGTCTTTTCTATAGTTTCTTGAGTCAAATATGTATTCTTTTCCTTTTTATTAACCAGAGTATTGGATTTGTAATAGCCTATTAATAATAAGGATTGGGTTATCTTTACTTTTGCGCATCTCTGTCTTTGTGTCGAATACGCGACCACTCTGATTGACATGATTGATATAAACTCGTCGCACATATCCGAGTATCTTCCGCGCTCGGGGTGTGACAGTTTTTGTGGTATCAGAGCCTAGGGTATTCAATTCCTAGGAAAAACCCAAGTCCAAGGATAAGTATAAATCTTTTACCAGTGAGATTGGGTAGAATCAAGGGTTAAAGTTAAAAATAGAGTACTGGTTTCTAAATGTAGTCACGTACTAATATAGTTATTGTAATTGTAGGATAATGGCTGCCGAACGTGCTCAATGGCGCAACATGCAGCGTACCCTTCAAGGAATGACTTAAGTGCTACAACAGGTAGCACAGGGTGATGCTCCACGAGCTGGAAGCTTACACCAAGCCTTTAAGAGCACGAATCCCCCGAAGTTTATGGGATCGACCGATCCGGACGATGCCGAGCATTGGGTTCGGGAGACTGAACGTATATTCCGTGTTATGCAATGCACGGATCAGGACAAAGTCTTATTAGCTACTTTCCAGTTAGAAAAGGATGCTAGATGCTGGTGGGAGTCTATTGAAGCAACCATCGATCCTAATCAAGTTACATGGGAAGAATTTGTAGAGTACTTCAATGCTAAATATTTCTCGGACCGAGTCCAAGAAAAGAAGGCTGCAGAATTCGCTGCATTAAAGCAACGAACTTTGTCATTAGCAGATTATGAAGCTCAGTTCTCCAGGTTGTCTAGATATGCTAAACATTTGATTAGCACGGAGAAGATGAAAGCCCGAAGATTTCTTAATGGGCTTAGGCCCCACTATATTACTCAGCTAGCGCCGATGGATATTCAAGTTTACTCTGAAATCGTGCGCCGAGCTCAACTACTTGAAGATGCCACGGAACTATCTGATAGGATCCGTGGGAAAGACAAGAAGGAACAAGTCACGGGTTCGGGTTCTTTCAAACCCAATTTCAAGAAGAGGCCCAATAATGGAGGTTCTTCCTTTCAAGACTATAAGTTCAAAAAGACCAAGCCTTTCTCTATCACCACTACCCCTTCAAATGTAGTGTGTAAGCATTGTGACAAGGCTGGTCACAAGACAGAAGAATACTGGAGGAAGTTAGGAGCATGTCTCCGTTGTGGGAGCCGCGAACATCGGATTCTCGATTGTCCATTAATGAATGACCAAGCCGGTGACGGTAAACGCCCGGTGACAAAGAACGCTCGACTTCATGCAATAAAGGAGACCGAGCAAGAAGAAGGTGGACTGGTAGAAGGTACATTAACAGTTTGTTCCAAAAGTGCTTATGTCTTATTTGATACGGGTGCATCGCATTCCATTATTTCTAAGAAGTTTGCCGATCACCCTTATGCTGGAACGAAGTTGGAGAGAAACAACTGTTAGGTCCAGACATGGTAAGGGATACAACTGAGAAGATACAAGTAATCAGAGAAAGATTGCAAGTTGCTCAGACCAGACAAAAGGCTTATGCTGATACAAGAAGAAGAGATCTTGAATTCCAGGTTGGAGATCATGTATTTCTTAAAATATCGCCTGGACGTGGCATACGAAGATTTGGTGTTAAGGGCAAGCTTACGCCAAGATTCATCGGACCTTTTGAGATACTCGAAAGAGTTGGCGAGGTTGCTTATCGCATCGCGTTACCTCCTCAATTGTCCGAGGTACATAATGTATTTCATATATCTATGTTGAAGAAGTATGTGCACGATCCATCGCATATTATTGAACATGGAGATCTGGTGATCCAGAAAGATCTCACATATGAACAGAAGCCTATGAAGATCTTAGATCGTGAAATACGAGCTCTAAGGAATAAGGTTATTCCCATGCTCAAGGTGCAATGGAATAAGAATACTGAACACGAAGTGACATGGGAGACCGAGGAATCTATGAAGAAACGATTTCCCGAATTATTCTAAGAGGTATATATTCTACGCTCTCCACATATACGTTTATATATTATGAAATTTGGGGACCAAATTCTTTTAAGTGGGGGAGGGTGTAACAACCCTGATAAAATATTAATAACAATAAAGATTTTAAATAAATCAAATAAATAGATAAATAAAACAATATAAAATAACGCCTCGGATAAAGGCGCTATTTAAATTAGAAACGTCTCTAGCAAAGGCGTGATTCATGAAGAGACGCCCTGACAACACGGCGTCAAATTCTAAACGTCAAAAACGGTAAGGACAAGAAACGCCCCTATCTTGGGCGTGTTTTAAACAAAGGAACGCCCTAACGAAAAGCGCTTCTTAAGAAACGACCTGCACCAGGTCGTCAATTCAAGAATCGACGACCTGACCAAGGTCGTTAATTCAGTTCGTGAACCGTTCGAACCCAGAGCTTATCCAGGGAAGGATCATGTTAATCTAGTAAGTGGTTAATAGGGCAAGGAATCTAATAGGGATATATTACCCTCACTCAAACACTACCCCTATTAGAAATACCAAAATCCTATAAATAATCGTTCGATCTAAACCCTAAACCTATTTGACCAATCGAACTTCACAGGTACGTGAAGAACATCAAGTTCTTCTATTTTTCTTCTTCTGTTTCTTTCATTACGAACGTAGTATGTGAAGAACTAATGTTCTTCATCTATCTCTCTTCTTATAGGTTAAGAAGGCGGCGTACGTGAAGAACAAAGGTATTGTTCTTTTCCCTTTTTACTTTCGGTCAGGTAGTATGAAGAAATACTAATGTTTCTTCTTCTGTTCTTGTAGGAGTTACAGAACCGGAGAACAAGGGTTCTTCACCAAAGCCTTCTCTTCCTCCTAATACTGGATTCGGTTGCTCTTAAAGCAACAGAACTTCTATTCTCATAGCCTTCACGATTCAAATTTCAAGTCTTCGATCAAGGTAGGATTTTCTCAAGTATGTAGCCCAAAGTATATAAGAATCGTAGTGAAATCATATGAGCATACACCTGCATATAGTTTTCCTAAGTTTTAAACGTTTCTGTTGAATTTTTGAAAGGAACGTCCTTACCAAGGGCGTGATTTTGAAATACGCGACCCAAACAAGGGCGCTACTTGTAAAGAAACGACCTTGATCAGATCGTCAATTTTAGATTCGACGCCCTGTACACAGGCGTTAATTTCATTTAATCATTAATCACCCATGTTAAGAATTGATTATCTATGAAATCATGATTCTACAATAATGCATGATCATATGTCTTCAAACCTGTTAATTTTATTGTCATGACCATACATTCGTTCTCCATGAATTCTATTATCCTGAAATTATTACTGCCCATGAAAATTCATGGTATTTCTTGAATTCACGACCGTGGCTAGGTCATCTTTCACTGGACTAACGCCCGATACTAGGGCGTGAATTGAAAAGTAACGCCCCTTCATAGGGCGCGTTTCTGTTAAAATCCCGAACAATATATTCTGTAAAAATAAGAATTTAATTATTAACGCCCCTGCCAAGGGCGCGTTTTTGATAATTTCTGAAAATAAATATGTTCTGTAAAATATTGTAAATAAAAAGACGCCTACTACTGTAGTCGTCTCATTGCAAAGAAACGCCCTTGTCCAGGGCGCGTTTTAGATAAATTAATGAAATATTAAAATTCTTAAAAATGGAAACATGTGTAAACGCCCTTCTGTTAGGCGTTAATTACTTGATAAACGACTCTGCTTAAGTCGTTACTTTACTGTAAAACTGATTTTCCACTGTTTCTGTTAACCGATGGTTTCATATGTTATATAATATATATATCGGCACTATTCTCCACTCCGTGAGTATAGTCCCACGTTTCACGATTGTTTTATCGATCACACTCAATTCTCATTGACATACAAGCTCTCCATTGGACATTTCGTTCCTTTGGACTAGCGAGTTAGTCATAGAGACCTCCGTAAGACTCCTCGTACCTTGGATTCCCTCAAGGTCGACTGAGCTGGTTGTACCCTAAAAACCCATTATACGATCTTTGCCATGTCAATCTAAAGAAACATGGTATACCGGCCCTTATGATTATACAAAGAGTATATCATAAGAAATTCTTAAAGGGATGATGATATCATGCCATATCATGTCATTCTTGTAAACCTCAATTCTATGATAAGAATGAGGGTATCTTATCTTTGATATACTGTTCATGTGGACCTCAATTCTATATAAAGAATGTCCATATTGATTTGCTATATGACAGAATGGTATCAGAGCCATACCCTAGCCGGAAGTGTGGGAGCTAAGTGCCATGCAGGGCAAAGTGCTACGCTATGGGAGCCACCTCTTGAGTCCGTAATGGAGCAAAGTGCTACATAGTGGGAGCCACCTCTTGAGCCTGTAGGGGCCACCTCTAGAGTTCTACATGCCTGGGGGCTTGATTGCATGATTGCGTGCTATATGTGCCCAGCGACGAGGACGTCGCCTATATAAGAGGGGTAGATTGTAACACCCTCAAATATAGCTAAGTTGTACTCTATATTACCGAGATGTCTTTTGAAGTATCGGCTCAGTTCTTGAAAAGAACTCCGAAGTTAAGCGTGCTTAATGGGGAGCAGTACTGGGATGGGTGACCTGCCCGGGAAGTCCCCCATTCTGGAGCCGATCACTATTAGAAAGGGACAAAATCGTGAGGCCAGTTGGCCAAAGCGGACAATACCTCGATGGTATAGAGTACGGGGCGTGACAACCCCTGTGATTCTTTATCTGGTATTGCACCCGCTCCGTCACCTACTCCATCACTTGTTCCCTCCCCTATGCTTTTGTCCACCTCGTTGCCTACCTCATTACCCTCTTCATCTCCACCTACCCCCTCACCTTTACCATCACCTACTCAACCTCCATCTTCTCCACAGACTCAAGCCTCTGCTCAGGCAAGTGCTACCTCTCCTTCCTCCTCCATTTCCACCACCGCTTCTATTCCTGACGCCACTCGACGCGTTGTGTCGATACGTCGAAGGTGGGTGCCACGACTCTCCACTTCCTCCGCCTCACCACCATTGTTACCTTCCTCACCTCCACTACCTCCATTGAACACATCACCCTCTCCACCATCTCCAATACCCCTACTGCTATCACCATCGTCTTCACCGCCTCCTCTCCCAGCGACCCCTCTTCCATCACTTCCTCCATCTCCACCGCCTTTACCCTCCCCTTCGCCATCGTTGCCCGAGCTTGTGCAGGCTATACCTATACCCACATATCCACCTTCGCCTTTACCCACTCCTACGCCTCCACCTTTGCCTTTACCCCCACTTACGCCTTCTGAGCCTTTACCCACGCCTTCCAAGCCTATTACCTCCACTTCTCCATCCCTTTCCACCCCACGGAGCGGGTACGCGCTATCTCTGGTGCCCCTTGGGTATGGTCCCCAGTGAGATAATAGCCGAGCCAGGTTTTGATTGTAAATTTCAAGATTCAAGATGTCATTTGCCACATGCCAATCTCGGTCCTGGTCCCTGGCTATTTTGGGGATAATGTGCCTGCATTTTTAGAAATGGTTACAAAGAAGAGTTCACTTGCACTAGTGCCAGTTTCTTCACAAGCGAGGCCGGTGGCAATCTCATTGCTTGCCGGGGGATTCACTATCGATGCTGTTATTTCTCCTCGCTCCATTGTTGTTCAGTTCACTGGCCAAGAGGGGTTCTCTACTCGGATTGTGCTAACCCCTACGGCCGCCAGGAGCCTGCTAGATTCCCTATTCAAGGGGCAATTGGCCGTATCTTCTGCATTTTCCAAGGACATTTTGCACTCGTTATGCAATCTCCCTTGGTTTATTGGTGAATCGGCCACGTCAACGTTGCGCATTACTCTGCCTCAGTTTTGTCTTGCTCTTCTGATAAGGGAGTTATGCTTCATGCCCGATTGCCAAATGGAGATGCCAAATCTCATGTTGCTAGTGCCGAGTGACAAGACTCCATGGTTTTCTGATGTTCATCCTAAGGAGTTACTTGTTCAAGGATGTCTGCCTATGGTTAGCACCGAGTGTCCAGGGGCAGCCACCCCGATAAAACTGCATATTCATGATCAGGCTAGGTCGTCTGCCAGGTGGGCCCGTTATATGAAAAGATGTTTCAAGACAAGAAGGCCAAAGGTCCAAGTCCGTGCCAGGCCGGTCCGTTACAAGATAGTTTCTGCCAAGAAGAGGCGACGGCGCAAGTACAAAGGTTGCATGTTGTGCACTCGAGGGGCCGCTACTTCTTCTTCTCCTTTCTTCCATTCATCATTTCTTCTACTCAGCTCCCACCCTTGGGTGGTGTATTTACCTTCTCCCAATCCAATTTCTATTGTTTTCTCCTCTCTTTTCGGGTTCGTAAACCCCCATTCTTCTTTCTCCCCTCATCCGGAACCTCCGGATTCTCCATTTTCTCATGATTCTAGGCCTCGGCCTATGTCATCCTTTCATCTCACTTTCGGGGCTTCTTCTGATCCTTCACCTCCGGTATTCCCGGGTTCTACTTCTCATTCTCTTTCCCCGACCATGTCGGGTGAACATCATTCTTCTTCCCCGACCTTGTCGGGTGTCTATCATTTCCCTTCCCCGACCTTGTCAGGTGTTTATGCTTCTTCTTCCCCACCTCTAGCGGGTGATCGCTACTCTCCTTCTCCAACCATGTCAGATGATTCTTATTCTCCTCTTTCTTCTTACTCCTCCTCACCCTTTCAGGGTTCTTGCCCTTTTTCATGCTATTTTCGAGGCTTTAGCCTGCCTTGATCTCAATTAATCCCTATGTATTCTGTATCTGGTTCCTTGCTATAAGGGCCTCAGTGCCTTAACGAGGGAGTTCTAGCCCTCGTCTCTCTTCCTTTTTATCCCTTCTTCGTCCAATATGATGTCTGCCACTCCTCTATGTCGAGGAATCCAATCATTTGCTATCCTATCATCCTTTATCATGGTAAGCAAGGAATACAAAGCTACTCGCGCTCCTCAAAGCTCGATGATCGAGATCGCTTCAAGATGCTGATTTCCACGCCATGGATTTGCAAAGGTATCTTGTGCAAGAAACATGCTTTCATTTCCATTCTTTCTATTGTTTCTGCACATGGTTATAATGATAATTCCTTAACATGATTGAGTGGCTTTAGGAGTCTTTGTTTAATTATATCTTAACTTTGTGTCAAACAAAAAAGTTACCTTCTGAAGCATCCTTAGGCTGGTGATAGCTCCGCGCTGGGAGTGTAGTTTCTTTCCCCGATTATTGAGGGTGACCTTTTGTACGGGTTGTTTCACACACTTCATGGCAAGCCATAGCCGATTCCTCTAAGGTGCACCGTTGCTGCTTTGGCCATACCATGGGTATGCACAAAGGCCTTTTCTTTTCTCTGCTCGGCCGAGTGTAGGGGAAAGAGATTGGCGGATGAGATGACTGACCTAGGCACTCCCTAATACGACAGAGGTCTCAAATAGGGGTAGTCTTGACCTTGAAAAATGAGCTTTCATGTAATATCTAACCAATAAGGGCTCTCAAAATCAAAATTTGTTGAATCAATATGCAAAATCATGAAAACAAAGGCATGGCAAGAGTGGCAGTATAGTTCCCCGCGGGACGTCATGAGCCCGGTCGCATACATGCCTGATAAATATGGGTCTAAAAATCAAAGACACAAAGCCCCAGCGTAACAGACTGTATCTTTAAGGGGTAGTGCCCTGGAAGGAATTCGAGTCTTGATATCTCCCATCCTGTATGAAGCTCGTCTCCTTTTTTTCTTCTGCTTCTCCTTCTTAGGCTGGGTTGTATCCCGGGTATGGCCTTAGTAGGGGCACCGTTCTTTAGAGGCGGTTGGTTGTGGTAAGTCACCCTCATATGTACGCCTTGCTCAAGGGAGCTCCTTAATGAGAAGGGTAGGATAATTACCCCTGGTCAGTAGTTTGAGCCCGTCTTAGGTGCTGCAGATTGCTATTTCAAAAATTCTAAAAAATGAGATATTGTCAAAATCCCAAAAAATTAAATATTGTTCAAAAATCTCAAAAATATTCAAAGATGTCAAAAATTTAAAAAAAATAGATATTGTTAAAAATTCAAAAAGAATATAGATATTGCAAAAATTCCAAAAAAATTCAAATATTTAAAAAAATCTAAAAAATCAGAAAAATTACAAAAATCTAAAAATGTGTCTTTTATTTCTCATGCATTTTATTTTAAGGACATGTACGTAATTTGTTTGCCTAGTGTGCAGATCGCAGGTGTTCAAGCTTTCTGGCTCTATCTTTTACTCTGCCTCATGTTCATACTTTTCTGAAATATCCTCTCTTTCTTCAAACTTGTCCCTCGATCTGTTCCGAAGCTCGTGTCCTTCTCATGCTTTGCTTCGCTCAGCTTTTGATCATATATTCATGAGACAGGGCTCTTTACCTCACTGTTGTGAACCTAGCGGTTCCCCTTCATCAGACCTTGGGCTTGATTGAAGAACATATTTTGTCATTTCCCGTGTTGTCCCCCTGTGGTCGTTGTCCAGGTGTCCTTGTCCCATCTATGGTCATCTCATGTTCCACGTGTTGTCTCGTTCCGCCATGTGTTGCATGTGTCCTTGTCCCATGTGGTTATTTCACATGTGTTATGTCGTCTCCCCTGTGCTTGTCTTAGACGTCCTCATCCTATGTATTTCTGTCCCACTACATGTGGCTCCATTCTGCATGGTGTATTGTCTCACCGTGTGTTGCCATGCCCCACCATTTTCTTCGTTCTCATGCTTATTGTTTGTTTATGTGGTGTTTTGCATGTGTTGCTTGCTCTTTCATTCTTCGTTATGTTGTGTTGTTTCGTTCATTTGGTCGTTATATTTTTATTTTGTTCATGCTTGTTTATTCATGTTGTTGGTTATCTTATTTTAAAAATCCATAAAAATCAGAAAATGAAAATCCAAAAGAAATGTCGTTTCGCCTGCACAAGTAAGTCAGGTATGGCCTACTATCCCTTCTCATCGTTGCATTACTATATGATATCTATATTATTATATTATCTCGAGAACCAGCTGGTTATCTATGTGCTCCAGGATTTGATGTTCCCCTATAACAAAGATAATAATGATCTAGGTTCACGTCTTTAATTGCCGGATAGGCCGTTAGGTCGGGAAAATTAGGGGACGATGGTTCTATGTTGCACACCGTCGTTGCGAATAGTGTCCTGACCCTGATTGTCCCGGTCTAGCAACAGTATTCTCGAGTATTTTCCATTTTGTGGCTTTATTTGCATTCGATTTAATGATTTCTTTTATTTTAGCCCAGCATGCATCATACGCATCCTTTGAGCATTCATGGCCTATGGCTTGTCTGAAAATATCCTGTTTGTGATGGATGATTGTGCCGTTCATGGGTTTGGTAAGAGAGAAGCTATTCCACTCAGAGATAGAAGGCTTTCTCTGGGCTGTTCACCTGGTTTGGTTGACTAAGAGTCCCGGTCTAGAGTGTTAATTTACCCTTTTACTTTTCTTTACTGCTTGCTCCGATCTTCTCATTGGTCTGAGGGATTGTGTCCCCCATGAGGTTGGTCATGTGTTTTCCTTTTTGTTTAGATAGTTTCTCCAGATTGGTGTCATTTTAGTCCGATTATTCCTTGTGTTTGGTTCGGAGTTTTCCAGAAAATTCCTATCGCTCATTGGCGAGGAAACGAGTGTCTTTTGTCTTAACGCCCGCTTTCCAGTCCGCTCCGTTTCATTTCTGCTTCATCTCCATGTTCCATTTCACTTTCGCTTGACCTCCACTCGCTCCCTTGTAAAGAGGACGTTAAGGAGGGGCATCCATTGACACCCATTTTTTGCCTATGAGTTGGGTCATTCCTCTTAACACCATTTGTTGATGCCTCGAGTTATCCATTACTCATTGGGCTATTTTCAGGCACGTCTTTGGGCTTATTTTATAGGTATCTCCCTCCCTGGCTAGGTCTGCTCTTGGAATCAGGCTTAATGGGCCTTGATTTTACTTAGTTTTGGGGGTAAATGGGCTCGTTTATCCCATTTTATTAATTTCAAACGTCCAGACGGTATGTGGTCTAGCGATGGAACGTTCAGTGATTGGGCGGTCTGTTTGGAACCGTTTACAAGCTCAGAACGATTTATTGGACATTTATTTTATTTTCTAAATTTCCACCGACGAGCCTTTGCACGGTCTGCGTTCAGCCATTTACTGCCATTAAACGGCATGCGTTAGACCATTCAGCTCCCAGAGTCCTAAGCCGGTGGATTTTTCAGATAATTATCTATTTATCCTATTTTACTGGATTTATCACCGAAACAGTTTACACGGTCTAGCATTAGACCGTGCCACTATTGAGTGGTCTAGCATTAGACCGTTTTATCCTAAAGAGTCCAGCACCGTGATAACCGGTCAGTTCGATAGGATAATTGGATAATTTCCCATTTTATGAGGACCCCGAGTGGCTCGGTGGGAAAGGTCCTCCTTTTCATAGGAGAGACCCGAGCTCGAGCCCCCCCCCCCCGGGGGGGGGGGTTATCCGGCTCACATTTAATACTCGAGGGATGTGAGCCCGGGATTTTATGGCGGCGGTACAAAAAAAAGGGTGGCAAGATGCGTAGGGTACGACTTGAACTCGGGTGGCCCAATAATCGCTCAGCTCTCCGTACCACTCTGCTAGATTCCCCGTTATCAAAAAAAAAATCTCATTTTATTTATTTACCACCGACAGCATTAGGCGGTCTAGCAATGAGCCATGTACATGACTGAGCGGCCTATCGAACGACCGCGTACAGGCCCGATATCTTGGATTTTATTGAATTTTCTCTCTCCATCCGTGGTTAAATTCCTAACTTCTCCCACCCATTTCTTTGCGGTTTCTCAACCAAATGGGGTGCCGTTTGATCCTGGTGAGAGATAGAAGTATTATCTACGATTTATCTCTTGTTATCACATCCTAATTTTTAGTGGAAAATCTAATTTCGGGACTGGACTTTCAGGGGTCTATAAATAGAACCCCTAGTCCAAGCTTGAAAAGGGAGAGATCCAACGTCGATGTCGAAGCTCTGCCGAATTCTTGAGCGAGTTGTAGCCAAGGAGGGAGGCTCTCTACGTCCGCTTGAGCCTCCGGTCAAGGGAGTAGTCACTTTCTTTGTGTTTGGTCTAGGCTTTTAGTTGTCCTTTCATCCTTTGCATGCTCATCTCCATCACTTTTCTTCCACGTTTTTCACTGTTTGCACGTCATTTTCACACCCACCTACTATTTTTACGCCCTATAGGGGTTTAAAAACAACTCCAGGTATCGCCCATTCCATGCCATTATGTTGATTTTCAGTTCTATTTTATAGTTGCTACACATATCAGGGCTAATTTGGGTTGCATTTTCCTGTTGTCTACGTTGTTTTGTAGGTCAGCATCAGCACAGCACGAGGTCCATCCCCTCTGGCCGACGGGAAGGGGTGGAGGATGAAGTCCTACATCTTGGAGTTTGGCAGCAACACACGGTCTTCATCTGTCCGTCTACAAGTGATGGGAATCGACGCCGAGCATTAACTTTTATTTTTACATTTGAGTCCTTTTATTTACTTTTATATCCTTGGGAAAGTATATGTAGAATAGTAAGGCTTTATAAGCCAATGTGTCATTCCCTAGGATTGTGCGGGTTTTTTTACAAATATGTAGTAGGTCCAGTTAGGGGGGGCCCTCCCCTTTCTCATTGGTCCACCTCATCCATATGGGGCTGGTCAACCATCCTAGGTGGCCATCTAGAAGGTTTAAATGCTAATTGACCACATGGGAGACAAAGGGGTTAAAATTTCAAAGGTTGGCCACCTACCTTACCTACCTAGTCAAAGGAGTGCTCCATTCATATGTAATTTATTTTTTTTGAGTTTTGACCACATGGGGGAAGAAAATGACTTATTTCCCACGAAATTCCCAGCCCCCCACCCCTTGCCATTTTCTATATAAGCCTATGTATAGTGTCATTAGAAATTAATGAAGAAATAAAGAGAAAATTATTGGAAAATTAAAAGTGTTCTTGAGCCCCTCCTCTCTCCCTCTGGTTTCTCTCCTCCAACCTCCAGTTCTAGAGTGATTTCTATCTTCTATCCCCTCCCCTCTATCTCCGGTGATCATCTGTGCCGCCGCCGCCGCCGTCCGTGCCGCCATCACGCCGCCGCGGAGCCGCCTTCGGTGTTCTGTCCATCCTGGACAGAGGCTTCTTGTCCGAATATCTTCTCTCCTCCACGTGAATATCTCAAGCTGAAATTTTTATGGTGTGTTCTACCCTTGCATCCCAAGTGCCACCTAAATTTGCACGCCCAAAATCCACCGTTTAGTATTTTTACATTTTCGTCTAACCTGTCATCCCAGATCTGCCAGGTTTCTATCTACAGTGATAGAACCTCTGAGTTCTCCCCCTCCGACCATCGTTTTGATTTTTTCCAAACCCTCCCAATTTTACTGGGAGTTCTGTCTATCACCCCCTATCTCCACAAATGTTCTTAAATTTTTATCAGCTTTCTATCTATTTTTAGAAATTCGTGTTCTTCCTCTGATACAGTGTTTTTAGTCAGATCCCAGATCCGACCACCCTCCACTTCCAAACTCATAACAAATCACCAACACCTCCAAATCCAGATCCAAAAATAGTCCTGGTTTCCGTGTTCGATTTCCTACAACCTTGCTGAAGAACACATCTTCAAATTCAGACGTCTACTTCACGGTCAAAGGCAATCAACAGGAAAGTCCTCTGTAGATCTGAGTCTTCGGTTACTGTACAATAGCAGCATATAAAATTCGCCAACACAAAGTACAAATCTGGTGAATTTTTCTGAAGGCCACTAGATTGCAGTACTTCGAAGCAGCTTTCCAACGGCTCTGATCTCGTCGCATTCCGACATCGGTGCTGATCGCAGCGTCCGTTCTCGCCGGAGCGCGCGCTGAAATACAGAACCGGCAGATTTCTGATTGGTTTTTCCGACCGGTGCCGAACGGAGCCGCCCGGCCTCCGGCCGGGGAACCAGCGTGCCGCCAGCCCGGGGAGCGCTTCCCCAAGTGTCTCCACTATAGCGGTACCACCGGGTCCCACACGGCCCCTCCGGACAGCACATGGGCCCCACGGTCGTGAACACGCGTGTAGCCGAATCAACACCCGAAGCTGTCCGTCAACCCGAATTCGGTCCTCCCAGGCCCATTTGTATAGCCCTTTACCTCCCTGCGTGGAGTGGGCATGTTCCCATTACTGTAATTATTGTGTGTTAAGTTTCCCGGGAGTACGAGTTTTCGGCCGGGTCCGTCTTCCCCACGCCGAGCGCGTGGAGGTATCGCATTCGCTCCCTTACTTGGCATTTTACTTAAGTTCATATATGCTTGTTTATGCCACTGCTAGAGAGCATGATAGGGTAATTAGCTCGCTTTCTATTTATATCACCGCTGCTGCGAGAGAGAGCATTACCGTCCCGTGACCCGATCCGGGGCACGAAAGAGAGAGCCGACCACCCTAGCTCTTGCCGGTTTCTCAACCGCGCACGTCCGACGCTTCCCTCGTTAAGGGACGATCGCGAGCTTGTCGTGTCCGTGGTCCCGTCCCGCATCAATTTGGTATCAGAGCGAGTTGAGTCTAGGGTGTCCAAAAGAAAAAAAAAGAGTGTCATTTACGTCTAGTCATTAGTCGGTTTAAGTCGAGTCTAGGATCATCATATTTCTAAAACACAAAAAAAGTGTGTCACGCCCCGAACAAGGCGAAAATATCGGGACGTACAGTTAGGGACACGCGGGCAAGAGAGGGAACTAAATCTAAAATAATACACAAGTGCTACAAGATGGAAATTCTAAATGATTAATAATAAACCACGACTAATACAATAATCCTCAAGTTCAACTTAATACAACTGGAATAATCAACCACTAAAACTTAATAACAAACTGAAACTAAATGATCTCCAAACACAACTAACAATAACACACTGCTAACACACTAGAACTGATACACTCAAGACATCACTCCTGCCCTTCCCCATCGGTAAGCGCGTCACCTGAAAAGCCTAGAAAAGGGGGAAACAACGGGGTGTGAGCTAACGCTCAGTAGGAAATAACAGACATGTATAAGTGATTAACAGTTTAATTACATTTTTCAAAATGTCATGCTACAAATGATAAAAACGATAAAAAGATAACGATGATGAAACGAAATTCAAAGATCTTGCAAGGTCAAGAAATATAATGAATAGAATAGTAAGACAAGAATTTACTACAGGAGATAACAATAAAAGTTGGCCATATCAAGTCAATTCAAGTCATGTCAAGCACGTATGTAATTTCATTTCCACGTCCAAGTAATGAGCAAGTACAGTAACCACAAGTAGAGTATAGAACAGTGACGAGTGGAAAGTGAAAAGTAGTAGAAAGTAATGTAGAGAGTAGTGGAGAGAGTAGTGGACAGTCCTAGATTTAACACATGTCAAGTACTGGTGCCAAATGCCACACCTAGTCATTCACCTCCCAGGGGTACACGTAGTGTTCGGGCGCTCTTCCCAGGACTAGACCGAGCCCTTAATTATTTGCCAGGCATTGATTTCTTTGGATCAAAGATCCCACGAATCTAGACTTCCACAGTTTATGGCCAGAATTCCAAGGTTTAAACTAAGTAGCAATAACAACTTCAAGTAGGAAGGAGATTCATTTCCAGAATTTCAAGGTAAGTATAATCATCAAGGAGTTTGAAATCAAGTCACAACAAGAGTTAATCGTGCTGCGCTACTGTAAAACAGCAGTAATCAAACAAGTTAATCAACATATTAATCCTAATCATCAAGTTAAGATATCATGATTTAACCATTATCATTTGCATTAAGACAATTGCCAAGAAGCTGATTCAAGATGATAAGGCAAAGAACAACTCCCACAGGAGTGAAATAGAATGCATTAACAGAGATTTAGTTACACCATTAACCACTAATTATGTGGGTTTCTATTTAATCTTGTATGCATTGAAAAGGAAGATGATAAACGGTGTGTTTTTACACTAAGTTTATATGTATGGACCAATGTTAATTGAAACTAAAAAGGGTACATGAATAGGTCATTAGTTCCTCAAAAATGTAGTTTTCAATGTGATTAGGTTGAATGGATTGATTCCCCGGTGATCCGGATTGATCCCCGGGTCAAAACATCACTAAAAATGCGTTGACGGGGCATGGGTCGACCCTTTGGGTCGACCCCTGGAAAAACTCTAGGGATGGGTCGACCCCTGCAATCCTGGCTGCATGGGTCAACCCATGGGTCGACCCCTGCAGGTTGTGGGTCGACCCATTGGGTCGACCCCTGCAAGGCAGCAAGCTGCTGCTTGCAGGGCTGAAATGGGTCGACCCGTGGGTCGACCCCTGGGTTTCCAGACCCAAAAAGCGATGAAATCTCCACGAATTTGGGGTCTAAAAGTATTGGGATCATAACCATAGACTCTAGGGTTAATAATATGCATCTTAGGGTCATAAAACATAATTTTAAATCACGAATTTCGATAGGAATCCAATGAAATACAACTTATTCTATGAAGAACACAAGTAAAGTCTAGCTTGCTAGCATGCTTCTAATAACACACAAAATACTCTAGACATGATCTATAAAAATTGGGGATTTTGATGTCAAAAGAAAGCTAACATGCTATTGATTACATTCATGTATGTTAATTAGAAATTGGGCTGTTATCACCTACCTCAAATTGAAGAAGGAACTCGAAACCTAGAATAAAGAACAACTTGACAGCACCTCACTAAAACTTCGATATCTCCTCGGATACCTAATGAAAATTGGGGCTTTTGCCACCAATGGAAAGAGCTCGATGAGAGGTACAATCTGCTATACTCATGATCAAGATTTGGTTGAGAATTCCTACCTCAATAGATTGATCAAAGAAGGATGAAGGGAAGCCAACGGCCTACTGACTGACCTCCACAAATCGAACTAGATCTCTCCAGATCCGAAATTTCAGCGAACCCCATAGCAGCCAAATGAAAGAAGACTCATAGGGCTTCATTTTGATAGCTCATAGAGCTTCTGGAGCCTTCTGAATTGGGAGTATTTGCTGCTGCAAGCTACGTGTTTAGAAACGGCGCCGAAATCCTTGACTTGACCAAACTATGTCGGCAGCACGTTTTGGGGTTAAGTTTACCTCAAATTGATTGAGGGTAAATGTTCCTTACATTGTGGCCTTCCATTTGCCCCTAATTTCAGATCATTTGGTTGAGAATTGAGGTCGAATTTGATGTTCAAAGTTTGGGTGAATAGTAAATTCGAATTTGGGTTAGGTGGGTTATAAGTCAGGCTTAAACCACTGATTAGGGCTAGATAATGATTTAATTAGGCTTACTCCAAGAAGATAAAAGTGTTAGTCGAAACATCTATTATTTAATTACTATTTTTATGAATTTTTATATGTTAGATAAAATTCCACTTCTACTATTCCGCAATTAATTAAATATTAAGTTCGGAAGACTTAGTTCGCTAATTCGGCTTAATAAACGATTTTATTAGGCTTAATTGTATAAGATAAAGTTCATAAACAAAATTAATTCTACAAGATGTGATTTTTGGGGATTTTTAGAAAATAGTAGAAAAATGACTTATTCTATTAATTAATTAATTAATCTAATTAATTTGGATAATTCTCATTAATTTCAAATAACTTCAAATAAGTTCCAAATAATTACAAATAACTTTCTAAATAAATTTCTAAAGAATTTGGGGTCTTACACCCTCCCCTACTTAAAGGAATTTGGTCCTCCAAATTCACTGCACTAAAACTGAGAGTAGAAAAAGATCACTCACCTAGAATAGATCGGGATACCGCTTTCGCATAGTCTCTTCAGACTCCCATGTAGCTTCTTCGGTCCCACGCCGACTCCACTGAATCTTGACCATCGGTATCGAACAATTCCGGAGTTGCTGATGCTTCCGGTCCAAAATCTTGACAGGTCTTTCCTCATAGGTCAAATCTTCCTTCAGTTCAAAATCCACTTGTTGAATGATATGAGTGGGATCGTACACATATTTCCGTAACATAGACACATGGAAAATATTATGTACGCCAGACAAATGCGGTGGTAAAGCCAGTCTGTATGCCACCTCTCCCACTCTATCTAGAATCTCGAATGGACCAATGTACCTCGGACTCAGCTTGCCATGAATGCCAAATCTTCGGATCCCTCTCGTCGGAGAGACCTTTAAGAACACATGCTCGCCAACCTGAAATTCCAATGCCCTTCTCCTGTTGTCGGCATAACTCTTCTGTCTTGACTGGGCTACTTGTAACCGGTCTCGGATAACACGGATGTTCTGTGATGATTCTGAAACAAGATCTGGTCCAAGCCACTGTTTCACACCTACCTCGTCCCAACACAACGGGGAACGGCAACTTCTACCATATAGTGCTTCAAAAGGAGTCATCTGAATGCTAGACTGATAGCTGTTATTGTAGGCGAATTCAATTAATGCCAAATGCTCACTCCAATTACCACCGAAATCAATCATGCAAGCTCGCAACATATCTTCCACTATCTGATTGGTTCTTTCAGTCTGTCCATCTGTCTGTGGATGAAAAGCAGTACTGAAATTCAGACGAGTACCCAAAGACTCTTGCAGTCCCTTCCAGAAATGTGAAGTAAATCTGGGGTCTCGATCAGATACTATATTCACTGGGATACCATGCAATCTCACCACTTCCTTTATATACAAAGCAGCCAATACATCAATCGTCCACTTGGACTTAATTGGTAAGAAATGAGCCGACTTTGTCAATCGATCGACAATCACCCATATCGCATCAAATCCACCACGAGTCCTAGGTAGACCCATAATGAAATCCATGCCAATACTTTCCCACTTCCATTAGGGTATGTCGAGTGGTTTCAATTTCCCTGCTGGTCTGAAATGTTCGGCCTTAACTTGCTGACATACCAAACATCTGCTCACAAAATCTGTAACTTCTCTTTTCATATTCGGCCACCAAAAGGACCTTTTCAAATCTCGGTACATCTTAGTGCCTCCAGGATGAATGGTATATCTGGATCTATGGGCTTCCTCAAGGATTTTGTTCTTTATAGTAACCTCATCCGGAACACAAGTTCTGCCTTTAAATAATAATCTACCATCATCGGCCAACATGAAGTCAGGTCTGCTACTTAAGCTTCCCTTGATCTCTACCAACTCGGGATCATTATCTTGCAAGGACTTGATCTCTATCAATATTTTAGGTTTAAGTTGAATCTGAGCAATCAAGATCCGATCATTGTCAATATTGAGATCCAGACTAGATAATTGTTCCAACAATCTCCATTCTTGTAACATGAGACTTGACAATCTAGCTACCGGCTTCCGGCTTAATGCATCTGCCACAACATTACCTTTGCCAGGATGATACTCAATCGAGAAGTCGAAGTCTTTCAAGTACTCCAACCATCTCCGCTGCCTCATGTTGAGTTCCTTTTGAGAGAATAAATACTTCAAACTCTTATGATCCGAAAATACTGTAAAGGTTTCTCCATATAAGTAATGCCTCCATATCTTCAAAGCAAACACGACTGCAGCAAGTTCCAAATCATGAACAGGATAATTATCTTCGTGCTTCCTCAACTGCCTAGAGGAATAGGCAATCACCTTCCCATGCTACATGAGTACACAGCCTAAGCCAATACCTGAAGCATCAGTATAAACAACGAATCCTCCTTCACCAGAAGGTAAAGCCAAAATAGGTGCAGTAGTCAAACACTCCTTCAGAGTCTGAAAGCTTCGCTGACAATCATCTGACCAATCAAACTTGTTCTCCTTGCGGGTTAATCTTGTCATAGGTACTGCAATCTTGGAGAAATCTTGAATAAATCTTCGGTAATAGCCTGCCAGGCCTAGAAAACTTCTAACTTCAGTTGCACTAGTAGGCTGCTCCCAATTCTTCACTGCCTCAATCTTCGAAGGATCAACAGAAATACCTTCCTTGGTGATAATATGTCCGAGAAAGGACACTTCTTGTAGCCAGAACTCACACTTACTGAACTTAGCATATAGCTGATGATCTTTCAATAGTTGCAATGCCATTCTCAGATGTTCAGCATGCTCCAATTCACTCTTGAAATAGATCAAGATGTCATCAATAAAGACCACGACCCATTGATCAAGATAGGGCCGAAATACATCGTTCATCAACTGCATGAAAGCTGCTGGAGCATTCGTTAGACTAAAAGGCATAACGACAAATTCAAAATGACCATACCTGCTGCGGAAAGCTGTTTTATAAATGTCCTCTTCCTTAATCCGCAACTGGTGATATCCAGATCGAAGATCGATCTTAGAGAAATATTGAGCTCCCGCTATCTGGTCAAATAACTCGTCAATCCTCGGCAAGGGATATTTGTTCTTGACAGTCTGCTGGTTTATTTGCCGATAATCAATGCACAACCTCATCGAACCATCTTTCTTCCTGACGAATAACACAGGGGCTCCCCACGGAGAAGTACTAGGACGAATAAAACCCTTCTCGAGTAATTCCATCAGTTGCTGCTTTAGTTCCCTCAGTTCCGCAGGAGACATACGATAAGGAGCCTTAGAAATAGGAGCTGTGCCAGGAATAAGATCAATAGAAAAGATAACTTCCCGCTCAGGCGGAAGTCCTGCTAGTTCTTCTGGAAAGACATCAGGAAAATCTTGGACAACATGAATGTCCTTAATCTCCATCTGCTGCTCAGGAGTTGCACAAATAAAGGCTAGAAAAGCCTCACACCCATGCCTTAAAAGCTTATCAGCTCGAAGAGCCGAAATGAGTGGTACGGAGTTATGGTGCTTGACTCCCGTAAAAGATAAACCAGAATGTCCAGTAAAAGTCACTGAGCTAGAACTACAGTGAACATTGGTCTCATACTTGGCCAACCAATCTGCTCCTAGGATTACATCATAATCCTTCATATCCATGCAGACCAAATTTGCTGGAAAGTTCTGTTCACCAATCATAACCTTACTAGAAGGATAGAAATACTGGATTGTTGATCTAGTGCCAATAGGGGTTGAAATCTCTAACGGAGTTTTCATCAAAACAGGTTCCACAGCTAATGACTTAGCAAATCTCCGTGAAATAAAAGAATGTGTGACACCAGTATCAAAGAGAGCAAATGCGGGCTTATCGATTATAGTAAGGGTACCTTCGACGAGTCCGCCATCATCAGAAATCCCATTTTCATCTTCATGTAAAGCTTGAAGCTTGCCTTGTGGTTTCTTGAAGACTAGTGGTTTTGCCGATGTAGCTTGTTCTGATATGAGAGGACAATTGGGGATACGGTGCTCCTTGCTTCCACATCGCAAACAGGCGCCTAGCTTGCGCCAGCACTCCTCTATCTTGTGACCCGGACGATCACAATAGTTGCACACGCCCTTAAATGGAACAATAGGGCCAGGCTTCTTGTCTTCATGCCTCGGCATCTTGCCCTTCCATGATCCGGACCCGCTCCACGAACCAGGTCCACTAACAGGCCTCTTCTTGGTATACTCGGGTTTGACACTCCCGGAACCCATAGGTAATTCTTTCTTGGTGCCTTTCCCACGGATTCTCTCCGTCATTTCAAGAGTATCCTCCAGAACTTACGCTTTCCTTACCATCTTGGAATAAGTGGAAATCTCCATCGGTGCCAATTGGTTGATATAATGAAGCTTCAAACCATTGAGAAAGCGCTTCGCCTTCATCTTCTCGGTGGAAATGAGATGTGTAGCATATCGAGAAAGCCGTGCGAATTGAGCCTCATACTCTGCCACGGACAAACCTCGCTGTTTCAAGGCCGCGAACTCTGCCGCTTTCTTCTCTTGCACTCTATCGGAAAAATACTTGCTATTGAAGAATTCCTCGAACTCTTCCCACATAACTTGTCGATCTCCGAGAGTTGCCTTGATAGAATCCCACCAAGTACGTGCATCATGTTCCAGTTGAAATGTGGATAAAAGGACACGCTCCTGGTTGGTGCATTGCATAACTTCAAAGATTCTCCCCATCTCATCTAGCCAGTGCTCGGCTTGGTCAGGGTCAGTCGAACCAGCGAATCTAGGCGGATTCATTCCGCGGAAGTTCCGGTATAGATCACCGGTGCCATGCTGTGCCGCTCCTGCCTGAGCTACTTGCTGAAGGGCCTGAGTAAGGCCTTGAACCGTACGTTGCAGGTTCCTCCATTCAGCACGATCAGCTGCCATCTACACGAGAAATAGATTACTTAGGTTCAAATAAGATAGATAATTATACGATTAAGAAACAAACTTAACCCAAGTTCTACCCAATCTCACAGGTCAGGTCTTAAACTTTTACAAGGTTAGGGATCTAGTGCACCTAGACACGACCAAAAACTCGGTACCTGGCGGAGGTAATCGGTCCGAAGACCACTCGCGCAAGTGTGCGACCTTCCCGATAGGCGTAGCCTAACGTTCTGACAACACCTTTTTATATACCGGTTATTGGGATGCAATGCAAGAAAACTTAAAACTTAGGGAACCTAGAAAATGTGAAACCTAGGGCTCTGATACCAACTAAACTGTCACGCCCCGAACAAGGCGGAAATATCGGGATGTACAGTTAGGGACACGCGGGCAAGAGAGGGAACTAAATCTAAAACAATACACAAGTGCTACAAGATGGAAATGCTAAATGATTAATAATAAACCACGACTAATACAATAATCCTCAAGTTCAAGTTAATACAACTGGAATAATCAACCACTAAAACTCAATAACAAACTGAAACTAAATGATCTCCAAACACAACTAACAATAACACACTACTAACACACTAGAACTGATACACTCAAGACATCACTCCTGCCCTTCCCCATTGGTAAGCGCGTCACCTGAAAAGCCTGGAAAAGGGGGAAACAACGGGGTGTGAGCTAACACTCAGTAGGAAATAACAGACATGTATAAGTGATTAACAGTTTAATTACATTTTTCAAAATGTCATGCTACAAATGATAAAAACGATAAAAAGATAACGATGATGAAACGAAATTCAAAGATCTTGCAAGGTCAAGAAATATAATGAATAGAATAGTAAGACAAGAATTTACTACAGGAGATAACAATAAAAGTTGGCCATATCAAGTCAATTCAAGTCATGTCAAGCACGTATGTAATTTCATTTCCACGTCCAAGTAATGAGCAGGTACAGTAACCACAAGTAGAGTATAGAACAGTGACGAGTGGAAAGTGAAAAGTAGTAAAAAGTAATGTAGAGAGTAGTGGAGAGAGTAGTGGACAGTCCTAGATTTAACACATGTCAAGTACTGGTGCCAAATGCCACACCTAGTCATTCACCTCCCAGGGGTACACGTAGTGTTCGGGCGCTCTTCCCAAGACTAGACCGAGCCCTTAATTGTTTGCCAGGCATTGATTTCTTTGGATCAAAGATCCCACGAATCTAGACTTCCACAGTTTATGGCCAGAATTCCAAGGTTTAAACTAAGTAGCAATAACAACTTCAAGTAGGAAGGAGATTCATTTCCAGAATTTCAAGGTAAGTATAATCATCAAGGAGATTGAAATCAAGTCACAACAAGAGTTAATCGTGCTGCGCTACTGTAAAACAGCAGCAATCAAACAAGTTAATCAACATATTAATCCTAATCATCAAGTTAAGATATCATGATTTAACCATTATCATTTACATTAAGACAATTGCCAAGAAGCTGATTCAAGATGATAAGGCAAAGAACAACTCCCACACGAGTAAAATAGAATGTATTAATAGAGATTTAGTTACACTATTAACCACTAATTATGTGGGTTTCTATTTAATCTTGTATGCATTGAAAAGGAAGATGATAAACGGTGTGTTTTTACACTAAGTTTACATGTATGGACCAATGTTAATTGAAACTAAAAAGGGTACATGAATATGTCATTAGTTCCTCAAAAATGTAGTTTTCAATGTGATTAGGTTGAATGGATTGATTCCCCGGTGATCCGGATTGATCCCCGGGTCAAAACATCACTAAAAATGAAGGGTCGACCCCTGGAAAATTTCCAGGGATGGGTCGACCCCTGCAATCCTGGCTGCATGGGTCGACCCATGGGTCGACCCCTGCAGGTTGTGGGTCGACCCATTGGGTCGACCCCTGCAAGGCAGCAAGCTGCTGCTTGCAGGGCTGAAATGGGTCGACCCGTGGGTCGACCCCTGGGTTTCCAGACCCAAAAAGCGATGAAATCTCCACGAATTTGGGGTCTAAAAGTATTGGGATCATAACCATAGACTCTAGGGTTAATAATATGCATCTTAGGGTCATAAAACATAATTTTAAATCACGAATTTCGATATGAATCCAATGAAATACAACCTATTCTATGAAGAACACAAGTAAAGTCTAGCTTGCTAGCATGCTTCTAATAACACACAAAATACTCTAGACATGATCTATAAAAATTGGGGATTTTGATGTCAAAAGAAAGCTAACATGCTATTGATTACATTCATGTATGTTAATTAGAAATTGGGCTGTTATCACCTACCTCAAATTGAAGAAGGAACTCGAAACCTAGAATAAAGAACAACTTGACAGCACCTCACTAAAACTTCGATATCTCCTCGGATACCTAATGAAAATTGGGACTTTTGCCACCAATGGAAAGAGCTCGATGAGAGGTACAATCTGCTATACTCATGATCAAGATTTGGTTGAGAATTCCTACCTCAATAGATTGATCAAAGAAGGATGAAGGGAAGCCAACGGCCTACTGACCGACCTCCACAAATCGAACTAGATCTCTCCAGATCCGAAATTTCAGCGAACCCCACAGCAGCCAAATGAAAGAAGACTCGTAGGGCTTCATTTTGATAGCTCATAGAGCTTCTGGAGCCTTCTGAATTGGGAGTATTTGCTGCTGCAAGCTACGTGTTTAGAAACGGCGCCGAAATCCTTGACTTGACCAAACTATGTCGGCAGCACGTTTTGGGGCTAAGTTTACCTCAAATTGATTGAGGGTAAATATTCCTTACATTGTGGCCTTCTATTTGCCCCTGATTTCAGATCATTTGGTTGAGAATTGAGGTCGAATTTGATGTTCAAAGTTTGGGTGAATAGTAAATTCGAATTTGGGTTAGGTGGGTTATAAGTCAGGCTTAAACCACTGATTAGGGCTAGATAATGATTTAATTAGGCTTACTCCAAGAAGATAAAAGTGTTAGTCGAAACATCTATTATTTAATTACTATTTTTATAAATTTTTATATGTTAGATAAAATTCCACTTCTACTATTCCGCAATTAATTAAATATTAAGTTCGGAAGACTTAGTTCGCTAATTCGGCTTAATAAACGATTTTATTAGGCTTAATTGTATGAGACAAAGTTCATAAACAAAATTAATTCTACAATATGCGATTTTGGGGGATTTTTAGAAAATAGTAGAAAAATGACTTATTCTATTAATTAATTAATTAATCTAATTAATTTGGATAATTCTCATTAATTTCAAATAACTTCAAATAAGTTCCAAATAATTACAAATAACTTTCTAAATAAATTTCTAAAGAATTTGGGGTCTTACAAAGTGTCTTTTTGCATTTACATCCCTTTACTCGGTATATCAAAAGGTGTTGTCCGAATGTTAGGCTACGCCTATCGGGAAGGCCGCACACTTGCGCGAGTGACCTTCGGGTCAATTATCTCCGTCACGTACCAAGTCTTAGTTTACGTCTAGGGTCCTTAGTGTGCATGCATTCCAAGTTTGCATTACTTAGGGTCGTGTCAGTGTCTAGTGTCCTGCCCAAATGGCCTTGCATATCCATTCCTAGGGATCCATTCCCGTATTTTGGCAACTATGGCCCACCCATGTCGACCCGTCCAAGGTGATAGGTCCGTGTCCGAGTACATTCGGGCATATCATAAGTATTGGTTGGAACATAGCTTGGGAGAGGAGAGCAACACGGCCGCATTTCAGTTCCGGAGAGGTTTGCGCCTTCACTTCCAATTGGAATGTCTTATCCGCAATGCATTCTCTCTAGCGGAATCTTATTCGGTCGCTCTAGTGGTCGAACCATTTGAGTCACACTTTCCTCGGTATGGTGGCTTTCGACAAGCATCCACCTCCCAGCCGCCTACACCATGGCCTTCACCACTCGAGAGAGTTCCAATGTCATCCATCTCTATTTCCGAATTTGATTCGGAATCCTCTCATTTGGAACCACCAAGGCCCGAGCCACCCGTATTTCTAACGGGTACGCTTTTCATAGCCGAGCCGCTTCTTAGTTGGCTCAAGGATGGCTTGGTCCCACCTCCCTTCCCATCAATGGACCCCACACTACCACTAGTGTCAAGCAACTCATTTCATACCACCTTCCGGTCTCGTCACTATGTGGACACATTGGACGACCTTCTTAAAGGGTTAGACCGGCAGTTGACCTTTACACATTTATTGGCCCGAGGCTTCGACCAACCCACTAGTCTTAGCTTCACCCATCCGGCCTATGGGTCCATTACCTCCGAGTGCACCGTGGGTTGTGTCACCACGGAGATCCTCTTATTCCTTCCCTTACCGGCCGAGCCCGAATACATACCCTTTTGTCCGAGGGATGAATCATACTTCTTGCTTACGGTCCCCGTCCCACCCATCACAATGCAAGAAGGTGACTATCCACACCTTCAAAACTTCTACACGTGGGACCGTGACTTGGGGGAGCCCACCACAAGGGGTCATACATTCTTCGATCCCTTTGACCCATTCCTTAGTGGACCCCATGACCCACCTTATATAGTTCATTTCTTCAAGGGAGTCCACTATCACACTCCTACCCCACGGGCCGGGTCATTTACACCCACCAAGCCCGTCCACGATACAACAACATTCGGCCCTCCTAGCCCTCTCAAGTCCCCCAAATCCAAAGGGCCGTCCATGCATGACTGGGTCATACTTGGATGTTTAGGTGTTCCCCATACCACCCATCTCCGGTTACATAACATGCATGCATGGCACACATTCGGGTGTCCTGGTCCGCCGTCACCTATGTACGGGTCGGACTAACAATAGGTGTGTCTAGAGTCATGTATGAGTCGGTTTCTTATTTGTGTGGTCTGCATATGTGTGTTAGTGCATGGTGAGTCTGCATATGTCGTGTGCAAGCTCGTCGATGTCAGTCCCTTATGAGTGTGAAAGCGAGTAGACTCACTCGATGAGTATGGGATCGGTTCTACATCTATACCCGGATCAGTCACCTACAGGGACTCAGCGGTGATTCCTAGTGAGTCTTCGAGCTACTTCCTTCCCTTTTGAGAGTGCCCTACCCGGAGTGTCCACCTCTAGCCCGTAGCAGCTTGTGCATATCGAGTCTATATGGATTGAGCAGGTGACGGTCACTTGGAGTGGAGCATACCCACGCTACTCGGCACGGTGACGGATCCGCCGGAGTACTCGAGCATCCATACCCCTACTCGACGGGGTCGAGTTCCTCCCACCCGGGGAGAGTTGATGGGAATCGACGCCGAGCATTAACTTTTATTTTTACATTTGAGTCCTTTTATTTACTTTTATATCCTTGGGAAAGTATATGTAGAATTGTAAGGCTTTATAAGCCAATGTGTCATTCCCTAGGATTGTGTGGGTTTTTGTGCAAATATGTAGTAGGTCCAGTTAGGGGGCCCCCTCCCCTTTCCCATTGGTCCACCTCATCCATATGGGGCTGGTCAACCATCCTAGGTGGCCATCTAGAAGGTTTGAATGCTAATTGACCACATGGGAGACAAAGGGGTTAAAATTTTAAAGGTTGGTCATCTACCTTACCTACCTAGTCAAAGGAGTGCTCCATTCATATGTAATTTATTTTTTTTGAGTTTTGACCACATGGGGGAAGAAAATGACTTATTTCCCACGAAATTCCCAGCCCCCCACCCCTTGCCATTTTCTATATAAGCCTATGTATAGTGTCATTAGAGATTAATGAAGAAATGAAGAGAAAATTATTGGAAAATCAAGAGTGTTCTTGAGCCCCTCCTCTCTCCCTCTGGTTTCTCTCCTCCAACCTCCAGTTCTAGAGTGATTTCTATCTTCTATCCCCTCCCCTCTATCTCCGGTGATCATCTGTGCCGCCGCCGCCGCCGTCCGTGCCGCCATCACGCCGCCGCGGAGCCGCCTTCGGTGTTCTGTCCATCCTGGACAGAGGCTTCTTGTCCGAATATCTTCTCTCCTCCACGTGAAGATCTCAAGCTGAAATTTTTATGGTGTGTTCTACCCTTGCATCCCAAGTGCCACCTAAATTTTCACGTCCAAAATCCACCGTTTATTATTTTTACATTTTCGTCCAACCTGTCATCCCAGATCTGCCAGGTTTCTGTCTACAGTGACAGAACCTCTGAGTTCTCCCCCTCCGACCCTCTTTTTGATTTTTCCAAACCCTCCCAATTTTACTGGGAGTTTTGTCCATCACCCCCTATCTCCACAAATGTTCTTAATTTTTTATCAGCTTTTTATCTATTTTTATAAATTCATGTTCTTCCTCTGATACAGTGTTTTTAGTCAGATCCCAGATCCGACCACCCTCCACTTCCAAACTCATAACAAATCACCAACACCTCCAAATCCAGATCCAAAAATAGTCTTGGTTTTCGTGTTCGATTTCCTACAACCTTGCTGAAGAACACGTCTTCAAATTCAGACGTCTACTTCACGGTCAAAGGCAATCAACAGGAAAGTCCTCTGCAGATCTGAGTCTTCGGTTACTGTACAACAGCAGCATATAAAATTCGCCAACACAAAGTACAAATCTGGTGAATTTTTCTGAAGGCCACTAGATTGCAGTACTTCAAAGCAGCTTTCCAACGGCTCTGATCTCGTCGCATTCCGACATTGGTGCTGATCGCAGCGTCCGTTCTCGCCGGAGCGCGCGCTGAAATATAGAACCGGCAGATTTCCGATCGGTTTTTCCGACCGGTGCCGAACGGAGCCGCCCGGCCTCCGGCCGGTGAACCAGCGTGCCGCCAGCCTGGGGAGCGCTTCCCCAAGTGTCTCCACTACAGCGGTACCATCGGGTCCCACATGGCCCCTCTGGACAGCACGTGGGCCCCACGGTCGTGAACACGCGTGTAGCCGAATCAACACCCGAAGCTGTCCGTCAACCCGAATTCGGTCCTCCCAGGCCCATTTGTATAGCCCTTTACCTCCCTGCGTGGAGTGGGCATGTTCCCATTGCTGTAATTATTGTGTGTTAAGTTTCCCGGGAGTACGAGTTTTCGGCCGGGTCCGTCTTCCCCACGCCGAGCGCGTGGAGGTATCGCATTCGCTCCCTTACTTGGCATTTTACTTAAGTTCATATATGCTTGTTTATGCCGCTGCTAGATAGCATGATAGGGTATTTAGCTCGCTTTCTATTTATATCACCGCTGCTGCGAGAGAGAGCGTTACCGTCCCGTGACCCGATCCGGGGCACGAAAGAGAGAGCCGACCACCCTAGCTCTTGCCGGTTTCTCAACCGCGCACGTCCGACGCTTCCCTCGTTAAGGGACGATCCCGAGCTTGTCGTGTCCGTGGTCCCGTCCAGCATCAATTTGGTATCAGAGCGAGTTGAGTCTAAGGTGTCCAAAAGAAAAAAAAAAGAGTGTCATTTACGTCTAGTCATTAGTCGGTTTAAGTCGAGTCTAGGATCATCATATTTCTAAAACACAAAAAAAGTGTCTTTTTCCATTTACATCCCTTTACGCGGTATATCAAAAGGTGTTGTCCGAACGTTAGGCTACGCCTATCGGGAAGGCCGCACACTTACGCGAGTGACCTTCGGGTCAATTATCTCTGTCACGTACCAAGTCTTGGTTTACGTCTAGGGTCCTTAGTGTGCATGCATTCCAACTTTGCATTACTTAGGGTCGTGTCAGTGTCTAGTGTCTTGCCCAAATGGCCTTGCATATCCATTCCTAGGGATCCATTCCCGTATTTTGGCAACTATGGCCCACCCATGTCGACCCGTCCAAGGTGATAGGTCCGTGTCCGAGTACATTCGGGCATATCATAAGTATTGGTTGGAACATGGCTTGGGAGAGGAGAGCAACACGGCCGCATTTCAGTTCCAGAGAGGTTTGCGCCTTCACTTCCAATTGGAATGTCTTATCCGCAATGCATTCTCTCTAGCGGAATCCTATTCGGTCGCTCTAGTGGTCGAACCATTTGAGTCACACTTTACTCGGTATGGTGGCTTTCGACAAGCATCCACCTCCCAGCCGCCTACACCATGGCCTTCACCACTCGAGAGAGTTCCAATGTCATCCATCTCTATTTCCGAATTTGATTCGGAATCCTCTCATTTGGAACCACCAAGGCCCGAGCCACCCGTATTTCTAACGGGTACGCTTTTCATAGCCGAGCCGCTTCTTAGTTGGCTCAAGGATGGCTTGGTCCCACCTCCCTTCCCATCAATGGACCCCACACTACCACTAGTGTCAAGCAACTCATTTCATACCACCTTCCGGTCTCGTCACTATGTGGACACATTGGACGACCTTCTTAAAGGGTTAGACCGGCAGTTGACCTTTACACATTTATTGGCCCGAGGCTTCGACCAACCCGCTAGTCTTAGCTTCACCCATCCGGCCTATGGGTCCATTACCTCCGAGTGCACCGTGGGTTGTGTCACCACGGAGATCCTCTTATTCCTTCCCTTACCGACCGAGCCCGAATCCATACCCTTTTGTCCGAGGGAGGAATCATACTTTTTGCTTACGGTCCCCGTCCCACCCATCACAATGCAAGAAGGTGACTATCCACACCTTCAAAACTTCTACACGTGGGACCGTGACTTGGGGGAGCCCACCACAAGGGGTCATACATTCTTCGATCCCTTTGACCCATTCCTTAGTGGACCCCATGACCCACCTTATATAGTTCATTTCTTCAAGGGAGTCCACTATCACACTCCTACCCCACGGGCCGGGTCATTTACACCCACCAAGCCCGTCCACGATACAACAACATTCGGCCCTCCTAGCCCTCTCAAGTCCCCCAAATCCAAAGGGCCGTCCATGCATGACTGGGTCATACTTGGATGTTTAGGTGTTCCCCATACCACCCATCTCCGGTTACATAACATGCATGCATGGCACACATTCAGGTGTCTTGGTCCGCCGTCACCTATGTACGGGTCGGACTAACAATAGGTGTGTCTAGAGTCATGTATGAGTCGGTTTCTTATTTGTGTGGTTTGCATATGTGTGTTAGTGCATGGTGAGTCTGCATATGTCGTGTGCAAGCTCGTCGATGTCAGTCCCTTATGAGTGTGAAAGCGAGTAGACTCACTCGATGAGTATGGGATCGGTTCTACATCTATACCCGGATCAGTCACCTATAGGGACTCAGCGGTGATTCCTAGTGAGTCCTCGAGCTGCTTCCTTCCCTTTTGAGAGTGCCCCACCTGGAGTGTCCACCTCTAGCCCGTAGCAGCTTGTGCATATCGAGTCTATATGGATTGAGCAGGTGACGGTCACTTGGAGTGGAGCATACCCACGCTACTCGGCACGGTGACGGATCCGCCGGAGTACTCGAGCATCCATACCCCTACTCGACGGGGTCGAGTTCCTCCCACCCGGGGAGAGTTGATGGGAATCGACGCCGAGCATTAACTTTTATTTTTACATTTGAGTCCTTTTATTTACTTTTATATCCTTGGGAAAGTATATGTAGAATTGTAAGGCTTTATAAGCCAATGTGTCATTCCCTAAGATTGTGTGGGTTTTTGTGCAAATATGTAGTAGGTCCAGTTAGAGGGCCCCCTCCCCTTCCCCATTGGTCCACCTCATCCATGTGGGGCTGGTCAACGATCTTAGGTGGCCATCTAGAAGGTTTGAATGCTAATTGACCACATGGGAGACAAAGGGGTTAAAATTTCAAAGGTTGGCCACCTACCTTACCTACCTAGTCAAAGGAGTGCTCTATTCATATGTAATTTATTTTTTTTGAGTTTTGACCACATGGGGGAAGAAAATGACTTATTTCCCACGAAATTCCCAGCCCCCCACCCCTTGCCATTTTCTATATAAGCCTATGTATAGTGTCATTAGAGATTAATGAAGAAATGAAGAGAAAATTATTAGAAAATCAAGAGTGTTCTTGAGCCCCTCCTCTCTCCCTCTGGTTTCTCTCCTCCAACCTCCAGTTCTAGAGTGATTTCTATCTTCTATCCCCTCCCCTCTATCTCCGGTGATCATCTGTGCCGCCGCCGCCGCCGTCCGTGCCGCCATCACGCCGCCGTGGAGCCGCCTTCGGTGTTCTATCCATCCTAGACAGAGGCTTCTTGTCCAAATATCTTCTCTCCTCCATGTGAATATCTCAAGCTGAAATTTTTATGGTGTGTTCTACCCTTGCATCCCAAATTCCACCTAAATTTTCATGCCCAAAATCCACAGTTTAGTATTTTTACATTTTCGTCCAACCTGTCATCCCAGATCTGCCAGGTTTCTATCTACAGTGACAGAACCTCTGAGTACTCCCCCTCCGACCATCTTTTTGATTTTTCCAAACCCTCCCAATTTTACTGGGAGTTCTGTCCATCACCCCCTATCTCCACAAATTTTTTTAATTTTTTATCATCCCTCTATCTATTTTTAGAAATTCGTGTTCTTCCTCTGATATAGTGTTTTTAGTCAGATCCCAGATCCGACCACCCTCCACTTCCAAAATCATAACAAATCACCAACACCTCCAAATCCAGATCCAAAAATAGTCCTGGTTTCCGTGTTCGATTTCCTACAACCTTGCTGAATAACACATCTTCAAATTCAGACGTCTACTTCACGGTCAAAGGCAATCAACAGGAAAGTCCTTTGCAGATCTGAGTCTTCGGTTACTGTACAACATCAGCATATAAAATTCGCCAACACAAAGTACAAATCTGGTGAATTTTTCTGATTGCCACTAGATTGCAGTACTTCGAAGCAGCTTTCCAACGGCTCTGATCTTGTCGCATTCCGACATCGGTGCTGATCGCAGCCTCCGTTCTCACCGGAGCGCGCGCTGAAATACAGAACCGGCAGATTTCCGATCGGTTTTTCCGACCGGTGCCGAACGGAGCCGCTCGGCCTCCGGCCGGCGAACCAGCGTGCCACCAGCCCGGGGAGCGCTTCCCCAAGTGTCTCCACTATAGCGGTACCACCGGGTCCCACACGGCCCCTCCAGACAGCACATGGGCCCCACGGTCGTGAACACGCGTGTAGCCGAATCAACACCCGAAGCTGCCCGTCAACCCGAATTCGGTCCTCCCGGGCCCATTTGTATAGCCCTTTACCTCCCTGCGTGGAGTGGGCATGTTCTCATTGCTGTAATTATTATGTGTTAAGTTTCCCGGGAGTACGAGTTTTCGGCCGGGTCCGTCTTCCCCACGCCGAGCACGTGGAGGTATCGCATTCGCTCCCTTACTTGGCATTTTGCTTAAGTTCATATATGCTTGTTTATGCCGCTGCTAGAGAGCATGATAGGGTAATTAGCTCGCTTTCTATTTATATCACCGCTGCTGCGAGAGAGAGCGTTACCGTCCCGTGACCCGATCCGGGGCACGAAAGAGAGAGCCGACCACCCTAGCTCTTGTCGGTTTCTCAACCGCGCACATCCGACGCTTCCCTCGTTAAGGGACGATCGCGAGCTTGTCGTGTCCGTGGTCCCGTCCCGCATCAATTTGGTATCAGAGCCCAGCTGGGGGAGCACAAAGTCAATCCTCCATGCCCGCATAAATTGCGTGCTCTAGGGGCATCAATCACCATGATATCTATATGTCAACAGCTACCCGAAGAAGTGCCAGAGGCCTACAACCGGTGCACCAATAAGGACTGTGTTCCAGCTCCTAAAGAAAAACAAAGGAATCGGCAAGCAATGCCAATAAGAAAAAGAACAAGGCCGGCACCTCGCCCGGCTCTTGAGATGCATGAAGAAATCAACCCAGCCAAGGAACGGCTACAAACCATTATAAACGGGCTAGACAAGCATGAGCAACCCAATGGCCAGCCCATGCAGCTTAAGTAGCCTGCCCCTCAAAGATGCAATGAGCCCCACCGGCTAACAAAAAGAATTAAAAGAAAGGAGAGGGTGTTCAATGCACCGGGAAACCCACTGTGGGGGCAGATGCCAACCATAAAGGGGAAGAAAAAGAAGGATGCAAAAGTTGAAAGGAGACATATGGCCTTCTCCTGCAACACATTGTCAGCCTCGTCTGGCAGGTTGCAAACTGCTGAGGAGGAACATGAAGAAATCTGCTTTGTGCCGAAGGGAGCAACTCAGGCTGAAGCTTCCGCCTCGCACTCATCTACTGGGTCTGGGAGAATGTCAAAACAACACCCGTCAGCTAATAAGGGGGTTCAATACCAAATTCCTCCTCCACCCGTAGGCATAAAACACAAGGAGTTCATCTCGAAGGAGCTACCTACAGCAGGCAATGACGGCAGGAAGCCATTCACCTCATGCAAACCAGAGGCGGAAGGAAGTGACATTCCCGGCCCCTCCTGGAAAGATCCTACCATGGTGGCACTGTTGCACCAGAAACATCAAGAGATTGAAATGCTACAGAGGCAGCTAAATGAAATGAATGTAAATCCATACATGCCTCGATCGGCAGGACATCTACTTGAAGCGGTACAAGCTAGTGCTAGCTCACCTAAAGCCCCAACATGGTCAGCCATGCTCTGACTAACGCCTGAATATACAGGGGGCATTCCCCTTCAGCCACTCCAATATCCAGTCCCCCAGACGTGTCAGAGGGTAATCAAAGCGTCTTAGATGATGGTGCCAATGGGGCCGCATATGCAGCCAACTGCCTTATACCCGAGCTCTGCGAGTCTGGCGATAATAAACAAGCCAAGGGCAGAGCGAACAATGAATATGGCCAAAGAAGAAGTCACTGAAACCAAATTACAAGTAACCAAACAAAAGGAGAATGAGTCTGCCATGGACTACATAAAAAGGTGGAGGAATCTCCGTGAAAGGTGTCGGCATCCGCCAAGCTACGGGGATTCTGTTCAAATCTGCAAAGAAAATTTGAGAACAGAAATTCTACGATGGGGCATTGACATTAAAGTCACGACCTTTGAACAATTAAGTGACATTGTGGTTTATGTCGAAGTAGTTCTGGCGAAGCTTTGTCCGACTTCTACAGTCTCGAGTCGGAAGAATAAACCAACCAGCAAATACTCGGCACAAGAAGAAATTTGCACCTCAAATTTTGAAGTCTTCGAGCAACAAAAGAAGGAAATGAAACAGCCAGCTAGCCTTTATTCCGCCGAGCCAACAAAACAAGGGTCCTCATTAAGGGGCAAAATGATGAAATTATACTCCTTTCCGAAGGATAAGACTAGGGCTCTTTTTTAGTGGGCCCATGAATGTGGTAAAGTGGTGCTTCTAGAGCCGAAGAAACTGGGCGATTCCGCAAGGAAAGACGATCCACACTTCTGTCCTTATCACCAAATGTTGGGGCATCCTATTGAGGATTGCTATGTGTTCAAAGACATTATTGAAGGCCTGATCTAGAAAGGCGAACTGCAATTGGGTGAGTACCAGTTGGACCCACCGTGCCCTCATCAAATGCCCGTTTTCAAAAGAGAAGCCCCACGCGGCATCGCTGCCCCAGCTGCTCCTCATAGATTTGGTTGAAGCCAGCATTTAGCATCACCCCGTAGCTTGAATGCGGATAAAAAAATAAAAAAAGAAGAAGGAAAAGAAGAAGGAAAGGAAATGGCCTGTTCTGGGGGCAGGCACCCAAAAAAAGGAAGAAAAAAAATGATGATGAGCAAAAAAGAAAGAGAATGAAATTCCGCCTACTATATCTGAGATGCCATCTCTCAAAGGTTAGGTCTTTCAAAAAAAAAAGAAGAAAGAAAAAAATGAAGGAGACCTTAATGGTTGCATCTGCCAGGGGAAATATCACTCCCCTTATGACTTGGTTCATGCCGAATAAGAAAATATCATTGTGGGATTGGTATGGTGGAGCGAACCACTCATCCCCTCTCTGAGGAGGTGAGCGCTCTCCTATGCACCCACCTTGGTCTGTTAAATGAAGGGTAACGACTCTGTACTATACTGTCAACGCCATCAGAGTTGTCCATTAAAAAAAAAAGAAAAAAGAAAGAAAAAAATGAATGCAAGAGAAAAGAAGAAATGAAGTTATGGGGTCAACAAGGCTTCCCCATTCGCCCCATCCTATAGGGTACTCCCCACTTGTCCCACCGGGACTGAACCTCTACCCTTGATTTGGGACCTATGTCCCCGGCCAATGCATTCTCACTGTTTTCTGGCGTTCGGCCAACAATGATTCAGATACACGAAGAAATGTCATATTTGTCTCACGGGGCTCTCCCACCAGTACCGGTTCGGACCCTTGGCCCAATTTCAGCCCAATAAAATCTCCCTTTCCTCGGCATAAGGCACTATGCCCTTGTCAAGCTCCAAAAATCTTTGCCCATTAGTCTCGTCGGACTGGGTCCACAAAATCTTTTCCTTGGCTAGAGGCGCTCCGCCCTCGTCGAGCTCGAAAACAACCTTTTGTCCCATCGGGCTGGGTTCGTAAAACATGTTTCCTTGGCCCGAGGTAGCCTCTGTCCCACTGGGCTGGGTTCATAAAGCCCTTTTCTTGGCTTGAGGCATTCCGCCCTCATCGAGCTCAAAAATTGTCCCCAGCCTCGCGGGACTGGGCCTATAAACCCCCTTATTTCCGGCTCGAGGCACCATATTTTGGCTAGGACTTTGGGATGCTATTCCCTAGCCCCACCAACACAATAAATAGTCAACTTCTTCAATAGTCCCACCGAATAAATATCCCGCACCATAGACGAGTCTGCGCCAGGGAGACCAAAAACAAAACAAAAAAGCACAACAAAAAAAAGAAACAAAAAGAAGAAAGAAATAAACAAAAAAATGAAGAAATGAAAATGATGATTTAAAATAAACTTGATGAATCAACAAACTCAACAAACCCAACAAAACCAATAAATTCAACAGATTTGGCAAACTCAATAAACCCAATAAATAGAACAAAATCAAACACCAAAATAAATCAATCAATCCAGTGGACTAAATAAATCACTATCAATCTAATCAATTCAATAAATCAGGCAAATCAAATAAACTCAATGAATCAATAAACCCAATCAACTCAATAAATGAAATAAGCCAAAAAAACTCAGCAAAATCAATAAATCCAACAAACTCAATAAGCCCAATACACTCAATCAACTAAATAAACCCAATAAACCCAATAAAATCAATAAACTCAATGGATTCAGCAAAATTCAATAAACTCAAAAAAAAACAAGCAAAATCAGTCAACCCAATAAATCAATAAACTCGATAAAACCAATAAACTCAATGAAATTGACAAAGTTCAACAAGCCCAATAAGCTGAACAAACTTAATGAATCAATAAACCTAATAAACCATATGAACCTAAAAAAAAGAAAAAAATTCAACCAATAAATTCAATAAACTCAATAAATGCAACAACACCAATAAATTTAATAAATTCAATAAATCTAACAAATTCAATAAACTCAACCAATCCAAACAAAAAAACCTCTTCGCTTTGTCCCAGACATTCTGTCTGGGCAAGGTTTGTTGATCCCAACATCTCCACGGGTCAACGTCCACATTCTATCCTGGCTTAGACCTCATGTCTTCGCCAAGTTGGTCAACTTCGACATGACGTCGGGTGGACATCTTTTTCTACACAATCTACCCTTATTTCAGACCTTCCGCCTGATCAAGGTTCGTTGACTCTGACAGCTCATCGGGTTGACATCCATATTTAGCCCTGGGTCTGGGCCTCTTATACGTCTACAATCTATTCTACCCTTACCCCAAACCTTCTGTCGGGTGTTTGCGATCTTTTTTATCTTCTTATTATTTTATTATATATATATGTGTGTGTGTGTGTGTATATCTATACATACATCTTATTTCACGTGTCGATCAACCCATTAACTAACTAGTAATTAACTGACTGATTGACGACGGGGGCGTGCCAGTCACGTGAGTGACGAGTTTATTATGCGCTCATTCTGACCCGTGTCGGGCGAAAGTGAGGTTCAGTCGGGACCAGCAGTCCGCTATACCATAAAGGCTATGACGTTAATTACATCCCCCATGAGGAGGGAACACCTTTGATTAATTGCCGAGATAATGGGCTATCGAGGCCGGAATAAAGGATGCGATGTTTATGAACATGACGGGATCATGCGAGATGCGTCTATCTATCATGCAGGAGAGGCATGGTTCATTGAACTGGAGACCCTCGGTACGTGGCGGAGGACGTAGGTCCGGAGACCACCCTCATGCATAGCGGAGCCTTCCGATCGGGCACAACCCGACCCTCTGTCAACGCCATTTGATATACCCGAGGGTCGAGGCGAGCATACATGCACGACGATGATGACTGTACTAAGCATGATGATAGAATTATGAAGGTAAGTAGAGCTCAGTCATATTCATTAAGCCCCGCCAGCGGGGAAACTGGTAACACAAAAAGTGATGACGAAAGTAAAGTGCTAATACGTATGATAGCGAACATGATAGAAAGGTTATTTAGGGCATAAACAGCCCTTACCTTATTCAATCTACTGCTAATTGGGGCTGCCAATCTCGACCACGGGAGGCCAGGATCGCCCCGGGGGCGAGCCAGTGATTTAGACAGCAAAACGATCAGAAACGGCGCCAGGAAACGTAGGTATAGGACTTAAAATGGCGTGGGAAACCGTAGGTGCAAGAGGGAAGTTAAAACGGCGTGGCTTGATTGGGGCGCGCCGGGAAGAAGCGTGCCGAAAAGGGTGCACCGTTTGAAGGCGCGCCGTTTTAAGGCGCGCCGTATATAAACGGCGCCGGTTTAGCCCAATCTCACGAAAACGAGATTTTATTCATTTTTATTGGGTTTATTAAAATACTTTAGGAAACTTTGAAAATTTACTTAAGTCATTTATTCAAAGGATCGACCCCGGGGCGTCCGGGAGCCGAGTCACATGCTCACGCGAGGTTCATACTCGAGCGCGGCGATTGTTCCGAGTCAAACTCGTTCGAGCCAAAATTTCGGCAGCATCTCCCCATCCTGGAGGATTGTCGGGGAGAAGCGGGGAGTACTCACGTGGCGGAGCAACCCCTGAGGGCCGGGTGGCGCAACGGCGGCCGGCAAACCCGAATGGAGAGGAAAACCCCGAGGCCTAGCCTACTAGGAGCACCGAATCCGTGGGTGACAGTGAGCGAATGAGGCGACTCATTATGGGAGCAAAAACCCCAAGGGCTAGCCTGCGAGGGGCACGCAACCCGAGTCACCACAACACTCGAATCGGGATGACCGATAGAGGGAAGGAAACCCCGAGGGCTAGCCTACAAGGGGCACACAACCCGCGGCCACCACGAGGTCCATTAAGAACCGTGGATTTGAACTGTAGGGCTTAGCCCCATCACCATGCACTCAATGGCTAGGAGGGATACTCGTCATCAACGGATGAGCCTCCCTTGTCGACCGAGTGACTAACATAGAAGATTGGGGGAATATCCCCCTCCCCGGGTACTGGAGCGATGCTACAGAGCAGACTCCTGTTAAGATGCGAAGTGGAAAGGGCGGCACAAGACATCGTCTGACGACAAGTGGGCAACCGAATTGCTAGACACATATTAGAACAGTGAAGCCCGCAGGCTAGATAAATTAATACTGGCATGCTATATGATTAGCGTAAAGATTTGGGGACGGATATATATATACATCATGTTCGGAAAAACCGACAGGGGCTCGTCCCAGGATGAAGAAGGAATGACGGAAGCGATCTTCCCCTCCCATCTAGCCTATGAGGAAAGGCACAGGGGCGGCGAAGGGTCTGCTCCCTAGATGGAGATGAGCAGAGATAAGCACACGAGTGCGTCTCCGATCACAAAACTCATGGCACACATGGTGCAGAGCCCGACCATCACATTGGAATAGAGAGAGAACCCCGGGGAGGGGGGAACGATTCATATAGCCCATGGGGCATATCTAGCATAGGGAAAAAGGGATCCGGGAACTATGCATGCCGGGAAACATTAAATGCACATCTGAAGAGAAATTAGAGAGAAAGCATAAAAGATGGATACAGCATCGGGCATCAACGCATTCCATTCATTCGATGAACGATACAGGCAGATATATACACACAGCATATATTCCGGCGCCGGCGTTGTCGCTCGGCCGCCATTTACATTAATAGAAGAAGATCATCCCAGATGAAGAGAAGAGGCAGAGGCGGTGGTGAGGGAGGGGAGGTCAGGCTCGTATCATCGCCCCTCCCCTCTCTCACTTACATTGTATCAAGGGGAGAAAACCAAAGAAGAAAAAGGGGAATCGACCAGAAGAAAACCACGTAGACCCACCTAGACTCTTTCTCCAGAACAGGGTATCGGATCATCGGCTTCTCTTCTCCGGCTCCGGAGATATTCAGACGAGCAGACGAGGAAGACGGCGGCAAGAACCCTCAATGGGAAACCCTACTTCTCCCCCCAAGGTTTTTCTCTCGAACCAACAACCCTTCCCCTCGTATTGGCTATCTTCTATCTTTTCTTTTTTCCTTTCTGATTTCTCCTCTTCTCTTCCTCGTGTCTTTGTTGTTTCGAAGGCGGGGTATATATATACCTCGTTAATCCGGCGCCCTGGGAAGGGGGCGCGCCGGATCAAACGGCGCCGGGAAAAGTCCCCAATTGTGTGGGCGCGCCGGATTTGGTGGCGCCGTATTAAGCGGCGCCGGTGACCCTTCACGCGCAGTTTTAGCTTATTTGCTCGGCGTGGGTCAGCCGATGGGTCCGGGGATGGTTCCGGAAGCTCCTATTGACTGTTCCTCTGGCCCTGGCCCTTGGAAAACCTTGACGGGGTGTTGACGAAGCTCTTTGATATGACGAATGGCCTTAATCAGAACTTCGCGCATGTCTGGCCCGAGCACACGGGTGTCCTACTGGCACAGCCTTCGGCACTATGATTTGTGCTTCTGGTTGAGATGGAGTCATGCTCGAAGCTTCCTTGCGGGATGGCATTGCATCCGGAATAATTCCGCCTAGAATGGCGATCAGTCGGCCACTAACAGGCCCACTATAGCGAGAAGCCGAACCCGTGTCGGGTGATCGGGACCTCCTGCTGACAGAACCTTCGGCCCCTTGTTGTGGACGGCCGAGGACGTTCTTCCTCCTTAGGAGAGTCATTGGGTAGACCGTCGTCCTTGGTCGGGCGACGGATGTAGGGTAGTGGCATGACGAGGTCGATGCCGGATCATTGGGCAGGCTTGGTCGCGCTGCCGGTTGGTCGCAGTTTCATTCCGACTCTCCTGAGGTAAAGTCCCCGGTGCTCATTTCGAGGTGACTTGGGGCTCCGTCAACTTGAGGAATCTTTGATAAGTTGATCTTCATCAGCTTCTGTGCTTCAGTGGGCCGTGTCATTCGTCTTTACGGCTTGGTCGCCGAAGGATTATATTTTGAGTGCCAACAAATGCCCCCCAGACGTGGGTGGTGCAAGCGAGGCGGGAGTGCAGCAGTACCTACGGATGAGCTTCGTGCGGTGATGAAAGCTTGAAACGGTACTTAATTCCGGCTTAGGACGTTAATTCGGCGCGGTAGGAAGCTTGAACGGCACCACTTAAAATGGCACGCCCTTTTATTCAGAAGTTAAAACGGCGCCAACAAATCCGGCGCGCCCTGGGCTTTGGAGGTTCAAACGGCGCGGCCTCCACGGCGTGCCAATTGCTTAAAACGGCGCGCCCCGGGGCGCGCTGTTTTAACACGGGTGGAGCCCCCTATATATTGCATTCTTCTTTGTTTTTTCTTCACAGCATGTTCATTTGTGAAAACTTTTTCTCTCTCCTCATTCCTCTCCACCGCGGCGCCGAGTGAGCTAGGGCTGTGGGCGAGCTTGCCCTTAGAGCGGGTGAGTCGAGTTGTTGGTCTGTTCGGGTTTTAAACTCGCTCTTCAGGCCCCAGGAGGCTCCTCGTAGAACTTGTCCTAGAGCTAGATCCCTCGGGTGTCCTATTTGGCCTTGGCTTAGTGCCTATGGCTACTTTTAGGGGCTGCTCCCTCAGTGGACGGCTTCCACTTCTCTTTTAGCAAACCCTCGAGCTGAGGAGGTGCTACCGAATTTTTTTCAGAAGTCTTACTTTGATCAACTGCTTTCTGACTTTGCTCTTTCTTTTCTGGACATTGTTTTGCAGATAATATGGCATCCGGCCCTTCTTCATCTGCATCCCGGGTCGCTGTGACATGGGGGAATGTCCATTCCCTTGATCGGGGGCCTCTACGGATAGCCGTTATAGCTGAGTCCTCAGACTCGGAGACCGACACCGTTGACACCGGCTGCCTATTGATTCTTGACGGCAACCACTTCAAGTATGAGCGAGGGGATGGCGTCAGATTGGACCATCCAAAGGACAAACAGTTGATGGCATTCCTTGAGCGCTTCAACCTTGGCGGGAAGCGCGATATAATTCTCGTCCGTCGAGCCGAGGGAGCTCTACTGGCGGAGAGAGACAGCTTGACTGAGTCAGTCACTCACGGTATGCCTATATATATCCCGGGCGAGCCCAGAAAATGGGGGGCCATGCTTGGAGTGCAGGAGTTATCTCCAAAGGCCGGGTTGCTGACAAGAGCACCACAGTATACACCAGCCCGCTGGAATGAGACTGCCGGGCGCGTTGACAGGGAGAAGCCCGTGTATGGTTTATTCCTCACCCCACTTCATTAGGGGTACCGAGATGAACCTTTTCTTTTGGACTGCTTGGCGGTCCGGTTCAAGCATCAGGTCTCAGTGGGGTGGTTCGGAGAACTCAAAGCCACCGATGCTCACGCCTTCAGACCGGGCGCCGTTGAATTTACAGATTTTGTATTGCGGCAATATGCTCCCATCCTGGTACATGCTGGTGTTTATCAGAGTGTATATGCTTCCCGGTACAGGTATCCGATCTCCCGAGGTTTGTGTTGCGGGATGATTGAAGTCTTCTGCCCGGAATACAACACTTTTTATACTGCAGAGGGCGAGACTTCACTAGACCTCTGGAGCCTTTCCCAGCTGAGCGGCTTGCCGATAGACGGGGAGCCGTATGAAGAAGTTTGTTTTCCAGACTGGCTGAAAGACCAGATAGATGGCGAAGGCAAATATTTTACGGGCTTCGCCTACCGCTATTTGATGAAGGCATACCGCACCCTGCTGCGCCTGACGCTTGACTCGCGGGAAGCGAGGAAGCCTGGCGAAAAGAGACGCGTGCGAATGGGCACGTGGCTTCAATATTTCTTTGGTGGGGAGCAGCAATATGAGGACTTCCCCACGGTAGTTCCGACAGTGGTGAAGCGGAAGAAGAGGGCTCGACACCAAGCGACATACCCTGCTGTTTCAGGGAGAGGGCGATAAGGGGGTCCGAATCCCACAGGAGTTGACGCAGTCACACATTGTGCTGCACATCTGACCTATTGGCTTTGCTCGTTCGCTCTTCCGCAGGGAGATGAGACGGTAATCTGGCCGGAGGCCATCTACCCTGCCTATCTGATGGCTTGGGGGACAAAGTTGTCCCTGTGTCCGGTGGCTTTATGCCTTACATACAAAATGTTAGGGGATTTGCACAAGTCACGCATCCCCAAAAATTCACGGACAGTTGGTCCCATCCACTTCTTCATTGCTTGGGTCTGCACCTTGTTCCCTGAAGCAGCTCCCCGGTCAATACAGTCAGATCGTCCTTTGCCGCGGATGATCGAATTTGCTAGTACTGAACCGTCTTCACTGGCGGATCAGCTTTTTGCTATTCGGGGGAAGCTGACTACAGTTCCGACAGATTCCCCAGGAGTTCTGCATTTTTGGAGCTTGGCTGCTAGCTCCAGTCCTCTCGTCAATAGGATGTGGCAATGCCGGTTGTTTGAGACAGAGGAATTCATTCACCAGCTCACCGGGGCCAAGAGCACGAGGCCAATCTTGGAACCAGAACTGATTGATTGGGCGCTGTCTATCCGCCCCAGTGTCCTTGTATTCAGAAAGAGCGGCTTACTGTGGCTGGAGCCGTACTATCCCTTCCGCTTTGGCCGAAACTTTGGATATGACCAGTAGATTCCTTCTTCTTCAGCCTGGTTCAATCTCCCGAATAGACATCGGGCCGGTCAGACGATTACGGATGAGGCCCGCACATGGTGGGATTACTTCCATTGTCGGGAGGATGTATCCTTCAGGGTGCCAACCCCGGCCCGCCTGCCCCGAGTGACTCCGGACTTCATCAAGTGGTGGAATGAACGGACGGGCTTCTACCAGAACTTTCGGAAGGACTGTTGGCATGTCGCCGAACGTCATTTCTTGGATTCCCAGCGGGAGCCCGCTTTGGATGTTGATCCATCCTATTTCAAGAAATTGAAGTCCTGGTCCAACACCGAGGTGATGGCATATCTAGAAGCCAGGAAAGCCGTGAAGGGTAGGTCGTCCAAGGCCGACCCGAAGATGCCAGAGATCCAGAAGGATGACTATATCAAGACTCTCTGGGGGCTGTGCCGGGTTAGCAGTGACCGGATTGCCCTCCAGACGATCCCCCTTCCGGTGGAAGAACCTCTTCCTACAATGGCGGGTTGGCACCCAGAAGCTGACTGTTTTCATCCCTACCGGACTTTCATCAAGATGGAAGATAAATGGGCTGACTTGTATTTCAGCACCCCCTGGATATTCGCCCTGCTTCATTCTCATGGGCTTTCAATTTCTGGTCCACTAGAAGCCATCCGGGACCATCAGCTGCTCGTATCTTTCAAGTATGTCGACGGCTGGGGATTCGACCACTTGGGCCTATATCATCACTTATCCTCCTGTGGCCATGAAGATCTGGCGCAGCTGGCGGAGAAAAGTGAGAAGATTGGTGATGTGTGCTGGCTCATCCGCGAGGCGGCTTCCCGGGACAAGGCGCCCGTATTGCTTTACTGGTCGCTCAGCCCCAGATACACAGGGCCGCCAGGTAATGCTTATTTTTCTTTCAGCCTTGAAATTGCTTCTTTTATAGTCAGTATGCACCTTTCTCACCTGCGCACTTTTGCAGCTCACCTCTCTGTAGAGGTGACCAGACATTATAGGGAGTTGATTTCCAAGGCGCAGAAGCCTTCGTATTTTAACATTCCGGAGCCAGCTCGGACCATTACACCGCTGCCCCCTGGGGATTCACGGAAGCGAACCACGTCCCAGGTCAGAGAGGCTATTAGTAGGGCCAAGAAGGCCAAGAGGGCAGATTCCCGCGCTACCCGGGCACGCCGGAGGAAGGCCGCTGAAGAGGAGCCCATAGTTACCCCTCCTCGGGTTCCATCATTCTCTGAGTTTGAGGCCGCTTGGATGCAAGGGCCTGAGGGTGAAGGTAACTTCTCCTTCTTGTATGGATTGTTTGTTTATTTCTGCCACCTTGGCTGATCATCCTTCCTTTCATTAGCTGTTGGCACTACCTCCGCCGTTGTTGGGTTGGAGGCGATGACTGGAGCCGTGGCTGAGGAGAGAGAGGAGGAAGCCCCCTCAGCCTCTGTTGAGGGTGACTTGCCTTCACCGACACCCCATCAAGAAATAGAAGGTAACTTGCAGCTTGTCCGTAGAGCTTAGCGGCCTATTATGCTTTCAGTCGGGTCTTGACTGTTTATTGTCTTTTAACTCCAGTCGATGTCCGACCAACGATGCTCCCCGAGGTCGGTGCCATGGCAGGAGCTATTACTGGAGAGCAGGGGCTTCCAAGGGACAAGCCCCTGGATATTCAGCCAACGGGTGCTTCCGAGGCAGAGACCGCCGAGGAGGTTCCGGCTAAAGAGCCTTCTTCTAGTAGCATGGTCCCCGCTCAGATAGTGGAGATTCGAGAACAAGCGGAAGAGTCATCCTCCTCTGAGCGAGTTGATTATGGTGGCGGCTCTGGCGACGATGAGGGGTTCCCACCGATCGACACCGAGGCCGAGGATGTCGGGGCTTCTTCAGCTTATGAAAGTGACCTTTTAACATTCAGCCCTCCGAGACTACCGGGAGCCGAACACGGGCCATCATACCCGACCACAGGAGAGGGGCCAGAATCTTCAAAGGCCACTTTTGGAGGCTTAAATATAGTGTCGGTTGAGGTAGGAAATGTTCCGACTCCCGCCCGCAGCACTTCTTTTTATTTCCAAGCCAGCTGGCTGATGTACATACATGTGATGCAGGCTGATGTGGTACCGCCAGCCGTGATGGTTCGCATACCCCTCCCTGACTTGGGCATGGGCCAATCGGCCTTTTTACCTATTGTGCGGCCCATCGCCCTACGGCTTCCACGGACCTATGCTGCTGCAGCGGCCTCAGAGGAGCCCGGCGCAACTGCTGAAGTCGGCGACTTGACCGAGGTTGCAGGGACTCAAGCCTTGGTTGCCGGCGAGGAGTTGTTGCTGAAGCCAAGTGGCCCCCCGGAAATAGAGGCGAGAGAAATTATCGCAGAAGAGGCCGATGCTATCAAAGCCTTGTCGGTCATAGAAAGCTCCCCTCCTTTAGCGGCCGGTGAGACTGTTCAAGAGGAGCAAGCGCCCTCCGCTACTGAGACGGCTGTCATAGCTTCACCTCAAAGGGCGGGCAAGGAAGTTGCCATCGTAGAGAGCCCTTCAGCTGCTGCAGCTGCGATTGTCAGGCCGGACGTCGGCGCTGTACAGACCATGCCGTCGACATCCCTTATGGTGGCCGATGATATCTGGGCCGAGGTAGATAGCAAGGTGGACTTTCAGCTCCCCGAGACTTCGCCACTAGGCTTGCAATTTTCCAGTGACATGGTGTGGCAGTCTCTGGACAATCTCCAGTGGGCCATGTCAGCTTCCCCGGGTCTAACTTACGTGCAGCTGAGAGGCCTGATAGACCACCTCTCACGATCATTAATAGCATTTGGCTGCCCAATGGATGACTGGATCTCGTAGGTTATAATGCTGTTAAAGCATGCCAACAGGCGGGATTTCCTCAGTCGATAGGTATTTGATCAGCTGACGGCTGTGAAGCTGGAGAGGGGAGATTGCCACGCCGTCACTACTTCGCTGAGGGTGACCGTGGAACAATTGAGAACTGTTGCTGGCAATATCTCAGAACGTCGGTTGTTCCTTACTGCGCGGATGGAAGAGTTGCGCGCGGAACTTGCTAAGGTTGAAGCCGAGCTGTAGGAAGGTGAGCGCCTAGAGGTCTAGACAACGGAAGAAGCTGACCTGGCCGAAGGATGACTTGCCTCACTAGATGAGAGGCTATTGCAGCTGACAGCCCACCGAGGCCCGTTTGCAGGAATTGACCCAATACCCCTCACTAGGCCTCCTGGAGTTGGCAGATATTTTCCGGCGTCCCTTGCCGTAGCTTTGCTTCGCTTATTTTTTGTTTGCATCGGGTTCTACTCCTCTTTTTGCCTTCGGAGCTTATGTACCTTTGGGGAATGCCCCGAACACCAATGTATTCTGACAGGTCCTATCAATGAAAACATCTCTGTCTGTCGCCTCAATCACGACTTCTTTCCTTCTTTTCTTCACTTTATTCTTTCGGTCGACCGTCCGAACTTAGGGATACGTGCTGATGGCACAGGAGAGCGCTCACGCCTTCAAGGAAGGGGTGAGGTGTTCGCTCCACTGTGGCGCAGCCGTTCCCGGAGCAGGATCTTTTGCCAGGGCAGGACACAGGTAGCGTAGGCGGATGTGCCTAGTGAACTTCGCTAATGATGACGAAAAGTATGCTATAACCATCGACACGGGTTAAACATCGACGCAATGATGCTTTGTTGATCAACGAGGGCGGAAAGCCCAGGTTAGAGGGTAGTCAACCAGGCTCGTCGATGGTGGCGAGGGTCGAAAGGGTAGCGACCGATCTTGCCGATGGTGACAAGGGTCGAAAGGGTAGCGACCGATCTTACCGATGATGACAAGGGTCGAAAAGGTAGCGACCGATCTTGCCGATGATGACAAGGGTCGAAAGGGTAGCGACCGATCTTGTCGATGGTGAGAAGGGTCGAAAGGGGAGTGACCGATCTTGCCGATGATGACAAGGGTCGAAAGGGTAGCGACCGATCTTATCGATGATGACAAGGGTCGAAAAGGGTAGACGGTATTGCTGATGATGGAGAAAATCAGAAAGGTAGCGACCGATCTTGCCGATGATGACAAGGGTCGAAAAGGGTAGCGACCGATCTTGTCGATGGTGACAAGTGTCGAAAGGGGAGCGACCGATCTTGCCGATGATGACAAGGGTCGAAAGGGTAGCAACCGATCTTGCCGATGATGACAAGGGTCGAAAAGGGTAGACGGTATTGCCGATGATGGCAAAAATCAAAAAGGTAGCGACCAATCTTGCCGATGATGACAAGGGTCAAAAAGGGTAGCGACCGATCTTCTCGATGGTGACAAGGGTCGAAAGGGTAGCAACCGATCTTGCCGATGATGACAAGGGTCAAAAAGGGTAGACGGTATTATCGATGATGGCAAAAATTGGAAAGGTAGCGACCGATCTTGTCGATGATGACAGGGGTCGAAAAGGGTAGACGGTATTGCCGATGATGACAAAAATCGAAAAGGTAGCGACCGATCTTGCCGATGATGACGAGGGTCGAAAAGGCTACACGGTATTGCCGATGATGACAAAAATCGGAAAGGTAGCGACCGATCTTGTCGATGATGACAAGGGTCGGAAAGGTAGACAATGGATGTGTATAAGTGGGATATCGGATGAAGACTCCGCCTCGACCTTGTGAAGGGTCTTCAGGACGGAGGATGGTTCATCACTATTCATCATTGATTTATAATTTTTCTTCTCTCTTCTTTTTTTTATTCATATTACTGACCTAAGCGCCCTTTCGGGTTTTTGCCGAAGCCAGCCCCCTCTTGCTTTTGCCCACGCGCCCTCTCGGGTTTTCACGTGGCGGGGTACCCGATTTTGCCTGCGACGCCCTTTCGGGTTTTTGCCACAGCTGGGTTATAGCTATTTTTGCACTTGTCCTGATATAGGAGCAAGTCTGGCGGGGTATCTCTATTTTTAACCCCATTCTTCTTTCTTTTTCTCTCTGCTTCTTTTTTTGAGTTAGGAATACCGAAGAACTGGACTGTGAGAATGCTGACTAGCCTTGCCGATGATGACAAGGATTGGTCTCTGGTTTAGTTCATCGACACTGGCTAACTGTCGAAGCAAAGATCATGGTTTGTTAACAAGGACGTAAGATCCGAGTTAGGGGTAGAGGTTGACCGATCTCGTCGATGATGGCGAAGGTCGAACGTGGGTTTGTTCATCAGCATGGGTCATATGCCGAAGCAAAGGTAGGATTACTAACAGGGACAGAGGGTCCAAGTTAGGGGTAGAGATCGACCGATCTCGCTGATGATGACGAGGGTCGAACACGGGTTTGTTCATCAGCATGGGTCACATGCCGAAGCAAAGGTAGGATTACTAATAGGGACGGAGGGTCCAAGTTAGGGGTAGAGATCGACCGATCTCGCCGATGATGACGAGGGTCGAACACGGGTTTGGTTAAAGGATTTCCGGTGGGACTTTTGATGATTGTCCCTTTTGGAGTTTCATCAGGTGGATAAAAAAAGAGGTACTTTTAAATCACCACTTTACCGACTTAAGCGCCCTTTCGGGTTTTCACCTAAGCCAGCCCCCTCTTGCTTTTTCCCACGCGCCCTCTTGGGTTTTCACGTGGCGGAGTACCCGATTTTGCCTGCAGCGCCCTTTCGGGTTTTCTCCACAGCTGGGTTATAGCCATTTTTGCACTTGTCCTAATATAGGAGCAAGTCTAGCGGGGTATCTCTATTTTTAACCTCATTTTCTTTTCTCTTTTTTTTGATATAAAGGATGGTAGGTCGAAATGTGATGTCCGACCCTTGGTTTGTAGTAGACGGCTGTTGGCTGGATCACCGGGCCTCATGCCGAGCAGAGCGGTGTATTCGTTAGCAAGGGCTGAATGCTAACGCCAAGGAATGATCTTTCGCCAATTCGGACGTAAGGCCCGCAATGGCAATATGTGTATTCTTTTGAGAGCTTGGCCATGGTGGAGTGCCACTAGACCAAGGAAAGGTAGCTCGATCAGGGCGGAATGCCACTAGACCAAGATAAGGGTAGCTCGGTTGGGGCGGAGTGCCACTAGACCAAGATATGGGTAGCTCGGCTAGGGCGGAATGCCACAAGACCAAGATAAGGGTAGATCGGCTAGGGCGGAATGTCATAAAACCAAGATCAGGGTAGCTCGGCTGGGGCGGAGTACCACTAGGCCAAGATATGGGTAGCTCGGCTAGGGCGGGGTGCCGCTAGACCAAGATAAGGGTAGCTCGGCTAGGGTGGAATGCCACTAGGCCAAAATATGGGTAGCTCGGCTAGGGCGGAGTGCCACTTGACCAAGATAAGGGTAGATCGGCTAGGGCGGAATGCCACAAAACCAAGATCAGGGTAGCTCGGCTGGGGCGGAGTGCCACTAGGCCAAGATATGGGTAGCTCGGCTAGGACAAAATGCCACAATACCAAGATAAGGGTAGCTCAGCTAGGGCAGAATGCCACAAAACCAAGATCAGGATAGCTCGGCTAGGGCGGAGTGCCACTAGGCCAAGATATGGGTAGCTCGGCTAGGGCGGGGTGCCGCTAGACCAAGATAAGGGTAGCTCGGCTAGGGCGAAATGTCACTAGGCCAAGATATGGGTAGCTCGGCTAGGGCGGAGTGCCACTAGACCAAGATAAGGGTAGCTCGGCTAGGGCGGGGTGCCGCTAGACCAAGATAAGGGTAGCTCGGCAAGGGCGGAATGCCACAAAACCAAGATCAGAGTAGCTCGGCTGGGGCGGAGTGCCACCAGGCCAAGATATGGGTAGCTTGGCTAGGGCGGAGTGCCACTAGACCAAGATAAGGGTATTCCGACCGATCACTCGGGGAATGTCGGTTGCGCTGCATGATACAGCTGTATATGCTTTCCGTTGAGGGGAGAGAACTGAATGACTCCTTTGTGGTCTACCAGGACGTAGGCACCCCCTTTATATACTCGGCGAATGATATACGGCCCGATCCAGTTTTTGACCAACTTCCCTTTGGGGTTGGAGGCCATTACTTCTCTTCTTTTGAGCATTACTAGGTCTCCTTTCTTGAATTCTCGACCTTTGACCAGCTTGTCAAAAGTACGGGCCATGCGAGCTTGGTAGAGTTGGATGTTTTGTTGTGCTCGGAGGCGTTTTCCTTGGAGCTCAGCGAGCTCTTCTAATCTTATTTCTGCATTGGTTTGATCACCGCTGGCTAGTCCATGTTGGATGGCAACTCACAGCGAAGGAACTTCCAGTTCAATTGGCACCACAGCCTCTGACCCATACATGAGGGAGAAAGGTGAACAGCCGATTGGGGTTTTGTAGACAGTACGATAAGCCCAGAGTGCTTCGTACATCCTTTCTTCCCAATCTTTTTTATTAGACTTGATACTCTTCGCCAACAACGTACATAGATTCTTGTTAAAGGCTTCTGCAAGTCCATTGGCTTGAGGGTTGTAGGGGGACGATGTCCTCCAGTCAATCTTGTATTTGTCGGCTAGCCGATAAACCTTCTGGTTCCTAAAATGGCTGCCATTATCAGAGATGATTCGGCTGGGGATCCCGAACTGGAATATTACATTCTGCCGGAAGAATCTTACAACTAGCTCTCCCGTCACATCTCTTAGTGCTACCACCTCCGCCCATCTGGAGAAATAGTTAGTAGCTGCTAAGATATATTTGCACCCTGATGAAGATGCTGGTAGTGGCCCTACCACGTCCGTGCCCCACTGAGCAAACGGCCAGCTTGGTAGGGTGGGATGCAGTGGCACTAGAGGTCTCCTTGCCACATTAGCATGTTCTTGACACTTCTGACAAGCTTTGGCGAACTTGCAGCAATCATCAAATATAGTGGGCCAATAATAGCCCAATTTCTTTATCTCAATTTTCATCTTAGGGCCAGCCTGGTGTGCTCCAGTTGATCCCACATGAACTTCTTGCATCACCTGTCCTGCCTCTATTGAAGACAAGCAACGAAGTAGGACTTTCCTTCGGGCATCTGCCATTATTCGGAATAGGGTTCCGCTTCTCATCTCGTAAGAGTCCTTGACCCTTAGGAGCTTCATTCTCTGTTCTTTTTCCCTCGGGAGCTGTTGGTGTTGGAACCACCGCAGGAGATGTTCTCGCCAATCGGGCTGCTGAATCTCCTCGACAACTACCACCTCAATCTCTTGTTCGTCAGCCAAGACCTCCGTTACACTGGGGACCTGCCGGCGGTTGATCACTGTTACATTCAGGCCTGCATCTGGCGGGACCGCCAATGAACTGGCCAGCTTAGCGAGGGCGTTTGCCTGAGCATTCTGACCCCGGTTGATGTGCTTGATGCTGATGAAGTAGAATCTTGACATCAGGCAAGTTACCAACTGGTGATAGGGGAGAATCTCTTGCTTTCGCACATCGAACTCTCCTTCTAGCTGTTTTATAACTAGCAGGGAGTCTCTGAATGCTTCCAGCATCTGAATTCCCATGGATAGAGCAATTTGCAACCTGATTATCAGGGCTTCATATTCAGCTTCATTATTTGTGCAATGTTTATTTATGGAGCAGGATGTGTGCACCACTTCTCCTTCTGGGGATTTCAGGACTATGCCTGCTCCTGCCCTGACTCTGGCCGGTCCAGTGGCAGAGGTGTCAATTCCGGAAGCGCCATCAAAATATAGCTGCCACAAGGAGGGCTGTACCTGAACGGCTTCCAGTGTTTCATCTTCAGGGAGCTCTGGCTACAACGGGCAGTCCCCAGGTACCGGGTGTTCAGCGAAGAAGTCTGCAATAGCTTGGCCCTTGACGGCCTTGCGCGGTACATAGGAGATGTCGAACTCCATAAGGATTACCGCCCATTTGCCCAGGTGACCTTTGAGTGCCGGCTGGGACATAATACATTTTAGGGGATCCTCTTTGGATACCAAGCTAATTTCATGCGACAACATGTAGTGTCGGAGCTTCTTAACTGCGAAGACCACTGCCAGACAGACCTTCTCAATATAAGTATATTTCTCCTTAGTCCTGACCAGTCTCCGACTGAGGTAATAGAGGGCTTGCTCTTTCCCTTCTTCATTATTCTGGGCCAGCATTGCCCCCAGAGAGTTATGTGTAGCTGCTATATACAGTATTAATGGCCTTCCTTTTACTGGTGCGCCCAGCACTAGCGGAGTCTTCAGATAGTCTTTCAGCTTGTCAAAGGTTGTCTGGCAATCTTCATCCCAATAAAAGGGAACATCTTTCATCATCAACTTGTGGAAAGGCTGGCATCGCCCTGACAAATTGGAGATGAACCGCCGGATATAAGCCTATAGGCCCTGTAGTGATCTCAACTCGGAGATATTCCTTGGTGGAGGTAGCTCCTGAATCGCTTTGATTTTTGCGGGGTCTATCTCGATCCCCCGATATCGGACGATGAAGCCCAAGAATTTTCCGCTCGACACTCCGAACGCACATTTCATGGGGTTCATCTTCAACTCATGCTGCCTCAGCCTCTGAAAAACAATCCGGAGGTCTTGCAGATGATCTTATTTTCTTCTGGTTTTGACCACCAGATCATCTATGTAGCACTCAACCTTGTGGTAGAGCAACTCATCAAAGATTTTGGTCATTGTGCGCTGATAGGTTGCGCCAGCATTCTTTAGTCCGAACGGCATCATCTTGTAATGATAAATGTCTTTAGGGGTTCGGAAAGTAGTATGGACCCGGTCATGCCCCGCGATCCAAATCTGGTTGTAACCGGATGACCCGTCCATGAATGACAGGGCCTCATGGCCGATCGTAGCATCTATCATGACTTTGGTTATTGGCACCGAAAAATCGTCTTTAGGGCAGGCTTTATTTAGATCTCGGAAGTCGACACATATCCGGATCTATCCATTCTTCTTCTTCACGGGGATGATGTTCACCAGCCATGTGGTGTACTGGTTTTCTTCAACAAATCCCATGTCAATGAGCTTGTCGACTTCAGCATAAATTTGGGTGATGAGTTCTGGCCTCATGCGCCGCGGTGATTGCTTCACCGGCTCGGCCTCAGGGCTGATTGCCAGCTCATGTTGTGAGACGGCGGGGCTTAGACCCGGCATCTCTTTGTAAGTCCAGGCGAAGCAATCCCGGTACTCTAGCAGCAGCTAGATGTATAGCTCCTGTTCTTCTGGGGACAGTTGGGCACTGAGGAAGGTAGGCCTAGGGTCTTCCTCGTTTCCCAAGTTGACTTATATCAATTCATCGATTGTGGCTTGGCCTCCATCTTCTATCTCTGGAGGTGCCGGCTGGAGGTCAACGAAATCTGGAATACCATCTTGAGGGTCGAGTACTTCGACTTCCTCGTCAGACACCGCCAGAGCTTCTTGAGGATTCTCTGTTTCTCGTGCTAGCGGCTGCGTGGATTATTCTATTAGCAAATCCGCCGCCATTGCAGTTCCCCAGGGTGAGAGAGTAGCTTCAGTGTTTGTAGATAAGGCTACAGCTGCAACAGGCTGATAGTTGTTTACTGCCGGGCTCGGACAGCATCCTGGTTTTGTAGCAGAAGTTGAGGAGGTCTCGCCTTCTGGGGCACTTGTATCTTTCGTAGAAGTGGCTTTTTCTTTCCTGGTAGCTTGTTCCCCCTGATCGGAGTCGACCGAGGCTTCCCTGATTGGTAAAAGGGATGTTGAAGTTATCATCAGTAGGGCTCCATTGGAGGGAGAAACTCCTGCTTCCTCAATATCTTCGGCTTCACTGCTGCTAGCCGTGTCAAATTTGGCTTGAAGGGCCACTTCTTCAGGGTAGACCTGCTCCCAGCATCGGCAGGAGGCCATGGTCTCTACTTCTTGATTTCCGGGTCGAGCCAGTTCAACATGCTTAGCTTCCGCCAGGTATTCATCAAAAGTTGCCCCTAGTGGGCTATCTTCAGCAGGATAGAAGGCGGAGATGGTGTCCACCTCGTATCGCCCACTGTAATAATATTCTTCCAGGGTGAAGCCCAACCCTGGATGTTGAGAGACACGTCTCATTTCCTTATCCAGATTTGCGGGATACCACATTTTCTAGAAAGCTTCCTTGCGCTTTTGAGACTGATCGGGGGGAATGTGTTGCTTCTGAAACATCCTGGCCATCCGATCAGTTGTAAATGCAAGACCTTGGATGGGAACCGGCGGGTTGCTTATATCTTCGGGGAGGCTGCAGTCTGTGTCTTCCCGAGTAGGATGCTCCTTAGCTGTATAGAACAAGCTGTTGGGTCCATCTTCCTGTGTCACCTCCCAAGTTTTGAAAGGCTCGATAGTAGGGTTGTCAAGGCCGGGAGTTGGCTTGGTAAGGCCATCCGGGATTTCAATATGATTGTGCCGCCGAGCCACCCGCACTTCATTAGCTTCGGGGTATAATATTGGGGGTGCTATCCTGCCCACGTCCCCGGATGCTGTGATATGGGAGACCACCTTGGGCTTGATATATCCGCGCGACGGTGGTGGATACCAACTGCTGCCGGATGTGCTTCTGGATGCCCCCGCAGGGGCCTTAGCTTCAGAGGTATTCTGGGAAGGCCCTGTATATAGGTTGGCATCCGCCAAATGACATTCAAACACCTCGAATGGATGGGGGTCTGCAAATATCCTATCCTCCTTCCCTTGGAGACTGTACTTGATGTACTGGTGGAGAGTGGAGGGCACCACCATATTTTCATGCAGCCATGGGCGGCCGAGCAGTGCTTTGTACGAGGTGCGGGAGTCAATGACATGGAACTGCACTGTCGTAGTGAAATCTGCTAAGGTGAGGGTGAACTCTGCCACTCCCATTGACACTTCACATTTTTGATTGAAGCCAGCGATACGCATATCTCCGACTTTCTTGAGATGCACATTAAAGTGGCGCCTCTCATATATTCTATAAGGCAGGATGTTGACCGCTGCACCGGGGTCAACCAGAATCCTGTTCAGCTCCCTTCCATTCAGGTGCCCCTTCATATACAGCGGCCAGTTGTGGCTGATGGTGGGCAGTAGCATGTTGTCTGGAGTGAAGGTCATGCTAGCCTCCAGCATTGCTTCGACCAGACATGTCTCAAAATGAGCAGGCGTCTGGAGAGCAGTAACAATCGCCTGCCTAGTCTCTTCACTCAAAGAAAGGATCTCCCAGATCGTAAATCAAGCAGGGAGCTTCTTGAGTAGCTTCATTATTCGGCTCCCAGCTTGGACATTGGAGAGCTTCATCTCCTCAGCCCATCTGGGCTTGGGGAGGTTTTGATTTGCGGGCCATGACGGACCTGCTTCATCTTCCTCATATTCGGTGCCCTTCTGGCTGGTACCGACTTCTGGGTGTTCTTTGTTAGTTGCTGCGGAGCAAGCTCCATCTGTATTTGGCTTTTCAGCAGATTGTGCGAGCTGCGAGTGAATGGTCTCGGGTGTAGGGTTAGCCTCCTGGCAAGGCTGTTTCCCCTTGGACATCTTCATGAATTCAAGAAATGAAGGGACCCCCTTGCCCCCGCTCTTGTTATATAGGCCTAACGGAGGAGGGATTTGGACTCCCTTGACCTCCGACGGAGGTGTCTTGTAGGGTTGCTCCCCTCTGAACATGATGTTGTGGTTGGGTGGCGGTTGGCACCCCCATTTTCGGCCTGACCGGGTGGCATGTGCAGCAGTTGCGGCCTCGGCCTTGCCTCCCCCAGCATGGGGTGTGAAGCAAATTTCCTCTTCTTCCTCCTCTCCGGGTAGGTTGAAGAGTGCTGATAGGGTATTACAGGAGACAACCTGCACTTTATTGGCCCCAGCGGCCTTTCTTTTCTTCTTCTTTTGTTTCTTCTTCTTTTTTGTTTCTGCGGGCGGGTGCCCCCAGAATAGACTGCCCTCTCCGTCGGGTGCCTCTTCAGCTTCCTCTTTTTGTTCAAGTGAGAGCTGTTCTAAGTCTTGCCACGGGACGTGGTCCCACACCAGCAGAGGTTTCAATTCGAGCTACACATATTCATCTAGCCCCTCAATGAGGTTTTGCAACCAAAGGACCCCAGGATTGGTTTCCTTAATCACTGGCAGCGGAGTTTGTTTCCTCCGATTATGTGTATGTATCCTGACAGTTGAAGGTGGAGTGACCCATACGGGTGCTGCCACTGGCGGAGCAGGACGGGGTGTAACACCACGGACAAGTGCCCCCTCTTTCGGGCGGGGTGCCCTCTTCTTCTTGTGCTTTACAGGGGCCTGCTGCCATCCCTGCTGTTCTTTCGCGGGCTCCAAGAAATGAGTTTCATAGGTGCTCCGTGTGCTTACTTCAGAGATCTCTTCGGGCACTGCCTGGTAGAGGGAGATCATGTTGACTGCTGCCCTTCTCCGAGGGACTTCATGTGGCTGAAGAGGGTCTACTTTGTACTCCCCCTGCTCAATTTCATTCTTCTTCACCATCCCTTCGATGATGTCCTTAAAAACATAGCAGTCTTCGATTGGATGCCCCAACATCTGGTGGTAGGGGCAGAATCTTGGACTGTCTTTTCTTTTCAGGTCCTCCGGTCTTCTTGGCTCTGGCAGGGTGACCATGCTATATTCTATTACCTAGTAGAACAGAATCCGGGTCTTGTCCTTTGGAAAGGAATAAGCCTTCTTCATCTTGTCCCTCGGCGAAGGACCTTCTTTGCCGTCTGGAGCTTCTGCAGGTTGTGGGGTGACTCCCTTCTTGCCTTCACCTTTTTGCTGTTCGAACGTCTTTATGTCAAGAGCGTTCGCTTCTTTGGGCGAGGAGCGCCGGTCTACCGCCTTGCCCTTCTGGGTCATGCTGGCAGCAGACGTAGGGGTAGGTCTGGCCAGGAAAGCTTCCACCTCAGCCACGACATTATTCAGTCGGTCGAACGACCGTATTTCCATTCCGATCATCTTTTCTAGAACCTCTCTTCTGAGATTCTGTTTGCATATTTGCACAGCATCCTCCTGATGCGGGGGGAAGCTATGCCAGGCGCGCCGGGAAGCTATGCGCGCCGAGAAGCTCCGCGCCGGGAGGTCTTCGTGCGCCGAGAAGCCCCTGCCCCGTGCCGAGAAGCTCCAAAATGCTGAAAATAAAGAAGATATGAAGATGGAAAAAAGTGAAAATGAAGAATACGTGTGCAGAATATTGTTGCAACGAGATGATCAGGTCTGAGAACCGGATTGAAGAGAAATTGAGGAAGATGCCCTCGAATAATGAACGTCACCTGCAGGCCCCGTGCCGCCCATTCTGTGCTTACGCCGCCCGCAGGTGGGGGGCATTTGTTGACACCTTGAAAATGAACAAGGGTGAAAGCACAATTGAAAAGAAGATCAGACCAACAGTGAAAGACCAATGATGAAGCCCGTCAACCATTTACCCGGTTGAAGCCTTTGTCGGCCAAGCTGACGCCCGGTGCCGATATCATTCAGACGGCAACACTGATAAAGCAGCAGTCACTCGACTGATGGGACCTCCTAGCACACTTTAATGAGAGCTGTACTACTGCCTCATCCAAGAATCCACAGATGACATGTCAGGGTAAGTCAGATGTCGGCTTATTGACAGATGTGATATGATATAAAGATGAAGCCGGTACCGGCAGATGAAGATTGTAAAGGATTTTGCCAAGTCAGATCAATGAAGAAGAATTGTCTCCACAGATTATACGCCCGGCTGAGATCTTCCCAGACTAAGGCTGATGTCCGATCTCGTCACCATTCAGGTAACGATATCGATAAAATGATACCCGGTTTTGTCATCATTCAGATGGCAATACTGATGAAACCCCTGCCTACGGACTGATGAAAACATATCAATGATATCAATGGAAGCTATGTCACCAATACAGGGCCTTCTCTGGTTCTGATGAATATCAATTTAAAGGATTAAGAGAGGCCAAGGCACGTGTGAAGCTTAAAAGTCCTAAATGGGCCGGCCAAATGGGCTTCCGAGTGTGGCGCCGAGAACCTCAACAGGAGGCCACTCGGCGCGCCGGGAGCTATTGCGAACGAATGAGGCGTGCCGATTACCATCTGCCGATATGCAAGAAGAACCTGGGTCTATATAAACCCACTTCTTTGAAGAAAGAAAAGAGGCCGAGGAGAGAAGCACCAGAAGAAATAGAAGGGCTTCGAAGAAAAAAAGAGAGATCGAGAGAGATCGAGAGGATAGCCAGAAACCAAAGGAAAAAGAGAGCCCCAAGAAAAGTGACTCGAAGAAGCGAAGAGATATCTGAGAAGAAAGGAGGAAGAAGAAGCTCCAGGTGGGCTGCTCCGGGGAGGGAGAGGAGTCAATGCTCCCCCCTCCCCCCATGCTTTCCTCTTTTTATTTTCTTTTTCTGATGTAATCTGGCGAGGTTTTCTCGATGTATCAATGTAGCCGGAAGATTCCGGTCTCGATTTCCATCTCTCTGTCTTTCGTTTACCTTCTACGATCTGTACAGGTTTGGGATGATGCAATAATATAAAAGATGAGCATGGCTCATTTGGGCATTTGATCAATTGAAATATCTGCTGTATTTCTCCCCTCCTTGCATCGGCTGTTCTTTTGAATGTCGTTTTGCCCAGATGTTATAGCTTTCCGATCCATGTTTCCACCTCCCCTCCCTAGCCTATCCTCTGGTGGAAGACGAAGACGGAGTCTCAACCCTCATCCGGTGGGTTATTAGGCTCTGTCCCTCCTCTTCCTCCCCCTCGAATCATGGTTTCCCCAAATATCACAGATGTCTGTCGAGCTCCCATCTCGTTCAGGGTCAGAGACATCAATCTCTTGACCGTCTGAGCAGCAGGTGAGTATAGAAAACGCCATACATCCCATGAGGATTCGATAATGGATGATCTGCCCTTCGACTGATGATGCTAACCCCCGCGTAAACCCCTTCTGCAGTCCAAATCTTGACTCAATCCGAGCCAGAAATCCCAGAAATCTCCTGAGCAGAGTATTGCAGCCAAGACAAAAACCCCTTTTAGCCCCTTCCCGGCGTGGCCATTTCCCCGCCGAGAACTACTCTGCCGAGAGATCCCCTTGCTTTAGCCCCTTCGGCAAAGGCAAACAAAGCCTATCCCAATATAGCCTTCCCGGGCCTCCCGGCGCCGGGTTCCCGGCGCGGTCATTACCGCGCTGAGAACCCTTGCGCTGAGAGCATCCCCCCTTGGCCAATAAAACCCACGCCGGGAACCATGCTTCCGGCCACCCCTGCTTTACGTTGTGAATCCCCCATTCCTTGAACCCCGGAGGAAAGCCTTCCTGCTACAGGCCAAGGAACCACATGGATGCCCGCTGAAGTCCGATCAACCAAGCCTTGCATCTTGTCGAAGGATACTCTAGATCATCATATGTGCCGGAGGGATAAACATCATTGGGGATAACTCCCCTGCATAACCTTACAAGCCAGAGAAACTCTGCCACTGCATAAGTTTCAATGGCCTCAAAGGGATATTAAGTTGGTGTTGTGATCACATACACGGGCTAGGGGTCCCATACCCCCCTTATTCTGGCTTTCACCCCGGCACTCTGTGGGTGATCGTCTATTACCCCCCTGGCATACGCTAGGTACGGGGGAGGTGCTGCTGAAATCCTCCCACCCGATGAAAAATAATACTAAAGCTGTCCTCTGGGCTCCGTATGGTGATGGTGAAAAGGACCTCTGTGTGGGGCTCTTCCCCTCCAATCCCTTTCAGTTCTCGGCCTCCTTTGAAGCCTATACAACTAAAACCAGTTGAACCCCATCTCTAGTCCCCAGAGCCAATCTACTCTGATATAATTCCCAGAAAACTCTCAAAATCCCAAAAAACAGAGTACCGTAATCAAGCCCTGAAACCCTTAACCCTTTCGCCTTCCCGGCGTGCTAATTTCCACGCCGAGAGCTACGCCGCCGAGAGGCTTCCCTCTTCCTTCCCCTTCAGCAAACCGACAAAACCCCCCGGTTAAACCCTGTTCCTTCACAGCCTTCTCGGTCTGTGGCCTCCCGGCGCCGGGTTCCCGGCGCGGCGAGGAGCGCGCCGAGAAGCCTCACGCCGGGAGCTTCCCCCCTTGTTTCTTGCCATTAAAGCCATGCCGAGAGCTCTCCCTTTGGCCAATAGAAACCCACGCCGAGACCCTCCTTCTTTGGCCAATGAAACCTAGTCCGAGGCCCTCCTCTGCACTGTCATCCTTCAATCCTTTAGTTTCCCTACACACCTATCTAGGGGATGTTCGGAGACCATCATATGTGCCCTGAGAAGATACAGTAATGGGAAAGACCTCCCCTACAGCCCTCATTTCCGATCCGGATTTCACTGCTACCTTACGAACTCAAAGAACCATGTTATTATATGCGTTCTGATGGGTTCCAAGGGGATATTAACCAATGAGATAGACGCAAGTAACATCCCCGGGCCCGGTGCCCTTCTTATCTGGTCGTCATCCCGGCATCCCGTGGATGATGACCTATTCTCTCTTGGCATAATCCAAGTTGAGGGGACATGCTGCCGAAATTCATACATACCCTACCGGGTAAATGTGATATTCTCTCCTTGCCCCGCCAGCCCACGGAGTTATGTCCTTGCATTCTCTCCGATGGTCCCTCGAAGGGGGATATAGATGCGGCACCGCACCCACATGGGACGTGCCATGTCGCGCCGGTCCCTATTCGGACTCCGGGTCTATTATACCCGATCTTTTACGGATCCTACTCTGCCGCTGCATGGGTGGTTTCCTATTCCCACTTGGCATAGTCCAAGATGGCGGGGATATGCCGTCGGATTTATCCCGTACTTAATAACCCCCCTGCTCTGTCTAGTCCATTTAGCATTCTAAATCAACCCCGTCTCTTCTGAGCCTTATCTTCACCGCTGCTTTCCTCCTATTTTGGCGTTTAATCAAGGGTTGTCCTTCCTTGGAAGGGCGTAATTAACGTCATAGCCTTTATGGTATGACGGACTTCTGGTCCCGACTCGGACTTCATAATCGACTGACCAAGTCAGATCGAGCGCACAATAAAATCGTCACACACGTGACTGGCACGCCTAATAAATCAATAAATCAAAAAATCCAAATAAAAAATATAAATAAATAATACAACGAGATAAAGATAAAGATCCACGTTCCACAGCACAGCACATCAAATGGCTGATATTTTCACTAAGCCACTGGATAATGACAAATTCACAACTTTGAGGAGAGAATTAGGCATTTTTAAATCTTCTTGAACTCTAAACCCCTTGAATAAAATGCTCCATGTTTCTGTGTCAGCATTTGCATACATCAGCACTAGACATTTATCATACTTCAATAAAAATTGCATCTGCATGCATACCATGTTGGTATATCAAATGACAAATAGGAGAAGGTCAGATATCTTCACACTGGAAACCCACCTCATGCATAGAGGGTAGACCTCCGCCCAGTACCATCAGTCATTTTGCATATAGATGAGTTTCTATTTTGCATATTAGCTCATTCAGCATGAGATATGTTTGCATGTCAGATCACTCTGTGAGGGGGAGTTGTCTTTGTGAAGGAATGTCTACATTAGACATTCTTGCATATAGTTCATGTCAGGTAGAGCATCTCTAGCTGGTCAGTCTGTAACGTTTGATTGAGTCAAAAGATCTTGAGACATTCTTTTTTGCTGCATCTCTTGAAAGAATTTACACAGCCCATTCACAGAGAGTAGAATCTCATACTCCTCTTAAATCCTTAAGTCTGAGCAATTGATAGATAGCTAGAATCTTCTATCTAATAAATTAGCAGAGACTTGGATAAAGTGTCAGAAGTATATCTCTTTACATATTTCATGATCATGGATCAAGATAAACTCATATGTCATGACATCTGCTAAAAACTTGAAACCAAGACTTCTGCAATCAAATTCTTTCAGAAATAGTTCTTCTGGTATTATCTTCAAACATTCCATATCAAAAATTTAAGGGGATAACTATATTCAGAGCAATGGTCTGATTACTGAGAAACTAGGTGATTCATCAAAGAAATGAAAACCTTCCTATGTCATGAGGTGTTAGATTATCTCTGATTAAATATTGCAAAAATATTTTCTATCTGATCATGATAGAGCAATGGTGATAAGGTGGTGAGTAACTGAGGAGTCTGGCCTCTGATCAAGGTGTCTCCTCACGTAAATAGCCACCTCAGTACTAACTCTGTTCTCTAAAAGAGAGGTAATGCGGTTCCCACACCGAGTAACTGGGGATTCAGGCCTTTAGTCAAGGTGTCTCCTCATGTCAAAAGGTGTGATCTACCAAATTACTTATTGATGCTTTTGCTGCTCATTAAATAAAAATAAGTCAAATCCCCTGTGTTTGCTCAATTCTATGGACTGTTTGTCCTCAATACCTCTGGCACCATTTCTGTGGATCAGTACCTTGCAGTCTACTTTGTACAGTTTTTAAGTCCGATCACTCTTGACATACCTGATCATCTTTGCTCTACATCATATCTTCGGTACGTTGATAAACTACACTCTCACTCTAGGTCCCTCTTGATTACTAGATTTGAAGCATCTTCGCTTGAATTGGTTCTCCGACTTAATCTTTTAAGATATGATTATGGGTCATTCTACACTGTGACGATACTATGTTTTTCTCTCACTCATCCAGCAGCTCCATATCTCTTTCATTATCTTTTGATGATGTCCAAGGGGGAGAGAATGAAAAATTAATTATCTTTTTCACTCTCTTGTGTTCATGCTGTCAGGGGAGTCATTGTGAAGGAGGGTCAGCATTTGCATATCATGGATATTTTGCATATTTCAGACTTCAAATAAAAAATTAATTTTTCAAAACTGATATTGTTGCCATCATCAAAAAGGGTGAGAATGTTGCATTTTGTGTTTTGATGATGTCAGAACAATATAGTTTATTATTTTTAAGTCAACGCATCTCTGTGCACATGACATTTTGCTGAATAACTTGAGATCATGGCATTTTATCCAACACTCTGTGTGGAAGCCATTTTAGTGTGCATGGCATTTCATCAAACAGCCTAAGGTCGAAGCTAGCTGCACTTCATGCATACACAGAGTCGATGCTAGTTCAAGTCTTGGCTAACTGAGGTCCGTGCATAGTTCAATACATATCATATAGAGTCGGTGCATTTGTCTCATACATACACATGGTCGGAGCATGTTTTTGGCAAAGGCCTATACATAGTCGGTGCACATTTGGTGATAGTCTGATAGAGTCAGTGCAGAGTGTGTGTTACCTATGCCAACGTCGGTGCACATTTAGCGTTGGCCTTATTGGAGTCGATGCTAGCACAGAGTGTCTAGCATATAGGGTCTGTGCTAGTTTGGCTTTCCTTATTACTGGGTCGGTGCTAGTTGCACCTTCTGCAGACAGACTCGGAGCACATTTTGAACTGCGCACATTTAAGGTCGATGCTAGTATGTCACGTATTGCTTACGAGGTCGGTGCAGGTTTGCTGCACGCATGCAAGGGAGGTCGGTGTAGGTTTGCTGCATGCATGCAAGGGAAATCAGTGCAAGTTTTGGCTCGCATTAGGTCGGTACAGGTCTATGTCTAAGGCATGATAAGGTCGGTGTAGGTCTTGCATTATGCATGCGAAGGTACGTGCGCTCCACTGTACCAGTCGGTGCATGTCACTATTCATCTAGTAGAAGGTCTGTGCATTTAGGCCATTCTGCATATCTAACATCGGTGCACATTTCAGCTCTAAGCATACCAAGGTCCGTGCTAGTCCTTATAGCACAGTAATGAGGGTCTGTGCACGTTCTCTTCCTTGCACCTGAAGTCCGTGCAATTCACTGTTCAAACTGATGCATGTTCAGCCTTAGGCTCATTGTATCGTCGGTGCATGTTTGATCGTTACACTATATAGTCGATGCATCCCTTAAGAACTCAGGACATAAACTGTACTATGTCCTTTCATTTGCAGGGAACAATCTCATTCACAGAAGAGGCACGTGATCTCTGAAATGGCAGAAGGCTGGCTCGTGGATAAAGGGGCAAATAAAAGACACGTGATCCGAGGAAAGGAACATTCTATTCCCTAACTCGCAGACCAATGGAGTTTTAGTTGGGCTTTTTGCCTCATCCATACGGAGCCCTTGCTCCTATATAAGAATACCCAACCCTTCAAAGAAGGGTGCTGTAAAAGCGGCCAATGGTCTCCACCTGAGAAAGAGAGCGTCTACCTGAGAAAGAGAGCGTCTCCAGGAGCAAGAGAGAGGGTGAGAAATTCAGTGCGAGTGGAGAGAAAGAGACAGAAGTCTCTGAGAGCAGCTAGCCAGTGAAATTGTTTATGCTTCTTTGAAGCTACATTGTCTGTTGTTTTGTTTTCACTTTTCCTCTTTATTCTGATCCTTGTTTCACCATCCGTGTTTTTAGAGTTCCCTCTGGTGTGGAGGAATGGAGACAGTGTCTCCGGTTTCGAGTGGCTCTGGGGGGGTCACTCGTGGGGTTCCCTCGGTGTAGAGGAAGGGAGAAATTGACCACCGGTTCTGGATTTGCAGGTAGCAAGTCTAGGGTTCAGGTTCTGCAGGGTGTAGGACCTGGTTGAGGGATTTGTCTCCGTCTGGGCAAGCTGTTAGCTAGCCGTTGTCGCAGACTGAGTCTGCTTTTCTAGCTTGAGCTAGTGGAATCCTCGTGCTGTGTGGACGAGGGGTGGACGTAGATTGCCATGGGAAATCGAACCACCTAAAAACCCTTTGCCTCCTTGTGTGATTGTTGCTCTGTCTTTTGTGCGATTTCTGATCTTTAGTTGGTGGAGGTTGCTATCCTCTTTGCCTTCTTTGACCCATCTTCTGCTCGATCATTTAGCTGAGTATCATCGATTGCTTTCTGAGGCGCCCATTTCCTTGTGAGTGTGTTTTTCTACCGTGTGTTAAGTGTTCTGCACCTCTACTCTCGAGTTATATAGCGTGATCTTTTGATCTGAGTTTAAAATTGGGGTGATCTATTCATCCCCCCCCCCTTCTAGATCACTTCATAGTATTTCTATCAATTGGTATCAAAGCAAGTTACCCAACATGTGGTCCAACGACCAGGGTAATTCTGGATCTGGCAATCCTCATAGTTTCACGGCCGAGGGACAGTCTATTAGCCGTCCCCCTTTCTTTGATGATAATAATTATTTTTATTGGAAAAATAGGATGGAAGTTTTTCTGAGGGCGCAGAGCCACGAACTCTGGAGAGTGATCACCACAGGACCATATGATCTTCCACCTAATGAAGATGCATGGACAAAGGATCACATCAGGCTTTCAACAGTCAACTGGTTGGCTATAAACATAATCCAATGAGCAGTTCATCCAGAGGAGTATGTTAGGATATCAGCTTTCAAGACAGCCAAGAAAATGTGGGATGAACTTGAGCTCATGTATGAAGGTACATCCCAGGTCAAAGCTACGAAGGTAAACATGCTAACTTCTAAGTATGAATTGTTTAAAAAGAATTCTAAGGAGACTATTACCGAAATGTATGCTAGGCTATCGTTGATCATGAATAGCCTCAAGGGTCTAGGGAAACAGATCCCAGAAGCGAATCTCGTTAGAAAAACCCTCAGGTCATTGACTTTCTTGTGGCACACTAAGGCCACAGTCATAGAAGAGTCCATGGATTTGACTAAAATGACTATCACTGAATTAATTGGATCCCTGATGACTTATGAAATCAACCTAAAAGGGAATGTTGAAGAAACAAGTAAGAAGAGCAAGAAGATTGCTCTCAAGATGTCTCAAAGTGGCAGTGGTAGTGGCAGTAGCAGTAGTAGCAGCAATAGTGGTGAGGAATTTGAAAATTTCTCAGATCTAGATCAAGAGGAGCAGGCCTTACTGACTCGCAGATTTCAACAGTTCTTGAGATCCAAGGGCAAGAAGTTTGGGAAAAGAAAGCCTCAATTATTTGGTAGGAATTATAACTCCAAAACTGGCCAATACAAGTCTACTGACAAGCTTACTTGTTTTCATTGTCACAGGCCTGGTCACATGAAAAGTGACTGCCCAGAACTTCAGAAGAAGAACATCAAGGTGCAGAAGAAAAAGCCCAAAGTAATGGTCTGCACCTAGAGTGACGAGGAGGAGGATGTTGAAGGAAATTCATTTGAAGAAGAAGAGGAAAGACTGTGTCTGATGGCCAACTCAGACACTGAGGTATGCAACCGCTTTGAACACTACACTATAGATGACTAGGAGGACGCTTATGTAGAGTTACTTAATAAATTTAACTGTCAAACAAAGGACTACAAAATGCTAAAGAAAAAATTGAATAGTGTTGTCGAGGAGGGAACTTGTCTGAAAGAAGAAAATGAGGTTCTGAAGAAAAAATTGGAAGAATTAAACTCCTTGGAAATTGAGAATAAAAACCTCCAAGATCATCTTGAACAAGCTAACAAGAGTCTGGATGAATTCAAGATAAGATCTCAAGAATTGCAAAAGGAAAATGACCTTGCTTCTGAAAAGTATGAAGCTGTGAAAATAGCCAACATAGAGATACAGAAAATGAGTGAAACACTGAAAAAGAATCTTGAAGATAAGCAAGATACCCTGGAAAAATTTGTCCAAGGAAAGACTAATATGGACACACTGCTAGGTATGAGGGTTAATTTCAACAGGGAAGGATTGGGATATAATCCCACCAATAAACGGCCCTTTGAGTTTAAAGCTATAACATTTTGTTCAGAAAAGGAAAAGGATAAGCTGGACACCCCATCCAGCTCAAACAGCAAATCCAAAGAATCTGTAGAAACAAATTTCACTCCACCAAGAAATATCAATATAAATTTTCATGCTAAGCCAATAATGCATCAGAGTAGAAAGACTACTCCCTCAAGCAATCCGGGTGTCTACAGAGGAAACCCTGCTCATTTCAGAAAAATGTATCATGGCAACAACTTAAATGCACCAACACAGTGGAATCAACATAGACCATCTTTTTAGAAATGGAACTGGAATCATAACATGCAAAATTGGGTTCACCCTAAACCCTCACAAAGGTTCTCCTATCAGAAAAGGTTCTGGAATAACCCTCAGAGAAAAGCCTATAATTGGAACAACTCACATGTCATTAAGAAAAAAATTCATCAAAATCCAAGGACCAGAGTTAATAAAACTTTACATGCTGAAAATAAAAATTCTGTTCACAGGAAGGGAACCAAATAGGTCTGGATTCCTAAGATTGTCTTGGAAGGAATGAGTAACTTCTTTAGACCCAACTTTTCTTGGGTCCCAAAATTTTCTTGTGTCTGATCTGATTGTAGGTTGGTCTGGCAGCCGAACATAATAGATGGTACCTGGATAGCGGCTATTCCAGGCACAAGACAGGTGACCAGACAAAGTTCACTGAACTGGGAATGAAGATGGGAGGTATGGTCAAATTTGGAGGTAAGAATAAAGGAAAGATCATTGGAATAGGGACAGTTGGTAAGTCTCCTTCTAATGTAATTGAAAAAGTTTTGCTGGTAGATGGTCTTCAACATAACCTGCTTAGCATCAGTCAGCTATGTGACAAAGGTCACAGAGTAGTTTTTGACAATAATGCATGCAAAATCTTTGAAATGAATTCTGACAAAATCATGTTCTTAGGACATAGAGTGAATAATGTCACATGGTAGATCTTAATAAGAATTCTGAATCAAATCTCTATCTTTCTGCTGATTTAGATAATAATGCTTTTAATTGGCATAGGCGTTTAGGTCATGCTAGCTACAGCATGTTAAATAAATTGGTGAAATTTGATCTGGTTAGAGGTCTGGCAAAAATAAAATTCAACTCAATTTTAAAAATCTGTGATGCTTGTGCTCTAGGCAAACAATCCCGTAAGTCATTTAAACTGAGATCTGAGCCATTGTATTCTAGGCCAATGGAACTGCTTCACATGGACCTTTTCGGTACTACTAGAACTCAGAGTCCAAATGGGAGCAGGTTCGGTTATGTGATTATTGATGATCATTCTAGATTCTCATAGATCTTTTTCTTAGCAAATAAAAATGATGCGTTTCAAAAATTCAAACAGTTTTTCAATAAGACCAAACAAGAAGGAAAACATAATATTTATTCAATTCAATCTGAACATGGAGGTGAATTTGAAAACTCCATGTTTTCTGATTTTTGTGAAAATGAAGGACTGACACACAAGTTCTCTTCTCCCAGGACTCCGAAGCAGAATGGAATTGTGGAGAGAAGAAATCAATCGATTATGGGGATGGCCCGAACTATGCTGATTGAAAGCCAATTACCAAGAAAGTTCTGGGCAGAGGCGGCCAACACAGCATGCTACACTATCAACAGGGCCATGGTAAGACCAGTGCATAAGAAAACCCCTTATGAGCTTCTAAAAGGTAAGAAACCAAACTTAGCCCACTTCAGAATCTTTGGTTCCAAATATTTTATCCATAATAATGACAAGAAGGACCTAGATAAATTTGATGCTAAAAGCTATCCTGGAATACTTTTAGGATACTCTGAAGTGTCTAGAGCATATATGGTTTTCAACATGTCTGAACAAAAGATTAAAGAGTCTCCACATGTCATTTTTGATGAAACAAAATGTGCCACTAACTTTGAAGATGATGACAGGGATTCTAAGCATAATGGAGAATTCCTAGGGGATAAATAAGAAGAGGAGATTCAGCCAAGTGAAGCACCAAATGCGCCAAACCAGGTAAGGCCAGCTGAAGCAGGTGAGTCTTCAATAAATGTTAGATTTTTGAAAGACCACCCTGTTCAAAACATTATAGGAAATTTGAATGAACCCCATAAGACAAGGTCCTATTTTAGAGATGTAAATAACTATGACTTAGTTGCATTGTTATCTCAAATTGAACCCAGATCTATAGAGGATGAATCTTGGGTTAATGCTAGGAATGAGGAATTAGGACAGTTTGAAAGAAACAATGTTTGGGAACTAGTTCCTAGACTTGAAAATGCAACTGTCATTGGAACAAAATGGGTCTTTAAAAATAAATTGAATGAAGATGGAATAGTTTCTAGAAATAAAGCTAGACTAGTAGCTAAAGGCTATTGCCAGGAGTTTGGAGTAGACTTTGAAAAATCATATGCTCCTGTTGCTAGGTTAGAAGCTATAAGAATCCTACTAGCTTTTGCATGTTCTAAAAATATGAAACTTCATCAAATGGATGTCAAAAGCGCATTTTTGAATGGTCTTATTAAGGAAAAGGTTTTTGTAGATCAACCACCTGGATTTCAACTATCTTCACATCCTAACAAAGTTTTCAGGTTAAACAAAGCCCTGTATGGACTGAAACAGGCTCCTCGAACTTGGTATGAAAGGCTGAGAGAATTTCTGCTCAGCAAGGGCTACAAAAGAGGTAAGGTGGATCAGACCTTGTTTACAAAGGTACTAAATAAAAACCTCATCATAGTTCAGGTATATGTAGACGACATAGTTTTTGGTTCAACATGTACTGAACTGTGCAGAGAATTTGCTGAAATGATGTCAAATGAAATTGAGATGAGCATGGTAGGTGAACTAAACTATTTCTTTGGTTTGCAGGTGCAGCAATTGGAAGATGGGTGTTTCATTAGTCAGATCAAGTATTCAATGGAAATTCTCAAGAGATTTGGGATGGACAACTTGAAGCACATCTCAACTCCAATGGGTACCAACACTTCTCTAGATGCAAATGAATTAGGTCAAAAAAATTATGCAAAGCTATACCGAGGTATGATCGGATCCTTGCTCTATTTGACTGCCTCAAGACCTGATATCCAATTCAGTGTAGGTATGTGTGCTAGATATAAATCTAGGCCTACTGAATTGTATTTGGTTGCTGTAAAAAGAATCTTTAGATACACTGATGTTGATTACGCCGGCTGCAAACTGATGGGGCATCAAAGGTGATTTCCATACACGGGTGAAGTGTATTTGTGTGTTATGACTTGTATGAGATTGTAATTGTGTAATTTCTTTCATTTGGGCTCCTTGTAAGACTTATATCAAGCCAATGGGCCATTTGTAATTTAGAGTCCATGGCTAGGTTGCCATTAGTAGAGTCCATTAAGGAGCTTATGCCATATTGGGTCATTAAGATTCTAATGGGTCATTAATGCACTTAAGGCCCAAATTGGGTTACACTCCCTCATGGGCCAACTAAGTTGGAAGGGTCCAAGTCTAGCATGGGCTTGTGGATGGTTCATGGCCCATGAATGGCCCTTGGCCCATGAAGGGGGGCGCCCCCTCTTTTGGCTCCATTAGGCTAGGTTGTTTAGTTTTTTTCTTTCCTTCCTTTCTTTGACCACATGTTGTCAAAATTAGGAATTGGCTTCCTTTAAATATGTTATTTTTGTGGTTGGTCACATCCAATCCCAGCCATCCTTTCCACCATACCTATATCTAAGGGTGGATATTGGCTTTGGCATGTAACCTATAAAGAGTTGTAATTTCTCATTTTAGTAGAATTAATGCATGAAAAATCAGAAAATTTGTGAGTCTCTTGGAGCTTGGTGCGCCCCCTTCCTCTCTCCCCCTGGTTTCCTCTTCCCCAACCCCAGATCTAGAGTGTATTCCCCTTCTATCATCCCCTCTCAACCTCCGGTGATCGTTTGTGCCGCCGCCGCCGCCGTTCGTGCCGCCTTCGAGCCGCCATGGGATCATCTTCGGTTTTCTGTTCTACTGGACAGAGGTGCAGTTCGTGAATTCCTGAAGCCAGCCACGAGCTCAGATCGATTTGAACTTTTAAGGGTTCGTTCCTATCTTCTAGTCCCTTCTCCACAAAAAAATTGAGGTTCAAAATCCACCGTTTCATATCCTTACCATTTCGTTCAACTCTCAATCTCAGATCTGTTCTGTCACTATCTACAGTGACAGTAGCCCTGAGTTTCATGTTTTAGGTTCACTTTTTGATTTATTTTGGTTCGTCCAATTTTATTGGAGGTTACACCCATCCACCCCTTCATCCACAAGTTTTCTCAATTTTTGGTTCGTCCATTTCATATTTTCTAAAAATCATTCTCTGTCCCAGCTACAGTTCTGTCCCCCTGATCCCAGATCCGACCTTCATCCACTAAACAAATCACAGAAAATCATAGATACATCCAACCGGGTCCAAACCAATTTTACTGTCTTCCCAGCTCAATTTCCAACAACTATGGTGAAGAACACAACCCCAGATTCGAAAGTCTCCCTCACGGTTAAAGGCAATCCACAGGGAAGTTCTCTGCTGACCTGTGATTTCAGGAACTGTACAACAGGAGATTAAAAATTCCATACGTCAAGATCCGGGCAGATCCAGGCCAGATATTTAGGCTTAGGTTGAAGAACTTCAAGCTAGCTTTCCAACGGCGCCAGTCTCGTGTCGATCCGACGTCGGGGCTGATCGCAGCGTCCATTCTCGCCGGAGCGCGCGCTATAAAACAGCAACCACCAGTCCGTGGACAGCAAACCCGACGGGTGCCGATCGGAACCGCCCGACCCCCGGGCGACGTTCCGGTGTGCCGCTAGCCCAGGGAACACTTACCTAAGTGTCCACATGACAGCGGCGCCACCGGGTCCCACACGGCCCCTCCAGACAGCACGTGGGCCCCACGGTCGTGATCACGCGTGTAGCCGAATCAACACACGAAACTGCCCGTCATCCCGAATTCGGTCCTCCCGGGCCCCTGGTGTCGCCCTTTACCTCCCTGCGTGGAGTGGACATATTTCCATTGCTGTAATATTCATGTATTAACTGTCCCGGGAGCACGAGTTCGGCCGGGCCCGTCGTCCCCACGCCGAGCGCGTGGAGGTATCGCATTCGCTCCCTTACTTGGCATTTTGCTTAATTTTCATATATACTTGCTTATGCCACTGCTAGAGAGCATGATAGGGTAATTAGCTCGCTTTCTATTTATATCACCGCTGCTGCGAGAGAGAGCGTTACCGTCCCGTGACCCGATCCGGGCACAAGTGAGAGCCGACCACCCTAGCTCACAGCCGGTTTCTCAACCGCGCACATCCGACGCTTCCCTCGTTAAGGGACAGTCACGAGCTTGTCGTGTCCGTGGTCTCGTCCCACATCAATTTGGTATCAGAGCGAGTTTGAGTCTAGGGTGTCAAAAAGAATAAAAAAGAGTGTCATTTACATCGAGTCATTAGTCGGTTTAAGTCGAGTCTAGGATCATCATTGTTTTAAAACACAAAAAAGAGTGTCTTTTCGCATTGCATCCCTTTACTCGGTATATCAAAAGGTGTTGTCCGAACGTTAGGCCATGCCTATCGGGAAGGCCGCACACTTGTGCGAGTGATCTTCGGATCGGTTATCTCCGCCACGTACCGAGTCTTGGTTTACGTCTAGGGTCCTTAGTGTGCATGCATTCCAAACTTGCATAGTCGGTCTAGTGTCTTGTCACCGTGTGTATGCATGTCCATGTCCACTACCCATGGCCGATCCCCAAGACCATACGTCCGAGTGGTCAACTTTTGTGGCCACAATGAATGTCTTCATGGACCGAGCCTTTGGTTTTGCCCCTCTCATTATGAAAGCCGCTCTACCCAACGGGTCCACAACGGAACTCCATTTCACCGATAGGGAGTCAGATAATTGGGTTTCTCTTGACATCGTGGAGTCTCTCTCCAAGACAGGCGAGATTGTCCACGATGGTGATTTTGCTTGTGTTGAGTTCTATAAGAGGATCGGCTCTGTTCTCTACACCGATGGCGCATGGTGCAGGATCGGCACACTTGCTGGTTCATGCATCATTTTAGGGCAAAAGTGGTTAGGAGAGAGAATGGCCAATCTTGACTGGGACAAGAGGACTTGCACCTTATGCCCACCATACGTACCCGGTAAGATCACCCTTAGGGACCCCGTATGTCCAGCCACCCAGCCCCAGCGGCCCACTCCACCTTCGGATTCGCGCTTGGAGCCACCTCATCCCGAGCCACCCGTATTTCTAACGGGTAAATTATACATAGCCGAGCCGCTTCTTAGTTGGCTCAAGGATGGCTTGGTCCCACTCCCTTACCCGTCTATGGACCCTACCCTACCTTTGGTGTCCATCAACTCCTACCACACAACTTTTCGGTCTAGTCACCATGTCGATACTTTGGATGACCTTATTATGGGATTAGATTCACAATGGGAGTTAACGCATCTTTTGGCCCGAGGCTTTGACCAACCCGCTAGTCTTAGCTTCACCCATCCGGCCTTAGGATCCATTACCTCCGTGTGCACCGTGGGGTGTGTCACCACGGAGATTCTTCTACTCCTCCCGATGCCGGCCGAGTCCGACTTCATTTCCTTTTGCCCGAGGGAGGAAGTTTATTTTCTTCACATGACCATTGTCCCGTTCACTATGACGGATGAAGGTGAGCATTCACACCTTCAAGAATTTCACGATTGGGACCGTGTCATGGAGGAACCCATCTCCCGGGGTCATACCTTCTTTGACCCTTTTGACCCCTCCACTAGTGAAGCTCCCGAGCTATCACATTCCCTCCACCTCTTCCAAGGAGTTCACTATTCCACCCATACCCCTCGGTCTAGTCGGCAGGCCGTCTCTACATCTAGGGATGATGACGAAGGTAGTTTTGGATCTCGTAGCCCTTCTTCACCCAAATCCCATCGGTCACCAATGCATGAGTGGTACATCTTAGGGTGTCTAGGAGTCCTCCCTTCCATCAACCATCGTGTACATCTAGTATATGCATGGCACATATTCGGGTGTCCTGGTCCGCCGTCACCCATGTACGGGTCGGACTAACAGTGTACTTTTTCTTTGTGTGGTTTGTTTTGAGTGATTTGTTTGCATGGTTTGTGTGTCGTTTGTTTGTCTGCATGCGTCTTGTGCAAGATCATTGTCATTCTCTTATGAGTAAGAGGCGAGTGGACTCACTTGATGAGTATGGGATCGGTTCTACTTCTATACCCGGATCAGTCACCTATAGGGACTCAGCGGTGATTCCTAGTGAGTCTTCGAGCTGTTTTCTTCCCTTTTGAGAGTGCCCCTTCGGAGTGACCACCTTTAGCCCATAGCAGTTTGCATATCGAGTATATATGGAATGAGCAGGTGACGATCACTTGGAGCGGAGCATACCCGCGCTACTTGGCACGGTGACGGATCCGCCGGAGTACTCGAGCATCCCTACCCCTACTCGACGGGGTCGAGTTCCTCCCACCCGGGGAGAATTGATGGGGCATCAAAGGTGATTTTCATACACGGGTGAAGTGTATTTATGTGTTATGGCTTGTATGAGATTGTAATTGTGTAATTACTTTCATTTGGGCTCCTTGTAAGGCTTATATCAAGGCAATGGGCCATTTGTAATGTAGAGTCCATGGCTAGGTTGCCATTAGTAGAGTCCATTAAGGAGCTTATGCCATATTGGGTCATTAAGATTCTAATGGGTCATTAATGCACTTAAGGCCCAAATTGGGTTACACTCCCTCATGGGCCAACTAAGTTGGAAGGGTCCAAGTCTAGCATGGGCTTGTGGATGGTTCATGGCCCATGAATGGCCCTTGGCCCATGAAGGGGGGCGCCCCCTCTTTTGGCTCCATTAGGCTAGGTTGTTTAGTTTTTTTCTTTCCTTCCTTTCTTTGACCACATGTTGTAAAAATTAGGAATTGGCTTCCTTTAAATATGTTATTTTTGTGGTTGGTCACATCCAATCCCAGCCATCCTTTCCACCATACCTAGATCTAAGGGTGGATATTGGCTTTGGCATGTAACCTATAAAGAGTTGTAATTTCTCATTTTAGTAGAATTAATGCATGAAAAATCAGAAAATTTGTGAGTCTCTTGGAGCTTGGTGCGCCCCTTCCTCTCTCCCCCTGGTTTCCTCTTCCCCAACCCCAGATCTAGAGTGTATTCCCCTTCTATCATCCCCTCTCAACCTCCGGTGATCGTTTGTGCCGCCGCCGCCGCCGTTCGTGCCGCCTTCGAGCCGCCATGGGATCATCTTTGGTTTTCTGTTCTACTAGACAGAGGTGCAGTTCATGAATTTCTGAAGCCAGCCACGAGCTCAGATTGATTTGAAATTTTGAGGGTTGGTTCCTATCTTCTAGCCCCTTCTCCACAAAAAAATTGAGGTTCAAAATCCACCGTTTCATATCCTTACCATTTCGATCAACTCTCAATCTCAGATCTGTTCTGTCCCTATCTACAGTGACAGTAGCCCTGAGTTTCATGTCTTAGGTCCACTTTTTGATTTATTTTGGTTCGCCCAATTTTACTGGAGGTTACACCCATCCACCCCTTCATCCACAAGTTTTCTCAATTTTTGGTTCGTCCATTTCATATTTTCTAAAAATCATTCTCAGTCCCAGCTATAGTTCTATCCCCCTGATCCCAGATCCGACCTTCGTCCACTAAACAAATCACAGAAAATCATAGATACATCCAACCAGGTCCAAACCAATTTTTCTGTCTTCCCAGCTCAATTTCCAACAACTTTGGTGAAGAACACAACCCCAGATTCTAAAGTCTACCTCACGGTCAAAGGCCATCCACAGGGAAGTTCTCTGCTGACCTGTGATTTCAGGAACTGTACAACAGGAGATTAAAAATTCCATACATCAAGATCCGAGCAGATCCAGGCTATATCTTTAGGCATAGGTTGAATAACTTCAAGCTAGCTTTCCAACGGCGCCAGTCTCGTGTCGATCCGACGTCGGGACTGATCGCAGCGTCCATTCTCGCCGGAGCGCGCGCTGTAAAACAGCAACCACCAGTCCGTGGGCAGCAAACTCGACGGGTGCCGATCGGAACCGCCCAACCCCCGGGCGACGTTCCGGTGTGCCGCCAGCCCAGGGAACACTTCCCTAAGTGTCCACATGACAGCGGCGCCACCGGGTCCCACACGGCCCCTCCAGACAGCACGTGGGCCCCACGGTCGTGATCACGCGTGTAGCCGAATCAACACACGAAACTGCCCGTCATCCCGAATTCGGTCCTCCCGGGCCCCTGGTGTCGCCCTTTACCTCCCTGCGTGGAGTCGGTATATTTCCATTGCTGTAATATTCATGTATTAACTGTCCCGGGAGCACTAGTTCGGCCGGGCCCGTCGTCCCCACGCCGAGCGCGTGGAGGTATCGCATTCGCTCCCTTACTTGGCATTTTGCTTAATTTTCATATATACTTGCTTATGCCACTGCTAGAGAGCATGATAGGGTAATTAGCTCGCTTTCTATTTATATCACCGCTGCTGCGAGAGAGAGCGTTACCGTCCCGTGACCCGATCCGGGCACAAGTGAGAGTCGACCACCCTAGCTCACAGCCGATTTCTCAACCGCGCACATCCGACGCTTCCCTCGTTAAGGGGCAGTCACGAGCTTGTCGTGTCCGTGGTCTCGTCCCGCATCACAAACTAGATAGGAAGAGCACTAGTGGACATTGTCAGTTCTTAGGTGGGTGTCTAGTTTCTTGGGTTTGCAAGAAGCAGCACTCTGTGGCCCTCTCCACTATAGAAGCTGAATACAAAGCTACAGGGAGCTATGGTACACATGTGATCTGGATTAAAAATCAGCTTTAGGACTACCAAGTAGACTTAGGCTACACACCCATTTAATGTGATAATAGTAGTGCCATTAATCTTGCAAAGAATCTTATCTTGCATTCACGAACCAAACACAGAGAGATCAGACATCATTTTATTAGAGATGAGGTTTCCAAAGGCTCTTTTTAATTGTTCCATGTTGGCACTGCACATCAAATAGCTGATATTTTCACTAAGCCACTGGATAATGACAAATTCACAACTTTGAGGAGAGAATTAGGCATTTTTAAATCTTCTTGAACTCTAAACCCCTTAAATAAAATGCTCCATGCTTCTATGTCAGCATTTGCATACATCAGCACTAGACATTTATCATACTTCAATAAAAATTGCATCTGCATGCATACTCTGTTGGTATATCAAATGACAGATGGGAGAAGGTCAGATATCTTCTCACTGGAAACCCACCTCATGCGTAGAGGCTAGACCTCCGCCCAGTACCATAAGTCATTTTGCATTTAGATGAGTTTCGATTTTGCATATTAGCTCATTCAGCATGAGATATGTTTGCATGTCAGATCACTCTGTGAGGGGGAGTTGTCTTTGCGAAGGAATTTCTGCATTAGACATTCTTGCATATAGTGCATGTCAGGTAGAGCATCTCTAGCTGGTTAGTCTGTAACGTTTGACTGAGTCAAAAGATCTTGAGAGATTCTTTTTTGCTGCATCTCTTGAAAGAATTTACACAGCCCATTCACAGAGAATAGAATCTCATACTCCTCTTAAATCCTTAAGTCTGAGCAACTGATAGATAGTTAGAATGTTCTATCTAATAAATTAGCAGAGACTTGGATAAAGTGTCAGAAGTATATCTCCTTACATATTTCATGATCATGGATCAACATAAACTCGTATGTCTTGACATCTGCAAAAAACATGAAACCTAGACTTCTGGAATCAAATTCTTTCAGAAACAGTTCTTCTGGTATTATCTTCAAACATTCCATATCAAAAATTTAAGGGGATAACTATATTCAGAGCAATGGTTGTTAGATACGATGGCGCTCAGAAATGGATCCAGAGGGGGGTGAATGGATCTTTCAACAAAATACACCCAATTAAAAACAATTGCGGAATAAAACATTTAACAGCACTCAGTAATCAAATGAGACAGCACAACTACTCTCTTCTCACAACCGTGAGCTGAGACACTCAGGCTTGCATATGAAATATAATTCCATTAAGCATAAGAACATACTCTTCACAGACATATAAAATTTTCAACGTATCACAAGGGCGAACTGCATGCAATCAAGCACACACAACCTGTGGAGGGGAGATAGATGATATGGAGGAGCGCAAGGAGCAATCCACGATGGACAGGATATTTTTAGGTGGTTCGGCCAGACTCACAGTCTGCCTACATCCACCCCTCACTCCAAACCGGAGTGAGGCTTCCCTTGCAAAAGCAAGAACAACAGACTCAGTCTGCAACAGACGCTGCCTAACAGCTTGACAAATCGAGGAAGACAAATCCCTCAAAGCAAGCTCTATAACCCACAGAAGCTTGGCACCTGGACTTGCTACCCACAAGACTAGAATCGGAGATGAATCTCCCTTCGTCCAAACCGGAGGGGAACCGCTAGTGACACCCCGTCACAAGCAAACCAGAGGCCGCAGACCTCTCTTCCTCCACACCAGAGGGGACCCACAAGTGACACCCAGCCACTTGTCAATCGGAGATGCAGTCTCCCTTCCTCTGAAACCCAGAGGGAAACCACGAGTGACACCCAGTCACTCGCAAATCGGAGAACAATTCTCCCTTCTCCTGAGTCCACAGGAGGAACCCGAACCCACAACAGAGTATCGGAAAGTACTAAGAAAATGGAAAGAACACACAAAAACAAAAAGAGTAAGAAAAACAAATGTAGCTCCGTAAGAGCAACATGGCTTGGATCTGATCAAGAGGCCAATACAACTATGATCTTCAGGGAAGGCTCTATCTTCTTTTCTCAGTACGCTCTCTCGTTCTCCTGGCGACTCCTTCTTCTTTTTCTTCTTCTACTAGCTCTCGTGCTCTTCTCTCTGGCTGCACACCCCTTCTTCTATTCTCTTCTTTTTCTGTTTCGATCTCTTTTTCTTCATTTTATTTTCTTTTCTCACTATCTGATCGCAGAAGAAGGCTTTTATATAAAGCTTCAGTCTGGGACCCAGGAGCTCACGCCCTAGGCGTGTGGAGGAAACACTCCTGCCAAGAAGCTTCAAGAATGTATTAGCCACGTGTCAGGATCTAAAAAAGTCAGAATCCACGTGGCAGTTCCTTTCAGGGATGGTCCGCCTTGGATCACGTGCCCTTAACGATCGCGAGCAAATGTCCTGTTAGTCCATCAAGACATATGATAGTCAGGCAATTATAAAGAATGAATAAGCTTGATGAGGCCTTAATGCAAACGTGCATAGACTCAATATATCATAAGTACTCATATGCACGAACTCAATGCTCACATAGTAAACATGTGCTCAGACTTGATTCAAGTGCAAAGCTAAAAGATGCACAGGCTACGTGTGAGTATAAACAATAAGTGCACCGAGTTGGTACATACTATGCACTGACTCAATATGCCGAGAGCTATCTTGCACAGACTTTACGCGTGCAAGAATCAAGAGTTGCACAGACTCTGCTATGCATTATGCAAGATAAGCACGGACATGCCAAAGAAATGTGCAAAGACTTTATGTGCTCGGTGCAAGAGTTGCACCGACTTGATGGCGTGCGACAATGAACGTTGCACCGAGGATAAATGTGCAAGACCACCAATACACTGACCTTGTACAAGGTGAACAGTGGATGGCACCGACTTCACCAATGGTTGCAACATAAGTTGCACCGACTTAATGTGTGCAAAAATGGGGAATGCATAGATCTAGTATTTTCTTAGACTTAAGCATGCATAGACTTCTATACCAGACATTATGAACTCAACATAGATGAATGCACCGACCTATTCCCATCTGACATGAAACGATGCACAAACCTTGGAGACATACGAGCAGATATGCACAAGCTAGCAAAGTGCACAGGGAAGATGTGCATCGACCGTGTGGTGACATATGACAATGATGCACTGACTTAAATGCTCGCAGCAACTAAAGTTGCACAGACCTGGTTGGCACAAGGTAGACTTGCACCGGCTGTAAGAATGCATGAATTGCAACTTGCACCGAGTTCGATCTCGCACACGCCAAGTGTGCACCGACTTTAACTTGCACGCTACAGTCAAGTGCACAGACTTTGACTGCGTGTGCTACAATGCATTGCACCGACTTGCATCTGTGCCTAGAGCTCAACATGCACGGTCTTAGTCACGTGCCTCAACGAAGGTTGCACCGACTTGATGAATGTATGCACAGACCCTATTCAGTTGAAATGCAGCATATGCACGGACTCAATACAGAATGAACTAAGTGTTGCACCATATGCAAGTCCGGACATGTATCAACTCACAATATGCATCATGCAAACATGCATTGACTTAATATGGTCTAAACATAGACATGCACTGACTTAATATGGTCTAAGCAATGAAATGCACAGACCTCTACACGTGACATGTATGTTTATGCACAGAGTTAAACAATGAATGCACTGACCTTCACTAACCAATCCAAGAGCAAATGTGCACGGTTCTTCAATGCATGAAGAAACAAATGCAACATCAACACAATAGAAGATATTATGCACAGATGACTCATAGTGTTTGACATCATCAAAATCACAGGGGTACAATAATCTCCCCCTTTTTGATGATGGCAAACTATGAGTCACAAAATCACAAGATGACTCATATCAAACTATTCTCTCCCTTTGACTTCATCAAAAAGAAGATAATAGGTTGAGACAATAAGAATGCATGAGATGATTGAATTAAAATCTCCCCCTTTAACTGAATCAATAAGGCATAGAACATCTAAAATGGAAGGACACCGTGGAAGACTGTGATCAGAAATAAATCTGATACCAATTGTTATGGAAAGAGAAGTCATCAAAAACATAGGCTCAGCCATAGATAATTTCAGGTCGAACCCAGGAGGCATTAGATTCAGTGAGGGCTTTCAAATTGAATTCCAACAACAAGATATTGACTAGATTGCCAAAGAATAGATGAGACAGAAAGATTTTCAATAGGGTACCAAAATCATAAATCTTGATAAGCGAATTTCAGACTCTTTTATTATAATAGATTATGAGTGAGTCTGAATGTACCAGCATGATTTAAGAATGATATATACAAAATTTATCAAGAAAATTCAATACTCATATCTGAATCACCTTTTAATAGAAATGAACCAAATGCACATATGACATTCTTGTTTTAACCTCCTTCAATCTTACTCATTCAAAAATAATGATTGCTATGGGAGTTACACAAGATAGTATTGAGATTAAATAGTTATGAATGTATCTGAACTTGTCTTTGATTACACTAATTTTCCATATTTTTCTTTTGATCAGCACACTATTTTTCTTGAACAGTCTTAGTTGATCAACACCTTTTTACATGAGACACAACACGTCTTAGGTGAAGTGACTCAGTTACTCAGTGTGATAATTGCATTGCTTCTTAGACATAAGAACAGAGTTAGCAATAGAAATGTCTTTTTACATGAGGAGACACCTTGGTTAGAGGTAGGAATCCCCAGTTACTCAACACAACCATGCCATTGCTCTGCCAAATTTTCAATCATTTTTATAGTAGAGGTAACTATGGCACTTCATGACATGGGTTTACTTTATTTCTTTGATAGAGAACCAAGTTTCTCTATGACCAAAGTCATTGCTCTGACTTTAGTTTTCTTTCAAATGTTTTCAGATTTTTCAGACAATGCTCAGTACATGTATTTTATCCAAAAGAATGCACGTTTTTTAAGTTTCAAATTTCAAAGGATTTTGCATGAAATTACATGAGACAATTGGTTAAGATTTATTAAGATAATGATTCAGATATTTTCATGTCTTTTATATCCAAACTTAATGAGTACATTAGATTCAAATCAATTTGATTCATCAGTCATTCTTAAACCAGTATAATAGAAGATTATTCTTTAAGAAATATGTCAGATTTATGATTAGGGTACACAGATTGAGATCTTTCCAATACAGATAGATCAACTTTGACCGTGCAGCCAATCAATGGAAGCAACAAGAAATTTTTATTGAGAGAGCAGTAGAAGACAACAATGATGCAGCAAGAGGTGAACATTTGAACAATGCAGTTCAGAAACCAGTTATTAAAGTCTGGAATTCAATCAGATTAGCTTGACAAGTGTGACAAGGAAGTATTCAAGCAAAGCACTCCTTCAGTAATTTAAGGAGTAGCAATATCAAACAAAGAATTCAGCTTCAAGAAAAGATATGAATTCAAATGATGGATAATTCAGAGGCCAAACACCACACAGAAGTAGGAGAATGATTTGAGTGACTAGACAAGAAGGGTTCAGATTGAGAGAGACTAATGAGTCTAAAATGCTCCCCTTGTCTAGATGCAATGAGTCATTCCTTTTTGAATGTTTCAAATTAACGATATGTAGTGCAATTCACTATATGTATGCATATGCAATGATTTTCCTAAAAGCATTACATGAATATGAACATGAGTGGCATGACCATCATGCAGAGGCAGCCAACCTCCCCCTGACTATATGCAATAAGATCCATAATTCTAAATGCCACAAACGCATGACCAATTATGCATCTACTCCCCTGAATGCATGCACTCAAACATTCTTTTTTTTTGGCATTTTCAAAAATCAATCAACTGCAAACAACTCATGTGTGCAAAAGCATTTGCCTCCCTAAACTGTATGCATTAACAACTTATGAGTGACATAAGAACCATGCATGGAATTTGGCTAGATAAGTATGCATGATACACTAGAGATGCTTTAACCAGCTCCTCCTGACTTTATGCAATGTATGAAGATTCTAAATGCAACATGTACAATGACAGAATGCAGGGAGTTTGACAAATCATGCATCATGACATAGGTATGCAATGCATTCAGGGACAAACTACAATTATTTCCATGTGCATTTCAGATTTTCAGTGAGTGTCAGTTAGAAAATGCACAAATGAATTTACATGATATGCAACCATCAAGAGCAGAGAATTTTAGAAGACATAATTTAAGTAGAGTTTTTAGATCTGACCTGAAGAACGCAATCATGGGATTTTCATTCTTGAGTGCCTTGGTTTATTAACCCCTTGTTTATTTCTTTCCAAGGCACACCTGTAGCAACTGGGTTATTTTGCACAAGCAGGTATCCAAGAGGTCTTGGGTCCTGAAATGACAGTGACACCTCTGAATGGTGCTCTCCATGATTTTTGAGCTAGGGAATCATCAAATTTTATCAAGAAACAGTTAGACATGGAATGTCCCAATTAACCATAATAATGACATGAACCAATAGACTTTTTGTTCTTATTGTGCACATTAGCATGATCATGAAATCTATGTGCATGAGAATTAAAGTTTCTATTATTTACATGAAAGTTCCATCCTTTGTTATCATTCAGCCAGTAATTTACAGCTTTGTGGCCAGACTTTCCACATTCAAAACAAGAAGAGTGATTTCTTCTCTTAATAAGTGACCAGCACTCACTAGCCAGATGGCCTGGCTTCCAACAGTTAGAGCATGCAAGAGAATTTCTATCAAAGATAAATTCAGGTTTATCAATAAAATTTCTATTTACAGGGAATTTAGCAAACTTAGAAATGAATTTTTTTTCTTGTACATGCCAACATTGAGCAGCAATGTGGCCCATCTTGCCACAATGATAACAATGATTTTTCTTATTCTGAACCTCATGATTTCTGACATGGGTTTTCCTAGCATGCATTTTACTAGCATCCATGTCATCTTTTTCCATCAATTTATGTTCATGCATTAAATGGCCAATCTTGTGACAATAATGACAAATCATTTTCCTTTTAGATGCATGTGAGTGTGTGTGTGGAACGTGTAAAATGGGGGGCAAAAACAACTTTGTTCTTCTCTATTTGTTTTTCAGTTGGTTTCAAAGTTCTCTTAACAGTAAACTGAATTACAGATGGGTTCGGTGGGCTGAGAGAAGCAACACTGGAAACAAGGGGTGTTTGTGTTTTGTTTTTAAAGCTCTTTTTTCTTGGCAGAGTTATAGCCCAACCCTTCCTTCTGAAAGTTGACCTTTGTTCCTAAGAGCAAGTCTAAATTATTTTTCCCTTCAACAAATTTAGATAAGGATTTCTTAAGGTCATTATTTTCTTGTTGAAGAGCTGAAACACTAAGCTCATAACTGGCTAGCTCTTGTTCACTGCAATTGACGCACTCATTCAACACTTTGTTTGTAGTTCTATAATTTTCAACTTCTTGTTTCAGTTTGAGCTCATTTTCAGCTTGATTTTCATTAATAACATATTTCCCTTTTTCTAGAATAAGAAGTCTCTCTGACATAGCAGTGTTCAACTGCTTCAATTCTTCTCTCTCTTTAATCAATTTGTCATTTTCTTCTTTCAGTTTTTCATTCAATTCCACCTCCAATTTTTTAAATTCAGTTTTACTTTCCAACAAATTCTTGTTTTCTTCTCTGAGAGAGGCAATTAAGTCTTTTTGTCAATCTAAATATGAGTAAAGATTTTCATTTATTTCCTTCAGAAGGGGACAGTCATTGCAAGCAGATTTAACAGAGCATGTTGTTTCATCTTTGGCTTTTAGGCACTGTTTTCTAAGGCATTCATTCTCAGATTTTAGAACATTCAGTTCAGAGTTAACACAATCAAGATCTTTCAATAAATTTTCATTCTGAACAAGATTTGTGTTAAGAACCTGATTATCATTCGTCGAGCTAAGTTTTTTCTTGAGTTCAGAAATCTCATTCACAAATTCTTGATTTTCATTTTTACATATTCGAATTTGTTTCTTAAGCGTTTGGACGTCAAACAAGCAAGCATCATAGGACTGTTTCAGTTTTAAGCAATTTTCACATGAGGACTCTGAGCTATTCAGATCCCTTTTCTTTTTCATCTTTTTATACTGTTTTCTTAACTACTCGTGAGAGTCAAGCAAGTCATTATATGCTCCAATCCAATCATCCACAGTATAATTGTCAAATTCAGAAGGTACCTCATCTTCGTCTTCTTCTTCATTTTCTTCTTGCTGTCCATCATCATCAACCATCAGACATGTGTTGCAATTCCTGGTAAGCTTCAGTTTCTCCAAAATCTCCTTGGCAGACCTACAAGAGGAAACACATGAAATAAGAGCTCTATCAAGTGATGCTTTCATTAAATCTAATGCTTTAGAGTTGACAGAGTCTTTCAATCTATCCTTATTAGTCCATTTAGATTTATCCCTCGATAATTTATGTGGACCGTGAACCATTACCTTCCAAATATCAGGATCTGTTGATCTTACATACCGATGCAAGTTCTCCAGCCATAGATCAAAATCATTACCTCTGAAGATCGACGGATGAGCCATCGAAGAATGACTAACCAAGTATAGATCTAAGGACGATGTATGAAAAATGCACCAAAGTCAAACAGTAGCAAGGCACGACACCAAATCAGCCAAACAAAGCACCGAACACAAAGAGACAAGACCCTCTCTGAAATGCACCAAGGAAGCTATAGGATCTGCTACGGATCATTGGATCCGATTACACAGCAACCCGCTCTGATACCAATTGTTAGATACGGTGGAGCTCAGAAATGGATCTAGAGGGGGGTGAATTGATCTTTCAACAAAATACACCCAATTAAAAACAATTGCGGAATAAAACTTTTAACAGCACTCAGTAATCAAATGAGACAGCACAACTACTCTCTTCTCACAACCGTGAGCTGAGACACTCAGGCTTGCATATGAAATATAATTCCACTAAGCATAAGAACATACTCTTCACAGACATATAAAATTTTCAACGTATCACAAGGGCGAACTGCAAGCAATCAAGCACACACAACCTGTGAAGGGGAGATAGATGATATGGAGGAGCGCAAGGAGCAAACCACGATGGACAGGATATTTTTAGGTGGTTCGGCCAGACCCACAGTCTGCCTAAGTCCACCCCTCACTCCAAACCGGAGTGATGCTTCCCTTACAAAAGCAAGAACATCAGACTCAGTCTACAACAGACGCTGCCTAACAGCTTGACAAACCGAGGGAGACAAATCCCTCAAAGCAAGCTCTGCAACCCACAGAAGCTTGGCACCTGGACTTGCTACCCACAAGACCAGAATCGGAGATGAATCTCCCTTCCTCCAAATCGGAGGGGAACCGCTAGTGACACCCCGTCACAAGCAAACCAGAGGTTGCAGACCTCTATTCCTCCACACCAGAGGGGACCCACAAGTGACACCCAGCCACTTGTCAACCGGAGACGCAGTCTCCCTTCCTCTGAAACCCAGAGGGAAACCACGAGTGACACCCAATCACTCGCAAATCAGAGAATAATTCTCCCTTCTCCTGAGTCCACAGGAGGAACCCGAACCCAAAACAGAGTATCAGAAAGTACTAAGAAAATGGAAAGAACAAGTGAAAACAAAAAGAGTAACAAAAATAAATGTAGCTCCGTAAGAGCAACTTGGCTTGGATCTGATCAAGAGGACAATACAACTCTGATCTTCAGGGAAGGCTCTCTCTTCTTTTCTCAGTATTCTCTCTTGCTCTCCTGGCGACTCCTTCTTCTTTTTCTTCCTCTGCTGGCTCTCGTGCTCTTCTCTCTGGCTGCACACCCCTTCTTCTATTCTCTTCTTTTTCTGCTTCGATCTCTTTTTCTTCATTTTTTTTCTTTTCTCACTATCTGATCACAGAAGAAGGCTTTTATATAAAGCTTCAGTCTAGGACCCAAGAGCTCATGCCCTAGGCGTGTGGAGGGAACACTCCCGCCAAGAAGCTTCGGGAATGTATTAGTCACGTGTCAGGATCTGAAAAAGTAGGAATCCACGTGGCAGTTCCTTTCAGGGACGGTCCGCCTTGGATCACGTGCCCTTAATGATCACGAGCAGATGTCCTGTTTGTAATGCCCTATGATTTTATAGCATTTTATTTAATTGTTAAAAAAATTGTATGCCTAAATGTTTAAATTCTTAGTCTTATATTAATTATTTTAGTCTTCGTAAAAAAGAGGTTTAAAAGTTTAAAGAAAGTGAAGAAAAAAAAATAATAATCAAATGTTAAAAATAATATTTGGGGGATAATTTTTTAAAATAAAAAAGAAGGAGGTTAAACAAAAGAAAAAGGGTCAAAAACATAAAAAAATAAGAAGGTTAAAAATGAAAAAAAAATAAAAAATTTAAAAAAATAGGTCGGTTGGTGGGCGTCCGCCCACGCGGGCACGCGCGCACGCGGCGGCGACCGCGGGCGTCGCCCCCCCCCCCCCCCCCCCACCTCCTTTCGGCCGCATTGCGGCTTTGTTTTAAATTTTTGTTTTTCTCTTTGTTAATTAAGTTTCTCATCAGTGTATATCACTTTCATTCTTTTAGTCAATCTCATGTGCCTTATATGCATAAAAAAAATAAAAAGATATGGGATTAGTTAAAAGAATGGGCTGAGTGGGTTGGTGAAGTTTGAATGTCAAATTTTAATTAAATAATGCTAAAATAAATGCTTTAATCTCCACCATATATTTAAATCAATGGTTATGATTTGATTAGGCTAAAAGCCCTATAAATAGAGGGGTAGAGGGGTTCATTTGCATCTTTTGGAAGCTGGCTACGTGAAGTACAGCAGGAGGAGGATAGAAGGCTATTAAGGAGAGGTTTATGCGTTATTAAGGTAAGAGATTTAGCACTTAATCCCATTGATTAGCATGGATTAGTATATTTAAGATGGTTTAAGGTGTGTAATTAGCATCGCTATAGGTAGTTAAGTCTAGAGATCATTGTTTCATTATGTGTGATCATATCTTAGTCGGATTAATACTAAATCATTAATATTAAGGCATGTGATTAAGGGTAAATCAAGTGTTTAATACACTATAATTAGCATATGTGTATAGTAAATTTAGAAACCTTCCAGAATCATGAGATCAAATGTTCTAGGCCCTCTGTAAAAATTTCCATATCTGATTCAATTTATTTTTATATTTATGAATATTTTAATATTATCTTAAAAGTATTCATTTATACTAAAATATTAAAGGGATTATATTAAATCACCTAAAATTTTAGGAATGCATCTTAATGTGAATCCCATGTGTAAAATTTTTTTCATGAATTCTAGATCAAGGTATTTATTTTAATGAATTTTCATATATGATAAAATATATAAATAATTGTATATAAATTATAGAAATTAAAGATCACATTTACAAAAATCTTATAATTTTACAGTATGGTTATGACATTGAGTGTGTTGTATTTTAAAAATATCAATAATTATTGAAGTATGCAAGTAATATTACATAATTTTTGATATTTTATTAGAAGTATAAAATTATGGGAAAATAGAAATACTACATGAAAAATCTTGAAACTTTACCAGAAGACTTAAATACATGTTAGAACTAATTGAGGAAAATTTCATTTCATTGTGATAACGGAATATTTACTAGTATAATTATCAATGTTTAAACAAATAATTAAAAAATTGAATAAATATTAATATTCTATGACAAATCCTGAGAATGTTACAGAATTGATATATGATAATTATAAGTTAGTTCACAGTATATTTTAGTCATTTTAAGTATTCTACTTAATTTTCTCCATTTAAAAGCTATTATTATAAATTATTGTAAATTTTAGAAATTGATATAAAATTTTAGAAATTAGACTTACTGAATGAAAACTGATGAAAAATTTTATATATGATACTTCTGTCTGGAACAATGTTCTGTAAATTTTTATAAATTATCTGATCATTTTGGATATATTTAGTTGATTTATTATTCATGATATATTTTTTTATTTAGTGTGAAAAATAGTAATACAGTGTGAAAAATAGTAATGCAATGTGAAAAATAAATAAAAGTTTCAAAAATGATATTTATGTTATGAATGATGATTTGACAAATTATGGTGATTTTTAGAGTGCTGTGAGTAAATTTAGTTAATTTTCCATGCATGGGAAAATTTATACAATTCTAGAAAAATTTAAATTCCTGCATGAAAATTTATAGAAACTTTTATGTGTGATGTTACATGTAAATGTGATATTCAGTAAAAATTTGATGAATTTTATAACATAGTAACTAAATTTAGTCAATTTATGATATATGTTGAAAAACATGTAATTCTAGGAACATTCAAATTACTGCATGAAAATTTATGGAAAAATTTTCTATGTAATATTACATATAAATGTGATATGCAGACGAAGTTAAGTGATTTTCAGAACATGGTAGCTAAATTTAGTCAATTTATGATACATGTTGAAATACAAGTAATTCTGAAAAAAATATAATTACTGTCTGAAAATTGATGAAAATTTTATAGTTGGATTCTTCCAGTAAATTTATTTGTTCTCTGTAATTTTAATTTATTCTAAGCTCTGAGAACAAAATTAAAATTTTTTGATGTATAAATGGTGTATAACTAATTATGGGAAAAGTATAAATATAGTCTGAAAAATGATGCAAATTTTCTGTATTGATCCTTCCAGTAAATGTATTGATTTTCTAAAATTTCATTGCATTATGATCTCTGTAAATAGAATTATAAATTTTTGATATATATATATATATCATTATATTTGAATAAGTTGAGAATTTCAGAAAAAAAAAGAGATTATCAGAAATGGCATATTTCATACTAAGTGTCCACAGCATGATTTTTGAGTGGCATGTGTCCATTGGATATGAGTTATATATATATGTATATTTACTGCAATGTTATTACTGCCAACTGGACACTGCCACCATAGGGGGAGACTGGAACCAAGCCATAGAAATACCCATTTGGGGAGGTTCATACTGTACTGGCCCCGAGGGTAACGGGGATTTAAATCCTGGAGGTGGACAAGTACCACTTGTTAAGGTGGAGAGGACTTCTCCCGGTTCTGTGCAGTAACCAAGACTCATCACTATTTACCTAAGTGATCGAGTACCGACTGACTGTCCTTCTAGTGGTGGTTTGGGCACTGTGTCTGACTACTTATACCATTGTTACTGTTTACTGAATTGAAATTGAACTACTGTTATTGCCTACTGAATTGATACTGAACTACTGCTACTGTTCACTAAGTAGTTATTAATACGACTATTACTGCCCACTGAATTGATATTGGAACTGTTATTACTGGTCACTGAATCGATATTGAAACTACTGTTACTGCTCATTGAACTGATATCGAAACTAGTGTTATTACCTACTGAATTGTTATTGCATTTTACTGTTATTACACTGCAAATATTTACTGTTAATGAATCTCTGGTATATCAAATGGTGATTTGGAAAAGGACAGATTAAGTCTGTTTGGATCCTTTCACTATGCGTGAGGCTATACTCCGCCTAGTACTGGAATCATTCTATTGATAAATGAGCTGAATTATATTGCATAGTAATATTTACAAATGCTGAATTGTCATTGATAGAATAAAATTTTATTGTACATGTTTATTTGTAAAATGTTGATATCATAACTTATGATCGTAAAAAAAATTAAGATCAGGTTAAATGTAGTAATCTCATGTGTTATCTATTTAAAACTATGCCAAAGAATGACTTGTAAAATGAAATGCCATAAATCACTTTGGATATGTTTTAAATGTTATGACTGGGGACTATGCTCAGTCTCTTACTGGGTATATTCGTAGACTCACCCCGTTGAACATTTTCAGGAGAAGCAGTAGAAGAAAGCGAGGAGTTATCTCGCAGTGTTTTGACCGCGACTCGAATTTACTACGTTTCATTATCTTAGGTAGTTATGTCTATGTTAGAAACAAAATGTATGTGAAATTTGATTATGTAATAAAAGACTTGTTAAATTGTTACCTTTATTTCTATCTATGTGGATGTAGTCTTTGACTGTAAGCTGATGATTCAAGAAATTTTATTTCCGCTGCAATAATATCTCAGTGTTTATGTGAAATTCTCAACCATAATGTACCGTTTGGGTTGTCCCACTGTGACGTCTCGATTGGGATCAGACGTGAGTCTTTACGACTGGACCGGGTTTACGAGTCGGGGAGTCACACTGTTAGTCCATCAAGACATATGATAGTCAGGCAATTATAAAGATTGAATAAGCTTGATGAGGCCTTAATGCAAACGTGCATAGACTCAATATAGCATAAGTACTCATATGCATGGACTCAACGCTCACATAGTAAACATGTACTCAGACTTGATTCAAGTGTAGAGCTAAAAGATGCACAGGCTACGTGTGAGTATAAACAATAAGTGCACCGAGTTGGTACATACTCTGCACTGACTCAATATGCCGAGAGCTATCTTGCACAGACTTTACGCGTACAAGAATCAAGAGTTGCACAGACTCTACTATGCATTATGCGAGATAAGCACGGACATGCCAAAGAAATGTGCACAGACTTTATGTGCTTGGTGCAAGAGTTGCACCGACTTGATGGCGTGCGACAATGAAGGTTGCACCGAGGATAAATGTGCAAGACCACCAATACACTGACCTTGTACAAGGTGAATAGTGGATGGCACCGACTTCACCAATGGTTGCAACATAAGTTTCACCGACTTAATGTGTGTAAAAATAGGGAATGCAGAGATCTAGTATTTTCTTAGACTTAAGCATGCACAGACTTCTATACCAGACATTATGAACTCAACATAGATGAATGCACCGACCTATTCCCATCTGACATGAAACGATGCACAAACCTTGGAGACATACGAGCAGATATGCACAAGCTAGCAAAGTGCACAGGGAAGATGTGCACCGACCGTGTGGTGACATATGACAATGATGCACTGACTTAAATGCTCGCAGCAACTAAAGTAGCACAGACCTGGTTGGCACAAGGTAGACTTGCACCGGCTGTAAGAATGCATGAAATGCAACTTGCACCGAGTTCGGTCTCGCACACGCCAAGTGTGCACCGACTTTAACATGCACGCTATAGTCAAGTGCACAGACTTCGACAGCGTGCGCTACAGTGCATTGCACCGACTTGCATCTGTGCCTAGAGCTCAACATGCACGGTCTTAGTCGCGTGCCTCAACGAAGGTTGCACCGACTTGATGAATGCATGCACAGACCCTATTCAGTTGAAATGCAGCATATGCACGGACTCAATACAGAATTAACTAAGTGTTACACCATATGCAAGTCAGGACATGTATCGACTCACAATATGCATCATGCAAACATGCATTGACTTAATATGGCCTAAACATAGACATGCACTGACTTAATATGGTCTAAGCAATGAAATGCACATACCTCTACACGCGACATGTATGTTTATGCACAGAGTTAAACAATGAATGCACTGACCTTCACTAACCAATCCAAGAGCAAATGTGCACGATTCCTCAATGCATGAATAAACAAATGCAGCATCAACACAACAAAAGATATTATGCATTGATGACTCATAGTGTTTGACATCATCAAAACCATAGGGGTACAACAATGGTCTGATTACTGAGAAACAAGGTGATTCATCAAAGAAATGAAAACCTTCCTATGTCATGATGTGTCAGATTATCTCTGATTAAATATTGTAAAAATATTTTCTATCAGATCATGACAGAGCAATGGTAATAAGGTGGTGAGTAACTGAGGAGTCTGGTCTCTGATCAAGGTGTCTCCTCACGTAAATAGCCACCTTAGTTACTAACTATGTTCTCTAACAGAGAGGTAATGCGGTTCTCACACTGAGTAAGTGAGGATTCCGACCTCTAGTCAAGGTGTCTCCTCATGTCAAAAGGTGTGATCTACCAAATTACTTATTGATGCTTTTGCTACTCATTAAAGAAAAATAAGTCAAATCCCCTGTCTTTGCTCAATTCCGTGGACTGTTTGTCCTCAATACCTCTGGCACCATTTCTGTGGATCAGTACCTTGCAGTCTACTTAGTACAGTTTTTAGGTCCGATCACTCTTGACATACCTGATCTTCTTTGCTCTACATCATATCTTCTGTACGTTGATAAACTTCACTCTCACTCTAGGTCCCTCTTGATTACTAGATTTAAAGCATCTTCGCTTGAATTGGTTCTCCTACTTAATCTTTTAAGATATGATTATGGGTCATTCTACATTGTGACGATACTGTGTTTTTCTCTCACTCATCCAACAGCTCCATATATATCTCTTTCATTATCTTTTGATGATGTCAAAGGGGGAGATAATGAAAAATTAATTATCTTTTTCACTCTCTTGTGTTCATGCTGTCAGGGGAGTCATTGTGAAGGAGGGTCAGCATTTGCATATCATGGATATTTTGCATATTTCAGACTTCAAATAAAAAATTAATTTTTCAAAACTGATATTGTTGCCATCATCAAAAAGGGTGAGAATGTTGCATTTTGTGTTTTGATGATGTCAGAACAATATAGTTTATTATTTTTAAGTCAACGCATCTCTGTGCACATGACATTTTGCTGAATAACTTGAGATCATGGCATTTTATCCAACACTCTGTGTGCAAGCCATTTCAGTGTGCATGGCATTTCATCGAATAGCCTAAGGTTGAAGCTAGCTGCACTTCACGATTACACAGACTCGACGCTAGTTCGAGTCTTGGCTAATTGAGGTCCGTGCATAGTTCATTTCATATCATATAGAGTCGGTGCATTTGTCTCATACATACACATGGTCGGAGCATGTTTTTGGCTAAGGCCTATACACGGTCGGTGCACATTTGGTGCTAGTCTGATAGAGTCAGTGCAGACTGTGTGTTACCTATGTCAAAGTCGGTGCACATTTAGCGTTGGCCTTATTGGAGTCAATGCTAGCACAAAGTGTCTAGCATATATGGTCTGTGCTAGTTTGCCTTGCCTTGTTACTGGCTCGGTGCTAGTTGCACCTTCTACAGACAGAGTCGGAGCACATTTTGAACTGCGCACATTTAAGGTCGATGCTAGCACATTGAGGTCGATGATAGTATGACATGTATTGCTTACGAGGTCGGTGCAGGTTTGCTGCACGCATGCAAGGGAGGTCGGTGCAAATTTGCTGCACGCATGCAAGGGAAGTCGGTGCAGGTTTTGGCTCGCATTAGGTCGGTGCAGGTCTATGTCTAAGGCATGATAAGGTCGATGCAGGTCTTGCATTATGCATGCGAAGGTCCGTGCATTCCACTGTACCAATCGGTGCATGTCACTGTTCATCTAGTAGAAGGTCTATGCATTTAGGCCATTCTGCATATCTAACATCGGTGCACATTTCAGCTCTAGGCATACCAAGGTCCGTACTAGTCCCTATAGCACAGTAATGAGGGTCTGTGCACGTTCTCTTCCTTGCACCTGAAGTCCGTGCAATTCACTATTCAAACTGATGCATGTTCAGCCTTAGGCTCACTGTAGCGTCAGTGCGTGTTTGATCGTTACACTATATAGTCTATGCATCCCTTAGGAACTCAGGGCATAAATTATACTCTATCCTTTCGTTTTTAGGGAACAATCTCGTTCACAGAAGAGGCACGTGATCTCTGAAATGGCAGAATGTTGGCTCGTAGATAAAGGGGCAAATGAAAGGCACGTGATTCGAGGAAAGGAACATTCTATTCCCTAACTCGCGGACCAATGGAGTTTTAGTAGGGCTTTTTTTGCCTCATCCATATGGAGCCCCTGCTCCTATATAAGAATACCAAACCCTTCGAAGAAGGGTGCTGGAAAAGCGGCTAATTGTCTCCACCTGAGAAAGAGAGAGTCTCCAGGAGCAAGAGAGAGGGTGAGAAATTCAGTGCGAGTGGAGAGAAAGAGAGAGAAGTCTCTAAGAGCAGCTAGCCAGTGAAATTATTTATGCTTCTTTGAAGCTACATTGTCTGTTGTTTTGTTTTTACTTTTCCTCTTTATTCTGATCCTTGTTTCACCATCCGTGTTTTTAGAGTTCCCTCTGGTGTGGAGGAAGGGAGACAATGTCTCCGATTTCGGGTGGCTCTGTGGGGGTCACTCGTGGGGTTCCCTCGGTGTAGAGGAAGGGAGGAATTGACCTCCGATTCTACATTTACAGGTAGCAAGTCCAGGGTTCAGGTTCTGCAGGGTGTAGGACCTGGTTGAGGGATTTGTCTCCGTCTGGGCAAGCTGTTAGCCAGCCGTTATCGTGGACTGAGTCTGCTTTTCTAGCTTGAGCTAGTGGAATCCGAGTGCTGTGTGGATGAGGGGTGGACGTAGATTGCCATGGGCAATTGAGCCACCTAAAAACCCTTTGCCTCTTTGTGTGATTGTTGCTTTATCTTTTATGCGATTTCTGATCTTTAGTTGGTGGTGGTTGCTGTCCTCTTTGCCTTCTTTGACCCATCTTCTGCTCGATCATTTAGCTGAGTATCATCGATTGCTTTCTGAGGCACCCATTTCCTTGTGAGTGTGTTTTTCTACCGTGTGTTAAGTGTTCTGCACCTCTACTCTCGAGTTATATAGCGTGATCTTTTGATCTGAGTTTAAAATTGGAGTGATCTATTCACCCCCCCTTCTAGATCACTTCGTAGTATTTCTATCAATTTCCACTTTGTTCTTCCGATTCTCTGGTTTGAGGTCGGGTTCCTCCTGAGGATTCAGGAGAAGGGAGATTTATCTCCGGTTCTCCTCTGAGGATTCAGAGGAAGGGAGACTGGTGTCTCCGGGTGTGAGGGACTGGGTGTCACTCACGGTTTTCCCTCTGGTCAGAGGAAGGGAGATTGGTGTCTCCGGTTGCTAGTGACAGGGTGTCACTAGTGGTTCCCCTCTAGTTTGGAGGAAGAGAGGAGAGTGTTCCTCTAGGTCAAGATGTAAGGTTGCGATTGTTTACAGACTGAGTCTGCTTCTTGCGTTTTGCAAGGGAAGCCTCACTCCGATTTGGAGTGAGGGGTGGACGTAGGCGGACTGGTGTCCGACCGAATCACCTAAAAATCCTGCGAGTCGTGTGATTGCTTTGGTGTGTTAGCTCCCTATCTTCTACATTCACAGGTTGGCTTCTGAAATGGACTGATTGTGTTGGCCCAGACTAGATGGCGGACAAGAAGGGGGGTTGAATTGTCTCTTTGTCGAGATGGCGGATTTTAAAAACGTTTTGAACTAAACACAGTGGAATTAAAATTAACTACGTTGATTAGCCTAAAGAGATGTGAGATTAAAGATGTTCTCTCAATCTTTCTGATCTCACATGAATATACAATGCAGAGTGATTACACTTTAACTACACCCGAAAGCAAATAGCAGAAGTAGCAACGTGTAGTAGACCAGTGAATAAAAATCTATCAAGTAGACCTGTGAAAGGAGGTAGATAAAATGGACAATCACACAGGCAAGCCACATGCAACACAGAGATTTTTAAGTGGTTCGGGACCACGACGATCTCCCTACGTCCACCCCTCACTGAACCCAATGAGGCTTCACTACCACGCTACGAACCGTAGCAAGACGGGGACGAGCCCCAACACCACACATGCTGCTTCCGCAGCAATGCACACACAGGGCTTAGCCCCAGAACACTGCCACTGCAGCACACACACACACAACGTCGGGGAACACACCCCGGACTCAAAAACCACACAAAGACGCAGCTCCGTCTTCACACACGGACTCGGGGAAACTCGCCCCGCAATGAAACCACACACTCAGAGATGCAGCTCCGCCTACAAATGAAAGTATATCAAGTTCTATGAAAAGAAAGGATATACAATAAGCGCCCACATTGTGAATATATGTTCAAATAAAATAGTAGAGATGAGAGAAGAAAGATTCCCCCTCAAATCTGTAGTAAAACCCGTCCTCTAGAGTAGTAGGGTGCGCTGGAGATATTTTTTTGCAGAGTGGAAGCCGCTCAAGCTTGTAGAAGATGCCCCATGGAGAATGGTTCAGCGACCTTGCTCCCAGCTGATTCAGATCGGCAGATATAGGCTCGTTGATGCGTTCTCCTCTTCTTCTTCTTCCACCTCCAAGTAGAACGGCGCCCTCACCCTTGTCCTCCTTCACCTGCAACAGATAGAACAATATTAGCCCCCGGAGGAATGGCTCCTTCGATGGAGATCGCATATTTATAGGGCTAGAATATAGAACAAAAGACCACAAAGCCCTTGTAAAAACCCTTCAAATACACACCCAATAGATGGGTGAAACCCTAAGGGTAATGGGGTAATAAGCCAAGCCAAATGGATCATGAAACGGGTGTTCTGTTAAAGAACAAAATCTAACACACAGGAGAAATGTGTCTGTGCATATGAAGGGGTCGGTGCATGTTTGTAATACACCAAAGACCAGGTTAGTGCAATGAGAGGGTCGGTGCATATAAGCCCAAAGTCTGTGCACATTCATGAAACAACAAAAGATAGGATCGGTGCATATAAGGCCAGAGTCTGTGCACATTCATAGTCTGTGCACATTCATGAAACAACACAATATAGTGTCGGTGCATATATGGCCAGAGTCTGTGCACATAGATAAGGGTCGGTGCATATGTGAAGAACACCATGATGAGGTCGGTGCATACAATGGGTCGGTGCAAGTATCTAAAGACAAATATGGTCGGTGCAAGTTTTGTAAAGCTTATGGACAAGGTCGGTGCACCTTATATTAAGCAAGATGATTGGTCGGTGCATGTTGTGAAGGTCAGTGCACATACGTAAAACAACAGAGAAGGGTCGGTGCAAGTTTTACAGGGTCGGTGCAATTTTGGCGAGAAAAACAACTTCCAGGGTGAAAGTGTTGACTCCTTGAGTCGACACATTTTACATGGGGTTCTGTTTTATCAAAAATAGTCCCCAGGACTATAGGAGTCGACTCTAAGAGTCGACTCTTGCAACTCCAGACCAGAAGAATAAAGGTATTCAATGAATTAAAACACCAATCAAACTAGGGTACCATTAAGGAATATTGGAAGCAAAATGATCAAGAGACAATCTCATGACAATTAAGAAGAGCATGCATGAGACTCATGCAAACCCAATTCTTCTGAACTAGTAATGAGCATAAATGCAAGAGTTCTATGCAATGCTTACCAAAGCTTCACAAGATTTGAAGGCTGATTTCAACCTGCATTGGAATAAATTGAAATGCATTCATATATGGGGGTGATCCTCACATAACCAGCCCATCAAACCACAACCTCTCGATCCATAACAAGTTCAAGCATGGAAACTCCATTTACCAGCTGAATACTGTCAAACCTCTCATGAATACAAAGTCAGTCCAAAAATCAAAGTTCATTTCAATTAGACTATACCAAATATCCAATAACCAACATAGCTCAAAAGTCCAAATAACATTGGTGATCAATTGTTAAAGTAGTTCAAGCAAACCACACACATGGTTTCCAGTCAACCCAAAAATATCAAATTCAGTCCAGAAACATTACAAGTTCAGTCCAAAAATATGAAGTTCAGTCTAGTGATAGCCATTCATATCATCAATCAAACTTCTCAACACTTATCAATGCACATGACTAACTCATCAACCTGCAATAGAATGATCCACATATATCCAATTCATAAGACTTAATACTTAACAAATGAGTTCAACAATGCATTCTCCCAAAGCTTGTTCAATATGCATGTTCATGTATTTGGACAGCAAAAACCCATGTGAGAAACTCAAATCAAAACCATCATAAGTTCACATGTGCAATGTGATTCAAGGAAGCCATTCAAGAACTCCGAGTCAATCAAGGCATTTGGAAGACTCAAAACTATCATTCAATCTAAGATTCTTACCATTGATGAGAGCAATTTACATATTGAATCTACAATATCTTGAAACACAAGATCATGTCAGTCCATGTTTAAGAATCAAGTCTATGCATATGAAAGACCAATATTGATGCAAGTTCAGCCAAGGTCTGAGCATATTAATGCTAAAGTCTAAGCATGTTTCTATGGGTCGATGCACATTGAAGCAGCTTCAACCCATTCATCCATGAAAGACCTTGCAAAGCAAGATATTGACATATGAGCTCATTTATCATTGAAACGATTTCCACAATACCTACACACAATATATTGTTATCATCAAAAACGATCACCAAGGGCAAAGAGGGAGCGCCACGAACCCAACAGATTGAACTCGTTGTCTCTGATTGGGTTTGTGTTTCACAATAGATGTTTGCTTAGGCGAATTTCATTTTCATTCAGTTGGCCTTCATTTAGCTGAAGCTCCTCTGTTTGTTGTAAGCTCTGCTCCAATACTGTAGCCTAGTATTATCCGCTGATTAGTAGAATTTTCACCTGCGTGGATTGGCTAAGAGTTTAAGTGTGAACCGCAATAGTGCATCAGTTTAGCTTGGGCCATCCCATTTTATTTCCGCACGTATTGGACACGAGAGTGTCAATTGAAGTAAAATTTTTAAGGGGATTTATTCATCCCCCCTCTGAATCCGTGCCTTGCACCCCAACAAGTGGTATCAGAGTGAGTTGTTGTCTCATCAGATCCAACGATCCGCAGTAGATCCTACAGCTTCCTTGGTGCATTTCTGAGCATACCTATTTCTGTGCATTGAATTGTGTGTCGATTATATCCATGGCATGTCCACCGATCTTTGATGGTACTGATTTCAATCTATGGTTTAACAATTTGCACATGTTTGTCAAGTCTGTTGATTCTGATCTGTGGAAGATCATTTCACACGGTCCACACAGGCTACTAAAGAACAAGTCCAAATGGACTGATATACAGAGATCCATGTGCGGTAAACATCAAAGAGCCATTGAATTAATGAAGGCAGCTACTCACAAGGCTTTGCACTCTTGTTTCCATAACTGCAGGTCAGCTAAGGACATACTGGACAAGATGAAGCTAGCCCACAGGCGAGGCGAGGATATCTGCATGATTGCTGATGGCAGTAAACAAAGTAGCAGCCAAAATGAAGAAGAGGACGATGATCAGGTAAACCCCTTTGAGAATTACACTCTAGATGATTGGCAGGACACATATGGTGATTTATTAGAGTCACATGAGATGTTAAGAAAATAATATAAAAAATTGAAAAAGACAACTGGTTTGAATAGTTTTAATTCTTCATGTGAAAACTATTTAGAATTGAAACAATCTTATGATGCTTGCATGTCTGATGTCCAAATGCTCAAGAAATAAATTAGATTATTCAAAAATGAAAATTAAGAACTTACTAATGAGATTTCTGAACTAGAAGAAAGACTTAACTCAATCAATAATGATCAACTTCTCATCAATAATTCTGTTCAAAATGAAAGACTATTGGAAGATCATGAATGTATTAATTCAGAACTAAACAGGCTGAAATCTGAAAATGAATCTCTCAGAAAATATGTTAAAGAAAATGAAGAAAAAATTGAGAAATTCAAACAAGAGAATAATCTGCTTGCTGAAAAAATTGATGCTATCAAGTCTGTAAACATGGAGTTACAGAAAAATGTTGAAAAATAACAAGGAGATCTGAAGGAATTTGAAACTAGAAGAAAGCATGAAATTAACTTAGAGGATCAGGTTCTAATAAATGAGTTAATTCAAATTGATAAAGTTAAGGAAGAAAATGAGAAGTTAAAACAACTGAATTCTGATATATCTGAAAGGCTCCTCACATTGGAAAAAGGGAAAACTGTCAGTACAGACGAATCAGAAAAATTGATGACCTTAAAAAGGAGATCGAAGAATACAAAACTGCTAACAAAGTATTAAATGAAGCTATTAATTACAGTGAACAAGAGATTGCGAGTTATGAAATACACATTGCATCTCTAGAAAATGAGGTCCAAGATTTGAAAAGTTCTTTGCCCAAATTTGTTAGTGGGCAAGATAATCTGAACAAATTGCTGGGAACAAAGGTCAACTTTCAGAAGGAGGGGTTGGGCTATAACCCTGTAAATAAAAAGAGTTTTGAAAATAAAATTTAAACATCCTTTGTTTCTAGTTCTACTTCTCATAGTTCTTAAAACTCACCTGTTTTTCAATTTACAGCTCAGAAATCTTTAAAACCAATTGAAAAGCAAAAGGATAAAAAGGTTCCTGCCACTTCACTGCATGGTGCTCAAAAATCATCCATGCACACACATGCACATAAGAAAATCATGACATGTCTTTACTGTGGCATGTATGGTCATTGCATGGATAATTATTTTGTAATGAAGAAGGATGATATGAAGTTTAGTAGAAATAATGCTAAGAGACCTCAAGTTAAAAATCATGGATTTCAGAAGAAAAAAACTCATTATTTTTGATGTGGCAAATTATGCCACATTTCCACCCATTGTTGGCACAACCAGGGGAGAGATGTTCATTTCAAATCTGCTAAATTACCAGCAAACCATAATGCTGTTGGTAGGAATAAATTTGTTGTAAATGGAAAATATCCTGCATGTTTCAACTGTGGAAAGCCAGGCCATAGGGTAATTGAATGTTGGCATGCTTAGGGTAGAAAATTTAATTCTAAATTGTCAACTTCCCTGCACAGAAAAATATTTTTATTCTTGGTCCTAAAGGTAAGCACATTGTGATGTGAAACGACCTAGGACCTAGGTGGATGAAGAGCCCTATATGGTCACCCAATTGTGAATCCAAGGGCAACGTGGTGGTACGAGGCGAAGGACGAGCCCGAGGGCTTCCTCAAAGCTAGAAAGGCCACCTTCCGAGCCGGCCTAACCGACCTTTCCGATGACGTCTTTTGATATACCACACTTGCTGCCAAGGACTCACTCAAAGGGAGTTGGATGCTCTAGACACCTTGGACCTAGTTTGCAAGCAAGGAACGACTCGGTGATTTCACTCAAGCGGACTCACCCGCGTAGCGCGCACCTAGGTCCGTAGGTGGACCGACGATGGGGATGAGGGTCCGAGGTTGGACCTTGAGGTTCAAGGGGCTTGGCAAGCTTACGAAGGACCCCAATGGGCGAGGGATGCCCAATTCAGTGGGCGGCCGGCACGCCGAGGGTGTGGGACGAAAGGTCATCCTCATAGCTCACCTGCGGTGGTCACTCACGTGATCGGCACTTTGGTCTGGGCACTCACTCGCCGCCGACGGTGCAACCAGAAATAATACTAAACTAAGCAAGTAAATGCCAGCAATGAGAAGTGTTCCGAACCTCACCTTATCGGCGTGAGAACGCCGATCCCGGCCGGAGACGAGGGCGAGCGAGGAAGCGTGGGCTTACCCGCACGCCGCACCGATGAAGCTTCACCCTGAAAATTAATTAACAAACACTACACCCCGTGCAAGGGGGTTGGACTAGGGGTGGGGGAATGTTGAATTACATGAAAATACTACCTCCCACAGGGAGGGGCTTTAAGCAGGCCAGGCGGGGTGGGGGGAGCTAAGCTAAGAGCCAAATTGCCAAACTCTGCCTGTGGTTTTGATGTCAGCAAGCACTATGAGTATGGATGATTGATTGAGCATCTTATTTGCATGTCATTCCATCGAACAGGTTGTGTGCATATTCATCGTGCGTTGACGCTGTATGGGCATTGTGTTGACGCGGCCAGTTGTGTAAGACCCCGAATTATTTTATTAGATTTAATATATTTATTTAGCTCTTGTTAATTAAGAATTTGCATTTTTATGGATTTAATAATTGAAATTCGGATTTATTAATATTTAATTCCTTAGAAATAGAATAATGATAATTTCGACCACTCTATAAAAATTCAGAAAAATAGTAAACAGGTTAAGGTCGATGTAGATTGCAATTTTATCTTCTGGCTTTGGGTCATTATAAATCCGTGGTGGGATCTATTTAGAGATTAAGCCCTTAATTGCACACTTTTTGACCCAAACCTAACCTTGGATTAAAACACGAAATTAAGGCTCAATTCTCGACCAAATGAGCTCAAACCAGAGCCAAATGAACGGTGAGGATCTAAGGATCAAAAGCCCCCAATAAATTTAGCGAAAACCTAACCCTAGGCGGCGCTCTCGGCCGCGTTTGCTCAAGTCAACAATCACGGTGCCGTTTCTAACACGTCTCTTCCACGGCCGAATACTCCCAGCACAGAACTCTCCAGAAGGTCTATGAGCTATACATAGAAAGCTCTACGAGTCCTCTTTCTTTTGGTTGCTGTGGTGTCGACAGAGGATCCAGATCTGGGGAGAATTCCGGCGATCTTTGTAGGTGTGTCGGCAGGCCGTCGACTTCCATCTTCCTCCCTTGTTTCTTCAATTAAGGTAGGCATTCTTAACCAAAACTCGATCATGAGTATAGGAAATTGATCCTCTCGACGAGATCTAGCCATTGGGACTGAAAGCCCCAATTTTTATCAGGTGTGTAGAGAGCAGTCGAGGCTTTTCTGAAGGGTATTCTAGTTCGTTCTTCATTTCTAGCCCCGTTTTCAATCTTCGATTCAGGTAGGTGTAACAGACCAAACTTAAATTAACTTATATGATATGATAAGCATGATCTTAGCTTTCATTTAACGTAGAAAGCCCTATGTTTAATGAAGCATGTGTAGAGAATTTCTAGTTATAGTAACAGCATGTTTTAGACCTAGTTTGATGTGTTCTTGATGTGTTTATCCGAATTGATTTATGCTTTCGAAGTATTAATCTTAATCCTCATGAACCATATCTTATATGGTTGGATTCACCATCGTAGTAGCTTTCATTTGAGCCAAGAATCCCCAAATTTCATTCTGTATGTAGAGAGAATTTAACGTTTTAGTCACAGCATGTCAGAATTAGGGTTTCTTGTGTTCCTACCTTAATAGATCTCGATTCCAGTAATTGATCATGAAATTGACCTTGCAGATAGGTAGAGTTTTGTATTAGCTTTCCATTGATACCAAAATCCCCTTATTTGGAGTCCAATTGCATTAGTTATGATCATTTTAGTGTAACCCTATCCAAACCCTAGCTCCCGGCGTTCACCGGACGCGGCAGGGATGACCGGCGTAGACCCAAAGATGGGCGGTCTTACGATAGACCGTCCAACTCCAGCCCACCTTTTGACCAATTTTGACCCTAGCATGCCCTTATATAAACGGTTTTTCAAGAACCACTCATCCCAGGTTGAACGGTTCCTAAGGAACCACATATCTGGATATACGGTCCAGAATGGACCACATATACTTATACGGCCCTTAACTGGCCGCACAACCCAGGGATGGGCGGCCCTGCCAGGACCGCCCAACCCCTTGGGCGGCCCAGATAGAGCCGCCCAACTACTTGGGCGGCCCAGAGAGAGCCGCCCAACTCCCTGAGGACAGTTTGAACCCCGTTCAGCCCCCGTTCAGCCCCCGTTAAGCCTGATAGTTGTGCGGTTCACCGAGAACCGTTTATCTACCCAGTAATTGACTTAGTAATTATTATGATGCATCCATTTTAGTTTCAAATGACATTTTATAATTAGAAACCCATGGACGGCCCCTGAGGAACCGTCCATCTCCCTGTGTCACAGAGTGACCCCTGTTCGGCCCCGGAATGCCCAGTAAGTTGAACGGTCCATATAGAACCGTTTATCCCCACAGAGAGTGACTTAATTTATGTTCTAATGCATTCATTTGCATGTCATTAAGGGCAATTAGTGAAATAGAAACCCATTTAATAACTGTTTAAATATGCAACTAAATTTCTGATTATTGCTTGTCATTCGTGCCTACGCGACTTACGCGAACTCGTTATCATCTTAAATTATTTTCTTGGCATCTTGGATTAATATATAACCTAATCCCTGATAAATTAGCTTGGCATTAGGATTAATATGACTGTTAACTTGCTGTTTAGCTGCTGTACTACAGTAGAACAGCATGTTTAACTTTCCCACTTTATGCGAAGCCGATTGGCCGATTAGCGTACTAGTCTCGGTTTTACCCCCGGAAACTCTATCCGGCGGTCTTACCGTCATCTTGGAACATCATTATAATCATGATTAGAACCTGGTTAACACCAGCATACCCTGTTTTGTGAGCTTAAACCGCTGGTTTAAGTCTTGGATCAAATAGAGGCATGCGCGGTTATCATGTGACCGCATAACCTCTTAGGCGGGCCGATCGTGACCGCATATCTTATACGGCCCAGTATGGACCGTATATTTCGTTCTTGGGCCTTAATGTCTTCTGGACATGAGCGGCCTATATTGCACTATTCTTACCTTAGGGCGGCCTGCTGTCAGCCGTTCGTTTCTTGCCCTCACGGGTTGAGTTTCAGCCCAGTTCTTGTATGTACGGTCCTGTATGAACCGTAGATATCCTTCAAGCGGTTCTGTTACGACCGCATATCTCTTGGAGATGAGTTTGACCGTGTTTTGTACTCTTGAATCCAAGGACAAGGTTAGTCCTTTAAATCTGAACTTATGGCAGAAATTCCTCTGATTAATTGGCCATTAAAATTGATTGAATGTCTGGACGGATGGGACGTTGGGCCCAGTAAATCAATGCCATCGCATCATAAGGGCCCGGTCTGGTCCTGGGGAGAGCGCCCGAAAGTTAGTGAGCCCATGGGATGTTAATGACAAGGTGGGGCATTGCACCGAAGTACTTGCCTGAGTGTTGGCGTCTACGACAAAAATATCTTGTACTTGTTACTTGTTACTTGATCATACTTGGTTAGATGTTTAAAATACTTGCTTGTTGGCCAATTCCTTACTCATATCTCATTGTTATATCTCCTGTAGTAAATTCTTGTATCTGTTATCCTTGATAATCATTATCAATTGTATTTCTTGACCTTGCAAGATCTTGTTATTACCGTTGTTTATTGCATTATCGTTTGTAGCATGATATTTTGAAAATGTAATTAAACTGTTAATCACTTATACATGTCTGTTATTTCCTACTGAGCGTTAGCTCACACCCCGTTGTTTCCCCCTTTCCAGGCTTCTCAGGTGACGCGCTTACCGACGGGGAAGGGCAGGAGTGATGTCTTGAGTGTATCAGTTCTAGTGTGTTAGCGGTGTACTTATTGTTTGTTGTGTTTGGAGATCATTTAGTTTCAGTTGTTGTTGAGTCTTAGTGGTTGTTATTCCAAGTTGTATTAGTTGCATTTGAGATTATTGTATCAGTTTGGTTGTTTAATGATCATTTAGTATTTCCTTTCCATAGCACTTGTGTATTTAGATTAGTTCTCTCTCTTTCCTGCTTGCCTCTGACTGTACGTCCCGATATTTCCGCCTTGTTCGGGGCGTGACAGTTAAGTTGGTATCAGAGCCTAGGTTTCACATTCCTAGGTTTTCTTAAGTTCTTAAGTTCTAGATTTTCTAAGTTCTTGCATGGCATCCCAATAACCCGGTATATCAAAAGATGTTGTCCGAACGTTAGGCTACGCCTATCGGAAGGTCGCATACTTGCGCGAGTGGTCTTCGGATCGGTTATCTCCGCCAGGTACCGAGTTTTGGTTGTGTCTAGGTGCATTAGACCCCTAATCTTGTTAAAGTCTAGGACCTGACCTGGTGAGAATGGGTAGAAACTTGGGTTAAGTTCGTTTCTTAATCGTGTAATTATCCATCTTGATTAAACCTAAGTAATCTATTTCTCGTGTAGATGGCAGCTGATCGCGCCGAATGGAGGAACCTGCAGCGCACGGTTCAAGGCCTTACCCAGGCCCTTCAGCAAGTGGCTCAGGCAGGAGCGGCACCACATGGCACCGGTGATCTATACCGGAACTTCCGCGGAATGAATCCGCCTAGATTCGCGGGTTCGACCGACCCCGACCAAGCCGAGCACTGGCTAGATGAGATGGCGAGAATATTTGAAGTTATGCAATGCACCAACCAGGAGCGTGTCCTTCTCTCGACATTTCAATTGGAGCGTGATGCACGTACTTGGTGGGATTCTATCAAGGCGACTCTCGGTGATCATCAGGTTACGTGGGAGGAGTTCGAGGAATTTTTCAACGGCAAGTATTTTTCTGACCGAGTGCAAGAGAAGAAAGCGGCAGAGTTCGCGGCTTTGAAGCAACGAGGTTTGTCCGTGGCGGAGTATGAGGCTCAATTTGCACGGCTTTCTCGATATGCTATACACCTTATTTCCACCGAGAAAATGAAGGCGAAGCGTTTTCTCAACGGACTGAAGCTGCATTATATCAACCAACTGGCACCAATGGAGATTTCCACTTATTCCGAGATGGTGAGAAAGGCTCAAGTTTTGGAAGATACCCTCGAAATGACGGAGAGAATCCGTGGAAGCGGTGCGAAGAAGGAGCAACCTACGGGTTCCCGGATTATCAAACCCGGGTATATTAAGAAGAGGCATGTTAGTGGACCTAGTTCGTGGAGCGGGTCCGGATCATGGAAAGGCAAGATGCCGAAGTATGAAGATAAGAAGCCTGGCCCTATTGTTCCGTTTAAGGGCATATGCAAGTATTGTGATCGTCCAGGTCACAAGGTGGAGGAATGCTGGCGCAAGCTGGGCGCCTGTTTGCGATGTGGAAGTAAAGAGCACCGTATCCCCAACTGTCCTTTGATAGCGGAGCAAACAACACCGGCAAAACCGCAAGTCTTCAAGAAACCGCAAGGGAAGCTCCAAGCTTTGTATGCAGAAGAAGCGGAAACAGCCGAAGATGGTGGACTCGTCGAAGGTACTCTTATTATACTCGACAAGCCAGCATTTGTTCTTTTTGATACTGGTGCAACACATTCCTTTATTTCTCAGAGTTTTGCTAAGTCATTATCTATGGAACCGGTTATGATGGATACTCCGTTAGTGATTTCAACCCCTATTGGCACTAGAACAGCAATCCAACATTTCTATCCTTCTAGTAAGGTTTTGATTGGTGAGCAGAACTTTCCAGCTGATTTAATTTGCATGGATATGAAGGATTATGATGTAATCCTAGGAGCAGATTGGTTGGCTCGACATGAGGTTGACGTTCATTGTAGTTCTAGCTCTGTGTCTTTTACTAGACACCCTGGACTTTCTTTTGTGGGAGTTAAGCACCATAACTCCGTACCGCTTATTTCGGCTCTTCGAGCTGATAAGCTGGTGAGGCGAGGATGTGAGGCTTTTCTAGCCTTTATCTGTGCAACCCCTGAGCAGCAGATTGAGATCAAGGACATTCCTATTGTCCGAGATTTTTATGATGTCTTTCCAGAGGAATTACCAGGACTTCCTCCTGAGCGGGAAGTTATCTTCTCTATTGACCTCTTTCCGGGCACATCTCCTATTTCCAAGGCTCCTTACCGTATGTCTCCTGCGGAACTGAGAGAGTTGAAGCAACAGTTGATGGAGTTACTTGAGAAGGGCTTTATTCGTCCTAGTACGTCTCCGTGGGGAGCCCCTGTATTGTTTGTTCGGAAGAAAGATGGCTCGATGAGATTATGCATCGATTATCGGCAGTTAAACCAGTTGACTGTCAAGAACAAATATCCACTGCCGAGGATTGATGAGTTGTTTGACCAGATAGCGGGAGCTCAATATTTCTCTAAGATCGATCTTCGATCTGGATATCACCAGTTGCGGATTAAGGAGGAGGATATCCATAAATCAGCTTTTCGCAGCAGGTATGGTCATTTTGAATTTGTCGTTATGCCTTTTGGTCTAACGAATGCTCCGGCAGCTTTCATGCAGTTGATGAACAATGTATTTCGGCCCTACCTTGATCAATGGGTTGTGGTATTTATTGATGACATCTTGATCTATTCCAAGAGTGAAGTGGAGCATGCTGAACATCTGATGATGGCATTGCAGTTATTGAGAGATCATCAACTTTATGCCAAGTTTAGTAAGTGTGAATTCTGGTTGCAAGAAGTGTCCTTTCTCGGACATATTATCACCAATGAAGGTATTTCTGTGGATCCTTCGAAGGTTGAGGCAGTGAAGAATTGGGAGCAGCCTACCAGTGTGACGGAAGTTAGAAGTTTTCTTGGCCTGGCAGGTTATTATCGAAGGTTTATCCAGGATTTCTCTAAGATTGCGGTACCTATGACAAGGTTAACCCGCAAGGAGAACAAGTTTGATTGGTCAGACGATTGCCAGCGAAGCTTTCAGACTCTAAAGGATTGTTTGACTACTGCACCTATATTGGCTTTACCTTCTGGTGAAGGAGGATTTGTCGTTTATACTGATGCTTCAGGAATTGGCTTAGGCTGTGTACTCATGCAGCATGGGAAGGTGATTGCCTACTCTTCTAGGCAGTTGAAGAAGCACGAGGAGAATTATCCTGTTCATGATTTGGAACTTGCAGCAGTCGTCTTTGCTTTGAAGATATGGAGGCACTACCTGTATGGAGAATCTTTTACGGTATTTTCAGACCATAAGAGTTTGAAGTATTTGTTCTCTCAGAAGGAACTCAATATGCGGCAGCGCAGATGGTTGGAGTATTTGAAGGACTTCGACTTTTCTATTGAGTATCATCCTGGCAAAGGCAATGTTGTGGCAGACGCATTAAGCCGGAGGCCAGTAGCTAGATTGTCAAGTCTCATGTTGCAAGAATGGAAGTTACTGGAACAGTTATCTAGTCTGGATCTTAATATTGACAATGATCGGGTTTTGATTGCTCAGATTCAACTTAAACCTGAATTATTGATGAAGATCAAGTCCTTGCAAGATAATGATCCCGAGCTGGTACAGATCAAGGGAAGCTTGAGCAGCAGACCTGATTTCGGGTTGGCTGATGATGGTAGATTATTATTTAAAGGCAGAACTTGTGTACCTGATGAAGCTACAGTAAAGAACAAGATTCTTGAGGAAGCTCATAGATCCAGATACACCATTCATCCCGGAGGCACTAAGATGTACAGAGATTTGAAGCGATCCTTTTGGTGGATGAATATGAAGAGGGAAATCGCTGACTTCGTAAGTAAATGCTTAGTTTGCCAACAAGTTAAAGCTGAGCACTTCAGACCAGCAGGGAAATTGAAACCACTCGACATACCCCAATGGAAGTGGGAGAGTATTGGCATGGATTTCATCATGGGTATGCCTAGAACTCGTGGTGGATTTGATGCAATTTGGGTGATTGTTGACCGACTGACAAAGTCAGCCCATTTCTTGTCCATTAAATCTAAATGGACAGTTGATGTTCTAGCAGCTTTGTATTTGAAGGAAGTGGTGAGGTTGCATGGTATTCCAGTGAATATAGTATCTGATCGAGACCCTAGATTCACTTCTCATTTCTGGAAGGGACTACAAGAGTCTTTGGGTACTCGTCTGAATTTCAGCACGGCATTCCATCCGCAGACAGATGGGCAGACGGAGAGAACCAATCAGATAGTGGAAGATATGCTGCGGGCATGTATGATTGACTTTGGTGGTACTTGGAATGAGCATTTGGCACTAATTGAATTCGCCTACAATAACAGCTATCAGTCTAGTATCCAGATGGCTCCATTTGAAGCCTTGTATGGCAGAAGTTGTCGTTCCCCGTTGTGTTGGGACGAGGTAGGTGAGAAACAGTGGCTTGGACCGGATCTTGTCTCAGAATCTTCACAGAACATCCGCATTATCCGGGACCGGTTACAAGTGGCTCAATCAAGACAGAAGAGCTATGCCGACAACAGGAGGAGAGCATTGGAATTTCAGGTTGGCGAGCATGTATTCTTAAAGGTCTCTCCGACGAGAGGGATCCGAAGATTTGGCATTCATGGCAAGCTGAGTCCGAGATACATTGGTCCGTTCGAGATTCTGGATAGAGTGGGAGAGGTGGCATACAGGCTGGCCTTACCGCCTCAATTGTCTGGCGTGCACAACGTCTTCCATATTTCTATGTTACGGAAGTATGTGTACGACCCCACTCATGTTATACATCATGTGGATTTCGAGCTGAAGGAGGATCTGACCTACGAGGAAAGACCGATAAAGGTTCTGGACCGGAAGCAACAGCAACTCCGGAATCGTTCAATACCGATGGTCAAGATTCAGTGGAGTCGGCGTGGGACCGAAGAAGCTACGTGGGAGTCTGAAGAGACTATGCGGAAGCGGTATCCCGACTTATTCTAGGTGAGCGATCTCTATCCCTACTCGCAGTGTTAGTGCAGTGAATTTGGAGGACCAAATTCCTTTAAGTAGGGGAGGGTGTAAGACCCCGAATTATTTTATTAGATTTAATATATTTATTTAGCTCTTGTTAATTAAGAATTTGCATTTTTATGGATTTAATAATTGAAATTCGGATTTATTAATATTTAATTCCTTAGAAATAGAATAATGATAATTTCGACCACTCTATAAAAATTCAGAAAAATAGTAAACAGGTTAAGGTCGATGTAGATTGCAATTTTATCTTCTGGCTTTGGGTCATTATAAATCCGTGGTGGGATCTATTTAGAGATTAAGCCCTTAATTGCACACTTTTTGACCCAAACCTAACCTTGGATTAAAACACGAAATTAAGGCTCAATTCTCGACCAAATGAGCTCAAACCAGAGCCAAATGAACGGTGAGGATCTAAGGATCAAAAGCCCCCAATAAATTTAGCGAAAACCTAACCCTAGGCGGCGCTCTCGGCCGCGTTTGCTCAAGTCAACAATCACGGTGCCGTTTCTAACACGTCTCTTCCACGGCCGAATACTCCCAGCACAGAACTCTCCAGAAGGTCTATGAGCTATACATAGAAAGCTCTACGAGTCCTCTTTCTTTTGGTTGCTGTGGTGTCGACAGAGGATCCAGATCTGGGGAGAATTCCGGCGATCTTTGTAGGTGTGTCGGCAGGCCGTCGACTTCCATCTTCCTCCCTTGTTTCTTCAATTAAGGTAGGCATTCTTAACCAAAACTCGATCATGAGTATAGGAAATTGATCCTCTCGACGAGATCTAGCCATTGGGACTGAAAGCCCCAATTTTTATCAGGTGTGTAGAGAGCAGTCGAGGCTTTTCTGAAGGGTATTCTAGTTCGTTCTTCATTTCTAGCCCCGTTTTCAATCTTCGATTCAGGTAGGTGTAACAGACCAAACTTAAATTAACTTATATGATATGATAAGCATGATCTTAGCTTTCATTTAACGTAGAAAGCCCTATGTTTAATGAAGCATGTGTAGAGAATTTCTAGTTATAGTAACAGCATGTTTTAGACCTAGTTTGATGTGTTCTTGATGTGTTTATCCGAATTGATTTATGCTTTCGAAGTATTAATCTTAATCCTCATGAACCATATCTTATATGGTTGGATTCACCATCGTAGTAGCTTTCATTTGAGCCAAGAATCCCCAAATTTCATTCTGTATGTAGAGAGAATTTAACGTTTTAGTCACAGCATGTCAGAATTAGGGTTTCTTGTGTTCCTACCTTAATAGATCTCGATTCCAGTAATTGATCATGAAATTGACCTTGCAGATAGGTAGAGTTTTGTATTAGCTTTCCATTGATACCAAAATCCCCTTATTTGGAGTCCAATTGCATTAGTTATGATCATTTTAGTGTAACCCTATCCAAACCCTAGCTCCCGGCGTTCACCGGACGCGGCAGGGATGACCGGCGTAGACCCAAAGATGGGCGGTCTTACGATAGACCGTCCAACTCCAGCCCACCTTTTGACCAATTTTGACCCTAGCATGCCCTTATATAAACGGTTTTTCAAGAACCACTCATCCCAGGTTGAACGGTTCCTAAGGAACCACATATCTGGATATACGGTCCAGAATGGACCACATATACTTATACGGCCCTTAACTGGCCGCACAACCCAGGGATGGGCGGCCCTGCCAGGACCGCCCAACCCCTTGGGCGGCCCAGATAGAGCCGCCCAACTACTTGGGCGGCCCAGAGAGAGCCGCCCAACTCCCTGAGGACAGTTTGAACCCCGTTCAGCCCCCGTTCAGCCCCCGTTAAGCCTGATAGTTGTGCGGTTCACCGAGAACCGTTTATCTACCCAGTAATTGACTTAGTAATTATTATGATGCATCCATTTTAGTTTCAAATGACATTTTATAATTAGAAACCCATGGACGGCCCCTGAGGAACCGTCCATCTCCCTGTGTCACAGAGTGACCCCTGTTCGGCCCCGGAATGCCCAGTAAGTTGAACGGTCCATATAGAACCGTTTATCCCCACAGAGAGTGACTTAATTTATGTTCTAATGCATTCATTTGCATGTCATTAAGGGCAATTAGTGAAATAGAAACCCATTTAATAACTGTTTAAATATGCAACTAAATTTCTGATTATTGCTTGTCATTCGTGCCTACGCGACTTACGCGAACTCGTTATCATCTTAAATTATTTTCTTGGCATCTTGGATTAATATATAACCTAATCCCTGATAAATTAGCTTGGCATTAGGATTAATATGACTGTTAACTTGCTGTTTAGCTGCTGTACTACAGTAGAACAGCATGTTTAACTTTCCCACTTTATGCGAAGCCGATTGGCCGATTAGCGTACTAGTCTCGGTTTTACCCCCGGAAACTCTATCCGGCGGTCTTACCGTCATCTTGGAACATCATTATAATCATGATTAGAACCTGGTTAACACCAGCATACCCTGTTTTGTGAGCTTAAACCGCTGGTTTAAGTCTTGGATCAAATAGAGGCATGCGCGGTTATCATGTGACCGCATAACCTCTTAGGCGGGCCGATCGTGACCGCATATCTTATACGGCCCAGTATGGACCGTATATTTCGTTCTTGGGCCTTAATGTCTTCTGGACATGAGCGGCCTATATTGCACTATTCTTACCTTAGGGCGGCCTGCTGTCAGCCGTTCGTTTCTTGCCCTCACGGGTTGAGTTTCAGCCCAGTTCTTGTATGTACGGTCCTGTATGAACCGTAGATATCCTTCAAGCGGTTCTGTTACGACCGCATATCTCTTGGAGATGAGTTTGACCGTGTTTTGTACTCTTGAATCCAAGGACAAGGTTAGTCCTTTAAATCTGAACTTATGGCAGAAATTCCTCTGATTAATTGGCCATTAAAATTGATTGAATGTCTGGACGGATGGGACGTTGGGCCCAGTAAATCAATGCCATCGCATCATAAGGGCCCGGTCTGGTCCTGGGGAGAGCGCCCGAAAGTTAGTGAGCCCATGGGATGTTAATGACAAGGTGGGGCATTGCACCGAAGTACTTGCCTGAGTGTTGGCGTCTACGACAAAAATATCTTGTACTTGTTACTTGTTACTTGATCATACTTGGTTAGATGTTTAAAATACTTGCTTGTTGGCCAATTCCTTACTCATATCTCATTGTTATATCTCCTGTAGTAAATTCTTGTATCTGTTATCCTTGATAATCATTATCAATTGTATTTCTTGACCTTGCAAGATCTTGTTATTACCGTTGTTTATTGCATTATCGTTTGTAGCATGATATTTTGAAAATGTAATTAAACTGTTAATCACTTATACATGTCTGTTATTTCCTACTGAGCGTTAGCTCACACCCCGTTGTTTCCCCCTTTCCAGGCTTCTCAGGTGACGCGCTTACCGACGGGGAAGGGCAGGAGTGATGTCTTGAGTGTATCAGTTCTAGTGTGTTAGCGGTGTACTTATTGTTTGTTGTGTTTGGAGATCATTTAGTTTCAGTTGTTGTTGAGTCTTAGTGGTTGTTATTCCAAGTTGTATTAGTTGCATTTGAGATTATTGTATCAGTTTGGTTGTTTAATGATCATTTAGTATTTCCTTTCCATAGCACTTGTGTATTTAGATTAGTTCTCTCTCTTTCCTGCTTGCCTCTGACTGTACGTCCCGATATTTCCGCCTTGTTCGGGGCGTGACAAGTTGTGTGTTCTAGCATTAACTCTGTAGAAACACATGCATACTCGGTGCATTGTTAGTTCTCCTACACATTGCATCGGTGCAATATCTGCCATATGCATACACTGCATCGGTGCATTCATCAGTTGCTTCAATACTAAGTCGGTGCAAACCCCTGCCTTGTGCATATGGGTCCTAGGATTCACAGAGTCTGTGCATGAACAGTACGGCATCGGTGCAAAGTTAGTTCATATATATATAAACCATCGGTGCATTGACCATCACGTGCATATCACAGATCGATGCTTGTTTGCATGTGTTAGCCTTAGTCGGTGCACGTTTCAAGCTCTACCACACACATCAGGTCCGAGCATATAGAGGGTCGACGCAGGATGATTCATGGTGTCCACGCAGTGGGTTGCTTCAAGGACAGCGTCTACACAGGACTCTGATGGCGTCCACGCAATAGTTCAAGAGGCTAAATCATAAGTCACTAATATAAACTCAGTGCGTCAACGCCGTATCTCCGCAGCGTCGACACATCAGTTCAAAAGGCCAAAACATACTCAGTGCATGTCTTCTTGCATGAACAAACTCAGTGCATGTTTTCTTGAATGAACATACTCAGTGCATGTGTGCATCTTTCTCAACAAAGTATGTACACTCTTCGATGGCATGTCTGTGCATCTCTTGTACAATGCACACAAAGTCTGTACATTCTTCAGTAGCAAGCCGATGCATCTTTTGCTCCATGCAAACAAAGTCTGTACATTCTTCAGTAGCAAGTCGATACATCTCTTGCTCCATGCACACAAAGTCTATATATTCTCTGATGGCATGTCCGTGCATTCATCTTCATTGTGCATACTTTCCTATATGCACACTGCATTATGTGCATCAAGTATGTACATGCTTAGATCAAATTTCGAACTAACTCAGTGCATCCTTTTCTCTTCTCTTTCAGATCAATTCAAGTTGGTAACTAGTCTAACCTGACAGAATATCTGCTCGAGGAGCTTAAGAAGGGCACGTGAACCAAGAATTGAGGAAGTGCCAGGATCGTGACACGTGTATTGCAGCAGGCTGAAATGCTGCCACGTGGTCAAGGCGCTAGGGCAGGAATTCATGGAAGACACACGCCCATCTATCTGCTGTTGCTATAAAAGGGGGGCCTCTCTATCCAGTGAAAAGAGAGATCGAAGGAGATAAAAGAAGAAAGATCTACAGCCAGCACGATCCAGAGAGGAGAAGAGAGTAGCAGCAGAGAAGAGCAGAAGTGAAAGTGAGAGAGCTCGTGAGATCGAGAGAGAGAGAGAGAGAGAGAGAGTGAAGAAAGAGCTTGAGGAGAAGAAGATAGAAGATTTTCCTGAAGATTAGTTCCACTGGACCTTGGATCAAATCCAGGCCAATCAGCTCCCTGAGAGCCACATTTATGCTATCATCGTATACAACTTTCTGTCGCTGTGATTTCCCATTTCTTGTTTTTCTTTTACACTCTTTATATCAAACTGTTTGTCAGGGGAGCAAGCTGTGATGCTCAGCGGGCAGAGGTGTGGTATCCTCTATATGGGTAAAGCTGTAAGCCCCAGCGGTTGCAGAGGATGATTCCTCTGGTCGGTTAAGCTGTATTGCCCAGCGGGTCAAGCTGTGTGTCAGCGGATGGCTAAGCTGTATTGCCCAGCGGAAGCAAGCTGTGCTACTCAGCGGTTGTAGGCAAGCTGTGAGGCCCAGTGGTTTAAGTTGTGTATCAGCAGGAATCCACACTCGGGTTTGAGTGTGGGGTGGATGTAGGTCTGGAGGACCAAACCACCTAAAATTTCTTGTGTTCTGTGGTTTGCATGTTTTTATCTATCTCGGTTAGATGAATGCGTAGGCCGATCATTTGTTCTTTATCTCTGGCTTGTGGTTGCTGTGCACATCGACTGTTGAATGTGTATTTCAGTTTCAGAAGAACTGAAGTTGTTTTCAATTTCACATCTCTGAGTGTTTTGAGTTTTTATTGGGCAATTTTTTAAGGATAGATTTATTCACCCCCCTCTGAATCCATCGCACCAGCTACAACAATTGGTATCAGAGCGGGTTGCTGTGCATTGGGTCTAACGATCCGCAGCAGATCCTGCATCTTTTTTGGTGCATTTCAGAGTGGGTTGTGTTCGGTGTTTTTTTCTCTAGTTTAGTGCCTCGATTTGCTTAACTGATTTCAGTGCATTTATTGTCTTGTTTTCAAGGTGTTAGATCTTAGTTTATTCAGTTGCTTTTCAATGGCTTTACTTTCTATCTTTGATGGCTCTAATTTGAACTCATGGTTAGGCGGCCTATGCGTTTACGTAAACTCCATTGACCCAAATCTGTGGAGTCATATCTCACAAGGCCCACATAAGCACCATCAGGATCATACCAAATGGTCGCATAGGGACAAAATGAAAAATAATGAAAACAGTATGGTCCTAAACATCCTGAAAGCTTCAGTTAATGACAATATGATTTCTCTTGTTGCAGGATGTACATATGGAAAAGAAATATATGACAAAATCATTTCTACTCATAACAAACAAGATGGAGTATGTCTGATGGCTAACTAAAGGGATCAGACTAAAGATTCATCATCTCAGGTAAGCTTCTAATCAGAAGAACTTTCATTTGATAGATTAGTTGAGATGTATGAAGAATTCCTAAAGGTGTCCAAGAAAATAAAATTTGAAAATAAAGGATTGAATAAAAAGATCAAACAAAGTAAAGCTGAATTCTCTTGTGAAGCTTGCCCTACTCCGAAGAAGTCTTATGATATGTGTTTGCTAGATGTTCAAAACTTTAAGGAACAAAATGTCTCTTTAAAAATTGAGAATCAAACATGCTTGAATAAGATATCCGAACTGGAGAATCAGCTTAATGAAAAGAATGATGAACATCCAATCAGACTGCAAGAGTTGAATAAGGTTAATTCTGAATTGGATAAACTGAGACTTGAAAATGAAGAAATTCAAAGGAATAACAAAAACCTTAAAGGTGAAATAGAGAGAGTTAACAAGGAAAGTGTTTAGGGCTCCTCTCTAAAATCGATCTGCCACAAGTGCTTAGCTTTAACAGAACGCAATGAAGATCTGTATGATGAAAATGAGGGGCAGAGAAAATTGATCGAATCCCTAAGAGAAGAAAACAAATAATTGTTAATTGAGAAAATTAAAGCTGAAGAAAGAGAAGAAAAATTGATTGAAAGACTAGAATCTGTATCAAGTGGTGAAGAAATTAAGAAGCTGACCAACGAAAACATTGAACTGAAAGCTGAAATTGAAAAAGTAAAATGGTTGAACACTGGCATGTCTGAAAAACTTCTCACCTTAGAAAAGGGAAAATCTATTTGTGATGAAGAATCAAAAATTTTGGGCAATATAGAACAAGAAATTGAGAAGTATAAAACTGCAAATAAAGTTCTAAGCGAATGCATTAATTGCAGTGAACATGAGATAGCCAGTTATGAACTTCATATTGCTTCTCTGGAAACAAAAATTTAGGATCTGGAAAAATCAACATCCGAGTCTATTGAAAATAAGAGAAAAATGAAAGCTATCATGAAAAGTGAGGATAATGACTCAAAGGAAGGGGTAAGCTGTAGTACTGATGTTAAGGAAAGTGTGAGAAACCAGCTATACACTACCTTTGTGCAAAGTTCTGAGGCAGCTGGTGTCACAAGTCAGTCCCCAACGTAAAATAAAGATATGAAAACTTCTTCATCATCTGTCTTTCAATTTAAGGCTCAGAAAAATGAAAAATGAACAAAAATTGTGAACAAGAATAAACATTTGAACAAGAATGGAGTCAAAAAAGTCCCCACTCGAGTCATGAAATCTGCCAGCTCTGCTGCATCTGATGGATCAATGCTTATTGCTCATGGATCGTTTACTTGTGCAAATAAAAAGAATGGCTCATGTCATTATTGTGGCAAGATAGGGCATGTAATGGATGATTGCAGATTGTTGCTTGAAGATGAGCATGCTGGTGAAGCAATGCATTCTAGGAATTCATTTGGTAGAAACTATGCCACTAGGAAATCTGATGCTTCATGTTACTACTGTGGAAGGCATGGTCATTTAATGAATGAGTGCTTTGCTATGAAATTCAATGATAGGATGCATGCTAGATTTTCTGCAAATCATCACGGGTATAGAAGAAACAAACCTGTGTTTAACCAGCATATTATCTGCTTCAATTGCAACAAGCCCGGTCACAAGGCTGCTGAGTGCTGGTCAGGGTCATATTGGGATAAATCTGGATCCAAAGGTAAGCACCTAAGGTGCTTCGAATGTGGAAGGCATGGCCATACAGTCAAAGACTGTTGGCATGCTCAGGGAAGTAGATTTAATTCTAAATCTGTAAAATTTCCTGCTCCCAATGCTGCTGGTAAGAATAAAGCTGTTAATAAAAGAAAATTTTATCTATGTTTAGAATGTGGAAAGCCAGGTCACAGGGCTACAACATGTTGGCTGGCAGGATATCAAAGCCAAACTATTTTTGGTAAACAGAATGTTAATTCTGTTAACAAAAATCTTCATGCATATGCATATAGAATTCATGCTAATAAGAATGTGCATAAATCAAATCTAAGATCTGGCGTATCATGCCATTACTGTGGACAAATAGGTCATTCATTGAATAATTACTATTTGATGAGAAATGATGACCTTCATGCACAAAAATTGATTAGTATACCTGCTAGAGGTGTCACTGTTAATTCAGGACCCAAGACATCTTGGGTACCTGTTGCATCAAAATGATGTGTTTGTTGCAGGCGTGCCTTGGAGAGGAATAAAGAGGGATAAATAAGCCAAGGCACTCAAAAGAAAACTCCTTTATGAACTTTTCAGGTAAATTCTCTACACTTCCTGCTCTTAGATTCATTGCATATCTTGTTAAAATTAGTGTTCATCTATATAGAATTGCTAATAACATCAGTTTCTGTCTGAGTCTAAAAATTGTGAACGTTATGCTTTTGATCTAATGCTTGAATCTGCATTTCACTTTCACTGAAAATCGGATAGGACTACATGTTGTATTGCACTTCAGAGATAGTCTAAATCTACTTGTGAAAAATCTGTTTAATCCCCTGTAGGATGTCATTGCACATGGTGCTTTTTAGAGCCTTCATATATATTGCATGCATTCAGGGGGAGTTTGTTGTGTCTTTACATGTCTTTGCATACATATAGTTAATTGCATTGCATTTCATTACATTGAAATTGCCAAAAAGATTGCATTCATTAAGGGGGAGTATATAACAAGATTGTGTTTTGCTGGCTATTCATCTAGTTTCTTGTTATTTCAGTCAGTCAACTAAAGCTCCCATCCTCATGTTGAGATCATCCATTTCACGTATCTGAACTTAACTCTGATTTGATTTTGAATCTTGTGAGCTGGTCTTTCTTGGGCAAATATGTCTGATGGACCTCTGAATATCTATGATTCACTATGATACATTCTTTGATGGACCTATTAATTGTCATGATTGAAAGTGTTGACACAGTGAGTCGACATTATCTTGGAATTGCTTTGTCAATTGTCGACACCTTCATTGTTGTGCTCATCTTTGTTACATGCTTGAAACTCTTGTGCAGTTCACAACTTGAATGCTACTGAATCTCATTGAAAATTCAGAAAATTGAGAAAAGTTCAATTCATATACCTTTATCATAAATCTGAAAATCAATTCATTAAAGAATCTTCTATTATAAATATTTATGAATGGCTAAAAGATCAGATTGGTTTAAGTCCAATGTATTCATTGAGCTTAGATATGAATATCTTGAGAGTATCTAAGTCAACTTTAATAAACTTTAACCAACTATTCCATGTTGAATCTTGTAAAATCTTCTGAAATCTGAAAATGTTAAAATCATGGCTTTATTTGGTTAAATTATATGAAATCAGTATTATTTTTAAACAAATAATGAATCTGAAATGTTCCTAAGGGTAAATTCTGTCAGAGCAATGATTTTGGTCACTGAAAAACCATGTCCATTGACCAAGAAGTCTATAGGACTGTGTCATGAAGTGCCATAATTAACTCTGCTAAATAAAATTCATTAAAAATCTGGGTAGAGCAATGGCTTGAATATTGAGAAATATACTTCACTTATCAATGAAATAAGGTGAAGTATGTCATGAGGTTTCAATACTATCTCTGAAGCATGACAGTTAGTCATACTAAGTGCTTAGGGATATTAGCGTCCAAACAACGTGTATCCTCTAGCCATAAGGTGTGTACTGAACTTAATTGCACCTGGTAAACTTGCTATGAAATCTTGTACTGTGCATAAAGAAAAATCTGAAATTATTTGAAGAAGTATGGTTGATCTTCAGGAACCAAATTTGAATTCCTTCAAGTTGTTTAACCTCAATACTAATGATTGTAATTTCTAAAGAAGTCATTGAAATTGACTGAGTAAGATGAAAGGAGGTTAGTCAAGATATAAATATGAGGGCTTGGTTAACTTTTATTAAACATTGATGTTCAGATATGAGTACAAAATTTTATTGACAAACTGTGTATACATCATATTTAAACCATGATGTTCAAATAAAAATTCATAAGCCCCTATTATGGAAGAGTTCGAACCATCCGTTTATTCAGATTTATGAAATAAGTATCTTATTGAAAATCTTATATTTCCTTGAAAGAGCATGTATTCTGCATGCTGCCATGTCATCCTTCCTGAATGTCTTCTTGACATATCCCTCTCCTTACACCCTTGAAAGCCATGCTTCATTCAGATCAGGGAGCATTGGTTTGTTAAGGTCTTGTCTAGACTGCACTTATTGCCTTTTAAAGGGGGAGGTTTGTTCGTCTTGTCAAAGGAGGAGGATAGATTGATTGCTTCTTGTCTCGTCTACATCATGTAAGCATCAGGTTCTCCATGAATTGCATTCATTATTCTTAAGGAGAGAATCCATCTGCTCTGAAGCTACAAAGAAGCATCTATTCAGGGGGAGTTTCCTTGTCTATGAATCATGCTGCATATTAAAGGGGGAGTATATTGTGCTTTTTATCTCGGGGAGATTTTGATTCAATCATATCATGCACGCTTTTATTTCTCTCTCCAACCTTTTCTTTTTGATGAAGTCAAAGGGGGAGAATAGTTTGGGTCTGTGTGACTCATAGTGTTGCCATCATCAAAAAGGGGGAGATTGTTGTGCCCCTGTGGTTTTGATGTCAGCAAGCACTATGAGTATGAATGATTGATTGAGCATCTTATTTGCATGTCATTCCATTGAACAGGTTGTGTGCATATTCATCGTGCGTTGACGCTGTATGGGCACTGCGTTGACGCGGCCAGTTGTGTGTTCTAGCATTAACTCTGTAGAAACACATGCATACTCGGTGCATTGTTAGTTCTCCTGCACATTGCATCGGTGCAATATCTGCCATATGGATACACTGCATCGGTGCATTCATCAGTTGCTTCAATACTAAGTCGGTGCAAACCCCTGCCTTGTGCATATGGGTCCTAGGATTCACAGAGTCTGTGCATGAACAGTACGGCATCGGTGCAAAGTTAGTTCATATATATATAAACCATCGGTGCATTGACCATCACGTGCATATCATAGATCGATGCTTGTTTGCATGTGTTAGCCTTAGTCGGTGCACGTTTCAAGCTCTACCACACACATCAGGTCCGAGCATATAAAGGGTCGACGCAGGATGATTCATGGTGTCCACGCAGTGGGTTGCTTTAAGGACAGCGTCTACGCAGGACTCTGATGGCGTCCACGTAATAGTTTAAGAGGCTAAATCATAAGTCACTAATATAAACTCAGTGCGTCAACGCCGCATCTCCGCAGCGTCAACGCATCAGTTCAAAAGGCCAAAACATACTCAGTGCATGTCTTCTTGCATGAACAAACTCAGTGCATGTTTTCTTGCATGAACATACTCAGTGCATGTGTGCATCTTTCTCAACAAAGTATGTACACTCTTCGATGGCATGTCTGTGCATCTCTTGTACAATGCACACAAAGTCTGTACATTCTTCAGTAGCAAGTCGATGCATCTTTTGCTCCATGCAAATAAAGTCTGTACATTCTTCAGTAGCAAGTCGATACATCTCTTGCTCCATGAAAACAAAGTCTGTACATTCTTCAGTAGCAAGTTGATGCATCTTTTGCTCTATGCACACAAAGTCTGTATATTCTCTGATGGCATGTCCGTGCATTCATATTAATTGTGCATACTTTCCTATATGCACACTGCATTATGTGCATCAAGTATGTACAGGCTTAGATCAAATTTCAAACTAACTCAGTGCATCCTTTTCTCTTCTATTTCAGATCAATTCAAGTTGGTAACTAGTCTGACCTGACAGAATATCTGCTCGAGGAGCTTAAGAAGGGCATGTGATCCAAGAATGGAGGAAGTGCCAGGATCGTGACACGTGTATTGTAGCAGGCTGAAATGCTGCCACGTGGTCAAGGCGCTAGGGCGGGAATTCGTGGAAGATACACGCCCATCTATCTGCTACTGCTATAAAAGGGGGGCCTCTCCATCCAGTGAAAAGAGAGATCGAAGGAGATAAAAGAAGAAAGATCTACAACCAGCACGATCCAGAGAGGAGAAGAGAGTAGCAGCAGAGAAGAGCAAAAGTGAAAGTCAGAGAGCTTGTGAGATCGAGAGAGATCGAGAGAGAGAGAGAGAGAATGTGAAGAAAGAGCTTGAGGAGAAGAAGATAGAAGATTTTCCTAAAGATTAGTTCCACTAGACCTTGGATCAAATCCAAGCCAGTCAACTCCCTGAGAGCCACATTTGTGCTATCATCGTATACAACTTTCTGTCGCTGTGATTTCCCATTTCTTGTTTTTCTTTTACACTCTTTATTTCAAGCTGTTTGTCAGCGGAGCAAGCTGTGACGCTCAATGGGCAGAGGTGTGGTATCCACTGGACGGGTAAAGCTGTAAGCCCCAGCGGTTGCAGAGGAGGATTCCTCTAGTAGACTAAGCTGTATTGCCCAGCGGGTCAAGCTGTGTGTCAGCGGATGGCTAAGCTGTATTGCCCAGCGGAAGCAAGCTGTGCTGCTCAACGGTTGTAGGCAAGCTGTGAGGCCCAGTGGTTTAAGCTGTGTATCAGCAGGAATCCACACCCAGGTTTGAGTGTGGGGTGGATGTAGGTCTGGAGGACCAAACCACCTAAAATTTCTTGTGTTCTGTGGTTTGCATGTTTTTATCTATCTCGGTTAGATGAATGCGTAGGCCGATCATTTGTTCTTTATCTCTGGCTTGTGGTTGCTGTGCACATCGACTGTTGAATGTGTATTTCAGTTTCAGAAGAACTGAAGTTGTTTTCAATTTCACATCTCTAAGTGTTTTGAGTTTTTATTGGGCAATTTTTTAAGGATAGATTCATTCACCCCCCTCTGAATCCATCGCACCAGCTACAACAGGATGATGGCGAGACCACCACGCTTGGAAAGATGCTTCGACGAGCTTTCCAGCAATATAAGGTACACCACAAGAAAATGCTTGAAGATGACGTGGCCGACTCTGCAACTCGGACCCTTACTGCTGTCTGCGAACTGGCATGAACATGGTGGAGATAGGTGATGGGGAATGGGGTAAATGGGAGAGGAAATAGGGTGGATGTGTGTGGGGGTGACCGCTGGCTGTGAGGGGGTCTGGGAGGGGGCGATTCAAGGTGAGGGAGGGGCAGAATGGGGGCTGGAAGGGGGTCTAGCAGGTGGAGGGAGGGGGAGCTGCTAGTTTGGGGCTGGGAGGGAGAGAGAGGGGGAGATCTCTCCCTAGTTTGAACTCCCCCAAATGGTTAATCAATGGAGGGTCCTTGGGGATGTAAAAGGGTGTCTTGGAGGATGAAAAGGTGTGTTGGGAGTGGGATTCTCCCTTGGGAGATGGAGGGGGTGTATGGGGAGTGCCAAGAGTCACCTTGGAAGAGGGAGGGAATTGAAGAGAGGATTAATTGGGCCTTGGGATATGAAGGGGTGGGTGATGTGGCAGAGAGGGGAGGTGAAGGGGCAGGTGTGCCCAAGGGAGAGAGAGAGGAGAGGGGGGGTAGGTGGGCTTCTGACCGTAGGGCTTCTCACCCTATCTAATGGCTTCTCACCACAAGAAAACAAACAATTAAATTGGACTAAAATTCTCATATTTTCATTAGCTTCAAATGAGAGAAAGGGGTCCTATTTATAGGAAACCCACAATTTACAATAAGTCTCTGACTCTTGGACTAATGACAAGAAACTAAGGGGGAAGGGGGGGTGCCCCCTGGGCCTATCCCACTTAATTGGGCCCAATAACCAAACTACTCAACCCTATGACACTTAACTTAGGTAAATAACCCTTATACCTAGGTATTGGACTCAAATAAAAGAAAAATTACAAGGTTTATGACTCAAATAAAATATAAAAATTACATGAATAGACTCAAAAAAATGAGACGGACGTGATGGCGCATGCCGACGATGGATCCGAGTCTCGAAGAAATATGGAGGGACAAGGGATGCCCCTATCATACCCCCGGGGTGGGGAAAACTTGACCCCGTCGAGTATGGGTCCACCGGGGAGGTGGCACACCAATGCAGCTCTAGGCGAGCCACGATCTCCAAACTCAACCCCGCGGCCATAGCCAGGGGACATCGCTTAAGCTTCTCAAGGCGACTCGGACACACCCTCTTGCCGACGATGGTACCTTGCTTGCTCAGTATTGCCTCCGCGTGCTCCCGTCGGGCTCTCAAGCTGATTTGTGGTGGCACTCCGAGGGTATCTCTCTCAATGGAAGGTAGAGGCTCGAGGAACTCACTGGGTTCCACCGCGATGCCTGTATAAGGTGTCGAATCCGGCACGTGGGAAGTTGGATGAATCCCAAAACCAATCGGTAAGTCCAACCCGTAAGCCGGGTTGCCAAAGCCACTCGGAACTTGGGAAGGTCCAAGTCCTCGTGCCCTCGATTTGGATGTGACCCAAAGGTAGAGCCACTCCAATATCATCATCACCAATTTTGCCTTCTTGGAGTACCAAGTGGCGCTCACGAGCTTTTGCCCGCCTTTTGTAAATCTCACCGCCGTTGCTTGGTGCTTGCTTAGACGCTCATGCCATGCACTACGATGCAGTGTGGGGGTGAAATGTGTGGGATGCAAAGGTGGACCAGGACAACCATATGTAGATCAATTATTCTTTGATGCTATGAAGACTGTGATGGACCTAGGTGGGCCGGGGCAACCAAAGGTGGCCCTATCATGCATGGACTTTATAGCAAAGGTTGGAGGACCGAGGCATCCGTAGGTGAATCTATCATGGACGGTTGTAGCAAATGCCGGGGGATCCGGACATCCGTGCATGCCCCTAAAATGTATAAAACTAATCACAAATGATGGAGGACCATTGCACCCAAATATGGACCACTCATGTTTCCTACTTGATGTGAAACAAATGCCGAAGTCGATTCTGTCCGGTTCTGGAATCTGTGACCAGCAGCTGTTGAAGTGGCTGTGGATCGCACTCTGGAATTTTTCCGGAGGCGCGGTTGGTGCCGTTGGCTTCGTAACAGGGTAGGGATACAGCACAATTTTTCTGAATTTTGGTTCCACCCGAACCTGGTCGCCACGGACGACTGAGCGGGGACCCCGTTCTGGTTCTGTGCAGGGGCAGCTTCTGAACAGCGGCTTGACAGGGACACCACGAGCAACCCCGAACTCCGTTTGGTGCGCGGCAGGTGGCGTTGGAATCGTGGGGACGACTACTTTCCAGCGGCACTGGTCTCGCCTCAGTCGGATGTCGGTGTGGACGTGCAGGTCCCGTTGAGTGGGGACTGGTCGGAGGAGACAGACAGGAGGCAGAATGGGGTCGTCGGGGTATAAAATTTGTAACTCTGGCCACCGACCTCTGATTGCGGTTCCGTCTTCTGATCCCGGTAGTTGACTTGAGGATGGAGAACTTTGATGAAGATCCTGGAGCCTGAATCCTTCAAGAAGAGGTCGTGGTTGCTGCCCCAAGCCGCTTCAGGTCGCTGTCAGGCCTTCTCTGCGCAGTCGGGGAAGAAAGTCCCTTGTGGGCGGCCACGAACTCGGATCGACACGATTCCAACTCGCTTGCGAAGAGGACTTGTGGACGATCAACTTTGCTGAAGACCTTGGATGCAGACTCCACCTGGAACGAGCTGGAAGTTACTCTGCAAATTGGGCCAGAAACTGCCTGCGGGTTTGGGATGGGCTTGTGGAGTGGGGGCTAAGTTTAGTGGTGGTGTTTGTGGGTGTAAGCTATGGGGATAGTGGGTGGGCGTGGTTGGGGTTGCAGGGGGTTGTCTTGAGGCTGTGGAAAGGGGTGCAGTGCGTGTATGACGGGAACGGAGGTAGCGTGGGCGTATGAGGTAATAGCGTGGCCGGGAGGAAGAAGCTTAGAGGGTGAGGCAAGGAAGGTAGACTGCCGCAGCAGTGAAAGATTGGGTTAGAAGACAGGAGGAACTGGGGAACGGGAAGTTCGGCCAAGCTGTGGGGGTGAGCGGAAGATGCTGGTGGCTGGAGGAGAAGGGAGGAATGAAGGGCATCAACACCCGTGGCAAGGAGGGAAGAACTGGGCATCTCACCCGTGGAGAGGGAAGGAAGAACAGGCACTCACGGCCATGGGAATTAAAAGAGGGGGGGGGGAAGAAGATAAAGGAGGGGAAGGCCCCTCCTACGTGGGCATCACATGGGGGTTCCAAAAATAAGATTTCATTCACTGTTTTCAAATGAAAGATACATGACTCTTTTATAGACTCTCAAAGAAGACCAAAAGACACTATCCTAAACACTTAATGTCTACTTATTATAGTTCTCTTGGGGAGACCAAAAGACACTATCCTAAACACTTAATGTCTACTCATTATAGTTCTCTTGGGGAGACCAAAAGACACTATCCTAAACACTTAATGTCTACTCATTATAGTTCTCTTGGGGAGACTAAAAGACACTCTATTGGAAGACTTAAAGACAAAAATATGAAAGGACTATTACATAATTGCTACGGACATAACCCATAAGGCCCATAAAGAGGCCCATTTATCATGAGACAAATAGATTGGCCATTTGATTGTGTTGATGAAGTTGATTGCCGATCCCCGTCAAATTTTTAAATTTTGAATCTTGAACCGAGGATTCCATCATACTCCTCCGCTTGGAGGAGGTTCGACCTCGAACCTCAAAGCTCAGGATCTCGGTCCGATGGGACGGCCCGATTCCCTAAGCTCTGATACCACTTGATGTGAAACAAATGCCGAAGTCGATTCTGTCCGGTTCTGGAATCTGTGACCAGCAGCTGTTGAAGTGGCTGTGGATCGCACTCTGGAATTTTGCCGGAGGCGCGGTTGGTGCCGTTGGCTTCGTAACAGGGTAGGGATACAGCACAATTTTTCTGAATTTTGGTTCCACCCGAACCTGGTCGCCACGGACGACTGAGCGGGGACCCCGTTCTGGTTCTGTGCAGGGGCAGCTTCTGAACAGCGGCTTGACAGGGACACCACGAGCAACCCCGAACTCCGTTTGGTGCGCGGCAGGTGGCGTTGGAATCGTGGGGACGACTACTTTCCAGCGGCACTGGTCTCGCCTCAGTCGGATGTCGGTGTGGACGTGCAGGTCCCGTTGAGTGGGGACTGGTCGGAGGAGACAGACAGGAGGCAGAATGGGGTCGTCGGGGTATAAAATTTGTAACTCTGGCCACCGACCTCTGATTGCGGTTCCGTCTTCTGATCCCGGTAGTTGACTTGAGGATGGAGAACTTTGATGAAGATCCTGGAGCCTGAATCCTTCAAGAAGAGGTCGTGGTTGCTGCCCCAAGCCGCTTCAGGTCGCTGTCAGGCCTTCTCTGCGCAGTCGGGGAAGAAAGTCCCTTGTGGGCGGCCACGAACTCGGATCGACACGATTCCAACTCGCTTGCGAAGAGGACTTGTGGACGATCAACTTTGCTGAAGACCTTGGATGCAGACTCCACCTGGAACGAGCTGGAAGTTACTCTGCAAATTGGGCCAGAAACTGCCTGCGGGTTTGGGATGGGCTTGTGGAGTGGGGGCTAAGTTTAGTGGTGGTGTTTGTGGGTGTAAGCTATGGGGATAGTGGGTGGGCGTGGTTGGGGTTGCAGGGGGTTGTCTTGAGGCTGTGGAAAGGGGTGCAGTGCGTGTATGACGGGAACGGAGGTAGCGTGGGCGTATGAGGTAATAGCGTGGCCGGGAGGAAGAAGCTTAGAGGGTGAGGCAAGGAAGGTAGACTGCCGCAGCAGTGAAAGATTGGGTTAGAAGACAGGAGGAACTGGGGAACGGGAAGTTCGGCCAAGCTGTGGGGGTGAGCGGAAGATGCTGGTGGCTGGAGGAGAAGGGAGGAATGAAGGGCATCAACACCCGTGGCAAGGAGGGAAGAACTGGGCATCTCACCCGTGGAGAGGGAAGGAAGAACAGGCACTCACGGCCATGGGAATTAAAAGAGGGGGGGGGGAAGAAGATAAAGGAGGGGAAGGCCCCTCCTACGTGGGCATCACATGGGGGTTCCAAAAATAAGATTTCATTCACTGTTTTCAAATGAAAGATACATGACTCTTTTATAGACTCTCAAAGAAGACCAAAAGACACTATCCTAAACACTTAATGTCTACTTATTATAGTTCTCTTGGGGAGACCAAAAGACACTATCCTAAACACTTAATGTCTACTCATTATAGTTCTCTTGGGGAGACCAAAAGACACTATCCTAAACACTTAATGTCTACTCATTATAGTTCTCTTGGGGAGACTAAAAGACACTCTATTGGAAGACTTAAAGACAAAAATATGAAAGGACTATTACATAATTGCTACGGACATAACCCATAAGGCCCATAAAGAGGCCCATTTATCATGAGACAAATAGATTGGCCATTTGATTGTGTTGATGAAGTTGATTGCCGATCCCCATTTATCATGAGACAAATGATGGAGGACCATTGCACCCAAATATGGACCACTCATGTTTCCTACTTGACATGTAGGTGATGTGAATAAATGGACCCAACATAGTGTTCATGCCAAGTGGTGTGGTAAGCCTAGACACATGCATGCTTATCCCAAAGGTGACTTCCATGTGCATAGGTGTGGGATGACCTTTGAACTTCCATGTGAAAGGGTCGAAGGGATCTAGGAAGGTGGATATGCGGTGGGGCACTTCCTCGATCTCTAGGTGGGTGTTGCCTCAGGTCATGGTTCCTATGGTGTAACATGGGTCATGGATGAGGTGGGCTTGGCCCAACATGGTGGGTGAGGGTAGGAAAGGGTGGGTAGTGGGTGATGCGGGTGGGTCACATGGGTACCCGAGCTCCCAAAGGAAGGGGTCAAAGAGGTCATGGAATGGGCTTCCTAGGGAGAAGTGCTCTATGTCCTCAAGGTCTTCACAAGGTGGGTCATCCTCATCTATTGGAATGATTGGGCCGGTGTAGTGAGTGGGTGGGTTGGCCAATGTCCTTGGGATCTCAATGGTAGGGAAGTAGACCGAGATGGGTTCTTCCACCATGGGGAGAAAGAAAAGAAGGTCGATGGTGTAGCAGCCATTGGTGCAAATCGATGTAATAGACCCGTCACATGGGTGGATGAGGTCAAGGTTCTTTGGTCGGTCCGTCCCTAGGGTCAACAAGAAAGTTAACTCTAATTGCCACTCTAGACCTTGGAGGAGATCATCCCAACCCTCTACCTCATAGTAGGATTGGATCGTGGTGTGAAAGGAGGGGAGGGGCACGATTTAGGATTGATGTCCCATGGGTGAGAGGTGTGGGGGTGAACTAGGAATGGTGGGGCCTCGCTTGAGCCTCCATGCATCCCTTGCCCCTACATAGTTTTTCGAGGCTCGGATCGATCGTCGGCATGTGCCATCACATCCGTCTCATTTTTCTGAGTCTATTCATGTAATTTTTATATTTTATTTGAGTCATAAACAATGTAAATTTTCTTTTATTTGAGTCTAGTATCTAGGTATAAGGGTTATTTACCTAAGTTAAGTGTCATAGGGTTGAGTAGTTTGGTTATTGGGCCCAATTAAGTGGGCTAGGCCCAGGGGCGCCCCCCCTTCCCCCTTGGTTTCTTGTCATTAGTCCAAGAGTCAGGGACTTATTGTAAATTATGGGTTTCCTATAAATAGGACCCCTTTCTCTCATTTGAAGTTAATGAAAATCTGAGAATTTTAGTCTAATTTAATTTTTTGTTTTCTTGTGGTAGGAAGCCATTAGATAGGGTGAGAAGCCCACCTACCCCCCTCCCCTCTCTCTCTCCCTTGGGCGCACCTGCCCCTTCACCTCCCCTCTCTGCCACATCACCCACCCCTTCATATCCTAAAGCCCATTGAATCCTCTCTTCAATTCCCTCCCTCTTCCAAGGTGACTCTTGGCACTCCCCATACACCCCCTCCATCTCCCAAGGGAGAATCCCACTCCCAACACACCCTTTCATCCTCCAAGACACCCTTTCACATCCCCAAGGACCCTCCATTGAATAACCATTTGGGGGAGTTCAAACTAGGGAGAGATCTCCCCCTCTCTCTCCCTCCCAGCCCCAAACTCACAGCTCCCCCTCCCTACACCTGCTAGACCCCCTTCCAACCCCCATTCTGCTCCTCCCTCACCTTGGATCGCCCCCTCCCAGACCCCCTCACAGCCAGGGGTCGCCCCCACACACATCCACCCCATTTCCCCTCCCATCTACCCCATTCCCCATCACCTATCTCCACCATGTTCATGCCAGTTCGCAGACAGCAGTCAGGGTCAGAGTTGTAGAGCCGGCCACATCATCTTCGAGCATTTTCTAGTGGTGTACCTTACATTGCTGGAAAGCTCGTCGAAGGATCTTTCCAAGCGTGGTGGTCTCGCCATCATCCGACTTCGGGGCTGTCCGGAGGAGTCTTCTTCGCCGGACTATGCAGTTCCTCCCAGGCAGACAACCAGGAGCGGCTTGCAGAGGCTCCCACGGCCTGAATTCTAAGATTCTTGGGGCGTTGTTTGACTGAGGGCCTCTCCTTCAAGTCCCCTGCCCTCTCCAAGAAGCAAAGCAATTTTTGGACCCCAGAGTCAAGAGTTCCCGATTTTCTCCCCAAGGTGCGCAAGGTCAGTTCCTCTAGAGCCTGGTCCGACACCCTTCCACTGTTCCTATCTTCGCGGTCAGTTTCGACCTCCGACGATGGAACCGTTGGTCTCCGTGGAAGAAGACTCGATCATGATCGCAGCAGTTCTGGTCCTGCATCAATCGGACCCGGGGAGTGATCGTGGCGCCCTCATCTTCCTGCTATAGCACTCTGGGAACAGTCAGAACCAGAGCAGTTCGGTCCTGTTCCAGACCTTGCCCCAGCCACCGCCGACGTCAGGAAATTCCACAAAAATTCAGAAGACCTCCTGGGCCAACCCAGGAAGTTTTGGCACCAGTTTCGACCTCATCTGAGCTCAGCAAAGCTCGTGGCGGCGCTGTCATCGACTGTCTATCAGGCTGTTTCAGAAGCTGGCAGAACCGGCAGAGTTCGACAATTCGGCTCCTAACTTAGCTCCCCCCACCCCGCCTGGCCGGCTTAAAGCCCCTCCCTATGGGAGGTAGTATTTTCATGTAATTCAACATTCCCCCACCCCTAGTCCAACCCCCTTGCACAGGGTGTAGTGTTTGTTAATTAATTTTTAGGGTGAAGCTTCATCAGCGCGGCGTGTGGGACGCTTCCTCGCTCGCCCTCGTCTCCGACCGGGATCAGCGTTCTCACGCCGATCAAGTGAGCTTAGGAACACTTCTCATTGCTGGCATTTACTTGCTTAGTTTAGTATTATTTCTGGTTGCACCGTCGGTGGCGAGTGAGTGCCCGGACCAAAGTGCCGATCACGTGAGTGACCACCGTGGGTGAGCTGTGAGAGTGACCTTTCGTCCCACGCCCTCGGCGTGCCGGTCGCCTACTGAATTGGGCATCCCTGGCCCATTGGGGTCCTTTTTTTTTTATGAACGAGACCAAGGATAGCTATTGGGGGAATGCACAATTTGTGCAAGTTCCACCAATAGAACATGGCCCTATATTTATTGATATTGAAGAATTATTTACAGCTTGTCCACGGGGCATACCCCTGGGAGTGTAACAAAAAATGGAGCAATGAAAATAAGAAAACAATGGTGCCTTATCTCCTCCAGCTAGGGAGACCAGCAGCATCAACAATGGCACATCCACGGGATTTGTTTGGAAGCTCTATCTAGCACTTGAAATCCTGATTACTTCGACTGGAGCAAGCTAAGGATGCAAGGGCATCCGCGACTGTATTCCCTTCCCTATATGTATGCTGCAAGTTCCATCTCTTTCTATGTAGGATATCTAAAATTTCATCCCACCACTTGCATATCTTCCATTGAGGATGGCCATTAGACTGTATTACGGTGATGAGAGCTTTGGAATCAGAATATATTGCAGTTATAGGGAGCCCACTCTTCTCCAAGATTCTTAATCCGTCAAAAAATGCTCTTGCTTCAGCCACCATGTTGCTCCCCACTCCATAGTAATAAGAAAAGCCATGAATGATTTCCCTCCTACTTCCTCTGATGCACCCGCCACCCCTGCATGCCCATGGTTGCCTTTGGCAGCCCCATCCACATTTAAGACATATCCTGTATTGGGGCAGGGCCATTTGATAAGCTTGGGAGGTTTCTTGTTGTAGCTATAAGAAAGTCTAAATTGATCCATCACGTTCCTTTCATTCACTATAGGAGCCTTGCTAAAGCATACCCTACTCAGAGAGAACTCTACCTGCCTCAAAATCAATTGTTACAGCATTCTTCCTGAGGGACCCTTGTCTTCAAACATGAGTTTTCATCGAGCCTTCCAAACCTCCCACAATATGTGCAGCATAGTAAGAATAGCAGCATAGCCATATGGAGACTTAATATCTGCAGTGCAGATAATATCCCAACAAAAACCAGTAACTGAGTGTGATACTCTGCATTTGGCATCATATAATGGCCTGAAAAACCTCCACAATGGTTTAGCAAGCTGACTTTCTAGAAACAAATGGTTTAAGCTCTCTTCCTGATTATCACTATGGCAGCAGACACACTTAGAGGGAATATTAATACCACTACTCTTTATGATGCAGTCAACTGGGACCACTTAGAGGGAATATTAATACCACTACTCTTTATTAATACCTTCAGCTGATCCGCAACCACTTCCTCTTCATTCTTCGGGGGCAAGCCCCTTTCTCTTCTCACCTCCGTCTCGTCATTCATAGGATGGCGGCGGATGGGTGTTAGATGGTGGGCAGGTCGGGTCCGCTTGGGGACCCACACCTGTTTGAACTTTTTCGGCTTGAGTGCCGAGCTTCCTTGGCCATAGGGGCCGGCTTCTTCTCTTTCTGCCCTCCTTCCAGCGAGAGCTTGATAGGTATTGCGGACAGGGATGTTGGGGATGACTCGGTCTGGGGTCACCCAGGCCGTGCGTCCGTCGAGGAAGATGCGCATGCCTCTCACAAGCATAGATTTCCCGGACTGAGATAGGGTTCCGGTGACTACAGCAGCATTTTTGCGGGCCTGGCGACGCTGGCGTCCTCCAGGGTGTTCGTTGATGACATTGGGGTGGGTGCCACGTATGACGTGGTGCACCAAATAGCTAGCGGCCGGGGCTGGACTTTCGGGCAAGTCTTCGCAGCAGGGAACCTTCAGAGGCTCCATTTTCTCTGCGACTTCCTTGGCAGGCTCTGGGGCTTCGACCTCCAGGATATCGACGAAGGCTAACCCCAAAAAGTTGGGGAAGCCCACAGCGACAGAGAAGTTGTCGAATTCCATGGGTACCGCCAGGTACCCTCGCGCGTGTCCAGCAACGATCGAATGATCGAAATCGACACCAGTTATCCCGTGGATCATCATTGATCTGCCTGCAAAGACAAACAGGGAAATAATCATTAGCCTTTGAGAGGGCTTTGAAGCCCGAATATCTCGGCAAAGAGATGAAAGGTGACACTGGTCCCACCGAGCGTGCCAGACTGTTTGCGACGGGTTTTTTCATCCGACCGTCTTGTTGTTTTTATTTCATGTATATATATATATGTATATGTACATGTATACATGTCTTATTTCACGTATCGATCAGCCATTTGACTAACTGGGAGTCAACTGACCGATTGACGACGCGGGCGTGCCAGTCACATGAGTGACAATTTTATGATGCACTCGTTCTGACCCGTGTCGGGCGAATGCGAGGTTCGGTCGGGACCAGCAGTCCGCCATACCATAAAGGCTATGGCGTTAATTACATCCCCCACGAGGAGGAAACACCTTTGATTAGTTGCCGAGATAGCGGGCTGTCAAAGCCAAAATGAAAAGAGCTACATGATGACCATGACGAAGGCATGCAGGTTGCATTTATTTATCACACAGGGGATGCATAGTTCATCGAATTATGGGCCCTTGGTACGTGGCGGAAGACGTAGGTCCGAAGACCACCATCATGCATAGCGGAGACTTCTGGTTGGGCACAACCCGACCTTCTGTCAACACCATTTAATATACCCGAGGGTCGATGCAGACATGCACGAGGAACCGTGATATACGGGGTGTGATAATGATGTTATAACACAAATTCGGCAGCATGTCCCCTCCCTTTGGACTATGCCAAATGGGAATATAGGACATCCATCCACGGAGAACCGGAATGGAAACCAAAAAGAGAGTCGGGCGTAGCCCTGGGTCCGAGAAGGATCCAAATTTGACTGGGCAATGTGCACCATCGCATCATTTGTTAATATTCCCCTCGAAGGACCGTTGGAGGACATGCAGCGGCAGAACTCCGAGGGTCAGCGGGGTGACAGAAGAAATGTTGGATTTGGTGTAATGTAGGGGTGAAACCTCCCATTAATGTATCTCCCATGGACCTGGGTGAAGAACCATAGTTCCCTCGTAAGGTAACTAAGACTAGCCCGAAGGTTGATAGTGATGGAATATTGAATTTAGGTTATGTTTGGGTTTGATGAAGTGGGGAAGGCATCAGACACTCAGATGATAACTATCATTGAGATGAAACGGCACGGCACTGGAGTCGGCGCGAAGACCAAACGGCACGGCATGCTCCCGGCGCCATGAAAAGGTAAGGGGCAATCGGCACAACCGGCTGGTGTAGGCGTCGGCGCGCCAACACCCGGCGCGCGCTGGTCTCGGCGCGCCACCCACCCGGCGCGAGTTTGGCGCCAGGAGGCAGTGGCGCCGGGAGAATTGTGCCACCGGGAGGGGTTTATTGATTTTAAAAGAGGGTATTATGAGGGTTTCTTCGTTCAATGGGGACTTCAGGGTGATGAATGGATGAGAATGGAGGATGAGGGTGGTTCCACTCACAAAGGGGGGTCCAAGGAGATCGCCAATTACGAGGTATATACCCTGTGATGGCAAGATGCCATGAGATGATATAGCTCACGCTCTTGTCATGCAATTAAGGGGTTAAATGCGCAATTCCGTTGAAACGTTGTGCCGTATGATAGAGTAAAGCTCTGGGCAAATTTTGACAGCATCTCCCCTTATTTTGGGAGTGTGCCAAGAGAATATAATGGGCTATCTACTCACGAGTGCCAGAGTAGAAATCGAAATTAAAGCCGGGCGTAGCCCAAAATAGAGGGACCCAGATCTTATGGGACCTTGTCCCTTATGTTGTGATATCCCCGGTGCAGTCATCAGAGAGCCTGCACTGGCAGGGCTCCATGACTTAATGGGTTATAGAATGTGGGGGGGATTGCACCCTTTAATATAGCTCCGGTGAGGCCAGAGAAGAAAACAATGCATGCCTGTGGGACATGGTATAGTAGGCAAGGTCTGCATGGCTCGACTGCCTCAGGGTATCCAGGGGATGGCATCAAGACGTTCAGAAGATGTGAAGGTATCGATGTGGAGCAGAGGGATAAGCTTCGGCATAGCAACGGGATGGGCTCTCGGCGTGATGGGGAAACCCAACCGGTGTGGCAAGCCCTCGGCGTAAAACTCACGCCGGGAGGTGCCTGCGCCGGGAGACTCTCAGAAGAGGTTTTGAAGAGGTTCTAAAACAGGGTTTCTAGAGCTTGAATGAAAGGGGTTTGTTCACCAATCTCGACAGTTTTGGATGATCGGAGAGATGACTTCGAGGGGGAGATGAACTCTCTTCTGGGGCCTCACTAGGAGCAGAGCCATGAACCAGAACTCCCGAAGATATTCCTCTCCATTCCACATACGAGGAGCCATGAGATAGACTGTCTCAGGCCCTCGAAATGTGGCTGGGGTAGTGATGAAGAACGATGGCAAAGAAGCCTCAACAGATCACAGAAATTAAACATAAGACATTTGCAGTTGGCGATAGCCGTATATAGATTAAAACCTCGGATACAGAGGGAAGCGGAAGAGAATGATCCAGCATATCAGAACTCATCCCATTCTTTTTTTTAACTACTTCAGCCAAATGGCTTACACATATGCGATTTAAGAGAAAGAAATCTAACCCAAAAGGAAAAGAAATCCAAACTTCATCCCTGTAAACTGGGTTACATTAGCATTCGATGCTACTAAAGCAAAGATGCTCGAAAGTGAAAGGAAAAAACAACAGAGGAATACTCAGATAGACAGAGAAGAGAAAGAGAGAGCAAAGAAGTTGCAGTTGCACGGCCCTCACACCTGGATTCTCTCCTCGAACCCCTCTCTCTTTCCTCAGCTTCTACGAAGGGCGCTCGAGCTCTCCCCTTTCTTTTTGATGGCTAAGCACCCTCTTCCTTCTGCTTCTTTCTTTTTCTTCCCTTCCTCTGGCCTCTTCTCTTCTTCCGTCCTCCTTTTTTTCTGTTCCATCTTTTCGTTCGAAGGGCAGGCCTCTTATAGAGGCCAGGCCCTCATCCTTTCGGCATGCACTTCCCGACGCGCCAGGATCGTCCTCCCAGCACGGCCGTCATCGGCGCGTCCCGTCTCATATTTGGGTTTGGCCCATTCTCTTGTTGTTCGACCCATTCGGTCCAGGATCCACTTAGTGGACTCCTTTCGACAGTGGGGCTTTTGGCATATGTATATTAAGACTCCGTGGGGCTTGTTTGCACCTTGCATTCACCAACACGTGCGAGGCATTGTGTATCCCTTTTTCGGAGAATCAGAGATGTCTGAACATCTGTTTCAGCAGGCGGATGGTTGCCTGAATGTTGGTATAGTTTTATCAGCCTGACTATCTGAATGACAGCAGTATTGGACAGCGACCTAGCCACAAACGGCTTTAGTCGAACAACATGATAGGGGTAGTGGGTTTCTTCTATTCAGACTCTCAGATCTCCCAGGGATGGTACGTGAGCTGTGCCCTCGACTGATCTTCAGAACTGTGAATCTGCTATGATCTCTTCTGACATATTTTAGGTGTCAACAAATGCCCCCCACCCGTAGGTGGCGTGAGCGAAGCATGAGTGACACGGGACATGCGGGTGTACATCACGTTCACACTGCGCTTCGTGGTCTCTTCAGGTCTGCTCCAGTGCATTGGCTATTCTTTTGACTCTGAGTCTTCATTCTTCTTTGCGTGACTTCCATGCTCTACAAGCAAATTTGGACGAACACCAGCATTTTTGGCTTGATCTGTTGGTTACATCACCCCTGGTGGGCTAAATGGCTCCATGGACGCTCCCGGCACTATCTTCTCGGCGCGGAGGTGGGCTCGGCATGGAATTCCCTTCGGGGAATTTTGTTCGGGACTCCGTCCCTTTTCATTTCGGAGTCACCCCCTCCTGGTGGGTGTTCTCCCTTTTGACTTCTGGGCATGCTCCGGATAAGGGGAGATGCTGTCAAAATTTTCTTCTGAAAATTTCTTTTCTAATAATTTTTTTCTTATATCACCTTCTTATTCTTTTTTCTTGGTTTTGTGTCTGCAGCTAGCTGGAAATGGCTTCTTCTTCTAGCCGCGTTATCTCCGGCACTACTGATGTTGACTCTTCTCCTCAAGGCAGGGCTTCTGGTCCCGTTGTGACTTGGAGGAATGTTGGACAGCTGGACCGAGGACTTGGGAGGATCGCCATAGTCGATGAGTCCTCTGGCTTTGAAACAGATACAGTATCCGCCTCTCGCATTGTGACTGTCGAGGGAGGACTGGACTTCAATCGTGATGACCACTACCGTGCGGACTTCCCGAAGGATCGTCACCTCGCGCCCTTTATTTGTACCTTCAACGTCTCTGGGAAGAGGGACGTCATGCTGGCTCGGATGGTGGAGCGGGCCATGTTGCTGGACCGGGACAGCTTAAAAGGTTCTGTGTATCGTGGCGATACCATCTACCTTCCGGGGGAGCGGCGCAAGTGGGACGCCGTCTTAGGGGTAACAGAGCTGGAGGCAGAGCTGAAGATGCTAACACGGGCCCCAGAGTTCACACCAGCCAGGTGGGACAACACCATAGGTCGGGTTAACAGGGAGAAACCGGTTACGGTTTATTCTTGGCGCCCATCAAGTGGGGCTACAGAGAGGAACCGTTTGTGCTGAACTGCTTGGCTGTTCAGTTCAAATTTCAATTGGCAGCTGGGTGGTTTGCAGACACGAAGGTGACAGATGCTCATCTCTTTCGTGTAGGGGCAGTGGAATTCACAGAATATGTTCTGAAAGAGTATGCACCGCTACTGGTCAGGGCCGGGGTGTACCACAGTGTGTATGCATCCCGCTTCAGGTATCCCATTTCAAAGGGGCTGTGCTGCGGCATGTTCGAAGTATTTTGCCCGCAATTCAACACTTTCTATACGGCAGAAGGTGAGACCTCTTTGGATCTTTGGAGCCTATCATAGTTATCGGGCCTGCCGATTAACGGAGAGCCCTATGAGGAGGTCTGCATTCATGACTTCATCAAGGACGAAATAGACGGCGAAGGTGAATATTACTTCGGCTATTCATACCGGTACCTGATGAAGGCATACCGCTCCCTCTGCCTGACGCTGAATAGGGGATCCTCAAAGGGATACCAGCCCCGGGAGAAGAGCAGTAAACTGAGAGTCCGAGCAGGACATTGGATTCAGTATTTCTTCGGGGGCCCTTTGAAGTACAGCGAGTTCCCTCACGTAGCTCCTGTTGTGGGCAAACCCAGCAGGCCACCTAAGTTCAAGTCAGAGCTGCCTGCTTCTCTTCGGGGGATAAGCCGCGGGGGGCCGAATCCGATGGGGGTGGATCCCCTTACCCATTGTGCTGCCTACCTTACCTTCTGGCTGTGTACGTTTGCCCTCCCGCAGGGGGATGAGACAGTTATTCGGCCGGAGGCAATATACCCGGCTTGTCAGATGGCTTGGGGCATACGGCTTGCAATATGTCCAGCCGCACTATGCCTGATTTACAAATCCAATGGAGATATTCATAGGCATCAGATCCCCCGCTCTTTCCGAACGGTGGGGCCGTTTCATTTTTTTAATGCCTGGGTGTGCAACTTATTTCCGGAGCTAGCTCCCCGAACTTTGCAGACAATGACATTGTACCCCAGAATGCTGGAGTTTGCAAGTGCTGAACCGGGTCCAGTGTCCCAGCAACTCTTCTCCATCCGTGGCCGACTAGCAAGGGTTCCAATGGATTTAGCGGGGACTATCCACTTTTGGAATCTGGCTGCACATTCATCTCCATTAGTGAACCGTCAGCGTGAGTGTAAGCTCGAGGCAGTGGAGACTTTCACACACTTCATTTCGGGCAACACCGTGACCCGACCAATCTTGGAGCCTGAACTCATTGACTGGGCTTTATCAATTCGCCCCAGTGTTTTAGTATTCAGAAAGGGGGGCGCAGTTTATTTAGAACCCTACTATCCCTTCAGGTTCGGTCGGAATTTCGGCTACGATCAGCATATTCCGCCTTCGGTCGCCCTATTCCCTTTAGACAACAGGTCAAAGCATGGCTCGACCGTTGTGGCCGAAGGTCGCTCCTGGTGGGACTATTTTCACCGCCGGGACGCCAATACTTTCAGAGTGTCGATGCCGAACCGAGTCCCCCGGGTCACTCCAGAGTATGTAAAATGGTGGAATGCTCGCACGAGCTTCTACCGCAATGCCCGGATGACATGCTGGGATGTGGCTGAGCGCACCTTCCTGAGTCAGCAGCCTGGGCCCGTTTTTCACATTGACGAAGCCCATCTGAAGAGGTTATTTTCCCACCACCCGAAGGAGGCAGAGACATACATAGCGAACAGAAAAGCCATCAAGGAGGGAGTGGCTGAACCACTGATACCCGTGCTTGCTGACATAAGTGAAGATGCTTTTACGCAGAATTTAGAACACCTGTGCCAGATTGGTGGTTCCCGCCTGGAGCTTCAGCAGTATCCGTTCCCTATCGAGGAGCCGCTCTCCAAAGCAGTTTCATGGAAGTGCGAGGTGGATCGCTTTTGCCCGTGTCGGGCGTTTGTTAATAGAGAGGACAGAACCCCGACATATTATCAGCATACATCTTGGCTGTTCGTCCTGATGAGCATCCACGAACTGACCCTTGAGAGTCCCGTAGCTAGTGTCCTGGACAAGCCTCTATTCGTATCTTTTCATTATGCCGATGTCTGGGGCTTTGACCACCTCGGCTTGTATCATTGTATAGCTTCCCACGGACATGCGGACCTGGCCGACCTGGTCGACAAGTGTAAGAAGATTGGCGACGTCTGTTGGCATGTTCGAGAGGCTGCCTCCCGCAGCAAGGAGGTGGCTTATCAGTATTGGCCACTCTCGTCTTTTTACAACGGCCGGGCAGGTAAGTGCTCCTCCGTTGACACGTAGATTAGTTTGTTGCTTCGCTCTTTCATAACGGTGTGTGCTTCACTTGACAGACCGTCCGGATATCAAGCAGCAGGGGCTTTATAGAAAAATCATCTCCCGGGCACAGAAGCCGAAATATTTTGAGGTCCCTGTACCAGCGCCGACTACTACTCCACTGCCGCCTGGCAAAAAGAGAGCGGCTTCTGCAATGAAAGTTGCAATAGGCCGAGCGAGGAAAGCTCGGAAAACTTCTTCTAAGCGGCCTTCGACTGACGCGGCTGAGACTCCCCTGCCCGAGGTGCCATCATTTGAACAGTTTGCCGCTCGAAAAGAAGCTACTAAGCAAGCAGCTGAAGGTGACATCATTTTCCCTGTACGGCATAAAGGAATGCTCTTTTCACGGCATTTTCATTCTTCTGACGTCTTCTTTGTATAGCTTCAGCTCAAGGAGCGGCTGACACCACATGTGCTGAGGAAGCCGTCCTAGAGGCCGGACAAATAGGGCCCTCCATCATAGCCCCGATAGGGGTGATTGAGACAGCTGGAGCTGCTGGGGAGAGTCTCCCCGCTGTTGAGGAGGATGTCAGACTTCCTTCTCCTACGCCTGCCAGCGAGGCTGAGGGTGAGCTGCACAATTGTGGTTCTTTAGGTTCCCCTTTTTATTGAGCTTTCCATCCTGCCTTACGCACTTGTTTTATTGTGATGGCAGGAGTGGTCAGCACGGCGGTTAAGGCGCCTATTGTGGAAGCTCCTTCATAGCCCGCGGGACATAAGACTGTGCTGAAGAAGGGTGCTATCCCATTGCGGCACGTGCTCACCCGCTCAGCGTCCCGTCAGGCGACGGAGGAGGCGGGCCAACCCGAGATCAGCATAGATATTTCTTCGAGTAGCTCTGCCACCCCTTCTGACGAAGAGACTGACCATCATTCTTCAGAAGGTGATGAACAAGTGTCTGCAGCAGACAGCAAAGGGGCAACGGCTCCCTTCATACTGTCGAGCGATGCTTTGATTTTCAGTCCTCCGAGGCTGCCGAGGGCACCATCCGAGGGAGTGTTACAGGAGGAATTTGCTGGATTGGACGTGGAGGTGGAGATAACCCCTCCCTTTGCTGCTTCATCTGCAGGATTGGACTCTTCTATTCAGGGGCTTGACGAGATGGATACTGTCATCATAGTAAATCCTGTCCGCCCCTTTACAAAGCCGCATATCCCCCCTCTCTTTTTTTTGCCACCTTGGTGTTTACATGAATTTTCATTCCAGGAACCCGAAGCCGCTATTCATTCCCCGGCATCGACTTTTGGTACTGCTGTGGTCTCATCAGAGGCCTCGGATCTGCTACCGCTGGCCACCGCATCTCCTTCAGGGACAATCAACCTACTCTGCCCCGTGCCGGTGAGGATACATGCGGCTGTTGGGGGATTACCCTCGGAGCCGAGCCAGTCGGGGGAGAGTCTCGCCCTGGCATCAATGACAGAGTTGAGGGCTGAGGCTGACCCGCAAAGGGGGTCTGCTTTTGTACCGGCGGCCATAATGACGATCGCGCCTGATTCTGCAATTCCATTCGTGCCGGAGCCAGAATTAGAACCTCCGTCCCTCCTAGGCTCCGTTGAAGGAAGCCCTAACAGGAGTCTGATGGAGCAGGAACATGCTGCCGTGGTATCTGCTTCTTCGGCTTTGACGGCCGTTCCATCTACCTCTTTCGAGCCAGACACCGGCTTATGGGCCTCCATAGACAGGGAAGTGACCTTCAAGGTGTCTCCTGCGGCTTCCCTGGGCATTACCTCATCGGAGGAGTTTGTCTGGCAGCATCCAGAGATGCTGCGTCAGGTTGTGGAATCTCAGCCAGCGCTGTCTTACTCCCAGTTGAAGGAAGTGGCTACGCGACTGACGATTGAGCTACAGGCACTGGGCTGCCCTCTAGATATCTGGACCCAGCGGGTGCTTTTCTTGTTGAAGTTTGTGAATCGCTGGGACTTTCTCGAGAAGATGATGGGCGACCGACTGGCGGCCCTCAAACTGCAGAGAGTTGACTATCAGGCGGAGCTGACGTCTCTGATCTCTGATCTTCAGGAGAGCAGGGCTCAGGTTGAAGCTTCCGTAACCCAAGCGCACATTCTACGTAGCCGACGGGAAGAACTCCACGCTGAATTGGCTACTATAGAAGCCGAGATACCGCGGCTAGAGGCTGTGGAAGTCCAAGGCATTGAAAGAACTTCTTTGCTGGAGGGCCGAGTCGCATCTCTGGAGACTGAGGTGACTCGGGTTCAGGAAGAGGAAGCGCAGCTCCGTGAACTGGGGGCGGCTCCTCATGTCGGGCTTATTGACTTTGCTGATATCTTCAGGCGGCCTTAGCTGATCCGCCTTTGTAATCTGTCCCCTCAGAAGGGCTCCTTGTGTATTCACTTCCCCTTTTTGTAATAAAGATAGAAGTTTCCTTCACTATTTTTTTTTGTGTTCACATCCACACTCGCATTTTGTTGTGTCTTGTGGCAATTCTGGCGACCTACTTGGGAGTACCTCCATGTCCCTGTCGCAGGAGAGCGTCCACCCTCTCAAGGAAAGGATGGGGGACTCGCTCCACCGCGGGACGAGGTTACAGAGGTTGCCAGGTTGGTGCAGACGTAGGTCTTGCTGACAAGAGGCGTCAAAACCGTGACTGCTGGCTGCTCATGGTAATTCCATTATTGACCCTGATTGGGGGAGATGTTGACCGACCTTGTCGATGGTGACACGGGTCGAAAAAGGTAGACGGTCTTGCCGATGGTGACAAGAATCGGGAGGGTAGCGACCGATCTTGTCGATGGTGACAAGGGTCGAAAGGGCAGACGGTCTTGCCAATGATGACAAAAACTGGAAGGGGTAGCGACCGATCTTGCCGATGGTGACAAGGGTCGAAAGGGTAGACGGTCTTGCCGATGGTGACAAAAACCGGGTAACGGTAGCGACCGATCTTGCCGATGGTGACAAGGGTCGAAAGGGTTGACGGTCTTGCCGATGGTGACAAGAACCGGAAGGGTAGCGACCGATCTTGCCGATGGTGACAAGGGTCGAAACGGTAGACGGTCTTGCCGATGGTGACAAAAACCGGAAGGGTAGCGACCGATCTTGCCGATGGTGACAAGGGTCGAAAGGGTAGACGGTCTTGCCGATGGTGACAAGAACCGGAAGGGTAGCGACCGATCTTGCCGATGGTGACAAGGGTTGAAAGGGTAGACGGTCTTGCCGATGGTGACAAGAACCGAAAAGGTAGCGACCGATCTTGCCAATGGTGACAAGGGTCGAAAGGGTAGACGGTCTTGCCGATGGTGACAAAAATCGGAAGGGTAGCGACTGATCTTGCCAATTGTGACAAGGGTCGAAAGGGTAGACGGTCTTGCCGATGGTGACAAGAACCGGAAGGGTAGCGACCGATCTTGCCGATGGTGACAAGGGTCGAAAGGGTAGACGGTCTTGCCGATGGTGACAAGAACCGGAAAGGTAGCGACCGATCTTGCCGATGGTGACAAGGGTCGAAAGGGTAGACGGTCTTGCCTATGGTGATAAGAACCGGAAGGGTAGATGTATGTAAGTGTGATATCGGATGAAGACTCCGCCTCGACCCTGTAAATGGCCTTCTGGACGGAGGATGGTTCACCACTATTCATCATTCATGATCATTTTTTTTTATTCATATTACTGACCCAAGCACCCTTTCGGGTTTTCGCCGAAGCCAGCCCCCTCTTGCTTTTGCCCGCGCTCCCTTTCGGGTTTTCACGCGGCGGGGTACCCGATTTTGCCTGTGACGCCCTTTCGGGTTTTCGCCACAGCTGGGTTACAGCCATTTTTGCACTTGTCCTGATCATAGGAGCAAGTCTGGCGGGATATCTCTATTTTTAACCCCATTTTTCTTTCTTTCTTTTTTTTTGATTCGGGATGCAGAAGAACTGGATCGCGAAAATATTGACTGGCCTTGTCAATGATGACAAGGATCGAATCCTGTTTCGATTCATCGACATTGGTTAGACGTCGAAGCAAAGGACATGGTCTATTAACAAGGATGTAAGATCCATGTCAAGGGTAAAGATCGACCAATCTCGTCGACGATGACGAGGATCAAAAATGGGTTTATTAATCTGCATAGGTTATTACCGAAACAAAGGCGGGTTTATCAACAAGGATGGAAGGTCCAAGTTTAGGGGCAGGGATCGAACGATCTCGCCGATGATGACGAGGGTCGAAAAGGGTTTGTTCGTCGGCACGGGTTAATGCCGCAACAAGGATGGGATTGTCAATAGGGACGTAAGGTCCAAGTTGAGGGTAGAGATCGACCGATCTCATCGATGATGACGAGGGTCGAAAAGGGTTTGTTAAAGGATTTCTGGTGAGACTTTGATGATTGTCCCTTCTGGAGTTTCATTAGGTGGAGAATAGGAGAGGCATTTGGAAATTACCACTTTACTGACTCAAGTGCCCTTTCGGGTTTTCGCCGAAGCCAGCCCCCTCTTGCTTTTGCCCGCGCGCCCTTTCGGGTTTTCACGCGGCGGGGTACCCGATTTTGCCTGCGACGCCCTTTCGGGTTTTCGCCACAACTGGGTTATAGCCATTTTTGCACTTGTCCCGATATGGGAGCAAGTCTGGCGGGGTATCTCTATTTTTAACCCCATTTTTCTTTCTTTTCTTTTTTTTTGATATGTATGGGGTGGCAGGTCGAAGTGCGACGTTCGACCCTTGGTTGACAGTAGATGGCTATCGGCCGGAGCATCAGACCTCGCGTTGGGCAAAACAGTTCATTCGTTAGCAAGGGCTGAAGGCTAACGCAAAGGAGTGATCTCTCGCCGATTCGGGCGTAAGGCCGGTAATGGCAACAGCGTGCTGTATTCTTTCGGGAGCTTGGTCAGGGTAGAATGCCACTAGACCGAGGACAGGGTAGTTCGGTTAAGGCAGGATGCCATTAACCAAGAAAAAGGTAGCTCAGTTAGGGCGGAGTGCCACTAAACCAAGGAAATGATAGCTCGGTTAGGGCGGGGTGCCACTAAACCAAGGAAAATGTAGCTCGGTTAGGGTGGAGTGCCACTAAACCAAGGGAAATGTAGCTTGGTTAGGGCGGAGTGCCACTAAACCAAGGAGAAGGTAGCTCGGTTAGGGCGGAGTGCCACTAAACCAAGAAAAGGTAGTTTGGTTAGGGCGGAGTGCCACTAAACCAAGAAAAGGGTAGCTCGGTTAGGGCGGAGTGCCACTAAACCAAGGAGAAGGTAGCTCGGTTAGGGTGGAGTGCCACTAAACCAAGGGAAATGTAGCTCGATTAGGGCGGAGTGCCACTAAACCAAGAAAAATGTAGCTTGGTTAGGGCGGAGTGCCACTAAACCAAGAAAAGGTAGCTTGGTTAGGGCGGAGTGCCACTAAACTAAGGGAAATGTAGCTTGGTTAGGGCGGAGTGCCACTAAATCAAGGGAAACGTAGCTCGGTTAGGGCGGAGTGCCACTAAACCAAGGGAAATGTAGCTTGGTTAGGGCGGAGTGCCACTAAACCAAGAAAAGGTAGCTTGGTTAGGGTGGAGTGCCACTAAACCAAGGGAAATGTAGCTCGGTTAGGGTGGAGTGCCACTAAACCAAGAAAAGGTAGCTTGGTTAGGGCGGAGTGCCACTAAACCAAGGAGAAGGTAGCTCGGTTAGGGCGGAGTGCCACTAAACCAAGGGAAATGTCGCTTGGTTAGGGCGGAGTGCCACTAAACCAAGAAAAGGTAGCTTGGTTAGGGCGGAGTGCCACTAAACCAAGGAAAAGGTATTCCGACCGATCACTCGGGGAATGCTGGCTGCGCTGCATGATACAACTTAATATACTTTCCGTTGAGGGGAGAGAACTGGATAACCCCTTTGTGGTCTACCAGGATGTAGGCGCCTCCTTCATATACTCGGCGGACGATATATGGCCCGACCCAGTTTTCGACCAGCTTCCCTTTGGGGTTAGAGGCCATTACTTCTCTTCTTTTGACCATTACCAGGTCTCCTTTCTTGAATTCTCGACCCTTGACCAGCTTGTCAAAAGCACGGGCCATGCGAGCTTGGTAGAGCTGGATGTTTTGCTGCGCCCGGAGGCATTTTCCTTCGAGCTCAGCGAGCTCTTCCAATCTTCTTTCTGCATTGGTCTGCCCACCACTGACTAGTCCGTGCTGGATGGCAACTCGCAATGAAGGAACTTCAAGTTCAATCGGCACCACAGCTTCTGACCCGTAGACAAGGGAGAAAGGTGAACAGCCGGTTGGGGTCTTGTAGACAGTACGATAGGCCCAAAGTGCTTCGTACATCATTTCTTCCCAATCTTTTTTATTGGACTTAACAGTCTTTGCCAGCAGCGTGCATAGTGTCTTGTTAAAGGCTTCTGCGAGTCCATTGGCTTGAGGGTTGTAGGGGGACGATGTCCTCCAGTCTATTTTGTATTTGTCGGCCAGCCGATAAACCTTCTGGTTCCTAAAATGACTGCCATTATCAGAGATGATTCGGCTGGAGATCCCGAACCGAAATATTACATTCTGCCGGAAGAATCTTGCAACTAGTTCTCCCGTCACATCTCTTAGTGCTACTGCTTCCGCCCATCTGGAGAAGTAGTCTGTAGCTGCTAAGATATATCTGCACTCTGATGAAGATGCTGGTAGCGGCCCTACCACGTCCGTGCCCCACTGAGCAAACGGCCAGCTTGGTAGGGTGGGATGCAGTGGCACTAGAGGTCTCCTTGCCACATTAGCATGTTCTTGACACTTCTGACAAGCCTTGGCAAACCTGCAGCAATCATCAAATATAGTGGGCCAATAATAACCCAATTTCTTTATCTCAATTTTCATCTTCGGGCCAGCCTGGTGTGCTCCAGCTGATCCTGCATGGACCTCCTGCATCACCTGTCCTGCTTCTGCTGAAGACAAGCAACGGAGTAGGACTTTCCTTCGGGTATCTTCCATAATTCGGAACAGGGTCCCGCTTCCCATCTCGTAAGAATCCGTGATCCTTAGGAGCTTCATCCTCTGTTCCTTTTATTTTGGAAGTTGCTGGTGTTGAAACCAGCGCAGGAGATGCTCTCGCCAATCGGGCTGCTGAACCCCTTCGATGACTGCTACTTCCATTTCTTGTTCGTCGGTCAGGACCTCTGTCACGCTGGGGACCTGTCGACGGTTGATCACTGTTATATTCAGGCTTGTGTCTAGCAGGACCGCCAATGAACTGGCCAGCTTAGCGAGGGCATCCGCCTGAGCATTCCGGCCTCGGTTGATGTGCTTGATGCTGATGAAGTAAAATCTTGACATCAGGCGAGTTTCCAACTGGTGATAGGGGAGGAGCTCTTGCTTTCGCACCTCGAACTCTCCTTTCAGCTGTTTTATAACTAGCATGGAGTCTCCGTATGCTTCCAGCATCTGAATTCCCATGGACAGAGTAATTTGCAACCCGATTACCAGGGCTTCATATTCTGCTTCATTGTTTGTGCATTGCTTGTTTATGGAACAGGATGTATGCACCACTTCTCCTTCTGGGGATTTCAGGACTATGCCTGCTCCTGCCCTGACTCTGGATGATCCAGTGGCAGGGGCATCAATTCTGGAAGCGCCATCAAAGTATAGCTGCCATAAGGCGGGTTGTACTTGAACGGCTTCTAGGGTTTCATCTTCAGGAAGCTCTGGCTCCAACGGGCAATCCCCGGGCACTGGGTGCTCAGCGAAGAAGTCTGCAATAGCTTGGCCCTTGACAGCCTTACGCGGCACGTAGGAGATATCAAACTCCATAAAGATTACTGCCCATTTGCCCAGGCGGCCTTTGAGTGCCGGTTGAGACATAATGTACTTCAGGGGATCCTCTTTGGATACCAAGCTGATTTCATGCGACAACATATAGTGTCGGAGCTTTTTAACTGCGAAGACCAGCGCCAGACAGATCTTCTCAATATAAGTATATTTCTCTTCAGTTCTGATCAGTCTCCGACTGAGGTAATAGAGGGCTTGTTCTTTCCCTTCTTCATTATTCTGGGCCAGCATTGCCCCCAGAGAATTATGTGTAGCTGCTATATACAGTGTCAATGGTCGTAATTTCACCGGTGCGCCCAACACTGGAGGAGTTTTCAGGTAGTCCTTTAGCTTGTCGAAGGTTGCCTGGCAATCTTCATCCCAATAGAAGGGGACATCTTTCATCATTAACTTGTGAGAAGCCTGGCATCGCCCTGACAAATTGGAAATGAAACGCCGGATATAAGCCAGACGGCCCTGTAGTGATCTCAGCTCGGAGATGTTCCTTGGCGGAGGCAACCCCTGAATCGCCTTGATCTTTGCGGGATCTATCTCGATTCCCCGACATCGGACGATGAAGCCCAAGAATTTTCCGCTCGACACTCCGAACGTGCATTTCATAGGGTTCATTTTTAGCTCATGCTGCCTCAGCCTCTGAAAAACAATTCGGAGGTCTTGCAGATGATCTTCTTTTCTTCTGGTTTTGACCACCAGGTCATCTATGTAGCACTCGACCTTGTGGTAGAGCAGTTCATTAAAAATTTTGGTCATTGCGCGCTGATAGGTTGCGCCAGCATTCTTTAGTCTGAACGGCATTCTCTTGTAATTATAAATGCCTTTAGGAGTTCAGAAAGCAGTATGGACTCGGTCATGTTCCGCAATCCAAATCTGATTGTAGCCGGAAGACCCGTCCATGAATGATAGGGCCTCGTGGCCGGTTGTAGCATCAATCATGACCTCGGTTATCGGCACCGTGAAGTCATCTTTGGGGCAGGCTTTATTTAGATCCCGGAAGTCGACACATATCCGGATCTGTCCATTCTTCTTCTTCACGGGGATGATATTCGCCAGCCATGTAGTGTACTGGTTTTCTTCAACAAATCCCACGTCAATGAGCTTGTCGACTTCAGCACAAATTTGGGTGATGAGCTCTGGCCTCATGCGCCGCGGTGGTTGCTTCACCGGCTCGGCTTCAGGGCTGATTGCCAGCTCATGTTGTGAGACATCGGGGCTTAGACCTGGCATCTCTTTATAAGTCCAGGCGAAGCAATCCCGGTATTCTAGCAGTTGTTGAATGTACAGCTCCCGCTCTTCTGGGGATAGTTGGGCACTGAGGAAGGTAGGCCTAGGGTCCTTCTCATTTCCCAGGTTGACTTCTATCAGTTCATCGACTGTGGCTTGGCCTCCGTCTTCTATCTCCGGAGGTGCCGGTTGGAGGTCAACAAAGTCTGGAATACCATCTTGAGGGTCGAGTACTTCGACTTCCTCGTCAGACACCACCAGAGCTTCCTGAGGTTTCTTGATCTCTTGTGCCAACGGCTGCGTGGATTGTTCTATTAGCAGATCCATTACCGTCGCAGCTTCCAAGGATGAGAGAGCAGCCTTGGTGTTTGCAGATGAGATTGCAGCCATGACGGGCTGGTAACTGTTCACTGCCAGGCTCGGACAGCATGCTGACTTTGCAGCAGAAGTTGAGGAAGTTTCACCTTCTAGGACAGTTGTATCTTCCGCAGAAGTGGCTTTTTCTTCCCTGGTAGCTGGCTCCCCTTGATTGGAGTTGACCAAGGCCTCCCTGATTGGCAGAAAGGGTGTTGAAGTTGTCAGTAGTAGGACCCCTGTAGAGGGAGAGACTCCTACTTCTTGAATGTCTTCGGCTTCGCTGCTGCTAGCCGTATCAAATTCGGCTTGAAAGGCCGCTTCTTCAGGATGAACTTGCTCCCAGCATCGGCAAGGGGCCGAGGTTTCTGCTTCTTGATTCCCGGACCGAGCCAGTGCAAAATATTCGGCTTCCGCCAGATACTCATCAAAGGTTGCCCCCAGAGGGCTATCTTCAGTGGGATAGAAGGCGGAGATAGTATCCACCTCGTACCGCCCACTGTAATAATATTCTTCCTGGGTGAAGCCCAACCCTGGATGTTGAGAGACACGTCTCATTTCCTTATCCAGATTTGCAGGATGCCACATTTTCTGGAAAGCTTCTTTGCACTTTTGAGACTGATCGGGAGGGATGTGTTGCTTTTGAAACATCCTGGCCGTCCGATCAGTTGTAAATGCCAGGCCCTGAACAGGAACCCGCGGGTTGGCTAGATCTTCAGGGAGGCTACAGTCTGTGTCTTCCTGAGTGGGATGCTCCTCAGCTGTATAGAACAAGCTGCTGTGCCCATCTTCCTGTGTCACCTCCCAAGCTTTGAAAGGTTCGACAGTGGGGTCGTTGAGGCCGGAGACTGGCTTGGTGAGGCCGGCCGGGACTCTGATGCGGTCGTGCTGTCGATCGACCTGCACTTCCTTAGCCTTGGGGTATAATTCTGGGGGTGTTACCCTACCGACATCTCTAGAAGCTGTGATGTGGGAGACCACCTTCGGCTTGACATATCCGCGCGGCGGTGGTGGATACCAACAGTCACCCGATCTATTCTTTGAGACCCCTACGGGGGCTTCAGCTTCAGAAACCTTCCGGGGAGACCCCGTATATAGGTTGGCGTCCGCCAAGTGACATTCAAACACCTCGAATGGGTGGATATCGGCAAATATCCTCTCCTCCTTCCCCTGGAGGCTGTATTTGATGCATTGGTGGAGCGTGGAGGGCACCACCATATTTTCATGCAGCCATGGGCGGCCGAGCAGTGCTTTGTAAGAGGTGCGAGAGTCAATGACATGAAACTGCACCGTTGTAGTGAAATCTGCCAGGGTCAGTGTGAACTCTGCCACTCCCATAGATACTTCACATTTTTGGTTGAAGCCAGCGATACGCATATCCCCGACTTTCTCGAGATGCACATTAAAGTGGTACCTCTCGTATATTCTGTATGGCAGGATGTTGACTGCTGCACCAGGATCGACCAGGATCCGGTTCAGTTCTCTTCCATTCAGATGCCCTTTCATATATAGCGGCCTGTTGTGGCTGGCAGTAGGCAGTAGCATGTCTTCTGGAGAGAAGGTCATACTGGCTTCTGGTATAGCCTCAGCTATGCAAGCTTCAAAATGAGCAGGCGTCTGCAGAGCAGTGATGATCGCCTGTCGAGTTTCTTCACTCAAAGAGAGAATTTCCCAGATCATAAATCGAGCGGGGAGCTTTTTAAGCAACTTCATTATTCGGCTCCCAGCCCGGACATTGAAGAGCTTCATCTCTTCAGCCCATCTGGGTTTGGGGAGGTTTTGATTTGTGGGTCCAGACGGACCTGCTTCCTCTTCCTCGGACCCGGCACCCTCTTGATTGGCACCGACTGTCGAGTTTTCTTTATTAGTTGCCGTAGGGCAAGCTCCATCTGCATTCGCATCCTTAGTAGATTGCGCTGGCTACGGGTGAACGGCCCCGGATGTAGGGTTAGCATCTTGGTAGGGCTGCTTCCCTTTTGACATCTTCATAAATTCAAGGAGTGAAGGGACCGCCTTGCCCCCACTCTTGTTGTATAGGCCTGACGGGGGAGGGATTTGGACTCCCTTAACTTCCGACGGAGGTGTCTCGTAGGGTTTCTCCCCTCTGAACATAATGTTGTGATTGGGTGGTGGCTGGCGCCCCCATTTTCGGCCTGACCGAGTGGCATGCGTAGCAGTTGCGGCCTCGGCCTTTCCTCCCCCAGCATGGGATGTGAAGCAAATTTCTTCTTCTTCCTCTTCTCCGGGTAGGTTGAAGAGTGCTGACAGGGTATTACAGGAGACAACCTGTGTTTTATTGGCCCCAGCGGCCTTTCTTTTCTTCTTCTTTTGCTTTTTCTTCTTTTTGGTTTCTACGGGTGCCTGCCCCCAGAACAGGCTGCCCTCTCCAGGGGATGCTGCTTCAGCTTCCTCCACCTGTTTGAGTGAGAGTTGTTCCAGTTCTTGCCATGGGACGTGGTCCCGTACCAGCAGAGGTTTCAATTCGGGCTGCACATATTCATCTAGCCCTTCAATCAGGTGCTGCAGTCGACGGACTCCAGGATTGGTTTCCTTGATTACTGGCAGGGGAGTTTGTCTCCTCCTGTTAGGTGCATGTATTCTGACAGTCGTAGGTGGAGTGACCCACACGGGTGCTACCACTGGCGGGGTAGGCCGGGGTGTAATGTCACGGATATGTGCCCCCTCTTTTGGGCGGGGTGCCCTCTTCTTCTTGTACTTCACAGGGATCTGCTGCCACCCCTGCTGTTCTTTCACAGGCTCCAGGAAATGGATTTCGTAGGTGCTCCGTGTGCTTGCTTCAGAGATCTCCTCAGGTAATGACTGGTAGAGGGAGATCATGTTGACTGCTGCCTTCCTGAAAGGGGCTTCATGTGGCTGAGGAGGGTCCACTTTGTACTCTCCCAGCTCTATCTCATTCTTCTTCACCATCCCTTCGATGACGTCTTTGAAAACATAACAGTCTTCGATTGGATGTCCCAACATCTGGTGGTAGGGGCAGAATCTTGGACTGTCTTTTCTTTTCAGGTCCTCCGGCCTCCTTGGCTCAGGCAGAGTGACCATGCTGTATTCTGTTACCCAGTCGAACAGGACTCGGGTCTTGTCTTTTGGAAAGGAATAGGCTTTCTTCATTTTGTCCCTCAGCGAAGGACCTTCTTTATCATCTGGAGCTTTCACAGGTTGCAGGGGAGCCGCTTTCTTGCCTTTCTCCTTCTGTTGTTCGAATGCCTTGATATCAAGCGCATTCGCTTCTTTAGGTGTGGGGCGCCGTTCCACAGCCTTGCCTTTCTGGGCTGTGCTGGCAGTTGACGCCGGGACAGGCTTAGCTAGAAAAGCCTCCACCTCAGCCACCACATTATTCAGCCGGTCGAACGACCATATTTCCATACCAATCATCTTTTCCAGGACCTCCCTCCTGAGATTTTGTTTGCATATTTGCACAGCGTCCTCCTGATGCGGGGGCCGCTTGCACCTCATTCCGAGGTTCCTCCACCTCTTGATGTAATCAAGGGCTGTCTCATCTGCCCTTTGTTTAGTTGAGTAGAGTTCGGCCACTGTGACTTCCCTCTCTGTGACATGGAATCTTTCTCTGAATTTTCTCTGCATATCCGACCAATCACTGATTGACCCGGCCGAGAGGCTAGAGTACCATTCAAATGCGAGCCCCGTCAGCGAGGACCCGAAGAACTTCAGCAGATATGACTCGTCGGTGGCCAGATCACCCATAACGGTCATATAATATGCAATATGCTCTTTAGGGGACCCCTTCCCGTTGAATTTGTCAAATTTGGGCAGCTTGTTGACCCCTGGGGGGAGTCGTTTAGCCGCATGGTGTTGCGGGTAGGGCACCCGATAGGCATCGAATGCGACGTAGTCGCCTTCATTTTTCTCTGCGAGCTTCAGCTCGATCATCCTTTCCACCATCATCCGGTTCACGACCGTGGGGTCAACTGGCTTCGGATAGAAGTGCGATGGCTGAAGGTATGGGGTGACCAGGGTGGTCGCCTGTGGAGGACGTAGCAGCGGGGGTGTCAGATGCACCTGGGGGAGCACCGGAGGTAGCAGCAGCTGAGGCTGTGGCGGCCGCTGTTGTGCTGTCGCCATGCTTGGCTCTGATGGCTGGGACAGTGTATAGAGCGGTGGAGGGTCGTCACGACGAACCGCTCCCCGGGATGATTCACCCTGGACTTCGGGTGGTTTAGAAGCTGATGAATGCTCAGTCTTTTCCATCAGCTGTTTCTTCAGAGAATCTATCTCCCGTTGATATTTTTGTAGCAGCATCAGAACTGATGGATCTATAGTGGTGGGGATACCCTCTGTCGTTTCCCCGGACGTACCCTCAGGCAAGATGTCGAGGAGGACATCGTCTTCTTCTTCCGTCGTCACCACATTAGCGGTCAAGACGGGGGCCTTATCATCCCAGCGGGGATAGACCTGGGGTTGTTTCCCTCTCATGATCATCAGAAGCTCTCTTGCTGTTTCTGTTCTACGGGTAGTTGGCCCGGGCCGTACGGCCAATTGAGCCAGTTCTTGGGGATCTTCAGGAAGCTCCCCATATCGGCTGGATATACCAGCCATGTTGCAAGTAAAGACCTGCATCCTTCTTCTCTGTCGATGAACCCTCCGTCTGGCTTGTTGCGAAAAGGTCAGCCTCTCGAACACATAAACTCTTCTTTCTTCTTCCCGTTCGGGGAAGGCTTCATCGGCTTCGATCTCGAAACCGTCATCATACCCATTTTCGTCGACTGACGACACCATCATTCTATCTTCCATATCTTCTTCATCCGCCACTGACGGGAAGTAGTCTTCGTCAGTGGCGACTGTCTGCATTAGTCGCTGCTGACCCAGCGAGGGGTTGCGCAGCCCTCGAAAGTAGTTCCTGATCAGACATGTTACCTCCTCTTAACCCCTCTCTTGATAGAGTACGGGGGATAGTTGTCGACCTCCAGCAGGAGGGATATAGGCCAGCCGAGCCCTGTCGGTCGGATGTTGGAATCTTCATCCCGTGACTGGGACGTTGGCTTGGCGGGCAGCAGCCCGGAAACTTCTGCGGCGCGGAGGATCCGCAACCACTTCCTCTTCATTCTTCGGGGGCAAGCCCCTTTCTCTTCTCACCTCCGTCTCGTCGTTCATAGGATGGCGGCGGATGGGTGTTAGATGGTGGGCAGGTCGGGTCCGCTTGGGGACCCACACCTGTTTGAACTTTTTCGGCTTGAGTGCCGAGCTTCCTTGGCCATAGGGGCCGGCTACTTCTCTTTCTGCCCTCCTTCCAGCGAGAGCTTGATAGGTATTGCAGACAGGGATGTTGGGGATGACTCGGTCTGGGGTCCCCCGGGCCGTGCGTCCGTCGAGGAAGATGCGCATGCCACCCACAAGCATAGATTTCCCGGACTGAGATAGGGTTCCGGTGACTACAGCAGCATTTTTGCGGGCCTGGCGACGCTGGCATCCTCCAGGGTGTTCGTTGATGACATTGGGGTGGGTGCCACGTATGACGTGGTGCACCAAACAGCTAGCGGCCAGGGCCGGACTTTCGGGCAAGTCTTCGCAGCAGGGAACCTTCAGAGGCTCCATTTTCTCAATGACTTCCTTGGCAGGCTCTGGGGCTTCGACCTCCAGGATATCGACGAAGGCTAACCCCAAAAAGTTGGGGAAGCCCACAGCGGCAGAGAAGCTTCCGAATTCCATGGGTACCGCCAGGTACCCTCGCGCGTGTCCAGCAACGATCGAATGATCGAAATCGACACCAGTTATCCTGTGGATCATCATTGATCTGCCTGCAAAGACAAACAGGGAAATAATCAGTAGCCTTTGAGAGGGCTTTGAAGCCCGAATATCTTGGCAAAGAGATGAAAGGTGACACTGGTCCCACCGGGCGTGCCAGACTGTTTGCGACGGGTTTTTTCATCCGACCGTCTTGTTGTTTTTATTTCATGTATATATATATGCATATGTACATGTATAGATGTCTTATTTCACGTATCGATCAGCCATTTGACTAACTGGGAGTCAACTGACCGATTGACGACGCGGGCGTGCCAGTCACATGAGTGACAATTTTATGATGCGCTCGTTCTGACCCGTGTCGGGCGAATGCGAGGTTCGGGTCGGGACCAGCAGTCCGCCATACCATAAAGGCTATGGCGTTAATTACATCCCCCACGAGTAGGGAACACCTTTGATTAGTTGCCGAGATAGCGGGCTGTCAAAGCCAAAATGAAAAGAGCTACATGGTGACCATGACGAAGGCATGCAGGTTGCATTTATTTATCACACAGGGGATGCATAGTTCATCGAATTATGGGCCCTTGGTACGTGGCGGAAGACGTAGGTCCGAAGACCACCATCGCGCATAGCGGAGACTTCTGGTTGGGCACAACCCTACCTTCTGTCAACACCATTTAATATACCCGAGGGTCGATGCAGACATGCACGAGGAACCGTGATATACGGGGTGTGATAATGATGTTATAACACAAATTCGGCATCATGTGCCCTCCCTTTGGACTATGCCAAATGGGAATATAGGACATCCATCCACGGAGAACCGGAATGGAAACCAAAAAGAGAGTCGGGCATAGCCCTGGGTCCGAGAAGGATCCAAATTTGACGGGGCAGTGTGCACCATCGCATCATTTGTTAATATTCCCCTCGAAGGACCGTTGGTGGACATGCAGCAGCAGAACTCCGAGGGTCAGCAGGGTGACAGAAGAAATGTTGGATTCGGTGTAATGTAGGGGTGAAACCTCCCATTAATGTATCTCCCATGGACCTGGGTGAAGAACCATAGTTCCCTCGTAAGGTAACGAAGACTGGCCCGAAGGTTGATAGTGATGGAATATTGAATTTAGGTTATGTTTGGGTTTGATGAAGTGGGGAAGGCATCAGACACTCAGATGATAACTATCATTGAGATGAAACGGCATGGCACTGGAGTCGGCGCGAAGACCAAACGGCACGGCATGCTCCCGGCGCCATGAAAAGGTAAGGAGCAATCGGCACAACCGGCTGGTGTAGGCATCGGCGCGCCAACACCCGACGCGCGCTGGTCTCGGCGCGCCACCCACCCGGCGCGAGTTTGGCGCCGGGAGGCTTTGGCGCTAGGAGAATTGTGCCGCCGGGAGGGGTTTATTGATTTTAAAAGTGGGTATTATGAGGGTTTCTTCGTTCAATGGGGACTTCAGGGTGATGAATGGATGAGAATGGAGGATGAGGGTGGTTCCACTCACAAAGGGGGGTCCAAGGAGATCGCCAATTACGAGGTATATACCCTATGATGGCAAGATGCCATGAGATGATATAGCTCACGCTCTTGTCATGCAATTAAGGGGTTAAATGCGCGATTCCGTTGAAACGTCGTGCCGTATGATAGAGTAAAGCTCTGGGCAAATTTTGACAGCATCTCCCCTTATTTTGGGAGTGTGCCAAGAGAATATAATGGGCTATCTACTCACGAGTGTCGGAGTAGAAACCGAAATGAAAGCCGGGCGTAGCCCGAAATAGAGGGACCCAGATCTTATGGGACCTTGTCCCTTATGTTGTGATATCCCCGGTGCAGTCATCGGAGAGCCTGCACTGGCAGGGCTCCATGACTTAATGGGTTATAGAATGTGGGGGGGATTGCACCCTTTAATATAGCTCCTGTGAGGCCAGAGAAGAAAACAATGCATGCCCGTGGGACATGGTATAGTAGGCAAGGTCTGCATGGCTCGACTGCCTCAGGGTATCCAGGTGATGGCATCAAGACGTTCAGAAGATGTGAAGGTATCGATGTGGAGCAGAGGGATAAGCTTTGGCATAGCAACGGGATGGGCTCTCGGCGCGATGGGGAAACCCAACCGGCGTGGCAAGCCCTCGGCGTGAAACTCGCGCCGGGAGGTGCCTGCGCCGGGAGACTCTCAGAAGAGGTTTTGAAGAGGTTCTAAAACAGGGTTTCTGGAGCTTGAATGAAAGGGGTTTGTTCACCAATCTCGACAGTTTTGGATGATCAGAGAGATGACTTCGAGGGGGAGATGAACTCTCTTCTGGGGCCTCACTAGGAGCAGAGCCATGAACCAGAACTCCCGAAGATATTCCTCTCCATTCCACATACGAGGAGCCATGAGATAGACTGTCTCAGGCCCTCGAAATGTGGCTAGGGTAGTGATGAAGAATGATGGCAACGAAGCCTCAACAGATAACAGAAATTAAACATAAGACATTTGCAGTTGGCGATAGCCGTATATAGATTAAAACCTCGGATACAGAGGGAAGCGGAAGAGAATGATCCAGCATATCAGAACTCATCCCATTCTTTTTATTAACTACTTCAGCCAAATGGCTTACACATATGCGATTTAAGAGAAAGAAATCTAACCCAAAAGGAAAAGAAATCCAAACTTCATCCCTGTAAACAGGGTTACATTAGCATTCGATGCTACTAAAGCAAAGATGCTCGAAAGCGAAAGGAAAAAACAACAGAGGAATACTCAGACAGACGGAGAAGAGAAAGAGAGAGCAAAGAAGTTGCAGTTGCACGGCCCTCACACCTGGATTCTCTCCTCGAACCCCTCTCTCTTTCCTCAGCTTCTACGAAGGGCGCTCGAGCTCTCCCCTTTCTTTTTGATGGCTAAGCACCCTCTTCCTTCTGCTTCTTTCTTTTTCTTCCCTTCCTCTGGCCTCTTCTCTTCTTCCGTCCTCCTTTTTTTCTGTTTGATCTTTTCGTTCGAAGGGCAGGCCTCTTATAGAGGCCAGGCCCTCATCCTTTCGGCATGCACTTCCCGGCGTGCCAGGATTGTCCTTCCGGCACAGCCGTCATCGGCGCGTCCCGTCTCATATTTGGGCTTGGCCCATTCTCTTGTCATTCGGCCCATTCGCTCCAGGATCCACTTAGTGGACTCCTTTCGACAGTGGGGCTTTTGGCATATGTATATTAAGACTCCGTGGGGCTTGTTTGCACCTTGCATTCACCAACACGTGCGAGGCATTGTGCATCCCTTTTTCAGAGAATCAGATATGTCTGAACATCTGTTTCAGCAGGCGGATGGTTGCCTAAATGGTGGTATAGTTTTATCAGCCTGACTATCTGAATGACAGTAGTACTGGACAGCGACCTAGCCACAAACGGCTTTAGTCGAACAACATGATAGGGGTAGTGGGTTTCTTCTATTCAGACTCTCAGATCTCCCCGGGATGGTACGTGAGCTGTGCCCTCGACTGATCTTCAGAACTGTGAATCTGCTATGATCTCTTCTGACATATTTTAGGTGTCAACAATGGTTGAGATGGCAAATGGCTTTTGGAGGTTCATAATGTGGTTCATGTTCCTTTCATATGGAACTTTTGTAGCTAGTTATATGTTTAGAATCCTCATGCATATCTTAGTGGGAATTGGGATTGGTGATGGTTTTTGAACATGTAATGGTTTGTGTGTGGATGATTATACCATATGCGCTTGATTTAACTTCTATTCAGTTGATAATCATTCATGATAATGGAGATTTTGATATCCATGTAGATCTCATGTTTTACTTTATCTTTTACAGGAGAGAGACGGCTGGAAGACACCTACATATCACGTGGATGCATGGTAATATCTATTTATGTGAATATTGGTGGAAAGAGGTTGATATGCGGTTTTATAATGATTAAACTCCAAGGAACAATTAGTTTTTGTGTGTAAACATTTAACCTCTTCCTAGTTCCTTGTGCTATCCATGTTGCATATACTCACTTGACACCTTCATGTATATCCCTCATACGGTGTTCATGCTAGCTACAAGGTTTGAACCCCTCATGCAAACACTGGCAAACTTAGTTGAATGGAACTTAGTCACATGATACACTCACATTCGATGATTGTAGTGCTATATGAATCTTACTGATAATTGGGTTGAATGAAGCTCAGATTATATGAATAATGTTGTAAGCACAAGCCTTGATCATATGGATATGTTTTACTAGGCTAACAACTTGTTTTTGCAGGATCTTCACTGTTCGGTCGACCTGAGAGCAAGGGCCGGTCGACCAGAATTAACAGCAGCTAGAAATCTAGTTTTTTACAGATTTCGATCGATCGCCAACCAAGGGCCGGTCGACCGATTTTCCCAAAATTGAAAGACTCTGGTTCTGTAAAATTTCGATCGACCGCCCCCTCCTACCGGTCGACCGTCAGTCCTGATGCAGCCATTGTTGACTTTATTTCTTAAACGTGTTCAAAGCCTTCCTCTTGGACTTTTTAGTCTAAAAGCCTCCCAACTTGCCTAAAATCGTAGATCTAGTTTTTGGCTTGTCCCTTGACCATCCTAGGTCTTATAAAATAACTCTTGGGCTAAGAAACCTAAGTGATGCAAGAGGATCAAAGGGAGGCCATCAAAGGAGAAAGAGAGCTGCAGAAACAACTCCGTGAACAGTGATCCGTCCAGAAGTTCTTCATCAAACCTCAAGCTTTTCAAGATCTATTAGAAGCTAATCAATTGGGAATCAAGTGGAGAAGCAAGCTTTATTTAGAATCTGCATCATCTACTCAGGGGGAGCCTAAATCAGAAGTTTTTCATTTGTGTTTATTCTCCTAAACTTCTTGAGCTTCATGTGTGTAATCTTCTAAATCTGTGAACTTCAGTGTGTGTGTGTGTGGATTATTTCTAGATATACATTTGTGTGTGTGTGACTATCTGCGTACGGTCATGTGGTCTATTGTGCTGCGATTATTGCAGCGTGTGTGTGTGTGTTTGTGATCCGGTCATCGGATCGTGTGGGAGACTTCATCTCCTTGTGTGTGTGTGTTGGGACGTGTCCCCGTGTGTGTTGGGGTTTGTTCCCCATGTGTTTATAGGCGTCATCCTGTGTGAGTACTGGAGCTTTGCTCCGTGTTATGGATTTATCCCCGTGCTGGTTTTCCAGCAGTGCAGCCTCACTAGGTTTTGGTGAGGGGTGGACATAGGTTACTGTCATTGCATCCGAACCACCTTAAAATTCCTTGTGTCATGTGGTTTGAATTGTGTGGTTTGGCTCATTTCTTCTATCCCCATTCTGTGTGTTCATACGTATATATTATTTTATTCATATTGTATCTTTCGGAACTAGTATAATTAGTTATCATGTGTGACAGATCTTGATAGATCCTATTCTTACGTTGCTAGTTCATCACATCTCTTTTAAATCGGGTAAAAGTTCTCTAAATTTGTAATCACCCAATTCACCCCCCCTATTTGGTGTCATTGATCGCGGGACTTCAATTGGTATCAGAGCTAAGGCTCGATTTTTCATAGATTTAACAATCTAGAGAGACCCAGATCAATGACTACCAAAATGTACACCTTGAATTCTCCACCGGTGTTTGATGGTTCTAACTTTGATTTGTGGTTAGGAAGAATGTGCAGTCTAGTCAACTCATACGATCCTAAGCTATGGAAGCTTATTTCACATGGTCCTTATGAGTTGCCAAAAGATAAATCTGTCTGGACTGCAGATTATAGGCTCAAACATGATCAAAACTGCTTGGTTTTAAGTTTATTCACTACCGCAGTTAATGCTAATAGTTTTCCTTTTGTCTCTCGTTACAGTTCCGCAAAGGACATATTGGATGGCTTAGTCAGCTTCCTGGAAGAGCATGAAGACAAATATCTTATGACAGGCACGAGTGATCACGTTAGTGATCAGCATAATGAATCACCCTTGGAGGTAAATTCAGATTCTGAAAATACATCTCTTGATGATCGATTGGTTGCATACGATGAGCTTGCAAATAAATACAATAAGCTAAAATCTGAAAACAAAAAATTGAAAAAGAGTGTTGAACAAAACAACTGCGATTCCTCCTGTAAAAAATGCTCACATGTAGAGGAATTGATTGAGACTCATGTGTTCGACATTGAATTTCATAAAGATCAAATTTTCTCCTTGAGAAATGAAAATAAAGAGATGAGAGAGAAAATAAAGTCGATGGACAATGGTCAAAATGAACTTGTTCATGATAAAAAGCTTGCAAGAGAAAATGAGAAACTGAAGGAATTGAACACGGCCATTTCTGAAAGATTGTTGGTTCTAGAAAAAGGGAAATTTATGGTTTTGGATGAGCGTGAAGATGTGGAGGAAATAAAACAAGAAGTTGAATGTCTTAGGAAAATTAATGATGTGTTGAATGTCAGTCTTACTACTTGTGAAGAAAAACTCGCCAACACTCAATTGCACATTTCATCTCTTCAATCTGAAATCCAGGACTTGAACAATTCGCTGTCCAAATTTGTGAAGGGACAAGATAATTTGGATAAACTTTTGGACATGAAAGTTAATTTTCAAAGGGAAGGCCTTGGCTACAATCTTGTAAAAAAGAAGTCTTTTGTGAATAAGGTTTATACCTCATTTGTTCAAAGTTCAAGTATAGCCAATACCTCTACTTCACCTCCAAAGCAGTCTTGTATTCAAGAGATTCAAAAAGAAAATAAAAACCAGAAAATCAATTTACATCAAAAATTCAAAAATGCTGCTAGGACCACTATGCATGTTAGACATACTTCTGCCACACACATACATACATCTAGAAAGAAAATCTCATGCTTTTATTGTGGAAGATATGGACATGCCATGCATGATTGTTTCATTATGAAAAACGATGATTTGAAAGCTTGCAGGAACAGAACTGGCTTCAAAAGTTTAAAGCAATCGTTTACCACAAAACCTTTCAAGCATTGCAATCATTGTGATAAAAGATGTCATACAATTTCACATTGCTGGCTACTGATGAAGAAAATAAATTTCTATGCTGGCCAAAATAAAGTCTCTTCATCCATAAGGAAGCATGTTACTAATCTGAATAAAAACTCTCCCATGTCATATGTCAATTGTGACTACTGTGGTAAAGTAGGTCACAAGTTGAATGATTGCTTCATGATAAAGCATGATGACAAGCTTGCCTTCAGTAAACCTGTTAATCCATCAATAATCAAGAAAAGAAGTTTTCATTCAACACATCATGCCAACACACACAAAATGGTCAAGCAAATGAGAAGAATGAATGTCATGTCACATGCTTCAAATAATAGTCATGCTTTTAAGTTTTCAAAGTCATGTTGTCATTATTGTGGCAAATCTGGGCATAACATGCATGATTATTTTCTGAAGGAAAATGATGAATTGAATGTTGATAAGAAGTGGAAGCTACGTGCCAAGAGTGCTTCTAACCCACAAGGACCCAAGATGATTTGGGTACCTAAGAATGCAAATTGAGAAATCTGTTTTACAGGTGTGCCATGAGAATATGAAGTGTGGAATGTGTTTTCAGTTAAGAAGGTAAGGCACACCGACCAAGCGACATAAGTCAGGTTAAAAGAAAATTCAAAAATTGAAATCTGAATACTCAGGTGATATCCCTCTTACTCTCTCCAGCAAGTGTGCCATGTCTTGATTCATATTATGCTGAATAGTTATGTGATCATGCATATGTCTGTTCATACATTTCATCCATAGTTGTCTGCATATCTCTGTACATATTACCTGTTAGATAGCATCTTGTTTAAGGGGAGCTTGAAAATGTTCAAATCAAATTTCACTTCATACATTGAGCTTGCATATATTTTCATATTCTGTCATGTAAAAGTTGAACATTGTGAATTCATGTCATAATGTATTGCAATCCTCCTGCCTTCATCACATCCATGACTACATAGTATATCAAATGGTGACATGTGGAAGGGTAGGTTAAGCCTATCTGAAAACTATCACTACGCGTGAGGTGATTTTCGGATCTAAGTTCTCCGCCCGGTACTATGAGTCAATTACTTAAAGGCTGCATATGGCATTCAATTTCACTGAACATTTCACATTATTGCTCATTAAGGGGGAATTGCCAGTCTAGTCATCTGAACTTAGTGCCTAGGTTCATTCCCGAGTTATGCATTCAAGTCTAGAGTTCTTAGGGTTACTTTAGTTGCTAAAGGAACTCTTCATGTCATTGTTAATAAATCCGAATCGAAAGTGACAAATCAAATCTCTTCAACTTTGGATGCAGATCACACTCTCAAAAATCCAAGTGATGTTGGGCCAGCTAGGCTACGTTTGAATCAACTGAAGGCGTGTCTTGCGAGGATGAAGATGATAAGAATTCCCCAAATTGCTACTAGGAGATAGATGGATGTTAAATCTGTCTCTTTCGATGGGAACATCAAGAAGATGTTCTTGTAAAATAACCTCCAGGATCCACAATATCCACAGCATGTGTACAAGCAGCAGAAGGCCTTGTATAGACTGAAGAAAGCACCAAGGGCATGGTATGAGAGGCTCATCTCTTAACTACCTGAAAATTGACTCACGAAAGGTAAGGTTGATTAGACACCATTCACAAGAAATTCAGGTAAAGGCATGCTAGTGGTTCAGGCTTATGTAGACGATATCATCTCTTGAACTATTAACAATGCCTCATGTGATGAAGATGTCTAAATCTGTTTTTGAACAATTATTTATTAGAACTATATGTTCGATGGCTAATTTGAACTTAACTATATTTCTGGTATATCAAATACTGGGTAGTGGAAAGGTGGATTACATCCATCTGGAAACTCTCACTATGCGTGAGTTGGTCTTTGGACCAAAGTTCTCCGCCTCGTATAAGAACTTGAAGAAATCGAATGATTGGCTATTGAATGAATTTTTTGATGATTTTCTATGCTCCTTTGTAAGCTAGCCCCATGTCATAAGAGAACACATTACACTTTCACTAAATTTTTCTGAAATTCATGTATTTGTCAAGGGAGAGTCTTGCTAGCTAAACAACTTGAGATGAATGCTGGTTCATTTTCTATTGACTAAGTGACCTCCATTTGTAACATGCAACATGCTTATGATGGATTGCTTCAAATTTTCTGAAATTGATCCTCAATGATGTGAAAAGTTCTGCAATGGAAATATCAATTCATGAATGGCTTGTGAATATCTTCAAAACTTTTGAAAAATGATTGAAAATCTGCTTTTGAATAATTTTTGAAAAATAATTGGCATCAAATAAAAAAAATGGGTTGCATTGCTTAATTTTGATCATTTCTGCACGCCTGCTCATATAAGACATGAAATTGAAAATGCTTGTGGTTCATCATTTGAAACTAAATACCTTCTTGTGAAATCTGTCAAATAGTCTGAAAAATAAACTCTTGCATCCTGCACTTCATTCTTATATTATTATAGGTTACATACATTAGAATTCAATGCATTAGGTGCATTTAGATCATCCAAATGGAAAAACTAAAAATTTGGATCTTGCACTCATGATATGTCTTGCACTTTGCATTGCACTCAGGACTTTCAAATAAAAAATCTAAAATTTTGCATTTATGATGCATTTTGCATTTACATTGCACATTGCATAGCCTTCAATTGGTGTGCTTTCATGCTTATATATGTTACTCACCCCCATCCTTTGGAATTTCTATGACCGTATGCTTTCTTAATAAATAATGTTGCATTTGAGTCATTATTGGAGTGTTTCATGTTATACACTCTGGGGGAGTTCATATGTCATAAGTGCATCTATTTAGGGGGTGTTGCACTATTATGTGTTCATGATATTTTCGGTATACATGCGGAATCAAATTCATACACATCTTGAACAAAATGTGAAAATGAGTGTTAAACATAAGGATATATGAATTTCCTTTCAACACTATAGAGATATTAAACTTGCTGCATGTATGTTGAAGAGACAGTTGAGAAAAAAGCTGCCAACCTCTTTTGTTGGAAAAATCTAAAATAAAAGAGAAAGGCAGAGCAATGCTTAGTCTCACTAAGTAAACTGGATACACGTCACCTGAGACATGACGTGGTTCATTTCTGAAAGGTGTTTGACTAAAGTATCTCTGTTCAGAATGAAGTGAAATGGTTCAATATTCTGAGTAACCGGGGATTTTGGCATGAGCTCCATGCGTCTACTCGCGTAAAAAGGAATTAATTGAACCTGATCATTCTTAGAAAAATTTTGATTGTCTTTGTGAATCATTGAAAAATTTGATGTGACAAAAACTATTGAGGTTGAGCGTAGCCTCCAATATGCTATTCTCAAAATTGAAATGCAGTATGTGAAATGTCTCCTTATATTGATCTGAAAATCTGAATATCCATATCGCAACTATCATTTTTCATGTTACTCACTGTTGCGCGCATTTTTTTCTATACATATATATACGCGTATATATATATATATATGTATATATATGTATGCCGAATGACCTGGGTGAAGGAAGGGATACAGCGGGGAAGGAAGACACAGGAGTTTGATATATCTCAGGTATCCTCCTTACGGTTGCATGCCTCTCACAGCGGTATCAGACACTCTCCTTTTACGGAAAGTTGAAAAGGGTCGAATGGCACGGAAATGTTAGTGTACGGATTAACCAGATAGGGTACGGAAGTGCCAGTCGATTTCTTGACAATCACCCAGGGAACCAAGGTTTGACCGGGGAAGCGCCACTACGACGCGGCACGTGGGCTAGGGTGATCGGGCGACACATGGAGAGAGGGGGTTCCACGGGTACGAGTGCGTAGGCGATTGTGGGAATCATGTACTGGACGTCTTTCCCCACTGGCCGCAAGCAACCGATGTTTATTTACATGGAATTGAATCCGAACACCTTCGTTCTGAGCTGAAGAAAAGTTTGTATATATGTCTGAAGCCATGGGTAGAGGGCCGGGAGCATTCTGCCACTGTGGGTGCGCTTTCGACTGGGGGGTGTTTACTGGGGTTAGGATGTTAGGCACGAATGTCGAGTGGTGTAGGTAGAGAGCTGGGGGACCGAACGTGGATGCGAGAGCATTCATCCAATTGGCGGTGAAATTTTTGAGATATGCATGTCTTTACAGGTAGGCTGTAGTGGCCAGGGTACAACTGGTGCACGCCACGAGATAATTCTGATGTGATGATCGGTCCCCAGGTCAATGCATGAAAGAGTAACACACGTGTGTTTTACAGAGGGCCCCTCTCGTGGCGTGGGCCATGGTGGCGACACCAAACGGGGGGCTTATGACTGGATGACTGGAGGGATGCATCGATATGGTGTCTGGGCGAGGGTCGATCACGACTCAAGTAGAGCGGTCGGACATGGCTGCGTGACTGTGAGGGAGCATGACGTAATAGTACACGCGTGGTTGCAACCGACGGGCACGTGAGCAGGAATCCCGGCATGAGGGGACGTTCGCCCTTGTCATAACGTCTCGCACATGGTGGGTGTTGACTTGTGTGTCATGGCTAAATACGGCGTGAGGGAAGTGCAAATGACATACCCTCGGCGCACTAAGCCGACGAACAAGTCACCCACACACAATTGTCCTTAGCTCGTTGCTTGGAGCCGCTTGAAGCTTGAGTATGCCGGATGTCTTGGAGCTTTCATCTATATCCACCCCTTGAGCTTCTAAGGGTTTTTTATAGAGAAGTTGAAAGGGTTAGAATGGGTTTAGGAGGGCTAGGTTGATAGGGTCAAGCCAGCCCGTGTAAACCCAAGTGAATAGTAAGGGTTTACGCGGACCAGCTCATAAGGTTGAGCTGGGCCGCATAAACCCCTCCCATGGGTGGGGTTTTGGCTGACCAGCCCAATAGGCTGGTCTGGTCCGCGTAAACCCCTCACGGAGGGTGTTTTTTGTGAAAAAAATGGGCTGGCAAGGGTTTAGGCGGACCAGCCTCAGGGGGTGAGGCTAGTCCGCCTAAATCCCCTCCCCCAGGGGGTTTAGGCGGACCAGCCTTGGGGGTCCAGGTTGGTCCGCATAAACCCCACCGCGGGGGGTTTAGGCAGGCCGGTTTTGGGCTTTTGTAATTTTAAAAAAGTAAATTTTTTTATTGAAAGGGAGGGGTTTACACGGACCAGTCCAGGGGACTGGGCTGGTCCGCGTAAACCCCCCGGGGGGGGTTTATGCGGGCTGGGTCGCTAGGGAGAGAGAGGGGACAGTCCCCACCATAAAATTTGATTTTTTGGCCTAATTTCTTCCTAAATTGACTAAGAAGAAAAGGACATTTGTGCTGGGAGGATACGTGGAAGCTTGTGTGCGCGTTCACTTGAGGAATTCCCTCGTGCTGTCGCTTTGCGCTCCCACGTCCACGTGTCAACTTCTTGAACTGGTACGGCACACGAACCACATCGTAGGACCGTAAACTGGACGAACTGAGGCTGAGTGGGGTCATGGGACCACCTGGCTAGAGAGAGGGCGTGACCCCCGGGTACTTCACCTTCCCCGGGGGCGTGCGACCGGGCCCCGGGGTGAACTGGCCCCGGGGCCAGTCGTGACCCCGAGGGATGGCCCTCGGGTCTCCTTGTGTCTTCTGCAAGTGTCCTTTGAAGGATGTTAAGCTCCGAGAAACTGGGATGGGCCCGTAGGGGCCGTTGTTCTTCGAGTCGTTGTAGCCACTCGCAAGGCGTTAGGGTAAATGCCCGACACGCCCTGAATTACCGAACAGCTTGGGTAGCTGGCCGAGGGGCCCCAAGGCGGGCCTTGGGTTAAAGGAGAGGCATCTTAGGGACATGAGTCATGCCTCGAGCTACGTGCCATATTGCACGGCGGGTTGGCAGGGTAGCCTCGGGTTGGCCCGAGTGCTAGAGTTAAGTGGCTTGTTGCCACGTGTCTGAGTGTCGGGGTTCACCCTGACTTGCTGGGGGGTCATTGTAGGACCCAATTGATGTGCTGGAACCACGGGGCAGCCCATGGTTCAGTGTAGGTGGGCTGGAATACACGCGCCCACAAGGTGTCCGATAGAATGCCGAACACACCCGTGCGAGCCGTATATGTGCGCGGTAAGCCTCAAAAGCCTGTGGTTGACTTAGTTAGATCTCCTTTTGACCTTGGAGGGTTGAAAGAAGTGTCTCGGGATGGGCCCTTAGCCCTTTCACTGGGTGCTATGTGATGTGGCTTAACGTCGGGGCGCCCACGGGTGGCCCCGGGTGGCCATGTAGGATACGGGCAAAGCCCGTATGTGAGTGGCCGGGGTTGACCCCGGACAGTTGCTTATGTCACTGCATGTCACAGCAAGCTGGTCAGGGCACTTGTAGGAACCCACAGGGTTGTATAAAGGGCTAGATAGCCCATGCCTTGAAGGTGTTTGGAGAAATGCCCAAACCCTTATTTCTTGTTATTTTATCGGGAAATAGTTCGGGTACAACAAATGCCCCCCACGGGGCGTGCATCGGAGGCGGAGACGAGGGCGTACGGCCCGTGAGACCCCTATTTCAGGCCGTTGTAGTTGTATTTTGACGCTTCATGTGCCTTTATCTTGCTGTGCTGTGTATGTTGATTTTCTGGTATTCTGACTATTTTTTGGGTGCCCTGTCTTGCAGCTATGGCACAATTCTGCAGAGATGGGCTGGTCCCGAGGCGTGTGGCTCTGGAGGAGGACCACTGGGTGCGGAGGACTGAGCGGCCGATGCCGCTTCTGGGTCCACCAGTGGTTATTGTGGCTAGTGTGGAATGGCTGGATTTGGGGCATACTGCAGCAGCCGAGGGCCCCGTTGGGGAGAGGGCAGCTGGAGTTGGGACCGTAGAGGTGGCCCGGATTTCAGTGGCCGACGGTCTGTAAACCTATGACCGGAGCGGAGGTTATCCTTTGGAGTTCTCCCTGGATCGCCATCTGTTTGAGTTTATTAGGAGTTGTGTCCTCCCCGGCATGGAGGAGGGTGACACCCAGATTCTGGGAGCCCGTCGCCAGCTTGAGCGGGTTATCTTGATTGGCAGGGATAGCCTGCATGGTGTGGCATTCTATAGTTACCTGAGCTTTTTTGAGGATTTCTGGAGGCAGCGTCAGTTCCCCATTGTTGAGTGCCTGGGGTTCTTTGGCAGAGTAGAGCAATCTGGTGTAAGAGTGGGGCCGTTGGGCCCTGCTTCGTGGGACTTGCACGATCACCACCGCGCAGAGACAGAGGGGACCGCTGGGTTGGTGCTGGAGTCGGCAGGCTCGCAGTATGCTGGAGAAGGCTATGACGACCACAGCATCCTGGATGGAATTATGCGGCAGACCGTCATCAGCTGGTACGGTTGCAAGGCAGTGATCTCGTCACACTACTACCGTCAGGGTGCCACTGAGTGGCTGATGGGGATTGTTCACCACTACCGGGTGCTGCTGGATCAGGCTGGGATCAGGTACGCGGTGACTGCCACTTTGTACGCGTACCCGTGCTACATCGGATTACTGCAGGGATTGTTGGAGCGCTTCAATCGCCGATGAAACACGGTGGCGACAGCAGAGGGAGAGACCACCCTTGACTTGTGGTCTCTGTTCCGGATTTCTGGGTTGCCGATTGTCGGCGAAGGGTATGAGGAGGTGGTACTGGATGACTTCCACCGTAGCCATACCGACAGACAGGGGTGATACCGGGTACGTTACAGCTATCGCTATCTTCTGAAGACCTAGAGGGACCTGGCCCTAGCCGGGAGAGACAGAGCTGCACAGACTCCCAGGGTGCCGCTAAATGTGTAGGCCCGCCACTTCTACAACGGACCCTTCTGCTTTAATCAGGAATTCGCCAGGGATCAGACTCCGTGGGAGGAATATACCGAAGTGGAGCTACGGTTTCAAACGTACTCCCGATACATATATGCTCCACAGGAGGGGTGGAATCTTCACGGCTTACCGGACGTGACACATCTTGCTGCCTACTTGGCATACTGGTTAGCGATATTTGTGGCCCCGCACGGAGAGGATGGTCTATTGAGGGCCGAGTTGCTGTGGCCAGCCTATTTATTGGCGGAGGGGAGACAGTTGGCCCTAGCTCCTGCTGCACTTGCCAACATATCTCAGGGATTGGGAGTTATGGCGGTGCACCCTGTGCCAAGAGAGAGGAGCGTCCTTTTGCCAACCCACTACCTCAGTGTGTGGGCCGGGCTGCTGTTTCCGGGACTGGTGACGCGAGGGACCGTGGCAAACCCGACGGCACCATTTTTGTTTAGCTTCACTGGGCAGCTTGACAGGGATGCAGAGGCACAGCTGGAGGGAGCCTAGAGAGTACTTTGCTACCTGCTCATCCGGGGCGAGGAGGGACTGCCTTTTGACAGCGCTGCGAGGGACTCTAGCCTTTTCTTGGGGGCTTTAGACTGAGGGGCATTCAACGCCCACCCCGGTCAGGGGGCGGCAGATGCAGGGCCGCGGACTGAGTGGGTACTGAGCACCCGATCGGTAGTGTTGGCGTTGCACCAGTCGACGATGAGTTCCTTGGAGCCGTACTACCCGCATCGATTTGCAAGGAACTTCAGATACGACCAAGGGATTTCGTCAAACCGAGAGTTTCCTCTGACAGGCAGGTAGTATAGGGGCAGGGATACCCACCTACTTACAGTAGCATGGTGGGACTTTTACTATCGCCGGGAGCCCGAGCGACTCCCGATGCCGGGATAGGGACGTCGAGGGTGATTCGACGTACATTACGCCAGGTGGTGGTTCGAGCACAGCCACCTATATCGGCAGAAGGCCTCCGTGATCAGGAAGGCGGAGGAGAGTCGCTTGTTGAGGGAGGATCTGCCTACGATTGCACTGGATGAGGGGTACCTGAGGACCCACATTGCTCGAATCCGTCGAGAGGTCGAGCGACTTGCAAAGCAGTGGCCCCAGAGAAGCCAGGGCTCGTCGTCCGAGAGCCGGGGCAACGATGGGGCACTGAAGCCCCTGAAATAGGTGGTAACAGCGGCGACAGCAACCGGGGCGGAGGTGCCTCGACCGAGGGCACCTAGGACCTAGTAGACCCATTTCCTGGCCGACTGCAGCTTCTAGAGCAGAGGTTCGTTGGACCGGGCGCTCCTCGATGGGAGCTTTACCGACACGGCGGTTGACGACTGGAGGCGTCACATTGGTCACGTGATCAGGGTCAGCCGGGCCTGTGGAGTTCGTGTCCCAGATCGAGTGTGCTCGTACTCTATGGGACATTCGGGAGGCTGTCGCGAAACCGGCCCGCGTGCTGGTGCTGAGATCAGAGCAGTTAGTGCTCTTACCGTTGACCCCCTTCGGGGCTTCAGGTAAGGCTATCTACTTTCTAGCATGCATCCCTCCCTTTTACTTTTGTAGTTTTTGGGTATAGAACTGAGGCATTGTATTATGCTACATTTGTTGATAGGTTCTGCGGCAGAGGGGGATCACCCCTCCACTGAGGCATCCTTGGAAAGTGGGGACAGAGGTTTGCAGCCTAGGCGGAAACGCCCTTGAGTAGGGGCTGCGGAAGTTGAGACTGGTGGGTCCCCTAGAGGACTCGGGACAGCGGGCAGGTTGAGGCAGAAATAGCCTTAAGTAAGTGTCGCTTCGCCTTCTTTGCTCCTGCTTGGTTTAGCCATGGTAGCTGGCTAATCTTGTTTTGCTGGATTTGGGTTTTGTAGCTGCCCTGGAGACTGGTGTGGAGGCGACTTTCTCGCCCCCTCAGGAGGTGGACCCTCTACCTGAGGAGGGGGACGAGTATGAGATAGATATGAAGGGGCTCCTTCATCTGATGGATGAAACTGCCCCCAATATTGAGACCTTTCCCAATTTCGAGCCGTGGAAAGCTGCTGGAGGAGCCCGTTCAAGTAAGGGCTTCTAATGCTAGGTGTGAGCGGCGATTTCGCTTGCTTTCGGTTACTGACATAACTGTCTGGATTGCGCAGAGGAGGCAGAGGTGTCGGGGGCCAAGGCCCCTGCAAGGGTACTGAGCGGAGCGCCTGAATAGGTGGGAGAGGCAGCACCCACGGTGGCTAGTAGCTGTCATGGTAAGTGTCCAATTGCTATTGAAGGGATCTTCCCATTGTTGTTGGACTTTTTTCGCAAGCCAAAATTATTGACTTGATTTGAGTTGTTTGTTTGGCAGGTGGGGATGCGACGGCTACCTTGGAGATGATCCAGGAGCTGGTTGATGCCGGCCCTCCAGTGGCTTTGCCATCCTTTGCTGGCGAGCCCGGGCACGTGGCTTCTGTATCCCCACCCATTGTTGAGTGCACGCTGGGTGGACTGCCACAAATGCTAGCAAAGGTACCTCTCCCACCTGTGCTGACCGTGGTATCGGCTTGTACGGTGGGGCTGGTAGAGTCCTCCAGTGTGGGACCATCAGGTATGTAGTTGAGTACTTGGTCATTTCATGATGGATTGCTTGACTTTACCCACCCATGCTGAGCTTTTCTCGGGGTTGATTGCAGGTACCACTTCCCCTCTTGATGATGGAGAGCTTCCCTGGGACACGGCCCGGGTAGCAGAAGATGAGCCTGCTATCGCAGCTTCAACTGGGGGGACGAGGAGTTCGTCGACATTCAGGGGGTTTTCGAAGGGGATGCCCCAACTGGTGAGCTTCTTGCCTAACACCTCTGGCTAGAAAGTTATCTTCATGTGGGGATGGATTTGGTAGTAGCCTGGCTTGGCTTCTTAATGTACAGGTGCCCCTAATTTGCCTGCGGCCGGGGGTTCATCGGAGACCTCATCTGGTTCTTCCGACAGTGCCAGCTCGGCGATGGAGACTGATGAGAGCTCGAGCTCGAGCTCTTCTCCCTCTGAGGCTTCTTTTACCGGGGATGCCGAGATGGAGATGATTTTGGAAGGTATATAGAGATCCTTCCCTCCTCCCCATTGGCTTCGGTTTAGAGTTTATAATAGGGTGTTGATGCCATCGTGTTATGTCCAGGCCTGGAATCTGAGGGGGAGCGCGTGCCGGCTCCCGTCGAGGATGACCAGGGAGAGCTCTCTATCTCCCCGACGGCAGCTGGGGATGGCCGGATTATCAGGGAGGCCCTACCCTCCCCGACTCTAGCGGGGGATGCCGCCGACGTGGGGGAGAGGTTACCTTCACTGACCTTGAGAGGGGATGTTGTAGGCGCGGAGGGAGCCACACCAGGTAAGAGTCAGGACCTTTCTCAGGTTTTTCACCTTGTCTTGTCATAGGGAAGTCTCGAATGTTGCTGACTGTTTGATGGGATTATGCAGGTTCTTCCAGCGTGCTGGCTGAGACGGGCCACTCTTCCCTGGAGCTGGGATCGAGTGGCCTACATCTGTTTCGCCACCAGAGCCGCTGTTAGACGTCAGCATGGGTGCGGCCTTGCTCCAGCGAGCCCAAGGGTACCTAGGAGGTGACCCCCTGCCTTCTCCGGAGGAGCTTCGGCAGCGACTGAGGGACTGCACCCAGGGCTACCACGGCCTTGGTTTCCCGCGTGAGCCCTGGATGTTTGGCTTGGCCGGCATCTGGGCTGAGTACCTGCGGCTTCTGGAGGCTCAGGAGCAGAGGGCTCAGTGGCTAGCGACCATTCGAGAGGTGCATGAGCAGCGGTATCGGCTCGCGTTGGCGGCTATCGAGCAGAGGAGGCGCACTGATGCGGCCGTGTCACTTGCTAGGGATCGCGCTACGCACCTGAGCGAGGTGGAGAGCAGGGCTGAGGCCTTGCAGAAGGCCTTGGAGGACCAGCAGAAAGCCGTAGAGCTTTCTAGGGTTGAGTGGCGGACCGCCGAAGCCGGGGCCGAGGCTAGTGTTCAGCTCGCGTCGACCTTGGAGGCGGAGCTCACGGCTGCGGAGTCTCACCTGACGGCACTAGAGAGGGGCAAGCCTGGGATATGATTGTATCACCTCCCTTTCTCCGTTCTTTTTTTGTTATCTGGACTATATGTCTTTTGTTACCCAAAGGGCATGTCTTGGGCTCCCTTTTATAGAGTATTAATGACAAACTCCGGATTTTGGTGTTGTTGTTTGCTGAGTTGTTCTTCTTCCCAGTCTATGGGATAGGGTTGGGTAGAAGGTATGGCGACCACTTACTGTTGGTCGTGCTTGATTGTTTTAACATGTATTGGTGTAGGGGGCAGGGGACTGGGTTTGCCCGACTTCCGGACATTGGAATAAAAGACTGGGTAACGGGAACGGTGTAACTGGATTTCGAATACTGGGAGCTAAGTGCTGGTTACTGGGAAGTAGGGGAAAAGCCCTAGTGCAAGGTTGGCGTAGGCCCGTCAGGACGTGGCGGCCTACTGGGTTAGAGTCAAGAACTGACTTTGGAACTTGTCGGTTGTGGGTTGACGTCTGGGTATTGGGTGTTTGAATGTAGCTAGCCGGTAATGTAGCTCTTCTCGGCTTGAGAAACTAGGGCTGGGTTGGCCGAAAGGCCACAAAAGGTATCACAGCCGAAGGCCAAGATTAGGGGCTGGGATTGGTTGGCCGACCTGTGAAGGGATGGTGGCCGAAACTGGGGCTGGGAGCTGGCGGCCGGTCTATGAAGGGATTGCGGCCGGAAACTGGAGTTGGAAGCTGGCGGCTGGCCTGTGAATGCGTTGTAGCTGGAAACTGGAGTTGGGAGCTGGCGGCTGGCCTGTGAAGGTGTTGTAGTCGAAGACTGGAGTTGGAAGCTGGTGGCTAGCCTGTGAAGGTGTTGTAGCCGAAAACTGGAATTGGAGACTGGAGCTGGCCGGCTGGCCTATGAAGGCGTTGTAGCCAGAAGCTAGAGCTAGAGACTGGAGCTGGCCGGCTGGCCTGTGGAGGCGTTGTAGCCGGAGACTGGAACTGGAGACTGGAGCTGGCCGGCTAGCCTGTGAAGGCGTTGTAGCCGGGAACTTGAACTGGAGACTGGAGCTGAGGGCTGGGACTAGCCTATAAAGGTATTATAGCCAGAATACTGGGACTGGTTAGCTAACCGTTGAGGTGTGTAGTCGAGAACTGGGGCTGGAATTAGCGATGACCGACCCTCGGAGATGTAGTGGCCACCATTGTCGTGGAGTGATGTGAAGGTCGCCGTCAGCGAGGTGTCGCGGTTGACGGCTTTCATTAGTGAAGAGTAGAGAGGGAGAGAGAGTTGTTTTTTTTCTCTTTACCAGCCCTCCCACCCTTGAATGTTTTCGCCAGGGCTGGGCCCCTTTTGCTTTTTTCGGTGCGCCCTTGTGAGTTTTCACACCGAGGGGTTACCCGATTTTACGTGAGGCACCCTTTCGGGTTTTCACCTCAACTGGGTTGATGGCAATTTTTGCCCTCAGTAATCCTGTATAAGGAATCCACTGAGGCCGCCGGGGTATCTCTATTTTTTAACCCCATTTTTTTTTACTTTTTTTTTTAGACTACCGTCCGTAGCGTGTTGCCGTCAGGGGACGTAACCTGAAACTGGAAGGTGTGGGTGGTTGGATATTGTTCCGCCATTAATAAGGGTTTTCATACATTCTCATGCCATGGTGGCGAAGGGCCACTACGTCATGGCGAGATATGACTGGAGTTATGGCTGGTGGATCTGGGATTGTAGGAGAGAACTGGGATTATGATGAAACTTGAAGGCTCTAGATTTGTAGGGGATGTAGGATGTAGTGACAGAGAATGACAAGTGTCTAGGGATGTACTTGGACATAGGTCTACTGGGATGGTGACTGGGAGCTTGACAATCACGCGAACCGGTTGACCTGTGGTGTCAAACCAAGGGCCTAAGGTTGCCCGAACTGGGTGGGGGTAATGCAAGGCCAATTGGAAATTACAGGGCTCGTGCTCTAGCAGTGTATGTTGATTGAAGACTGGCTCGTGGTGAGGCTAACGGCTCACCGAGGAGTGGGTGGAAGGCTGTTCTGACTGGTGGGGAGAGGAAGTTTTTCTTGTTATCAGCTCTACCGCCCTTTTGGGTTTTCTCTAGAGCCGACCTCCTTTAACTTTTTCCGACGCGCCCTTGCGGGTTTTCACGTCAAGGGGTTTCCCAATTTTGCCTAAGGTGCCCTTTCGAGTTTCCACCTCAGCTGGGTTACTGGCCTTTTTGCCCCTAGTCGCCCACTTGTGATGAGGATGACTGGGTCTGCCGAAGGCATCTCTATTTTTAACCCCATTTTCTTTGACTTACCTGGGAGCCTGATGGCTAGACTGGTACTGGTGCAGAAGTGCCGGTTTTCCCATGGTAACGGGAACGAAGGTAAGGGATTAGTCCCCGAGGATGCCTGGCGACAGTTCCGGGGAGCTGGGCTGGCTGGTTGACTGGGAATTGACGATCAGAAGGACTGGCTAGTTAGATCCTTCACGGGGAAGGACCGGCCTTGCTGGCAGCAGCTGGGACGTGTGCCTTAGTCTGGTTGGTGTGTGAACTCGTGTTCTGGTGCATAATATAGCTTCATATGTTTACCGTTGAGAGGCGGGAATGGTGATCGACAACCGTGTAGGCCCCACCCTCATAGACATTTTCGATAATGTATGGAACTCGCCAATTCGGCTGTAATTTTCCACTGGAGCACCCTGCCATGACTTCCTTTTCCTTGATCATGACGAGGTTGCCTTGCTTGAAAGCTCACTGCTTGATGAGCTTATCATAGGCCCGGGCCATGCAGGCCTGGTATACTTGTAGGTGTTTGTAGGCTTCGAGCCGTTTACCTTCTAGATCGGCGAGCACTTCTAGCCTTTTCTGCTACTCACTTTCGTCAAGGCCGGTAAGGCCGGTGTGGACCGCCACACAATAAGAAGCTAACTAGACTTCGATGGGGATAACTGCTTCTGTCCCGTAAGTAATAGAGAACGGCGTGCACCCCGTGGGGATTTTGTAGACCGTCCCATAGGCCCATAATGCTTCGAAGACCTTCTCACCCCAATCGCATTTTCGGTGGCTAACCATCTTAGCCAGGAGCTTGCAGAGGGTCTTATTGAAGGCTTCCGCCAAGCTGTTAGCTTGGGGGTTGTAGACCGAAGAGGTTCTCTAGTCGATGTGGAATTTGGCCGCTAGCTGGTATACGGCCTTATTCTTGAATGGTGTCCCGTTGTCAGACACTATGCGATTGGGAGTACCGAATCGGTATATGATGTTATGCCGGACGAATCTGGCAACCACCTCGCCGGTGACTTCTCACAGAGGGAGAGCCTCCGCCCAGCGAGAGAAATAGTCAGTGGCGGCCAAGATGTATTTGTGGCCCTTGGAAGATGGCGGGAAGGGTCCCGCGATGTCCATGCCCCACTTGGCAAATGGCTAGGTGGGGGCCGTAGGACGCAATGGATTAGGAGGTCCCTGTACATGGTTGGCCAGTAGAAGCCTTTGAGCTTGATGTTGTGCTTCATTCAATCTCCAGCCTGGTGCACGCCGCACAACCCGGAGTGGACCTCCTGCATGACGGCTCGAGCCTCTGCAAGGGAGACACATCTCAGGAGAATTGACTTGTCCTTCTCATGGACGAGTCGATACAGGGAGTCACCAATCAACTCATAAGAGGTTGCTCGGTGGAGTAGCTGGACCCTTTAAGCTCGGTCAGGGGGAAGCCACCCTTTCTTGAATTTGATGATGGGCGCACGCCAATCATACTCTTTTGGAGGCATGTTCTGGTCAAGGTCGTGGACCTCGTAAATGGTAAGACCGGTGTTGCCTTCGAGTGAGCTCGGCATCAACCTTCTATGTTTGATGATGATGTCGACCTCGCCCTCGGGCGGGAGCTTGATGGCCATGGCCAATTTTTCCAAGGCATCCGCCTGAGCATTGTTGCTTCTGGGGATATGATCTATTTTGAAGAAATAGAACTTCTGGGTTAATCTGGTGACGGTGGTATGGTACGAAACCAACTCCGGCTTCCGCACGTCATAGATGCCGAGGACTTGCCGGACTATCAGCTGGGAGTCCCCGTAGGCTTTGAGGCACTTAATGCCCATATGGAGAGCCATCTGGAGTCCAATGAGTAGAGCTTCATACTCGGCTTCATTGTTGGTCAGGGACTTTATGAGGGTGCATGAGTTGTACAAAACTCCGCCCTGAGGAGTCAGGAAGACTATGCCGGCACCTGCCGTGGTGGCTAGATCTTGGTTGCTCCTGGTGATCCCTCGGGAAGCGCCATCAAAGTAGAGCTCCCAGCAAGGCACGCTGGTTGTGAGAGCGTTCTGCTGCCAGTAATGCAAGACATCTCCACTCTGTTCAACCAGTTGTTATGATTGAGCAGCAAGAGACTCCTTGTCCAGGAGCTCCGAGCTGAAGGGTGAGTCGTCTGGTACTGGATGGGCTGCCAAGAATTCAGCCATACCCTGTCCCTTGATTACTTTTCTAGGGACATAAGTGATGTCGTATTCCATCAGCAGGAGAGCCCACCTTCCCAGTCTGCCTGAGAGGACCGGTCGTCGAAGGAGGTACTTTAGAGGGTCGTGCTTGGATATAAGCTCGACCTGATGGGACATGAGGTAATGCCGCAACTTCTTAACTGTGAACACCAATGCCAAACAAACCTTCTCCATAGGGGAGTAGCGGTACTCGGCACCTATTAGCTTCCGACTGAGGTAATAGAGGGGCTGCTCTTTACCTCCCTCATTGATTTGCGCCAACAGAGCTCCTAACGAAGCGTCCATGGCAGTAATGTAAAGGATGAGAGGTTTACCCTTGATTGGTGCCCCCAGGACTGGGAGAGTAAGGAGGTACTCCTTAATTTGCTCGAAAGCCACCGGGCATTCTGAGCCCCATGTAAACGGGGCGTCTTTCTTCATCAGCTTGCCAAAAGGCGCGCACCGACTGGAGAGGTTAGAGATAAACCTCCGAATGTAGGTCAACCTTCCTTGGAAGGACCTGAGCTCAGTGAGGTTGCCGGGTGGTGGAAGCTCTCGGATCGCTTTGATCTTGGTGGGATCCACCTCGATTCCTCGGTACCTAACGATGAAACCGAGAAATTTGTCGCTGGATACGCCGAAGGCGCATTTCATGGGGTTCTTCTTGAGCCCATATTGCCAGAGACGCTCGAAGACTTGGCGGAGGTCGCGCAAATGGTCTTCGCGCCTTTTAGTCTTGACGACGAGGTCATCGACATAGCATACGACAGGGTTGTGCAACATCTCATCAAATATTTGGTCATGGCCTTTTGGTAAGTGGCACCGGAATTCTTCAAACCAAAGGGCATGCGCTTGTACTTGAAAATCCCCTTGGGCGATCTAAAAGCTGTGTGGTTCTTGTCTTTGTGGGACATCCAGATCTGGTTATAACCTGATGACCTGTCCATGAAGGACAAGGCTTCATGACCGGTGGTCATATCGACCATCATTTCTGTGATCGGGACTGGGAAGTCATCCTTCGGACAGGCTTTGTTGAGGTCCCAGAAGTCGACGCAGATGCGGACTTGGCCATTTTTCTTCTTGACTGGGACTATGTTGGCGAGCCAAATCGGGTAGACACACAGCTCGATGAAATCGACCTCCGCCATTTTATGGACTTCGGCCGAAACTTGGAGCTCCAGCTCATGGCGCATGCGCCGCTGTGGTTGCTTGACCAGAGCGACCGAGGGAGAAGTGGCTAGCTCGTGCTCCGCTACGGAGGGGTCTAGCCCTGGCATCTCCTTGTATGTCCAAGCGAAGCAGTCTTTGTATTCGCGCAGGAGTTGCTTGTAATCCTACCTTTCTGCCTCGGTGAGGAGAGCGCTAATTAATGTAGGCTGAGGGGCTTCACCTTCGCCTAGGTTGATTTCAACGAGCTCATCCACGGTCGCCTGGCTTCCGTCCTCCAGCTCGGGAGGAGCGGGTTGGAAGTCGATGAAATCCTCATCATCGGTGTCGGCTTCGTGTATTTCTTGGTTCTCAAAGCCACCGGTTGATGTTGAGGGGACTGGAGAGTGGTTATTGCTGGGATCCATCGAGGATTGATCCGGACCTTCGACTGCTGTCCCGCAGTCATCAACCGGGGTTGCTGAGGTCCCGTCGGGGTTGCTTGGCAAGGCTGGCAATCCTTCACAGTTAGGACCAGAGATATCCCCCCCCTCAGGAGGGTTTGTTGAACTGGATCCTTCGACTGACTGAGAGACCGGAGGAGCTTCTTCTGCCCCCTTGTCTTGGCAGGGAGGCGAGGCAGGTTCCTCGACGGCTTGAGTCGGAGACTTGGCTTTGACGGGGATCGGGATCAGAATTTCCTCTTCCTCATCCCCGGAGCTGTCAAATTTGGCTTTGACTATAGCTCTGTCGTCGGCTGGTTGTGCCAGGCCTACGACGTTGACTGCGTGGTGAACGTAAAAGTCTGGGTCTTGGTCGTATCCAAGTCCCCTGGTGTCCTTATGGAAGGACGGGGGTTGCCCGTGGACGTGGGAAGGAGTCCACAGCTGACGGAAGTATCTTTATCCTGCAGACATTTACCACAGGGGAATGTGTTACTTCAGACACATTTCTTGAACATGCAGTGACAGATAACCCCATACCTGAACTGCTTCAGGGGTATCATCGGCTTGCCTGGACCAGCCGAAGTCGTCATCTGGCGGGGCTTGAGGGACCATGTCTCCCTTATAGAAGACAATAGATTTGTCCCTGTTAGCCTTCCTTATGTTTCGGCATTGTCGCTTGAAGGTGACAATGAATGTCGTCAGCGACTCGACGCTGTGCTTCTCGGATGGACATGGAAGCTGGATGCAGTCTGGTGGCAAGCATATGCTCTTACCGATAGCTCGGCTAATAAGATTAGCCTCAAAGTCGATCTGGCACCTCTCGGGGTGATCTGAGGTTGACTTGGAGCTGAGGCGTAGCCGATGAAGCTTGGCCTTTTCCTCGTCAACAGAGAAGAGATCATCATCATCTTCCTCTGAGAGCCAACCGTTGCTTTTGCTCTTAATCACAGGGTACGGACTAATCCCCTTGAAGTAGAGCGCAGCATCGGCTAGGTTGCATTCTGCTGGTGTGAACGGTGACAGGTCTGCAAAGACCGTGTGTTTCTCCCCGTCCTTGGCATACTTGATGCATTGGTGGAGAGTTGACGGGACGACCCAATTTTCGTGGAGCAAGGGTTTGCCCAGTAGCATCTTATAAGATGTGTTGGAGTCGATGATGTAGAATGTCGCCTTGGAGGAGAAATCATCGAGCACCAAGTCGACATCCACCCGGGCAAGGACATCCTTGGTGTTCTGGTTAAAGCCAGATATCTTGACCGCCTGAACCTTCTGGAGGTACGGGGTCAGATATAGAGTCTTGAATGTCTTGAGTGGCATGATGTTAACAGCGGCACTAGCGTCCACCAGGATCCGGTTCACATCATGCCCGTTGATCTTCCCCTTCATGTAGAGAGGACGGTTGTGGCACGGAGGAGAAAGCAGCATGTCTTTCTCCGTGAAGGAGATGGCGGCCATGAAGGCTCCATAGGCAGTTGCCTTCATTTTCGCGGCATGTGCTTCATAGACTTCCGACTCTTGGAGTATTTTGATAAGAGTTTCCCTTAAATCCTTACTCCAAGAAATGGCTTCCCAAATTGAAATACTGGCATGGAAGCGCTTCATCTGGTGGAGGACTTTCCGGTCGGCTCGGGCTCGAGCATCCTCCAGAGAGGGTAGTATGTCGGGTTGAGCCTTCTGCGAGTTGCCATGTTGTTCCCCATCGGGAAGTTGCACTGCTTTGCCCTTACCACCGGGATCAGACAGACTTTGATCGCCAGCGGACTCCTGGAACAGGGATGCCAATGATGGCTCTTCTAGGGGTGACTGGCGGGTTGACTCGTCCTTTCCGGACGGTCTTGCTTGCTCTGCTGTAGAAGCCAATACTGGTGTAGGGGCTGGGAGGCTGGCAGTATCCTGTTCAATGCTGGAAGGGTCGAAGATGTCGGGTCTGCTCCGAATCTCTATTTCCAAAATGGGAGCCGGTTCCTCTCCTCGAAAGGGGATAATTCGCTCCGGGTCGATGGAGAGAGGGGTAACTCAGACACGACCTCGGCCACAAACGGTGTGCTCTGGAGCTAGCTGTATCCTAAGAGGAGCAATGGTTCTTTGTCTTGTCCGGAAGGCTACTGGCTCGCCCTGCCGAGAAGCATTGATATTGTCAGGAGGTGGGATGGCCACCATGTTGCAGGTGCAGCGTCGAAGCATTTCTTCCAGCTGCTCTGGGGTGATATTCTTGTCTTTATAGCACAAGAAGAGCTCGTCCGGGATCACGAGTTTTTCGCCATTCTTGAGCTTTTGGATCATCTCTTGGACCCAATTCCTGAGGTGGGCTCGTTTCTGCATCTCTTCCCATGGGATATAGCTGTCGAGTGGGAGAGATCCGGTAGGATGAGGAGGAACGTATTCCTCCAGGTCATCAATGAGCCACTGGAGCCTCTGGAGAGGCGTTGGCTCGGCCGGTGACTGTAGAGCAGCCACTTGTTCAGCTTGTTTCTTGAGCCGCCTTTTGAGGTTCTTCCTCCTATTTCTCTCTTATCTCTTGGCAATAGCGGTCTCCAAGGGAGTAGGAGGGAGAGGTACTAGGGCCGGAGTTGATAAATCCTCATGAGGATACCTTCGAGTTGGTGTCTTTGCCGGGCGAGGTCGGTGACTCCTCCTTGCCCAGATTTTGATCCAAGCGCCTTCCGCTCGTTGTATCTGGAAGGTGGCGTTGATCGCCTGCTCGATTACCTCGAGCGGCAGTTCTTGGTATGCCGGAATACTGGGGCTGGCGTCCAAAGATGTGTGCGTGGTTTAGTGCCTTACCTGCGGTGGCAGCAACTTTTGAGGAGTCGGCTGACTGGTGCTGGCGTCCGAAGACGTATGCGCAGTTTGATGCCTTAGCCGCGGTGGCGATATCTTTTTTTGAGGAGCGGACCGAGAGATACGCTTGTTGTCCTGCTCCTTAGCTTTGCCTTTATGATCACGCTGAGGGCTGGGTCTAGCGACGACCGAAGGCGTCGTGAGGTATTGTTGCTCTGAGCAGTTACCCCGACTCTGCGGACTGGTTGAGCCTTGTGGCGGTGGGCCCGCCACTTGAATCGAAGCCGCTGAAGACTCCAAAGATGTCTTCTTTGTACTTTGGATTGTGTTGACAGGTAGGCGGAGAGGATCTGATGGCCCGTCCGCTGAGGAGATGTGACGAAGCTGAGGCGGGGCCTCACCTTACTTTTGCTTTCCCTTCCTATCCACGGATGTCGGAGACGGAGATAAGACGGGACGAGGATGAGAGAGAGCTGAGGAGCCCATTGTCATCTCGCCCACTAGAACGTCCTCTCTGTAGAGAAGGAGTCGGAGGAGCCTGGCAGTGTCTTCTTCCGGGAAAGGGAGAGACTTTAGCTCCCGCCAGGACCGCTACCGCACGGCCGAAGTGGCTAGGGCTGGTAGGTTGGCTGTTGATATCTGGGAGCCCGAAGGGGCCGAAGGAGCAAAAGAATGGATGACATTGACTGAGAAGTTGGTCGGCTCCGTCTCTTGACTGGCATCCTGCTCTCTACGCCTCCGCAATCGCTCGAGCGCCTCTTGGTTGTCAGACCGGAACTCGAGCCATTCTAGAGGATGCTGATAAGGCAGCCCATGCCCATTTTCTTGAGGGGAGTCTGGCCGCTCTGGCACATTCCTGGCTGTGCTCAGGGTCTCTTCAATAGCTTGTCGAAGCCTGACAAGTGACATAGAGTTCCCCTCCGCATCGATCTGCTCCCATTGGATCTATTCCTGGATGAGGTGTTGATCTTCCTCACAGGACTCGATCGGGTGGCAAATTCTGGCGTGGAAGGGGCAGTATTGAGGGTGACTACGGTCCCAATGGGTGTAGTCGGCAGGCGAGTCACGGGGCATGATTTGCCCCTTCTCGATGAGGATATCGAAGAGTTGCCGGGTTCTCTCCCTAGAGAAGGAGAGAGGTCTCAGATCATGCCAGGGCCTCCACCCTGGATACCAGATCGAACGCCCCCTTCGACTGGCACTGGGCTCCTCTGACTCATCGTCAGAAAAAGAAAATGTGACCATCATGTGGATGACATTGGCTGAGTGGTGAACCACGCGTGCTGCCGTAGCTGGCCTGGCCCACGTATGTGGTTGCGGGGGATCGACGAGACCACTCTTCATTTTGACAAGGCTGTCTCGGATCAACTTCTGCGCCTGAGTCTTGAAGACATAGCAATCCTCAATTGAGTGACCTAGCATACGATGATACAGGCAATAGCTGGGATCATCGATCTTCATAGCCTCATCCGGCTTGCGGATTTCAGGCAGCTCGATAATCTTCTGGGCCATGCAGAGGTCGAAGAGCATCTTCGTGTGTTCCTTCTTGAAGGAGAAGGGTGTCTTCATACGCTCTGAGAAGGAGGAAACAGTCGGCTTGTCCGCTGGCTTTTTGTCAGAGCCGTTGGATTCAGCCTCCTTACTGGCTTTGGCAGCAGGGATGAACTCTATGATATTCACCTCCTTGCCGGGCTGGCATTCTCATGCTTGCTTACCCTTTGCTATAGTATAGCTTGGATTATCGGCGAAGAACATCTCTATTTCGGTGACTGCCGAATTGAGTTGGTCAAAGCCTTTAATATTGGTGCCGAGAAGCTTTTCACTGACCTCGGCCGCCAGACCTTGATGACATATGGTGATGGCATCCTCCTGAACGGATGGATTGACATACCTCATGCTGAGGTCTCGCCACTTTTTGATGAAGTCGAGGGCGCCCTCGCCCTTTTTATGCCGGAGAGAGTAGAGTTTGGCTAGGGAGACCTTTCGCTCAGCCGTTTGAAAGCGGTCGAGGAATTTCTTCTGGAGATCCGCCCAGTCGATCACTGAGCTGGGCTTCAGGCGGGAATACCATTGAAAGGCCGTTCCCGTGAGCGAAGTAGGCAAGTAGTGGAGGAGATATGATTCATCCAGCGCTAACTCACCCATGGCCGTAACATAGTACGCCAAGTGTTCATGTTGCGACCCCTGCCCGTCGAACTTTTGCAGCTTTGGGGGCTTGGAGTACTCTGGGGGAAGCTTCTTCAGCTGGTGGTGAAGCGGGTAGGGCACACTATAGAGGTCTACTGTGGCATCCCCTTCACCATACTATGCGAGCTTTGTCTCGATAATACGCTCGATCATCTGGCATTGCGCCAGGAGATTTTCCGGCATTGGCGTGTTGGAGGCTCGTGGCTGAGTCTCAACCAGAGGCATGCCAGACCCTGTTGCCAACGGGGTTCGGGCAATCACCGCCGAGGTGTTGGCAGCATCGCGGGCTGTCGGCTGTGCCAGTGCCTCGGCCTGGGGCCTAGCAGGTTGCTGAGGATGAAGATACCATTCTTGGAAGAGATATTACAGGAGGGCCTTCAGATGCTGGTTCTCCTTCATGAGAGTGTCGAGGGTCACTTCTTGAGCCTCGTTTGTAGGAGGGTTGTTGTTTACTGGCCCTGCGTTGATACGAGGGTCGCGGTCTTCCACCGGGACTTCTTCTGCGCATTCTTACGCCTGTGGTCCGACAGAAGTGCTGATGTGACCTGTTAGGGGAGGGAGCGGAGCCTGATGGCGCGGCCTCCTGAAATGGGATAGAGGCTGGTTCAAATCATCAGACTGGATGTCCGACTGGTGTTCGATGGTGTAGCATGCGAACACTCAAACCGCGTCGTTGATAAATTGGGCCGTCCGCTTGATACGTGGGTGCCGCTCGGGGCGGACGGGCGCCCCTAGTCTATCAAAGACCGAGGTGCGTTACAGAGGGGGCTCACTCCCGATATCAGTTGGAGGAGAACCCTGGACAGTTTGCTAGAGGGCCCGGGAGCGGGCTCACCTTTGCCTCCGCTTGCTTGCGCGGAGGACATTAGACGACTGGGCGTCGTCAGACGATGCTACTGTGAAGCCAGTCGCATCCCGTCTGATGCCGCATCTGAGTGCTCGCAGGGGGTTTCTGATATGGGCCCTTCGAACGGCCTGAGCTTCCTCTGGGGTAACCCATATTATCCTCAAGTCAGGTTGCTGGTCTCCCTTGCCGCCACTTTTCTGACGAGTTGTCTTGGGAGGCCGTGTGTTGGGTTGTGGTGGGTGCCCCCATAGTGTTGCCGAGGAACCCGCTCCTTTGAGCTTCACCCCGTCCTCTCGTGTTTGCCGCAAGAGGTCAAACGGTTGGAGGTGGGGATGGTGGGAATGATCCGTTCGTGGGGTATGATTGGTTCACCCCCGTCGACATGGATCCGCAAGTCACCGACAAGAATCGTCCTGTCGGAGTTGCTAGTCACAGCGGCGAGCCGCTTGCCTTTGCGGCCATGGCGACGCTTCTTCTAAGGAGTGGAGGAAGACTCCGCCCCAAGATGGAAGACCAAGAAGACCCGGCCTGGAGCGACCGACAGCATGGAGCCGTTAGTTAAAAGTACTGGGACCGGCCCCCGGGGTATGAGACCCACGTCGGGAGTCGATGACTGGAAGACCTGGGTATAAGCCTTTGCCCGCGCCGATAGGAGTGTTGTCGATGCTCGAGATGACACTCTCGCATCAGAGAGCGATGCCGTCAGAAGTGCTGAAGTGCCGACGCCCCTGGGTCGAGGACCCGCAGTAGGTGCCGGCGTAGTTCGAGCTCGGGTCAAGAGGCCTGAGAAGGGTGCTGTGGAACCTTGCCCCCTAGGTAGAAGACCCGCGGGGAGAGTTGGTTCAACTGGAGCTCGGAACTGGGGTCCCGAGTGCAATATCGGAGAGCCATGAACTCGGGGCTAGGAGCCCGTATCGAGGGTCAGCTTTACCGGGGTTTTGGCCTGCGGGCCCGAGGAAGGCACTGAGGAGCTGTGGACCCGGGGCTGGAAGCCCGTGTTTGGTACTGGCTTTACTGGGGCTCGGGCCTGGGGACCCGAGTAATGTACTGAGAGGACGTGGACCCGGGGCTGAGAGCCCGTGTTGGGTGCCGACTTTACTGGAGCTCGGGCCTGGGGACCCGAGGAATGTGATGAGAGGCCGCGGACCCGGGGCTGAGAGCTCGTGTTGGGTGCCGACTTTGCTGAGGCTCGGGGTTGGAAACACGAGGAAGATGCTGAGAAGCCGTGGACCCGGGGCTGAGAGCCCGTGTTGGGTGCCGGCTTTGCTGAGGCTCGGGGTTGGAGACCGGAGGAAGATGCTGAGATAGTGACTGAACTTCGGGGCGTGGGACCCGTGCCGGAGATTGGACGAGGCTGGCCTCGGGAGCTAATGCTTACTCGGGCCGGTGTTGATCAGGGGACCCTACAGGGGCCAGTGGTGGTGGTCCGGTGCCTGGTGCTCAGGTGGGCCACTGGTGCTGGAAGTGTGCGTGGCGCGTTGGCCACGGGAGCCAACAGAGAAACTGGGGTTGGCTGAGGAGCAGCCACAGAGATCACGCTCAAGAGGTAGGGCGATCAGATGACAGGGGTGAAGCTGCCGAAAGCAATAGGTGTCGCCAAGTAGCCCACCCGTGCGTGGGTGGCAATGACATTGGGGCCGTAGGTGATGGCCACCATGGTCATTGGAGAGTTGAGTACTGCGGAGACGACAGTCGCTGACAGTCGCCGAGGGTGGTCCGACAGTCAGAACGTGAACCGGAAGCTGTTGAAGAATGCGCGCACGAGTACCTTCCTCTGCCTCCCCTGCAAGGACACGGAAAGGGCACCAGGGCTTCAGGGCTGGCACATACTTTTCTTCAGCAAAAAGAAGAAAGGTGGGAGACGTCCCACCGGGCGTGCCATCCTCTCTGTTGCACGCATTTTTTTATACATATATATACACGTGTATATATATATGTATATATGTATGCCGAATGACCGGGGTGAAGGAAGGGGTATAGCGGGGAAGGAAGACACAAGAGTTTGATATATCTCAGGTATCCTCTTTACGGTTGCATGCCTCTCACAGTGGTATCAGGCACTCTCCTTTTACGGAAAGTTGAAAAGGGTCGAATGGCACGGAAATGTTAGGGTACAGATTAACCGGACAGGGTGCGGGCGTGCCAGTCGATTTCTCGACAATCACCCATGAAACCAAGTGTTGACCAGGGAAGCGCCACCAGGACGCGGCACGTGGGCTCGGGCGATTGGGCGACACGTGGAGAGAAGGGATTCCACGAGTGCGAGTGCGTAGGCGATTGTGGGAATCGTGTACTGGAAGTCTTTCCCCACCGTCCGCAAGCAACCAGTGTTTATTTAGATCAGATTGAATCCGAACACCTTCGTTCTGAGCTGAAGAAAAGTCTGTATATATGTCTGAAGCCATGGGTAGAGGGCCGGGAGCATTCTACCGCTGTGGGTGTTCTTTTGACTGGGGGTGTTTATTGGGGTTAGGATGTTAGGCACGGATGTCGAGTGGTGTAGGTAGAGAGCTGGGGGCCCGAACGTGGATGCGAGAGCATTCGTCCAATTGGTGGTGTAATTTTGGAGATATGCATGTCTTTACAGGTAGGCCGTAGTGTCCAGGGTACAACTGGTGCACGTCACAAGACAACTCAGATGTGATGATCGGTCCCCGGGTCAATGCATGATAGAGTAACACACGTCTGTTTTACAGAGGGCCCCTCCCGTGGCGTGGGCCATGGTGGCGACACCAAACGGGGGGCTTATGACTGGATGACTAGAGGGATGCATCGATCCGGTGTCTGGGTGAGGGCCGATCACGACTCGAGTAGAGCGGTCGGACATGGCCTCATGACTGTGAGGGAGCATGACATCATGGTACGCGCGTGGTTGCAACCGACAGGCACGTGAGGGGGAATCCCGGCATGAGGGGACGTTCACCCTTGTCATAACGTCTCGCGCATGGTGGGTGTTGACCTGTGTGTCACAGCTAAATACTGCGTGAGGGAAGTGCAAACGACATACCCTTGGTGCACTAAGCCGACGAACAAGTCACCCACACACAATTCTCCTTAGCTCGTTGCCTGGAGCCGCTTGAAGCTTGAGTATGCCAGATGTCTTGGAGCTTTCATCTATATCCACCCCTTGAGCTTCTAAGGGGTTTTTATAGAGAAGTTGAAAGGGTTAGAATGGGTTTAGGAGGGCTAGGTTGATAGGGTCAAGCCAGCCCGCGTAAACCCAAGTGAATAGTAAGGGTTTACGCGGACTAGCCCATAGGGTTGAGCTGGGCCGCGTAAACCCCTCCCCAGGGTGGGGTTTAGGCGGACCAGCCCAATAGGCTAGTCTGGTCCGCGTAAACCCCTCACGGAGGGTGTTTTTTGTGAAAAAAATGGGTTGGGAAGGGTTTACGCCGACCAGCCTCAGGGGGTGAGGCTGGTCTGCCTAAACCCCCTCCCCAGGGGATTTAGGCGGACCAGCCTGGGGGGTCCAGGCTGGTCCGCCTAAACCCCACCCCGGGGGGTTTAGGCGGGCCCATTTTGGGATTTTTTAATTTTAAAAAAGTAATTTTTTTTATTGAATGGGAGGGGTTTATGCGGACCAGCCCAGGGGGCTGGACTGGTCCGCCTAAACCCCCTCAGGGGGGTTTGGGCGGGCTGGGTCGCTAGGGAGAGAGAGGGGGTGGTCCCCACCATAAAATTTGATTTTTTGGCCTAATTTCTTCCTAAATTGACTAAGAAGAAAAGGACAGTTGTGCTGGGAGGATACATGGAAGCTTGTGTGCGCGTTGACTAGAGGAATTCCCCCGTGCTGTTGCTTTGCACTCCCGCGTCCACGTGTCGACTTCTCGAACTGGTACGGCACACGAACCTTGTCGTAGGACCGTAAACTGGACGAACTGAGGCTGAGCAGGGTCGTGGGACCACCGGGCTGGAGAGAGGGTGCGACCCCCAGAGAGTTCACCTTCCCCAGGGGCGTGCGGCCGCGCCCCGGGGTGAAATGGCCCCGGGGCCGGTCGTGACCCCGAGGGATGGCCCCCGGGGTCTCCTTGAGTCTTCTGCAAGTGTTCTTTGAAGGACGTTAAGCTCCGGGAAACTGGGATGGGGTGTAGGGGCCGTTGTTCTTCTAGTTGTTGTAGCCGCTCGCAAGGCGTTTGGGTAAATGCCCAACTTGCCCCATATTGCCGAACGGCTTGGGTAGTTGGCCGAGGGGCCCCAAGGCTAGCCTTGGGTTAAAAAAGGGAACTCGTGGGAGCTTAGAAGAGGCATCTCAGGGACGTGAGTCATGCCTCGAGCTACGTGCCGCGTTGCACGACGGGTTGGCAGGGTAGCCTCGGGCTGGCCCGAGTGCTAGAGTTAAGTGGCTTGTTGCCACGTGTCTAAGTGTCGGGGTTGACCCTGACTTGCTGGGGGGTCGTTGTAGGACCCAATTGATGTGCTGGAATCACGGGGCAGCCCAAGGTTCGGTGCATGTAGGTTGGAATACACGCGCCCACAAGGTGTCCGATAGAATGCCGAACACACCCATGCGAGCCGTATATGTGCGCGGTAGGCCTCCAAAGCCTGTGGTTGACTTAGTTAGATCTCCCTTTGACCTTGGAGGCTTGAAAGAAGTGTCTCGGGGTGGGCCCTCGGCCCTTTCACTGGGTGCCACGTGATGTGCCTTAACGTCGGGGCGCCCACGGGTGGCCCCGGGCGGCCATGTAGGATATGGGCAAAGCCCGTATGTGAGTGGCCGGGGTTGACCCCGGAAAGTTGCTTATGTCGCTACATGTCACAGCAAGCTGGTCAAGGCCTTTGTTGGGACCCATAGGGTTGTAGAAAGGGCTAGATAGCCCATACCTTGAAGGTGTTCGGGGAAATGCCCAAACCCTTATTTCTTCTTATTTGCCGGGAAATAGTCCGGGTACAACACTCACTTACACTTCTAGAAATTTTATTTAATAGGTAATCAGAAAATTGATTGACTACTTTAGCAATTGCATGAATCTCCTATCTGATTGCACAATCTCCTATGTGCTATACACGTGCACTCCGGTTGTCACGACTCTCATACATCCTTCTTATGCCCATTCCCTTCTTAAATAAGTAAGGGGGAGATATGCTGCATGTATACATATACGTAACTGTCTGGTTGCATTGTGTGCATTTCATTGTCATCAATTGTGTGCATCTAGCCTCATGCATTTCAAAAGAAAATAAAAAAAATTTGAAAATCAATAAAATTCCAAAAAATCGATATTCACTTTCTTTACACTTGCTATATGGGATATTTGCTTTGAATGGTCTCATCTTGCTTGAGAATCTTCGTTTGCAACTCTTAAGACTCCGCACCCTTCTGTCTCCATAATCACTAATTGAAATCACAACGAATCAACATGGTTCTGTTCCCCATATCCTTGCCTTGCTCTTGCCTCATTTGCACTTCTGAAGTAAGCTCTTATTGATTTATGAATCTGCTTGCTAAAATTTGAACTTCATTGGCTTCGTCCCACTTTTTGAACATGTCAAAGGGGGAGAAGAATATGCTCTGTCTGTGTCAGTCATAAAGTTTGTTATTATCAAAAAGGGGGAGATTGTTGCATATGCCTTGCATATGTTTTTGATGATAACTAAACTTTATGGTTTGAGGTTTCATAAGTTTACAATGATTCATACGATTTAGTTCCGCTACATGCTACTTGGCTTTGTGATAACCAAAGAACCCTTGTGCTCTTGCTATTCATGTATGGTTGAGATGTCAAATGGCTTTTGGAAGTTCATAATGTGGTTCAAGTTCCTTTCATATGGAACTTTTGTGGCTAGTGGGAATTGGGATTGGTGATGGTTTTTGAACATGTAATGGTTTGTGCGTGGATGATTATACCATATGTGCTTGATTTAACTTCTATTCAGTTGATAATCATTCATGATAATTGAGATTTTGATATCCATGGAGATCTCATGTTTTACTTTATCTTTTACAGGAGAGAGATGGTTGGAAGACACCTACATATCACGTGGATGCATGGTAATATCTATTTACGTGAATCTTGGTGGAAAGAGGTTGATATGTGATTTTATAATGATTAAACTCAAAGGAACACTTGGTTTTTATGTGTAAACATTTAACCTCTTCTTAGTCCCCTGTGCTATCCATGTTGCATATACTCACTTGACACCTTCATGTATATCCCTCATACGGTGTTCATGCTAGCTACAAGGTTTGAACCCCTCATGCAAACACTGGCAAACTGAGTTGAATGGAACTTAGTCACATGATACACTCACATTGGATGATTGCAGTGCTATATGAATCTTACTGATAATTGGGTTGAATGAAGCTCAAATTATATGAATAATGTTGCAAGCACAATCCTTGATCATATGGATATGTTTTACTAGGCTAACAACTTGTTTTTGCAGGATCTTCACTGTTCAGTCGACCTGAGAGCAAGGGCCGGTCGACCAGAATTAACAGTAGCTAGAAATCTAGTTTTTTACAGATTTTGGTCGACCGCCAACCCAGGGCCGGTCGACCGATTTTCCCAGCATTGAAAGACTCTGGTTCTGTAAAATTTCGGTCAACCGCCCCCTCCTATCGGTCGACTGCCAGTCTCGATGCAGCAATTGTTGACTTTATTTCTTGAACGTGTTCAAAGCCTTCCTCTTGGACTTTTTGGTCTAAAAGTTACCCAACTTGTTTAAAATAATGGATTTGATTTTTGGCTTGTCCCTTGACCATCCCAGGTCTTATAAAAATAACTCTTGGGCTAAGAAACGTAAGTGATGCAGGAGGAATCAAAGGGAGGCCATCAAAGGAGAAAGAGAGCTGCAGAAACAACTCCGTGAACAGTGGTCCGTCCAGAAGTTCTTCATCAAACCTCAAGCTTTTCAAGATCTATTAGAAGCCAATCAATTGAGAATCAAGTGGAGAAGCAATCTTTATTCAGAATCTGCATCATCTACTCAGGGGGAGCCTAAATCAGAAGTTTTTAATTTGTGTTTATTCTCCTAAACTTCTTGAGCTTCATTTGTGTAATCTTCTAAATTTGTGAACTTCAGTGTGTGTGTGTGTGTGTGTGTGTGTGTGGATTGTTTCTAGATGTACATTTGTGTGTGTGTGTGACCTTCTGCGTACTGTCGGGTGGTCTATTGTGCTGCGATTGTTGCACCGTGTGTGTGTGCGTTTGTGATCCGGTCGTTGGATCGTGTGGGAGACTTCATCTCCGTGTGTGTGTGTTGGGGCGTGTCCCCGTGTATGTGTGTGTGTGTGTGTGTTGGGGTTTGTTCCCCGTGTGTTTGTAGGCGTCGTCCTGCGTGTGTACTGGAGCTTTGCTCCATGTTGGGGATTTATCCCCGTGCTGGTTTTCCAACAGTGCAGCCTCACCGGGTTTTGGTGAGGGGTGAACGTAGGTTGCCGTCGTTGCATCCGAACCACCTTAAAATTCCTTGTGTCCTGTGATTTAAATTGTATGGTTTGGCTCATTTCTTCTATCCCCATTTTGTGTGTTCATACGTATATATTGTTTTCTTCATATTGTATCTTTCGGAACTAGTATAATTAGTTATCATGTGTGATAGATCTTGATAGATCCTATTCTTGCGTTGCTAGTTCATCACATCTATTTTAAATCGGGTAAAAGTTCTTTAAATTTGTAATCACCCAATTCACCCCCCCTCTTGGGTGTCATTGATCGCAGGACTTCAGACCTCGTTTCACATTACATTAAGTGTTGTAATTGTGGGAAGGATGGCCATACAGTTAAGGACTGTTGGCGGGCTAAAGAAAGGAAAGTGTTTCATAGGAAACATGATCACATGTTTAATTATAACCAGAAATTCAATGCTAATCCTTTTATGCACAAAAAGTACTCAAAACCTATTAGTTCATGTCATTACTGCAGGCAAGTTGGGCATTCTATGAATGACTATTTTTTAATGATATTTGATGATATAAAAGCCCAAAGGCTGTGGAAAGCACCCATCAGAGGTGCTACTAAAACTACAGGACCCAAGAACTCTTGGGTACCTAAAAATACAAAATGAGAACCTGTGTTTTACAGGAGTGCCTTGGAACTGAGGAATAAAAGGGGTTAATAAGCCAAGACACCTGAGTTTGGTAAAACCCCAATTCTGCACATTACAGGTTTGTTCATTTAATTTTTGTTAATCTGAATCACAGACATACATGGTTACAAATGCATCTGTCATATGCACTTTTGTCTCTCAATCCACATGTTCAATAAATTGTGCATATATCTGTTTGAGATTGAACTGCATATCATGTTAAATCTGTTAGGCAGAATTCTCAGCATACCTATTTGCATTCTCATGTAATATTTGCTTTGTTCTATTTGAATTCCTTCTTGCATATGAAAAGTCATATTTGCAACATCTGAATGAAGTTTTTTGAAAATTTGAATTGCATAAAGATGATGCTTATCACGTCCCGACACGGAATATCGGAACGTAGCAGTTATATACATTCATGATAAACAGAGCAATAACGACATTTAAAAGACCAAAATGCAATAGGAAAGGAATTAACCCAAAAGAACCAACTTCTTTAAAAATAGAAGAAATAATAATGTTTCCACACCTACACTTCCTTAAGTTACGACTCAATAAAGAGAAAAAATTACAACTCGATTCAACTGGTTGAACTGACAACATAACTATACGACTAACACTACTCAGGTTCACGCCGGCCAGTGTTCACTCCGGTCTTTACTCTTGCCCATCCCCATCTGTTTGCGTTTCATCACCAGAACTACCTGAAAAGAGGGGGGAAATTGGGTGAGCAAACACTCAGTAGGCAATAGCAGGCAAGTTTAAGTAGTTCACCAAATTAAATAACTATCATGCATGCGAATTAAGATGATAACAAGTTAACATAAGAATTGATGGAAACGAAGTTTAATAGATTGAATTGAATCGAGATATATCAATTTCCAAGAAATTGGCCGATCAAACACGCAAGCAAGTCATATCGAGACAAATTCCATGTAGGAAAAATGTATAGAGAAAAGAGATGAATGTCATAGACACACGCTAGTCATGCACTCGGTGTAATGCCTCACCATGTCATTACAACTCCCCGGGGTACTAGTACTTTTCGGGCGCTCTTCCCAGGACCAGACCGGGCCCTTACAATGCGTTGGCATTGATTTGGTGGACCCAAGAGCCCAAGTAATATCTAGACATTCAATGGAATCAGTAAAGAATTCCAAGGTTACGCTATGCAACTTAATCCCTAAGATTAAGTAAGTTCTCAGTAAGGGAATGGAAATCCATAAGCCCATTTTGGCTCGGCTTACCAAAACAAACAAGAAACACGTAAAACAAGCTTCAGGCTGAGTTGCGGTCGAACTTGGGCCGCAACAAGATGAAAACGGTCTAACATGGACCGCTACAAGTGATATCGGGTCAAAGGAATAAGACCAGAAAATTAGGAATAAAACGGTCCTAGATGGGCCGTTAACAATTGAAAATGGTCCACAGGGGGCCGCCACGCACGAGAAGGTCCCTGGGCCACATCGAACGTTAACGGCCACTTGTTGGGCCGCCCCATCCTAAAACGGTCCATGGACGGCCGCTAGGAGGATGAAAACAGTCCAATGACAACCGCGACGACCTGGGCCTAGTAAGATTGAATCAATCGACCCAAAGGGCTCTCAGCCCGCCCAAGACATGATTGAACTGAACCAGGGTTCAGCCCACACCTCTCCGGTCGAGCCAGAGGTGATTTGATCAATTTTGACATTGCTAGGTTGATGGAATAAAGGATGACGACCAGCAGAACCTAGCTCATGGCCAGCAAGAAAACGGTCATTACTGGACCGCTTAAATCACCACACGGTCTAGCCCAGGGCCGCCTTTAAGCCTAGATAGACCCGAATTCCAGGATATAAAATGAACGATTCGATCGATAAATTGGTGCAGGTCTTGGAGGTACAACCCGCCCGGCGTCCTAGTGGGAATCCCAGGCTCGCGGGGTCTTACGGAGGTCTCATAATGGAGGTCCTAGTCCGACAGAAGGAATATCTGGCAGAGAGTCCCAGCCATTACAATATTAAAGGGTAATGAAGCATCGGAAAACGGTAGATGATCGGTCGGCCAGTACCACCGGAGTGGAGTGACTGTCAAACAAATCCTAGAATTTTTCACATTTGTAACATGTTGATACAAGTTTAAATTTTTACACCAAAATCATGTAAAAGCATGTAGTATGATGGAATGAAAGAGAAATTAACCATTTCATATAGTTAAACAAGTTCATATATTCTATAATTTACCATTTTTTTGTGTGTGGGTTTCTATCCTACACATGCCATCTTAGCTAAGATAATCAACTTAGTCAAAACAAACAATCAATGAATCAACGACTCTAAACGGTCTAGAGAGGACCCCTAACACAGGCTAGCGGTCTATCGAAGGATCGCTTAGGGTGACGATCTACAGGGCTGGTAAACAGGGGAAAACGGTCTGTCGAGCGACCGCTGGATGTCTCAAACGGTCAATCGTTCGACCGCTTGGGACCCTGGCAGTTCGTATTACGACCGCTAACAGGTCGACACACCTGGTCTCCGGCGATCAACGATAGACTCTAATTGCAAGAAGAAATTCGTGACGTACAATGCATAAAATTTGGGCAAAATAGAACTGTTGGAAAGAGCATAAAATTTCGCATGATGCGGCAATTTTTAATTTGACATGCTCCTACTAAAACTCGTCATACGATCTCAATACAAGATTAAATTTGGGGCTTTTATTAAGGATCGAAAGTGGACTTAGAGGCGCTTCCAATGGTACAATTTTTATTAGGTTTGGGCTACAATTGCCTATCTTAATCGAAGGAAGAAGACAACGCTGGTCGCTGGATGCGTGAAGAACACCCTCCAAGAACATGTCAGAATTCGTCCTCGATCGTGCTCCTCGTCGGCCGCCGCAGCAAATGTCGATTCTAGGTCTGGTTAGGGTCGGCTTTATAGGATCAATAGATTTCCGGAATGATCGATTGAGGGGATAGAGTCCACACCCGCCGGTCGCGCGAGATTCGTGTTTGACCAAGTCGAGCGCCGCTGTTCGCCACCGAATTCAAATTTGAGGGTTAGGTCTAGCGCGAGGGATGAGAGGGCTATTGGGCTATCAGCCAGGATGGATCTAATGGGCTTGATTTGGGCTCAAATGATCACGATTTGGGCTCTAATTTGGAAAATTAAGGTCTAGATACTCTAAGGTCCGTTTAAAAACCTTAATTCGGCTTGGTTAAAGATTAAATTAGGGTTTACCCTAGAAGACAATTAGTCTAAATGTTTCATCTTCTGCTTGATTATAATTTTTTCCATATTTTTATGAATTAATTGAATTTTAGCCAAAAAGGGATTCCAATTAAATAAGGCAAAAATTATCGAATAATTAGAAATCTGGTTTAAATAAATTCTCGAGGGTGCTACACCCTCCCCCACTTTAAGGAATTTGGTCCTCTAAATTCACTGCACTCATTGAAATGGGGAAAATACGATAACTGACCTTGGAAGAAATCAAGGTATTACTTTCGGATAGCATCTTCAGATTCCCAAGTAGCTTCTTCGGTCTCTCGTCGGCTCCATTAAACTTTGACCATAGGTATATAACGATTCCTAAGTTGTTGCTCTTTCCGATCCAAAATCTTTATGGGCTTCTCATCATAAGTCAAATCTTCTTTAAATTTCAGATCCGCATGTTGAATGATGTGAGTGGGGTCATAAACATATTTCCGTAACATCGATATGTGAAAAACATTGTGTACTCCAGATAACTGAGGTGGTAAAGCTAATCTGTAAGCAACTTCTCCAATTCTCTCTAAAATTTCAAATGGGCCAATGTATCCCGGACTTAGCTTGCCACGAATGCCAAACCTTCGAATTCCTCTCATAGGCAAAGCTTTCAAGAATACATGCTCACCTACTGGAGACTCCAAGGCTCTCTTTCTGCTATCAGCATAACTTTTCTATCTCGATTGTGCCACTTGTAGACGATCTCGGATAATACGGATGTTCTTGGATGATTCTGAAATGAGATCCGGTCCCAACCATTGTTTCTCTCCTATCTCATCCCAACACAATGGTAATCGACAACTCCTCCCATAAAGGTCCTCGAACGGAGCCATCTAGATATTGGACTGGTAACTGTTATTGTAGGCGAACTCAATCAAAGCCAAGTGCTCAAGCCAACTGCCTCTAAAATCAATCATGCAAGCCCTTAACATATCCTTAATGATCTAGTTAGTTCGTTCAGTCTATCCGTCTGTCTGAGGATGAAAGGCAGTGCTGAAGTTCAGACGGGTTCCCAAGGACTCTTGCAGTCCTCTCCAAAAATGTGAAGTAAACCGGGGGTCTCTATCTGACACAATGCTTACCAGTACTCCATGCAGTCTTACAACTTCCTTCATATACAGGGCAGCTAAAACATCAACTGTCCACTTTGACTTAATGGATAAGAAATGAGCAGACTTAGTCAATCTATCAATAATGACCCATATTGCATTAAATCCACCACGAGTCTTGGGTAGACCCATGATAAAATCCATGCCGACACTTTCCCACTTCCATTATGGTATATCGAGTGGCTTTAACTTCCCAGCGGGTCTGAAATGTTTAGCCTTTAATTGCTGACATACCAAGCATCTACTCACAAATTCTACCACTTCCTTTTTCATACTTGGCCACCAAAAGGTCCTTTTCATATCCCGGTACATCTTAGTACCTCTAGGGTGAATAGTATACCTGGACCTATGGGCTTCCTCTAAGATCTTGCCTTTTACTTCGGCCACATCCGGAACACATGTTCTCCCTCAAAACAATAACCTGCCATCCTTGGCTAACATAAAATCTAGTCTATTCATCAGACTTTCTTTAATCTCTACCAACATCGGATCATTTCCTTGCAGGGACTTGATTTCCATCAATAATTCTGGATGAAGCTAAAAATGAGCGATCATGACCCGATCCTTGCTAATATTGAGATCTAAACTAGCCAATTGTTCCAACAGTCTCCATTCTTGCAACATGAGAGTCGACAATCTTGCTATCGGCTTACGGCTTAAAGCGTCAGCCACCACATTACCATTTCCAGGATGGTACTCGATGGAAAAATTGAAATCCTTCAAATACTTGAGCCACCTTCTCTGCCTCATGTTAAGTTCCTTCTTAGAAAACAAGTATTTAAGGCTCTTATGGTCAGAGAATACAATAAAAGTCTCTCCGTATAAATAATACCTCCAAATTTTTAGGGAAAACACTATTACAGCAAGTTCCAAGTCATGGACGGGATAATTCTCTTCATGCTTCCTCAATTGCCTCGAGGAATAAGCTATAACCCTGCCATTCTGCATAAGCACACAACCTAAGCCAATGCCCGAAGCGTCTGTGTAGACCTCGAATCTTCCTTCTCCAGAAGGCAATGCCAAAACAGGGGCAGTGGTCAAACAATCCTTCAGAGTTTGGAAACTCCTCTCACAGTCTTCCGACCACTCAAACCGATTCTCCTTACGGGTTAATCTAGTCAAGGGTACCGCAATCTTGGAGAAATCTTTAATAAATCTCTGATAGTAACCTACTAGGCCTAGAAAACTTCTTACTTCAGTGACATTTGTAGGCCTATCCCAGTCTCTTACTGCCTCCACCTTCGCGGGGTCAACAGAAATTCCTTCCTTAGTGATAATGTGTCCTAGAAAAGACACTTCCTGCATCCAGAAGTCATATTTACTAAACTTGGCATATAGCTGGTGATCCTTTAACAATTGCAATGCCACCCTCAAGTGCTCAACATGCTCAACTTCACTCTTAGAGTATATCAAGATATCATCTATAAACTCCACGACCCACTGATCTAGGTAGGGCCGGAACACACTATTCATTAACTTCATGAAAGCTGCAGGAGTATTCATTAGTCCAAAAGGCATTACTAGAAATTCAAAATGCCCGTACCTGCTACGGAAGGCAGTTTAAAAGATATCCTCATTCTTGATCCGCAGCTGATGGTATCCCGATCGAAGATCAATTTTAGAGAAATATGATGCTCCCGCTATCTGATCGAACAGTTCATCTATCCTCGGCAATTGATACTTGTTCTTGACAGTAAGCTGGTTCAATTACCGGTAGTCAATGCACAGTCTCAATGAACCATCCTTCTTTCATACGAACAACACGGGGGCTCCCCACGGGGATGTACTAGGGCGAATAAACCCCTTCTCGAGCAACTCCATTAATTGCCTCTTTAATTCTCTCAACTCCACAGGAGACATACGGTACGGAGCCTTAAAAACAGGGGACGCGCCAAGAATTAGATCAATAGAAAAGACTACCTCTCTCACAGGCGAAAGTCTTGAAAAATCCTCAAGAAAAACATCTGGAAAATCCCAAACAATAGGGATATCCTTAATCTTAGACTCCTTATTAGTTAAAGAAACCGAGGCTAGAAAAGCCTGACATCCTTTCTTCATCAACTTCTCAGCTCGAAGAGCCGAAATGAGCGGCACAGACTTAGAGTGCCTAACCCCAACAAAAGAAAGCTCGGGGTGACTAGAAAAAGACACAGAGCTAGATCTACAATGAACACTGACCTTATTTCTAGCCAACCAATTAGCTCCTAGGATTACATCATAATCCTTCATTGCCATACAAACCAAATCAGCTGGCATATTCTGCTCATTAATCAGGATCTTACTAGAAGGGTAGTACTATTTGATTACTGAACCCGAACCAATCGGAGTTGAAATTTCCAATGGAGAATTCATCAATACCGGTTTCATAGATAAAGACTTAGCAAAATTCTGAGAAATAAAAGAATGCGTTGCTCCAGTATCAAATAGAACAAAAGCTGGCTTATTAGAGATAATAAGTGTACCTTCAACAAGTCCACCCTCCTCGGTGGTTTCAGTCTCGGTTTCCTGTAGGGCTTGAAGCTTACCCTGCCACTTCTGGCCTCCTTACGGCTTGCTCGGAGTAGCTTGGTCTGACAAGAGGGGACACTCAGGTATACGATGGTCCCGGCTTCCGCAACGTAAACAGGCGCCTAGCTTGCGCCAACACTCCTCCATCTTGTGACCTGGTCGATCACAAAACTTGCAAATAGTCTTAGACTGGGCAGCTGAACCTGCCTGCTTATTTTCATTCCTTGACTTCTTATCCTGTGAGAAACTTGACCCACCATTGGGCCTCTTCTTGCCATTGTTGGGTTTGAAATTCCCAAAACTAGTGGTCTGCTCTTTCTTAGGGTTCTTTCCTCGAATCCTCTCAGTCATCTCTAATGTATCTTCAAGGACTTGAGCTTTACTCACCATCTCTGCATAGGTCTGAATTTCCAAAGGTGCCAACTGGTTAATATAATGGAGCTTCAACCCGTTCATAAAACGCTTGGCCTTCATCTTCTCGGTGGATATCAAGTGCATTGCATATCGGGATACTCTGGCAAACTGAGCTTCATATTCGGTAACTGATAGGTTCCTCTGTTTCAGAGTAGCGAACTATATCGCCTTCTTCTCTTGCACCCGGTCCGAGAAGTACTTGCTATTAAAGTGTTCGTTGAATTCGTCCCATGTCGCTCGCCTATTTCCGAGCGTAGCTTCTACAGCTTCCCACCAAGCGCATGCATCGCGCTCCAGCTGGAAAGTTGCCAAGAGAACTTGATCCTGGTCATTGCAATGCATTACTCTAAAAACTTGGTCAATCTCCTTCAGCCAATTCTCAGCTTCATGGGGATCCACCGATCCACCAAAACGCAAAGGATTCAAGCCTTGAAAATTTTGGTGGAGATCACCGGCTCCATGGTGTGCTCCTCCTCCTTGGGCCACCTGCTGGAGGGCCTGAGTCAAGCCTTGCACCGTACGCTGCATATCTCTCCACTGCCCACGTTCTGCCGCCATCGAAATAAACTCCTACATATACCAGAGGATTAATTAAAAAATAGTCTAGCGAGAATCTTTTAGTGTTTATTAGTTAACTCAACCCCAACTCTCTACCCAATCTTGACGGGTTAGAACCTTAGACTTTAACAAGGTTACGGGTTCTACGACATCACTTATAACCTAGGAACTTAAAACCTAGGCTCTGATACCACAAAACTGTCATGCCCCAACGCAGAAAATCGGAACGTAGCAGTTATATACATTCATGATAAATAGAGCAATAACGACATTTAAAAGACAAAAATGCAATAGAAAAGGAATTAACCCCAAAGAACCAACTTCTTTAAAAATAGAAGAAATAATAATGTTTCCACACCTACACTTCCTTAAGTTACGACTCAATAAAAAGAAAAAAGTACAACTCGATTCAACAGGTTGAACTGACAACATAACTATACGACTAACACTACTCAGTTTCACGCCGGCCAGAGTTCACTCCGGTCTTTACTCTTGCCCATCCCCATCCATTTGCATTTCATCACCAGAACTACCTGAAAAGAGGGGAAAAACTGGGTGAGTGAACGCTCAGTAGGTAATAGCAGGCAAGTTTAAGTAGTTCACCAAATTAAATAACTGTCATGCATGCGAACTAAGATGATAACAAGTTAACATAAGAACTAATGGAAACGAAGCTTAATAGATTGAATTGAATCGAGATATATCAATTTCTAGGAAATTGGCCGATCAAACACGCAAGCAAGTCATATCGAGACAAATTCCATGTAGGAAAAATGTATAGAGAAAAGAGATGAATGTCATAGACACACGCTAGTCATGAACTCGGTGCAATGCCTCACCATGTCATTACAACTACCCGGGGCACTAGTACTTTTCGGGTGGTCTTTCCAGGACCAGACCGGGCCCTTACGATGCGTTGGCATTGATTTGGTGGATCCAAGATCCCAAGTAATATCTAAACATTCATTGGAATCGGCCAAGAATTCCAAGATTAAGCTAAGCAACTTAATCTCTAAGATTAAGTAGGTTCTCAGTAATGGAATAAAAATCCATAAGCCCATTTTTGCTCGGCTTACCAGAACATACAAGAAACACATAAAACAAGCTTCAGGCTGAGTTGCAGTCGAACCTGGGCCGCAACAAAATGAAAACGGTCTAACATGGACCGCTACAAGTGATATCGGGCCAAAGGAACAAGTCCCAAAAATCAGGAATAAAACGGTCCTAGATGGGCCGTTAACAATTAAAAATGGTCCACAGGGGGCCGCCATGCATGAGAAGGTCCCTGGGCCACAGCAAATGTAAACGGTCACTCGTTGGGCCGCCCCATTCGAAAACGGTCCATGGACGTCCGCTAGGAGGATGAAAATTGTCCAATGACAACCGCGACGACCTCGGCCCAGTAAGATTGAATCAATCGACCCAAAGGGCTCCCAGCCCACCCAAGACATGATGGAACTGAACCAAGGTCCAGCCCACACCTCTCTGGTCGAGCCAGAGGCAATTTGATCAATTTTGACATTGCTAGGTCGATGGAATAAAGGATGACGACCAGCAGAACCTGACTCATGGCCAGCAAGAAAATGGTAATGACTGGACCGCTTAAATCACCACACGGTCTAGCCCAGGGCCGCCTTTAAGCCAAGACAGACCCAAATTTCAGGCAATAAAATGGACGATTCGATCGAGAAATTGGTGCAAGTCTAGGAGGTACAACCCACCCGGCGTACGGAGGTCTCATAATGGAGGTCCTAGTCCGACGGAAGGAATATTCGGCGGTGAGTCCCAGCCATTACAAGATTAAAGGGTAATGAAGGATCGAAAAATAGTAGATGATCGGTCGGCCAGTACCATCGGAGTGGAGTGGCTGTCAAACAAATCCTAGAATTTTTCACATTTGTAACATGTTGATACAAGTTTAAATTTTTGCACCAAAATCATGTAAAAGCACGTAAAATGATGGAATGAAAGAGAAATTAACCATTTCATATAGTTAAACATGTTCATATATTCTATAATTTACCTTTTTTTGTGTGTGGGTTTCTATCCTACACATGTCATCTTAGCCAAGATAATCAACTTAATCAAAACATACAATCAATGAATCAACGACTCTAAACGGTCTAGGGAGGACCGCTAACATTGGCTAGCGGTCTATCGAAGGACCGCTTAGGGTGACGATCTGCAGGGCTGGTAAACAAGGGCAAACGATCTGTCGAGAGACCGCTGGATGTTTCAAATGGTCAATCGTTCGACTGGTTGGGACCCTGGTGGTTCCTGTTACGACCGCTAACATGTCGACACACCCGGTCTCTGGTGATCAACGATAGACTCTAATTGCAAGAAAAAATTCGCGATGTACAATGCATAAAATTTGGGCAGAATAGAACTATTGGAAAGAGCATAAAATTTTGCATGATGAGACATGTTTTAATTTGGATTTATATCGCTAGATAGCCTACGATCAGATCACATGTGTAACTAAGCATGGAAGGAACCCTAGTTTGACATGCTCCTACTAAAACCTGTCATACGATCTCAATACAAGATGAAATTTAGGGCTTTTACTATGGATCAAAAGAGGACTTAGAGGCGCTTCCAATGGTACAATTTTTTTTTAGGTTTGGGCTACGATTGCCTACCTTAATCGAAGGAAGAAGACAATGCCGGTCGCCTGATGCGCGAAGAACACACCCCAAGAACATGCCGAAATTCGTCCTCGATCGCGCTCCTCGTCGGTCGCCGCAGTAAACGTCGATTCTAGGTCGGGTTAGGGTCGGCTTTATAGGATTAATAGATTTCCAGAAGGATCGATTGAGGGGATAGAGTCTACACCTGCCGGTCGCGCGAGATACGCGTTTGACCAAGTCGTGCGCCGCCGTTCACCATCGAATTCGAATTTTAGGGTTAGGTCTAGCACGAGGGATGAGAGGGCTATTGGCCTATCAGCCAAGACGGATCTAATGGGCTTGATTTGGGCTCAAATGATCGCGATTTGGGCTCTAATTTGGCAAATTAAGGTCTATATACTCTAAGGTCCGTTTAAAAACCTTAATTCGGCTTGGTTAAAGATTAAATTAGGGTTTACCCCAGAAGACAATTAGTCTAAATGTTTCATCCTCTACTTGATTATAATTTTTTCCATATTTTTATGAATTAATTGAATTTTAGCCAAAAAGGGATTCTAATTAAAAAGGCAAAAATTATCGAATAATTAGAAATCTTGTTTAAATAAATTCTCGGGGGTGCTACAATGCTTGAAGTTTTTCTGAATGATATTGCACACCTGTTGCATAATCCAATTGAAGATCCGATAGGATTGCATTTGTTTGATATCTGTCATAATGCATAGTCACGGAAAATAAATTGCATTTCTGAAAGTCTGAAAAGCTAGAATTTGATGCCTGCATGTTGTCTCATACATAAAATGTTCATCTGCATACTTGACATGCACACATATTCACATTTGCATATGCTCAACATATTGTCAATTCAAGTTGCGCATAGGACTGCTCATGTATGACTCAGGGTATATTAAATGGAATAGTGCTAAAGGGCAGATGAGGTCTGTCTGGAAGCTCTAACCATGTGTAAGGTGGTCTTTAGACCAAGTCCTCCACCCAGTACCATGGGTCAAAGCTGCATATTAGAGTAGTCTAGTTGTTCATGAACATATTTCCTTATGTTTCTAATGGCTTGCATATGCTGATCTTCATGAAAATGCATAATTTGAAATAAATTCTTCTTCATACGGACTATCACATTTGCTTCAAATCTGATGCACATAATGTGAATTCATGTTGACATCTATATGTTCATAGCATTCCTTGAATTGAACAATTGAAATTTGCATTTTTGTTGTCATTAGAAATTACCTTGGTTCCTCAATGCATATAGATAGGGGGAGCTAGTTTCTCATGACATAATTTGCATTTAGTCAGGGGGAGCTAGTGGCAAACTTCCATCATTTAAGTACACTTTCATTGTTGTCCCTGCATTCTCACTGAATTCAGTCATTTAGTTCATAAAGATAAGGGGAGTTCATGTTAAGAAAACATTGTGTCCATTGCATACATTGCATACTGTCAGGAGGAGTACATCTGATGCACTCATTAATTGTCCTATTAGAAGTGTCGACACCATGAGTCAACATTATTTTGCAAGTGTTCTGTCTGATACAGTTTGTGAGCAGTGTCGACACCTTCTTTGATGTACTTCTGATCTTGATTCTATCTTGACTGGTCAATCAAATTCTTCACTGTCACATAAGATGATCTGATTTCTGCTGGACTAATATTTTTATTGCTTTTCATATGATTTGATCTCCACTATATGCTTAGAAATCATTTGAGCTTATTTGATGCACTCATGATCACCTCTGTCACTTGTCTGACTTCAAAATTCTCTCTCCCATGATGCCTCTTCCTGTTGCTAGTTCATTTGATCATACTGGCTGTTTCTGACAATTCCCTTGATCTTTCTGAAATTCAGGATGATTTCAATTTGTATACTTTGATCATAAATCTGATATATACTCAAACAAGGAATCTTCCATTATACAGATTTATGAATATTCAAAAAGATCACATTGGTTTAAGTTTAATGTATCATTGAGTTTAGTTTTGAAAGTCTTAAAAAATATCTGAATCATCTTTAATAAACTTTAACCAACTGCTTCATGATGTATCTTGTAAAATCTTCTGAAATCTGAAATGTTGATATCATGACTTGCTTTGGTTGAGAAACATTTAATTAGTATTATCTTTAAACATCTGAAATTTCTAAAATGTCTAAGGGTAAATCTAGTCAGAGCAATGTCTTTGGTCACTGAGAAACACATGTCCAACGGATTGTGTCATGAGGTGCCATAGTTAACTCTGCTTAAAAATTATTGAAAATCTAGCAGAGCAATGGCATGCACACTGAGAAACTCATCTCACTCATCAAAGAAATGAGTTGAGGTATGTCATAAGGTGAAAAGTTAACTCTGTTTATCTTAAAGTATGACTGTTAGTCACACTAAGTACTTAGGGATATTGACGTCTAAATAACGTATATCCTTTAGTTACAAAGTGTGTACTAAACTAGATTGCTCGTAAGATTTGATAGCGAAACATTATTGGAGAGGGGGATTTCTGTAGCCCATCTAAGAGCAGCCAAACTAGGTCCATCAGGACCAAACGAGGCCCAGCTCATCTAAGTGACAGCCCCACAGGGCCCACTTAGAATAAAAATCCTAATAAGATCACTCGGGATCAAACCCTTCCTCGGCGGCCCTTAGGCTCGGAAGGCCCGAGCGTCGGTCAGGTCGGAGGAAGACCCACGCCCGATCTATCCCCTCGCCGGGATAAAGGCTAGCGCTCAGCACCCACTCCGACCGATCCTCATCCGAGCTATGCCTATCACCCGGACAGGGTTGGCACTCTTTATGCTTGGGTTGACCGACGATTGCTTATCCACGCTGCCGTTGAGAGCCCTTTATGAGCAGGAGTTTACGAGGATAAGGGACCCACGACCCCTCAAGGTAATAAAGATGCCACGATGAGGATGTAAAGAGCCCACGTTGAGGACGTAACTCTCGCCTGAAACTCCTCAACTTACAGGACTCATGAGGCTGGCGCACTATTTAAACCTGGGACTCCCTCCAGCGAAAGGTAAGGCCAACACACGCCTAAAACTCCCTGAGCAGGAACCACTTCACCACCTTGGTGTAGAGGGATCTCGTGTCTCTCTTTCCTCCTCCCTTCATAGCTTCCACCATTCCTCTACTGACTTAGGCATCGGAGGGTTTACCCTAGGAAACCATCCCTGGGCCCCCTCATCCATTTCCCTTCCTTGCAGTTCACTGTTCGGTGATCATCTACCCAGCTCACGACCAGCACAAGATCATGCCTCTTCATCTGGCGCCATCTCTGGGAAACGATCAAAGAGCCAGTATGGTGCGAAGAAGTTCAGGGAGGAGGTCCGCCAGCGACAGGGGAAAGGCCATGGTGGTGGCGGGAGAAGGCCCCTCTTAGGCCTCACAAAACCCTCCCTCTAACGCCAACACCCAAGCCGACGAACCACCCCCTCCTCCTGCGGCAGTGGAGCTACCACCCAACGGGGGCGCTGACGCTTTCCAAGCCCTCAACGCAAAATTGGACATCCTCGTGGAACTCATGAGGACCCAGGCGGTCAGGGAAGGAAAGTCACGCACCCCTCCGGAGAGCCCTTCCCGCGAGAACACGTCCCAGCACACTGCCGGAGGCTGCTTCACCCTCCGAGGTCGACGGATTATCTGTAACAGGTCAGGAGGACCTTCACAAGCCCCTCCCCCAGAGCAAGAGGCCTCCTCCACGCCGAAAAGGGGAAAACCTGGGGCACACCATCTAAACCCAGAGACTGAATCCCCCGAGGAGCGCCAAGGAAGCCCCCCCAGTCCCACAGGGCGGCGACATCCGGAGTTATACCTCCGACTGTGAGAATTCAAGAGGCGTTTCGCAGAACAGGAGCGGGCCCTATGCGCCTTGAAGAATGTCTCTCCGGAGGAGGACGAGGAGAAATCCTCGTTCTCCGATTACATCTTGAAGGCAGAGGTATCTCCCAGAACCTCCATCCCGACCTTCAAGTCCTACGATGGCCAAGGCGACCCGGCCGACCACTTCGACAGCTTCGACGCCCTGATGACCCTTCACGAAGCGTCCGACACCATCAAGTGCCGAGCCTTTGTGACCACCCTGGTCCAAGGTGCCCAAGCATGGTTCCGGGCTTTCGCCCCCGGATCCATCCGGGATTTCAAGCAATTCGGGCGAGTATTTAAGGAGAGTTTCACCGGTAGCGGCCCCCCAAGGTCGGTAGCCGGGCTATTGGCTCTCAAACAGGTGCAAGGGGAGAGACTCTAGGCTTACATTAATCGATTCAAATCAGAAGCCCTGAGAATCCCCCGCCTGGATGTAGCCTCGGCCATAACCGCACTAACCGGAGGCACCCGGTACGAGAACCTCCGCCGGGAACTTGTCCTCCACCCTCCCTCGACCCTTGCCAAGCTAGTGACTCTGGCTTTGCGTCATGATGAGTGCGAAGAAGTCCTCAGCGCATGCCGAGGCGCAACTGGCTTGGGTCGGGTGGGGGACAAGAAGCGGGCACCCGAGCCAAGCTCGGGTCCAGGAAAAATGCAGAACCGAGACGGAGAGCACAAGGAACCGTCCCGGAAGTACGAGCGGTACACTCCCTTAACCTCTCCGGTGTACGAGATATATGAAGACATCAAAGGCTCGGGCCTCCTCCGCCAACCCGAGCAAATGAGGTCGAAAAGCCGCAATCCCAGCAAGCATTGCCTGTTCCACAGTGACCACGGGCATCACACCGGTGATTGCCACCAGCTCCAGGATGAGATCGAGCGCCTCGTCCGCCAGGGACACCAATCCCGGTTCGTGGCTGGGCGTGAGGAAGATCGAGGCGCCCCAGAGAAAATCAACAATGCCCCTCGCGGGGTCCACAATAACGTCATCGCTGGAGGAGCTGCATCAGGGTAATACAGTGGCCGAGGAAGGAATCGTCATGCTGAGCGGGCGAGCCTAGCCGTCGAGCCTCCCAAGGCCCCGCCAAGTGAGCCCCAGGTCATAGTCTTCTCCGACCAAGACCTGGAATGGCTGACCACCCAGCATGACGACGCCCTAGTCATATCGGCCACAATAAACCATTGTAATATAGACAAGATTCTAGTTCACAATGGAAGTGCCCATGATGTATTATCTTACAAATGTTTCCTTAAGATGGGGGGGAATCCGTCTAAACTCCGCCCGATCCGAACCCCCCTTTGTGGGTTCAATGGCCAGGCCACTTATCCCGAGGGAGCCCTAAGCCTGCCAGTCAATCTCGGCACCCCACCCAAAACCGTTACGGTCATGATGGACTTCATAGTGATCAAGGGTATGATAGCATACAACGCAATCTTCGGCCGAGGAATCCTTAGCGGAACGAAAGCGGTGCCCTCTACCTATCACCAAAAGATGAAGTTCCCCACTAGAAACGGGATGGGGGAAGTCCGAGGTAACCAGGCAATGGCCAGAAGGTGCTATAATATCTCGGTTGAAGCCAGAAGGCCGGACGGGAAGAATAATGGCCCCCAGGAAGTCGAGGAAAAACCCGCAACCTCCGAGCCTGGAGGCGAGCTGCTAACGGTTTTCCTAAACGAGGACCCGACCCTAGGAGTAAAGATTGGAGCTGACCTACCGTCTGAGTTTCTGCAATAATACAAAGAGTTTCTTTCCGTGTACATTCGAGTGTTTGCATGGTCTGATGATCAACTCCCCGGAATACCGGAGGAGATGGCGATGCATAAGCTCATCCTCGACCCGACCGTGAAGCCCGTACAACAACGCAGAAGGAAGCACACGCCAGAGAAGCAAGCGATCATCGAGGAGCAAGTCACCAAGGGGCAAAAGATTGGTCTTCTTAGACCGGTCCTGTACCCGACGTAGCTGGCTAACATCGTCTTGGTGCCAAAAGCTTCGGGAAAGTGGCGAATGTGCGTGGACTTCACCGACTTGAATAAGGCTACACCAAAGGACTGCTATCCATTACCGAGCATCGACCAACTGGTTGATTCAACCTTGGGCAACGAGATACTCAATTTCTTGGATGCCTATTCAGGTTACCACCAGATCAGAATGGATCTAGAAGACATCGAGAAGACCGCCTTTATCACCGACTTCGGAGTATACTGCTACACCCGGATGCCTTTCGGGTTGAAGAACGCTGGAGCCACGTACCAGAGGCTGGTCAATCATATGTTCGAAGGATATCTCGGTCAGAACGTCGAGGCCTATATTGACGACATGCTCGTCAAGACCCCCAAGGCCGAGGACCACTTCACCGACCTATCTGAGATCTTCGACACCCTCTTGAGGTACAATATGAAGCTCAATCCCACCAAGTGTGCCTTCGGAGTAAGATCCGGGAAATTGTTGGGTTTCTTAGTCACCCAGCGTGGGATCGAGGCCAACCCCGATAAGGTCCAGGCCATCCTGGACATGCGCCCACCCACCTGCATCAAAGACGTACAACGCCTTACTAGGCGGATTACCGCGCTCAGCAGATTCCTGTCCCATGCGGCCGAACGATGCCTACCCTTCTTCAAACTGTTGAGGGGGCCCAAAATGGCATCTGTTACGTTTGTATGGGATGAGGAATGCCAAAGAGCGTTCGTTATTAGGTCGATAAGCGTGAGACATTAAGAATGCTCCACGTAGCCTTCCGTTGTTATAGTCAAAGTGAGCCGTCCTTAGACTGTGGGAGTTTGTTGTGCTACCACAAGACTATCACAGCAAGGGGACGGAGACTTAGGCTAGGGCTTGGACCAAACCTTGGGATGGGGGCTGGCATGGCTTTGTTGTGCTACCACAAGAGTTATGTCATAAAGCCACTCTCATAACGTAACAATGGGTTGGACCTAACCAACGCTCGTGATTTGTTGTGCTACCACAAGATCACGAAGCGTTTGGAGGCTAAATTACTGGGAGTTACAAGGAGTTGTAATTGGCAATAGTTGCCTACCCATTAAGTATGGGGTAGTTTGTTGTGCTACCACAAGACTACTTCCATAATGTTAATGGGATCCTAGTACCCACTAGGACACAGTCGTTGTGTCCCGTCTTTGCATATTAGGGGTTATGCAAAATCGTCGAAACTTAGTGGGAGTATTAAGTTAGGATAAAAGTCCATGTCTTAATTTAATATCGTGAATGTCTGCAATGTTGTTCTAAATTCTGTTATTTCCTCTTGTAGACCGCAATGACGAACCACCCATTGAGAGGCATATTGGATGCCAATAGGCTGACTGGTCCAAATTATGTCGATTGGCTCAGGAATCTGAGAATTGTTCTCACGGCTGAGAAAATAGCCTATATCCTTGAGCAGCCTGTTCCTCCTATTCCTGCTGATGATGCCGATGAGGCTGAGGTGATTCTTTATGAGAAGCATAAGGAAGATGCCACTCTGGCCCAATGTTATATGCTAGCCTCCATGACTAATGAGTTACAAAGGCAGCATGAAAAGATGGATGCTAGATCCATCCTATTCCACCTTGAGGAGCTCTTTGGAGCTCAGAGTAGAACAGAGAGATATGAGATATCAAAGAATCTGTTCATGGCCAAAATGTCTGAGGGAACATCTGTGCAGACACAAGTTCACAAAATGATAGAGTGGATTGAGAGGTTGAAAGAATTAGGTTTTGAAATGAACACGGATTTGTGCATTGACCTAATCTTGCAGTCTCTCCCATGTTCATTCTCTCAGTTCATAGTGAATTTCAACATGAATAAGATAGAGTGCTCTCTAGCAGAGCTTCTTAATATGTTGAAGACAGTTGAGGGGACAATGAATAATGGGAAATCTTTTGTGCTACTTGTTGGTAAGACCAACAAGAAGAGAAAGAATCAATCTGTTTTTAAGAAAAACAAGAAGAAAAAGTAGGATAAGTAGGGAAAGACTGCCAAGAAGGATGAGGCTAAGAAGGACAAGGGCCAATGCTTCCACTGCCATAAGGATGGTCATTGGAAGAGGAACTATAAGTTGTATCTTGCAGAAAAGGCAAAATAGAAGCTTGGAGAAGCTTCAGGTATGTTCATGATTGTTGACCTAAACTTGTCTTATAGATCCACATCGTGGGTATTAGATACTGGATGTGCATCTCATATCTACAATGACTTGCAGGTGCTGATAAGCAGTAGGCAATTGAACAAAGGCGAGGTTGACTTGTGACTGGGAAATGGAGCAAAGGTTGCTGCGCTCGCGGTCGGGAAGGTGATCCTCCAGATGCTTACAGGAGTTACACTAGAGCTTATAGACTGTTATTATGTTCCTTCTATAATAAAGAACATTATTTCCATTTCTTGCTTAAATAAATATGGATTTGTTGTAAGTTTTGGAAAGAATGGTTGTTCTTTATTATTAAATGGTGAATTGTTTGCCAGTGGGAACTTAATGAACGGTTTGTATATTTTAGATGTGGCATCTCTTGTGATGTGTGTGGACAGACCTCTTAAGAGAAAAAGAGGCAATGTGAATCAAGCTTATCTTTGGCATTGTAAGCTTGGTCATATCAATGAGGAAAGATTGAAAAAGTTGTGTAAGAATGGATACATTGATCCATTTGATTATGAATCATTCACGACTTGTGAATCTTGCCTCATGGGTAAGATGACCAAGTCTCCATTTTCTAGACATGGAGAAAGAGCAAATGAGTTGTTAGAACTCATACACTCTGATGTGTGTGGACCTATGTCCATACATGCCAAAAGAGGTTATTCATACTTCATTACATTCACTGATGATTTCTCAAGATTTGGATACGTGTACTTAATGAAGTACAAATCTGAAGCTTTTGAGAAATTTGTCGAGTTTAAGAATGAAGTAGAGAAACAAACGGGGAAAAGTATTAAAACTCTTCGATCAGATCGAGAGGGTGAATACTTGAGTACGGAGTTCACACAGTTTTTAAGGGATAATGGAATATTGTCTCAATGGACTCCTCCTTATACACCTCAGCTGAATGGTGTAGCAGAAAGGAGGAATCGTACCCTATTAGATATGGTATAGTCCATAATGTGTTTTGCTGGTTTACCCTTGTCCCTCTGGGGTTATGCCTTGGAGACTACTGCACACTTGTTGAACAAAGTCCCATCGAAGTCTGTCGACTCCACTCCATATGAGATATGGAAAGGAAAGAAGCCAAATCTTAAGTACTTGAAGGTTTGGGGTTGCCCTGCCTATGTAAAGAAACATGACTCTGATAAACTGGGATCTAAGACTTAGAAGTGTAGGTTTGTGGGATATCCTAAGGAAACTTATGGATATTATTTCTATCACCGTAGCGATCAAAGAGTGTTTGTAGCTAAACATGCTGTATTCCTTGAGGAAGAGTATATCCTTGAAGGGAACAGTGGGAGCTCGGTAGAACTAGAGAAGTTCTAGAACCACAACCTGTCAGTGTACCTTCTCAAGATCAGTACAAACTGACCCATAAACTGTGCGTAGGTTAGGCCGGATACCTGTTCAACCAGATAGATATGTAGGACATAATTCTGGTAAGGTATCACATAATGAGGATGATGATCCTAAGAACTACGAGGAGGCAATGAGTGTCATTGACTCTAGGAAATGGCAAGAGGCCATGATATCTGAAATGGATTCCATGTACTCCAACCAAGTTTGGAACTTGGTGGATCCATCTGAGGGTATTGTACCTATTGGATGCAAGTGGATCTTTAAAAGAAAGATTGGAGTTGATGGAAAGGTTGATACCTATAAGGCAAGGCTTGTAGCGAAGGGATATCGTCAAAGGCAAGGGGTTGACTATGACGAAACCTTCTCTCCTATAGCCATTCTAAAATCCATTAGAATTTTACTTGCCATTGCTGCACACTATGATTATAAAATCTGGCAGATGGATGTGAAGACGGCGTTCCTCAATGGAAACCTTGAGGAAGAAGTGTACATGACACAGCCTGAGGGATTCACATCCAAAGAGTATCCAGATAGAGTGTGCAGGCTTCAGAGGTCCATATATGGACTAAAGCAAGCATCCCGTAGTTGGAACATAAGGTTTGATGAAGCAATCAAATCTTATGACTTCGTTAAGAACGAAGATGAGCCATGTGTATACAAGAAGACAAATGGCAGTGCAATCACCTTTTTGGTACTGTATGTGGATGACATACTACTCATTGGGAATGATGTGGGTATGTTATCGTCAGTCAAAGCCTGGTTGTCAAAGTATTTCTCCATGAAGGAATTGGGAGAAGCATCCTATGTGTTAGGGATTAGGATCTATAGAGATAGATCAAAGAGGATGCTAGGCTTGTCCCAATCGATGTACATAGACACCATTGTCAAAAGGTTTGGCATGGAAGACTCCAAAAGAGGTCTAATACCGATTAGACATGAAGTTTACCTCTCTAAGGAGATGTCCCCTAAAACTCCAGAAGAGAGGGAGTACATGAGTAGGGTTCCCTATGCCTCTGCCATAGGGTCCATCATGTACACGATGTTATGTACTAGGCCTGATATAGCTTATGCTCTAAGTGTTACGAGCAGGTATCAAGCGGATCCAGGTGAACAACACTGGATAGCTGTGAAATGTATCCTTAAGTACTTGAGAAGGACTAAGGATCTATTTTTGGTTTATGGAGGAGAGGACTTGAAACTGAGAGGATACACTGACTCTAGTTTCCAGTCTGACAAAGATGATAGCAAGTCAACCTCTGGGTTCATTTTTACTCTCAATGGTGGGGCAGTGAGTTGGAAGAGTTCCAAACAAGAAACCACTGCTGATTCAACAACCGAGGCCTAGTACATAGCTGCTGCCGAGGCGTCAAAGGAGGCAGTCTGGATGAAGTAGTTCATCGATGGATTGGGAGTTGTCCTAAGCATCTCTGATCCTGTCCCCATGTTTTGTGACAACAATGGGGCAATTGCGCAAGCAAAGGAGCCGAGGACTCATTAGAAGTCCAAGCACATTCTGCGGCGTTATCACTTGATCAGAGAGATTATAGCTAGAGGAGATGTGATAGTAGATAGAGTATCTTCTGCTGATAATATTACAGATCCACTGGCTAAGCCTTTATCTCAAAGTGTGTTTGAGCGTCACCTTGGGCTGATGGGGATCAAGCATGTGGGTGAATGGCTTTAGTGCAAGTGGGAGATTGTTAGAGATATATGCCCTTCAAGCCAATCACAAGTGTTGTGATGGTGACATTTCTTGTACAATTTCATTCAATATGTTAATGGCGTTTTCTTCATTATATTCTTAGCACGTTATAGTATGTTTGTTGTAATATAATGAAGTCCTTGAATATGAGCTATGATGACTGGATCATGATGAGATTGTGATAATGAGATCAGTCATCTAGATGTTTATATTCTAAATGTTCCTGGTCGTAGGATCTTCAAGAAGGGACATTGAAGATCCGGATAGACCGGTGCACGTGGTGCTCACTCATGTGATGAGGGTGGTCAATCTCATAATCACCGGTGTGGTGACATCAAGGTACACGTGCATGTGCTCGTTAGTGGAATGAGTTCACTGAACTGACCCGATCTAGAATTCCTGAATGGTAATTATGCTGACTGTCAATCAAGAGATTCCAGTGCCACAGTAGCATAGTTGGATCTTTGACCTGAGTCACTAAAGAGGTTTTGCATGGACTCCACTAAGCGTTTGATTGCTGACTTATGAACTTCAATCTTGTGGTTCTTAATAGTTAGCTATTTGGACTCAGTGGGATTCATGTGAAAACACTTTGGTGGACAACAAGGGATCATTCACTCTCTGCATGGATTAAGAGAGAGAATGCTCTATGGACATGTACTTAGAAATCCCTGGCCAGGGTATGGGGGTTCACTGAGAAAAAGAGTTTTCTAGTGAACTGTACTTAAGAGTACAAGGGTCCATAAGATCAGGATGCTTTAGGGTTTGACAGTTTGACCGTACCCTAATTCTGATTGGAGCATTGTATGAATGAGGATCTATAACTGTGTGGAATCTGATGACGGAAAGGTTCAATATGGGTTGCATCCCTCCCAAAGTCATTTGGGATCACGAGGTGTTGCTTGGTGCCGTTCGTGGTCGGAAAGCCTGTTAAATCTATTAAGAGTTATTGGATTATAATTAATTAAGTTAAGAAGAGTTCTTAGCTTAATGGGCCAGAAAACCAAAAAGATTATTGGGCCTAGAGGGTCACACACAATAGAGTAGTGGATAAGATGGATGAGGACGGTAATTATAGATTATTTCTGGGTTTTTGTGAAAAATGCCAGAGTCTATAAATACACACTGAGGAGAGAAACCCTAGCCAAGCATTAGGGTTCCTCCTCTGGCCGCCCCCCCTCTCTCTCTCCTCCCTGACCTGGGCGCACCCCTCTCTCTCTCCTCCTCCTACGGTGGTGGATGGTGGTGCTGAGGAGTGGCCGACGTGTGGAGATCGAGAAGGAGACCCCGTCTGTTCCCGCTGCTTGTGTGGATACATCTAGAGGCCGGACACTTGGACGGCTAGCAGCTTGACGAGCCTCTACTCGATCGTCTTCGGGCATCTGGGAATTAATTAATCCCGCAAAGGTATAGAACTGTTCTTCCTAAGCGGGTTCTTCGATGAAATAGTTTTTGATTTTGATCGCCAGCAACGATCCGCCTATTAGGGTTTCGTTGTTTCCGCTGCTCCTCTGATCGAAACCTTACAGTGGTATCAGAGCCAGGTTGCTGGTTTGATCAAAATTGAGATCATTATATTATTTTTCGTTCTTCACGTTCATGCATAGGGCTCAATGTTAGGATGTTCGATTGAGTCTCTCACGGAGGGATCTCGGTCAATTGATCTTGTGGAATTGTTCCTGGTAGTAAGAGGATCAAAACGCACGTTTTGGTGCGTTGATTGACCATACGGTGAGGGTGAATCAAACATGTCTTCGCGGCCATGGTCGTCGTTCGCACAAGGAGACGGTGGCCATATTAGGCTGCTAATCTCCGATTGGGGATGTCCATGGGGCTAGCAAGAGTTACTGGATGATTCCCCATAGTGTCCCACGGTGTCCTCTGGCGTGTGGTGGCTGAATTTAGGGCTCCGGAGAGGTTCGCGGCGAACATGGCGGGGCGGCGCCGTTTTCTTCGCGGGCTTCTTCTCCGGCGACGGCGAAGGGGGCGGTGGCCGGCGGGCCTGCCGTCGGGGTCCCTGCGGCGGTCCACTGTGGCCGGGGTCAGCGGTCGGGCCCCCTGCGGCGGCCACCGGGGGGGCTAGGGTTTTACCCCGCCCCCCTCCCCTTCGCGATCGGGCGGGGGAGATGACCCCCCCGCGGGTCTCCCGCGGGTGGATCCGGCTCGCACCGGATCCGCTCCCGATAAGCCCCCCCTATTATATTTTTTTGATTTTTTCAGCATTTTAAAGTGTTTAAAATGCATGGAAATTCAGAAAAATGCCAGAAAAATTCTGAAAATTATAGTGATAAGTTTTGAAATAGTTTTAGCTACTTATTAATGTATTTTTCATTATATTGCCCTTGGTTAATTGGTTAATGGGAATTTTAAAATAGTTTTAAGTATTTCCCATTATCTAATTAAAAGATGTTAATTACTATAGGAATGTGATTCTTATGAGGTTAATTAACAGTATATTATTATTGAGCCCATGCAGTGAATGTGAATGACGATTGTCTAAAGTTGTTTAGACTTGTTTGTTTTAACTAAATTGTTTAGTTAATTTTTGTTGCGTGATTTCAAAACTAATTACTATTATTTTGAAATCAACATTATATCGCGCTGTAATTATATGATAATTACTTGATGATGCATGTGATGTATCATGTGTGTGGATGGATGGTCATGGACTTAGATATCATGTGATGGTATGGTTTGTGGTGAATGGGTCATGATGTGATTATTGGGGCCTGCGTGCCTCCTTCTCTCTCTCTTATTAATCCGGGTTGTACATTCTATCTCCCACCTGTGTTGTACTCCCCTTGACTGGTTCAAGGTTTCTTATTATTATCTGATGTATATTTATGGGCCTGCGTGCCCAAATTTCCAATTTACTTGTAATAATGAGAAGCGGATGGAGATTAAGAAGGAGACCGGCTTCGGTGGCTCGGGAGAATCTTCACATCTAGTGGGAGCATTGGATGCGCCAAGTCTTTGAGAATTTACCATGTTGTGTGTACACTACCAACTGGCTCTGGTAATGTTGCTAGGTTTAAAGTCCATGATCATCCATCGGTGTTACAGCATATATTTGCTATATGTGGTTGTGCTACTAATTATATATATATATATATATATACATATTTTTAGAGTATATTCGATACTCCAAATTATTATATATATATGTAGCACCTATATTGATGAGACCAAAATATTCAAATCCCCTTCAATCAAATATTAGGTCGATAAGCGTGAGACATTAAGAATGCTCCACGTAGCCTTCCGTTGTTATAGTCAAAGTGAGCCGTCCTTAGACTGTGGGACTTTGTTGTGCTACCACAAGACTATCACAGCAAGGGGACGGAGACTTAGGCTAGGGCTTGGACCGAACCTTGGGATGGGGGCTGGCATGGCTTTGTTGTGCTACCACAAGAGTTATGTCATAAACCCACTCTCATAACGTAACAACGGGTTGGACCTAACCAACGCTCGTGGTTTGTTGTGCTACCACAAGATCACGAAGCGTTTGGAGGCTAAATTACTAGGAGTTACAAAGAGTTGTAATTGGCAATAGTTGCCTACCCATTAAGTATGGGGTAGTTTGTTGTGCTACCACAAGACTACTTCCATAATGTTAATGGGATCCTAGTACCCACTAGGACACAGTCGTTGTGTCCCGTCTTTGCATATTAGGGGTTATGCAAAATCGTCGAAAGTTAGTGGGAGTATTAAGTTAGGATAAAAGTCCATGTCTTAATTTAATATCATGAATGTCTGCAATGTTGTTCTAAATTCTGTTATTTCCTCTTGTAGACCGCAATGACGAACCACCCATTGAGAGGCATATTGGATGCCAACAGGCTGACTGGTCCAAATTATGTCGATTGGCTCAGGAATCTGAGAATTGCTCTCACGGCTGAGAAAATAGCCTATGTCCTTGAGCAGCCTGTTCCACCTATTCCTACTGATGATGCCGATGAGGCTGAGGTGATTCTTTATGAGAAGCATAAGGAAGATGCCACTCTGGCCCAATGTTATATATATGCTAGCCTCCATGACTAATGAGTTACAAAGGCAGCATGAAAAGATGGATGCTAGATCCATCCTATTCCACCTTGAGGAGCTCTTTGGAGCTTAGAGTAGAACAGAGAGATATGAGATATCAAAGAATCTGTTCGGGGCCAAAATGTCTGAGGGAACATCTGTGCAGACACATGTTCATAGTGAATTTCAACATGAATAAGATAGAGTGCTCTCTAGCAGAGCTTCTTAATATGTTGAAGATAGGTGAGGGGACAATAAATAATGGGAAATCTTCTGTGTTACTTGTTCGTAAGACCAACAAGAAGAGAAAGAATCAATCTGTTTTTAAGAAAAATAAGAAGAAAAAGCAGGATAAGCAGGGAAAGACTGCCAAGAAGGATGAGGCTAAGAAGGACAAGGGCCAATGCCTCCACTGCCATAAGGATGGTCATTGGAAGAGAAACTGTAAGTTGTATCTTGCAGAAAAGGCAAAACAGAAGTTTGGAGAAGCTTCAGGTATGTTCATGATTGTTGACCTAAACTTGTCTTATAGATCCACGTCGTGGGTATTAGATACTGGATGTGCATCTCATATCTGCAATAACTTGCAGCTGCTGACAAGCAGTAAGCAATTGAACAAAGACGAGGTTGACTTGCGACTGGGAAATGGAGCAAAGGTTGCTGTGCTCGCGGTCGGGAAGGTGATCCTCCAGATGCCTACAGGAGTTACACTAGAGCTTATAGACTGTTATTATGTTCCTTCTATAATAAAGAACATTATTTCCATTTCTTGCTTAAATAAATATGGATTTGTTGTAAGTTTTGGAAAGAATGGTTGTTCTTTATTATTAAATGATGAATTGTTTGCCAGTGGGAACTTAATGAACGATTTGTATATTTTAGATGTGGCATCTCCTGTGATGTGTGTGGACAAACCTCTTAAGAGAAATTGAGGTAATGTGAATCAAGCTTATCTTTGGCATTGTAAGCTTGGTCATATCAATGAGGAAAGATTGAAAAAGTTGTGTAAGAATGGATACATTGATCCATTTGATTATGAATCATTCACGACTTGTGAATCTTGCCTCATGGGTAAGATGACCAAGTCTCCATTTTCTAGACATGGAGAAAGAGCAAATGAGTTGTTAGAACTCATACACTCTGATGTGTGTGGACCTATGTCCATACATGCCAAAGGAGGTTATTCATACTTCATTACATTCACTGATGATTTCTCAAGATTTGGATACGTGTACTTAATGAAGTACAAATCTGAAGCTTTTGAGAAATTTGTCGAGTTTAAGAATGAAGTAGAGAAACAAACTGGGAAAAGTATTAAAACTCTTCGATCAGATCGAGGGGGTGAATACTTGAGTACGGAGTTCACACAGTTTTTAAGGGATAATGGAATATTGTCTCAATGGACTCCTCCTTATACACCTCAGCTGAATGGTGTAGCAGAAAGGAGGAATCGTACCCTATTAGAGATGGTACGGTCCATGATGTGTTTTGCTGGTTTACCCTTGTCCCTCTTGGGTTATGCCTTGGAGACTGCTGCACACTTGTTGAACAAAGTCCCATCGAAGTCTGTCGACTCCACTCCATATGAGACATGGAAAAGAAAGAAGCCAAATCTTAAGTACTTAAAGGTTTGGGGTTGCCCTGCCTATGTAAAGAAACATGACTCTGATAAACTGGGATCTAAGACTGAGAAGTGTAGGTTTGTGGGATATCCTAAGGAAACTTATGGATATTATTTCTACCACTCTAGCGATCAAAGAGTGTTTGTAGCTAAACATGCTGTATTCCTTGAGGAAGAGTATATCCTTGAAGGGAACAGTGGGAGCTCGGTAGAACTAGAAGAAGTTCTAGAACCACAACCTGTCAGTGTACCTTCTCAAGATCCAGTACAAACTGACCCACAAACTGTGCGTAGGTCAGGCCGGATACCTGTTCAACCAGATAGATATGTAGGACATATTTCTGGTAAGGTATCACATAATGAGGATAATGATCCTAAGACCTACGAGGAGGCAATGAGTGTCATTGACTCTAGGAAATGGCAAGAGGCCATGATATCTGAAATGGATTCCATGTACTCCAACCAAGTTTGGAACTTGGTGGATCCACCTGAGGGTATTGTACCTATTGGATGCAAGTGGATCTTTAAAAGAAAGATTGGAGTTGATGGAAAGGTTGATACCTATAAGGCAAGGCTTGTAGCGAAGGGGTATCGTCAAAGGCAAGGGGTTGACTATGACGAAACCTTCTCTCCTGTAGCCATGCTAAAATCCATTAGAATTTTACTTGCCATTGCTGCACACTATGATTATGAAATCTGGCAGATGGATGTGAATACGGCGTTCCTCAATGGAAACCTTGAGGAAGAAGTGTACATGACACAGCCTGAGGGATTCACATCCAAAGAGTATCCGGATAGAGTGTGCAGGCTTCAGAGGTCCATATATGGACTAAAGCAAGCATCCCGCAGTTGGAACATAAGGTTTGATGAAGCAATCAAATCTTATGACTTCGTTAAGAACGAAGATGAGCCATGTGTATACAAGAAGACAAATGGCAGTGCAATCACCTTTTTGGTACTGTATGTGGATGGCATACTACTCATTGGGAATGATGTAGGTATGTTATCGTCAGTCAAAGCCTGGCTGTCAAAGTATTTCTCCTGAAGGATTTGGGAGAAGCATCCTATGTGTTGGGGATTAGGATCTATCACAACCAGAAAAAGCGGGATTTCAGACGGACGTTATCCGTCTCAAATCCGTCTGAAAATCCGTCGCAACACATATTTGTAACGAATTTCTGACGGATTTAAGACCGAACTCGACCGTCTGAAATTCTTAGTCACAAATTTGTGACAGTTAACTTTTCGGTCTGAAATTTCGTCTGAAATTAAGACACAAATAATTTCGGTCATAAATTCCGTCTAAATCTCACACGATAAAATTTCCGTATGTAATTATCAGTCTGAAATTTCCGTCTGTATTTCATACGGTTTTTAAGACGGATTTATTATCCGTTGTAAATACCGTCCGTAATCCGTCTGAAATATTGTCTGAAATCCGTCTCTATTTCTGCCGGATATTACGACGGATTACTTTGTCGTCGTAACTTCCAACGACGGTTCCATATGTTGTTCATCCTAAATCCGTCGGTGTTTAAAACGTAATTCACGACGGATATAAATTCCGTCTGAAATTACTGTCTCTATTACAAACGTCATTTCAGACGGATTTATAATCCGTCTGAAAAAAAATATATTTTTTTAAAAATTTAAGTTTATTTATCTAATAAACCTGTTAAAAAAAATTATTGGAACTAACCACAAAAAAAACTCAACATCAACATACCCAAATAAATAAACACCACCGAAAAAATCTCAACATAACATAGATGTTCAAATAAATAAACACCACCAATAAAAAAATTCAACACCATGCTGACAAAATAAATACAAAGAAAAACACATTAACCCTGCTGATCCGTCTGAATAACATAAAACAAATATCATTAAACATCAAGAAATATCTGGTACATCGTCAATATCCTCATCATCTATATCGTCACTGCCCTGCTCATCTCCTCTGTCGCTGCCCGCAGAAGGATCCCCCTACATTAAAAAAATAATAACATTCATTCATAGATAAAAAAATTAGTGCGAAGAAATGAGCATAAATATAAATCAAACATATCAAATTGATAACTGCAGATTTTATAGATCAACTACTAGCTTGAAACAATATTTAGACCCCCGGACCTGACCTGGGAGTTCATTTAAGCTAAGTTTATTTTAAAACTGAACTTTGAGTGCCGAGCTCAAACCGGACATCCGATTTGGATTCCGTCAGTTCTGACAAGTCACTTTCATCTCCCCGGTCGCGTTGGAATGATCGGCACGGCCGTCCGACCGGTATTTCCAATTTTAGACCCCCGGACCCGACCTGGTAGTTCATTTAAACTAAGTGTATTTTAAAACTGAGCTTTGAGCGCCGAGCTCAAACCGGACATCCGATTTGGATTCCGTCAGTTCTGACAAGTCACTTTCATCTCCCCGGTCGCGTTGGAATGATCAGCACGGCCGTCCGACTTGTATTTCCAATTTTAGACCCCCGGACCCGACCTGGTAGTTCATTTAAACTAAGTGTATTTTAAAACTGAACTTTGAGCGTCGAGCTCAAACCGGACATCCGATTTAGATTCCGTCAGTTCTGACAAGTCACTTTCATCTCCCCGGTTGCGTTGGAATGATCGGCATGGCCGTCCCACCGGTATTTCCAATTTTAGACCCCCGGACCCGACCTGGTAGTTCATTTAAACTAAGTGTATTTTAAAACTGAACTTTTAGCGCCGAGCTCAAACCGGGCATCCGATTTGGATTCCGTCAGTTCTGACAAGTCACTTTCATCTCCCCGGTTGTGTTGGAATGATCGGCACGGCCGTCCGACTTGTATTTCAAGTTTTTGACCCCCGGACCTGACCTGGGAGTTCATTTAAGCTAAGTTTATTTTAAAATTGAACTTTGAGTGCCGAGCTCAAACCGGACAACCGATTTGGATTCCGTCAGTTCTGACAAGTCACTTTCATCTCCCCGGTCGCGTTGGAATGATCGGCACAGCCGTCTGACCGGTATTTCCAATTTTAGACCCCCGGACCCGACCTGGTAGTTCATTTAAACTAAGTATATTTTAAAACTGAACTTTGAGCGCCGAGCTCAAACCGGGCATCCGATTTGGATTCCGTCAGTTCTGACAAGTCACTTTCATCTCCCCGGTCGCGTTGGAATGATCGGCACGGCCGTCCGACTGGTATTTCCAATTTTAGACCCCCGGACCCGACCTGGTAGTTCATTTAAACTAAGTGTATTTTAAAACTGAACTTTTAGCGCCGAGCTCAAACCGGACATCCGATTTGGATTCCGTCAGTTCTGACAAGTCACTTTCATCTCCCCGGTCGCGTTGGAATGATCGGCACGGCCGTCCGACCTGTATTTCCAATTTTAGACCCCCGGACCCGACCTGGTAGTTCATTTAAACTAAGTGTATTTTAAAACTGAACTTTTAGCGCCGAGCTCAAACCGGGCATCCGATTTGGATTCCGTCAGTTCTGACAAGTCACTTTCATCTCCCTGGTTGTGTTGGAATGATCGGCACGGCCGTCCGACTTGTATTTCAAGTTTTTGACCCCCGGACCTGACCTGGGAGTTCATTTAAGCTAAGTTTATTTTAAAACTGAACTTTTAGCGCCGAGCTCAAACCGGACATCCGATTTGGATTCCGCCAGTTCTGACAAGTCACTTTCATCTCCCCGGCTGTGTTGGAATGATCGGCACGGCCGTCCGACTTGTATTTCCAATTTTAGACCCTCGGACCCGACCTGGTAGTTCATTTAAACTAAGTGTATTTTAAAACTGAACTTTTGGCGCCGAGCTCAAACCGGACATCCGATTTAGATTCCGCCAGTTCTGACAAGTCACTTTCATCTCCCCGGTTGTGTTGGAATGATCGGCACGGCCGTCCGACTTGTATTTCAAGTTTTTGACCCCCGGACCTGACCTGGGAGTTCATTTAAGCTAAGTTTATTTTAAAACTGAACTTTGAGTGCCGAGCTCAAACCGGACATCCGATTTGGATTCCGTCAGTTCTGACAAGTCACTTTCATCTCCCCGGTCGCGTTGGAATGATCGGCACGGCCGTCCGACTTGTATTTCCAATTTTAGACCCCCGGACCCGACCTGGTAGTTCATTTAAACTAAGTGTATTTTAAAACTGAACTTTTAGCGCCGAGCTCAAACCGGGCATCCGATTTGGATTCCGTCAGTTCTGACAAGTCACTTTCATCTCCCCGGTCGCGTTGGAATGATCGGCACGGCCGTCCGACTGGTATTTCCAATTTTAGACCCCCGGACCCGACCTGGTAGTTCATTTAAACTAAGTGTATTTTAAAACTGAACTTTTAGCGCCGAGCTCAAACCGGACATCCGATTTAGATTCCGTCAGTTCTGACAAGTCACTTTCATCTCCCCGGTCGCGTTGGAATGATCGGCACGGCCGTCCGACTTGTATTTCCAATTTTAGACCCCCGGACCCGACCTGGTAGTTCATTTAAACTAAGTGTATTTTAAAACTGAACTTTGAGCGCCGAGCTCAAACCGGGCATCCGATTTGGATTCCGTCAGTTCTGACAAGTCACTTTCATCTCCCCGGTCGCGTTGGAATGATCGGCACGGCCGTCCGACTGGTATTTCCAATTTTAGACCCCCGGACCCGACCTGGTAGTTCATTTAAACTAAGTATATTTTAAAACTGAACTTTGAGCGCCGAGCTCAAACCGGGCATCCGATTTGGATTCCGTCAGTTCTGACAAGTCACTTTCATCTCCCCGGTCGCGTTGGAATGATCGGCACGGCCGTCCGACCGGTATTTCCAATTTTAGACCCCCGGACCCGACCTGGTAGTTCATTTAAACTAAGTGTATTTTAAAACTGAACTTTTAGCGCCGAGCTCAAACCGGACATCCGATTTGGATTCCGCCAGTTCTGACAAGTCACTTTCATCTCCCCGGCTGTGTTGGAATGATCGGCACGGCCGTCTGACTTGTATTTCCAATTTTAGACCCTCGGACCCGACCTGGTAGTTCATTTAAACTAAGTGTATTTTAAAACTGAACTTTTAGCGCCGAGCTCAAACCGGACATCCGATTTAGATTCCGCCAGTTCTGACAAGTCACTTTCATCTCCCCGGTTGTGTTGGAATGATCGGCACGGCCGTCCGACTTGTATTTCAAGTTTTTGACCCCCGGACCTGACCTGGGAGTTCATTTAAGCTAAGTTTATTTTAAAACTGAACTTTGAGTGCCGAGCTCAAACCGGACATCCGATTTGGATTCCGTCAGTTCTGACAAGTCACTTTCATCTCCCCGGTCGCGTTGGAATGATCGGCACGGCCGTCCGACTTGTATTTCCAATTTTAGACCCCCGGACCCGACCTGGTAGTTCATTTAAACTAAGTGTATTTTAAAACTGAACTTTGAGCGCCGAGCTCAAACCGGGCATCCGATTTGGATTCCGTCAGTTCTGACAAGTCACTTTCATCTCCCCGGTCGCGTTGGAATGATCGGCACGGCCGTCCGACGGTATTTCCAATTTTAGACCCCCGGACCCGACCTGGTAGTTCATTTAAACTAAGTGTATTTTAAAACTGAACTTTTAGCGCCGAGCTCAAACCGGACATCCGATTTAGATTCCGTCAGTTCTGACAAGTCACTTTCATCTCCCCGGTCGCGTTGGAATGATCGGCACGGCCGTCCGACTTGTATTTCCAATTTTAGACCCCCGGACCCGACCTGGTAGTTCATTTAAACTAAGTGTATTTTAAAACTGAACTTTGAGCGCCGAGCTCAAACCGGGCATCCGATTTGGATTCCGTCAGTTCTGACAAGTCACTTTCATCTCCCCGGTCGCGTTGGAATGATCGGCACGGCCGTCCGACCGGTATTTCCAATTTTAGACCCCCGGACCCGACCTGGTAGTTCATTTAAACTAAGTGTATTTTAAAACTGAACTTTTAGCGCCGAGCTCAAACCGGACATCCGATTTGGATTCCGTCAGTTCTGACAAGTCACTTTCATCTCCCCGGTCGCGTTGGAATGATCGGCACGGCCGTCCGACCGGTATTTCCAATTTTAGACCCCCGGACCCGACCTGGTAGTTCATTTAAACTAAGTGTATTTTAAAACTGAACTTTGAGCGCCGAGCTCAAACCGGGCATCCGATTTGGATTCCGTCAGTTCTGACAAGTCACTTTCATCTCCCCGGTCGCGTTGGAATGATCGGCACGGCCGTCCGACTGTATTTCCAATTTTAGACCCCCGGACCCGACCTGGTAGTTCATTTAAACTAAGTGTATTTTAAAACTGAACTTTGAGCGCCGAGCTCAAACCGGACATCCGATTTGGATTCCGTCAGTTCTGACAAGTCACTTTCATCTCCCCGGTCGCGTTGGAATGATCGGCACGGCCGTCCGACTTGTATTTCCAATTTTAGACCCCCGGACCCGACCTGGTAGTTCATTTAAACTAAGTGTATTTTAAAACTGAACTTTGAGCGCCGAGCTCAAACTGGGCATCCGATTTGGATTCCGTCAGTTCTGACAAGTCACTTTCATCTCCCCGGTCGCGTTGGAATGATCGGCACGGCCGTCCGACCGGTATTTCCAATTTTAGACCCCCGGACCCGACCTGGTAGTTCATTTAAACTAAGTGTATTTTAAAACTGAACTTTTAGCGCCGAGCTCAAACCGGGCATCCGATTTAGATTCCGTCAGTTCTGACAAGTCACTTTCATCTCCCCGGTCGCGTTGGAATGATCGGCACGGCCGTCCGACTTGTATTTCCAATTTTAGACCCCCGGACCCGACCTGGTAGTTCATTTAAACTAAGTGTATTTTAAAACTGAACTTTGAGCGCCGAGCTCAAACCGGGCATCCGATTTGGATTCCGTCAGTTCTGACAAGTCACTTTCATCTCCCCGGTCGCGTTGGAATGATCGGCACGGCCGTCCGACCGGTATTTCCAATTTTAGACCCCCGGACCCGACCTGGTAGTTCATTTAAACTAAGTGTATTTTAAAACTGAACTTTTAGCGCCGAGATCAAACTGGGCATCCGATTTGGATTCCGTCAGTTCTGTCAAGTCACTTTCATCTCCCCGGTCGCGTTGGAATGATTGGCACGGCCGTCCGACCGGTATTTCAAATTTTAGACCCCCGGATTTTCTCAATTATTCTAAAGTAAATGAGTTTTAAAATTAATAATGAACATAATTGAGTAATTCCATCAAAATAAAAACTTGGCTAGAGACTCACCTGTGCCGGCTGTGCTGTGGTGGTGGTTGATTTCTGAGGGACTATTCCGCTCTGGGAGAGGAGGCCACTAATTGCCTGCAAGAATACTGACACTTGGCTAGAGATCTCTTGCTGGAAATGCTGCTGCTGCCGCTGCATATCAGAAATCTGCGATCGGACCATGTCCATCATGTCGCTGGCAGAAGCGCTGGGGGCAATGGAAGGTATAGTAAAGGCACTGCCACTGGAAGAAGTATAGCTAGAACTCGCACACGCTGATGTCACCGCGCTTGCGTCTAGGCTCTCCCCAAAACCATATATTCGGCCTTTCTTCGGTACGCCAGCTGCTGCCACCCACTCCACCGGATCGAACTCCGGCTGCTGCGTGTCTCCCTCCCCGTACTTCTCTGTCACTGCTTTGCTATATGTTTCCTACAAATTGAATAAAATAACTAGTCAATTTCATATGAATTACATGCCGATTTAAATGAACGGTACAAGTTACATATGTAGATAAACTTACCGCTGCTGACTTAGCTGTGTCACTCACAAAATCATTAGTCCCCTTCTTTTTGTGTGTTCTGTCGAACACCTCGAGGAACGACGGAGGTCGATTAAGCTCCACAGCCTGTTATACAATTCATAGTAAAAAAAAGTCAAATATTGGGATAAATTGTAAGAAGATAAATTGGTATATTACTTACCAATTTTTATTTATGAGCCGCATAAGAGATGGACCCACTCGTATGCAAATTTGAACATGGTTTTGACGCCCTGTTTGCTTTGGCTTTTTCAGACTTTTCTATCCACTTGGGGTCGGCAAAATGGTCACAAGATATCTCCCAATCCTCCTGCCTCATCCATAGAGGGCGATGCGCCTTCCACAATTGTCGGTCTTCACTCCCCCCACTCAATTTTTTAGCGTGTGCTCGGGCCTCATGTATTTTCCTCTTGTAACTTGAGAGCATAGTAGACTCCCAGGCACGACGACATCTCGCCGCGTCATGTCCACATGTGAATTGAAAAGACCGCTGTAAATCAATTGCTTTTCACACTTAGTATAAAGTTGTAAATAGACTTTGGGAAATACTTGAATTAAATGACGTAATTACTTACTAAGAACATGTTGTACAATGAATCGCGGACGGACATCGGAAAATCTCTGAAAGTAGAAGCTGCCCCGGGCACATGTGCCAACATGAGTTCGGTGGAATGATGGACAGCGCCGTGGGGTTCAAATTTCATACTGCAATTGCAAATGTCAAAATATTCATATTACACAGTTGAGGGCTAATTAATGTAATATAACCTTATAGATTTACCCGGATACCCAACACGGGCGACGTCTATCATGGGTCGTCCCTCCCTCGTGACAACTGCCGACATCGTCAAGGGGCTGACTGGTGGGGGTGGGCCCTGTACAAGTGGGAGGTGGTGGGAGGGCACTGAGACCTGTAAGAATTTATTGTCATGTGGAGTGATACATATACTGCGAATATATAATTAAAATATACATACCTACAGCGGGAGGTGGTGGGGTTGGCGTATGCACAACATGTGGGAGGCCACTGAGACCTGCAAGAATTTATTGTCATGTGGAGTGATACATATACTGCGAACATATAATTAAAATATACATACCTGCAGCGGGAGGTGGTGGGGTTGGCGTATGCACAACATGTGGGAGGCCACTGAGACCTGCAAGAATTTATTGTCATGTGGAGTGATACATATACTGCGAACATATAATTAAAATATACATACCTGCAGCGGGAGGTGGTGGGGTTGGCGTATGCACAACATGTGGGAGGCCACTGAGACCTGCAAGAATTTATTGTCATGTGGAGTGATACATATAATGCGAACATATAATTAAAATATACATACCTACAGCGGGAGGTGGTGGGGGTGGCGTATGCACAACAGGTGGGAGGCCACAGAGACCTGCAAGAATTTATTGTCATGTGGAGTGATACATATAATGCGAACATATAATTAAAATATACATACCTGCAGCGGGAGGTGGTGGGGGTGGCGTATGCACAACAGGTGGGAGGCCACTGAGACCTGCAAGAATTTATTGTCATAAGTAGAACAAATATTGAAGAATTGAAATTAAAATATACATACATGATCCTCGAGTCTTTTTGCCACTGAGACCTGTAAGAATTTATTGTCATGTGGAGTGATACAAATATTGCGAACATATAATTAAAATATACATACCTGCAGCGGAAGGTGGTGGGAGTGGCGTATGCACAACAGGTGGGAGGCCACTGAGACCTGCAAGAACTTATTTTCATAAGTAGAACAAATGTTCAAGAATTTAAATTAAAATATACATACCTGTAGCGGGAGGTGGTGGCGTATGTACAAGTGGTGGTGAGCCGACACTTGCACCTATAAATAAATTCTTTTAAGTTTGTAAATAAATAAAATATTTATATAGCTAACTAATTGATCAAATATACCTGTGTCTGAAGAAGATGGTAGCGAGGAGATAGTAGTGCCCCTCTCACTGCTAGATCTCCTCCCACCCCTACTACGACCTCCTCGCACCATTTCCTTATTAATAACAAAACAATTAATACATATTAATCCATAATTATATAAGGCTAGACAAATGTTATTTAAAATTATGCTTAAAAGTAAGAATCTTCTTACTAAATTATCAAAACATGCCTCCCTCATGTTGATATATCTAGCTCAACTTCATCATCTTCGTCATCCATAGTAGTCTCATGAGATTCAAAATCTTCATCTTCATCTGATTCTTCCTCCCCTCTAACATCAACATTTAGCTCCGTCGGATCGACTTCTTCCACGCCATCTCGCGTACGTAATGACAGTGGCTCATCAGATTCGTCCATATTAAACCTAGAGGAACCGACAACGCCAACTTCGTCTGATTGATAATATTCAGCACGAGCAACCTCTGAGACATCTCCACTCATAGTTAACTCATAAGTGGGAAAGAGTTTTGAGTTAACCCTGTAAACTGCCCACCAATCTCTATTCTTGGATGATGGATAGCTTGAATAGTACACTTGCTGGGCTTGTGCGGCTAAAATGAACGGTTCATAGGTCTTAAGTTTAAACCTATGCTTGACATTGACAATCCCATAATTTGTGTCATGTAGAACAGAATTAGGATCAAACCATTGACACTTAAATATATATACATGATTGTCTTGTCCCAAATACTGAAGTTCTAAGACTTCTTCAATAATACCATAGTAGTCCAATTCCATTTCATTGTATAAATTTCCCTTCACACATACGCCGCTGTTCATCGTAGACTTATTTCGCCCATAATCCCTTGTATGAAATTTGTATCCATTCACAATATATCCCGGATAGGCACGTGTCTGGTTCGAGGGGCCATAACTTATCTGTTGTACTCTTTGATCAGTAATGAGACCTTGTTCAACCTATATTCAAATTAGAGTAGTTAAAATAATAACAATTACCTCAACATACGTAAATACAAACATATATATTTAGAGTTCACACTAACTCGGTTTCTTAGCCATTTGGAAAAAAACTTGTCGCGTTCTTTTTCAATCTCCACATCCTGGATATTTGGACATTTTTCAGCTAATTCTGAATCAAATTGTCTGCAATATAAATGTAGCACCCCGTAAAAAAAATGATTAAAAAAATTGATAAAGCCAATGTATAGACTTTGTGAAGTCAATGTTGTATAGACTTTGAGGAAGCCAATGTATAGACTTTGAGGAAGCCAATGTATAGACTTTGTGAAGTCAATGTTGTATAGACTTTGAGGATGTATAGACTTATGGAGTTGCTGGAAATGTGAATTAATATCTTACTCAACATAAGGTTCAATCTCGAGGCAATTCAAAAGAATATATATCTCAGCGGCGTGAAACTCTCTATCTTCGAGCGTGCGAGTCAAGCAACGTCCGAACGCACGTCCAGAATGTTTAAATATGGAGAGCCGATCGGACGATTCATCCACTCCCCCATCATCATTACGTGGAGGTCGAGTACGACGAGTTTGAATCTCTGGCTCAAAGTACATAGAACAGAAGTTCGAAATTTCTTCAAGAATGTATGCCTCAGCAATCGAACCCTCCACCTGTGCCTTGTTGCGAACTTTCATTTTTAATTCATGCATGCACCTACAACAACAAGTCAGATGGCAACAAAATGTAGCGGCTATGGACGACTTATAAGTTAACAAAAATTGTCACATACCTCTCAAATGGATACATCCATCGAAATTGTACTGGACCTCCGACGATAGCCTCATATGGCAAATGAACTACCAGGTGCTCCATCGAATCAAAGAATGCCGGAGGAAATATCTTCTCTAGCTTGCAAATGGTTGTGACAACATCTTGTTCGATAGTTTGTACATCCCGAAGTCTGAGTTCAGATGCACATAAAATCTTGAAAAATTGACTCATCTCAGCTAGTGCTCCCCATATCTGCTTTGGCAACAAATCACGAAATGCAATGGGCAGTAGCCTCTCCATGAACACATGACATTCGTGACTTTTCATACCATATATTTTCCCCTCATTAACATTCACACAACGGGCTATGTTGGATGCATATCCATCTGGGAATCTCAGTTGTTTCAACCACTGGCATACTTCCTTGATCTGTGTATCATGAAGCACATAAGTTGCTTTAGGCTGCACAGTTTTGCCATTGACACTTTGTAGTTCCAATTCTGGACGTCTACAAAGCATCTTTAAATCCATACGTGCTTTGGCGTTGTCCTTTGTTTTCCCTTTAACATTCATGATCGTATTGAACACATTATCAAAAAAATTCTTCTCGGTATGCATGACATCCAGATTGTGTCGTACAAGAAGAGTTGACCAATAAGGTAATTCCCAAAAAATGCTTTTCTTGACCCAGTTGTGATCCTTTCCAAAATTAGGGAGTTGCCGTGTGCTACCAGACAATTGAACTACATCTGGTAAATTATGCACCCGTGACGCCATATGCAGACCCGACACCCGTTGCAAGTCAGCTTCATCCATTTCAACAGTATTTTTTTTAAACGAGTCTTTTTGCCTTCGAAAAGGATGGTCACTTGGTAGCAACCGCCGATGGCAATCAAACCAGCAGCTTTTCCCCCCATGTTTCAATACAAATGATTTGGTATCTTCCATACAGTAAGGACATGCTAGCCTCCCATGTGTGCTCCAACCAGATAGCATTCCATATGCAGGGAAGTCACTTATTGTCCACATCAGTGCAACCTTCATAATAAAATTTTTCTTCCTATATGCATCATAAGTAACAACTCCATCAGTCCATAAAACTTTGAGCTCATCAATCAACGGCCTGAGATATATGTCCAAATTTTTTCCGGGACTTTTTGGACCAGGAATTACTAGGGACAAAAACAGATTTTCTCGCTTCATGCACATGTGCGGCGGAAGGTTGTACGGTGTCATGAACACTGGCCAACAAGAATAAGCTGCCACTGAACCACCGAATGGATTAAAGCCATCTGTGCATAAACCCAATCGAACATTACGTGACTCCCTTGAAAAGGCAAGATGAGTACGACTAAAGTGAGTCCAAGCTTCACCATCGGCAGGATGACTGATTATATCATCGGCACGACGTACTCTTTCGGTGTGCCATGTCATATGCCGAGCCGTCTTTGAGGACATATACAGTCGCTGCAGCCTAGGCACAAGAGGGAAGCATCGCAACGCCTTGTAAGGTACATCTTTTGCCTTTGAATTGACCCCCCCCCTTAGGTTTGAATCTGTCATGGCCACAAACTGAACATGATATCTTATCTGCATCATCTTTGTAATATAACATACAATGATTCGGACATGCATCTATTTTCACATATCCAAGTCCTAAGTCATTGACCATCTTTTTTGCACGGTAAAAAGTTTCTGGCAACTTCTCGTCTCGAGGTAACATACTCTTGATCAAGAGGAGGAGACGGTCAAAACAAGTCTCACTGATGTGAAATTCAGATTTCAAGTTCAACAACTGTGACACTGCAGACAATCGAGTGTGATTTTCACAACCATCCCACAGCGGCTCATCAGCATCCCTAAGTAGTTCATAAAATCTTCCGGCTATCTTATTCGGCACTTCATCGTGAATATTAAAACTAGGACCAGCAGCATCTACAACCATATCCACGTACCCACTTGTGCCTGCAATATTGTCGGGCTCATACCTCCCGAATTGCTCACCATGACACGTCCAATTCGTATAACCATCCACGAACCCTTTTGTGTACAAATGATGTTGCACATCCCATGTTGAACACCACCTCAAGTTTCTACAACTTGAACAAGGGCAACGAATGTGACCGTCGCGATCTATTGCTGCATTTGGATTCCCCAATGCAAATTGAATGAAACTCTCAACCCCAAGCTTAAAGTCATCTGACACCACCCGGTCAACTATTCTACGATACATCCATGAACGATCTGTCGACATTTTGCCTGCACCCAATAAATGACAATACACATCCTAACTTTCAAATCATTACTCATAATATTACACCCGACCCTTTCCTCACATCGTTCATCATAGACCATTTGCAGTTGGAAGAGGAATATTGATTAGATTATCACTTTTTAACCCATCCATGAAGGTTTGATCGCACAATCACTTACTATATGTGCTGCACGATTTGCTAAAAATTTCGGCATCATCTCCCCACACTTCTCCGATATACCAAATATATTTATTGATTTTGAAATTTTCTTAAACACTTACAAGTAAGTGGTTAAGAAAACACTCAAAATCAATAATGGTATATCAGAGAAGAGTGAGGAGACGCAACCGAAATTCTCAACAAACCATACAAACATATATAGTAAATGACTGCCTAAGTGCGATCAAACATTCACAGACTGTCCAAACGGGACAATTCAAGACTTTGAGGTAGATATATACATTCTCATAAATAAATGAGAACATACATATCAATCCCAAAGTCTTGAATGGGAAGGCACATTGACACGGTTTTAACGCGCTCTCCTGAGGTGCGTGTAATGTTAGGTCGCACCCACGCACCTCAACTCACAGGGAATACCCCATGCATTTGTATAACATAAAATTAAATAACAACGCAATTATCATTATGCACATATCAAATTAAATAACACCCAAATTACAAAAATTTTCAAATGAATAACATCGAAGCAAAACAATCTACATTTTTGAGCTAAATTAACATCAAATTTCTATTAAAATCAGATTTAAAATTATATTTACATGCAATTAAAATCCACAAAGTTTTAAATCACAAAACGAATTTTTTGGGTATTTACCTATTGCTATAGAGAATTCTGATTTCTTTACATTTATCCACATCTTTGTATATATGTACTACTTAAGATATGTGGTCATTCCATTTCTCTATATCTTCTTATCATCATAAGACAAGTTTCAAATGGGATCACTTTCAACCTCAGTGGAGCATGTACGGCCTCAAGAATGGTAGGACGTCCTTTTTGCATGAGAATTGCTCCCATGCCAGTTCCACTAGCATCACACTCGACTACAAAAGTTTCTGAAAAATCAGGCAAGACAAGAACTGGGGCAGTTGACATAGCCTCTTGAAGCTATAAGAAGGCTTGATGAGAAGATGGGCTCCAACTATAACTGTCCTTCTTAAGAAGACTGGTCAGAGGTGCAGCAATAAGACCATAGTTTTTAATAAATTTTCTGTAGTATCCTGTAAGCCCTAAGAATCCTCTCAAAGCCCTCACAGATCGGGGTACATGCCAAGTACAAATGGCTTGTAGTTTAGACATGTCCATAGCAACCCCTTTTTCTGAAATAATGTGGCCAAGATACTCAATTTCTCTGACCCCAAACACACATTTAGACATTTTAGCATACAATTGGTTGTCTACTCATAGTGTCCCTCATGTGTTCTAAAGGCAGTTTTGTAAACATCATCAGGATGCATTCTAATTTGATGATAACCCGATCTCAAATCCAGCTTGGAAAAGTACTTGGACCCATGTAATATGAAATCCTGACCATTCAAGGAAAACTTCATGGACATTTGAGAAACGTTTAGGGTTATATCTCCAAGTAACTAGAGCCAAGTATTCCCCAAGATCACATCAACACTGCCAAGAGGAAGAATTAAAAAGTCTAAAGTAAATTACATGCCAGGCATCTTAAGGTTAACTCCAGGACACCAACCCTGTGAAGAGATTTGGAGACCTGCAGCTATTTTGACAGGGTGGGAATCAAAGTTTGTCACAGATAATCCCAACTTCTTTACAACATGGGGGTCCAAAAAATTATGGGTGCTCCCATTGTCAATCAAAATCAGGACAGACATGGTACCCATTTTCCCTAATACTTTCAATGTGCCCGGTGATGCTAAGTGAGTAACATATTGAGCTGACAGAGAGGGTTGTATGACAGGAGAGAATTCAATGAAGGGTTCTGGATCCACACTGTCTAAAGGAGCAAAATCACTATCATCCGGAATAAGATGCAGTAAAAAAAGTTTATGAGGTTGGCATGTGTGGCCTGGAAGCCATTTATCATCACAATTATAACATAGGCCTTTAGCCTTTCGTTCCTGCAACTGTTGTGTAGATAACTTTTTAACTGGTGGGTTTACTCCTTTAGGGGAGAATGCTGGCTGATTGTTTGGAGTAAAAGGTTTCAGTGTCTGAGGTGCTGAAAAGATAAAGTGTGGTGAAGCTCGGCGTCTGGCAGTAAACATTTGTTCTTGAATTCTTGCCAACTCCATAGCAGGTGATAAGGAATGGGGCATGAAGGAGCGAACTTCACAGGCAAGATCCTCTCGTAAACCACTCAGAAAAACACCCAGCAAATGCTTCTCAGAAAGTCCAGTTATTCTATTGTACATGGTCTCAAATTGCCATTGATACGCAGCTACTGTACCTACTTGTCTGAGTTTACTCAGTTGCCCATGAGAATCCACAGAAGAAACTGCACCAAACCGTGACTCTAACCCAGCTAAAAACTCATGCAAAGAAACAGATTCTTTAGAGCTAGAGAAATGCCAAAACCACTGTAAGGCCTCTCCATCCAAATAATAAGATGCTATAGTAACTCGTTGCGTATCCGGAACATTATTACAGTAAAAATAGCGATTAGCTTTGAATCGCCATTCAGCTGGGTCATAACTCCCATCAAATTTAGGGAACTCGTGCAACTTATGGCGAAAAGAACCAGGAATATCAGCCACAGCAGATAGAGAATTTTGGAATTCAAATTTCTCGAAGTTGGACTCCAAAGATTGCATCCAATTAGACATGACTCCAGCTAATCCATCAACCACTAACTAACAACTAATCCATCAGCCACTAACTAATAAAATGCAACAGGGATATCTAATTTAACTAACCCCGCTCAGAACTGAGTTATAGCTTCCGAGCTGGTTCAACGGTCTGCGACTCGGCCTGTCGAGCCACTCGAGACATGACACCCCCCTCCCACAAAGCTCCCCCTCCTCCCACCCGCCCTCCTGCTCCCACTGAGCTCCCCCCCACTGGAACCCTCTCGGATGCCCCTCCCCCCTCCCACGGAGCTCCCCGTCCCACCAAGCTCCACCCCCCTCCCACAGAGCTCCCCCCTCTCCTCTGTATGCTGAACAGTCGAGCAAGATCCTGCTTCAACTCATCATTGCCCGAAGACCGAGTGATATCTATTGATCTACCAATCAAAAAGCTGCTATCATTAGTGGAGTCATTAGAATTAAATGCCACATCTGGAACCCCAAAAGATTGAGAAACAATTGATGTTGAGAATTCTGCTTGAGTTTCCTTGGAGCCACTGGAATTGGAAATAATGTTGTTTGAAGTGAGATTAGTCTGATAGTCTTTGCCGGAGCTTATATTTTTTGCTAGTAAAGGATCACTAGGCATTGGTATCCCAAGAGGGTTATCAATGTCAACTCCAAAAAGGACATTGTTTCTCGGATCAGAAGTTGGAACTTCACTTTCCTGCATACCATCTGAACTAAAAATTAATGATTGTTGATTGAATGAAGGTTCTTTGATGGTGTTCTTGTAAACTCTGGCTATTTATTGCGTTTAGAATGTCACATGCCCAGGAAAGGAAAAATGCAGCTATCATCAAGTTCTGTCCGGGGCAAGACTAGGAACATGTGTAGCATTTCACACAAGCGATTTATTTTTTTTTTAAAAAATAACCTGTGTATCGTTAAACTAAACCCATGGTTGTTCAGTCCAAATCAGTCTCCGTGGGTCCGACGAGTCTCCCCAGTCTAATTCAGTCCAAATTAATCAGGAAGAAGCTACCCAGGGAGATCCCAAGTGATGTGAAATTGTTCACAGTGGCCAATTTGGGCAGGGAGTGAGACGGTCACTTAGGCCACGGGTCCAAATTATCTATGACTCCGTTAGGTGGAGTTTGGCTGGATTTGTGGGGATGAGTTTTAAAATTCTACTCATTAAAATATCTGACATCTCTATCATTTTAATCAAATGTAGTATTAAGATCTTGACTTATGCGCCCTGATAGATTTTTGGAGGAGAATAAGACATGTTCAAACTGAGTCTATTTTCGGAATTTGCGATATCTCACTCCAACGAGTTTTTAGATAGATTCTACAAATTAAAATACATCCACCTAATGTTCAAACTAGATTTTACAAGAACAGCATCATAATGAGAGGGGGAGAGGGGCCACGGACAGGGGAAGAGAGGGTAGTGGAGGGGGTGGGGGAGGGCGGCCAGAGGGAGTGAGGGAGCGCGAGAGGGGAGAGGGAGAGGGAGTGAGGGAGCCGGACAGGGGAGAGAGGGCAGTGGAGGGGGTGGGGGAGGGTGGCCAGAGGGAGTGAGGGAGCGCGAGAGGGGAGAGGGAGAGGGAGTGAGGGAGCCGGACAGGGGAGAGAGGGCAGTGGAGGGGGTGGGGGAGGGTGGCCAGAGGGAGTGAGGGAGCGCGAGAGGGGAGAGGGAGAGGGAGTGAGGGAGCCGGACAGGGGAGAGAGGGCAGTGGAGGGGGTGGGGGAGGGCGGCCAGAGGGAGTGAGAGGGAGAGGGAGTGAGGGAGCCGGACAGGGGAGAGAGGGCAGTGGAGGGGGTGGGGGAGGGCGGCCAGAGGGAGTGAGAGGGAGAGGGAGTGAGGGAGCCGGACAGGGGAGAGAGGGCAGTGGAGGGGGTGGGGGAGGGCGGCCAGAGGGAGTGAGGGAGCGCGAGAGGGGAGAGGGAGAGGGAGTGAGGGAGCCGGACAGGGGAGAGAGGGCAGTGGAGGGGGTGGGGGAGGGCGGCCAGAGGGAGTGAGGGAGCGCGAGAGGGGAGAGGGAGAGGGAGTGAGGGAGTCGGACAGGGGAGAGGGAGAGGGATTGAGGGAGGGGAACATGATCGGGAGAGAGAGAGGGAGAGCGAGGCCACTTACCGGCCGGCGGCGACGGCGACCGTGGGAAGAGGATGATGGCGGCGACGGCGACCACGACCGTGAGAGGGAGGGAGGTTGGCGAATGGCGGCGACGGCGAGGATGGCGAGGACGGCGGGGTCTCCGGTGACGGCGAGGACGGCGAGGACGGCGGCTACGGCGAGGACGGCGAGGACGGGGAGGACGGCGGCTCCGGCGGCGAAGACGGCTCCTGCGGCGACGACCGCAAGCAGAGGGCAGAGGAAGGAGAGAGTGAGAGGGAGAGTGGGGGGGTGGAAATGGGGCCAGGTGGAAGAGGCGGCAGGGAGGGGCGGGAAAGGCGGAATTTTCCGACGGAAATACGAACGGAACTTATTTCCGTCTGAAATTTCAGACGGATTATTTCCGTCGGAATATCCGTCCCAAATTTGCGACGTATATAAAGACGGAATATATTCCGTCTATAATTATAGACGGATCTTCAGAGGGAGTCTGGTGTGTCCTTAATAACAACGGAATTTGTGACGGAAACTAATCCGTCACAAATACAGATGGATTTTAAGACAGAAAAATTTCCGTCTGAAACATCCGTCTGAAATCCCACTTTTTTTGGTAGTGTATAGAGATAGATCAAAGAGGATGCTAGGCTTGTCCCAATCGATGTACATAGACACCATTGTCCAAAGGTTTGGCATGGAAGACTCCAAAAGAGGTCTAATACCGATTAGACATGGAGTTTACCTCTCTAAGGAGATGTCCCCTAAAACTCCAGAAGAGAGGGAGTACATGAGTAGGGTTCCCTATGCCTCTGCCATAGGGTCCATCATGTACGCGATGTTGTGTACTAGGCCTGATATAGCTTATGCTCTAAGTGTTACGAGCAGGTATCAAGCGGATCCAAGTGAACAACACTGGATAGCAGTGAAATGTATCCTTAAGTACTTGAGAAGGACTAAGGATCTATTTCTGGTTTATGGAGGAGAGGAATTGAAACTGAGAGGATACACTGACTCTAGTTTCTAGTCTGACAAAGATGACAGCAAGTCAACCTCTGGGTTCATTTTTACTCTCAATGGTGGGGCAGTGAGTTGGAAGAGTTCCAAACAAGAAACCACTGCTGATTCAACAACCGAGGCCGAGTACATAGCTGCTGTCGAGGCGTCAAAGGAGGCGGTCTGGATGAAGTAGTTCATCGATGGATTGGGAGTTGTCCCAAGCATCTCTGATCCTGTCCCCATGTTTTGTGACAATAATGGGGCAATTGTGCAAGCAAAGGAGCCAAGGTCTCATCATAAGTCCAAGCACATTCTGTGGCATTATCACTTGATCAGAGAGATTTTATAGCTAGAGGAGATGTGATAGTAGATAGAGTATCTTCTGCTGATAATATTACAGATCCATTGACTAAGCCTTTATCTCAAAGTGTGTTTGAGCGTCACCTTGGGCTGATGGGGATCAAGCATGTGGGTGAATGGATTTAGTGCAAGTGGGAGATTGTTAGAGATATATGCCCTTCAAGCCAATCACAAGTGTTGTGATGGTGACATTTCTTGTACAATTTCATTCAATATTTTAATGGCGTTTTCTTCATTATATTCTTAGCACGTTATAGTATGTTTGTTGTAATATGATGAAGTCCTTGAATATGAGCTATGATGACTGGATCATGATGAGATTGTGATAATGAGATCAATCATCTAGATGTTTATATTCTAAATGTTCCTGGTCGTAGGATCTTCAAGAAGGGACATTGAAGATCCGGATAGATCGGTGCACGTGGTGCTCACTCATGTGATGAGGGTGGTCGATCTCATAATCACCGGTGTGGTGACATCAAGGTACACGTGCATGTGCTCGTTAGTGGAATGAGTTCACTGAACTGACCCGATCTAGAATTCCTGAATGGTAATCATGCTGACTGTCAATCAAGAGATTCTAGTGCCACAGTATCATAGTTGGATCTTTGACCTGAGTCACTAAAGAGGTTTTGCATGGACTCCACTGAGCGTTTGATTGCTGACTTATGAACTTCAATCTTGTGGTTCTTAATAGTTAGCTATTCGGACTCAGTGGGATTCATGTGAAAACACTTTGGTGGACAACAAGGGATCATTCACTCTCTGCATGGATAAAGAGAGAGATTGCTCTATGGACATGTACTTAGAAATCCCTGGCCAGGGTATGGGGGTTCACTGAGAAAAGGAGTTTTCTAGTGAACTGTACTTAAGAGTACAAGGGTCCATAAAATCAGGATGCTTTAGGGTTTGACAGTTTGACCGTACCCTAATTCTGATTGGAGCATTGTATGAATGAGGATCTATAACTGTGTGGAATCTGATGACAGAAAGGTTCAATATGGGTTGCATCCCTCCCAAAGTCATTTGGGATCACGAGGTGTTGCTTGGTGCCGTTCGTGGTCGGAAAGCCTGTTAAATCCATTAAGAGTTATTGGATTATAATTAATTAAGTTAAGAAGAGTTCTTAGTTTAATGGGCCAGAAAACCAAACAGACTATTGGGCCTAGAGGGTCACACACAATAGAGTAGTGGATAAGATGGATGAGGACGGTAATTATAGATTATTTCTGGGTTTTTGTGAAAAATGCCAGAGTCTATAAATACACGCTGAGGAGAGAAACCCTAGCCAAGCATTAGGGTTCCTCCTCTGGCCGCCCCCTCTCTCTCTCTCCTCCCTGACCTGGGCGCACCCCTCTCTCTCTCCTCCTCCTACGGTGGTGGATGGTGATGCTGAGGAGTGGCCGCCGTGTGGAGATCGAGAAGGAGACCCTGTCTGTTCCCACTGCTTGTGTGGATACATCTAGAGGCCGGACACTTGGACGGCTAGCAGCCCGACGAGCCATTACTCGATCGTCTTCGGGCATCTGGGAATTAATTAATCCCGCAAAGGTATAGAACTGTTCTTCCTAAGTGGGTTCTTCGATGAAATAGTTTTTGATTTTGATCGCCAGCAACGATCCGCCTCTTTGGGTTTCATTTTTTCCGCTGCTCCTCTGATTGAAACCTTACACGAGATGGTCGGGAAAGGAGCACACCGGCTATCTACGATGGAAGGAGAACCCATCCCTCAGACCTGGAACGCGATTACACTATGCAAGTTCTACTTCTGAATACCGAGCATTGTGTAAGAGACATGAAATAAAACAAAAGTTTCTTTTCCTTTATTCAAACAACTCGCTTATACATCAGAAAGGTCGAAGCCAAGAAAATACATGTCAAAAAAGTAAAAAATCCATCTGACGCCGCCGTATGAGCCCATCGCTCGGCGGACTCGGTTAACCTTTCCTGCGTCCAGCCACTGACTCTGCCTCGTGCAGAAATTGGCTCGGATAAAGGGTAGTCGACCCCGTTGGCTCGGGTAGCTCAGAACAAAGGTGACAGAGGGATTTGGAAGGAGAAGGCTACCTTCCAAGTTGACAGAGATGGAGGAAGGGGAAGAGGGAATACAAATGAAGGCCTCCTCTCTACCAATATGCCAACTCTTTGGAAGGAAGAGAGTGCAGGCACCGTCCGAAGAGTGAAAGAAATGATGAGAAGGGCAGAAGAGGGTAAAAGAGGCTGCGGAAGAAGAGAGGAGAAGTAGGAAGTGGAGAGGAATCTTGAGAGAGATCCCCTCCATGGAGCGAGTGGGAAGGGACGGGCGGCAGGGATGCCTGATTCCCCCATCCATCCGCCATCTCACCCCCCCCCCCCGCAAGTGCCGGCCGAAGTTGATAAAAGAAGACGATGTGCCTCCGCACGTCGAACCCTCTTTAACCCCGCCCGCCGGCCGTCGAACCCCCTTTAAACCCAAAGCAGCAAGGACTCTCTGCCCTCTGTCATCGGCAACCTCATCTTCCAGAGCGTCTTCCATGCTTCAAATATAACGGCACAACGCTACGTGAAGAAAGAATGAGGAAAGACTGTCAGGGAAAACCCTAAGCTGTGGAGAGGAAGGGATGCCCTTCAGACCTTTTATAGGCGAAGGGAGGCTATTTGCCTTAAATGATTATCCCCTCGAAAACACGCCAAAGGGACCTCTCCCTACTAATGGTCACCTCAAACTCCTCGTTTTCGCCCTAGCGAGACACACAAAGCGGCCAAACATTCAAAGCATGAGAGAACGGAAAGACACCCTGTCAGATGCTCACCCAACCATCATGCGAGATCCACGCAGAAAGTATCGGCACTTTCCAACTACTGCAGATACGCTGAACAAAATATGGCAATAGCGATACAAAAAACTTAAGTCTTCATCATAATGCTACTGCCTTACGTTTTTTCTTACACAACAAGGAAAGTTTTCCTTCAAAAAAGGAAAGACATACAAGAAGAGAAAGTAAAGCAGATACGTTAGGACTCTGGCCCACCCTGAAGCTCGGAAGTGGAAGGCTCAGATGGTCTACCCCCGGCACCCTCGGCGACGACCGACCCTGGCACTGACCCCACCGGCGTGGGAACTGCCTCGGTTACGCGCCCTCCCGAGGCATCCGGAGTTGGCGACCACTTGGAGGAAGAGCCCCCCTGATCTTCTTCCTCCAACGCTGAACCAGAGGAACCAGAGGATGACAAGTCCGAGTCATAGCATTGCCCGGACGGGAAATCGATTGTCTCGGACGCCTGCTCTTTGGCATAAGAGACGACCCAATCGTAGCCTTGCTTGAACCCCTTGCGGATACCTCGGTGAAGTGCTAACTCGTAGTAGGGGAGGGCAGCCTCTTTAAGGTCGACTTGGTAGGCCTCCGAGCATTTGTACTGCTCGAGCGCCTCCACCCCGGCCGATCCCACCCTACCAGTGAGCTTGGCCTTCTCCCGCTCCGCCTCGGCTAACCTTCGCTCGGCCTCAGCCATCTGCTTCTCGGACTCAGCCGTTTGCTTCTCGGCCTCCGCCGCCTGCTTCTCCGCCTCGACCCAATCAGCCTCGGCCTCCCGCCGAAGGCGGTCGGCTTCCTCCGCTCAGTCCACCAGCTCGGCGCGCTCGGCCTCCCACCGGCCATCTAGCTCGACGTGAGCAATGTGCTCCGCTTCAAGAAGCCTGCTCTTCCTCTTGAGCGATTCACGGGCCTTAGCTAGCTACTCGGTCAGTGCCCGGGCCTCCACCTGGCTCACCCGCGCCAGCTCCCTAACTGAGGAAAGCTCCCGCCGAAGCCCATCACGCTCCTCGGTGAGCCGAGCCATCTTTCTGTCAGACCCACCAAGGGTCCAGGCCAGGTTCGCCCGCTCTGACTCCGATCGGGCATAAGCTTCTGCCAGAGTGGCCCCCATCTGGGCCAGGATCAAGCCGCCCTCCATAACCATCTTGAGGGCCACAAACGGGGAGTGCTACCTGTCTCCCCCCTTCACCTTCGCGGCTATACCGCGACATACCTGGTACAGAGGGCCTTGGATGTCGAGCCTCTCCAGGGCCACCGGAATAGAGACCCCCTCTTCGATCGGCGTCCTACAGGTCGGCCCAGATCGAGCCGCGGCTTCGTTCGCCCCTCGTGCCTCGTTCGGTTGGGACTGCGTCACCTTTTCTTGTGACCCCCCAGCCTTGACCCGCTCGGCACCTGCACCGCCACCTGGAGCGTTGCCCGCCTCAATCGATGCCCAAATCTCGGCTGTGGTCCTAGCGTCGCCTACCTCGTCCACGGCCCCCTCGGCTCCTGCCGAGGGGAGAGCCGGGCCAGCACCGCTGCCAATCGCAGAAGCGGTCTCGGCCCCCTCGGCCCCTCGGCAGCACCGCTGCCAATCGCAGAAGCGGTCTCGGCCCCCTCGGCTCCGGCCGAGGGGGGAGCCGAGCCAGCATCATCGCCGACCGCAGGAGCAGCCCCAACCTCCTCGGCCCCCTCTTGGTCGGCGGGTGGGAGAGCTCGCCCAGTAGGGTCGGCCCCATCATGCTTGGTGGAGGGGTTAGCCGAGGCAGGGTCACCTTCGACTTCGGGGGTGGCCCCGACCTTCTTGGCCAACTTCCTGGCCTTCACGATGTCCCGGATCATGCCCTCTACGGGATCCTTGCGCTTGGACCCCTGTGACCTGGAAGACCCCTCCCGGGCCATCCCCCTGCCCATATCTCGGGCTCGACCCGTGGGAGCAGCCGAGTCATCGCCGAGATCGATCACCTCTGCGGTCTCCTCCAAAGCCAGTCGCCTGGCGTCTGTGCAAAGGAAGATATAATCAAGAGAAGAAGCGAAGGCCTCATCGCCCGACCAGAAGGCTAGCTCATGATGTCTGTACCTGTCGCCTTTAGCCGATGGAGAAGACATCGCTCGATGTTCTTCGGAGTCACCAGTTCCTCCGTAGACTGGCGATGCTCCAACAAGATGGCCGCATACTCCTCCATGTCCGGAGGAAACTCGTCCTACCTCAAAGGAATGTTCGGATGGAAATTGGATATTACGAGACGCCTCCAAGTCTCCTCTGTTGGGTCCCGAACCACCTTAAAAATCTCAGTGTCCTATGGTTTGCATTGTGGTTTACCTTATTATGTTTAACAGCTTAATGTGTTTATCTTAATCGTGTGTGAACGGTGAGATTGAGAGAATTTAATCATCTTGCTTGAGTGAAATCTTCAATCTCGTCCATGTTGTTAATTCCGCTGTGCGCTTGTCTATGTTCTTAATCGGTTATAGTTTTTAGTAGTAGGATCTTTTCACCCCCCCTCTAGATCCGTGTTCCTGCACTACGGGACCCAACAATTGGTATCAGAGCGAGGCTCTGCAGTCCCTAGATCTCACGATCTACAGAGTGATCCTAGTGCATTCTACAATCATGAACTTTTCTGTTGAACACATGTCAATGAATTGCCTTCCTATTCTTAATGGTTCTGATGTTACTTCATGGATAGGTAAAATGTGTGGACTGATCAATTCAATTAATCCTAATCTTTGGAAGTTGATTTATGATGGTCCTCACATATTGCCTCTAGATGAGACCAAGTGGTCTAGTCAAGATAAATTGAAGAACCATGAAAATGTCATTATCTTAAGTTTATTGAAAAGTGCCATTGATACTCATATGTTTCCATTTGTTCCTTCTTGTAGAATGGCAAAGGAGCTTATGGATCAGTTGATCAAAGCTCAAGAGATGGAAGGACAAAATTGTCTCATGGCCGACAATGATGATCAACTCAATGAAGAAAATTATGATGAGGTACATTCTGAATCCGAAGAACTCTCTATTGAGGAATGGCAAATGGCATATGCTACACTGTATGATAAATGCAAGAAATTCAAATCTGAAATTAAAACTTTCAAAAGGAAGATTAATGAGACTGGGCATGCTAATTCCTCCTGTGAGAAATGTAAAATCTTGGAGTCAAAAATTGAACATCTGCAAGAACAAAATGAATCTCTTGAATCAAAAGTTGAATTATTTTCAGAAGAGATTTCCTGTTTCAATGAAGATGTTGAAATGGATAGAAAACTTAACACATCTTTTCAAATTGAAAATGAGTGTGATGAACTGCGTGAGCAAAATACATTCCTCATGTCTAAAATCTCCATGCTTGAGAAAAATTAAGAATATCTTAAGAACAAGCTAGCTTCTTTGTCTGATGATGATAAAATATTTGAAAAGCTGCTTGATTCTGAAATTGATAGCAAAAGCATCATGAATGAAAATGAAGATCTTAAAAAGAAAAATGGTGCCATGTTAATTCAGAATTCCTTACTTGAGGGAAGATTGAAATGCTTTGATAAGCTTGAACAAGAAAATTTCTTGTTGAAATCTAAGAATGAACAATTGCTTGTTAAGATTTTAAAGTTTGTTGAAACTGAGAAAGTTCTTGAAAATTTAACTAAAAAACTCTATGTCATGAATGATGAAAATAAGGAAATCTTGAAAGAGAATGAAAACTTAGAATATGTGAATTGCCTGCTTAATGAGAAAATCCTTGCATGTGAAAAAGAGATCAACAACTTGAAGCTTGATTTGTCTAGATTTGTCAAAGGGAAGGAGAACTTAGACACATTGCTAGGTGTTAAAGTGAACTTTCAAAAAGAGGGTCTTGGTTACATCCCGGACAACAAAAAATCTTTTGAATCAAAAATGAAAACCTCTTTTGTTCATGTCTCCGACATTCCTAGCACCTCCAAAACACCTCCTCCCGTTGCTCAAGTGAAAATATCTGGAAATGGTTTTGATAAAAAGAAAAATCTCAACAAAAAGCCTTCCATGTCAAATAAATCTCAAAAATCAAAGTTGAATGTTGAATGCTTCTATTGTGGCATGTTTGGTCATGTGATGGATGATTGTGTTGTCATGAAAGAGGATGACAAACTTGCATGCAAAAAGAAAAATACCTCATGCTTTTATTGTCACAAACTTGGCCATGTCATGAATGATTGCTTTGTCAAACAAAATGATGATTATCGTGTCATGAATGCTAAGTCGAACTTTCAAAGAAAATTCAGAACTGAACATGCTTCCAATGCTCAAGGGTCTTCATCCTATAAGAGAAACTTGTTCATAAACACTCATGCAAATAATGAAAAGTCATTTCGTAGACCCACATCTCCTTGTTGCTTTCATTGTGGGAAGTACGGGCATGTTATGAAAGAGTGTTAGTTTTTGAAAATAGAAAATTTCCATGCTTCTAGAATGCATGCTAGGTCTAATTGTGTTAAATCTAGACCTTTTGAAAATAGAAGATGGAATGGATTTGAAACTTCATTTACTCCAAAAAGGAAGTCTTTTGGTAAAACTACTTCTCCTCAATACCTTTATTGTGGAAACCGTGGACATGTTATTGAGAATTGCAGGATCATGAAGAATGATGATGTTGTAACAATGAAAAGGAAGAAAGCATTTGGTGGCAATGCTACCAACCTCCAGGGACCCAAAAAGGCTTGGGTGCCCAAATCCGTTGAATGAATTGGCTTTGATACAAGTGTGCCTTGAGGTAAATAAAGAATGAAAGTGGTTCCAATAAAAAGGAACAAGGCACACTCACTTGGTAAAATCCCAACTTTGCTCTTTCATTGTCAAATTTGATGGTTTTGATGACTTGGGATGATATTTTAGTGTGTTCTCATGTTATGCTCTAATTTCTTCACAAGCCACATATGTCTTCAATGGATGAATATTTGGTATATCAAATGGTGGTTAGAGAAGGTTGGACTACGTTCAACTGGATACTTCCACTAAGCGTGATGGTGGTCTTCGGACCTATGTTCTCCGCCTAGTACCAAAAATCAGAAGTTGAATTATATGACTTATAAGGAACCTTGTGTTGTGAATGAAATCAATTTGCCTTTGATTTGAATAACTTTCAAATTGAATTTGAAAAACTCTCTTGTTTCATAAGGTAAAATTCTCTGAACTATGGACTTGCTTGATCAAATGTAACAATTGATATTGAATGTTGACCATGGCTCAGTTTAAAGCTCATTGACCATATGTGATTGATTCGCCAAATTGATAAGTTGTTTGACATGTTCAGAAATCTACTCTTGATAATAGTTGTTCAAACACTTATCTTGCTCATTTGCTAAATTTTATGTGAAATATGTTGGAAACTCGGTTATTTGCATATTCACACATGCAGGGCGTATCATGTTCAAACTGAAGCTTATGTCTTATGAAATATTATCTTTGAATGATCATGGTTGAACATTTGGGTTCTAAGGGATATGGCTTTTCATGATAAAATCTGAAATAAAATGCTCATGATTCAGTGCCAAAATCATTGAAAATTCATCTCATGCATTCACCTGGTTCATGCTTTTCTTATATGCTCAAGTCATTACAAAAAAACTGAAAACTTGCATAAAAAGAATGCATTGGCATCTTTTCATATCATTCATATACTATGCATATAAAATGACAAAAAGATGCATATTGCATATTTATGCATATAGAGCATATGCATATATTTCATGATAATCGCATATCTTGACTCATGAATGCTTGCATGAATACTTCCATAAATTCTTGCATGCGTGTATGTATTTATCTTATAAAACCTTTCTTGGAAAATTCTAAGACCTCACCTCCTTGATAAATAATAATGCAGTGATTTTATTCATATGTGATACATGTCATATATTAAGGGGGAGGATTTGTTTCCGACCGTGCATACATTTAGGGGGAGTCATAGCCGTGTCTTGTCAAATTTATTTTATACATGCAAAATAAAAATTTACCCTCACACTCTTGCATATAATGAATTTAATGAATTTCATTGATAAAGATTTAAGAAATTCCTTCTAACATTTTAAAGGGAACTTGAATCTCTACATCGACATTAAAGAGTAATCATGAGGAAAAAGCTGCCTACCCCACAAAAATTCAATAAGTGGAATGTGGATCCGAGTAACCGGGAATCCCCCCTGAAATAAAGGAGGAAACTCGCGTCAAAAGGAGAAACAAAAATCTATATGTGTGGCGAATCCAAGTAGCCGAGAATTCCCATTGAGACATATGAGGAAACTCGCGCCAAAAAGTGAAGTCCATTAAAAGAACAAAATCGGGGTTGTGCGAAGCTACCGATAGTCGAGAATCTAAAGTGAAAGTGTAGAGAGGAGATTACCTTCTAGTGTTCTTTAGAAAATCTGAAAATCCATATGTTTTGAAGCTCATTAGTCATTACCTCACATTTCACATGGGCATTTTTGTGATGTATGTCTTTTATGAATTTGCCTACACAAATGGTTTATGTATTACTCCTAGTTGTGTATGCACAAATCTCTTAGTTATGCTTCATGCCTTACATTCTTAAATTTAAATCACATGCTCTTTTGTTAACCCGTGCCTCATATAGAGGGAGTTACTATATGTAATATTTGTGTGCATGATGATTGTGCTTGTGTGCTTGAATATTCATGCATTCCCCTTGAGTCTAATTCTGAGCATAAACCTTACATTTGAAGGATAGAAGTCATCATGGGCATAGCTTCATAACTTGCATGATTAGCATTCACATAGTGCATATTCAGTGCTAATTTGCATATTTGCATATTTGACATTTTCAGCATGCATATAGGTCATTCATGATATCATCTTGATCAAATCAATACTTTTCAACAATTGGCACAGTTCATTTTGAAATGCATATTCTGAACACTTCATGTTACATAAATGTCAAAATGAGTTCAACCAACAAATGGTATCATGATCAACAAATGCTATCTTTGAGGCTCTCTCTCTTCGAGAATTGAAACTGCCTATGTTTGTGCCTCTATCTTGATCAACACTTGGTATCATATCTTTGAGCCCCTTCTTAGCATCCATTGGTATTTGAATTTGCATCATATCCTTTGGCCTAACATGTTCATTTTTGTCATATATCCCCTATCTTTTTGTAGATGATAAAAAGGGGGAGAATGTTTGGTGTGTGCTCAATACTTTCTGAATGATGTTGTCATGGGGAGGATGGAAGAATTGGTGTATGCTCAATGTTTACAAATGTTTTACAAAATCTGTATTATCACACACATCATTTTGTCATCATCAAAAAAGGGGAGATTGTTGCATCCCATAGTTCATGCTTGGTTTCAATGATATCAAAACGATTGTGTTTGTGTGTGTATGTGTTCATTTAGCAATGTTTCATTGAACAACATGTTTCATATCTTGATTTGATGGGTTGAAAGATGGAGTTACACTTGATGTTTAAGGAACTAACGTTATATTTATGCTGGTTTGCAGGAATACAACTTCATGGCTCATACTTGGAATCTTAAGGAGTCCATCAATGAAAAAGGGAGTTAACTCTGTTCATGTTTGAAAGTTATATGAATGCTTTGTATTTAATGGTCTCATGCTTTGAATATTTTGATTTGCAGGATCGAAATCTATGATTTATGTTTGGAACTCAAAGGAGTGCATCAATGAAGATCTTATTGAAAAAGGGAGTTGACTAACTCACTGCATTGTGATGACTCTTCTATATTTCATGCATTCCATCAAATAGCTTTTCACAATCTTGGTTGGGTATTTTCATGCGCTTTCCTCGTAAGATTTTTGGGCTTGAAATAACCTCAACCTTGTAACTTGAAATTTGATGGATGTGATCTTCTAAGTTGCTAATGACATGAATGTGGTTCATGCATTTTCTACTTGAAGCTTTTAAGCTTGTATTGTGCTTGAAATATTCGTACAAGATTTCATGAGATTTGGTTCAATATTGCTCATGCCTTGCATGAATGATTGGTATTTACTGATGTGTGAGATGCATGTGAAGATAATGTTCCTCGTGAAAATAAGACTTCATGAATATTAATTTTTGTCAACAAGAATGCCATTTGAATGAATGTGGTTCTATGATATTATGTATGCTTTGTATTTGGCATAATTGTTAACACTTGTGTAATGAAGCATCTTGATGTTAAAGATTTGGTTGATTCAAGAATGTGATTGAATGGTTGAGCTTCCATGTTATTATATTTGATTGAATGATAGATTCATGCTTATCATTTCAAAACCTTGTCATTTGGTCAAATGTATTTTTGCTAAGTGATTTGAGAAGCAAAACGCATGTTTAAATAGGTTCAATAATGTATTTCATTGTGAACATGTTCATAGTGTTAATGCATAACTCATATATTTTGATTCTCAACTAACCTCTTGGTTTATCATGTTTTTCAGGATGCAAAATCATTGTTGATCTTCATGGGATTATGGTAACATTTAATCAATTGTTTCCCTTTGGTTTGATGGAGATTTTAGTTATTTTTCAAACTCAAACTGTCTTACAGTCTTCACCATTTTCAATCCAACCGTTGGATCTCCCCTCTAAAAATTTTATGTTGTAACTCTGGGAGTCCTCTTTCCAACGCCTCCAGTCTCGCTTCGATCGGAGTTCGGAGCTAGGAGAATTAATTCCTGCTGCCGAAGCGCGCAGAGCTTTTTTTTTTGTGCCCAGCCACTGCATGGGTTGACCCCTGGGGTCGACCCACTGCAAGGGTCGACCCCTGTAACACAAGGTGTTTTTTTGTGTTTTCCAGCAACCTGTTGCCTGAGGGTCGACCCTTGGGGTCGACCCACTGCAAGGGTCGACCCACTACAAGGGTCGACCCCAAGGGTCGACCCCTGTAACACATGGTGTTTTTTTGTGTTTTCCAGCAACCTGTTGCCCGAGGGTCGACCCCTTCCGAACGGGACTTACGAAAGTGGTCAAATCTCATTGAAAACCTTTTCAAACCTTTCTATAATATACCCTAATGGTTCCTAATCATGTTAGGGTGTTTTAAACTCATTTTAGAAGGGGTATATGGGTCATTTGGTCTGTCTCCTATATATATCAATGTGTTGCTCCGAATTTTAAAAAGGATTAACCCTAATGCTCATTTGCTCTTTCATATAGGTGAAGAAAAGGGAGAAAACGTGGTGGAGCTCTTGCAAGAAGGAAATCATCTACTTCCGTGAAGATCTGGAGCTCGTGGAAGAAGAAGAAAAGGAGCGGATCGAAGAGAGGATCAAGAGGACGTAAGAATCGTCTTCATCCGGCTTCTCTCCAACTCGTGGTTCAAGGAACATCATCAACTGGCCTTGAAGATCAAAGGGGGACTTCTTCTATGTCTTCTATCAGTTCTTTGTGACATGTTCTATGATCTATATTTTGGGTTGGAGCATGCTTGAGTATTTGTGTTTATTTTTTGAACAATAGAGATACTCGTGTGTGTGACCGTTTGTGTATACGGTCGTGTTTGATCACCTTCGTGCGATCGTGTTTGTGTTATTGTGCTGCGGTTGTTGCAACATGTGTGTGTGTGTGTGTTGTGATCCGGTCGTCGGATCATGTGTGTGTTGTGATCTGGTCGTCGGATCGTGTATGTGTTTGTGATCCGGTCGTCGGATCGTGTGGGAGACTTAGTCTCCGTCTGTGTGTGTGTTGGGGCGTGTCCCCGTGTGTGTGTGGGGATTCATCCTCGTGTGTGTTTGGAGCGTCGTCTCCGTGTTGGGGATTTATCCCCGAGTGAAGCCTCACCGGGTTTGGTGAGGGGTGGACGTAGGGAGACCGTCGTGGTCCCGAACCACCTTAAAAATCTCAGTGTCCTATGGTTTGCATTGTGATTTGCCTTGTTATGTTTAACAGCTTAATGTGTTTATCTTAATCGTGTGTGAACGGTGAGATTGAGAGAATTTAATCATCTTGCTTGAGTGAAATCTTCAATCTCGTCCAGGTTGTTAATTCCGATGTGCGCTTGTCTATGATTTTAATCGGTCATAGTTTTTAGTAGTAGGATCTTTTCACCCCCCCTCTAGATCGGTGTTCCTGCACTACGGGACCCAACATCCTCCACCAAGAAAATCCCCACCTAGAAGAACTGAGTTTTCCACCCCTTATGCGAAGAATCCTTTGCGGCCAAGGAGACACTACTCCTATTCTGCCTCGCCTAGATGAAATAGAAGCCCTTCCCAGCCGAGGGATGCGCCTTCAACTCGAAAAAATAATGAAAGTGGTCCAAGGAAGCAGGAACCCCACATTGACGGTAGATGATGCGAAAGGCGGAAAGAAGAAGGTAAGAGTTGGCTACCAACTGTACGGGCGCCAACCGGAAGAAATTGAGAAGCTTAAGAATAAAGGGCTCGAAGGGAAGGCGGAACCCACCCTTCCACGACAGAAGAAAGGTGCAGATATGGCCCATACGAGAGTCCAAGCTCGTCTCGTGCGGGGCAGCCGTGGCGAAGTAAAACAAATGGGGTAGATGAAACTGGTGCTCCAGCCATTTCACCTCCGCCTCCCCCAGTTCACTGTAGTTTGGAGCCGTCGCCCTCACCATAGGCTCGCCCTCCCACTCTTCGACATCTGGACGCTGATCCGCCATGGAATCTAGAGAGGAACTTGAAGAAAGATGCTCCCGGGACCCCGAAGACTCCGGAGGAAGAGGAAGCTACTGGACTGCCTCCGCAGTTATCTCCGCCAGCTCTGCAAACGCCGTTGCAAGCCTTTGCTCTTTCATCGTGTCCTCACGACGCATCAAAGAGCCTCAAAAGCAAGCACGAAGGAGAGCCAAACCCTAAAAATGGAGGGAGTCTGGAGCGATGGCAAGCGCACAATGCCTATATTCCCACGCGGAAGGCGGCGCGTCGTTCCGACCACGACACGTGGCTTCTTAACACCGCCAGAAAAGGGGCCCCCTTCAGTACAAATCCGTCATGATCATCATTATTACGGGCCCAGGTGACCACGACACGTGGCTTCTTAACACCGCCAGATCTCCACCCACCCGAGCCACGCTGGTCCAAAACCCTAACGGCTACTCTTCCGAGCTTACCAAAGCTCGGGAGTAGGAGGGGGACAAGTGGAGAGGGGGATTTCTGTAGCCCATCTAAGAGCATCCGATCTAGGTCCATCAGGACCAAATGAGGCCCAGCTCATCTAAGTGACAGCCTCGCAGGGCCCACTTAGACTAAAAAGCCCAATAAGATCACTCGAGATCAAACCCTTCCTCGGCGGCCCTTAGGCTCGGAAGGCCCGAGTGTCGGTCAGGTCAGAGGAAGACCCACGCCCGATCTATCCCCTCGCTGGGATAAAGGCTAGCGCTCAGCGCCCACTCCGATCGATCCTCATCCGAGCTATGCCTATCGCCCGGACAGGGTTGGCACACTTGATGCTTGGGTTGACCGGCGATTGCTTATCCACGCTGCCATTGAGAGCCCTTTATGAGCAGAAGTTTACGAGGATAAGGGACCCACGACCCCTCAAGGCAATAAAGATCCCACGATGAGGACGTAAAGAGCCCACGTTGAGGATGTAACTCCCGCCTGAAACTCCTTAGCTTACGGGACTCATGAGGCTGGCGCACTATTTAAACCTGGGACTCCCTCTAGCTAAAGGTAAGGCCAACACACGCCTAAAACTCCCTGAGCAGGAACCACTTCACCACCATGGTGTAGAGGGATCTCGTGCCTCTCTTTTCTCCTCCCTTCATAGCTTCCACAATTGCTCTATTGACTTAGACATCGGAGGGTTTACCCCAAGGAACCATCCCTTGGCCCCCTGATCCGTTTCCCTTCCTTGTAGTTCACTGTTTGGTGATCATCTCCCCAGCTCAGGACGAGCGCGAGATCACGCCTCTTCAATTATCTGCTTGATTGAATGAAAAGTCTGAAAATGAATGCAAATGATAAATTGCTAACCTTGGGCAAAATCAAATGGTTTCATGACTGTTTAATCTCAATACTTATGATTGTAATTCCTAAAAAAGTCATTGAAATTAATTGAGTAAGATGAAGGGAGGTTAATCAAGATGTTAATATGAGGATTTGGTTCATTTTTATTAAATCTTGATTTCAGATATATAGAACTTTATTGTCAAACTATGTATACATTATCTTTAAACCATACAGTTTAATAAAGTTCATTCATAAACCCTTATAATACGAGATTCTGAAAAAAAATCCTTTATTTGGATTTATGAAATTGGTATATTCTTTGAAAATATTGTTGAATTTCTCATGTGCTTGAAGCTCATTTGCTCAAACCTGTGCTCAGTTTGCACTTTCTGATTGAAATTCAAAATTCAGTCTATGCACAATGTTCTTGATACATTCTGTCATGACCTGAAATCATTCTTGACTGCACCTGTGACCTACTTCAACTGAATGTCAAATTTGAATGTCCACCAAATTGATAACTTTATATGTCTGATGAATTCCTTCCACTCCAATTCCTATGCTTTGTCAATTGGGAAGATTGTCTCATCAGCATCATTTTGGCATTGATTACTGCATGCTTTGCTTGATAAACCCTTTGATTGATATCCATGTGACCCTTTCCTTCACCTCACTTCTTCAGGGGGAGTAGGGCTACATATCTCATATTGTTGATAGTCTTGCTTCATTTTTAAAAAGAGGGAGAAAAGGTTTTGTCTCTATTTTATAAATTGCTTTTCAATGGGGGAAGATTGATTCTGCTCACAATTTTTTGTTTCAATTTGTCATGGCATGATCTCATATATGACAGCTCCTTGTTGACACCCGTTTTTTTACCTATGAGTTGGGTCATTCCTTTTACTATCATTTGTTGATGCCTCGAGTTGTCCATTACTCACTGGGCTATTTTCGGGCACGTCTTTGGGCTTATTTTATGAGTGTCTCCCTCCCTCGCTAGGTCTGCTCTCGAATTCGGGCTTAATGGGCCTTGGTTTCACTTGATTTTGGGGTAAATGGGCCCATTTATCTTATTTCATTAATTTCAAACGTCTAGGATATACGCGGTCTAGCGACTGGCTGTTCAGTTATGGGGCGGTCTGATTGGAACCGTTTTGGATATATATTTGATTTTTTGAATTTTCACCGACAAGTCTTTGCACGGTCCAAGTTCAGCCGTTTATTGCCATTGAACGGCCCGTCTTTAGACCGTACGGTTCCAAGAGTCCTAAACTGGTGAATTTTTCAGATAATTATCTATTTATCCTATTTTTTGGATTTATCACCGATACACTTTACACGGCCTGCATTAGACCGTTGCATTCATTGGGTTGTCTATCATTAGACCATTTTATCCTAAAGAGTCCAGCGTCGTGATAGCCGGTCAGTTCGGTTGATAATTGGGTGATTTGTTGATTTATTTTATTTACCACTGACAGAATTAAGCGGTCTACCAATGGACCGTGTACAGTATTGGGCGGTCTATCAAAGGACCGCGTACCTGGCCGAGATCTGTGAAATATGTGGGTTTTCTCTCTCCATTCATGGTTAAACCTCCACCTTCCTCCGCCATTTTCTCCGCGGTTTCTCCACCAAATTGGGTGCCGTTTGATTCCGGTGGAAGATAGGAGTATTATCTATGATTTATCTTTTATTATCTCATCTTAATTCCCATTGGAAAACCCTAATTCAGGGCTGGACTTTCAGGGGTCTATAAATAGAACCCCTAGTCTAAGCTTGAAAAGGGGGGGGGGATCCAACGTCGACGTCGAAGCTTTGCCAAATTCTTTGAGCGAGCTATAGCCAGGGAGGGAGGCTTTCTACATCTTTCTAAGCCTCCAGTTCAAGGGAGTAGTCTTTCGTTTCGTGTTTGTTCTAGGCTTTTAGCTGTCTTTTCATTCATTGCATGCATCTTTTCATCATCTTCTCCCCACATTTTGCACTTGTCATCATCATTTTCACACCCTCCTATTCTTTTCACGCCCTATAGAGGTTTAAAAAACCACCCCATGTATCGCCCATTCCATGCCATTATGTTGATTTTCCATTCTTTTCTATAGTTACTACACATTCCGGGGCTAATTTAGGTTTTGTTTTCTTGTCCTCTACATTGTTTTGCAGGTCAGCATCAGCACGGCATGAGGTCCATCCCCTCTGGCCGGCCGGAAGGGGTGGAGGATCAAGTCCTACAACTTGGAGTCTGACGGTTTTGAACGGTCTTCTTTCGTCCGTCCGCAGATCGGAGCGGTCCTCCATGGACCGTCCAGATCCTGTGAGCGGCCGTCTGCGAACCGTTCTGGAGCCAGTCTAGCCTTCGTCCTGCTTCTCTCTCCAGCGCTGTGAGCGGTCTATCGAGCGGCCGTGCCATCCACTAGGCGGTTCTCCCTGGACCGTGTACTACTGCCAGCGCTACACTTCAGGCGAGTGTCTTCTCCCTTTCTAAGGCACGGGTGCATTTCCTTTGCATTCCGTATCTTGGTTGCCATCACGACCACACACACACACACCTCTCCACACCTTTCTTTCCTTAATTTTGCTTGTCTTTATATCTTGACTTAGAAAGGTAAGGAAAAGAAAGGAAGATGGGGGGGAAACATGTCAACATCCCATTTTTTGATGATCATGGTGGGACACCTAGTGCCCATCGTGCTGTTCTTTTGCTGATCTGTGAATTTTGTGCTTGGTTAGGGTTTTTTCTAAGTTGTTTCAGGTTGCTATTTTGTTCAGCCTGGGTTTCTGTCCTCGGAAGTGTACGCGGTGCCTTCAGAGCCACTCAATCATTCTCGCGGTGGGGCGATAGACCGTGCAGTCTCAGTCTCAGGTGTGCTGCTGTATCGTTTCTATCACGCTATTGTTGATTGCGTGGTTTCATTCTGGCCTCTCCTCTGTTTCCACGGTCGGACGATAGGCCGTCCATTTCCATCTCATGAGTGTCTGTGCTTCTATGAGTCTGTTAGTTTCAGCGGTCCTATTTGGGCCGTTCACTGATTTCCACGGTCTATCAAAGAGCCGTTTTACGTCTGCTGGCTCAGGTATGTTACTTGTCTTCATACACTTGTGATTTTTACTGATTCTCCGCGGTTTGTTTAGGGTCGTTCTGTAGTTTGCACGGTCGATCGATAGACCATCCAGTCAGGTACGCTTCTGTCTCTGCAACCTCAGTTCATTTCAGTTTAGTTCTTTTCACTACTCTCTGTCATTACACGGCCCTGCCCTGGGCCGTTTATCTCCCTGAGCGGTTGTCACCAGATCAGTTTTCTGTGCTACAGTGCACTCGAGATTACCATTTTGAGGATTTTTCCATATTATTTCATATTTGTTTGGTGCTATTTTGATCTCCCCTAATAGTCATTTCAGTTTGCATGATTGTTGCCATACTTGTTGTAGTTGATTGATCATTGCCTATTAGATTTAGGTTAGATTTTGCATGCATTCCGGTGCGCATAGGATTCATTCATATTTTCCATACTAGTTGCATTCCTACCTTGGTAGGGGATCCTCTCATCTTCATATTCCTTGGAGCCGACTAGGTGACCTTACCCGGGACCTCCGTAAGCCCCCGTGAGGCCTGGATTCCCACACGAATGCCGGGTAGGTTGTACCTTACCACACCGTCTAGGGTTGCATTCGTGAGAGAGAGTCCCCTTTAGAGTCAACCAAGTCTCCCATTCCACCCTTGATAGGTACCTTTGTGGTTGTGAGAATTGTCATTTTAATTAATCCACTAAGGTTCTAAAAGAGAGAAGTTCTAAAACTTGTCGTGCATCATTCAACTTTGTTGATCATTTGATTGCCTCTCCTCTCCTCTCTTTCGATGTGCATGTGATTGATAGTTTGTTTGTTTAGAAACTCTTTAGGTTTGTTCTCTTGTGTTAGTGAGTGTTGCGTGTGGAGTTGCTTCACACCCTCAGGATCTTCTCCTAGGGGCAGCTCTCATTTCTTTTCCTACTTTAACCCACTGTTCGATTCCTCACCCACCATGTCTTCCTACAATTTCTCCCACTCCCATGAGGACTCTCTCCCTCAGGGATTTCTAGAGGACCCACCTAGGGTCGCGCACATGCAGGGAAGAGATGGGACCGCCCCTCCTATTCCAACCATTGCTGTTGAGGGTGCTCAACCCTCCCTTTCTGATTCTTCCTCACAGAACTCGACCAATCAAATCCTTCATATGATGGCCCAGCTAGATCTAACTCAACTTCACCTCATCCGTCAAGCTTTGCAGGGGCCGGACGCCCCATCTTATGTTTCTCCTCATGGCGTGTCTGTTGTCGCCACGTCATCTCCGATTGTTGGGTTAGGGGCCGCCTCTGCTGCGCCCATTGATCGCACTCCTGTCCACCCTCGGACCCTCCGATTTCCTAGTATGGAGGTGGGCCAAGCTTCTAGCTCGGCCCATCAGATTGCTGATAATGGGAAGACCCAAATCCCCTCATCTTCCTATCCAGATCCTTATATCACTACTTCTCCAGCGCTGCTAGCCCTTGTGGCCCCGGCTGATTTTGTTCATCTTCAAGCAGGGGCTGCCCAGCTTGCTCATGTAGATATGGGCCCTTCCCTAGCCCATTATCCATCTTATGGGCTTCCCCCTCCATCAGTCTACCCATTAGCTCCGTATACTGGTTCTGTTCTTCCTGCTTTGTCTCCTCCTTCCCGGGAACAGGAACTCCTTGATAAGTGGGTTGCCATGCAGCAACAGATTGACCTCCTTCACAAGCGGGTCAGCCCACAGTCTCTCTCCGATGTCCCCGTTCCTAACTTCCGGGACATTCGCTTCCCTCCACAGTCCGAGCTCCTTACATACCATAAGTACGACGGGAATGGCAACCCGTTCATTCACATAAGGGAGTTTCTATATGAATCAGTGCAGTTCCAACATGATGATCGCCTCATGGCGTATCTTTTCCGCCGGTCATTGGACGGGGTTGCATTAGAATGGTTCTACATTTTACCGTTGGAGGAGGTAGAGAGTTTCAAGATTGTCAAGGAGAAGTTTATACAAAGATTTCAAGACCGGGTAGGCCCGGAATATTCATTCACAGACCTAGTAGCAGAGAAGATGAAGATAGATTAAGATTTTGCCACTTATGCAGATAGATGGAGGCACATGGCCTCCCGTGTGCCCGGGCAGATCCCGGAAGAAGAGAAAGTGAAATTGTTGATTTCAAATGCCACACCTATGTTTCGGAACATTCTGGTAATGAATGATATATCAAATATGCACCAGTTGTACAGTCAAGCCCAGTTCATACAAACCCAGTTCAAAGACTCCCATGTCCATTCCCTATTTGAGGCCCAGAAGTCCAAAACCACAAGAAAATCCCAGGGCCCTATTACTGAAGGGGTCCAAACCAACGAGCAGGTGCAGGCTGTGATACGCACAGCGGAAAGTGAGATAGAAGGGGGGGATGAATAGATCACTCCCAAATTCGATAAACTCAAAAACAATTACTCAGCCTTTTAAAATGCAGTGAAGAAAAACTTCGGAGATAAATAATAGAGATACCTAGACTATGGATTGAGATCGATGAAGAAATTCACGATGAAGCAATATATCAAGTAGATGGAGAGCAAGCACAAAGTAGACAGGCAAACCCAAAAAAGAGATAGAATTTTTAGGTGGTTTGATTGCTACCCGCAGTCTACGTCCACCCCTCACTCAGAAGAGTAAGGTTTCCTTGCAATGAACAATCGCACACAGCAGACTCAGTCTGCGACAACCGCTGCCAAACAGCTTGCCCTGAGGAACACCCTCCTCAGTCTTCTGATCAACCACAAGAAGCACTGGAGAACAAATCTCCCTTCCTTTGCATGCGGCAAAGGGAACCCTGTGAAATTGCTCCCAAGCAACTCATAAAACTAGAGGATCAAACCTCTCTTCCCGAAGAACAATGGAGGGAAATCGGAGAACTTCTCCCTTCCTCCGAGCAAGCTTGGAGGGTGACAGAATGGAATGGAAAATGAAGGAAACTCGAAAATAAAAAATCAATGAAAATCAATTATCTCTAAGTCAAAATAATGTAACTTCTGTAGAAGCAGTTATTCAGATTCACAGACAGCTCTCTCTCTCTCTCAGAATCTTCTCTTTGCTCTTGATGGAGTGGTTTGTCTCTTGTTTTCTCTCTTGATCCCCCGCACTGCTCTCACTCTTCTCTTCTTTTTCACTATTCCATCCCCTCCTTTACGAACCCTTTTTCTCAGTATATATATGTCTGTTCCAGAAACTTAGGCGTGTGGATACCACGTTTCCCGCCTAAAAGATTAGGGCATGTGTCAGAATGTTCTGAACCTCTATCTTCCTCGGATCACGTGCCATCCACTTGGTGAATGCACATATAGACTGTCAGAAAAGGAATAAACATTTTGTCACACACTTAGCACAAGTCGTACCGACGTAGCGAGTAAGTAAGCATAAACTGCACTGAGTTGGAATTTCCAAGTCAACCAATGCACTGACTTACTACAAGGTGAACAAGAGGTTGCACCGAATTGAAGTGAACAAAAAATGTGAGATGCACTGACTTGCAAAAACGCATGACGTCATAAGCACAGACCATAGAGTCCAATCGTGCAACAGATATGAATCGACAAGAATCCATAAAGCACAAAGATGCACTGACTTTATTTTTGCCAGAAAGGAAAGTTTGCACCGAGTCGGAAACAAGCACTGACTAAGACTAGCAGGAAGAAGCACCGATGCGGAATAAAGCAGAAGATGCACCAATCTACTTTAGCTACCAACAAGATTTGCACCGAGTCTAATAGGCCTGAAACAAGAATTGCACCGACCTCGTTACTGTAGGGATTTGTATAGACTTGGTGTGCATGGAGCAAAACGTGCACAGACAGCTACAGTGAGTTGTATAGACTTGGCTATGCACCGATCATGTTTTTATCTTAAGCAAAGTATGCACCGAGATGGCAGAGCGAAATGCGCAGAACAAAGAGAGATGCAAGACAAACATGCACCGAGTTGGATTTGCACTGAGATAAAAGAAATGAGCAGACTAAACAATGCATTCTAGTCAAGAATTGCACCGACTCAGATATTGCACCGACCTCGAGAGGTGAGATGCAGAGACATAATATGCACGGACCTTGGTGCACACGACCTAGTAAAATGTATTGAGACAGAATATGAACGACAGAACCTGTGCATGAACAAGGACTTGCACCGAGCAAGCTTATGAACGAGACAATGCATCCACTGACTTAATACGCATTAAGCAAAAAGATGAATGACAAATAATGCACAGACCTAAATCATGCAACAAGCACAGACCTCCTTCATGCTTAGAAACAAAGAATGCACCGCTGCAAAATATGCACAGACTTTATGCGAGATACACCGAGCTCTTCTAAGACGAGCACAAGTGTTGAGCTTATTAAAAGAAACTTGCACCGAGGCAAGGACTTACCACGTCTAGAGTAAAGCATGCACTGATCTATTGAATGCATATGAACATGAAAATGCACAGACCTTTATTGCAAGACTGCGATAAAGCAAATTGATTTATAGTGTGAGACATCATTAAAACCGTTGAGATGCAACAATCTCCCCCTTTTTGATGATGGCAACACTATGAATCAAGCAATGTCATGGCATTAAAAGGAGATCAAAAACAATATCAAAAACAATCAAGAGCAAACCAAAATGTGGATATTGACAAACCAGAAAGCATCTCCCAGAGACACCATCTTCTGAACCTCTTCTCTCTCCAAATCAGCTCCCCTACAACTCACTCTGAGATGCCTCAGATGCCCTGAACCTCTCAGATGACCTCTCTCCCCCTTTGACATCATCAAAAGGAAATGAAAGACATATGCAGTTGTTGGAGACATGAGGAAGAAGTACAATGGCTTCTCAGTGTAGAAAGACTCATGAACATATTTTAAGAGAATAAGTGAGGCGCTAAACTCTAGAGGAGATTCTTTAACTCTGGTAAGCAATAGAGAATTAGAATGAGAGGGAAGTTTATACACATATAGGTTATATGATGTAGAGCAGGGATGAACAAGTATGACAAGACATAGCTGATCAAACAACTCTACTAAGTAGACGACAAGAGACAAAAGCAGAGAAGGTGTGCTCAAGGTATTGAGGACAAGCATTCCAATAATTTACACAAATATAAAGGATATTATAGAGATTTTCAAGAAGACCAGTAAGTAAGTTGGTAAATCACATCTTTGACATTAGGGAGACACCTTGAACAGAGGCCGGAATCCCCAATAACTCAATATAAGAACCTCATTACCTCTCCTTTTTAGAGAACATAGTTAGTAACTATGGCTTTTTACGTGAGGAAATACCTTGATCAGAGGCTAGAGTCCCAAGTTACTCACCACCTTGTCACCATTGCTCTGTGATGGTCAGAAACATTAAGTTTATTTTGCAATTTTTTTTTGAATTTGACACCTCATGACATAGGAACGACTTCATTTCATTGATGAAGCTCCCAGTTTCTCAGTGATCAAACCATAGACCTTTGTTCATTTGGTTGATCCCTTATATTGTTGAGATGAAGTGTTTGAAGACAATACCAGAAGAACTGTTTCTTTGAAATGAGTCTTGAAGTCTAGATTTCAAGTTGTTCTGGATAGATATCAAGACATACAAGTTTTAGCCTGAACCAGAATCATGAACAATGTAGGAAGATATACTTCGAACACTTAATCCAAGTCTCTGATAGTCTACTCGAGAAGAGATTCTAGCTGGACTTTAGTTACACAAACTTATAGACTTAAGAGATGAATGAGATTCTACTGACTGAGAGAGAACCACACTAATTCAATCATGAGAGCCAACAATGACACACATCTGGTCAAACTTTTGAATCAGTCAAACTTCACTAACTGCCTAGCTCCCCCTCAATCGATGCACAGTAGGAAACTAATCAGCAGACACTCAGAACTCCCCCTCACGGTTAGGACATGCTACTCACACAACCTCTTGCCAAGATTAAAAAAATGCAATATCAGGAGATTAGAAACTAAGATAATTTAAATAAGCCTAATTCCCTCCTTAATGTGGTGAATTTGTCATTGTCTGGAGGCTTGGTGAAGATATCAACAATTTGATTAGCAGTGCCTACATGAATCAGTTCAAAGGTGTTCTTTGAAACCTCATCTCTTATGAAATGATGCTTTATTTCTATGTGTTTGGTGCGGGAATGCAAGACATGATTCTTGGCTAAATTGATGGCACTAGTATTATCACAGAAAATGGGTGTGCACCCCAGGTCTACTTGATAGTCCTGAAGCTGGTGTTTAATCTAAATGACTTGTGTACCACAACTCCCTACAGTCACGTACTCAGCCTCTGCAGTGGAGAGGGCCACAAAATATTTTTTCTTGGAATCCTAAGATACTAAACACCCACCTAGAAATTCATAATGACCACTAGTACTTTTTCTATCTAGTTTACACCCGGGATAGTCTACATCTGTGTATGCAATTAAGTCAAGAGTGTGTGATGCAGGAAACCATAAACCAAGGGTGTGTATAGCAGACAGATATCTGAAAATTCTTTTTACTACGGCTAGATGCAATTCAATGGGTCTAGATTGATACCTTGCACACATTCCTACACTGAACTGTATATTAGGTCTTGAAGCTGTCAAATAGAGTAGAGATCCAATCATGCCTCGGTAGAGCTTGGCATCTACTTCTTTACCTGTCTCATCTGCATCCAATGAGGTATTGGTACCCATTGGTGTTGTAATGTGCTTCAAGTTGCTCATGCCAAACCTCTTGAGAATGTCCAATGCGTACTTGGTCTGGTTGATGAAGCATCCTTCCTCCAACTGTTGTATCTGTAGGCCAAGAAAGTACTTCAGTTTGCCTACCAAACTCATTTCAAATTCTGCTGACATCAATTTTGAATATTCATTACATAGATCAATACTTGTTGAGCCGAAGACAATGTCATCTACGTATACCTGGACTATGATGAGATCTTCATTAAAGCCTTTTGTAAAAAGAGTTTGATCTACCTTACCTCTTTGGTAGCCCTTGCTGATCAGAAATTCCATTAATCTCTCATACCAGACTCGAGGGGCCTACTTTAAACCGTACAGAGCTTTATTCAATCTGAAAACTTGGCCAGGTTTAGTGGAGAATAGAAAACCGGGGAGTTGTTCAACAAAAACTTCCTCCTTGATAATTCCATTTAAGAACGCACTCTTCGCATCCATTTGTTAGAGTTTTATATTTTTGGAGCATACAAATGCTAACAATATTCTTATAGCTTCCATCCTAGCAACAGGTGCGTAGGACTCATCGAAGTCAACTCTAAATTCCTGATAGTAGCCCTTGGCTACTAGTCTGGATTTATTTCGAGAAATAATTCCATCTTCATTCATTTTATTCTTGAATACCCATTTGGTTCCTATCACATTAGTGTTCTCAGGTCTTGGAACGAGTTCCCAGACATTATTTCTATCAAATTGACCTAACTCTTCAGACATGGCATTGACCCAAGATGCATCGTTTAAGGCTTCATCTACTGATTTTGGTTCAATTTGAGAAACTAAAGCAATTAAATCTTGATTTTGAACATTTTTGAAATGAGACCTGGTCCTAGGAGGACCCCTTAAATCTCCTATTATATTATTCTCAGGGTGGTCTTTCAAGAATCTAACATTGGTTGAGGACTCACCTGGTTCGGTTGAGCTTACTTGATTCTGATCAATTTGTCCTTCGGGTTGCTCATTTTCATCCTTCAATTTCTCCTCAAGAAATTCTCCATCATGCTTTGAAGACCTGTCAGCATCATCAAGGTTGTTAGCATCTGTTGATTCACCAATTATCACATGAGGAGTTTCCTCTACAGTTTGGTCTGTTACATTGAAAACCCTATAGGCCCTAGTTGTTTCAGAGTATCTCAGAAAGATTCCTGGAGTACTTCTCGCATCAAATTTATCTAGGTCCCTTTTGTTATTATTATGGATGAAACATTTTGAACCAAAAATTCTGAAATATGAGACATTTGGCTTTTTACCTTTAAGGAGTTCATAGGGAGTTTTCTTATGGACAGGTCTTACCATTGCTCGGTTAATTGTGTAGCAGGCTGTGTTGGCTGCCTTTGCCCAAAATCTCCTGGGAAGCTGACTTTCGACCAGCATAGTTCTGGCCATTTCGATGATTGTCCGATTTCTTCTCTCAACAATTCCGTTTTGCTCTAGAGTCCTGGGAGAAGAGAATTTGTGAGTCAATCCCTCTTTATTGCAGAAGTCAAAAAATAAATAATTCTCAAACTCACCTCCATGGTCAGTTTGAATTATTGAAATACAGTGAGAACCTCCTTGTTTGATTTTATTGAAGAAATGTTCAAACTTCTGAAATACATCATTTTTATTTGCCAAGAAAAATAGCCATGAAAACCTAGTGTAATCATCTACAGTGACGAACCCAAACCTTTTCCCATTCAAGCTCAAAGTTCTGGTTGGACCAAAAAGGTCCATATGCAAGAGTTCCATTGGTTTGGTTGATAAAGGCTCAGATCTGAGCTTAAATGACTTGCGAATTTGCTTGCCTAGCGCACATGCATCACAGATTTTTGAGATTGAATTAAACTTGATTTTAGGCATGCCTCTAACTAAATCATGCTTGATCAATTTATTCAAAGTAGAAAAACTAGCATGGCCTAAACATCTATGTCAATCAAAAGCATTATTTTCAGAATTAGCAGATAAGTAGAGATTAGATTCAGACTCAACATCTAAGTCTACCATGTAGACATTATTGGTCCTGTTGGCTACAAATTTAACAAGATCAGAATTTATTTCGAAGATTTTGCATGAGTTATTATCAAACACAACCCTGTGACCCTTGTCGCATAATTGACTGATGCTAATCAGATTATGTTGAAGACCTTCCACAAGTAAAACTTTCTTAATTGAGTCAGTGAACGACTTACCAACTGTGTCAACCCCAATGATCTTACCTCTGTTGTTTCCTCCGAATTTGACCAGACCCCCTACATTCATTTCTAGCTTGCTGAACTTGGATCCGTCTCCTGTCATGTGCCTGGAGTAGCCACTGTCAAGGTAGCATTTGTTGTTCTCAGCTGTCAGGCAAACCTACACAAAAGAAATCAAGCAAGTTGGTTTGAAACCCAAGATAAGTTGGGTCCAAGGACATCATTTAAATCTTTAAGCAGGTGTTTGGGAATCCAAAATTGTTTCAGCTTGTTTTTCTCTTGCATCTTATTTTTAGGTCTATTGAAATTTTCACCAGAATTATGTCTAGTTGGTCTAGAGAAATGGAATCTATTCCAGTTATTAGACCTTTCATCCCTGGGGTATCTTTTGTACTCATGTTCATTACCAAATTTTTGAGGATGTATGTTATTTCCCCAGTAACTTCTGTTCGGGCCCATTCTTTTATAGTAATTCCAGCTTCTATTCTGATACATTTGCCTGGTCTAGCTACCATTTCTGTTCTGGTGAATGGGCTTAGTGAAGTTTGTCCCTATTTTAAGATGTTGTTCAGCATGGTTTGCTGCTTTCTCCTTTGGATGCTGAATATTTTGATTACTGTTGGAGCTGGATGGTGTGTCCAGCTTTTCTTTTCCCTTCTCTGGGCAGAAGGTAATGGTCTTGAACTCAAAGGGTCTCTTATTTGTCGGGTTGTAGCCTAAACCCTCTTTGTTGAAATTTACCCTTGTTCCTAGGATAGAGTCCAGATTTGTTTTCCCTTGAACAAATTTTTCTAAGATTTTTTGTTTGTCTTCCAGCTCTCTTAGCATAGACTCACAATTTTTTAGAAGCTCAGTGTTCACTTTCTTAACAGCTTCATACTTCTCAGTGATCACGATGTTTCCATTTAGACTTTCTTCAAGTTTTATTTTGAGTTCGTTGAGCTGTGTATGAACTTCCTGGTTCTCTGATTTGTGCTTTTCATTTTCCTTCTTCAGAGAAGTCATTTCTTTTAATTGTTCCTTTAATTTCTGATTTTCCTTACTGATTTGAGTTTTTTCTTGAATATTAGAATTGAATTTTCTTTTCAGAACCCTATGCTCTTTACTCAGAGAATTGAACTTATCTAACAGTTCAGCATAGGCTTCTTCCCAATCATCAATAGAAAAATTCTCGAAAATGTTGGTTACCTCCTCATCGCTATTTGCCATCAAGCAAATTCCTTCTTCGTCCTCCTCTGAGGAGTTGACTTCTGGGTCTTCTTCCACATCGCTCCACGTGCAGACCATTGCATGTGGTTTATTCTTCTGCACCTTGGAGCTCTTCTTTTGAAAGTCGGGACCCTTCTTTTGAAGATCAGGGCAATCCCCTTTCATGTGTCCAGGTTTCCTGCAATGAAAACATGTGATTTTCTTGGCATTCCTATTCTTATCATTGCTGGAATCAAAGTTCTTACCAGAGGGATATGACCTCTTTCTTCTAAATGTCTTTCCCTTAGTCCTCAATAATTTCCTAAATTGATGAGTGAGCATTGCTTGCTCCTCCTGGTCGAGGTCTGACAGCCCGTCAGACTCGCAACTGCTACTCCCGCTGCTGCTACTGGCTTTGCTGTGGGACACCTTGAGGGCAATATTCTTGCCCTTCTTGTCGCTTCCTTCACCATTCCTCTTGAAATTCATCTCATACGTCATTAGGGATCCTATAAGTTCGGTGACTGTCATTCTCGACAGATCCCTAGACTCCTCTATCACAATGGCCTTAGTGTGCCATGAAGGGGTTAGAGATCTAAGTATCTTCCTGACTATATCTCCCTGAGATATCTCTTTCCCAAACCCCTTAAGACTGTTCGTAATCAATGACAGTCTAACATACATCTCAGTTATGGTCTCCTCTGATTTCATCTTAAACAGCTCATATTCAGAGGTGAGGAGATTTATCTTCGTTGCCTTCACTTGAGATGTACCTTCGTAGATTAACTCCAACTCATCACACATTTTCTTGGCCATTTTGCATGCTGAGATGCGGGCGTATTCGTCTGGATGAACTGCACATTAGATGATGTTCAGGGCCGTCCAGTTGAGTGTCGAAAGCTTGACTTGATCATCTGTCCACGCGTATTCGTTCGGTGGTAGATCATATGGCCCTGTGGTGATCACCCGCCAAAGTTTGTGGCTCTGTGCCCTTATGAATACCTCCATCCTATTTTTCCAGAAAAAATAATTGTTACCATCGAAGAACGAAGGGCGGCTGGTAGATTGTCCCTCAGCCATGAAGCTCCGAGGAGCATTAGATCCGGAGTTACCCTGGCCATTTGACCACATTGTGAAAACCCGCACTGATACCAATTGATACGCATAGCGGAAAGTGAGATAGAAGGGGGGGATGAATAGATCACTCCCAAATTCGATAAACTCAAAAATAATTACTCAACCTTTCAAAATGCAGTGAAGAAAAACTTCGGAGATAAGTAATAGAGATACCTAGACTATGGATTGAGATAGAGAAAGAAATTCACGATGAAGCAATATATCAAGTAGATGGAGAGCAAGCACAAAGTAGACAGGCAAACCCACAAGACAGACATAGTTTTTAGGTGGTTCGATTGCTACCCGCAATCAACGTCCACCCCTCACCCAGAAGAGTAAGGTTTCCTTGCAATGAACAATCGCACACAGCAGACTCAGTCTGCGACAACCGCTGCCAAATAGCTTGCCCTGAGGAACACCCTCCTCAGTCTTCTGATCAACCAGAAGAAGCACTGGAGAACAAATCTCCCTTCCTTTGCACGCAACAAAGGGAACCTTGTGAAATTGCTCCCAAGCAACTCATAAAACTAGAGGATCAAACCTCTCTTCCCCAAGAACAATGGAGGGAAACCGGAGAACTTCTCCCTTCCTCCGAGCAAGCTTGGAGGGTGACAGAATAGAATGGAAAATGAAGGAAACTCAAAAATAAAAAATCAATGGAAAACAATTATCTCTAAGTCAAAATAATGAGCTTCCGTAGAAGTAGATCTTCAGATTCACAGACAGCTCTCTCTCTTAGAATCTTCTCTCTGCTCTTGATGGAGTGGTTTGTCTCTGATTTTCTCTCTTGATCCCTCGCACTACTCTCACTCTTCTCTCCTTTTTCACTATTCCATCCCCTCCTTTACGAACCCTTTTTCTCAGTATATATATGTCTATTCCAGAAACTTAGGCATGTGGATACCACGTTTCCCGCCTGAAAGATTGGGGCACGTGTCAGAATGTTCTGGACCTCTATCTTCCTCGGATCACGTGCCATCCACCTGGTAAATGCACAAACAGACTGTCAGAAAGGAATAAATATTTTGTCACACACTTAGCACAAGTCGTACCGACGTAGCGAGTAAGTAAGCATAAACTGCACTGAGTAGGAATTTCCAAGTCAATAAATGCGCTGACTTACTACAAGGTGAACAAGAGGTTGCACCGAATTGAAGTGAACAAAAAACGTGAGATGCACTAACTTGCGAAAACGCATGACATCATAAGCACAGACCATAGAGTCCAATCGTGCAACAGATATGAACCGACAAGAATCCATAAAGCACAAAGATGCACTGACTTTATTTTTGCCAGAAAGGAAAGTTTGCACCAAGTCGGAAACAAGCACCGACTAAGACTGGCAGGAAGAAGCACCGATGCAGAATGAAGCAGAAGATGCACCAATCTACTTTAGCTACCTACAAGATTTGCACCGAGTCTAATATGCACGAAACAAGAATTGCACCGACCTCGTTGCTGTAGGGATTTGTATAGACTTGGTGTGCATGGAGCAAAACGTGCACAGACAGCTACAGTGAGTTGTATAGACTTGGCTATCCACTGATCATGTTTTTATCTTAAGCAAAGTATGCACCAAGATGGCAGAGAGAAATGCGCAGAACAAAGAGAGATGCAAGACAAACTTGCACCGAGTTGGATTTGCAGTGAGATAAAAGAAATGAGCAGACTAAACAATGCATTCTAGTCAAGAATTGCACCGACTCAGATATTGCACCGACCTCGAGAGATGAGATGCAGAGACATAATATGCATGGACCTTGGTGCACACGACCTAGTAAAATGCACTGAGATAGAATATGAACGACAGAACCTGTGCATGAACAAGGACTTGCACCGAGCAAGCTTATGAACAAGACAATGCATCCACTGACTTAATACGCATTAAGCAAAAAGACGAATGACAAATAATGCACGGACCTAAATCATGCAACAAGCACAGACCTCCTTCATGCTTAGAAACAAAGAATGGCCCACTGCAAAATATGCACGGACTTAATGCGAGATACACCGAGCTCTTTTGAGATAAGCACAAGTGTACGTTGAGCTTATTAAAAGAAACTTACACCGAGGCAAGGACTTACCACATCTAGAGTAAAGCATGCACTGATCTATTGAATGAATATGAATAGGAAAATGCACAGACCTTTATTGCAAGACTGCGATAAAGCAAATTGATTTATAGTGTGAGACATCATAAAAACCGTAGGGATGGAACATGCTGTCCAGTTCCCCAACCAATCCACTCCACCACGCTTCCAGCAGCCCCCACGTAATCCCCAGTTTGCCGCTCCACCAGCCACTCGACCTTCTTTTCTAGCTCCTCAACAGCCACAACACCCACCACCACCACCACAACAGCCTCAGCAGCCACTCCAATACCACAATGTTCCTCCTCCTGCTGGCTATGCACCTACTCGATCGGGTCCTAAAAGAACCCATTATCCTTCACTTCCTAAAACCTTGCCAGATATATTCTCGGCCCTAATGTACAATGGTGACATACAGCTCTCTCCGGAACGTCAGAATTGGAATCCGACCGTCGATCAAACTCGGTATTGCATATTTCCCCGGGTATACAATTGAAAGATGTTATCATTTCCGAGACTTAGTGTATGATTTGCATGAGGGGCAAAGGATTGACTGGGCCTAGATGCATAAGTTAATAGAAGATATCAAAGAAAGGAGAAGACAGGCGAGGCCGCAGCAGGCGGTGCCACAGCAGCAACAATTTCAGCAACCCCAACCTCAACCTCAGCAGCAGCAGCAACCTAAACTTGGGATTCATCAAAATCCCATGCTAGACCATCCGCCCGCTCCACAACAGTAGCCACAGGCACCGGCACAAGTAAATGTTGTTCACCGCCCAGCCCCTAATGCTGGGTGGTCTTACGATGATGAGACTCTCGCTCATCTCCTGGCCTTCCACCACGCATACACCAACTCCTCCACACCTACTATTCATTCCATTCTCCGGCCCAACACCTTGACCACTGCTCCACCCTCTATCCCCTCCAATCCCCTCGTTACACCTGCCATGTTATCCACCATTCTGCCAATCCTTGCACCATTACCCGCCAGGCCCTCCATCGTTACCCCTCCACTCAACCCTTCACCAATCACCACTCCGCCAGGGCCCGTCAGACCAACCTCCACCATCATCACCCCCATTTTTATCCCTTCTACTCACTCCACCGGGCTAGCCGAGAGTCCATCCGATGTCGTGCCGGCACGAAACTATGCCCTTCGGAGTGGGCAGTTATTTTATAGAAGTTATCCCTCTACTGGTGCACCTGCACCTAATCCCCCAATTCCTTCCTCAACAGTTGAAGCAGAAGAGTCAGACCCCTTACCTGGCACGAAGTATGATTTGTTACAGCACTTGGACCGGATGCCGGCCAAGATCTCAGTCCTGGAGTTAATCAAGAGGTCCACACTACACCAGGATGCCCTAAGGGCTTTTCTATAGAAAGTTATGGTTTGTGAGGACGTGGCAGTAGACTGTTTGCCATTGATTTTGGCCACTATCACAAAGGGGCCGTCTATTTCCTTCTCTGAGTCAGAATTAGCACCCCCAGAGGCACGTCAGATGCCACTATGCATTTCCATTACATTGAATAAGGTGGCCGTTGATTCAGCTCTAGTGGACACATGAGCTTCTATTAATGTCTGTCCCTTGAGCACGTTGTGTGCTTGCAACATTTCTGAAGACATGTTGAGGCCGACACCGACAACTATTGCAACGTACGATAACTCCAGGAGAGGTTGCCACGGGGTCGTGACAGTTCAGGCTAAGCTAGGGCCTTTGAAAATGGACGTGGAATTCTATGTATTGGACATAGACTCAAGGTTTAAGGCTATTCTGGGTTGTCCATGGATTGACAGCTTGCATGCAGTGCCCTCTACCGCCCACCAGTGCCTCAAATTCCAATTTCAGGGGTGGGTAGTCAAGGTGAAAAGTGTTTCCACGATCCAGACGGTCGATGCCATTGCTGAAAAAATTTTGCCTACACTATGGCCGAGCAACAAGCCATTTTTATCTGTGATGGACTTGAACTTTCCATGGGCATATGCGTCACGCAAGCCCGCCACTGCACCAATTAATGTCAAAATCAAGTCCAAGATTAGAGATTCCAAGGGATGGCACATGATCCTGAAGTTAGGCTATCAGCCGGGCATGGGCCTCGGCGCACAGTTGCAGGGGCGGACTAAGCCCGTCCCCAAGGGCAGAAAGATGAGCAGGTGAGGCCTTGGCTACCGGGAGTCAGCATTGGCGATACTGGGAGACTCCGGGCCGCTGATGTGGGACTACTGTCAGCATTTTATGAAGGGCCTGTTGCAGCCAGGTACCTTGAAGAAGCTGCCCTGTGTTGATGAGAAAACTGATGCCGCTTGTGCTGTTGCCGACCCACCGCCGCCGCTGAAGGGGCTGGTGGGTGACATGGAAGATTTTTTACATAGCTTTAAAGAATTGTTTCATGAAGAGGAAGCTTGTTCGAAGAAGGCGGAGATGCAGCTTGTGAAGTGCTCTCCGGCAAAGTCAGTTTACCGGAGGCCACGGGAAGAGGGGAGCTCCATCATTACTCTTTCTTGGCCTCCCTCCCGTTTTCCCTCCCTGTTTCAGCGGTTGGGGTTTATTCCCCGTTCACCACCAATCATGGTCGACTCGTTCTTTACGGAAAGGCCATTCGAAATTTTGTTTGTTCCATGTGCATGTGGGCAGTGCCCACCAATTGATTTGTCCACTATGTGGACCCCTACATCCAATCTTTCAGACATGTGGTTTTCTTCTTCTGACCCTTTCTTCGATGTTCTCTTCCCGTCTCTCTTCCCCCTTCAACTTCCTCCTCCTCCTTCCTCCCCTGATCTCTCTTGTTGCATGATTTCCTCCGATCTCCAAAAAAAAATGCCAATTTCAAAATAGAGATTTCAATGGAGGATTATGCTATGTTGTGTCCACTTTCTTCCCAGGGGCACGAGGCCCTTGTTTCCCTTCCGGTAGATTTCCTATCCCCTAGGTTAGATGTAGGACTTGTCGAGATTTGAGAAGTAGAGTCAGTTGAGTCTAGTGAGATAGTTTCTTGTTCTAATGTCTCCAATCCGTCCAAACTTGCTACGCGCTCGATGACGCGTCCTTCTAAATCCATTCCTGATAGATTCCTTCAAGATCTCATCCAACGTTGTCACTCCCTCCTCAAGTGCCTTGAGTTTGTAGAGACAGCCATAGTCTTGGAAGATGATGAGGAGATAGATGGGGTATGGAGCAATGACGGGTTAGGTGTATATGAAATCATAGATGAGAAGGACCCTATCGATGATGAGGAAAGCGACGCGGATGACGCTGCCAATTTATACGCACAGGGTTTGAAGAGATTTGACGAACTGTCGTCAGCAGTGGATGAACCCACGAAAGAGATTAATCTAGGGACTGAAGAGGACCCCGGGCTTATAATTATCTCTGCTAATCTCCCTCCTCAGGTTGAAGAGGAGTTGGTCAAGGTTTTGAGGGAGTATAGTGATTCATTTACCTGGTCCTATGAGGACATGCCGGGCCTTGACCCCACTTTGGTAGAACATAGATTGGTACTCAAACTAGGGGCAACGCCTGTTAAACAAAAATCGAGAAGATTCCACCCCAAAATGGCCTTGAGGATAAAGGAAGAAGTTGATAAATTACACAAGGCCAAGTTTATTAGAGTTGTGTTATATTCTCAATGGGTGGCGAACATTGTCCCTGTGATGAAGAAGGATGGAAAAATCCAGATTTGTATCGATTTCAGGGACTTAAATAAGGCAGGTCCGAAAGATGATTTCCCGCCTCCTCACATTAATGTGCTGGTGGACAACACTGCTAGGTATAAAGCTCTCACGTTTATAGATGACTATTCTGGATATAACCAAATCCATCTTGCTCTTGAGGACCAAGAGAAAACCTCGTTCACCATGCCCTGGGGCACATACTGCTATGTTGTCATGCCATTCGGATTGAAGAATGCAGGTGCCACGTATCAACGGGTAATGATGGCTATCTTTCATGACATGATGCATGTGTATATGGAAGCCTATGTGGATGATATTCTGGTGAAATCTAGGTCGAAGAAGAACACCCCACCATTTTAGCCAAGGTATTGCAAAGTGCTAGGGAGTATAAGCTGAAAATTAATCCAAAGAAATGTGTGTTTGGAGTTGCAACAGGGAAATTGCTAGGGTTCATAGTTAGTAAGCGGGGGATTCAAATTGATCCAAACAAAGCGAAGGCCGTTATGGAAATGCCACCGGGTAAAAACATCACTGAACTTAGAGGATTGATTGGGCATTTGTAGTTTATTCAAAGATTTATATCTCAACATTCGCAAAGACGCCGCCCATTTTATGAATTATTGATGGCGGGGGCCAAATTTGAATGGTACGAACAATGTCAGAAGGCCTACGAGCATCTTAAGGTTTATTTGTCTAATCCCCCTGTTTTACAGCCCCCTGTCCCTGAGAAACCCCTGATTTTATACATTTCTGTTATTGATGACTCCCTAGGAGCTGTCCTGGCACAAGTGCACGACGAAGGAAAGGAAAGGGCAGCATACTATCTCTCAAGATTGTTTAATCCTGTTGAATCTAAGTATACTGCCATGGAGAAAACCTGCGCAGCGTTAGTATGGGTAGCTCAGAAACTCAAACACTATTTTCTCGCCCATGAAGTTAAGTTGATCTCTAGAATGGACCCAATCCGCTACCTCTTAGAAAAACCCGTCCTTTCTAGCAGATTAGCTCGCTGACAGAGCATTTTCTCTCAATTTGATATCACCTTTGTCGTTCAGAAAGCGATCAAGGGATACACGATTGTTGAACATCTTGATCATTCTCCTATCCCCTACACCGATTCAATCCAGGAAGGGTTTCCCGATGAACACCTGGTTGTACTTACTCATCTCCCCTTCTGGTCCGTGTACTTTGACGGTGCTCTCAATTCTCAAGGCCGTGGGATCGACACCGTTCTCCTCACTCCGGAAGGAGTAACCATCCCCATCGCTTATCAGCTCTCTTTTCCTACCACAAATAACATAGCAGAGTATGAGGCTCTCCTTGATGGACTGAAGCACACCTACATCATGGGCGCGTGATACCTAAACATCATAGGAGACTCTCAATTGGTGCTGCGTCAAGTTCTTTCAACTTACCGCACCCGTGACCCTAAGCTCAAGCCCTATCAAGATTTGGTCACGCTCTTGGCTAGGCAGTTCCGTAAGCTCATCTACATTCACACTCCTCGTTCTCAAAACATTCTTGCTAATGCATTAGCATCTCTTGCTTCCTCCCTTACCCTCCCTCTCAATCGTTCAACTGAGACCATCGTGGTCCAGCGGTTAGACGCTCCTTCCCTCCAGGATCCGTGGTTCGAGAACCTTAGGAAATCTGTAGAGAAGAAGGCTGAGTTGGAAGATTTGAAGGAAGTATCCTTAACTGAGCTTGAGGAGATTATAGAAGAAGAAGAATTACCATGGTACCATGAAATAGAGCAGTAATGTAGGGATGGTTCATTCCCGGAAGTGGCAAGTGCCGAGTAGCGCAAGGCTATCAGAAGAGTCGCCTCTAGATACACCATTATTACAGGAGAATTGTATAGGCGAGATCTTAATGGAGTTCTTATGAGATGTTTAGATGACGAGGAGGCGTGGAAGGTTGTTGAGGCAGCTCACGCAAGTGAGTGTGGAGGGCATGTCAATGGTCAGGCTTTGGCGAAGAAGATTCTTAGGCAGGGCTATTACTGGCCAACCTTAGAAGAAGATTACTCCACCTATGTCCGTAGGTGTCTTCAATGCCAACTTCATGCCGATAAAATCCATGCTCCTGCTTCCTCTCTCCATCCTCTCTCTACTCCTTGGCCATTCTCCATGTGGGCTTTTGATGTTTTAGGCCCACTGGGTGATCCGAACTCCCAGGTTAAACAGAAATCTTTCATCTTAACTATTACGAAGTACTTCACCAAGTGGGCGGAAGCTGAAGCCTATGCAGAAATCAAAGCTACCACAGTTTGCCACTTCATCCTTAAGAATATCATTTCGCTGTTCGGAGTGCCGAGCGACATCGTCACTGACAATGGACCTCAATTTGTGTCTCAAGAACTTCAAGAGCTCTGTAAGAAATTCAACATTTCATTACATCATTCATCACCATACTACCCTCAAGGCAACGGCCAAGTCAAGGCCACTAACAAGACTCTTCTTAAAATCATTAAGAAAACATGTGAGTCACACAAATTTACTGATTGGGCCGATAAATTGGTAGAAGCTTGATGGGCTTATCGCACCTCTGTCCGTACTCCCATGGGGTAAACTCCTTTTGCTCTCACTTATGGGATGGAGGCGGTACTCCCATATGAGATTTTAATCCCTTCGCTAATAGTGTAGCTCGACAAAGAACTTAATTTCGACAAACATCTAGAGGCATTGCTAGTCCAACTGGAACTGTTGGATGAGAAAAGGCTTAACGCGGCCAATCATGTCTCTTTTTATCAAAAACATGTCTCGCGGCATTTTCAAAAGAAGGTCATCGAAAGAAAATTTCAAGTAGGTAACATGATTTTGAAGCGTAAATTCGTTCGATCAGTAGGTCCTAGGTCTAAGCTGCAACCCAATTGGGAGGGTCCGTTCGTGATCAAAGAAATTTATCCTTGGAACGCATACTATCTTGTTAATGCCGAGGGCGAGGAATTAACTAATCTGTTGAATGGGTTGTATCTAAAATGTTTTTATCCATAGAGTCGAGCCAACAACGGCCCGGTGGCGGGGTGTTCCTCTACTTGATCATGAAAGGAAGTCCCCAGTTCAACACTCACACACTACACGACCCCCGTGGTTGGGTTTTCCCTTCTTGCACAACACCGTTTCTCCCCTGGCCATGCTTGGGAGAAACTGAAAATCCTTGTCTTTCTCCTCTTTCGGCTGAAAATAGGGGCAAGTGGTGAATAAGGGGGCGAGAACTGATCTAGATAAAAGAGGTCTCAAATAGGGGCAGTCCGTTATGACCTAATTCTGCATTCATAAAAGTAAAAGATAGAAAAGAAATAAAAGAAAAGGGGTAAAATCAAGGCAAAAGCTAAAAAGCTCATTCAAAAGCTCGAAGCTCAAAAGTCTAAATGCTCCCAAAAGAATGGAACTAGGCATGGCAAGAGTGGCAGTACAGTTTTTCCGCGAGACGTCATGAGCCCGGTCGTATGCGTGCCTAGAGAGGATGAAAGTTCGATCACGGACACAAAGCCCCGGCGCAACGGACCAAATTCTTTGAAAAGGGGCTGTCGTGGGAAGAACTCAAGCTCTAAAAAAACCCCAATACCTATTGCCGGCTTCCCTGTTAAATTCTCTTTCATTTTCTAAGGACTAGATCGTACCCCGGGTATGGCCTCGGTAGAGGCACTGTCGAGTAGAATTAGACCCCGGCCTTGGGCGGTCACCCATAATGCACGTTGTACTTGGAAAACCCCTAATGAGATACGAAGGTATCCCGTCGCTGGGTTTGAGCTGGCTCCAAAAAATCAAATATTTCAATACCCAAAAAAAATCAAATATTTAAAAACCTAAAAAAATCAAATATTTCAAAACCTAAAAAATCAAATATTTCAAAACAAAAAAAATCAGATATTTCAAAAACCAAAAAAATGAAATACTCCAAAAAATAAAAAAAATCAAATATTTCAAAACCCAAAAAAATCAAATATTTCAAAACCAAAAAAATCAGATATTTCAAAATATAAAAAATCAAATATTCTAAAACCCTAAAAAAATCAAATATCTTCAAAACCACAAAAATATTTTCACCATTATGATTTGCATTCATGGCATGCATTGCATCCATTTCTTCCTTTGTCATTTTGCCTATTTAATAAGGTTTACCCCCTTGACCAAAAATCAAGAACTGGTCATTTCCTAACTTGCTACAGACAAGGGGTTAAGCTTAAAACAAATTCAATCTGTTTTCTTGTTTATATGTGTGCAGGGGTAGGATTGAAGACAAGATTCAGCATTTTCATCTCTGCACGGTCCTTTGGCGACCGTTTTAATCCCTCCAACGGTCAACATCAGACCGTGCCAGTCTCCACACAGCCTTGTTCAGGCCACTTCCAATTTCTAGAACCTTCAAGTATCAACGGTCTTTGCTAGACCGTTTACAAATAAGAACGGTGCAGGATTGACCATTCTATTTTGGTCACGGTCCATCGATAGACCGTTCCACTCATCAAAGGTCCCTGTTCTATACCCTGTGGTTGATCTACTACGCGGCCCGAGTTTGGCTGTTCAATTCTCTGGCGCGGTTATCCTCTAACCGTTTATCTAATTGAGCGGTCTGGTTATGGGCCGTGTCGATCCCAAGATCCTATATCAAACTCATTCAATCACATGCAAGAAAGGCCAAACTCAAATCAATCCAAGCATCTATTTTATTCATTCAAATGCAAACATTTTCAAACATAAGTCTCTATATCAACATCATGAAAACAAGAAAATCAGTCAATCCTCAGCCGGGCATCCCCACGAGGCCTAAACTCTCGTAGCTCTCTCACATATGTCTAGTACGCCTCTTGAAGCTCCGTCACCTCTGCGGGTAGAGTACGCACCTTGCTGATCTCCCACATGATCAGCGCGCTCCTGACCGCCTGTCACGCCCCGAGTCTTTATGACAGCGGAAGACTAGCTTGAGGAACGTGAACAGCCGGCATGGTAAGCCTCTTGCAAACAAGAACAATCAGAGCGCAAGATAATCACACACATAACTGCAATTGCATAATATTTACTCAACTTCAACTTATTTCATTAATAATCAAATCAGATATTCAAATACAGCCACCAATTCAACTTTCTTTCTCGTACTAGACTCAAGAATAAGAAAAATTACATAGACTCAATCTAAACAATATAGACTTCCTAAGTCTTCGCTCATTCTTCATTCACTCTCAGATCTGCTACTTGAATACTCCGAATCCGAACCCGACTCACTTCCATCTCCTGAAAAGATTGAAAATAGGTAATGAGCACACTTGCCCAGAAGGTATCTTTGCATCAACATGATTAGCAATATTTAAGTAATTAACATTTTTACTCTAAAGCAAATAAGGTAAAATCATGCGAATGCGATCAAGCACGCGATTAAACCAAGTAACAAGATGATCATGTAAGATAGAATGAACAAGTATGAACTAGCAAGAATGTAACAAGAGTGTAGCATGGCCTTTCATGAACAAGAATGTATCGAGAATGTACTAGCAAGCTCACATACTCCTCACCCAACATCTTTTGCTTATGAGCAAGTATTTGGTTAATTTTTATGAAATATCATGTAACAACCAAGAAAGTCATGTAACGTGTACGTGTATCGTGGATTTCACTTATTTATAGAGAAAGTACTCCTAGCGCAATGTGATGTCAGTAGCATCATACCCCATGGTTTATAATAGTATGTTTCCAGCAATCAGTCGAGGGGACTAGCATAGAACCCTTGAACAAAATCAGTGCTCGATCACATCTTCAAGTATAAATCAAGCTATTTCCACATTTCAAGCAATAAAATTATGGCCAAGGATGTAAATAAGTTCATGACAACAATAATCAACAATGAACGTTTCAATGAAGAAATGCGGGGTCAAGAATGACTTAAAACAAGGTTAAGCTCATAGAAATAATTTGGTAGCATAACGGTACATTTTTTTATCATTCATAATTTAAATTAAGTTTCTTTAGACAATATGACAAGTCCTAGACCATCAATACTCCATCTAGGAACTTTAGAATATCAACCCTGGGGTCAAGCCTCGGGTCAAAGAATTGTGATGGTCTAATGCTGGGCCATTACACGATCGTGACGCTCCAGTCTCAGGCCGTTACAATGGCCGAATCCAGAAATAATAAATAGGATTCAGTTAATGTGACGGTCATAGATTGGTCCATTAGACTTACCTGACGGTCCAACATTGATCCGTTACATATCCAGAACCTGAAAACATCGATAGTGCTTTCTAACAATTGGGTTTTAATGGTACAACCAACTCGGCGCCCTAGTGAGAATCCCAGGCTCGCAGAGAATTACGGAGGCCTTGAAACAAGATTTCCTAGTCCATTGGAAGGAATATCCAATAGAGAGGTCCTCATGTTCAAGAATATGTTCCTATAGTACAAAGTGTGAACTAATGGACATATACCGGAATATATGCCTTGAACTTGAAGAAAATAACTATATAGATAGAAAAAGAGACTGTGTAGCGATGTGAAAGCATGATAAAACTCCGTCAATACAATACTTAAAATCATAGTTTAAATCCAACTATAGAGTTTAGGCAAAGAAATTAACATATGCTTTAAAATAACTAAAAATGAAATTTCCTATCATGAATCAATTAGTAAACTCCAAGTCATGAAATAAGGTTAAAACTTAGATAACTAGGCTTATTTATAAGTAAGTTTGACTGTCCTCAGTCCTGTCTCGGGTTGACAGAAAATAGTACTCTAACGGTCTAGTATGGACGCGTCACAGGGCTGTGACGATTTATCGGGGGGGCGTTATAGTATTGTAACGCACTTACTTTGGTCCATCAGAGACAATAGAGAAATTGAGATATAACGGAGGATGTGATGGCTGATCCTAAGACTGTTAAAATCGTATGACGGTCCTACGTTAGTCCGTCATAGCTTCTGCTGACGAAAAGGATAAGGAACTATGTCCCATGCAAGAAAAATCACAATAACCAACTATTCTAACCATGATAACAAAGTAAAGGCTATCTAGATGCATAGGTTTCAATGAATTAACAAGATAGTACCATTTTATTTTCCATTAAGGCTAAAGATATGCATGTATGCATGTCCCTACTTAAACATGGAATTCATGACCTATAGTGCATGTAATCAAGCAAAATTAGAGGGCTTTTATCCCTAACATGTTGTTTTTGCCATTCATGAGATGAACTTCCTCTTAACTGGGCTTTAGACTTCCAATTTGATCTTCAAGATACGCCCTGGTTCTTCCCTTACTGAGATTTTTCAGTAACTTCACGTCGCTCTAACTCCTCAGTCTCTTGACCTAAGGACGTGAAATTTGGAGGTTAGGTAGATAAAACTATTGGGAACAAAAAGTTCTAAAGCACTAAACTCTAATTACCTCGTTTAGTTTCTCTAATTTCCTGATCTTTAGCACCGTATTGCATAGTTTCCTGGGTTGGTGTGATGAAACCAGCAACTTTAGAAGATCCTAACTCCTTGGATACTCGACCTTCTCTCATGAAATTTTGAGAGTAGTTAGTCTAAAGTATTAAGAATAAAATACTCTAAAGAACTTACCCGAAATTCTATCTCCTTATCTTATTTCTTCACGAGCCAAAAGTAAGGGTCGCTCAGTTCAGAACTGGGTTCTATTTATAGAGTTTTGGCTAAGGTTTGAGGATTAGATCGATTCTAGAGTCCTTAATTGGATAAAACCTAATTTCTAAGAGTCCTTAACAATGTTATAAGTCTTCCCAAATTGGTCTCTAGCCGAGAGAATCCCAAAGTTCCAATCTTTTTGTAAGTTCTTCAACTTACGGAGTTAACAGGGTGTAACGGTCGTGTCTAGGTGCGTTACAGTCATGTGGCGATCGCACGATAGACCGCTACGTCCAGCATGTGCAGATTCCACCTAATTCAAACTCTTTTATTGTTTATCCTTATAATTATTTAAATAAGGGATATTTATCCTTTAAAATCCGTGAATAGACTAAATAACCTTCTAGATTATGAGCCTATCTTAATGGGCTTGGTCTTGTAACCATTTGGGTCTTAAATTAAATAGGCTAGGCTAATTATTTAATACTATTGGGCCTTATAACCCATTTATTAATCCATTTATTAATTTATTTAGCCCTTATAAATCTCAAAAAATTCCATAAATAATCCAGAAGTTATTATATTTATATTTTGGGGCACTACACCGCCGGCTCATCCTCCTTCGTCCTGAGCCTCCTCGCCTGTAGTGCGGGAAGGTGGCACAGTGCTGGAACTATCATCCTGGGAAGCCCAACATGTAGAAAACACCTATGTGAGCTGTACATCACCAACGTGGTGTCTCCTACAAGCCGCAAGTCGAGCCCAAGCCTCCTAGGAAGCCTGAGCGTGGTGCCGTGGAGGAAGAACGGGCGCATCACGAACCGATCTAGGGGCAAGGTGTTGATGTAGAGGCGCCACTCGTCCCTGCTCTTCGTATCTGCCATCCTACACTCCACCTGCTGGGAGAACCTGAAAGAACCACCAATGAAGATGATGGGGGCATCTCTCGTCCTTCACATTTTTCCACAGCTCCGATTGTTCAACGGCATGGTTACATTGTGTCCGTCACATTTTTCTAAGTCGAGTCATGTAATTTTCTTATTTTATTTGAGTCATATCATTGTATTTTCCACTTTATTTGAGTCATGTCCCTAGGTCTTAGTTTATTTCCATAAGTTTAAGTGTCATTAGGTTAGCTATTGGGCCCAATTCTATGGGCTTGGCCCATGGGCGCCCCTACCCCCTTACTTATTTGTCAATGTTGCATGAGTCAGGGACTTTTTGTAAAATGTGGGTTGCCTATATATAAGACCCCATTCCCCTCATTTCAAATTAATGAATGAAGGCCAAATTTCCATTTGAGTGTTCAAATTATATAGTTCTAGTGGAGTGAATCCAATAGGGGTGAGAAGCCCTAGGGGAGAGAATCCCCACTCTCTTTCTCTCTCTCTTTCTCTCTCCCTCTCTCTCTACAAGGGGGGGCTGCGACCTACCCTCTCTCTCCTCCACCTCACCTGCCACCTCACCCCCCATTCCCTTCCCTAGGTGTATTGGAAACCCCCTCCACCAAATCCCCACCAAATCTTGCTTCTCCCTAGAAGATCCTTGGCCATTCCAACACAATCTTCCCCATTCCAACACAATCTCCTCTCTTCCCCACACAATCTCCCAGCCCCCAAAACCCATTTGAATTTGAAATTCCTTCCATTCCTCAGCCTTAGGTCACCCCCAGCCCTCTCCATTAGAATAGGCCGCCCCTCTCCTTCCCTCCAATCCATTCCACCAAGAGCCTCCACCACCCTTCACTCTCCCTCCACCTTGGCAGAACCATCACCTTGCCCCCCTGCGTCCCTCCCCTCTTCCTCCTCCTCCAACACAGCCCTCGCCCTCCCCTTGACTCCCCACACCCTCTGCTACCCTTCCCTCAACCCCTCCACCCATTGGCACCATCTCCACCCCGGCCTTGTAGCAGATCCCAGCAGACCAGTTCGCAGCTTAGAATCAGCAGAGGAATGGCAGCTTGCAGAAGTGACCCCGGCTTCGTCCAAATGTCCCAGGAGGCCCAAGAGCTACCTTTGGAAGTGTCTCTCCATCCTCTTCGCAACGGCGGTGGTCCCGTCCCGTTCTGAGTTCGTGATCACCCAGAGGAGCCGTTCTTCTCCGACTGCGCAAGATAGCTCCGAACAGCAGCCATAGGACACTCCCAGAAGCTCCCACAGCCACATCCCTCTGCTTCTTGAGACGCTGCTTGGCCGAGAGCTTCTGCTACGAGTCTCCTTCCATCTCCAAGAAGCAGCACATCGTTCGGCCTCTGGAGCAGCATTTTCTCATTTTTCTCCCTCAGGTGTGCTGGTCTGTCCCCTACTGGACTGCCCGACACCCGAGTACTGTTTGGGCTTCTCAGGTCTACCCTAACATTGCCTGGCCTCCCCGTGGCTCTCTGCTCGAAGAGGACTCGACAACGAAGCCGTCAACTCTGGCCAAGCCTGATTCAGAGCTCGGGAGCGCCCGGGCTGACTTCGTATTCCTGCAGTTGTAGTCCAGATGCAGACAAAGCCAGAACTCTGCTTCCCTGTTCGTGCCTCTGCTCCGACCAGCACCGGAAACCTGATAAATCGGAAACATTTGGATGACTTTCTGTGTCTCCTACGAAGATTTTCCAGCTGGTCTCATCCCCAACAAAATTCGGGAGTGGCTTCAGCGGCATCAACTTCAACTGTCTATCCATGGTTCCTAAGAACGGGCAGAGTCGGCAACCTCCATCGTTTAGCTTCTATATTAGTCTTTCCCCTCCCCGCCTGGCCTGCTGAGCGCCCCTCCCCGCGTGGAGGTATATTTGGGTTGTAATCCAATTCCCCACCCCTAGTCCAACCCCCTTGCAAGGGGCGTAGTGCATGTAATTTGATTTAATCAGGTTAAAGCTTCATCGGCGTGGCGTGCGGGTGCATACCCACGCCTCCCCGCTCGCCATCGTCTCCGGCTGGGATCGGCATCTTCACGCTGATCAGGTGAGCTTCTGGCCCCCCTCTCTTTGCTGGTTAATCTTGCTTAATTAGTATTGCTTCTTAACTCCGTCGGACGGTGAGTGACTACCCGTTCCGAATTTACTTATATTTGAGTGGCTACTGCGGGTGAGTTGTGAGAGTGACCCTTCAACCCATGTCTTCGGCGTGCTGACCGCCCATGAATTTGGGCAACCCCTATCCCTTAGGGGTCCTCCCTAGGCCAGCCATACCCTTCGAAACCTCCGGTCCAACCTCGGACCCTCACCCCATTACCGATCCACCTACGGACCCGATTGTGCCAAACGCGAGTGAGTCCTCTTGTGTGACATTGCCAAGTCGTTGCGTTGCTTGTAATTTAGGTCCTAGTTTGTGTCACATCAGAAGAACAATGGATGGCTCCCAAAGATCTGGCTAACCGAGGTGACATCCTCTCTAGGCATAAACTTCATCCCAACTCTCATCCAGCACTCTAGGAGAATCATAGAGCCAAAGAGTGGACCCCCTAGAGCGGCAGAGCTAAGACCTTCATATAGGTAGGTAAGGACGGCATGGGAAATAGAAAGACCCTGCCACAGACCACTGATGGTGCGAAGGATGGGGACATCTAAGACATGGTCGACAGAGGGGATGAGTATGGCCCCGCACAAGCAAATGGAAGCAGCCTTAGCTATGGCCTCGTCCCACCCACACTTATTCTTACAATGTGCTATCACCCACTGACTGAGAGGCAGTAAATGGATCTGGTGTGGGCCTACTATGGTGCGAACGTCCTTGCTACTAGGTATAAACTCTCCTAAGATAAGGGCAAGATCCACAGGGGCAACGGTGTGACAGACTAAATCCTCCTCGCCCACCTTGGACCTAGGCAAAGACAAGTAGGTCTCCACCTCCTCTAGAAGGATGGTGGCCTCAAAAGATGGGAAAATGAAAGTGTGGGTCTGAGGGTGCCATATCTCTACCAAGGCCAAAATGCTATGTCAATCTAAGGAAAGCTTGGGGTAGTTCTTGGCTAGCACTAGGAGAGGGTGAAGGTGCTAGGACCTAAGGATGGATGTCACAGATATGGGTAGCTCGCGGACCATAGGAGCCATCCACTTCAAGGTGGAGTATCGTCTCGGGCCTAGCAGAAGCTGAAGTAAAGAGAGGAAGAAGAGGAAAGAGAGGAAGAACATATAAGCTTTTTGAAAGAAATAATGTGAGATTGATGAAATTGAGTGGAACAACCTTAACTTACCTCTCTCATAGGGCTGGAACTCAAATGCCCCGGGATTGTGGTCAGCCGTTGTAGCAGCACGTGCTCCTTTCTAGCCGGTTTTGGACCTTGGTAAGCCACCCCCTCCATTGAGATCCCTTCCAAGGCCCTCGTCATGATGTTTTGAGGAAGATTGAGGATGATTTCAAGGTTTGAAAGAGGGTTGATGTGTGAAGAACAAACTTGGAGGTCCCCTCTTATTTATAGGACTTGATTAGAGGCCTAAACCCACTAGAATTGAGATAGGATAGTTCTAGATCAGGTTAGGATAGAATTTGGGTTGATTTGAAACACCCACTCTCGGTTTAGGACTCTCCAAGAGAGTCCCATTCGGACTCTCAGGGCGTCTGCATACGCGGTCCGTCGATAGACCACGCTGGTCAAGGAATGGTCTCATGAAGACCGTGCGGTAATCTTCTAGACACTTCGAATGATGGAATTTGCACGGTCGTGGCGCGGCCGTTCTGCTAAACACACGGTCAATGAGGAACTGTTCCTTTCCTTTGAACGGACAACAGTGGACCATTTAATTACTTCTCTAGGTTCTAGCCGAGTGGCTTTCAGCGGTCTAAAGGTAGGCCGTATGGGTTCTGGAGCGATTTGTTTCTAGATCGTTCACGTGCTGAAACAATGATGAAGAATGCTTTTTGAGCCCCACTTTGCTACATTAATTGGCTAATCTTTTTGGCTTAAATGATTATCTCATGATTCCTTTGCAGCTTACCTTCCGATGCCGTCAGGTAAGTCAGGTAAGTATTTCGATCCCTATATCCCTCATTGCATTACTATATGGTATTATGCTATATTATCTTGAGAACCAGTTGGTTATCTACGTGTTCCCCGATCTGATGTTCCCCTTTAACAAAAATAATGATGATCCAGGTTCACGTGTTTAGTCATCGGATAAGTCGTTAGGTTGGGAAAGTTGGGGGATGACGGTTCTGTCTCGCACGCCGTGGTTGCAGACAGTGTCTTGACCCTGATTCTTCCGGTCTAGCAATATTATTCTCGAGTATTTTCTATTTTGTGGCCTTATTTGCATTCGTTTTAATGATTTCTTTTATTTTAGCCCAGCACGCATCATAAGCATCTTTTGAGCATTCATGACCCATGGTCTGTCTGAAAGTATCTCATTTGTGATGGATGATTGTGCGTTCATGGTTTCAAGTAAGAGGAAGAATTCCACACAGAGTTGGGAGGTTTTCTCTGGTCTGTTCACCTGGTTGGGTTGACTGAAGGCCCCTGTCTGGAGCTTTTAGTCCATTTCTTTACGTTTTGCTACTTGCTCCAGTCTCCTCATTGGTCCAAGGGATTATGTCCTCCATGAGGTTGATCGTGTGTTTTCCTTTCCATTTAGTTAGTTTCTCCAAGCTGGTGTCATTTTGGTCCTATCGTTCCTTGTGTTTGGTTCACAGTTTTCCGGAAGATTCCTATCGCTCGTTGGCAAGGAAACATGTGTCTTTTACCTTAACGCCCGCTTTTCAGTCCACTCCGCTTCATTTCCGCTTCATCTCCATGTTCCATTTCACTTTCGCTTCACCTCCGCTAGCTCCCCTACAAAGAGGGTGTTAAGGAGGGGCATCTGTTGACACCCATTTTTTTACCTATGAGTTGGGTCATTCCTTTTACTATCATTTGTTGATGCCTCGAGTTGTCCATTACTCACTGTGCTATTTTCGGGCACGTCTTTGGGCTTATTTTATGAGTGTCTCTCTCCCTGACTAGGTCTGCTCTCGAATTCGGGCTTAATGGGCCTTGGTTTCGCTTGATTTTGCGATAAATGGGCCCATTTATCTTATTTCATTGATTTCAAACGTCCAGGATATATGCGGTCTAGCGACTGGCCGTTCAGTTATGGGGCAATCTGATTGGAACCGTTTTGGATATTTATTTGATTTTCTGAATTTTCACCGACAAGCCTTTGCACGGTCCAAGTTTAGCCGTTTATTGCCATTGAACGGCCTGTCTTTAGACCGTCCAGTTCCCAGAGTCCTAAACCGGTGAATTTTCTAGATAATTATCTATTTATCCTATTTTTTAGATTTATCACCGACACGCTTTACACGGCCTGCATTAGACCGTTGCATTCATTGGGTGGTCTATCATTAGACCATTTTATCCTAAAGAGTCCAGCGCCGTGATAGCCGGTCAGTTAGGTGGATAATTGGGTGATTTGTTGATTTATTTTATTTACCACCGACAGAATAAAGCGGTCTACAAATGGACCGTGTACAGTATTGGGCGGTCTATCGAAGGACCGCGTACCTGGCAGAGATCTGTGGAATATGTGGGTTTTCTCTCTCCATTCATGGTTAAACCTCCACCTTCCTCCGCCATTTTCTCCCCGGTTTCTCCACCAAATGGGGTGCCGTTTGATTTTGGTAGAAGATAAGAGTATTATCTATGATTTATCTTTTATTATCTCATCTTAATTCCCATTGGAAAACCCTAATTCAGGGCTGGACTTTCAGGGGTCTATAAATAGAACCCCTAGTCTAAGCTTGAAAAGGGGGGGGATCCAACGTCGACGTCGAAGGTTTGCCAAATTCTTTGAGCGAGCTATAGCTAGGGAGGGAGGCTTTCTACATCTTTCTAAGCCTCCAGTTCAAGGGAGTAGTCTTTTGTTTCGTGTTTGGTCTAGGCTTTTAGCTGTCTTTTCATTCATTGCATGCATCTTTTCATCATCTTCTCCCCACATTTTGCACTTGTCATCATCATTTTCACACCCTCCTATTCTTTTCACGCCCTGTAGGGGTTTAAAAAACCACCCCATGTATCGCCCATTCCATGCCATTATGTTGATTTTCCATTCTTTTCTATAGTTACTACACATTCCGGGGCTAATTTAGGTTTTGTTTTCTTATCCTCTACATTGTTTTGCAGGTCAGCATCAGCGTAGCACGAGGCCCATCCCCTCTGGCCAGCCAGAAGGGGTGGAGGATCAAGTCCTACAACTTGGAGTCTGACGGTTTTGAACGGTCTTCTTCCGTCCGTCTACATATCAGAGTGGTCCTCCACGAACCGTCCAGATCCTGTGAGCGGCCGTCTGCGAACCGTTCTGGAGCCAGTCCAGCCTTTGTCCTACTTCTCTCTCCAGCGCTGTGAGTGGTCTATCGAGCGACCGTGCCATCCACTGGGTGGTTCTCCCTGGACCGTGTACTACTGCCAGTGCTGCAATTCAGGCGAGTGTCTTCTCCCTTTCCAAGGTATGGGTGCATTTCCTTTGCATTCCGTGTCTTGGTGGCGATCACGATCACACACATACACCTCTCCACACCTTTCTTTCCTTAATTTTGCTTGTCTTTATATCTTGACTTAGAAAGGTAAGGAAAAGAAAGGAAAAGGGAGGGAAAACATGTCAACACTCGTGTGATTTTGTTCATATTTTCATTGACCTTGTGAATAGTCAACTTGATCTACTTAAGTTTGACTGTCCTTGTGCTATGAATTCATTCAACTCCTTCTAATATGTCCAAAGAGGGACATCATCTATTCAGGGGGGGTATGAGTTATTGGTTCAGTCACATGATGCATGTTCCTGTATAGTTCATACTGGTTTGCATTCTACATTCATGATGAGAGAATAGTTTGCTCGTTCAGCTTACTGTTCCTTCCTTTTTGATATTGTCAAAGGGGGAGAATAGTGAGTCATTATTTCATCATCAGGTTTCATTACATGTCTGACACTTTGATCATCATGGATTTATTGCAAATGACTCATAATATTGCCATCATCAAAAAGGGGGAGATTGTTGTGTCTCTATGATTTTGATGATGTCAACTATTATGTCATTATATTCAACCTTGATGATAAAACCTGGATGCATAAATTAATAATCTCATCATCTTTATATAGCAGTATGAAAATATGTCAGAACAGGTTCTAAAAATGACTCAACATGATAACTGGTCAAAAAGGTGACAAAAAGTCAACTCCATGTAGCCAGTGCATTGAAGCATATAGGTCAATACACATATCATCTGTCTATGAGGTACGATCAATGCACACCTCAACCTTAAGAACATATGTTAGTGCATATGCTTTTTATCGAGCAGGTTGTGTGCATGTTCATTTGTTGCATATAGGTCGATGCATGTTCAGTCTCGTAAATTCAAGTCTGTGCACATCTACACATGTGCATTGGAAGGTCCGTGCATATTATAGCATCTCATATTAAGGTCGATGCATGTTCAGTCTTGTGCATTCAAGTCTGTGCACATCTACCCTTGTGCTATACAAGGTCGGAGCACATCATGTTAGGTCTGTGCACATTTGTATCTTTCATAAATAGGGTCGATGCACAAGTGTCAGCAATAGTCACAAGGTCGGTGCACATACTGTTTGTTGCATATAAAGGTCAGTGCAACTTTTGCATCGTGCATATATAGGTCTGTGCATATTCTGCCATACGCATGCAAGGGTCGGTGCACATTTTGTTTTTCAGCATGTAACGTTGGTGCACGTTTCAGTTGTCTACATATAAGGTCGGTGCACATGTTATGTGGCTGCACATAGGGTCTGAGCACGTTTTGGTTCATGGCATATAATGTCCGTGCATGTTGCATATAGATGTATTTACACTCTTTGCCAAATGCATAAAGGTCGGTGCATATCTCATATAAGGTCGATGCACATGTTATGTGGCTGCACATAGGTTCTGAGCACGTTTTGGTTCATGGCATATAATGTCTGTGCATGTTGCATATAGATGTCTGTACACTCTTTGCCAAATTCAGAAAGGTCGGTGCATATCTCATTAAGTCTGTGCACTTGTGAGTGTCGACACTTGCAGTGCAACAGGATCGAACACCTGAAGGGCTAGAGACAGTCACGTGACTCGAGGCTCAAATAAAGAGGCACGTGATCCAAGGCGTAGTCTAAACTTGAGATTTTGCCACATGGAAAACTTATCCTCAGCGTCTGCCACGTGGACCATCTGTAGCACATCCAGATCGACAGTCTTTGGGCAGGAAACATGTTTCACATGCGCCAGCTCTTGTGAGGTTATATACAAAGGCCAGAATCTTTCAGATGGAGAAATAGAGAAGAAGAGAGAGCTGCCAAAAGAAAGGAGCTGCAAGCCAGTAGAAGGAAAAGGGAGAAAAGAGAGCAGAAGAGTACGAGAGCCAGAGACTCTGTGAGAAGAATTAGAGTGAGAGTGCTGAGAGAGAGAGAGAGAGAGAGAGAGAGAGAGAGAGAGAAGAGAGAAGTGATAGTGAAGCGGCTGAAGCATATTGAAGATCTGCTATCTGTTGCTTTCTAGATCAGATCCAGACCAACTTGCTCCTGCGAGAGCTACATTCGTTTCAATTTTTCTATCAGTTCTAATTTTCTTTTACAGTTTTTCTCATTTCCACTTTGTTCTTCCGATTCTCTAGTTTGAGGTCAGGTTCCTCCTGAGGATTCAGGAGAAGGGAGATTTATCTCCGGTTCCCCTCTGAGGATTCAGAGGAAGGGAGACTGGTGTCTCCGGGTGTGAGGAACTAGGTGTCACTCACAGTTTCCCCTCTGGTCAGAGGAAGGGAGACGGGTGTCTCCGGTTGCTAGTGACAGGGTGTCACTAGTGGTTCCCCTCCGATTTGGAGGAAGAGAAGAGAGTGTTCCTCTAGGTCAAGCTGTAAGGCAGCAGTTGTTTGCAGACTGAGTCTGCTTCTTGCATTTTACAAGAGAAGCCTCACTTCGATTTGGAGTGAGGGGTGGACGTAGGCGGACTGGTGTCCGATCGAACCACCTAAAAATCCTACGAGTCGTGTGATTGCTTTGATGTGTTAGCTGCCTATCTTCTACCCCCCATTCGCAGGTTGGCTTCTGAAATGGATTGATTGAACTCGTTGTCTCAGATTGGGTTTGTGTTTCACGATAGATGTTTGCTTAGGTGAATTTCATTTTCATTCAGTTGGCCTTCATTTAGCTGAAGCTCCTCTATTTGTTGTAAGCTCTGCTCTAATACTGCAGCCTAGTATTGTCTGCTGATTAGTATAATTTTCACCTGCGTGGATTGGCTATGAGTTTAAGTGTGAATCGCAATAGCGCATCAATTTAGCTTGGGCCATCTCATTTTATTTCCGCATGTATTGGACACGAGAGTGTCAATTGAAGTAAAATTTTTAAGAGGATTCATTCACCCCCCCTCTGAATCCGTGCCTTGCACCCCAACACGACTCACATTCTTATATAACACGTACACATTCGTTTATTCACATAACGCACAAACTCACCCTCCTATTAGTAATACACAATACTTAACACACGCACTAAACACACTTAACACATAAAACAACATACGTGAACAACACATACGTCCTCCCCTTCCTATATATATATGCATATAAGTAAAAAAAAAGGAAAAATAAGCAATGAAACAAGTAATCGATCGAAACATGAGGAAATAAAAAAATGGCTAAAAATAAAAAAAATAAACAAACAATAAAAGGGGAAAGACATAAAAAAGAGAATGTAAAATTGAGAAATATACAAAAAAGAGAGCACAATAAACAAGCAACGGCTAAATAAAAGTGATCATAAAAATAATAAATAATAATAATAATAAAATAAAAGTGATAAATAAATGATAAAAAAATAACAATAATAAGTAGTTAAAATAAATAAATAAATAAAAAAATAAAAAAATATATGCTAACCAAATAATGGTCAAATAAATGACAACAGAGAAATAAATAACAATAAATAAACAAAGAGAATAAAAAAATATTAAAAAAATGCTAAATGAATAACAATCAAAGAAAGGCCGATAAAGATAATAAAATATATGCATGCAATGTAAAAACAAACAAATAAGTAATAGAAAGGGAATGATATAAATAAAATAAGAACAAAGAATAATAATAAAAAAGGAGGCGCATTTATGCATCTAAAATAATAACAAATAATGAACTCGACGGTACCCACTTCGGGGCTCTCACCCTCTCTAGATCCGAGTATGGGGAATATTAATGATGCCTCAACAAGTCGTGTCTGGACCTCGGGATCCACCCTATTATGGTCATGACATAACTTCGCTCCGGGCCAATAATCTGCTGCCTTCAATTCGTTTCGATCGGGTTTCAACCGCATTCCCTCGGTTCTTGAATAGAAAACCTGTCGTACCTCAGCATACATTGTCCCGACGATATACGAGTCTGCCTGAACACGGTCACGCCAGGCCCACCTCATGGGTCCATATGTGTGCACCATAATGTCATGCATAGTATCAAAATAAAAGGCTCCCATAACTCTCGAAATAAGAGGGATGTTGTCGAAATCTCCCTTAAAATTAAGAATAAACGATCAAATAGATAATAAACAATAATAAAACTTAATACTTCTGCCATGTATGCTTGCACGGTCCGGTTCTTTGGTATATCAAATGGTGACTAAGCGGAAAGTCGGGTTATATCCGACCAGAGACTTTCACTGTGCGTGATGATGGTCTTCGGGCCTAAGTTCTCCGCCTTGTACCGGGAGCTGGCTCAATAAATAAATACTACCATACTGTGTGCTTGCATGCAAATACGTCTTTCATGTATTCTACGGGCCCCATGCAGGTCTTTTTATTTTGACGATTAATCAAGGGTTGTCCCTCTTTCGGAGGGGCATAATTAACGTCGTAGCCTTTATGGTACGGCGGGTTATGAGTCCCGACACGAACTTCACAATCGACTGACCAAGTCAGATCAATCGCACAATTAATTTGTCACATATGTGACTAGCACGCCTAATTAATTTATAAAAATCATTCCACCAAAGCCAAACATGTTGAATTTCTGAATAGACAAATAGAGGACAACTCTCCTTATATTATGATTCGGCACTTACCTGAGCCGTCCCGGGTCACTGTCGGTTCCTGCTCCTCAGTCGGGAGGGGCACTTCACCTCGTGCCTTGGGAGGGGCCATGGCCCCCGGCGTCCCTGCCGTCTCTACATGAAAGACATGGCTATGTCAACTTCCAAAAGCAAGCCCAGCTATAACCAAAATATATTCAGCCTCAGAAGACCCTACCTGGCCGAACGTCCTCGGAGGCCTTCCATGACTCAAAGTTAGGGAAGGTCTCAGCATGGAGGCCAGTCTCGTCCATCACGCAAAAAATGCATCGACATCGATCTCGTACTCGACCTCATTGTCGGGCAAAGGACTGTCCTCCGGGGGTGGTGAGAAAGCCACCTTCGCCCCAGTCTCCAGCGGAACTGGAAGAAAACCAATCAGGCAATGCAAGGTTAGTCAGCCATAATGACTAAATCGGCAAGAAGCAAAGGGTGGACATGGTGCTTACACAAAGCCGGTTCCGCCTCTATATGCTTGTCTACCCTCAGTCCTTGAGGGGACTCGCCACCCTCCACCGCTCCGGTATCCACCTGGGGTCACTTCCGTCTAGGCTGAAGACCCCCATCCCCGCTCCCAGAAGATACCTCCGCAGAGGGATGATCTTCCCCTGCTGGGAAACCTGCCAAAGAAATACATCAATAGACAACATCACAGTCATACGCAAAAAAAAAGTAAGACTGAGACAATATACTCAAGAAAGGGTCTCACCTGAAGCCACGAAGGGAGTCAACGGAAAAGGAACTATTGCTCCAACTTCAATTCTAGCACTCGGGCAGCCTTTGCAACTGCCTCCCTGATGTCTCTCAGCGTGTAGGCACGCTCGATATGAGAGACAAACTCTATCGGTTCGGACGACCCAATTGCGTGAGCGATGGGGCGTCTCCAGTCGCTGACAGTAGTGTCAGTAAAGCTCCCCTCTGGGAGCACTCTATCCAGGGAACCCTTCTTCCTAAAGCGGCAGTCGGCCTGGAATTGGGTCCACCAAGTCCTCGACATCCTCGACCACGACACCCTAACACCAGTAGCCGCAGGCGCCTCCTACACCTGCCTCAGGGACTTGCGAGCCCACTGTAACCCCGCGCCGATCACGATGAAGCCCGGCCCCCTCGGGATGACTACTGTGTAAGTCGCTCCACATCCCGGCGGATCCGGGAAAAGTGAGTCCTCAAGTACTCGTCATCCAGCAAGATAAAAGGCTGATCCTCCCTCAGAAGCCGACTCTCCTTAGCCTTTCGGATCACCGAAGCCTTTTGGCGATATAGATGGCTGTGCTCGAACCACCACCTAGCATAATGAACGTCGAACCTCCCACGACGGTCTAACCCCAGCATCGGTAACTATTCTGGCACCCTGCGATAATAGAAGTCCAACCAAGTAGCCGCTAACAGGTGGCTGTCCCGGCCCTTGTACAATTGTCTCGCCAACGGGAACTCCTGGTTTGGCGGAATCGCCTGGTCGTACACAAAGTTCCAAGCAAACCGGTGCGGGTAGTAAGGCTCCATAACGCTCATAGCGGACCGTTGTAGCGCCAACACCACCGGCCGGGTGTTGATCACCCACTCCGTGTACACTGAAGCATCTGGCTCTCGCTGATATGTAAGGGCGCAAGCCGCCCCACCGCTCAAAGGCACTAGAACCAGACGAAAGTCTCTCGAAGCGCCGTCAAATGGGAGCCTCTCCTCTCCTTTGCCAGGCAAGTAACATAGAGCCCTCCTAGCTCCCTCCAGCTATGCCATGACATCTCTATCTAGTTGTCCTGTGAAGCTGAACAGCAAAGGGGCCGCCGGGTTCGCCACTCTCGACCGCGTCACCAGTCCAGGAAATAGTAAACTGGCCCACACGCTGAGGTAGTGGGTCGGAAGAAGCAAGCTCCACTCGCATGCTGTAGGATGTGCTGACAATACTCCCAGCCCATGGTAGATGTTGGCCAGCGCTGCAGGAGCCAACGCCAGCCTCCGCCTCTCTGCCAGTAAGCACGCAGGCCATAGTAGCTCGGCCCACAGAAGACTGTCCTCCCCGTGGGGGACCACGAACGTCGCCAGCCAATATGTCAGATACGCAGCTAAATGAGACACCTCTGGCAATCCGTGGGGGTTCCACCTTTCTCGCGGCGCATAGATGTATCTGGAGTAGGTCCTGAATCGTAGCTCCACCTCCGTATACTCCTCCCACGGGGTCTGATCTCAGCAAACTCATGGTAGAAGCAAAAGGGCCCGTTGTAGAAATGACGGACCCACACCTTCAGAGGCACCCTGGGAGTTTAAGTGGCCTTCTCTCTCCCTGTCAAAACCAAGTCTTCAGCAAATATCGATAACTATGAGGAACCCGGTATCGTCCCTGCCCATTAGTGTCACTGCAGTTGAGGTCGTCTAACACCACCTCCTCGTATCCCTCGCCGCTGATCGGCAAGCCAGAAATCCAGAATAGAGACCACAAGTCTAAGAGGTCTCCCCCTCTACCATCGCCACAGTATTGCAGCAGTAGTTAAAGCGCTCCGCCAGTGCCTGAATCTACCCCATGTAGCAGGGGTACCCGTACAGTGCCGCTGTCACTGCGTATCTGGTCCCGGTCCAGTCAAGAAGCACTCTGTATTGGTGCACAATCCCCATCAGCCACTCAGTTGCACCATGGCGGTAGTGGTGTGAGGAGATCACTGCCCAGCGACCATACCAACTCAGGATCGTATGCCGAAGGATCCTGTCCAGAAGACTGTGGTCATCATATCCCTCGCTACTGAAATGTAGCTCTGACGGCTCTAGCACCAGCCTCATCACTCCGTCAGTCTTGACCCAGTGATGGCTGTACAGGTCCTAGGACGCTGGACCCAGCGCACAGACACGGACCCCAAACTGGTCCGCCCTGCCAAAGAAGCCTAGACACTCTATGCTAGGAAACTATAATTGCCTCCAGAAATGTGTAGAGAAGCTCGGGAAGTTATAGAAGGACACCCCATGCAGGCTATCCCTGCCCAGCAGTATAGCCCGCTCCAGCCGGTGGCGCTCCCTAGCAACACAAGGGTCTCTGTCTTCCATACCAGACGGGACAAAACTCCTAACAAACTCAAACAGGTGCCGATCAAATAGAAACTCCATTGGGTAACCTCCCGCGCAGTCGTAGGTGTAAATCCCTCCAGTCTTAGAAATCCTGGTCAGCTCCACAGCTCCTACGCCCTTCGCCCCCTCTCCAACGGGGCCCTCAGCCACCAACGAATGCCCCAGGTCAAGCTGGCATATGCTGGCCACGGTTACAATGGGCGGGCCCAAAGGGGGCAAGGGCCGCCCAGTCCTCCTCACCCAGTGGTCCTCCTCATGGGCCATAAGCCTCGGAACCGAGTCATCCCTACCGAATCTCGCCATAGTTACAAAACAATTGCACAAAGATGGTAAGCACACGGGGATCAATACGTACGAGGATGTTAGCAAAAGTGCATATGAAGTGTCAAAATACAACTACAACAACACAAAATGAGGAGCTCACGGACCGTATGCCCTCGTCTCTACCTCCGATGCACGTCCCGTGGGGGGCATTTGTTGTACCCAGACATTTTTCCAACAAAAATATCAGGAGATTGTTGACACCCGTTTTATGACCAATAAGTCGGGTCATCTCCTTATTCATTCTATATGATGCTCCGAGTTGTTCACTCTTCGTTGAGTCTCTTGATTGATTTGGAGCCTATTTCTTGGGTCTTTCTCCTTGATCGGATATGGCTCTTTGTGGCATTTCCTTTGACTAGGGCTTAGCAAAACCCTCATTCATTAATTTGAACTCCATTGATAATAACGGTATGTCCCAGGTGCATTGTTTCATTCTAACGGATGGGTCATGGGCCGTTACTCTTTGAAGAGTCCTAAGGCTTAAGGGCTTGTTTCAATCCTGATCTTTTTAGTTTATACGTTGATAATAACGGTCTGTCGTGCAGCCGTTGTTTCAGTATGACGCCCTATGCCTTGGCCGTTATTTCCTTGCAGAGTCCTATTGCTTCGATCTTCTTCCCGTTGATCTTATCTTTTTGGGATAAGGTTGAAAGTAACGGACGTTCCTTGGGGCGTTATTTCCAAGTGGCGGTCTGTCGTGCAGCTGTTACTTCCTTCAGAGAGTCCTGGCAGTTCAGGCCTTTTCTCTGCTACTTCGTGGTCGAGATAAGAACTTGGATTGATGATATCTCTTTCAAATCTGATCCTTAGAACCTTCTGTTTGTTTCTATGGACTCTTGGTGATATTATCTTCAATGATTTGCTAAGAATTATCCCTTTATCTTGCTGGCTTATCCTCTGCTCGACCTAGGAGTTTGAGGGTCTATAAATAAAACCCTTGACTTCATGGCAAAAAGGGGAAAAATCTAGAGTTTGCGTCGAAGTGCTGTCGCATTCTAGAGCCACGTCTGATCAAGGAGAAGTGCTTCTCACGTTCGTTTGCTGCCTAGTGAAGGGAGTATTTGTTCCATTGGTTCCCAAGTTCACAATTGCATATTGAGTTTCCATTCAATCTCTCTTTCATCATAAGCATTACTTCTCTCTTTCCTCCACGTTTTTCACAAGTTTTCATCATCTAAACATCCTCCTAATATTTTAAAACGCCCAGAGGGGTTAAAAAACCAAAACCTCCCCGGTATTCCCCTTTCCTTTTGATGATATTTTGCTTATTGAAGAATTGATGCTAATTATTGAAAGGGCTAATTTGGGTTATTTTGTTCTTGTCTTCCACTTCTTTGGCAGGTTTACAGGTTCACTAGGATGAGGCCCAAGTCTTCTAGCCGGCTGGAAGAGTTGGAGTTAAAAGGACTCATACTTTGTTACTGCAGGTTATACGACGGTCTTGTACAGGCGCGTCATATTTTCTAACGGTCTATCGAGCGACCGTCACTTCCAAGTGACGCACAGGGTTCTGACCGTTACTTCTAGCCGACCTGCAGGTTCTCTTTGATTTCCTCTCCCGTGGGCGGGTGTTTCATCCACCTATTTCCAAGGTATATTCAAGTCTTTGGCTTGTTTTTACTTTGGTGGCGATCACGTCTTTCCTTGGTATTGGGCATTGGCTTTCTCCTTCATCACGTATATCTTTATTTCCTTGCTTGTTCCACCCTCGCGGTGTGTTTTCATTTACTTCTTGCTCCACGCCCTGGCATGTGTTTTTCTTTATTTCCTTAGCATTAGTCTGATTGAGATAGCATGCCCATGCTAGATCTAGCTTTGACTACCTAGGTTCATGATCACATGTTCATAGGTTAAGAGCAGATCTTTGATTACTTGCTTGTCATCTTATTACATTCACACAACAAAAACCCCCCCAAAAGAAAAGAAGATAGGCAAAACTAATCAACAGATAATTTTTTGGCAATCACGGTGGGACAACTTGTGCCAATCGTGCTTTTCATTCCTGTTAAACCTGCCATCATCTCTTGTGTTGTTCCCCTCCCGTTTTCCCCTTATTTCCTGTTGGTCCTGATTCTCTGAGTGCTCTGACGGTCCTGTGTCCCCGCGTTATAGTCCTCTGACACAAGAGCATTAGACCGCCACATTTGTTCTGCTGCGAGAGCTTTCACGGTTTTTCCTGCTATTTCTGGTTGATTTTGGTTCTCTGGCTCACTTGACGGTCCTAGCCCTCTGCGTTATATTATGTCTGATGGTTGGGCCTTAGACCGTTATTTTCCCCTGACGCAGGGCTCCTAGACCGTTATACTCCAGACAGGTACGCATCCGAGGTGCAGTTACTTCCGCAGTTTCTGCTGTGACTCTTTGCTTGGGTGAAACTTGACTTCCTCCTTGCTTTGTTTTATATCTCCATATCGTTGTGTGCATCATTGATTGCTAGATTTTAGGCTAGACTTTGCATGCACTCCGGTCTACATAGGACCATTCATATTTTCATATCCTAGATTGCATTCTCCTACCTTGGTGTGCGGACCTCTCGTATCCATATTCCTTGGGGCCGACTAGGAAATCACACCAGGGACCTCCATAAGTCCCCGCGAGCCGTGGATTCCCACACGGACGCCGGGCTAGTTGTACCTTTCCCACCCCGTGTCTAGGGTTGCATAAGTGAAGGAAGGATTACACTTAGAGTCAAACCAAGTCCCATAACCATCTCCTGTTAGGAACCCATTGTTGAGAGCACATTTCAATCAATCCACTAAAGTTCCAAAGGAGAAATCACAAAGAATTATGTTGCATCATCTTAAAACAACTTGGTTGACTTTGAGTGTCTTCATCTTTTATCACTTACATTCTGTGTTTAAACATTCGAGTTTGGTTACTCATTGTGATTGTTTGTGGTTTGTTTGCATTTGTCAAGGTTGTTCGTTGCATGTGGGGTTGTTTTCGTTCGTCCAAATCATCTCCTCAAATCAATCCCTTCTTCACATTCTATTCCAATCCTCTTTTCGAGTCCACCATGGCATCCTTTAATCCTCTCCGTTCCCAAGAGGACTCTCTTCCGCAAGGGCTTCTTGAAAACCCTCCTAGGGTTATCACCTTTTCTTCCGGAGAAGGGACTACCCCTCTCCCATCCTCCACTTCTATGGAAGGTGATCAAGCTACCCCTTCTCTCTCCACTCCTTCCGCGGGCTCTATCCTTCAGATGATGGCCCAATTGGATCCGACCCAACTCCAAGTTCTTTATCAGGCCATGCAAGGGTCCTACGCATCTCCTCCCACCATCATCCAAAATCAATCCAATCCTTCCGTTGTTGGGCTCCCCATTCAGCCCACTCCAATTGATCTTACCCCAGTCCAACCACGGACCATCACTTTCACGGGCATGGAAACGGGCCAGTCTTCCAATTCGGCCCAACAATCTTTCGATAAGGGAAAGTCGCCCATCCCCTCTTTTGTTCAACTGGATCATCACGTATCTACTCCAGTAGCTCCGCAAGTTCTCATGGGCCCTTCCGATTTCTTGCACCCTCGGCCAGGGGTGGCCCAAGCTCCTTCTAATCTGGGCCAATCTCAGGTCCAATATCCTTCTTATGGGCCCCCCATCTCTACTGTTTATCCCTTCACTCCTGCCTATGGGCTTCCACCTTCTGTCACAACCGTTCCTTCTGCTCCGCAAATTCAATCAGCATCCTTCACTACCCCTGCTCCCTCCCGAGAGCAGGACTTGCTTGATAAATGGGCCGCCATGCAACAACAATTGGATTTCCTTCAGAAGCGGGTTGGCCCGCAATCTTTGGCAGATATTCCTATCCCGAGCTTCCAGAACATTCGGTTCCCTCCACAATCAAAGCTCCCCAGCTATCGCAAGTATGATGGGAACAACAATCCCTTCATTCATGTGAGGGATTTTCTATATGAATCGGCGCAATTCCAGTATGATGATCACCTTATGGCGTATTTATTTCGCCGATCTCTGGATGGTGTTGCTCTGGAGTGGTTCTACTCTTTACCGCTAGAAGAAGCTGAAAGTTTCAAGGTAGTGAAAGACAAATTCATCCAACGGTTCCAAGATAGGGTTGGCCCGGAATACGCGTTCACAGATCTGGTGGCCGAGAAGATGAAGCCAGATGAAGAGTTCGCCACTTATGCAGACAGATGGAGACAGATGGCCGCTAGGGTGCCTGGCCACATTCTAGAGGAAGAGAAGGTCAAGCTGTTAATTTCGAATGCCACTCCGAGCTTCCGGAACATCCTGGCGATGAATGACATAGCCAACATGCACCAGCTCTACAGTCGGGCGCGCTTCATACAAACCCAATTTAAGGATTCCCCCGTCCACTCACTGTTTGAAAACCAAAAGCCCAAATACCACAAGAAACCACAAGGGCCGGTTACCGAGGGGGTCCAGACAAATGAACAAGTACAAGCCGTTGCCGTTCCATTCCAGGCCACACCATTCCGCTTCCCCCAAAACCCCCGCAATCCACAAAACTCCGCTCCACAAAACTTCCAGGTCACTCCGCAAAGCCCTCCGCCCACCTTTGCCACTCCACAAAACGCCTTCGTCGCTCCATAACAACCACCACCACCTCCACAATACCACAATGTCCCTCCACCTAACAGCTATAACAACAACCCTAACAGCAAGCGCCCGGCTCCCAGGAGAGCTCAATACCCTCCATTGCCAGAGACACTTACATATATCTTCTCCGCCCTCATGTCAGTGAATGCAATCCAACTTCCTCCGGAACGGCCTAATTGGAACCCAGCCGTTGATCAGACTAAATATTGTATGTTCCATAGGCAGCCGGGCCATACCATAGAAGGATGTTTTCAGTTCCGGGATCTGGTATATGATCTTCATGAAGGACAAAGGATAGATTGGGCCGCGATGCATCGGGCCATTGTTGAGATCAAAGATAAAAGAGGGCAGCAGCCGAGGCAGCAAGTGCAGCAGCAACAAGCACCGCAGCTGCAGCAGCTACCACCACAGCAACCACAGCAAGTACAGGACTTGGGCATCCATTAGAATCCGATGCCGAACCACCCACCTGCTCCTCAGCAGCAGCCGCCAGCACCAGCACAAGTAAACGTGGTCCAACCACCGGCCCCCAATGCCGGGTGGTCTTTTGATGATGATGGTGCCACACCACAAGTCATGGCCCTCCACCATGACCACCGCAATCCTCTTACCCCCTTCATTCATCCTTCCCGCACACCCAGCGTCCCCTCCATTCATCCTCCCAATTACACCCGCTTCAGCAAACCCCTTACCACCCACCGTTCCGTCATACCCTCCACCACTTACTCCCGTCACCGTCATCACACCACCATCCAACCCTTCACCCATCCTTACCCCTCCGCTAGCCTTCCCTCCACCCACGTCAACACTCATCACAACCCTGCCTTCCACCAATCCTTCACCCATCATCCGCTCATCACCTACTACCCCCATCAACCTTACGCTCCACCAAACCGTCTCCCCCACACCACCTGTTCCATTCATCCACCCTGCAGGGCCCATCATACTATCTTCAGACGCCGCGGCGAATTGTGCTTTAAGGAGCGGGAAGATGTTCCATCGGAATTACCCTACTACTTCTAATCCCCAGTCCTCTCAACTGACGGCTGAGCAGGAAGAAACTGAACCTCTGCCGGGTACTCAATATGACTTGCTGCATCATCTGGATCGAGTGCCCGCTAAAATATCTGTGCTGGAGCTGATCAAAAGGTCTACCCTTCATCAGGATGCACTGAGAGACTTTTTACAGAAGGTGATGGTCAGCGAAGATATGGCAGTTGATAGCCTACCAACGGCACTAGCAACTATCTCCAAAGGATCGGCAATTACATTTTCAGAGACCGAACTAGCACCTCCGGAAGCACGACAGATGCCGCTCTGCATTACGATCACTCTGAACAAGGTCAGCATTGAAGCAGCACTGGTTGATACAGGGGCTTCAATTAATGTTTGCCCACTGAGTACTCTACGAGCTTGCAACATATCAGAAGAGTTACTACGGCCTACCCCCACCACTATAGCAGCATACGACAACTCAAGGCGAGCATGTCACCGGGTGGTCACTATCCAAGCTGAGCTCGGACCTCTTACAATGGCCGTGGAATTCTATGTGCTGGACATTGACCCTATGTTTAAGGCTATCTTGGGTCATCCATGGATTGATACACTCGGTGCTGTACCCTCCACCGCACATCAGTGCGTCAAATTCCCTTTTCAAGGGAGGGTCGTCAAGGTCAAAAGCCTATCCACAGTGCAGTCAGTTAAGGCTATTTCAGAACAGATTCTTCCCACACTTTGGCCCAGCAGTCGGCCCGTCATATCAGTGCTCGACTTAAACTTTCCTTGGGCTTACACGTCTCCTAGGCCCGTCACTACTCCAGTCAACGTCAAAGTGAAGCCTCAGATTCGCGATTCCAAGGGCTGGAACATCATACTGAAACTGGGCTATCAACCGGGGAGAGGCCTCGGTGCACAATTGCAAGGAATGACCAAGCCCATACCAAAGGGAAGAAAAATGGGCAGGAGAGGCCTCGGCTACAGGGAAACTGCATTATCTATGATAGGTGATTCTGGGCCACTCACTTGGGACTACCGTCAACACTTTGTTCGAGGGCCTCTCCAGCCTGGCACATTAGCTCCGCAGCCAGCTCTGCCTATAAGAAATACAATCTGTCCAATTGCGAGTCCACCACCAGTGCCAAAGGGAGCAGAGGATGATATGATTGATTATGGTCAAGCCCTTCAGGGGCTGTTTCACGAAGAAGACTGCCAGAAACAACAAGAAGTTCGGCTTATGTAGTGGAGGCCGAAGAAGCAGCCTATTGTTGATCTACAGGAAAGGGGGAGCTCTCCCGTTATCTTTTCTTGGTCTCCCTCACACTTTCAATCCATTTTTCAGCAAGAGGATCACATACCTCGTCTTCCTCCCATCATGATAAATCCATCTTTTATTGATCCACCTGAGATCCTCTTTGTTCCTTGTGCTTGCGGGGGGTGCCCGCGCATTGATCTATCCACTTTCTTCACTCCTCCTCCTCCCAATGCTCAACTCCACGAGATGTGGTTCTCCTCTTCTGATCCTTTCTTCGACTGCATCTTCCCCGAGCTGTTCCCTATGCAGCTCCCACCTCCTCCCTCTTGCTGTATAGTCTCCGTTGATCTCCAAAAAAAATGTCAAATTTGAAACGGCGATTTCAGTGGAAGATTATGCTATCCTATCGCCATCCTCCTCCCAGGGGCACGAGTCCCCTACTCCTTCCCTTCCACTAGGCCTCCTCTCTCCTAGGTTAGGATTAGGGTCCGTCGAGTCTAGGGAAGTAGAGTCAGTTAGGTCTAAAGAAGTAGGGTCTTGTTCTAGGTCATCCAACCCTTCCTCTCCGGAGCCGCGCTCGCTTGCTCATCCATTCCGATCTGTTCCTGATAGGTTCTTGCAAGATTTAGCTCAGCGTTGCCATGCTCTTTTGAAGTACCCAGAATTTGTTGCTACAGCAATTGTGATTGAAGATGACGAGGAAATAGAAGGGGTGTGGAGCGACGACGGATTAGGCGTCTATGAGATTTTGGATGAGAAGGATCCAATTAATGAAGATAGCGATGTAGATGACACTGCCGATCTATATGCACAAGGACTAAAAAGATTCGACGAGCCGTCGACGGCAGTGGATGAACCTACAAAGGAAATCAACTTGGGAACGGAAGAAGACCCAAGGCCCATCATTATTGCTGCTAACCTCCATCCACAAGTAGAAGAGGAATTAATCAAGGTACTAAGGGAGTATAGAGATTCCTTTGCCTGGTCTTACGAGGACATGCCAGGTCTTGACCCCTCCTTAGTGGAACACCGACTCGTGCTTAAACCAGGGGCAACGCCCGTAAAACAAAGGTCAAGAAGATTTCACCCCCACATGGCCTTGAGGATCAAGGAAGAGGTTGACAAATTATACATGGCTAGATTGATCATAGTTGTTCTATATCCTCAGTGGGTGGCAAACATAGTCCCTGTTATCAAGAAGGATGGAAAAGTGCGTATTTGCATTGATTTCAGGGATCTTAACAAAGCATGTCCTAAGGATGATTTCCTGCTGCCTCATATAGACGTCCTGGTAGACAACACTGCCGGGTATGAAGCTCTGTCATTCATGGATGGGTAATCAGGCTATAATCAAATCCGTCTCGCTCCGGAAGATCAAGAGAAAACCTCCTTCACCACGCCCTGGGGCACGTATTGTTATGTGGTTATGCCATTTGGTCTGAAGAACGCAGGTGCCACCTATCAAAGGGCGATGATGGCTATCTTCCATGACATGATGCACATCTATATGGAAGCTTACGTGGATGATATCCTGGTGAAGTCAAAAACTAAGGAAGAACACCCCTCTATCTTGGCTAAGGTGCTGCAAAGAGCCAGGGAGTATAAGCTCAAGATGAATCCGAAGAAGTGTGTATTCGGTGTCTCCTCAGGGAAGCTGCTAGGTTTCATAGTGAGCAAACGGGGGATCCAGATCGATCCTAACAAAGCACAGGCCGTCATGGACATGCCTCCACCAAAGAACCTTACGGAACTTCGAGGATTGATTGGTAGATTGCAATTCATCAGAAGATTCATATCCCAGCATTCTCAAAGGTGCCATCCGTTTTATGAATTGATTAAAGCGGGGGTCAAGTTCGAATGGAATCAAGATTGTCAGAAGGCCTATGAGGACCTCAAGGAATATCTATCCAATCCCCCGATTTTGCAACCTCCTGTCCCTGGGAAACCCCTAATCCTATACATCTCGGTTATTGAGGACTCCCTAGGGGCGGTTTTAGCACAAGTGGACGATGAAGGGAAAGAGCGGGCTGCATACTATCTCTCTCAGTTGTTTAACCCAGCTGAATCCAGATACACCGCTATGGAGAAGACTTGTGCCGCCTTAGTGTGGGTAGCTCAGAAGCTGAAACACTACTTCCTTGCCCACCCAGTTAGGTTGATCTCTAGAATGGACCCGATCCGTTATCTCTTAGAAAAGCCAGTCCTTTCTAGTAGGTTGGCTCGCTGGCAGAGCTTCCTCTCTCAGTTCGATATCACCTTTGTTGTTCAGAAGGCAGTCAAAGGATATGCCATTGCTGAGCATCTTGCCCATCTCCCCATTCCTCACATCGATTCCATTCAGGACGATTTTCCTGATGAACATCTTTCTGTTGTCTCTCATCACCCCTTCTGGTCTCTGCACTTCGATGGTGCACTCAACTCTCAAGGCCGAGGCATCGGTGCTGCTCTACTTACTCCGGAAGGAGTGACCATTCCCTTCGCTTATCAACTTTGGTTTCCTGCTACCAACAACATCACTGAGTATGAGGCTCTCCTGGCTGGATTGAAGCACGCCTACCTCTTAGGTGCGCGTCATTTGAACATCATAGGAGATTCTCAGCTCGTCCTACGGCAAGTTCTGTCCACTTACCGTACCCGTGACCCCAAGCTCAAGTCTTATCAAGATTTGGTCACGCTCCTTGCCAGGCAATTCCGTAAGTTGATCTATATCCATACTCCCTGTTCTCAGAACATTCTAGCTGATGCTCTGGCATCTCTTGCTTCTTCTCTATCTTTTCCTCTCAGTCGGTGCACTGAGACTATTGTTGTCCAAAGATTGGACGCACCCTCTCTTCAGGATCCTTGGTACATCAATCTTAGAAAATCTGTAGAGGCAAGAACTGAGAAGGAAGATCTCAAGGAAGTTTCATTAGCAGAGCTAGAAGAGATTCTGGACGAAGAGGAATTGCCTTGGTTCCATGAAATCGAGATGTTTTGCAAGGAAGGGTCGTTCCCAGAAGGGGCAAAAGTCGGGCAGCGTAAGTCAATAAGAAGAGCCGCCGCAAGGTACACCATTGTTGCAGGAGAACTGTACAGGCGCGCTACTAATAGGATGCTCATGAGATGCTTAGATGATGTTGAAGCTTGGAAGGTGGCTGAAGCAGCCTATTCTAGTGAGTGTGGGGGTCATGTTAATGGCCAGGCTCTAGCGAAGAAGATCCTTAGGCAGGGCTACTATTGGCCCACTCTAGAAGAAGATTGCTCCCTCTATGTCCGGAGGTGTCTCAAGTGCCAACTCCACGCTGATAAGATTCATTCTCCAGCTTCATCTCTCCATCCTATGACCGCTCCTTGGCCATTCTCTCTGTGGGCTTTCGACGTTGTCGGCCCGCTCAGTGATCCTAATTCCCAGATCAAGCAGAAAGCCTTTATCCTTACCGCCACTGAGTACTTCACCAAGTGGGCCGAAGCCGAGGCGTACGCAGAGATTAAAGCTTCAACGGTGTGCCGCTTCATCATGAAGAATATCATCTCGCGGTTCGGAGTGCCAAGCAGCATCATCACCGACAACGGACCCCAGTTCGTCTCCCAAGAACATAAGGACCTCTGTAAGAAGTTCAATATTGCATTGCATCATTCATCTCCATATTATCCTCAAGGCAACGGTCAAGCCGAGGCCACTAATAAAACCCTTCTTAAGATCATCAAGAAAACATGTGAAGCTCATAAGTTTTCTGATTGGCCGAAAAAATTAATAGAAGCTCTGTGGGCTTACCGCACCTCCGTCCGTACTCCTACGGGACAAACTCCCTATTCTCTTTCCTACGGGATGGAGGCGGTGCTCTCATATGAGATCCTGATCCCTTCCCTCAGAGTGCAGCTCGATAAGGAACTTAATCTCGATGAACGTCGAGAGGCGTTACTGGTCCAGTTGGAACTCTTAGATGAGAAGAGGATGAACGCGGCCGATCACGTATCCGTCTATCAAAAGAGGGTTTCGCGTTATTTTCAAAGGAAGGTAATCGAACGTAAATTTCTAAAAGGTGATATGGTTTTGAAACACAAATTCATTCGGTCTGCAGGTCCTAGGTCTAAATTGCAACTTAACTGGGAAGGGCCGTTTGTCGTAAAAGAAGCTTATCCAGGGAATGCTTATCGCTTAGTAAACGCGGAAGGTGAGGAGCTCTCTCACCCATGGAATGGGTTGTATCTTAAGCGTTTCTTTCCTTAGAGTCTAAACCACGTGCTTCCCTGGCAGCAAGATGCTCCTTCCTGTTTTAAGAAGGATCCCGAGTAAGGCAATCACACACTACACGACATCTCTGGTCAGGTTTCCCATTTTAAAAGACACCGTTTCTCCTCGGCCATGCTTTAGGGGAAAATCGAAGTCCCTGTCCGCTTCATTCCTCGGCTGAATCCAGGGGCAAGAAGTGAATAAGGAGGCGACAACCAATCCAAACACCCTAACGAGAGGAGGTCTCAAATAGGGGCAAGTCTGTTATGACCTGGCGCCACAAGTAACACAACAATAGAAAAAAGACAGCAAAGGGGCAATCTCTGTGATAAAATCAAAAGCATCATCTCAAAAGTCTACCGATTCTGAACTCCAAAGCTCCAGGAATGCAAAAATAGAAAAGCTAAGCATGACAAGAGTGGCAGTATAGTTCCCCGCAGGACGTCATGAGCCCGGTTGCATGCATGCCTAGAGTGGATGAAGGTTCGATGACGGACACAAAGCCCCGGTGCAACCGACCAAATCTCTAATGGGGTTGTACGGTGAGGAAATCAAATCCTAAAAACTTCCATATCCGGCCTAAGCTTACCCCCGTGTTCTTTTTTTCTTTTTAGGACCAAGATTAGTACCCTGGGTATGGCCTTGGTAGAAACACCGTCATGTGAATTGGGCCTTGGCCAAGGATTGTCACCCATGATACACGCTAACCTCGGGACTCCTGATTCTGAACAAGGAAGGGTTCGCGTTGCTAGGGGAGACACTGGTTTTCAAAATCCAAAAACATCAAATATTTTCAAAATCCAAAAACACCAAATATTTTTCAAAATCCAAAAACACCAAATATTTCCAAAATCCAAAAAAAAACCAAATATCTGCAAAAAACCCACAAAAATCAGATGTTTTTTCCAAAACTCCATCATGTGCATAGCATGCATTGCATTTTTATTATATTTTCCGCCTATTTAATAAGGCTCCACCCCTTGACCAAATATCAAGAAACGGTCATTATCTAACTTACTTCAAGGTAAGGGGTTGAGTCTAAGAACAGATCTAACTTGTTTCATGTCTTAGCATGTGCAGACAACAGGTTCAAATGAAGGATTGCAGCCACGCAGGATGTGACGCATCAGTGTTCGGCCGTCACAGTCATTTAACGGTCCCCTCCTTGACCGTTAATTCCCTTCAGGCGTGGGCTTTTTTCTTTAGTCCATCTGACGGCCTGGTCCATACCGTCATTTCTATATAACGGCCCATCTCCCATCTGTTACTTGCTTCAGAGAACAGGATTAATAAGGCTTTCATTCTGACGGCTCCTCGTCAGACCGTCGTTTCTTTATGGCGGTCCACTGCCCATCCGTTACATCCTCCAGAGGCTCTACCTCTTCACATCATTCTAGCCAATCAACCCACAAAACTTATGCTCATTCAACTAAGCCAGTCTCATCTCATTCAAGCAAGCTTAATAAAACATGAATTCATAACAATTCCAGCTTGGATTGTTAATTACAAGCAATATCTCTCATGAACAAAAGAAAATCAAGGTACATTCAGTTTTCTATCCGCAAGAGGACGGATTCTTCTCAGCTCTTTCACGTAATTACGGCGTGCTTCGTCGTTCTCTTCTACTTCTGCTTGCCACGGGCGCACCTTGCTGATCTCCCACATGGTCAGCGCGTTCCGTACTGCTCTTTCATCTTCCTCGGTCCCCATCTTCCTAGGTAGAAGGGGAGGGTAGTGTGATAGTGCGGGAGCTTGGGTTCTTGGAAGTCCGATCTGAAGATGGCACCGGTACGGGTTGTAGATCGCCATGGTGGTGTTTCCCACTAGTTGGAGGTCCAGGCCTTGACGCCGCGGTATTTTGAGAAGAGTGCTCCGAAGGATTCTTGGTCGCATATTGAACTTGTCTATTGGCAAAGTGTTGAAGAAGAGGCGCCATTCATCCCGCATTTTCTTATCCGCCGTCTTGCATTCAACCTGTGAAGAATACCCGAATGCCCCTCCAATAAAGAAGAGAGGGTGGCTCCCAAAGATTCGGCTAGTTGAAGTTAAGTCTTCCTTCGGTTGGAATTTGACTCTCACTCCCATCCATCACTCAAGGAGTATCATGGAGCCGAACAAAAGTCCTCCTAGGCAAGCCGAGCTGAGTCCTTCATAAAGGTATGAAAGGATCGCTTGAGAGATGGACATTCCCCGCCACAACCCGCTAATAATGTTGAGATTTTGGGTATCTAGGAGGTGGTCGGTTGTAGTGAAAAGGAAGACTCCGCATAGGCAAACCGCCACCGCCTTGGCTATTGCCTCATGTCTCTCCCACTTGTTTTTACAATGAGACACTATCCACTGGGCCAAGGGTATCAAATGAATGGGGTGAGGGCTGATCATGGTCCTCACATCCTTTGGATTATGGATGAAATCACTCAAAATCAAGGATGAGTCAATAGGCTCTATTGTGTAGCAAACCCGGTCTTCATCCCCCGCCTTAGTCTTAGGAAGGGCTAGGTAGGTCTCTACCTCTTCCAACAGGACGGTTGCCTCGAAGGAAGGAAAGATGAAAGTATGAGTTTATGGATGCCACAGTTCTACAAGAGCTGAAATACTTGGCCAATCTAGAGATAATTTCTGGAAATTTTTTCCTAAAACCAAGAGTGGTTGAAGGTGCCATGCTTTAAGGATGGATGTGACTTCTATAGGGAGTGCCTTTACCATGGGAGCCACCCACTTCAGACTAGAATAGCATCTTGGGCCAGGAAGAGGCTTGAAGGAAGAAAGAGAAGAAGAAGTCATGAAGAATTAAAGTGCAGAATTTTTTGAATTTGGGTGAGTGTTAGAAGCCTACCACCCTTTGAACATTGGAGTTTAAGTGCTTGGGAATTGACGTCAGCCGTTGGAGCTCTCCATGTTCCTTTCTTGCAGCTTTAGGTCTGGTGTAAACCCTCTCCTCCGTGGCCATCATCTCAGAGCTTCTCTTCATCTTGGTTTCTGCCCTTGGGAAGAGGTTCTTCAACCCTAAAGCATAGGTTTTCAGCAAAGCTATGATTTTGGTTGAGTTTCCAAGTTTTAAAGGTTTAATTTTGGCTTTGGAAAGGATAAGACTTGAGTTGGAAGGCTTTATCTTCAGTCTAGATAAGTTCTAGTAGAGTTTGAGTGGGTGAATCTCGGGTTTAGGCTCTCACGGTTCAATCCGTCCAACTCAGTCTCTAACGGCCTATCGTGGGGCCGTTATTTGTCTCTAACGCGCCATCCTTAGGCCGTCGTATTTCCTGTGGGTCTGATTTGGCCAGACCCTGTTCTGTGAAGCTTAACGGTCTAGTCTTTGGCCGTCTTTATCTTGTAACGCGTGAACCATGATCATTTACACTCTCGATCGTTCAGATGTTGGCTTTTGGGTTCAACATTTTCCCGACGGTCTTGGATATGGCCGTTATTTCATCCCGACGCGTCTCCCATGGGCCGTCGCATTTCCTGCTAGTTGCCCTGACAACCCATCGTTCTGCCATGATCAACGGTCTAGCATTGGCCGTTATTTCCCTCTGACGCACCAGAGGTGGGCCGTCACTTTCCTGCAGCTCACATTATAAATTTGGACTCTGTCATGTCTAACGCCCTTCAGCCAGTGCGTTATTTGATTATGACGGTCTGACCCTGGACCGTTACTTTCTCTGCTGCTGAATTCAGGTAATTTCTTCCTGCCCTTGTGTTAGACCTGGCGGTCTTTCACACATTCTACAACTCATTCATCATCCACGCATTCTCATACATACTCCTTTTTTCCGCATACATGCATTCGTACATTCACACACATCTCTCGCACTCAAATCATCTGAATCGATCATTCATTACTGCATTCACATTCAAACCTGCTAAACCATTCGTTCACTCATTCATTCCTGCATATTTATTCATTCACACTCATGAAACAAAACAAAAATGCCAAAAAAGAATTTCATTTTTCTATATGTATAGTCATGTACAAAAATAAAAAAGAAATGCATCATTCGGCCGGCTCGTTCACCGGGCCGCCCTCCTCATCTCCACCCTCCGGCTTCCTTGCTGGCAGTGCTATGGAGGCACTCTCCTCTTGTTGTCCTCTCTCCACCCTCTCATTCCTCCGCTGGCCGGAGGAACTCACAAGGAAATCAGCCACCGTCCCACTCCGAGCGACGCTCCTCTGTGCTCCGCTCTGCGAAACACTCCGCTCAGGTCCTCGGCCTATCATCCGGACAGTCCTCTCGAGGGTCCGCAGCGTGATCTTCATATCGTAAGCCTGGCGCCGAGCCTCGCGTGCCTCGGTCCGATATCGGTCCAAATCCACCGTCCCAATCCGGAGTCGCTCTACCTCAGCCTGTGACTGAGCTAGCTCCATTCGAAGTCACTCCACCTCTGCATCATCCGAGCGTCGCGGGGTCTCCGCTCTCAGCCGGGCCATCTTTGCCTGTGCTAGCTCTATCTCTGCTCGGGCCCGCTCAGTCTCAGCCCGACTTCTCTCTATCTCTGCCTAGAGACGCTCTGCCTCCAATCGAGCCTGTCTAGCCTCGGCCACCGCTGCAGCTAGCTCTCTCGCCTGTAGATTACATGTCATGTAGTTGATCAAAAAAGCATTTTTTGGCATACGCATGATCGTGAGCATTTTTTTTAGCATCTTACCCGCTCCGCGAGGGTGGCCTCCGCCTCCTCGGCCCGGGCAACTGCGCGAGTAAACTCGGCATCCTGCTCTGTTCTGCCTCCCGCAGGATGAGAGGAGGACGATGGGGCGTCCGGTCCTGCTCGTTGGGCTCCCTCGGCCCGCTGCATTTAGAAATCATGATTAGAAGTCGTGGTTAGTCAGCATTTTTTTGCATCATCAACATTAAGCATCATTTAAGTCTAAATCTTACCAGGAACTCCAGGGCGGTCTGGTACTCGTCCCGCTGCTGGATGGTGGAGTGGAGTAGTCCCTCCAGCTCGGCTATCCGTCCCTCGGGGTCTAGCTGCATTTAAATCATGTAAGTCAGTACATCTAGCACGTTGCATTTTTTTTTGCATACAGAAAGAGTGTTTTGAGTTTAGAATTTGCATACCGGTCGTCGGGTACCTCGGTACACCCGGTTGCCGTAGAGTCGAGTGAAGGCTTTCAGATATGCCTCGTCGCTCTCATCTCGCTCCTTCACCGCTCGGCCCCGCCTGTTCCAGTCATGGACGTACTTCGCCTTCCGAGCGCACCAATCCACGTTGCCACTAATGCCCCTTGCTGACTTGCCTGGGTGGTCATCACTGTGGCGTGGAAAGGTCACCTCGGGCTGGTGTAGTCCCCAAGTCCGTAGGATCAACCGGTAGTGCAGAGGCTCGATGATGTGGATGCATTGCAGCCAGATGTCTCGTCCCCGGTATGACAAGGCCGCCTCCACCCACGGCTGTCCCGTGTAAACCTCGCCGCGGTACGGGGTCCATCTCACCTAGAAACATTAAGTCCATTCATCAGCATATAAGTTCATCATGCAAAAGCATTTAAAAGCATTTAGAAGCATTCAGAAGCATTTAGAAGCATTTAGGAGCATTCAAGAGCATTTAGAAGCATTTAGAAGCATGTAGAAATCATTTGGAAACCTGGACTTACCGACGTGTGTGGGTAGGAGTCCAGGTCATCCTGGATCGTCCGGGTCAATCTGATGATCGACCCTGTGTCCCTCGCTACCGTCCACCGTCTCGCAATCGAGATACGGCCGGGGTGGAGTAGTGTGCCTCTCCCGATGCCCGGGAGGTACATATAGCTCTAGATCTGCATTTTAGAAATCAAGTCAGTCAAATTGCATAATCATATTGTAGAAAGCATTTAAGTTGCATTTACCTATAGGAAAGGTGAGAAGCCGCCCAACATCGTCTGCCGGTCCGTCGTGCTGAGAGACTCGAACAAGAACGCTAGCACTGCCGCTCCCCATGCGTATCTCCCGACTCTGTGCAAATGCTCTATCAGAGGAAGCAGTCGGCAGCTAATGACGTCCGCTCGAGTCGCGAAGAGGAGCTTCCCGAATAGCAGCATCAGGAAGCGTCTGAGCACTCTGTCTCCCTCTGGTCCCGCCTCCGCCGCCACGCGAGGGCGCACCTGGTCTATCACTCTGCCCAGATGCTCCTCGGGTAGCTCTCCCACGGCAATCGCCGCTCCTCTCAGCCCCAGGCTCTCCTGCAGTACTGATCTCGAGAGCTGAGATGAGGACTGTCCCGGCCTGATCAAATCTAGCCCGAGCAGCTGCTGCGTCATCTCCCGGTAATCACCGCAAGTCCATCCGGTCACTGCGGCTCCGTGGACTCTCAACCCGGTAATCCTCGCTATATTTTCTAGTGTGGGGATCATGTGGCCCCACGGGAAGATGAAAGCTCGGCTGATCGGATCGCACCTCTCGTGCAACGCGTACAGCAAGGGTGTGTCCATCCGGATCACCTCGATGCTGAGCGCCTCGGTGAATCCCATGCTGGCTAGTCGCTTCCTCTGGTAGTCGGGCAGTGCCTGGTACACCGCCCGGACCTGCAGCCAGGAGATCCTTGATCTTTGCTTTCCCTACATGTTATTTAGATCATAAGTTAGCTAATTGTATCATAAAACATTGCATAAGCATTGTGAAATGAAAACAAAAAAAAAATCAGAAATTGAAAACCCTAAAAAATAGTCTAGGTCCCTGGCAGATGTAACGGCCCTAGGGTAGGGCGTCGCTTACTTCTGACGCACCAAGGGTGGCGCGTCAGGAATGTGACGGTCGCTGGTAGGACCGTCACATTGTCTGCGTTTGGGCATTTTTTCTTTGCATTCCTGTGGTCTCCCACTTTGGCCAAATGGCCTACAATCATTCCTAATGGGTTCGTAGACCCATTTTCTACCCTCAAAACCCGCATGCATCACAAATAAAACCCAAAAAAATTAAAAATTAAAGTTAGGGCGGGAGGACCTACCTCATGGTCCATGTCCCTTCTCCTCTTCTTGGCTGGTTCCTTGGGCTCCCCTTCACCCAAGGGGACGTCTTCCTGGTCTCCCACGGCCGTGGGAGCTTCATCTTCCTCCCTTGGCTCTCTTCTCCTCGGTTCTTCTTCCGTGACCGGCGGGATCACCTCCCGTTCGAGCCGGCGGTGAAACTGCCGGATTGCTTTCTTCTTTCCCCTCTCCCTCTTCTGTGGTGGTGGCTGGGAACCCTCGTCGCCGGCCATGGTAGTGGTGGGGACGGTGGTCGCCGGTGGGTTTTTTGGTTTGGGGCGTTTGATTGCTTGAGTGTTGAATGAAGGCCATGACCGTTCGGTTTTATTTTTTGAATGCTCAGGAACTGTGACAGTCTATCGTTCGGCCGTTACATCCTTATAACGCGTCTGGATTTGACCGTTACATGTGATGAGACTGTTTTATTGAAGAATGTGACCCGCCTGGTTTATGACGGCCCGGGGCTGGTCCGTTACTTTATGTGACGCCCTCATCTCAGACCGTTAAAAACTTGCAAGTTCCTTGATGAATTAAATGGCCTAATTGATGACAAAATGGTTCCATATGCTGTCAAGATGTTTATGGATGATGTCTCTCGCACACACAAATGGTTATGCCTTGATTCATGTTCATGATTATTTTTGGCTAACCTATCTTTCATGAAGGAATTTATGAACGAAATCACGCTTTGCCATCCGTCAGGCAGGTAAGTCTGGTAATGTATCTCTTTCCCTTATCCCTTAATGCATTACTATATGTTACTTACGATATTATCTCGAGAATCGGCTGGTCATTCATGTGTTCTGGGATCTGATGTTCCCCTTAAATAAAAATGATGATGATCTAAGTTCGCATGTTTAATCGTTGGATAAGCCGTTAGGTTGGAAAAATTTTGGGGATGATAGTTCTATCTTGCACGCCGTGGTTGCAGATGGTATCCTGACCCTGATTTCTCCAGTCTAGCAATATTATTCTCGAGTATTTTCTATTTTTTTTTCCTTTGCATTCGTTTTGATGATTTCTTTTCTTTAGCCCAGCATGCATCATACGCATTCTTTGAGCATTCATGAAGCTTCATCTATTCAAGGTATCTCAGTGATGGTGAATAGTTGTGTTCTTAATCTCGAATGAGGAGAATCATTCTACTCTGAATTAGAAGGTTTCCTTCGATCTGCTCGCTTGATCTGGTTGGCTGAAGATTCCTATCTGGAGTTTAGTCAGTACTCTTTTCCTTTCCATTGCCTCTGGCGGCTAGCCGTGTTTCCATTCCTTAGTTGTTAGTTCCTCCAGACTTGCATTCTTTGGTTGACTATTTCCTTGTGATCAGTTTGAAGTTTTCCAGAAAATTCCTGTCGCTTGTTGGTAAGAACGGGTGTCGTTTACCTTAACGCCCTCTTTTTGATCCACTCCGCTTCATTTCCTCTTCATCTTCATGTTCCATTTCGCCTTCCATTCACCTCCGCTCACTCCCCTGCAAAGAGGACGTTAAGGAGGGGCATCTGTTGACACCCGTTTTATGACCAATAAGTCGGGTCATCTCCTTATCCATTCTATATGATGCTCCGAGTTGTTCACTCTTCGTTGAGTCTCTTGATTGATTTGGAGCCTATTTCTTGGGTCTTTCTCCTTGATCGGATATGGCTCTTTGTGGCATTTCCTTTGACTAGGGCTTAGCAAAACCCTCATTCATTAATTTGAACTCCATTGATAATAACGGTCTGTCCCAGGCGCGTTGTTTCATTCTGACGGATGGGTCATGGGCCATTACTCTTTGAAGAGTCCTAAGGCTTAAGGGCTTGTTTCAATCCTGATCTTTTTAGTTTATATGTTGATAATAACGGTATGTCGTGCAGCCGTTGTTTCAATATGACGCCCTATGCCTTGGCCGTTATTTCCTTGCAGAGTCCTATTACTTCGATCTTCTTCCCATTGATCTTATCTTTTTGGGATAAGGTTGAAAGTAACGGACGTTCCTTGGGGCGTTATTTCCAAGTGGCGGTCTGTCGTGCAGCCGTTACTTCCTTCAGAGAGTCCTGGCAGTTCAGGCCTTTTCTCTGCTACTCCGTGGTCGAGATAAGAACTTGGATTGATGATATCTATTTCAAATCTGATCCTCAGAACCTTCTGTTTGTTTCTATGGACTCTTGGTGATATTATCTTCAAGGATTTGCTAAGAATTATCCCTTTATCTTGCTGGCTTATCCTCTGCTCGACCTAGGAGTTTGAGGGTCTATAAATAGAACCCTTGACTTCATGGCAAAAAGGGGGAAAATCTGGAGTTTGCGTCGAAGTGCTGTCGCATTCTAGAGCCACGTCTGATCAAGGAGAAGTGCTTCTCACGGTCGTTTGCTGCCTGGTGAAGGGAGTATTTGTTCCATTGGTTCCCAAGTTCACAATTGCATATTGAGTTTCCATTCAATCTCTCTTTCATCATAAGCATTACTTCTCTCTTTCCTCTACGTTTTTCAATGGTTTTCATCATCTAAACATCCTCCTAATCTTTTAAAACACCCAGAGGGGTTAAAAAACCAAAACCTCCCCGGTATTCCCCTTTCCTTTTGATGATATTTTGTTTATTGAAGAATTGATGCTATATTATTGAAAGGGCTAATTTGGGTTATTTTGTTCTTGTCTTCCACTTCTTTGGCAGGTTTACAGGTTCACTAGGACGAGGCCCAAGTCTTCTAGCCGGCTGGAAGAGTTGGAGTTAAAAGGACTCATACTTTGTTACTGCAGGTTATACGACGGTCTTGTGCAGGCGCGTCATATTCTTCTAGCGGTCTATCGAGCGACCGTCACTTCCAAGTGACGCACAGGGTTCTGACCGTTACTTCTAGCCGACCTGCAGGTTCTCTTTGATTTCCTCTCCCGTGGGCGGGTGTTTCATCCACCTATTTCCAAGGTATATTCAAGTCTTTGGCTTGTTTTTACTTTGGTGGCGATCACGTCTTTCCTTGGTATTGGGCATTGGCTTTCTCCTTCATCACGTATATCTTTATTTCCTTGCTTGTTCCACCCTCGCGGTGTGTTTTCATTTACTTCTTGCTCCATGCCCCGGCGTGTGTTTTTCTTTATTTCCTTAGCATTAGTCTGATTGAGATAGCATGCCCATGCTAGAGCTAGCTTTGACTGCCTAGGTTCATGATCACATGTTCATAGGTTAAGAGCAGATCTTTGATTACTTGCTTGTCATCTTATTACATTCACACAACAAAAACCCCCCAAAAAGAAAAGAAGATAGGCAAAACTAATCAACAGAGATGAGGGTTCATGAATTTCCCCGAACACCTTCAAGGCGTTGGCTACCCAGCCATTCCCGCGACACACCGGGCCCAATCAAAGGTCCCAACCAGTTAGCCGTGACCCACGGAAACATCTACAATCAATTGGGGCCACCCCCGACCACCCAGCTTGTGGGTTTACTCGCTTTCAACCTAGCCGCCAGGGCTGACCCGGGGGTGCCTTGATTACAAGCTAGGACACGAGGCACCGAGCAATGAGGTCGTGATTCATCCCGAAGACACCTCCCACCAGCCTTCTAAAGTCGAAGGAAGACTCATCTTGGTCAACCTCAGGCTTTAGAAGCCCATAGCACCCTTACGCGGCCCATACACGTGTGTCAGGAATTTTCTTGAACACCTTGCGGGCGCACGTATTCCAGCCATTCTACAACAAGCAGAAGGCCAACCAGCGGCTCTAGCACTCCAGCCATGTTCTACGCCAATCCCCCCCATCAAGTCGGGGCCACCCCCGACCCTCAGATATGCGGCGACGAGCCGTTTATTTCCAACTCCCGGGCCAACCCAGGGCTACCTGCCAACCCACATTGCAACGCGGCATATGCCACGAAGGTCGGGCCCACACACCCAAAATACCTTCTCTTGACTCCCACAAGCTTCCACCCTCAGCCGAGGCCAAGCCTAAGGCCCGCCAGTTAGTCACCCGAGCCGTTTGATGACCCGGGGTGCGTCGGGAATTTCCTCGAACACCTCGTGAGCGAAAACTATAATACAACAACAAGAAGCCCCCACGGGCGGATCCCAGCACCCCGGAGCCCCCCGTCCTTCAAAGGACAACCCCAAACAACATCAGAAGACCCTCGGGACCACCCCCCCACCCCCCGTGGCCACGGCTCGCCGGGGGGGGGGCTCGCCCCCGGTGCGGCCACGCCCCAAGGAGGGTGAACTCCCTTGGGGGTCGCACCCTCTGTTGTGCCCCTATGGTTTTGATGTCAGCAAGCACTATGAGTATGAATTGTTTTGATGTCAGCAAGCACTATGAGCATGATTGATTGATTGATTTAAGAGTGGGCACATTCATCTCATTGCATTGTCTGTCTCTGCATTGGTGCAACTCTAGTTCATGCATAACAAGTGTAGTTTGCATCGGTACATTAACTATTGTTGCACGTCTTATAGTCGATGCATGATCTGGTAAATAGACTGCACTGTTAGTTCTCTTGCATACATTACATCGGTTCAATATCTGCCATATTCACACACTGCATCGATGCATTCATCAGTCACTTTATTTCGAAGTCGATGCATGTTCATTATGCATACATAGTCAGTACATTCGGTTGTTTCATGCACATACAACGTATGTACAGTCTTTGCTGTTATGTGCATGCGTCATTTAAGCAAGTCTATACATGATGCATTGATTCTTAAATGCTAGGTAGCAAGTCTGTACATTGTCTTATTTCAGGCACGCAAAGTCTGTACATCGTCTTGGCGCATGCACGCAAAGTCTGTACATTCTTTGACAGCATGCCTGAGCATTCATCTTCGTTGTGCATACTTTGATAGATGCAAACTGCATTTCACAAGTTCAATGTCTGTACATTCTTCAGTGGCATTTGTTCAATCTTTCAAAACAAAGTCTATACACTCTTTACCATGCATTTAAAGTCTATACATTCTGCCGCATACATACGTAAGGTAGTGTCATGCACTCAAAGTCCACACATGCACACGCATAGTTTGTGCATCATGCATTCATGCTTAAACTTTAGGAACAGAAAGTTTGTACATCGTTTGTACATTGCACGCAAAGTCTGTACACTCGTTGATGGCATGTCTGTACATTCACATTCAATGTGCATTCTTCTCCATATGCAAAATGCATTACATGCATTCAAAGTCTGTACACTCGTGGATGACATGTCCGTGCATTCATTCTCGTTGTACATACTTTCTTATATGCACACTGTATTTTGTGCATCAAGTCTGTACAGGCTCAGTTCAAATATCAAACTTACTCGATGCATCCTTTCTTTCCTTTCAGATTAACTCACACTGATAACAAGCCTGATCTGACAAGACTGCTGCTCGAGGAGCTTAAGAAGGGCACGTGATCCAAAAATGGAGGAAGTGCCAGGATCGTGACACGTGTAGTGCAGCAGGCTGAAATGCTGCCACGTGTTCAAGGCGCTAGGGCGGGAATTCATGGAGGACACACGCCCACCTATCTGCTCCTGCTATAAAAAGAAGACTTCTCCATCTGAAGAAGATGCTCGTGCAGAGAGGATCAAAAGTTACATTAGAAGAGTAGAAGCAGACAGAAACAGCATGATCTATAGAGAAGAAAAAAGAAGAAGAGTAGAGGAGGAGAGTGTTCGAAAGAGAAAGAGAGAAGAAGAGGAAGAAAGAAAGAGAGAGAGAGCTTTTGAGAGTAGTGATCGAGAGAAGAAAAGAGTGAGCAGCAGAGAAGTATAGAGAAGCAGAAGAAGAGAAAGAAAGGAAGAGAGAGGTAGAGAGCTCTAAGGGAAAAAGAAAAGCTTCATCGGAAGATTTGTTTTCACTGGACTTTGGATCAGATCCAAGCCAGTCAGCTCCATGAGAGCCACATCTATGTTCCATCATTTACAGCTTTCTGTCACTGTGATTTATCCTCTTTTGTTTTCTTTTGAACCTTTATTCAAGCTGTTAGTCAGCGGAGCAAGCTGTGTTGCTCAGCGGTTGCAGAAGAGGATTCCTCTGGTCGGCTAAGCTGTATTGCCCAGCGGGTCAAGCTGTTAGGTAGTGGATGGCTAAGCTGTACTACCCAACGGAAGCAAGCTGTGATGCTTAGCGGATGTAGGCAAGCTGTGAGGCCCAGCGGGTTAAGCTGTGTATCAGCGGAAGTCACACTCTGGTTGGAGTGTGGGGTGGACGTAGGTCTGCGGACCGAACCACCTAAAAATTCTTTTGTGCACTGTGGTTTGATTGCGTAGTCTTATTTCGTTAGATGAATGCTTAGGGCCGATCAGTCTTTCTCTGGCTGGTGAGATGTATGGTTGCACCTTGACTGTTCGACATTAGTTTTATGAGTTCTTCTGACACCGTTCTTCATGTTATCTTTCTGATATTCGGTAAGCACTTTAGATAACTAAGTGAACCTCTTCAATTCCGCATCCACTCACTAGTTAGAGATTTTAATTGGGAAAAATTTGAGGAGGGGATTAATTCACCCCCCCTCTGAATCCATCGCACCGATCCCAACAATTGATATCAGAGCGGTTGTCTTCACAGAGGGTCACACGACCTGCAGATCCGTTCCTGGTTTCGGTTTCGGTGCGTTTTGGTTTGATAAGTGTTCTTATCATTATTTTCGATCCCTTCTACATTTAAGTTTGTGATTTAATCTGAGGATGTCGCCGATGTTTGATCTCCCGAAATATGAGGGTCTAGGTTTTTATAACTGGCTCAATCAGTTCAGGGAATATGTGATGCAGACTAATCCAGATCTGTGGATGATCATTGCACACAGTTCTTATGAAGTTCAAAAGGATAAATCCTTATGGAAAACTTCAGACAAACTAAAATTCTCTGAGAATCATAGGGCCCTGGACCTAATCAAAAGGGCGATAAATATTGATAAATTTCCTTGTATAGTCAAATGCTGCAGTGCCTCCGAAGTGGTCGAGATGTTAGCAGTCAGTAGGAGCCGGGACGAAGTGAAATACCTCATGGCTTCAGATGAAGATCATATTCAAATTGAAGAAACTTCGTCACAAGTAAACTTTGACATTGTTAACTTTTCATTTGAAGATTTGGTGGCATTGAATGAACATTTGTTGATCAAGTATGATAGAATTAAATCTGAGAAAAGGAAATTGAAAAGAGAGCTGGACATGTTAAAATCTGAAGATAAGAACCTGAATAATTATTCAACTGGAGATAAGGGTTCGTGCAATGAATGTGCATTCTTAAAGGAATTGATCGAAGACATGGATTCTGATGATAATATGCAAGAAAACTTAATCACTTCCTTGAAAGAAGAAAATGATTCCTTGCTGGCTCAGAAGAAGGAAAATGATCAATTTCAAGATAAGTTTATTGAAGAAAACATGTATCTTAAAGACCAAAATGAAAAGCTAATGGTTCTTAATAATGTTTTCTCTAAAAGATGGTTGTCATTTGAAAAAGGAAAATCAGTTGTGAAGGAAAATAAGAACAACAATGAAATAAAGGTTCAACAAGAAAATGAAACTCTGAAGAACCTGGATGATGCTTTGCAACAGCAGCTGATTGCGTGTGAATCTGAGCTAAACAAATATGAAGCTAACATTGTGACTCTTAACTCTGAAATTGAAGACCTAAAGGACTCCTTGTCAAGATTTGTAAAAGGAAAGATTAATCTGAATAAATTGCTTGGAGTAAATGTGAATGTCCAGAAAGAGGGATTGGGTTACATTCCAGTTACGAAGAAGGTTGAAGGGAATCAAATGAAAATTGTTTTTGTTAAAAGCTCAGAACAAGATAAAACTTCTACTTCATCAGTTTTCCAATTCACTGTTCAGAGAACTGAAAATGAGGATAAAAACTTGAAGAATGAAAGTAATCAGAAAAAGGCTGGAAGTAAAAGGAAAACCAAACTCTCAACTATTGCTGTTAAGGCCTTTTCTGACTCTGTTAGACCTCATGATCAAGTGCATAGTACAAGACATTTCCCCATCCAGTCACATGCACACACAAGAATCACCTCATGTCATTACTGTGGCATATCTGGTCATCATATGCATGAATGTAGAATAATGGTTCAAGATGAATTGAGTGCTAAGATTATTCATGAAAAACCCCATGCATTCAATAAGAAGAAGAATATCCATTGCTTCTAGTGTGGGAAGCTGGGCCATGTTGCATCTCACTGCTGGCATGCCCAGGGAGGAAAAAGGAGTTCAAAACCTGAGAATATCCTTGAGAACAAAACTGTCTTTAATAGAAAAACTCCTGTATGTTTTGAATGTGGTAAAGTTGGTCATCGAGCCTTTGAGTGTTGGCATGTACCTCTCTCTTCCTTTCTTTCTCTTCTTATGCTTCTCTATACTTCTCTGATGCTCACTCTTTTCTTCTCTCGATCACTACTCTCAAAAGCTCTCTCTCTCTTTCTTTCTTCCTCTTCTTCTCTCTTTCTCTTTCGAACACTCTCCTCCTCTGCTCTTCTTCTTTTTTCTTCTCTCTGGATCGTGCAGTTTCTATCTGCTTCTACTCTTCTAATGTAAATTTTGATCCTCTCTGCACGAGCATCTTCTCCAGATGGAGAAGTCTTCTTTTTATAGCAGGAGCAGATAGGTGGGCGTGTGTCCTCCACGAATTCCCGCCCTAGCGCCTTGAACACGTGGCAGCATTTCAGCCTGCTGCACTACACGTGTCACGATCCTGGCACTTCCTCCATTCTTGGATCACGTGCCCTTCATAAGCTCCTCGAGCAGCAGTCCTGTCAGATCAGGCTTGTTATCAGTGTGAGTTAATCTGAACGGAAAGAAAGGATGCATCGAGTAAGTTTGATATTTGAACTGAGCCTGTACAGACTTGATGCACAAAATGCAGTGTACATATAAGAAAGTATGTATAACGAGAATGAATGCACGGACATGTCATCCACGAGTGTACAGACTTTGAATGCATGTAATGTATTTTGCATATGGAGAAGTATGCACATTGAAAGTGAATGTATAGACATGCCATCAACGAGTGTACAGACTTTACGTGCAATGTACAAACGATGTACAGACTTTCTGTGCCTAAAGTGTAAGCATGAATGCATGATGCAAAAACTACGCATGTGCATGTGTGGAATTTGAGTCCATGACACTACCTTACGTATGTATGCGGCAGAATGTATAGACTTTGAATGCATGGTAAAGAGTGTATAGACTTTGTTTTGAAAGATTGCACAAATGCCACTGAAGAATGTACAGACATTGAACGTGTGAAATGCAGTTTGCATCTATCAAAGTATGCACAACGAAGATGAATGCTCAGGCATGCTGTCAAAGAATGTACAGACTTTGCGTGCATGCGCCAAGATGATGTACAGACTTTGCGTGCCTGAAACAAGACAATGTACAGACTTGCTACCTAGCATTTAAGAATCAATGCATCATGTATAGACTTGCTTAAATGACGCATGGACATAACAACAAAGACTGTACAGACATTGTATATGCATGAAACAACCGAATGTACTGACTATGTATGCATAATGAACATGCATCGAATTCGAAATAAAGCGACTGACGAATGCATCGATGCAGTGTGTGCATATGGCAGATATTGAACCGATGCAATGTATGCAGGAGAACTAACAGTGCAGTCTATTTACCAGATCATGCATCGACTATATGACGTGCAACAACAGTTAATCTACCGATGCAAACTACACTTGTTATGCATGAACTAGAGTTGCACTAATGCAGAGACAGACAATGCAATGAGATGAATGTGCCCACTCTTAAATCAATCAATCAATCATGCTCATAGTGCTTGCTGACATCAAAACAATTCATACTCATAGTAATTGCTGACATCAAAACCATAGGGGCACAACAATCTCCCCCTTTTTGATGATGGCAACACTATGAGTCACTATGAGACATGCAACACTACGAGTCACAGTCACTATGAGACATGCAACACCAAACTATTCTTCCCCTTTGACTTCATCAAAAAAAAAAGTTTTAGGTATAAACAGATTGATATAACATCTCCCCCTTTGACAACATGAAGGCACAGTAGAGCTATTTTCCCCCAAAGTGTAATATTCAAGATGAGCACTGGAGAATAGAATATAAGAACGCCCCCTATCAACATGAATGTTTGACTACTCTCCCCTTAAATGCAGATGACGCAGAACTCCTCCTAACGTGCAGGAATGAACTCTGGTTAACCAATGAAGCAATCTAAAATCTGCAATCACAAGGAATCCAAAACAATAATGGTGTTGGCACCTCACATATGTATGGGCAGAATAAAGCAGGTGGAAAGTCCACAGAACTAGAACTGGTTACAGAAACAAGATGGAAGATTCTAACAGTGTGGAGAGTAAAACGAGACTGGTGATGTAAAAGAAGTAATTGTAGCCAAAGATAGAGTGATATCACTGGAAGAGTGGCACACGATTTTTCAAGAATCGTTCAGCAGAGATTGAGCAGAATATGACAGTCACAGAGCAAGAAGTGACCAACGAGTGGATGATCAAGTTGTCAATGGTGAACCTGATCAGAAGAAATTACTATATAGCGGGTACCACAGTTATAAGTCCATGCAAGAATAGACTCTCCTATCATAAGGGGTTATGAATTGACCTACATTACCCACCTGGTTTAAGCATGATGTATACTGAATCTGTCAATTAAATTCATTACTCATATCTAAAACTAAGTTTTAATAAGGATTAACCAGCTAATCAAGCAATGCTCCAGATCAAACATCCTCCAACTTACTCAAATACTCTCAATGACACCTTTGAGAGTCACACAGAGCAGAATTGAGATTAAACACCCTTACTAGAATGTGAGTTGACTATTTTTGCAAGACATTTTGTTTTGATTAGCACATTATACTTTTCCTGAGCAATTTAAGTTGATCAACACCTTTTTACGTAAGGCACAACACGTCTTAGGTGAAGTGACCCAGTTACTCAGTGTGATAACTTTCATTGCCTCTCAACTTTGAGAGCAGAGTTAGCACTAGAAGTGTCTTTTTACATGAGGAGACACCTTGATCAGAGGCCAGACTCTCCAGTTACTCAACACAGACATGCTATTGCTCTGTCAGATTTTTCAATAGATTTTCACCAGAGATAGCTATGGTACTTCATGACATAGAATTACTCTATTTCATTGATAGAGTATCCAGTTTCTCAGTGACCAAGTCATCGCTCTGAATTCAAATTTTCAATTTAGTCAACATTTTTCAGGTTAATGTTTAAAAATAATACTCATTCTATGTGTCTCTACCAAAGTAGCCTTGATCTCATATTTTCAGAATTCAGATGAATGAGTCTAAATATTTTATGACATGGGTGATTAAAAATTATTAAACTTTATGATTCAGATACTTTCAATCATTCAAATTCAAATCCGAGAATACATTAGGCTTATACCAATTTGGATCAGTGGACATTCTTAACTCTGTATGATAGAAGTTTCTTCTTGGGTTTCAGACATATAAACAAGGTACACAACTTAAATTTCTCAACTCAGTCCAATCAATGCAACTGAACAACTTATCCACACCAGATCACAGAATTCTGCTATGAAAGAATTTGAACAAATTTTAAAGGATTTCAGCAGTTGATTAGTCAAAAGAGAAGAATTTGAGTGAAATACACAAGAGCAAGAGAGGAATTCACATATTTGGACATGAAGAGTCTAGATTGAAAAGGATTAATAGGTCAAAAATGCTCCTCTTGCTTGGATGCAATGGGTCATCTTATTAAATGAATTTTTTGAAAGACATCCATCTACTCCCCCTGACTGAATGCAGTGTATTCAATGAAAACCTAACACACCAAGTTCAGACATTACTACCCTCTTCCTGACATTATGATGCACCGACCTTCATGCTATTTGAACACAAGATGCACGGACTATATGCAAGACATGCAACTATCTATACTCAGTGCAATACATGCATCAATTTGAAACATCAACTATGCAAAGCATGCGTATGACACTCAGTTGTGCATAACAATTGTTCAAACATCAGAGCATTCTTTATTCAGAAATCAATGACAGGCTGACACATGATAATTTTTCAAACAATCCAACTCTCAAATCAGAATGAAATCAACACACATGAATATGAAAGTGAACCGAATAGCTAGACAAGAAGGGTTCAAGAGGTGAACGACTAGTGAGACTCAAATACTCCCCCTGTCTAGATGCAATGAGTTATTCCTTTTTGGATTTTTTTATTTAGATGATATGCAATGCATCACACTATATATATATGCACTATGCAACGAGACTGGTCATGATCAGCAAGAACATCATGTGAAATCAATCAATTTTTCAAAAAGGTTTCAATTAAGCACAGATAGATTAATCTGATATGCAAGCATCTGAAGCAAACAATTTCTGATAACAGAATTTAGAACAGATTTTTAGAATTGACCTGAATAGTGCAATCCTTGGGGTTTCATTCTTGAGTGCCTTGGATTATTAACCCCTTTATTCATCAACTTCCAAGACACACCTGTAAGGTAAGATCAATTTACGAATTTGGGGACCCAAAGACTCTTGGGTCTTATTAGTTGAGTGACACCTCTAGCAGGTGCACTCCAGGGTTTCCAAGTCTTCCTATCATCAAAATTCAATTCATGGCAGTTATTCATGATATGTCATATTCTCCCACAATAATGACAATTAATGGCAGAGTTCAAATTCCTTTTGACAGGATGAACATGAAATTTTTGTGAGTGGACATTCGTTAAGATATTTCTACCATGCAAATTGGTGTTTTGTTTTCACTGGACTTTGGATCAGATCCAAGCCAGTCAGCTCCATGAAAGCCACATCTATGTTCCATCATTTACAGCTTTCTGTCACTGTGATTTATCATCTTTTGTTTTCTTTTGAACCTTTATTCAAGCTGTTAGTCAGCGGAGCAAGCTGTGTTGCTCAGCGGTTGCAGAGGAGGATTCCTCTGGTCGGCTAAGCTGTATTGCCTAGTGGGTCAAGCTGTTAGGCAGCGGATGGCTAAGCTGTACTGCCCAGCGGAAGCAAGCTGTGATTCTCGGCGGATGTAGGCAAGCTGTGAGGCCCAGCGGGTTAAGCTGTGTATCAGCGGAAGCCACACTCTGGTTGGAGTGTGGGGTGGACGTAGGTCTGCGGACCGAACCACCTAAAAATTCCTTTGTGCACTGTGGTTTGATTGCGTAGTCTTATTTCGTTAGATGAATGCTTAGGGCCGATCAGTCTTTCTCTGGCTGGTAAGATGTATGGTTGCACCTTGATCATTCGACATTGGTTTTAAGAGTTCTTTTGACACCGTTCTTCACGTCATCTCTCTGATATTCGGTAAGCACTTTAGATAACTAAGTGAACCTCTTCAATTCCACATCCACTCACTAGTTAGAGATTTTAATTGGGCAAAATTTGAGGAGGGGATTCATTCACCCCCCCTCTGAATCCATCGCACCGATCCCAACACCCTCCTCCCAGCCCTGTTGTCCCCACGGCTATTCCCAGTCTCAGTCCCGTGCAAAGTCGTTCGGCATACCCGTGTGTGGAAGGATTCGCGAAGACGGCGCCCCAAGATCACACAGAGTCACGCAAGTCAATCTTCTCGGTCCACACATGCAAGCGACCAACCCACCAGTCCAAGCCTTGTATCCTTCGTCCCTCGCGGTAGTAATATGTCAAAGTGGGCCCATAAGGGGGTAAAAATGAGATTTTATAGGGTGGTGACCCCCCTCTATCTCCGACCCGCGTAAACCCCCCATGGGGGGGGTTTAGGCAGACCAGACTGCCCCCCATGGCTGGTCCATCGAAACCCGTGAAATAACAAAAAAAATAGAAAAGAAAGGTTTTTTATGAAAAAACCACCCCCAAGCCAATCCGCCTTAGCCCCCCCGGGGGGTTTAGGCGGACCAGACCGCCCCCCCCAGGTCTTGTCCGCCTAAACCCATGAAATAACAAAAGAAAAAAAAGGAACCTCCATCAGTCACGTCTCCTCTCTTAGGGTTTGCATGGCTGCCTAGCCATGGCGGCCCCCCCCCTCGGGGGATGGTGAACTCCATCCCCACCCCCCTCCATCTTCGCAAAAGCCTTCCTTCCTTCATACTCTAAGCCGCGCCCTCTCCCCAACAAAGGTCTCGATAGGTATCAAGCCTCCAGCCTTTACAGATGATGGCCATGCTGCGGTTTTCTTCTCCAAACAGGAAGTTTTGCAGTCCTACAAGCCACTAGAGTTCGCTATAATCGTCAGATGCTCCTATGGTCGGCCGTCGATACCGGAGATCAAGAGCTTTCTTTCCCAACGACTAAATCTTCAGAAAGATTTCTTACTGAGTGCTCTCAATCCTCGACATCTCCTGCTGCGTTTCTCGTCGGAAGAAGATTTCTTGAAGGTCATGCTTCGGAAGAACATCTACGTCAAAGGCTTTCTCTTTCGTTTCTTCAGATGGACAACTGATTTCAACTTCAACAATGACCCCTCCATCATGCCATATGGGTTAGTTTCCCAGCCCTTCCTGTTAATTTTTATGGTGAGGACTTCCTCTGCTCGATAGCAGGTAATCTTGGAAAGGTGCTGCGGATTCATGAATCCACTCTAGCCTGGACTCATACCGCTGAGGCTTTTGTTTGTGTTGAACTGGATATTGAAAAGCCTCTTGTGGAGAACATTTGGATCGATTGCGGGGGCCCTGGTTTTTGGCAAAGCATCAAATATCACCGCATACCTCATCTCTGCTCAGCATGCCACAAGATTGGCCACGAAACAAAGGCTTGTGCGAGGAAACCTGGCACTTCAACTATTAATATAGACAACAATATACAGAGACCTCCTTCGGATGATACTGCAATTGCCAAGACTAATCAGGCTTGGGTGCCTGTGGGCTCGAAACATACTTACCCTGCCACACACTTGCAGAAAGCTACTGGACAAGAAGAAATCCCGGTCAGCAATACCTTTCAACTCCTTCAGCAGATTGATGAATCCACTAAGGATGAGGCTGATCCTTCATCTCTGGATTTACACCCCTCCCCCTTGGAGAATTCTCCTAATCAAACTGAGGACCAAAACAAGACACATGTCGAAGCCTGTTCTCAGGAGATTCACACTCTGTCCTCACAAAAGACTGCCGATGCTCCTGAAATATCCTATAATCCAACACCCCAGGGCACTGATCACCCAACAATTAATAGGTTGGACAAAGGCAAAACTATCATAAGTTCCCCCTCCTTCAATACTAGGCCCCCATCTAAAATAAGCCCAGTCAGAATTGGCAACCAAAGTTACACATCGGAGGCTGACACCAATTTCAGTATGCAGTAGGAGACACATCATTTAAATGACCCTCAGTCGCAGGAAAAGATAAAAGAATGTAGGAATAACATTGCTCTCCAAGCAGAGATTGACAACATCACAGCTATCCATGCTGACAAACCGGGGGTCATAACCAGAGGAATGAAGAGGATTGGATCTGAAGGCAAGATCCAGTCCAAAACCCTTCTCTAATGTCTTTTCTCATCTGGAACATAAGGGGCATCGGAAATGACCTCTCTGTGGGTCGTGCTAAACTCTTACTCAAAGAGCATAGCGTTAACTGCATTGCCATTCTTGAGCCTAAAATTAATAACAGCAACATGGATAGAATTTGCAAGAAGCTAGGTATGGAGAAATGTATTGCAAATAAAGATGAGCAAGCTCACATCTGGTTTATGTGGAAAGGACAGTTGAATTTTGATATTATATGTCAGCATGATCAACAAGTTACCATCAAACAGATCTCCCACAATTTGCCTGAATTCTATGCATCCTTTATTTATGCCAAATGCACTCCAGTGGAAAGGCTTCAGTTATGGGCATCTCTCACTCATGCCAACTCTCTTATTAATGGCCCATGGATAGTGGCCGGAGATTTCAACAGTATCATGGCAGTTGATGAAAAATTGGGGGGCAATCTTCCGTCATTCAGGTCCATGAATGACTTTAAGGATTGCATGAATGAGTGTGGTCTCTTAGATGCAGGTTTTATGGGCTCCAAATACACTTGGCACAATCAGCAAACAGGCTCCAATGGCATTTGGGCTAGACTTGACAGAGTCCTCACTAATAACTCTTGGATGAATTCTTTTCCCATTACTGTGGAACACCTCTCTAGAGAAGCTTCAGACCATGCCCCCCTTCTGGTCAAATTGGCTAGACAATACACTACTAAAAGTAGATTTTATTTTCAACAAATGTGGACAAAGCATGACTTCTTCCTTTCAGCAGTAGAGCAGTCCTGGAGAACCAGTCCTTTAGCCTCCTCTGCTATTACTACTCTGGTTCTCAAACTTAAATCCTTGAGGTATACCCTTCGGGATTGGAACAAGAACATATTTGGAAATGTTCACAAAAACTTAATGGAAGTAGAAGATATGGTGTTATAGGCCAAACACAACTATGACCAGCAACCATCCTCTCATACACTCTCATCCCTAGAAAGTGCCAAAAACATTCTCACAGAAAGAATTTTACAACAGGAAATTTTCTGGAAACAAAAGTCTAGGATCAGGTGGCTGGCTGAAGGAGACAGAAACACTAAATTTTTTCATGCCACTACTTCAGCTAATAGAAGGAATAATTTAATCAACCATCTCAAGACTGCCATAGGTGACTTAACATCCGACCCTCAGAAGATGAAGGAAATTGCTGTCTCCCATTTTCAAACTGCTTTCACCTCCCAACCCCACCATGTTGATATGGACAGTCTGAACTGCATTCCAAATATTGTGACCCAGGATGATAACAGACAGTTAAATGCAGTCCCAACTGATGTGGAAATAAAGGAAGCTGTCTTCTCAATATCTCCTGATAGTGCCCCTGGCCCGGATGGCTACACTGGCAGTTTTTTTCAACATGCATGGCATATAATTGCAGACACTCTCATCAAGGCCATTCAGGAATTTTTCACTGATAGAAAGCCTCTCCCAAGATGTATCACAGCTACTGTCATAGCCCTTATCCCAAAGACAAAGAATGCCAATGACATTTCTGATTACAGGCCTATCAGTTTATGCAACTTCTCTCATAAAATCATTTCCAAAATCCTCAGCAACAGAATTAGCAGACTTCTTCCATCACTCATTTCAAAGGAACAAACAGCCTTTGTCAAAGGAAGGCACATCATTGAGAATATTGCCTTGGCCCAAGAACTGGTGCAAGAATTAGGCAGGAAAACCAGAGGTAGCAATGTCATTCTTAAATTGGACATGGCCAAGGCATACGACAGAATTGAATGGGATTTTCTTGTTGCAGTTCTGAAGAAGTTTGGTTTTGACACTCAGTTCATTAATATGATTGAAAGCTTGATTACTAACTGCTGGTTCTCAATAGCATTAAATGGAGAACTAGCTGGTTTCTTCAAATCTACCAGAGGCCTCAGGCAAGGTGATCCCATTGCCCCCATTCTTTTTATTCTGGCCCAAGAGTCACTTAGCAGGTTGCTCAAGGACCAATTTGACAAAGGTAAAGTGGGTTGGTATTCTGGCCCCCGGAGGTGCCCACCCATATCCCACCTTTTATTTGCTGATGATACATTAATATTTGCCAATGCCAGTGCCACTTCAATCCGTCAACTCATGCACTCCTTAAAAACTTATGAGGAAGCATCAGGGCAACTGATCAATACTAGCAAGTGTGGGTTTCTTCTACACTCAAACTGCAACTCCACCCTCAGTAGAAAACTAGAAAACATAACAGGTTTCTCTAGACAAACCTTTCCTCAAAAATACTTGGGCTACCCGCTGGTTTTGGGCAGATCCAAGAAAGTTTTCTTTGCTGGCATCATCACCACCATTCAGAAGCGAATAGAAGGTTGGCAAGCTAGATTACTCTCACAGAGTGCTCGGTTAATTTTGATCAAACATGTTCTGTCATCCATCCCAATTTATATCCTGGCATCCACCCCTCTACACGCAGGCATACATCAGATGATGGACAGATCCTTTGCCAATTTTTTCTGGGGTTCCTCTAATTATGGCAATCGAAAACACTAGAAATCTTGGAATTCTGTATGCAAACCTATTGTACAGGGCGGTCTTGGGATTATGTCCCTAAGACATATGGATCTTGCACTTCGGGTCAAAATGCTATGGAATGGTCTCCATTCTCAATCCCTTTGGGCAGAGTTTTTCAGGGCCAAGTATATTCAGAATGCACATCTCTCTGAGGTTAATTTCAAAAGCATGAAGGGCATAAATAAAAGCAGCTGGACTAAAGCAAAAATAATCATCCAGGATAATCAGAGGGTCATTCTGGGTGATGGGGCTCAAACTAATTTTTGGCTGGATACTTGGCTGGGAAACAGAACTCTTGCTTCCTATATATGCACTGATAGCACCATCAACACAAATGCAATTGTTAAAGACATACTTATGACTCCAAGGCCGGAGGACACTAATGCATTGGAACTCCACCTACCAGCTGAGATCAGGAGAACTTTGACACCATCCATTCTGACTCCTCATTCAGATCACTTCATCTGGTCATTATCAGGAAATGGTGACTATTCTGTCTCATCCATTTATAAAAATCTGATGCAAACTCAACACTCACAGATTATGGAGATGAATGTAAACTGGAATCCCATATGGTCCCCATGGATTCCAACCAAAATTTTGCTGCATATATGGAAAGTATTCTTCAACTGTCTGCCCACTGATCAGAATGTTAAAGTTTGTAGTATACCTATATGCTCCAAATGCAATTGCTGTCAGATCCATAAAGAAGAGGATACTAACCACCTCTTTATTAATAGTGACTGGGCTGTGAACATCTGGTCCTTCTTTCAAAACAAAGGTCTGGAGCTAGGTGGTCGGACAGTCAGAGAACTTATTTCCAAAAATATTCAAAATGCTGCTGGTACATCTCTGTTTGGTCTCTTCATTATAGCTCTGACTGGTTTCAACTTGTGGGAGATATGGACTACTAGAAACTCTGTCCTCCATGATGGAAAGCCTCCAAAGATCCAGCACATGATCCAAAAAATTCTCTCCCAGGTAAGGCAATCACTAGCAATGTCTAAGCTTCGGGAAGACAAACATGAAAGAAAAATAGTCCTAGCTGCTTGTGGAATTCAGTCCATCAGGAACAACAGTCCAAAGTTGAAGCTCATCAAATGGCAACTCCCACCCTGGCCTCACATTAAACTGAACACCGATGGTGCCTCCAAGCTTACTCATGTTTCAGGTGGGGGTGGTGTTATCAGGGACTCACATGGATCAATCTTGTTGGCTTTTTCCCATTTTTATGCTCAAGCTAGCAGCATGATGGCAGAGGCTAGAGCACTTAAGGATGGTCTGAAATATCTGAGAACTATTACTACACACCCGAGCACCATTGAATGTGACTCCCAAATCCTGGTCCAAGTTATTAACCAAAAGCTTCCCTGTCCTTGGGAAATATTGAAGTATGTGAGGGAAATCCGGGTCCTCCTCACTGCAAATGATACCATCATACATATCTTCCGTGAAGCGAATAAGGTGGCAGATTCTTTGGCCAATCTAGCTTGCACAAACAAATGTAATCTTTATTTTTCCTCACAGCAGCAGCTTCCTAGTGCTATAAGAGGCATTGCCCGGTTGGATAAGCTAGGAATGCCTAGCATCCGTACAATGTAATTCTTGTGATTCTTTTATATGAATAAAAATACCTCCTAGATATGCATTACTAATGCACCTAGGAAAGGTTTTTGATAAAAAAAAATCAAAAGAAAAAAAAGGAAATTTTTTTATGAAAAAAAAATTTAGCCCCCAGTCCGCGTAAACCCCCCTTGGGGGGGTGGGGTTTAGGCGGACCAGACTGCCCCCTGGGCTGGTCTGCCTAAACCCCCCTCCCCCACTCTGAAATATAAAAGAAAAAATATTTTTCAAGGGGTTTACGCGGACCAGGTTCCACCCTCAACCTTGTCACGTCCCGATGTGGAAAATCGGAACGCAATAGTTATAATCATTCATGATAATTAGAACAACAACGTAATTAAATAAACACAAAATGCAATGAAATTTACTCAATAAACTGCCAACTTTATTAATTAACAAAAGTGCAAACTTCTCCAAGTTCAACCCAACATCTAACAAACTGACCCAATTGAAAATAACTAAACATAATTACAATTCATCCTTTACTAGACATAATTACACAACTGGACACATTCTATACTAAGACAGCCACCAAGCATGACTTCCAACTGGCTAGCTCCAAGATCTTCACTCTCGCTCATCCCCATCGGTTTGCGTATCCTCGTTAGAGCTACCGTAAAGGGGGGGGGGGGGGAAGTGGGTGAGCGAATGCTTAGTAGGTTCTATAACAGGCAATGTATAAGTGATTAGCCAATTTAATAATGCCATGCTAAAAATATCAAATAATAAATAAAGTTGATAACAGTCGACTATAGCCATAACGAAAGGACATGAATGTAGGGAATAACCAAAAATAGAGTAGAACAGTGATTAACAATATTCCACGAATTGGCCGAACAAGCACGCAAGTATAGCAAGTCACGTAGAGTCATAATTTCTTGTGGAAAATGAATGTCATAGACAACACGCTAGCAAGTACTTGGTGCAATGCCACACCTTGTCATTACAAACTCCCCTGGGTACAAGTACTTTCGGACGCTCCTCCTAGGACCAGACCGGGCCCTTTATCATACGTTGGCATTGATTGGCGGATCCAAGATCCCAAGTAATATCTAGACATTCATTGGAATCGGCCAAGAATTCCAAGGTTAAGTTATGTAAGTTATCTCTAAGATCAAGTGTAACTCTAAATAAATTTGGATAAGAAGTCATAAGGATATGACTTGGAAGTCAAGATTCATGAAAAGGGATCATGAATGGGGCTAGATTTACAGCAAAAGGGCTACCCTTGACATGGCTGCTACAGCACACAAGAAACACAGAAAGCAAGTTCTGAAATGTGGTTGCGGTCATGCCAAGACCGCTACATGAAAGTGACGGTCTAGACTGGACCGCTATTAGGTGGACAGTCAAAATGGCCTACGTCGACTCAGTGGATCAACAGGTCGACATACAAGAGAGGGGGTAAAATGAAAATAGTCCACAGAGGGCCGCTACAAGGATGTTGCGGGCCAAGGAAGACCGCTACCATGTTGGGTTCAGCAAGGCAACATCAGTCGACTTAAACAGATTCCCAATCTTCCTGAGGCATAGATGGACCGACTAAGGTTCAGCCCACATATCACATGTCAATTTAGGGGACTTAGGTCGACCTGAACATGGCTAGGTCGACTTGGAACAAGGGTAAGTCGACCCAACAAACTAGCACACAGGCCAGGCCAGAAAGCATATAGTGGTCACGCCATGGCCGCTATCTAAAGGTAGCAGTCCCAGAAGGGCCACCTTCTGGTCGGATAGGGTAGAACAGTCCCGAACTCGGGCTACCCAAAACGCGAGTCGATTGAGTCGGTGGGTTCAGACCTTGGGGTACAACCTGAACAAAATGCTCTTCAAAGTAAACACCTTTTATTATATGATCTTATGTTCATTCACATAATAAGTAGGTTCAGGTTTAATGACTTCATTGAGTATTGTAAATGTCTTGAAATCATCTGTGTTTAACATTTAATAGACCTTAACCAGTGTTTACATGTTATACCCTGAATAACTCTTTCTAAAATCTGCAAATTCTGATCTCTTGGCTATTTTGGTTGAGACCTGGAAATTTAGTATTATTTTTAAACATAATGGAAATCTGCAATTCCTAATAGCTAAGTGTAACAGAGCAATGACACTGGTCACTGAGAAACCATGCCCTTTCTCCTCAAAGAAAAGTGGGTTGTGTCATGAGGTATCTTTGTTAACTCTGTAGAAAATTGGAATGATATTCAAGGCAGAGCAATGGCAAGCTTACTGAGAAATATACCCCCTCATCAATGAAATGAGGTCCGATATGTCATGAGGTGATAATGCTATCTCTGTTCAAATTTGAGGCATGACAGGAAGTCATATCAAATACCTAGGGATACTAGCGTCTAAATAACGTGTATCCTCAAGATACAAGGCATGTAGTGGACTAAATTACTCGTAAAAATCTTCTTGTGCTCAACGAAAAAGTATGAGTCTATTTGCAAAAGATAAAAGGAAAATTGTTGAAACCTTGGAATTCCATAAAATCTTCATGCTTGTTTAACCTCAATATTGGTTTGTGTAACTCCCAAAGAAGTCAATGCATTTGAGTGAGTAAGATCAAGATAGAGTAAACATGGTTTTGACATGCAATTCAGGTTCATTTCTTTAAAAACATGAATGCAGATGTTTTCTCAAGAAAATTTCATTAACAAACTCAGATATCATTAGATTTTAACCATGCAACTTGAAAAAGGATCATCTCATAAGATGCATATAATGGACTACTCTTTGTTATGAAATTAGTATCTGATTGTGAATCTCCTTGTCTCATCTAACCTCAACACAATTGATAGGTTGTATTTCTCCAAAATTTCTCCTACTCATACCCTCTCTTCCACCATTTCTCATCCCACCTTTTTGCTAATGCTAAAGGGGGAGAGTGGTTTGGTGAGTCATCATTCAAGGGGGACAATAGTTGGGGAGAGTAGTTGAGTCATTTTTTCTAGTTCATGCTCTATCTCTTTATGCATGTGTTTTAAAAATGCTTAAATTGGATCATATTGATATACAATGACTCACAGTGTTGCCATCATCAAAAAGGGGGAGAATGTTGTGTCCTTGCGGTTTTGTTGTCTTATAATACCTTGAGTCATTATCTTTCTGAGGTTTTGATGCTGTCTAACACCATGAGTCATTGACTTTCTAATGATACTTTGATATTCTCAAGGCAGTTCAAGCAATTGGTTGCACAGAAAATAAGCCAAGTTGGTTTAGGAACAACTTCAAGCAATGACAGTTTCAGTAGAAATCAAGCAAGGCTGAGAAAATATCTAAAGGTAGTTTTCACAATGGTGTTGTCGACCTCACAAGGTTGCAGTGTCGACCTCACCAACTCTAGCAGCCATCTGTCTCAAGAAATCCGTAAAGGTGGTGTCGACCTGATATTCCTAGAAGGTCGGCCTTAGACCCTTCCATAAAGCGTTATAAATGCTTTTCTACATGGCATTGTCGAAACTACCTTTACAGGAGGTCGACACTATGGTGCTTCAAGAAGCTGAAGACTGGATTTCAGTCAGCCGTGTCAACCTCACCTCTTCAACAGGTCGACCTCAGGTGTCTTCTAGAACCAATTATCGGGCAGCTTCTTAAGACAAGTCGACACTTCTTTTACAGCAGGTCGACCTTAGACATCTTCTAGAGACCGTTATATTGGTAGTTCTCTTAAGAAGTGTCGACACTACCTTTACAGGAGGTCGACACTATGGTTCTCCTAGAAGCATTTTAAGTTATTTTCTTCAAACACGTCAAGTCATCCAGGGAATAAAAATATGAACCATAAATCCCCAAAAACATGGATTTCGAGGTCTAGAGCAAGTCTCTAGGTCAGACAAGTGACTCAGCCATCATCACCATATCTGAATGACCTTTTGGGAGGCAGCTGTGACAGAGTTCAAATATGGCAAATGTCACACCTCTTTCTGCAGGCACCCAATAGGATTTGGTCCTAGAAAGGTACACCAAGCACAGAATTGACTTGAGCCAATGAGGAAGCAGACTGCAAGATTTCTTCCATGTGGATCATTAAATGCTCAGATCTGGAGCTAAAGAAAAGTCTTATTCTATACCTCCTTTGAGCCAATTAAAAGAAATCCAGCCTGAAATTATATTTCTCTGCTTATGATGAACCAATCAATGGACAGGTTTTTTGGAGGGAAAGTTTCCTCTCTTTGGGAGCCCAAAAAGGTGCACGCACCTCCCTGCATGAAGGTGCTAAAGGGCAAGAAGATAAAAAATGAGGCTGGCATTGTAGCAGGGAGAGCTACAGCCAGAAGGAGCAGGAGAGCTGTGACCAGAAGAAGAAGAAAAGAAGCTGTTGCTGCTTGAGAGGCCAGTGCCACTGGAAAAGGGAGAAGAAGGCGAAGAGCTACCCACCACTTCTGTGATAATCTGAAGCAAAGTCACAAGCTCTTCTTCCATCTGTTCATTGCCTTGCAAAGAGAAGCCACCATTTCAGAAACAACGAATCTATCAGTAGCAAACCAAGCTCTCCAGATTTCCAGACAAGGAGATTTACATTTGGCATTGAGTTTCATTCTGCTTGTCTGAAGTTTTTTTTATTACCTCTTTTTCTTCTCATTTTTGCTGAAACTTGAATCGTCCCTATCGATGATAGTAGGAAGACAGATCAAGCTTGTGAGCTTGGATTTGTGGTTTGGCATGTGTGCCATCAAGCTGTATGACAGCGGTTCTTTAAGAGAGGATAATCTCTCTGTAAGGTGTAAGGTAGTGGGTTGTTAAGCTGTGTAATTAGTGGGTTGTGCAGTTGTACTAGAGAAGCCTCACTTGGTTTTAGAGAGGGGTGGACGTAGGACTTTGGAGAAAGTCCGAACCACCTTAAAAACCTTTGTCCCTGTGGTTTGCATGTGTGTTTGCTCCTCGCTAGATGCTTGTCTAGGTCCGTCATCTATTTACTCTCTTGCATAGCGTATGTGTATTCCATGCTCTTATGGTAGTTCCTTTTATTCCGCTGCGGTCATTTTTATATCTAGAAAAAGAGGGGCAGATCTATTCACCCCTCCCCTATAGATCAAGCATTCCCACACAATAGCTTGCACACACATGGGGACACACCCCAACACACACACACAGAGATAGAGTCTCCAACACGATCTGACGATCGGATCAACTACGCACACACATGTTGCAACATGTGCATCACCAAACACACACGACCGTATGAAAACGGTCACACACACATAGAGTATTCTTGAGTTTAGAAAATTTATACAAATATTCAAGACATGCTCAGATCGAAATATCACTCATGATGAACATCACAAACAAGCAGAAATAAGATGTAGAAATTATCCTCCTTGAATTCCAAGATGAATAGAAGACGTTTCTCGAAGCTCAGGTCGGATGGTGGTGATTTGAGCGTCCTCTTGCTCCTCTCTTCAATCCGCTCCACTTTTCTATCTTCCACGAGCTCTAGAAATCACTTGAAGTAGATCAAATCCTCCTTTCTTGAGCTCTTTCTTCCTTTCTCCCCTTTCTTCACCTGCAAGATAGAGAACATAAGCACATAAGGGTTTCTCTCTACAAAATTCGTAGCTCTCACATATGTATATATAAGAGAAAGCAAAAGACCAATATAGCCCTACTAGAATCATCCAAAATGACCCTAATATGTCTAGCAATACCCTAGGGGCAAATGGGTAAAAGATAGAAGCCTAATGGATTGATCAGTTAGATGAGTTTTGGATAAGATTCGTGAAGTCGGATCCGTAAGCCCTCCAGAGTCGGTCGACCGACCCATCCAGTTCGGTCGACCGAACTGGGCAGAGTCGACCACTGAAATAGCAAGTCGGCTTCTGTCTTGATCAGTTTCATCTTGGCTATTTTGGTCGACTGAAAAACCTGTAAAACAGAAAAATCAACTTAATTCAATTAGTTTTCATATGCTTTGATGCCACTATCCCTTGGATCAAGGTCTTGGTGCCTTGAGAGCCTGTTAAGCAATATGAAACACATTTCCAACACGAAGAACCAATTTCACAAAGATTCTTATGAGTAGTTTAGAACACAAGCTCAAGAGTACTATGAAGAACATGCATGAGCATACCAAATGAGTTTATGCTAGCTTATCAAGTTTTATATGAAATCTCAACCAATACTCACCATCATGGCTTTTGATACCTCAAGAAGAATATGCATGGAATGCATTTAAAGCATTGGAAAAGACCCATGAAACCTCATTTCAAACTGGCCATTCTTATCAAATTCTGCATACCAAGAAAAGGTTTGAAACATCATGTAACTATGCATTATAAGACCATCATCGACTCAATTTTCACTAAGATATGCATTAGGATTATGAACATATGACAAACCTCAAAAGTCCCATGTGGAAGATGCATGAAGCACATTATGAGCCTTAACAATCATGAAAGATATTCATGTAAACACAAACAAAGCTCAGCTTTCGTCAACCATAAATCAAGAGCGATTAGCCAAGCATTTGACTACTGTATGAACACCATTCAAACTATTAATCAATGTCAAACCAATTCATACAACATAAATCAATTCCACAAGTTCAGGCACATAAGAGCGCATTCCACAGCAGACCAAGTCGACTTCCCATGGAGGCAAGTCGGCTTGCATCAAACTCCCTGAAGCAGAAACAGAAAATAGCCAGCAGAAGTCGACTCTTGCTTCATCAGGAGTCGACTTGGCTTGAACAGAAGTGGACTCTTGCATGAATAGAAGTCGACTCTTGCTTAAACAGAAGTCGACTCTTGCTTGACCATAAGTTGACTTTGCTTGCCTTGCCAGATTTGAGAAATCCATGGCCTTACCAATGTTTCTTGAAGAATTTAGACATGATTTACCACCTATTTTGAATCCTTGACAATAAAGATACTCATTGATGCATTCCTTTGAGTTCCAAGTGTGAACCATGGATTTTGATCCTGCAAGCCAAGATATTCAAAGCATAAGCACCTTAATCAGCTACATTCATTTGACTTCCAAGTGTGAATCTTGAAGCCATCCTTTAACTCATTAAACAATATGCAAACATGTTGCTCGATGAAACACACACAAGCACACTTGGTTTGTTAAACATTTTGCTCAATGATGCACATACACACAAGCACACTCGGTTTGTTATCATTAAAACTAAACACTAAAATCAACTGGGAGAATGCAACATTCTAGAAAGTCATGTAACGAGAATGTAATAATTTCATGATGAGCCTCATGGGTTTCACCCGTTTATAATAAAAGTACTCCCGGCGCAATGCGACGCCAGTGTTCATCATACCCTATGGTTTATAGTATGTTTCCGGCCATCCGCCAAGGGGGCTAGCGTGGAGCCCTTGGACACTGTCCGTGCCCGCTCTTGCATCTTCAAGTTATAAATCAAGCTACTTCCACGGGAATAATAAACATAGGCCAATAATGTAAAGTTCAAACAATAGTTCATGACAACAATATCAAGGTAAGAATGCACCAAGTATGAACATGTGAGTTCAAGGATGAATTATTGACAAGGTCATGCTATGGGAGGAATCTGACAGCATAACAGTACATTTCCATAGTTCCATAATTCATTAATATCTTTATGAAGAAGGTGTTGGGTTCCAGATAATCAGAGGACCATCTAGGAACAGAATAGAGTTAACCCTTTTGGTTAAACCATGGGTTAGACACAATCTGGGAGAACGTGGTCAAGTGAGGACCGTTTTCTTGAAGTAGCGATCGAGTCAAGACCGCATTTAGGATGAGTCGACGCATAAAGGACAGAGTCAATGCAATGAGTGCTGAAACTAGAATGCGGTCGCGCCAGGACCGCCTACATGAAGTAGCGATCGCCTGATGGCCACGTTCAGGTCCGTTCACAGAAAAATGCCAGTAACACAAGTGTTTTCTAGACCATTGGGTTTTTTAGTACAACTAGCTCGGTGCCCTAGTGGGAATCCTAGCCTCACGGAGACTCACAAATGCCTTGAAACATGATCACCTAGTCCGGCAGAAGGAATATCCAACGAAGAGGATCAAAAGTTCAAGAGGTGTTCCTATCAAGTGCATGTGATCTAATAGCAACGTACCAGAATACGCGCTATATGTGACTTACAAAATAGAAGAGAGATGAGAAAGGAACGTGCCAAATCATAAGACAAGGTGTAGGAACATTGCATAAAAATTCTTAAGTACAAAACTATAAGATTTGGGCAAGAATATAATATACATGAAAATAACTTTTAAACATGCTAACGTGAAACAGGATGTAGAAGAAATCATGAGTAACATGAAATAACCTCTAATCATGAGTAGGAGCCAGAAATAATAAAACTAAGGCATGGTTTTTATCAAATATGCTAGGGATATACATATAGTTTAATCTAGTTACAAGAACCAGGTAGCGGTCTTGTCAGGGCCGCTACTTGGAAATAGCGGTCTATCGAGGGCCGCCTTCTGAAGGAGGTGGCCTCAAAGGAACCGCCTTCTATCTGTAACGGACAGGAGTTTAAAATAACTTGCAGGGCCTATGCTAGAAAAACTAATGCATGAAAATGTAAAGGATAGAAGAATAAGACATGCTAACATGTTTAGAACAAATAAAAGTGTAAAATAAACATGAATTGAAGTCAAAATTATTATCTTTTCATTAGAGGTGCAGGGCTAATATGCAGAGAAAAGCATGCAAGCGCAGTCATGGGAAAACATCAAATACTCAACGTAGAAAGCATGAAATTGAGCAAGATCGGAGAGCTTTTAATCCTAACTTGATGTTTAAGCCGTTCATGAGATAACCTACCTCTGGGATGGTCTCTAGACTTCGAATTCCTTGCTGGAAGAACACCCCAGTTCCTGTGCGTCCTACGTAGAAACTATAACTTCTCGACCCTCTACCACCTTAACCTCTCATCCTTAATTCACGAGATTTGGTGGATGATTAGAAGACATAAAGGGGAACAATTAACTCTAAAGGCTAGATGTGAAATTACATCTACTAAGATCTCTAACCCTCGGGTCTTTGTCGGATGAACATGCTTGTTCCTGTGCGTTCTATAAAGAAACAACTACTTGTAGATCCTCTAACTCCTCAATGGCTTGATCTCCTAACATGAAATTTGGAGGGGAGTTAGATAATACTAAAGGGAACAAAATATTCTAAAGACTTAACTTGAGATGATGACGTCTTACCTTCGAACCACGCGCTCTAAAACTAGAGTTTGCGTAGAACAAATTCAGGGTCTATTTATAGGGAATGACCTAAGGCTGAGGGATTAAATCGAAATAGGAGTCTTATATGGCATCAATCTGATCCCCTGAGAGTCTTAGACGAGTTCCCATGCTAGATCACTTCCATGGCATTTGGAATGCCAAAAATCCAAATTTTCTACACTTCTAACAATCCCATTTTCGGAAGAAGGTAGCGGTCCTATCTTGAACGCCTTCAACAGATGGCGGTCTTGCGATAGACCTCCTTCTGGAGTTTTATCCAAAAAAATTAGATTTTCCTTTTTATCTACTATTTATCCCCTATTTAGTCTATTTATGCATTTTAAATCTAAAAATAGGCCTAATTACGTCTCTAGAAGTGGGCTTGGGCCTTATAAGTCTTAGAAATTGGTCTATGGACCCAATTTAAGCAGGCTTATTTATTTGGTTGATAATTGGGCTTTTAGGCTAAAGGACTTAATCATTAAATAAGTTAATTAACTCATTATTCATTAAATGGCCCATTTAAGCCTATTAAATATTTAAATAATTCTATTTAATTCCAAAATAAATCTTAGAATTTTTGGTGTGCTACATTTCGTCTCCCCGTGCACCCTTTCTTCGAGTTGGTCCTTCATTTTTATAGTAGGTACCCAGGGGACCTTTACCCCAATTCCTGGTGCATCCTGTGTGGTTTTGTCTTCGTCTGCGACCAGACCTCGGTTGCACCTAATGTCTTCCTCTTCCGACAGTTTTACAGCCTTCAATGTTGTCTTGCTGATACGTCGTCCTTTTATTTTCGGGGGCAGGAAGGACAAGAGCATTATCTGCGTCACTTCCTTGGTTTCTAACATTAATCGTTGGTCCAAGCGCTATGTCCTCATCACCAAAGTAGGAGGTAGCGGCCACCCGAGTGATTGGAGTTTCGCTACAAGTTCCCACCTTCCCAGGGCCGACAGGCTGCCCACGCCAACCACTTAGGAGGCTAGAGGAATTAAAGCCCTTCTTCGCCACCCCCTCGGTGATGCCAAGACCAGGCTGACCTCGGTAGTGCTTCGGGAGCTGGCGCTGAGCCCCCCATTGCCCCATGGTACTAACTATGTTGTCTGTTACGCTTCTCTGACATTCGTTGGACAGATTTTCTCAATGTTACTCTGCATGGGTGATGGAGTCGTCGGAGATGCGATACGAGACGGTCGAGCTGCCGGTGTTTGCCCCTAGCCCTGTCGACCACATAAAGCCTGGCACCAACCAGGTGACCGTCGTTGCTCCCAAGCAGGTGGGTGCCTTTAAGCCGGGGCGTTTGCCGTATCCTCACCTGGCATCCCTTCCGGTGGAGTGCTCGCGTCTGCCTCCTGCATCACCGTCTGTCATGACCGCGCCTAGCATCGGCTCGGCTTCTCACGCGGCTAGCCAACAGGGAGTCCCCGAGAGTGCGTCGAGCACACCTGTTGAGGCTTCCCCAATGCTGGGTAGACAGTGCTATTGTGTGGATCTAGATGCGGTGGCGGCGCTGGATAGCCAACGTCGTCGGGGGAAGAGGAAGAGGTTCACCGTCGAAGCTCGTAGTCGAATGCCACCTCCTCCTTGGTCTATGACTCTTCCGGCCGCGGCGCCTGCTGAAGTGCTAGCTCCCGTTCCATCTGCCTCGGCACTCTCTACACAGATTGGGGCTCCTTCCCTAGTCCTTGTCGGGGAGGCATCTGACAAGGGCGAGGCTCCTTGCCCTGATGCAGTCGTCCACTACCTTATTCCCGAGGAGATTCCATGGGTCGTTTCTGGCCAGTGATAGTGTAATATCTTGGGTCTATTGGATCCTTATCGGAGAGCTTTCGGATCATTTTTGTGGGTCATGAGTTATGTTTTACGATCCACGTGGGTTTTTCTATCGTGTAAGTTACAAAACCCAGTGGAGAGTTTATTATTGAGTTTATTGACTCGAGGACGCTACAGTTGCGTTGTATTCTCTCCGAGGATCATTTAGCCTATTTTTCCATATTGTTTTGAATTAGTGCATTTTTGGGCTAAAATTGGATTTTACAAAAATTAAGAAATTCATAATTTTCCTTTTTCTATTTCTTCTTCACCCTCTCTCCTCTCTCCTCACTGTCGCACACTTTCTCCCTCCCGTTCTCTCTCCTCTTTCCCCCTCTGCCTTGACTGCAGATGGAGGAGGCTCGGGGATGCTGTGGAGACGCCGTGGAGTTGGTCTGGAGCGTGCTGGCGTGAAGATTGGAGCGTGGTGTTGACGCGATCCCGTTCGGTGGATTTGAAGCTGACGGTTGAGCTCGTGCGATGGTTTTCGGCATGGTTTAGTCGCTTCGGCGTGCGAGAACTTCGGTGGAGGTAGGGAGATGGGCGCCCTACTCTTCTTCTACATTCCCTCGCGTTTTGGAGCCGAACGGTGTAAGAACGAGCAGGTTTTGGATCGTTTTGGGTGAAGCATGCTTTGGGGGGGTGTAAGAAATGTTCGCCTTTATCGGCGGCGGGTTCTAGCCTAATTAGTGTTATTTGAATCTCTGGCATGTCTGCGTTCCATTCTCACTGGTTTCATTGTGATTGGTTATCATTTGGGACCGGTATGAGCCCGGGAACCCATGTGACGCATTTTGGGTAGATTCCTTGGAATCACAAATTTCTTATGTTTTTGGTGTTGTTTGGATCCCTTCTGGTCTGTGGAATGTTTATTTCATTCTTAGGGTTGTTTCCCCTTCGTTTTAGGGCGAATGGGGCGTGGAACGACCAGATTTGGCCATTCCTCTATTTTTCCCGCCATGATGCCTTAGTGGTCGTACCAGAGACCGTTTGGGTGCCTGTAACGGTCCCGTGGAGACCGTTTGCTCCTTTGTCGGTTCAATGTCAGTTTCGCTCTTAGCGGTCATGCGATAGACCATTTGGGTTGGCTAGCGGCCTATTGGAGGACCGCTACGCCTTGTGAAAAGGTCTATTGGGGACCGCTAGGCTCATGTGTGTCTGTCGGTTTGGCCAAGCGGTCACGTGATAGACCACAAGGCTAGCCTTCACGGTTTAGTGGGAGACCGCTAGACTTTATTTATGTCAATTCGATGGTTTTAAGTTGGTTCGGGCTAGCGGTCTAGTGGGAGACCACCAAGCTCGGTGAAACGGCTCAAGGGTAGACTGTTTGGTGATTTTGACCGGTTAAGTCGGTTTCACTGTTTGGGAGTTGACTGGGTCTAGCGGCCAGGTGGATGACCGCTACGGTCATCTGGCGGCCCTGCGATAGACCGCATGCCCCTATGTTTTTGTAGTTTTGTTCACTTTAGTTTCTGAGTGTAGCGGCCATGTCCTAGACCGCTTAACTCAGTGAGACGGCCTATGTATGGACCGTTTTCTTGTTGGTGAGGCCCTTTCATGACCGCCCTGTGTTTGTTCTCTGTGTGAGGGTAGTGGCCCTTGGGCTGACCGCTTGGTTTGCCTAGCAGTCAGGCGTGTGACCGTTTCTTCCCCAAAGTTCTGTTCTCTCATTGTTGTGGCCTCCATTTGTCTTGGCTTGACCTTGTTGTTTACCCGTAGTCCCGTGGATGTCATGGATGTCCTGTGCGGGTAGTGACCATGTGGTGTGATGGCCGAGGAGTCCATTATATCGAGTAGTGTTCTGTATTGCTTCAGAGTCATTATTGGTTTCCGGTCGACCCTGTGTGACCAAGCGGTTGACAAGTGACCTCGTGACTGTCTCATCTATCCTGTATGGATATAGACATGGTTTTGGATGCCTTGAGGTATTGTCTTACCTCAGTTTGCGTGTCCATGTACTTTAAGGGTCTTAGTGATCCCTCATTTCTCCGTGATTAGTGTTATACGGATGTGTGGATCCGACGATCCTGTGCCATTTCCTTTATAAGTGCTTTATCGTGATTTGGCTTAAGGATTAGGCTGATTAGCGGATCGTTACCGCTTTTGTGTGATGATCTTGACCCCGAGTCCTGTGACTCAAGGATCATTTTGTCAGCAGGTCTAGTTGTCTATCCTGAGTCTGGAGGTAGTCTCGTATGCTGCCTTGTGCTTTGTGCTTGAGGTACATGTGACAGTGCAGGCTCAGCCTGTCCGTACTCCAGCATTGATGTTTTGGAGTATCTGTGTCTAGTGAGCCTCCACTAGTTGTAGCTCGGTGACACTTTCCCGTGTGTCGGCCCACCTGGGAGTGGTGACGGGGTGAGTTTCCGATATACGGTTTTTAGGCTAGTTTCCGTGGACTCCATTGCCTTACGGTAGCATCCTACTGGGGGATAAAACTAGCTAGAGGCCTGGCTCAAGGCATTGGGCTTGTGTGTGCACACGTGGTCAGGGGCATTTGGACGAGCGCCGACGGGCGTGACCCTGACTAGTCACTCGTTACTGTGGTATTGTTGTGCCTTGTACTTGGTACTGTTGTTCCTTGTACTATGTTCTGTGAGGGTCTTAGTTACCACCGTTCCCGGTGTGTGGGAGATACCTGAGGCGCAGTGTAAGACGTCTGTGGACGCATCTGGCTGTTCTTCTAGTGAGGAGGTGCTTCTGTCACTTGACACATAACTCTTGTGACTTGTGTTTTCATGATCAGTTTTCGAGTAGCCTGTGTGTGGCTTTACTCGAGGTCCAGTCTTGTGTAGCATACATGACGATCTAGTTGTGTATGTTCATGTCTTTGACTATGTAGGTCTTTTGTAGGGCTTTTACCTATTTTGGTAGGCTTTAGCTATGGAGCTAGTGCTTTGTCAATGGATCGGTAACGCCCGACTTTGTAAGATCGGGGTTCGCCTTTCTATTGTTGCTTGGAGTAGCTTAGAGAGCCGAGGTTCATTCGGCAGCCATGTTTCCGTTCGGTATAGCTTTACTCTTTCTTTTAGTTGTCCTTACTCCTGCTTTTACAGCTTTACTGTTGTAGTTTAGTACTGATGTTACTTCTGCTCCTGCTTTACTGTTTAGCGATGTTCTTTCGTGTGTTACTACGTTGTTTCCAGTGGGGATCCGCGTGACCCCTACTGAGCTAGTGACACGAGACTCACCCCTACTTTTCAAATGTGGTCGTTCTTTTTCCTCGTGGTTCATGGTGGGGTGCGTCAGTCCGTAGTTGCAAGCGTTGCTTGTGTCGGGCTTCCCTCGACTTGAGGGTACGTTCTATTTTCTGTTCGACTGTACTTGTCTTTTTTGGACTAGACTCTGTTAATTTAAATTGTTAATTGAAAAGGTAATTTTATTTTTGTTACTTTAGCAAACTTGATCATTGAAATATTAATTGCTTACTACTTTATCTGGGACTTTAATGTACTCCACACACACCTTTTTATCCCTTCGGAGCTTTACCGCTCTTGGGAGGCTTCTCATAATCGAAGTGGTATCGGGTTTACCCGGTATCCGGAGTCTAGGTCGTCACAGTTGGTATCAGAGCTGTGTTGTGTGAAAGTACATGGGAATTCGAGATATTGCAGTATTCAGAGTCCTTAAGGTCCAGTACAGTCGGCAACTGACGTAGGTTTTACGATTGTTTATCGCTTTGTTTTCGCGTGTGGTCTTGTGTGTGCTGTGTTGGCACTGTGCGAGATGCTTTCGCTCTCGTCATGATGTGACAGAGTGCTCTTTTTTTCATGATATTTGTCTCAATTATGTTGTACTTGGCAGATTTCACCGGCAGGCATGAATCTATGGTGCGGTGTTCGAACTTTTTCCATGGCTTGTTCAGGTGGCTGGTGACTTTATCATTGGTGTGATGGTCGTGCACATTTTTATGTTGCTTTGGTTGTCCCAGTTTGAGATTTGTTCAGCCCTTGAGGTGTTAATTTTGTGTTGAGGTGGCCGATTAGATGCCTTGATTGAGAGAATGCTCGGGCGAACCTAGGATTTTCCTTCCTGGTGAGCTATTGATAGTCGAGCTTGATTCTTCTCATCTCGGTTGGTGTCATTTTTTCGAGGTAAGCCTTGGAAGTGCTATCTCGGTGAAACCTTTGTCCTGTGTCTGCTTAAGTGTGGACTGTGTTAATTCTGAACCTGATTTGCGTTTGTTCGACAGTTGCTTGGCTTTTGGCCCAGATTTTTATGTTTGGGAGCCGTTGTGCACCGTGTCCGATGTGCCATGTTTGGCGGCTGTTGTGTTGTGAAGGTGTATATAACATACAACCACTTTTTGACTCCTTCTATGACTCATCCCTTGCTAAATAAAATTACATTGATTTAGTCATGTTTGTTATATGGCATATATTAAGGGGGAGATTTTTTATAACAGTGCGTACATTTAGGGGGAGACATTACTGTGTTGAGACTAATTCATCTTTTACATTCAATACAACCACCCACACAATATGCACCTATTTGAGATAATGATTCAATCTAATAAGGACTACTATTTTCTACTCTACACTTTTGAGGACTATTGATTCTCTACATAGAAATCACATGTCTCGTGAGGAAAAAGCTATTTACCCCTCCAAAAGGTCGTATAAGTGGAACGTGGATCCAAGTAGCCTAGAATCCCCCCTGAAATAAAGGAGGAAACTCGTGTCGAAAGGAGAAACTAATCCATATGAAAATAAGTGTGATTTGCCACCGAGTAGCCGAGAAGTTCCCCTAAGATAAAGGGTACAATTCGCGTCAAAAAGTGTCTCATCCACATCATAAAAAGTGACGAAACTGAGTAACCGGGAATTGCCTCTGAAACAAAGGGCATGACTCATGTCAAAAGGTTAGTCACATCATTTTTAGTAATTAAAAATTAGGGTCATACGTAGCTACCAATATTCGAGTATTGTGTATGAAAGTGTATGGATGAGAAGTTCTTTTCAGTGTTCTTTAGAAAATCTGATTTTCCATATTGACTTGAACTTCATTGCTCAATCATCACATATGCACCTTGGGTTTGATTGTTTGAATGTTGCTTATGAATCAATCATCTTTCATGGTTAATGTAGTACTTTATTTATGTAAGCACGACCATCTTCATGTTCAACGATCAATTGCATTATCCTTACACCTGTCCCGAAGGGACTTGCATGAGTCTATATCTTGTTATGCGTGCTTGAATGCTTGATCCGTCTTGTTCATATCATATCTCATTCAATTCTTTGCATCTACAGGTTATACTTGTAGATATCAGGTTAAATAACCCATTGTCGGTTGGATTTTGGTACTTGACAATTGGGGATAAATAATGTGCTTTTTAGCACTATACATTTTGTGCATACTTAGGTTTCATCTTTGCATATACTTTCTTTATACTAATTATATATATTTAGTCATACATATAAGAAAAACTTACAAAAATTGAGCATTTGCACTTATTTCACAAATCTGCTAATTGCACATAAAATTTCAAATTCCTGTTTGGTTTTGGTCTCCACACCTTCCCTTCATGGGAGGTTAATTGCTGGGTTCGTGCGTTCATGTCCTCATGCTGAATTTGATTGTCTGGGTTTGGTCATGGAACCTATTGTGTGGCCATGCTTGAAGCTTCTCTTATGCATGTGAGACTATATGCTTTGTCATATGAATGGCCACTGTTAAAGGTTTTTGAACTGAAATTCATATATACTTTCACTTAACTTTGATTCAATCATAAATGAGTTTAGTGTATGAGAAGGTCACTTGCCTTGCTTGAGACTGAAAGGATGCATTGAGTTGTTTATATGATATGGGTTGATTTGAGAATTCAAATTGCTAACCTTGAGATTGAGATTAATGAGAATTTGTACATGTGCAGGTTCTAGATGGAATTAATCTTCAAATCATGGTAATGGTGGTAAGGACACACTTGTAGGTTGATTTTAAAGTGGATGAATAGCAATAGTTCAAATCTAGAAAATACAGGTATAGTTGGAGCTTTTCACCCAAATGATCAAGGGAATGGTAAGAACACATGGATGTTTGAACTTCAATGTGAATGGATTGAATTTGTGTTTAAATTAGACTTGTATATGGGTATCAATGTCATATCTGCTCAAGTATTTGTTACTTGAACTTTGAATGATTGTAGTGTGATATTTCAATGTGTTTTAATGAACTTTTCTGCTGTCAGTAAAAGTGTCGACCTCAAGGGTCGACACTTATTTGTGGAGTCTCTACCTTGCGTTGAAATATAGGACGCTGGCAGATTGTGTCGACTCCAGGGGTCGACACTTTCACCAGGTGTCTGCTATTTTGCTAAGGCAAAACTCTCATGAAAAAGTGTCGACCCTGAAGGTTGACACTTTCAGGTAAGTTTGCTCAATTCTGTGAAAATAGAATGTTCGTGAAAAAGTGTCGACCTCAAGAGTCGACACTTTTCACCACGAATGTTGTGTCTCTTCACAGGCCAGAACTCTCGGTGAAAAGTGTCGACCCCATAGGTCGACACTCGTATCTCAGTTTTGTTTTTATATATGTTCTGGCAGAACTCGTTGAGACGAGTGTCGACCCTAGAGGTCGACACTTTGTCTGCTTCGTCAGGATCGGGTTTGCCGGTTTGGTTTCGAACTGTGGGTTTCAAGATCCGATGGCCATGGTATATTACCCTAATGTCCTTAGGGTTATACCCTACCATTAGGAGTGCATTTGAGAGGGTTTTAACATGGGCTTTGTGGTATTTTGTTCACCCATTCGATGCCCTATATGTATGTTACGATTTCCATCGGATGAAACATACCCCTTACGCTAATAGCTTCCTATCTGCTGTAGGTGAAGGAGAACGATGAGGAGAAGGTGCTTGTTCTACCGGAGAAGGTGATCCACGCCGCCAAGGAACGCGTCTCAGGACTCCAAGCTCGATGTCGGAAGGGAGCCGCCGCTTCTCTCTCCATCGTTGCTTGGTTGGGCACATCTCTACAAGGGGGCTGATTTCTTCTCTTATGATCTTATCGCTCTAAAGCATTCTTCTACTCCATTTCTGGGTTGTGTAATGATTTAGGCGATATCTAAATCATTCATCTCTATACTCTTGTTTAAAGATCAGTTTAACGTTTGGGCTTATTGTTCTATTATTTCTTGTAGTGAAGAAGAAGAAAGAAAAGGAGTTGTGGGACATTAAAGGGGAATACATATATATATATATGATTTTGTTTTCAGTTGTTGTCATGTCCCTTTTAACCAAGATATACCTTCGGAGCATAATGTTTCATCTTTACTTGATGTGTGTAGGCTTGATTGGAGCTAGGACTTGAACGAACAACCTTGGATCCTCAAGGAGGATGACCTACTACTCCAACCAGCTGCGGATAAAAGCTTCTCCAACCTAGGATTCAAGAAAGATCTTCTTATCTCTATTGGAGAACAAAGGAGATATTTCTACATCCACTTTATGCATATTTCTATGAATGTTTCATAGTAGATTTTCATCTACATACTGCTGCGGGCATTATTGTATATCTTTTAATTTTCTTAAACTCAGAATATTTGTGTGTGTACGGAGCTATGTATCCGTGTGGTTGTTGTGTCCGGGGTACGTTCCCCGAACGTGTGTGTGTGTGTGCTGCAGTGGCAACGTGTTGAGGCAAGGCCTCGTGTGTGTATTGCTGCGGAAGCAGCATGTGTGTGGTTGGGGTTCATCCCCGTGTTGCTACTTCGGTAGCGTGCAGTAAAGCCTCACCCGGTTGGGTGAGGGGTGGACGTAGGGAGCCCGTCGTGGTCCCGAACCACCTTAAAATCCTTGTGTCATATGTGATTGCCTGTGTGATTGTCATTTCTTCTATCTCCCTTCACAGGAACACTATATAGGTTTTTAATTCACTACACTGTCACACACTGCTACCTCCGTTATCTGTGTTGAGCGTAATTCTCTTGATAGTTGCTTTAACTATTCGAGTGAGATTGGAAAGCTTGAGAGAATATCTTTAATCTCACTTCAGTATTAGTTAATAAACGCAGTTTATTTTAATTCCATTGTGTTTAGTTAAGAAAGTTTTTAAAATCCGCCATCTCGGCAAGGGGACAATTCAACCCCCCTTCTTGTCCGCCATCTCTCTGGGCCAACAATTGGTATCAGAGCCTCATCTCTTATTTTTTAGTCGACCTTGCGGTCGTTGAGAAAAGATCGTTTCATGATGGCTAGTGTAAATGTGCTTCTCGTCTTTGATGGTTTTGATTACGCTGCATGGCTTAGAAAACTTTTTGTTTGGATTACTAATACTAATCCGAAGCTTATGAGTCTGATTACTCATGGTCCACATGTTTTGCCCAAAAATGAATTAAAATGGACCGACGAGCATAAGAGAATGAATTCTGAAAATGTTTATGTTTTGAATGTTCTTAAAGCTGCAATATGTATTGACAAATTTCCATTTGTTTCTAATTGCAGATCTGCCAAAGAGATATGGGATGGGCTAAAGGAAGCCCAAAAAGTAAGTTACAACGACGGTGACTGCTTGGTTGCAAATAAAGAAATTGAGCAGCAAAGCGAGGAGAGTTCGAAGGTAAATTCTAACTCTGATTCCAAGGAAGAAGATGAATTGAGTTATGATGAATTGCTAAATGCTTACGATGAACTAGTTGATATATACAAAGCATTAAAATCTGAAAACAGAAAAATGAAAAGGAAACTTGATAATGTTTCACATGTTAACTCTTCATGTGTAAAGTGCTTTGAAATTGAAAATGCTTATGACATTAACTCACCATGTACTAAATGTTCTGAGCTTAGGAAGTTGAATGAAAGTCTGTTGCTTGAAGTCGATATGCATAAAGAAACCACTTCATGTTTAAAAATTGAAAACAAAACTCTATTGGCTAAAATTTCAGAACTCCAACAAATAAAAGAAGATAATGAGAAGCTAAAAATGTTGAACACAGCCATGTCTGAAAAACTGCTTACTCTTGAAAAAGAAAAATGCATGTCTGTTGATAAATCTGAATGGTTAAGGGAGTTAAGACATGAAATTGAAAGCTTTAAAAACGTGAATGATAGATTTGAATGCAATGAAACCATGAATAAAATGGTTGATGAAAATGTGACTTATCAAAATGAAAAGCTTGCTGAAGAGATTGAGAAGTTGAAAGATCAAAACAGTCTTCTGGTTGATAAAATCCACATGTTTGAAAAAGGAAAATATGTAGTTGTTGATAATCTTGAAAACTCTCAAGTTTTAGAAGAAGAAATTGCAAGCTATAAAACTGTTAATTCTTTGTTGAATGAGAAGCTTGCATTGTGTGAAAAAGAAATTGTTGAATCTAACTTGCATATCTCATTATTGGAAGATGAGATCAAGAATTTGAATAAGTCCATGTGCTTGTATGATAATGAGAATTCAAAAGAGAAAAATGTTATTGTTCATTCTTGTTTGCATGAAAAACATTCATTTGTTAAACATGCTCATGCATCAGGAAAACAAAGAAATGTTTCATGTTATTACTGTTGGAACTATGGTCATGAAATGTATGATTGCTTTCTGATGAAAATTGATGATAATGAAGCATTAAAGTCAAGGTTGATAAATGTTGATGGTCCTAAAAATCATGACAAATTCATATAAAGGAACCACAACATGCATTGCTTCTATTGTGGCTGAAATGGCCATGTTTTTGAAAATTGCTTCACTAAGAAAAGTGATGATGAGTGGTCCATGAAGAGAAACTTCTCTTGTCACTATTGTGGTCAAGTTGGACACATGATGGATAATTGCTCCTTGCTGAAATATGATGAAAGGTGGTCCATGAGAAGAAAATCTTCTCATTATTTTTATTGTGGCCTGAATGGACACTCAATGGATAATTGTTCCATGATGAGGGCCGATGATGAATAGTATGAACGGAAAAATGAAAAGAAAACTTTTGTTCATGCTAAAACTAACCCCTCGGGACCCAAAATGGCTTGGGTACCCAAATCTCCAAAATGAGAAATTTGTTTTGTAGGGGTGCCTTGAGGAGGAAGAATTTGTTGATAAATGAAGGTCCTTCAAGGCAAAAGAAAAGATGAGCTGATCTGGTAAAGATTTTGGTATACTCTTTACTTTTGGATTATTCAACTCAGGTGAGAGGTTGAATTCTAAGAAAAACATAGAGCGTCTAATTGCAAATCTTCTATCAAATTGACTGTCCATGCTTGTTAGTTTGCATGATTGTAAATAAAGTTTCATTTGAATTTTACACTATCTTTTGTTAACTTTACTAGTCAGAAAGAAAATGATTTGATTTTGAGAACTTACTTTGGTAGGGCTCTTTTTGAAAAATCTGGGAAGGTAAAATTTGGGCCTTGATGAAGAATGCTTGAATTCAAATTGTTGCATTCCTGATTTATTGATTCAGGCAAATTCTGAAATCATGAGATCTTGTGAGCTTCATATTTAGAGGAGTTGAACACTCTTCACTCTTCACATCTTGTGAATAAATGTGATCTTAAACGCTTTTCACTGTGCATAGAGTCTTTCATACTCTTGCTTACTTTTTGCAAATAACAACACACTTAGTTGCATGACACAATTCCCACATATCATACACACACTTGCATACTTGTGAATAGGAATAATTTTTTAATCATCTTTTCAAGTTATATGCATACACTAGCATATACTTCATACTCGTGTCCATGAATGTCGTGATTTACCGGTATATCAAATAGTTTTAGTGGAAAGGTGGATCAAGTCCACCTGGAAGCTTTCATCATGTGTGAGTGTGGTCTTCGGACCTAAGTACTCCGCCAAGTACCGGTAATCAACTTGCTTGAAAATGTCAGTTCAGTGCTTGTTTGAATGTATATAACATACAACCACTTTTTGACTCCTTCTATGACTCATCCCTTGCTAAATGAAATTGCATTGATTTAGTCATGTTTGTTACATGGCATATATTAAGGGGGAGATTTTTTATAACCGTGCATACATTTAGGGGGAGACATTACTGTGTTGAGACTAATTCATCTTTTACATTCAATACAACCACTAACACAATATGCACATTTTTGAGATAATGATTCAATCTAATAAGGACTACTATTTTCTACTCTACACTTTTGAGGACTATTGATTCTCTACATAGAAATCGTGAGGAAAAAACTGTTTACCCCTCCAAAATGTCGTATAAGTGGAACGTGGATCCAAATAGCCGGGAATCCCCCCTGAAATAAAGGAGAAAACTCGCGTCGAAAGGAGAAACTAATCCATATGAAAATAAGTGTGATTTGCCACTGAGTAGCCGGGAAGTGCCCATGAGACAAAGGGTACAACTCTCGTCGAAAAGTGTCTCATCCACATCATAAAAAGTGACGAAACTGAGTAACCGGGAATTGCCCCTGAAACAAAGGGCATGACTCGTGTCAAAAGGTTAGTCACATCATTTTTAGTAATTAAAAATTGGGGTCATACGTAGCTACCAATATTCGAGCATTGTGTATGAAAGTGTATGGATGAGAAGTTCTTTTTAGTGTTCTTTAGAAAATCTAATTTTCCATATTGACTTGAACTTCATTGCTCAATCATCACATATGCACCTTGGGTTTGATTGTTTGAATGTCGCTTATGAATCAGTCATCTTTCATGGTTATTGTAGTACTTTATTTATGTAAGCACGACCTTCTTAGTATTGTTCATGCACTTCATGTTCAACGATCAATTGCACTATCCTTACACCCGTCTCGAAGGGACTTGCATGAGTCTATATCTTGTTATGCGTTCTTGAATTCTTGAATGCTTGATCCGTCTTGTTCATATCACATCTCATTCAATTGTTTGCATCCATAGGTTATACTTGTAGATATCAGGTTAAATAACCCATTGTCGGTTGGATTTTGGTACTTGACAATTGGGGTTAAATAACGTGCTTTTTAGCACTATACATTTTGTGCATACTTAGGTTTCTTCTTTGCATATAGTTTCTTTATACTAATTACATATATTTAGTCATACATATAAAAACAACTTACAAAAATTGAGCATTTGCACTTATTTCATAAATCTGCTAATTGCACATAAAATTTGTTGGCCTAGAGAGATGGCGGACAAGAAGGGGGGTTGAATTGTCCCCTTGCCGAGATGGCGGATTTTAAAAACTTTCTTAACTAAACACAATGGAATTAAAATAAACTGCGTTGATTAACTAATACTGAAGTGAGATTAAAGATATTCTCTCAAGCTTTCCGATCTCACTCAAATAGTTAAAGCAACTATCAAGGGAATTACGCTCAACACAGATAATGGAGGTAGCAGTGTGTGACAGTGTAGTGAATTAAAAACCTATATAGTGTTCCTGTGAAGGGAGATAGAAGAAATGACAATCACACAGGCAATCACATATGACACAAGGATTTTAAGGTGGTTCGGGACCACGACGGGCTCCCTACGTCCACCCCTCACCCAACCGGGTGAGGCTTTACTGCACGCTACCGAAGTAGCAACACGGGGATGAACCCCAACCACACACACGTTGCTTCCGCAGCAATACACACACGAGGCCTTGCCTCAACACGCTGCCACTGCAGCACACACACACACACGTTCGGGGAACGTACCCCGGACACAACAACCACACGGAGACACAGCTCCGTACACACACACAAATATTCCGAGTTTAAGAAAAATAAAGGATATACAATATATGCCCGCAGCAGTATGTAGATGAAAATCTACTATGAAACATTCATAGAAATATGCATAAAGAGGATGTAGAAATATCTCCTTTGTTCTCCAATAGAGATAAGAAGATCTTTCCTGAAGCCTAGGTTGGAGAAGCTTTTATCCGCAGCTGGTTGGAGTAGTAGGTCATCCTCCTTGAGGATCCAAGGTTGTTCGTTCAAGTCCTAGCTCCAATCAAGCCTACACACATCAAGTAAAGATGAAACATTATGCTCCGAAGGTATATCTTGGTTAAAAGGGACATGACAACAACTGAAAACAAAATCATATATATATATATATATATATATATATATAGATAGATATATATATATATATGTATTCCCCTTTAATGTCCCACAACTCCTTTTCTTTCTTCTTCTTCACTACAAGAACAGATAGAACAATAAGCCCAAACGTTAAACTGATCTTTAAACAAGAGTATAGAGATGAATGATTTAGATATCACCTAAATCGTTACACAACCAAAAATGGAGTAGAAGAATGCTTTAGAGCGATAAGATCATAAGAGAAGAAATCAGCCCCCTTGTAGAGATGTGCCCAACCAAGCAACGATGGAGAGAGAAGCGGCGGCTCCCTTCCGGCATCGAGCTTGGAGTCCTGAGATGCGTTCCTTGGCGGTGTGGATCACCTTCTCCGGTAGAACAAGCACCTTCTCCTCGTCGTTCTCCTTCACCTGCAGCAGATAGGAAGCTATTAGCGCAAGGGGTATGTTTCATCCGATGAAAATCGTAACATACATATAGGGCATCGAATGGGTGAACAAAAGACCACAAAGCCCATGTTAAAACCCTCTCAAATGCACTCCCAATGGTAGGGTATAACCCTAAGGACATTAGGGTAATATACCATGGCCATCGGATCTTGAAACCCACAGTTCGAAACCAAACCGGCAAACCCGATCCGGATGAAGCAGACAAAGTGTCGACCTCTAGGGTCGACACTCGTCTCAACGAGTTCTGCCAGAACATATATAAAAACAAAATCAAGATACAAGTGTCGATGTATGGGGTCGACACTTTTCACCGAGAGTTCTGGCCTGTGAAGAGACACAACATTCGTGGTGAAAAGTGTCGACTCTTGAGGTCGACACTTTTTCACGAACATTCTGTTTTCATAGAATTGAGCAAACTTACCTGAAAGTGTCGACCTTCAGGGTCGACACTTTTTCACGAGAGTTTTACCTTAGCAAAACAGCAGACACCTGGTGAAAGTGTCGACCCCTGGGGTCGACACAATCTGCCAGTGTCCTATATTTTAACGCAAGGCAGAGACTCCACAAATAAGTGTCGACCCCAGAGGTCGACACTTTTACTGACAGTAGAAAAGTTCATTAAAACACATTGAAATATCACACTACAATCATTCAAAGTTCAAGTAACAAAGACTTGAGCACATATGACATGGATACCCATATACAAGTCTAGTTTAAACACAAATTCAATCCATTCACATTGAAGTTCAAATATCCATGTGTTCTTACCATTCCCTTGATCATTTGGGTGAAAAGCTCCAACTATTCCTGTATTTTCCAGATTTAAACTATTACTTTTCATCCACTTTAAAATCAACCACAAGTGTGTCCTTACCACCATTACCATGATTTGAAGATTAATTCCATCTAGAACATGCACATGTATAAATTCTCATTAATCTCAATCTCAAGGTTAGCAATTTGAATTCTCAAATCAACCCATATCATATAAACCACTCAATGCATCCTTTCAGTCTTAAGCAAGGCAAGTGACCTTCTCATACACTAAACTCATTTATGATTGAATCAAAGTTAAGTGAAAGTATATATGAATTTCAGTTCAAAAACCTTTAACAGTGGCCATTCATATGACAAAGCATATAGTCTCACATGCATAAGAGAAGCTTCAAGCATGGCCACACAATAGGTTCCATGACCAAACCAAGACAATCAAATTCAGCATGAGGACTTCGAAGTTTAGTTCAAGACAATTAAGTTCAGTCATAGTCAACAACCACATTCAGGGTTCTCAAAATCATCATGTCCAAGAAAACAAGGGTCAGAGTTCAGCTCAACTAAATTCATATCCAGAATAAGGAAAATTCAGTTAAGACAAATTACAGTCCATTCAAACATCAAATTCCATGGAATCAAAAGTAATGTGGGAAATTTGTTCCTGCACTTTCCAGGAGTATAAATCCATGAGAATCTTCAGGAGATGCAAGGACATCAAGGATATATATACATGAGGCTCAAATAGCCATGGGGTCGACCCATCCAAGAGGAATGAAAAACTGCTTTAGACAGTCCAAAGCATATTGAAATCATATTAAGCACATTCCAGAGCAACTCACTCAAATCCTTATGCAAGCTAAGATCAGTTCATAAACATGAGTTATAAATGAAGTTCAGGGCAAACATAAGAATATATCCATGAAGGAGCATTGTATTTGAACCACCTGCAAATCAAGATTTCATCGTCTTAGCTTGTTTATCATGAAAATGCCATTAAGCATAAAACACACAATATATTGGAATCATCAAAACCATTGTAAAAGACAACGAGGGGACGCACAGAACCCAACAATCGTCCCCTTTTTGATGATGACAATATATTGTGTCTATTCAAATGTCTCTCCCCCTTTGGCATTATCAAAAAAATGGGAGACTGAAAAGCAACATGGAAGCTTCCAAAAATGAATTAGACATGAATGCACGAACCCAGCAATTAACCTCCCGTGAAGGGAAGGTGTGGAGACCAAAACCAAACAGGAATTTTAAATTTTATGTGCAATTAGCAGATTTGTGAAATAAGTGCAAATGCTCAATTTTTATAAGTTTTTGTTATATGTATGACTAAATATATATAATTAGTATAAAGAAACTATATGCAAAGATGAAACCTAAGTATGCACAAAATGTATAGTGCTAAAAAGCTCGTTATTTATCCCCAATTGTCAAGTACCAAAATCCAACCGATAATGGATTATTTAACCTGATATCTACAAGTATAACCTATAGATGCAAACAATTGAATGAGATATGATATGAACAAGATGGATCAAGCATTCAAGCACGCATAACAAGATATAGACTCATGCAAGTCTCTTCGGGACGGGTGTAAGAATAATGTAATTGATCGTTGAACATGAAGTGCATGAACAATACTAAGAAGGTCGTGCTTACATAAATAAAGTACTACATTAACCATGAAAGATGACGGATTCATAAGCGACATTCAAACAATCAAACCCAAGGTGCATATGTGATGATTGAGCAATAAAGTTCAAGTAAATATGGAAAATCAGATTTTCTAAAGAACACTGAAAAGAACTTCTCATCCATACACTTTCATACACAATGCTCGAATATTGGTAGCTACATATGACCCTAATTTTTAATTACTAAAAATGATGTCACTAACCTTTTAACACGAGTCATACCCTTTGTTTCAATGACAATTCCTGGTTACTCAGTTTCGTCACTTTTTATTAAGTGGATGAGACACTTTTCGACGCGAGTTGTACCCTTTGTCTCAGGGGCACTTCTCAGCTACTCGGTGGCAAATCACACTTATTTTCATATGGATTAGTTTATCCTTTCGACGTGAGTTTCCTCCTTTATTTCAGGGGGAATTCCCGGCTACTTGGATCCACGTTCCACTTATACGACCTTTTGGAGGGGTAAATAGCTTTTTCCTCACGAGACATGTGATTTCTATGTAGAGAATTAATAGTCCTCAAAAGTGTAGAGTAGAAAATAGTAGTCCTTATTAGATTGAATCATTATCTCAAAAAGGTGCATATTGTGTGGGTGGTTGTATTGAATGTAAAAGATGAATTAGTCTCAACACAGTAATGTCTCCCCCTAAATGTATGCACGGTTATAAAAAATATCCCCCTTAATATATGCCATGTAACAAACATGACTAAATCAATGCAATTTCATTTAGCAAGGGATGAGTCATAGAAGGAGTCAAAAAGTGGTTGTATGTTATATACATTCAAACAAGCTCTGAACTGACGTTTTCAAGCAAGTTGATTACTAGTACTTGGCGGAGTACTTAGGTCCGAAGACCACACTCACACATGATGAAAGCTTCCAAGTGGACTTGATACACCTTTCCACTAACACTATTTGATATACCGGTAAATCATGGAATTCATGTACACGAGTATGAAGTATATGCTAGTGTATGCATATAACTTGAAAAGATGATTAAAAAATTATTCCTATTCACAAGTATGCAAGTGAGTGTATGATATGTGTGAATTGAGTCATGCAACTAAGTGTGTTGTTATTTGCAAAAAGTAAGCAAGAGTATGAAAGACTCTATGCACAGTGAAAAGCGTTTAAGATCACATTTATTCACAAGATGTGAAGAGTGAAGAGTGTTCAACTCCTCTAAACATGAAGCTCACAAGATCTCATGATTTCAAAATTTACTTTAATCAATAAATCAGGAATGCAACAATTTGAATTCAATCATTCTTCATCAAGGCTCAAATTTTACCTTCCCAGATTTTTCAAAAAGAGCCCTACCAAAGTAAGTTCTCAAAATCAAACCATTTTCTTTCTGACTAGTAAAGTTAACAAAAGATAGTGTAAAATTCAAATGAAACTTTATTTACAATCATGCAAACTAACAAGCATGGACAGTCAATTTGATAGAAGATTTGCAATTAGACGCTCTATATTTTTCTCAGAATTCAACCTCTCACCTGAGTTGAATAATCCAAAAGTAAAGAGTATACCAAAATCTTTACCAGATCAGCTCATCTTTTCTTTTCCCTTGAAGGACCTTCATTTATCAACAAATTCTTCCTCCTCAAGGCACCCCTACAAAACAAATTTCTCATTTTGGAGATTTGGGTACCCAAGCCAACTTGGGTCCCGAGGGGTTAGTTTTAGCATGAACAAAAATTTTCTTTTCATTTTTCCGTTCATACCATTCATCATCGGCCCTCATCATGGAACAATTATCCATTCAGTGTCCATTCAGGCCACAATAAAAATAATGAGACGATTTTCTTCTCATGGATCACCTTTCATCATATTTCAACAAGGAGCAATTATCCATCCTGTGTCCAACTTGACCACAATAGTGACAAGAGAAGTTTCTCTTCATGGACCACTCATCATCACTTTTCTTAGTGAAGTAATTTTCAAAAACATGGCCATTTAAACCACAGTAGAAGCAATGCATGTTGTGGTTCCTTTCTATGAATTTGTCATGATTTTTAGGACCATCAACATTTATCAACCTTGACTTTAATGCTTCATTATCATCAATTTTCGTCAGAAAGCAATCATACATTTCATGACCATAGTTCTCACAGTAATAACATGAAACATTTCTTTGTTTTCTTGATGCATGAGCATGTTTAACAAATGAATGTTTTTCATGCAAACAAAAATGAACAACAACATTTTTCTCTTTTGAATTCTCATTGTCATACAAGCACATGGACTCATTCAAATTCTTGATCTCATCTTCCAATGATGAGATATGCAAGTTAGATTCAACAATTTCTTTTTCACACAATGCAAGCTTCTCATTCAACAAAGAATTAACAGTTTTATAGCTTGCAATTTCTTCTTCTAAAACTTGAGAGTTTTCAAGATTATCAACAACTACATATTTTCCTTTTTCAAACATGTCGATTTTATCAACCAGAAGACTGTTTTGATCTTTCAACTTCTCAATCTCTTCAGCAAGCTTTTCATTTTGATAACTCACATTTTCATCAGCCATTTTATTCATGGTTTCATTGCATTCAAATCTATCATTCACGTTTTTAAAGCTTTCAATTTCATGTCTTAACTCCCTTAACCATTCAGATTTATCAACAGACATGTATTTTTCTTTTTCAAGGGTAAGCAGTTTTTCAGACATGGCTGTGTTCAACATTTTTAGCTTCTCATTATCTTCTCTTATTTGTTGGAGTTCTGAAATTTTAGCCAATAGAGTTTTGTTTTCAATTTTTAATCATGAAGTGGTTTCTTTATGTATATCGACTTCAAGCAACAGACTTTCAGTCAACTTCCTAAGCTCAGAACATTCAATACATGGTGAGTTAATGTCACAAGCATTTTCAATTTCAAAGCACTTTACACATGAAGAGTTAACATGTAAAACATTATCAAGTTTCCTTTTCATTTTTCTATTTTTAGATTTTAGTTCTTTGTATATATCAACTAGTTCATCGTAAGCATTTAGCAATTCATCATAACTCAATTCATCTTCTTCCTCGGAATCAGAGTTGGAATTTATCTTCAAACTCTCCTCGCTTTGACGCTCAATTTCTTTGTTTGAGACCAAGCAGTCACCGTCGTTTTAACTTTCTTTTTGGGCTTCCTTTAGCCCATCCCATATCTCTTTGGCAGATATGCAATTAGAAACAAATGGAAATTTGTCAATACATATTACAACTTTAAGAACATTCAAAACATAAACATTTTCAGAATTCATTCTCTTATGCTCGTCGGTCCATTTTAATTCATTTTTGGGCAAAACATGTGGACCATGAGTAATCAGACTCATAAGCTTCGGATTAGTATTAGTAATCCAAACAAAAAGTTTTCCAAGCCATGCAGCGTAATCAAAACCATCAAAGACGGGAAGCACATTTACACTAGCCATCATGAAACGATCTTTTCTCAACGACCGCAAGGTCGACTAAAAAATCAGAGACGAGGCTCTGATACCAATTGTTGGCCCAGAGAGATGGCGGACAAGAAGGGGGGTTGAATTGTCCCCTTGTCGAGATAGCGAATTTTTAAAACTTTCTTAACTAAACACAATGGAATTAAAATAAACTGCGTTTATTAACTAATACTGAAGTGAGATTAAAGATATTCTCTCAAGCTTTCCGATCTCACTCGAATAGTTAAAGCAACTATCAAGAGAATTACGCTCAACACAGATAACGGAGGTAGCAGTGTGTGACAGTGTAGTGAATTAAAAACCTATATAGTGTTCCTGTGAATGGAGATAGAAGAAATGACAATCACATAGGCAATCACATATGACACAAGGATTTTAAGGTGGTTCGGGACCACGACGGGCTCCCTACGTCCACCCCTCACCCAACCGGGTGAGGCTTTACTACACGCTACCGAAGTAGCAACATGGGGATGAACCACAACCACACACACGCTGCTTCTGCAGCAATACACACACGAGGCCTTGCCTCAACACGCTGCCACTGCAGCACATACACACACATGTTCGGGGAACGTACCCCGGACACAACAACCACACGGAGACACAGCTCCGTACATACACACAAATATTCTGAGTTTAAGAAAATTAAAGGATATACAATATATGCCCGCAGCAGTATGTAGATGAAAATCTACTATGAAACATTTATAGAAATATGCATAAAGAGGATGTAGAAATATCTCCTTTGTTCTCCAATAGAAATAAGAAGATCTTTCTTGAAGCCGAGGTTGGAGAAGCTTTTATCCGTAGCTGGTTGGAGTAGTAGGTCATCCTCCTTAAGGATCCAAGGTTGTTCATTCAAGTCCTAGCTCCAATCAAGCCTGCACACATCAAGTAAAGATGAAACATTATGCTCCGAAGGTATATCTTGGTTAAAAGGGACATGACAACAATTGTAAACAAAATCATATATATATATATATATGTATTCCCCTTTAATGTCCCACAACTCCTTTTCTTTCTTCTTCTTCACTATAAGAACAGATAGAACAATAAGCCTAAACATTAAACTGATCTTTAAAGAAGAGTATAGAGATGAATGATTTAGATATCGCCTAAATCGTTACACAACCCAGAAATGGAGTAGAAGAATGCTTTAGAGCGATAAGATCATAAGAGATGAAATCAGCCCCCTTGTAGAGATGTGCCCAACCAAGCAACGATGGAGAGAGAAGCGGCGGCTCCCTTCCGACATCGAGCTTGGAGTCCTGAGACGCATTCCTTGGCGGCGTGGATCACCTTCTCCGGTAGAACAAGCACCTTCTCCTCGTCGTTCTCCTTCACCTGCAGTAGATAGGAAGCTATTAGCGCAAGGGGTATGTTTCATTTGATGGAAATCGTAACATACATATAGGGCATCGAATGGGTGAACAAAAGACCACAAAGCCCATGTTAAAACCCTCTCAAATGCACTCCCAATGGTAGGGTATAACCCTAAGGACATTAGGGTAATATACCATGGCCATCGGATCTTGAAACCCACAGTTCGAAACCAAATTGGCAAACCCGATCCGGATAAGCAGACAAAGTGTCGACCTCTAGGGTCGACACTCGTCTCAACGAGTTCTGCCAGAACATATATAAAAACAAAACTGAGATACGAGTGTCGATGTATGGGGTCGACACTTTTCACTGAGAGTTCTAGCCTGTGAAGAGACACAACATTCGTGGTGAAAAGTGTCGACTCTTGAGGTCGACACTTTTTCACGAACATTCTGTTTTCACAGAATTGAGCAAACTTACCTGAAAGTCTCGACCTTCAGGGTCGACACTTTTTCATGAGAGTTTTGCCTTAGCAAAACAGCAGACACCTGGTGAAAGTGTCGACCCCTGGGGTCGACACAATCTGCTAGCATCCTATATTTCAACGCAAGGCAGAGACTCCACAAATAAGTGTCGACCCCTTAGGTCGACACTTTTATTGACAGCAGAAATGTTCATTAAAACACATTGAAATATCACACTACAATCATTATAAGTTCAAGTAACAAATACTTGAGCACATATGACATGGATACCCATATACAAGTCTAATTTAAACACAAATTCAATCCATTCACATTGAAGTTCAAATATCCATGTGTTCTTACCATTCCCTTGATCATTTGGGTGAAAAGCTCCAACTATACCTGTATTTTCCAGATTTGAACTATTACTTTTCATCCACTTTAAAATCAACCTACAAGTGTGTCCACCACCATTACCATGATTTGAAGATTAATTCCATCTAGAACCTGCACATGTACAAATTCTCATTAATCTCAATCTCAAGGTTAGCAATTTGAATTCTCAAATCAACCCATATCATATAAACCACTCAATGCATCCTTTCAGTCTCAAGCAAGGCAAGTGACCTTCTCATACACTAAACTCATTTATGATTGAATCAAAGTTAAGTGAATGTATATATGAATTTCAGTTCAAAAACCTTTAACAGTGGCCATTCATATGACAAAGCATATAGTCTCACATGCATAAGAGAAGCTTCAAGCATGGCCACACAATAGGTTCCATGACCAAACCAAGACAATCAAATTCAGCATGAGGACTTCCAAGTTCAGTTCAAGACAATTAAGTTCAGTCATAGTCAACAACCACATTCAAGGTTCTCAAAATCATCATGTCCAAGAAAACAAGGGTAAGAGTTCAGCTCAACTAAATTCATATCCAGAATAAGGAAAATTCAGTTAAGACAAATTACAGTCCATTCAAACATCAAATTCCATGGAATCAAAAGTAATGTGGGAAATTTGTTCCTACACTTTCCATGAGTATAAATCCATGAGAATCTTCAGGAGATGCAAGGACATCAAGGATATATATACATGAGTCTCAAATACCCAGGGGTCGACCCATGGGGTCGACCCATCCCAAGAGGAATGAAAAACTGCTTTAGATAGTCCAAAGCATATTGAAATCATATTAAGCACATTCCAGAGAAACTCACTCAAATCTTTATGCAAGCTAAGATTAGTTCATAAACATGAGTTATAAATGAAGTTCAGGGCAAACATAAGGATATATCCATAAAGGAGCATTGTATTTGAACCACCTGCAAAGCAAGATTTCATCGTGTTAGCTTGTTTATCATGAAAATGCCATTAAGCATAAAACACATAATATATTGGAATCATCAAAACCATTGTCAAAGACAACGAGGGGACGCACAGAACCCAACATGAAGGTTCAGTAATTGTTTCAGGATGTGAGGATAAGATGAGATTAGCATTCCTTGTACTTTGTGCTGAAGCTGGTGCTCTTCTTGGTTTGCACTTTGGCGACTTGTGATCGGCTGTTAGCAGGATTAGTACTCGAGGGGTGGTACGTTGCAGTTTGTGACTTGCGATGGTGCCGAATGTGTGCTGAGATGCAGATGCCGAGTTGTTCATGATGCCTGTGTGCGTTGTGTTGATTGCGCAGCGGAAGCGTGTGGGTGGATAACCCACGGTTCAGGATCGTGAAGTTGGAAGATTCTAGTTGGCCGATAAGTTTGTTTTCCTCGGTGTAATCATCGTCTTGGCCATTTATGCCTTGATGTTGTTAGTTGCCGTGCCATTGTTGGAGGCATTATGGTTGTTGGCGCTGGCATGTATGAGGATTAGGGGAATCTGTCGGCATGTTTGCTGGTTGAGTACCCTTTTCATTCTCTGTATTTTCTTGGAAGTTGTGCTCTCGGGACGTGATCGTGGTCCTTGAGATGCGTCCTCCGAGATTATTATTGTTGTTGTTGTGGGTCCTTGTTGGTGAGCTGTTCGCGGCATGGCTTGTATATGTTAGCCGTGTGTTCAGCTGTAATTGTGCCTTGATGTGACCCAGCTTGTAGTTGTGTTCCATGGTTCTGTGTTGAGTACGGAGCGGGGATTCAGCAAGTGCTGTCATTGTTGTCGTCGTCGTTATTGGTGATTGTGTTTAGCTTGGGAGGAGTTCCCTATGAATCTGATTTGGCATTGTGTGGACCAAGGTCTTGTCGGTTGGTTTTGCTGTACTCTTCCGTCATGGTAGAGTTTGCATGTGACTCGAATCAGATGTAATGTCTGAGTGAGGACTGACTTGATTGTACTTGTGGTCTAGTGCTATCGTTGGCGTTCTGCGTGCCGGTTTTGTTGCTCTTTGCAGGGAAGCCGATGGTTTGAGCAGTCAGTTGAGAGGACTATGTTCCCTTGTTTAAGCTGATGCTTGTTGTGTCTGCCGTGTCATATCGGTAGCTTTTTTTGTTGCATAGGTCGTGCCTCCTCTCCCCTGTGAGACATAAGCGACGTTGCCTTGTTTCGAAGGTGTTGGACTTGTGATCACTTGGGTGCCGTGCTCGTTCTATGGATCGCTGTGTCTTGAGATCCGGAACGTGTGTCTGTGATTGTGGTCTGGCAGTGTTTCTCTGAATTATGTTTTTTCAAGAATCGTGTTATCGTGTTTCATATTTTGAGGTTTGGCTGATGCTTGGTGAGTGTAGCCAGTGTTTGGATTTGTTCTTCCCTTGTTCACTTGTTAGCTCCTTGAATTTCGAGGATGAAATTCCTGTAAGGGGGGAGGACTGTAATATCTTGGTTCTATGGATCCTTATCGAAGAGCTTTCGGATCGCTTTTGTGGGTCCTGAGTTGTGTTTTATGATCCACGCGGGTTTTTCTATCGTGTAAGTTACGGAACCCAGTGCAGAGTTTATTATTGAGTTTATTGACTCGAGGATGCTACAGTTGCATTGTATTCTCTCCGAGGATCGTTTAGCCTATTTTTCCATATTGTTTTGAATTAGTGCATTTTTGGGCTAAAAATTAGATTTTACAAAAATTAGGAAATTCCTAATTTTCCTTTTTCTATTTCTTCTTCACCCTCTCTCCTCTCTCGTCACTGTCGCACACACTCTCCCTCCTGTTCTCTCTTCTCTTTCCCCCTCTGCTCCAGCTGCAGACGGAGGAGGCCCGGGGATGCTGTGGAGACACCGTGGAGTTGGTCTAGAGCATGCTGATGTGAAGATTGGAGCGTGGTGTTGGCGCAATCCCGTTCGGTGGATTCGAAGCTGACGGTTGAGCTCGTGCGATGGTTTTCGTAGTGGTTTAGTCACTTCGGCGTGCGAGAACTTCGGTGGAGGTAGGGAGATGGATGCCCTACTCTTCTTCTACGTTCCCTCGCGTTTTGGAGCTGAACGGTGTAAGAACGAGCGGGTTTTGCATCGTTTTGGGTGAAGCATGCTTTGGGGGGGGGTGTGAGACGTGTTCGCCTTTCTCGGCGATGGGTTCTAGCCTAATTAGTGTTATTTGAATCCTGGGCATGTCTGCGTTCCATTCCCGCTGGTTTCATTGTGATTGGTTGTCATTTGGAACCGGTATGAGCCCGAGAACCCATGTGACTCATTTTGGGTCGATTCCTTGGAATCGCCCATTTCTTTTATTTTTGGTGTTGTTTGGATCCCTTCCGATCTGTGGAATGTTTATTTTGTCCTTAGGGTTGTTTCCCCTTCGTTTTAGGGCGAATGGGGCGTGGAACGGCCGAATTTGGCCATTCCTCTGTTTTTCCTGCCGTGACGCCTTAGCGGTCGTACCAATAACCATTTGGGTGCCTGTAACGGTCCCGTGGAGATCGTTTGCTCCTTTGTCAGTTCTATGTCGATTTAGCTCGTAGCGGTCATGCGATAGACCGTTTGGGTTGGCTAGCGGCCTATTGGAGGACCCCTAAGCCTTGTGAAATGGTCTATTGGGGACCGCTAGGCTCGTGTGTGTATGTCGGTTTGGCCAAGAGGTCACGTGATAGACCAGAAGGCTGGCCTTCGCGGTTTAGTGGGAGACCGGTAGACTTTATCTATGTCAGTTCGATGGTTTTAAGTCGGTTCGGGCTAGTGGTCCAGTGGGAGACTGCCAAGCTCGGTGAAACGGTTCAAGGGTAGACCATTTGGTGATTTTGACCGGTTAAGTTGGTTTCACTATTTGGGAGTTGACTAGGTCTAGCAGCCAAGTGGATGACTGCTACGGTCATTTGGAGGCCCTACGATAGACAGCATGCCCCTATGTTTTTGTAGTTTTGTTCGCTTTAGTCTCTGGGTGTAGCCGCCATGTCCTAGACCGCTTAACTCAGTGAGACGGCCCATGCATGGACCGTTTTCTTGTTAGTGCGAACCTTTCATGACCGCCCTGTGTCTGTTCTCTGTGTGAGGGTAGAGGCCCTTGGGCTGACCGCTTGGTTTGCCTAGCAGTCAGGCGTGTGACCGTTTCTTCCCTACAGTTTTGTTCTCTCATTGTTGTGGCCTCCATTTGTCTTGGCTTGACCTTGTGGTTTACCCGTAGTCCTGTGGATGCCATGGATGTCCTATATAGGCAGTGACCATGTGGTTGGATGGCCGAGGAGTGCCATTATATCGAGTAGTGTTCCGTATTACTTCAGAGTCATTATTGGTTTCTGGTCGACTCGCTGTGACCCAGCGGTTGACACGCGACCTTGTGAGTGTCTCGTCTATCCTGTATGGATCGAGACATGATTTTGGATGTCTTGAGGTACTGTCTTACCTCAGTTTGCATGTCCATGTGCTTTGAGGGTCTTAGTGATCCCTCATGTCTCCGTGATTAGTGTTATACGAATGTGTGGATCCGGCGATCCTGTGCCGTTTCCTTTATAAGTGCTTTATCATGATTTGGCTTAGAGATTAGGCTGATTGGCGGCTCGTTACCGCTTTTGTGTGACGATCTTGACCCCGAGTCCTGTGACTCAAGGATCGTTGTGTCAGCAGGTCTAGTTGTCTGTCCCGAGTCTGGAGGTAGTCTCGTATGCCGCCTTGTGCTTTGTGCTTGAGGTACATGCGACAGTGTGTGCTCAGCCTGTCCGTACTCTAGCATTGATGTTTTGGAGTCTCTGAGTCTAGTGAGCCTCCACTAGTCATAGCCCGGTGACACTTTCTAGTGTGTCGGCCCACCTGGGAGTGGTGGCGGGGTGAGTTTCTGATATATGTTTTTTGGGCTAGTTTCCGTGGACTCCCTTGCCTTGCGGTAGCATCCTACTGGGGGAGAAAAGTAGCCAGAGGCCGGGCCCAAGGCATTGGGCTGGTGTGTGCACACGTGGTTAGGGGCGTCTGGACGAGCGCCGACGGGCGTGACCCTAACTAGTCACTCGATACTATGGTACTGTTGTGCCTTGTACTTGATACTGTTGTAATGCCCTAGATTCTTATCGAATCTTTCGGATCCTTTTCGGAGAGTTTCGGATCGCTTTTGTAGGTCCTGAGTTGAGTTTTACGATTCGCATGGGTTTTTCTCTCGTACAAGTTACGGAATCCTGTGGTGAGTTTATTTCTCTGTTCATCGACTCAGGGACGCTACAGTTGCCTTGTACTCTTTGAGAGGATCGTTTTGACTATTTTTACGTATTTTTATGAATTAGTCCACTTTCGGCTCAAAAATCAGAATTTTTGGAAATTAGGAAAATTCCTAATTTCTTTTCCTTTTTCTTTTCCTTTCCTCTTTCCCTTCTCATTCGCCGCCGTGACTCTCTCTCTCCCATTTTCTCTATTCTCCCGCCCTCTGCTCCGGCTGTAGACGGAGGAGGCACGGGAAGGCGGAGGAGATGCTGTGGCAGTGATCGGGTGCGCGATGGGGCGAGGATCGAACCGTTTCGGGCGTGATCTTGAACGGTGGATTCAAAGCCGACGGTCGAGCTCGCGATGTGATTTTTAGCATGGTTTAGTCACTCCGGTGCACAGAATCTTCGGTGGAGATATGGAGACGGATCACCTACTTCTCTTCTGCGTTCTCTTGTAGTTTCGTGCCGAACGGTGAGCATACGAGTTGGTTTCTTACAAGTTCGAGAAGATCATGCTTTTGGGGTGTTCGTTGGGTTCACCGATAAATGGCGATGATTTTTGACTAGATTAGTTTCATTGTGACCCCCAGCATGTCTGTATTCCATTTCCACTGATTTCGTGTTGATTGGTCGTCATTTGGGGCCGGTACAAGTTCGGGTACCCCGGTGACCCAATTAAGGTCGATTCGATGGAATCATCCATTTCTTGCGATTTAGCTGTTGCATGGACCCCTTCTGGCCTGTGGAAGGTTGATTTTATCGATTAGATTTGTTTCCCCTACGTTTGGACGCGTATGGGGCGTGGAATGGTCGAGATCGGCCATTTCCCCTATTTTCTCATCGTATCATGCTTGCGGTCATTTTAAAGACCGCTACAGGTCTCTTGTCACACCCCGAGCCTTTATTACAGCGGAAGACTAGCGCGAGAAACGTGAACAGCCGACATGAAAAGCCTCTTGCAAGCAAGAACGATCAGAGCACAAGGTAATCACACACATAACTGCAAATGCATAATATTTACTCAACTTCAACTTATTTCATTAATAATCAAATCAGATATTCAAATACAGCCACCAATTCAACTTTCTTTCTCGTACTAGACTCAAGAATAAGAAAAATTACATAGACTCAATCTAAACAATACAGACTTCCTAAGTCTTTGCTCATTCTTCATTCACTCTCGGATCCGCTACTTGAATACTCCGAATCCGAACCCGACTCACTTCCATCTCCTGAAAAGATTGAAAATAGGTAATGAGCACACTTGCCCAGTATGTATCTTCGCATCAACATGATTAACAATATTTAAGTAATTAGCAATTTCGCTCTAAAGTAAATAAGGTAAAATCATGCGAATGCGATCAAGCATGCGATTAAACCAAAGCAACAAGATAATCATGTAAGATAGAATGAACAAGTATGAACTAGCAAGAATGTAACAAGAGTGTAGCATGGCCTTTCATGAACAAGAATGTATCGGGAATGTACTAGCAAGTTCACATACTCCTCACCCAATATCTTTTGCTTATGAGCAAGTATTTGGGAATTTCTGTGGAATATCATGTAACAATCAAGAAAGTTATGTAACGTGTACGTGGATCGTGGATTTCACTTTTTTATAGAGAAAGTACTCCCAGCGCAATACGAAGCCAGTAGTATCATACCCCATGGTTTATAATAGTATGTTTCCGGTAATCAACCGAGGGGACTAGCATAGAGCCCTTGAACACAATCAGTGCTCGATCGCATCTTCAAGTATAAATCAAGTTATTTTCATGTTTCAAACAATAAAATTATGGCCAAGAATGTAAATAAGTTCAATAAATTCATGTCAATAGTAATCAATGAATGAATGCCTCAATTAATGAACACAAGAGATCGGGAATGATTTAAGATGATGTTATGCTCATGGAAATAATTTGGCAGCATAACGGTACATTTATTATCATTCATATATTAAGTTAAGTATCTTAGACAATATGACAAGTCCTAGACCATCAATAATTCATCTAGGAACTTTAGAATATCAACCCTTTGGTCAACCTCGGGTCAATGTATGCAAGAACTGTGACGGTCTAATACTGGGCCGTTAAATGAGCATAACGCTCTAGTATTGGGCCGTTACAATGGGCTGAATCCATAATAAAATAGATATGGACTCAAACAATGTGACGGTCATATATTGGACCGTTATATGAGCCTGACGGTCGAACACCGGTCCGTTAGGTGTGCCTGACGGGCTAGTGCAGGTCCATTATGTGAACAAGACTTAAAACTTCGATTTGTGCTTTTCTAGATAATTGGGCTTTAATGGTACAACCAACTCGGCGTCCTAGTGGGAATCCCAGACTCACGGAGAATTACGGAGGCCTTGAAACAAGATTTCCTAGTCCATTGGAAGGAATAGCCAATAGAGAGGTCCTCATGTTCAATAATATGTTCCTATAGTGCAAAGTGTGAACTAATGGTCACATATTGGGATATATGCCATGTACTTAAAGAATTGACTCTATAGATAGAAAAAGACTATGTAGCGATGTGAAACTAGGATAAAACTTCGTCAATACAATACTTAAAATCATAGTTTAAATTTAACTATAGAGTTTAGGCAATGAAATTAACATATGCTTTACAATAACTCAAAATGCTTAAAACATGAAATTTCCTATCATGAATCAATTAGTAAACTCCAAGTCATGAGATAAGGTTAAAACTTAGATAACTAGGCTTATTTATAAGTAAGTTTGACTGTCCTCAGTCCTATCTCGGGTTGACAGAAAATAGTACTCTAACGGTCTAGTATGGGCGCGTCATAGGGCTGTGGCGGTTTATCGGGGAGCCGTTACAGTATTGTAACGCACTTACTTTGGTCCGTCAGAGACAACCGAGGAATTGAGATATAATAGAGGATGTGACGGCTGATCCTAAGACCGTTAAAATCGTATGACGGTCCTATGTTAGTCCGTCAGAGCTTCTGCTAACGAAAAAGATAAGAAACTATGTCCCATGCAAGAAAACTCACAATAACAAACTATTCTAGCCAAGATAACAAAGTAAAGGCCATCTAGATGCATAGGTTTCAATGAATTAACAAGATAGTCCCATTTTATTTTCCATTAAGGCTAAAGATATGCATGTATGCATGTCCCTACTTAAACATGGAATTCATGACCTATAGTGCATGTAATCAAGCAAAATCAGAGGGCTTTTATCCCTAACATGTTGTTTTTGCCGTTGATGAGATGACCTACCTCTTAGCTGGGCTTTAAACTTCTAATTTGAGTCTTCAAGATACGCCCTAGTTCTTCCCTTCCTGAGATTTTTTAGCAACTTCACGTCGCTCTAACTCCTCAGTCTCTTGACCTAAGGATGTGAAATTGGGAAGGTAAGAAGATGATACTATTGGGAACAAAAAGTTCTAAAGCATCTAACTCTAATTACCTCGTTTTGATTCTCTAATTTCCTGATATTCAGCACCATGTCGCATAGTTTCCTAGGTTGGCGTGATGAAACTAACAACTTTAGAAGATCCTAGCTCCTTGGATACTCGACCTCCTATCATGAATTTTTGAGAGTAGTTAGTCTAAAGTATTAAGAACAAAATACTCTAAAGAACTTACCCGAAATTCTATCTCCTTATCTTGATTCTTCACGAGCCAAAAGTAAGGGTCGCTCATGTCACGCACCGAACCGATAGCAGCAGGAAGCGATGCTCGGAACGTGACAGTTAACAGTCATGATAACAAGAGCGGAAGTAAAACCACGATTAAACACAAGGAGGCCACAGACACACATTTAAAATACGAGCTCTTATTAATATTAAAAATATCACTTAACAATATTAGATTCATATTAAAGGAGGGAATAACAAGGGAGAAGAAAAAGAAATAACTAGACTCACGACACTAGCTAGACTCAAGAAGGTAAAAAGACAGACTCCGATCTCTAGGTTCCAGGTTCACTCGATCACATCGATCCGATTCCCATTTGCAACATTCCGTTTACCGCGTTACCTGAAAAGGATTGGAAGTAGGGGTGAGCAAGAAGCTCAGTAGGAATTATACTCTATCGTCAGGCATAGTTTAAATGATTAACCAATTAATGAATATGCATGATTAATGTGAGAAAATAAGCAGAACTAAATAATCACTAAGATAGAAAGAGTAACGATAATTAAATGGAAGAAATAGTTGCATGTCGAGATATCAAGCAAGATTAAGAAGATTTTCTAGTGAATGGCCACTTACAAGTCAATTTCGAGTCATGTCAAGCAAGCAAGCAAGTACTTCACGCTTTAAGCATGAATAATAAGTTTCACGAGAATGTGGAATGTCGTAAACCCAACACGCTAGATAGTACCGGTGCCAAATGCCACACCTAGTCATTCACCTCCCCAAGGGATCAAGTACTTTTCGGGTACTCCTCCCAGGATCAGACTGGGCCCTTCATTTGTTTGCCTTGGCATTGATTTTTGTTTGGATCACAGATCCCATGAATCTAGACATCCACAATATTTAATGGCCAAGAGTTCCATGGTCAAGTTCATGTAGTCAAGGTAAAGGACGTAAGAATAATGATTCTTAATAGTCCAAACAATAAGCTCATTGATGATCAATAGACCTAACAATAGGTCAAGCCACGAAATACCATAGCATAGATAGGCTAGAGTAGCTCACATAATTTAAAATCATGAAATAATCACTTTCCGGAAAACTGTAATATACACGGTCAGTAATGGGCCGCTCAATAGTTATACGGTCCATTAAGGGCCGCCTGTCATATGTACGGGCCATACGGGGCCATATTAAAGATATGCGGTCCAAGAGAATCCGCATACGGTTTGAACGATCATAATCCAGCCGCACCACACGGGCTTGGCTAGAAGGCTAAGGAATCACCCTATTAGACTCCGGGCTGCCAAAGACAGGGTAAAGTTAAGCCAGGGCCTAGTCTACTGTCTATTGGTAAGTCTAGGGCTTAATGGTTGGGTCGAAGATTGATCAAGCTTAATCGACCAACACTTAATGGCATAAGCCAAGTATATGCGGTTGTCATTGGGCCGCCTATAAGGATATGCGGTCCACTACTGGCCGCACATGCCTCTCTTAACCCAATTCGATCCAAGACTTATAACCAGCGGTTCAGTCACGTAAATCGGAGTTTTTGGTGGTTCATTAGGTTCTTAGCAGGGATATACAGAGATCCCAAGATGATGTTAAGTCCGCCGGATAGAGTGTCCGGGGGTAAGTTCAAGGCTAGCACACTAATAGGGCTAATGACTTATTGAAAGTCGGTAAATTGGTCAAACCGTTCTACTGGGGTAGAATGGCTGTCATGCAACCTAATATTCATTTTAGTCCTAATTTCCATGTCAATTTATCAAGGATCATGATTTACATTAATTTAATTGCCAAAAAGATGAATCAAGATGATAATGATAATGAGCAAGATCACGTGGGAATAAATAGCATGCATTTTACAGAAATTTACTTGCATAATTTACCACTTATCATATGGGTTTCTGATTTACTAATTATCAATTAAGTTACTAATATGAATCATGTAAAGCTCACACTAAGTCATATCTGCATAGATGTGCGGTCCTTACAGGACCTTACATCTACTGGACTGAAGGGTTGAATGGTTCAGTGAGAGCCGCACATCCGAATATGTGGTCCTCTAGGAGCCGCACATCCAGATATATGGTCCTCTGGGAGTCGCACATCCTGTCAGGTTGTGTGGTTCCCTGAGAGCCCCACATACAGATATGTGGTCCTCTGGGGGCCGCACATCCAGATATGTGGTCCTCTGGGAGCCGCACATCCTGTCAGGGTTGTGTGGTTCTCTGAGAGCCGCACATCTAGATATGTGGTTAGGTGAGGACCGCCCATCCCAGGATGTGTGGTCCTTCAGGAGCCGTCCATCCAGGATGTGTGGTCCTTCAGGAACCGCCCATCCAGGATGTGTGGTCTATCGTAAGACCGTCCAAGTCTGGTAAAATCCGATCGAACCAACCCTAACCCGCCCTCGGCGAGGTTTTTAGGGTCACAATAAAACACGAAATTCGAAGGGTATACAACATGGAATTTGGGGCTTATACTACCAATAGAAAGAGCATGAAAAACTCTACGAGATGCATGAATCAATTTCATGTTTACAGCCTGAAATCATAACTTAATCGAAAAAGGAACAAAGTTAACCCTAATTTAACATGCTTCTACTAAACCTCAAAATATTCGCAGGATATTACACAATATTTAGGGCTTCATATACCAAAAGAAAGAGGACTGGATGCTGAACATTTTGATATATTACTTGAGGTTTGAGCCTGAGAGAACCTACCTCAATCAGGGAAGAAAGGAAGAAAAAGGAAGAAGACGCGCTAGGTACCCCCCGTCAGAGATCACTAGAATTCGCCCTCGTCCAAGGTTCTCGTCGGCCGCAGCAGTTTCCAAATGAAACTAGGGTTCCTAAGGAGAATTTTTATATGTCGCACACCTTCTAGGGTGTTATATGCAGGGAGAATTCGACCACGCAAGTCGAGTCAATGTGAACACCGCCGTAATTGTTGACGCGTTAAAACTCCATCGATTGCATCATTTAGGGTTAGGGTTTCGGGAGATTAGCAGAGGGGAAATGATCCTCTCATCCTATCCTTTCATTTGCCACCGATTTGGGCTCGTTTGATTGAGTATTGGGCTCGAATTTGGCGTTTTAAGGTATGGTTAACTAAGTGTTTAATTTGGGCTTAAACTACTAATTCGGCCTACCTACAGATTTTATTTGGGTTGGCCACAGAAGTCAAGTTTGCTAAACGTGTTATCCTCTACAAGAATATATTTTTTTTGGATTTTTATAAAATAGTCAAAATATAACTTATTCTATTTATTAAGGAATTATTCTATTAATTGCTAATTAATTTCTCAAAAAAAAATCGGGGTATTACATCCTCCCCCACTTTAAGGAATTTGGTCCCCAAATTCGTCGAGTATTACCAATTATTTGAATATTTGAACTAAGATGATCTTATTTATCAAAATAACATGTTAATCATACAACTAATGACGAAAGAATTTAGCTATAGCTAGGGATAAAAGAGAACAATACCTCATATAATTCTTCATTCAATAAAAATTGGTTCCGATTCTTCTTATATTTTTGCTTGTGGAAGTAACTTAGGACAGCTAGCCATTTTATGATCCTGATTTCCGCAACGCAGACACGCTCTGCTCCTTCGCCAGCACTCCTTTACGAGATGACCAAGTTTGTGACAGTACAAACATTTCATTTGCGTAATATTGCTCTTCTTCTTCTTATTACTTCAGGTTTCTTTACGACGGACTCGCCAGCCTCTAGCGGAACCGAATCCTAGCTTACCCATGGAACCACTCGCTTTCATTTTAAGAATGGCTTAGAGACCTGCAAAATAATTATATGGTTAACTTTTTCATTACCCTTACGCGTAACACAACGTAATCTTGTATATATTTTATTACTTAACCCAAGATACTACCCAATCTCACCAGGTGACAAGGGATGACATGGGTCTTAAGACTTATGGTAACCTATACTCTTGGACAAAATCCAAGGACTCAGACAATGAAGGCTCTGATACCACCTCTGTCACGTCCCGAACCGATAGCAGCGAGAAGCGATGCTCGGAACGTGGCAGTTAACAGTCATGATAACAAGAGCGGAAGTAAAACCACGATTAATTACAAGGAGGCCACAGACACACATTGAAAATACGAGATCTTATTAATATTAAAAATATCACATAACAATATTAGATTCAAATTAAAGGAGGAAATAACAAGGGAGAAGAAAAAGAAATAACCAGACTCACGACACTAGCTAGACTCAAGAAGGTAAAAAGACAGACTCCGATCTCTAGGTTCTAGGTTCACTCGATCACATCGATCCGATTCCCATTTGCAACGTTCCGTTTACCGCGTTACCTAAAAAGGATTGGAAGTAGGGGTGAGCAAGAAGCTCAGTAGGAATTATACTCTATCGTCAGGCATAGTTTAAATGATTAACCAATTAATGAATATGCATGATTAATGTGAGAAAATAAGTAGAACTAAATAATCACTAAGATAGAAAGAGTAACGATAATTAAATGGAAGAAATAGTTGCATGTTAAGATATCAAGCAAGATTAACAAGATTTTCTAGTGAATGGCCATTTACAAGTCAATTTCGAGTCATGTCAAGCAAGCAAGCAAGTACTTCACGCTTTAAGCATGAATAATAAGTTTCACGAGAATGTGGAATGTCGTAAACCTAACACGCTAGATAGTACCGGTGCCAAATGCCACACCTAGTCATTCACCTCCCCAGGGGATCAAGTACTTTTCGGGTGCTCCTCCCAGGACCAGACTGGGCCCTTCATTTGTTTGCCTTGGCATTGATTTTTGTTTGGATCACAGATCCCACGAATCTAGACATCCACAATATTTAATGGCCAAGAGTTCCAAGGTCAAGTTCATGTAGTCAAGGTAAAGGACGTAAGAATAATGATTCTTAAGAGTCCAAACAATAAGCTCATTGATGATCAATAGACCTAACAATAGGTCAAGCCACGAAATACCATAGCCTAGATAGACTAGAGTAGCTCACATAATTTGAAATCATGAAATAATCACTTTCTGGAAAACTGTAATATACACGGTCAATAATGGGCCGCTCAATAGTTATACGGTCCATTAAGGGCCGCCTGTCATATTTACGGACCATACGGGGCCGTATTAAAGATATGTGGTCCAAGAGAATCCGCATACGGTGTGAACGGTCATAATCCAGCCGCACCACCCGGGCTTGGCTAGAAGGCTAAGGAATCACCCTATTAGACTCCGAGCTGCCAACGACAGGGTAAAGCTAAGCCAGGGCCTAGTCTACTGTCTATTGGTAAGTCTAGGGCTTAATGGTTGGGTCAAAGATTGATCAAGGTTAATCGGCCAACACTTAATGGCATAAGCCAGGTATATGCGGTTGTCATTGGGCCGCCTATAAGGATATGCGGTCCACTACTGGCCGCACATGCCTCTCTTAGCCCAATTCGATCCAAGACTTATAACCAGCGGTTCAGTCACGTAAATCGGAGTTTCTGGTGGTTCATTAGGTTCTTAGCAGGGATATACAGAGATCCCAAGATGATGTTAAGTCCACCGGATAGAGTGTCCGGGGGTAAGTTCAAGGCTAGCACACTAATAGGGCTAATGACTTATTGAAAGTTGGTAAATTGGTCAAACTATTCTACTGGGGTAGAATGGCTGTCATGCAACCTAATATTCATTTTAGTCCTAATTTCCATCTCAATTTATCAAGGATCATGATTTACATTAATTTAATTGCCAAAAAGATGAATCAAGATGATAATGATAATGAACAAGATCACGTGGGAATAAATAGCATGCATTTTACAGAAATTTACTTGCATAATTTACCACTTATCATATGGGTTTCTAATTTACTAATTATCAATTAAGTTACTAATATGAATCATGTAAAGCTCACACTAAGTCATTTCTGCATAGATGTGCGGTCCTTACAGGACCTTACATCTACTGGACTGAAGGGTTGAACGGTTCAGTGAGAGCCGCACATCCAGATATGTGGTCCTCTGGGAGCCGCACATCCAGAAATATGGTCCTCTGGGAGTCGAACATCCTGTCAGGTTGTGTGGTTCCATGAGAGCCGAACATCCAGATATGTGGTCCTCTGGGGGGCGCACATCCAGATATGTGGTCCTCTAGGAGCCGCACATCCTGTGGGGGTTGTGTGGTTCTCTGAGAGCCGCACATCTAGATATGTGGTTAGGTGCGGACCGCCCATCCCAGGATGTGTGGTCCTTCAGGAGCCGTCCATCCAGGATGTGTGGTCCTTCAGGAACCGCCCATCCAGGATGTGTGGTCTATCGTAAGACCGTCCAAGTCTGGTAAAATCCGATCGAACCAACCCTAACCTGCCCTCGGCGAGATTTTTAGGGTCACAATAAAACACGAAATTCGAAGGGTATACAACATGGAAAATTTGGGGCTTTTACTACCAATAGAAAGAGCATGAAAAACTCTACGAGATGCATGAATCAATTTCATATTTACAGCCTGAAATCATAACTTAATCGAAAAAGGAACAAAGTTAACCCTAATTTAACATGCTTCTACTAAACCTCAAAATATTCGCAGGATATTACACAATATTTAAGGCTTCATATACCAAAAGAAAGAGGACTGGATGCTGAACATTTTGATATATTACTTGAGGTTTGAGCCCGAGAGAACCTACCTCAATCAGGGAAGAAAGGAAGAAAAAGGAAGAAGACGCGCTAGGTACCCCCCCAGAGATCACTGGAATTCGCCCTCGTCCAAGGTTCTCGTCGGCCGCAGCAGTTTCCAAATGAAACTAGGGTTCCTAAGGAGCATTTTTATAGGTCGCACACCTTCTAGGGTGTTCTATGCAGGGAGAATTCGACCACGCAAGTCGAGTCAATGTGAACACCGCCGCAATTGTTGACGCGCCAAAACTCCGTCGATTGCATCACTTAGGGTTAGGGTTTCAGGATATTAGTAGAGGAGAAATGATCCTCTCATCCTAGCCTTTCATTTACCACCGATTTGGCCTCATTTGATTGAGTATTGGGCTTGAATTTGACATTTTAAGGTATGGTTAACTAAGTGTTTAATTTGGGATTAAACCACTAATTCGGCCTACTTACAGATTTTATTTGGGTTGGCCACAGAAGTCAAGTTTGTTAAACGTGTTATCCTCTATAAGAATATAATTTTTTTGGATTTTTATAAAATAGTCAAAATATAACTTATTCTATTTATTAAGGAATTATTCTATTAATTGCTAATTAATTTCTCAAAAAAAAATCGAGGTAGTACAGCTCAGTTCAGAACTGAGTTCCATTTATAGAGTTTTGGCTAGGGTTCAAGGATTGAATGACTTTAGTGTCCTTAATTGGCTAAAACATAATCTCTAAGAGTCCTTAGCAATGTTATAAGTCTTCCCAAATTGGTCTCTAGCCAAGAGAATCCCAAAGTTTCAATCTTTTTGCAAGTTCTTCAACTTACGGAGTCAGCAGGGTGTAACGGTCATGTCTAGGTGCGTTACAGTCATGTGGCAGTCGCACGATAGACCGCTACATCCAGCGTGTGCAGAATTTAATAAAATTCAAACTCTTTTGTTTGTTTATCTATATAATTATCTAAATAAGGAGTAATTATCCTTTAAAATCCGTGAATAGACTAAATAACCTTCTAGATTATGGGCGTATCTCAATGGGCTTGGTCTTGTAACCATTTGGGTCTTAAATTAAATAGTCTAGGCTAATTATTTAATACTATTGGGCCTTATAACCCATTTATTAATCCCTTTATTAATTTATTTAGCCCTTATAAATCTCAGAAAATTCCATAAATAATCCAAAAATTATTATATATAAATTTTGGGCCACTACACCCTCTTCCACTTAGAAGAATTTGGTCCCCAAATTCAATACAAGAATGGAGAGTGTACTTACAATCGAATAATTCTGGGAATCATCTACGCATAGATTCTTCCGTTTCCCATGTTGCTTCGTGTGGCCATTGCTTCGTCCATTGGACTTGGACCATAGGAATAGTTTTATTCCTTAGTTGACGCACTTCTCGTTCTCGAATCCTGACTGGTTTCTGCTCGTATGTCAGGTCTTTTTGGATCTCCAAATTATCGTAAGTGATAACATGGTCAGAATCATATACATACTTCTTCAGCATAGAGACGTGAAATACGTCATGAACTCTTGCTAATCGTGGAGGTAAAGCCAGTCTATAAGCCACTTCACCGACCCTTTCGAGAATTTCAAATGGGCCAATGAACCTTGGAGTTAGCTTTCCTTTAATGCCAAATCTCCGAATACCACGGCCTGGAGAAACTTTCAGATATACGTGATCTCCCACCTGAAACTCCAAGTCGCGTCATTGATTGTCGGCATAAGATTTTTGCCTATCTTGCGCCATCTTCATTCTTTCTTGAATGAGCTTGATCTTCTCTGTAGAATCCCTGATAAGTTCGGGGCCTAGAAATTACTTTTCCCCTATTTCGTTCCAACATATTGGTGATCTACAGCTTTTTCCATATAAAGCTTCAAAGGGCGCCATCTGTATACTGGCCTGGTAACTGTTGTTGTATGCAAATTCAACCAGAGGCAAGTGATCATGCCAACTTTCTTGAAAGTCAATAGCACAAGCCCTGAGCATATCTTCTACTACCTGATTTGTCCTTTTAGTTTGGCCATCAGTTTGAGGATGAAAGGCTGTGTTAAAGTTCAATTTAGTCCCTAGTGAATGTTGTAGGCCTTTTTAGAATTGTGATGTGAATCGAGGATCTCTATCAGATATAATAGTGATGGGGACACCATGTAATTTAACAATTTCTTTTATGTATAATGCTGCTAGAATATCCACAGACTATCGACTTTTTATTGGTAGGAAATGTGCAGATTTAGTCAATCGGTCTATGATCACCCATATACCATCGTGTCCTCCTCTGGTCTTGGGTAAACCCATAATGAAATCCATCCCTATACTCTCCCATTTCCATTCGGGAATATTCAAGGGGTGTAATTTACCTGCGGGTCTAAAGTGTTCTGCCTTGACTTGTTGGCAAGTGAGACAGCGGGACACGAATTCGGCTATTTTCCTCTTCATATTGGGCCACCAGGAGTTTCTTTTGAGATCTTGATACATTTTTATACCTCCTGGATGAATGGTGTACTTGGAATTATGTGCTTCTTCTAGGATCAGTTTCTTTGTATTCTCATGACCTGGTACACACACTCGGCCCTTAAATAGCAATCTTCCGTCATTGGAAACAGAGAAATCTGGCCTTTATTCAATATTAGCTTTAATTTCCAGTAACATGGGATCATCATTTTGCAGCTTGACCAGGTCCTCTATTAATGTAGGTTGAGCTCGGATATTGGCTATAAAACAATCCTCTTCCTTTATGTCAATATCTAAGTTCATCTGAGCAAATTGAGGAATAAGGTTAGTCATACTAATCATAAGACTTGATAGTATACCCATTGGTTTTCTGCTGAGTGCATCTGCTACATCATTAGCCTTGCCAGGATGATATTGAATAGCAAAATCAAAGTCCTTGAGATATTCTAATCATCTCCTCTGCCTCATATTAAGCTCTTTTTGAGAGAATAAGTATTTTAAGCTTTTGTGGTCCGAGTAGACCGTGAACTTCTCTCCACAGAGATAATGGCGCCAAATTTTTAAGGTGAAAATAACTCCTGCCAATTATAAATCATGCATGGGATAATTTTCCTCGTGATGTTTCAATTGTCTTGAGGAATAACAGATTGCCTTTCCATCTTGCATGAGAACGTATCCCAAGCCAATGCCAGATGCATCCGTATATACTTCGAATCTGCCACCTTCCACCGGTAGTGCTAAAATAGGACCTGTAGTAAGGTGATTCTTAAGAATTTGAAAATCCTTCTCACATTCCTCTGACCAGATAAAAGGATTTTCTTTTCTTGTGAGTCTAGTTAAAGGAACCGTAATTTTTGAGAAGTCTTTAATGAATTCCCTATAATAACCAGCTAGACCCAGAAAGCTTCTTACTTCTGATACAGTCATTGGCCGGCTCTAATTTCGGATAGCTTCTACCTTAGAATGATCAACAACGATACCTTCTTTTGAAATAATATGGCCGAGGAATGAAACTTCCTTGAGCTAGAACTCACACTTGTTAAGCTTGACATAAAGTTTATGTTCTCTAAGTGTTTACAAAGCTATCCTCAAATATTCTTCATGTTCCTCTTTTGTCTTAGAATATATCAAGATGTCATCGATGAAGACGACGATGAATTGGTCCAGATATGGTTGAAAAATACTGTTCATAAGTTGCATAAATGCTGCTGGGGCATTTCTTAACCCAAATGGCACTACCACGAATTCATAGTGGCCATAATGACTTCGAAAAGGTGATTTATAAATGTCTTGTTCTTTAATTCTAAGCTGATGATAATCTGATCTGAGGTCTATCTTGGAGAAATATTCTACTCCCGAAAGCTGATCGAAGAGCTCATTAATGCGCGGCAACAGATACTTATTTTTTATTGTAAGTTGATTCAGTCGCCGGTAGTCTATGCATAACCTGAGAGAGCCATCATTCTTCTTGACAAATAGCACCGGCGCACCCCAAGGGGATGTACTAGGTCTAATGAAGCCCTTATCTAGTAGTTCCTGCAACTGCCTCTTTAGTTCCTTAAGTTCCATGGGGGACATCCTATAAGGGGCTATAGAAACAGGTGCTGCTCCTGGAATGAGTTCAATAGTGAAGTTTACTTCCCTCTCGGGTGGTAAACTGGGTAATTCGGGTGGAAACACATCTGGGAACTCATTTACAATAGGAATGTCTGCTAGAATGATTTCCTTGGACTTGGTAACAATGACAGAAGTAAGAAAAGCTTCACATCCTGGCGAGATGAGTTTTCAAGCGTGAAGAGAGGATATGATAGTGGGATGTTTCTTGTATTTGATGCCAAGGAAAGAAAATCTAGGAAGACCTGATTTTTGGAAGGATATAATCCTATTTCGATAGTTAATATCGGCATCATGGTTTACAAGCCAATCTACCCCTAAAATGGCATCATAACCTTTCATATCAAGGCATACAAAGTTTGCGGGGAGATTGTGACCTTCCACTATCACCTCACTATCAGGGTAATACTCGGTAAGCTTTGTTCCAGAACCTAGAGGTGTGGTTATAGCAAAATTTGTTCTACCATGTACGGGCATCCTTGTTGAGTTGGAAAGTTGCAAGACGCACCTTCTCTTGATCGGTGCATTGGATGACGTCAAATATACGGTTCATCTCGTCAATCTAGTTCTCTGCTTCGTTCGGATTAGAAGAGCCATAGAAACGCAGAGGGTTAAAACTCTGGAAATTGTGATGTAAGTCGCCAGCCCTTGCCCCTGCACCTACCTGGGCCATAGTTTGTAATGCCTGAGTAAGGCCGGCAACAGTTTGTTGCATGCCATTCCAATCTACACGATGAGCCATTTGTAAAACAAGGTACCTGAGAGAAATATAACAACTTGTTATTTCTCGTGGAATTGGGAGAAAATCAATCTTAAAGTAAATTAATTATCTCATCCCGGGCTCTACCCAATTCTCACATGGGTATGGAAATTTCTTCCTTAGTTCATAGGTAGGGGTCCTTAACCTTGGACTTATCCTATGACATGATTCTTCTCTCTAAGTCCTGAGACTTAGTCTCTGATACTAACTTAACTGTCACGCCCCGAGCCTTTATTACAGTTGAAGACTAGCTCGAGGAACGTGAACAGCCGACATGGTAAGCCTCTTACAAGCAAGAACGATCAGAGCGTAAGGTAATCACACACATGACTGCAATTGCACAATATTTACTCAACTTCAACTTATTTCATTAATAATCAAATCAGATATTCAAATACAGCCACCAATTCAACTTTCTTTCTCGTACTAGACTCAAGAATAAGAAAAATTATATAGACTCAATCTAAACAATATAGACTTCCTAAGTCTTCGCTCATTCTTCATTCACTCTCGAATCTGCTACTTGAATACTCCGAATCCAAACTCGACTCACTTCCATCTCCTGAAAAGATTAGAAATAGATAATGAGCACACTTTCCCAGTAGGTATCCTCACATCAACATGATTAGCAATATTTAAGTAATTAGCATTTTCGCTCTAAAGTAAATAAGGTAAAATCATGCGAATGCGATCAAGCATGCGATTAAACCAAAGCAACAAGATGATCATGTATGATAGAATGAACAAGTATGAACTAGCAAGAATGTAACAAGAGTGTAGCATGGTCTTTTCTGAACAAAAATGTACCGAGAATGTACTAGCAAGTTCACATACTCCTCACCCAACATCTTTTGCTTATGAGCAAGTATTTGGGAATTTCTGTGGAATATCATGTAACAATCAAGAAAGTTATGTAACGTGTACGTGGATCGTGGATTTCACTTTTTTATAGAGAAAGTACTCCCAGCGCAATGCGAAGCCAGTAGCATCATACCCCATGGTTTATAATAGTATCTTTCCGGTAATCAGCCGAGGGGACTAGCATAGAGCCCTTGAACACAATCAGTGCTCGATCGCATCTTCAAGTATAAATCAAGTTATTTCCACATTTCAAACACTAAAATTATGGCCAAGAATGTAAATAAGTTCAATAAATTCATGTCAATAGTAATCAATGAATGAATGCCTCAATTAATGAACACAAGAGATCGAGAATGATTTAAGACGATGTTATGCTCATGGAAATAATTTGGCAGTATAACGGTACATTTATTATCATTCATAATTTGAGTTAAGTATCTTAGACAATATGATAAGTCCTAGACCATCAATAATCCATCAAGGAACTTTAGAATATCAACCCTTTGGTCAACCTCGGGTCAATGTATGCAAGAACTGTGACGGTCTAATACTGGGCCGTTAAATGAACATAACGCTCTTGTATTGGGCCGTTACAATGGGTTGAATCTAGAATAAAATTGATATGGACTCAAACAATGTGACGGTCATATATTGGACCGTTATATGAGCCTGACGGTCAAACACCGGTCCGTTAGGTGTGCCTGACGGGCTAGTGCAGGTCCATTATGTGAACAAGACTTAAAACTTCGATTTGTGCTTTTCTAGATAATTGGGCTTTGATGGTACAACCAACTCAACGTCCTAGTGGGAATCCCAAGCTCGCGGAGAATTACGGAGGCCTTGAAACAATATTTCCTCGTCTATTGGAAGGAATATCTAATAGAGAGGTCCTCATGTTCAAGAATATGTTCCTATAGTGCAAAGTGTGAACTAATAGTCACATACCAGGATATATGCCATGTACTTAAAGAATTGACTCTATAGATAGAAAAAGACTGTGTAGCGATGTGAAACCGTGATAAAACTCCGTCAATACAATACTTAAAATCATAGTTTAAATTCAACTATAGAGTATAGGCAAAGAAATTAACATATGCTTTAAAATAACTCAAAATGCTTAGAACATGAAATTTCCTATCATGAATCAATTAGTAAACTCCAAGTCATGAGATGAGGTTAAAACTTAGATAACTAGGCTTATTTATAAGTAAGTTTGACTGTCCTCAGTCCTGTCTCGGGTTGACAGAAAATAGTACTCTGACGGTCTAGTATGGGCGCGTCACAGGGCTGTGACGGTTTATCGGGGGGCCGTTACAGTATTGTAACGCACTTACTTTGGTCCGTTAGAGACAACCGGGGAATTGAGATATAACAGAGGATGTGACGGCTGATCCTAAGACCGTTAAAATAGTATGACGGTCCTACATTAGTCCGTCAGAGCTTCTGCTAACGAAAAAGATAAGGAACTATGTCCCATGCAAGAAAAATCACAATAACCAACTATTCTAGCCATGATAAAAAAGTAAAGGCCATCTAGATGCATAGGTTTCAATGAATTAACAAGATAGTCCCATTTTATTTTCCATTAAGGCTAAAGATATGCATGTATGCATGTCCCTACTTAAACATGGAATTCATGACCTATAGTGCATGTAATCAAGTAAAATCAGAGGGCTTTTACCCCTAACATGTTATTTTTGCTGTTCATGAGATGACCTACCTCTTAACTGGGCTTTAAACTTCTAATTTGAGTCTTCAAGATACGCCCTAGTTCTTCCCTTCCTGAGATTTTTCAGCAACTTCACGTCGCTCTAACTCCTCAGTCTCTGGACCTAAGGATGTGAAATTTGGAGGGTAAGAAGATGATACTATTGGGAACAAAAACTTCTAAAGCATCTAACTCTAATTACCTCGTTTAGACTCTGGAATTTCCTGATCTTCAGCACCCTGTCGCACAGTTTCCTGGGTTGATGTGATGAAACCAGCAACTTTAGAAGATCCTAACTCCTTGGATACTCGACCTCCTATCATGAAATTTTGAGAGTGGTTAGTCTAAAATATTAAGAACAAAATACTCTAAAGAACTTACCCAAAATTCTATCTCCTTACCTTGATTCTTCACGAGCCAAAAGTAAGGGTCGCTCAGTTCAGAACTGGGTTCTATTTATAGAGTTTTGGCTAGGATTCAAGGATTTGAACGACTTTAGAGTCCTTAATTGGCTAAAACATAATCTCTAAGAGTCCTTAGCAATGTTATAAGTCTTCCCAAATTGGTCTCTAGCCAAGAGAATCCAAAAGTTCTAATCTTTTTGCAAGTTCTTCAACTTACGGAGTCAGTAGGGTGTAACGGTCGTGTCTAGGTGCGTTACAGTCATGTGGCGGTCGCACGATAGACCGCTACATCCAGCGTGTGCAGAATTTAATAAAATTCAAACTCTTTTGTTTGTTTATCTTTATAATTATCTATATAAGGGGTAATTATCCTTTAAAATCTGTGAATAGACTAAATAACCTTCTAGATTATGGGCCTATCTTAATGGGCTTGGTTTTATAACCATTTGGGTCTTAAATTAAATTGTCTAGGCTAATTATTTAATACTATTGGGCCTTATAGCCCATTTATTAATCCCTTTATTAATTTATTTAGCCCTTATAAATCTCAAAAAAATCCATGAATAATACAGAAATTATTATATATAAATTTTGGGGCCTTACATCTCTGGCGGCCCCATGATGGACCGCCACACTGTATAGTGTGCCGGTTAGTTTTAGGTCGGCTGAGGTTGGCGGCCCAACCTCTGACCACCATGTGCCTCTGGCGGCCTTATAGTGGTGCGCCAAGCTCAGTCGTGTCTCAATAGTAGTGTATGTCGTTTCGAGTTGGCGGCCCTAGTTCTGACCGCCAATGTGCTGTAGCGCGCCTTTCTTAGGCCGCTACTGTCTATTTGACCGGGTCAATGTTTTAAGTCAGTTGGCCTTAGCGGCCTAACCTTCGTCTACCTCTTCCTTGTATCCTTCTTAGGCCGCTACAGTCCTCTTGTCTTAGGTCAATGTCTTAGGGAGGTTAGTGTGGCGGCTCATTCTTAGACCGCCTTAGTCCGTGTAGCGCGTCTTTATTAGACCGCTATGGTGGTTTAACTGGATAAGTCGATTCGAGGCTTGACTGGGTGTAGCGGCCATATCTTCGACCGCCACAGTCACCTCGCGGCCCAGTGTAAGACCGCAAGAGTCTTTGCTTCTATGTGTTTAGCGGCTTCTTTCTTCACTGCTTGTGTTGCTTAGCGGCCGAGTGATGTACCGCTAGCGTCCCAGAGGATGGTTTACCGGTATTTTGGTTTTCGATTGTCTTGGCTCGACCTTGTGGTTTATCCGACGTCCCATGGATGTCTCTTGATGTCCTATGAGGGCTATGACCACGATATAAGGTAGTCAGGCATGCCTTGGTTTCTATACTGCTGTAGAGTCGTTGTCAAGTTTCGGTCAACCCGGAGTGACCCAGTGGTTGACACGTGACCTTTTGTGTGTCTCGGCTATTCTGGATAGATCGAGACAATGGTTCTGGATGTCTTGAGGTATCGTCTTACCTCGGTTTGTGTGTCCAGGTGTGCTGAGGGTCTTGGTGATTCCTCAGGTCTCTGTGAGTCATTTTATGCGGATGTTTCGTTTCCTCTGGCTTAGGATTAGGCTGATTGGCAGCTTGTCACCGTCGTTGTGCGATGATCTTGACTCCGAGTCATGAGACTCAAGGATCATTGTATCAGTAGGTCTAGTTGTCCTGTCCTGAGTCTGTTGGCAGTTTGGTATGCTGCCTTGGTGCTTCGTAGTACGTGCAATAGTGCTTTCTTGGCATGTTTGTACTCCAACACTCGTGTTTCTGAGTCTTTGTGTCTAGGGAGGATCCACTAGTCGTAGCCTGATGACCTCAAGTGTCGGTCCACCTGGGAGTGGTGGTAAGGGTAGTTCCCGAGATACGATTTTTAGGCTAGTTTCTGTGGGCCCCTGCTTTACAGTAGCGTCCTACTGGGGGGAAAACTAGCTAGAGGCCTGGCTCTAGGCAAGAGTCGGTGTGTGCACACATGGTCCGGGGCGTTTGGACGAACGCCGACGGGCGTGACCCTGACTAGTCACTTGTTACTGTAGTTCCTGTTCTGGTTTAGTGAGTATCTCAGTCTCCGTCGTTCTCGGCGTCCGTAGCGAGATACCTATAGCGCAGTGTAAGATGTTAGTGGACGCATCTGGCTGTTCTTCTAGTGAGGAGGTGCTTTTGTCACATGACACCTGACTCTCACGTTTCTCGTGCATCTTGACCTTACCCGAGGTCAGTGCTATGCGGTATGCACGATGATCCAGTCGTGTATGCGTTTGTGCTTAGGGAGCGTGCACGATAATCCAGTCGTGTAGGCTTTAGTTTTCCGTTCCCGTCTAGGTCTCTTCTAGGGCTTGTTGCCTGTCTTTGTAGGCCTTCGCCTTAGGCCTTGTGCTTAGTCAATGAATCGGTAACTCCTGACTCTGTGAGATCAGGGTTCACCTTTCTGTTGCTGTTGGAGTAGCATAAGATCCGAGGTTCTGATTCAGTTCGGCTTCTCTTCTCCTGTTATGGCTTTCTGTTACAGCTTTCTAGTTGTAGTTTAGCTTTTCCTGCTTTACTACTCCTGCTGTTTTAGCTGTTGTTCCGTGTTACTATATGTTTTTCAGTGGGGATCCGCGTGACCCCTACTGAGCCAGTGACACGAGACTCACCCCTACTTTTCAGGTGTGGTCATCTCTACTTCCTTCGCGGTTCCTGGTGTGGCGTGTTCGTAGTTGCCTGCGGTACCTGCGTCAGGCTTCCCCCAAACTCAGTGTACATTTTTCTTTCTGTTGGACTGTACTTGTCTTTCTTTTGGACTGGACTCTGGTATAATTGTTAATTAAAAAGTAATTTTATTTCTGCTACTTTAGTAAACCTGATTAATTAAATTTAATTACTTACTATTATATCTGCGACTTCAATGTACTACACGACATTCCTTTTATCTCTTCGGAGCTTTACAGCTCTTGGGAGGCTTCACGGGTTCCAAGTGCTACTCGGTAGTCCTATCGGGTATATCCGGTATCCGGAGTCCAGGTCGTCACAGGTGGTATCAGAATGGTTGTTTTGTGAAGTACATGGGATTCCGAGATATACAGTATCCAGAGTCCTGAAAGTCCAGTACAGTCTTTCGTTGGCTTAGGTTTCACGATTCTTTGTCGCTTTGTTTCCGTGTGTTGTCTTGTGCGTGCTGTGTCAGCACTGTACGAGATGGTTTTGCTCTCGTCAGGATGCGACGGGATGCTCTTTTTTGTCATGGTGTTTGTCTTGATCGTGCTATACTTGGCAGAGTTCGCCGATGGGCTTGAATCTGCAGTACATTATTCTAGAGTTTTCCGTGGCTTGTTCAGGTGAGTGATGACTTTTAGAGTTGGTGTGATGGCCGTACATGTTCTTACGTTGTTTTGGTCATCCCAGCTTAAGTCTGTGTAGCTCCTGAGGTGTTTCGCTTCTGTTGAAGTGATTGCTTTATTGCCTCGACTGAGAAGATGCTCAAGCGAACCTAGGATTTTTCCTTCCTGGTGAGCTATTGTTAGTGAGCTTGATGCTTCTCATCCCGTTTGGTGGAGTCTTTTCGAGGTAAGCCTTGGAAGTGCTATCTTAGTGAGACCTTTGTCCTGTGTCTACTTAAGTGTGGACAGTATTTATTCTGAGCTTGAACTACTCTTTGTTCTACGGTTGCTTGGCTTTGGACCTAATCCTTGTGTTGAGAGCCGTTGTGCACCGTGTTCGTCGTGCCGTGTCTAGCGGCCGATATGTTGTGAAGGCTCATTTATTCTTCCAGGATGTAATGGTAAGCTGAGATTAGCATTTCTTTGTGCTTTGTGCTGAAGCTGGTACTCTTCTTGGTTTGCACTTAGGTGACTTGTGATCGGTTGTTAGCAGGATCAGTACTCGTGGCATGTTATATTGCGATTTTCATGAATTGCGATGGCACCGAGTGTGTGCTGAGATGTGGATACCGAGGTATTTCTGATGCATGTGTGCATTGTTTGAGTGTGCAGCGGAAGCGTGTGGGTTGATACCCACAGGTCGAGGATCGTGTTGTAAGATTTTGATCGGTCGAGAGAAATTTTTTTCTCGATGTGACTTCTTCTTGGCTTCTTGTGCCTTGGTGTTGTCTACTACCGTGCCATTATTCTTGAAGGCATTCTGGTGTTGGCACTGGCATTTGTGAGTATTGAGGAATCTGTCGGCATTTCTGTTGGTTGAGTACCGTCTGCTCTGTATCTTTTTCTTGGGTATTGTGCTCTCAAGGCGTGATCGTGGTCCTTGAGATGCGTTTTTCGAGATCGTTGTTCTTCTTATTGTCGTGGGTCTTTTCTTGGTGAGCTATTCGTTGCATGACTTGTCTATTATAGTTGTGTGTTTAGCTGTTATTGTGCCTTGATGTGACCCAGCTTACAGTTGTGTTCCGTGTTTCTGTGTTCTGTACGGAGCCGGAATCCTGCAAGTGCTGCTGTTGTCGTTTTGTCGTTGTTTCCCTGTGAATCTGTCTTAGCATCGTATAAACCATGATCTTGCCGGTTAGTTGTGTTGTACTCTTCTTTCCTGGTAGAGTTGGCATGTGACTCGATCAGATGTAATATCTGAGTGAGGACTGACTTGATTGTGTTTTTGGTCCGATGCTGTTGTTGGCGTCCTGTGTGCCAGGCTTTCGTTGTTGCCTGTGGCACTGGAGTCGATGATGTCGAGCTATCAGCTAAGAGGACTATGCTTCCTTGTTTAGGCTGATGCTTGCCGTGTTTGTCATTTTGTTTTCCCGATAGTTGTTGTCGTGGCATGGGTCATGTCTCCTTTCCTGTGAGACGTAAGCGACGTTGCCTTGTTTCGGAGGTGTCAGACTTGTGTTCACTTGTGTGCCATGCTTGTCTTTTGGATCAATTTGCCTTGAGATCCAGAGCGTGTGCTTATGATGATGGTCTGGCGATGTCCCTCTGAATTGTGATTTTTGAGATTCGTGCTGTTTTAAGTTCTGTCTTGGGGTTTGTTCGTCCCTACTTCTTCTTGTTCATTCCTTAAATTTTGAGGACAAAATTTCTTAAAGGAGGAGAGGCTATAATGCCCTGGATTCTTATCAGATCTTTCGGATCCTTTTCGAAGAGTTTCGGATCGCTTTTGTAGGTCCTGAGTTGAGTTTTACGATCCGCGTGGGTTTTTCTCTCGTACAAGTTACGGAACCCTGTGGTGAGTTTATTTCTCAGTTCATCGACTCAAGGACGCTACAATTGCGATGTACTCTTTGAGAGGATCGTTTTGACTATTTTTACGTATTTTTCTGAATTAGTCCATTTTCAGCTCAAAAATTAGAATTTTTGGAAATTAGGAAAATTCCTAATTTCTTTTCCTTTTTCTTTTCATTTCCTCTTTCCCTTCTCATTCGTCGTCGCGACTCTCTCTCTCCCATTTTCTCTCTTCTCTCACCCTCTGCTCCGGCTGCAGACGGAGGAGGCACGGGCAGGCGGAGGAGATGCTGTGGCAGTGATCGGGTGTGCGATGGGGCGAGGATCGAACCGTTTCTTGCGCGATCCCGAACAGTGGTTTCAAAGCCTACGGTCCAGCTCGTGATGTGGTTTTCAACGTGGTTTAGTCACTCCGGTGCATGGAATCTGCAGTGGAGGTAGGGAGACGGATCACCTACTTCTCTTCTGCGTTCCCTCGCAGTTTCGTGCCGAACGGTGAGCATACGAGTGGGTTTCTTTCAAGTTCGGGAAGATCATGCTTTTGGGGTGTTCGTTGGGTTTGCCAAAAAATGGCAATGGCTTTCGACTAGGTTAGTTTCATTGTGACCACCAGCATGTCTGTATTCCATTTTCGCTGATTTCGTGTTGATTGGTCGTCATTTGAGGCCGGTACAAGTCCGGGAACCCCGGTGACCCAATTAGGGTCGATTCGATGGAATCATCTATTTCTTGCGATTTAGCCATTGCATGGACCCCTTCCGGTATGTGGAAGGTTAATTTTTTGATTAGGTTTGTTTCCCCTACGTTTAGACGCGTATGGGGCGTGGAATGGCAGAGATCGGCCATTTTCTCTATTTCCTACCGTATCATGCTTGCGGTCATTTCAGAGACAGCTACATGTCTCTGGCGGCCCCACGATGGACCGCCACACTCTATAGTGTGCCGATTAGTTTTAGGTCGGCTGAGGTTGGCAGCCCAACCTCTGACTGCCATGTGCCTCTGGCGGCCTTATAGTGTTGCGCCAAGCTCAGTCGTCTCTCAAAAGTAGTGTATGTCGGTTCGAGTTGGCGGCCCTAGTTCTGACCGCCAATGTGTTGTAGTGCGCCTTTCTTAGGCCGCTACTATTCGTTTGACTGGGTCAATGTTTTAAGTCGGTTGGCCTTAGCGGCCTAACCTTTGTCTGCCTCTTCCTTGTAGAGTGCCCTTCTTAGGCCGCTATAGTCCTTTTGTCTTAAGTCAATGTCTTAGGGCGGTTAGTGTGGCGGTTCATTCTTAGACTGTCTTAGTCCGTGTAGCGCGTCTTTATTAGACCGCTATGGTGGTTTAACTGGATAAGTCGGTTCTAGGCTTGACTGGGTGTAGCGGCCATATCTTTGACTGCCACAGTCACCTCGCGGCCCAGTGTAAGACCGCAAGAGTCTTTGCCTCTGTGTGTGTAGCGGCTTCTTTCTTGACTGCTTATGTTGCTTAGCGGCCGAGTGATGTATCGCTTGCGTCCCAAAGGATGGTTTACCGGTATTTTGGTTTTCGATTATCTTGGCTCGACCTTGTGGTTTATCCGTCATCCCGTGGATGTCTCTTGATGTCCTATGAGGGCTATGACCACAATATAAGGTAGTCAGGCATGCCTTGGTTTCTGTACTGCTGTAGAGTCATTGTCAGGTTCTGGTCAACCCGGAGTGACCGAGTGGTTGACACGTGACCTTTTGTGTGTCTCGGTTATTCTAGATAGATCGAGACAGTGGTTCTGAATGTCTTGAGGTATCATCTTACCTCGGTTTATGTATCTAGGTGTGCTGAGGGTCTTGGTGATTCCTCAGGTCTCTGTGAGTCATTTTATGCGGATGTGTCGTTTCCTCTGGCTTAGGATTAGGCTGATTGGCGGCTTGTCACCATCGTTGTGCGACGATCTTGACTCCGAGTCATGAGACTTAAGGATCGTTGTATGAGTAGGTCTATTTTTCTTGTCCTGAGTCTGTTGGGAGTTTGGTATGCTACCTTGGTGCTTCGTAGTACGTGCGATAGTACTTTCTCGACCTATCTGTACTCCAACACTCGTATTTCTGAGTCTCTGTGTCTAGTGAGGCTCCACTAGTTGTAGCCTGACGACCTCGAGTGTCGGTCCACCTGGGAGTGGTGGTAAGGGCAGTTCCTGAGATACGATTTTTAGGCTAGTTTCTGTGGGCCCCTGCTTTATGGTAGCGTCCTGTTGGGGGGGAAAACTAGCTAGAGGCCTGGCTCTAGGCAAGAGTCGGTGTATGCACCCATGCTCAGGGACGTTTGGATGAACGTCGACGGGCGTGACCCTGACTAGTAACTCGTTACTATAGTTCCTGTTTTGGTTTAGTGAGTATCTCAGTCTCCGTCGTTCTCGACGTCCGTAGCGAGATACCTTTGGCGCAGTGTATGACGTCAGTGGACGCATCTGGCTGTTCTTCTTGTGAGGAGGTGCTTCTGTCACGTGACACATGACTCTCGCGTTTCTCATGCGTCTTGGCCTTCCCGGGTTAGTCTTTTCTTGGCCTTACCCGAGGTCAGTGCTGTGTGGTATGCACGACGATCCAATCGTGTATGCGTTTGCGCTTAAGGAGCGTGCACGACAATCCAGTCGTGTATGCGTTTGTGCTTAGGGAGCGTGCACGACAATCCAGTCGTGTAGGCTTTAGTGTTCCGTGTCCGTCTAGGTCTCTTCTAGGGCTTGTTGCCTATCTTTATAGGCCTTCACCTTAAGCCTTGTGCTTAGTCAACGGATCGATAACTCCTGACTCTGTGAGATCAGGGTTCGCCTTTCTGTTGCTGTTGGAGTAGCATAGGAGCCAAGGTTCTGATTCGGTTTGGCTTCTCTTCTTCTGTTACAGCATTCTGTTACATCTTTCTAGTTGTAGTTTAGCTTTTCCAACTTTACTACTCCTGTTGTTTTAGCTGTTGTTCCGTGTTACTGCGTGTTTTTCAGTGGGGAACGGCGTGACCCCTACTGAGCCAGTGACACGAGACTCACCTCTGCTTTCAGGTGTGGTCATCTCTGCTTCCTTCACGGTTCTTGGTGTGGCGTGTTCGTAGTTGCCAGCGGTACCTGCGTCGGGCTTCCCCGACCTCAGTGTACGTTTTTCTTTCTGTTGGACTGTACTTGTCTTTCTTTTGGACTGGACTCTGGTATACTTGTTAATTTTAACTGTTAATTAAAAAGTAATTTTATTTCTGCTACTTTAGCAAACCTGATTAATGAAATTTAATTGCTTACTGTTATATCTGCGTCTTCAATGTACTACACGACATTCCTTTTATCCCTTCGGAGCTTTACAGCTCTTGGGAGGCTTCACGGGTTCCAAGTGGTATCGGGTCTACTTGGTAGTCCTATTGGGTATATCCTGTATCCGGAGTCCAGGTCGTCACAACTGTTGTTCCTTGTACTTGGTTCTGTGAGTGTCTTAGTTACCACCGTTCCCGGTGTGTGGGAGATACCTGAGGCGCAGTGTAAGACGTCAGTGGACGCATCTAGGAGTTCTTCTAGTGAGGAGGTGCTTCTATCACTTGACACATAACTCTTGTGACTTGTGTTTTCATGATCGGTTTCCGAGTAGCCTGTGTGTGGCTTTACTCGAGGTCCAGTCTTGTGTAGCATACACGGTGATCTAGTTGTCTATATTCGTGTCTTTGACTGTGTAGGTCTTTTGTAGGACTTTTACCTATTTTGGTAGGCTTTAGCTATGGAGCTAGTGCTTTGTCGATGGATCGGTAACGCCCGACTTTGTGAGATCGGGGTTCACCTTTCTGTTGTTGCTTGGAGTATCTTAGAGAGCAGAGGTTCATTCGGTAGCCATGTTTCCATTTGGTACGACTTTACTCTTTCTTTTAGTTGTCTTTACTCTTGCTTTTACAGCTTTACTGTTGTAGTTTAATACTGCTATTACTTCTACTCCTGCTTTATTGTTTAGCGCTATTCTTTCGTGTGTTTATTAGCCTTTATCTCTTTTGCCACGTTCTCTCCCCTAGCGGTCTATCGTACGACAGCAAGGTGGGCGTTGGCAGTTCATCTCTAGACCGCTAATGGACAGAGAGTCCTGCTGGGTCTCTTTGATCTTATCTTCTTCTGGACGCATGTGCCTAGCGATCTATCACACGACCGTTTCTTGGGGCTGGCGGTCTATCGCAAGATTGCTAGTAGAACAGAGAGTCCTGCTCTGCTTGTTCTTCCTCTTCTCCGCCGTGGACGAACTAGAGTCCTTCATCCTTTGATTTCTCTCTCACTAGAGACTCCCAGAACCTTCTGTTTATTTCTATGGACTCTTGGGAGTATTATCTTCAAGGATTATCTAGTTTTAGGTCTATTTTCGAGTCATTATCCCTCCAACTCAAACCTTGGGTTTGAGGGCCTATAAATAGGACCCGTGACTTCATGGCTTGAGGATGGTGATTTCTGGAGTTTGCGTCAAAGTGTTGCTGTGTTCTGGAGCCACTTCCAACCAAGGAGAAGCTGCTTCCACGTCCACCAAGCTTCTGGTTCTGGGAGTACAAAGTTCTTTTGGTCTAGTTTGTGTTCTTTGGTCTTTGGTTTTGTTTATCATTCCCTTGCATCCATAGCATCTTCCATCTTCTTTTCTCCACGTTCTCTGCATTCAATCATCTTCTCAAAACATCCTCCTATCTTTTTGATGTCCCACAGGGGTTTAAAAAAACCAAACCTCCCAGGTATTCACCCTTCTTTTATGCATATTAGCTTAGTTGAGTTATAGTTACTACACTTGTCCCAAGGGCTAATTGGGTCATTTCTTTTGTTGTCTACACTCTTCTGCTGGTTTACAAGACTCACTGCACGAGGCCCAACCTTTCTGGCCGGCCAGGAGGGGTGGAGATCAAAGTTCCAAACCACTGTTCTGGGTGCCCTAGCGGTCATCTGGAAGGCCGTTTTCAGATATAAGGCGATCTATCGTAAGACCATTTTCTACTGGATCGCGGTCATTTTCTAGGCCATTTTTTGTCCAAGCACCTAGTTTTCTCTCTCCCACGGGCGGGTGACTTCAACCGGCTCTTTCCAAGGTATTATTGTGGTTTTTACTACTTTAATTACTTTGGTGGCGATCACACATCCTTAGTTGAGTATTTGTTCATCTTTGTCATCATCTTTGCTTTTTTTACTTTACTTGCTCCACACCTATGGTGCGTGTTTTTATTTTATTCCTTTGCTCCACGCCCCGGCGTGTGTTTTTATTTTTCTTCCTTCATAAACATTGATGACATGCCCATGCTCTTGATTTTGTGATTGCTTGAGTTAGTTCATTACTTGCTCACACACTTTCACATATTTCTCTCTCATATTCACATCATTCATCATTCATCACATCACACAAAAAAAACTATCAACACCCCCATTTTTTGGCGATCACGGTGGGACATCTAGTGCCAATCGTGCTGAGTTCTTGTTTCACCTGCTGTCTTTAGTTTATCTCAGTAGCCCTTGTGTTTCCATCGATTTCCCCATTTTATTACTTGTTGTTTCTACTCCCTGGTTCCTTGGCGATCTTTTGTCTTGCCGTTTTTGGCTTAAAAGCGGTCTAGCGATAGACCGTCTTATCTCATAGCGGTCTCCTGGATGACCATTTCTCCAATAAAGGTACACACACCGAGGTTGCTTATATTTCTACATTTTTTGACTGTGATTTTCATTCTTGGGTGGTATCTGGTCTCCTCCTTGTTGTTATTCATATATACATCATTGTATGCATATTGATTGTTAGTTTTAGGCTAGAAATTGCATGCACTCCGGTGCACATAGGGTCATTCATATTTCGTATCATAGTTGCATTTCCTACCTTGGTGTGTGGACCTCTTGTCTCCATATTCCTTGGGGCCGACTAGGTGACCACATCAAGGACCTCCATAAGTCCCCGCGAGCTGTGGATTCCCACACGGACGCCGGGCCGATTGTAACTTTACCACACCATGTCTAGGTTGCATAAGTAAGGGAGAGTTCACACCTAGAGTTAACCAAGTCCCAAAAGCCCTTCCTATTAGGAACCTTGGAGATAATATTTAAATTCAAATCAGTAAGGTTCTAAAGGAGGAAACAAATAAAAATTGGTGCATCATTATAACTTGGTTGACTTTGAGTGCCTCTCATCCCTTTCTTTGTCTTCATAAGTTTGGAGTTTTTTTTTAGTGTCTCATTTGTGTTTGTTTGTGTTGTTTGTTTTGTGTCAAGGTATTCCATTGCAGGTGGAGTTGCTTCCGATCCTTAGATTCATCTTCTAGGAGCAATTCCTTCTTCACCTCTTATTCCAATCCTCTCTTTGAATCCACCATGTCTTCTTATGATCTTCCCCGTTCTCATGAGGAATCCCTTCCTCAAGGTCTCTTGGAGGACCCACCTAGGGTCACCCAATTTCAATCAGGAGAAGGGATCGTCCCTCCTCCATCTGTTACCTCCATGGAGGGAGCCCAGCCCTCCCTTGCTTCCAACAATCCTACGGGCCAGATCTTGCAGATGATGGCCCAATTAGATCTGGCCCAACTTCAGGCCCTCTATCAGACCTTGCAGGGGTCCAATGCCCCATCTCCCATGATTGCACAAGGTCTGTCCAATATCTCTGTCACTGGACCCAGAGTCTCACCCACTCCAATTGATGATGGGGTCATCACCATCCGTCTTGACACTCACGACCATTCTCGTCACCCCGGAGGCGTACATCATGGTCTAGTCATTTATTTTGAGTCCTATGTATGTTTCTTTATTTTATTTGAGTCATATCATTGTAATTTCCCTTTTATTTGAGTCATGTCCCTAGGTCCTGTGCTTATTTCCCTAGGTTTGAGTGTCATTAGGTTTATTAGTTAGCTATTGGGCCCAATTCATTGGGCTTGGCCCAAGGGCACTCCCCCTTCCCTTGGTTATTTGTCATTATGTTAAGAGTCAAGGTCTTTTTGTAAAATGTGGGTTGCCTATATATAGGACCACATTTCCCCCATTTGAACTAATGAATCAATGAATGAAAAACTTTCCATTTTGAGAGTTCAAACTTCTTATCTAGTGGAGAGATTCCATTATTTGGGTGAGAGACCCTAGGGGAGAGATTCCCCACCCATCCCTCTTTTAATCTCTCTCTTTCACTCCCCTTTCTCTCTCCTCCACACCCAATTTCAAAAATTTTCTCTCTCCTCCCTTCCCAACCACCACTCTCCCACCCACCCCCATTAAAGGCCACTCCCCTTCCTCACACATCCCATTACTCCACCCCCTCGTCCCAAGAGAGCTTCCACCAATCCTAGCTCCACCTCCCAACCCCCAACTACCCCACCCACTTCCCCAAGCACCCTTCCCACTACCACAAGCACCCCTTCCGTTCCCCAACACAACCCCTCCCATCCCCAAGACCACCATTGAATACCCTCCATTAAGGAAAATTCAAACTCACCTTCCCTCCACCCACTTGTGCCCCCCTCACCTTCCCCTCTCCCTCCAAGCTCAAATTCGCAGCTCCTCTCTCACCCATAGCAAACACCCCCTTACAGCCCCCATTCTCCCCTTCCCACACCTTAAAACCCCCCCTCCTAGACCCCCTCACAGCTGGGGGTTGCCCCTACACACAACCACCTCATTTCCCCTCCCATCTACCCCATTCCCCATTACCTATCTCCACCCTCTCAAGTTCTGGTTGTAGGCAGCAGATTGGCCGCAGGTTGCAGAGGCCACCCCGTCATCCCCTGGGAGCTTCAGGTGGCATACCATATACCGACGGAAGCGTCTATCTGTCTTCTTCGCAACAGTGGTGGTCCCGTCCCATTCCGAGTTGGAGATCGACCAGGAGAGCCATTTTTCCACAACTGTGCAGATTCCCCTTGGCAGGAGGCCAGAGCCAGATTGGAAGCTCAACTGCGATGATCATGATGGGAATCGGATCGAGAGTTCTTCTTCAAACATCTTCTACTACGAGTCTTCTAACATCTCCAAGAAGCAGAGCCCCATTTGGCGACCGGACCTGAAAGTTATCAATTTTCTCTCTCGGGTGCTCGGTTCTGCTTCCACTTAGTCTGCACCGACCCCTCCTCAGTGTTCAGAGCCTACCAGTCGACCCCGACATCAGCTGGCATCCCCGTCAGTCTTGGTTCGAAGTAGACTCGTCAACGGTTCCAACGAATCTAGCGGAACCTGATTCTGAGCTTGGGAGTGACCGTGGCAACCTCTGCTTCCTGATGTTGAGAACATGAAGCTGTCATATCCGAGGGTTTGCCACCCTATTCAAGCCCCTACCCTGACCAGCAGCGGTGCCCAAAGAAATTAAAAAATTCAAGCATCATACAGATCCAGATACGAAAAATCTTCAAGTGGTTTCGTCTGCAAAAAAATTCGGTGCTGATCACAACATCCAAATACCTGACGGTCTGTCCTGAGACACAGTCAGTGGACAGATTCGGCTTCGACTTCCCTCTCTTCACTTCTAGCTCGAATTCCCCTCCCCGCTTGGCCGGCTGAAGGCCCCTCCCTGCGTGGAGGTCGTATTGAGTGTATTCATTGGCTTCCCTTCCCAGAGATCCCCCCCTTGCATGGGGGTAGTTCATGTATTATTTACAATCACAGGTTTGAAGCTTCATCGACGCGGTGTGCGGGTGCTTCCCCTCGCCTCCCCGCTCGCCCCCGTCTCCGACCGGAGTCGGTTTCTTCAAACCGGCTAGGTGAGAACTCGTCCCTTGCTCTCAATTATTCTTGTTCATTTAATATTCTCCAATTGCGCCATTGGTAAGGAAGAGAGTGCCCGATCTTAAGGCTCCACCGCACTTGTGCGACCCCCGTGGGTGTGAGTGAGTGATCCGCGTCCCTCGGCCAAGGCCAACACATTGAGTTGAATATCCACACCTCAAGGGGAGGTTTGACTTAGACTTTGCTGGGCCTCTACCAGCAAGGGGCTTGTCCCATTTCCTCGACTCGGCATCCCCGAGTTACCCCCGGGTTAAGTGTGTGCGCCATACGAAGGTCCGCTTGCGTAGGCTTCATAGCCTTGTGGTTGTGCTTGTTAAATTAGGTCCGAGGTTGTGTCACATCAATTGATCTTACCCCGGTCCAGCCAAGGTCCAATTCTCCAATCTACAAGCGGGCCAGTCCTCTGGCTCAGCCTATCAAATTCTTGATAAAGGGAAGACCATTCTCCTCTCATTTACCCAGGCCGAATCTTGTAGGCACATCCCTTCAGTGCCCCAGGTTCTTATCAGCCCATCCGACTTTTCTCGCCCACAGTAAGGGGCTGCCCCAGTCCGTGCCAATCTGGGTCATCCTTCGGCCAAATATCCTTCTTATGGGCCTCCCACTCCTTCGGTTTACCCTCCTCGCTTTGAGCCCACTCTTCTTGCTTTGCCTGCACCATCTCGGGAACAAGAGCTCCTTGATAAATGGGCGTCTATGCACCAACAACTTGATTTTCTTCAAAAGTGGGTTGGCCCTCAATCTTCGGCAGATGTTCCGGTTCCTAGCTTCCACAACATCCGGTTCCCTCCCCAGTCCGAGCTCCCCACATACTACAAATACGACGGGAATAGCAATCCCTTCATTCATGTGAGGGACTTTATGTATGAATCGACGCAGTTCCAATATGATGATCGCCTTATGGCATATTTATTCTGCCGGTCATTAGATGGAGTGGCTTTGGAGTGGTTCTATGCTTTACTACTCGAGGATGCCGAAAGCTTTAAAGTGGTGAAAGAAAAATTCATTCAGAGGTTTCAAGACTAGGTTGGCCCGGAGTATTCTTTTAAGGACCTGGTGGCCGAGAAAATGAAAGCAGATGAAGATTTTGCCACCTATGCTGACAGGTGGAGACAGATGGCCGACCACGTGCTGGGTCACATTCCGGAGGAAGAAAAAGTCAAGTTGCTCATATCAAATGCTACCCCTACCTTCCGCAACATTATAGCCATGAATGACATATCAAACATGCACCAACTATATAGCCGGGCGAGATTCATAGAAACACAATTCAAGGACTCCCCCATCCACACTCTTTTTGAAGCCCAAAAGCCCAAATATCACAAGAAGCCTCAGGGGCCTGTCACTGAGGGGGTCCAAACAAATGAGCAGGTGCAAGCCGTTGCATTCCCTTTCCAATCTGCGCCATTCCGCTTTCCACAAAACCCTTGCAATCCCCAATTTTCCACCCCACAAAATGCCCAACCCACTTTCTCTACCCCACAAAACTCTCACCCTACCTTCTCCACTCCACAAAAGACGTTCCCCGCTCCACAACAACCTCCACAACCTCCGCAGTACCATAATGTCCCCCCACCCAACGGCTACACTAACAACAAGCGCCCGGCTCCGAAGAGGGCCCAATACCCTCCTTTGCCCGAGTCCCTCACGGACATTTTCTCGGCTCTCATGTCAATTAATGCTATTCAACTTCCTCCAGAACGGCCTAATTGGAACCCAGCCGTCGATCAGACAAAATATTACATGTTCCATAGGTAGCCTAGTCATACTATTGAGGGCTATTTTCAATTCAGAGATTTGGTATATGACCTTCATGAAGGGCAGCGTATAGATTGGGCCGAGATGCACAAGGCCATTATGGAGATAAAAGAGAAAAGAAGGCAGTTGCCGAGGCAGTAAGTGCAGCAGCAACAAGCATCGCCACCACAACAACAACCGCAGCAGCAACAACAGCCTGTTCAAGACTTGGGGATCCATCAAAACCCCATGCCAAATCATCCTCCCACTCTGCAGCCGCAACCCCCGGCACCGGCCCAAGTTAATCTCATCTAACCCCCGACTCTCGACGCCGGGTGGTCTTATGACGATGACGCATCAGTCCAGTGGCTCATGGCCCTCCACCATAACCATCGTAGCCTTTCTCCCTCCGTTATCCTCCCACTTAACCATCAAACCCCACCTTCCTTTGCATTCACTAAACCCCTCATCCTACCATCTGCCTCTCCCGCTAACCCGTCTCTCTCTACTCCACCACCAACACCTACATTCGCCACCACCACACCTTTAGCCAACCATTCTCCCATCATCCTCCTTCCATCTACCCCTACCCGGTCATCGATACCTGCACCAATCATCACCCCACCTTCATCAAACCCTTCGCACATAATCTCACTTTCCCCCACGTCACTCATTCACCCCACTGGGCCCGTTAAGCCACTTGTTTTGAGCCCATATGACGCCGTGCCAGCCCACAACCTAGCCCTTCGGAGCGGGCGTTTGTTTCACAGAAATTATCCTTCCACTGGTGCACCCGCACCCAATCCCCAGTCCTCACAACAGGCTGTTGATCAAGAGGAGATAGACCCGCTGCCGAAGACACAATATGATCTGTTACATCATCTTGATAGAGTACCTGCAAAGATCTCTGTGCTGGAGTTGATTAAAAGGTCTACCCTTCACCAGGAAGCACTCAGAAGTTTCTTACAAAAGGTGATCGTCAATGAAGATATGGCAGTAGATAGCCTGCCGACAGCTCTGGCTACAACCTCTGAAGGGCCAGCAATTACATTTTCTGAAACTGAGCTGGCACCACCCGAAGCCCGACAGATGCTGCTATGTATTTCCATAACTCTAAACAAAGTCAGCATAGATGCGACACTAGTAGATACTGGGACATATATTAATGTCTGCCCTCTCAGCACCCTAAGAGCCTGCAATTTATCAGAAGATCTGTTAAGACCGACCCCTACAACTATAGCAGCATATGACAACTCCCGAAGGGCGTGTCATGGGGCGGTCACTATTTAGGCCGAGCTCGGGCCTCTCACTATGCTGATTGAATTTTATGTGCTGGACATCGACCCTATGTTCAAGGCTATTTTGGGACGTCTATGGATAGACAACCTCAACGCCGTACCATCTACTGCCCACCAATGTCTCAAATTCCCTTTCCAAGGGAGAGTGGTTAAGGTGAAAAGCATGTCCACGATCCAGTCTGTAAAGGCCGTTTCCAACAAGATCTTACCAACACTATGGCCTAGCAATCGGCCCATTATTCCAGTGCTAGATTTGAACTTTCCATGGGCATATGCACCACGCAAGCCCGTCTCTGCAGCAGTGAATATTAAAGTGAAGCCCCAGATTCGAGATTCAAAGGGCTGGGACATCATATTGAAATTGGACTATCAGCCGGGGAGAGGCCTCGATGCACAGCTACAAGGGCGGACCAAGCCGGTCCCCAAAAGAAGAAAGATGAATAGGAGGGGCCTTGACTATCGAGAGTCTTCATTCTCAATTTTGGGTGATTCTGGGCCCCTGACCTGGGACTACTGCCAGCATTTTATCAAAGGCCCTCTCTAGCCCAGCACGTTAAAAGCACAGCCGAGTCAACCTAAGAAAGAAGAAGATGCAGCTCATATATTTTCCGGTCCACCATTATTGGCCAAAGGGCTTGTTGATGATATGATTGATTATAGCCATGCATTTAAAAGGTTATTTTATGAAGAAGAAAGTCAGGAGGTACGGGTTGTATGTTATCAACCGAAGAAGCCAGCTTACTGTCCACGGGAAAAGGGGAGCTCACCCGTCATCTTTACTTGGTCTCCCTCCCATCTTATGTCTCTCTTCCAAGAGCCGGACTTTTTACCCCGTTCACCTCCCGTTATGATTGATCCGATGCTATTCCAAATCCCCACTGATTTCCTCATCGTCAGGACATGCACTTGCTGTCCTCCGATTGATCTGTCTACTCCATTCTTCTCCTTCTCTCATCCTTTTCTCGATATCTTCTGCCCCTCTAAGTACCCTCTCAGGCTTCCTCCTCCACCTTCCTCTCCCTCTTGCTACATGATCTCCACTGACCCCCTCCAAAAAAAATGACAATTTTGAAATGGAAATCTCAGTGGAAGATTACGCTATATTTTCTCCATCCTTCTCCTAGGGCCATGAGGCCCCTGCTGCCCTCTTCCCATTAAATTTTCTTTCTCCAAGGTTAGACGTAGGGTCCGTCGAGTCCAGGGTAGAAGAGTCTGTTAGGTCTAGAGAAGTAGGGTCCTATTCTAGGTCGTCCGACCCTTCCTCACCTGAGCCGCGCCCGCTTGTGCGTCATTCTAAATCCGTTCCTGATAGGTTCTTGCAGGATCTAGCTCAGCGATGTCATGCCCTTCTGAAGTACCCGGAGTTCATCGCTACGGTGATTGTGATAAAAGAAGATGAGGAGCAAGAAGGGATGTGGAGCTATGACAGACTGGGTGTTTATGAAATCATGGATGGAAAAGACCCAGTTGATGGTGAGGATAGCGATGTAGATGACACCGTCGATCTGTATGCGCAAGGATTAGAGAGATTCGATGAGCCATCGTCGGCAGTGGAGGAACCTACAAAGAAAATAAATTTGGGAACTGAAGAAGACCCCTGGCCAATCATTATTGCCGCTAATCTCCCTCCATGGGTTGAAGAAGATTTAATCAAGGTTCCAAGGGAGTATAACGATTCTTTCACCTGGTCTTACGAGGACGTGTCGGGTCTTGACCCCTCTTTAGTGGAACATCGACTCGTACTTAAACCAGGGGCAACACCCATGAAACAAAGGTCAAGATGATTTCACCCCCACATGGCCTTAAGGATTAAGGAAGAGATCGATAAATTATACAAGGCCAGGTTCATCATAGTCGTTTTATATCCCCAGTGGGTGGTGAACATAGTCCCTGTCATCAAGAAGGATGGAAAGGTGCGCATTTGCATTGATTTCAAGGATCTTAATAAAGCATGTCTGATGGGGGCATCAAAGGCTATTTCATCATACATATGGGTTGTATTAGTGTGTATTGGCTTGTATTAGTGTGTCTTGTGGGTTGTATTGGCTTGTAATTGTATGTTTGTTGATTTTTTTTCATTTGGGCTCTTTTGTAAGGCTTTTAATAAGCCATTGGGCCACATTCCATGAAGAGTCCATGACTAGGTTTTTTTATTTAGGTCCATTAAGGGGGGTTAGTTCATATTGGACCATTAGGCTTCCTAATGGACCTTTAAAGCACTCAAGGCCCAAGTGGGCTTCTCCCTCTCATGGGCCACCTAGGTTTGGAAGGCCCATAGGCTATACATGGGTTCATGGACCTTTGTTGGTTGGCCTTGGACCACTTGGCCCAAGAATGGCCCATGAAGGGGGCGCCCCCTTCTTTGTCTTATTAGGCTAAGTTAGGTAAGTTTGATTAGAATATGGGTAATGTGTTTTGACCACATGGGAGAAATATTTTCTCCTATCCTCTTAGTGCCCCTTCCAACCCTAGATCTGAGGGCAATTTGAGTCATTTTCTATTTTATATAAATACTTGTATTTCCATATTTTAGAGAATTAATGAGAAGAAAAAAAATTGAATGTGCAAGGAGCTTGGTGCGCCCCTCCCCTCTCTCCCTCTAGTTTCTCTTTTCTTCCTCCAATCTCTAGGGTATATAACCTCCTATATTCTCCTTAGCCCCTCTATATTCTATCTCTACTGACGCCGCCGCCGTCCGTGCCGCCATCGAGTAAACGCGAAGCAAGATCCGAAGTGCTGTCCTAGGTTCTATTTTGGTGGATAGAGGCTTACTCCGAGAATTTTAGACCCCAACACTTACATCTTATGGAGCTGATATTTTCAGCGTGAGTTCTAGAGGTCATCACCACGTCCCCAAAAAATTGAAAAAAATTCCAGTCCCCGTTTTATAATTTTCCATTTTCGTGCTTCCCAATCCACCAGATCTGCCAATTCCCTGTCCAGTTTCACAATAGCCCTGAGTTTCGGCCTTTTGTTCCCCTTCTTGATTTTTACTTGAATCCTTAATTTTACTGGAGGTTCTGTCCACCATTCCCATCCTCCAAAAATTTTTGTCAAATTTCAAAAGCCCTGTACCTATTTTTAGAAATTGTGTCTTTCCCCCAAATTCAATTCTATTTCTGCTGTCCAGATCCGACCACCCGGTACTAGAAAATACTTTTCTCCAGTCAAATCTCCACCAAACCTTTAATAAAATATATCCCTGTTTTCCTCTCTTCGCCCTCTACCACTTTGATGAAGAGCTCAACAGTTGAATCGAAGATGTACAATGTGGTCAACGCCAACTCTCAGGAAAAAGCATTTCTATCCTGAGATTTCAGGTTCTGTCAACCAGCAGATTGGAAATTCGGCTAAGACCAGATTTGGGATAGCCAGTTTTTTCTCTCTGACCATAGATCGCAGAATTTTGAGTTAGCTTTCCAACGGCGCCAGTATCGCGTCGATCCAACGTCAGTGCCGATCGCAGCATCAGTTTTCATCGGGACACTCAGGTCTGAAACAGTATCCAGATCCGTGGGCAGCAACTCGAACTCGCACCGATCGGAGCCTCCTCACCTTCCGCGAAGTGAATCAGCGCGCCGCCTTCCCAGGGACCGCCCCTCCGGACATCCCCGTCACAGCGGTGTCACTCCGGGCCCACACGGCCCCACTGACCAGCACGTGGGTCCCACGTTCGTGAGTACGCGTGCCGCCGAAGCTACACAAGAAGCTGCCCGTCAACCCAAACCCGCTACTCCCGGGTCCCGCTGTGTCGTCCTTTACCTCCCTGCGTGGAGTGGGTAGTAAATCATTGCTATAATTTAATTAATTATTATTCCGGGAGTACGAGATCGACCGGGATCGTCTTCCCCATGCCAGGCGCGTGGAGGTATCGTGTTCGCTCCATTACTCGGCATTTGCTATTCTTGTATATGCTTTTTTATGCCGCTGCTAGAGAGCATGTGTTAGGGCCATTAGCTCGATATATTTATTTTACTGCTGCTGCGAGAGAGAGCGAGACCGTCCCGTGACCCGATCTGGGCACGACGAGAGAGTTTGACCACCCTAGCTCACTGTCGGTTTCTCAACCGTGCACGTCCGTACGCTTCCCTCGTTAGGGACAATCATGAGCTTGCTTAGAGTCCAAGGGTTGCATATCCAATTGGAGTCGAGTCGTGTGTCCATCCCGCATCAGTTTGGTATCAGAGCGTCAGTTGAGTCTAGGGTAGTATTTGGTTCAAAAAAAAAGTGTCATATACGTCTAGTCATTGTCTAAGTCGGTCTAAGGTTGCATTTACATACCATTAATCGGTATATCAAAAGGTGTTGTCCGAACGTTAGGCTATGCCTATCGGGAAGGCCGAACACTTGCGCGAGTGATCTTCAGATCGATTAACTCCGCCACGTACCGAGTCTTGGTTTAAGTCTAGGGTCCTTAGTGTGCATTAGTTAGTGCATTCCAACCTTGCATAGTCGGTCTAGTATCTTGTCATCGTGTGCCTGCATGTCCACTACCCGCCACCCCCATGGCCATTCCCCAAGATCATGCGTCCGAGTGGTCATCCCTGGTGGCCCAATTCAATGCCTTCATGGCCCGACCCTTGGATTTCACCCATCTTATTTCTAAAGTCACTCTACCCAATGGGTCCACAACGGAACTCCATTTCACTCATAAGGAGTCGGATAATTGGGTTTCGCTTGATATCATGGAGTCCCTCTCCAAGACGGGCGAGATTATCCGTGATGGTGATTTTACTTGTGTCGAGTTCCAAAGGAAGATCGGCGCCGATCTTTACTGTGATGGTGAATGGTGCAATATTGGTACGCTAGCAGGACTATGTATTATATTAGGGCGACCATGGTTGGAAGAGAGGAGAGCGACTTTTGACCGGGATAGGAGGACCTGCACCTTATATCCACCTCACCTACCTGGCGACTTCATCTTCCACGATGACATTCAGCCGACCACCTTTGTGTCACCAACCACCCACCCCTATCAGTCCACTCCGCCTACGGACTCATGTCCACTACGTCCCCCGGAGCCCAACCATGTGGCCCCTAGCCACTTCTCCGATCCGTGTCCTTCACATTGCCCTACCCTAGAGGACACACATACCAAGGATGTCCCACCAATGCTTATTCTAGTGGATTATGAGGCTGACCAAGAGTTGGTCGAGGAGTACCACGCTGATATGTTTGGGCGAGAGAGTGAGCCAATAGAGAGAAATGGGCTGTCAGTCACCCCACTTCCACCGGTCATCCCGGACCTGTCTATCTTGCCCACCTTGTCCTCGGTGGACCCCGCTATCCTACTTCTGCCCGTCTCTCCTACGATAGCGCAGCCACTAGTGACTACCGTACCACTGTCGATACCCTATGTTGACACGATATGGTTTGATTTTTGCCATGCGTAAGAGAAACAGTCTCCGGACTTCATTATTATCGTGCTTTACACTAGACGTCTGGATTACATTCCCGTCACCCATCGCCTAATCCTCCCACACTTTCATACCCGAGGACGAGTCTTCTCGAGCCGGAGACGGTTGACGTAGGATGGAACTCATGGCATTAAGTTGTGGGTTAGTCTCTCTTTACACGTAGTGTATGTAGACGGTGACCGTCATCCTTACCGAGTCTTCCTTCGTGTGTCCCTTGTGTTGTGTCTCCGTGTCGTCAGTCATAGTAGTACTAAGAATGTTCAAGTTTGTCTAGAGTCACGCATGAGTCAGTTTCTTCTTTGTGTGGTTTGTGGTCTATCGGAGTCTGCAAGTGTCTTGTGCAAGCTCGTTGATGTCAGTCCCTTAAGAGGAGAGTGGACTCGCTCGAGGAGTATGGGATCAGCTCTACATCTATGCCCCAGATCAAGTCACCTACAGGGACCCAGCGGTGATTCCTAGTGAGTCTTCGAGCTGCCTCCTCCCTTTGAGAGTGACCCCACCCAGAGTGTCCACCTCTAGCCTCGTTCCCACAGCAGCTTGTGCATATCGAGTATATATGGAATGAGTAGGTGACGATCACTTGGAGTGGAGTGTACCTAGGCTACTTGGTACGGTGACAGATTCATCGGAGCTACTCGAGCAGCAGCACCCCTTACTCGACGGGGTCGAGTTCCTCCCACCCAGGGAGAATTGATGGGGGCATCAAAGGCTATTTCATCATACATATGGGTTGTATTACTGTGTATTTTCTTGTATTAGTGTGTCTTGTGGGTTGTATTGGCTTGTAATTGTGTGTTTGTTGATTTTTTTTCAGTTGGGCTCCTTTGTAAGGCTTTTAATAAGTCATTGGGCCACATTGCATGAAGAGTCCATGACTAGGTTTCTTTATTTAGGTCCATTAAGGGGGGTTAGTTCATATTGGACCATTAGGCTTCCTAATGGACCTTTAAAGCACTTAAGGCCCAAGTGGGCTTCTCCCTCTCATGGGCCACCTAGGTTTGGAAGGCCCATAGGCTATACATGGGTTCATGGACCTTTGTTGGTTGGTCTTGGACCACTTGGCCCAAGAATGGCCCATGAAGGGGGCGCCCCCTTCTTTGTCTTATTAGGCAAAGTTAGGTAAGTTTGATTAGAATATGGGTAATGTGTTTTGACCACATGGGAGAAATATTTTCTCCTATCCCCTTAGTGCCCCTTCCAACCCTAGATCTGAGGGCAATTTGAGTCATTTTCCATTTTATATAAATACTTGTATTTCCACATTTTAGAGAATTAATGAGAAGAAAAAAATTGAATGTCCAAGGAGCTTGATGCGCCCCTCCCCTCTCTCCCTCTGGTTTCCCTCTTCTTCCTCCAATCTCCAGGGTATAGAACCCTACTATATTCTCATTAGCCCCTCTATATTCTATCTCTGCTGTCGCCGCCGCCGTCCATGCCGCCATCGAGCCACCGCGAAGCAACATCCGAAGTGCTGTCCAAGGTTCTATCTTGCTGGATAGAGGTTTACTCAGAGAATGTTAGCCCCCAACTCCTATGTCTTCTGGAGTTGAGATTTTCAGGGTGAGTTCTAGAGGTCATCACCACATCTCAGAAAAATTGAAAAAAATTTCAGTCCCCGTTTTGTATTTTTCCATTTTCGTGCTTCCCAATCCACCAGATCTGCCAGTTCCCTGTCCAGTTTCACAGCAGCTCCAAGTTTCACCCTTTTTTTCCCATTCTTGATTTTTGCTTTAATCATTAATTTTACTGGAGGTTCTGTCCACAATTCCCATCCTCCACAAATTTTCGTCGAATTTCAAAAGCCTTCTACCTATTTTTTGAAATTGTATCTTTCCCCCAAATTCAGTTCTGTTTCTGCTGTCCAGATCCGATCACCTGGTACTAGAAAATACTTTTCCCCAGTCATATCTCCACCAAACATTTCATAAAATATATCCCCGTTTTCCCCTCTTCACCCTCTACCACTTTCATGAAGCGCTCAACAGCTGAATCAGAGATCTATAATGCGGTCAACGCCAACTCTTAGGAAAAAGCACTTCTATCCTGAAATTTCAGGTTCTGTCAACCAGCAGATTGTAAATTCGGCTAAGACCAGACTTGGGATAGACAATTTTTTCTCTTTACCCATAGATCAAAGAATTTTGAGTTAGCTTTCCAACGGCACCAGTCTCGCGTCGATCTGATGTCGGGGCCGATCGCAGCATCAGTTTTCGTCGGGATGCGCAGGTTTAAAATAGAATTCAGATCCGTGGGCAGTAACTCCAACTCGCACCGATCGGAGCCTCCTCACCTTCCGCGAGGTGAATCAGCGCACCGCCTTCCCAGGGAGCGCCCCTCCGGATGTCCCCGTCAGAGCGGTGCTGCTCCGGGCCCACACGGCCCCGCTGACTAGCACGTGGGTCCCATGTTCGTGAGTACGCGTGCCGCCGAAGCTACACAAGAAGCTACCTGTCAACCCGAACCAGCTACTCCCGGGTCCCGCGGTGTCGCCCTTTACCTCCCTGCGTGGAGTGGGCAGTAAATCATTGCTGTAATTGAATTATTTATTGTTCCGGGAGTACGAGATCGGCCGGGATCGTCTTCCCCACGCCAGGCGCGTGGAGGTATCGTGTTCGCTCCATTACTCGACATTTGCTATTCTTGTATATGCTTTTATATGCCGCTGCTAGAGAGCATGTGTTAGGGCCATTGGCTCAATATATTTATTTTACCGTTGCTGCAAGAGAGAGCGAGATCGTCCCGTGACCCGATCCGGGCACGACGAGAGAGTTTGACCACCCTAGCTCACTGCCGGTTTCTCAACCGTGCACGTCCGTACGCTTCCCTCGTTAGGGGTGATCGCGAGTTTGCTTAGAGTCCAAGGGTCGCATATCCAATTGGAGTCGAGTCGCGTGTCCGTCCCGCATCAGTTTGGTATCAGAGTGCCAGTTGAGTCTAGGGTAGTATTTGGTTCAAAAAAAATGTCATATACGTCTAGTCATTGTCTAAGTCGGTCTAAGGTTGCATTTACATACCATTAATCGGTATATCAAAAGGTGTTGTCCGAACGTTAGGCTATGCCTATCGGGAAGGCCGCACACTTGCGTGAGTGATCTTCGGATCGATTAACTCCGCCACGTACCGAGTCTTGGTTTAAGTCTAGGGTCCTTAGTGTGCATTAGTTAGTGCATTCCAACCTTGCATAGTCGGTCTAGTATCTTGTTATCGTGTGCCTGCATGTCCATTACCCGCCACCCCCATGGCCGTTCCCCAAGATCATGCGGCCGAGTGATCATCCCTGGTGGCCCAATTCAATGTCTTCATGGCCCGACCCTTAGATTTCACCCATCTCATTTCTAAAGCCACTATACCCAATGGGTCCACAACGGAACTCCATTTCACTCATAAAGAGTCGGATAATTGGGTTTCTCTTGATATCGTGGAGTCCCTCTCCAAGAAGGGCGAGATTATCGCGATGGTGATTTTACTTGTGTCGAGTTCCAAAGGAAGATCGGCTCCGATCTTTACTGCGATGGTGCATGGTGCAATATTGGTACGCTAGTAGGACCATGCATTATATTAGGGCAACCATGGTTGGAACAGAGGAGAGCGACCTTTGACCTGGATAGGAGGACCTGCACCTTATATCCACCTCACCTAACCGGTGAGTTCATCTTCCACGATGACATTCAGCCGACCACCTTTGTGTCACCAACCACCCACCCCTATCAGTCTGCACCGCCTATGGACTCATGTCCACTACCTCCCCCGGAGCCCAACCATGTGGCCCCTAGCCACTTCTCCGATCCGTGTCCTTCACATTCCCCTACCCTAGAGGACACACATACCGAGGATATCCCACCCATGCCTATTCTAGTGGATTATGAGGCTGACCAAGAGTTGGTCGAGGAGTACCACGCTGATATTTTTGGGCGAGAGAGTGAGCCAATAGAGGGACAGGCGCTGTCAGTCACCCCACTCCCACCGGTCATCCCAGACCTGTCTATCTTGCCCACCTTGTCCTCAGTGGACCCCACCATCCCACTTCTGCCCGTCTCTCCTACGGTAGCGCATCCACTAGTGACTACCGTACCACTGTCGATACCCAATGTTGACAAGGTATGGTTTGATTTCTGCCATGCGTACGAGAATCAGTATCCGTACTTCATTATTATCGTGCTTTACACTAGACGTCCGGATTACATTCCCGTCACCCATCCCCTAATCCTCCCACACTTTCAGACCCGAGGACGAGTCTTCTCGAACCAAAGATGGTTGACGAAGGATGGAACTCATGGCATTAAGTTGTGGGTTAGTCTCTCTTTACAAGTAGTGTATGTAGACGGTGACCGTCATCCTTACCGAGTCTTCCTTCGTGTGTCCCTTGTGTTGTGTCTCCGTGTCGTCAGTCATAGTAGTACTAAGAATGTTCAAGTTTGTCTAGAGTCACGCATGAGTCAGTTTCTTCTTTGTGTGGTTTGTGGTCTATCGAAGTCTGCAAGTGTCTTGTACAAGCTCGTTGATGTCAGTCCCTTAAGAGGCGAGTGGACTCGCTCGAGAAGTATGGGATCAGCTCTACATCTATGTCCCAGATCTAGTCACCTACAGGGACCCAGCGGTGATTCCTAGTGAGTCTTCGAGCTGCCTCCTCCCTTTGAGAGTGACCCCACCCGGAGTGTCCACCTCTAGCCTCGTTCCCACAGCAGCTTGTGCATATGAGTATATATGGAATGAGCAGGTGACAATCACTTGGAGTGGAGTGTACCTAGGCTACTTGGTACGGTGACAGATTCATCGGAGCTACTCGAGCAGCAGCACCCCTTACTCGACTGGGTCGAGTTCCTCCCACCCTGGGAGAATTGATGGGGGAATCAAAGGCTATTTCATCATACATATGGGTTGTATTACTGTGTATTGGCTTGTATTAGTGTGTCTTGTGGGTTGCATTGGCTTGTAATTGTGTGTTTGTTGATTTTTTTTCATTTGGTCTCTTTTGTAAGGCTTTTAATAAGCCATTGGGCCACATTCCATGAAGAGTCCATGACTAGGTTTCTTTATTTAGGTCCATTAAGGGGGGTTAGTTCATATTGGACCATTAGGCTTCCTAATGGACCTTTAAAGTACCTAAGGCCCAAGTGGGCTTCTCCCTCTCATGGGCCACCTAGGTTTGGAAGGCCCATAGGCTATACATGGGTTCATGGACCTTTGTTGGTTGGTCTTGGACCACTTGGCCCAAGAATGGCCCATGAAGGGAGCGCCCCCTTCTTTGTCTTATTAGGCAAAGTTAGGTAAGTTTGATTAGAATATGGGTAATATGTTTTGACCACATGGGAGAAATACTTTCTCCTATCCCCTTAGTGCCCCTTCCAACCCCAGATCTGAGGGCGATTTTAGTCATTTTACATTTTATATAAATACTTTTATTTCCACATTTTAGAGAATTAATGAGAAGAAAAAAATTGAATGTGCATGGAGCTTGGTGCGCCCCTCCCCTCTCTCCCTCTGGTTTCTCTCTTCTTCCTCCAATCTCCAGGGTATAGAACCCTCCTATATTCTCTTTATCCCCTCCATATTCTATCTCTGCTGCCGCCGCCGCCGCCCGTGCCGCCATCGAGCCACCGTGAAGCAAGATCCGAAGTGCTGTCCAAAGTTCTATTTTGCTGGACAAAGGCTTACTCCGAGAATTTTATTGCCAAACTCCTATGTTTTCTGTAGTTGAGATTTTCAAGGTGAGTTCTAGAGGTCATCATCACATCCCACAAAAATTAAAAAACATTCCAGTCCCCGTTTTATATTTTTCCATTTTCGTGCTTCCCAATCCACCAAATCTGCCAGTTCCCTGTCCAGTTTCACAGCAGCCTTGAGTTTCGCCCTTTTGTTCCCCTTTTGATTTTTGCTTGGATCCCCAATTTTACTGGAGGTTCTGTCAACCATTTCCATCCTCCACAAAATTTCGTCGAATTTCAAAAGCACTCTACCTATTTTTAGAAATTGTGTCTTTCCTCCAAATTCAGTTCTGTTTCTACTGTCCAGATCCGATCACCCGGTACTAGAAAATACTTTTTCCCAGTCAAATCTCCACCAAACCTTTCAAAAAATATATCCCCATTTTCCTCTCTTCTCTCGTTACCACTTTTGTGAAGAGCTCAACAGCTGAATCGGAGATCTACAACGCCGTCAATGCCAACTCTCAGGAAAAAATACTTCTATCATGAGATTTCAGGTTCTATCAACCAGCAGATTGTAAATTCGGCTAAGACCAGATCTGGGATAGCCAATTATTTCTCTCTAACCATAGATCGAAGCATTTTGAGTTAGCTTTCCAATGGCGCTAGTCTCGCGTCGATCCAACGTCTAGACCGATCGCAGCATCAGTTTTCGTCAGGACGCACAGGTCTGAAATAGAATTCAGATCCGTGGGCAGCAACTCCAACTCGCACCGATCGGAGCCTCCTTGCCTTCCGCGAGGCAAATCAGCGCGCCGCCTTCCCAGGGACCGCCCCTCCGGACGTCCCCGTCACAGCGGTGCCGCTCCGGGCCCACACGGCCCCACTGACCAGCACGTGAGTCCCACGTTCGTGAGTACGCGTGCCGCCGAAGCTACACAAGAAGCTGACCGTCAACCCAAACCCCCTACTCTCGGGTCCCGCTGTGTCGCCCTTTACCTCCCTGCGTGGAGTGGGCAGTAAATCATTACTGTAATTTAATTAATTATTGTTCCGGGAGTACGAGATCAGATCGTCTTCCCCACGCCAGGCACGTGGAGGTATCGTGTTCGCTCCATTACTCGGCATTTGCTATTCTTGTATATGCTTTTATATGCCGCTGCTAGAGAGCATGTGTTAGGGCCATTAGCTCAATATATTTATTTTACCGCTGCTGCGAGAGAGAGCGAGACCGTCATGTGACCCGATCCGGACACGACGAGAGAGTTTGACCACCCTAGCTCACTGCCGATTTCTCAACTGTGCATGTCCGTACGCTTCCCTCGTTAGGGGCGATCGCGAACTTGCTTAGAGTCCAAGGGTCGCATATCCAATTGGAGTTGAGTCGCGTGTCCGTCCCACATCAATGTCCCAAAGATGATTTCCCGCTGCCTCACATAGATTTCTTGGTGGACAACACCGTTGGGTATGAAGCATTGTCATTCATGGATGACTATTCAGGGTACAACCAAATCCGTCTCGCTCCCGAGGATCAAGAAAAAACCTCCTTCACCACGCCCTGGGGTACGTATTACTATATGGTCATGCCGTTTGGTTTGAAGAACGCGGGTGCCACTTATCAAAGGGTGATGATGGCTATATTCAACAACATTATGCATGTCTATATGGAAGCGTACATGGATGACATATTAGCGAAGTCGAGGACTAAAGAAGAACACCCCGCCATTCTGGCTAAGGTGCTCCAGAGAGCCAGAGAGTACTAATTAAAAATGAATCCAAAGAAATGTATTTTTGGAGTCTCTTCAGGGAAGTTGCTAGGCTTCATAGTTAGCAAACGAGGGATTCAGATCGATCCTAACAAAGCAAAGGCCGTATGGAGATGCCTCCGCCTAAGAATATCACGGAACTTCGAGGACTAATTGGTAGATTGCAATTCATTAGAAGATTCATATCCCAACATTCTCAGAGATGCCGCCCGTTTTATGAATTGCTAAAGGTGGGGGTCAAATTTGAATGGAATCGAGATTGTCAAAAGGCCTATCAGGATTTAAAGGAATATTTGACCAATCCCCCGGTGTTGCAACCTCCTGTCCCTGGGAAACCCCTAATCCTATACATTTCTATCATTGAGGACTCCTTAGGGGCGGTCTTAGCACAAGTAGATGACGAAGGCAAAGAGCGGGCAGCTTATTACCTCTCTAGGTTATTTAACCCGGTGGAGACCAAATACACTACCATGGAAAAAACTTATGCCGCCTTAGTGTGGGTAGCTCAGAAATTGAAACACTATTTTCTAGCCCACCCGGTTAGGCTGATCTCTAGAATGGACCCGATCCACTATCTCTTAGAAAAGCCCGTCCTTTCTAGTAGGTTAGCTCGCTGACAGAGCTTCCTCTCTCAGTTTGATATCACATTCATCATTCAGAAGGCAATCAAAGGATATGCCTTCGCTGAGCATCTCGCCCATCTTTCTATCCCCTGCACAAACTCTATTAAGGATGATTTCCCTGATGAGCATCTCTCTGTTCTTACCCATCATCCTTTCTGGTCTCTGCACTTTGACGGTGCACTCAACTCTCAAGGCCGAGGGATAGCTGCTGTTCTCCTCACTCCGGAAGGGGTGACGATTCCCTTTGCATATCAGCTGCGTTTTCCTGCTACCAACAATATCGCTGAGTATGAGGCTCTCCTGGCCGAGTTGAAGCACGCCTATCTTTTGGGCGCGTGCTATTTAAACATCGTAGGAGACTCTCAGCTCGTTCTACGGCAAGTTTTGTCCACTTACCGCACTCGTGACCTGAAGCTCAAGCCATATCAGGACTTGGTCACTCCCTTGGCGAGGCAATTCTGTTAGTTGATCTACATCTATACCCCTCGATCTCAGAATATCCTCACCGATGCGTTGGCATCGCTCGCTTCCTCCCTATCTTTTCCTCTCAGTCGCAGTACTGAGACTATCATCGTTCAGAGATTAAATGCTCCCTTTCTCCAGGATCCTTGGTTTGCCAACCTTAGGAAGACTGTAGAGGCTAGGGCTGAGAAGGAAGATTTGAAGGAAGTGTCTTTAACAGAATTAAAAGAGATCTTGGAGGAAGAAGAATTACCATGGTACCATGAAATCGAGCTATACTGCAAAGACGGGTCGTTCCGAAAAGGGGCAAATGCTAAGCAACGTAAGGCTATTAGAAGAGCCGCCTCGAGGTACACTATCATTGCTGGAGAATTGTACAGGCGGGCTCTCAATGGAATGCTCATGAGATGACTAGATGATGATGAAGCTTGGAAGGTGGCCGAAGCAGCCCATTCGAGTGAGTGTGGAGGTCATGTTAATGGCCAGGCTCTAGCGAAGAAGATCCTTAGGCAGGGTTACTATTGGCCCACTCTAGAGGAAGATTACTCCCTCTATGTCCGGAGGTGTCTTAAATGCCAACTCCACGCTGATAAAATCCATGCTCCAGCTTCATCTCTTCACCCTCTTTCTGCTCCTTGGCCATTCTCTATGTGGACTTTCGACATTGTCAGCCCGCTCGGTGATCCCAACTCTCAGACTAAGCAGAAATCATTCATCCTCACCGCCACTGAGTACTTCACCAAGTTGGCCGAAGCGGAAGCGTACGCGGAGATCAAAGCTACCACAGTGTGCCGCTTCATCATGAAGAATATGATCTCACGGTTCAGAGTGCCAAGCAGCATCGTCACCGATAATGGACCCCAGTTCATCTCTCAAGAGCTCCAGGACCTATGTAAGAAGTTCAATATTACATTGCATCATTCATCTCCATATTATCCTCAAGGCAATGGCCAAGCCGGGGCCACTAATAAAACCCTCCTTAAAATGATAAAGAAAACATGTGAATCTCATAAATTTTCTAATTGGCCTGAGCGGTTAGTGGAAGCTCTAGGGGCTTACCGCACCTCCGTTCATACTCCTACGGGACAAACCCCCTATGATCTCACTTACGGGATGGAGACAGTGCTCCCATATGAGATCTTGATCCCTTCCTTAAGGGTGCAGCTCGATAAGGAACTTAATCTCGATGAACGTCGAGAGGCGTGTCTCGTCCAGCTGGAACTCTTGGATGAGAAGAGGATGAATGCGGCCAATCACGTGTCTGTTTATTAAAAGAGAGTTTCGTGTTATTTTTAAAAGAAGGTAATCGAACGCAAATTTCAAGTAGGAGATATGATTTTGAAATGCAAATTTATTAGGTCTGGAGGTCCTATGTCTAAATTACAACCTAACTGGGAAGGTCTGTTCGTCGTTAAGGAAGCTTATCTAGGGAATGCATACCGCTCAGTCAACGCAGAAGGTGATGACCTGTCTCATGCTTGGAATGGGTTATATCTTAAGTGCTTCTTTTCTTAGAGTCAGGCTAATGAAAGCCCGGTAGCGAGCTGTCCCTTTCCCCGATCACAAAAGAGGATCCCAAGTTTGGCAAATCACACACTTCACGACGTCCCTGGTCGGGTTCCCCATTTATGTAAACACCGTTTCTCCTTGGCCATGCCTGGGGGAAAGTCAGGGTCCCTGTCCGTTTCTCTCCTCGGCTGAATATAAGGGTAAGAGGCGAATAAGGGGGCGATGACCGATCTAGACATCTTGATAAGAGGAGGTCTCAAATAGGGACAGTCTGTTATGACCTGATTCAACAAGAAAAAAAGAAAAGGGGCAAATCGAAGCAAAATTAAAAGTTCATCTCAAAAGCTCGAAGTTCAAAAGTCAAGGCTCTAAAAGGAAAATATATGAAACTAGGCATGTCAAGAGTGGCAGTACAGTTTCTCCATGGGACATTATGAGCCCGGTCGTATGCGTGCCTAGGGTGGATAAAGGTTCGATGACGGACACAAAGCCCCGGCGCAACGGACCGAATCTCTGAACGGGTTGTTGTGAGAAGGACTCAAGCCCTAAAAACCTCTACACCTGGCCTAAGCTTACCCCCTGAATTCTATTTCTCTTTTAGGACCAGACAATACCCTGGGTATGGCCTCTATAAGAGCACCGTCATACAGATTATGCCTTGGCCAGGGATTGTCACCTCAAAAGCACGTCGACTTCAGGAGATTCCTAGTGATACAGGTATGGCTCTTGTTGCCGAGACGGAATTTGCCCCCAAAATTAAAAAAAATCATAGATTTCATAATCCAAAAAATCATATATTTCAAACAAAAAAAACCTATATTTCAAAATCCAAAAAATCATATATTCCAAAATCCAAAAAAATGATAAATTTTAAAATTCAAAAAATCAGATATTTCAAAATTCAAAAAAATCAGATATTCCAAAACCCACGAAAATCAAAAAGTCCAAAAACACCATCATCATTGCATAGCATGCATTCACATTCATATTCATTTTTGCATATTTAATAAGGCTCCACCCGTTGACCAAATATCAAGAATTGGTCGTTCTCTAACTTGCTGAAGGCAAGGGGTTGAGCCTAAGAACAGATCTAACTTGTTTCTTGTTTTAAGTGTGTGCAGACACAGGTTCCATTACTCAGGATTCAAAGCTCACAGTTTCTCTATCTTTCATTCCTTGCGGTCTAATGATGGACCGCTTAATCCGCCATAACGGTCATCCAAGGGATCGCTTGCCTTACCCGAGAATCCAAAAACTTAATTTTTTCTGTCTCCCCTTTCTAAGCGGTCTATCTCTAGACTACTTGTGCCATCCTGGCGGTCCAGTAGGAGACCGCATGACCCACCCGAGAGTTAGAAAACTAAGTTTTCCTGAGTCCTTTTCCCTGCGGTCTATCTCTAGACCGTTTGGGCACTCCTAGCGATCTTCATCTAGACCGTTTGCTATCTGGTTACCCTCCTCAAAGAATGTGAACCGCCCTTGCTCAAGCGATCTTTTTCTAGACCGTCAGGGGTTCCTTTGCGGTCCTTGCCTAGATCGTTTGCACAGTTATATGTTGGTTGGGTTGAAATGGAATATCTGCTCGATTATTGATGCTATTTTGGTGTGGTTCATGCCTTGTTGACACCTCGTGCTTATTCTATGGATATAATTGTTGATGGCTAACCTTCTCATTATCGAATCTTGAGCGCCATCATATCACATCTCGCTAGGCAGGTAAGTCAGATAGATATCTCAATCCCTAGTCCATTAGTGCATTACTATATGGTATCTATGATATATTATTTCAAGAACCGGCTGGTCATTCATGTGTTCTAGGATCTGATGTTCCCCTCTAACAAAAATGATGATGATCTAGGTGCATATGTTTAATCGTTGGATAGGCCGTTATGTTGGAAGAATTAGGGGGACGATGCTTCTATCTTGCACGTCGTGGTTGCAGATGGTATCTTGACTCTGATTTATCCGGTCTAGAAATATTATTCTCGAGTATCTTACTATTTTATGACTTTCTTTGCATTCGTTTTGATGATTTCTTTGTTTTAGCCCAGCATGCATCATGCGCATCTTTGAGCATTCACATGCCGTCATCTGTCTAAAGTGTCTCAGTAATGGTGGATAACTGTGTCCATGGTGTTGAGTAAGGAGAGTCATTCCACTCTGAGTTGGAAGGTTTCCTTCGGTCTATTTACTCGGTTTGGTTAGCTGAGGATTCCTATCTGGAGTTTACTTACTCATCTCTTTATTTTATTTTTCGCTTGCTCCGACCGCCTATCAGCTGTGCGTTCTAGTGAGGAGGTTGGTCGTGTTTTCCTTTCCTTTAGTTGTTAGTTCCTCCAGGCATGCGTCATTTGATTTTACCGTTCCTTGTGATTGATCCAAAGTTTTCCGGAAGATTCCTATCGCTCGTTGGTTGAGGACGGGTGTCGGTTTACCTTAACGCCGGCTTTTGAATCCGCTCCACTGCATTTCCGCTTCACCTCCATGTTCCATGTCGCTTTCGCGTCACCTCCGCTCGCTCCCCTGCAAAGAGGACGTTAAGGAGGGGCATCTGTTGACACCTATTTTATGACCAGTGAGTTGGGGCATCTCCTTATTTATTTTTATGATGTCCCGAGTTATTCACTGTTTATTGGACCATTTTTTATCATTTTTAATTTTATGGGCCATTCTCCTTGGTTGGACTTAGCTCTATTGATTTCTCGTCACTTCACCTTATTGGGCCTAGATAAGGGCTAATGAGGATTATTTTGTGGATTAAGTTATGGATTTATTAGCCTTTATCTCTTTTGCCACGTTCTCTCCCCTAGCGGTCTATCGTACGACTGCAAGGTGGGCGTTGGCGGTCCATCTCTAGACCGCTATTGGACAGAGTCCTACTGGGTCTCTTTGATCTTATCTTCTTCTGGACTCATGTGCCTAGCAGTCTATCGCATGACCGTTTCTTGGGGCTGGCGGTCTATCGCAAGACCGCTAGTAGAACAGAGAGTCCTGCTATGCCTGTTCTTCCTCTCCTCAGCCGTGGATGAACTAGAGTCCTTCATCCTTTGATTTCTCTCTCACCAGAGACTTCCAGAACCTTCTTTTTGTTTCTATAGACTCTTGGGAGTATTATCTTCAAGGATTATCTAGTTTCAGGTCTATTTTCAAGTCATCATCCCTCCAACTCGAACCTTGGGTTTGAGGGCCTATAAATAGGACCCTTGACTTCATGGCTTGAGGAGGGAGATTTCTAGAGTTTGCGTCAAAGTGCTGCTACGTTCTGGAGCCACTTCCAACCAAGGAGAAGTTGCTTCCACGTCCACCAAGCTTCTGGTTCAGGGAGTACAAAGTTCCTTTTGTCTAGTTTGTGTTCTTTGGTCTTGTTTATCATTCCCTTGCATCCATACCATCTTCCCTCTTCTTTTCTCCACGTTCCCTGCATTCAATGATCTTCTCAAAACATCCTCCTATCTTTTTGATGTCCCACAGGGGTTTAAAAAAAGCAAACCTCTCAGGTATTCACCCTTCTTTTATGCATATTAGCTTAGTTGAGTTATAGTTACTACACTTGTCCCAAGGGCTAATTGGGTCGTTTCTTTTGTTGTCTACACTCTTTTGTAGGTTTACAGGACTCACTGCACGAGGCCCAACCTTTCTGGCCAGCCAGGAGGGGTGGAGATCAAAGTTTCAAACTACTGTTCTGGGTGTCCTAGCGGTCATCTGGAAGGCCATTTTCAGATATAAGGCAATCTATCGTAAGACCATTTTCTGCTGGATCGTGGTCATTTTCTAGACCATTTTTTGTCCGTGCGCCTGATTTTCTCTCTCCCGCGGGTGGGTGACTTCAACTGGCTCTTTCCAAGGTATTATTATGGTTTTTACTGCATTAATTACTTTGGTGGCGATCACACATCCTTAGTTGGGTATTTGTTCATCTTTGTCATCATCTTTGCTTTTTTTACTTTACTTGCTCCACACCTATGGTGTGTGTTTTTATTTTATTCCTTTGCTCCACGCCCCGGCGTGTGTTTTTATTTTTCTTCCTTCATAAACATTGATGACATGCCCATGCTCTTGATTTTGTGATTGCTTGAGTTAGTTCATTACTTGCTCACACACTTTCACATATTTCTCTCTCATATTCACATCATTCATCACATCACACAAAAAAAAACTATCAACACTCCTGAGGTCCAGGACTAGGTACCGACTGATGCTGGCGAGGAGGCGAGCTCTTGAAGGAGTGCTTGCCATTTCTTGAGTCGCGTTCTTTCTTTTTCCTTTTGTCGAGGCACGTCTGAGCAGACGCTACCCCTTTTGCCTGTAAACGTTTTGCTTAGTAACGATAACTTACTTTCCCTTATCGAACTCTGGCTGTCTAGCGCACACGGTACTTTCCACGTAGCATGCTTGATATCTTTTCTCTAATTTAAATTCCTCCTTGGGATATGAACCGGCGGTTGAAGCCCCGTTACGAGGGGGCGCGATCTTCAGGATCTATCACTTCGAATCCCACTAAGTTGGGAAAGCGCGAAGGATCTTTTACCCCTTCTGGGGACTTTGTCTTCTTCCTATGAATAGCGGCCCAAGGGTGAACTGTAAAGTCATCTTGAGTTCTCTTAGCTGTTGGAAGCACAGGCTTGAAGATGTCTTCGGAGAAATCAAGTTCTCACTCGGACGGGGCTCCCTACAAGCGGCTGTGCTTCCGGAAGGAAGCACTGTCAGAGTCAGACCCACCAGCGGGAGAAGGTAGCAGCGGCGGCATAATGAAGGAGTACACGTAGGGATACCTGCAAGGATGGAGGGATGCCTAGGCGAAGGTGACCCGCCTGTACTACAACAAGGGGGTGTTAAGCCTCCAGCATGATAGATTCCATCCCGAGGAGGACGAGTAACCTTTGTGTACAACCCCTTTTTGTCAATAAAATTTCTTCTTCTGCAACCTTCCTTTGCATGGTGTGTGCTTGATCTTCATGTGATGTGGTTGCCATTGATGGATGCATACCTTCTTTCTATGCACGAATCAAACGGAGGACACCATTCGTCGTAGGTAAGCGTTACCTTTCCGAGGGGGAGTTTCTCCCTACAATTAGCAGGGTCCATTGAGGGTTCCAGGGTGTTGTGCGCCTTCATCTCCCTCTGTCTCCATTGCTATCATGGCTCAGAAATCTCCCAAGTCCATCTCGGAGGGGGAAACCCCAAGCCTCTCTTTGGTATTGGTTTATCCCGGGGTTAGCTCTAAGTTAACTCCGGGATAAGTTTTTTTGTGCTTTAGTAAGGAGTTAGTGTTAGTCGGGTTAGGTTAAGGGCTAACCCAGGGATATTCCTGGGTTTTGAAACCCACACCCAAGGGTGGGTTAAGGTGGGTTAACCTCCTACCTCAATAAATGCTCAATTAAATGTGTGTCTCTCTCATAATAAATGCTTTTTCTCTCTCTCATTATTACTAGGTTAACCTACTATTTACCAAATCATACTAGATTAAAATTAGGTTAGCCCACATCTTTACTCCCAGATTAACTACCCTCCTACCAAATCAAAAATAGGTTAATTCCGGGCTACTTTAATCGGGTTGACTTAGCCCATCTTTAGCCTAACTCCATACCAAAGCCACCCCAAGACTTTCTGGTGCTCCTTTCGTCGTCGTGGCGGGGATGGATGTTGCCCCCACTGGGCAACCACACGAGGTTCCAGCATCTCCCACACCGCTCGTGGTGATTGTGTCAGGTGAAGGTTCTGCCGCCAATTCCGCACCGGTTCCGGTCCAACCCTAAGAACCGCTTGACCTAGACAGTGACTTCGAGCAAGGCTGGATGGTTGGTTACATAGATGGCACCAATGCTGCCATGGCCTTGGTTTGTCCCACTCACTTTCCTGGCGGTCCACATTGGCCCTGTGGGTATGCAGAACTTGAGTTTGGATCCTTGCACTACGAATAAAAGCATGGGCTTCTTGTTTTGTTTTAGTGTTTTTCTCTTACGCTACTAGGGCCATTGCATAGATGATGTGTGTGTTTTGGCACAATTCTCCGTGTGCAGGATGTTTGTGAGAGTAGGGAGGATCATCGCTCAAATTCACCCTTAGTATGCATGGATCGAGTGTACGCCCTGTTTCCCAGGGGATCAGGACTCTTACTCACACTGGGGGACTACCCAATCATGCTGTGATTGTGGGAAAGTGTACGCCCTCTTTCCTGGAGAGGAGAGGACTCTTACTTGCCTTTTGACTAGGTGTACGTCCCATCTCCCGAGGAGGCTGGGATTCTTACCTGCCTTTCAGGGGCCTAGAAGCCACCTTTTACACCATTCTGGAAAAGTGTATGTCCTTCCTCCTGAGGGGGAGGGGAGTGTTGCTTTCCTTAGGGGACTTGGGTCACCTTTGTTTCCGAAGGAACGAGTGCATTCGCCTCTTGGGAGCTTGGAAGTCACCATTATTTCCGAGGGAGCACGAACGCTCGCCTCTTGGAAGCTCGGAAGCTACAATCATTTCTAAGGGAGCACGAATGCTCGCCTCTTGGGATCTCGGAAGCTACCATCGTTTCTGAGGGAGCATGAGTGCTTGCCTCTAGGGAGCTCGGAAGCTACCATCATTTCTGAGGGAGAATGAGTGCTCACCTCTTGGGAGCTCAGAAGTTTCCACAGTTGGGCTCAGGTGATGTGGGAGCATATTTTTATCTTTGTTTATTTTAATTTATTAGTGCAAGGCATGCCAGTCACATTTGTGACAAGTTTATTATGTGCCCCGTCTGACTGATCAGGCAAAGGTGGGTGATCGCATCGGGACCTGAAGTCCGTTAAACCATAATGGCTATGGCATTAATTACATCCTTCCAAAAGAAGGAAAACCCTTGATTAATTGCCAAGATAGGAGGCCACAGGGGATAAGTGTATACAAATAGATGCACAAAGCAAGAATTGTGTGCCATGTAATGCAAGAGCTAAACATGCACTCAAGCATACAATATGGTAGCATTTTATTCTATTCTTAGATCGATTCCCAATACGTGGCGGAGAACTTAGATCCGAATATCACCTCATGGTCAGTGAGAGTTTACGGTCAGACTTAATTTGACCTTCCGCAGATCATCGTTTGATATACCAAAAAATCAGAATAGACAAGCACACAGTGAGATAGATACGTATTTTTACGAGTACCTGTGATCATATGTTCATACTCATTTTTAACATGGCCATTATTTATATTGACAGGATCATATTCCCTTTTTATTTGTTCTTTATTGTTATTGTTATTATTGCTCTTTCTCTCTTTTTCCTCTCTTCTTTTTTTGTGTCACACACACACACACACACACACACACACACACACACACACACACACATATATATATATATATATATATATATATATATATATATATATATATATATATATATATACACACCAATAGTCACATGAGGGTAAACTGGTGCAGAGAGAGAGAAGGAGAGGTCAGGATGAATCAGTGGGATCAAGGTGATTCGGCGCATGAAGAACAGAGGGAAGGGAAGTGAGGAAGGTGGAGAATCGGCATGAGAAAGAGGAAGAGAGGAGCTGGATCGACATAGGGAAAGAAGGGAGAGGAAGAGTGAACCGACGCGCAGGAGGGGAAGAGCTGGTGGTAAGCCGGCGGGGAAGAAAGAGAAGAAGGTGGAGGTAAAGTGAGTCGGCGCAAGGTGGAAGAGTGAGAATGGAAAAGAGGGGTGAACCGATGCAGGGGGAAAACCCTTGCGCTGATTCACCCAGCTTCTCACCCGCCGAATCACCCACTAGGCATGGATGGTCGCCATTTCAGACTATACTATCTAACTTGAAATTTTATTTGATTGCATGGAAAGTGGTCAAAGGCTCAAGTATGCCACCCACTTGGCCATTCCTAAAGAAAGTAGCATGAAAGGAGTGACAGATGTGAGGCATGCGACCATGGGAGTCGACGCCATGGAGTTGGGGTCGACGCAGGGATTAGTGAAAAGGGTTGACCCCAAAGAGTTTGGAGTCGACGCAAGGGCCAGGATTCCCCTGTGTTAACTCGCCGCAGTGATGGGGTCGACGCAATGGGACTTAGGGTCGACGTAGGGGTTACTTAGGAAAGAAAGGGGTTGGCATCAGGGAGGTTTTGGAGTTGACATAGGGAGGCACTTGAACAGAAGGAGGGGTCGATGCAGAAAGGCTATAGAGTCGACTCAGCACAATGTTTGAGTAATTTAGTGAAAGAAATTGAAGGCCCAAGTTGGCCCGCAGCCTCCCAGATTTAAAGTGTCTATTGGGTTTGTTAGAATTAGTTCATTCGAGCCCCAAATCATCATGGAAAATTGGTGACCCCCCCTTTATAGGTCAGAGTGACCACAATGCCAAGGTCCTTGTGGCCCCACGCATTAACTTTGAACTTGTTTGCTAAGATGAGGTGGGTTCGCTTGTTTGGCGTTCGTGCGAGGTTCATACTCGGACACGATCTCCGTGTAGTCCGAGGAGGGCACCCACGCACACGCCATGCCACAGTGCCAACCGCATTAAAGGTTTATTAAGATTTATTATTGATTTTAATTCTAACCAAAGCAAGGTAAATAGAAAAGTTGGGGAAAACTGCAGGTAATTTTCGACAGCATCTCCCCTAGACCAAGGAACTTGGGTAGTGAGAAATGGAAGCACATCCATGGGTATTCCGAGACGGCCCCTAAAATTCAGAGTAAGCCATGAACGGTTATTCTAAGATCCCGAATTGGGCAGGGACGACCCCGAGGAATGGCCTATGAGGGGCTCCACTAGCCCAGAAATTGATGCATTGCATTGCATTACTGCCAGCCCTGGGGCTGTTGATGCCCAACCCTTTTACGGAGGTCCACTAGAGGCCATGCCATAATAAGGCAAGCCCCCGGGGATGCAAGGGTGGTTTCATAAATCCGTTTGGTATAAAACTTTCGATTGCAGAATGCGTCCCTTCCCGTTGACGGGTCTTATATTATAAAAATGTTCAATTAAATCAGTGAGGATACATTGTTGCTCCGATGATTGAGGTTGCAAGCCACGCTTGGGGAACTAGCGAGCCTGTGCCCCACACGAAGGCGTGAAACATCAGTGCTTGAAAGACCAGTACGCTGTAGACCATAGAATGCACAACTGGGATCGAAGTAAGATGCACATGAAATGCAGGAAGCGTGAAAAGAACTTGTTAACATTCTCTTATGTAACTGGGATGATGCCGTTATGGGTGTGAGGACATTTAAGCATAACTCTGCTGGGCATTCACACAAATAACATAACATCGACATATGATTGGCACAGGAGCCAAAGTGATTCCGTGTAATGAGCTAAAGTTACACAAAGAAATAATAGAGGGGATGTGACCTGCAACGATTTTGGGATTGAGCCACAGCCTTGACAATCCATGGACATGGATGAGGAGGCAAATGGTCGTTCCCTTAGAGTCTCAAGCATATTAGGGAAAGAGAACATGTAGCTTAGGCACATAAAACTGATCCTGAACCATCACGGATAGTCAGAGCCTGTTTGGGATAACGGAGGAAGGGACCCATATGGTTAATATTGCCCATGAGGGAATCACCGATCAGAGGGGATCGAGATGGCATGCTCAAGGCTAGTTTCCCACTAGACAGCGAGACGAAGCCTGTGTACAGGTCTCTACCCAATAAATCAGAAAGGAAACAAGACCATGACCCAATCCATGATAGTTGGATAGGGTGAGTCCAATCCCACTCGTAGCATAGCGTCCTCCCTCGATCAGCAAAAGAAAAGCATAAACGACTAAAGCACGGTAAAACCAGAGGGGCTGGGATTGAAAGGAAGGAAATCTGCCAGGCTCTGTACACTTGCATCTGGACATGTGAGAAACATTCTCTGTTCACTCTTCTAAATAGAATGGGTACATAGTCCCAAGACTGGTAAGTCTAGGAAATAAGCCAATCATACAACGAAGAAAGCAATAAAAAGATCTGGAGCGATGAAGAGGAAAGGAAAGAAATAGAGGGGAGGGAGGTAAACTAGCAAACATACGCATCCATTGATTCAGAGAATTGTCAAAGAAATTTTTACAACATAATGAAATATTTGTTGCCTCGAAGGGCTTTTACGATCAAAAGAGATGATACCAGATTGAATGAAATAAGTACAGACAAGTGTGAGTTCATTACTGCATGACAGTGAGAGAAACGGGCATTCAGACTCGGAATGTCATCGCCCTTTTACAGACTTGAAAGGAAAATTACATAGAGAAAAGTGTGAAAGAATCAGCGGCCCTTGGACATGAACTGTAGCGAGAAACCACCTACAGGCGTGAAGAACAGAGTATCAGAACCGACCCTCACTCGAGCTCTCTGGAACGAACTGGGGTTGTGGGATGGCAGATGAGGGATCATGATCCTTTTAAGACTCTCTCTCTCTCTATTTGTTGTTCTCTCCTCTGATGGCCTTCCTATCCCCCCTTTCTTTCTGGATCGAGCATGCCTATTTATAGGCAAAAATGGGGGGCCGCAGATGATCCGGCAGGCATGGACACGCGCCAGATCACCGGCACGCCTGCACCTTTTCACGCTGGTTCAAGTAAGGGGCGCGCCGATTCAGCTCTGCGTCGATTCACTGGGTGAGAGAAGGGTGGCCAATCCATGTTGCTTGCACCGGTTCTCATGGACACGAAGGCCCCGTTCTGATTCATGTTGTGAGGGAAGTCTCCGGCGCTTCACCTTGGCGCCAGTTCACTTGTTCTTTTGCTCCATTTGTTGACTTTAGCCCATTTTGCTTCTTTTCTTCTTCTTTTCTTTTCCTCCTTTCTTCTTTATTTCTACAAAATTAAAAAAATAGCATAAACTATTTTAGTATTATTTTTCATGTGTCAACAGTTGACGATCCCTTAATCGAGGTATTGAGATGGCGAGGAAACGTGCCCTTAATCATTTATTGATAGAAAGTTATGAGGTTTACAGAATTCCACATCCTTTGTACCTCTCGTTCAATCAACGTCATTACCTTGTACGCTCTTTTGCCGGACACTTTTGTTACCCGATACGAGCCTTCCCAGTTTCGGGCTAGTTTCCCCATAGCCGCCATGGGGTCTACCACACTGGCTCATCGCAGCACAAGGTCTCCGGGGAGAAAGTGGCATTTTCTCACACGAGCATTGTAGTACTGAGCCAATTTTTGCGGATAAGCCACGAGTCTCAGTTGGGCGTGCTCTCTGTCTTCCTCGAGCAAGTCCAAGTTTTCTCGCATCGCCTGGTTATTTCTCGCTTCATCGAACAGGCCGACTCGTAGCGATGGGTTGGATATCTCGACTGGGATGACCGCTTCTACTCCATACGCGAGGTGAAATGGTGTCTCTCTTGTGGCGGTCAGAGCAGTAGTCAGGTGTGCCCATAAGATATTTGGAATAAAATATATCCAAGAGTCGCCTGCCTGCTCCAAGCGGGTCTTGATGCCATGGTGGAGTGTCTTGTTGGCGTTTCTACCAAGCCATTTGCTTAGGGATGGCGCACAGACATGTAATGATTCCAAATCCGTAGTTTCGAGCACTTTTCTTGGAAGATAGTGCTCGCGAATTTTTTGTCATTGTCGGTTGTGAGAACGCGTGGTATCCCAAACCGATAGATTATGCTTCGTAGGACAAACTTCCATGTTGCCTCGCTCGTGATCTTCCCCAATGGTTCTTCCTCGACCCATTTGGTGAAGTAATTGGTGGCGATGATGAGGAATTTTTTCCTCCCCTGAACCTCGGGGAAGGGACCCAGTATATCTACCCCCCACCGAGCAAATGGGTGAGGCTCCATTAAAGCGTGTAGTTGTGTTGCTGGTTGGTGGTGCATGTTCGAAAACTTTTGGCACTGAGGGCATCTTTGGACATAGTCGAGGCAGTCTTGTTGCAGTGTTGGCCACTAGTACCCTTTCCGGATGTGGTTCCGTACGAGTGCTCGCCCACCCACGTGGCTCCTACAGAGCCCCTCATGCACCTCTCGTATTGACTGCTTGGCTTCTGTGGGGAACAGGCACTTCAACAGTAGGGCCGAAAGTGAGCATCTAAATAGGCAGCCATCGACGATCGTAAAGTGTGCCGCTCGTGCTCGGGTGCGGCGGGCCTTAGCGTGGTCATTAGGGAGTTGCTGCCGTAGGAGGAAATCCAAGATCGGATCCATCCATGAAGGCTCATAGTCGATGGTGTTCACTTGGGGGCCCGATTCCTTGATGCTTGGTGCTAGTAGCTCCTCTATCAAGATAGCTCTCGAGTTGGAGGCAATTGTTGATGACCTAGGTAGGAGAGGGCGTCTGCTCAGATGTTCTCCTCCCTTGGAATGTGCACCATCTCGAAGCGAGAGAAACCCAGGGTGGCTTCCTTGGCCTTCTCGAGGTACTTTATCATTGCTGGCTCTCAGGCTTCAAATTCTCCTTTGACCTGGTTAGCTATGAGCAAGGAGTCACTATAGGCTTGTAAGTTCATCGCTCTGAGGTGCTTCGTCATCCGCAAGCTCGAGAGCAGTGCCTCACATTCGGCCACATTATTAATGGCCAAGAAGTTGAAGCAAAGGGCATATTGCTGTTCTACTCCCTCCGGGAACAACAGGAGGAGTCCCGCTTTGCTGCTAGCAGCTATAGATAGATTAATCTACCCCGCTCCTTTAAACTAAAACATGCATAGAAGTGTGAATCAAAGAAAAAGGGCGATGAATAGATGAGAAAGACATATCGTGATGGCCACCAAGGGTTAACAATGCCAAGAGATGAAGAGATGAAGGGATGGAACCGTGTACCATGGAAAGAGAAGAAGACTTGATCGCGCTTGACAACGGGATGCGGAAGCGATGTAGATTCAAACCTCCTTGTCCTCCAGTCGGCTAGAAGAAGAGGGCCTCACGTTCATATCATGCTCTCCTGCAAAACAAAGATCAAACACAAGAGAAAAACCTATTAGATCATGAAGTGTAGTATCAATCCCAAAGTGATAAAATAGCGTGAATAAAAGGGGGAGAACACACCGGGGGAGGGTTTTTAACCCCTGTGGAAGGGTGAAAATAATAGGTGTGTGTGTTGTGATGAGAATGAAGCAAAGACATGAGAAAATCACGCAGCACAACTGTGGGAAAATGTGCATGCAAAATGGGAAAAAATGCATGTGTAGCAGAAAAATAGTGTTTTGTGATGATTTATGATTTTGGGGAGAGGAGAACTAAGAATATAGACCACGAAATTAAGCCCAAAAGGATGCAATGGAAAGCCAATACTTCCCTCTTCAAGATGGGGTCCAAGTTGTGAGTTGGATATGTAGCATGGCTTCGCCCTGAGTTAAAGAAGAGCCCCTCGTCGCCACTGCGAATCAGGCAGTTTATATAGAGTTTTCAGAAAAAGCCCCAACTTCCTCTCACGATTCTCAGAGATATAGTCTAAGATAAATCAAGTTCTATGGATCAAACTCGAGATAATACTAAGGATAAGAGATAGAAATAAACGGGACTCGATTTGGAGGAGTATTCTAGAAGATATGGATCTTGGAAGGTAGGCACGTTGCATAGCAAAATAGAGTTTAACTTGTATTAGGACACCTAAACCCAGAACTTATGTCAACTATTCCAAGAGATATAGCCAATAAAAATTCAAGTTCTATGAACCAAACTCAAGATAATATAAAGGGCAAGATATAGGAATAAACAGGGATCAATTTGGACGAGTATTCCAGAAGATATGGCCGCCGCAAGGTAGGCCCATCGGGCAGGTTTCTGGAGATAGAGTCCAGCACAGGCTGGACTCTTGGCTGGCTTAGCAGTTGGTCGACCGACCGCTAGGGACTAAACGGTCGGTCAACTAACCATTTGCAATAAGAAATGGTCGTTTGCACGACCGTTTGGGCAGACTTCGCGTGACTTTGGAAATTGGATCATATCTCCCAAAAGGTGTAGAACTAGTAAAAGTGGTAGAAGAAGAAATTGTAGATAACTGAAAGATGAACAACATTTATGAAGAGAGAAAAATGAAAAGATAATCAGAAGATAGAGAAAATGGGACGGGAATAGAGAGAAAGAATTATGGGACGCAAGTGAACATCATAGTACGCCGGCAAAATGCGAATAACATGAAATCGGTGGAGAACTGGCTAATGGCGTAGAAGAAGAAATTGTAGAGATTTAAAAGATGGACAACTTTAGAGAAGGGCACATTTTGAATAGAGGAACAGAATGGGATGAAAAATGACCATTTTCAAGATTGCACAATGAAAGGGGCCGAATGCTTGAAGGAAAGTCGACCAAAATGGGCCGTAAGTCAACTTGGAAGGCCGGAAGTTGATAAGATAAGCTCCAAGACTCTCAGAAATCATGATCTCTAAGGCTCAAAAGCTAAGGAACAATGAAATGGGCTCAAAATCCATCCAAGGAAGGCTCCAAAATAATAGGTAATTCGGGACATCAAAAATGATGAATAAGAGAAATGACGTAATTTGCGGGCTAAAAATGGGTGTCAACAGCAACGTAGGATACGTGTCCCTCAAGGCTGGTCGGTGAGAATAGTTATCGGGTGCACGAGGAAGTAAGGTCGCAGCTTACATGCGGCCATAGCCAGGGCTAATGCGAACTTCTCGGTCCATGAGTAGCGAAACTCTGGTCCTTGTAATGTCCGACTTACATAATAGACTGGCTTTATTACCCTATCTTCTTCCCGTGCAAGCACAACGCTCAGGGTGCTTGGGGTAACCGATAGGTATAAGAGCAATTGCTCTCCTTTTTGTGGATTGGAGAGCATGGGAGGGGACATCAGGTACTGTTTGAGCTCTTTGAACGCTTGCTCGCACTCCTGATGACAGTCGATTTGCCCTTTCTTCTCCGATGCTTTGTTTTCTTGCTTGATGAGTCGGAAGAAGAGTAGGCATCTTTTAACCGCACGAAATAGGAATTGAGTCAGGGCCGCGATGTGACCAGTAAGGCACTGCACGTCCCTTGCCCGTGTCGGTCATTTCATCTCTCACACAGCTCAGATTTGGTCGGGGTTTACCTCTATCCCTTTGTGGGTGATGAGGAACCCGAGGAATTTTCCCAACTTGACCCCGAATGCGCACTTGCTTGGGTTAAGTTTCATGTTGTACCTCCGAAGCGTGGTGAATGTCTATGCTAGATCATCGAGGTTCTCGGCTGCCCTGAGGCTTTTGACGAGCATCTTATCTATGTAAACTTCCATATTGCGACCGATCTATGCATCGAACATGTGATTGACCAAATGTTGGTACGTGGCTCCTGCATTCTTCAACCCAAAGGGCATTCAGGTGTAGCAGTACAGCCCATGGTCGGTGACGAAGGCTATCTTATCTTGGTCGCATCTGTGCATGCTGATCTGGTGGTACCCTGAATAGGCATTCAAAAAGCTCAGCATTTCATGCCCGGCCGTGGCGTCGACTAGATGGTCGATCCGTGGCATGGGAAAGCTATCTTTGGGCATGGCCTTGTTGAGATCAGTGTAGTCCATGCACATTTGCCATTTTCCATTACTTTTGGGAACCAGGACTACATTGGCGACCCAGTCGGGATACTAGGTAGGTCGTAACAGCCTTAAGCATAACTTCTCGATCACTTGGTCCCTTATGATGGCCTGGCACTCGAGATTGCAGCTCCTCCTGCATTGCGATACTGGGCGGTAGCTCAGGTCCAGCTTCAACAGGTGAGTTATGACTTCTGGCGAAATTCCAGGGAGTTCATCCTCGGACCAGGTGAATACGTCTCCGTTGGCTGCTAGGAAACTTGCGTAAGTCTCCTTCTCCTACTCGGATAGTGTGGCACCAATTCGGAGCATTCTGCTCGGGTCTTCCCCCACCTGGATGAGGTATAGATCCTCAGCCGGTATACTCATGCTTGGGCCTGGGTCTTCCAACCGTGTCTTCTTCTCGGGCGGGGCCTCCTCGGCTTGTCTATCGCATGTGAAGATCAAGTAACACCTCCTTGACTCTCTTTGGTCTCCCCGGGCCTCTCCCACCCTGCGAGGAGTGGAGAACTTTTGATTTTGGTGATAGGATAAGGGAATGCCCCGTAGGGTGTCGAGAATACCTCGTCGTATGATAGCATTGTATCCGATCATTCCACGCACAATGGTGAAGTCCACGAGGAAAGTCACATCCCTTGTTGCGGTCCCAAACGTGATTGGCAATGTATATGCCCCTCCGGGAGGACGGTTATGCCAGAAAATCCATACAGAGGTGTGTGTAGTGGCATTATCCGTGACAAATCACACCCCTAAGTACCAAACAATCGTAAGAAATCACATCAGGGCCGCTTCCATTATCAATGAGAATCCGTCGCACGGTACATTGATTGATGGTAGCCGAGACCACCAGAGCATCAGAGTGAGGAGTTGTTAAACCTTCTAGGTCTTCATCTGAGAAGATAATTGGATCTTTGAGATGCTCTCGAGCGATAGTTTCCTATGTTGAATAAATGATATTTTGATGATGTCCCACTATAAGTCATTGGTCAATTAATTCTGAAACTCATGAAACACCTCTTTGAATGACTAGGTATGAAGAAGGTCAACCTCGCCTCATCAGCTCAACGCTAGTTATCAAGTGTATAAAAAAGGTCAACCTCACTAGCTTCACCAAGCGGCAGGTGTGTTAGAATCACAAAAGTAGTGTCGACCTCAAAACTTTAGGAGGTCGACCTCTCGTCCTCACAGAAACTGTTGAAGTAGATCGTCACAAGGGTAGTGTTGACCTCAGACCCTCACAGTAAACAGTTCACCTACTGCTCCTCATGGCTGCCTCAACCTCATCATCAGGCGCATTGACCTCTTCAAGGCTCCAAGTCAAAAGAGTCGACTCTGAGTGTCGACCCCTTTTCGTAAACGCTCTATTGTGCCACACTGCGTCGACCTCATCATCATGAAGTGTCAACCACACGTTCATTAATCAGCACTCTGGAAAGCAGGCAGTGCAAGCAGCGTCGACCTCACTTTTACAGGAGGTTGACCTTAGGCTCATTCCAGAAGCCGTTGTAATCACGTTTTTGCAAAGCAGTGTCGACCTCACCCTCTTAGCAGGTCGACCTCACTGAAGGAAAACTTAAAAAATATTGTGTCAAATCTATCTTTTCAAAAACCGTACAGAGGGCAATAAGGTTCGACGTAAACCTCTAATTAGCACAGATTTGCAGGTTTGGAGAAGATTATTGGGACACACAAAGGTACTTGTCATCATAAATATCCATGGCAACCTCTTACTCCAAATATCTGTCTGTACCAAACCTTGGAAAAGTTTCTCTCATTGCCAGTTCTATCCCCTGTGCCAGATAGCAAGGATTCTATCTGAATGGAAAAATATCTCTCGAGAAAGGACGTCCTCTCTACTAATAGAAATTAAGGATCTGCAGGTTTCTTTGGTCAAACATCATTTGATTATTCCAGCAATTCAAAATTACAGAACTTCTTTTTGGAGGGAAACTTCCCAACTGCTTGAGCCTATAAATTGGATGCCTCCTCCTCTGGTGGAGCTACTGCTGCCATTGCTACAGTAAGCTTGAAGGAGCCTAGGACGTGGGAACCTGTGAGAAGAAAAAGAAGGAGAGTCTGCCCTGAGCATCCAAGAGAGAGTTCTGTGTAGGAAAGGAGAAAAGAGTGCAGCCAGCCATCTTCTTCAGTCATCCTACTCTTCAGCAATTGATCTAATTCGCAGCCCAGTTGGTTTCTCTTCCATTCTGCTGAAGTGCTTCATTTTATTCTTTTGTTATATTTTTCTTCACTTTCAAAACATCTTGTGTGTGGGTTCTATCACCGTGTAAGCTACAGTTGCAGTGTGTGTGGGTTTGTCTTCTTCTTTTATTTTTGTTCTTTCCTTGTGGGATTTCTTCCCCATGTGCTTTGAGGACCTGTCCTCGTGTGTGTGTGTGTGTGTGTGTGTGTGTGTGTGTGTGTGTGTGTGTGTGTGTGTGTGTGTGTGTGTGTGTGTGTGTGTGTGTGTGTGTGTGTGTGTGTGTGTGTGTGTGTGTGTGTGTGTGTGTGTGTGTGTGTCTGCTGGGTTCCAGCGTGTGTGTGTGGATTTCTTTTGGCCAAAAAGAGTGGAAGCCTTACCAAGTTGGTAAGGGGTGGACGTAGGTGTGCCTTGTGACAGCTGAACCACCATAAAAGCCCTGTGTTATTGTGTGATGCATGTTATCCATCTCCTCTATCCCTTTTCACATGTACTCTAAAGTTTTTCCAAAGGCATCTCCTTTATTCCATTCACAGTTCTTCGATTTCTATCTTGTTCTGTGGTTAAATTGGCTTCCTACTTTAAGTGCTGTTAAGTATCTTTTAAAGTGTTCAAAAATAGAGTGAAGGATCTATTCACCCCCCTAGATCCTCTCATATCGTCCAACAGTTGGTATCAGAGCGAGTTCCCTAGAGATGTGGTCCAACAACCCAGGGAGATCCGATGGGAATGTCCCTCGCAGCTACATAACTGAGGGCCAGGCCATCAACAAACCGTCATTTTTTGATGGAACTAATTATCTGTACTGGAAGAATCAAATGGAAGTTTTTATGCGTGCCTAGGATCACATAATCTAGCGTGTTGTGAGTAGAGGCGCATTTGTTTTACCAGATTTAGATGATACTTAGACACCACACCAGGTCAAGAAATCCACAACCAATTGGAGTGCCATGAACATCATGCAATGCGCTATCCACCCCACTAAATACTCAAGAGTATCCATTTGAAAATCTGCAAAAGAAATGTGGGATAGGCTTGAGCTAATTTATGAGGGTACATCTGAAGTCAGGGCCACCAAGGCTAACATGCTAACTACTGACTATGAAATGTCCAGAATGAAACCTAACGAACCTATCTCTGAGATGTATGCCAGGCTCACCCAGTTAACTAATTCCTTAAACTCATTGGGAAAAGAATATCCTGACAGTGAACTGATTAGAAAGATTCTTAGATCTCTCACCCCAGCATGGCACACTAAGGCCACAGTGATTGAGGACTCAAAGGAATTGTCTACCATGACAGTAGATGGTTTGATAGGTTCGCTCATGACATATGAGCTCAACTTGAAGAGAAGTGAAGTAGACGTAAAGCCCAAGAAGACTGTGGCTCTCAAAGTTGTTGAGAGCATAGACGGCTCAGATGAGGATGATGGAAATGACCTTCCGGAGGCTAGTATAGCTGACCATGCCTTGCTCACTAGGGAATTCAAGAAGTTCCTGAGTAGACGAGGCAAATTCCAAAAGAGGAACAAGACTCTGCCGGTAAGTAGAAACTCTAATCTCAGACTTACTCATGTCAAAAATTCTGACAATGTTATTTGCTATCAATGTAAGAAAGCAGGACATATGTGAAGAGAATGCCCTGAACTGATCAAACAAGTGTCCAAGGCCAAGGGAAAGAAGCCTAAAGCCATGGTCTCCACTTGGAGTGATGATGAAGAGGACAATGAGAGCTCTTCTGCCAATGAATATGAGGATGACTTTTGTCTCATAGCTGACGGGAGTGAGGATCAGGTAAGCAACCTTTTTGAAACCTTTTCAATTGAGGATTGGGAAGATGCATATGCTGATATACTTGAGAAGTATGAAATGTATAAAAAGGAGAATAAGCATTTGAAGAAGAAGATCAACACTCTTGCTCATGATAATCCTGCCAACAAAGAATTAGAAACTTTGAAAACTGAAAATGAAGAACTAAAAAAATAAGCTGAAAATCTTGAAACCACCCGCTCAGATCTGATAGGATTAAAGGAAGAAAACGATGCTCTTAGAAAATAGCTAAGCTAGACCAACCTGAAATTTAAAGAATGGGATAAAGAGAACAAACTTAATCTTGAAAAATATGAGGCTGTTAACGCTGTTAATATCGAACTGCAGAAAAATTTGGAAAGAGTAGAGGAAGAAGTAAAGAACAAACAATCCACCCTAGAGAGAATGACCCAGGGTAAATCTAACTTATATGCTATCTTAGGTACCCCGGCTAATCTTAGAAAGGAAGGGTTGGGTTTCAATCCCACTGAGAAGAGGCCTTTTGATTTCAAGACCATATCCTTATGTCCGGAGAAAGGGAAAGGGAAGCTGATTGTTGAAGAACCAATGGAAGAGAGTCCTAGCAAACATGCTACGCGATCAGGTCGAGGCACCAACCCACAGAGTCGACGCTATTCTGCTAAGCCATCGGTCCAGCGCAGGTCTGCCAGACGGCAAGGTCGACGGTCTGGACCAACAGGTCGACACAACACTAGCCAGACAGAGATGATTGAGCCACAAGGTCGACACCATGGTCAAACAGGTCAACACTTCAGTATACACTAGGGTCCTTCAGGTCGACGCACCAGGGATATGCCCCGACGCAGTTCATTCTCCTACTCTGGAAAGAAAAACCGTTCCAATGACATAATAAGGTTCAATGGCCAGCCAAACTTAGGTACCTTCCATACCCAATTCAACACCTTTGAAAACCTAAAAAACCAGACCTTAACCTAATTCACACTCCATGAATTTCATAAAATATTCTTGTCGTACATGCAACCAACCGGGACACATCAGTAACCAGTGCTGGTTCAATCATAGAATGAGGATTTTCAAGCAAGTTTAGATTCCAAAGAATTTATTGCATAATTTGAACTGTGACTGTGGACCCAAATTTGTTTGGGTTCTAAAGACCTCTGCTTAATGTCTTCTATGCAGGATTGCATAGCAGCCCATCACAACCGATGGTACTTGGACAGCGGCTGCTCACGGCACATGACGGGAGACAAGAAGAAATTTAGCCATCTAATCAAGAAGGAAGGAGGCCAAGTAAGGTTTGGAGGCAAGGATAAGGGAAAAGTCATTGGCACAGGCACCGTGGGTAAGAATTCCTCCAACTTCATTGAAAATGTGACGCTTGTTGAAGGTCTTGAGCACAATCTACTTAGCATAAGTCAGCTGTGCGACAAAGGCCATAAGGCAATGTTTGATGCTAATGAATGTAGAATCTTTGAGAAAAACTCTGAATCTGTGCTCTTTATAGGTCATAGAGTTAATAATGTTTATATGGTAGACCATGATGCCTCTAATTCTGAAAGCCTGTGCTTGACTGCCAACCAGCTCAGTGATGCAGGCTTGTGGCACCAACGGTTGGGACATGTCAGCTATGACACTCTACATAAACTGTCCAAACATGGGATGGTTAAGGGTTTGCCAAAATTGGCTTACACAAAGGTTGACCAGATTTATGAAGCTTGCTCTCTAGGTAAGCAAACTAGAACATCTTTCAAATCTAGAAGTGAGGATTTGTCATCCATGCCTTTTGAATTTCTGCATATGAACTTGTTCGGTCCAACAAGAATAGGTAGTATTAGTAGGAAAAGGTTTGGATATGTGATAGTTGATGATTTCTCATGCTTTACATGGATTTTCTTCCTCACTAATAAGAATGATGCCTTTCTTGTGTTTCAGAAAATTTTCAAAAAAGTAAAGTAAGAAGGTAAATTCAAAATCTCCACCATCTTGTCTGACAATGGAGGAGAATTCAAAAACTCATCATTTTCTGAACTATGTGATCAAGAAAGCCTAACACATAGATTTTCTTCTCCCAAGACCCCAGAGAAAAATGACATTGTGGAGAGGAGGAACCAGACAATTGTGAAAATCACTCGGACCACGTTGATTGAGATCCAACTCCCAAGAAAGTTCTGGGCTGAAGCAGCCAACACATCATGCTACATAGTTAATAGGGCCATGGTAAGGCCAAAGTGTAAGAAAACCCCTTATGAGATGTTGAAAGGTAAGAAACCCAATTTGGCTTACTTTAGAGCATTCGGATCAAAGTGCTATGTGCATAACAATGATAAATCAGATTTGGACAAATTTGACGCCAAGAGTGACATTGGAGTATTATTGGGTTATGCTGAGACATCAAGGGCATATAGGCTTTTTAATGTTAAGAATCAAACCATGGAGGAAACTCCACATGTTGTGTTTGTAGAAATAAAGGATAAATCTGACATGGACAACTCTGAAAGGGAAAAGAAGGAAGAAGATGGAGGATTTATGGAATCTAAAGAAGATTTGGAAGATGGTAGCCAACCATAGTTCACAGAGCAAGAGATAGGTCGGTCGACCGAAATCCCAGCACATACAATGCTGCCTGGTGAGTCTTCTGCCAATCTGCGCACCTTAAAAGATCATCCTGTGCAAAATATCATAGGTAACTTGCACGACCCCCTAGGACCAGGTCATTCCTTAAAGATGTTCATAATGATGACCTCGTTGCATTAGTCTCTCATTTTGAACCCAAAAGCATTGAAGATGCCTTGCAAGATGAAAATTGGGTTAATGCCATGCATGATGAACTCAACCAATTCGAAAGAAACCAAGTTTGGAATTTGGTTCCCAGACCCACATACCAGCATGTCATTGGGACTAGATGGGCTTTTAAGAACAAGCTTAGTGAGGAAGGGACTATCATTAGAAACAAGGCTAGGTTGGTAGCCAAGGGGTATAACCAAGAAATTGGCATTGACTTTGAAGAATCATATGCCCCCGTTGCTAGACTTGAAGCAATCTAAATTCTGCAAGCCTTTGCATGCTCCCTAGGCATTAAACTATATCAAATGGATGTCAAGAGTGCTTTTCTGAATGGGCTGATAAAAGAGGAGGTTTTTGTAGAACAGCCTCCTGGTTTTGAACTAATTAATCTGCCTAACCATGTTTACAAATTGAACAAGGCACTATATAGACTAAAGCAGGCTCCATGGGCCTAGTATGATAGACTTAGTGCACATCTGACCGGGGAGGGCTACATCAGAGGTAAGATTGACCAAACACTCTTTACAAAGGTAATGAATGGCCACATCATCATTGTATAGGTATATGTTGATAACATTGTGTTTGGTTCAACTGATTCTAACATGTGCAAGCAATTTGCTGAGCTTATGATAAGGGAATTTGAAATGAGCCTCATGGGAGAACTCCTATTTTTTCTTGGACTACAAATCACACAGACGAAAGAAGGATCCTTCATAAACCACTCCAAATATACATCGGAGGTCCTAAAAAGATTTGGAATGAAGGAAGCCAAACACATATCCACGCCCATGGGAGCAAATGCATCTCTAGATGTGGATGAAAATGGTAAATATGTAGATTCCAAAATATACCGAGGTATGATCAGGTCTCTTTTATATCTCATTGCTTCTAGGCCTGACATTCAGTTTAGTGTATGTATGTGTGCTTGTTTTCAAGCTAATCTGAAAGAATCTCATTTCATTGCTGTGAAAAGGATCTTAAGATACATTGCTAGCACACATGACTTAGGGCTGTGGTATCCTGCATCATGTTCTTTTGATTTAATCTCATATACTGATGCTGATTATGTTGGATGCAAACTTGATAAAAAAAGTACAAATGGCTACTACCAATACTTGAGCGGATGCCTAGTCTCTTGGGCTTCCAAGAAGCAGCACTCTATTGCACTTTCCACTATAGAAGCTGAATACATTGCTGCAGGTAGCTGTGGAACCCAAGTTCTATTGATAAAGCACAACTCCAAGACTAAGGAGTAGATCTTGGATGCACACCCATCATGTGCGATAACACCAGTGCCATTTACTTAACTAAGAATCCCATTCAGCATTCCTGCACAAAACACATTGAAATAAGGCATCACTTCCTTCGGGATGAGGTAAGCAAGAAAAACTTTGAATTCCATGTTGTTGAATCTGAGAAGCAAATTGCATATATCTTTACTAAACCTCTGAGCAATGACAACTTTTCAACTTTAAGAAGAGAATTGGGACTGTGTAGAGCTCCCACTTGATTGGATTTGCATGTTCTTGTTCATCTAAGTCCAAGGGGTCACTGGTTACTATAGTCAGGGGGAGTCCATCATGCATGACTAATTGGCTACATTGTTCATAAATTGTAGCATGTTTCATTCCATTGCATGACCTTATGGTATATCAAATGATGTTGGGAGAAGGGCAGATCACGTCTGTCTAAAACCCACACTATGCGTGAGATGATCCAAGGATCTAAGTTCTCTGCCTGGTACCAAGGGTCTTAGTCATACTTCCTTGCATGATTTTAGTGTCTAGCTTACGTACTAAGCACATTGCATTTTAGTGTCCATATGTTAAGGGGAAGATGGTTGCTGTCCTAGAGACATGTTCATAACAAAGTCTGCTGCATTAGAAGTTTTTCTTCTGTCTGACTCCAGTGAGTCAATGCATTGCCTAGTATGCATCGACGCCACAGTTCAATTTGACCAATCTTTACGTTCTGTGAGTCCATTCTACGTCGACGCCCTAAAAAATATAGGTCGATGCCATCCCTCAATTGTTCAAACCTCTCACAGTCTTCTTATCTCTTGTGTTCTGCACTTCTGTAGGTATTGCATTCATGTTCTTTTCAATTTCATTCCCTGCAGTTGCTAAGGGGGAGTGTGTCCCTGTCACTTATCTACTCTTCACTTCCTTGTGGAATATTTCAAGGGGAGATTCCCTTCTAAGATTGCTCTTAGTGACTGATCTCTCTAGCAGCAATCTCCTGCATCTTCTTTTATCATGGTTGTTTAAATATACTAAGGCTTAAGGTCAACAACTTTCTGAATTCTGAAAACTAGCAGCTTCGAGGAGGGACACCATAGACTTACTTATGATGATGCTCTTCATGGTATAAGTTCTAATGCTCCATAGTCTGCTTATGCATTTTCAGTGACAATTTTGGTTGATGTACGTCCATTGAGTATTATGATTAAACGACCATATCTAGTGAGACTTATTGCAAGCACTTATTGCAGAGCAATGGTCAGGTTTTGCTGAGTAACCGGATGCACTTCACCTGAGACGTGAGGTAGTTTGCGTCAAAAGATAATGTCTTGACTAACTCTGATCTGATAGAGTTTATTCATCACATAAAAAAAAGAGGGGGCTAGAAGAGCGTAACAAAGCAATGGCTCATGCCCACTGAGAAACTGTCACCCTTCACCAATGAAGTGGTAGTGGGACAAGCATGAAGTGAGAAGCTATCTCTGATCAAAATGAGAAATGATAGATAGCTGCACTGAGTAACTCTGGCATTTGCATCTAACAAATGTGATTCATCACGTAAAAAGGTGTATGTTTATCTTGACTGTCAGCTCGGCCTATGTGAATATCAGAGGTGCAAGTTCTGAAAGGTTCTCACTACTCCAGCTTGTTTGACTTCAATACTCATGGTAGTTAATCCTGAAATGTCACTGGGTCTCATAAGTTAAACTGAATAAGGAACATCCGGACTTTAGTTCTATTGTGTTCATCAGCTTTAGTAATCTTATTTTGAGTACTCCTTTAACTGCTTGATTCCTAACAAAAGTTCTTGACTTTAATCCATCCATTCATACTCTACTACAATGGCATGCTTATGTGGTGGGAGATATCTATTTTGGGGGTTTCTCAAGTCATTTCCTCGACTATGTCTTAGTACTGAATCACTCTTATGAAGTCTTTCTCCACATCTCTTAACTCTTCACTGCTCTGTCTATAGTACCCCTCATGTTCTTGCTGATGTCAAAGGGGGAGAGAAAGCCTTATGCTCTAGAGAGTTAGTATGTCAAAGGGGAGAGAAAGTGTTGTTGTTATGTCATGTGTCCATTGTGTCTATTGCATATCATGTTTAAAATTTGCATGAGCTGCCTACCCATATTTAATGTCAATACTGTGAGCACAATGACTCATAGTTGCCATCATCAAAAAGGGGGAGAATGTTGAATAAATGTTATTTTGATGATGTCCCACTATAAGTCATTGGTCAATTAATTCTGAAACTCATGAAATACCTCTTTGAATGACTAGGTATGAATAAGGTCAACCTCACCTCATCAGCTCAACGCTAGTTATCAAGTGTATAAAATGTTGTGGATCTAGAGGGGGGTGAATAGATCAATCGCCTATTAAAATTTATACATCAGCTAAACTTTAGCGGAATTAAATCAAACTACTGTAGGGCACTAGGAAACACTTAACACAACCAGAATAGAATCACTGAAGTAGATCAGTTCACACTCTACCCTAAGCATCCATCTAACTAGTGATGAATAGGACCAGGAGATGAACTCAAGACACAACACAAACAACCACGAGACAATGGTTTTTAGGTGGTTTGATCTCTATCCAGAGATCTACGTCCACCCCACACTTAACCAAGTGTGGATTCACTACTGATACACAGCTTCAACTCCGCTGATCCACAGCTTCGGGGAAAACCTTCCCTACAATTGCTGATCAACAGCTTTGGGGATAGAATCCCAGACCACTGAGCCTTATAGCTTATGCTCCAGAGGAATCCTCCTCTGCTGCTGGCACACAGCTTGAAGAATAGGATATCAAAAGAAAAATGAAGGAAAACGGAAAAACCAAAACACAGCGAGAATGTAGCTCTTAACAGTGAGCTGATCGGCTTTGATTTTCAACCAAGAGACCGAGACAACAATCATAGGCGCTTCTTCTCTCAAATCTCCCTCTCATATCTTGCTAGCTCTAGCTCTGCTAGATCGTGCTTGCTCTTGCTCTCTCTGCTCCTCTCTTCTTCTTTCAATTGCGCGATCAGCAACTTTCTTGAGCAAACAACTTCTTGTTTATAGCAGCAGAAAGATGGGCGTGTGGAAGCCACATTTCCCACCCAAGCTTTTCGTCTAGATCTAGAATTCCAAGACCACATGGCAGCATCTGAGCTTGACAGCTTTCCATGCGTCACGAGCATAGCTCATCTTTCAACCTTGGATCACGTGCTCTCCTTAAAGATTACGAGCAGTTGTCCTATTTATATGTCAAGACATATAGCAGTTAGATAGGTATGAATATTGCACAGACTTCGTGTGTGCATGATGCAAAGAATGCACCGACCCAATATGCCTTAACCTATCGTGCACGGACCTTGCATGTGCAAGGAATAAAGATTGCACTGACCTTCATGGCTGTGCTACAATGAACTGCACGGACTAGCTCATGCATGTAAGGCAAAATGTGCACCGACTATATATGGTATGAAACAAAAGATGCACCGACGTTAAACGTGCGTGATGCATAACATGCACCGACCTAGAGTGCAGTCATGCAAGATGTGCATAGACTTTATGTGCGTGAGATAAAGATGCACAGACCTTATATGCTTCAGATGAAAACTTGCACCGACTCAGTTATGCACTGAGGCAAGAAGTGTGCTGTCCTTATAATGCATTAGCCCAATACATGCACCGAGTGCACATATGCACTGACCCTAGCGTGCATAGTGCAAAACCTACACCGAGGCAAGGAATGCACTGACCCTTACATGCCCCGCTACAGTGATGAGCACAGACTTTATATGCATGCTAACCAAACATTGTACCGACCTGTACAGTGATGTGCACGGACTGGGAAATATGCACCGAGGCAAAACTTGTATGTGCCTTAGACAAAAGATGCTCAGACCTTTATATGCATAGGAACAGTGGTATGCACCGAGGCAAAGCTTGCACCGACTTATATGCTGCACGATCCTATATGCAAAGACCTAAAAACCTTTGACACCTAACCTTGCACCGACCTTATCACAATAGGGACTTGCACCGACTCAGAGCTAGCATCGACCTTAGTTGATGCAATCCATAACTGATATGCATTGACTTAATATGAACATGCATAGACCAGAACAGAGTGTGCACTGACTTTTCTAAAGTGAAGTGCACGGACGTTGAATGTAGCACGGACCTGACTATGCATAGTAACACAAACATGCACCGAGCTATATGATGCACAAATAGAATCTGCACTGACCATAGCTATGCATGAACTACCACTAGCAAAAACGTGCACCGACCTTAATAAGACTAAGGATATGCACCGATGTCATATGTAGTTTATCCAGGTATGCACCGACTGTTTTACCTACGTTTCAAGCCTTAAGACTAAAAAGTGCACCGACCTAAATATGAACGTGAAATGCACCGACCTGGAGACTCATGTGCACAGACTTAGCATGAAAAAGGAAAACATGCACCGACAATGAATGCAATGCAATGCAAGGTTATGAATATCAAAATTAAGCACTGAATGGACTATTGCCAGTAACAAAATATAATCAAAATTTAGCACAATGTAAACTATTGCCAGAATCAAAACACATAGAATACGGAGAGTCATTATTCAGAACAGACATGCATTCTTCCCACAAACCTCTCCTCAACATTCTCCCCCTTTTTGATGATGGCAACCCCCAAAAATAAAAATTCTAAATTTTTATGGCAATGTTAAATTCATGATGCATGGAATGAATGCATAGATGCAGACATGATCCAAAAGGTACCAAATGAACTTCTCTACCCCCTGAAGGTAGTCTCCCCCTTTATATGACTCCCCCTTAATACCTCTTTTTCTCTCCCCCTTTGCCATCAACAAACAAGGAATGGGGAATATAGCAAAAAGGAAGAAGGGAACGGAGTGACATCCGATGCAAAAGGTTCAGAAAATAAGCAAATTATAGGAAGTGTCTTCAGCCATAAGAGTCAAAATTACACATTCTTGAGAAATGTCTGGTTTCAAGGTTATAAAAGGTAGAGTATATGCACTGAATATCAGATATTAAGTTGCAGTAACTGTTTATAGCAATGAACCTAGGTCACATATCCATAATAGACTTGATGAAAAAATATCCTTTTGATGTCAGATCTGATGAATATCTATGGGAGTGACTAGGAAATGTATTGAAATTAAACAAATTGACACTCATTGAAGCTCGAGTTGCTAGGGTTACAGCAAACCTTTGTCACTTTTGCTTTTAAAATATAACTTGTTAAACAGTCAGGTGTCATCTATGTTTTTGACATTAAGGGTACACATGGGTCAGACGCCAGTACCCCCAGTTACTAAACACAGATTACCATATCTGTCTCTGATTAAAAACATCAGTCATGATTACACTTTTTGCATAAGGGTACACGTTTATCAGACGCTAGTACCCCCAGCTACTCAGTGAAACAAATTTCACAGATTTAATCATTAGAACAGAGTTGACATGAAGCACTTCATGACATGAATTTTTATCTATTTCATTGATGGATTATTCAGTTTCTTAGTGCATTGTAGTCATCGCTCTGCCAGGTTAATTAGACATTCTTTTCTCAATTCATTTAGTTTTGCTGCCCTTTTTACTTTTTCAAAGTGACTTTTTTAAGGACAATACACTATCTAAGTTTCTCAACCTAGATATCACCAAGTCCATCATTTTCAGATACATTCAAGACCTTATCTATCACAACATGATAAGGAGGTTGAGAACTATAAACTATTTTCCATCAACCTATTTTCTAAAAATAGTCTTTAAACTCTATAGTTTATTTGAATTAAACCATCAGTTCATGCATGAAGCAAATCTGATTCTTATAGTAGAAGACATGTAATAATTGCTACTTAATACAATGAACGATCGTAAGATTGTCATCCATTCAGAGTAGGGAATGATCATTGAAGCACATGATTAAGGAATGTCAAGAAGTGGGACTGACACCATATGATTGAAGTTTTTGTGAAGAAGATGACAAAACAACCATATGATCATATCTAGATATGACTTGACTGGACTCCCCCTGAAAAAATAATGCAGCAACTCCCCCTGTCTATATGCATTTCAATCATTCAATTATGCATGAAAAATTCTCAAGACAAGGTCTGAGCCTTTATTCTGGATTAACTAACACACAATCATTAAATCATTCTTAAACAGAGCAGATCAGTTATTCAATTCAATGAATTGATGCTAATCTATTCAGAAGATTTATTCAAAAATGGATTTTCTGACAAGCAAAACATCATTTTCAGAACATGATTTATTCAAAAATATACCAGCACACAATCCACATTACAAGCCATAATCATGAATGAAATTGAAATTAGTCATTATGCTGAAATTTACATAAACCTAATTCTCTTCGCAAGAATTTGAATCTGTCATTACCCAGAGGTTTAGTAAATATATCAGCTAACTATTTTTTAGATACAATGAAATGTAATTCAATTTCATTTTTATTCACTTCATCTCTAAGGAAATGGTGTTTTATTTCTATATGCTTAGTCCTAGAGTGATGAACATGATTTTTAGTAAGTGATATAGCACTAGTATTATCACATAAAATTGGAATGCATCCTAATTTTATCTGATAATCAATCAGTTGGTGCTTGATCCAGAGTACCTGGACTGCACAGTTCCCAACTGCAACATATTCTGCTCCAGCTGTAGATAAAGTAACAGTGTGTTACTTTTTAGAAGCCCATGACACCAGACAACCACCTAGATAATGGAAGTACCCACTAGTGCTTTTCCTATCTACCCCGCACCCTGCATAATCTATATCAGTGTAGGCTATGAGATCTAGCTCACACTTAGCAGGATACCAAAGTCCCAGGTCTAGGGTGCCAGATAGATATCTAAAAATCCTCTTAACAGCACTCAAGTGTGACTCTTTAGGACTAGCTTGAAACCTAGCACACAAACACACAGAGAACTAAATATCAGGCCTAGAAGCTGTAAGGTAAAGAAAGGATCCGATCATACCTCTGTATAATTTGGGATCTACACTTTTACCTTTTGGGTGCTCATCAAGATTAATTGATGTACCCATGGGTGCTGAGATTTCCTTCAGATTTTCCAACTTGAATTTCTACAACAGGTTCTTGACGTACTTGGACTGAGTTATTAATGTGCCCTCTTTAGTCTGAGTGACCTGCAGTCTAAGAAACAGTTTTAGCTCACCTATTGAACTCATCTCAAATTCTTGTGTCATTATGATGGGGACATCACCTCCCATGCCCACATTCACAGCTCGTCTCCGCGTCTCGGTTACATCCGGCATGGTCTAGTCATTTAATTTTGAGTCCTATGTAATTTTTATTTGAGTCATTTGATGTATTTTCCCTTTTATTTGAGTCATGTTCCTAGGTCTTGTGTTCATTTCTCTAAGTTTGAGTGTCATTAGGTTGTCTAGTTAGCTATTGGGCCCAACTCATTGGGCTTGACCCAAGGGCTCTCCCCTACCCCCTCGGTTATTTGTCATTAAGTCAATTGTTAGGGACTTTTGTAGAAATGTGGGTTTCCTATATATAGGACCTCATTCCCCCCCATTTCAACTTAATGAATCAATGAATGAAAAAACTTGTCATTTTGAGAGTTTACACTTCTTATCTAGTGGAGAGATTCCATTTTTTGGGTGAGAAACCCTAGGGGAGAGATTCCCCACCCTTCCCTCTCTTAATCTCTCTTTTTCACTCCACTTTCTCTCTCCTCAACACCCAAATTCGAATTTTCTTCTCTCTCCTCCCTTCCCAACAACCTCCACTCCCCACCTACCCCATTTAAGCCTCTTCCCATTCCCCACAACCCTCATCAATACTCCACCCCTTCCCAAGACCCCCTCCACCAATCCTCTCCTCACCATCCAACCCCCAACTACCCCTCCCACTTTCCCAAGCACCCTTCCCACTACCCCAATCACCCCTTCCCTTCCCCAACACAACCCCCCCATTCCCAAGACAAAAAATTAACCCCACCCTTAAACCTATTTTTGAATATCCTTTCCCTCTCTCCATTCCAACCAAATTCGCAGCCCCCACTACCACCATCTATTGGACCCTCTTCCAGACCTTATTCTCCACCTCCCACACCTTAGAAAACCCCCTCCAAGACCCCCTTACAACCAGGGGTCACTCCCACACTCATCTACCCCCTTCCCCTTCTTCTTTCTTGGTCATTGGAAGCTACTTTGAAGTTGCAGTTTGCTGTCCAGAGGTTGCAGATGAACCAGAAACTTGCAGCGGCCACCACAACTTCCTCCGGATGAGTTTGAAGACCCAAGAGACATCTTCAGAAGCGTCTACCAGTCTCCTTCGCAACAGAAGTGGTTTCATCTTCTTCCGATCTCTGAGCCGTCCAGGAGGTCCATTCTCCCACAACTGCGCAGTTCTGCCTCGGCTGAGGACCTGAGCCAGATTAGAAGCTCTGCCACGACGAACCCCGAAGAAATCAGTCCACGAGTTCTTCTTCAAAGTTCTTCATCGCCAGTTTACTTCCAGAATCAAGAAACAGAACTTCATTCGGCATTCATGATCCAGAGTTCTCATTTTTCTCCCTCAGCTACGCAGATCTACTACTCATAGTCTGCACCGACCAGTCGCCATTGTTCTGCATCCCCTAGTCTTCTCCGACATTGTTTGGCTTACCCGTCAGTTTTGTTGCGAAGAGGACTCGTCCACGGTTCCAACGACTCTAACGGTGCTCGATTCCGAGTTCGGGAGCTTTCGAGGCATCCTCTGCAACCTGCTATTGGAAACCAGGAGCTAGCTCTATAGAGATCCTGATCCAGAGAGAAAGCTTCACCACGACAAACCCTGGAGGAATCAGGCCACGAGCTCTTTTGCAAAGTTCTTCCTCTCCCTATCTACTTTCAGAACCAAGAAGCAGAACTCCGTTTGGCATCTTGCAGCAGAAGTTATCAATTTTCTTTCTCAGGCGTCCGACTCTGCTTCCCACTATCTGCATAGACCACTCCTCACTTTTCTGAGTCCTCTGATCTTCACCGGCATCTTTTGACATCTCCATTTATTTTTTTGTAAAGAGGACTCACCCACGGTTCCAACGATTCTAACGGCGACTAATTCGGAGTTCAGGAACGGTCGGGGCAGCCGCGTCTTTCTACTGTTGATAGTCTGTTGCAGACAGTCCGAGATTCAGCAACCCTGTTCGTACTCCCGCCCAGGCCGCCAGTGACCCCTAAAGAAATTGGAAAAATTCATAGACACTCCTATTCCAGAGACAAAGAGATCCCCACTGGTCTCACCCTCAGCGAAATTCCAGAGAGAGTTCTGCGGCCTCCACACTCTCTATCTATCAGCTATTACAGAGAGAAGGCTGATTCGGTGTCATCACTTCTTCATCACTCTTAGCACTAGTTTCCCCTCCCCGCTTGGCCGGCTGAGGGCCCCTCCCTGTGTGGAGGTAGTGTTTGGATGTAACTATCATCTTCCCTTCTCCACGATCCCCCCCTTGCATGGGGTGTAGTGTTGTAATAGCTTAAACAGGTCAAGCTACCCCGGCGCGGCGTGTGGGGAACCCACGCTTCCCCGCTCGCCCTCGTCTCCGAGCGGGACCGGTTTCTTCAAACCGGTCGAGTGAGTGCTCCAAAACTTTGCTCTAATTCATGCTTGTTCTTTCAATATTAGTTCATAAACTCCATTGGCCGTGACGAGAGCCCGATCCTTAAGCTCATTTGCTATAAGTGATCATCGTGGGAAGAGAGTGGAACCCGTGCCCTTTGGCACTTCGTCGGACCCTTGATTTTGGCAGCCGTACCCTTGGGGAATCAAACCTTGGCCTTGTTGGCCCTCTACCAGCAAGGACCTAGCCCACACAACCTCCCCTTGGCATTGCCAAGTTACCCCTGGTCTTAGTGAGCATCGGGTGAGCGGTTGCTATTATCGGTCCGTTTTTGAATGCTTAATTGTGCTTGCTTGTTGAGTCCTAGGTTGTGTCACATCAATTGGTATCAGAGCAAGTTCACAACTTGTCTCTCCACAAGTTGGTCCTAGGGCATGTTTATGTATTTAGAATCCTCGGTTGCATCTCCCATGTCCACTAGAATGGCCACTTCATACCCGTCATATCCATCCCCATCAACTTTCCCAATAAGCCCAAATCCTCATGGAAGCTCCATTGCCAACAAAGTGGGTAGCAACACCTCTACCATAGAAGCCCTACCTAATGTCCTTAATCAGCTTGAAGATATCATGTCTCGACTCGACCGACTTGAAGGAAATAGCCGTGTACCAAGAGTGAATGAGAGTGACCTTTGGGGAAATATAGAAACCATATTTTTAGAACACTTGAAAATCAAAACCCCCGCCTTTGATGGATCCAACAGCCCAAGCCTTTACCTAGATTGAGAGATTTCCCTAGACCAATTATTTAAAGGTTGCCCCTTGAACGAAGGAAGGAGAATGAGGCTAGCCAAGGCACACCTCTCCAAACAAGCTAAAACTCATTGGTTAGTTGTGGAAGGTTTGAGAAAGATCCGCAGGGAGGATCCAATTAGCACTTGGGATGATATGAAGACCAAGCTTAGAAAAACCTACACTCTCCAACCCTCTCCCTCCTACTCAAATCACCAAAGTCCAAGGAGCACTTCAACTCCATCATCCCCACCCAGTCAATCCAAGACCCCAATCACCCATTCCCCACCACTTCCCATCTCTCCTACCCCAACCACTACATTTACACCCCACCTCCAAGTCCACACCACAACCATAGGTCCCCATACCCAATTGAGCCCCATGACCAACTCTCCACCTAGGCCCATGGTAACCCTCACCACTACCTCTCCATCACCCCCAAAAGGGGACACTCCTCCCAAAACCAATCAATCCAAACCCCTTCAACCCACCCATCTTCCTCTCCCTACCCCAATCCAACTCCCACCAAAGCCTCCACTACTACCCTTACCTATCCTAACCCAAGTTTCCCACTACCTACCACCCCGGATACACCATGCCCCAATCATCACCACACCCTCAAAAGCCCCTCTCACCTCCTTAGAAGAAGAACACATACCCGATCTAATAGTGGTGAACACCCCAAACCCACTCCCTACCTTGGAGGAAACCCATGACCAAGAAGAAGAAGAAGCATCACATGGTGACCTTCACGTTACACCACCCTCTCTAGTTAGGGCCAAACTCATCTTAGAGGAACCCCTTATTAGTTGGCTAAAGAAGAGCCCAATAAGAGAGATCACGTCCCATGATTGCCTTCCCATAAAGGAAAACCTTCCCATAGTGCACATCTCCTCCTATCACACCATAATCCAAACATCCTACCAAGTGGAAACCTTAGAGGACCTTCTCAAGGGCATAGCTTGGCAATATGAGTTGACCGGCTTGTTGGCCCCCATGGCCCACCAATCTAGGAGCCTTGACCTCCTACACCTTTGTGTCGGGTCTATCACCTCGGTTTGCACCATTGGATGCTACACTAGTGACCTCCTTCTATTCCTCCCCACACCCGAGGAGCCCGAACTTCTCCTCAATTTGGAGCTTCTTATATCGGGTGGAAAGTCAAGCCCTTCCCTCATGGTCGACCCACTCACAAAGAACTTCGGCCCAATTGTCTCATTAGAGGAGGATGACCCATCACCACTTGAGGATCTTGAGGACATAGGGCCCCTCCCCCTCGATAACCCTTTTTATGATCCCTTTGATCCCTTCCAATGGGGGTCAAAGAACCCATGGGACCCAACCACCTTATCCACCACCCACCTTTCCCTATCCCAACCCACCATGTTTGATCCAATCCACCCCATCCTAGACCCGGGTTACACCTAGGGAGCCATGACCTTGGGCCACATATCCCTAGGTAATAAGGTTGTGCCCCACCCCATGATGACCACTTTCTTAGATCCATTCGATCCTTTCCAATGGGAGTTCAAAGGTTGTCCCACACCTATACACATGGAAGTCACCTTTGGGAAAAGCATGCATGTATCTAGGCTTACCATACCCCTTGGCATGAACACTATGTTGGGTCCATTCATTCATATCACCCACATGTCAAGTAGAAAGTATGAGTGGTCTATATTCGGATGTCATGGTCCACCTTCATTCATCATGGGTCTTAAGCATGTCAAAGGCATCTACGGATGTCCGGGTTCCCCAATATTTATCACCAATTTGCATGATAGGGCCACTTACGGGTGCCCCGGCCCACCTAGGCTAACCAAAGTCTACACTGCATCATTACACGATAGGTCTACTTTTGGTTGCCCAGGTCCACCCATCACCCCCAGAATGTCTGCATACACAACATTGCATAAAGAGATCCGCAAGCACATTAGCAAGAAGAATGTGACTTATAAAAGGCAAGCCGACTCTCATCGACGTCACCAAGAATTCCATAAGGGTGACTTTGTGATGGTAAGGACGGAGAGGCTCTCCCCGGGAGCCATCTCTAAATTGAGGCCACGTGGGGTTAGTCCCTTCCAAGTCCTGAGGCGCATTGGTGCAAATGCCTATGAGTTAGATCTCCCTAAGGAATATGGGGTAAATCCCACATTCACTGTCGCCGACCTAGTGCCATACAAGGGACCCACGGTGGTACCTAGTGAGGATATTGAGCCAATTCCCTCCATTGAGAGAGCACCCACCCGTGAGGAGAGTCCACCAGCCTGGAGAGCCCAGCGTGAGCGCATTGAACGAATATTGGATGAACAGGTCACTACCACCACGAGCAAGGTATACGAGTGCTATCTCGGCAGGTGGATAGATTGGTCTCGTTCGGAAGACTTGAGGGCAGTACCACTTCTACACCCTCCAAAGAGGGAAGGACACATACTCGACAGAGTCGAGTTCTCCGCACCCCGGGAGTATGATGGGGACATCACCTCCCATGCCCACGTTCACAGCTCGTCTCCGCGTCCCGGTTGCATCCGGCATGGTCTAGTCATTTAATTTTGAGTCTTATGTAATTTTTATTTGAGTCATTTGATGTATTTTCCCTTTTATTTGAGTCATGTTCCTAGGTCTTGTGTTCATTTCCCTAAGTTTGAGTGTCATTAGGTTGTCTAGTTAGCTATTGGGCCCAACTCATTGGGCTTGACCCAAGGGCTCTCCCCTACCCCCTCGGTTATTTGTCATTAAGTCAATTGTCAGGGACTTTTGTAGAAATGTGGGTTTCCTATATATAGGACACCATTCCCCCCTATTTCAACTTAATGAATCAATGAATAAAAAAACTTGTCATTTTGAGAGTTTACACTTCTTATCTAGTGGAGAGATTCCATTTTTTAGGTGAGAAACCCTAGGGGAGAGATTCCCCACCCTTCCCTCTCTTAATCTCTCTTTTTCACTCCACTTTCTCTCTCCTCAACACCCAAATTCGAATTTTCTTCTCTCTCCTCCCTTCCCAACCACCTCCACTCCCCACCTACCCCATTTAAGCCTCTTCCCATTCCCCACAACCCTCATCAATACTCCACCCCTTCCCAAGACCTCCTCCACCAATCCTCTCCTCACCATCCAACCCCCAACTACCCCTCCCACTTTCCCAAGCACCCTTCCCACTACCCCAAGCACCCCTTCCCTTCCCCAACACAACCCCCCCATTCCAAAGACAAAAAATTAACCCCACCCTTAAACCTATTTTTGAATATCCTTTCCCTCTCTCCATTCCAACCAAATTCGCAGCCCCCACTACCACCATCTATTGGACCCTCTTCCAGACCTTATTCTCCACCTCCCACATCTTAGAACACCCCCTCCAAGACCCCCTTACAACCAGGGGTCACTCCCACACTCATCTACCCCCTTCCCCTTCTTCTTTCTTGGTCATTGGAAGCTACTTCGAAGTTGCAGTTTGCTGTCCAGAGGTTACAGATGAACCAGAAACTTGCAGCGGCCACCACGACTTCCTCCGGATGAGTTTGAAGACCCAAGAGCCATCGTCGGAAGCGTCTACCAGTCTCCTTCACAACAGAAGTGGTTTCATCTTCTTTCGATCTCCGAGCCGTCCAGGACATCCATTCTCCCACAACTGCGCAGTTCTGCCTCGGCTGAGGACCTGAGCCAGATTAGAAGCTCTGCCACGACGAACCCCGAAGAAATCAGTCCATGAGTTCTTCTTCAAAGTTCTTCATCGCCAGTTTACTTCCAGAATCAAGAAACAGAACTTCATTCGCCGTTCGTGATCTAGAGTTCTCATTTTTCTCCCTCAGCTACGCAGATCTGCTACTCATAGTCTGCACCGACCAGTCGCCATTGTTCTGCATCCCCTAGTCTTGTCTGACATCGTTTGGCTTACCCGTTAGTTTTGTTGCGAAGAGGACTCGTCCACGGTTCCAACAACTTTGACGGTGCTCGATTCTGAGTTCGGGAGCTGTCGAGGCATCCTCTGCAACCTGCTGTTGGAAACCAGAAGCTAGCTCTACAGAGATCCTGATCCGGAGAGAAAGCTTCACCACGACAAACCCTGGAGGAATCAGGCCACGAGCTCTTATGAAAAGTTCTTCCTCTCCCTGTCTACTTTCAGAACCAGGAAGCAGAACTCCGTTCGGCATCTTGCAGCAGAAGTTACCAATTTTCTTCCTCAGGCGTTCGACTCTGATTCCCACTATCTGCATAGACCACTCCTCACTTTTCTGAGTCCTCTGATCTTCAACGGCATCTTTTGGCATCCCCGTTTGTTCTTCTGTAAAGAGGACTCACCCACGGTTCCAACGATTCTAACAGCGACTGATTCGGAGTTCAGGAACGGTTGGGGCAGTCGCGTCTTTCTACTGTTGATAGTCTGTTGCAGACAGTCCGAGATTCAGCAACCCTGTTCGTACTCCCGCCCAGACCGCCAGCGACCCCTGAAGAAATTGGAAAAATTCATAGGCACTCCTATTCCAGAGACGAAGAGATCCCCACTGGTCTCACCCTCAGCGAAATTCCAGAGAGAGTTCTACGGCCTCCACACCCTCTAACTGTCAGCTATTACAGAGAGAAGGCTGATTCGGTGTCATTACTTCTTCATCACTCTTAGCACTAGTTTCCCCTCCCCGCTTGGCCGGCTGAAGGCCCCTCCCTGTGTGGAGGTAGTGTTTGGATGTAACTATCATCTTCCCTTCCCCACGATCCCCCCCTTGCATGGGGTGTAGTGTTGTAATCGCTTAAACAGGTCAAGCTAACCCGGCGCGGCGTGTGGGGAACCCACGCTTCCCCGCTCGCCCTCGTCTCCGAGCGGGACCGGTTTCTTCAAACCGGTCGAGTGAGTGCTCCAAAACTTTACTCTAATTCATGCTTGTTCTTTCAATATTAGTTCATAAACTCTGCTGGCCGTGACGAGAGCCCGATCCTTAAGCTTATTTGCTATAAGTGATCATCGTGGGAAGAGAGTGGAACCCGTGCCCTTTGGCACTTCGTCAGACCCTTGATTTGGGCAGCCGTACCCTTGGGGAATCAAACCTTGGCCTTGCTGGCCCTCTACCAGCAAGGGCCTAGCCCACACAACCTCCCCTTGGCATTGCCAAGTTACCCCGGATCTTAGTGAGCATCGGGTGAGCGGTTGCTATTATCGGTCCGTTTTTGAATGCTTAATTGTGCTTGCTTGTTGAGTCCTAGGTTGTGTCACATCACATTAAATCAGCAAATTCCCCACATAAAGTTGGGCTAGTTGAACCAAAGACAATATCATCTACATAAATTTACACAATGATGATGTCAGAAGTGCATACCTTAGTAAACAACGTTTGGTCAACCTCACCTCTTGTGAACTCCTTTCCAGTGAGAAACTTACTATGCCGATCATACCAAGCTCTGGGAGCTTGTTTCAATCCATAGAGAGCCTTATTCAATTTATAGACATGGTTAGGATAGTCAATGCATTCAAAACCCGGAGGCTGCCTAACAAACACATCCTCTTTTATTTCTCTATTTAGAAAGGCAGATTTTACATCCATCAGCCTCAATTTTATTCCTAATGAGCATACATATGCAAACAGAATTCTGATGGCCTCTAACCTAGCTACAGGGGCATAATATTTTTCAAAATCAATACCATATTCTTGGTTATAACCCTGAGCTACTAGTCTAGCCTTATTCCTAACCACATTTCCTTGCTCATCTGTTTTATTCCTAAAAACCCACTTGGTTCCTATGATAGTGCCATGGTCAGGAGGAGGAACTAGGTCCCATACCTTGTTCCTTTCAAATTGATTCAGATCCTCGTGCATGGCATTGATCCAATGCACGTCTTTAAGAGCACTGTCAATTTTTTGGGGTTCTATATGAGAAATCTGTGCAAAAGAATTCAATTCATTTTCTGCTCTAAACTGTGATCTGGTCCTAGGAGGGTCATGCAAATTACCAATTACATTTTCTATGGGATGATCTTTATGAAATCTGACATTGATAATTTGATTACCTTGGTTTCTTATTACCTCCTCCTGAGCATCAGGTTGCTCTTCATTACTTTCTTCATATTGGTCTTCATGATCCTCATCTTTTAGAATTTTTCCATCATTCTTTTCCATGCACAGATCATTATCAGATTTAGTCAAAGTTTCATCAAAGACCACATGTGGAGATTCTTCTACTGATTTATAATTTAAGTTGTATACTCTATAGGCTCTTGTTATTTCTGAATATCCTAGGAAGATTCCCGGATCACTTTTAGGTTCAAATTTATCAAGATCTCTTATAGCATTAACATGCACAAAACATTTACATCCAAAGACCTTAAAATAAGAGATTGAAGATTTCTTACCTTTTAGAATTTCATAAGGTGTTTTCTGAGTAAATGACTTTACCATAGCTCTGTTGACTACATGGCATGCAGTGTTGACTGCCTCAGCCCAAAACTTCCTCGGTAGGTTAGCTTCCACTAAAAGTGTTCGAGCCATCTCCACAAGTGTCCGATTTCTCCTCTCCACTACTCCATTTTTCTCATGTGTTCTAGGTGAGGAGAACTGATGAGTGATACCATTTGATGTGAGATGGAAACTCAAGGTCTTATGAATGTCTTCATTTCTCTCATTTTTTTATTGACAAAAAATTGATTAGCATGTGTCACAAGTCCTCCCGTTCTTTGGCTTTTTTGTGAGCTTTCTCAACCTTGGCTTTGATTTTCTGTTTCAAAATTGATTTCTCAGTGTCTAAACATCATGTTGAGAGCATGCATGTTCTCAAGTGTCTCCCCAAGATTCTTATTATCATCTCCGTCACATTCCAAGTGTTGCAATCGGCCATGAAGAAACTTGTTGACAATGCCAGTGCTCAGCTCATCCACTGCCTTTTCTAACCAATCTTTAGCAAGCACTTTTCAAGTTCTGAGATTCTGATTCTATCTGCATGCATAAAACCTTAGCTTCTTGATAGTGGACACCGTCTCCAAGGAATCTCTCTAGGCCTCATAAAAAGATGTTGCTGTAAGTAAGAAATAGGGATTCCACTGATCTTTCACATCCACCCGATCACTTTTCTGATGCCTCTGGTGCCAAGAGAGAGCCACAACATGTATCTCCATTCGGTTGCATGTGCTCAAGATAACGACTTCTTCAATATGGTGCAGTTCACAGAATTCTGTAATAGCACGGGGCCATCGTGCCTCATGAATGGCAAGCTTCTTTTGCATCTAAGCTGGTGTTGTATGAACACTAAGACCTGAAACTGTGACACTTCTCCTTTCCTTCGTATATTGGTCACCGGGGAACATCTTGAGCTGCTCGAGGGCGCAGGCATCGGACAGCTGGGCAGGTTTCTTAGCGAGAGTGTGCTGGACGTGGCGGACTGCATGCCAGCATGGCGGCTGCTATGAGCGTGGGCGTTAGACGTCAGCTGGGCTGTTCGGTGGTGAGCGTGCATGCAGGGTTATGCAGATAGTGGTGGCGATGATGCCTTGAGTCTCCGGTGGTGGCACCGGCTACCGGTGCCTGGCTCTGAATGGCGGGCTGGGGTTGGGGAAGAGCAGCGACGATGGTGACGTTGTATGCAAGGAGCACAGCATGAGGTGAAGGAGTGGCCCCAACGACGCTGCGCACTAGTCTTCGAGCTCCGGTGGTGCATTGGGTAGTATTGTATGTAGTGTAGGAGGCGGTGCATGGCAGTGGAGGCTGTTGAAGACGTGCCAGGGTGTACGGTGGTAGGGATAGGTAGCAGAGGGTGGTAGGTTGCCTTCTGTGGCAGAGGGGGGGTAGGATGGCTGTAAAGGGGAGAGAGGGGAGGGAGATGGGGGCACCGGTGGTGTCCCTGTTCCAAACAGGGGGCCGATCGCGTGGTTTGAGAGAGTGAAGGGGAACACAGCAGTGCGGCTGGCAGTGGCTGTGAAGGTGTGTACACATATTGAAGTGAGGGAGAGGGAGAAAAGAGGGCATGGGGCTGGTTTAGAGAGAGAAGTTAGAGAAGAGGGAGAAGACAATGGCGGTGAGAAGAGGTGTCCGCAGTTGAGTCGGCCGAGTAGGAGAGGGGTGTCGCGATGGTTGTGTAGCAGAGAGAGAGAGGGAGAAAGGGAGAAAGCAAGAGGGGGGGAGATGCTACGTGTGTGTGTGAAGGGGGGGTTGGAGAAGAGGAGAGACACAGAGAAGGAGAGATGTATTGGCAGAGGGGCCGCCAGTGGGGTGGTGTGGATGCCGTGGCCGGTGCAGGTGCGAAGGAGAAGGGAGGAGGGCAGCGTCCGCCTGCTTGCGTGTGTTCAGAGGAGGGTGAGAAATGGAGGGAGAAGGACGTGGAGTATGTATGTGGATGAAGGGTGACGTAGAGAAGTGATCGAGAGAAAGGGAGAGGAAGGGAGAGAGCGGACTGTTGTGGTGGTTACGCGACAGGGGGGAGGAGTTATAGCGAGAGAGAGTTGTAGGGAGAGTGTGAGAGTGGATGAAGGGGAGATGAGAAGGAAGTCCAGGGGGGGTGAAGACGTGGGAGTGTGTAAGAGAGCAAGGGAGAGGGGGAGAGAATGAAGAAGGCCAGCAGGGGGGATGGCCAGTGCAAGAGAGACAAAGGGAGAAGGGTCGACGAGAGGATGGAAGGGTGGTTAGGGGGAGAGGGAGAGCGGCCTGGGAAGACAAGGTGGGAGGCTAAGAGAGGGGGGGGGAAGAAATGGAGACATAGGAGAGAAAACGGAGGGGGAAAGAGATAGAGAGAGTGGGGTTCCCACCATTTCCAAAATCTTAACTTCATTTTCCATTGCTGTAAAGAGAGGGTACATGACACTTTTATAGACTCCCAAAGAAGACCAAAAGACGCTCATTAAAACTTCAACTAATACCTAAGACTCATTAAACCTCTAGTGGGAAGATTAAAAGAGACTAATAAAAAAGACTCGTATACATCTTATTTCAAAAGGAAAACACACATATAGGCCCACTATTGTGGCCCAATAATAATAAACACTTAGAATTAGCAAATATAATTTGATAGTTGTCCACATTGCCCGATGACCTTGTGACAATCTCGTCAAACCCCTCCACTTGGAGAAGGTCCGACTTCGAACCTTGAATCTCGAATCTCGAATCGTAGGACCCCGGCTTGTTGGGACAAATCGGACGACTTGCTCTGATACCATTTGATGTGAGACGGAAACCCGAGGTCTTATGAATGTCTTCATTTCTCTCATTTTTTTATTGACAAAAAAATGATTAGCATGTGTCACAAGTCCTCCTGTTCTTTGGCTTATTTGTGAGCTTTCTCAACATTGGCTTTGATTTTCTGTTTCAAAATTGATTTCTCAGTGTCTAAACATCCTGTTGAGAGCATGAATGTTCTCAAGTGTCTCCCCAAGATTCTTATTATCACCTCCGTCACATTCCAAGTGTTGCAATCGGCCATGAAGAAACTTGTTGACAATGCCAGTGCTCAGCTCATCCACTACCTTTTCTAACCAATCTTTAGCAAGCACTTTTCAAGTTCTGAGATTCTGATTCTATATGCATGCATACAAACTTAGCTTCTTGATAGTGGACACCGTCTCCAAGGAATCTCTCTAGGCCTCATAAAAAGATGTTGCTGTAAGTAAGAAATAGGGATTCCACTGATCTTTCACATCCACCCGATCACTTTTCTGATGCCTCTGGTGCCAAGAGAGAGCCACAACATGTATCTCCATTCGGTTGCATGTGCTCAAGATAATGACTTCTTCAATATGGTGCAGTTCACAGAATTCTGTAATAGCACGGGGCCATCATGCCTCATGAATGGCAAGCTTCTTTTGCATCTAAGCTGGTGTTGTATGAACACTAAGACCTGAAACTGTGACACTTCTCCTTTCCTTCGTATATTGGTCACCGGGGAACATCTTGAGCTGCTCGAGGGCGCAGGCATCGGACAACTGGGCAGGTTTCTTAGCGACAGTGTGCTGGACGTGGCAGACTGCATGCCAGCATGGCAGCTGCTATGAGGGTGGGCGTTAGATGGCGGCTGGGCTGTTCGGTGGTGAGCGTGCGTACAGGGGTACGCAGATAGTGGTGGCGATGGTGCCTTGAGTCTTCTGTTGTGGCACCGGCTACCGGCGCTTGGCTCTGAATGGCGGGCTGGGGCTACGGAAGAGCAACGACGATGGCGACGTTGTATGCATGGAGCATAGCAGCAGGCGAAGGAGTGGCCCTGATGATGCTGCACACTATGGCAGTGGCGAGGGGAGTATGGGAATGCATAACTGTCGATGTGATGGAGGGTCTGCGAGCTCCGGTGGTGCATTGGGTAGTATTGTATGTAGTGTAAGAGGCGGTGCATGGCAGTGGAGTTTGTTGAAGACGTGGCAGGGTGTAGGGTGGTGGGGATAGGTAGCAGAGGGTTGTAGGTTTTCTTATGTGGCAGGGGGGGATGGATGGGTGTAAAGGGGATAGAGAGGAGGGAGACGGGGACACCGATGGTGTCCCTATTCCAAACAGGGGGCCGGTCGCATGGTTTGAGAGAGTGAGGGGGAACGCAGCAGTGCGGCTGGCTGCGACTGTGAAGGTGTGTACACATATTGAAGTGAGGGAGAGGGAGAAAATAGGGCATGGGGCTGGTTTAGAGAGAGAAGTTAGAGAAGACAGTGTCATTCGGATAGTTTAATTGCAGAAGCCAGAGCTCTTCTTGATGGTATCAAGTATTTAAAGATAGTGCCTTCTACTCCAGCCTTCATTGAATGTGATTCTCTTACTCTTGTCAGGATAATCAAAAAGGAAGTAAACTGTCCTTGGTCCATTCTTTGCTATGTCAGAGAACTTTGGAGTGTCCTTTCTCTGCATGACTCTATATCACATATTTTCAGAGAAGCCAACACTGTTGCAGATCTTCTTGCTTCTTTAGCTTGCACTACCAAATGTAATTCTTTTTATTCTTATAGTGAGCTCCCTTGCATTATAAAAGGTGCTGCTCGACTAGACTCACTAGGCTTGCGTAGTATTCGATTGATGTAATCTTTTTTACTAATATTGGAACAAAATCGCCTCCTAGTGGTTGGATGGTGGAGTGGCTTTCTCCTTACCTCTGGTAAGGGGTGCACTCTCCCATCAACCCCTAGGTCAGGTTTTCTATTAAAAAAAAGTTAGAGAAGAGGGAGAAGACAGTGGCGGTGAGAAGAGGTGTCCGCAGTTGAGTCGGCCGAGTAGGAGAGGGGTGCCACGATGGTTGTGTAGCAGAGAGAGAGAGAGGGAGAAAGGGAGAAAGCAAGAGGGGGGGAGATGCTACGTGTGTGTGTGAAGGGGGGTTTGGAGAAGAGGAGAGACACATAGAAGGAGAGAGGTATTGGCAGAGGGGCCACTGGTGGGGTGGTGTGGATGCCGTGGCCGGTGCAAGTGCGAAGGAGAAGGGAGGAGGGCAGCGTCCGCCTGCTTGCGTGTGTTCAGAGGATGGTGAGAAATGGAGGGAGAGGGATGTGGAGTATGTATGTGGATGAAGGGTGACGGAGAGAAGTGATCGAGAGAAAGAGAGAGGAAGGGAGAGAGCGGACTGTTGTGGTGGTTACGCGACAAGGGGGAGGAGTTATAGCGAGATAGAGTTGTAGGGAGAGTGTGAGAGTGGATGAAGGGGAGATGAGAAGGACGTCTAGGGGGGTGAAGACGTGGGATTGTGTCAGAGAGCAAGGGAGAGGGGGAGAGAATTAAGAAGGCCGGCAGGGGGGATGGCCAGTGCAAGAGAGACAGAGGGAGAAGGGTCGACGAGAGGATGGAAGGGTGGTTAGGGGGAGAGGGAGAGCGGCCAGGGAAGACAAGGTGGGAGGCTAAGAGAGGGGGGGGGGAGAAATGGAGACGTAGGAGAGAAAAGGGAGGGGAAAAGAGATAGAGAGAGTGGGGTTCCCACCATTTCCAAAAATTTAACTTCATTTTCCATTGCTGTAAAGAGAGGGTACATGACACTTTTATAGACTCCCAAAGAAGACCAAAAGATGCTCATTAAAACTTCAAGTAATACCTAAGACTCATTAAACCTCTAGTGGGAAGATTAAAAGACACTAATAAAAAAGACTCGTATACATCTTATTTCAAAAAGAAAACACACATATAGGCCCACTATTGTGGCCCAATAACAATAAACACTTAGAATTAGCAAATATTATTTGATATTGTCCACATTGCCCGACGACCTTGTGACGATCTCGTCAAACCCCTCCACTTGGAGAAGGTCCGACCTCGAACCCCGAATCTCGAATCTCGAATCGTAGGACCCCGGCTTGTTGGGACAAACCGGACGACTTGCTCTGATACCATTTAATGTGAGATGGAAACCCTAGGTCTTATGAATGTCTTCATTTCTCTCATTTTTTTATTGACAAAAAATTGATTAGCATGTGTCACAAGTCCTCCTGTTCTTTGGCTTATTTGTGAGCGTTCTCAACCTTGGCTTTGATTTTCTGTTTCAAAATTGATTTCTCAGTGTCTAAACATCCTGTTGAGAGCATGAATGTTCTCCAGTGTCTCCCCAAGATTCTTATTATCACCTCCGTCACATTCCAAGTGTTGCAATCGGCCATGAAGAAACATGTTGACAATGCCAGTGCTCAGCTCATCCACTACCTTTTTAACCAATCTTTAGCAAGCACTTTTCAAGTTCTGAGATTCTGATTCTATCTGCATGCATACAACCTTAGCTTCTTCATAGTGGACACCGTCTCCAAGGAATCTCTCCATGCCTCATAAAAAGATGTTGCTGTAAGTCAGAAATAGGGATTCCACTTATCTTTGACATCCACCTGATGACTTTTCTGATGCCTCTGGTGCCAAGAGAGAGCCACAACATGTATCTTCATTCGATTGCATGTGCTCAAGACAGCGACTTCTTCAATATGGTGCAGTTCGCAGAATTCTGCAATAGCACGGGGCCATCGTGCCTCAGGGATGGCAAGCTTCTTTCGCATCTCAGCTGCTGCTGTATGAACACTAAGACCTGAAACAGTGACACTGCTCCTTTCCTTTGTATATTGGTCACCGGGGAACACCTTGAGCTGCTCGAGGGCGGCAGGCATCGGGCCACTGGGCAAGTTTCTTAGCGACAGTATGCTGGACGTGGCGGACTGCATGCCAGCATGGCAGCTGCTATGAGGGTGGGCGTTAGACGTCAGCTGGGATGTTCGGTGGTGAGCGTGCGTATAGGGGTACGCAGATAGTGGTGGCGATGGTGCCTTGAGTCTTCTGTTGTGGCACCGGCTACCGGCACCTAGCTCTGAATGGCGGGCTGGGGCTACGGAAGAGCAGCGACGATGGCGACGTTGTATGCATGGACCATAGCAGTAGGCGAAGGAGTGGCCCCGACGACGTTGGACACTAGGGCCGTGGTGAGGGGAGTATGGCAATGCATAACTATCGATGTGATGGAGGGTCTGCGAGTTCCGGCGGTGCGTTGGGTAGTATTGTATGTAGTGTAAGAGGCGGTGCATGGCAGTGGAGGCTGTTGAAGACGTGGCAGGGTGTAGGGTGGTGGGGATAGGTAGCAGAGGGTGGTAGGTTGCCTTCTGTGGCAGAGGGGGGATGGATGGCTGTAAAGGGGAGAGAGAGGAGGGAGACGGGGACACCGATGGTGTCCCTGTTCCAAACAGGGGGCCGATCGCATGGTTTGAGAGAGTGAGGGGGAACGCAGCAGTGCGGCTGGCTGCGACTGTGAAGGTGTGTACACATATTGAAGTAAGGGAGAGGGAGAAAAGAGGGCATGGGGCTGGTTTAGAGAGAGAAGTTAGAGAAGAGGGAGAAGACAGTGGCGGTGAGAAGAGGTGTCCGCAGTTGAGTCGGCCGAGTAGGAGAGGGGTGCCGCGATGGTTGTGTAGCAGAGAGAGAGAGAGAGAGAAAGGGAGAAAGCAAGAGGGGGGGGAGATGCTACGTGTGTGTGTGAAGGGGGGGTTGGAGAAGAGGAGAGACACAGAGAAGGAGAAAGGTATTGGCAGAGGGGCCGCCGGTGGGGTGGTGTGGATGCCGTGGCCGGTGCAAGTGCGAAGGAGAAGGGAGGAGGGCAACGTCTGCCTGCTTGCGTGTGTTTAGAGGAGGGTGAGAAATGGAGGGAGAGGGATGTGGAGTATGTATGTGGATGAAGGGTGACGGAGAGAAGTGATCGAGAGAAAGCGAGAGGAAGGGAGAGAGCGGACTGTTGTGGTGGTTACGCGACAAGGGGGAGGAGTTATAGCGAGAGAGAGTTGTAGGGAGAGTGTGAGAGTGGATGAAGGGGAGATGAGAAGGAAGTCTAGGGGGGTGAAGACGTGGGAGTGTGTGAGAGAGCAAGGGAGAGGGGGAGAGAATGAAGAAGGCCAGCAGGGGGGATGGCCAGTGCAAGAGAGACAGAGGGAGAAGGGTCGATGAGAGGATGGAAGGGTGGTTAGGGGGAGAGGGAGAGTGGCCTGGGAAGACAAGGTGGGAGGCTAAGAGAGGGCGGGGGGGAGAAATGGAGACGTAGGAGAGAAAAGGGAGGGGAAAAGAGATAGAGAGAGTGGGGTTCCCACCGTTTCCAAAAATTTAACTTCATTTTCCATTGCGGTAAAGAGAGGGTACATGACACTTTTATAGACTCCCAAAGAAGACCAAAAGACGCTCATTAAAACTTCAACTAATACCTAAGACTCATTAAACCTCTAGTGGGAAGATTAAAAGACACTAATAAAAAAGAATCGTATACATCTTATTTCAAAAAGAAAACACACATATAGGCCCACTATTGTGGCCCAATAACAATAAACACTTAGAATTAGCAAACATAATTTGATAGTTGTCCACATTGCCCGACGACCTTGTGACGATCTCGTCAAACCCCTCCACTTGGAGAAGGTCCGACCTCGAACCTCGAATCTCGAATCTCGAATCGTAGGACCCCGGCTTATTGGGACAAACCGGAGGACTTGCTCTGATACCATTTGATGTGAGACGGAAACCCGAGGTCTTATGAATGTCTTCATTTCTCTCATTTTTTTATTGACAAAAAAATGATTAGCATGTGTCACAAGTCCTCCTGTTCTTTGGCTTATTTGTGAGCTTTCTCAACATTGGCTTTGATTTTCTGTTTGAAAATTGATTTCTCAGTGTCTAAACATCCTGTTGAGAGCATGAATGTTCTCAAGTGTCTCCCCAAGATTCTTATTATCACCTCCGTCACATTCCAAGTGTTGCAATCGGCCATGAAGAAACTTGTTGACATTGCCAGTGCTCAGCTCATCCACTGCCTTTTCTAACCAATCTTTAGCAAGCACTTTTCAAGTTATGAGATTCTGATTCTATATGCATGCATACAAACTTAGCTTCTTGATAGTGGACACCGTCTCCAAGGAATCTCTCTAGGCCTCATAAAAAGATGTTGCTGTAAGTAAGAAATAGGGATTCCACTGATCTTTCACATCCACCCGATCACTTTTCTGATGCCTCTGGTGCCAAGAGAGAGCCACAACATGTATCTCCATTCGGTTGCATGTGCTCAAGATAACGACTTCTTCAATATGGTGCAGTTCACAGAATTCTGTAATAGCACGGGGCCATCGTGCCTCATGAATGGCAAGCTTCTTTTGCATCTAAGCTGGTGTTGTATGAACACTAAGACCTGAAACTGTGACACTTCTCCTTTCCTTCGTATATTGGTCACCGAGGAACATCTTGAGCTGCTCGAGGGCGCAGGCATCGGACAACTGGGCAGGTTTCTTAGCGACAGTGTGCTGGACGTGGCGGACTGCATGCCAGCATGGCAGCTGCTATGAGGGTGGGCGTTAGATGGCGGCTGGGCTGTTCGGTGGTGAGCGTGCGTACAGGGGTACGCAGATAGTGGTGGCGATGGTGCCTTGAGTCTTCTGTTGTGGCACCGGCTACCGGCGCTTGGCTCTGAATGGCGGGCTGGGGCTACGGAAGAGCAGCGACGATGGCGACGTTGTATGCATGGAGCATAGCAGCAGGCGAAGGAGTGGCCCCGATGACGCTGCACACTATGGCAGTGGCGAGGGGAGTATGGGAATGCATAACTGTCGATGTGATGGAGGGTCTGCGAGCTCCGGTGGTGCATTGGGTAGTATTGTATGTAGTGTAAGAGGCGGTGCATGGCAGTGGAGTCTGTTGAAGACGTGGCAGGGTGTAGGGTGGTGGGGATAGGTAGCAGAGGGTTGTAGGTTTCCTTATGTGGCAGGGGGGGATGGATGGGTGTAAAGGGGAGAGAGAGGAGGGAGACGGGCACACCGATGGTGTCCCTATTCCAAACAGGGGGCCGGTCGCATGGTTTGAGAGAGTGAGGGGGAACGCAGCAGTGCGGCTGGCTGCGACTGTGAAGGTGTGTACACATATTGATGTGAGGGAAAGGGAGAAAAGAGGGCATGGGGCTTGTTTAGAGAGAGAAGTTAGAGAAGACAGTGTCATTCGGATAGTTTAATTGCAGAAGCCAGAGCACTTCTTGATGGTATCAAGTATTTAAAGACAGTGTCTTCTACTCCAGCCTTCATTGAATGTGATTCTCTTACTCTTGTCAGGATAATCAAAAAGGAAGTAAACTATCCTTGGTCCATTCTTTGCTATGTCAGAGAACTTTGGAGTGTCCTTTCACAGCATGACTCTATATCGCATATTTTCAGAGAAGCCAACACTGTTGCAGATCTTCTTGCTTCTTTAGCTTGCACTACCAAATGTAATTCTTTTTATTCTTATAGTGAGCTCCCTTGCATTATAAAAGGTGCTCCTCGATTGGACTCACTAGGCTTGCGTAGTATTCGATTGATGTAATTTTTTTTACTAATATTGGAACAAAATCGCCTCCTAGTGGTTGGATGGTGGAGTGGCTTTCTCCTTACCTCTGGTAAGGGGTGCACTCTCCCATCAACCCCTAGGTCAGGTTTTCTATTAAAAAAAAGTTAGAGAAGAGGGAGAAGACAGTGGCGGTGTGAAGAGGTGTCCGCAGTTGAGTCGGCCGAGTAGGAGAGGGGTGCCACGATGGTTGTGTAGCAGAGAGAGAGAGGGAGAAAGGGAGAAAGCAAGAGGGGGGGAGATGCTACGTGTGTGTGTGAAGGGGGGTTTGGAGAAGAGGAGAGACAGAGAAGGAGAGAGGTATTGGCAGAGGGGCCGCTGGTGGGGTGGTGTGGATGCCGTGGCCGGTGCAAGTGCAAAGGAGAAGGGAGGAGGGCAGCGTCCGCCTGCTTGCGTGTGTTCAGAGGATGGTGAGAAATGGAGGGAGAGGGATGTGGAGTATGTATGTGGATGAAGGGTGACGGAGAGAAGTGATCGAGAGAAAGAGAGAGGAAGGGAGAGAGCGGACTGTTGTGGTGGTTACGCGACAAGGGGGAGGAGTTATAGCGAGATAGAGTTGTAGGGAGAGTGTGAGAGTGGATGAAGGGGAGATGAGAAGGACGTCTAGGGGGGTGAAGACGTGGGAGTGTGTCAGAGAGCAAGGGAGAGGGGGAGAGAATTAAGAAGGCCAGCAGGGGGGATGGCCAGTGCAAGAGAGACAGAGGGAGAAGGGTCGACGAGAGGATGGAAGGGTGGTTAGGGGGAGAGGGAGAGCGGCCTGGGAAGACAAGGTGGGAGGCTAAGAGAGGGGGGGGGAGAAATGAAGACGTAGAAGAGAAAAGGGAGGGGAAAAGAGATAGAGAGAGTGGGGTTCCCACCATTTCCAAAAATTTAACTTCATTTTCCATTGCTGTAAAGAGAGGGTACATGACGCTTTTATAGACTCCCAAAGAAGACCAAAAGATGCTCATTAAAACTTCAACTAATACCTAAGACTCATTAAACCTCTAGTGGGATGATTAAAAGACATTAATAAAAAAGACTCGTATACATCTTATTTCAAAAAGAAAACACACATATAGGCCCACTATTGTGGCCCAATAACAATAAACACTTAGAATTAGCAAATATTATTTGATAGTTGTCCACATTGCCCGACGACCTTGTGACGATCTCGTCAAACCCCTCCACTTGGAGAAGGTCCGACCTCGAACCCCGAATCTCGAATCTCGAATCGTAGGACCCCGGCTTGTTGGGACAAATCGGACGACTTGCTCTGATACCATTTAATGTGAGACGGAAACCCGAGGTCTTATGAATGTCTTCATTTATCTCATTTTTTTATTGACAAAAAATTGATTAGCATGTGTCACAAGTCCTCCTGTTCTTTGGCTTATTTGTGAGTTTTCTCAACCTTGGCTTTGATTTTCTGTTTCAAATTTGATTTCTTAGTGTCTAAACATCCTATTGAGAGCATGAATGTTCTCAAGTGTCTCCCCAAGATTCTTATTATCACATCCGTCACATTCCAAGTGTTGCAATCGGCCATGAAGAAACTTGTTGACAACTTGTTGACAATGCCAGTGCTCAGCTCATCCACTGCATTTTCTAACCAATCTTTAGCAAGCACTTTTCAAGTTATGAGATTCTGATTCTATCTGCATGCATACAACCTTAGCTTCTTGATAGTGGACACCGTCTCCAACGAATCTCTCCAGGCCTCATAAAAAGATGTTGCTGTAAGTCAGAAATAGGGATTCCACTGATCTTTGACATCCACCTGATCACTTTTCTGATGCCTCTGGTGCCAAGAGAGAGCCACAACATGTATCTCCATTCGGTTGCATGTGCTCAAGACAGCGACTTCTTCAATATGGTGCAGTTCACATAACTCTGCAATAGCACGGGGCCATCGTGCCTCAGGGACGGCAAGCTTCTTTCGCATCTCAGCTGCTGCTGTATGAACACTAAGACCTAAAACTGCGACACTGCTCCTTTCCTTTGTATATTGGTCACCGGGGAACACCTTGAGCTGCTCGAGGGCGGCAGGCATCTGGCTGCTGGGTAAGTTTCTTAGCGACGGTGTGCTGGACATGGCGGACTGCATGCCAGCATGGCAGCTACTATGAGGGTGGGCGTTAGACGTCGGCTGGGATGTTCGGTGGTGAGCGTGGGTACAGGGGTACGCAGATAGTGGTGGGATGGTGCCTTGAGTCTTTTGTTGTGGCACCGGCTACCGGCGGGCTGGGGCTACGGAAGAGCAGCGACGATGGCGACGTTGTATGCATGGAGCGTAGCAGCAGGCGAAGGAGTGGCCCCGATGACGCTGCACACTAGGGCCATGGCGAGGGGAGTATGGCAATGCGTAACTGTCGATGTGATGGAGGGTCTGCGAGCTCCGGTGGTGCATTGGGTAGTATTGTATGTAGTGTAAGAGGCGGTGCATGGCAGTGGAGGCTGTTGAAGACGTGGGAGGGTGTAGGGTGGTGGGGATAGGTAGCAGAGGGTGGTAGGTTGCCTTCTGTGGCAGAGGGGGGGATGGATGGCTGTAAAGGGGAGAGAGAGGAGGGACACAGGGACACCGATGGTGTCCCTGTTCCAAACAGGGGGCCGGTCGCATGGTTTGAGAGAGTGAGGGGGAACGCAGCAGTGTGGCTGGCTACGACTGTGAAGGTGTGTACACATATTGAAGTGAGGGAGAGGGAGAAAAGAGGGCATGGGGCTGGTTTAGAGAGAGAAGTTAGAGAAGAGGGAGAAGACAGTGGCGGTGAGAAGAGGTGTCCGCAGTTGAGTTGGCCGAGTAGGAGAGGGCTGCCGTGATGGTTGTGTAGCAGAGAGAGAGAGAGAGGGAGAAAGGGAGAAAGTAAGAGGGGGGGGGAGATGCTACGTGTGTGTGTGAAGGGGGGGTTGGAGAAGAGGTGAGACACAGAGAAGGAGAGGGGTATTGGCAGAGGGGCCACCGGTGAGGTGGTGTGGATGCCGTGGCCGGTGCAAGTGCGAAGGAGAAGAGAGGAGGGCAGCGTCCGCCTGCTTGCGTGTGTTCAGAGGAGGGTGAGAAATGGAGGGAGAGGGATGTGGAGTATGTATGTGGATGAAGGGTGACGGAGAGAAGTGATCGAGAGAAAGAGAGAGGAAGGGAGAGAGCGGACTGTTGTGGTGGTTACGCGACAAGGGGGAGGAGTTATAGCGAGAGAGAGTTGTAGGGAGAGTGTGAGAGTGGATGAAGGGGAGATGAGAAGGAAGTCTAGGGGGGTGAAGACGTGGGAGTGTGTGATAGAGCAAGGGAGAGGGGGAGAGAATGAAGAAGGCCAGCAGGGGGGATGGCCAGTGCAAGAGAGACAGAGGGAGAAGGGTCGACGAGAGGATGGAAGGGTGGTTAGGGGGAGAGGGAGAGCGGCCTGGGAAGACAAGGTGGGAGGCTAAGAGAGGGGGGGAGAAATGGAGACGTAGGAGAGAAAAGGGAGGGGAGAAGAGATAGAGAGAGTGGGGTTCCCACCATTTCCAAAAATTTAACTTCATTTTCCATTGCTGTAAAGAGAGGGTACATGACACTTTTATAGACTCCCAAAGAAGACCAAAAGATGCTCATTAAAACTTCAACTAATACCTAAGACTCATTAAACCTCTGGTGGGAAGATTAAAAGACACTAATAAAAAAGACTCGTATACATCTTATTTCAAAAAGAAAACACACATATAGGCCCACTATTGTGGCCCAATAACAATAAACACTTAGAATTAGCAAATATAATTTGATAGTTGTCCACATTGCCCGACGACCTTGTGATGATCTCGTCAAACCCCTCCACTTGGAGAAGGTCCGACCTCGAACCTCGAATCTCGAATCTTGAAATGTAGGACCCCGGCTTGTTGGGACAAACCGGACGACTTGCTCTGATACCATTTAATGTGAGACGGAAACCCGAGGTCTTATGAATGTCTTCATTTATCTCATTTTTTTATTGACAAAAAATTGATTAGCATGTGTCACAAGTCCTCCTGTTCTTTGGCTTATTTGTGAGTTTTCTCAACCTTGGCTTTGATTTTCTGTTTCAAATTTGATTTCTTAGTGTCTAAACATCCTATTGAGAGCATGAATGTTCTCAAGTGTCTCCCCAAGATTCTTATTATCACCTCCGTCACATTCCAAGTGTTGCAATCGGCCATGAAGAAACTTGTTGACAACTTGTTGACAATGCCAGTGCTCAGCTCATCCACTACATTTTCTAACCAATCTTTAGCAAGCACTTTTCAAGTTATGAGATTCTGATTCTATCTGCATGCTTACAACCTTAGCTTCTTGATATTGGACACCGTCTCCAAGGAATCTCTCCAGGCCTCATAAAAAGATGTTGCTGTAAGTCAGAAATAGGGATTCCACTGATCTTTGACATCCACCTGATCACTTTTCTGATGCCTCTGGTGCCAAGAGAGAGCCACAACATGTATCTCCATTCGGTTGCATGTGCTCAAGACAGCGACTTCTTCAATATGGTGCAGTTCACATAATTCTGCAATGGCACGGGGCCATCGTGCCATCGTGCCTCAGGCCTCAGGGACGGCAAGCTTCTTTCGCATCTCAGCTACTGCTGTATGAACACTAAGACCTGAAACTGCGACACTGCTCCTTTCCTTTGTATATTGGTCACCGGGGAACACCTTGAGCTGCTCGAGGGCGGCAGGCATCGGGCAGCTGGGCAAGTTTCTTAGCGACAGTGTGCAGGACGTGGCGGACTGCATGCCAGCATGGCAGCTACTATGAGGGTGGGCGTTAGACGTCGGCTGGGATGTTCGGTGGTGAGCGTGGGTACAGGGGTCCGCAGATAGTGGTGGGATGGTGCCTTGAGCCTTTTGTTGTGGCACCGGCTACCGGCGCTTGGCTCTGAATGGCGGGCTTGGGCTACGGAAGAGCAGCGACGATGGCGACGTTGTATGCATGGAGCGTAGCAGCAGGCGAAGGAGTGGCCCCGACGACGCTGCACACTAGGGCCGTGGCGAGGGGAGTATGGCAATGCATAACTGTCGATGTGATGGAGGGTCTGCGAGCTCCGGTGGTGCATTGGGTAGTATTGTATGTAGTGTAAGAGGCGGTGCATGGCAGTGGAGGCTGTTGAAGACGTGGCAGGGTGTAGGGTGGTGGGGATAGGTAGCAGAGGGTGGTTGGTTGCCTTCTTGATGCGGGACGATATGCTCTGATACCAAAATTTGATGGGGGACGGGGACCGACACGGACTAAGACTCACAAGGACTCTAACTGAGGCAAGCAGTAGCACGCTCAAGGGTCGCCAAGTGGCTGACCACCGTGATACCCCACAGAGTGAAGGACGTCTCTCAACAGAAACCCCGACCTCGGCCGTCCCAAGGAGGGAAGCGCACGTGTCTAGGCGTAAAGTCGATTTCCAAAGACAAGGGGAGTCGCGTTCTAGCTCGATGCTCTAATGGTGCTAAGGGATGGGTGCTCTCACTCACGATCCGCGGTGATGGCAACAAAGTAGCTAGGCGCCTACTCTCTCTCACGCGGCATAATCAAAAGCATACTAAAAGAGCAAGCACAAGAGAGGAGTCGGAACGCGTACCTCCACGCCTAGGCGTGGGGAAGGAACCCCGGCCGTGGGCCAACAACCCCGATACACTGAAGACCAATAAAATACAACCCAATAGTGGCCCACTCCTCGCAGGGAGGTAAAAGGCTACAAGCGACGCATTCGGGGCTGCCGGGCACGGGCTGACGGGCCGCACTCGGTGACGGGCACGATGCTGCAGAATCGGTGTCACGCGCGCCTGGACGGAGACGGGTCCCACGGGCTGATGCGACGTCCGATCGAGGCGCCGTCAGAGAGGACGCGTCGCTGACTGCTGGAGGAACGCTCCGGCCAGAGGGGACGCGCTGGGTGCGCCGGTGGTGGCCGTGGGCGCTGCTGAAAACCAGGTCTGGTTCTGTGGTCGCAGAACCGCGCACGCCGCCGGTAAAATCTGGAACTCGGTCGTCCGGTGCCCGAACAGGTCCGGGCCGGTTGGAGATGAGAGCTGACTGGTAGAGGAAGCCCTCGGCCAAACGGCGCGGGCAGACGATGCCGGTACGAGTCGCAGGAGCCGCTGGAAGTTGGTGTTGATTCGCTGGCCGGACTGTGCAGGCACGCCGGCGCAACCCCACGAGAACGACTGCCACGGACGGTGACGACGTCGAAACGCGACGTCGTCGGCGGCGTTGGACAGGAGACCTGGAGATCTACGAACCCTGAAGAAACCAGGGTAACAGGCGCAGTGTGGAGGCCTGGGGAAAATTCGCAAGAAGGGCCTCCCTGCTGGGCGAGCAGATAAGGGGGTGCTGGCGCAGGTCGACGGAGAAAATCGGTACGGGCGGTGCCGACCTCCGATTGACGCAAAACCGGCGCCGACGCGAAGCTGATCCGCCGACGTATCTCCAGAATTTAGCTTGGGGCGAAACTCGTCCAGGAGAGGGGCGCGAGCTCTGCTACAAGTCGGGGCAGAAATCTGATTCACGAATACGAACCGTCGAGGAAGAAGAAGAAGATAAGAAGGAACCCCGGAGTCCACCGGGGGCTGAGGCGTCGCACCCCGCCGATCTCCCGTCGCAGGAGAAGAGATAAAGAGAGAGGGGGCGCACAAGGCTTTTGCACAATGGCTCAATATTTTAATTCATGTGTAAACTGAAACAAGTACAAGATGGAGACTACTTATAGGGGAGGGGAGAAAACCCTAATTCTACTAGAAGGAGGGGTGCGCCTAGCTCCAAGGAGAGAAGGGCGGCCCATATTCCAGCAAGTCTAGCAAAATAAGAAAGAATCTAAGTGGGAGAAGGAAGGGGTGGAGTTGTGGAAAGGAGGAGATGGGGAAAGGGGGAAAGGGAGAGGGGGGCGCCCAAAAAGGAAGGCGGCTGCTACCTCCTCCACTTGGAGGAGGTGGGATGCGCCCAAAACCCTAACCCTAGGGGTGGGTGCGCAAGTCCCACATGGGCCAAGGAGGAGTGGAGCACAAAATGGCCCACTAACCCTTTGCCCTCTAAATAAGCCTACAAAGCATAAAAAAATGTCCAATTGGCCTACAAGGGCCCACAACTAGAAAGCAATGTCCACGCAGGGACTAATCCAAGGCCCAACATGGCCTAAACATGATGAAAAGATAACTAGAAGGTGCCGCCGTCGCCGAGCCACAAGGAGGTAGAGGTGTGCCGGGTGCTCCGTCGAGGATAGCGCCGTGTGTCCTCACCAATTCTCCCCGGGTGGGAAGAACTCGACCCCGTCGAGTAAGGGTCACGGTCGCTGAGGTACCGCTCCAGCAGGTCCGGATCGATCCGCTCCAGCTCTCCACGTGTAATCCAGGTGTTGTCCGACTCGGGGCGCCCTCTCCAACGCACTAAGAAGCGTTGGTAGGCTCCGCTCCTGGTAGTAGTCACCTGCTCATCCAGTATGCAATCTATATGCTCGCGTGTATGTAATGGGGCTGGAGGAGGTGGACTCTCAGTAGGTGTGTCACTCACAACAGGAGGGTCAGGCCCAAATAACTCACTGGGTATCACCGCGGGATCCCGGTAAGCCACCAGATCAGAGACATTGAACGTGGAACTGATCCCATAGTCGTCTGGTAGCTCGATCACATACGCGTTCGACCCAATACGCCTCAACACTCTGAATGGTCCTGCACCGCGGTCTTGGAGCTTCTTTACGGCTCCCGAAGGAAACCGTTCCGGTCTAACCCGGATCATGACGTACTCTCCCTCGCGGAACTCACGTGTGCGTCTGTGCGCGTCAGCTAACTCCTTGTAACGTGCGTTGCAAGCCTCGAGGTGGTGATGATGCAAACTCCGAACTAGCTGTGTTGACTCATACCTATGTGAATGCGGAGGTGGTCCTGGACATCCAAACACAGACCTAGCATGCCTATGACTCCTACATGACTGGACAACACGGGGAGGACCAGGACAACCAAAGTTGTATCTATCATGCATGGGTGTCCTACGGAATGTGGTAGACTCATGGGGACTAAATTGCCCAAACTCACTCATGACATTCCCTATATGAGACAAACCCCTATATGATGGTGGACATGAAGAAACATGGGGAAGAGACATGTGCCCCTGGCCTCCTAAGCTCGGGCATCTGGATGTCGGTAAGGTGAGGTGTTGACTAGAAGGCCTAGGTGGTGTATGATAGTGGACCTCCTCGACAAGGTGGGGAAAAGAATATGGGTCGAGAGGCTCACTAGGGAGGGGATCGAAAGGGTCAAAGAAATGATGACCCCTCCCGACAGGTCCCTTCACTATACTTGCCCATGTGCGACATTCGCCCAGGTGCAGATAATCACCTTCGGGCACTCTCATGTATGGGGCAAGAGGCTCATGTGGAAGGCAAGGAAGGCAAGGTTCCTCCCTCGGGACCGTGAAACCATAAGCGGGGACAAAATCAACCTCCACGGGTATGGGAAATAATAAAAGGACCTCGGATGTGATATGTCCTATGGTGTAGACCGAGGTAATAGACCCCAAAGCAGGGAGTGTAAAGCTATGACTATAGGGTTGGTCAGACCCTAAGGTCAACATATAAGTCAACTCCCATTGATAATCTAAACTCCTAAGGAAGTCCTTCACATTTTCAAGAAAGCAGAAGGACCGAAAAGTGGTGTGAAAGGAGTTAAGGGGTATTATTGGGAGGGCTGGTCCCATGGGTGTATAGCGAGGAATGGAGACATCTAGAAGTGGACCCTCCCTTAGCCAGCTAGCTAAAGACTCACCAATGACCAGTTCACCCTCGGAAGGTAAGAATGTCTCTATATGAGGGTCTAAGGGTGAAGCCTCTCTCTCGGGAGGGGAAACGGAGTCCTCTATGATGTGGAGGGGATCACTCCCTAACTCCTCAACCTCAGTTAGGTACTCCTCAATCAACTCCTGTTCAGCCTCGTAACTCACTGGAACAAACCCAGGTGATGACATGGAGGTGGTCGGCGTAACGCCGTCATGGAAGACAAACTCACCGGGAAGGTGAGATGGGTGTAAGGTGCAGGTCCTCCTATCCAGGTCGATGGTCGCACTTCTTTCCTCCAACCAAGTTCGCCCTAAAATGATGCATGGACCAGCAAGTGTGCTGATCTTGCACCAAGCGCCATCGAAATATTTAACGGGGCCAAACCACCGTTGAAACTCGATAAAAGCTAAACCATCACGGAGAACAATCTCCCCAGTCTTAGAGAGAGACTCAACAATGTCCTGTGAGACACAATTATATGAAACCTTACTGATGAAGTCGATCTCCGTATGCAACCCATTAGGTAGGATGGCCACGGACATGACAGGGCGCTGAAACGACTCGGTCATCGGTATAGGGATCGGGTATCCCGACGACTGAGTGGTAGGGCCGACACCCACGGGTCGTGCCATAAGAGCGTCGAATCGGGCCAACAGGGATGACCAATCTGACACGTGGGCACGAGGAACCACCATGGGGCTGGCGGGGAGCTGGACATGCAAGACTCAACGAGACAAGGATAAAAACTCTAACAAGACACAAGCCTAAAATGACAATGCAATGATTGGTTACCTAGATGAACTAAGAGACTCAATGCACCCTAGACAACCTAAAGACTCAAAAGACCTAAGACCCCAATTTGTTAGAACAAACTGGTTCCCTAAGCTCTGATACCAAATTTGATGCGGGACGATATGCTCTGATACCAAAATTTGATGGGGGACGGGGACCGACACGGACTAAGACTCACAAGGACTCTAACTGAGGCAAGCAGTAGCACGCTCAAGGGTCGCCAAGTGGCTGACCACCGTGATACCCCACAGAGTGAAGGACGTCTCTCAACAGAAACCCCGACCTCGGCCGTCCCAAGGAGGGAAGCGCACGTGTCTAGGCGTAAAGTCGATTTCCAAAGACAAGGGGAGTCGCGTTCTAGCTCGATGCTCTAATGGTGCTAAGGGATGGGTGCTCTCACTCACGATCCGCGGTGATGGCAACAAAGTAGCTAGGCGCCTACTCTCTCTCACGCGGCATAATCAAAAGCATACTAAAAGAGCAAGCACAAGAGAGGAGTCGGAACGCGTACCTCCACGCCTAGGCGTGGGGAAGGAACCCCGGCCGTGGGCCAACAACCCCGATACACTGAAGACCAATAAAATACAACCCAATAGTGGCCCACTCCTCGCAGGGAGGTAAAAGGCTACAAGCGACGCATTCGGGGCTGCCGGGCACGGGCTGACGGGCCGCACTCGGTGACGGGCACGATGCTGCAGAATCGGTGTCACGCGCGCCTGGACGGAGACGGGTCCCACGGGCTGATGCGACGTCCGATCGAGGCGCCGTCAGAGAGGACGCGTCGCTGACTGCTGGAGGAACGCTCCGGCCAGAGGGGACGCGCTGGGTGCGCCGGTGGTGGCCGTGGGCGCTGCTGAAAACCAGGTCTGGTTCTGTGGTCGCAGAACCGCGCACGCCGCCGGTAAAATCTGGAACTCGGTCGTCCGGTGCCCGAACAGGTCCGGGCCGGTTGGAGATGAGAGCTGACTGGTAGAGGAAGCCCTCGGCCAAACGGCGCGGGCAGACGATGCCGGTACGAGTCGCAGGAGCCGCTGGAAGTTGGTGTTGATTCGCTGGCCGGACTGTGCAGGCACGCCGGCGCAACCCCACGAGAACGACTGCCACGGACGGTGACGACGTCGAAACGCGACGTCGTCGGCGGCGTTGGACAGGAGACCTGGAGATCTACGAACCCTGAAGAAACCAGGGTAACAGGCGCAGTGTGGAGGCCTGGGGAAAATTCGCAAGAAGGGCCTCCCTGCTGGGCGAGCAGATAAGGGGGTGCTGGCGCAGGTCGACGGAGAAAATCGGTACGGGCGGTGCCGACCTCCGATTGACGCAAAACCGGCGCCGACGCGAAGCTGATCCGCCGACGTATCTCCAGAATTTAGCTTGGGGCGAAACTCGTCCAGGAGAGGGGCGCGAGCTCTGCTACAAGTCGGGGCAGAAATCTGATTCACGAATACGAACCGTCGAGGAAGAAGAAGAAGATAAGAAGGAACCCCGGAGTCCACCGGGGGCTGAGGCGTCGCACCCCGCCGATCTCCCGTCGCAGGAGAAGAGATAAAGAGAGAGGGGGCGCACAAGGCTTTTGCACAATGGCTCAATATTTTAATTCATGTGTAAACTGAAACAAGTACAAGATGGAGACTACTTATAGGGGAGGGGAGAAAACCCTAATTCTACTAGAAGGAGGGGTGCGCCTAGCTCCAAGGAGAGAAGGGCGGCCCATATTCCAGCAAGTCTAGCAAAATAAGAAAGAATCTAAGTGGGAGAAGGAAGGGGTGGAGTTGTGGAAAGGAGGAGATGGGGAAAGGGGGAAAGGGAGAGGGGGGCGCCCAAAAAGGAAGGCGGCTGCTACCTCCTCCACTTGGAGGAGGTGGGATGCGCCCAAAACCCTAACCCTAGGGGTGGGTGCGCAAGTCCCACATGGGCCAAGGAGGAGTGGAGCACAAAATGGCCCACTAACCCTTTGCCCTCTAAATAAGCCTACAAAGCATAAAAAAAATGTCCAATTGGCCTACAAGGGCCCACAACTAGAAAGCAATGTCCACGCAGGGACTAATCCAAGGCCCAACATGGCCTAAACATGATGAAAAGATAACTAGAAGGTGCCGCCGTCGCCGAGCCACAAGGAGGTAGAGGTGTGCCGGGTGCTCCGTCGAGGATAGCGCCGTGTGTCCTCACCACTTCTGTGGCAAAGGGGGGGATGGATGGCTGAAAAGGGGAGAGAGAGGAGGGAGACGGGAACACCGATGGTGTCCCTGTTCCAAACAGGGGGCCGGTCGCATGGTTTGAGAGAGTGAGGGGGAACGCAGCAGTGTGGCTGGCTGCGACTGTGAAGGTATGTACATATATTGAAGTGAGGGAGAGGGAGAAAAGAGGGCATGGGGCTGGTTTAGAAAGAGAAGTTATAGAAGAGGGAGAAGACAGTGGCGGTGAGAAGAGGTGTCCGCAGTTGAGTCGGCCGAGTAGGAGAGGGGTGCCGTGATGGTTGTGTAGCAGAGGGAGAGAGAGGGAGAAAGGGAGAAAGCAAGAGGGGGGGGGAGATGCTACGTGTGTGTGTGAAGGGGGGGTTGGAGAAGAGGAGAGACACAGAGAAGGAGAGGGGTATTGGCAGAGGGGCCGCCGGTGAGGTGGTGTGGATGCCGTGGCCGGTGCAAGTGCGAAGGAGAAGGGAGGAGGGCAGCGTCCGCCTGCTTGCGTGTGTTCAGAGGAGGGTGAGAATTGGAGGGAGAGGGATGTGGAGTATGTATGTGGATGAAGGGTGACGGAGAGAAGTGATCGAGAGAAAGAGAGAGGAAGGGAGAGAGCGGACTGTTGTGGTGGTTACGCGACAAGGGGGAGGAGTTATAGCGAGAGAGAGTTGTAGGGAGAGTGTGAGAGTGGATGAAGGGGAGATGAGAAGGAAGTCTAGGGGGGTGAAGATGTGGGAGTGTGTGAGAGAGCAAGGGAGAGGGGGAGAGAATGAAGAAGGCCAACAGGGGGGATGGCCAGTGCAAGAGAGACAGAGGGAGAAGGGTCGACGAGAGGATGGAAGGGTGGTTAGGGGGAGAGGGAGAGCGGCCTGGGAAGACAAGGTGGGAGGCTAAGAGAGGGCGGGGGGGAGAAATGGAGACGTAGGAGAGAAAAGGGAGGGGAAAAGAGATAGAGAGAGTGGGGTTCCCACCGTTTCCAAAAATTTAACTTCATTTTCCATTGCTGTAAAGAAAGGGTACATGACACTTTTATAGACTCCCAAAGAAGACCAAAAGATGCTCATTAAAACTTCAACTAATACCTAAGACTCATTAAACCTCTAGTGGGAAGATTAAAAGACACTAATAAAAAAGACTCGTGTACATCTTATTTCAAAAAGAAAACACACATATAGGCCCACTATTGTGGCCCATTAACAATAAACACTTTGAATTAGCAAATATTATTTGATAGTTGTTCGCATTGCCCGACGACCTTGTGACGATCTCGTCACCATTGATCCTGCAAAAATCATCGAACTGTGAGTTTTCAAACTCACCACCATGATCAAACAAAATGTTCAGAATTGAATTGTCATTATCCTATTTTGTATTCAGATAGAATTCCTGAAATTCAGTGAATGCATCATTTTTATGTGTAAGGAAAAATACCCAAGTAAACCTAGAGCAGTCATCAACAAGTACAAGTCCATATATTCTTCTTGATAAGCTGACTGATCTTGTAGGTCCAAAAAGGTCCATATGAATCAGCTCATAAGGCTTGGAAGACATGTTCTCAGTTCTGGATTTGAAAGACTTCCTAGTTTGCTAGCACTTGGTGCATGGATCACATATTTTATTTTCCTTTTTGAAAGAAATTTCTGGGAGTCCTCTAACCATGCAATGCTTATTCAGTTTATGGAGAATAGTATAACTGGCATGGCCTAATCTACTGGTGCGGACACCCGAGCAGTTGAGCAGCGCGACACGCCGAGCCACCGGTACCGCACACGGAGCCCGACTCGAGCCACCTCAGCGTCCATCTGGCTCGGAGACAGCCTGGAGACTCCGCCTTGAGCCTCCCCATTTTTCATATTTAAATAGACTTTATTTTTGTGTAAGGTGTGTTTATTTCATTTTATACGGTTTGCAATTATGAGTGTACGAGGGGCTTATTTGTAAAATGGGACCCCTGGGCCCCATGGGACCCCCAGGCCCCCTCCCATTGGTCCATATCAGCCTTGTGGGGTTGGTCAACATCCAAGGTGGACATCTAGAAGCCTTGACTTGTCAATTGTCCACATGGGGGACAAGGGACCAAAATGGTCAACAATTCCAACCAAACCCACCTACCATGTCCCCCCCTTGGTCAAGGTGCTCCCCCCTCCCCATTTGTTTATTATTTTTGTTGTGTTTTGATCAAACTTCATCCTAGCCATCCATCCCTAACCCCTAGATCCAACGGTGGAGGATGGATTAGATGGGTGACCTATATATGCTTGTATTTTCCTATTTTCATGAATTAATGCCATTTGAATCAAAGTATTTCCAAGAGCAAGGGCTGGTGCACCCCCCTCCTCTCTCCTCCATCTCCCCCTTGAAGCTGTGAAGGCTTCCATTCTGAGGTGTGACGCCTCGTGTATCGGTTCCGACGATCGCCGCCGCCGCCACGAGCCGCCATCGCACCGCCTTCGGCATCAACGGAGTTCTGCCCGCGCAGTACCACAGAAGCTTCCACGAATTTCCTGTCTCAGCCCCGAGCTCAGATAGATCTGGGGATATTATTGGGTGTTCCAGAGGTGTAAAGGAGATCCCAAAAAATTTGGTTTGCCATTCAGATCTCGTTTCATATTTTTTGATTTTTGTCCACTCTTCCATTTCAGTTCTGCCAGAGTTCTGTCTAGATTCATCCCCGCCCTGAGTTTCATGTCTTAGGTCCACTTTTTGATTTATTTTGGTTTGCCCAATTTTACTGGAGGTTCCACCCATCCCCCCTTCACCCACAATATTTTTCAATTTTTGGTTCGTCCATTTCATATTTTCTAAAAATCGTTCTCAGTCCCATCTACAGTTCTGTCGCCCTATTCCCAGATCCGACCACCTGTCACCCCAAAAGTCATAGTAAATCACCACCACCTCCAAATCAAATTCCAAAAATATTCCCCGTTCCGTGGTTTGATCCCCTACAACTTTGAAGAAGAGCTCAAGAGCTGAATCGGAGGTTTACTAGGCGGTCAACGGTAGTTCTCAGACAAGTACCCTGCAAATCTGAGATTTCGGTTACTGTACAATAGGGGCTTGTAAACTCATTATAGTTCTGATCCAACCAGATCCAGCAGATCTCTCTGGGTCTAGATTGAAGCATTTGAAGAGAGCTTTCCAACGATAGCTCATGCATCCCGATCCGATGTCGGGATTGATCGCAGCGGCCGTTTTCGCCGGAGCGCGCGCCTGAAAATAGCAACTAAAAATCCGTGGGCAGCAACTTCAAAGCCTGGGAATCGGGACCGATCGACCCCCGATCGGTGTTCCCGGACCGCCATCCGTGGAGGCGCGCCACCAGGGGTCCCCATCACAGTGGGTCCCACCCCCGCAGATCCGGAGGGCAGCGCCGTCCGTGGGCCCCGCGGGCCCGCAGAACCCGCCGTTAGGAAAGCATGAAAATGCGGAGTTCGGCACCGCCGGGCGACATCAAGATGCTGCCCGTCAACCCAAGTTGCGTGATTCCCGGGCTCCACATGTGACCTTTTACCTCCCTGCATGGAGTGGGTCAAATCTTTGTATTGCTGTGATATTGTTTAACCGGGAGTCCGTGATTCGGCCGGGGTTGTCTTCGCCACGCCGGGTGCGTGGAGGTAATGGTCCGAACCACTTGGCGTTCATTTACTTAGCTAATATACGGTCTTTTGCCGCTGCCGAGAGCGTAGGTACTAGCCCGTGTGTCCATGTCACCGCTGTGAGAGTGAGTGTGACCCATCCCGTGACTCGATCCGAGTCCGGAAGTTGAGTCGGACTACCCTTGACCTCCGCCGGTTCCTTAACCGCGCACGGTCCGCGCTTTCCCTCGCTTGGGACGACGAGTGAGCTTCCACTTCTGTTAGCGACGTTTTGCCACTAGGAGCTCGTAGTGTCGGGCTTAGTGTCTCCCTGGTGTGTGCTGCTGGTCGCGTCTTCATCTAGAGTCCGAGGGTGGCACCTAATAGTGTCATCTCCCGTGTCCGTCCCGCATCAGTTTGGTATCAGAGCAAGTCGAGTCTAGGGTAGTCGTTGCATAAGTCATGCATCATGGTCTAAGTCGATTCTAGGATCATCCTTATTTTCAAAACAAAAAAAAAGTGTGTTTTAAATTGCATTTGCACCCTTTATTCGATATCTTAAAAGGTGTTGTCCGAACGTTAGGCTATGCCTATCGGGAGGTCGCACACTTGCGGGAGTGATCTTCGGATCGATTAACTCCGCCCCGTACCGGATATTGGTTTAGGTCTAAGTGCATCATTTAGTGTGTGTTTGCATTAGTCGGTGTCTTCTAGGTCGTGTGTCAGTTGCATGCCCACCCGTCGAGGTACCCAGTACTCGCCACCACCACCTATGGCGGAGTCCCGAGCCCGTAGTTCCGATGAGTCTTCCACGGCCGAGATGTTCCGGGCCATCATGGATCGTTTAGACACGCGTATGGATGGTCTTAATACGCGTATGGATGGCATAGGGACACGTCTAGAAGGGCGGATGAAGGTCCTCGAGGATCGGGCCGGGGTTTCGAGTAGTCCATTCAGGGCCTAGTTGGGAGAATTACCGTCCTCGAGAGGGGCCCAGTAGCGGCGCAACCCGCACCGACGAACGGTCAACAGGAGCCGGTTCAGTAGCCTGCTGTGCCAAGGGCTCAGGCGGAGAATGTTGGGGTTCAACATGTGCATGTGGTGGATAATTATGCATCTGATAATGATCAAGGGGGTAACGGTCGTCGTCATCAACGACAGAATCGTGATGACGAGGATGACGACCGCATTCTTAAGGGTGCGCGTGCAGACCCTCCCACTTTTAGCGGGTCCTTGGACCCTAGGGTGTATTTAGATTGGGAGGCCGGCATGGACCGGTACTTCGAGTGGTTTGAGATGACGGACCACCGAAGAGTCTGATACGCAAAGATGAAGCTGCAAGGGCAGGCCCAAACTTATTGGATCAATGTGGAGAGCCTGCTCAACCAGCGACGTCAACCCCAAATCCGTACTTGGGATGATATGAAAATCAAATTGAGGGAGAAGTGCCTTCCCGCCTCATATCGCCAGCGTCTTATAGACAAGTGGCAAAGCATCTCCCAAGGGAACCGATCCGTGACCAAGTACACCGCCGAGTTCGATGAGTATTACTTGCGGTGCGGGGTCACGGAAGAGAGCACCATGACGATATCCCGCTTTCGGAGAGGTCTGCGGCCCAATTATCAATATGAACTCTTTCGCCGCAACGAGACCACTTTGGAGCAGGCATATCAGATTGCTCTCGAATTGGAGCAGTTCGAGGCCGAGTTCGAGTCATCCCACCGGTTGGGCTCTTTTCCCCTTCGTAGTGTCGAGCCCCGTGGCTCATCTGGCACGTACCCAAGGGCCCCCATGACTCGACCTCAGGAGCCCGCTCGCCCCGAGCCCTTTGCTCCTAGGCCCTGTCATCCACCCCCGAGGGACCTTCCTCGTCCCCAGCATCTTACGGCCCCACCCATAGCCCGTCCACCGGCACCCGCACCTCCTGCACGTCCTTTGTTGCCTACGCCTCCTATCCGTCGGGAGGATAAAGGTAAAGGACCTATGAGTGGGGAGCCTAGTGGATCCCGGCAGCAGTGTTATCGCTGCAATGGGTTTGGCCATTTCGCCAACCAGTGTCCCACCCGCCCATCTCTTCACATTGGGGACACACAGGCCGAGGATACCACCCCTACGGGCCTCGAGTTAGTCAGCTATGAGGCAGATGAAGAGTTAGCTGACGAGTACTATGAGATGGGAGGTGAGGCCCAGGATGTCCAGCAGTCGGGCGATACCCACGTGGGGGTCGTCAGATGTATCCTCACCCAGCCACAGGCTAGTGATGACTGGCGTCGGACCACTATCCTTCAGGTATTCTGTAGGCTGGGAAAGCAAATTTGCAAGGTGGTCATCGATAGCGGGAGTTGTATCAATGCAATCTCCACGAACGCTGTCGCTCGTCTTGGTCTCACACCCGTAGACCATCCTTGTCCCTATCAGGTATCATGGGTGGATACCACTTCCATTTCGGTCAGGCGGCGGTGCTTGGTCCCGCTGCAGCTCCACTCCTACCGTGATGAGATATGGTGTGATGTTCTCCCTATGGAAGTGGGAAGTATCATTCTTGGTAGGCCGTGGTTATTCGACCGAGATGCCACACTCCATGGTCGGTCGAACACCTGTACCTTCGACCACGATGGTCAGCGGGTCACCCTCCACCCCGTTCGGCCCAGGAGCCCGTCAGTCAGGGGTCCTACTAGCCCTAGTACTCCAAAGCCTTCCGTACCCGGGCCCAGTACCCCATCCCCAGCTCAGACTATGACCGTTACCTCTGGCCCAGGAGAGCCCTCGACGAGGAGATTGATGATGATTAGCTCCCGGGAAATGGAGCAGGAGCTTAGTCAGGGCTGTCCGGTGTTTGCCATTACGGTCTGAGAGGTGGAGCGGGACTCCGAGGGTGAGCTCCCACCCGAGGTTGTTCCTATTCTGCAGGAGTTTGCTGATATTTTTCCCGATGAGCTTCCCGAGGGACTCCCACCCATGCGGGATATTCAGCATGCCATCGACCTTGTTCCGGGCTCTTCTTTGCCCAACCTTCCTCACTATCGAATGAGCCCCACGGAGCATGCCGAGCTTAAACGGTAGGTCGATGAGCTTGTGCAGAGAGGATCTGTCCGGGACAGCATGAGTCCATGTGCTGTACCTGCATTACTCGCCCCGAAGAAGGATGGCACGTGGAGAATGTGTATTGATAGTCGTGCCATCAACAAGATCACCGTGAAGTACAGGTTCCCTATTCCCCGCCTGGATGACATGATAGACATGATGGCAGGTGCCACTATCTTTTCGAAGATCGATCTTAAGAGTGGCTACCATCAGGTGAGGATTAGGCCAGGTGATGAGTGGAAGACCGCATTTAATACCAAGGACGGTCTATATGAGTGGTTGGTCATGCCTTTTGGGTTGACCAATGCCCCTAGCACTTTCATGCGGCTCATGGCTCAGGTCCTTCGACCTTTCATTGGAGTCTTTGTAGTGGTGTATTTTGATGATATCCTTATCTATAGCCGCACCACAGGGGACCACTTGGACCACCTTCGGCAGGTCTGTCTACTTCTTCGGCGAGAGCAGTTATTTGCGAACCCACAGAAGTGTGCCTTCATGACACCTCAGCTTACCTTATTGGGTTTCATTGTGTCTAGTACTGGGGTCTCCGTCGATCCGGAGAAGGTCCGGGCCATTGTTGAGTGGCCGAAACCCCGTACCGTTCATGATGTCCGCAGCTTTCATGGTCTTGCGACGTTGTATCGTCGCTTTATCCATGGATTTAGCTCCGTCACCGCCCCGATCACGGATTGCATCCGTAAGGGCACATTTGTATGGACGAAGGCCGCATCTGCCGCCTTCAAGGACATCAAGGAGTGCATGACCCAGACACCTATCCTTCGACTGCCTGATTTCTCGAAGGTGTTTGAGGTCTCTTGTGATGCATCGGCCGTGGGAATTGGAGGAGTTTTGAGTCAGGAGTCCCACCCGATCGCATATTTCAGCGAGAAGCTGAATGACGCGAAGCTGCGATATTCTACATATGATAAAGAATTCTACGCAGTTGTTCAGGCTCTTAGGCATTGGAGGTCTTTTACATCAGGAGTTTGTCCTATACTCTGATCACGAGGCATTGAGATACCTCCATTCCCAAAAGAAGCTTAACTCGCGTCATAGTCGTTGGGTCGAGTATCTCCAGCAGTTCACCTTTGTGCTTAAACATAAGGCTGGAGTGGAGAACAAGGTGGCTGATGCCTTGAGTCGGCGAGCGTGCTTGCTTACCACCATGAGTGCCGAGGTCATAGGGTTAGAGAAGATGAAGGAGGCCTATGTTGATTGTCCTGACTTCGGTCAGATTTTTACCACTCTCCAGGCCGGACCCTCGAGAGATCTTGATGAGTATGTGCTTTAGGAGGGTTACCTCTTTCGAGGTAGCAGGCTATGTGTTCCCCGAACTTCGGTTCGAGATTTCTTAGTGTGGGAACTACATGCAGGAGGTCTAGCCGGCCACTTTGGTCAGAACAAGACTATTGAGGCAGTGGAGCATCGATTTTATTGGCTGAGCTTGAAGCGCGATGTTGCTAACGTCGTGGCTCAGTGCCGTACATGTGCTACGGCCAAGATGAAGAAGCAAAGCTTGGGCCTTTATACGCCTCTCCCCGTGCCTGATGCCCCGTGGCAGGATGTTAGTATGGACTTTGTTTTGGGATTGTCACGTACCTCCAGGAAGCATGATTCGGTCTATGTGGTGGTTGACCGTTTCTCGAAGATGGCCCTCTTTATTCCTTACTCGAAGACTTCGGATGCTTCGAGGGTAGCCCGCCTTTTTCTTACGCATGTGGTGTGCAAGTTCAGGTTACCTCGCACTATAGTGTCTGACCGTGATGTTAGATTCACTTCCTACTTTTGGAAGACACTATGGCATATGATGGGTACTCACCTCAAGTTTTCCACTGCATATCATCCCCAGACAGACGGTCAGACCGAGGTGGTCAATAGGAGTCTGGGAGATCTTTTGAGGTGTCTAGTTAAGGACCGCATTGGGGATTGGGATCTCATTTTACCTATGGCATAGTTTGCATACAATGATTCGGTGAATAGGTCTACCGGCATGAGTCCATTTGAGGTTGTCACAGGTCGTAGGCCTAGGAAACCCGTTGACCTTGTCCCCATGCCTATCCATGCTAGAGTGTTAGAGTCGGCTGAGTCGTTTGCTAGGCACGTTAGGAGTTTGCATGACGACATCCGTCGTCACATTGAGGCCAGCAATGCACGGTACAAGGAGTTAGCCGATGCCCACTGACACCACCGAGAGTTCCACGAGGGCGAATACGTCATGATCAGGGTAAGACCTGAACGGTTTCCCTCTGGAACCGTTAAGAAGTTGCAAGCTCACGGAGCCGGTCCATTCAGAGTGTTGAAACGCGTTGGATCCAATGCGTACGTTGTGGACTTGCCCGAGGAATATGGTATAAGCTCTACCTTCAATGTATCGGATCTTGTTGCATATAGGGACCCAGCGGTGATCCCTAGTGAGCCTTTTGAGCCATCTCCTCCCCTTGAGAGTGATCCCACACCTGAGTGTCAACTTCCACCTCCAGCCCCTTTTTCACGGCAGTGTGAGCATATAGATCGTATACTGGACGAGCAAGTGACAGTTACCAAGAGTGGATCTTACCCGCGCTACCTAGTGCGATGGAGAGGACGGCCCACTACTGAGGACACATGGATCACACATGGCGAGTTGCAGCAGATCGATCCGGACCTTCTGGAGCGATATAGGAGCGATGCCGACCCTTACTCGACAGGGTCGAGTTTCTCCCACCCAGGGAGAATTGGTGCGGACACCCGAGCAGTTGAGCGGCGCGACACGCCGAGCCATCGGTACCGCACACGGAGCACGACTCGAGCCACCTCAGCGTCCATCTGGCTCGGAGACAGCCTGGAGACTCCGCCTTGAGCCTCCCCATTTTTCATATTTAATTAGACTTTATTTGTGTGTAAGGTGTATTTATTTCATTTTATACGGTTTGCAATTATGAGTGTACGAGGGGCTTATTTGTAAAATGGGACCCCTGGGCCCCATGGGACCCCCATGCCCCCTCCCATTGGTCCATATCAGCCTTGTGGGGTTGGTCAACATCCAAGGTGGACATCTAGAAGCCTTTACTAGTCAATTGTCCACATGGGGGACAAGGGACCAAAATGGTCAACAATTCCAACCAAACCCACCTACCATGTCCCCCCCTTGGTCAAGGTGCGCCCCCCTCCCCATTTGTTTATTATTTTTGTTGTGTTTTGATCAAACTTCATCCTAGCCATCCATCCCTAACCCCTAGATCCAACGGTGGAGGATGGATTAGATGGGTGACCTATATATGCTTGTATTTTCCTATTTTCATGAATTAATGCCATTTGAATCAAAGTATTTCCAAGAGCAAGGGCTGGTGCGCCCCCCTCCTCTCTCCTCCCTCTCCCCCTTGAAGCTGTGAAGGCTTCCATTCTGAGGTGTGATGCCTCGTGTATCGGTTCCGATGATCGCCGCCGCCGCCACGAGCCGCCACCGCTCCGCCTTCGCAATCAACGGAGTTCTGCCCGCGCAGTACCACAGAAGCTTCCACGAATTTCCTGTCTCAGCCCCAAGCTCAGATAGATCTGGGGATTTTATTGGGTGTTCCAGAGGTGTCAAGGAGATCCCACAAACTTTGGTTTGCCATTCAGATCTCGTTTCATATTTTTTGATTTTCATCCACTCTTCCATTTCAGTCTTGCCAGAGTTCTGTCCAGATTCATCCCCGCCCTGCGTTTCATGTTTTAGGTCCACTTTTTGATTTATTTTGGTTCGCCCAATTTTACTGGAGGTTCCACCCATCCACCCCTTCACCCACAATTTTTCGCAAGTTTTGGTTCGTCCATTTCATATTTTCTAAAAATCATTCTCAGTCCCAGCTACAGTTCTGTCCCCCTATTCCCAGATCTGAGCACCTGTCACCCCAAAAGTCATAGTAAATCACCATCACCTCCAAATCAAATTCCAAAAATAGTCCCAGTTCTGTGGTTTGATCCCCTACAACTTTGAAGAAGAGCTCAAGAGCTGAATCGGAGGTTTACTAGGCGGTTAACGGTGGTTCTCAGACAAGTACCCTACAAATCTGAGATTTCGGTTACTATACAACAGGGGCTTGTAAATTCATTATAGTTCTGATCCGACCAGATCCAGCAGATATCTCTGGGTCTAGATTGAAGCATTTGAAGAGAGCTTTCCAACGATAGCTCATGCGTCCCGATCCGACATCGGGATTGATCGCAGCGGCCGTTTTTGCCGGAGCGCGCGCCTGAAAACAGCAACTAAAAATCCGTGGGCAGCAACTTCAAAGCCTGGGAATCGGGACCGATCGACCCCCGATCGGTGTTCCCGGCCGACCGCCGTCCGTGGAGGCGCACCACCAGGGGTCCCCATCACAGTGGGTCCCACCCCCGCAGATCCGGAGGGCAGCGCCGTCCGTGGGCCCCGCGGGCCCGCAGAACCCGCCGTTCGGAAAGCATGAAAATGCGGAGTTCGGCACCACCGGGCGACATCAAGATGCTGCCCGTCAACCCAAGTTGCGTGATTCCCGGGCTCCACATGTGACCTTTTACCTCCCTGCGTGGAGTGGGTCAAATCTTTGTATTGCTGTGATATTGTTTAACCGGGAGTCCGTGATTCGGCCGGGGTTGTCTTCGCCACGCCGGGTGCGTGGAGGTAATGGTCCGAACCACTTGGCGTTCATTTACTTAGCTAATATACGGTCTTTTGCCGCTGCCGAGAGCGTAGGTACTAGCCCGTGTGTCCATGTCACCGCTGTGAGAGTGAGTGTGACCCATCCCGTGACTCGATCCGAGTCCGGAAGTTGAGTCGGACTACCCTTGACCTCCGCCGGTTCCTTAACCGCGCACGGTCCGCGCTTTCCCTCGCTTGGGACGACGAGTGAGCTTCCACTTCTGTTAGCAACGTTTTGCCACTTGGAGCTCGTAGTGTCGGGCTTAGTGTCTCCCTGGTGTGTGCTGCTGGTCGTGTCTTCATCTAGAGTCCGAGGGTGGCACCTAATAGTGTCGTCTCCCGTGTCCGTCCCGCATCATCTACGATGCCACAGATATGCCAAGTCATCTTTATTTGCTGTGAGGCAAAGATTAGAATGAGCAATGTCATCTAAATCTACCAAGTAGATATTATTCACTCTTTTACCAGAAAATTTAACAACATCAGAGTCAGGTTCATAAATGTTGCAGCCATGAGAATCAATGAGACCTTTATCACAAAGCTGGCTAATACTAAGCAGATTATATGCAAGTCCTTCAACTAGCAATACTTCATCAATGCAACAAGTAGTACACTTACCTACCTTACCTGACCCAATAATTTTTCCTTTGGTATTACCTCCAAAGGTGACCTGTCCTCAACTCTTCTCAATCAACAAACAAAATTTAGTTTTATCCCCTATCATGTGTCTCGAGCAGCCACTGTCCAAGTACCACATGTTGTGCTTGGCTGCCAGGTATACCTACAGTAACAATCAAGCTGAAGAGTTTGGAACCCAAGAACTTTTGGGCTCCAGAACAAAAGTAAAATTACTCAAGCATGACAACAAATTCTTGGGGATTCACATTTGTTTGAAAGCTGTTTGTTTGGTGGATTTTTTCACATTCTTTTTATTGTTGTTCTTCTTTTCAGCATTACCAGGCTGAGTCTTTCCTTTCTTATTTTGTGTCATGCCACCATTATTATTAGTAGTTTGAACTTGCTTGTGCCAGTGCCGAGGCCAATGAACTTTCAGTGGAGTGTAGCCAGTGGTGGTCATAGACTGACTATTAGGAGTGGGTTTCGTGGGAATCCATGTCCTGGATTGCCTAAACCAATTTTTGGCCTGAGGTCCATAAGTCTGAGTAGAATATGAATGATATCCAGACCTCCCTTGAATTCTATCCCATCCTAACCTATTAAACTGATATGGCAGAGCCTGATAGTAGGTATGATAGGTCTGGACTCTGGGTTGGTAAGATTGACTCGTTTGACCCCTATTTGAATTGTGTCTCCCGAACACCCTAGACCAACCTAAAGTATGCATAGGTGTAGATTGGGTCTTTTTCTGAGCTTTTTGTGGAGACTTTGTGAACCTAGCCTGGGGTTTAGGTGTGAGTGAAGGTTGACCTCTAACCTGAAACCTGCCCTGAGGTGTGGGGCAATGTGTGCTCACATGGCTAGACTCACCAATTTTCTATTTGCCCTTGTCCTTGGCACTGGGCATTTTGGACTTAACAGGTTTTTTTGAATTATTTCCACTATGCATTTTGATGAGAGGTACTTTTTCTTTTTCTACTACAAATGAAATAGTCTTAAGTTCAAAACTCTTTCTGGCAGTAGGATTAAACCCGAGACCCTCTTTTCTAAAATTTACTTTTGTTCCTAAAAGAGCATTTAGATTTTCTGTCCCTTGAGTCATGCTCTCGACGATCTTTTGTTTCTCCTCATTTTCTCTCTCAAGATTTTCAATTGATTTCTTTAATTCAGTGTTTACAATTATGACAACTTCATACTTCTCATTCATAATTTTCATTTCATTTTCATAATTCTGCAATTTAAGCTTCAGTTCATCAATAGTGTTTTCCAGTGTTTCGTTTTCTTCTCTAGCATTAGTCAAAGCAGATTTTGTTTCATCAACTTCAGCACGAGATTTCTGTAAGACATTATTTTCAGTTTCAAGATAAGCAATTCTATCAGACAATGTAGTATCATTCATGAGAGAATTAACTTTCTTCTTTAAATGCCTATTTTCTTTTCTGATGTCATCAACTTTATCTAACAAATCACCATATGCATCCTCCCAATCAGCAATAGTATAATGTTCAAAAGGAGAGGATACCTCATCAGCTTCTTCTTCATTATCACAATCTTTGGCCATAAGGTAGATTTGTCTTCCTTCTTTTTCACTTTCTGAGGTACAGCTTAAGTAGCCTCGTCCTCGTCGCTCCAGGTACTCACCATAGCTCTCCTTCTTGTATTCTTCTTCTTTGATTTTTCTTTAAGTTTCTAGAGCTTCGGTCAGTCTGCCTTCATGTTGCCAGATTTGTTGCAGTGATAACAAACATTAGTATCAATCTTTTTACCAGGATTAGATATATACCTAGTTTGTCTTCTGCCTCTTTGCTGTCCTCTTCCAAAATTTCTACCCTCTTTTCTCAGAAATATCCTGAACTCTCTAGTCAGCATAGCAAGTTGATCTCCTTCAATTTCAGATCCTGAGAGACTGTGATCACTTGATGATCCACTATGACTAGATCGACTGGAGCTGGCCTTTAACGCTATCGGTCTCTTTCTTTTCTCTAGCTCCTCTGTCTTTGGCAGGTTCATCTCATACATCATGAGCGAACCAATCAGCTCATCGACCTTGGTGTTCTGTAAATCCCTGGACTCCTCAATAAATGTTGCCTTCGTGTGCCAAATCGGAGTCAGAGAGCGTAGAATCTTCCTCACTATCTCATAATCAGAATAAGTCTTCTCGAGACTTCTAAGACCATTGGTGATAATTATGAGGCGAGCATACATCTCAGTATTTGTCTCATTCTGCTTCAACCTGAACGCCTCATACTCAGATACAAGCAAGTTAGCCTTGGTCTCTCTGACTTGAGATGTCCCTTCATATATCACTTCTAACTTATCCCACATCTCCTTAGCTGTAGAGCATGATGATACCCTGGAGAATTCTGTGGGGTGAAGGGCACACTGAATAGCATTGATCGCACTCCAGTTCGGTCTTGACGTGGGGATCTCTTCTTTCGTCCATATGTCCTCATTAGGATGTAAATCGAACGGTCCCTTGCTGAAAACCTTCCAGATCTTTTAATCCTTCGCCCTCAAAAATACTTGCATACGATTCTTTCAGTATGCATAGTTAGATCCATCGAAGTACGGAGACTTGGTAGTGGAGTGTCCCTCTGATGTCATCCCTTTAGCATCCATGATTGCTACCTCATCAGGATGTTGATCCCTGCAGAAGAGTTAGGCTCTGATACCACGTGTGGTGGATCTAGAGGGGGGTGAATAGATCAATCACCTATTAAAATTTCTACAGCAGCTAAACTTTAGCGGAATTAAATCAAACTACTGTAGGGCACTAGGAAACACTTAACACAACCAGAATAGAATCACTGAAGTAGATCAGTTCACACTCTACCCTAAGCATCCATCTAACTAGTGATGAATAGAACCAGGAGATGAACTCAAGACACAACACAAACAACCACGAGACAATGGTTTTTAGGTGGTTCGATCTCATCCAGACATCTACGTCCACCGCACACTTAACCAAGTGTGGATTCACTAATGATACACAGCTTCAACTCCGCTGATCCACAACTTCGGGGAAAACCTTCTCTACAACCGCTGATCCACAGCTTTGGGGATACAATCCCAGACCGCTGAGCCTTACAGCTTATGCTCCAGAGGAATCCTCCTCTGCCACTGGCACACAGCTTGAAGAATAGGATATCAAAAGAAAAATGAAGGAAAACGGAAAAACCAAAACACATCAAGAATGTATCTCTTAACAGTGAGTAGATCGGCTTTGGTTTTGAACCAAGAGACCGAGACAACAATCACAGGTGCTTCTTCTCTCAAATCTCTCTCTCAGATCTCTCTTATCTTGCTGGCTCTAGCTCTGCTGGATCGTGCTTGCTCTTGCTCTCTCTGCTCCTCTCTTCTTCTTTCAATTGCGCGATCAGCAACTTTCTTGAGCAAACAACTTCATGTTTATAGCAGCAGAAAGATGGGCATGTAGAAGTCACATTTTCCGCCCAAGCTTTTCGTCCAGATCTGGAATTCCAAGACCACGTGGCAGGATCTGAGCTTGACAGCTTTCCACGTGTCACGAGCATAGCTCAGCTTTCAGTCTTGGATCATGTGCTCTCTTTAAAGATTACGAGCAGTTGTCCTATTTATATGTCAAGACATATAACAATTAGACTGGTATGAATATTGCACAGACTTTGTGTGTGCATGATGCAAAGAATGCACCGACCCAATATGCCTTAACCTATCGTGCACGGACCTTGCATGTGCAAGGAATAAAGATTGCACCGACCTTTATGGATGTGCTATAGTGAACTACACGGACTAGCTCATGCATGTAAGACAAAATGTGCACCGACTATATATGGTATGAAACAAAAGATGCACCGACGTTAAACGTGTGTGATGCATAACATGCACCGACCTAGAGTGAAGTCATGCAAGATGTGCACAGACTTTATGTGCGTGAGATAAAGATGTACAAACCTTATATCCTTCAGATGAAAACTTGCACCGACTCAGTTATGCACAGAGGCAAGAAGTGTGCCATCCTTATAATGCATTAGCCCAATACATGCACCGAGTGCACATATGCACTGACCCTAGCGTGCATAATGCAAAACCTGCACTGAGGCAAGGAATGCACTGACCCTTACATGTCCCGCTACAGTGATGAGAACAGACTTTAAATGCATGCTAACCAAACATTGTACCTACCTGTATAGTGATGTGCATGGACTGGGAAATGTGCACCGAGGAAAAACTTGTATGTGCCTTAGACAAAAGATGCTCAGACCTTTATATGCATAGGAACAGTGGTATGCACCGAGGCAAAGCTTGCACCGACTTATATGCTGCACGATCCTATATGCACAGACCTAAAAACCTTTGACACCAAACCTTGCACCGAACTTATCACAATAGGGACTTGCACCGACTCAGAGCTAGCATCGACATTAGTTGATGCAATCCATAACTGATATGCATTGACTTAACATGAACATGCATAGATCAGAACAGAGTGTGCACTGACTTTACTAAAGTGAAGTGCACGGACGTTGAATGTAGCACGAACATGACTATGCATAGTAACATAAACATGCACCGAGCTATATGATGCACAAACAGAATCTGCACTGACCATATCTATGTATGAACTACCACTAGCGAAGATGTGCACCGACCTTAATAAGACTAAGGATATGCACCGATGTCATATGCAGTTTATCCAGGTATGCACCGACTGTTTTACCTACGTTTCATGCCTTAAGACTAAAAAGTGCATCGACCTGAATATGAACGTGAAATGCACCGACCTGGAGACTCATGTGCACAGACTTAGCATGAAAAAGGAAAAGATGCACCGACTATGAATGCAATGCAATGCAAGGTTGAGAATATCAAAATTAAGCACTGAATGGACCATTGCCAATAACAAAATATAATCAAAATTTAGCACAATGTAAACTATTGCCAGCATCAAAACACATGGAATACGGAGAGTCATTATTCAGAAAAGACATGCATTCTTCCCACAAACCTCACCTCAACATAAAAAAGGTCGACCTCACTAACTTCACCAAGCGGCCTGTGTGTTAGAATCACTAAAGCAGTGTCGACCTCAAACCTTTAGGAGGTCGACCTCTCGTCCTCACAGAAACTGTTGAAGTAGATCATCACAAGGGTAGTGTCGACCTCAATCTCTCAGAGTGTCGACCTCAGACCCTCACAGCAAATAATTCACCCACTGCTCCTCTTGGCTGCCTCGACCTCGTCATCGGGCGCATCGACCTCTTCAAGCCTCCAAGTCAAAAGAGTAGACTCTGAGTGTCGACCCCTTTTCGTAAATGCTCTGTTGTGCCACACTGCGTCGACCTCATCATCATGAAGTGTCAACCTCACGTTCGTTAATCAGCACTCTGGAAAGCGGGCAGTGCAAGCAGCGTCGACCTCACTTTTATAGGAGGTCAACCTTAGGCTCATTCCAGAAGCCGTTTTAATCATGTTTTTGCAAAGCAGTGTCGACCTCACCTTCTCAGTAGGTTGACCTCACTGAAGGAAAACTGAAAAAATACTGTGTCAAATCTATCTTTTCGAAAACCGTACAGAGGGCAATAAGGTCCGACGTAAACCTTTAAATAGCACAGATTTGTAGGTTTGGAGAAGATTCCTAGGACACACAAAGGTACTTGTCATCATAAATATCCATGGCAACCTCTTACTCAAAATATCTGTCAGTACTAAACCTTGGAAAAGTTTCTCTCACTGCTAGTTCTGTCCCTTGAGCCAGATAGCAAGGATTCTGTCTGAAAGGAAAAATATCTCTCGAGAAAGGACATCCTCTCTGCTAACAGAAATTAAGGATATGCAGGTTTCTTTGGTCAAACAGCATTTGATTATTCCAGCAATTCAAAATTGTAGAACTTCTTTTTGGAGGGAAACTTCCCAGCTGCTTGAGCCTATAAATTGGACACCTCCTCCACTAGTAGAGCTACTGCTGCCATTGCTACAGTGAGCCTGAAGGAGCCTAGGACGTGGGAACCTGTGAGAAGAAAAAGAAAGAAAGTCTGCCCTGAGCTTCCAAGAGAGAGTTCTATGTAGGAATGCAGAAAAGAGTGCAGCCAGCCATCTCCTTCAGTCATCCTACTCTTCAGCAATTGATCTAATTCGCAACCCAGTTGGTTTCTCTTCCATTCTACTTTAGTGCTTCATTTTATTCTTTTGTTGTATTTTTCTTCACTTTCAAAACATCTTGTGTGTGGGTTCTGTCACTGTGTAAGCTGCAGTTGCAGTGTGTGTGGGTTTGTCTTCTTATTTTGATTTTGTTCTTTCCTTGTGGCATTTCTTCCACGTGTGCTTTGAGGACCTGTCCTCGTGTGTGTGTGTGTGTGTGTGTGTGTGTGTGTGTGTGTGTGTGTGTGTGTGTGTGTGTGTGTGTGTGTGTGTGTGTGTGTGTGTGTGTGTGTGTGTGTGTGTGTGTGTGGTTTCTAGTGTGTGTGTGGATTTCTTTTGGCCAAAAAGAGTGGAAGCCTTACCAAGTTGGTAAGGGGTGGACGTAGGTGTGCCTTGTGGCATCCGAACCACCTTAAAATCCCTGTGTTATGGTGTGATGCATTTTATCCATCTCCTCTATCCCTTTTCACAGGTACTCTGAAGTTTTTCCAAAGGCATCTCCTTTATTCCATTCACGGTTCTTCGACTTCAACCTTGTTCTGTGGTTAAATAGGCTTCTTAATTTGAGTGCTGTTAAGTATCTTTTAAAGTGTTCAAAAATAGAGTGAAGGATCTATTCACCCCCCTCTATATCTTCTCATAATGTCCAACATCTTGGTGGCTACTGTTGCCTTGCTTCACGGCGTTGATTACTGACGCATATCGACAGCGTATTTTGGAGCTGTCTCCGCCTGAAGCCGGCCCTCCAGAGATCACCATGATCTCCTTCCTGTTGGGTCAATTGTCGATGGGCGGAGGGGTCCGCTCACACTGTCACTTTTCCACGGCCTTGGAAAAAAATTTATCGAGGCATCCTCACCAGATGAGGTCCTCGATGGCATCTTTGAGTTGGATGTAGTTGGATGTATCATGCCCGTGGTCACGGTAGAAGTGGCAGTACCTCCTTTTTCTCCTGGTCCTGGGATCGGACTTCATCTTAGGAGGCCACTGGAGGAAGGGTTCCTCACGGATCTCCATGAGGATCTGCTTGGGCGGGGCAGTTTGGGGGCGTGTATCATCGATATTGGCCCCTTTCTTTGGCTTCTGAGCGGTCGCGGTGCTCCCAGTCTCGTCACTCCCACTTGTTTCATCCCTCCCGAGGAGAGTCGGTAGATCTCTTTCGGTCAGGCTGACCAGTCCTAGCCAAGCGACCGAGGGCCGCAGTGTTTTCCTCGCAATTGGCGTGCTTCTATGTCAAAGTGAGGAGTCCATCAGGGTTGCTGGGGCATCAACTCCGAGCGACCGTCAGAGGATGGAATCCCAGGTTCCCTGTGCTAGGGTGGTGGTAGCAATGCTGACGTCAAGGGAAGGAATGTGGTGTGCTTCTGCTCGTAAGTAGGACACGTAGTCCTAGAGGGTCTCCTCTCGGCCCTGCCTGATGGCGAGCAGGCTCATCGCGGACTTGGATTCCTTTCGGCAGCCAACAAATTTTTTTTTGAACAACTTCTTCAGCTATTGGAAGGAAGTGATGGTCCCAGCCGGCAGGGACTGGAACCATGTCCGGGCCTTCTCCCGGAGAGTGGTGATGAAGGTTAAGCATTTCACAGCGTACGAGGCCCGGTGAAACACCAGGTTGGACTCAAAACTATGCATGTGATTAGTCGGATCGGTGGTGCCGTCATAAGGAGTGAAAGATGACAATTGAAACTTCAGTGGGATGGGGGCCTCCATGATCTCCTTAGAGATGGGAGCATGGAAGTCCGCATCATCGTCGATAAGGTCGCAGGTCCTTGCGACATGTAGTATGTCGTCCAAGTATCGGACCTTGCCCTCGATCTCCCGCCCCACTTCTTCGTAATGACATAGTCGATGGGCCATTTTTGGATTGGAGTGGAGCAGCCTGTGCACCCTTGGTGCGGGCAAGCTGCGCGGAAGCCGGGCCTGTGCGGCGGAGGCGTGGGAAGCCTCCCGCACCGAGCCTGTACGCCGGGCCATTTCAGGGGCTGCTCCATTGGGGCACGCTCTTGCCCCATTGGCCTGTTGAGGAGGCCCTGGCAAAGATCCATTAAGACCTAGAGCTGATGGCGGATTTCTGCTAGTTCGTCTATGGCCATCTCCCAATGTGGTCGGGTGGAAGATGATACTTCTTGTGATCCCCAACGGGAACTAGGGCCCTGATGGGACCCTCGGCCATGGTTGCTAGTGTTGCAGTAGCTTTCATGGGGTGCCATGGCTTTTTGATCGGGTTCCCATAGACGATGCCAAAAAGTGTAGAGGCGAGAAAATGATCTCTCGAACCCTGTACCACACTCTTAATATTTGTTTGTTGTGGATAAGATCATCCGACCACCCATGGAAGCCTGCAAACACCAGAGAAACGGTGTCAGAAGGAGCCCTGGGCATTACCCCAGGGGACAACACTCCGATGCCTAAGTCAGAACCTTGGAGATCAAGAGGAATCAGAGATGGGAGAGAAAGGGGAGTTAGTCAACTGATCCTGGAGCAATGATCTATATTCCAGTAGGGTGCTCGCCAGGCTCAGCGGGTGCTCGGAGGCCGCCTGCCCAGCCAAATGAGTGCTCGGAAGTGGACTGGGGGTCTCTCCTAGGGAGGGCGCGGTCAGCTTGTCACAGTGCATGGAGGAATCTGTCTTATTGTTTATCTATCCCTCTCAATGTCTGTGTATGCGTGCCCTCCTCCTCTCTTGTGTCGGAGGTCCATTTATAGGGGTTGTCTTGGTGGTGGAGGCCTATCCCTTAATGGGGAAAGGCATGAGTCATGGGATAACATCTCCCTACGATCGTGGGGAGTTTCCCATTGAGCATCCATTCCTTCAGAGTCGGACGGCCTTCAGGCGAGTCTTACGGCCTCCGTGGGGAGTGCTCGCCATTATTGGAGTTGAGGCCGATGATGGCGGGAGTAATGTTAGGTCGCCAGAGGGTCGTCTGGCATCCGATATGCCCGGGTCAATGCTCTTTGTGGGCTCATAAATCTGATGATTGGTTCTCTTGGGTCGTCCGTTGCGGGCCGTGGCTATTGGGGGCCCGTCGCACACATTATGGGTCCTGGGCTGACGTGGGCATGGTGCTGATGGGCCTTTCATGGGCCATGCCAAGTTTACCCTCCTCAATTGCAAACTCCCTCTCTAGAGTAGTGAGAATCTTGAGGGGCCACGGGGCGGGGGCGTTATGGCCACGGGGCGGGGGCGTTATGTCCACGGTGCGAACTCTTAACCATTGTAGGATACTTGCTCTCCGCTTATCCCCCATGAACTTCCCACTCTCAGACACTAACGTGAAATCCGCTTCCAGTTATGAGGGTTAAGTGCCCAGCTGTGGGGAATCTGCTCTAGACCGTAGGTGAGGTGGGGAGTCCCGGTGATGGGCTGACCCATCGGCGGATAAGGGATATTCCCCTTCTAAGTCTGAGTTTCTAGCATACCGTTCCAATCCCGAGCATGCCTGAGGGAATGTCTTAACATCCTTTTATTGGCTCTCTTGATGGTGCATCAGGATTCCTCCCGAGCATAGGGGAGGCCTTCACATGGGCGACCGTGTCGAGGCTCGGTGGCTTTCTCTTTTGGGCCTGTAACTCTTGGTCCGGTAGTAAATGGGCCTTTGATGGGAAGCATGGCTATCACTTACTGGGCCGTATAGGTCTTTATGGGCCTTTGGGCCATGAAACATTGGCCCACAGATTTCCCCCTCTCTACGTGCCCCCTACTCCCGAGCTAGGAATCGGCTCAGGGAGTAAAGTTCGTGTTGGGTTTTTCAGCAAGGGTGGGAATCTGATATCATAAGCTATCCTTGGCGCGTTGTAGGGCCCATAACTGTGGTTGCCTTAATGCTTGGGGGCTCGAGTGCAATGATGATATCTTTTGTGGCGGTTTGAAGCACTGACGCGGGTCATTTAGCCTTCCGAGGCACCTCAAGGAGACGCGACGGCTCTTCCTTTGCCGCCAAGGGGTTACAAATGCTACCCCTCAGGGCACACGAGTTCCATTTCCACCTCCATTGCTGGGCTTCTTCCTTCTCCTGTGCCTTCGAGCCCTAGGGTCTACCATCTAGTGATCATCCATGTCCTAGGAGGAACGCCAGAGGTAGAAATAGATCGCCATAACCTTCATGGAGCTTGCAGCGACCACCGCAAAGGTGGTCCGTTTGCTCCCTTCACTAGCCTGCTCCTCTGGTTCGAGTATCCAGCTATCTTCATCTTCCTCCATGGCGGAACAAGAATAGAACGTCCATGGCTACAAGGTCGAACAATGGGTGGAGAGCACCACTCCAGTGTCCTGCCGCCATCTGCGTAGTGAACTCATAGCAGAGGAGGTCAGAGAGCTCAAAAATTGGTACCGACTGCCCTGGCGATACACTTTCTCCCTTCCTAAGACACATGAATCGAGTCTTAGTACCCGCCTGTGGACGCACTTTCGGGAACGCTCCTTTTCGTTCTTTATTTCGTTTGTTTGTGCATTTGGTTATTCGTTTATTGAGTGCAAGGGCATGCCAGTCACCGAGGAAACGATATATTCGGGTTCCGAGACTAGAGTGGTTCGAGACCCAGGGTGCGCTCGATCTGACTAGTCAGACGATTGTGTGTGTCATGTCGGGACAAAAAACCCGTCGCGCCATAAAGGTCACGAAGGTAATTACATCCCCTTGGAGAGGGGAAAACCCTTGATTAGTCGCCAGGAAAAGGGGCCCTACGGCCTAGAATTAACATTGGAGAAATGAGCTAGATGAAATTCTAAACTGCATTTAAACAGTCCCCACGTCGGGGTGCAAACGTTCATGGGTGTGTCGGTCACTTGCGGACCATTTCATGTTCGGACGGAAGTCCACGTTTGTAGCGTAAAAGACAGTGATAAAATCGCGCAAATGTCTGTCGCGTATACGGCAATTTTAATAAGAATGTGGGATTAAATCCTGATAGAGGGACGGGTCAAGATCGATGAATTATCGGCCCAAGGCAACGCCAGGTCATGGTCATATCAAGATGGCTCCCAATGTCCATGTCTGACTTAATGGGGCGTCATTAATATTCTCTTCACACCGAGTCCGGGGGAGCAGAAGTTCAGAACGGGCGGTGTTATACTTTTTTTTTGTTATTGCTATTTAGGTTGTTGGATTTCATTGTTTATTTACCCGCATGGATGGATTTTTGCTTATTTGTTTTCACCTCTCTCCCTTTTGTTTGTTTGCCTATTTGTTTGTTTGTTTTTTTAGAAGGCACGCCGGTTTAAGGAAAAATGGCATGGGGATATCAATGTATGCATTTGAATATATGAGAGGTGAGACGGCGTGGGGATTGGCGCGCTGGTTTAAGGGCTTAGGAGGTTAAAATGGCGTGGGGAAGGGCACGCCGATTTAGGTGAGTAGTATGATGGCGGATGAGGTTCAGAGGATTGATTCTGATTTTTTTTGTTCGCCTGTTAGGATGGGTTAACAAGAAGAAATTCAGATGTGGATTATAGAAGTTTAGTGTGCATATGTATGATAATGTAGGGGTTACGTTATGTCAAGTTCATGGGAGCTCAGACACATATATCTTTGTCCGAAGAGGGCTCATTTTATTCATTTATTCATTTTTTGTTCTTGTGGTTGGTATTGCGTGATCGTTCATTCTACTTGCCGTTTGCGTTCTTGGCAAAAAATTGGCAGCACCTCCCCCGAACTGGGGTTTGCGAGGTATGAAATAGAGAATCGTCAAACGGAATGCTCCGAGACGACCCCCAAAATTCGGGTGAGCTAAAGACATCTGCTCGATGACCTAGAGATGAGCATAGAAGCCCGAGGACTAGCCTTCGAGGGGTTCTAGTGGCTCACGAGCCGTAGCTTCAAGAGTGTTCGCAGGGACAGATGTTCTCCATGTTGCTAAGCAAGAGACTATCAATATTCACCCTTCGGATAGGTCCCCTAAAAAAGCCATACCACAATGAAGTAAGCTTCTGAGAGCCCTAAGTGATTAGAAGATAAAGTGAGAGAGGGACGCCACCGGTGAGGGGGAAACATGACACTTTCTAATTTACTATTTAGGAGGCACAATGCTCAGGACAGAAGAAGGCAAACAAGATGAGGGCCCTCTCATTAGAAAAACTACTTTCATTATCTGTCAAAATGACAGGGTAAACAAGGGAGCATACATCATGGTAAAAAAAATGAAAGAGAAGGAAAGAGGAATACAAAGGAACCACTCTAACTCTCTTCTCCCCCTCACTCTTTTTTGTAGGAGCATGGGCAGATGGATCTCCTTCTTCTCTTCTAGGACCTAGCCTCTCTGAACCTCCGAACCTCTTTTCTTCACCTCTTACAATGTTATATATAGAAGGGGCAACCTCCTCTTTGGAGAAAAACTTCTGCCATCTTCTCCTAATTCACAAAAGTGTTAGGAGTTGACCTGCTAAGCTGTCGCATATTGATTTGCGTAGTACACCGGCACCCATCCGAGGATAGGATGTCTGTGGATTATTTAGAGGTTCTGTCGTTGCTGCCACCGTCACCGCTTGCCGCCGCTGTTGCCACCGCTGCGCTATCGACCTAGGGTGTAAACAGATCTGTGATCCTTAAATGGTTATGGGACAGGCATTGAATGCTCTGTTCTTCTTTCTTTTTGTCGCTTCACGTGAGATTTAGAAAGAAAACAGAGCATCGGAATATGGATGGGGAGGAGGGTAAATCTGGCTTGACCCAGATTAGGCCCACGCACGCGCGGCCCATTAAGGTTCGGACGCGCTAAGCTCAATCGAGGGGCGGACACACATGTTCGGCCCAATAAGAAGATGACCGGCCCAACGAGGCATCAGATTCCACGACGCCGATGAGGCCGGCCCAAGCGTAGTTCTTGCCGGAGGACACTCCGACGACCGACTGTTGCTATTAGGGTGCTAGGCCCGGATACAGAGGGGGGTGAATGTATCCTTCTATGAATAATGGCCAAATAAAAACTTAGATGCTAGGTAAAATCCGGAATTAAGCTAATTCAATTAAGCAAAATAACAAGCAGGTGGAGCGAGCCTATCCAAGCATCTAGCGGAAGCAAATCAAGCAATCAAACCACTGCTCAATAGATTTTTAGGTGGTTCAGTCCTCCAGACCTACATCCACCCCTCACTCCCAACCGGAGTGAGGCTTCACTAGCAAACGCTAGAACCAAGCAGACTCAGTCTGCAAACAGTTGCTGCCACACAGCTTGACCAGGGGAACAACCTCCCCTCTTCCTCCCAACCGGAGGGACACCCAAGTGACTCCCAGCCACTTGGAAACTAGAGGTCGCAGACCTCTCTTTCTCCAGACCAGGAGGGACCCGACCTCAGTCCAGAGGATCGGAAGTACAAAGCTAACCAAATGAAAAAGGAAAAATAAGAAAGGAAAAATACATAGCGATCAGAAAGCTGTAAAGAAAGATAACACAGATGTGGCTCGCATGGAGCTGACTGGCCTAGATTTGATCCACGGTCCAGTAGACATATCTTCAGGTAAGCTTCTCTTCCTCTTCTCTTCTCTCTCACTTTCTTTTTCTCTTAACCCTCACGAGCTCTCTAACTCTCTCTTTCTCTTCTTCTCCTTCTTCTCTTTCTTTTCTTCTTCTTTCGCAGGCTCTCTCTATCTCTTCTCTTCTCTTCTCTTCTCTGTGATCTACTGCAGCTCTTTTCTTCTTTTTCTCTTTCACTCTCTCGATCTCTGCTCCTCTATTCTCTTCGGCTCACTCTCTCTCTTTTTCTTTTCTGGATCGAATACTCTCTGCTGCTCTCAGACTAGATGTTTAGACTTTGCTCCTTTTCTTTCGATCAGTCTTCTTTAGTGGAAGAAGGCTCGTATATATAGCAGCAGCAGCCCCTGGGCACGTGGCTTCCACGTTTTCCCGCCCAAGGAATTCGCCAGATCCGAGGCAGCTTCATCCAGGTGTCAGCATCTGCATACCTCATCCTCCAGGGATCACGAGCCAGGTCATCAATCTCGGTAAGAATCCCTGTCAGATAGAGCATCGGATAAGTCATCAGTTTAAGTCTAAACACCCTGTACAGACTCTGTGAATGCAAAGCATTGTATAGACTTCAGACTGTATAGACTTGAGCAGATAAAGCAAAAGCAATGTATATACTTGTGAGGACGAATGCATTATCAGAACTGGAGAGTGTGTAGACTTAGGCCTTCTGTTCAAGATAAAAACCAATGTACAGACTTCATGTTGTACAGACTTGATGTTGATCAAAAGACCTTTGGACATCAGCCCAAGGTGTCAACGCTTCGAACGTGCAGCGTCGCCTCAGCTCCTCAAGCGAGATGCTCACGCCCTTGGCAACTGGCCAATGCGTCAACGCATCCAGTGTCAGTGTCGACGCAGTGAACAAGACAAGTGATGAACAATGCATGCACTAGCTTTACCAATGTGTAGACTTCACAAAGCTCAGCCACTGTATAGACTTCACGAAGCTCAACCAGTGTATAGACTTCAATGCAGAAACCAAGGCTGTATGGACTTCAGACTTGGACGTATGACCTGTGAGCGATGTATACACTTGGCCATTGAAGGATGTACAGACTAGAAGGAATTAAGCCCACGATGTATAGACTTGAAGATTGAAGGCGATGTACAGACTTTGATGTAAGACGCAGAATGAGACGCTGAAGTCTGTATAGAGTTTGATGACTGAAGCATAAACAGTACGCCAACGTATGGACTTGGCCGAAGCATGGGGAAAGCCCCCAATGTGTAGACTTCCAATGTGAATGAAACGCTGTACAAACTTGCTCAAACAGTCCGATGTATGGACTTGGAATTCCAACAGAAGGATGTATAGACTTTATGAGAATGCAGCAGCCAGTGTATAGACTTGAAGTCTTGTACAGACTAGCCAGTGTATAGACTAGACAAGCATGCAGCACACAATGTGCAGACTTCATGCACTGTATGGACTTCATGCAATGCAAAGCATACCAAAGTACAGACTTCCTAAATGCTTCAAGACCATGCACATCAAATGTCTAGACATCACAAGGTGAACGGCTGTACATACTTCCTATGTGAAGACAGCTACTGTACAGACTTGTTGAAGTGTGAAGGAGTTGAGTGTATAGACTTCACGATGTGAAGACTTGTCAAGGATAGCAGGCCGATGTACAGACTTGAGCGAATCAAGGTCTGTATAGACTTAAAGATCATTCAGCGACCAATGTATAGACTTTCCAATGGAACGGTTGTACAGACTTGAAATAATGGAAGACAGCGAGTGTATGGACTTTGAAGTGCAACGTAGGTAAAGGCTTCCAATGCATAGACTTTGAAGTTCACTGAATGATGTTCAGACTTTGTTCCACCGACCAGTGTATTGACTTTGCAAGCGTGAGACGCTGGATAAGACGGTGGATGTACAGACTTTAGGTGAAGGCATGAAACGATCTCTAAGATGATGAAGTCTGTATAGACTTTGCAGTGAATGGATGCTCATTGAGACGCAAGTTGAGACGATGCACTGTACAGACTTCATGTAATGCATGCAGATGTTTGAACAATAGAATGTGCAGACTTTGCCATGAGACGCTGAACAAGACGCTCCAATGAATAGACTAGCTGGATGCATTGTAGACAATGTATAGACTTTGAAGGCTAACAGGCGTCCTTAGTGTACAGACTTGGGCTGTACAGACTTTGACTCAAATGTGCATATGAGACGCTGAATAAGATAATTCACTGTATAGACTTAGCCTAAGACAATGCATGAGACGGACGATGTATAGACTTGAGATGCACTAAGACGATGACTGTTCAGACTTTGGCAATGTGCAGACTTAGGACAGCAGCTAAGCATGTGTGTATTATGTGAGAGTGTATACACTTGAAAGCAACATATAGCCAAGTATGAACAACGTGAGAGTGTATACACTTCAAACTATTGAACACAAGTACAATGTATATACTTCATGAACAGACGATGTACCTACTTGGAATTGATGCATGCTGTGCAATGTACATACTTTGAAATCATGCAGGCTGATGTGCAGACTTCAGTTGAACCCAACCGAAGAGTGTATACACTACACTTATCTGGGGGGTCGACCCATCTAGAAAGGGGTCGGCCCACACTATGCTGACTGTGATGTATGAATGCTTTATGTAGCAGATAACATGGCTACATCAAATATGCAATGCAAATGCTTTATGATCTGATAAACTAACAGAACAGCAATGCAATGCTTTGATAAATAGGTTGAACATCAGAATGACTGAACATATGAAGATGACTTATTTCAGCAATATGACTCACAGTAGCTCACATCAAACACCAATCATCAAAACCAAACCAATCATCAAAACCACAGAGGCACAACAATCTCCCCCTTTTTGATGATGGCAACTCTACACAGTGAGTCAATCTGATGGTGAGTCAATCTGATGACTCAAACTATTCTCCCCCTTTGACTTCATCAAAAAGTAAATAGTTTGAGAAATTATAGCATGTATAAAAATTCAGACAATTTCTCCCCCTTTAGGAGTTTCAACAAAAGCATGAGTTAGAGATGATCAAAATGAACCTGCATGCACTTATTGAATGATATTCTCCCTCTTTGGCAAACAATCTCCCCCTTTTGGTATAATCAAAATAAACCATGGGAAGGGGTGAATGCAGATGCAGATACCAGAATGCAAGAACACAGTTCTCCCCCTTTAAGAGTTTCTATGCAGCATGATGCATATGACATGGAAGGTCCCCCTCAATAAGTGGAATCTTATGAGATGGATGAGAAGGAGACCACAGGGGCAAACAAGGAGAAGTTCAGGTCAATGAACCAAGAACAATAAGCAGAAAAGGTTCAAATAAGCAGATTTACAAATAAGCTCCAAACAGAAATTAATTCAACAAGATTTTCAAGGAGATATCAATCTCATAAATCCAAAACATAATTTTTCAAAGTCTTCCATTATAGGGGCTTATGAATGAGCTTTTTGAACAGCATGGTTTAAACATGATGTATGCAGAGTTTATTAATAAAATTCTGTATTGATATCTAAAACCATGTTTTTAATAAAAATGAACCAAGCCCTCATATTTATCTTGATTGTCCACCCTTTGTCTTACACAATCAAATTTATTGACTTCTTTCAGAATTACATGCACTAGTATTGAGATTAAGCAATTATGAAGTCATATTATTTTGTCTAGGGATGTAACAATTTGATTTTAGCATCAATATTCAAATATTGAGATATGTTCAACAATTTTTTTTTTCATGCTACAAATTTTACGAGCAGTCTAGTTCAGTGCACACCTTGTAACTAGAGAATATACCTTGATCAGAGGCCAATATCCCTAAGCACTTATTGTGACTAACTGTCATGCTATATATGAACAGAGATAGCATTTACACATCATGACACACTCCAAATCCTTTCTTGATGAGTGAGTTGTATTTCTCAGTGTGCATGCCATTGCTCTGCCTAAATTTCAATGAATTCTTAATCAGAGTTAACTATGGTACCTCATGACACAGTCCTTTGGACATGTGTTTCTCAGTGACCAAGGTCATTGCTCTGACAGATATTACCCTTTAGACTTTTCAGAAAAATTCATTTGCTTCAAATCAATAATAGTTTCATGTACTTAATCAGTTGAAGTCATGTATTCAAAAGTGCAGATTTCAGAAGTTTTCAAGACACAGCATGAAACAGATGGTTAATGTTTATTAAACATGCTTCAGATATTTTTAAGAGATTTTAAAGTCAACCCTTGAGTACATTAAACTTAAACCACCTGAGTTATTTCAGATATTCATAAAAACGTATAATAGAAGATTTCTAGTTCAAAATTTTCAGATTTATGATCTAGATAGCCCATTGAAATCTTCATGAAGGACTGATGGAATTCTGAACCCAAATGATACCAATTGATAGGAGAAATACCAATTGTTAAGAGAGATTGTGAAGCTCAAAGTTTTCAGAATATGATTAAGGTTTGTCAACAAAATCAGTAAGAAAGGATATGCAATGATTTCTGACACATGTATGCATTTGACAACCTATATGCAATGCATTGACTCCCCCTCACAATATGCATTCAAGCTCTCTTTTTGGCATTTTCAATGTAAGGAAATGCAATGCACTATATGTATGCAGGGACATGCAAAGACTCAACATTGAATGCTATGCAAGGATATGCAACTAACTCCCCCTGAAAACATGCAATGTTTGCACTGAAAATTGAACATATGATACCAAATGATTCATGCACATTCAGACTGTCCTAACCAGCAAGGTGACCCATGGTACTAGGCGGAGCACTTGGTCTAAAAGACCACCTCACACATAGTAAGAACCTCTAGACAGACCTCCCTGCCTTTTGGTACCTTACCATTTATATACCATTGAGGTCATGCATGATTATTCAACATGCAGTCCTATATGTAATTCAGAATTTCAGTGAGCTATTGCAACACACAAATTTCAAGTCACACTCATAAGCAGTTCAGATTTTTTCAGAAAATTCAAAATGCAATTTGTTTTCAGAGTTTATGCATAACACAATTATCAAGCAATTGCAATTAGCCTATGTATGCATCAGATACAGACAACCCTTTTTAATCTGATATTTGCACAGAACTCTCGGCAAATGCATGATCAGAAAATAATGCACATGGCAAATGATGAATGAAAATGCAAAAACAGATTTAACTTGCTATGCATTAAAACTAAAAACAAGAAGAGCAGGAAGTTTACCTGAAAAGTTCGGTATGGGGTTTTCTTCTTGAGTGCCTTGGATCATTACCCCTTTTTATTCCAGTCCCAAGGCACACCTGCATAGCAATGTTATTTTGCACAAACAGGTACCCAAGAAGTCTTGGGTCCTGACAAAACAGTATTACTCCTAGCAGGTTTTCTCAGCACATTTCTAGGAGCAGTTTTCATATCTGATTTATGCACATTCTTGTTAGCATGAATTCTATGTGCATATGCATGAGATTTCTTGTTAACAGAATAAAAATTCTGTTTGCCAAAACCAGTTTGGTTTTGATATCCTGCCAGCCAACAGGTTGCAGCCCTGTGACCTGGCTTCCCACAATGATGGCATGTAAATTTCGTAACATGGAATTTAGCAGAGTTATTCTGAACATGCCAACAATCTCCAGCTCTGTGGCCTGGCTTCCCACAGTGATAGCATGCAGGAGACTTTCTGTTAATGGCAGGGAATTTAGCAGTTTTAGAATTTAATTTTCTACCATGAGCATGCCAACAGTGGGCTGCAATGTGGCCCATCTTGCCACAGTGAAAGCATGAATTAGAACTTTTCTTACCAGCATTCAGCCATCATTCAAATCTCTTATGACCCAATTTTTCACAATTAAAGCATGTCATATGCTAGTTTATTGGAACAGACTTGTTCTTGTTAAGAGCATGATCGTTTGCATGAAATTTATTCTTATCACTAACAAACCAGCATTGTGAAATTTTGTGTCCTAGTTTACCACAATGAAAACACTCAACTTTCCTTTTCTGAGATGACAGATTTTTATCATGATATCTCCTAGCATTCTTATCATCCTTCTCCATCAACTTACACTCATGCATCAGATGTCCAACTTTATGACAGTAATGACAGAGAATCTTCTTTTTAGATGCATGTGAGTGTGTGTGAGGACTGTGATCAGCAAACACTGATGGACCCTTTTTCTTTATTTTCTATTTTCCAATCATTTTTTGATTTTTATCATGTTTTTCTATTTTCTTAGCCTTATACTGAGGTGAAGATGAAGTGGAAGGCTTTTCCTGTTCAGAAGATTTAACAAAAATAGTTTTCAAATTGGATCCATCGACCTTCCTCATGACTGGACTGTAGCCCAGTCCCTCATTCTTAAAATTATCCTTTGCTCCCAACATTTTCTGAGCAATGGGCTGTTTGTCTTTAGAGGTGGTGGCTACATCTGAACCACTTACAAAAGATGTCATAACTTTGTTCTGAAGTTCCTTCTTGTTTATCTTATTGTAGCCCAGCCCTTCCTTCCTAGGGTTGATTTTTATACGTAGTAACTTGTCTAGGTTTTCCTGCCCATCAACAAATTTAGACAAGGAAACTTTCAAATCCTGAATTTCATTTTCAAGAGATGCAATGTGTATTTCATAACTAGCGATCTCTTGTTCATTATAATTGACAGCTTCATTCAAAACCTTGTTAGCTGTTTTGTATTCTTCAATTTCCTTTCTCAGCTCATCTACCTCTTCAGTCTCGTTTGTACAGATGACTTTCCCTTTCTCCAAAGTAAGAAGTCTTTCAGATATTGAAGAGTTCAGCAATCTTAACTTCTCATTTTCTTCCTTAAGCTTGTCATTCTGAATTAACTCATTTATTAGAGTCTGATCTTCTGAGTTAACCATGCTTTCTCTCCTAGCTTTAAACTCCTTCAATTCCTTTTGTTGTTTTTCAAAATCTTTCTGTAATTCTATGTTTACAGATTTTATGGCATTAAATTTTTCAATCAGCAAATCATTCTCTCGTTTAAGTTTCTCTAATTGTTCTTCATTTTCTTTAGAAAACTTTCTGAGAGAGTCATTCTCATTTTTCAGCTTGTTTAAGTCAGATTTAACACATTCAAGTTCTTTCAGCAAATCCTTACTCTGAACAGAATCATGACTAGCTAGACTAAACTTCTTTTCAAGTTTAGAGATTTCCTTTGCATGATCTTGATCTTCAATTTTCAGCAATGAAATTTGTTTCTTCAACATTTGAATATCAGACATAAAAGCATCATGAACATTTTTCAGTTCAGCACAGTTTTTACATAGAGAATTGAAACTGTCTGACCTACTATTCTTCTTCAATTTTTTGTATTGTTCTCTTAACTGTTCATGAGACTCTAATAATTCAGCATATGAATTCTCCCAATCATCCAAGGTATAGTTCTCAAAAGGGTTTACCTCCTCATCATTATCGTCTTCACTTTGATTGCTGCCTTGATCACTGCCACCTTGATTACTTCTGTTGGCCATCATGCAGCTTGTTTGATTTCCTTTCCCGGCTCTCTTCATCATCTCCAACATATTCCTTGCAGATCTGTAATCAAGGAAACATGAGTGAAAGGCTTTGTCAGTGGCTACTTTCATCAGATTTATAGCTGTCTGATTCTCCTCATACATTGATTCGTGACTGTCAGTCCATTTGGACCTTTTCTTTGGTAATTTATGAGGACCATGTGAAATCACTTTCCACAGGTCTAGATCAACAGATTTAACATAAGCACGTAAAGCACTCTGCCACTGGTTGAAATCAGAACCACTAAAGACGGGTGGATAAGCCATTGAAACAGATAGCAGATAGATTCAATATAACAGGAATATTGATGCACTAAAAACAAATTAGCACCGAAGACTGCAAGATCGGATCTGCAGGTCGCTGGACCTTCTAAGCAGACACCGCTCTGATACCAACTGTTAGGGTGCTAGGCCCGGATACAGAGGGGGGTGAATGTATCCTTCTATGAATAATGGCCAAATAAAAACTTAGATGCTAGGCAAAATCCGGAATTAAGCTAATTCAATTAAGCAAAATAACAAGCAGGTGGAGCGAGCCTATCCAAGCATCTAGCGGAAGCAAATCAAGCAATCAAACCACTGCTCAATAGATTTTTAGGTGGTTCGGTCCTCCAGACCTACATCCACCCCTCACTCCCAACCGGAGTGAGGCTTCACTAGCAAACGCTAGAACCAAGCAGACTCAGTCTGCAAACAGTTGCTGCCACACAGCTTGACCAGGGGAACAACCTCCCCTCTTCCTCCCAACCGGAGGGACACCCAAGTGACTCCCAGCCACTTGAAAACTAGAGGTCGCAGACCTCTCTTCCTCCAGACCAGGAGGGACCCGACCTCAGTCCAGAGGATCGGAAGTACAAAGCTAACCAAATGAAAAAGGAAAAATAAGAAAGGAAAAATACACAGCGATCAGAAAGCTGTAAAGAAAGATAACACAGATGTGGCTCGCATGGAGCTGACTGGCCTGGATTTGATCCACGGTCCAGTAGACAGATCTTCAGGTAAGCTTCTCTTCCTCTTCTCTTCTCTCTCACTTTCTTTTTCTCTTAACCCTCACGAGCTCTCTAACTCTCTCTTTCTCTTCTTCTCCTTCTGCTCTTCTTCTCTTTCTTTTCTTCTTCTTTCGCAGGCTCTCTCTGTCTCTTCTCTTCTCTGCGATCTACTGCAGCTCTTTTCTTCTTTTTCTCTTTCACTCTCTCGATCTCTGCTCCTCTATTCTCTTCGGCTCACTCTCTCTCTTTTTCTTTTCTGGATCGAATACTCTCTGCTGCTCTCAGACTGGATGTATAGACTTTGCTCCTTTTCTTTCGATCAGTCTTCTTTAGTGGAAGAAGGCTCGTATATATAGCAGCAGCAGCAGCAGCCCCTGGGCGCGTGGCTTCCACGTTTTCCCGCCCAAGGAATTCGCCAGATCCGAGGCAGCTTCATCCAAGTGTCAGCATCTGCATACCTCGTCCTCCAGGGATCACGAGCTAGGTCATCAATCTCGGTAAGAATCCCTGTCAGATAGAGCATCGGATAAGTCATCAGTTTAAGTCTAAACACCCTGTACAGACTCTGTGAATGCAAAGCATTGTATAGACTTCAGACTGTATAGACTTGAGCAGATAAAGCAAAAGCAATGTATATACTTGTGAGGACGAATGCATTATCAGAACTGGAGAGTGTGTAGACTTAGGCCTTCTGTTCAAGACAAAAACCAATGTACAGACTTCATGATGTACAGACTTGATGTTGATCAAAAGACCTTTGGACATCAGCCCAAGGCGTCAACGCTTCCAACGTGCAGCGTCGCCTCAGCTCCTCAAGCGAGATGCTCACGCCCTTGGCAACTGGCCAATGCGTCAACGCATCCAGTGTCAGCGTCGACGCAGTGAACAACACAGGTGATGAACAATGCATGCACTAGCTTTACCAATGTGTAGACTTCACAAAGCTCAGCCACTGTATAGACTTCACGAAGCTCAACCAGTGTATAGACTTCAATGCAGAAACCAAGGCTGTATGGACTTCAGACTTGGACGTATGACCTGTGAGCGGTGTATACACTTGGCCATTGAAGGATGTACAGACTAGAAGGAATGAAGCCCACGATGTATAGACTTGAAGATTGAAGGCGATGTACAGACTTTGATGTGAGACGCAGAATGAGACGCTGAAGTCTGTATAGAGTTTGATGACTGAAGCATGAATAGTACACCAACGTATGGACTTGGCCAAAGCGTGGGGAAAGCCCCCAATGTGTAGACTTCCAATGTGAATGAAACGCTGTACAGACTTGCTCAAACAGTCCGATGTATGGACTTGGAATTCCAACAGAATGATGTATAGACTTTATGAGAATGTAGCAGCCAGTGTATAGACTTGCAGTCTTGTACAGACTAGCCAGTGTATAGACTGGACGAGTATGCATCACACAATGTGCAGACTTTGTGCAGTGTATGGACTTCATGCAATGCAAAGCAGACCAAAGTACAGACTTCCTAAATGCTTCAAGACCATGCACATCAAATGTCTAGACATCACAAGGTGAACGGCTGTACATACTTCCTATGCGAAGACAGCTGCTGTACAGACTTGTTGAAGTGTGAAGGAGTTGAGTGTATAGACTTCACGATGTGAAGACTTGTCAAGGATAGCAGGCCGATGTACAGACTTGGGCGAATCAAGGTCTGTATAGACTTGAAGATCATTCAGCGACCAATGTATAGACTTTCCAATGGAACGATTGTACATACTTGAAATAATGGAAGACAGCGAGTGTATAGACTTTGAAGTGCAACGTAGGTAAAGGCTTCCAATGCATAGACTTTGAAGTTCACTGAATGATGTTCAGACTTTGTTCCACCGACCAGTGTATTGACTTTGCAAGCGTGAGACGTTGGATAAGACGGTGGATGTACAGACTTTAGGTGAAGGCATGAAACGATCTCTAAGACGATGAAGTCTGTATAGACTTTGCAGTGAATGGATGCTCAGTGAGACGCAAGTTGAGACGATGCAGTGTACAGACTTCATGTAATGCATGCAGATGTTTGAACAATAGAATGTGCAGACTTTGCCATGAGACGCTGAACAAGACACTCCAATGAATAGACTAGTTGGATGCACTGTAGACAATGTATAGACTTTGAAGGCTAACAGGCGTCCTCAGTGTACAGACTTGGGCTGTACAGACTTTGACTCAAATGTGCATATGAGACGCTGAATATGACAATTCACTGTATAGACTTAGCCTAAGACAATGCATGAGACGGATGATGTATAGACTTGCGTTACTGTAGCAATGTATAGACTTGAGATGCACTAAGACGATGACTGTTCAGACTTTGGCAATGTGCAGACTTAGGACAGCAGCTAAGCATGTGTGTATTATGTGAGAGTGTATACACTTGAAAGCAACATATAGCCAAGTATGAACAACGTGAGAGTGTATACACTTCAAACTATTGAACACAAGTACAATGTATATACTTCATGAACAGACGATGTACCTACTTGGGATTGATGCATGCTGTGCAATGTACATACTTTGAAATCATGCAGGCTGATGTGTAGACTTCAGTTGAACCCAACCGAAGAGTGTATACACTACACTTATCTGGGGGGTCGACCCATCTAGAAAGGGGTCAGCCCACACTATGCTGACTGTGATGTATGAATGCTTTATGCAGCAGATAACATGGCTACATCACATATGCAATGCAAATGCTTTATGATCTGATAAACTAACAAGACAGCAATGCAATGCTTTGATAAATAGGCTGAACATCAGAATGACTGAACATATGAAGATGACTTATTTCAGCAAGATGACTCACAGTAGCTCACATCAAACACCAATCATCAAAACCAAACCAATCATCAAAACCACAGAGGCACAACAGTTGCCGTAAGACTCGCCCAGGGACCGGCCGACGTCGGGACTATCGCCCTCTAACGGGAAACTCCCGCCGACATAGCGAGGAACGTTACTCCTACTAAACGGACCCTTCCTTATCAAGGGATGAGGCCCTCGCACCAAGACAACCCATATAAAAGGGACATCGACGATAGAGAGGGACACGGTAGATTCTTCTACTAAAAACCCCACATGACTACGCAAGAGGATACTCTTGCCCTAGAGCCTTCTACTGAGAAGAGAGCAGCCCTACCAGCGATAATGACAAGAAGGCCACCTACGGCCAAAGAGCTTCTGCCTCTTGAGCGGCCTTACCACCCAGCGAGCACTCTCAGAGAGCCCACTGGGACCGGTGAGCACGCATACAGAGGATCTACACGCCTCCTTGATTGACTCCTACGGCCCCTACTTTTCTCTTACTCTGCTCTTCTCTATCGGTCATTAAATCCCTTGCTGACTTAAGCATCGGAGGGTTGTCCGCTAGGGTAACACCCGGGACTCCTTCTGACGCCCTTCTGGTTTCTTGGTGTGTGCAAGCATCCACGGGCGTGAGACGATTTCCCCAATAAATAAATAGAGAAGGTAGTATGTGGCCTAGGAACCATTTTCCTGCCGCTACACTTCTTGGCGCCGTCTGTGGGAACTACGAGCGAAAAGCTAGGGCGCCCCGTGGAAGCCTTCGCAACGCCAGCAACCGGGGGCGGGGTTCCCATCAGGGACCCAACTGGCGTCGGGGATTGCAGGAAGCCTCTTCCGCTCACCCCCGACAAGCGGTCACCCCTGGTGACCTAGACGAGCTCCGCCAGGAAGTCCGAGCCCTGGCAGAATTTGTCGAGAGCTCCGGGACCAAAGGCCTCAACATGCCCCACCCGAGTGACGGGAGGGTGAAGGAGGTCAGGCCAGAGAGGACTTCCGGCAGGCACGAGAGGCGCCCCGTGCCTCTATCACAAGAAACTGGTGATCGCGCAGCATACCCGCGTCTAGGGGACGTAGCCCTCTCCATTCCAATCCGGAGATGGACCGTCGACTCCAGAGGTTCGACGAGATAGAGGACAAGGTCCGGTACCTGGATGACGTCCTCCTGGCATCCAAGAATCACGGCCTCATCGACGATGACCAAGACTTCCACGCTATCATTGAAGCCCACATCCCACCGAAGCTCCAGTTGCCGTCATTCACCTACTACGACGGCACCACCGATCCGGCCGACCACCTACACGGCTTCGAGTCCCACCTGGTGTTCCACCGGGCCTCAGACACCGTGAAGTGTCTAGCGTTCGTCACCACTCTTCGGGAGAACGCCCGGGCGTGGTTCGAGTCCCTGCCGGCCAGGACAATCTCCTACTTCTAACAGCTCAAGAGGCTATTCAAGGAGAACTTTGTGGGCTGCCGAAAGGTAGCCAAATCTGTCGTAACCATGCTCGCCCTCAGGCAGGGGAAGGAAGAGGCGCTGTGGGACTTCATCTCTCGCTTCCACGCGGAGGCGTTCCGGATCCCCCACCTCGATGTCGACATCGCCACTACGGCGCTCACTCAGGGGACGCGAGATCACATCCTCCGGCGAGCGCTCGTAGTCGAAGCCCCGACAACCCTTCCAGATCTCCTCGCGCTAGCCCAAAAGCACGTGCATTACTAGGAGAACACTGTGGCCCTGCGCCACATGGCCAGGACCGACCGGCCCAACCGCAAAAGGACCGTCGACCCACCGCGGGAGGGTCGGAGCAAGCGAGAGTGGCGCGATGGAGACCACCGCGACCGCTTCGAGAAGGAAAGGGGCAGTTACCGCCACTACACACCCCTGACGGCCCCGCTTGACCAGATCATGATGGGGATTTGTGAGGATCCGTTTCTCAAGTGGCCCTCGCAGATGAAGTCAGATCCCAATTCGCAGAATAAGAAGAAGTACTGCCAGTTCCACCGGGATCATGGCCACGACACCGCCGACTGCATCAACCTGAAGGATGCCATTGAGGACCTCGTACGCAGAGGGCTCCTCGATAAGTTCCTCGCCAAGTCCGCCGAGAGACGACAGAAGATGCCTCCCCCGATCGACAACTGGCCCAACAGAAAGGAGATCGTGATGATCTCTGGGGGACTCGCAGCCGGGGGAGATTGCGCGAGCAAAAGGCATCGGTAAGCGACGGCCCTCAAAACGGCGGACCAGGGCGAAGGGACCCCGAGGGGACTGTCCCCCTCAGGTCACCCGGGAGACCCCATAGTCTTCTCCGAGGATGACCTTGAAGGCGTCACGATGCCCCATTCCGATGCTTTGGTGGTTTCCGCCACCATTAATCAATGTACTGTGCGACGCATTCTGGTCGATAATGGAAGCGGACCCGATATTATTGCGTACGACTATCTAGTACTCATGGGAGTGGATGTATCACAACTTGCACCATTGCACACACCGCTATATGGATTCTCTGGCACGACTGTTCGCCTAGAAGGGCGTATCACGCTCCCAATCACGTTCGGGACGACACCGAAAGAGGTAACTTTCCTCGCCGACTTTATTGTGATCCGTGCAATGATAGGATACAACGCCATCATTGGTCGAGTAATCCTCGGTACGCTTCGAGGTGTCCCTTCCTCCTACCACCAGAAGCTGAAGTTCCCCACCCCTCATGGGGTAGGGGAAGTTTGGGGCGATCAATGGGAATCTAGGGGGTGTTACCTCATATCCACCCGCGACCAGCGTCCCGAGGAGGCGCCATCCGAGAAGAAGGCGAGGACCAAAGATCCAGGTCCGAGCATGACTGCACCAGTCGAGGATCTATACCTCATCCAAGTCAGAGATGACCCAAGCAGATCACTGAAGATCGGCGCTACCTTGTTCGAGCAGGATAAACAAGCATACACGCGCTTCCTCACAGCCAATCAGGACGTGTTCGCTTGGTCCGAGGATGAGCTTCCCAGAATCCCCCCAGAAGTTATCACGCACCACCTAAGGTTGGACCCCAACTGCCGCCCGGTGCAGCAACGCCGAAGACGATGCAACCCCGAGCGACAGGTAGTCATCAGGTAACAAGTGGGAGAGAAATTGCGATCAGGACTACTCTGGCTTACCCAGTACCCAGATTGGGTAGCCAACGTCATCCTAGTGTCCAAAAGTAACGAGAAGTGGAGAATGTGCGTGGACTACACCGACCACAACAAAGCCACGCCCAAAGATAGCTTCCCCATGCCACGGATCGACCAGCTAGTCGACGCCACGGCCGGGCACGAGATGTTGAGCTTCCTTGACGCCTATTTAGGGTACCATCAGATCAGCATGCATTAGCCCGACCAAGACAAGACCGCGTTCATCACCAACCATGGCCTCTACTGCTACACTCGTATGCCGTTCGGGCTAAAAAATGGGGGAGCTACGTATCAACGCCTAGTCAACCATATGTTTGACTCGCAGATCGGCCGCAACATGGAGGTCTACATCGACGACATGCTCGTGAAAAGTCTCCGAGCAGCCGAGCACTTGCGCGACTTGGCTGAGACCTTCACTACGCTCAGAAGGTACAACATGAAACTCAACCCTGCTAAGTGTGCGTTCGGGGTACGGTCAGGCAAGTTCTTAGGGTTTCTCGTAACCCACCGAGGGATCGAAGCCAACCCCGACAAGATCAAAGCAGTGTTAGAGATGGAGCGACCACGATGGGTGAGGGACGTACAATGTCTCACCGGACGGGTCACCACTCTGGCCCGGTTCTTATCCCGAGCCGCCGAACGATGTGTACCCTTCTTCCAGCTGATCAAGCAAGCCAACCTGGCACTGGAGAAGAAAGGATGGATTGACTGGAACCAGGAGTGCGAGCAGGCGTTCGAAGAATTGAAGCGATACCTGACAACGCCTCCTGTCCTCGCCAAACCCCAAGGGGGGGAACTGCTGCTCCTATACTTGTCCGTGACCCCCAGCACCATGAGTGTTGTGCTCACACAGGAGGAAGCAGAAGTCATGAAGCTCGTCTACTACGTCAGCCGAGCGTTGCAAGGACTGGAATTCCGGTACTCACGGACTGAAAAGTTCACCCTCGCTTTGATTACGGCTGCTCACAAGCTACGGCCATACTTCCTGGCCCACCCGATCGCCGTCCTCACCGACCAGCCCCTCCGACAAATCCTGTAGAAACCGGATGCGTCCGGAAGACTGGTTAAGTGGGCCATCGAGTTGGGAGAGTTCGACATTAAGTTCCGATCGAGGACAGCGATCAAGGCCCAGGCACTTGCAGATTTCATCGCCAAATACACCCTACCTGTCGAGGTTTCACCCGAGCAGACCTCGGGCCCCGCCTGGGAGCTATACGTCGACGGATCCTCCTGCGCCATCGACAGCGGCGCGGGGCTGGTTTTACTCTCACCAGAGGGTGTAGAGTTACAGTACGCCCTACACTTCAATTTCTTGACCACGAACAATGTGGCCGAGTACGAGGCGCTCCTTTCCGGCTTACGCATGGCAAAACACCTGGGGGCGTCCAGCGTGCGAGCGTACATCGACTCCATGCTCATCGCCAACCAGGTCAGGGGGGAGTTCGAGGCCCGAGACCCCTCTATGATGAAGTATCTGGAGAAGGCCAAGGCAGCGGCGGGCGAGTTCGCCCACTTCGAAGTGGTCCACATCCCGCGCGAAGAGAATGTCCGAGTAGACGCCCTCTCCCGTTTGGCATCAGCCACTACGGTCTCCAGCTCGAGATCAATCCTGATAGAAGAATTGCCAGCGTCGAGCATAGATGATCCAACACTCCAGGTAAACGCCCTCGACTATGAACCTTTCTGGATGGATCCCCTGCTCGATTTCCTCCTCTGGCAACAGCTCCCCAGCGATCATGTCGAAGCGCGGCGCACGCGGGCGAGAGTGGCCCATTTCACCATGGTGGACGGCCGGCTATATCGCCGATCCCTCTCAGCTCCTCTACTCAAATGTCTTTTCTCCATGGAAGCTAGCCAGGCCATCCAAGAAGTCCATGAAGGACTCTGCGAAAGTCATGTGGGAGGGCGAGCACTCGCGAAGACGCTGATCCGACAAGGGTACTGGTGGCCCACCTTGCAGCATGACTGCCTCAACTACGTTCGAAGGTGCCCCCAATGCCAAAAATACTCCCACCTGCACCACCAACCGGCGACACAGCTCCACGCCTTGACGAAGCCTCACCCATTCGCGCGGTGGGGGATCGACATACTGGGACCTTTCCCTGAAGCACAAGGGAGGAAGAAATTCCTCATAGTCGCTATAGACTACTTCACCAAGTGGATCGAGGCCGAACCATTGGGGAAGATAACGAGCAAAGTAGCTTGGAAATTTGTGCTACGGAGCATCATTTGCCGGTTTGAGATTCCCATGGTTCTCACTACCGACAATGGCAGACAGTTCGCGAGCACTGCCTTTCAATAAAAGTGCTCGGAGTTGGGGATCTGGAACCACTACACCTCGGTGGGACATCCCCAAGCCAACGGGTTGGTAGAAAATGCCAACCGAACTCTACTCCACGGCATCAAAACCCGCTTGGATCAAGCAGGAGACACATGGATCGATTCAATCCTCAACATTATATGGGCTCACCGGACCACTGCTAGAGCCGCCACCGGGGAGACGCCCTTCCATCTCGCATATGGAGCTGAGGCAGTAGGCCTGATGGAAATATCAAACCCCTCGTTACGAGTGGGGCATTTTGATGAGGCCAGAAATAACCAGGCAATGCGAGAAAACTTGGACTTGCTTGAGGAAAGAAGAGCCAATGCCCAGATAAAACTTGCAGCATATCAGCAAAAGCTGGCGCAATATTACAATGCTCGAGTTAAGGAGCGACACTTCTTCCCCGGAGATCTTGTTCTACGGCGAGCAAGCGTGGCTGATCTGCGAGGAGCCGTGGGAAAACTCGCACCCAACTGGGAAGGCCCATACCGGGTAGCAGAGCAAAGGAGCGTACAGGCTAGTGACGCTTGGGGGGAGAGAGGTACCCAGGACGTGGAACTCCGTCAACCTCAAGAAATACTTCCAGTAAAACGTCACCAGCCGTACTCCACTGGGGTAAGTTGCCCGCAAACAACGAGAAGGTGACCTACGGGTTCCCTAGAGGCGAGCACCGCTCCCCTTAAAAACAAGAAGGTGACCTACGGGTTCCTTAGAGGCGAGCACCGCTCCCCTGAAAACAGGAAGGTAACCTACGGGTTCCTAGATGCGAGCACCGCTCCCCTTGAAAATGAAAGGAGGTAACCTAAGGGTTCCCTAGAGGTGAGCACCGCTCCCCTTGAAAATGAAAGGAGGCAACCTAAGGGTTCCCTAGAGGTGAGCACCGCTCCCCTTGAAAATAGAAAGGTAACCTACGGGTTCCCTAGAGGCGAGCACTGCTCCCCTTGAAAACGAAAGGAGGTAACCTAGGGGTTCCCTAGAGGCGAGCACCGCTCCCCTTAAAAATAGAAAGGTAACCTACGGGTTCCCTAGAGGCGAGCGCTGCTCCCCTTGAAAACGAAAGGAGGTAACCTAAGGGTTCCCTAGAGGTGAGCACCGCTCCCCTTGAAAATAGAAAGGTAACCTACAGGTTCCCTAGATGCGAGCACTGCTCCCCTTGAAAACAACAAGGTAACCTATGGGTTTTCTAGAGGCGAGCACCGCTCCCCTCGAAAATGAAATAGCAACCTGAGGGTCCCTGCAGAGGACATGAGCACTGTGGAAGACGAGTACGGAGGATCACCCAGAGAAGCACGCAGAGGAACTCCAGTAAAAGGTACACATCAATGTCGGCTCAGAATAAAAGATTTTGTATTTCTTTAGTCAAAGTACAAGCTGCCAGAAAATTGGCGAAGTACCCTCACACGGGCCAGATATAAGTACATGAAGAAACAAAAGTGCTAAACGATGGCGACGAATGACTCCAACAACTCGCTTCCCAGGCACCATCCTCTATCGACAATCATGCTAAATCTTCAAGCATGCATAGGTACCCAGTTTTTGTTTTGTGGAAGGATACCCACGGAGAAGCATCCTATGCCAGAGAAGAGGGACAAAGCCCTCAGCCCAACAAAGGGCTTCACTCGTAGAAGGCCTACAGGAGGAAAACCTGGCCGGTAGATCCGGCCACCCACGCTCGGAAGAAGGCCAGCGAGGTCCACCCGTTACAGGGAACCAGCAGACCGACGCAAGCCAACGGGCGATAGCGGTACCGTGAGGCCAACACATTAGGAAGGCCACCCCGGTGAATTGGCCATGCCTTCAAAGTGAGGAGCCCACTGCCGTCATCCATGCGGCATAGCCAGATCCCTTGAGTGGAAGAATGGAAAATAGATTCCACCCTTCCTTACGATCCTTCCTACTAGAAAGTAGGAAGATGTTCCAACAACGAGGAGCATCTCACCGAGCACCTGCAAGAAGCAAACAACGGTCATGCGCCACGAAGATGAGCAAGAAGGAAATAGCTAAAGTCTGGAAGATAGCTCTACCCTGACTCTACTCGTCCCGTCAAGGGTGGATCCTATCCGACTCAAAAAGTAGGACTCCCATGCCAGCGTACAAGCGGTTAACCTTCTCCAAGGCCTCCCGCCAGCCATCCAGGTACCCGAGCTTGTACTGCTCAGAGGCCAGACCACCCTCTCCAGGGTCAGGCCACGGCCGCCAGGGTACCGACTTGGGGTTTCTCCGAAGGACCAAAGGTTGACGGTGAATCGGCAGAGATTCATCATCCGATGAAGTACCAGACTCTCCTGAGGACATTCTCAGTAGAGCCTACCTACTACGATTCGTTAGAGCAAGATGACTGCTGGAACGCTGCATAAGACCACTATTTATAGTAGGAGACTAAGTCCCCAGAAGTGTGAGGACTCCTACCGCCTCGATCAAAACTGTGGAAGTCGAAGCGACGGATCCCAAAAGTCGCTCTCCTTCAGAAGCTCTCATTAAGGGCGCCGTTTCGTATCCCCAGAGGATCTCGCGACGGTTCAGAGGAAGGAAGTACACAGAAGAAATCTCAAAGATTTGCGAAGCAAAGAAGGAAAGCCTTTCATTCCCAAAAGGAAAAATTACAAAAAGAGGCTACTACCTCAGAAAGTGCAGGAAAAAGAAAGGAAAAGACAACGAGGGGCATCCTCTCAAGGACTTGCCCCGGTTACATCATCACGTGCCATGAGCTTAGCAGGCGCACGCACATCAGCGGCACTAGGAGGAGGTGGCCCGTCACTCAAGTCCACCACGATAGCATTGACGGGCGCCCGCTCGCCCGCGCTCGACATCGACTACTCGGCGCCGGCCCCTATGGGGTCGGGCCCCTCTTCTTTGTCCTCGGCCCCCTAGCCAAAGGGATCTACAGGAAGAGGGAGGACAGGAGCCTCGAGGTCGAATCACCCCGCGGTGGCCTTCACGGTGGCACTCCAGCCCTCTCGGAAGCCGCGGTCACGGGCCGGCCCATAATACTGTAGGGCCGCCTCCGTCAACTCGGCCCGATAAGCCGAGGAGGAGTGGAAGGCCTCCACAGCCTCATCACCCTCTGAGGACAGGGACATGCGCGCCCTGGCACGCTACACCTCGATCTCCTGGCAGCGGATCTCCATGGCTCGGGTCTCCGCCTCCAGCTTGGCCGCCCTCTCACCAGCCGCATCAGCCCGCGCCATGAAGGAGTCCCGGTCGCACTCCATGCCCGTCAGGGCCGACTCAAGCAGAGACAACTGCTCTCGACGCCAGGCATTCGTAGTCTCGAACTCCGTCAAGCATCCCTCGGCCCCTGCCTGACGTGCCCGACTGGTCTCCAGCTCATGCACGACATCTAGGAAACGGTGCCTCCACAGCCCAAAGGCGTTGGTGACCAGGCATACGCTCTTCGCAGCGACAGCCGTCAACTCGTCCATGACACCAGGACCGAGCTCCCCTACATGCTCGTGCCAGCGAGCACTCCGTACCATGAGGTCGACGATGCCCGGAACTCCAGGCGCTCCCGCCGGTGAGTCCTCAGGCCACGAGGGCTGACCGCCCGAAAGAACCCTCTGCGGGGGGATAGGATCAGCCTCAACAGCAGCAGGGGCCTTGCCCCTTTCATGCCCCTATCCTCTGGAGTCAGACGCTGGAGTAGCAACTTCCGGCACCACGTGTGACGGCGGCAGGCGAACGCTGGGGGGAAGCACCCCAGACGAGGGCGGGACCCGGCTCCTGACTGGAGTCGAATCCCTCCCCCTCGTCCTCGACCGGCGACGGCTGTCGATCACCGCCAACACATCCTCGGACAGATAGGTCTGGCCACCGCCAGCCATGACAGACTCTTCTCCGGGCACGCTGGGAACGGTTTCGGATAGACTACGCCGGGAACTAGACCCTCCATTGGCCACCGACACCTCGGGCGTACGCGCCATAGGAATGCCAACGGGGGCCGGATACTACAACCTCCCCATGGCAAAAGTAACCTGGGCTGGGGGGGCGATGACCGACACCTGTCCGGTCCCCGGAGCAACGTGATCTACGGGATGAGAAACAAGCCGCGGCAGCCGGACGATCTCAGGGGTCCAACCCAACACTTCAGTCGCCCCTGAAAATGCAAGGACAAGGTTAGTCCGACATTAGCCACTACTGCCACATCCCTGCGAGGAGACGGGACCAGTACCCTTAGGCAAGGGGGGACACAACCCCAACTCTTGGAGCAGCGCCGGGGTCAAGACGTGGTCTGCATCGACCAAAGGATATCGGGAGACCGCCTTCAGATCCTGAAGGCCCTCGGCGTTGAGGGGAGGCTTCGTATCATGCCAAGGGCGAGGAAAGCCGCCCCGCATCCAACCATCGGAAGCTCTCTCTTAGTCCTTTGACTTGATCAGGTATACATACTGCTCCGCCCATCTCTTACGGTTGGACGCGGTACGGGAAACAGAGATAAAATGGTTATTAGACCGAGCCTTGAAATAGGCGAAATAAGTATCGGACGGGCAACTCTGGAGGAGGAAAAACTGCAGGAACAAGTTGACGCTCGGCACCACCGACGCTCTGCGGCACGCGTAGACAAACCCACAGAGAATGCTATAAGAGTTGGGAGTTATACTCTCAGGGCACCGCCCGTAATGATAGAGGACGGCCGAAATGAAAGGGTGGACCAGAATACGAAAACTCGCCTGGAAAGAGGCCACCGGTATCATGATCCCGCCGGTGATGTGACTCGTTAGGTCATCTCCCACGATGGGAAAGATGATATCGTACTCAGGGGGGATCTGGAAGGTCTCCCACAGGCCACGAAATACCCTATACGCTACCAGAGGGTGAGAATCAGGCCGACTACTACCCGCACCTGAGGTGCTCGGCACACCGCCTCGATTCTGAGGCATCTTCTCCGAAGAGGAAGACTCGACGCTGAGAGTTCTCCTGCGTGGAGGCATCACTACCGCGGAAAAGAAGGATCCTCACCAGGCAGAGGGAAGCAGAAGCCTACGACAAAACGCGGCGACCAGTGACATGTGGGTATGGTCTTCGAAAAACCTCACTGCACTCCTTATAAATTGCCCACTACGATCCAACGGTTGCCCCCTAAGGGTCAGACGAAGGGATGCCTGCCGCTATGGCGGTACGGCTACTGAGGCCAAGTGACCATTTTGAGCCCACATCCCTAAAATAAGACAAGACCCGACGTCATCATTGCCAGCGTGGCCTCTGCCCTCGCCAGAGGCGCCTTGCGCGCCAAGCAGGCCTCGAAGCCACCAACTACCGCCGTACGAGGAAATCACCTTCGGATCACACCCTCCATAAGAACCCTCTCTTGGGCTACTCTCAGTCCCCTGCGAGTGCTCGGCAACTAAGATTAGGGGGGAAAGTGAGGAGGGTAAATCTAGTTTGACCCAGATTCGGCCCACGCACGCGCGGCCCATTAAGGTTCGGACGCGCTAAGCCCAATCGAGGGTTGGACACACATGTTCGACCCAATAAGAAGATGACCGGCTCAACGAGGCATCGGATTCCACGACGCCGATGAGGCCGACCCAAGCGCAGTTCTCGTCGGAGGACACTCCGACTACCGACCGTTGCCCCCACAACATTGGCCTTGACCTCGTAACGGGCGAGCACGCGCCATGAGTGCCGTGAGACTCGCCCAGGGACCGGCCGATGCCGGGGCTATCACCCTCCAACGGGAAACTCCCGCCGACATAGCGGGGAACGTTACTCCTCCTAAACGAACTCTTCCTTATCAAGGGATGAGGCCCTCGCACCAAGACAACCCATATAAAAGGGACATCGACGATAGAGAGGGACACGGTAGATTCTTCTACTAAAAACCCCACATGACTACGCAAGAGGATACTCCTGCCCCAGAGCCTTCTACTGAGAAGAGAGCAGCCCTACCAACGACAACGACATGAGGGCCACCTATGGCCAGAGAGCTTCTGCCTCCTGAGTGGCCTTACCACCCAACGAGCACTCTCTGAGAGCCCACTGGGATCGACGAGCACGCATACAGAGGATCTACACGCCTCCTGGATCGACTCCTACGGCCCCTACTTTTCTCTTACTCTGCTCTTCTCTATCGTTCATTAAATCCCTTGCTGACTTAAGCATCGAAGGGTTGTCCCCTAGGGTAACACCCGGGACTCCTTCTGATGCCCTTCTGGTTTCTTGGTGTGTGCAGGCATCCACGGGCGCGAGATGATTTCCCCAACAAATAAATAGAGAAGGTGGTACGTGGCCTAGGAACCATTTTCCAGCAGCTACAGATGGGATGGCCACTTTGGTTAAAACAGCGTGACTGAGGGCTCGCCGGTTTGGGCCGCACTAGTTTAGGTGGGCATGGAGATTCTTTGCACGTCGGTTTAAGAAGTAAGGGGGGCGCGTCGATTTAGGCCAAGGAGGGCACGCCAGTTTAGGCCAAGGAGGGGCGCCGATTTAGGTGGGTTGGCTATAGGGGTGCTTCACCTTGTTGACTCCGAACCGGCCCAGACAAGTGCTTGACCTTCGGTACTGCATTAGTTTAATGTACCACTTCCGGGGCGTCCATTTCGAAGCATCTGAGCCCCGGTTTGTGATTTCGAGTGATTTCTGACACGTGCCGAACCCGCGTCAGATTACTCGAGTTTCTTCCTTTTTTTGGGGGGGGGGGCAAATCACCTAATGGATCAAAAGGGAGAGTGCACCCCTTTCCATAGAAAAGAAATGTTCTCACTCCACCTTCTTGCCACTAGATGAGATTTTATTGCATATGAAGAGTTCAGAGTACATAGGAGCCAAGCCCCTTATATTCACAAAAGAAATGAGAGGAAACTATAGCTCTACAGCTCCACATGTGGAGATAAAGAAAAAAGATGTAGTAGCTATACATGTCGTATTCGTATATTAGGAATGTTAGAAGCATCTGCTGTAGTAATTCCTCTTGCTATAGGTGGCAACTCCTTTGCCGATGAGAATTCAGTATTATGTCCCATGAGAATAGCATGATTTGCCAGTGCATCAACTAGCATATTTGTTTCCCTGTATGTATGTACAATAAGACATTGATTTCTACTGAAGATTTCCTATAGCTTGTGCCACCAAGGAAGTAAAGACCAAGGAGGGCTTCTATTGTCTTTTAATAGTTCAACCAAGGCTAAAGAATCAGTGTAGATTACCGATATTGGTATGTTATGTAGTTGAACTAATCTGAAACCATCGAGAAGAGCCCTTCCTTCTGCAACCATATTGGAACCTTGACCATAAAAGTAAGAAAAGCCCAATAGCATTTTTCCTTGAGAATCTCTGAAACATCCACCTCCTCCAGATGGCTCATGATTGCCTTTGCTAGCACCATCTACGTTGAGAGAGTAGTTAAGCTTTGGAGCTAACCAGCGGATAGTGAAGCAACAGAGAACTTTATGTTTAATTGTAATGCCCATGGTTTGAAATCTATGACAGATAGGATAGCCAATACCCCGTTTAAATGTGATCTGTTGCATAATCTGAATAATATCTTCTTGTATCTGATCAGCAATATGGGAGATGTTTCTTCTAATGCCTTCAAATCTATTGCAGCATATGTATTTCCATGTTTCCCAGATAATAAGCATAGATACAAGTAGTGAAACAAATCCTTGCGGGCTGTAGACAATAGCCTCATTGAGGATTTTATGTGACCGACCATAGATGGTATTTGTTTCCAAATATGAATTGTCTATGAGAGGAGCAAATTTATTCCACAAGTAGCTGGCCACTTCACTATTAATGAAAAGGTGATCAGAATGTTCAATATCATGAGAATGGGAACAACAATTACAACATGAAGCCATGTGTATTCCTTTATTTTGAATTTGATTATCAACTAGCACATCATGATTTAAAAGTTTCCAGTAAAATAGAGAGGCCCGAGGAGGAAATTTTTGATGCCATAGTTTGCTAACAGAGTTAAATGCCATTTGCCCTTTGATGTATCTATAAGTAGATTTGGTATCAAAATTACCAGTAGTAGTGAAGGACCAAATTGAGATGTCATTTCCTTCTTGTGTAGCAAACCTGAGGATATCATTCCATAATCTGTTATCTTCGAATCCTAGCCAAATAGAGTGTTAATGAGCAGCCGAGGTTGTTTGAACAGAGCAATCTTCAGGTAGAGGCATTTGATGAGAATAATACTCTATCAAGGGCTTATTCTTGTACCATATATCCTTGAGGAAGTTAGTAGTTTCACCATTAAATACAATCTTCCTCATACCAGCTAATAGAACAGAGCGAGCCTTATCAAAGTCCCTGACTTTTATTCCAGCTGGGAATGGTATTTTACAGTCTGATATATGCTGATTGTGTATGTATTTACTTCTGGTAAAGGTTGCCCATAAAGAATTACTATGTAAGGACTGCCACAGCTGTTTCACATATGAACACAGTTGAATGTCCCTTAGTCTTCGAATACCCAGACCACCTTCAGATAAGGGTCTACATACTTTGTTCCAAGATACCCAATGTTTCCTATGAGCATTTTCAATTCCTTGCCATAAGAAATTGGCACATATTTTCTCAATTTGCTTGTGTATAGTGTATGGAATGGCAGCAGCACTAGCTGAATATATGGGAATTGAAGATAGCACCGATTTAATAAGTGTGATTCTTCCTGCCTGAGAGAGGAACCTGCTTTGCCAACGAGCAAGCTTTGCATTAACTTTGTCAAGCAGATATTTAAAATGTGGAATTTTGATCTTCCCTTTGAAGAGAGGAATCCCCAAATAATTGATGCTTCCAGTTTTGTATTGAAAGCCAGTTATCTGTCTGATCTTATCTATTGCATTTCTAGGCATATGTTTGGACACCATGAGTGAACTTTTATGGGAATTAATCCTCTGCCCTGATGATTCTTCATACCTTCTCAAAAATTTGAGAAGATGTTTTACTGAATTCAGGCCCCCATTTGTGAATATGATGGAATCATCAGCATATAGTATGTGAGATATGGGCATAACATTACGGGGAAGATGATAATATCTGCATTGTCTAGAATAGAATAACTGGCAAAGAGCCCGACTTAATACTTCCTCTGCTAAAATAAAGAGGGCTGGTGCTAAAGGGTCCCCTTGTCTTACTCCCCGAGAGGATTTGAAGTATCCATGAGATTGGCCATTAAAGGCAATGGTGAACTAGCAGTTCATTAAAAGCTGAGAGATAAGGGAAACAAATCTACTAGAAAACCCAAATCTTTTCATAACAGAGAGTATGAAATCCCATTCAATTCGATCATATGCTTTAGCCATGTCAAGTTTAATAAGAATGTTATGCCCTCTGACAGGTCTGTCCATTTCCATGAATAATTCTTTGGCAAGTAAAAAATTGTCAGTGATTATTCTGCCACTTATGAAACCACTTTGCTGTTCTGATATAATGGAAGGGAGAATATGGCGCAGGCAATCACATATAATTTTGGAAACAATTTTGCATGTGAAATTGCATAAGCTGATTGGCTTGAAATCAGCAAAGGAAGTAGGGTTTTGACCTTGGGTATCATACATCGTGTTGTAGAAGTGACTCCCTTCGAAAGTCCCCCTCCTTGAAAGAAACTTTGGATGGCACATATTACATCATTTTTCACAACATCCCCGCAGTAGGTAAAGAAGGTACCAGTAAAACCATCAGGGCCAGGGGAACTATTTCCAGGTAGAGCAGAGACACTGCCTCTAATTTCCTCAGCTGACGGAATAGAGCAAAAAGCCATGTTCTGATCTTCTGTAATCAGATTAGGGATGACTGATAATAATGGTTATCAATGTTATGAGTTGCAGAAGATAATAGATTCTTGAAAAAATCAACAGCACCATTTAGTAAAACTGTCTGATCCTCCACCCAGATGCCATCTAGTTTCAACTTATGAACATAATTCCTCTGTCTTTTTATTTTGGTATAATGATGAAAGTATTTAGTGTTGCGATCTCCATAGGTTATCCACTGAAGCCTGGATTTTTGAAACCAAAAGATTTCCTCCCTATGAAGAATTAGCCTCATCTCAGCATTAGCTTTTTGGAGATTTATCGGGTTCTCCACAGAAGGAATATCATCATTACTCTCTTGAGCCTGTAGTAATTGAGCCTCAGCAAATTCTTTGGCTTGGTGAATATTGCCAAATACCTCTTTGTTCCATCTTTTCAATGCAGCTTTTAAATGCTTCATTTTTTCTTGCAGTGCATAAAAAGGTTGACAGTTTTGATCTTGTCTATTCCAATGCAGCTTAATAAATTCCATGAAATCTGGATGAGTATGCCACATTTGTTGATATATAAATCTCCCTGGAGCAGTTTTCATTGGGAGCATATTCAAATGGAGTGGAGCATGATCAGAAGGCCCTCTGATTAAATGTTTGACAGACAAATTAAAAGGAGAGTTTAACCAATTTTCATTGTAAAGAACCCTATCCAGTCGAGCTCTGATATGAGAGGTCCCAATTTGGTTATTGGACCATGTGTAACGAGTTCCTGTATATCCAGCATCAATTAAACCCACAGCAGATATGAAACTTTGAAAGTCTATCATAGCATCAGCAGAAGGCATAAGCCCACCAATCTTTTCTTCCGGAGTGATAATACAATTAAAATCACCACCAATAATGATGGGGACATCACCTCCCATGCCCACGTTTACCGTTCGTCTCCTCACCCCGGTTGCATCCGGCATAGTTTAGTCATTTAATTTTGAGTCCTATGTAATTTTATTTGAGTCATTTGATGTATTTTTCCTTTTATTTGAGTCATGTTTCTAGGTCTTGCATTTATTTTCCTAAGTTTGAGTGTCATTAGATTGTGTAATGTGCTATTGGGCCCAATTCTTCGGGCTTGGCCCATGAGCCCCCCTACCCCTTCGGTTATTTGTTATTGAGTCTTTTGTAAGGGACTTTTGTAGAAATGTGGATTTCCTATATATAGGACCACATTCCCCCCATTTCAATTCAATGAATGAATCAATGAAAAATGCCATTTGAGTATCCAAAGCTTAGTTTAGTGGAGTGATTCCAACATTTTTTGGGTGAGAAACCCTAGGGGAGAGATTCCCCACCCTTCCCTCTCCTAATCCCTCTTTTTCATTCCACTTTCTCTCTCCTCAACACCCAATTTCGAATTTTCTTCTCTCTCCTCCTTTCCCAACCACCTCAACCCCCACCTACCATCATTAAAGCCCTCCACTTCCCCATGGCCTCCATTACTCCACCCCCCTAGTCCCAAGGAGATCCCTCACCATTCCAACACCATCCTCCACATTCCAACACCACTTTCCCCATTCCAACACAATCAACCCCTTCCCCACACAACCCCACAACTTCCAAAGCATATTTGAATTTGAAATCCACCCTTCCCTCCACTCACTTGTGCCCCCCCTCACCTTCTCCTCTCACCCACCTTCCCAAATTCGTAGCTCCTCCTCCCACCACCTATTAGACCCCCTTCCAGACCCTATTCTTCCCTTCCCCCACCTTAGAACACCCCCTCCTAGACCCCCTCACAGCCCGGGCTTTCCCCACACTCATCCACCCCCATTTCCCCTCCCATATACCCCATTCCCCCCCATCATCATCAACCTACAGCTCTCAACTGAAGATCTACAGCAGAGCAGCAGCTTGCAGTGGCCACCATGATCACCTCCGGACGAGTTTGAAGACCCAAGAGCCATCGTCGGAAGCGTCTGCCAGTTGCCTTCGCAACCGAAGTGGTTTCATCTTCTTCCGATCTCCGAGCCATCCTGGAGGTCCATTCTTCCACAGCTGCGCGGTTCTGCCTCGGCTAAGGACCTGAACCAGTTTAGAAGCTCTGCCACGACGGACCCTGAAGGAATCAGTCTTCAAGTTCTTCTTCAAAGTTCCTCTTTGGCATGTCTAGTTTCAGATTCAAGAAGCGTAAGTTCATTAAACATCCGGGAGCAGAAGTTACCAATTTTCTCCCCCGAACGCGCGGTTCTTCCTTCTATAGTCTGCACCGACCCCTCCTCACTCTTCTGGTTCCACAGATTGTCTCCGACCTCTTCTGGTGTCCCCGTTTCTTTTGCTGCAAATAAGACTCACCCACGGTTCTAACGGCGCTGACGGCATCAAATTTGGAGTTCGGGAATGGCCAGGACAGCCTCTGCATCCTACTGTTGGTGACCTGCCCCTGCTAGTCCGAGAAACAGAGGCCATGTTCAAGCTCCTGCCCCGACCAACAGTGACTCCAGAAGAAATTAATAAAATTCTGAGGCATTCCCCTTCCAGCTACGAAGGTTTACCCTCTGGTTTCGTCATCAACAAAATTCCTGATCAAGATCTACAGCAGCAACACCGACTCTCTGTCCCGGCTCGTAGACAGCAAGCAGATTCGGCGTCCACCCTTATTCCTCGTTCTTTGCTTTAGTTTCCCCACCCCGCTTGACCGGCTGAAGGTCCCTCCCTGTCTGGAGGTAGTATTGATTGTAATTTCTATTAACCCCCACCCCAAGATCCCCCTCCTACGTGAGGTGTAGTGTTGTAACTTGTTTGGGCAGGTCAAGCGACACCGCCGCGGCGTGTGGGGATCCACTCGCCTTCCCGCTCGCCCTCGTCTCCGACCGGGACCGGTTTCTTCAATCCGGTCGAGTAAGTGCTCAAACCTTCACTCCACTTAGTGCTTATCTTTCAATATTAGTTCTAATTCCGCTGGTTATGCGAGTGAGAGCCCGATCCTCAAGCCCCATAAACTTGAGTGATCACCGTGGGAATATTACAACCGGTGCCTTTGGCACTTTGTCAGCCCCCTTGATTTGGGCATCCCCACCCTTTTGGAATCAAGTCTTGGCCTTGCTGGCCCTCTACCAGCAAGGGCCCAACCCCACATCCTCCCCTTGGCATTGCCAAGTCACCCCGGGCTTGGGTGAGTGACGATAGAGCGGTGGCCTAATTTGGCCCGTTTTGAATGCGATTGTGCTTGCTTGCATTAGGTCCGAGGTCGTGTCACATCAAGTGGTATCAGAGCAAGTCTTTGATTTGTTCTCACAAGTCAAGTCCATGGGCACGCTTGCATTAGAGTTCTCATAGGATCGTTCTATGCATTATCCACCTCCCATTGTCATTGAGTCTACAGACCAAAAGGCCCCAATTCCCATCATATCCCAAGCATACCTACCTAATGGGAGCCCCACAGGAATTGACTTCATCGACATGGAAAAAGATAATTGGGTATCCCCCGAAATTGTAGCCACCCTCTCTACGACTGGACAAATTGTGCACAACGGAGACCTAGTCTTCGTTGAATTCCTTAAATGGTTTGGGAAGACTAAGTATTTGGATGGGGCTTGGTGTCAAAAGGGAACATTGGCGGGTCCATGTATAATCCTAGGTAAGAAATGGTTAGATGAAAGGAATGCCGACATCGACCCAACACGTCAGACTTGCCTAGTGCATCCGCCACACCTTTCGGGAACCTTTAAATTCAACAACCTTTTATTCTCCCACCCGCGGGAATCCCACCCTTGTTCACCACCACGGGTGCACCATACTCCGGCCATCATCACCCCACCATCAAAGAACCTTCCCACTCCATTAGTTTTGGAAGAAGTAGTTCACCCGCTTTGCCACATGAAGATAAATATCCCTCGGGAACCTATCCCCTCCATAGAGAGCTCCCATGTCCCAATTGAAGAGGAAACCTCGCACAAGGATCTTCACCCTACACCACCCCCTCTAGATAAGGCTGAATTCATCTTAGAAGAGTCCCTTGTTAGGTGGCTAAGGGAGAGCCTAATTAGAGAGACCTCGACCCATGTTTGCCCTCCCATAGAACAAAATTTTCCCCTAGTGCCCATCTTCTCCTATCATACCACAATCCAAGCATCATATCAAGTGGAGACCTTATAGGATTTTCTTAGGGGCTTAGCATGGCAAATTGAGTTCACTAGCATGTTGACCCCTATGGCCGAACAACCTAGGAGCCTTAGCCTCCTACACCTATGCATAGGGTCTATCACCTCGATTTGCACCAATGGTTGCTACACTAGCGACCTCCTTCTATTCCTCCCTACACCGAATGAGCCCAACCTTCTCCTCGATTTAGAGCTTCTTATCTCGGGTAGAAAGCCAAGCCCTCCACTCATGGCCGACCCACTTGTCAAGAACATTGGCCCAACTATCATAGGGAAGGAGGACTTAGCACCTTTTAAGGATCTTGAGGACATGGAGTTCCTCCCCCTAAGTGACCTATTTTATGGTCCATATGATCCCTTCCAATGGGAGTCAAGGAACTCATATGACCCAACCATCTTACCAACCACCCACCCTGTCCTACCCTCACTCACCATATTGGGCCAAACCCACCTCATCCATGACCCGGGCTGCACCTTGGGAGCCATAACCTTGGACCATATATCCCTAGGGAATAAGGTGGTGCCCCACCCCATGATGACCACCTTCTTAGATCCATTCGATCCTTTCCAATGGGAGTTCAAAGGTTGTCCCACACCTATACACATGGAAGTCACTTTTGGGAAAAGTATGCATGTGTCTAGGCTTTCCACACCCCTTGGCATGAACACTATGTTGGGTCCATTCATTCATATCACTCACATGTCAAGTAGAAAGCATGAGTGGGCCACATTCGGATGTCATGGTCCTCCTTCATTCATCATGGATCTTAAGCATGTCAAAAGCATCTACGGATATCCGGGCCCCCCCACATTCATCACCACTTTACATGATAGGTTCACCTACGGTTGCCCCGGCCCACCTAGGCCCACCAAAGTCTACATGACAACATTACATGATAAGTCCATAAATGGTTGCACTGGCCCACCAAGGTTCATCATGGTCCATCTGGCATCATGGCAGGATAGGTCCATCTATGGTTGTCCAGGTCCACCCATAACCACTAAAAGGATAGCATTCACAAAATTGCATGAAAACCTTTGCAAGCACATCAGCAAAAAGAATGAGGCTTATAAAAGGCTGGCCGACTCTCATCGGCATCACCAAGAATTCCAAGTGGGTGACCTTGTGATGGTAAGGATGGAGAGGCACTCCCCGGGAGCCAACTCTAAACTGAGGCCACGTGGGGCTGGTCCCTTCCAGGTCTTGAGGCGCATAGGTGCAAATGCCAACGAGTTAGATCTCCATGAGAAGTATGGAATAAGTCCCACATTCAATGTTACCGACCTAGTGCCATATAAGGGACCCACGGTGGTACCTAGTGATGAGATTGAGCCTACTTCTTCCCTTGAGAGAGCACCCACCCATGATGATAAACCACCAGCCAAGAGAGCCCAGCGTGAACAAATTGAACAAATATTGGATGAACAAGTCACTACCACTCGGAGCAAGGTATATGAGCGCTATCTCGGCAGGTGGATGGATCGGTCTCGTTCGGGAGACTTGAGGGCGGTACCACTTCTACACCCTCCAAGGAGGGAAGGACACTTACTCGACAGAGTCGAGTTCTCCGCACCCCGGGAGTATGATGGGGACATCACCTCCCATGCCCACGTTTACCGTTCGTCTCCTCACCCCGGTTGCATCCGACATGGTTTAGTCATTTAATTTTGAGTCCTATGTAATTTTATTTGAGTCATTTGATGTATTTTCCCTTTTATTTGAGTCATGTTCTTAGGTCTTGCATTTATTTTCCTAAGTTTGAGTGTCATTAGATTGTGTAATGTGCTATTGGGCCCAATTCTTCGGGCTTGGCCCATGAGCCCCCCTACCCCTTCGGTTATTTGTTATTGAGTCTTTTGTAAGGGACTTTTGTAGAAATGTGGGTTTCCTATATATAGGACCACATTCCCCCCATTTCAATTCAATGAATGAATCAATGAAAAATGCCATTTGAGTATCTAAAGCTTAGTTTAGTGGAGTGATTCCAACATTTTTTGAGTGAGAAACCCTAGGGGAGAGATTCCCCACCCTTCCCTCTCCTAATCCCTCTTTTTCACTCCACTTTCTCTCTCCTCAACACCCAATTTCGAATTTTCTTCTCTCTCCTCCTTTCCCAACCACCTCAACCCCCACCTACCATCATTAAAGCCCTCCACTTCCCCATGGCCTCCATTACTCCACCCCCCTAGTCCCAAGGAGATCCCTCACCATTCCAACACCATCCTCCACATTCTAACACCACTTTCCCCATTCCAACACAATCAACCCCTTCCCCACACAACCCCACAACTTCCAAAGCATATTTGAATTTGAAATCCACCCTTCTCTCCACTCACTTGTGCCCCCCCTCACCTTCTCCTCTCACCCACCTTCCCAAATTCGTAGCTCCTCCTCCCACCAACTATTAGACCCCCTTCCAGACCCCATTCTTCCCTTCCCCCACCTTAGAACACCCCCTCCTAGACCCCCTCACAGCCCGGGCTTTCCCCACACTCATCCACCCCCATTTCCCCTCCCATATACCCCATTCCCCCCCATCATCATCAACCTATAGCTCTCAACTGAAGATCTACAACAGAGCAGCAGCTTGCAGCGGCCACCACGATCACCTCCGGACGAGTTTGAAGACCCAAGAGCCATCGTCGGAAGCATCTGCCAGTCGCCTTCGCAACCGAAGTGGTTTCGTCTTCTTCCGATCTCCGAGCCATCCTGGAGTTCCATTCTTCCACAGCTGCGCGGTTCTACCTCGGCTAAGAACCTGAACCAGTTTATAAGCTCTGCCACGACGGACCCTGAAGGAATCAGTCTTCAAGTTCTTCTTCAAAGTTCCTCTTTGGGCTGTCTAGTTTCAGATTCAAGAAGCGGAAGTTCATTCAGCATCCGGGAGCAGAAGTTACCAATTTTCTCCCCCGAACGCGCGGTTCTTCCTTCTACAGTCTGCACCGACCCCTCCTCACTCTTCTGGTTCCACAGATTGTCTCCGACCTCTTCTGGTGTCCCCGTTTCTTTTACTGCAAATAGGACTCACCCACGGTTCTAACGGCGCTGACGGCATCAAATTTGGAGTTCGGGAACGGCCAGGACAGCCTCTGCATCCTACTGTTGGTGGCCTGCCCCTGCTAGTCCAAGAAACAGAGGCCCTGTTCAAGCTCCTGCCCCGACCAACAGAGACTCCAGAAGAAATTAATAAAATTCTGAGGCATTCCCCTTCCAGCTACGAAGGTTTTCCCTCTGGTTTCGTCATCAACAAAATTCCTGATCAAGATCTACAGCAGCAACACCGACTCTCTATCCCGGCTCACAGACAGCAAGCAGATTCGGCGTCCACCCTTATTCCTCGTTCTTTGCTTTAGTTTCCCCACCCCGCTTGACCGGCTGAAGGTCCCTCCCTGTGTGGAGGTAGTATTGATTGTAATTTCTATTAACCCCCACCCCAAGATCCCCCTCCTACGTGAGGTGTAGTGTTGTAACTTGTTTGGGCAGGTCAAGCGACACCGTCGCGGCGTGTGGGGATCCACTCGCCTCCCCGCTCGCCCTCATCTCCGACCGGGACCGGTTTCCTCAATCCAGTCGAGTAAGTGCTCAAACCTTCACTCCACTTAGTGCTTGTCTTTCAATATTAGTTCTAATTCCGCTGGTTATGCGAGTGAGAGCCCGATCCTCAAGCCCCATAAACTTGAGTGATCACCGTGGGAATATTGCAACCGGTGCCTTTGACACTTTGTCGGCCCCCTTGATTTGGGCATCCCCACCCTTTTGGAATCAAGTCTTGGCCTTGCTGGCCCTCTACCAGCAAGGGCCCAACCCCACATCCTCCCCTTGGCATTGCCAAGTCACCCCGGGCTTGGGTGAGTGACGATAGAGCGGTGGCCCAATTTGGCCCGTTTTGAATGCGATTGTGCTTGCTTGCATTAGGTCCGAGGTCGTGTCACATCAAATAACCTAGGGAATGGTTACCCCTTGACTGAAATCCATCAAAGAGTCAAACATGTCCCTCCAAATTCTAGCATTGCATGATGCATATATGGCAGTAAAGTACATATAAACTGAATTATCCTCTTTAAGGGCAACTGTAACAAATTGAGGATGCTGCTCAACGACATCAATACTAATATCAGTGCTATGGAATAGCCATATTTTTGAGTTATCACCATTGTTACCCAAAAGAAACTGAAGGTTAATTCGGTGCGCCACTTTATTAGCACGACTAAAATCAATGGGAGGTTCAGATATAACTGCCATGCAAATCCTTTGAGCTTTTATAATCTGCGCAAGGCTCCTGACAGTCGCCTTGTTTCCTATACCCCTAACATTCCATATAAGAACTGAGTTAATCATGGGCATAAGAGGATGAGGGGTTAGCTGCCAATACCTTGGCTTTAGCTCTGATCAGGCGAGCATCAGTAATAAGATCCCCTGGGATAGTTGAAATCTCATTTGTTTCTTTGACTTGGGAAAATACAGATGTGTTTCTATTTTCCTGACTGATCATCCGAGAATTTTCTGTAGCAGATAATTCAGATACAGCCTTTGAGCTAATAATTTGAATATCTTTAATGCCCAAATGTTGAGATGATAATGTAATTTCCTCTTTCATCCAAAGCATCTTGGCTGTTTGGGTTGAAGGGAGTTCCTCAGAAAGTGCATTATCAGATAATATGTCTTCATTATGCATTGTGGATGTAACGCTTTGATTAGCTGAGACATTGTTACAAACATCTAAAGGGCATGTATTTATTTCTTTTCCAGATAATGTAGAACCTGAGTCATCCTAGATATAAATCTTGGATCCTGCATCGGAATTATTGATATTCCCTTCTATATTCTTCTCATGAATTAGTTCTCCCTCAGAGCCTGATTCTTCAGCAATTTGAGTCAAAGCAGAGAATCTATTAGCATCTTTAATAATCAACTTGTTGTTGGTAATCTGAGGCAGTCGAGGTCTGTATTCCTGTCTGACAACATTCTGAGCTCCAGTAAGATCATCTTTGTTCAAAAATTGGTTTCGATTCATATTTTTTTTCTATTTTTTCTTGCATTCATTTACCTTATGCCCAATTTTATGAAAATATGAGCACAATTGCGGCACCCTATGATAGTTAATTGGCTGCCAAAAACCATCTTCTCCTATCCCAATCCATATTTGATTTTTCCTTTCCTCAACAAGATCTAATTCAACACATACCAATGCCTCTGAAGTTTCGGTCATAGCAGATGTAGCTTCATGAATCCGAAGAATAGGTCCTACATTTCCAGCTATAGAACGCATCATGTCATCATGATAAAAATTAACAGGTAATGACGGTAATCCAATCCAAACAGGTACAGTAGAGGGATTTGTGTCAAAGTCGAAATCATGCGTCCATCTGAAAAATATGAATAAGAAACCTTTGATGTATAAATTCTTTTGGAGAAGAATTTTAAGAAAGTCTGCTTCGCTTCCTAGCCGAATTAAGATATTTCTCACATTCATCCTGCTTATAATGAAATCTGAGCTAAGATATAGCCGTTGCGAAAGGTAATCTTTAATTTTCAGAATAGAAGGACGGCCATACGAGCACTGGGCTATGACAGCATTGCGAAGATTTGAGCAAGATTTCTGAATTTCTTTCTGGGAAAAGAAGACAGCAGTTCTCCCTTATTTGTGTATGCTGGAGCTTTCACCTAAAAAGAGATTTGTGGCTGTTTCTGAACTTCCATCAGAGTTTGCGCATATGACTTTCGAAGAACAGTGCCAGCTACCTCTGATCCAGCGTCTTTGAAGTTCTTAGGAAAGATCTGAACATCCCCCGCCATACCAGCCATGGCCGGCAAGGAGGGGGATGCACCAAAGAAAATAGAAGAGACGAGGCGGGAAGAAGGGAACCGGAGTTTCTCACTCTAGGATTCTAGAGAGAGAGCTATCAGTCGTCAGTCTTTTGAGTTGAGTTTCTTCCTGATTCGGCCTTCGACACAGCAAATTGAGGAGCCAAGGCCATTTCTTCAGCTCGAGAAGCTTCCTTATCGGGTAGCGGGCCACCAGGTGTGTTTTCGTCCTAATCAGACGAGATATGGGGTTTATTTGGCCTCTCCATCCTCGACTTGCTCTCGGGTGCAGAGATGTACATACTGTAAGATCATTTTTTGACGCCCACAAATGCCCCCAACCCGCGGGTGGCGCAAACGAGGAACGAGTGCGCAGGGCCTACGGGTGTAGAGATCTTTAGCACAGTATTTTCTTTCCCAAGCCAATAGACCGTGGGTCCGGTGCGAATTCGTGGGAAAGCGCTCACTCCTTCAGTGAAGGGATGAGGGGACCGCTTCACCGCTTAGGCACGTTGACTGAGATGTCTAGCCTGAGTGGGGGGTTTAGTCATCGGTATGGGGTTAATATCGAAGCAACAAGACAGGGTTTGTGCGTCAACCTAGATGAAAGGCATGAGCTGACTGGATGAGGCTAATCGCCGGGGGGGTTGGTGACTCGTGCTGGGTTAAGGAAAGTTGTTTATTCATCGACTCGAATGAGAAATTCAAGCTGAAGGCTTTGAATGGGGCCCGATGAAACGGGAGGAGCTCATGAAGTTGATGTATTCAGGTGGAAAGTTCGAGGCAAAGGGTTCATTTGCCAGTGCCGATAGGGTGCCGGGTATTGACACAGTTCATTGACTTTGACGGAGGGTCTGAGCCAAAGCAAGGGGGGCTTTTTATTCATCGACTTGGACGGAAGGTACTAGCCAAGCAAAGGGGGTCTTTTTATTCATCGACTTGGACGGAAGGTCCTAGCCAAGCAAAGGGGGTCTTTTTATTCATCGACTTGGACGGAGGGTCTGAGCCAAGCAAAAGGGGTCTTTTTATTCATTGACTTGGATGGAAGGTCCGAGTCAAGCAAAAAGGGTCTTTTTATTCATTGACTTGGATGGAAGGTCCGAGCCAAGCAAAATGGGTCTTTTTATTCATTAATGTGTCGGGGAGATCAGCTATATGAGAAGTCTTTTAATTCTTCAATGCGCCGGGGGGACCAGCTGTATGATGGGTCTTTTAATTCTCTAATCGAGGGAAAGGTCTGATCCAGAGTGGAAGGGGTCTTTTTGTTCTCTATCTAGACGGAAGGTGTTGTTTCCCCTGTGGTTCTAAAGTTTTGATGATGACAAATATTATGTGTCTTTATATATCACCTTGATCACTTAATTGTGATGCATTCATTGATGATGTCATCATTTATAAAAAGTATGAAATATGTCAGAACAGGTTCTAAAGATGATTCAAGAAGATATGAAAAGAAAGTCAACGGTCAACTTCAATCGATAGCAAGTCAATTTCTGGTAAAATACGAATCAGCTTCTGACAGGTAAAGTCAATGATCATCCAAGTCTGATACATGTTCAGGTCAGTATAAATATCTCAGACTTCCATTTGGTTGCATATAAAGTCTGTGTTAGCTTTTCATGAGCTCGGTGCATGTTTTGGCTAGAGCAATGTCGATGCACATCACTGTAGCGTGCACATCTGAAGTCAGTGCATACCTTACTCATTCATGCTAGGGTCAGTGTTAACAACACACACGGTCGGTGCAGGTTATGTTTCATTTGCACCAAGTCTGTGCATACCTTGCATGCATGTTTATAGGGTCGGTGCACAACCCTGTTCATTCAGTAGAGTCAAGCATATAGGGTCGGTGCAAGCCGTGTTGAGATTGCATAAGGACGGTGCACGTTTGCATCTCAGTGTTGTGACAGTCAGAGCATCTACATTTGCGTCTCATGTTCTTGTGTCTCTGGCTGCGTCTCTATCATGTCTTAGCACACCCAGTGTCTCATGCATTGTGAAGTCTGTGCAGATTTTGAACATAGCACCTTGGGTCTGTGCATATATGCTCAATATAGTTAGTGCATGTTTCAGTTTTATCCTTAATTGAGTCGGTGCATATTGTGACACACTCATGCATAGGTCCGTGCATGTTTGTCTTGTGTGGATACATGGTCAGTGCAGTTCTTGCCTTCAATGCACTCATAGTCAGTGCTAGTTCATGTTTCTAGTTGTAGTTCAAAGTCCGTGCACATTCCTATAGCATGCGCCTCATGATGCGTCTTTAGCGCCATTCTTAGCGTCTCTCTCTCGCCTGCGTCTCTAGCGCATGCCTTGTGTCTCATACATATTTTTATTTACGTCTCATGCACTTATGGTATTATGTCTCTGTTAGCGTCTCATCCATTTGAGTCTCATATTGCATGAAGTCGGTGCAAGTTTTTAGTTTCATCATGACCACGGTCGGTACAACCATTGCATCGGTGCATCTTTTGCCTCATGCTCGGTCTTGTGCACATGAGCTTCCAAGTCGGTGCATGTTGCAAGTCTGTGCAAGTTACTGTTTGATGCATTGTAGCACGGTCGGTGTAAGGTTTGGTTTCAAAGGATCAACGTCGGTGCATTCCTATCTTTACCTACATTTGAGCTACACAACGTCTGTGCTAAGGAATATAAGGTCGATGCAAGTTTCTTTGTTTCGTTCATACACAAGTCAATGCATGTTTTGCTTAATCATGTAAGAATCAGTGCATGTTTGCATTCAGACATATGAAGGTCGGTGCATTTCTTTTTTTATTGTGTATATAGGTCTGTGTAATGTCTGCTCTTCTACGTGGCAAATTCTACTTTGCTGAGAATAATCCTAAACGGTACCTTGTTTTACTTTTACAGGGTACAATCAGGTTCGCAGAAGAGGCACGTGACCTCTAAAAAGGCAGAAGGCTGGCTCGTGGATAAAGTGAGAAATGATGGGCACGTGATCCGAGGAAAGGAAGCTTCTATTCCCTAACACGTGGACCAATGGAATTTCAGTAGGGTTCTGTTGCTTGATCCATACGGAGCCCCTGCTCCTATATAAGAATACCTTACCCTTCGAAGAAGGGTGGTGGTGCTGGAAAAAGAGGCCGCCAGAAGAAAAGAAAAGAGAGCCAGTAGTAGTAGAAGAAGAAGAAGAAGAGAGGTAGTCAGTGAGTGAAGAAGAAGCTGAGAGCCAGAGTGAGAGAGAAGAAAATCGTGAGAAGGAGAAAGAGGGTGCAGCTAGTGCATCTTGAAGATCTGATCATGAATTGACTTGTGGAACAAATCCACAGTCATTGTGCTCCTCGGAGCTGTATCTATTTTTGTTTCTCTTGTTTGTTTTTCGTTTGTTCTTTTCATATTCTCAGTGCTTTCTGTTTCCCTTGTTTGGGATCGGCGTTCCTCTTGTGGTCTCAGGAGAAGGGAGACTTGTTCTCCAGTTTGCAAGTGGCTGGGTGTCACTTGTGGGTTCCCTCTGGTGTGGAGGAAGAGAGGTCCGTGACATTTTGTTTGCAAGTGACTGGGTGTCACTTGTGGTTCCCTCTGGGTTTCAGAGGGAGGGAGACTTGGGTCTCCGGTTGTGAGTGACTGGGCGTCATTCACGGTTTTCCCCTCCGGGTTGGAGGAAGAAAGGAGAGTGTTCCTCTGGGTCAAGCTGTTAGGCGGCGTCTGTTGCAGACTGAGTCTGCGGTTCTTGCTTTTGTAAGGAAAGCCTCACTCCGGTTTGGGGTGAGGGGTGGACGTAGGCAGACTGTGGTCTGGCCGAACCACCTAAAAATATCTTGTCCATCGTGGTTTGCCTTGCGTACATTTCCATATCTTCTATCCCCCTTCTCAGGTTGCTTGAGCATTCTATATCAGAAGCTTTCCTGCGTGATTTGGTATTGCTGTTAAGTGTTCGACTGAGTGCTTAATAGAAACATATGCTTCTTTGTGCTTCTCGTCCCTTGAGCGAATTTGTGAGTTGAGTCTGTGCGATTCCTTGGGTTATCTATCTTCAGCATTTTCAGTTTCCTTAGTAAGAGAGCTCAGTGGTCTCAGTAGACTTCATTGAGTGTAGGCAAAAGTTTTATTTCGCAATAGTTTTTGAACGGGGATTCATTCACCCCCCCTCTGAATTCGTGCCTTACACCCCAACAATTAGTATCAGAGCGGGTCTCTGATTCATCAGATCCAACGATCTGCAGAGGATCCTGCTATCCTGTTTTAGGTGTATTTCTATTTGTGCTCAGTCTATCGCAAGAATTACTCTTGAACTGATCACCATGGCTCATCCACCGATTTTCAATGGGTCTAATTTTAATTCGTGGCTTAGTAGTTTGCATAATTATGTAAAACTGATTAATCCTGATCTATGGAAATTAATTTCATATGGTCCTCACAGATTACCAAAGAAAGAGTGCAAATGGACTAACAGTCACAGATCAAAGCTTGAAGAAAATTCAATCTAATGAAAGCAGTTACTGACAACGCCCTACATTCTTGCTTTCATGACTGCAGGACCGCTAAGGACATTCTGGATAAGCTGAAGCTAGCTCACATGAGAAATGAGGACAGCTGCATGATGGCTAACGGAGGTAATCAAAGTGGCAGCCAAAATGAAGAAGAGGACGATGATGTGGTAAACCCTTTTGATGACTTTTCTATAAATGACTGGGAGGATGCATATGCTGACTTATTAGAGTCACATGACAAGTTGAGAAAATAATATAAAAAATTGAAAAAGGGTACTAGGTTGAATAGCTCAAATTCGTCTTCTTGTGAAAAATATATGGAATTGAAAAAATCTCATGATGCTTATTTTTCTGATAATCAAAAGCTTAAGAAAAAAATTGGATTGCTAAAAACTGAAAATCAAGAACTAGCAAATGAGATATCTGAACTAAAGGAAAAACTCAGCTCAATTAATGATGATCAGATTCTCGTTAGCAATCATGTGTAGTATGAAAAATTGCTGAAAGATTTCGAACGTGTTAACTCAGAATTAATCAAGTTGAAATCTGAAAATGAATCTCTCAGAAGATCAGCTAAAGAAAAATTTGAGAAACTTGAACAAGAGAAAAACTTGTTTGCTAAAAAATTTGATGCCATCAAAGCTGTAAACATGGAGTTGCAGAAAAATGTTGAAAAATAGCAAAGAGAATTGAAGGAATTTGAAAATGGAAGAAAGCATGAGGTGAATTCAGAAGATCAGATTCTAATAAATGAATTAGTACAAAATGATAAGCTTAAAGAAGAAATTGAAAAATTGAAGCTGTTAAATAATGCAATGTATGAAAGACTTCTCACATTGGAAAAAGGGAAAATTCTCTATACTAACGAATCTGAAAAAGTTGATGAGCTTAGAAAGGAGATCGAAGAATACAAAACTGCTAACACAGTATTGAATGAAGTTGTTAATTGCAGTGATCAAGAGATTACAAGTTATGAAATACACATTGCATCTCTTGAAAATGAAATTCAGGATTTGAACATTACTTTGTCAAAGAAGGGATGGGCTACAAAACTGCTAATAAGAAAGCCTTTGAAAATAAACTGATTACTTCATTTGTAAAAGCTTCAAATGTTGCCACCACATCTCAATTTGAACAGCCCACAGCTCAGGGAAATAAAAAAAAAAATTCAGAAAACCAAAATTTAGAATCAAGCTAAAAAGGTGAAAAAGAATGTTCAAGTGCAGAATAGGGAAAGAAACATTCATGTTGGTGCTGTGCATAACCCAAACACACACATTCATGCATACAAAAAGAAAATGTCATGTCATTATTGTCATAAATTTGATCATTTGATGCATGAGTGTAGATTGATGGAACAAGATGATCTAAATGCAAAGCATGCTAGAAAATCACATGATAGAAATTATGTACTTAAGCAAAAGAGAAATCATTACTTTCACTCTGGCAAGATAGGCCACATTGCATCTAGTTGTTGGCACAAACATGGGAGAGATGTTCATTTCAAATCTACTAAATCCCCTACAAACTATAATGCTGTTGGTAGGAATAAATTTGTTGTAAATGAAAAATATTTTGCATGTTTCAATTGTGGAAAGACAGGCCACATGGCCATTGAATGCTGGCATGCTCAGGGTAGAAAATTTAATTCTAAAATTATCAATCTCCCTGCAGATAGAAATGATTTTGCTAGGAATAAATTTGTATTTAAAAGAAAGATTCCTGCATGTTTTGAATGTGGAAAACATGGCCACCGAGGCTCTGACTGCTAGATGGCATGATATGGAAAACAGTATGTTCATGCAATTAACAGAAATTTTCATGTTAATGCACATAGATTCCATGCTTATGATAATGTGCATAAAAAGAGATCAAGTTCTGTTATTTCATGTCATTATTGTGGAGTCTTTGGGCATTCTATGTGTGATTGTAATTTAATGATTTTTGATGATGAGAAAGCTCAAAGATTGTGGAAAGCACCTATCAGAGGTGTTACTAACCATGTAGGACCCAAGAACACTTGGGTACCTAAATCTGTAAAATAAGATCTTTGCTTTGCAGGAATGCCTTGGAGGAAAGAAATGAAGAAAAATAATAAAAGGGGGTCAAATAAACCAAGGCATCCAAAGTTTGGTAAAACCCCACCTCTGCTGGTAGACATTTGAGCTTTTGATAATCTTGTTTAGATAGTTACATATCATGATTGATTTGTTGATCAAAATTTCATGCATATAGTTTCTCATTTGCATCTATACTTGGGATTAAAATCTCTCATTGAATATGATGTGTTATTTGTGCAACAATTTAACTGAAGTTGATGCTTGAATACTGAAATCTGAACTGACTGAAAATGAATTACACATCATAAAACTGAAAATCTGATTTGAATGAAATGGTTGCTTGCACGATGTCTCATGGTTAAAATGTTCACCTGCACACTTGACATGCACATGTATTCACAATTGCATATAAGTAGCATATTGTCAGCTTAAGATGCATATTGGACTGCATCTGCATTGCATTGACATGCATAACCCTTAAATTTCATATAGAGCAATTTAGACATTCATGGGCATAAGTCATAAAAAATTACATACATGAATTTCATTGCATCCATTGTTCTTAGATTTCAGCCATATAGTGCATGGTGTCAGGGGGAGTTGTATACCAAGGAAATATTGTGATCATTGCATATATTTCATGCAGTCAGCTCACTACACTTGCATTTACTGGTTAGAAGTGTCGACACCTTGAGTCGACATTAAATGGTAAATGTTCTATATTTTGTTGATAAAACTCCTCAACCAGAACAGTCTAGTCATGCATATGATACATTCATGTGACTTTGTTTACATACCTTGAGTGTTAGGTCATTCATACATTTAGAGGGAGCATTATTCATATTCTTGAAATTGCATCTGACCCATGCATCACATAACTGTCTATCTAGCTCACTTCTGTCGACTAAAATTCCCATCTTCAGTTTGAACTGCTATCTTGTTTAAAACCCTATGATGAATGTGAAATGCAACACATCTCAGCTTCTTGGTTCAATTGTTATCAGCCATTATCACTCATCCTATCCATTGGTCTCTGTTGAATTGGCTACTCCCTAAAATGTTTCTGCCTTCCCTGAAAATTCAGAAAGATTTCTCTATGCATATCCTGATCATAAATCTGAAAACAACTTAAAGAGGAATCTTCTATTATATAAGAATATGAATGTCTGAAGTTTTTCAGCCGGTTGAAGTTTCATGTATTTCTTGTGTTTACATATGAACTTTTCTTGAAAATATATGAGTTAGTCTTAATAAACTTTAACCAATTTCTTCTTCATGTTGTGTCTTTTAGACTCTTCTGAAATCTGAAAACTTTGTTCTCATAATTCTTCTTGGCTGAGATGCTCAAAGTATGTATTGCTTGTAAACATATGAGAATCTGTAAATGTCTAAGGGTAAATCTAGTCAGAGCAATGTCTTTGGTCACTGAGAAACACATCTCACTCATCAAAGAAATGAGTTGAGGTATGTCATGAAGTGCCATAGTTAACTCTGCTTAAAACTTGATTGAAAAATCTGGCAGAGCAATGGCATGCACACTGAGAAACACGTCTCACTCATCAAAGAAAAGAGTTGCAGTGTGTCATGAAGTGTAAATGATATCTTTGTTCTTATGAAGCATGACAGTTAGTCCCTCCAAGTGCTTAAGGATAATGGCGTCTAAACAACGTGTATCCTCTAATTACAAGGATGTACTAAACTTAATTGCTCCTAAACTCTGAATTGATTGCAAAAGAAATTCTATAAAACCCTGACAGAAATAAATGTTTTCTTATCTGTTTACCCTCAATACTATTGATTGCATCTCTTAAAGGAGTCTTTGAAATTAAGTGAATAAGATAGAAGAAGGTTAAACAATACTTTCAATGTGAAAGAATGGTTCACTTTTATTAAAAATTGATCTCAGATATGACTACAGAAAACAAATAGACAAACCTTGCATACATCATATTCTAACCCGGTTGGTCAATAAAGATTCACTCATAAGTCTCTATGATGGAAGAGTCTAAAATACATGTTTAATAAAATTTATGAAATTGATATCCCATTGAAAACCTTTCTCATTTATTCTGAATACTTGCTCTCTCAAATTGGACTCCATTATTTCAGACCTAACTATTTGATATATTTGCAACCAGCACTATATGTTGACTTCTTAATGTCATTACTTTATCTGTCCTAATCACCCCTGTGTTTCATTCCAATCACATTGTCCGTCCAAGGGGGAGAATTTTTGCATGTCCCTGTGGTTCAATGATCATTCAGTTCATTCCACCCCTCCTACTCTGTCAAACAAGAGAGTATCTAGTCAGGGGGAGTTTTAGATGACAGTAACTCAGTTTGCATAATAGCTCCAATATCATCTCCTTCAGCAGTCATTGATCATTCTATTTTTTTTGATGTTGTCAAAGGGGGAGACCTTTTGTGAGTCATTGAGTCATTTGGTCATTTGCCATTCTTGGTCAGTCATCATTTGCATCATCAATTGTAATTCTTGTCAGATGCTGCACTCATGGTGCTTTACATGCTCATTTCTGACTAAGCTATTCTATGGTGAATGTTCATGAACTTTCATATTTCACTCATATTTCATACTGGTATTTCATAATCATCATAGTGAATCTATTGCAATGACTCATAATATTGTCATCATCAAAAAGAGGGAGATTGTTGTGTCCCCTATGGTTCTGAAGTTTTGATGATGACAAATGTTATGTGTCTTTATATATGACCTTGATCACTTAATTGTGATGCATTCATTGATGATGTCATCATTTATAAAAAGTATGAAATATGATAGAAAAGGTTCTAAAGATGATTCAAGAAGACATGAAAAGAAAGTCAACGGTCAACTCCAATCGACAGCAAGTCAATTTCTGGTAAAATGTGAATCAGCTTCTGACAGGTAAAGTCAATGATCATCTAAGTCTGATACATGTTCAGGTTAGTACAGATATCTCAGACTTCCATTTGGTTGCATATAAAGTCTGTGTTAGCTTTTCATGAGCTCGGTGCATGTTTTGGCTAGAGCAATGTCGATGCACATCACTGTAGCGTGCACATCTGAAGTCAGTGCATACCTTACTCATTCATGCTAGGGTCACTGTTAACAGCACACATGGTCGGTGCAGGTTATGTTTCGCTCGCACCAAGTCTGTGCATACCTTGCCTGCATGTTTATAGGGTCGGTGCACAACCCTGTTCATTCAGTAGAGTCAAGCATATAGGGTCGGTGCAAGTCGTGTTGAGATTGCACAAGGACGGTGCACGTTTGTGTCTCAGTGTTGTGACAGTCAGTGCGTCTACATTTGCGTCTCATGTTCTTGTGTCTCTGGCTGCATCTCTATCATGTCTTAGCACACCTAGTGTCTCATGCATTGTGAAGTCTGTGCAGATTTTGAACATAGCACCTTGGGTCTGTGCATATATACTCAATATAGTTAGTGTATGTTTTAGTTTTATCCTTAACTGAGTCGGTGCATATTGTGACACACTCATGCATAGGTCCGTGTATGTTTGTCTTGTGTGGATACATAGTCAGTGCAGTTCTTGCCTTCAGCGCACTCATAGTCGGTGCTAGTTCATGTTTCTAGTTGTAGTTCAAAGTCCGTGAACATTCCTATAGCCTGCGCCTCATGATGCGTCTTCAGCACCAGTCTTAGCGTCTCTCTCTCGCCTGCGTCTCTAGCGCATGCCTTGTGTCTCATACATATTTTTATTTACGTCTCATGCACTTATGGTCTTGTGTCTCTATTAGTGTCTCATCCATTTGAGTCTCATATTGCATGAAGTCGGTGCAAGTTTTCAGTTTCATCATGACCACGGTCGGTGCAACCCTTGCATCGGTGCATCTTTTGCCTCATGCTCGATCTTGTGCACATGAGCTTCCAAGTCAGTGCATGTTGCAAGTCTGTGCAAGTTACTGTTTGATGCATTATAGCACGATCGGTGCAAGGTTTGGTTTCAAAGGATCAACGTCGATGCATTCCTATCTTTACCTACGTTTGAGCTACACAACGTCTGTGCTAAGGAATATAAGGTCGGTGCAAGTTTCTTTATTTCGTTCATACACAGGTCAGTGCATGTCTTATTTAATCATGTAAGAGTCAGTGCATGTTTTCATTCAGGCATATGAAGGTCGATGCATTTCTTTTCTCATTGTGCATATAGGTCTGTGTATTGTCTGCTCTTCTACGTGGCAAATTCTACTTTGCTGAGAATAATCCTAAACGGTACCTTGTTTTACTTTTACAGGGTACAATCAGGTTCGCAGAAGAGGCACGTGACCTCTGAAAAGGTAAAAGGTTGGCTCGTGGATAAAGGGAGAAATGATGGGCACGTGATCCGAGGAAAGGAAGCTTCTATTCCCTAACACGTGGACCAATGGAATGTCAGTAGGGTTCTATTGCTTGATCCTTACAGAGCCCCTGCTCCTATATAAGAATACCTTACCATTCGAAGAAGGGTGGTGGTGATAGAAAAAGAGGCCGCCAGAAGAAAAGAAAAGAGAGTCAGCAGCAGCAGAAGAAGAAGAAGAAGAAGAAGAAGAGAGGTAGTCAGTGAGTGAAGAAGAAGCTGAGAGCCAGAGTGAGAGAGAAGAAAATCGTGAGAAGGAGAAAGAGTGTGCAGCCAGTGCATCCTGAAGATCTGATCATGAATTGACTCGTGGATTAAATCCACAGTCATTGTGCTCCTCGGAGCTATATCTATTTTTGTTTCTCTTGTTTGTTTTTCGTTTGTTCTTTTCATATTCTCAGTGCTTTCCGTTTCCCTTATTTGGGATCGGGGTTCCTCCTATGGTCTCAAGAGAAGGGAGACTTGTTCTCCGATTTGAAAGTGGTTGGGTGTCACTTGTGGGTTCCCTCTGGTGTGGAGGAAGAGAGGTCCGTGACCTCTAGTTTGCAAGTGGCTGGGTGTCACTTGTGGGTTCCCTTTGGTGTGGAGGAAGAGAGGTCCGTGACCTCTGGTTTGCAAGTGACTGGGTGTCACTTGTGGTTCCCTCTGGGTTTGAGAGGGAGGGAGACTTAGGTCTCTGGTTGTGAGTGACTGGGCATCATTCACGGTTTTCCCCTCCAGGTTGGAGGAAGAGAGGAGAGTGTTCCTTTGGGTCAAGCTATTAGGCAGCGTCTGTTGCAGACTGAGTCTGCGGTTCTTGCTTTTGCAAGGGAAGCCTCACTCCGGTTTCGGGTGAGGGGTGGACGTAGGCAGACTGTGGTCTGGCCGAACCACCTAAAAATATCTTGTCCATCGTGGTTTGCCTTGCGTACATTTCCATATCTTCTATCCCCCTTCTCAAGTTGTTTGAGTGTTCTATATCAGAAGCTTTCCTACGTGATTTGGTATTGCTGTTAAGTGTTCGACTGAGTGCTTAATAGAAACATATGCTTCTTAGTGCTTCTCGTCCCTTGAGCGAATTTGTGAGTTGAGTCTGCGCGATTCCTTGGGTTATCTATCTTCAGCATTTTAATTTTCCTGAGTAAGAGAGCTCAGTGGTCTCAATAGACTTCATTGAGTGTAGGCAAAAGTTTTTTTCCGCAATAGTTTTTGAACGGGGATTCATTCACCCCCCCTCTGAATCCGTGCCTTGCACCCCAACAGAAGGTTCGATCTAGAGTGAAGGGGTCTTTTCATTATGACTGTGCTTGTAGTGAACAATTCACGAAGACAGAAGCTATGCCAGGAGTAATCTACTAGCCGCACCTGACTGTGCTTGCAATGATGCGGGACGGAACGCGAACTTGGGACTCTAGCTCGCAGACGTCCCTAAGCAAGGGAAACGCGTGGATCTGTGTGATTGAGGAACCGACAATGAGTCTCGGTTATCAACTTTTCCGCGTGCTCGGATCGTGTCACGGGACGGGTTCCACTCACTTACTCACAGTGGTGATAAAATTATAATGAGCTACGTTCCTATCACTCATGCATCGGCATATGAAAATATACGAGATAAGCAAATTGCCAAAGTAGGGAGCAGACACGATACCTCCACGCTACCGGGCGTGGGGAAGATGACCCCGGCCAACACTCGTACTCCCGGTGTACAGTAAATAAATAATTACAACAGTGAATTTTTATTACCCAATCCACGCAAGGAGGTAAAGGGCTACAATGGCGACCCGGGAGTAGCGAACTCGATTGACGGACAGCAAGCCGGAAGGGCTTTCGGGCCGAAGATGGGTTGCTGGTCCGACTCGGCACTATTCCAACTCAGTTCAGCAAGCGAACTCGACTGTTGGGACGACAGCTTCCGGTCACCTTCTGGCCGTGGCGGTTGGCTGGGACGCCGGTGGAACACTCCTCTTCGATCCCCGAAGTCGGCGATGGCTGAATCGACACCGATGTAATTTTGCAAGAATTAACTTGCTACTGCCTCTGCTGGCCGATTCACGGATCGGATCTGCGTGCCTCCACGAAAAGAATTGTTTCGCTCAGATCCGGAGTCGGATTGAGGCGAGATCAGCGCCATTTGACAGAGGACTTTAAGGGCTACAACATATATTGTTTTTCATACAACAAATAGATTGGAAATGAAAACCATTGTTCCCCAAGTATTTCTGTTGGTTTGGATTACAGACAGTCAGGACAGAATAGGATCTGCTTGAAAATGAATTTTGACTGACAGGGGAATGGCAGATCTAGACTCTAGGAAAATTAGGGGTGGAAGGGAAGGATGTGAGGATCACGTATAAATTTTTTGTGAACTTTTGGAGATGACTAAGAGGACAGGAAAAATAGGAGAATAAGACACTATCCCGTAGATCTGCTGATTGGCAGACTGTCAAGGGTGAAACTAAAATACTGGAAAAAATATCAAACGGTGGCGGATTGACGCGAAATTTAAAATGGGGATGGCTAACAAGAAGGGGGATGATCTATCAAAATTTCAAGATCATCAGACTCATGGATTGGGAGGAACAACCTTTTCTTTCATCTTCTGTCCTGGATCTCGGAATCCTGGACATCTAGGTAAAGAGATGGTTGTGGCGGCTCGACGGCGGCACGAACGGAGGCGGTGGCGGCGGTGGCTGGAAGTCGCATCTAGCGGAGGTGGTAGATCTTGGAGTCACACCAATATTAGGGCTTCACACCCTAGAAAGGGGCAGCAATCACTGCTGCAAGGGGAGAGGAGAGAGGGGCGCCCTTGGCTCCAAGAATAATTTCTTGATTTTCTTCTCATTAATTCCATGAAATGTGAAAATTCAAAGCTTATATAGAAATCGATAAAATACCTAAAACTATCCCTAGATCTAGGGTTAGGGAGGGGCAAATGGGGGATAAGATATTAATCTCCCATGTGGTCAAATGACCAAAAATAAAAAAATACAACATGAAATAAAAAACCATTAAAGGGGGGCGCCCCTTTGAAAAGGGGGGGGGGGATTTTGAATTTTCTTCTTCTTTGTCCCCTTGGTCCAAGTCCTCCCATGGACCAAAGACCAGCCCATAGGGCCTATGATCCTAGGTGGACTAATGGGTAAGAGGGTGGGGGACCTTGCTGGACCTACTGGCTTTTTGCAAAGAAACCTAAAGATTCCTAAGGACTAACATATTGGCTTATAATTGCCATAAAATTGCAAACCAATTAACCCAAGGATATAAATGCAAACAAAAGGATAGAAATGTAAAAATAAAATGTTAGTGCCCGGTGTTGATTCCCATTAATTCTCCTCGGGTGGGAAGAACTTGACCCCGTCGAGTAAGGGGTGCGGCTGCTTGTGTGGCTCTTGCGGATCTGTCACCATACCAGGTAGTGCAGAGTACGCTCCACTCCAAGTAATCATCACCTGCTCATCCCGTATATATTCGATATGCACATGCTGCTGTAGGAATGAGGCTAGTGGTGGACACTCCGAGGTGAGGTCACTCTCAAAGGAGGGAGACAGCTCAATGACTCACTAGGAATCACCGCTGGATCCCTGTATGTGACTGGATCTGAGACATAGAATGGTATAGCCGATCCCAAATTTTGGCAAGTCTACAACGTACGTAGTAGACCCGACTTGCCTCATACTCGAAAGGGACTGACACCGCGAGCCTGCATTTGACCAACTGACTCGACGTATGCAGGCTCTATGCACTCGTGAAACGTATGTATAGACTCTTAACAAACTGGACAAATAAAGAAGAACATAGACTCACACATGACCCTAAACAAACCTACTGTTAGACCGACCCATACATATGCAATGGTGAACCAGGACATCCGAATGTGTGCCAAGCATACACTCGAGGCAACCGGTGGTTGGCGGAATGGGGGACTCGTAGACTCCCAAAAAAGGACTTCCTATTGGACTAGGGAGGTTTGAAAAGTTTGGGTAGGCCAGGAGAGTTGAATGCACCTTTCTCATCACCCCTATATGTTTGTATATCTCGCTAGTGAACGGGCTTTATGGATGTAGATGGTCCGGCCCGTGGGGAAGGAGTGTGATAGTGGACTCCCTCAAAGAAGTGGGGTAGATGTGGTGGGTCAAGGGGTTCACTAGGGAAGGGGTCGAAGGGATCAAAGAAACTGTGACCCCTTGAGACGGGTTCCCTCATGACACAGTCCCAAGTTTGAAGTTCTTGAAGGTGTAAATGATCACCTTCATTCATCGTGGTAGGTGGGACGACGGTCATATGTAGAAAATATGGTTCCTCCCTCAGGATAAGTGTAATGAAATTAGGCTCATCAGGAATGGGGAGGAGCAAAAGGATCTCCGTGGTGACATGACCCACGGTGCACACGGAGGTAATGGACCCCAATGCCGGATGTGTGAAGCTACGACTATGGAGTTGGTCAAAGCCTGGGGTCAACATGTTCGTCAACTTCCATTGCCAGTCTAATCCCTTAAGAAGGTCATCCAGTGTATCAACATGGTGACAAGACCAGAATGTGGTATGGAATGAGTTGACTGGCACTATTTATGGTGTGGGGTCCATGGATGGGTAGAAAAAGGCTTTAGGGACTAAGCCTTGCTTGAGCCAGCTAAGAAGTGGCTCTACAATGATAATCTCACCCTTAGTAAGTAGGTATGGCTCCGGCTGAAGTTCGAAGGGTGAAGGTTCTAGCACGACATCTCCCTCGGTTGGGGAAGGGACTTCCTCCATGATGGGGATAGGACTTGGGGACTCCGTAGACAGCACCGGGTTAAGACTACCGGCTACTACCTCCTTAGGCTCGGGCAGGAGTCGTGCCAACATCCTATCCATCCGGTCCATAAACATTTGCACGAGATCATCTATGGTGCGGTTTGGACTAGGGGCATCATGGTGGGTTTGCTCATATTCAATTGACCTAGTCTTGGGTCTATGCTCGTCTATATGTGGGGCTCTTGGCCTCTGACTATGACCCACTTTGGTGGAGATTACTAGGTGGGGTCGGTTGGAGGTGATTGGGCCGGGTAGATAGAGCCTTCTAAGCTCTCCCTTCATCTCATGCCATGACTCTATAGGCCATTGCCTCCTAATTTCTCTCAAGATTTCAATGTCTCTCCATTTTTTGGCGGCCTCGTGAAAAAGCCGCTTTGTGGCAAAATCAACTTCCATGGCATCGGACATAATGTAACACTCAAAGTAGTTGTCCATAGCGGCTTCCCACTTTAGGTAGTCGCTCGGGACTTTGGAGCGATAGAAGTCCGAGGCTTCGGGCCTACAGAGGTGGAAGGGTTGGGTTCCCCATCCTTGGGTGTGTCGCCACCATTCATATGACGTGGGCTTTTGGGGGTCCATGGGACACGGGGAGCTATAGGATGGCCATGCCGACACTTGGTGCAAGACAAACCGACTAGACACGAACCTAAAACAACAATGCAAAGTTGGAATGCAGACTCGACTACAAACCTAGACTCAACCAATATCCGATACGTGGCGGAGGTTTGATCCGAAGATCACACTTACGCAAGGGTGATACCTTCCCGATAGGCGTAACCTATCATTCTGGGAACACCTTTTGATATACCGGGTATAGGAATGCAATGCGACACCTTGGACCAACTACCCAAAACTCGACTTAGCTCTAATATCAATTTGATGCGGGACGGAACGCAAACCTGGGACTCTAACTCGCGGACGTCCCTAAGCGAGGGAAACGCATGGATCTGTGCGGTTGAGGAACCGACAATGAGTCTCGGGTATCTACTTTTCCGCGTGCTTGGATCGAGTCACGGGACGGGTTCCACTCACTTACTCACAGTGGTGATAAAATTATAACATGCTACGTTCCTATCACTCATGCAGCGGCATATGAAAATATACGAGATAAGAAAAATGCCAAAGTAGGGAGCGGACACGATACCTCCACGCTACCGGGCATGGGGAAGATGACCCTGGCCAAGACTCGTACTCCCGGTGTACAGTAAATAAATAATTACAGTAGTGAATGTTTATTGCCCACTCCACGCAGAGAGGTAAAGGGCTACAATGGCGACTCGGGAGTAGCGAACTCGGGTTGACGGACAGTAAGCCGGAAAGGCTTTCGGGCCGAAGATGGGCTACTGGACCGACTCGGCACTATTCTAACTCAGTTCAGCAACTCAGTTCAGCCCGCTGGACAGCAAGCGAACTCGGCTACTGGGATGGCAGCTTCCGGTCACCTTCTGGCCCCGGCGGTTGGCTGGGACGCCGGTGGAACACTCCTCTTCGATCCCCGAAGTCAACGGCGACTGAATCGACACCGAAGTATTTTTGCAAGAATTAACTTGCTACTGTCTCTGCTAGCCTATTCATGGATCAAATCTGCGCGCCTCCACGAAAAGAATTGTTCCGCCCAGATCTGGTGTCGGATCGAGGCGAGATTGGTGCCGTTGGACAGGGGACTCAAAGGGATACAACATAAATTATTTTCAGATCCATCCAACAAACGGGTTGGAAATGAAAACCACTGTTCCCCAAGTATTTCTGCTGGTTCGGATTATAGACAGTCAGGAAAGAACATGATCTGCCTGAAAATGAATTTTTACCGACAGGGGAATGGCAGATCTAGACTCTAGAAAAATTAGGGGTGGAAGGGGAGGATGTGAGGATCACGTATAAATCTTTTGGGAATTTTTAGAGATGATTAAGGGGACGGGAAAAATAGGGGAACAAGACATTATCCCACAGATCTGCTGATTGGCAGACTGTTAAGGGTGGAACTAAAATGCTGGGAAAAATATCAAACGGTGGCAGATTGACACGAAATTTAAAATGGGGATGGCTAACAAGAAGGGGGATGATATCTCAAAATTTCAAGATCATCAGACTCACGGATTGGGAGGACCAACCTTTTCTTTCATCTTATCTCCTGGATCTCAGAATCCTGGACAGCAGGGTAAAGAGATGGTTGTGACGGCTCGACGGTGGCACGAATGGAGGCGACAGCGGCGGTGGCTGGAAGTCGCATCTAGCGGAGGTGGTAGATCTTGGAGTCACACCAAGATTAAGGCTTCACACCCTAGAAAGGGGCAGCAATCAATGATGCAAGGGGAGAGGAGAGAGGGGCGCCCTTGGCTCCAAGAACAATTTCTTGATTTTCTTCTCATTAATTCCATGAAATGTTAAAATACAAAGCTTATATAGAAATTGAAAAAAGACCTAAACTATCCCTAGATCTAGGGTTAGGGTGGGGCAAATGGGGGATAAGATATTAATCTCCCATGTGGTCAAATGACCAAAAATAAAAAAATACAACATGAAATAAAAAACCATTAAAGGGGGGCACCCCATTGAAAAGCGGGGGGGATTTTGAATTTTCTTCTTCTTTGTCCCCTTGGTCCAAGTCCTCCCATGGACCAAAGACCAGCCCATAGGGCCCATGATCCTAGGTGGACCAATGGGTACGAGGGTGGGGGACCCTGTTGGACCTACTGACTTTTTGTAAAGAAAACCGAAGATTCCTAAGGACTAACATATTGGCTTATAATTGCCATACAATTACAAACCAATTAACACAATGATATAAATGCAAACAAAAGGATACAAATGTAAAAATAAAATATTAGTACCCAGTGTTGATTCCCATCATGCAGTCATTGTCATCAGTACTTGGCGGAGGTTTGATCAAGAGATCTCCTCATGCAAGAGGCAACCTTCCAGATAGGCGTGACCTATCCTTCCAACTGCGTCTTTTGATATACCGATTAAGTGTTTTAGCGCACTCTGAATGCCTAGCAGGTTAACCACCCGAATGATATATGTGAATTCAGACAAGAAATGTAAATGTTCATAACATCACACAGCGGGCAGGCAATTTTATAGTGGTTCGGCCAGATCCAAGATCTTCCTACGCCCACTCCTTCACTAGAATTGAGTGAGGGTCCTTGCTTAACCAAGCTACAATCACAGCAGACCTAGTTTGCAACAACGGCTGTCACACAGCTTCCCCAAGGAACAACTCCTTGCTTCTCCTTCAACCCAGGAGGAAACCAGGAGGATCAACCTCACTTCCTCTTTACCAAGAGGGGACCCAGTGAATTGCTTCCAGCAATTCACTCAACCAAAGGTCGCGGACCTCTCTTCCTCTGAATCCACAGAGGGGACACTAGAGTAAGACTCCTGATGCGGGATAGGACGTGACTCGAGACCAATTCGGATGCAAACCTGGGACTCTAGCTCGCGACTCGTCCCTAGCGAGGGAAGCGTGCGGATGTGCGCGGTTGAGAAACCGGCAGTGAGTCAAGGGTGGTCAAACTCACTCTCGTGCTAGGGTCGAGTCACGGGACGGGTCACACTCACTCTCTCGCAGCGATGATTAAAATAATATAACGAGCTAGATTATCATATTAGTTGCAGCGGCATACAAATATATACGAGGAAAGAAAATGCCAAAGTGAGGAGCGGACACAATACCTCCACGCTCCGGACGTGGGAAAGATGACCCCGGCCAAGACCCATACTACCGTTGTATAGTAGTTAAATAATTACAGTAGTGATTTTTATTGTCCACTCCACGCAGGGAGGTAAAGGGCTATACGTGGGACCCGGGAGTTGGGAACTCGGGTTGACGGGCAGCAAGCCGGAAGGGCTTTCGGGCCGGAGGCGGGCTGCTGGTCCGACTCGGTACTGTTCAAACTCGCTGGATAGCAAGTGAACTCGGCTACTGGGACGGCGGCTTTCGGTTGACTTATGGTTGAGACGGTTGGCTGGGACGCCGGTGGAATCCTTCTCTTCGATCTCTGAAGTCGGCGGCGGCTAAATCTAAGCCGGCGTAATTTTGGACGAATTAACCAGTTGCTGCCTCTACTGGCCTATTCACGGAACAGATTTGTGCGCCTCCACGAGAATGATCGCCATGCCCAGATCCGGTGTCGGATCGAGGCGAGATCAGTGCCGTTGGAAAGTAGACTCAAAGATATACAACATATAGAAAATTTACATCCAACCAACGACCTGCTTTGAAATGAAAACCTCTGTGCTCCAGTAAGTTTTCTGGCTCGGAATCCAGATCAGTCAGGACAGACTGAGATCTGCCTGAAAATGAATTTTGACTGAGGGGTATTTGGTGGATATGGACTTTGAGAATTTTATGGGTGGAAGAGGGAGATGTGAGGATCACACACAGATATTTTGGTATTTTTCTGACATGGTTTGAGTGGGGAGAAAAATAAAAGAATAGGGTGCTATCTCGTAGATCTGCAAACTGGCAGATTGCTAGGGGTGGAAAGATTTGACTGGGAATGGAGACAAACGGGGGCTGATGGGCCTGAAATTTTAATTGGAAGAAGGGGGCTACGGGGGGAACCAACCCTCAAAGTTGAGGTCGATCAGACGGCTGGATTGGGAGAACCAACCTGATCTTTGAGCTTTTGTTCTAAATTTCGGGGTTCAAGACAGCAAGATGGAGAATGGCTTGTGGCGGCTTGTTGGCGACACGAACGGCGGTGGTGGCTGAGCTTCACACCAAGGGGAGGAGATAGATCTTGGAATCCACCAAGATTATGGCATCACACCATAGAAATAACAGCAGTCCAGCTGCAAGGGGAAGAGAGGAGAGAGGGGCGCCCTTAGGCTTCTCAAGAACAAACTTAGATTTTTTTCTTCTCATTAATTGTCAAAATATGGAAATACAATGGTTTTATATAAAATAGAAATGACCTAAACTACCCTCAGATCGAGGGTTAGGGAGGGGCAATTAAGGGATGGAAGAATCTTCTCCCATGTAGTCAAATTAATACAAACATAAAGAAATGGGTAAAATGGGGGGAGATTATTTAATCTCCTACATGGGGACAAGAGATGGAGGCGCCCCCCTCTTGGTGGTGAACAAGGGTGGCTCTGTCCACCTTGGACTATGGACTACCCCTATGGGCCCTAGAGAATCTAGGTGGCCCAATGGGAGAGAGGGTGGGGGTCCCGCTGGGCTTACATGGCCTTTTTGCAAAGAAACCCACTAATTCCTAAGGACTAACACATTGGCTTATAATTGCCTTACAATTGTAACTCATTTGACTCAAAAATATAAATGTAAATAAAATGTTAGTGGCCTTGCTTTCATGTCCCATCAACTCCCTTCCTCTGATTTTACTAAGAGGGAAACACAAGGTGGAATCACAATGCGGAAGAACAAAGAGAAATGGAAAAATAGAAATTTAGAGTAGAAAAACTTCAAACGAAATGAAATAGCTGCAATGTAGCTTCAGATCGAAGCAATTTTACGATGAAATCGGCTGGACTGGCTTCTGATAAGTGTCCATTTTCTATGATAATTCATTGCATATACACCATTTTGTGTGCACATAATTAGGTAATTATGCATATTTCATAGTTAACCTCAACTCCGCATATAAATTGGGTATTTCACGTAAATTGATTAATTCAGTGATATCGTTTAGTAAAGTAAACTTGAGGGCCATGAGCATTAATTCCCCATTGCATAATCATGAGCATTTATGATTTATGTGCACATTGTGGTAAGTTTTATAGATTAAATCGTAATTATGTGTGTGCAAGACACTGAAGGTAATTATAGGTAAAGTCGGGGGCAAAACAGTCCGAAGACAAGGAAGATAAAACCCTAGGGCGCCCTCCTCTCTCTCCCTTCAAGTTTGACCAAGTCAAAGGCAGCCACCACCTATTTTTTTTTGAGGGAAAAGAAAATTTAAAATTTTGAATTCAAAGTTTGAAAAGGAGAAAATCAAGGAGGGAAAATAAAATTCAAAATTTTGAATTCAAAGTTTGAAAATGAGGAATTCAAAGTTTGAATTCAAATTTTGAAAAGAAGGAAAAGGACATTTAATGTTTGAAAATGAGATTCAAAGTTAGAAAAGGAGGAGGATCTTGACCAAAAAAGAAGGGGGGTGCCCACCTTGTGTCTCTCCCTCATTCATCTCATTCTCCATCTATCCTAGCCCTCCACCTCTATCAAACTTGATCTCCACCATCCATTTGACATGTTCTCCCTATAAATAGCTCATGTCAAGGAGGAGAAAGAAAGTTCTTCTTTTGGTAATTTTTCACCCTTTCTCTCCTACCTTAGGCTGCCAATTTTCTCCCCCTTCTACTCCTATTATCCTCTTGGTTTCTTCACGAAAGTTCTTTATTTGTAAATTCTCTACAACTTCTTCTTCTGTATCAGCTTCTAATTCCATCTGGTTTATAAGTTATTTTGTGTTTTTCACTTTTCTATCCTGTGCAATCGTGGATAGCATTCTTCTCTGTTCTTCTCTATTTTGCTCCTTCCTAGGTCCCTCTTCTCATCTTACTTTCTTCACAAAAGTTCTTTGTTTTTAAATGGTCTACAACGTTTTCTTCCACATCATCTTCTAATTCCTTCCAATTTTTAGGTTGTTTTGTATTTTTCACTATTCTATCTCGTGTAATCGTGGATAACATTCTTCTCTATTCTTCCCTATTTTTCTCCATCCTCTGTCCCTCTTCGCATCTTACTTGCTTCACAAAAGTTCTTTTTTTTACAATGCTCTACAACTTCTTCTTCTGCATCATCTTCTAATTCCTTCTGGGTTTCAAGTTATTTTATATTTTCACTGTTCTATCCTGTGCAATCATGGATAGCATTCTTCTCTATTCTTACCTATTTTGCTCCTTCCTCCATCCCTCTTCTCATCTTACTTTCTTCAGGAACGTTCTTAATATTTAAATACTCTACAACTTCTTCTTCATCATCATCTTCTAATTCCTTCTGGTTTTCAGGATATCTTCAACTTTTCAATACTCTATCTCTGATTTTTACTATTCACATTTAAAAATCTTCTTCTTCTTCTTCTTCTTCAATCTCACCTAGGTAGCCTTAGTTACTCTTTCCTTCATCACCATCCCCTTCTCTTATAAGCCATTGCCATCTCCCTTAACTTCACCTTGACCTCTCCCTTCCTCTCCTTAGATCTCTTTCCTCACCCCATACATTCTCCTCCAAGAGTGCCTTCAACGATGAAGGTGACTTCCTCCCGACGTAGATGACATCTTCCGCGAGGTGGTTCGTGATTCAAGGCCAAGAGAGAATGGCGCCGTCATCACCATTGCTGCTACCTTCTCCAAACTTAATTCAAACTCCAGGCTTTTCTTATTTTTCTTACTTTTGTGTCATTTCACTTCATTGTAATCTCATTATGTCATTAGTGTAATTTTGTTTCGCATTTCATGTACTCTTTCTTTTAAGTTAATGAAAGGAATTATTCTTTTGATCTAATTCTTGCTCTTCTTCTCTCTCTACCTCCTTCTATCTATTCTTTCCACTTCATGCAATTATTTTCTATAGCATAGGCGCATGGTCATAGGTATTTTTAATTAATTGTTAGAATCATTCTTTGTTTCATCACTTTTCTTCAAGCAATCAAATCATAAATATTTTCCAAAGGAGTCCAAGGTTTTTAACTTTAAAAATCTCTTCTTCCTCGTAGATTCGACCCGTGCTTGCCATAGTACTACATTCTCTTTTGATCATTTTGTGCGAGTTCGGTTTGAAGATTGTTAGCGCGCGTGTAGTAACGACTTACGCTTCTGCGTTTTCAATTTTTGGCGCTGTTGTCAGGGAAGAATGATGATTTTTGATTTAAAAACTTTCTTTTCCTTGTGTTTACAGTGTACTAATAAAGCTCTCTTTTCTTACTTTTTGTAGAAAAAAAAATTTAAAAAAAATAGAGGTAAGTTTACCTTTCTTTCTTTCATCTTTTAATTTTGTCATTCATTTTAAAAAAAAGAGAGAGAGAGAACGAAGGATTGCGCTTCAAGTAAGTATCTTAAGATCCTCTAATTTTGTGTCATTTCCTTAATGTTCTTGCATATCGTGGTTAGATAGGTTATAAAAAAAAAACTCCTCACTTGAACTCAATAAAAATCTTCATTCCAAGAGTAGGAACCACATTTTCATGTTCTAGGTCATGCATCATTTAGGATAGAATTTCTTTTTCCTTATTGTTTAATTTGTGTTAATTACATTGTTGAAGATTGCGGGAGGCTAGGTGAGTTTTTTTCTAAACTTTTCCTTAATCACATGCTCATGCATACTTTCATAGAACCCTTTATTTGAACTTGATTTGTTGCATATCATTTCTAAAACATCTTAAGGGCAAAACCCATAATCACGTAAGGTGGAGATTTGACCACCCTTCCTTGACCCACAAACCACAATCTCCTTCATCGTTGCATCACCTTGACCCGAATAAAAATCAGTAGACATTGGCCCTAAGATCACACTGTGATTAGGAGCGGCTTGAGTCTATAATCTTCTTTTAGAAATTGGTGTCTAAGGCTAGAGGTCAACGACAAAAACCATAAGTGGGCAAGTGGTTTTTAATTAGGACTTTGCCAAAGCAAGGGGAGCCTCCCACTACCCCACCTCTTATCTGGTCAATTGACAAATTAGAAAGTGGACTTAAGTTGTATCTAGTCTCTTTGTGAAACCCAACTTTTAAGTCTAAGGAACACATTAGGTGTCTTAGGTTAGTTGTGTGACAACTTGTTTGTATTTGTTAAACAAAAAAAACAAAATAAAAATAATCTCTCTCATCTCGCTCTTTGTCCTAGTTTATGCAAGGGAGAAGATCTCAACTCCCTCACTTAGTTGAGCCCATTAGTGAGATTGAGCGATTCATTTTTAATCAGGCCTAAAATTAAATCCAACCCATGGCTGAACAACACCAACTAGGGGTGCCTAAATAAATGAAGGAATATTTTATTCCTTCGAATTATCAGCCACCCACTTGTATTCAACTGCTTAATGTCCCTACTTTGCAATATGAGATCAAATCTAGCACCATTCTAATGCTCCCATCCTTTTATGGGAAGACCAATGAAGATCCTTATAAACATCTGGATGAATTTTTGAAAATTTGTTCCACTGTGAAAATTAAAAATTTCACAGATGATGCCCTCCGCCTAACCTTATTCCCTTTCTCACTTAAGGACAAAGCTAAATACTGGCTAGGGACTTCAGGGAAATCTATTGGCACATGGGCAGATATGCAGCATGAGTTCCTTAAGAAGTTCTACCCCATCGGTAGAACCAACACCATGAGACGCGCAATCACATGATTCATGCAACTCCCAAATGAACAAATATATGAATCATGGGAGAGATTAAAGGAACTCCTTAGAAAATGCCCACATCATGGGCTTTCTATATGGCAAATAGTGCAAGTTTTCTATGAGGGCTTAGATGATCAAGTTAGGTAGATTGTGAATGTATCATGTGGTGGGGCCTTTATGAGCAAGAGTGAGGATGAGGCCTATGCCTTATTTGAAATGTTGAGAGAGAATTCAATCAACCATGCTTCCTTATCCTCATATGAGAGAACCATTGGACCCTCTAAATGGGCCAGGATGTATTGTGTGGAACCTGAAGTTAGAGTGGATGTGAATTTCATCCATCAAACATTGGACAAGGTTGACATCATGGCCCAAAAGCTAGAACAGGTTGATATGCTGGCCCACAAGTTAGACCAGCTCCTGTCCCAAAACAAACAAGAAACCACCATCTCACCTACATCCAACCCATACCAAGACCCAACACACCATGATGTGTGTGCTTTATATGCTAACCCGGACCATCATGTGTCCGATTGGCCAACAACAGCCCTGTTACCACCTTTTATACAGGAGCAAGTCCAAGCAGCCCAGGGGTTCTCTAAGTCCAACTATGACCCATTTTCTAACACTTATAATCCGGGCGGGAGGAATCACCCCAATTTCAATTGGAGAAATCAACAAGCTCCCAATCAGCCTACCATCCCCTCTGCGTCTCAAACTCACAAACCACCCATCCAACATCAATTCCAAGCTCAGCCACCATTTCAAGGAAATGCTTATGGTCGGGGACCGCAAGCCCAACAATCACTTCCCCGATTCAACCAGGGTCAGGCCCCATACCCACCTCCTCAGCCCAATTACGGGCAGTCTTCCAATTCTCAACAAATCTATCAACCTCCTCCGCAACACCACCAGGACTCCCAAACTGATGATAGATTCCATCAGTTACAACAACTAATTCTGGCCCAAAACTAATCCTTCCAATAAACCATGCAAGCCCAAAGTCAATCTTTCTAACAGACCCTCTGTGCCCACCAACAAACTATTTCCAAGTTGGAAACCCAATTGGGCCAATTGGCTGAAGCCACCATAAGAAGGGAAATGGGCCAATTGCCAAGTCAGCCCATTGCTAACCCACGAAATAATCCTCCGAGCTTCCCACAACCAAACTTCCTCTTTAATCAGCCAATTCCTCCTCTCCTCCAGCACCCATCAGGCCAAATACCACAAAAGGCCCACAACTCAAAAATGTAAAAGTAATTTCAACCTTAAGAAGTGGTAAAGTCCTCCAAGATCCCTAGGGGTCCACTCCTACTTCATCAATCCAAGCCCCTGACATATCTTCTGATATTGAAGGGGAGCCCAGTCAGGAAGAGGATGTCAAGGGAAAGAGGAAACTAGAAGAAGGGCCTAGCACTTACCAACCTACAGTGCCATTTCCCAATGCCTTAAAGCCCCAAAAGAAATAACCAGCCCATAATAAGAAGATGATGGAGCTCTTTAAACAAGTACACATCAACATCCCTCTCATCGATGCCATCAAACATGTCCCAGCTTATGCTAAATTCTTAAAGGAAATGTGCACTCCTGATGCGCACAAAACTCATAGTTTAAAAGTCGTGCCACAATTTCAAAAATAATCGGACTCACTCACTAAAAAGATATAAAATCTAAGTAGAGTGGTGAGTACAGGTCGATCTCACGGGGAGGAAATGTTTCTTTTAAACAAGTTGAAAAAATTCTTATGTTTTGAAAATCAAGTTTTTGAGTGAGTTAAAGCTAATGGAAAATAATTTACATGAACTTAAGACTAGAAATAAATCAAACTAAAGAATATGAGAGGGTTGAGAATAGAGTTTGGAAGGAGATGGAAAAAGAAAATAAAGAACAATTATACAAACTCAATTTTTATTGCTAATGAAGAGTACAACATATATGAAAACTAAAAATACAACTTGAATAATGCTAAGGGAAGAAAGGAAGAAAGGAGCAAAGCTGAAGAAGAATAGCGCTGTCATCTCCATGCCGAGCCTTGGAAGAAGATTGTCTCGCCTTAGGATTAGACACCGCCTTTAGAACACCGAAGGAAAAGAATCTCCGCCTTGGGATGTTTGGATGAAAATAGTGGAGGGGGAGAGATAGAAGATGAAGAAAAGAGTTTGAAAATAGTGAAACAGAAATAATGAAAATAAGTCGAGATTAGAAATGAAATAACATTAAAAGCAAAGAGAATTAGAAGAAGTGATAAAAACAAAAGTTTAAGATCAGAGGAATAGGAAAAAGATTTGTGAAGAGTGTAGAGTGAGAAAAAAAACCAAAAGATGGTAAAAACTAGAGAAGAACAAAAGTGGTATGCACGGATGAATAGTAACTGTGCATAAAAACTGAACTGAGAAGAATTAAAAATACCTTAAAACCGTGATAGAATTAGAGGAAGTGGTAGAAGAACAAAATCTAGATATATAAGAGAGGAAGAACTTTAATGAAGAACTCAGATAGAAAACAAGAGCATAAGGGCTTCAAAATAGAGGAATAATAGAGACTAATACCTAGGATGAACAGTACAATCTCAGGACAGCAAGTTGAAAAACTGGAAATAACTTTCACACCAGAAAGAATTTGAAGATGATAAATAAGAAGAAGTTGTAGAAAACTTAAATACAAAGAACTTTTATGAAGAAATAAAAAGGAGAAAATGACTAGAAGTGGGAGAAATAAAGAGAAGAACAGAGAGGAACACTGGTTCATAGATGAACATGATAGCACAGTGAAAAATATAAAATAACTTAAAAATTAGAAGGAATTAGAAGATGATACATAATAAGAAGTTTTAGAGCATTTAAAAATGAAGAACTTACATGAAGAGTGCAAGAGCAGAAAACAAACCGAAGGGGGAGAAATCGGCGACCTAAGGTTGGGAGAGAAATTGCCAAAAGAAGAACTCCCCTTCACCTCCTTGTCATGAGCTATTTATAGGGAAAGTTGGGTTAATAGAGGGTGGAGATTGTATCAAAAGGAGATGGATGGCTGAGATTTAGGTAGAAGATGATGCATGGGGGAAAGAAAAAGGAGGTGGGCACCCCCTTTCTTGGACTTTGGGCACCCCCTTTCCAACTTTGATTCTCCTTTTCAAACATTGAATGTCCTTTTCCTCTTTTTCAAACTTAAACTTTGAATTCTTCCTTTTTAAACTTTGGATTCAATATTTTGAACTTTCTTTTCCCTCCAACCAAAATATTTTGAATTCTTTATTTGACTTGGTCAAAGTGGTGATGATAGTTTTACCCCCGACTTCTTTTACAATTACCTTCGGTGTCCTGCACACACATAATTATGATTTAGTCCAGAAAAATTATCATAATATGCACATGAATCTCAATTGCTCATTTTTATGCAATGGATAATTAATGTTCATGACCCTCAACTCTATTTTATTAAATGAAATCACCAAATTAATTAATTTGCGTGAAAGGTCCAATCTACATGCGAAGTTGAGATTAATGATAGAACATGCATAATTACCAAATTATATGCACATAAAATGGTGTATATGCGATGAATTACCATAGAAAATGGACACTTATCAATTCCTAGGCGGGAGCAACGAGTGACCCTGGAAAAGGTTCAGCTCCCTGAGAACGTTAGTGCTGTGGTCCTCAACCAACTTCCAAGGAAGTTAAAAGACCCTGGAGCACCCCTTATCTCTTGCAACACTGGGGGTGTGACCTTTGATAAGGCTCTCCTTGATTTAGGAGCCAGTGTGAATTTACTCCCCACCTCCATCTATGAGCAGTTTGACATCGGTGAGCTTAAGCTGACACCCATTATTCTCCAGCTTGCTGATAGATAAATCAAGACTCCAAAGGGCCTTATCGAGGATGTCATTGTTAAAGTGAATGAGTGCTACTTCCATGCCAATTTTTTTATTTTGGACATGGTTTCTCCCCAAGAAATCAAGCATACTCCTATCATTTTGGGTAGACCATTTTTAGCCACGGTTAGGGCTAATATAGACTGTGCTTTAGGAATTATGGACATATCTTTTGGGGACCAGAAAGTCAGCATCAACATTTTCAAGGTGTCCAAATTCCATGATCAAAAAGGAGATTGCTATGCTGTTGACACCATTGAGGAGTTATTGGAGATTGAAGGGGACAGTAGGACCATAATGAGAGAAGAAGTTGACATCTTCTCAACTTAACTTAGGATGTGGCCCCCAGTTGAACCCTTGCCTCAGCTTAAATCTGAACCAACTCTGCCATCTTTGCAATCCCCTCCTCAGATTGAATTAAAACCATTGCCGGCCTCCCTCAAGTATGCATTCCTAGGCCTAGACCAAACCTTGCCAGTCATCATAGCAAGTGACCTTGAACCTAACCATGAGGAGAAACTAGTTGAGGTCCTTAAATCTCATAAGGGGGCTATAGGTTAGTCTGTCGCTGATCTTAAAGGGATTAGTCCATCCATTTGTCAGCACCACATTTATATGGAGGAGAATGCAAAATCAAGCAGAGACATGTAGAAGAGATTAAATCCACACATGAAGGAGGTGGTCAAAACTGAGGTGGTCAAGTGGCTAGATGCCGGGATCATCTACCCAATTTCTGATAGCCAGTGGGTCAGTCCAACCCAAATAGTCCCAAAGAAATTAGGATTGACTGGGATCGCCAATGATCAAGAGGAGTTGATACCTACTAGGTTGACCATGGGATGGAGGGTCTGCATTGATTATAGGAAGCTCAACTCCATGACAAAGAAGGACCATTTTCCCCTCCCATTCATTGACCAAATTTTAGAAAAAATTAGCAGGGCAGAAATACTTTTGTTTTCTAGATGGGTACTCTGGGTACAACCAGGTGGCTATATACCCAGAGGATCAGGAAAAGATCACATTCACTTGTCCCTATGGAACATTTGCTTTCCGGAGAATGCCCTTTGGACTATGTAATGCGCCTGCCATAATTTAAAGATGCATGTTAGAAATTTTTTTCTGACATGGTGGGTAACTTTTTAGAGATTTTTATGGATGATTTCTTCATTTTTAGGGATACATTTGATTCTTGTCTAGATCACTTAGCCAAAGTCATGAAGAGATGCATAGACACTAATCTTATCCTCAGTTGGGAAAAGAGTCATTTCATGGTTAAAGAGGGCATCATTCTGGGACATATAGTGTCAGTAAGAGGAATCGAGGTGGATAAAGCTAAGGTTGAGCTCATTGTCAAACTACCACCACCCACCTCAGTAAAACAAATCCGTTCCTTTCTGGGTCATACCGGCTTCTATCACCGATTTATTCAAGATTTCTCCAAAGTTGCTAGACCTCTCACTAATCTGCTGGCTAAGGAAGTCCCATTCCATCTTGACCAATTATGTCTTGAGGCTTTTGAATCGTTGAAAATGGCGTTGACCAATACCCCAATCTTGTAAACTCCCAATTGGTCATTACCTTTTGAAATTATGTGTGATGCCTCATATTATACTTTAGGTGCTATTTTGGGGTAAAGGGTAGACAAAAAGGCTGTGGTGATTTACTATGCGAGCCGCACACTCACTGATGCCCAACTTAGGTACATCATAACAGAAAAGGAGTTACTTGCTGTTGTCTTTGCCCTTGAAAAGTTTCGGTCATATCTGCTAAGTGCCAAAGTCATTGTGTTTTCTGACCACTCAGCCCTTAGACACTTACTGTCTAAAAAAGATGTCAAACCAAGGTTGATTCGATGGATCCTGTTGCTACAGGAATTTGATTTAGAAATTCAGGATAAAAAAAGAAGCTAAAATGTTGTTGTAGATCACTTGTCCCGGATTATAACATCAGACACCATACCCTTATTGGACTCATTTCCAGATGAGCACCTCCTTAGTGTATCCCACATTTCACCCCCATGGTATGCGCACATTGTCAATTACTTAGTCGTGGAAAAAATTCCTGAAGGTTGGTCCAAACAAGAAAAGACCGCTTCTTTGCTAAGCTCAAGTACTTCTTTTGGGAAGACCCTGACCTATTCCATTTAGGACCAGACCAAATCATTCGAAGGTGTGTCCCTAAGGGTGAGCAACATAGCATTCTGACATTTTGCCACACCTTATCTTGTGGGGGGCATTTTTCAAGTAAGAAAACGGCAGCCAAGGTTTTACAGAGTGGGTTCTACTGACCCACATTATTCAAAGATGCATTCAAATTTTGTAAATCTTGTGAGCCCTGTCAGACTGTGGGGAACATCTCACTCTTTTTTGCAGGATCACAAGCAGACGGATCTCCTTCTTCTCTTCTGGGACCTAGCCTCTCTGAACCTCTGAACCTCTTTTCTTCACCTCCTACAGTGTTATATATAAAATGGGAGGCCGCCTCTTTGGAGAAAAACTCTCGCCATCTTCTCTGGATTCGCAGAAGTGTCAAGAGTTGACCTGCTATATGTTGTCGCATGTTGATTTGCGCAGTACACCGGCACCCGTCCGAGGATAGAATGTTTGTGGATTATTCAGAGGTTCTGCCACTGCTGCCACCATCACCGCTGACCGCCGCTATTTCCACCGCTGCACTGTCGACCTGGGGTGTAGACAGATCCGCGATCCTTAAATGGTTGTGGGAAAGGCATTTGATGCTCTGTTCTCCATTTTTTCTATCGCTTCGCATGAGATTCAGAAGGAAAATAGAGCATCGGAATATGGATGGGATGGCCACTTTGGTTAAAATGGCGCGGCTGAGGGCGCGCCGATTTAGGCCGCGCCGATTTAGGTGGGCATGGAGATTCTTTGCGTGTCAGTTTAGAAAGTAAGGGGGGCGTGCCGATTTAGGAAGTAAGGGGGTGCGCCGGTTTAGGCCGCGCTGGTTTAGGTGGGTTGGCTATAGGGGTGCTTCGCCTTGTTGACTCTGAACTGGCTCAGACAAGTGGTTGACCTCCGGTACTGCCTTAGTTTAATGCACCGCTTCCGGGGCGTCCATTTTGAAGCTTCTAAGCCTCGGTTTGTGATTTCGAGTGATTTTCGACACGTGTCGAACCCGTGTTAGATTACTTGGGTTTCTTCCTGATTCAATCTTCGACACTACAAATTGAGGAGCCAAGGCCATTTCTTCAGTTCGAGAAGCTTCCTTATCGGGTAGCGGACCACCAGGTGTGTTTTCATCCTAATCGAACGAGATATGGGGTTTATTCGGCCTCTCCGTCCTCAACTTGCTCTCGGGTGCTGAGATGTACATATTGTATGATCATTTTTTTGACGCCCACACTGCCTGAATTCCTTCCATAGTTATGTTATGGCTTGGAAGTGTGGCTTCTATCTCCCCCTTCATCTCTTTGTTGTAGATTTGTTGAATCATTTCAAGCTGGCTCCCATTCAGCTGGTATCCAATTCTTTTGCCTTCATCTTTTTGTTCACTGTCCTCTATCGGAAGTGCAAGATACCTTTGTCTCTTGACCTGATGGGGACATCACCTCCCATGCCCACGTTCACAGCTCGTCTCCTCGCCCCGGTTGCATCCGGCATAGTCTAGTTATTTAAATTTGAGTCCTATGTAATTTTTATTTGAGTCATTTGATGTATTTTCCCTTTTATTTGAGTCATGTCCCTAGGTCTTTTGTTTATTCCCCTAAGTTTGAGTGTCATTAGGTTGATTATATTAGTTATTGGGCCCAATTCATTGGGCTAGGCCCAAGGGCGCCCCTTACCCCCTTGGTTATTTGTCTTTGTAGCAAGAGTCAGTGACTTTTTGTAAAATGTGGGTTGTCTATATATAGGACCCCATTCCCCCCCATTTCAAGTTAATGAATGAATGAAAAATTGCCATTTTGTGAGTTCTAACTTCAGATTTATTGTGGAGTGAATCCATTAGTGAGGTGAGAAGCCTTAGGGAGAGAATCACACCCATCCCTCTCTTAATCTCTCTCTTCCACTCCCCTTTCTCTCTCCTCCACACCCAATTTAGAATTTTTTCTCTCTCCTCCACCTCACCCTCCACATCAACCCTAGCCCATCCACCTAAGCCACCCCCCAACCACCTCTCCACTTCCCTAAGTGCATTCACTACCACCTCCCCAACTACCACCTACCCCCCTCCTTCCCTAGGAGCATCTTGTCCTTCCCAACACAATCTCCTTCTCCCCAACACAATCTCCTCCCTTCCCCACACAATCTCCCAACTCCCTAGAGAAGTTTGAATATTTTCCCTCCACTCTCTCCTCTCCCATGCCCTAGACTCCCCAAGAGAGAGAGATCTCCCTCACCCTCCAACACCAAATTCGCAGCTCTCCCTCCCACCACCTGCTAGACCCCCTTCTAGTCCCCATTCTCCCCCTCCCTCACCTTGGTTTGCCCCCTCCCAGACCCCCTAATAGCCTGGGGTCACCCCTACAGCCTACCATCACCAACGAACCTGTCCACATCTGAGAGTCCTGTAGAGAAGCAGCATCTTGCAGAGCCGGCCACGTCTTCATCCCGGCGCCCCTGGAAGCACAAGAGACATTTCTGGAAGCGTCTGCCAGTCTTCTTCGCAACGGCGGTGTTTTCGTCATCGTCCAAGCATCGTGCTGCCCGAGAGAGCAGTTCTCCCTCGACTGCGCAAAGCATCTCTAGCAGGAAACCAGAACCTGAGTGGAAGCTCAACTGCGGCGATCCTACTAGGAATCTGAATGAGAGTTCTTCTAAAAAATCTTCTACTCCAAGTTTTCTTTCATCCCCAAGAGACAGAACTCAGTTTGGCGTCCGGATCTGAAAGTTATCAATTCTCTTCCCCGGGTGCGCGGTTCTTCCTCCACTTAGTCTGCACCGACCCCCCCTCAGTGTTCAGAGCCTACCGGTCGGCTCCGACAACATTTGGCATCTCCGTTAAAATCATTTCGAAGAGGACTCACAGGCGGTTCCAACGACTTCAGCGTCGCCTCATTCTGAGCTCGGGAGCGTTGGTGGCAACCTCTTCTTCTTGCTGTGGTGATCCAGAAGTAGTCAGAACTGAAGGTCTGCCTCCTTGTTCGAGACTCTGCCCCGGCCAACAGTGACTTCCCAAAATTCCATAAAAATTTGGATGACTTCCCGGTCCTCCTACGAAGATTTTCCAGGTGGGTTCATCCTCAACAAAATTCGGGAGCAGTCACAGCAGCCACTGCTTCAACCGTCTGTCAACACTCGCAGAGAGCAGGCAGAACTGATCTCGGTCTCCATTCGGCGTTCTTTTCCCCGTTTCTCCCCTCCCCGCTTGGCCGGCTGAAGGCCCCTCCCTGTGTGGAGGTAATTTTTGGATGTAATAACAAGTTGTCCCCACCCCAAGATCCCCCTCCTACGAGAGGTGTAGTTTTGTAATTGTTTAAACAGGTCAAGCTGCCCCGACACGGCGTGTGGGGATCCCCACGCCTCCCCGCTCACCCACGTCTCCGAGCGGGACCGGTTTCTTCAAACCGGTAGAGTAAGTGCTCCAAACTTTGCTCTACTTAGTATTTGTTCAGTCAATATTAGTTCATAACTCTGCTGGCCGTGAATGAGAGCTCGATCCTTAAGCTCCCTTGCTATAAGAGATAGCCGTGGGAAAAGTGTGGAACCCGTGCCCTCGGCACGACGTCGGCTCCCTTGAATTGGGATGCCATTACCCTTGGGAGTCAACCTTGGCCTTGCTGGCCCTCTACCAGTAAGGGCCCAACCCTCTCAACCTCACCTTGGCATTGCCAAGTTACCTCGGGACTTGGGTGAGCATCGGGTGAGCAGTCGCCATTATCGGTCCATTTGAATGCTAAATCGTGCTTGCTTGGTAAGTCCTAGGTGGTTTCACGACAATTGGTATCAGAGTAAGTCATTGACTTGTCTCTACAAGTCAAGTCCTAGTGCACGCTTGCATTGGAGTCATCATCAGTCCGACCCTTGCATTTACCCCCCCCCCCCCCGATCATCATGGCCACTTCCTACTTAACCTACTCGCCACCCATGGACTACATTCTAGATGACGATATTACCTTTGACGGATCATGCTCTAGTGATTATGTTAGGTGGGAGGCTACCATGGAAAGGTACTTTGAAAAGACTTGGGTATATGGACTCGCGAGAGTCCGCAAGGCCAAGGGACGATTTCGGGGTCAAGCCAAGAGTAAGTGGGAACACATAGAGGGATTAAGAAGGGTTAGGAGGCAAGAGTCCATTTCTTCAGGAGATGATATGAAGGAGGAACTTAGGAAGATCTACATCCCCAAATATTCCCACCCCTCCTACTCAAACACCCCTAGCCCGTGGAGCACTACCACTCCTCCATCCCCACCCGGCCAACTTGAGACCACCTTTAGGCCTCCTCCCCCACCACTCCCAACAAATTCCCTCTCAACCATCACCACTACACTTCGCCACCAAATCCTATCCCTTAAGACCCAACTAATCCAAGCATCCACTTCCCCACCTAAACCCATGAGGATCCCCACACCCCAACCAAAACCCCCTTCCACAAACCTCACTATCCAAACCCAATTGGCCTCAACTTCCACCCCTCCACAACCGGCCGATCCCAAGGGGAAGAGACACCTAACCGATCTAGTTTCCCCAATAAGGACCACCACTCACCCCATTCTCACCATTCAAACTCACGTGGACCCCGTGTCCACCCCTCCACCTAGGCCCACGACGGCAACCATCCCCCAACCCACAATTCTCCACAAAACCCATACTCCACAAGCCCCCTTGGTCCCCACCACTACCCCTCCATCTTCCCTTATAAGGGACACTCCCCCCAAAACCGACCAACCCAAGCCACCCCAACCAACCCATCTCCCACTCCCTCCCCCAAAACTCCCATGTCTTAGGCCTCCACTACTTCCCCTCCCTATCGCAAATCCAGTTTTCTTTTACCCTCCACCCCAGGTGCACTATACACCAACCATCACCACCCCAACCCGAAAAGACCCTCTTACCTCTTTGGAGGAGGAACCCATACTTGACACCATAGTGGTGACTACTCCAAAACCACTCCCCACCTTGGAGGAAATCCATGTCCAAGTTGAAGAAGAAACCTCACATGATGGTCTTTACCTTACACCACCCTTTCGAGTTGGGGCGGAGCTCATCTTAGGAGAACCCATTATTAGTTGGCTAAAGGAGAGCCCAATAAGAGAGATCACAGCCCACGATTTCCCTCCCATGAAGCAAAACCTTCCCATAGTGCCCTTCTTCTCCTATCATACCACCATCCAATCATCTTACCAAGTGGAAATCTTAGGGGACCTTCTCAAGGTGATGCGGGACTATACCACGGACACGACAAGCTCGTGACTGTCCCTTAACGAGGGAAGCGTCGGACGTGCGCGGTTGAGAAACCGGCAATGAGCTAGGGTGAACGGCTCTCTTTTGTGCCCGGATCGGGTCACGGGACGGTCTCGCACTCTCTCACAGCAGCGGTAATGAATAGATAAAGCGAGTTAGATATCCCTACACATGCTCTCTAGCAGCGGCATAAACAAATATATATGAAGTAAGCAAACTGTCGAGAAGGGAGCGAAAACGATACCTCCACGCGCTCGGCGTGGGGACGACGGACCCGGCCGAAACTCGTACTCCCGGGACAATTAATACACCATATTACAGCAAATGAATTACTGCCCACTCCACGCAGGGAGGTAAAGGGCTACACAAATGGGCCCGGGAGGACCGAATTCGGGTTGACGGGCGGCTTCTCGCGTCTCTTCGGCAGCACCCAAACTAGTGATGGTGGGGGCCCACGTGCTGTTCGGAGGGGTCGAGTGGGACCCGGTGACACCGCTGTAGTGGGGACACTTAGGGAAGCGTTCCCCGGGCTGGTGGCACGCTGGTTCGCTGGCCGGAGGCCGTGCGGCTCCGATCGGCACCGGTCGGAATAACCGACCACGGACCTGCCGGTTCTGTTTTCCGGCGCGTGCTCTGGCGAGAACGGACGCTGCGATCAGCCCCAACGTCGGAATGCGACGAAACCGGTGCCGTTGGAAAGATGCTTCAAAGGGCTTCAACCCAAGGTGATTACAGAAAAATAATCAAGCATGTACTTCTGATTAGCGAATTTTGAAGGTTGCTGTTGTATAGTTCCTGAAATCTCAGGTCAGCAGAGAACTTTCCTGTGGATTGCCTTTGACCGCGAGGTAGACGTCTGAATCTGGGGTTGTGTTCTTCAGAAAAGTTGTGGGAAATCAAGTTACAAAATCAGGACTATTTTTGGATCTAGATGTGGAGGTGGTGGTGATTTGTTCTGATTTTGGAAGTGGAGGGTGGTCGGATCTGCGATCTGACTGACAACACTGTAACTGAGGAAGAACACTAATTTCTAAAAATAGATAGAAGGCTGATAAAAAATTACAAAAATTTGTGGATGTAGGTGGTGATAGACAGAACTTCCAGTAAAATTGGGAGGGTTTGGACAAATCAAAAAGATGGCCGGAGGTGGGAAATACAGGACTGCTGTCACTGTAGACAGAGACAAAACAGAACTAGGAATTTGGGCGTGAAAATTTAGGTGGAGCTTGGGATACAAGGGAAGAACACACCATAAAAATTGTAGCTTGAGATCGTCGCATGGTGGAGAGCAGATATTCGGACAAGAAGCCTCTATCCAAGATTGACAGAACACCGAAGGCGGCTCTGCGGCGGCGTGATGGCGGCACGAACGACGGCGGCGGTGGCACCGATGATCACCGGAGGTGGGGGGAAGGAGATATCACTCTAGAATGGGGGTTGGGGATGAAGAAACCAGGGGGAGAGAGAGGAGAGGTCGAAATTCTCCAAGAGAGGGGTTCTTGCACAATGATTTTTTTCACTTTCATTAATATTCAAATGGAAAATATAAGTATTTATATGCCTCCAATCTAATCCAATCTCCACCATTAGATCTAGGGATGGGGAATGAATGGCCTAGATTAAATGTGACCAACACACACACAAAAAATAAAATAACCCAAGTGGGAGACAAGCTTGACATGGTAGGTAGCCTACCTTAGACTTTTTACTCCCTTTGTCTACCCATGTGGCATTTGACATTCAACCCTTCTAGATGGCCACCTAGGATGGTTGACCAGCCCCACATAGGTGACATGGACCAATGGGAAAGGGCTGAGGGCCCCCTTGCTGGTCCTACTGTATAATTGCATAAAAACCCACATAATCCATGGGAATGACTCCTTGACTTATAAAGCCTTACATTTGCATACATACTTTCCCAAGGATATAAACACAAACTAAAAGGACATAAATGCAAAAGAAAAAGTACATGCTCGGCGTCGATTCCCATCAACTCTCCCCGGGTGGGAGGAAGTCGACCCCGTCGAGTAGGGGTATGGATGCTCGAGTACTCTGGCGGATCCGTCACCATGCCAAGTAACGTGGGTACGCTCCACTCCGAGTGATCGTCACCTGCTCATTCCATATATACTCGATATGCGTGGACTGCTATGGGTCGAAGGTGGACACTCCGGGTGGGGCACTCTCAAAAGGGAAGGAAGCAGCTCGAAGACTCGCTAGGAATCACCGCTGAGTCCCTGTAGGTGACTGATCCGGATATAGATGTAGAACCGATCCCCTACTCATCGAATGAGTCCACTCGCCTCTTACTCATAAGAGAACGACAACGAGCTTGCACAAGACACATGCAGACAAATAAACGACACACACACCATGCAAACAAACCACACAAAACAAACCACACAAGGAAAACACACCGACTCATACATGACCCTAGACTAAGGTGGTGACATCAAGCCCACTAAGTGGCGTCATCCTAGGCGACGGGTGAGTCACCCAGCTCTCCCCCCAAGGCATAGTACTCATCGGCTAGTGCTTGGTCGGCCTCATAATCGACACACTCAAGCTCAGGAGGTAAGGTATCTCCAACCCCTAGGGCTAGGGTTGCACGGGCGGGGCATTCATTGGCAATGTGGCCAAACCCGTGACAGTGGAAACATTGCACTCGCGACCTACTACTCTCTCCGATAAGAGCGGCCTTACCCTTATCCTCCCGACGGGTAGGGGGCGTAGGTAACAAGGGTGGAGGTGTAGGCGCCGTGGGCAACAGCGGGGGAAGTGTCGGGGCCAGGGGACGGGCCATGTGTGCTGGGGGACTGGCAACAGGTGCCGGTGGATGGAGTGGAGGTAGATCCCGTGGTGGGGGAGGTCGAGGTCTAGGAGCGAAGTGCTCCTGACGGGCGGGCTCCTGAGGACGAGCCATGGGTCCCCTCGGGTATGAACCTAAGGAGCCACGGGAATCACTACGGGGAGGAGCGGGACTCCACCGAGGAATAGACTCGAACTCTCCCTCGAATTGCTCCATCTCGAGAGCAACTTGATATGAATCCTCCAACTTGTCCACCTTGCGGCGAAGAAGCTCATACCGTAGGTGCGGGCGTAGACCACGCCGAAACCGAGAGACGGTAAGGGAATCCTCCTCCGTGGCATCACATCACAAGTAGTATTCATCAAATTCGGTGATGTAATCAGAGACGGACCGATCTCCTTGGGTGAGACTTTGCCACCTCTCTATAAGACGCTGGCGGTAGGAGGTAGGGAGGTACTTCTTCCTAAGCTTCTCCCTCATATCGGTCCATGTATCGATCGGGGGTTCTTGACGATGAAACAACAGGTTCTCCATGTTCCGCCAATAGGTTTGTGCTTGGCCTAAAAGTTTCATCCTGGCGTACTTGACTTTTCGTTGGTCCGACATCTCGAACCACTCAAAATATCGATCCATACCAGCCTCCCAATCAAGATAGACCTTTGGGTCTAAGGACCCGTCAAAGGTGGGAGGGTCGGCCCGAACGGTCCGAATGGCCCGTTCATCCATATCTTGGTCATGGGTACGCCGCGTATGGCGGTGGTCACGACCATGTCCCCGTTGCTTATTATCAGACTCATAGTCATGCACCTCAGGGACTTCGTACCTCCTAACAGCTACCCCTTGAACCCTTGGAGTCACGGGTTGGTGATCCGGCTCCGGTTGACCTTGGGTAGGTGGGATGGGTGCATGGGTTGGTCCTTTCTCTAGTGCGGCAACTCTCCCGACCAATCCCTGAACAGACTGGTTCGACCCGGCGGCCCTATCCTCTACGGCCTTCATCCTCTCTTCTAGGCGGGTGCCTAGACCATTCACTCGGGTACTCGCTCCTTCCATCCTATCCACTCGAGTACTTAACTCATCCATGCGCTCACTCAACCCATCCATTTTCCCCACAAGACTTCGGAACAATGTGGCCACTTCATCGGAACTATAGACTCGGGATTCCGCCATAGGTGGTGGTGGGGGTGAGTATTGGGTACCTCGACGAGTGGGCATGCAAACACACCGACTAAAGCAAACACACTAATGCAAAATGATGCACCTAGACTTAAACCAATATCCGGTACGTGGCGGAGGTAATCCACCCGAAGGTCACTCACGCAAGTGTGCGGCCTTCTCGATAGGCGTAGCCTAACGTTCGGACAACACCTTTTGATATACCAGGTTATTGGGATGCAATGCAAAAGACACTTTTTTTTGTTTTAGAAATATGATGATCCTAGACTCGACTTAAACCGACTAATGACTCGATGTAAATGACACTCTTTTTTTTTGATTTGGACACCCTAGACTCAACTCGCTCTGATACCAAATTGATGCGGGACGAGACCACGGACACGACAAGCTCGTGACTGTCCCTTAACGAGGGAAGCGTCGGACGTGCGCGGTTGAGAAACCGGCAATGAGCTAGGGTGATCGGCTCTCTTTTGTGCCCGGATCGGGTCACGGGACGGTCTCGTACTCTCTCGCAGCAGCGGTAATGAATAGATAGAGCGAGCTAGATATCCCTACACATGCTCTCTAGTAGCGGCATAAATAAATATATATGAAGTAAGCAAAATGTCGAGAAGGGAGCGAAAACGATACCTCCACGCGCTCGGCGTGGGGACGACGGACCCGGCCGAAACTCGTACTCCCGGGACAATTAATACACCATATTACAGCAAATGAATTACTGCCCACTCCACGCAGGGAGGTAAAGGGCTACACAAACGGGCCCGGGAGGACCGAATTCGGGTTGACGGGCGGCTTCTCGCGTCTCATCGGCAGCACCCGAACTAGTGATGGTGGGGGCCCACGTGCTGTCCGGAGGGGTCGAGTGGGACCCGGTGACACCGCTGTAGTGGGGACACTTAGGGAAGCGTTCCCTGGGCTGGTGGCAAGCTGGTTCGCCGGCCGGAGGCCGTGCGGCTCCGATCGGCACCGGTCGGAATAACCGGCCACGGACCTGCCGGTTCTATTTTCCGGCGCGCGTTCCAGCGAGAACGGACGCTGCGATCAGCCCCGATGTCGGAATGCGACGAAACTGGTGCCGTTGGAAAGATGCTTCAAAGGGCTTCAACCCAGGGTGATTACAGAAAAATAATCAAGCCTGTACTTCTGATTGGCGAATTTTGAAGGTTGTTGTTGTACAGTTCCTGAAATCTCAAGTCAGTAGAGAACTTTCCTGTGGATTTCCTTTGACCGCAAGGTAGACGTCTGAATCTGGGGTTATGTTCTTCAGAAATGTTGTGGGAAATCAAGCTACGAAATGAGGACTATTTTTGGATCTGGATTTGGAGGTGGTGGTGATTTGTTATGATTTTGGAAGTGGAGGGTGGTCGGATCTGGGATCTGACTGACAACACTGTAGCTGAGGAAGAACACGAATTTCTAAAAATAGATAGAATGCTGATAAAAAATTACGAAATTTGTGGATGTAGGGGGTGATGGACAGAACTCCCAGTAAAATGGGGAGGGTTTGGACAAATCAAAAAGATGGCCGGAGGTGGGAAACACAGGACTGCTGTCACTGTAGACAGAGATAAAACAGAACTAGGAATGAAAGATGCACGAAAATGGGAAAAATACTAAACGATGGAATAGGGGCGTGAAAATTTAGGTGGAGCTTGGGATATAAGGGAAGAACACACCATAAAAATGGCAGCTTGAGATCATCACGTGGTGGAGAGCAGATATTCGGACAAGAAGCCTCTATCCAGGATGGACAGAACACCGAAGGCGGCTCTGCGGCGGCGTGATGGCGGCACGAACGGCGGAGGCGGCGGCACCGATGATCACCGGAGGTGGGGGGAAGGAGATATCACTCTAGAATGGGGGTTGGGGATGAAGAAACCAGGGGGAGAGAGAGGAGAGGTCGAAATTCTCCAAGAGAGGGGTTCTTGCACAATGATTTTTTTCACTTTCATTAATATTCAAATAGAAAATACAAGTATTTATATGCCTCCAATCTAATCCAATCTCCACCATTAGATCTAGGGATGGGGAATGAATGGGCTAGATTAAATGTGACCAATACACACACAAAAAATAAAATAACCCAAGTGGGAGACAAACTTGACATGGTAGGTAGCCTACCTTAGACTTTTTACTCCCTTTATCTACCCATGTGGCATTTGACATTCAACCCTTCTAGATGGCCACCTAGGATGGTTGACCAGCCCCACATAGATGACATGGACCAATGGGAAAGGGCTGAGGGCCCCCTTGCTGGTCCTACTGTATAATTGCATAAAAACCCACACAATCCATGGGAATGACTCCTTGACTTATAAAGCCTTATATTTGTATACATACTTTCCCAAGGATATAAACACAAACTAAAAGGACATAAATGCAAAAGAAAAAGTACATGCTCGGCGTCGATTCCCATCACAAGGGCTTAGCATGGCAAATTGAGTTCACTAGCATGTTGACCCCTATGGCCGAACGACCTAGGAGCCTTGGCCTCCTACACCTATGCATCGGGTCTATCACCGTGGTTTGCACCATTGGTTGCTACACTAGCGACCTCCTTCTATTCCCCCCCATACCCGATGAGCCCGACCTTCTCCTCAATTTGGAGCTTCTTATATCGGGTAGGAAGCCAAGCCCTCCCCTCATGGCCAACCCACTCACCAAGAACTTCGGCCCAATTATTTCATTAGAGGAGGATGACCCACCACCATTTGAGGATCTTGAGGACATAAGGCCCCTCCCTCTTGGTAACCCATTTTATGATCCCTATGATCCATTCCAATGGGAGTCAAGGAACCCATGTGACCCAATCACCTTAACCACCACCTACCTTTCCCTACCCCAACCCACCATGTTTGACCCAATCCACCCCATCCTAGACCCGGGTTACACCATGGGAGCCATGACTATGGGTAATATACGCCTAGGGATCGAGGAAGTGCCCCACTTCATGATATCCATCTTCCTAGACCCCTTTGACCCATTCCAATGGAAGTCCAAAAGCCCACACATAGAGGAAATCTTTGGCACAATAGTGCATAAGTCTTGGCGTACAACATCACTTGGCATGATTCATAAGTCGGGTCCACTCGTTCATATCACCCACATGTCAAGTAGGATGCATGATTGGTCCATATTCGGGTGTAATGGTCCTCCTTCACTCATCATGGGTCGTAGGCATGATAGGAGTATTCATGAATGTCCGGGTCTCCCGACATTTGTCACCCCCATACATGACCGGATCACCTATAGATGCCCCAGTCCTCCCCATTCCATCAAACTCTTCTTGGCGTCAAAGCATGATTTGTCTACTTTTGGTTGCTCAGGTCCACCCATCACCCCTAGAGTGTCTACATTCACAAAATTGCATGAAGGCCTTCGCAAGCACATCAACAAGGAAAATGAGATTTATAAAAGGTAGGCTGACTCCCATCGATGTCACCAAGAATTCCACGTGGGTAACTTTGTGATGATGAGGATGGAGAGGCTCCCCCCGAGAGTTATCTCCAAATTGAGGCCTCGTAGGGCTGGCCCCTTCCAGGTTTTGAGGTGCATTGGCACTAGTGCCTATGAGTTAGATCTTCCCGATGAGTATGGAGTGAGTCCCACATTAAATGTAGCCGACCTAGTGCCATATAAGGGGCCCACGGTGGTACCCAGTGAGAATATAGAGCCTATTCCTCCTATTGAGAGAGCACAGACCTGTGAGGAGAGACCACCAGCCAAGAGAGACCAGCGTGAGCGCATTGAACGAATATTGGATGAATATGTCACTACCACAAGGAGCAAGGTATATGAGCGATATCTCGGCAGGTGGATGGATCGGTCTCGTTCGGAAGACTTGTGGGCAGTACCACTTCTACACCCTCCGAGGAGGGAAGGACACTTACACGGCGGAGTCAAGTTCTCCGCACCCCGGGAGTATGATGGGGACATCACCTCCCATACCCACGTTCACAGCTCGTCTCCTCGCCCCGGTTGCATCCGGCATGGTCTAGTTATTTAATTTTGAGTCCTATGTAATTTTTATTTGAGTCATTTGATGTAATTTCCCTTTTATTTGAGTCATGTCCCTAGGTCTTTTGTTTATTCCCCTAAGTTTGAGTGTCATTAGGTTGATTAGATTAGTTATTGGGCCCAATTCATTGGGCTAGGCCCAAGGGCGCCCCCTACCCCCTTGGTTATTTATCTTTGTAGCAAGAGTCAGTGATTTTTTGTAAAATGTTAGTTGCCTATATATAGGACCTCATTCCCCCCCATTTCAAGTTAATGAATGAATGAAAATTTTCCATTTTGTGAGTTCTAACTTCAGATTTATTGTGGAGTGAGTCCATTAGTGAGGTGAGAAGCCTTAGGGAGAGAATCCCACCCATCCCTCTCTTAATCTCTCTCTTCCACTCCCCTTTCTCTCTCCTCCACACCCAATTTCAAATTTTTTCTCTCTCCTCCACCTTACCCTCCACATCAACCCTAGCCCATCCACCTAAGCCACCCCCCAACCACCTCTCCACTTCCCTAAGTGCATTCACTACCACCTCCCCAACTACCACCTACCCCCCTCCTTCCCTAAGAGCATCTTGTCCTTCCCAACACAATCTCCCTCTCCCCAACACAATCTCCTCCCTTCCCCACACAATCTCCCAACTCCCTAGAGAAGTTTGAATATTTTCCCTCCACTCTCTCCTCCCCCATGCCCTAGACTCCCCAAGAGAAAGAGATCTCCCTCTCCCTCACACTCCAACACCAAATTCGCAGCTCTCCCTCCCACCACCTGCTAGACCCCCTTCCAGTCCCCATTCTCCCCCTCCCTTACCTTGGTTTGCCCCCTCCCAGACCTCCTAATAGCCTGGGGTCGCCCCCACAGCCTACCATCACCATCTCATGTTCATCCGAAGCTGCACCGGTGAACCTGTCCACATCTGAGAGTCCTGCAGAGAAGCACCATCTTGCAGAGCCGGCCACGTCTTCATCCCGGTTCCCCTGGAAGCACAAGAGACATTTTCGGAAGCGTCTGCCAGTCTTCTTCGCAAAGGCGGTGGTTTCGTCGTCGTCCGAGCACCGTGCTGCCCGAGAGAGCAGTTCTCCCTCGACTGCGCAAAGCATCTCTGGCAGGAAACCAGAACCTGAGTAGAAGCTCGACTGCGGCGATCCTACTAGGAATCTGAACGAGAATTCTTCTGTAAAAATCTTCCACTCCGAGTTTTCTTTCATCCCCAAGAAGCAGAACTCAGTTTGGCGTCCAGATCTGAAAGTTATCAATTCTCTTCCCCGGGTGCGCGGTTCTGCCTCCACTCAGTCTACACCGACCCCCCCTCAGTGTTCAGAGCCTACCGGTCTGCTCCAACAACATTTGGGATCTTCGTCAAGATCGTTTCTAAGAGGACTCACAGGCGGTTCCAATGACTTCAGTGGCGCCTCATTCTGAGCTCGGGAGCGTTGGTGGCAACCTCTTCTTCCCGCTGTGATGATCCAGAAGCAGTCAGAACTGAAGGTCCGCCTCCCTGTTCGAGACTCTGCCCCGGCCAACAGTGACTTCCCAAAATTCTAGAAAAATTTGGACGACTTCCCGGTCCTCCTACGAATATTTTCCAGGTGGTTTCGTCCCCAACAAAATTCGGGAGTAGTCACAGCAGCCACTGCTTCGACCGTCTGTCAGTACTCGCAGAGAGCAGGCAGAACTGATCTCGGTCTCCATTCGGCGTTCTTTTCCCCGTTTCTCCCCTCCCCGCTTGGCCGGCTGAAGGCCCCTCCCTGTGTGGAGATAGTTTTTGGATGTAATAACAAGTTGTCACTACCCCAAGATCCCCCTCCTACGAGAGGTGTAGTTTTGTAATTGTTTAAATAGGTCAAGCTGCCCCGACGCGGCGTGTGGGGATCCCCACGCCTCCCCGCTCGCCCACGTCTCCGAGCGGGACCGGTTTCTTCAAACCGGTCGAGTAAGTGCTCCAAACTTTGCTCTACTTAGTATTTGTTCAGTCAATATTAGTTCATAACTCTGCTACCCGTGAATGAGAGCCCGATCCTTAAGCTCCCTTGCTATAAGAGATCGCCGTGGGAAAAGTGTGGAACCCGTGCCCTCGGCACGACGTCGGCTCCCTTGAATTGGGCTACCATTACCCTTGGGAGTCAACCTTGGCCATGCTGGCCCTCTACCAGCAAGGGCCCAACCCTCTCAACCTCACCTTGGCATTGCCAAGTTACCCCGGGACTTGGGTGAGTATCAGGTGAGCGGTCGCCATTATCGGTCCGTTTGAATGCTAAATTATGCTTGCTTGGTAAGTCCTAGGTGGTTTCACATCATGACCTCTTTAATGCTTTTTATGAGCTAACAGAGCACGCATAGGTAGAGAAAGACTTCTTTTTACTTCATGCCCGGAGGGGTAAGAGTTGTGTTACCCTCTCCCCCCGGGATTCTTCACAAAAAGGGTAGAAAACGCAATATGTTGTCCCCTAGATGCACGATTGGACAAGAAGGGGGGTTGAATTGTCCCCTCAAAATGAAATGATACTTTTTAAATTTTTTACAGCAGAATAAAATTAACTACCAACACAAGAAATGAATGGATGAAATTACCAAACTAGTTCTCTCAACCTCTCCATTCTCACACGATCAAGATGAGAATAGAAATCATGCAAACCCGAAACACACAGATGCGAGAGAGATTTTTAGGTGGTTCGGGACCACGACGGGTTCCCTACATCCACCCCTCACCAAACCGGTGAGGATCCACTCGCTTCAAATGAAGCGCACAGAGCTTTCACTCCAAAGACACGGAGATGACGTCTCCTACACAATCCGACCACGGATCAATACACACACACACACTTGCTACTGCAGCCGCAGCACAATATACCACAACCGTTCGCAGACGGTTCGACACACTCACAGAGTCAGAGTTCAGAAAATAAGGATATGATCAATACATGCTTAAGAACCAATTGGAAAGCATTGGAATATATGAAAAAAAGTGAAAGAAATTGATCCCCATAAGATGAAAAGGCTGGAGGAGATCTTTGTTGAAGAACAAGTGGAAGGGATGTCGAATGCTATCGATTTGAGTGTCAACGCGATCCTCTCTTTGATCCGCTCCTCTTTATCTTCTATCACGAACACTGAAATCACCCGGATGTAGATGATAACCACAAATCTTCTTCAACTCCTCTCCTTTCCCTTTTTCTTCTCCTACAAGAAAGATAGAATAATAAGACTTAGAACATTTCTCCCAAATTCGCAGCTTATTTATACACCGATAAGAAAAGTGTGAAAAGACCATTTAACCCTTGTCTAAAACCTGTAGAACAAGCCCCAAGATATGTATCATAACCCTAGGGGCAAGGGGGTCAAATTTCAACCAAAATGGATCTAGTTTAGTGGGTTTCGAATAGACTGAAAATGGGTCACCCGCCGTATTCGGTCGACTGGTCGACTGGGGTCGGTCGACCGAAAATACACAGGGTCTAGACTGATGCATTCTGGGGATTTCGGTCGACCTAAGGCTCTGGGTTGGTCGACCTAAAATTCTCAGGAATTCTGCCCCTGCACTCTGTTGAAACAGGTCGACCGAAGACTCTATGTTGGTCGACCGAAAATAGTGCAGAAGTGAAAAACACTATTAAAAGGTGAGGGATTAACCTCCAACAATCCAAGTACTAAAACCATGAAGTATATACATCAAAACCATGAGGAAAACACATGTATACATGCATGAAAAACCATTCATGACACTTGAAGACTTATGAGGATATGTGAATGAAAAACCATTTGAAACCTATGAATTATATGCATGAAAGCTCAATGAGATGCTAATATGCCACCAATGTTTGTATCAAAACCTTGAACATGATTTCATCTTTTCAAACCCCTTAAAAAATATGCAAGAGAGCCCTTTGAAAGCTTAGTTGACACACCTAACATGAATAGCCTAAGACCATGAATATGAACAAGGTGTGAAAACCAAATTTGCCAATTTCTACCAATCTTCACAAGAAATGATTAATCAACATGCAAGCTCAAAAATATCTTGAAGAATATTCATGGAATAACCTTTGCAATCACAAATGTACAACTAATCACCAAACACCCATGGCTTTCCATTTATGCACAAGAGTGAGCATTAGTTACCTTTACAGACCCAGTGAAGGATTTTGCAATCTTAAGTCTTACCATTCCCTTTTGATGAACATTGTATGGGATTTTCAACCTATTTTTTGTTGTGGATGACAAAGTACTTGTTCATTCAATCCTTTGACTTCAGAAGGATATTCACCATAGATTTCAGTCCTGCAAAGCAAGGTTGTCACATTTTGCATAAGGTCCTTGATGATCATTCATTCTGCAAAGGATGTTTTACATACCACATGCACACAAGCATGCACACAAGTTTTGTCAACATTAAAACTAAATCATCAAACTCACCTAGGGGTCCAACAATCTCCCCCTTTTTGATGATGATAAAACATGCATTGTGTGCCCGAAATTTGATAAAAAGCCAGAACATGTGTTTGTGCTTGGTTCAAAATAGTTTGAGTGAAGGGCAATGAAAATGCACTTAGAGATGATATGAACAATGCTAAAGCTGTGCATATGAACATTTATGAGAACTTAAAATCTTTAAACATGAAATTTGAAAATCTATGCATATGGACATTTATGAAAACTGAAACTTGAAACTAGTGAATATGTGAATATCTTATGCGCACTCTATTCTCCCCCTTTTTGTCATCACCAAAAACTAGTTGACAATGGGGTTATTTAATCTATTATGAACATGTATGAAATTATTCATGCAAGCAAGCATGCAAGCAAGCAAGCAAGTCAAGCAAGCATATTATACTATAGCTCCCCCTCAATGGGGTAAAAGGATAACAAGTGAAGAGTAGATTTAAAGTCAAAATGTGTCACATGAAGCATGATCAAAAAAGGTAGTGCATGCATATGCTAGAGGCACTACATAAACCATGATAAGAACAAATTCAAGATACACATTCATCACAATAATACCCAAGAGTGAAATGAGTGACAATGAGCAATGAACTTCAAAAATATATAGATATTGGCAGAATTTCTAAAGAACACTAGTGGGTTATTTCCTTTCTACAATTCCATTTTGATCCTCGATTTTTGGTAACTACGCACAACCCCTTTTGTTGTTGTTTCTTTTATTAGATTTCACCGTTCGACGTGAGTCACCTCATGTGTCTCAATGGGGATTCCCGGCTACTAGGATTCATCATGCATTGTGGATTTTTGTTTCACCTTTCGATGTGAGTTTTCTCATTTATTTTAGTGGGGATTCCCGGCTACTCAGTCTGACATTCCACATATTGAATTTTTTATGGGGTAGATAGCTTTTTCCTCATGATTACTCTTAAGTTTCATGTAGAAATTTATTTCCCTTAAAGTGTTGAAAAGAATTTCTGAAATCCTTATCGATTAAAGTCATATGCATCATTTTGTGCAAGGTGTGTGGGTAATTGCTTTGGATGTTGAAAATGAATTTGTCAAAATATAGTTATGACTCCCCCTAAATGTATGCACAGTTGGAATCAAATCCTCCTCTTTTGTATATGTCACTATTCACAAATAATCAAAATCACTGTATTTTATCTAGCAAGGAGGTGAGGTCTTAGAAAATTTTTAAGAAATGATTTTCTAGAATATATACATGCAGTCTTGCAAGGATTTGAAAGTAAATTCATGTAATTATGATTTCTTGTACATGGCGGAGGTGAAGGTCCAAAGACTCAACTCACGCATCGAGAGTGTTTTCAGATGGAGTTTATCCACCCTTCCACAACTCAAGATTTGAGATACCGAAGAATAATGACATTCAAGCAAGTAAGTATGTCAAGTATATATAAGCATATGCAAGTGAATGAAAAGATACTGAAGAATTATTCATATTCACAAGCATGCAAAAATATATGCAATGTTAACCATGAAGTTGAATATATGCAAATCTGAAATGTTATTTACAAAATAAGCAAAAGTGTTTATTCAAGGCTAATATGTGCAATTACTCATTCAAATAGTAAATTCCTAGTTCTCTTCTTATCTTTTAAAATTTTCAGGAGATAAGGGTTTTGTAAAATATCTGCAAGTTGGTTTTCAGTATTTACATGTATAAGCTCAAAATGACACTTACTCACATGATCTCGTAAAAAGTGGTGTCGAATCTCTATGTGCTTGGTGCGAGAATGCAAAACAGGATTTTTAAAAATATTAATTGTAGAAGTGTTATCACAAAGAATGGGTATGTTATTCAAAGAAATGCCAAAATCAACTAACTATTGTTGGATCCATAGCACTGGAGCTGCACAATTACCTACCGCCATGTACTCGGCTTCAGCAGTTGACAATGTCATAGTATTTTATTTCCTAGAGGCCCATGAGACCATGCAACCTCCAAGAAATTGACAGTACCCGTTCGTGCTCTTACGATCCACTAAACACCCAGCATAATCAGAATCCGTGTATGCTACCAAATCAAAACTGCAACTACGTAGAAACCAAAGACCAAGATCCGTGGTGCCTAGTAAATATCTGAAAATCCGTTTGACCGCTAACATGTATTGTTCTCTTGGATCGGATTGAAATCTAGCACACATACAAACACTAAACATAATATCCGGCCTACTAGCAGTCCAATACAACAAAGAACCAATCATGCCATGGATTTTTTTTTGATCGACAAACTTATCCTTTTCATTCTTGTTCACTTTCACTGTTGTTGACATCGGTGTTTTTTGTGACTTCGCATTGTCGAATTTGAACTTCTTGATGAACTCCTTTGTGTATTTCCTTTGATTTATGAAAATTCCATCTTTTTGTTGCTTCACCTGCAAACCCAAGAAGAAGGTTAACTCCCCCATCAAGCTCATCCCAAACTCTCCCTACATCAATTTAACAAAATCATCATTTAATGAATCAGAAGTGGCTCCAAAGATAATGTCATCAACGTATACCTGAACAATAAGCATGTGTTCATTGTCGCTCTTAATGAAAAGGGTTTGATCGATATTACCTCTTTTGAAGCCATTTCACGAAAGGAATGTACTTAAACTTTCATACCACGCACGAGGGGCTTGCTTCAGACCATACAACGCTTTGTCAAGTTTGTACACATGGTCCGAGTTCTTTTCATCTTCAAATCTCGATGGCTGCTCAACATATACGTCTTCTTTCACTACAACATTCAAGAATGCACTTTTTACGTCCATTTGAAAAGGTTTAATATTCCTAGAGCATGCAAAGGTAAGTAATATTCTAACCGCTTCAAGCCTAGCCACGGGTGCAAATGATTCATCAAAATCAATTCATAATTCTTGACTATAGACTTGGGCTACAAGCCGGGCTTTATTCCTAATCACCACCCCTTGATCACTAAGTTTGTTTCGAAAAATCCACTTAGTTTCAATCACCAGGTGATTCTTAGGTCTAGGCACAAGAAACCACACCTCATTCTTTTGGAATTAGTGTAATTCCTCCTGCATAGCCAAGATCCAAAAATTGTCATTTAATGCCTCATCTTCAGATTTAGGCTCAATATCAAAAAGTAATGCAAAATTATTGAATTGATCTACTTCCCTGATTGAAGCCCTCACTAAAAGAAAATTGGCCTTCACCTACGTTTGAAAAATGTAGGTATAGGTCCAAAAAACGTAGGTAAAGCCTTTAGCCACGTTTGCTTGCCACACTTTCAAAGTGTGGCGCTTGCTCGTGTGACTATAGGTTATACCTGCATTTCTATGAAACGTATGTATAGTTCGACCTATCCCTATGCTTTCTGATGCGGGATGGACACAGGGACCGACTCTAAGTGGTATGGACCTCGGACTCTAAATGCGGACACGACCAGCAACATACGATGGGAGAGGCTTTAGGCCCGACACTAAGAGCTCCTATGGGCTATACGTCGCTAACAGAAACGCAAGCTCACTCGTCATCCCACGCGAGGGAAATGCGGATCGTGCACGGTTGAGGAACCGGCAGAGTTCAAGGGTAGTCCGACTCACTTCCGGACTCGGATCGAGTCGCGGGACGGGTCACTCTCACACTCACAGCGGCGACATGAACACACGGGCTAGGAACCTACACTCTCGCAGCGGCATATGACCAAATACTAGCTAAGCAAATGAATGCCAAGAAGGTAAGATCGTTACCTCCACGCACCCGGTGTGGCGAAGACAACCCCGGCCAATTTACGGACTCCCGGTTAAACAAGTTTACAGCAGTACAAAGATTTGACCCACTCCACGCAGGGAGGTAATAGGTCACATGTGGGGCCTGGGAATCACGCGAATCGGGTTGACGGGCAGCATCTTGATGTCGCCCGGCGGTGCCGAACTCCGCGTTTTCGTGCGCTCCGGACGACGCGATCTACGGGTCCGTGGGGCCCACGGATGGCGCTGTCCTCCCGGCCTGCTGGGTGGGGCCCGCTGTGATGGGGACCCCTGGTGGCGCGCCTTTCTGGAAGGCGGTCGGCCGGAAACACCGATCGGTGGCTGATCGGCTCCGATCTCCAACTCTTGAAGTTGCTGTCCACGGATTTCCGGTTCTGTTTTCCGACGCGCGCTCCGGCGAGATCGGCCGCTGCGACCAACCCCGATGTTGGATCGAGGCACAGAAGCTATCTTTGGAAAGCGCTCTTGAAAGCCTTCAATCTAGGCCCAGAGAGAGGACCTGGATCTGCGTGGATCTAGAGTTTGTTGAATTTTGAAGTTTCTGTTGTACAGTACCCGAACTCTCATATCTGCAGGTGAGTTGTCTGAGAACTGTCATTGACCGTGAGGTAGACGTCTGATTCAGCTCCTGAGCTCTTCACCAAAGTTGTAGGGATTTGAATGTTCAAACAGAAATAATTTTTGTGGAAGGATTGGTGGAGGCTATGATTTGTTATGATTTTAAAACTAGCGGGTGGTCGGATCTAGAAATTGGCAGACAATACTGTAGATAGATCAGAAAATGAATTTTGAAAAATATGAGATGGCCCACGAAATTTCATGAAAAATTGGGGACGATGGGGTTGGTGGATAGAACTCCCAATAAAATTGGGAGCTCTTGAAAAAATCAAAATATGGGTCGAACACGGGAAACTCAGGAAAGATGGAAATCAGATCTGAAACTGGCAGAACTGAAATTGAAAGTTGGACGAAAATGGAAAATTAGAAAAAGTGAACTAAATGGCCAACCGAATTGTCTGTGGTGTGGTTGACATCCCTAGAACATCCCCTCCAAATTTGGTGCCCAGAAGATCACGAGGGAGAGCTGCAAAATTCAGACAAGCTGTTGTTGCACTGCGCGGACAGAATACCGATGAGAATTGTGGTAGTGCGAGGGCGGCACGATGGCGGCGGCCGCGATCTCCGGACTGATAAGGGAGGCGTCACACCTCAGAATGGCAACCGTCACAGCTGCAAGGGGGAGGGAGAGGGAGGAGAGAGGAGGGGGGGCGCTCCAGCCCTTGCTCAAGAATTTTTCTGATTTCAAATGACATTAATTCTACTAAAATGGAAATACAAAGTATATATATGAAATGGCAAAAGACATAAACTACCCTTGGACCTAGAGTTTTGGGGAATATAATAATGAGTAGAACTAATTAGTTCTAATCACCATTTTACAAAAAAATAAGATGCTTGATGTGAGAGGGGGGCGCCCCCTTGACTAGGGTGTCATGGTTGGTGGCCAACCATGACTCTTAAGCACACTTGTCCCCCCACTTAGCCCACCCTTCTAGAAGCCTCCATTTGAAATGTTGACTGACCCCACATGGGTCCTGGAGATGAGGTTGATCAATGGGAGGGGGTTTGGGGGGGCCGTGGGACCCAAGGGGTCTAAATTGCACATAAGTCCCTCTTACAATCCAAATAAAATCAAATAAAAACACATTGCACACAAATAAAGTCTAAACAAATATGATAAATGTCGAGACTCAAGGGGGAGTCTCCAGGCTGTCTCCGAGCCAGATGGACGCTGAAGTGGCTCGAGTCGTGCTCCGTGTGCGGTACCGGTGGCTCGGCGTATCGCGCCTCTCAACTGCTCGAGTGTCCGCACCAATTCTCCCCTGGTGGGAGAAACTCGACCCTGTCGAGTAAGGGTCTGCATCGCTTCGATATCGCTCCAGAAGGTCCGGATCAATCCGCTGCAACTCGCCATGCGTGATCCATGTGTCCTCGGTAGCGGGCCGTCCTCTCCATCCCACTAGGTAGCGCGGGTAGGATCCACTCCTGGTAACTGTCACCTGCTCATCCAGTATATGATCTATATGCTCATGCTGCCGTGAGAAAGGGGCTGGAGGTGGACACTCAGGTGTGGGATCACTCTCAATGGGAGGAGATGACTCGAAAGGCTCACTAGGGATCACCGCTGGGTCCCTATATGCAACTAGATCCGAAATATTAAAAGTAGAGCTTATACCATATTTTTCGGGCAAGTCCACAACATACGCATTGGATCCAACGCGTTTCAACACTCTAAATGGACCGGCTCCGCGAGCTTGCAACTTCTTAACGGTTCCAGAGGGAAACCATTCAGGTGTTACCCTGATCATGACATATTCGCCCTCTTGGAACTCTCGGTGGTGTCGGTGGACATCGGCTAACTCCTTGTACCGTGCATTGCTGACCTCAATGTGACGACGGACGTCGTCATGCAGACTCCTAACATGCTTAGCAAAAGAAAAAAAAATACACGGATGCACACACAACCCTACACAAACCTAATGTTAGTCCGACCCAATCATATGCAAGGTGGTCCAGGACATCCGAATGTGTGCCATGCATACACTAGAGGCAACCGGAAGTTGATGGAATGTGGACGGCATCCTAAAGTGATCCATTCATGCACGGATGGCCTTTTAGATTTGGGAGATTTGGGCGGGCCATCTTCTACATCACCCCGATATGTAGGAGTATTATGAACGGGTTTGGAGGTTGTAGATGGATCGGCCCGTGGAGAAGGGGTATGATGGTGGACTCTCTCGAAAAGGTGGAGTAAATATGGTGGGTCTCGAGATCCACAAGAGAATGTGTTGAAGGGATCAAAGAAGGTATGACCCCTTGGACTAGGCTTCCACAAATCACTGTCCCACATTTGGAATTCTTGGAGGTGTAAATGATCACCTTCATTCATTGTGAGAGGTGGGACGACAGTCATAGGTAGAAAGTAAGATTCCTTCCTTGGGCAAATGGAAATGAAGTCGGGCTCGACCGGCATAGGGAGGAGTAGAAGAACCTCCGTGGTAACATGACCCACGGCGTACACGGAGGTGATGGACCATAAAGCGGGATGAGTGAAACTACGACCTGTGGGTCGGTCGAAGCCTGGAGCCAACAAGTGCGTAAATGTCAATTGCCGGTCTAACCCTTTAAGAAGGTCATCCAATGTATCCACATAGTGACTAGACCGGAAAGTGGTGTGAAATGAATTGATTGGCACTAGAGGTAGGATAGGGTCCATAGATGGGAGGGGAGATGGGGCAAGGCCATTCTTAAGCCAGCTAAGGAGTGGCTCGGCTATAAGTAGCTTTCCCGTTAGAAACACGGGTAGCTGTGGCTGAGGTGGCTCCGAATAAAGATCGGAGAGTGAGGCTTCTCCAACCCTTTTGTCCCCTAGGGCTAGAGATGTCCGAGTGGGACACTGTCCGGCAAAGTGGCTGAACCCCTGGCAGTGATAACACTGCTGTCGTGATCCACTACGCTCCTTGATAAGTGTGCCCTTACCCTTATCCTCCTGACGGACAGGGGGCGCAGGCAATGGGGCTCTCGTGGGTGGGGGGAGATGATCCACTATGATGGGGAGAGGACCTTGGGATGGCACCTTAGATGGCATTGGGTTGGGGCTACCGGTTGCTACCTCCTTAGGCTCGTGCTTGGTCCCATTTTGTCTAGGGGGTAGGCAAGGGAAAACCAGGGACTCGATATCAGCACACCTCCTATCCACTCTATCCAAAATGATTTGGAAGAGTTCGGCAATGGTGGGGTTTGGAGTAGGAGCGATGTGATGGACTCTCCCATATGAATTCGGCTTAGTCGTGGACCTAGGCTCTTCTACATGCGCGGCGCGTTGCCTCCGATTATGGCCCACTTGGGTGGAGGTGATTGGGTGGGGTCGGTTGGAGGTGACCGGGCCGGGTAGGTAGACCTTCCTAAGTTCGCCCTTAATCTCATGCCATGACTCGATGGGCCTTTGCCTCCTAACCTCCCTCATGCGCTCAATGCTCTCCCATTTCCAGGCGGCTTTGTGGACAAGCCTCTCTCGGGCAAAACTAACTTGCATGGCATCAGACATGGTGTAGCATTCAAAATATTTATCCATGGCGGCCTCCCACTTGAGGTAGTCACCCGGATCATTAGAGCCATAAAAGTCCGAGGCTTCGGGCCTACGGAAATGGAGAGGGTGGTTGCCAAGCCCATGGGTAGACCAATGGCCATATTGCCCGGGTGATTGGGAATCCATGGGAAATTGGGGAACTACATGTTAGACATGCCGACACTTGGACAAGATCGACTGACTCTTATTGGACTACGCACGAAGTAGGAGACACAAACTGATGCAAACACCGACTAATGCACCTAGACCTAAACCAATATCCGGTACGCGGCGTAGTTAATCGATCCGAAGATCACTCCCGCAAGTGTGCGGCCTTCTCGATAGGCATAGCCTAACGTTCGGGCAACACCTTTTAAGATACCAGATTATCGGGATGAAATGTAATTTTAAAACACCCCCTTTTTTGTTTTGAAAATAATGATGATCCTAGACTTGACTTAGACTGTGCAAGACTTATGCAATGACTACCTTACACTCAACTTGGCTCTGATACCAAACTGATGCGGGATGGACACGGGGACCGACTCTAAGTGGTATGGACCTCGGACTCTAAATGCGGACACGACCAGCAACATACGATGGGAGAGGCTTTAGGCCCGACATTAAGAGCTCCTATGGGCTATACGTCGCTAACAGAAATGCAAGCTCACTCGTCGTCCCACGCGAGGGAAACACGGATCGTGCACGGTTGAGGAACCGGCAGAGTTCAAGGGTAGTCCGACTCACTTCCGGACTCGGATCGAGTCGCGGGACGGGTCACTCTCACACTCACAGCGGCGACATGAACACACGGGATAGGAACCTACACTCTCGCAGCGGCATATGACCAAATACTAGCTAAGCAAATGAATGCCAAGAAGGTAAGATCGTTACCTCCACGCACCCGGCGTGGCGAAGACAACCCCGGCCGATTTACGGACTCCCGGTTAAACAAGTTTACAGCAGTACAAAGATTTGACCCACTCCACGCAGGGAGGTAATAGGTCACATGTGGGGCCCGGGAATCACGAGAATCGGGTTGACGGGCAGCATCTTGATGTCGCCCGGCGGTGCCGAACTCCGCTTTTTTGTGCGCTCCGGACGGTGCGATCTACGGGTCCGTGGGGCCCACGGTTGGCGCTGTCCTCCCGACCTGCTGGGTGGGGCCCGCTGTGATGGGGACCCCTGGTGGCACGCCTCCCTGGAAGGCGGTCGGCCGGAAACACCGATCGGTGGCCGATCGGCTCCGATCTCCAACTCTTGAAGTTGCTGTCCACGGATTTTCGGTTCTATTTTTCGACGCGCGCTCCGGCGAGATCGGCCGCTGCGACCAATACCTATGTCGGATCGGGGCACAGAAGCTATCGTTGGAAAGCTCTCTTGAAATCCTTCAATTTAGGCCCAGAGAGAGGACCTGGATCTACGCGGATATAGACTTTGTTGAATTTTGAAGTTCCTATTATACAGTACCTGAACTCTCAGATCTGCAGGTGAGTTATCTGAGAACTACCTTGACCGTGAGGTAGACGTCCGATTCAGTTTCTGAGCTCTTCACCAAAGTTGTAGGGATTTGAACAAGGAAAACGTCAATAATTTTTGTGGAAGGATTGGTGGAGGCTATGATTTGTTATGATTTTAACACTAGCGGGTGGTGGGATGTGGAAACTGGCAGACAATACTGTTGATGGATCAGAAAACGAATTTTGAAAAATATTAGATGGCCTCAGGAAATTTCAATAAAAATTGGGGGCGATGGGATTGGTGGATAGAACTCCCAATAAAATTGGGAGCTCTTGAAAAAATAAAAATATGGGTCAAACACGGGAAACTCAGGAAAGATGGAAATCAGATCTGAAACTGGCAGAACTGAAATTGAAAGTTGGACGAAAATGGAAAATTAGAAAAAGTGAACTAGAAAGCCAACCGAATTTTCTGTGGTGTGGTTGACATCCCTAGAACATCCCCTCCAAATTTGGTGCCCAGAAGATCACGAGGAAGAGCTGCAAAATTCAGACAAGCTACTGCTGCACTGCACGGACAGAATACCGATGAGAACCGTGGCAGTGCGAGGGTGGCACGATGGTGGCGGCGGCGATCTCCGGACTGATAAGGGAGGTGTCACACCTCAGAATGGCAACCGTCACAGCTGCAAGGGGGAGAGGGAGGAGAGAGGAGGGGGGCGCACCAGCCCTTGCTCAAGAATTTTTCTGATTTCAAATGACATTAATTCTACTAAAATGGAAATACAAAGTATATATATGAAATGGCAAAAGACATAAACTACCCTTGGACCTACAGTTTTGGGGAATATAATAATGAGTAGAACTAATTAGTTCTAATCACCATTTTACAAAAAATAAGATGCTTGATGTGAGAGGGGGGCGCCCCCTTGACTAGGGTGTCATGGTTGGTGGCCAACCATGACTCTTAAGCACACTTGTCCCCCCACTTGGCCCACCCTTCTAGAAGCCTCCATTTGAAATGTTGACTGACCCCACATGGGCCCTGGAGATGAGGTGGATCAATGGGAGGGGGTCTGGGGGGCCCGTGGGACCCAAAGGGTCCAAATTGCACATAAGTCCCTCTTACAATCCAAATTACAATCCAAATAAAATCAAATAAAAACACATTACACACAAATAAAGTCTAAATAAATATGATAAATGTCGGGACTCAAGGGGGAGTCTCTAGGCTATCTCCGAGCCAGATGGATGCTGAAGTGGCTCGAGTCGTGCTCCGTGTGCGGTACCGGTGGCTCGGCGTATCGCGCCTCTCAACTGCTCCGGTGTCCGCACCACTTTCAAAGCGTAGGAATAGTCTAGCAAAAAACGTAGGTAGATATCGACTTATACCTACGCTTTGAAAGCGTGAGAATAGTCCAACTGAATCGTAGGTTAAAAACATGTATACACACGCATATAAGAGGTTGTACCTACGTTTTTAAAAACGTAGGCATTACTTTTGACCACGTAGTGAAAGAAACGTATGAAAAAGTATTAGCATCATTCTCTTAAAAATGTAAGAAAATAGTTTAACATCGGTTAATAAAAAACGTAGGAATAGGTTATCTTTTTTTAAAAAAAATCCTATTTTATGTTCTCTTATCACCTATAATAGTGTCATCCATAAGAGAAGCAAAGCTAAAAAAATGCCATAAGATAACCGTACCCATAATTCAAAGAACTAAGAATAATCTATATTTGAACCAAAGAAAAGTACATGCGTATACAAATGAACTTATATCTTATTAAGACTGTAACGTTAACTTCACGAAGTATCAACCTACTACCTAATTATCAGTCAACAAAAGCGCAACCCAAAAATTAAAAGATGAACTTTATGTTCACATATGCGTATACATCACGAGTGCTTGTTCCTCGGCCAAGTTCATCAATAATCACCAATGAACGGGATGAACAACTCTGAAGTATGTGAGAGACTTCACTGAGTTCCTCAAGAAAAGATCATCAAAAATCTCTTTAGCAAATCACAGTTATTACAAGAAAGAGGAAAAATAGTAGATTCTGCAAATATTAAGTCAAGGATACATGGGAGACAATCTCTAATTAATAGCAGCTCTCCTGGATCTCATAAGACCTCCGTAGACGGTGAAAGATCCAAAATTATGCAACAGCTTTTGTGTGTGTATATCCTATTTTCTGTGGTAGGAAAACATGAAGCATCTAATTATGAGTAAAAATAACCATGCAGATTTTGCTTTAGCAACTAGACCAAACTTCAACCAAAACAATAGTAAATTCTACTATACCTACAAGAACAGAGGTTAAAATAGTAGTTCTATAGAACGTAGCCCACAAATAATGCTTGCAGTAGCAAACTGGTTCATCAAATTTAAATCTTTTATTCTTCTATAATCTTAGGTTGTTCATTGACGGCTCAAATCTGTCAAAGGAGGCTTCAACCTACGAAAATGTGGTGACAACCAAACAATGAAGGGAGGACTATAGACTGTTATTCAATATGAAAATCATACAAGAGAGCAAATGGTGATTAGGGAAAACCAAAACACTGAGGGGAGAATCTGATGCTTAATATACCCCACAATCCAATTAGAATGCCCTGAACATTCTTTTCCCCTTAATATTCCCTTCTGCATCCAATCTCAATGCGTCTGCCACTAACTGCCATTTTAAAATGACAAATTCACTCTGTTCGTATTTAAAAACACATTATCATGCATGTGCTTAGTAATCCGTGGTAGTCAGTGGGAGATTACCAGTAATAGATTCAAAAAGTGAAAAAAGATGGATGTTACAAATTGTAAAAGCATAAAATATCCCAATAAAACTTTAATTTTTAAAAGTATCCCCAAATGTATGCATCTTGTGTAGCTACTTTGCCTCGGGGATGCAGTAACTGGAAAAGTATAACTACATAGAAGGCTGGGTAACCAACACAACTAAATATCACATTGACCAGAAAGATCTATGTAAACACTTCTCACCAAGGTGTAGACGAGTAAATGGGTCCAAAAGTAGGCCCTTGTGCAACTCAACTAATGAGGATGTAGACCACTTGTTCATTTGTTGCCCTACTAGTAGGGAGGCCTCGAGAATTTTTTGCATTTTGCTCAATTACCAGCCTACCTTCACATCAGCAGCCATGGATCTTCAAGACAGCAAGCTCCAAACTTTACAAAGGGAATGAACAAACTGCCCATCCTCATTGTCCCCCATGCCATTTTCTGGAGTATATGGAAGAAGGAAACTTCATCTTCCACAGATGCCATATTTATGTGGAGAACATTACCTTCGAGCTCTTTATTTTCTTTATATTTCAAGTATATTTATCTTGAATATGCCTTTACAAACTTGGTGTAAGTTTGCAAAAAGACTACAATCACAAAAGCTTTAATCTCTTGTACTTGAGTGCAGTGATGAACCTCTCCTCACCTCCTAGGCTCCTATTGGTTGTATTCCTCTATTTAGTAATAAAATTGGTGATACAACTGTTTTTCTTTCAAAAACCAAAAATGTCACCTAAGACCAGACCACATCATTCAGAAGGATGCCACTAGTACAAACTCTTCAACTATTCTTGCATTTTTAGCTATTCCAATAAACATTTGATGTTTTAAGATGCACCACATAAAATATGATTAAAGATAAAGATGAATTTAGTTGATACATGTTAGATAGTGAGTGAGCATTATTCATAGACTTGATTTTTGCATCAACATATGAACACCCACTTTGCCTCAAACTTGTTCATAGAGACAAAATTGTAATGTACTTAAATCATAGAATATAATGAATACATACTATTTAAATATTATTTCCATGTACCAACAGGATATTAGGATAAACCAATAATATGCATGAGGATAAAGGATGTGTGTATGAGTGAAAAAAATATAAAATTTACATTTTATATAACCCAATGAACTTTCCTCTCATTTAAACCGATCTAGCCAATCATTGAAGATATAGAAACTGTTTCTACTATATTAAATAGTATTGATTAAAATACCTTGTCATCTAGACCTTGGAATAAGATCACTGGGCATGTAAACTTGTCAACAAAATTAATAGGAGACATCTCAAAGAAAGCATGCTCAGATCCTGCATAGTCTTGCTGTTAGAGAAATTCAAAGTTTTAGAATCAAAAATAGTAAATTAATAGCCCACTGTTTTGATTTCATACCAACAAGATTGTCTATGTAATGAGACTCTAATTTGTGAGTTTCTTCTTTCAACAAAGACAAATCAGCAACCTATTTTTGTCATCATAGAGAACGATGTTGACACCCGTTTTTAGCCCGCAAGTTGCGTCATTTCTCTTATTCATCATTTTTGATGTCCCGAATTAGCCATTATTTTGGAGCCTTCCTTGGATAGATTTTGAGCCCATTTCATTCCCTTTGAGCCCTAGAGATCATGATTTCATTGAGTCCCTAGAGCTTATCTTATCAACTTCCGGCTTCTAAGACGACTTACGACCCATTTGGGTCAGCTTCCATCAAGCAATCGGCTCTCTCTCACTGCACGGTCCTGAAAGTGGTTCTTTTTCACCCTCTTATAGTCCTTTATTCAAAATGTTCCTTTAACCAAAGTTGTTCTATTTTTAAATATCTACAATTTTTTCTTCTACGCCATTTGCCAGTTCTGCCCCGATTGTGAGTTATTCACGTTTTTCTAGCAGGCTGTGCTGTTCACCTACGTCCCAGAATTTTCCCTCTCTATTCTAGCCCCATTTTCTCCTTCTTCTGATCATTTTCTCATTTTTCTTTTTTCATAAACGTTGTTCCTCTCTCCGTTATCTATAATTTCTTCTTCTACCACTTTCGCTAGTTCTGCCCCGTTTGAGAGATACGCTTCAATTTCTGAAGTCGCACACAATCTACCCAAAATGTTCCTTCATCGGTGTGAAGGTCAATTAGTGGAGCGTCACAGCCATGTGAAGGTCTATTAGTGGAGCATCACAGCCCATGTGACGGTCTATCATAAGACCGCCAGAGCCCAAGTGACGGTCTATTAATAGACCGTTACACCCAAACTTGCCCGAAATCGCCCCGTTCGACCCCCAGAGCCTGACGGAGCTACCCTAGGCCGCTAGAGCCTCTACCGATCTTATGATAGACCGTTACGCAAACCGAGAGTCCAATTCGTGCTGGACTCTGCTCCATTTCTATGTGATGTGGCCGCCATACAGAGCCCATAACTTCTTGAATTCTACTCTGAATTGAGCGCCGTTTGTTCCTATGGTTTCTCCTTTATATTCTCTTGAATTTGGTCTATATATCTTGAATTTTCATTGGCTATCTTGCTCAGAAACGCGGATGAAAGTTGGGGGTTTATGCGTCATAGTTCAACACAAACTCTGCAGATTAAGCTCCAGGGCTCCCTTCTAGAAGTCATATCTTCCAGATCCTTCCACCAAATTGAGTCCCACTTGTTCCTACCCTTTATCCTTTGTATTATCTCGAGATTGATTCATAGAACATGAATTTTGGTGGACTATATCCTCTAAAGTCTTGGGAGAACTTTCTGGGTTTTCTACAACCTCTATATAAACTGCCCAGTTCGCAGTTGCAAAGGAGGGCTCTTTTCGGATGTGGGGTGAAGCCATGCTGGAACTCCCACTATAACGACCCGAGAATCCGATTACGGGGAAGGCCCGATAACCCGAGACTCGAACCGCCACCCACGAGCCGGGAGGTAATAAGGCAGGATAATTCAACAATTAATAGAAATAAATAAACAACTACTGCTACAACAGAGTCCAGTCCAACAGAAAGTACAGTCTAAAGCAGTAAAGCGTACCACATGCCGAGTGAACACTCAGCCCGGTGAGCTGGCAACTGAGAACCTCCGTACTGCACCCTCGAATCTCGAGGAAGAACCGCCACACCTGAAAAGCAGGGAATGAGTCTCCAAAACAGAGACTCAGCAGGGATCCCGCGAAACCCCAACCGGAAACGACGGTGGTAGCGGAAAGGAAAGCTACAACGACAGCAGGAATAGCGAACCGGTGGCCTGTCAAAATTCGGCACTACAGCTACTCCTACTGTACCAGAAACACACCCCGATCTCACAGTCGGGGGCTACCGAACCACACTAGTACCAGTTACTGAAGTAAAACCTACGGCAACCCCACCGTAGGGGCCGGTCTCCCAGGACACGGCCAACCTGGACACACTGTCCAAGGTGAAACCCCGACCATCGGGTCGTGGGTACCGCACAACAAGACGCAACCTCGATAAAGCCACTAGCACTAGTCTCCCGACGTGAAAATCGACACACGCGCCACGGTGACACAACCGGAACTCAACGGTCAAAACGACCGAAAACCCAAAGGTCAAAGTCACAGAAACTGACAGTCTGTCACTCTCTGTCCAGAACAAGAGTACCTCCCACTAGAAGTAAGGCCGAATGCATCCACTGACGTCTTAGTCCACACCTCAGGTGTCCCCCTCCAGCCCAGCGGGAACTGAGACACCGTACAAGTAACCACAAACAAGTGACTGGCTGGGGTCACGTCTGTTGACGTGGGTCCAACCGCCCCCAACCACGTGTGCACACACAGACCGTGCATCCCTTGTTTGTCCCTCTGACCGGTTTTCCCCTCAGTCAGCCTCTGGCTGCAAGACGTGGGACCCGATGGAAACCAGTCTAAAACCGTCTCTAAGGGTGTGCTCGTACACCTACTCCCCAGGTGAGACCAACACACGCGTACTAGTGGGCTATGACTAGTGGAGGGTCACTGAGAGAGTAGACTCTCAAGTCAACGAAAAATAACGTCCGAACTCGACGAAGTACGGGGACCGTCCCACGTACTAGCACCGTCGCACGGTGACCACAGTTGGAGAAGAAACGGGACTCACAGTCCATGGGCCGCACACCCGGCCACTTAGAAACGCAGAAACACGGTTCCCAAGGTAGCTCACAGGCCGCCAAACCGAATCCCACTCTCAGGGAACAATGGGAACCCTCCAGCCCCAGGCTGGTAACTGGACTCGCAGTCCAAGGCCACACGCATGGCCCACGCGGAAAGCACAGAAGCATGATTCCCAGGGCAACGAACGAGCTGCCACGCCGATAACTGGACTCACAGTCCAATGCCAAACACATGGCCAACTCGGGAATCATCTTCCAGGAAAACTCACGGCATGCGGGGGAGACCCTACCGCACACACACCGATACACGGTGACTCGGTCAAGCGTAACACAAAAGCCCGGCACGCGAGGAGTCTCCCGGACTCTCAACCCACGGGCACGCTAAATGAGGTAGCACGGTCCTCCCGACACCCTCAAAACACGGACACAGAATCCCACGGGTGTCTGGGCACTCACAAGACTGCAAGTCGACCACTGGGTCACGACCGGGTCGACTAGGGACCTACATAATGCGAAACGATCGCGGAGAACATGAAAACTCACCTCGGCGCAATACAGAGCCTGACGGTCTAACCTTGGGCCATCACAGTCTGTAACTGTAATACCCCGATTTTTTGAGAAATTAATTAGTAATTCAAAATTTATTTAAAATTAATTAGAATAATTCCTTAATAAATATTATATTTCGACCATTTTGTAAAAATAAAAAAATTATATTCTTGTAGAGAATAACACGTTTAACAAACTTATTTTCTGTGGCCAACCCAAATAAAATCTGTAAGTAGGCCAAATTAGTGGATTAAGCCCAAATTGAGCACTTAGTTAACTATATCTTGAAACACCAAATTCGAGCACAATACTCCATCAAATGAGCCCAAATCGGTGGCAAATGAAAGGCCAGGATGAGAGGATCATTTACCCTCTCTTAATCTCTCGAAACCCTAACCCTAGGAGATGCATTCGGCGGAGTTTGGATAGAGTCAACTATTGCGGCGGCGTTCAGATCGACCCGACTTGCATGGATGAATACTCCGCGCATAGAACCCTCAAGAAGGTGTGTGACCTATTAAAATGAAGCTCTCTAACCCTAGAATCGTTTAGAACCAGCGGCGGCTGTAGAGGAGTTAGATCGAGGGAGATCTCTAGCGATTAGTGGCTGTGTGTACCGACGTCTTTGGGTTTCTTTCTCCTTCCTTCTTCAATCGATTCAGGTAGGTGATAGCAAGCCAAACCCTACAAATAATATATGGTTGGAAGCATCATCGTGTCAGCTTTCCATTGATGTAGAAACTCCTAAATTTTATTAAGTGTTCTGCGAGAATTTTAGGTTTTAGTAGAAGCATGTCAGAACTAGGGTTATAATTGCTCCCTTTCAATTAAGTAGTAATTTCAGGCTGTAAACATAAAATTCATTCATGCATCTTGTATAATTTTTCGTGCTCTTTCTTTTGATAGTAAAAGCCCCAAATTCCATGCTTTATATCGTGCGAATTTCATGTTTTAGTTCTGACCCTAGAAACCTCGCCGGAGTCGCGCAAGGCGAAGGGGCAGCGACCTATCGGGACTTGCGCGGCAACACGATAGACTGCACATCCCATACAGGCGGCCTGTTGTGGACCGTATATATGTTTCTGTCTCTGATCGTGTCCCTGGTGTTAGTGTTGGAGTGCTACAGGCCAATTTCGGGTCGAGTAGGCCCAATTGTTGTACGATCTTGTTCATTAATAAAGTGGTGTTTGAGCGTAAATATGCGATTGTGTTACTTTACATTGTCCCTAAGATATGTGGTTGTAAAGTCAGCTCGAGATGGGATCTCGAACATGAGACTTGACTTTACATGTACACATACCTTAAACTGTTCTGGTTGGAGGGTAATCACTCGGGGACTTTGATTACCTATTAAACCAGTACACATGATGTGTCAGTGACCAGTCTCATGGTCATTGGTGCGGGGCACCAACACATATGTGTAGGTGTATGTCCTTGGAGGATGTGCACTGAACTGATCCGCTATTGGATCTTCAGATGGTTGATTATACCTAATGTCAATTGAAGATCCAACAGTCACAGTAGCATCGTTGGTCCTTTGACCTGAGACATTGATCGGATCTTACACGAGGACTGGAATGGTTTAATCACTTAGCTAAGTGACTTTAACCATAAGTCATGAGTTGCCGAGTCATTAACCACTCCAGGATACGTGTGAAGATCATCAATGGTCAAGATGGGATCGCTCACTGTCGATTATATATCAGACAGTTAATGGGTCATGACATTGACGCTCCGTTAAATCCCTGGCCAGGGTCGTGTGAGTTCGTTTAGAACGGACGTCATACACTTTAAGGGGTCATAGTCAAATGGCACGATCATGGGGTTTGACAGAAACCATACCCTCGATCGTACCAGACTCATAGAATGAGCGAGGGATTATATCGATGCGGTAACTGTGGACTTACAAGTACCAGACAGGCTGGTTTAAACCCCGCGTCCTCTAGGATCACGCGGATTTGCTTGACCCAACGTGATCGAAAGGTTCGGAATAAATTAAACTATTATTCAGCTCTTGTAGAAGCGAAGAATACGTTTAATTTACTTCTAATTGAGAATTAGAAGTTAATGGGTCTTAAACTAGAGTGACTATGGGCCTAGAGGATCACTCACAATGGATTCTTGGGTGACGGATTATTGTTATACAAGTGTATGTATTAATTCCTTTTAATTCCTTTTGGAAAGGAGTGTAAATGGAGCTTAATACATATGTATAATAATAGATAGGACATATATACAGTTTCGGTCTTTTGGAATCCTTTTCTAAAAAGTCTAAACTCTATATATAGATCCTACGTAAAGCTCATTCGAGCTTCTTCTTTCCTTCCCTTAAGCTAACCAAGCATTAAGCTTAAGGGAGAGGATTAGTCTCCCCCTTTCTCCCTCTTGCTCTCTCTCTCTCTAGAAGGTGATAGAGTCGAGGATAGTCGTGCCGGGGAGGTACCGTCGCTGCGCAAGGGTCCGTGTGGATCTGTTCTAGAGGCCGTACAGCTGTGCGGCTCGATTTCTCTGCATCGGGCTTAGCAGACAGCGTTGTTCCGCGCAAGGTGAAACACGCAACCCGTAATTAGGGTATTAGAAACACCGATTAGAGCACAGATTAAGCTTTCCATAACACCGGGATCGGGTAAATGAAATTTTTGTTATCCGCTGCGTCGCCCGTAGGTGCTGTGCGAAACCTTACAATGGTATCAGAGCCAGGTTCGCGCTCTGGTCGGTGTTTTTATTGCCGTTTAGAACAATATTTGAAAGGGGATTAAATGCTTCAATTGTTAATGCTAGAAGGGGATGTTGGACATCCCCGTTCTTCCAGGATGCTGGACATCCCTGGAGCAAATTTTTTTTAAAAAAAAAAAAAAATTTTGTTGAGTCGATTTGGGCACACTGCGCCCTGGGCGCGGTGCGCCCATCGCGTGCGCCGCGTGGGCGGTGCGCCCGTCGCGTACGCCGCGTGGGCGGCGCACGCGGCACCCGAGGTCAGTGCCCGCGGGCGCTGACCCGCGGAGGCGGGCGCTGCATGGCGGGCGGCTCCCGCACGCGGGCGCCCGCGCGCGGGCATCCGCGCGCGGGACGCGGGCGGGGCCGCCCACGCGTCTTTGCCCCGCCCGCAGGAGTTTGACCGAAATTTTTTTTTTAAATAAAAAAAATTTGCGTATTTTGTTTTTAATTTATTGATGCATATCTAAATATATATATTAGATATATATATCAAAATACTCAGTAAATTATATAGAAATTTATTTAATAAGTTAAATAGTATTGTCTCAATAGTAAATGTCGAATGGTAAATTTTATATAACCGATTTGAATTTACCAAGGTGAGATAATTACTTTTTATCTTGAGATAAAATGGTAATAATTGAAGTTACTTCAGTAAAATTTAAGTTTTTGAATTTTTAATTATTAGATAATTAGAAAATTCAAATTTTAAATTTTATTGAAGTTAAATGTGGAAAATTCAATTATCTGAATTTTAATTATTAGATAATTATTAAATTCAAATTTTGAATTTTAGAAAATTACTAATTGAGGATAATTGTATTATTTTAAATTTATTTTCAAACAAAAATTATTAGATAATTAGTTTGAATTTAAATTTAAATTATTGGCATGTTTAAATTTTGAATTTAAATTTGATTATTGGATAATTAAATTTAAATTTAAATTTAATTAATTATCTCAATTAGATGCCCCTGTAGAAAATGATGATTCTTTACGTGCGTTACTTTATTTACCTTGTATTGGCCTGCTTGTATGTTTAATTTTAGTTAATCATGCTTTGATTTTTAAAATTAAACAAAGCTAGCCTGTTTTTGTTTGCACATCCATTTTTAAATTCAAAAGTAAGGATTATTTTCAGAAAATAACCCTTGATTGATTTTATTTGAATGGGTTGGCAAGTGATCATGGACTTTGATTAATGTAATTAATTGGGGTCTGCGAACCTCCTTTCTCTCTCTGTTAAAATTCCAATGTACTTCTATCTTCCTCTATTGTTGTACTCGCCCTAAGGGCTGCTGGAATTTGAGTCACATGTAATTTAATTTTTTCGGCCTACGTGCCGTGTAAAAGTTATAATTGATGCGGCGTCGGAGTTTGAAAGCGCGGAGCACACCCGACGAGGACGATCCAGCTGCTTCGGAAGCGGGCCGGATGTCTTAGTTACATTAGGGTTAAAGTCCATGATCACTTGCGTTTAATTTTGCATTGTATGCATTTATTTTGTGCAAACTACTAGGTACGGTAAATATATTGGATATATTTATATTACCACCTAGGGTGAGATCAAGATAAAGTTAAATTCCCTCACGTTTAAATTTTAGATCTGGTAAGCGTGACTCTAGGAGTCGTCGTGGCCCTCCATCATTATGGAGTGAATGAACGTCTTCATTTCATGGATTTGTTGTGCTTTCACAAGGTCCATGAGTTTGGGGACGGGATTAAACTCCAAGGCTCGGCCTCAATGGGGTGAGGAATTGAACTCGGCTTTGTTGTACTTTCCACAAGGGTCGGGTCATGAACTCATTGCTATGTAGTAATGATGGTTAGATCTAACCGAGAATATCCTTTGTTGTGCTTTCCACAAGGGGATGATTTCTCGGGGGCCGAATATCGGATATTGCATTAGATGCAAGTGCTTGTTGACTGCCCTTGAGATGGTGTATGGCTTGTTGTGCTTTCCACAAGGTCGTACATCAGTCTCGTTGGGATTCCGACCCACTAGGTTGATCTCGTTGATCTCCCGTTCTATATACTGAGGGTTATATAGTTCGATCGAAAAATAGTGGGACTAACTAAGATAGAAAACCACATCTAAGTTAGAATTTGAACACATGCTAAGTTGTCTTTTATTTCTTATCCAGATTACAATGTCGTCGTCCAACCCCCTCCGCGGCATCTTGGATGCAAACCGCTTAACTGGACCGAACTACTCGGATTGGCTGCGTAATCTACGCATAGTCCTTACCGCCGAAAAGATTGCGTACGTGTTGGACACGGTTCATTCTGAGCCAGCTCCTGATGCCGACGAGGGCGAGTTACTGGCTTATGCCAAGTGGTCTGAGGACTCCTCCCTTGCCCAATGTTACATGTTGGCCTCTATGGCTCCCGAGCTACAGAGGTAATTTGAAAAGACTGATTGTAGAAGTATACTTCTCAATCTACGCCAGCTCTTCGGGGAGCAGGGTAGGATTGAGAGGTATGACATCTCCAAAAGGCTTTTCAGGACACGGATGTCTGAGGGTTCATCAGTACAGGCCCATGTACTGAAAATGATGGAGTGGATTGAAAGACTCAATGCATTGGGGTTCAAGTTGGATCTTGAACTATGCATTGATCTTATACTCCAGTCATTGCCCGATTCCTTTTCTTCCTTCATCATGAACTTTAACATGAACAGATTGAAGCAACTCTCCCAGAGCTGCTCAATATGTTAAAGAGTGCTGAAGGAACCATGCAGAAAGATAAACCATCTTCGTCTGTAATGGTTATTGGCCGGGCCAACAAGAAAAGGAAGGCCACCCAAATATCCACCACAAGTAACAAAGGGAAGGGAAAGAAAAAGGCCACGGGTAAGCAACTCGCCAAAGTTGACAAAGGGAAGGGCAAGAAGAATGAAAAGGAAGATAAATGTTTTCGATGCGGGGAAACTGGGCATTGGAAAAGGAATTGCAAGGCAATTCTAAATGAAGGTATTTTTGTCATAGACCTTAATTTGTCATATATGGAATCCACATCATGGGTATTGGATACTGGATGTGCATCTCATATCTGCAATTCTGTGCAGGTGCTGGCAAATAGAAGGCGATTAGGCAAAAAGGAGATTGAACTGAGGATGGACAATGGAGCTTTAGTTGCTGCCAAAGCTGTCGGGACTGCACGCCTCAGTTTACCTTCCGAAGTCATTCTGGAGCTGAATGACTGTTATTATGTTCCTAATATTATTAAGAACATTATTTCAATCTCTGGCTTGTATAACATTAGATACACATTGGCTTTTAATAGCACTGGGTGCTCTATAATGAATAATGATTTGATTATAGCCAATGGTTCATTAGTCAATAGTCTTTATGTATTAGATACACGTTCTAATGTTATGCAAATTTCTAATGTTATGCAAATATCTATGGCATTGCAGACTTGGTCATGTAGGTGAGAAAAGAGTCTCTCACTTACACTCAAATGGGTATTTGAATTCGTTCGAATATAAGCCATTTGAAACCTGTGAGTCGTGTCTCAAGGGAAAAATGACCAAGGCTCCCTTTGGTGGACATGGTGAGAGGGTTGTTGACCTTCTCGAGCTCATACACTCGGATGTGTGTAGACCCATGTCCATAGAAGCAAAATGGGGTTACCTCTATTTCATTTCTTTTATTGATGACTTTTCTAGATATGACTATGTGTATTTAATGAGACATAAGTCACAAACCTTTGAGAAGTTTAAGGAATATAAGAATGAAGTAGAGAAACAGAGTAGCAAAAGTATTAAGGCTCTTCGATCGGATCGAGGAGGTGAATACTTAAGCCATGAATTCACTTCTTATCTTAAAGACCATGGAATAGTTTCTCAGTGGACTCCACCGTATACACCACAGCATAACGGTGTATCCGAGATGAGAAATAGGACCTTGTTAGACATGGTCCGATCCATGATGTCTATGTCAGGACTACCCTTGTCTCTCTGGGCTATGCGTTAGAGACTGTGGCTTATTTATTGAATAGGATCTCAAGTAAATCAGTTCCTTCTATACCATATGAGATATGGAAGGGCAGGAAATCAAATTTTAATCACATTAAAATTTGGGGGTGTCCTGCTCATGTAAAGAAGAACGAGAGTGATAAGCTTGAGTCGAGAACCGATAAGTGTAGGTTTGTGGGATATCCAAAGGAGACGTTTGGATATTATTTCTATCACCCTTCTGAGCAAAGGGTCTTAGTGGCCAAGAGAGCTGTATTTCTGGAAAGAGAATATCTACTCCAGAAAAACAGTGGGAGCCAGATAGAATTGGACGAGGTCCAAGAACCACAACCCATAGACACAAACTCATTAGATGAGACTGTATCGGTTGATCCTATTCAAGGTGAAACACTGACACTACGGAGATCTGGTAGACTACCGAGAGAACCTGAGAGATATGTTGGACATGTCTCAGAGGGGTCCTCTAAGGTATGTATCGATGAGGATGATGATCCTCAATCGTACCAGGAGGCGATCCGTAGTGTAGACTCCGAGAAATGGCAAGAGGCAATGGATTCAGAGATCCAGTCCATGTACACCAACAAAGTTTGGAACTTAGTTGATGTACCCGAAGGGAAGGTCCCTATCGGCTGCAAATAGATTTTCAAAAGGAAAATCGGTGCAGATGGACAGATTGACACATACAAGGCTAGACTAGTGGCGAAAGGATATCGTCAAAGGTAAGGCATTGACTATGACGAGACGTTTTCGCCGGTAGCCATGGTTAAGTCAATCAGAATCCTCCTTGCCATTGCTGCATACCTGGATTATGAGATCTGGCAAATGGATGTGAAGACAGCTTTTCTTAATGGAAATCTGTCAGAAGAGGTGTACATGGTACAGCCTGAAGGATTCACCTCCAAGCTACATCCTAATAAGGTATGCAAACTTCAAAGGTCCATTTATGGATTAAAGCAGGCATCTAGAAGCTGGAACTTAAGATTTGACGAGGCTGTCAAATCTTTCAACTTCATTCGGAATGAAGATGAACCCTGTGTTTACAAGAAGGTCAGTGGGAGCTCAATGACCTTCTTGGTCCTTTATTTTGATGACATCTTACTCGTTGGGAATGATGTAGAGATGTTGACATCAACTAAGTCTTGGTTGTCTAAGACCTTCTCCATGAAGGATTTGGGAGAAGCATCCTATGTGCTGGGCATAAGGATCTATATAGATAGATCTAAAAGGATGCTAGTACTATCCCAATCTATGTACATAGACACTATCCTCAAAAGGTTTAGGATGGAAAATTCCAAGAGAGGTCTCATTCCCATGAGACATGGAATTTGCCTATCCAAGGGGATGAGTCCTAAAACTTCTAAGGAGGTGGCACACATGAATAAGGTATCCTATGCTTCGGCGATAGGGTCAATCATGTATGTAATGCTATGTACACGACCTGATGTTGTCAATGCTTTAAGCATTGTCAGTGGATATCAGGCAAATCCAGGCGAAGAGCACTAGAAGGCAGTAAAGGGTATCCTGAAGTACCTGCGAAGGGCTAAGGATCTTTTTCTGCTTTATGGAAGAGAGGACCTACAGCTTAGAGCTTACACAGATTCTAGTTTCCAGTCAGATCCAGATGACTGCAAATCCATGTCTGGATTTGTATTCATGTTGAATGGAGGGGCAGTCAGTTGGAGAAGCTCCAAGCAAGATACGACTACAGATTCGACGACGGAGATAGAATATATTGCTGCAGCTGAAGCTGCTAAGGAAGCCGTCTGGATGAAGAAATTCATCTTGGAACTTGGCGTAGTTCCCGAGATATCAGCTCCCATCCCATTGTTTTGTGGTAATAATGGGGCCATCGCCCAGGCGAAGGAACCGAGATCTCACCAAAGGTCAAAGCATATTCTCAGGCGCTTTCACCTTATTCGGGAGATTGTTGATCGTGGAGATGTGATGGTAGAGCGTGTACCGTTAGAAGACAACATAGCAGATCCACTGACTAAGCCTTTGACACAGACTGTATTTGAGCGTCATCGGGATAAGATGGGCCTCAAAGTTGTGGGTAATTGGCTGTAGTTCAAGTGGGAGATTGTTAGTGTTTGTATGCTACAGGCCAATTTTAGGTCGGGTAGGCCCAATTGTTGTACGATCTTGTTCATTAATAAAGTGGTGTTTGAGTGTAAATATGCGATTGTGTTACTTTACGTTGTCCCTAGGATATGTGGTTGTAAAGTCAGCTCGAGATGGGAACTCGAATATGAGACTTACTTTACATGAACACATACCTTAAACTGTTCCTGGTTGGAGGGTAATCACTCGGGGACTTTGATTACCTATTAAACCAGTACACATGATGTGTCAGTGACCAGTCTCATGGTCATTGGTGCGGGGCACCAACACATATGTGTAGGTGTATGTCCTTGGAGGATGTGCACTGAACTGATCCGCTATTGGATCTTCAGATGGTTGATTATACCTAATGTCAACTGAAGATCCAACAGTCACAGTAGCATCGTTGGTCCTTTGACCTGAGACATTGATTGGATCTTACACGAGGACTGGAATGATTTAATTACTTAGCTAAGTGACTTTAACCATAAGTCATGAGTTGCCGAGTCATTAACCACTCCAGGATACGTGTGAAGATCATCAATGGTCAAGATGGGATCGCTCACTGTCGGGTATATATCAGACAGTTAATGGGTCATGACATTGACGCTCCGTTAAATCCCTGGCCAGGGTCGTGTGAGTTCGTTTAGAACGGACGTCATACACTTTAAGGGGGTCATAGTCAAATGGCACGATTATGGGGTTTGACAGAAACCATACCCTCGATCGTACCAGACTCATAGAATGAGCGAGGGATTATATCGATGCGGTAACTGTGGACTTACAGGTACCAGACAGGCTGGTTTAAACCCGGCGTCCTCTAGGATCACGCGAATTTGCTTGACCCAACGTGATCGAAAGGTTCGGAATGAATTAAACTATTATTCGACTCTTGTAGAAGCGAATAATACGTTTAATTTACTTCTAATTAGGAATTAGATGTTAATGGGCCTTAAACTAGAGTGACTATGGGCCTAGAGGATCACACACAATGGATTCTTGGGTGACGGATAATTATTATACAGGTGTATGTATTAATTCCCTTTGATTCCTTTTAGAAAGGAGTGTAAATGGGGCTTAATACATGAGTATAATAATGAAATGGTCATATATACAATTTTGGTCCTTTGGAGGTCTTTTGAAAAGGGCCAAAACTCTATATATAGCCAACCTACGTGAGTTCATTTGAACTCTCGAACTCTTCTAACCTCTCTTAGCTTAACCAAGCATTAAGGGTTAAGAGAGGAGGATTAGCCTCCCCCCTTTTCTCCCCCTTGCTCTCTCTCTCTCCAGAAGGTGATAGAGTCGGGGAAGTTGCGCCGGGGAGGTACCGTCGCTGCGCAAGGGTCTGTGTGGATCTGCTCTAGAGGCCGTACAGCTGTGCGGCTCGGTTTCTCTGCATCGGGCTTAGCGGACAGCGTTGTTCCGCGCAAGGTGAAACACGCAACCCGTAATTAGGGTATTAGAAACACTGATTAGAGCACAGATTAAGCTTTCCATAACACCGGGATCGGGCAAATGAAATTTTTGTTATCCGCTGCGTCGCCCGTAGGTGCTGTGCGAAACCTTACAGTAAGGTCTAGAACCGACCGCACATCTGTGACAGAACAGATTAATTATCATTACAGCATGTTATGTTAGTAGATTAGTGGTTAATTGCATGTTAGCAACACACCTAATAAACTGTAATTCATGACAGTAAATCATTCTTGCTGATTTATTTAATTTGTGGTTGATCTTGATTCATCTTTCCAATGAATGTCAATTTTAATTGTGCATCCTTTATAATTGAAATGGCTATCAGGTTTACACTTGTTAACCTTAGACATGAACCGTTAATCTTGAACCATTTGTATCCCCCTAGATTTGAATTGGACTCAATCGAACCGCTGTGATTTTAGTTAGTCTGAATTGGACTAATAGAGACTTACGCGGCCATTTGTGGACCGTATATATCCCTGAATGGCCCAATAGAGACCGTTTATCCTTGGCTTATGCCAATTAGTTTGGCTGATTATCCATGATCCATCTTCGGCCAATCCTTGATTTGATTAGTCCAGTAAACCCTAGGCCGACCAGCAGACAGTGGGCTGGACTCTGGTTCAGTTCCACCCTGCCTATGGTAGCCCGGGAGCCCACTTGGGCTAAATTCTAACTCATGGTTAGGCCATGTGTTGTGCGGCCAGTAATGGACCATACATCTTATAGGCGGATCTGAGTGCACCGTTCAACTAATGAGGGGCTCTGTCAGGACCACATATCATGACCTCGATTTTATAAACTTCTAGTCTTGTGCGGCCCAATGCTTACCGTTCATCTATAAGAGGAGCCCATTATCAGCCGTTCAACCTTGACCCCCGAGGGCTAAACCACAGCCCAGTTGCTGTTAGTGCGGCCCAGAGTCGACCGCACAAGTCTTAAGCGGTCTAGTAGGAACCACATATCATCCAGAGATGAATTTTCTCCATGTTTTATGGTTTTGAATTCAAGAACATGATGGTTCTTGATAACTTGAACTTGTGGACAGAAATTCTGGACAGTATCTCTTCAACTTAGTCTTGGGATGTTCCAAGGTAAGTTTGTAGTTGATTGTAATTGGCCATTTTAACTTGATTAAAGTCTAGATAGAACTTGGGATCTTGGATCCAATAAATCAATACCAACGCACCGTAGGGGCCCGATCTGATCCTGGGGAGAGCACCTGAAAAGTACTTATGCCCATGGGAGTTTGTAATGATATGGTGAGGCATTGCACCGAGTGCATGACTAGCGTGATGTCTATGACAATGATCTCTTACTTGAATCGTGTTTGACTTGGTTACATTCTTACTTGTTGGCCAATTTCCTGTAATTTCCTGTTATATATATAAGTTATTCCATAGGACCTATAACCTTGTTATAAGTCTAAGGACCCAACCTGGTGAGATTTGGGTAGAAGACTGGGGTTGAGTAATAATCTAATTGCATGATTATCCATTCTTAATTGAACCTAACTTAACATATTCCACGTGTAGGCTTTTGCAATGGCAGGAGAATGCGCGGAATGGTGGAACTTGCAGCGTACGGTTCAAGGACTTACTCAGACTTTACAACATGTGGCCAAAGGAGGAGCTGCAAACCATGGCACTGGCGATCTTTATCGGAACTTTGTGGGATGAATCCCCCGTGATTTGGAGGCTCAACTGACCCTGATGAAGCCAAGCACTGGTTTGAAGAGATAGGGAGGATTTTTGAAGTGATGCAATGCAGCGATCAGGAACGTGTCCTCTTGTCGACCTTTCAACTTGAACGTGATGCGAGGACATGGTGGGACGTAGTGAAGGCTACCCTTGGTGATAGACAAGTCACATGGGAAGAGTTCAAGGAATTCTTCAATGGTAAATATTTTCTGATAGAGTACAAGAGAAGAAGCCGGCTGAGTTTGCTACTTTGAAGCAACGAAATCTTTCCATAGCTGAATATGAAGCTCAGTTCTCTCGGCTATCTTGTTATGCTACTCACTTGATATCTACCTAGAAGATGAAGGCTAAGCACTTTCTTAATGGGCTGAAGCTGCAGTGTATCAACCAGTTGGCACCGATGGAAATTCAAACTTATTCCGAGATGGTGAGAAAGGCTCAAGTATTGGAAGATACTTTAGAAATGACGGAGAGAATCCGTGGGAAGAGTGTTAAGATTGAACAAAACCATACTGGTTCTGGGAGTATCAAGCCTGGTCATGGCAGGAAGAGGCCCATTAGCAGGTCTGGTTCGTGGAAGGGCAAGATGTCGAAGATTGAAGACAAGAAGACTAGCCATATTGTTCCATTCAAGGGCGTATGCAAGTATTGTGACCGTCCAGGTCACAAGATGGAGAAGTGATGGCGCAAGATGGGTGCCTGTTTACGTTGTGGCAGTAGGGACCACCGTATTCCCGGGTGTCCCTTTTTATCTGAGCTAGCTACCCCGGTAAAACCGCAAGGAATCAAGAAGCAGCAAGGCAAGCTCCAGGCTCTACAATAAGACGAGACGGGACCCACCGAAGAGGGTGGACTTGTCGAAGGTACTCTTATTATACATGACAAATGGGATTTTGTTCTTTTTGATACTGGTGCCACTCATTCTTTTATTTCTCGGAGATTTGCGAAGTCTTTAGCTGTGAAGCCAGTTTTGATGAATTCTCCGTTAGAGATTTCAACTCCTATTGGTTCCGGATTAGCAATTAAGTATTTCTATCCTTCCAGTAAGGTCATGATCAATGAACAAAACCGGCCAGCTGATTTAGTTTGTATGGACATGAAGGATTATGACGTAATCCTAGGAGCAAATTGGTTGGCTAAGTATGAGGCCAATGTTCAATGCAGATCTAGTTCTGTGTCTTTCCCTGGACACCTTGGACTTTCTTTTATAGGAACTAGACACCATAAGTCTGTTCCACTTATTTTAGCTCTTCGATCTGATAAGCTGATGAGGAGAGGATGTAAGGCTTTTCTAGTCTTTGTTTCTGTGACCCCTGAGAAGAAGATTGAGATTGAAGACTTTTCTATCATCTGACATTTTCTAGATGTCTTTCCTGAGGAACTACCAGGACTTCCTCCTGAAAGGGAAGTTATCTTTTCTGTTGATCTAATTCCTGGTGCGACTCCTATTTCCAAAGCTCCTTATCGTATGTCTCCTGCGGAGCTAAGGGAACTAAAGCAGCAGTTGATGGAATTGCTTGAGAAAGGGTTCATTCGTCCAAGTACTTCCCCATGGGGAGCCCCTGTATTATTCGTCCGGAAGAAGGATGGTTCGATGAGATTATGCATCGATTATCGGCAATTGAACTAGTTGACTATCAAGAATAGATATCCATTGTCAAGGATTGATGAGTTATTTGATCAGATAGCAGGAGATCAGTATTTTTCTAAGATCGACCTTCGATCTGGATATCATCAGTTACAAATTAAGGAAGAAAATATCTATAAAATAGCCTTTCGCAGTAGGTATGGGCATTCTGAATTTGTAGTAATACCTTTTGGGCTAACGAATGCACCTGCAGCTTTCATGCAGCTGATGAACGATGTGTTTCGGCCCTATCTTGATCAATGGGTCGTGGTGTTCATTGATGACATCTTGATTTATTCTAAGAGTGAGGAGGAGCATGCTAAACATTTATGGATGGCATTGCAACTATTGAGAGATCATCAGTTATATGCCAAGTTTAGTAAGTGTGATTTCTGGCTGCAAGAGGTGTCCTTTCTAAGGCATATCATCACAAAGGAAGGTATTTCTATTGATCCTTCGAAGGTAGAGGCAGTAAAGAATTGGGTTAAGCCTACTAATGTGACTGAAGTGAGAAGTTTCTTAGGCCTAGCAGGTTACTACTGAAGGTTTATTCAAGATTTCTCCAAGATTGCGGTACCTCTAACAAGATTAACCTGTAAGGAGATCAAATTTGATTGGTCAGAAGATTACGAGTGAAGCTTTCAGACCTTGAAGGAATGTTTGACTACTGCACCTATTTTGGCTTTACCTTCTGGTGAAGGAGATTTTGTAGTATACACTAATTCTTCAGGTATTGGTTTAGGGTGTGTACTCATGCAGCACGAGAAAGTGATAGCCTATTCTTCTAGGCAGCTGAGGAAGCATGTAGAGAATTATCATGTTCATAATTTGGAGCTAGCAGCAGTAGTGTTCACTTTGAAGATATGGAGGCACTACTTGTATGGAGAGGTATTTACGGTGTTTTCAGATCATAAGAGCTTGAAATACTTGTTTTCTCGTAAAGAACTCAATGTGAGGTAGCGAAGATGGCTGGAGTATTTGAAGGACTTTGATTTCTCCATTGAGTATCATCCTGGAAAAGGCAATGTTGTGGTAGATGCCTTAAGCCGCAAGCCTATAGCTAAGTTGTCAAGCCTCATGTTACAAGAATGGAAATTGTTGGAGCAGTTAGCTAGTTTGGATCTTAATGTTGACAAGGATCGGATTATGATTGCTCAGATTCAACTTAAGCCCAAATTATTGATGAAAATCAAGTCTCTGCAAGATGATGACCCAGAGTTGGTAGAGATCAAGGGAAGCTTGAGTAACAGACCTGACTTCATGATGGCTGATGATGGAAGATTGTTATTTCAAGGAAGAACTTGTGTACCTGATGTAGCTGAGATAAAGAGTAAGATCCTCGAGGAAGCTCATGGATCCAGATACACCATTCATCCTGGAGGTACTAAGATGTTTAAGGATTTGAAAAGATCTTTTTGGTGGCCGAATATGAAAAGAGAAGTTGCGAACTTCCTAAGTAGATGCTTGGTTTGTCAACAAGTCAAGGCTGAGCATTTCAGACTAGCAGGGAAATTAAAACCCCTTGATATACCCCAATGGAAGTGGGAGAGTATTGGCATGGATTTCATTATGGGTCTACCTAGGACTCATAGTGGATTTGATGCAATATAGGTAATTATCGACAGATTGACAAAATCGGCTCATTTCTTATCCATTAAGTCTAAATGGACAATTGATGTCTTGGCAGCTTTGTATATGAAGGAAGTGATAAGGCTACATGGTATACCAGTCAGCATTGTGTCGGATAGAGACCCCAGGTTCACTTCTCATTTTTGGAAAGGATTACAAGAGTCCTTGGGAACTCGTCTGAATTTCAGTACTGCTTTCCATCCACAAACAGACAAACAAACTAAAAGGACCAACCAGATAGTGGAAGATATGCTTAGAGCCTGCATGATTGACTTTGGAGGTAGTTGGAGTGATCATTTGGCATTGGTTGAATTCACTTACAACAACAGCTACCAGTCCAGCATTCAGATGGCTCCATTTGAAGCTTTGTATGCTAGAAGTTGTCGATCCCCGTTATGTTGGGACGAGGTAAGTGAGAAGCAATGGCTTGGACCAGATCTCATTTCAGAATCATCCAAGAACATCCGTATTATCAGAGATCAGTTGCAAGTAGCACAATCAAGACAGAAGAGTTATGCCGATACCAGGAGGAGAGCATTGGAATTTCAGGTTGGTGAGCATGTGTTTTTAAAGGTCTCTCCTATGAGAGGAGTTCGAAGGTTTGGTATTCAGGGTAAACTGAGTCCAAGATACATTGGTCCATTCGAGATTCTGGAAAGAGTGGGGGAGGTTGCTTATCGTTTGGCATTACCACCTCAGTTATCTGGAGTACACAATATTTTCCTTGTGTCTATGTTACGAAAATATGTGTATGATCCCACTCACATTATTCAGCATATGGACTTCGAATTGAAGTAAGATCTGACCTATGAAGAAAGGCCGATCAAGATTTTGGATCGAAAGCAACAACAACTCAGGAATCGTTCAATACCGATGGTTAAAGTGCAGTGGAGTCGGCGTGGAACTGAAGAAGCTACTTGGGAATCAGAAGATACTATGCGGACACAGTACCCTGACTTATTCTAGGTGAGTTGTCTCGCTCCCTCTTTTTATTAAGTGCATTGAATTTGGAGGACCATATTCCTTAACTGGGGGAGGGTGTAATACCCCGATTTTTTGAGAAAATTAATTAGTAATTAAAAATTTATTTGAAATTAATTAGAATAATTCCTTAATAAATAGAATAAGTTATATTTTGACCATTTTTTAAATGTCTAGAAAAATTATATTCTTGTAGAGAATAACACGTTTAACAAACTAGTCTTCTGTGACCAACCCAACTAAAATCTATAAGTAGGCCGAATTAATGGATTAAACCCAAATTGAACACTTAGTTAACTATACCTTGAAATGCCAAATTCGAGCCCAATATTCCATCAAATGAGCCCAAATCGGTGGCAAATGAAAGGCCAGGATGAGAGGATCATTTATCCTCTCTTAATCTCTCGAAACCCTAACCCTAGGAGGTGCAATCGGCGGAGTTTTGGCGCGTCAACAATTGCGGCGGCGTTCACATCGACCCAACTTGCGTGGATGAATACTCCATGCATAGAACCCTCCAGAAGGTGTGTGACCTATTAAAATGAAGCTCTCTAACCCTAGAATCGTTTAGAACCAGCGGCGGCTGTAGAGGAGTTAGATCGAGGGAGATCTCCAGCGATTAGTGGCTGCGTGTACCGACGTCTTTGGGTTTCTTTCTCCTTCCTTCTTCATCCGATTCAGGTAGGTGATAGCAAGCCAAACCCTACAAATAATATATGGTTGGAAGCATCATCGTGTCAGCTTTCCATTGATGTAGAAAGCCTTAAATTTTATTAAGTGTTCTGCGAGAATTTTAGGTTTTAGTAGAAGCATGTCAGAACTAGGGTTATAATTGTTCCTTTTGGATTAAGTAGTAATTTCAGGTTGTAAACATAAAATTGATTCATGCATCTTGTATAGTTTTTCGTGCCCTTTCTTTTGGTAGTAAAAGCCCCAAATTCCATACTTTATATCGTGCGAATTTTATGTTTTGGTTCTGACCCTAGAAACCTCGCCGGAGTCGGGCAAGGTGAAGGGGCAACGACCAGTCTGGACTTGTACGGCCACACGATAGACCGCACATCCAAGACAGGCGGCCCTCTTTTGACCGTTTATAGTTTTCTATATCTGATCGTGTCCCTGGAATGTGCAGCCGAGCCCTAACCGCATGTCTTTCGTGCGGTCAGTTCCAGACCGCACATCCCTCCAGGCGGCACACTACCGACCGTCCATATCCAGCAGGTCTTCGGATCTGAGGGGATGTGTGTGGCCAGTCTGTGACCGTTCATGGTGATGTAAGGTCAAGAACCGACCGCACATCTGTGACAGAAGAGATTAATTATCATTACAGCATTTTATGTTAGTAGATTAGTGGTTAATTGCATGTTAGCAACACACCTAATAAACTGTAATTCATGACAGTAAATCATTCTTGCTGATTTATTTAATTTGAGCTTGATCTTGATTCATCTTTCCAATGAATGTCAATTTTAATTGTGCATCTTTTATCATTAAAATGGCTATTAGGTTTACACTTGTTAACCTTAGACCTGAACCGTTAATCTTGAACCTATTGTATCCCACTAGATTTGAATTGGACTCAATCGAACCGCTGCGATTTGAGTTAGTCCGAATTGGACTAACAGGGACTTGCGCGGCCATTTGTGGACCGTATATATCCCTGAACGGCCCAATAGAGACCGTTTATCCCTGGCTTATGCCAATTAGTTTGGCCGATTATCCTTGATCCATCTTCGGCCAATCCCTGATTTGATCAGTCCAGTAGACCCTAGGCCGACCAACAGACAGTGGGCTGGACTCTGGTTCAGTTCCACTCTACCTATGGTAGCCCTGGAGCCCACTTGGGCTAAATTCTAACTCATGGTTAGGCCCTGTGTTATGCGGCCAATAATGGACCGTACATCTTACAGGCGGCCCTGAGTGGACCGTTCAACTAATGAGCGGCTCTGTCAGGACCACATATCATGACCTCGATTTTATAAACTTCTGGTCTTGTGCGGCCCAGTACTTACCGTTCATCTATAAGAGCGGCCCGTTATCAGCCGTTCAACCTTGACCCCCGAGGGCTAAACCTCAGCCCAGTTGCTGTTAGTGCGGCCCAGAGTCGACCGCACAAGTCTTGAGCGGTCCAGTAGGAACCGCATATCATCCAGAGATGAGTTTTCTCTGTGTTTTATGGTTTTGAATTCAAGAACATGATGGTTCTTGATAACTTGAACTTCTAGATAGAAATTCTGGAAAGTATCTCTTCAACTTAGCCTTGGGATGTTCCAAGGTAAGTTTGTACTTGATTATAATTGGCCATTTTAACTTGATTAAAGTCTAGTTGGAACTTGGGATCATGGATCCAATAAATCAATGCCAACGCACCGTAGGGGCCCGGTCTGGTCCTGGGGAGAGCTCCTGAAAAGTACTTGTGCCCATGAGAGTTTGTAATGACATGGTGAGGCATTGCACCGAGTGCATGACTAGCGTGATGTCTATGACAATGATCTCTTACTTGAATCGTGTTTGACTTGGTTACATTCTTACTTGTTGGCCAATTTCCTGTAATTTCCTGTTATATATATTGTTCTTAACTTGCAATTCTTGTAGTTATATCATTCTGCCATATTGTTATACCATTCCATTCTTTAGCACTTTCTTTTATTATGTTGTTTCATTCGATCATTATTTCTTTTCTTTCTGTTTCATACATGTAATTAATTGGTTAATCACTTACACTTGCCTGTTGTTACCTACTGAGCGTTCGCTCATATAGTTGTTTTCCCCCCTTTCCAGGCAGCTCAAGTGAAGATTTACAGATGGATGGGAATGGGCAAGAGTGATGACTTGGAGTGTATCAGCTAGTCGTTATGTTGAGATTATTATAGTTGTTTTACATCTAGCTATGCCTTAGAATTTGTGTTTGTCATTGTAACGGAGTCGAGTAGAGATTATGCTTGATTATGTTTAAGTCAATTTGATGGTATTTGTAATAGAATTGGAGTTATGTCTGTTTATGGCATTATGTTAATTCTTAGCTTAGCTTGTTATCTTTACTAGCGTTTTCTACTGTCGGTCTCGATATTCCGCATCGGGACGTGACAGTAACGGTCCCAGGCTCGACCGTCACAACCACTCTGACGCACTAACACAGGGCCGTCAGACGCTCAGTGCAAACCGGTTGTGACGCGCCTACCCTGGTGCGTCATAGTCTCTAACGCGCCAGCCCATGTGCGTCATAGTCTGTGACGCACCAGCCCTGATGCGTCACAAGACAAAATGAAACCAACTGTGACGCGTCCCGCTCGGTGCGTCACAGGCTGTAACGGACCACTCTTTGTGCGTTACAAGGTGGGAACACGTCCGCTCTGATGCACCCACACAGGGGCGTTACAAGGCTGTGACGCGCCAGCGTTGGTGCGTCACAGGCCTTGACCCCAAACGGTCAAAACTAAGGACCGAAAGCCAATGGTCAGATCTTCCCTGACGGTCCAACCCAGGCGCGTCACAGCGCCGTGGCGGTCTATCGTGGGACTGTCACACACGCAGACCACCAAAAGGCTAAACGAGCTCTGTGACGCACCCACCCTGGGGCATCAAAGGCTGTGACGGTCACTGGAAGGACCGTCACACCCGTCCGAGAGTGAAACGGCGGGAAAGAACCCAAAAATCTGATCCATGCCCCGATCACCCCCGGGTGATGGGGAAAAGAAGGGGAATCCATCCCCAAGCCCCTAGGCATGCATCTAAACCCCTGGATCGGCCAAAAATGCCGTAAAATGAGGGATCCGGCTCACTCCCCCAAAACATGGATTCACCCCAAAATGTAGAAATAAAGCCGCTCGGCTCACCACGGCCTACAAAAGTCGCGGGAAAGGGAATACACAAGCTGGGGGTCCATCTCCCTACCTCCACCGAAGATTTCGCGCCCCGAGCTCGCTGATCCGCGAAGAAAACGCCGTTGAAGCCCTTGCCGACTCACGATCCCACGAACCACCTTCACCATCGCGATCCTCGTCCCAAGCCCATCGCTCCATGTCCCACGAGCCACGCCACCCCACCCTCGTCACCTCCGTCGGCCGCCCAGAGTGAGAGGGGGAGAGGAGAGAGCTTGAGAGAAGAGAGAGGGAGAGAAGACAGAAATGAGAGATGGGGAGAGAGAAAAGGGAGGGGGGTTTATATAGAAAATCCAGAAATTCTAAAAAATATCAAAAAAATAGAAAAATACACCCCCGTGATCCTCGGAACGCGCTGATCACCGTGGTAACGTCCCGACGTCGGAGAACGCAACGGTTCACCCTATACGGGGTTCCGAAGGTCGCACAGATAAAAAACACGCGAAAAACCCAAAACGTAACCCGGACCCACAAAGGTGCTCCGAAAATTACAGAAAATTACCAACGTGCTCCTCACAACACCACAGACCCAAGGAAGCTCACGGGCACACCACCAGTGGGTCTGAGAATCCGGTAAAAATAGTCCGAAGCCCGATCGGACACAATCTGAAATCCACGGAAAGACGATCCGAAACCCACGGATCTAGATCCGAAAAACCCGGGACATTACAGCCCTCCCCCCTTAAAGGAATTTCATCCTCGAAATTCAGGACCTAGCACGAAGTCATAGGGGAAGAACACTGAACCAACTGACAGCGCTGTCAGAGCCCCAGCATAGAAAACCTTGATTCTCATGAAAAACACCGATCCCGAGGGACACCGCCAGACTCACAATCACAAACAACACCTCGCTCCGCGCACTGTGCACGGGTCATCAGAGCAGGCGCAACATAACAGCACAAGTCTGGCATCACCTCAGACACAACGAAAACCAATCATGGCACCGCTGCCACAATCTCGCCCACCGAGGAGACACAGTCCTCGTCACGAGAAATAGCTATCGATCCATCCAACGGTCGGCAGACAAATCGCACATCAGCTTCACAACCAGCTGACAGGTCACACACCCTTCTCAAGGGAACAACCAAAACAGAGCCTCCACCAGCTTAAGCAGTCATCTCAACAGACCGCAACCAGAACATCGGCTCAGCACCAAGAAACAACCCACACATGGCAAGCTGAAAGCCAGACATATCATTGTGCCAACTCTGTCAGAAGACAAACTTCGACAAAGCCCAGATCCCGTCTGGAAAAGCACACCTTGAAAACGACCACCAAAGGTCTCCCTGGCACACGGCTCTCGCCACGCTCGAGCCCCGACAATCAGCATCTTCAGTCTGTGAAAAGACCATCCACTGGTCGCCAGATACACGTCAACGGGGAACCTCCACCGGCCCAACAGGCACGATCCAACTCACATCAGGCCATCCGCTGACTCACACACAGATAATTACCACATCTCGAGCCACACTCCTCTCAGACTCTGCATCCGAACTCGATCATCGCGCCAACTCGACCCTCTCAAGGGAGCACGACGAAACTAAATGACAAGATCATGGTGTCTTCGGTCATCACCTCACTCGACTCAGACTCACAGGGGAACCATCCCACGCTGGTCACCAAACCAGGGATAACCATTGCGACACCAACGTCCCATCAAGGACCACCAATCCGACGCCAATCTCACTAAAAGGCTTCCGCCCACAGGCGTCACTCCTCCGTCTTGTCTCATCGAAGCCTTCGTCTCAATTAATCCAAGTGGACACATGTCAATCCCGATTCCGCCCTTACCACAGAGCCACGGGACACCACCTGAACAATGCTCACGGGTCCCCAAGCAACATACATCTCACCGTGGTCGGCTACGAGACTAGCCTTACAAGTCACTCGTAGCTACCAATAGGAACCCACAGCCTGCCAGAGATCACTTCTCCAAAAATGATCTCATCCGAGGACACGACTTCCAACACAAGTCGGGCACCAAGCTACCGACTCTGACCAACACGTCCTCGACCACCGTCAGGCGACATCCTCAACAACCCTATCCGGGTCCAACACCGACGCCTGACACGGCTTCCATCACAGGAACAAGGTACTCATGCGGCGCACTAGCCAGCACATTCCCCAACACTCCATCATGCCAGTGCCAAGAATCACGATACCTCAAGCAATGGCACGGCAACAACACATTTCACACAGAGGAACCAATCCTCCAATGCTCAACGCAAACTCAGGGATCCACCCGTAGCAACCAACGCTACGATCCTGAACCAGTGGGTCACAAGCCCACCACGCTTCCACTGCCCACTCTGATCCACGCGCACAGTCGCAAATTCTTGAAAACACCACCCAATCGGCACTCATCCTTTTGGAAAAGCGCCAACACACCCTCACACGACAATGGAAATGGGCACAACCCTCGCAGGCAACTGCCTTGCCAAAACACGGATCACGTCTCGCACGGACTTCATGGCACACAAGGCCAACCAATCCGGACACACAATGCAAGATGACGAACCTTGGCCAAATGTAATCTCTCCAACCAAAGGAGAGACCAAACGCCCTTCCGACCAACGGAAGAACTCCACGCTCGACCTGATCTCCTAATCTTGAATCTCGCGCACGTTGGAAACAGTACCATCTAGTACCAAGGAAAACCATCGCTTCCATCAGGTCAGCACCTCCGACACACTCGGCGAGTGTCACGTCGGACCACAATCACAACATCTCTCGATGCACAACCACTGTAATTCCTCGAACTGCAACACACCATGCCAGGAGCCGCAACAAGAGCCATAACGACAACCGCCGACGCTCATCCTCGTGTCCCGAACTCGCCGTGGAGCCTTCACATCTCAAGCCAACTCCAGGGCGAACACAACCCATCCACTGATAGAAATGCAGGAGCAAAGACTTACTAGGACATCTCTGCCAAATCATGCCTTGAAATCCGCAGAACAATCGGGACCGATACGTCATTTCTGACGCCACAGTTGATAAGTGTTTATTTTTCCTTCTGAATTCATAATTATTCACATTTTTATGAGCTTAAATTATGATAAATAGACACTTCTCACACTTATTGTTGCTTTTGAATCAAATGTTTAATTTTTTAAAATTAAATAAATTTTAATGATAATTTTTATGTATTTATGCAGGCACGTAATACGAGGAAAGCTCCAAGAAAAAGAAAAAAAAAGAAAATAAAAGTTATATGTTAAACTGAGCCAAAAGCTCAGGGAGTTGTTCAAAAAGAATTGAAAAAAATTAGAAAAAATAAAATAAAATTATTTGAGCATTTTTTAGAATTTTCTACTAATATATACTAGATACATACTAGATATATATATATTTAGATATTATATATATATATATATATTAAAAAAATGAAAAAAAATAGTTTGAACCCCCCCCCCCCCCGCTCCCCTTCCCGCCTTCGCCGCCCGCACGGGCGACGAGGCGAGAAAGGCGAAGGCGGGGGGGGGGACGTGGAGCGCGGCGGGCGGCTCCCGCGCTCAACGCGGCGAAGGCGGAGCGGGGGTGCGTGGCGGGCTCGCGGCGACAGTGGCGGGGAGGCGCGGGCGCACGCGCCCGCGTGCGACGCGTGGCGGCGGGCTGGTAGGCAAGCGCACGGCGGGCCCACGGCGGGCAGCCTAACCCGGTCGGCCGGCCGGCGCATTGTGCCGGCAGAGAGAGAAAAGAAAGAGAGAAAGAGAAGGAAAAGAAGGCCAAAAAAATACCAGAAAAATCCAAAAAAATCAGAAAAAAATGGCAAAGTGTGCAGCACATTCCAGCCTACCAATTTAGGCAAAATTAGGTGCAATTGAGTTGTTTCACATGAGAGGGGGTGTTATGTGTTACCCTATATAAAGGGCCTTCATTTGTAATGGAAAGGAGGGAGTAGTGTTGTGAAACTAGGAGAGTTAGAAAGAGATAGCATAGAGATTGTGAAGGTTTTCCATTGTATTCTTGAAGTTCTTCATTGTAAGTCTTAGTAGAGCTCCAAAGGAGGGTTGGATCTTGATGTTTTACAAGCTTTTGGTGTCACCATTGTAAGTTGATTTGATATTAATGCAAGGTTCTTTTTAAACATTCAGTCTATTCTTGATCCAATTACTTATTATTATGGTCTTCATTTCAATTTGAGTTCTTCACGAAAGTTGTTCCTTTTTAAGTTTTCTTCAACTTCTCTGTTTAACATTTCTTCAAATTCTTCCTGATTCATAGAGTTAGTGCCCGTTTTCTTAAGTGATGTTTTAGGTGTTTACTGTTCATCCGTGGTGAGACATTCTAGTATTCTTATGTTTTGAAGCCTTTATAGACCTCTTTTCAATCTGAGTTCTTCATCAAAGTTGTTCCTCTCTTATAGATCTCCACTTCATTCTCCTACTACTTTATCTAATTCTGTGTATTTTTAGAGTTACAATTAATTTTTCAAGGTGCTATTTTTCTGTCAGTTACTATTCACCAACAGTGATAGATCTTAGTTTTTCATTACCTTCCTCTTATTTTCTGTGTCTGTGTTCTTCATCAAAGTTCTTCCTCTTTCAATTCTCTACAACGTTCATGTTTTACACTTCTTCTAATTCCGTCTAGATTTAAAGTTATGTTTTTTCTTCCAATCCCTATTTTCACTTGAATTCTGTTATGTTTTCAAACTTAAGTTTTCAAACTTGTTATATGAAACCCTTGTCTTCTTAAGTGTTTCTTCAAACATACCCGAAGCGGTAAGTCTTCTTCAAATCCTCTCACGGCGTCGACTTCCTAGGCGGAGCGATCTTCATCAAAGGCTCGGCGTGGTCAATTGACTAAATTTTCTTTACTTATCTCTTGTCATTTACAGTTACAATTCAAATTTCTTTAGTGATAATCGCACTCCAAATACAACATTTTATTTTTCAAACATAAGGGTATTTCCAACTTGAACTAAAATCAAACTTCTCTCCCCGTGGGATCGACCCGTATTCACCATTGTACTCGTATTTTCAAAAACCATTCGAGTGAGTGAGTGCGGTTATAAATTTTGAAATTTGTGTGGCACGGCATTTTTAAACGACGACTGTCGAGCAGCACCAAATTTTTGGCGCCGTTACCGGGGAGTGAATTATGATGATAGTTGGATATTCTTGTGTTTGGTGTATATATGTGAATATTCATTTTGCTCTTTTTACTTGTGCAGGACAAAGAAAAAAATTTGAAAATCAAAGAAAGAGGAAGATCGAACCTAAAATTCCAAGGATATAAAACGTCGTTAAATAGCCCGGAAGCATTGCTAAAGGGCTGAAATCAAGAAACAGGTTCTATCTTTCCACTTTCTGAAAAATCTTTACAAAAATCTGAAAATTTCTTGAAAACTCTATAAAAATCATAAAACAATCAAAACAAAAGAAATTTTTTGTGCTAGTTAGATAGGTTGATTAACTAAAAAATAAAAAAAAAATACTTGCACCAAAATCTAAAAAAAAATTGCATTTCAAGATTAGAAACCACATATCATGTTTTAGGACATGCATCATTTAGTATAGAAGTTTTCTTTGTTCAATTCCTGTCAATTGCATATTGAAGATTGCGAGGGGCAAGGTACGTTCTACTCACCATATTCTGGTATTCATTTTGCATAAAGAACCCCTTGTTTGAAATTGTGGTGTACATTTTCATTTCAAAATACTTTAAGGGCAGCACCCCTAATAAGATAAGGTGGGGATTTCATCACCCTTCCTTAGCCCACAAACCACATTTCTCTTGCATCTTCGCATGACCTCCGTCATAAATAAAAGTCAGTAAACGTTGACCCTAGGATGACACTGTGATTCTTGTGTTATTTAGGTTTATCCTCATATGAAAACCGGTGCCTAAGGCAAGACGGTCGGACAGCAAACGCTTTAAGCGGGTTAGTGGTTTGGCATAATAAGGTCCCTACGAAAGTAGGGGGAACCTCCCACTTCCCCACCCCTTACCTGGCTGGTGGTCATATTGAGGGTAAACTTAAGTCTCACGTTAATCATTTTGTGAAACCCTACTTGTAGGTCTAGGGCACATCAAGGTCATTAGGGTAATTTGTGTGCTAACTTGTTTATTTTTGCATAAAAGCACAACAAAATCAAAACAAAAAAAAATTTCATTAAAAAAAAACCATCACTCTTTCTTGGGTCGTTTGCATTACCACATCTAAATTTATTCAGGCCCATTACTAGATTCTTTCATGTTCAACTATGCGGGCTATTTGAATTCCAATCCTTCATTTACCCCTTATCATCAAACTCCTTCACTCTTCCACAATGGGGTTCACAATTCATCTTTTACTCAAGAGCCGTATCAATTGTCATCGAATTCTTCCACCTCTTTCTCTCACACAAATCCATATCCTAGGTGGGAAAACCAACAATCATCCTCTTGGGCACCCTATCAAGACCCCATTCAAAGTCCTTCAAACCCACACTTTGCAGATTGGGCTTCATATTCCAATGATCCTTACAATCAAGCTCATTCTCAAGGTCAACCCATTTACTCTTCACCACCTCAGTATCAGGCTGATTTCTATTCTAATTACCCATCACAGTCTGAGTACAACCCCACCTATTCAACTCCTCCAAAGTCTGATTTTGAGGATAGGTTTAATGAAATGACTCAACTCATTTTGGCCAATCAGCAGTCCCTTGAAGCTCAAAGTCAAATCATTCAAGCCCAAATTGATCAACGTGATAGAGAGTTAGCAATGGACCTACATGCTAGCCTCACCACGCAAAATCTTGAAAATCAATTTCTTGATTATGATTATAATATCAGCTTGAATGAACTATCCATCAATCCTCACTTCAACAACTCTCCCATCATTTTTGATAATGAGGATAATATGGAGCAGCTATATCAGGAAAATTGGGGAGAAGCTAATAAATCCCAAATTGCATTGACCAAGGAAAATAATGAAGAGTCTAAGTTGGGGGGAGAAGAAGGGAATAATGAAAATCATAATTGGGCTAAAACATCTGATGACTATTATGACCTAGCCCAACATACAAATCATTCACCTCCTCACTATTCATCTCTTCCACCCTCAGCTAATACCTCTGATGATCAATTCATTCTCCTCAGTCAATTCCTCCAACAGCAAATCAATAGGCTTACTGAGGAAGTCAAAATCATGGAGGGAAATCAATTCTTTGATTACTCTGAACCTAATCCTCATCAAGTCCTTCCCACTGACTATGATCACTCTATGATTCCCCAAGAGCATTACACTCTGATTAATCTTAATTTAGAAGATGAAGGAATTATGGAGAGATCTTGTCAAAACGATTTGAATGAGGAACCTAGACAATTTGAGGAGATTGAAGAATTTGATGGCAATGAAATTCATGACGGTGATGAACTGATGAATGATCATATTCCCCCTCCTACAAAGGAATTTGAGGAGCCAGTGCTTACTTGTCAACATGAGGGAAATGCAAGAGAGGTGGATGATCTTCAGTTAGGGGGAGAGGATGAATATATTGAACCTCATCACAAGTATCTCCCCAACCATGATGAACTTCTCTTTGAAGATGGGAATGGAGAAGAAGTGGAGATGGTACGCGACTTTGATGAAATTATCCTTGAAGATGGGAAGGAAGAAGAAGTGAAGATGGATCTAGAATTGAATATTTATTTGAATAATGAAGTTGGGGTAAATGAGGAATTGAATGATTTGAATGTACCGCATGATACTTTCAATCTAGAGGAGAGGATAGAGCTTATGTCAATTCTTGACCACGGTGATTCTTTTGAAGTTCTTCCAACCGACTGGTCTACTCTTGCTCTACATGATGATCCCATAGCCTCTAAGGAGGAACATTTCATAATTGATGACATGATTTTTCCCAATGTTCCTCCTCTATTCTCTGATTGGGGTGGTCCGTTTGTGATGCCTCCACCTCGATACATGCTTTGCCCTTGCGCTCACCAGTCACATTCATTTTCTTTAGGGCATGAAAAAGATAATTTTGGCAAGGATAAAATTCTTTGGTGGCTCATTTTAAAATCAACTTGTTGGTTGTTGAGCTACAGTGCGTCTGGCTGAAGACGTTAAATTTAGCGCTTTTTGGGAGACAGCCCAACATCTTCACAGTTTGGTGTGCAAATAAATGGCTTCTTAGGAGACAACCTAAGTAAATTCTGTGTGATAATCAATTGTTTTGGGAAATTAGATGTGTTTAGGGATTTGAGTGGCCAAAAAGAAGAGAGAACCAAGCAAAAAATATTTTTATTCAAACTCTCAATAACAGGAACAAACAACCAGAGATTACAAAGTTTAAGGACGCTGATCTGCGGGGGCCGCAAAGAAGCTACTGACACGAAAGCCACGCTCTCGTGCTCTTCGATAGCGCTCCTCGCCATCCTTCAGCCATTGATCGGCCGAGACTGGTCTTCAGTTCAAATATTTGGGCCTCTAGGGCCTTCTTCTCCTCTTTCTCGGCCAACCTCTTAGCTTTATCTCTGTCCCTGTCCCTTTCTCTTTCAGCCCGTTCTCTCTCTCTTTGTCTTCTCTCTCGAGCTGAAGAGTGATCCTCAGCTCCACAGCGTCCCTAGAAGAGTCCTCATCAGGACGACGCTGTAGTTCCTTCTCCAGCTCAGTTATTCGAGCTTCCATCTGGGTGGCACGCGCAAGTGCCTCCTGTGTTTCCTTCTCCTGCCATACATTTCATCTCAGGCAAATAGCAATGCTTGCACAAGGGATTTTAAATAGTGACACCCTCACCTATGCAGAAAGCATCCCTTCTGCCTCCGCAGCCCGTTGTGTGGCATGAGCGAGCTGCTCGTGGAGTTGATCCAGTTCTGAAGTAGGAATCCATAAACTGGAAGAAACGCCATCTGCCCCAATCGCAGATGAAACTGCATCGAGCTGGGCACGCTGTAACACATATGAGATGACATTAAGTGGATAGCGTCGTGAATCTCAAATCATACCTGGGGTGTATACAAAACACTTACTGATGAACCGAGAGCCGCTCGGGTGTCACTCAACTCTTGCTCAGTGACCGCCAGGCGAGCTCGTAAGTTCATTATTATGGTATCACGGGCATCCTACAGGTTATGAATTATGAGTTCACACAAAAATTAAAAAAATCAAAAACAAACCAATGAAAGAAATGAAAAAGATAAAAACATGGTTTCTTAACCTTTATAAGCCCTCCAGGCTGGAGCCTCTCTGCATACATTGCCCTATAGAGGCGTAGGTAATCCTCGCAGTCTTGTGCTTCAGATTCCACGAGCGTGCCACCCCTTTGCCAGTCTTCATATTGTTCGGGGAAGCGCACCCTCCAATCGACATAGGTTGCCGGTCCACGCATCTGCTTTCCGACGCTGGGAGATATGGTCATATCTACCCATTCCTGGGCCAGCCCTAGGGTCCTCATAGCTAGTCTCAGTCTGAGGGGCTCAATTTCATTCAAACAATGGAGCCAGAGGTCCCGTCCGAACCGGGCGCGGCTTCCAGTAACCCACGGTTGGTCAACATCGACCATTTTCAAGAAAGGCCTCCAATTCACCTTTGATGGGTTGTACGCATCTTCTTGGTTAGCTAAAAAAATGATGATCAAACAAAACAAACCAAAGAAAAGGGAGAAAAATTATCATACCATCGCTGCAGGGAATTCTTGCAACTCCCGCCTTAACACCATCAGTTGATAAGATAAAGGTGCTGTACTCATGATGGGTTGCCACCGTCTAGCAAGCGGGACCGTCAGTGGCCGGCAGTGACGAGCTCTCCCCATTGGAAGGTAATAGTAGCTCCATAGCTACACCATCATGGGTCATTAATATCAACAATATCAAGAAAACAAAGGGCATAAAACAAAACAACGAAAACATTCTTTACCTGGATGAAGGGCGTAAACCCATTGAGTGTCATCTCTCGATCTGCCCTTTGTGACAAACCTGTAAACAGATGAGCCAATACAGTAGCGCCCCAGGCGTATTGTCCTACTCTCTCCAGGTCTACAAGTAGCTCTAAGAAGTGACAGTGGATACTGTCACCCTTGGAGCCCAATAGCAACTTGCCCAAAAGAAAGAGGAGGAACCTTCTAAGATCCATGTTGGTCCTCTCCCAGTTGCTGGTATCCACGCAATACACAGCCCGGGCACCTCTTTCTGCCCTTTCCATAAATTCTTCAAGGGACTCGTCATCACGCGGACGCATGTCAGTAAGCCCTAATGCCTCCATGATAGATGCTTTAGCTACTGACCTGTTCTTCCTGCCGTCTAAGTCCATCCCCAATAGCTTGTGGGCACCTTCTCGGTTGTCCGCGTAAGTCACGCCAGTCACTGCTTCTCCGTCTACTCTGAGGCCCGTAATCCGGACCATGTCTTCTAGGCTGGGTACCATGTGCCCCCACGGCATCAGAAATGCTCGACTTACCGGATCCCATCTTTCACGTAATGCTTGAATCAAGGCAAGGTCGAGCTTGATCGGCTCGATTCTCAGAAAGGCCCCGAACCCCATCACGTCTAACCTTGCCTTCTGGAAGGCCGGGAAACCTCGATAGGCCGCCACTACCAGCTCCCACGATATGTGCGATCTCATCACGATCTGCACATACACTTGAAGTGAGAAATGGGAATTTTGCAATGGAAAGAACGGAGACGAAAGCATGAAGTAAGGAATGCAAGGAGCCACTTACAAGTTGTGATAGGGTCCTCTCCCTCGATTGTCCTTCGACTTCTAAGAATCTCCTGGCACTGCTGCCTGATCTACTCCTCTTCGAGGAGCGAGAGGACTCACCTTCTGCTCTGACGCTCGATTCACCCTCCATTCTGACAGTTGAGCAACACTCACTACTTCCCTTTCCCACCTTTCACTCCTCAACTCTACTCTCAAGCCTTCGATGTGCCGAAGATGAGAGGAAAGGGGGGGTATTTATAGGATTGGAGAGACGGTGATCGGCATCTGTCTTCGTCACCTTTAGCAACAGCCTTGGCGACAAGTCCTCCTCCCTTTACTCTCGCGCCCACTCTACCATGTGGAGTGACCGAGATGGAGGCATGCTTTATTGACTTTCTGGCCCAAAGATTCCATGTGTTCAGTGTCCCGTTGTGACTGCTTTTCGTAAACACATGCCATAAGGGGACATTTCTGCGGGAATTCCGGATCCGTGACCCATGAAGAATTCCGTAGTCAATTCCCTTTGTAACTCATGGACACGGTAAGTTCCATTCCTTCTGTGCTAAGCAATGGCTGCTTGGAGGGAATCCAAAGTTTTGTGATTTGACGTTTTGCTTGAGTATGTGTTTCAGTTGATCGGCCATACGGAGAAGGAGCCTTCATCACTTCGCCCGACCCTTCAGGTTGTATCCTTCCTTCCCAACCAAATTATCTTTTTACATGTCCTCTACTCTATCTACTGCTTATGCCATTGAGGACAATGTCATTTAAGTTGGGGGGGGGGGGAGATAAAAATTTTTTTTTTTTTTTTTGCCCTCTTGTATTGTCATGTTGCCATATTATTTGTTGAAATACAAAAGTATGAGAAAAATAAAATACCATGAAAAATGCTCCGATTCTGAGTAACCGGGCCTACTTCACTTAAGACGTGTCGAGGTTCGCGTAAAATAGTGATGGGTAGTGCAGCATCATGTGTGTAAAGAAAAAAAAAAGGGGAGAACAAGAAAAGAAAAAAAAAGAGGAAAAGAGATCCCAAAAAGGACAAATGAAATAAGGTAGATAAAAAGCTATTATGCTTAAAGCTCTGATTAAGAAGTGCAGAATTGAAAGGCATTTGTTCGGAATAGCAAATGGGGGATGCAATTATCTTCACTGTAGACTTAACATTACACATGCACAAGTGCTACTGAATTTTGATTAGAATTCTTGGTCATGTACCTGAATTTCCGACATAAGGCTAGTATGTGGTAATTACTCCAGATTCCTGATCTTTAGTGAACTCTATGAAAGATGATCTGGAGATGAAGCATGAATATCTTTAAACTCTTGTTAATCCTCAAATTTTTCATTATGTGCATTGCTAAGGGACTAGCAATGAGTAAGTTGGGGGGTGTGATAAGTGTGTATTTTTCCTTCTGAATTCATAATTATTCACATTTTTATGAGCTTAAATTATGATAAATAGACACTTCTCACACTTACTGTTGCTTTTGAATCAAATGTTTAATTTTTTAAAATTAAATAAATTTTAATGATAATTTTTATGTATTTATGCAGGCACGTAATACGAGGAAAACTCCAAGAAAAAGAAAATAAAAGAAAATAAAAGTTATATGTTAAACTGAGCCAAAAGCTCAGGGAGTTGTTCAAAAAGAATTGAAAAAAATTAGAAAAAAAAAATAAAATTATTTGAGCATTTTTTAGAATTTTCTACTAATATATACTAGATATATACTAGTTATATATATATTTAGATATTATATATATATATATATTAAAAAAATGAAAAAAAAATAGTTTGAACCCCCCCGCCCCCCGCTCCCCTTCCCGCCTTCGCCGCCCGCACGGGCGACGAGGCGAGAAAGGCGAAGGCGGGGGGGGACGTGGAGCGCGGCGGGCGGCTCCCGCGCTCAACGCGGCGAAGGCGGAGCGGGGGTGCGTGGCGGGCTCGCGGCGACAGCGGCGGGGAGGCGCGGGCGCACGCGCTCGCGTGCGATCCGTGGCGGCGGGCTGGTAGGGGGGCGCACGGCGGGCCCACGGCGGGCAGCCTAACCCGGTCGGCCGACCGGCGCGTTGTGCCGGCAGAGAGAGAAAAGAAAGAGAGAAAGAGAGAAAGAGAAGGAAAAGAAGGCCAAAAAAATACCAGAAAAATCCAAAAAAATCAGAAAAAAAATGACAAAGTGTGCAGCACATTCCAGCCTACCAATTTAGGCAAAATTAGGTGCAATTGAGTTGTTTCACATGAGAGGGGGTGTTATGTGTTGCCCTATATAAAGGGCCTTCATTTGTAATGGAAAGGAGGGAGTAGTGTTGTGAAACTAGGAGAGTTAGAAAGAGATAGCATAGAGATTGTGAAGGTTTTCCATTGTATTCTTGAAGTTCTTCATTGTAAGTCTTAGTAGAGCTCCATAGGAGGGTTGGATCTTGATGTTTTACAAGCTTTTGGTGTCACCTTTGTAAGTTGATTTGATATTAATGCAAGGTTCTTTTTAAGCATTCAGTCTATTCTTGGTCCAATTACTTATTATTATGGTCTTCATTTCAATTTGAGTTCGTCACGAAAGTTGTTCCTTTTTAAGTTTTCTTCAACTTCTCTGTTTAGCATTTCTTCAAATTCTTCCTGATTCATAGATTTAGTGCCCGTTTTCTTAAGTGCTGTTTTAGGTGTTTACTGTTCATCCGTGGTGAGACATTCTAGTATTCTTATGTTTTGAAGCCTTTCTAGACATCTTTTCAATCTGAGTTCATCATCAAAGTTGTTCCTCTCTTATAGATCTCCATTTCATTCTTCTACCACTTTGTCTAATTCTGTGTATTTTTAGAGTTAGAATTAATTTTTCAAGGTGCTATTTTTCTGTCAGTTAGTATTCACCAGCAGTGATAGATCTTGGTTTTTCATTGCCTTCCTCTTATTTTCTGTGTCTGTGTTCTTCATCAAAGTTCTTCCTCTTTCAATTCTCTACAACGTTCATGTTTTACACTTCTTCTAATTCCGTCTAGATTTGAAGTTATGTTTTTTCTTCCAATCCCTATTTTCACTTGAATTCTGTTATGTTTTCAAACTTAAGTTTTCAAACTTGTTATATGAAACCCTTGTCTTCTTAAGTGTTTCTTCAAACATACCCGAAGCGGTAAGTCTTCTTCAAATCCTCTCACGGCGTCGACTTCCTAGGCGGAGCGATCTTCATCAAAGGCTCGGCGTGGAAACGACGGCATTCTTTAATCAATTGGCTAAATTTCCTTTACTTATCTCTTGTCATTTACAGTTACAATTCAAATTTCTTTAGTGATAATCGCACTCCAAATACAACATTTTATTTTCCAAACATAAGGGTATTTCCAACTTGAACTAAAATCAAACTTCTCTCCCCGTGGGATCGACCCGTATTCACCACTGTACTCGTATTTTCAAAAACCATTCGAGTGAGTGAGTGCGGTTATAAATTTTGAAATTTGTGTGGCACGGCATTTTTAAACGACGACTGTCGAGCAGCACCAACAGTGCACGATAAGAACATCAGGCTCGATGAAACAGTAGCTCACCGAGAAGATCCTCCCCTCACCCGAGCACACCTCTTGATCAGAACACCCGCTCTGCCACCTTAAACTATGATCTGAATACCTCAGGGGCTGGACAAACCTCAAGCTGGAGTGGCCAAAACCAATAGCATCTCTCTCAAAGCACGCTCACGGCCACTTAATCACAAATAATCCTCGCCAGTCACCTGACCACGTTGCAGATTCCTCGAACATAGCACTGCGAGTTCATGCCTGCCAGTAACCTCTGCCCAACGCAGCATAACCAGGGCCACCACCGATGAGGGAGAAGGCTCTCGACCTCGATCCTTAGACCCCATGCTGGCACGAAAGCAGCGGAAAGATGATCCAAAACCCACAGATCCAGATCCGAAAAACCCGGGGCATTACACCAACTCACAACTTCGACCCTAACTTGAAGAGGGAAGTATTAGCTTTCAATTCCATCCATCTGGGCTTAATTTCATAGTCTATACTCTTAGTTCTAGTCTCCTCAAAATCACAAATCATCACAGTTTTCTGCATTTTCTACTACACATGCATTTTTCCTCGTTTTGCATCAATGTTTTCTCTCTATTCTCTCAACCAAATTCCGTGATTTCAAATCCTATGCATGCACAACACACACACCTATTATTTCCACCCTTCCACAAGGGTTAAAAACCCTCCTCTGATGTATTCTCCCCCTTTTATTCATGCTATTTTATCACTTTGGGATTGATGCTACACTTCATGTTCTAATGGGTTTTTGCCTTTGTGTTTTATCTTTGTTTTGCAGGAGAGCATGATATGGACGTGAGGCCCTCTTCCTCTAGCCGGCTAGAAGACGAGGAGGTTTGATCTCACAAAGTCCCCCGCACCCCGTTTCAAGCGTGATCAAGTCTTTAAGTTCCAAGGTACACGGTGACGTTCCTCTCCTTTCTTCATCCTTTGGCGTTGTTGGAACCTTGGTGGCGATCATGGTTAGTATTTCTCATCCTTTCATCACTCTTATCTTTGATTCACATGTTTATGCATGTATTAATTTAAAGGGGGTGGGATATGAATCTAATTAAAATAAATCTACAGTTTTTTGGCGATCACGGTGGGACAACAATGCCCATCAGGTTTGTTTTAATGCTCTTTTGTAAGTTGGGTGTGTGCATGTGCCTATTAAGGTGATATTTTATCCATTCTTCTACTGTTTGGGGTGTTTTAAGGGCTCTGGTATTGTGACGGTTTTATAGTAGACTGCCAGAGGAATGTAACGGTCATTTGGTAGACCGTTACAGATTCTGGCAGTCCTGCGCGCATGCTCACAGGGCCATATTCATCGAGGCATAACTTTTACTCCCGGGGTCAGAATGCGCTGATTCTTGTTCCGTTGGATAGCCATTTGTATTGTCTTTCCATCCATATATCATTTGTATCTTTTGGTTAACATTTGCATATTCTAATATTGTCCAACTTTTTAAGTTTTCTGCATAAGTTCTGCAGGCAAGCTCAGGGACAAGTTCATAGGTACATCTTTGCTCAGTGATTTGACTACCTTCCCGACATCAGATTGCACTGATTTTTGTTCCATTGGATAGTCCTTTGTATTATCTTTCCATCCACACCTTATTTGCATCATTTGGGTCTCATTTGCTTAGATAAAAATTGTTATCATTTTAGCATTTTGTCCTTAAAATCTGCATGTGGTCTGCGCACAGGTTCACAGTGGTAACTTTCTTGGATGATTTAATTGACCTTCCGAGGTTGGATTGCTCTGTTCTTGGGCCCGTTGCGCAGCGCTTTGTATTGTCTTTCCATCCATATATTGTTTGCATCATTTGAGTCACATTTGCATAGTCAAATCTTGTCTCCATTTTTACATTTTATGCATAAAATCTGCATGCAGGTTTAGGGGCAGACACAAAGGTACGCCGCTGATTCATGGTTTTTCACATCTTTTAGTGCATGATTATGCCTATTTTTGGTCTTGCATTCTTGTCCTTCATATTGTCTTGGATTTCCCACTTTGTTTGCACCCATATCATTCTGTTTGCATACCTTAATATTATCTTGATTTTCTAGTTTTAAGCTAGAATTTGCATGTACTCCGATGCACATAGGGTCATACATTGCATATCATAGTTACACTCCCCCTTGGTAAGTGATCATCTCGCCTTCATATTCCTTGGGGTCAACTAGGTGATCTTATCAGGGACCTCCGTAAGTTCCCGCGAGCCGTGGATTCCCACACGGACGCCGGGCCAGTTGTACCTTTTCTACCCTTTAGGCTTGCATTTGCATCTGTGTGAGGGATTTAACCTTAGTCAACTCAAAGTTTGGACCTTATTCCCATAGGATTCATATCTTGAGGAAATTATTCTTAATTTAAAATCATTAAAAGGTCTATTAAAATTCCTGAAATATTTCGCATCATATCAACTTGTTTGACGTGGGTGAAAACTCTCACATTGCATTGATTGTGTTGGTTAGGCTTGTCCAGGCCCATTAGTGGTGTTTGTGTTGCATTCTTTCATCATCCACATGTTTTATTGTTGTTAGGCCCATTTAGCTTAACCCATTTTGTGTGTCCATTGTCTAGTCCATTGTCCCGTGGTCCGTTGTCCATTCGTCTTTGCATCAGTGGGTCAGTCCCCTCTTGTCCTTAAGAACATTAAGCCCATTACTTCCCTCTTTGTATTAAGTCTTCATTTGCCCTCATGAAGCATCGCTCCAATCCCTTGTATCATCCTTTTCCCCAATCTTCTTCCTATTCCCGCGTGGAATCCTCTTCCCACGCGGGCCCATCTTCCCGTGGTCCCTCCAATCCATCCGAGGAACATGCTAATCTCATGGCCCATCTTTCAAGTCTTGTTCGCCAAATGGACTCGGCCCAGGCCCATCGTCTTATTGCAAATCATCTTAATGGGCATTCTTCTCATAATGGGCCTTCCTATCTTCATTGGCCTCCTTCTTCTTCCCATGCGGCTAGCCCGATTCCTAATACTCATTCATCTAATGGGCCTCATTTCTTTAATGGGCCACCTTCCTTCAATGGGTCCCATTCTCTTAATGGGCCCCGTTCCCTTCATGGTCCTTCTATTCCTAGTGGGCCACCATCCTTCAATGGGCTGCCATCTTCCTCCAATGGGCCATCTTCTACTCTTAATGGACCCCCTTCCTTTAACGGGCCTTCTTGTTCTCTTAGTGGACCTACTCTTCTTAATGGGCCTCATTCTTCCGCCCATGTTGCTGCTGGCCCATTCAGTCCATATGCCGATGTTTCTTCTAGGTCCATATATCCTTCTACTCCCGGAATGGGCCCTTCTTCTTCTCACCCCGGATCCTCTTATCCGGCTCAATACCATGCTCCTCGTCCTAATTCACAACCTCTTGCTCAAGTTGGCCCATATTCTTCTCGATCTCTCCCTACCCAGGAGATGATTGCTCATGCCCAGCACCAACTTGATGAACTTCAATGCCAAATCGATCCCAAATCCTCCTTAAGTATTCCATTCGCATTTCAAGGTCTTCGGCTTCCGCCATCTTCACAAATTCCTGCATATCACTGTTATGGTGGAGTCGGTGACCCCTATGTGCACTTGAAGGAGTTTATTTATGAGTCGGCCCAGTTTCAACATGACCAACGCTTGATGGCCTATCTATTTGGTCTGTCATTGGAAGGCCTGGCTCGGGATTGGTTCTTCTCCCTTCCGCAAGAGCAAGTTGTGAATTTTCAAGCCGTGCAAGAGAAGTTCATTAAGCAGTTTCAAGACTAGGTTGGGCCCAAGTATTCCATGGTGGATTTGGCCCATGAGATGATGAAGCCCGAAGAGAAGTTCTCTACCTTTGTCGATCGCTGGTGTCGCCTTGCCACGCAGGTCCCGGGGCACATTCCGGAGGGAGAGCAAATCAAGATGCTGATATCCAATGCCACGCCCGAGTACCGCTTTATCTTAGCCCTCAACGACATTACCTCCTGGCAACAATTATACAGCCGAGCCCGCTTCATTTGCCAACAAATCTAAGATTCCCTTGACCCCGAGTCTCCACCATCCACCTCCACATATCAACCTTCACCCTCCACGTGCCAACCCCACGCTCCCATGAGTCAGCCCGCCATGAGTCAGCCTTCCGCTGCATATCCCTCCACGAGCCAACCTCCCGCCTCTACATACCTATATGCCTCCGCATATCAACCTTCCATGAGTCAGCCTCCTGCGTCCGCATACCCGTCTCCGTCTCCACCCCCGGTCAATGAAACACCACATCCCGAGCAAGTGGATGCCGTCTGTATACCCCCTCATCCTGCTCCACATATGCCTTCACCAAATCTCTCCACCACTAGCCAAGCACTATTGCCTATGCAACCTTCACTTTTGTCTCCACAACCTTCTCCACAATTACATATCCTTCGGCATCCACCTTGCTCGAAGCAGGCTCCTCGTCTTCCATTGCCGGAGTGTTTCACCAATATCTTTCAGGCTTTGATGGCCACTCACGCGTTGCCACTCTCTCCGGTTGTGCCTTGCCGACCCACGGTCGGGGATATGCTCCAGTTCTATTATTTCCACCGCCAGTAGGGGCATTTGGTTGAGGATTGTCCCGAGTTCTGGGATTATGTTTATGATCTGGAAGCTAAGAAAAGGATTGATTGGACCGCTATTCACAAAGTCATTCTACATCTTCGCAGCCAACAGTAGCAGCAAGAAGTGTCGCCCGGGCAGCCGTCTCCGTTACTTCAAGACCAAGGGCACCCCTGTGATTCCTCGTCTAGTGCTGCACTTGCTCCATCACCTACCCTGTTACCTTCGCCATCTCCTACCCCGGCTCCATCGCCGCCTCAAACCCAAGCCTCTACTCAGGCTAGTGCCTCCCCTTCTTCTCCCGCCGCCACTACCACTACTTCTATCCCTAACACCGCTCGACACGTTATGTCGACACGTCGACGGTGGACACCACAACCTCCCTCTTCACCCTCTCCACCTCCATGTCCACTACCCCCATCACCTTCATCACTATCCTCACCATCTCCATTGCCATCACCATCATCTCCATCTCCACCACCAGTGCTTCCATCACCACCTCCATCTCCACCCTAGCCTCCATCTCCGCCATCACCTTTGCCCGAGCTTGAGGAAGCCACACCTTTGCCTTTACCTTTACCCTCAACCACGCCTTCACTTTTACCTTTGTCGCCACCCAAGCCTATCATCGCCACATCGCCTGCGCCTTCACTTTCCATCACCACTCCCGTTGGAGCCTCCATGCCATCCAAACCTTCACATGTGCCACCCAAACATATTCCCTTTACTTCTCCAACCACTTCCACCCCATGCAGCGGGTGTGTGCTTCCTTTGGTGCCCCTTGGGTCTAATCCCCAGGGAGACAATAAGCCAAGTCAGGATGATTCAGTTCCGGCCGTGCATTTCAAGATTCAAGATTTTATCTGTCGGATGCCAGTTCGCGTCCTGGTCCCTGGTTATTTTGGGGCTGATGCGCCATCAGTTTCAAAGATGACAGTTGCTAAGAAGATTTCCCTTGAGTTGATGCTAGTTTCTTCCCGAGCGAGGCCGGTGGCAATCTCTTTACTCGCCGAAGGGTTCACCATTGATGCTATTATTATCTCTCGCTCCATTGCTGTTCAGATAACTGGCCAAGAGGGGTCCTCTACCCATATTGTGCTAACTCATACGGCCGCTAAGCAGATTATGCACTCTATGTTCAAAGGGCAATTGGCCGTATCTTCTATTTTCTCCAAGGACATTCTACACATTCTATGCAATCTCCCTTGGTTCATTAGCAAGCCGGCCATGTCAATGCCACGCATTACTCTCCCTCAGTTTCATCCTACTCTTCTGGTAAGGGAGTTATGCTTTGTGCCCAGTTGCCGAGTCGAGATGCCGAATCTCATGTTGCTAGTGCCAAGTGACAAAGCTCTGTTGTTTTCTGATATTCATTCGTTTGAGGAGTTATCTGTTCAAGAATGTCTGCCTATGGTTAGCACTGGGTGTCTACGGGCCACCCTGATGAAGTTGTATGTTCACAGCCGGGCCAGGCCATTTGTCAAGTGGACCCGTTATTTGAGAAAGTATTACAGATTGAGAAGGCCAAAGGTCTGAGTCCGCGCCAGGCGAGTCCATGTTCAAGAAGTATAAGCTAAGAAGAGGCGGTGGCGAAAGTTTAAGGGCCGTCAGTTGTTCACTCATGGGTCCACTTCTCTTCCTTCTTCTTCATTTCACTCATCATTTCTTTTGCTCGGTTCCATCCCCTGGGTGGTGTATCTGCCCTCTCCTAATTCTCCCTCCACGATTCACTCCTCCCATCTCGGCTCCGGGAATCCCCGCTCTTCCTTTTCCAATCCGGAACCTCCGGACTTTCCATCTCCTCACGATTCTCTGCCTCAGCCTATGTCCTCCTCTGATTCTCCTCCCCCGGTATCCCCAGTGTTGAGACCCTAATGGTGGCAATCAAGAGGGGAGGGGTGAATTGATTGGCCAATTAAAAATTACTTCCAAGTGAAAACTAGTTAATTAAACATACAAGCACTAGTCCTCACTCGAACATGATCACACTTATGAATGGGTGTGGATAAGGGTAGGTGCTTGATGATAGAGGTGGTGTACGCTCAACTCACCGTAAAGCCCACTCGACAAAGAATGTGGAAAATTAAATCACAAGTGACACGCGATGTTTTTAGGTGGTTCGGGTACACTGCCGTGTCCCCTACGTCCACCCCTCACATGTGAGGATTAAGACTTCACTATGAAGTGAGCCACACACACACACGGCACCCAATCTGGGCTGCCAAACATACACACACACACACGTTCGTGTTTCCGAACATGAACACCACACACAAGAATCTGATTTAAGATTTACAACAGATGCACAAGCTCAAGCAAAAGGAATCAGAAAAAAAAGAATGAACAAATGTTTATCGTGGTTGAAGCTCCCCCTTTCGCTTTTCCAGATGTAGTTCAACACTTTTGCAAGTGGAAGAATGGTCTTGGAGGAAGTATGAAGTAGTGCCGCACAAACAAAGGTTGCATCTTGATATCCGACGTAGCTTTCAATTGTAGATGGTCTTGAGCCTTGATTCAAGCTTCTTCCCTTCGATTTCAGGTTCAGAACAAGGTGGAAGTGGATCTTGGAGCTGCTGCTGCGACCCTACACATACAAGGATTAGAGAGCAAGCCCAATTTCATATCTCACAAAAACTCTCTTAGGGTTTTCATAAAAATGATATGTATTTATTGGTATAGGATGGTCAGGGACGGCCTGGAGACCAGATCCATAATTTCAGGAATGTTTTAGGGATGCTGGGATGACTTTTGGTGCAATGCCACGGAAGTCAGAATTCATGGCTCGGGTTCGAGACTGAAAGGGTCGACCCTTGGGGTCGACCCTCGTGAGGGTTTTAGAGGGTTTAAGGGTTTCTGGGCCAATGGGTCGACCCTTGGGGTCATCCCTCGGGGCTAATCCGTGCAGGTAAAAAATAAACCTACCAGGGGTCGACCCTCGCGTGGATGGGTCGACCCTTGGGGTCGACCCTTGCCGTTGAGAGAAAGGGATCCGACGGATTATAATTCAAACTACCAGAGGTCGACCCTTGTGGCTGGGGGTCGACCCAAGGGGTCGACTCTTTCAGCTAGAGTTCAAAGACCCAATTTTTTAGCACCTGGGGACCTAGGGGTTGTCCCAATGGGTCAACCCTTGTTCTAGAACTTACCAAAAGGTAGATTAAAAAGCCCACTAAGTCCAAGAACAAGTCAGGAGGTTTCAAGATGGTTATTAAAACATGAGAGGGAATGAAACCCAAACCATTTAAGCTTAGATAAGTCCTAAACCAATTTAACCCTTGAGATCAAAATAAAGAACTTCAAACCACACGATCAAGGGCCAATAAGTTGAAGTTGATCTCACCAACCGTCCTTGAGTTCCTTAAGCACTTAGGCACGTTCCTTGCCCTGTAAAGACATACATTCTGAATTAGATTTAGCATTGCAATTTAAATTCAAACGCCTTACCAGTCGAAGTTACTCTTGTACGTCCAAAAGCTTCAAGACTACATCAAGGATGTGCATTTCCAAAGCTTTTCATGTTAGAACAGCTCAATTTCAATTCATACAAATATATAGTGTTTGGCCATCATCAAAATCCATTTAGTATACCCACAAGGAGGGGGTTCAACAATCTCTCCCTTTTTGGTGATGACAAAATACTATATGCCTTTCATAAACATATGACTTCAAAAATGATGTAGCATTCATATGGAATTGAACCATCAACCTCCATATCAAGAATAAAACTTTCATACTTCACATGAATCATGCAAGAAACATCATAGCATGAACCATGCCGATCCAAACATATAAGATTGACCATAAAAGGCAAGATTTCTGCCGACATCATAATTTAAAGGTGAACAAGGTCTGAGTTCAAAGGCAAATGACAATATGCAATGCATGAGACGCAACTGAAATGCAACACAGCTTAAATGCAACACTGCTAATGGACAGAAAATATGATAAAGGCACACATGCATGCAAGCATACAACACACGATATCATATAAGTAGCCGAAGAGCCGGGGCACGGCACACATATATGCCTAAAAGTTCTCCCCCTTTGGCATCATCAAAAAGGAGGGGGTGAATAAGGATAAGTAGGGTGCCATTCTGCAGGAGCGTAACCGCTTCAAGCATCATCCGGAGTGGATGGACGTGATAGATGCCGAACATAATCCATAATTTCCTATAACATTTGGGTTTAATCGGCCAAGGCGTCGGTGAAGGACTGAGTGTACTCATCGTGAGAAAGCTTCAAATCATGAAGGTCCTTTGTCATAGCATCAAAAGTCTCCCCATACGTGTCTAACCGATCATCAATAGAATCTAAGCGATCCATAAGCAGCTGAACCGCCTCGGAGGGCATCTCTGCAGCAGGATCATGGGGTTGTTCCTCACCGGCCGGCTCTCCATCATCCTCGTCTTCCTCATCAGAACTGTCGACTGGAACGGCACTTTTCAGTTGGTGAACAAGCTCACCATTTTAGAGTTCATAAACCATGTTGTGACAGATGGAGTGCATTGTAAAAATATCGGCCTCTCGAATAGTTTGGGAGGATTCCTTGGACAGATCCAGCTCCATGTATACAAAAATGACAGTCAAAGCAGCGGCATATGGTAAGGTTCTATTCCTGTGCTTCATGCTTGAACACATATGTTCCAAAATAAGTGCGGGAAAACAGATTGGGATACCACCCAAGAAACAATAGAATAGGAACATATGGATTTTAGTGACTTTGTCATGTCCTCCCCCTCGCGGTAGTAAGATGGTTGTAACCATCCGATGCAATATGTATTGTAGGGGAGGAAAATGATTAGCATTTAATCCAGCAAGCGACTTATCACCCATATTTACGGATGTCATGTATTGATAGACTGTTTCATCTGGAACCAAAATATTGCCAAAAGCATACCCTTCATTTGATAAATTAAAAGCAACACTTAGAAGCTCCGATGAGAGGATAACTTGAATCCCATTCACTTGTGAAATTGGTGTGTCACCGGCCATAGACAAATTACTATAAAACTGATGCACCAGATTGGGATAAATGCGGCGATGTGCAGACATGAAAAAATCCAGATTTGGTTGACTGCAAAGAATATCGACAAGGCTTGGAATATAGCAGCTTAGATTACCGAAATCGACCACCCGGGGATGGAGAACTTTCCGATCCAAGACTTGCTGGCCGATGGGTGGCCTCTAAGAGCTTCAGCTTGAGCGGCCTGTTTAGAACGAACTTTCCTAGTAGAGCTCGATGCAACTCTTCTGCGAGAGGGGCATCTCCTTGGGGCCATCTTGAACATAAATCGAAAGAATCACTTGATGGGGTATAGAGCGAGATGGTTCAACTTGAAAGACTAAAACATGGATTAGAGATCCTCCACACTCACTAAGAGTTTACCTCAGGTGGATTGAAGAGCAAAAATGGCCCTTGGAGCCGCAAGAAAGAGATACGCGCGGGTGGCCACCGGAGAAACTGCGGCTAGGGCTTGAGAGATTTGAAGCCAAGAATTGATTTTTAGGGCTTGCAAGGGGTGGTGGCTAAGCTTGAAAGGGGGTAGGAGAGGTTTCATAAGCATGGGAGGGGCCAACTTAGGGTTGGAGCCCCATTTGCGGACGGCGTGGTCACGGCGAGTCCGCCCGGCCAGTTCGGGTCGACCCTAGTACCCTCCACCCCCAGATAGAACAGGGTTACACGAGGGTCGACCCTTGGGGTCAACCCATACCCTGGTTTTTAGCATTTTAAAGATAAAAGAACAAGGAGGGCCAAGGAAAGATTGGCTCAAGTCCCCAATGATAAAAACTAGGTGAAATTAAGGAAAAATTGAATAATATATTCGACATTTATGGTCCAATGATCCAGATTTCAGACTTTGATCAGTTTGTGCTCCGTTGTTGGCATGTAAATATATCCAAGGTGATTTCGGCCATAGAAATAGCAATAAACATGTGTGTATACAATATACATAGAAGAAATGCATAAACACATCAACATGATTGTTCACACAATTTGATTTTTCTTTTGTTTTTCACACAACATAATGCACATGTATGACAAAGAAAAATTCAGTGATGCATTACACTAATGCAAATGCAAGTTATGCAGCGACCTATGCACACATTAATGCATATGATCATGATGCAGACTCATCTATCCTACAGACCCCTAGTTCTCTTCTAAATGTTGTGAATTTTTCTTCACTAAGAGGTTTGGTGAAAATGTCGGCAATTTGACGATCTGTTTCAATAAAACTGATTTCTACATCACCCTTGCTTACATGATCCCTAATGAAACGATGTCTAATTTCAATATGCTTGGTGCGAGAGTGATGAACAGGGTTCTTTGACAGGTTTATGGCTGATGTGTTATCACAAAGGATTGAGGTGTTTTTGAAGGACATGCCATAGTCAATCATTTGTTGTTGGATCCATAGCACCTAGGCAACACAGCTACCGACAACCACATACTCGGCTTCGGCGATTGATAGTGCCACTGAGTTTTATTTCTTGGAGGCCCATGAGATCATGCATCCCCCAAGAAACTGACAATACCCGCTGGTACTTTTCCGATCCACCTTACAACCCACATAATCGGTGTCGGAATAAGCAATTAAGTCAAAACACAAATTACGTGGAAACCACAATCCCAAATTGACTGAACCAGCAATATATCTGAAAATTCGTTTAACAGCCGACATGTGTGATTCTTTTGGATTGGACTGAAATCGTGCACACAAACACACAGCAAATTGAATGTCAGGCCTGCTGGCAGTTAAATATAACAAGGAACCTATCATGCTTTTGAAGAGTTTTTGATCCACGGATTTACCTGATTCATCTTGATCAATTTTTATTGAGGTGGACATGGGAGTTGGTTGTGGTTTGGTAGAGGTCAGATTAAACTTTTTCAGAAGTTCCATTGCATACTTCTTCTTATGTATGAACATACCGTCAGCCGTCTGTGTGACCTGCAATCCCAAGAAGAATGTCAATTCTCCCATAAGACTCATTTCAAACTCACTTTGCATCAATTTGGTAAAGCCTTTGCTGAGAGCATCTTTGGTAGAGCCAAAAATAATATCATCTACGTAAACTTGAACAATTAAGATTTCCATACCATTCAACTTCGTGAAAAGGGTTTGATCAACATTACCCCGTTTGAATTAATTTTGAATGAGGAAATCACTTAATCGTTCATACCATGCCCGGGGTGCTTGTTTCAGACCGTAGAATGCCTTGTCTAGCTTGTACAAATGGTCTGGATGCTTCGTGTCCTCAAACCCCGGTGGTTTCTCCACGTACATGTCCTCCTGTATGTAGCCAATCAAAAATGCACTTTTAACATCCATTTGAAACAATCTAATGTTGTTACAGCATGCAAATGCTAGTAGAACTCTCACTGCCTCAAGTCTTGCTACTGGAGCAAAAGACTCATCAAAATCAATTCCAAGCTCTTGGCTATAGCCTTTAGCTACTAGCCTGGCCTTGTTCCTAGTTACCACTCCTTGATCGTTTGTTTTATTTCGAAAAACCCACTTTGTTTCGATCACTGAGTGGTTTCTAGGACATGGCACGAGGAACCACACTTTGTTCCTTTAGAACTGGTGTAGTTCTTCTTGCATAGCCATGATCCAAGACTCATCCTTCAAGGCCTCTTCAATAGAGTGAGGTTCAAACTGGGAAAGTAAGGTAATATAGTCTTGATTTTCAACTTCCCTGAAGGAGGCTTGTGTTCTTGTTCCATCTTCAACATTGTCGATAACATTCTCCGACGGATGGTCCTTTTCAAAAGTCCATTGCCTTGGAAGCTGCTGTTCCAACTGATCTTCCAGATTTGCATCATCTTCTTGTGGTTCTTTTACTTCTTATTTTTCAGTTTTTCCTTCCATCATCTCGACATTACCGTCATTCAATTCATCGTCCTGCAAAATAGATTTTTCATTAGTGCTTTTAGAAGATGATTCATCAATGATGACATGGGGGCTTTCCTCAACTACAAGAGTTCTTAAGTTATACACTCGATAAGCTCTTGAGCTAAGAGAGTATCCAAGAAATATACCTTTGTCACTTTTAGGGTCAAATTTAGCCAGGTCCACCGTACCATTGTTGTGAATGTAACAAATTGAGCCGAACGGTCTAAAATAGGAGATATTTAGCTTCTTACCTCGGTACAGTTCATAAGGGGTTTTCTTCAACAGTGGTCTTACCATGGCACGATTGACAATGTAGCAAGCAGTGTTCACTGCTTCAGCCCAAAAGCACCTCGGTAAGTTATTCTCGTTTAGCATGGTTCTTGCCATCTCAATTAGCGTCCTGTTCTTCCGTTCAACAACACCATTCTATTCGGGGGTTCTTGGTGCGGAGAAGTCATGCGTATGGCCTTGAGCCCTGTAAAAGTTGCTGAACTCATGGTTATCAAATTCCTTACCGTGATCGCTCTGTACGGCTTTAATGCAACACCCCTTTTCATTTTGAACTACCCTGTAAAATACTTCAAACTCTGTCAGGGCATCATTTTTATGTGAAAGGAAGTAAACCCAACAAAATCTTGAGTTTTCATCCACAATGACAAAGCCATACAATTTATCACCCAAGCTATGTGTTCTGCTTGGTCTAAATAGGTCAATGTGGATTAACTCAAGGGGCCTTGATGTAGTTACATCATTCTTGCATTTGAATGATGTCCTTGTTTGCTTACCCATGCTGCACACCCCATAGACTCCTTCATCAGTAACCTTCAGGTTAGGCAATCCAACTACCAAATCATTTCGAGACAGTTTTAGCAAAATATTAAAACTAGCATGCCCAAGTCGGCGATGCCAAAGCTAAACATCATCATTATTCCTTGCAACCAAACACAGATTTTTATGAGAGGGTTCATCCAAATCAATAATATATACATTGTTATGCCTAAAACCAATGAACTTTATCTCATGGGTATTTTTATTCACAACAGTGCAGTGGTTAGAATCAAAAGTCACATTGCATCCTTTATCACAAAGTTGACTTATACTCAAAAGATTATGATGCAAACCTTTCACAAGCAAGACATTCTCAATGGCATGATTTTGATTCTTACCTATCTTACCTTCTCCGATGATTTTGCCATTGTCCTTACCACCAAATGCCACTGTTCCACCATCCTTTTCATGCAGGTCTACAAATAATTCTTTGTTTCCCGTCATGTGCCGAGAGCATCCACTGTCCAAATACCACATATTCCTTTGAGTTCTCAAGCAGACCTGCAATCACAACAAACGTACTTATGCAGATTTTGGTACCTAAGCAAGCTTGGATCCACGATGGTTAAAAACATGAGATGTGTATGATCTATTTCTCATTCTAGCAAAGCTTTCATCATCAAATTTTAGAATTCTACAATCATACATGTCATGGCCTAACCTTCCACAATAAAAGTATGTAATGGCTCTATCCCTGTTTTTCTCCTTCCTTTATTCAAGAATGAATTATGCACATGTGTTTTTGACGTGGATGGAGATGAACTTCTGGGAGGCATATGAGTTGAATGTGTTTCAGATTGTAAAGTTTTTCCTTTTTCAAAAATGGCAATAGCATCCTTCAACTCATGGTTTTCATGCATTAGAGAACGGACTTGATTTTTGGCCTTTTCTTTTGCTTGATTGCATGCCATGCTTTCAAGCTTTTCTTGTTCCAGATTATTTTTTAAATCATCATGCATTTTACTTAGTGTGAATTGCTCCTCTCTCATGCATGAAATCTTTTCTTCAAGTAATTCATTTTTGGACACACGAATTTCTTTCTCATTTATCAATTTCTCAGTTTCATATTTCAACACATGGCAATTTTCACATGAGTTTTCAGCATGCACAAGATGTTCAATTTTCTTTTTCAAATGTCTGTTTTCAGATATGAATTTTTTACATTTTTCATATAACAACTCGTATGCAATTTGCCATTGTTCACAAGAGTTTTAGTTTCAGAATCTACCTCATTTCCATTGTCATCATTGGCCAAGAAGCATAGGTTCTGGACCAGCTCATCTAGTCCATCTTCATTCCCGGACTCTTCCTCATCTTCATCGCTCCAAGTGGCCACCATGGCCTTGGGCTTCTTGAATTTTCCTTTCTTCAGCTTCTTCATCAGATCGGGGCACTCACCCCGCATGTGACCGGGTTTCTTGCATTCGTAGCAGATCACTTCTTCTTTCTTGCTACTTTCTCCTCTGTTCGGACCTTGCATTCTTGGTCCCTTTCTGAATTGACCACCGAAATTTCTGGTCCTTTTGACGAACCTTCTTGCCCTTCTTGTAATCATGGCAACTAGCTCTTCATCTTTAGTGTTGCCGGTTGAATCATTGTCACTTCCCTCTGAATCTTCTGGATTCACTTTTAGGGCCAAAGGTGTGACTACCTTCCTTTTTTTGTGGTCCTCCTCGCTCCTCTTGATGTTGATTTCGTAAGTCATCAAGGAGCCAATTAGCTCGTCCAATTTCAAGGTGCTGAGATCCTTTGAGTCCTCGATTACAGTGACCTTTATGTGCCATTGTGATGACAAGGATCTCAGAAATTTTTTGATGAGCTCCTTATCTGAATATTCCTTACCTAGACCCTTCAGTCCATTTGTTATTTCTGTCAATCTTACGAACATGTCAGAAATGGACTCGTCTGGTTTCATCATGAACAGCTCGTAATCTCGAATCAGCAGGTTCGCTTTGGTTTCCATCACTTCTGATGTTCCTTCGTAGATTAGTCGCAGCTTGTTCCACATCTCCTGCGCAGAAGAACACATGGAAATACGTGAGTATTCATTAGGATGAATGGCACACTGTATTATATTCATGGCTTTAAAGTTTACTGAGCACTTCTTTATATCCTCATCATCCCACTCATCCTCATTTTGAGACAGAGTATACGGACCCTTGCTAATGACGCGCCACACGTCATAGTCTTGGGCTCGTAGAAAAACATACATTCTATTTTTCCAATAAGGGTAGTTTGATCCATCAAAGAACGGGGGCCTTTGGATCGAATGCCCTTCGGGCATCATCCCCTTGTTTGCCATAAAAAGGGATCTGCTCTACGACCGTGTGGTCGAGTGAAACAGAGACCAAAGATCTGATACCAATTGTTGAGACCCGAATGGTGGCAATCAAGAGGGGAGGGGTGAATTAATTGGCCAATTAAAAATTACTTCCAAGTGAAAACTAGTTAATTAAACATACAAGCACTAGTCCTCACTCGAACATGATCACACTTATGAATGGGTGTGGATAAGGGTAGGTGCTTGATGATAGAGGTGGTGTACGCTCAACTCACCGTAAAGCCCACTCAACAAAGAATGCGGAAAATCAAACCACAAGTGACACGCGAAGTTTTTAGGTGGTTCGGGTACACTGCCGTGTCCCCTACGTCCACCCCTCACACGTGAGGATTAAGACTTCACTATGAAGTGTGCCACACACACACACGGCACCCGATCTGGGCTGCCAAACATACATACAGACACACGTTCGTGTTTCCGAACACGAACACCACACACAAGAATCTGATTTAAGATTTACAACAGATGCACAAGCTCAAGGAAAAGGATTCAGAAAATGGAGAATGAAGAAATGTTTATCGTGGTTGAAGCTCCCCCTTTCGCTTCTCCGGATGTAGTTCAACAGTTCTGCAAGTGGAAGAACGATCTTGGAGGAAGTATGAAGCAGTGCCGCACGAACAAAGGTTGCAGCTTGATATCCGATGCAGCTTTCAATTGTAGATGGTATTGAGGCTTAATTCAAGCTTCTTCCCTTCGATTTCAGGTTTAGAACAAGGTGGAAGTGGAGCTTGGAGCTACTGCTGCGACCCTGCACATACAAGGATTAGAGAGCAAGCCCAATTTCAGATCTCACAAAAACTCTCTTAGGGTTTTCATCCAAATAATATGTATTTATTGGTATAGGATGGTCAGGGACGGCCTAGAGACCAGATCCATAATTTCAGGAATGTTTTAGGGATGTTGGGATGACTTTTGGTGCGATGCCACGGAAGTCAAAATTCACGGCTCGGGTTTGAGACAGGGTCGACCCTCGTGAGGGTTTTAGAGGGTTTAAGGGTTTATGGGTCAATGGGTCGACCCTTGGGGTCGACCCTCGGGGCTAATCCGTGCGGGTAAAAAATAAACCTACCAGGGGTCGACCCTTGGGGTCGACCCTTGCCGTTGAGAGAAAGGGATCCAACGGATTATAATTCAAACTACCAGGGGTCGACCCTTGGGGTCGACCCTTGCGGCTGGGGGTCGACCCAAGGGGTCGACCCTTTCAACTAGAGTTCAAAGACCCAATTTTTTAGCACCCGGGGACCTAGTGGTCGACCCAATGGGTCAACCTTTGTTCCAGAACTTACCAAAAGGTAGATTAAAAAGCCCACTAAGTCCAAGAACAAGTCAGGAGGTTTCAAGATGGTTATTAAAACATGAGAGGGAATGAAACCCAAACCATTTAAGCTTAGATAAGTCCTAAACCAATTTAACCCTTGAGATCAAAATAAAGAACTTCAAACCACACGATCAAGGGCCAATAAGTTGAAGTTGATCTCACCAATCGTCCTTCAGTTCCTTAAGCACTTAGGCACGTTCCTTGCCCTATAAAGATATACATTATGAATTAGATTTAGCATTGTAATTTAAATTCAAACGCCTTACCAGATGAAGTTACTCTTGTACCTCCAAAAGCTCTAAGACTACATCAAGGATGTGCATTTCCAAAGCTTTTCATGTTAGAACAGCTCAATTTCAATTCATACAAATATATAGTGTTTGGTCATCATCAAAATCCATTTAGTATACCCACAAGGAGGGGGTTCAACACCCAGGTTCGACTTCTCGTTCTCTTTCCCCGACCCTGTCGGGTGTTTATCATTTTCTTTCCCCGACCCTGTCGGGTGACTCTCATTCTCCTTCCCCGACTCTGTCGGGTGGTCCTAGTTCCTTTTCTCCAACCACGTCGGATGATTACTTCTCTTCCCCCTTACCGTTTCCACAATCTTCTCATGGTTTGTTTATTCTCTCTTCTTCATCATTTCAAGGTTCTTACCCTTTTTCTTACTATTTTCGAAGCTTTAGCCCGCCTTGATCCCAGCTAATCTCTGGTTTCTTCTGTATTTAGCTCCTTGTTATCAGGGTCTCTGTGCCTTAACGAGGGAGTTCTAGCCCTCGTCTCTCTTCCTTTTTATCCTCCTTTGTCTAGTTTGGTGTCTGTCGCTCCTCCATGTTAAGAAATCTTTCAATCCCTTTGCTATCCTCTCCCTTTTGTCATATCAAGTAAGGAAAATAAAGCTCGCACTCCTCAAAGCTCGATGGTCAAGATCACTCCACAGATTTGCAAAGGTATTTTTATTTTGTGCAAGAATATGTTATCATTGCTATTACTCTTATTACTCTTGCACATGCTTATAATGTTGGTTCCTCAACCCAGTTGAGTGGCTTTAGTTGAATTTACTTAATTAGTCAAGATGAGTTCGCTTCTGCAGCATCCTTAGGCTGGTGATAGCTCCACGCTGGGAGTCTAGTTTCTTTCCCCGATTGTTGAGGGTGACCATTGAGCATGGGTTTTCACACACTACACGGCGAGCCATAGCCGATCTCTCTAAGGCACACCGTTGCTGCTTTGGCCATACTTAGTGTATGCACAAAGGTCTTTTCTTTTCTCTGCTCGGCCGAGTGCAGGGGCAAGAGATGGATGGATGAGATGACCAACCCAGGCGCTCCCCAATACAGTAGAGGTTTCAAATAGGGGCAGTCTTGACCCTCGAAGAGTGAGCTTTACTGTTATATCTAGCCAATAAGGGCTCTCAAAATCTGGTCAATATGCAAAATTATGAATCAAAGGCATAATAAGAGTGGCAGTACAGTTCCCCGTGGGATGCCATGAGCCCGGTCGCATGCATGCCTGATAAATTTAGGTCTAAAAATCAAAGACACAAAGCCCCGGCGCAACAGACTGTATCTTTGAGGGGTAGTGCCTTGGAAGGAAGTCAAGTCCTGATATCTCCCATCCTGCATAAAGCTTGTCTTCAATTTTTCTTCTACCTCTCCCTCTTATGCTAGGTTGTATCCCGGGTATGGCCTTAGTAGGGACACCGTTCTTTAGAGGCGGTTAGTTGTGGTAAGTCACCCTCACATGTATGCCATGCTTAAGGGAAGTCTTTAATGAGAGGGGGAGGAATGACGATCCCTGGTCAGCAGTTCAAGCCCGTCTTTAGGTGCTGCGGATTAATATTTTTAAAATCTAAAAAATGAGATAGTGTCAAAAATTCAAAAAATGAGATATTGTCAAAAATCCAAAAAAAAATGAGATATTATCAAAAATCCAAAAAAATGACATGTTGTTGATATTCCAAAATAAAATATTGTTCAAAAATTCAGAAAAATTAAATATTGTTAAAAATCCAAAAAAATTAGGAAAATTGAAAAATCTAAAAATATTTATCTTTTTGTTCCTTTCTATCTATTTATTTTGAGAACAGATACGTAATCTGTTTGCTAAGTGTGCAGGTTGCAGGTACTCAAGCTTTCCTTGCTCCATATTTTGTTCTATCTATCTCCTATTCACATCTTCTGATTTGTTCTCTTCTTCAATCATATCTCTTGATCTATTCTAAAGCTTGTGTCCTTCTTAACTTTTGTTTGTAATGATTATATCTCTATGAGAGGGCTTTGCCTTACGAATATGAACCTGACAGTTCTGCTTTGTTTGATCTTGGGTTTTGATTGAAGAACGTATTATGTCATGTCTTTTGTCCCGCCATGTCCTTGTAATGTGTTTATGTCCCTCTATGTCATCCCACGCATGTTGTTTTGTCCCTCACTGCATGTTATTAGTTGGTCATCCTTCTATATATCTCGTGTGTTGTCCCAACCGTGTGGTCATCCCTCATATTATTGTCCCAACCATGTGTTATCCCACCGTGTTGTTGTCTTGTCCATCATGTTCATCATGCATACGTGTGGTTTGTTCATGCCATTACATATGTGCGTGTTCATCTTGTTGTGTTATTTTCCATTCGTTTGATCATTATGTTATGTTGTGTTGTCGGTCGTTCAGTTGAGCGTTATGTTATCGTCGTTATGTTCATGCCTGTTTATCATGTTCATTCATATTGTTGTTGTCTTATTTGAAAATCCACAAAAATCAAAAAAAATCTGGAAAATTTAAAAAAAGAATTGTCGTTTCGCCTGCGCAGGTAAGTCAAGTATGGTTCTCTATCCCTACTCATTGTTACATTACTATATGGTATCTATATTGTTATATTATCTTGAGAACCGGCTGGTCATTCACATGTTCTAGGATCTGACGTTCCCCTCTAACAAAAATGATGATGATCTAGGTGCACATGTTTAATCATCAGATAGGCCGTTAGGTTGGAAAAATTAGGGGACGATGGTTCTATCATGCACGCCGTGGTTACGGATAGTGTCTTGACCCTGATTGTTCCGATCTAGCAATACTATTCTCGAGTACTTTCTATTTTAGCTTTCTTTGCATTCGTTTTGATGATTTCTTTATTTTAGCCCAGCATGCATCATGTCATTTTGAGCACTCACGTCTCATGATCCGTTCAAGGTTTCTCCTCAACACTGGTTAATTGCACTTCAGCTCTCTTGGATAAGAGATTCCTCATTCCACTCCGAATTTGAACGATTTCTCTGATCTCGCCACTTGGTCTGGTTGGCCAGCGTGATTCCTATCTGGATTTTATCTCAGTTTTATCTTTCTCCCATTCCAACTCTTATGCTGTGTTTCCTTCCGACCCACTCATCGTCTGTGGATTGTGTCCCCGATGAGGCTAGCCGTGTTTCCTTTTTTTCCTGTTAGTTTAGTTCTCCAGACATGTTTCATCCTTGTCAATCATTCCTTGTCGTTAGTTCAGCATTTTTCGGGAGAATTCCTATCGCTTGTTGGTTGTGACGGGTGTCTTTTGTCTTGATGCCCGCTTATCAGTTCTCTCCGCTTCATCTCTGCGTTATCTCCATTTCACGTCGTTGTCGCTTTCGCTCCATCTTCTTTCTATTCCGCCTTCGCGTTGCTTTCACTCATTCCCTTGCAAAGCGGACATCAAGGAGGGCCATCTGTTGACACCCGTTTTTAGCCCGCAAGTTGCGTCATTTATCTTATTCATCATTTTTGATATCCCGAATTAGCCATTATTTTGGAGCCTTCCTTGGATGGATTTTGAGCCCATTTCATTCCCTTTGATCCCTAGAGATCATGATTTCTTAGAGTCTCTGGAGCTTATCTTATCAACTTCCGGCTTCTAAGATGACTTACGGCCCATTTGGGTCGGCTTCCATCAAGTAATCGACTCTCTCTCACTATGTAATCCTGAAAGTGGTTCTTTTTCACCATCTTCTAGTTCTTTATTCAATATGTGCCCTTCACCAAAGTTGTTCAATTTTTAAAGATCTACAATTTCTTCTTCTATGCCATTGGCCAGTTCTGTCCCGATTGTGAGTTATTTGCATTTTTCTAGCAGGCTGTGTTGTTCACCTACGTCCCATAATTTTCTCTCTCTATTCTAGCCCCATTTTCTCCTTCTTCTGATCATTTTCTCATCTTTCTCTCTTCATAAACATTGTTCCTCTCTCAGTTATCTACAATTTCTTCTTCTACCACTTTCGCTAGTTCTGCCCCGTTTGAGAGATACACTTCAATTTTTGAAGTCGCGCATAATCTGCCCAAAGTGTTCCTTCATCGGTGTGAAGGTCTATTAGTGGAGCGTCACAGCCCATGTGACGGTCTATCGTAAGATCGCCAGAGCCCAAGTGACGGTCTATTAATAGACCGTTACACCCAAACTTGCCCGAAATCGCCCCGTTCGACCCCTAGAGCCTGACGGAGCTACCCTAGGCCGCTAGAGCCTCTAACGGTCTTACGATAGATCATTACGCAAATCGAGAGTCCAATTCGTGCTGGACTCTGCTCTGTTTCTATGCGCCGTGGCCGCCTTGCAGAGCCCATAACTTCTTAAATTCTACTCCGAATTGAGCGACGTTTGTTCCTATGGTTTCTCCTTTATATTATCTTGAATTTGGTCCATAGATCTTGAATTTTCATTGGCTATCTTGCTCAGAAACGCGGATGAAAGTTGGGGGTTTATGCATCCTAGTTCAACACAAACTCTGCAGATTAAGCTCCGGGGCTCCCTTCTAGAAGCCATATCTTCCAGATCCTTCCACCAAATTGAGTCCCACTTGTTCCTACCTTTTATCCTTTGTATTATATCGAGATTGATCCATAGAACATGAATTTTGGTGGACTCTATCCTCTAAAATCTTGGGAGAACTTTCTAGGTTTTCTACAACCTCTATATAAACTGCCCAGTTCGCAGTTGCAAAGGAGGGCTCTTTCCAGATGTGGGGCGAAGCCATGCTGCAACTCCAACTCACAACTTCAACCCTAGCTTGAAGAGGGAAGTATTAACTTTTAATTCCATCCTTCTAGGCTTAATTTCATGATCTATACTCTTAGTTCTAGTCTCCTCAAAATCACAAATCATCATAGTTTTCTGCATTTTCTGCTACACATGCATTTTTGCACGTTTTGCATTAATGTTTTCTCTCTATTCTCTCAACCAAATTCCGTGATTTCAAATCATATGCATGCACAACACACACACCTATTATTTCCACCTGTCCACTGGGGTTAAAAACCTTCCCCCGGTGCGTTCTCCCCCTTTTATTCATGCTATTTTATCACTTTGGGATTGATGCTACACTTCATGTTCTAATGGGGTTTTGCCTTTGTATTTTATCTTTGTTTTGCAAGAGAGCATGATATGGACGTGAAGCCCTCTTCTTCTAGCCGGCTGGAAGACGAGGAGGTTTGATCTCACAAAGTTCCCAGCACCCCATTTCAAGCGTGATCAAGTCTTTAAGTTTCAAGGTACACGGCGCCGTTCCTCTCCTTTCTTCATCCTTTGGCGTTGTTGGAACCTTGGTGGTGATCACGATTAGTATTTCTCATCCTTTCATCCCCCTTGTCTTTGATTCACATGTTTATGTATGTATTAATTTAAAGGGGGCGGGGTAGGAATCTAATTAAAACAAATCTACAAACGATAAGTTTGTGTAGAGAAATCGGGCAACCCAAATGCTGACCCCTTTCAGGATAAACCTTTTACATAAGAAAAGTAGACATTAAGGCACTTCTCGTATAAGATCTACTAGCCAATCACACAGTTCAGATACAGGAAGAAAGCTTCTGCCTCCAGAACAAAGCCAATTCCTAAACTGGAGAAATAAATGGAAATTTCAAACACATAAAATAACTGGATTTTCTACAATCTTGTCTATTCCACAATATAACATAGGACGTTTCTGCAATTCTTTCTTCACATTAATAAAAGAAGCACCTATAGCAGCAAGTGATATTACATTGCTTGACATAATTCATGTCATATGTAGAAATTTTCTTTTAGTTTTCATTTTTGACGGGGTAAGTTTTATTAATGTCCATTTTTAACTTCATGATGTACCTAGGAGGTTTTGATATACTGTTGCAAAATCAAAAATGTCAGACACTGGTTAACTATGAAGTTTGATCACCAAACATGTAGTGATATCCTTTCTACATAGAGCATGTTGGAGCATAGTTCAGTAATTAAATTTATCATTGGTTGTAATTGGGACAATTCATTAACTTGATTTGTTTAGTGAAGACAAGTCATTTGATTAATTAACAGGGGTCAGTCAGTAATTTAGAGTTCCTTCTTGAGTAAGTTAAGAGTCCAAATTTCATTCGGAACAGATATGTATTTTGATTACTGTGAATAGAGGAAGCACTCGAGGGCCAAAGAGAGTATGATGGATTGAGAAAATTTGCAGTTGTCATCTATCTTCTAGGTATGAAGCCATTTTTTATCTGATCCTTGTATCATAGCCATTGTCTCTGCTTGTTCTATTGTCATCATTCAGTGTATCTACATTCTTTGTTTGATATAAAATCTCTGGGTTTTTTTCCATCTCTAAATTTTGTTTAAACTCATCTTCATCTCTTTCTTTTCAACCTTCCATTTAATCAGAAACTGGAGGAAAATAAAAAGAAAAAGCCTCTGCAACACCAATTTTCCCATCCCATTATCATTTTTCTCCTAGATCTCAAACATTTAATGTCAGAAACTGGGTATACTTAATAAGCTTCTGCATATAGATTGGATAAAAAAATAATCACAATACTGGCTACATAAAAATCAAGCTTGCATGTAGATGCATCATCTAATAAAGAAACTACATGCTAGAAGCACAACTGAAGAATGTCAATGTCCAATTTAAGGTCACATATACAACATTCAATATGCGATCAAATTTATTTGATGATTTCCATAGTTACCTGCATCCGACTGTTGTTGATTCAAAAGAAATACCAAATCAGGGACAATGAAAGTAAAAATTGCTTCTCGTCACAAAAATTTTGGACTAACATTACATAAATGTATATTTCTATGACAACAAGGTAAACAATTTCACCTTATCTAAAGTGTTATAATGTTATTTTGATGAAACATCAGGTCTTATAAGTAGCACCCTCATTTTGGGAATAAAAAATGTGATAGATAAGATGCAGACTTCTCTATCCATACACTCACTTATAGCTTGGTGAAATCAACTGTTCCTTATTGCCAAACACCTTTATTTTTGACGCAAATATCATAGGTTGTATCCAACCTGATCAATAGCACCAGGGACTCCATGGCATTCTGAGCATCAACCTTACTGCTTCAGAAACTCAAAACAGATACTGTTCACTTCACTGTACATTTAGATGAAGGCTTATCCAGTAGTAATTACAAAATTTTAACCTTACAGGAGAAGGAAATGCATCAAGGACCAATGATATTACCAGCCTACTTTGACCTGTAAAATAAAATACTAACAGTGACCCCTCTCCTGAGGGAAGATTGAAAAGTCTATACCTCCAAACTAAGATATGATCCCATTGTGAAGGATTACTAACCACAATAAAAGAAAGAGTATGCCTGTTTGTTTTTTATTCTTACTGCATGGCACGTAAAAAAGGATTTGCATTGACTAGATAAAGAAAACAAAGATTAATCCCCAACCCAAGTGCGACAAACAGTGGCATTTGTATAAGCATGGATTGAAGGTGTCTTGGATTAAAGAGAGACATGAGGGTTGGCTTGCATGCAAGGTATCCACTCTTACATATCCTGCACATCATAACAAAATGTCTACCACTGTTACATCTTTTGCAATACAAAAGTGGGGCATCTTAGATGGTAGCTTGTAGTTCCATACACCCAATCATTTTACATCGGTAGCTATGTCATCATGTATGATTATTTAATGAATGACCAGCTGAGGTCATCACTATAGGTATCCAACACTAGGTGTGAATTTTTCAACACATATATTAGTAGAATATGAGCAAATATAATGAATCTACATCTGAGATGTAGACATAAATTAAGAATATTACACCTCTCATCTTAGCTCCTACTAATAGCAGTTTTGATGATTTGCTACTATATGTACTTGGTTGATAGTTATAAAACCTAGTAATTGTTTTGCCATATTTCCTACTAGGCGTGAAGACTAGGCAAAAAGGTTGAATTGGGATTTTTTTACCTGACATTCTGGTTTCCCTATCCTTTCACGATATACCCCTTTAGCCCTAGTAGTAATAACCTGAAAAAGAACCCAACTAAGTCAATTAACTGACATACCTGAAAAATACCTTAAAGGCTATCATGGAAAAAAATGTAACACATCCAAAACCTACAACCATATGTTACAAGTTTACACACAATGGAGGTAAGTTGCATTTTTTTCCAAATTAATGGAGAGCATGCCCAGATGGAGTGGACACCCATAATGGGTGTACTTCGCAAGCTCTGTTGGGGTGCAGCCCTGTCATGGAGTGATGCATGCTCCTACAATTGACAAGCAAAAAAATAACATATCATTCTCCACTTTGCCAGCAACTTTTGTTTTGTCCTCAACCTCCACAATTGACAAGCAAAATAATACATTCAAGTATTATGTATCGTTCTTTATTTTTAACAACTATAGACAATTTAATGTAAACATGGTATGTTTTAAAAAAACACATTTCATTCATTCGCATTTCATTATTTCATAGTTCCTTTACTTGATCAAGTTTCATGTTAGCCACTTTTTTTTTTGAAACTGGGTGGTCATGTTAGCCACTTGCCCACATGCCCCGGTAAAATTCATGCCCACACTAATCTTTTTTGGGTCATCTGAATCAAATATTTTGTGGGAAAGCTAGTTATGCATTAACACAGAAGAAAAATATTACCTTACACATAAAACACTGTCAACTGTCACTAGTAACATAGACTCTAAGATTCACTAATTCATTTATAGACTGCAAACCAATTGCACAACTGACTTCTGACTTAGGTGGTGCTCCCATTTTATTCCATTCCATTTACAGGCCGGCCTCCTTGAACATTGTAAAGTGCAGAAGAGTATATTGTCTGTTCAAATGTAAAGTACAGAAGAGCTTGTTGTGAAAAGGATTCTTATATCAAATCCAATACTTCTAGATTATCTTTGAATGGAATTTGATGAAATTCTAAAAATTTTGAATATCTGAACATTTTTGTATCATTCCTATTTACTGGTATATATTTGACTAAATGATTGGATATGCAGTATCACATACATTTTACAATGGTTCAGGTATTCAATTTTTTTTTAAATGGTTACATTTTAACGGACAGTGTATTCAATATTAGTTGTGAAAAGGGTTCTTGTATCAGATCCAATACTTCTAGATTATCTTTGAATGGAATTTGATGAAATTCTAAAAATTTTGAATATCTGAACATTTTCGTATCATTCCTATTTACTGGTATATATTTGACTAAATGATTGGATATGCAGTATCACATACATTTTACAAAGGTTCAGGTATTCAAATTTTTTTGAAATGGTTACATTTTAACAGACAGTGTATTCAATATTAATTGTGTTCTTGCACATCCATCCTTCTTCCAAGAAATCACCTTGCAACTGATAATTTTTCCCCAAAGGATCACCTTGTAACTGATATTGGCAACCTAGTATTAGGATGCAAGCTCATCCATGCACCCAACAAGGCTGAAAAATAAACTGGTAATCAAAAAGTATGAAAATCTGTCCGTCAATCTGCACAACCAATAAAATGAAGCTATATCAGAAAATGTTTACCATATTTGAAGATTCAGCATAAAGGGAAAATGATGTTCAGAATAAAAAGAAAACAACATATCATTTTAATGCCAGAAGCAGGCTTTCATGATACAAGTCCAAGTGTGTAAATTGGTATGCAAAAAAAATACACAGTGGTACTACACACTTTCAATAAAAAAACTCAGAACAGGTTTAGAGTTAGTTTACATGGTTGACTGATGTGTTCTGGTTCAAGGAATTGAAGCAAGGAAAACAATAAATATCCATAAATAGGACACTACAGTCATCATTGGAGCTAACCATGTAATCTAAAGACAAATAATCAGCTAACAAAAATAAGACCAAGACTACAATCACCTTCCATCTAGAGAGTAAAGTGTGTGTCGCAAAGGAGATGAGTTGGGTAGGGAACCCCAATCATCGTCTGCAAGCCTGGATAACACATGAAAACACAAAACATAGCTTCATCCCAGAGCTTCCACATCATACTGTGAGACGAAGGGGGAGGTTTGGCAGCTTCGTGGGGGCTGGAGCTCAGGTAACACCTGGGGTTGCTGTGGCATTGACTCCGTGAAGCCGTTCTGGGGATGCAACCCAGAATCAGCGCCGTTGAGCAAAAACGAACAGGGCACAAGTGAACATGTGGGTGGGCAAAAAATGCAAACTTGCACATATTTATTCCTTCACCCGTGATATATGCATGTGCATCTGATTGCGTGTGTGTCAATATGGAATGCGGAGAGAACAAGGGCACACCAATACATCATATGCATTCGACAGAGAGCGCTGTGTGCTGCAGGAAAGAATGCCAAGACAGTGGACGGACTGTGTGGATGGATGACGTGAATGAAAATGGGGTGTTATGATTGTGGAGGAGGAAAGGCTGCTGTCCCTGTTGTTACCTTCGATGCATGGCTGTAGCAGGTTGCCGGTCTCATTGGCGTCGTCCCTGCGGATGATGGTGTCGACGGCATCGTTTGCTCGTTCCCAGAGCGTGCTCATATCCACATACTCGGCCTGCGTTGGAGCAAACAGTGCAGATTTTAATGGTGGTAAGATAAGCAGACGTACAACACATTAATGAAGCTCAAGTATGTTGGAGAAGGGGGGGCAGGGGTCCCATTTTCTGAAGAACTGATCGGGGTTGGGTTGGGTTCGGTTGGGAGGCATTCTGTTTGAGATAGATGTATACCTCAGAGTTTGCATTGGAGTACACGATCTCCCCGACCTTGAGGACGACGGAAGGGACCTTCTCCTGCCATTCCTTGTTCTTGCGGGTGGCCGGGCTGTGGATCTCGTTCGCTATCCTGCGAGGCAGAGAGAAGACAGCACAAAAATGAGCGACTGGACCTGACTGCTAGAGCAGCTTGGCCGAGATCATCTCGATTCCCGCCTGCCATGACCTCACCCAAACAACCGGTGGTACGAAAAGAAGAAGAAGAAGAAGGGGGGGAGGGGGGATGTTCCCGGAACATAGCCACTGCCATCGCCGTAGAGTGGGGACGTGGAGGCGCAAGCAGAGAGTAGATAGATGAGGGGGTTGGGGGGCGGCCACCTGAAGATCTCGCGGATGAGGGAGCCCCGGACGGGCTGGTGGCGGTCGCTGTGCCAGGCCCTCTTCACGCACTCGTACGGCCTCGGCCCCGACCATGGCATCTCCCCCTCACAGATCTCACGGCCGCCCCACCCTCCCCTCCCCTCCCTCCTGGAAGACGAAGCCCTTTTTTTTCGGGCCCCCCTTACTGCCGGCCTGTGGCGTGCCCTCGCTCCATCGCTACCTCTGGGAGAAGCGGCGGCACGGGGCTGGGGTTTGATGGGATTTTTGGGCGTTGGGGAGGTGGAGAAGGGAAGGGAAGGGGGGACTTGTGGATGCAGGTGATCCTCGTGGCCATAGCCGATCTCCTCATACACGTCAAGAAGATCCTCTCCACTGCCGTAATGAGTGTGCTTGGGGAAGGCTGGGGAAGACGATGTCGATGGCCCCAATAGGGAGGGGAGATGGATCAGTTCTTGCTCCGGCGGCCACAAGGAAGCGGGTTGGCTGGTGCAGGGAAGGTGAAGGTGCTGGTGGCTAGGGCTCGAGTGGGGATCGTGATAGGAGGAGGAGAAGGAAGACAAGGGAAGGGGGTTTCCTACTGGAGATCAGGAAGAGAAAGAGGGAGTGGATGGGTTGGATGAGGGAGAAATGAGTGTTTAAAGGGAAAAAAATGAAAAGTATCGGGCGATAGATTTCCCGCCATCGGGGTCTATCTCGACTCCTATGTTTTTAATTTATTATTATTATTAATTGAAACGACGTATTGCTACGCTTTGTTAGAAAGTGAAAGAATATCTATGACATATTCTCACATTTATTTATAAAGCATAGGAATAGATAACCTTTCCCTACATTTCTCGACGAACCGTCGGAATAACATGACCATATAGCTACGCTATAATAAAACGTAGGAAATTTACCAACGTTAATTTAAAAGCGTCGGAATATGTGGCCTATACCTACGCTTTTCAAAAGTGTAAGTAAAATTCATGGCTATAGGCCAATTTTCTTGTAGTGCCTTGTTCTTACGCCTTGCTCCACGTCTCCTATAACATTGTCTTGTGGGTGGTCCTTGTGGAACCTCCATTGCTTTGGGAGCTCTTCATTTTGGGTTGGAGCTTCATCATTTTTGTTGCTCGACTCAGCTTGATCCACGTATTGATTTTCCTTGTCTTTCTTTTCTTCTCCATCTTCATGCCCTACATCAATAAAATGATCATCTTTGTCAAACAACCTTAAAGTGTATTTATCAATGATCACATGAGGGCTTTCCTCTACCACAAGAGTACGTAGGTTATATACTCGATATGCTCTAGATGATGAAGAATATCCAATAAATATACCTCTATCACTCTTTGCGGCAAACTTCTCCAAATTATCTTTAGAATTGTTCAAAATAAAGCATGGAGAACCAAAAGATTTAAGATATGCAATATTTGGCTTCTTACCTTTACACAGGTCATATGGAGTTTTCTTGAGTATAGGTCTTACCATGGCTCGATTGATGATGTGACAGGCCGTGCTCACCGTCTCGGCCCAAAGGTACCTTGGTAAGGCATTTTTCGCAAGCATTGTTCTCGCCATCTCCACGAGCGTCCTATTTTTCCATTCCACGACTCCGTTTTATTGTGGGGTTCGAGGTGCTGAGAAATTATGTGTAAACCTCTATTTCCTGCAAAAATCATCAAAGTCATGGTTATCAAATTCTCTTCCATGATCACTCTGAATAGCTTTGATTTGATACCCCTTATCAGCTTGTAAATTCCTGCAAAGATCTTCGAACTCCTGCAAGACATCATTCTTATGGGTTAAAAATAATACCCAAGTGAATCTTGAGTAATCATCTACAATAACAAACCCATAAAGTTTCACTCCAAGATTATGTGTCCTAGTGGGACCAAATAAATCCAGATGAAGGAGTTCAAGGGGTCTAGTGGTGGTGACAATATTTTTGGATTTACAAGACACCCTGGTCTGTTTCCCCGTAGCACATGCATTACAAATTTTATTTACATCAAAATTCAGTTTTGGTAAACCTCTTACCAAATCTTTTCTATATAGTTTAGAAAGAACACTAAAGCTCACATGACCAAGTCGTCGATGCCATAACCAAGCATCATCCGACTTATTAGCAACTAAACAAAGATTTTCTTTTGGAAAATTTTCAATATCAACAGAGTAAATATTTCCATCTCTAAGACCAATGAATTTTATTTCATGTGTATCTTTATCTACAATTGAGCAGTGTGTGTTTTCAAGAACGACTTTGTGACCTTTGTCACAAAGTTGACTAATGCTTAGCAAACTGTGATTTAAACCATTCACAAGCAAGACATCTTCAATGGATTGGTTCGAAACCTTACCTATTCATCCAATTCCCACAATTTTACCTTTGTCGTTCTCGCCAAAGGTGACCAATCCACCATCCTTTTCCTTCAAGTCTGAAAAGAGTTCCTTTTTTCCCGTCATTTGTTTGGAGCATCCACTGTCCAGGTACCACTTATTCCACTTGGCTCTTAAACAGACTTGCACAATCAAATCAAATCTCAAGTTGATTTAGGTACCCAAGCAAGCTTGGGTCCCGAAGTGTTAGTTCTACCTTGAGTAAAATGCATCCTATTTCTCTTTTCAAAATATTTATCATCAGCCCTCATTAGATCACACACATACATCGAGTGGCCGAACATTCCACAATAAAAGCAAGTAATATTTGGCTTTCTAAACCGACTCCTATGCATATATGATCTATCATAAAAATTCATGCATTAGTCAACATGAGTGTAGCCATATGAATCACATGATTTTTGAATTTTATTTTTCACAAATGAGTTTTTCTTTGTGGGTGAATGTCCCACATCAATTCTCTCATTCCTAGCCTTTCCATTGCTAGTCTCACCATGTTCAACCATTTTCTCTTTTCCTTTTAGTTCCTTTTGAACAAGATCTTTCAATCTTTTTAGTTCATCATGCATGGTTTCGAAGTTAGTTTATAATTCTCTCTTTGATTTTTCACACTCATTTAGACTCAATTTGAATTCATCAAACTCCTTTAACCAATTTTTCATTTTCGATTTTCAAGTTCTGCATATTTTCATAAGCATTTTATTTTTCAACTTCTAAACATCCCAATTCATCTTCATACAAAGTTATTTTGGTTTGAAAATCTTCCTTTTCTTCTGTGAATTTTTGAACTTGCATTTCATAAAAACTACACCTAGCACAAGGATTTGTAGAGCTAATCAAGTCATGAAATTTCTTTTTCAAATTCTTGACATGAGATTTAGACTTCTTATACTTCTGATATAACTCAACATAAGTTAGATGACATTGTTCAACAGTAAGGTTTTCAGAATCAGAATTTACCTCAGAGTGTTCCTCATCCGCCATCAAACAGAAATTCTGGACCAGCTCGTCCAGTTCATCCTTGTCGCCTTCGGATTTTGAGCTATCCGAATCCTCATCGCTCCATGTAGCTTTCATTACTTTTCCTTTCTTCGGCTTGTTCTTTTTCAACTTCTTCTGGAGCTCAGGGCATTGACCCCTCATATGGCCGGGGGCTTCTTACACTCATAACATATTATCTCCTCTTTCTTTCTCGGCTCTCCTTTTTTGATGGCGTGTCTTCTCAAGAATCCCCTCGAAAAATTTCCTTTTCATCTTGCCCTTCTAAAGTACTTTCTGGCTCTCCTTGTAACTAGAGCCATCAACTTTTCTTCATCATTGTCCATAGATGAGTTTCCATCACTCTCTTCAGATGATCCTGGATTAGCTTTCAGTGCAATCGATTTATTCTTCTTGTTTTCCTCCTCAGCTGGCTTCATGATGTTGATTTCGTAAGTTATTAGCAACCCGATCAATTCATCCACCTTGAGTGTGGTGAGATCCTTTGAATCTTCTATGACGGTCATCTTTGTGTGCCACTGAGGTGTGAGGGACCGCATCACCTTTCTGACTAAATCTTGATTTGAATATTCTTTTCCCAAGGCTTTTAAGTTGTTTGTGATCTCGCTTAGCCTTGCATACATTTGCGTTATATTCTCCTCGGGCTTCATTGAAAATAGCTCATACTCCCGAACCAACAGATTTGCTTTAGTCTCCCATACTTCTGAAGTACCTTCATAAATCGTCTTCAATTTGTTCCACATTTCCTGTGCAGATGAACACATAGATATACGCGAGTATTCGTTAGGATGTATCGCGCACTGAATAATGTTCATAGCTTTAAAGTTCGCACATGATTTCTTAATATGCTCTTCTTCCCATTCATCCTCATTCGGAGGTAAAACATAAGGACCTTTATTTATAACTTTCCACGTGTCATAATCATGTGCTCGCATGAACACAGTCATTATGTTCTTCCAATAGGGATAGTTAGTCCCATCAAAGAAGGGTGGTCGATGTATCGAATGTCCCTCGAGGATCATTCCCTTGTTGGCCATAGCAAAGGATCTTTGCTCTACAACCGTGAGGTTGTCCTAAAAATTAGAGACCTGCTCTGATACCAGATTGTTGTCCCCTAGATGCACGATTGGACAAGAAGGGGGGTTGAATTGTCCCATCAAAACGAAATGATACTTTTTAATTTTTTCACAGCGGAATAAAATTAACTACCAACACAAGAAATGAACAGATGAAATTACCAAACTAGTTCTCTCAACCTCTCCATTCTCACACGATCAAGACGAGAATAGAAATCATGCAAACCACAAACACACAGATGCGAGAGAGATTTTTAGGTGGTTCGGGACTACAACGGGCTCCCTACATCCACCCCTCACCAAACCGGTGAGGATCCACTCGCTTCAAATGAAGCGCACGGAGCTTTCGCTCCAAAGACACGGAGACGACGTCTCCTACACGATCCGACCATGGATCAATACACACACACACACACTTGCTGCTACAGCCGTAGCATAATATACCACAACCGTTCGCAGACGATTCGACACACTCACAGAGTCGGAGTTCAGAAAATAAAGATATGATCAATACATGCTTAAGAACAAAATGGAAAGCATTGGAATAGATGAAAAAAAGTTAAAGAAATTGATCCCCATAAGATGAAAGGCTGGAGGAGATCTTTGTTGAAGAATAAATCGAAGGGATGTCGAATGCTATCGATTTGAGCGTCAACGCGATCCTCTCTTCGATCCGCTCCTCTTTATCTTCTATCACGAACACTAAAACCACCCAGATGTAGATGATAACCGCAGATCTTCTTCATCTCCTCTCCTTTCCCTTTTTCTTCTCCTACAAGGAAGATAGAACAATAAGACTTAGAACATTTCTCCCAAATTCGCAACTTATTTATACACCCATAAGAAAAGTGTGAAAAGACCATTTAACCCTTGTCTAAAACCTATAGAGCAAGCCCCAAGATATGTTTCATAACTCTAGGGGCAAGGGGGTCAAATTTCAACCAAAATGGATCTGGTTTAATGGGTTTTGAATAGACTTAAAATGGCTCTACAACCATATTCGATCGATCGGTCGACTGGGGTCGGTCGACCGAAAATATATAGGGTCCAGACTGATGCATCATGGGGATTTCAGTCGACCTAAGGCTCTGGGTCGGTCGACCTAAAATTCTCAACAATTCTGCCCCTGCACTCTGTTGAAACTGGTCGACCGAAGACTCTATGTTGGTCGACCGAAAATAGTGCAGAAGTGAAAACACTATGAAAAGGTGAGGGATTAACCTCCAACATTCCAAGTACTAAAACCATGATGTATATGCATCAAAACCATGAGGAAAACACATGTATACATGCATGAAAAACCATTCATGACACTTGAAGACTTATGAGGATATGTGAATGAAAAACCATTTGAAACCTATGAATTATATGCATGAAAGCTCAATGAGATGCTAATATGCCACCAATGTTTGTATCAAAACCTTGAACATGTTTTCATCTTTTCATACCCCTTAAAGAATATGCAAGAGAGCCCTTTGAAAGTTTAGTTGACACACCTAACATGAATAGCCTAAGACCATGAATATTAATAAGGTGTGAAAACCAAATTTGCCAATTTCTACCAATCTTCACAAGAAATGATTAATCAACATGCAAGCTCAAAAATCTCATGAAGAATATGCATGGAATAACCTTTGCAATCACAAATGTATAACTAATCACCAAACACCCATGGCTTTCCATTTATGCACAAGAGTGAGCATTAGTTACCTTTAGAAACCTAGTGAAGGATTTTGCAATCTTAAGTCTTACCATTCCCTTTTGAAGAACATTGTATGGGATTTTCAACCTATTTTGTGTTGTGGATGACAAAGTACTTGTTCATTCAATCCTTTGACTTCAGAAGGATATTCACCATAGATTTTAGTCCTGCAAAGCAAGGTTGTCATATTTTGCATAAGGTCCTTGATAATCATTCATTCTGCAATGGATGTTTTGCATATCACTTGCACACAAGTTTTGTCAACATTAAAACTAAATCATCAAACTCACCTAGGGGTCCAACACAATATTTCTCGGTAAACCCTTCCACGGGCATCTATTGGCCCTTCCAGATTCACCTGAACTTCCAACTCGTGCTCGCTGCGAGGCCTTCTTCCATCTCTTGAGAGATCGAGGACAATGTCAAAATCCTTTAGAACAACAAACAATCAATTGTCGAGCTTCTCTCCGAGTCAAACCTCCAACGCTATGCCTGTGCTCCCCTGCTTCCTGAAGGTAAGGATTCAAGCAATTTTTACTCCTGCCAGGTAGTCGTTTACTTTATTCTAACTGTACGGGCTGCAGACGTCCCTCGTGGCGACGGAGGAAACCAACTGGTTGATCCGACCAAGGCCGCACTTGAAGGGGAGGTGGTTCCAGAGGAGATGGTCATCAATGTATAGGAGGTCTTCCCTGAGGTGAGGGAGACAGGGAGCTCGTCGACCGCCCGTGATAAGGGCAAGCGGGCCCTCACCGGGCAGGAGATGGAACAAAGGGGGTCCAAATGGAAGGACCTCGAACAGGGGTTTATGTTGGCTTCCTTGAATGCAATGGCCCCTGAAGAAAGTTGGTGGAAGAGGGTGAAGGCACCCCACATGATGGGGTCCCTCTGTGAAGCCTCACCCGACCTCCGGCATCACTAGCTCCTATACCTAGGGCACCAGCACCAAGCACCCCCATCAGTCTTACCTCTATAGGGGGTCCTACCGTACACTCTACAAAGGAACAACCTTTGACCATGGCAGCTACTGTCCACGCATGTTCGGTGCCACGTCCACCTAGTGAGAAACCCAATTTGGCCTTGCCGACCCAATCGGGCACCGCCGCCACTAGCTCGGGAGCCCAGCAAGAGGTCCCTGATGCACCGCGAGGTTCGTCGTTAAAACACACGTGACGACCAATCTCAAAAATTACCGAACTCATAACAAAAAGAAACAACGTAGCACAATGGCGAGTCCGGGTCGAATCCACGAAGAGGTTTATATTTATGAGTTATAGATTTTATGTTCTAAATAGAACGCAAGTTTTGGTGGTTTTATGCAACTTAAAATAAGAATAGCATTAAATATATCTATCTAATGAAATTTAGAAGGTTTTGGAGAGGGAAAAGAAGAGAGGGAGAGGAAGAAGAAGAAAGAGGTGAGTGAGAGATCTAGAGAGAGAAAATGAAGACATGATTTTCACTAATTAAAAGATAATGTTTACAACATGAAGTGTGAAAATAAAAAGTATAACTCAAAAATAAAAATCCTAAATAGCACCAAGGAGGAATGAGGGGCAAGGATGTCATGACCGTGGTGTCGGGGTGACGTTGCCTCCTTGAGCCTTTGATTTCCACTCAACTCGGAGCCAAGGATGCTTGTCTTGCGCCGTCTTTGGAAGGGTTAGAGGGATAGAAGAAAAGGAGAGAAAATAGAGAGAGATGTAGAGAGAGAAATAGATAGACGTGGAGAGGGAGTTAATAAAATAAAAGAAGAAGATAAAACATAAAAGAAAATAAAAATAGGAATAATGTGTGTGGTGTGAGTGCGTGTGAGAAGAGCGAGACAGAGAGAGAATAGAGAAGGGCACCTACAGACTTTCTCTCTCCTAAATCCCGTTTCCCCCCCTTTTCCGTTCTGTGCGCAGGGTTTCCCGCCCGTGGCCTCCGGCCATGGCCGGTCGCGGGAGGGCCAAGGCGGCCTCCCGCCGGCAAGGCCTTGCTACTGGTCCACCTTCCCCTCCACCTCCGTAGGCTGATGGCGTCCCTGCTTCTTCCCCGGTCCCCATCGCCTGCACGGATCCGGTTGAAGGTAGCCACGTAGGTACGGACGTCGCCGTGTCCCCCAAGCTTGTCGCCTTGGCTGGCCATGTGGAAGTGGCAGTTCTCTGCATGGAAGATCCACCTCCGTCCAGCTCCCTGGGAAGCTTTGCTGCTGCTCCGTTCCCTCTTGTACGGCCTCCCGGTGGCCTGGACGTTGCTCCTGGACCTTCGCCGTCCTCAGATCATGCTCCCCCGAGGCCTGTTCCTGGCTCGGGGCCTCACCCCCTCGGGCTTGGCGGTTTGGAGCCTGCTCCCAGCCTCCGTCCCTCCACCACGGGGAGTGTCGTGCCGGCTCCCTGCCCTCTGGTTGGCGTGACTGCAGTGGGTGCCGCAGCTCCCTCTGGTAGCTCTTCCGTTCCATTGGTTATCGCCGCGGTCAGCGGCGTTGCAAAGACCTCTAGCCTCCTTGGGCCTGCACCACTCTCCTCCTCGGTGGAACCATCGTGCTCGCATGACCCTGCCTCCTCTCTGCCTGGGGGTACTGTTCATGATGGGATTGCCCCCCGAAACGGTGCTCTGTTTCAGGGGCTGTCCGGCCATCCCCAGGTTTGTTCCTCTCCGTCAGCCACGGCAGCGGCCGGTGCCTGCCCTATCCCTCCAGCCGCTCACGACGATCCGGCTGTGCCCCCATCCGCGGCTACCGGCCGTGTGGGAGCCCCTCCTGCAGCTGCTCCTGGCAGTGCTCTAGGCGGTGGCCCTGCTGTTTGTCCGGGAGGCCTTGCTGCCGGCGATCCCGTCCCTCCGCCTCCCGCCGGTGCGCTTGGCGGTTCCATCTCTGCCACTCTTCCTCTCCCAGGGTGCCACGTCTTTGCTCCCATCCTTACGCCACCCTTCGCGACTTCTCCTACACCGTTGATCGCCCGTCATCACCATACGCCATCTCAATCGCCAGGCCACGTTCTCTCGCCTTCGGTCACGACCCCTGCCGTCACCCTATCACCATCGTCCACTCCTCCCCTTTCTCCCACGCTTGCCCCCCACACGCTCCACGTGTCTACCGAACACCCCTTACCTTCGTTGACCGTTGACCCATTGGACGGGACAGCAGGGACTTACGATCCCCTGTTTTCCTCCAACCCCATCTCCACGCCGGTTGCCGGTGTTCTGGCGGCGGCCGGTGGTCCGCCTGTGTCCCCCCTTTTGGCCGCGGTGTCTCCCCCTCCTCCAGCCCTCGGTCTTGGACCCCATGCGCCACTGTCTGCTCGCCGGAGCTCCGCCCATGTCGAAGGGACTGTCTTGGGCAAACCTGGCGCCTCTGGCCAGGGTTTGCCCTCCAGAGCTCCTCCTGCCCCCCCAACCTCCGGAGGTTCTCGCTCCTGCGCCCTGCCGGCCGTTTCCCCTTAGTCTGGCCTTGCACGGCCGGGGCTGCCTGCCGGTATGGGTTCTGTGGACTGTTCGGACGCTGATCCTTCCTTTGTGAATGTCCTTCTCCAGTCGCTTGCCCCGCCGGTTCTACCTATCTCCACACACGCCCCTGCCTTCACTGATGGTGGCGTACCAGCTGCATTCTTCAGCATGGACGAGATCCAGGTTTCTTGCCGGTCGCTCGAGCTTGCCCTCATTGCCAAGACGCCGCACGGTCGCCCTTCGTTCCAGGAGATCCGAGCGCACCTCGCCCGGCGCTTTCAGCTCAAGGCTGACTTCCTCATCAGTTCTTTGGACCGCCATCATCTCCTTCTCTGCTTCAACCATCGGGAAGACTTCCTTCAGGTCCTCCTTAAGGACCCCTTCCGCGTTATGGGCAGGCCATTTACCTTCTTCAAGTGGTCTCTTAATTTCTCCATTGATGAAGATTCACCTATGCTCCCTGTTTGGGTGGAGATGCCTGGACTCCCCGCCAACTTCTTCCAAGAAGCTATGCTTTTCTCCATTACAGGGGGGATTGGCTCTCCTCTAATGGTGGATCGTAATACTTTGTGCCGCACCCGCTCTCATGCTGCCAGAGTTTGTGTTCATGCTGATCTCTCCAAGAAGCTCCCCCCACGGGCTTGGGTAGGCTATGGAGGGAATGGCTTCTGGCAATCGTTGGCATATCCAAACCCGCCTAGCTTCTGCTGCACCTGTAGGCGCCTTGGCCATGACTCCCTCAAGTGCAACAAGCCTCCTGCTCAACCGTCGGCGGTGGTGCCCCCGAAGCCTGCCTCCAAGCACCTTCGGCCCACCATTGGCCCCCCCACTCCCGCGGTGAACGCCTCCGGAGCCCCACAGGCTGCTCCTCCTCTGCGGGTTCCTAACCTTCAGCATGCTCGTCTCAGCAGCGGCCTGGCTCCCTCAACCTCTGCCGGCCAGGGCAACCCCTCCCAGCCGGCTTTCCCTGCGGAGGATGCTGCCGCCCTGGCCCTCGCCTCTTCGGTGGATGCTGTTGGTCCCCTTCTTTCCTCTCCCTGCCAGCCTCTCTCTGCTGCGGGAACCGGCGTCTTGGATGGCCCTATGTGTCTGCAGGGTGCTCTGGCCCCTCTACCAGCCGTTGCCCCGTATGGTACTCCCCCCTTGCTTGCTGTCTACAGGGATGCTTCTACAGAGCTTCGTGCCTCTCAGCTGCTTGGGGCCGTGGCCCAGGATGCCACCGCTCTGTCTCCGACCACAACGCCACCCCCGGTCTTTCTTCAGGCTCCCCTGCGGGCCTCTGGTGCTCAGTCGCCTTCTACCTCTTCTCGGCCATTGGTCAACGCGGCAGCTCACTCCCACTTCCTGGGAGTTGACTCATCTCCTGCTACCATCCACCCGAGTGTGGGTCGTGCTACGGACATCCCTCAGCGGCCGGCTCTGGAGCTACCTCCTGAGGTCACCTTCCCCCAGACTGAAGGCTCCACCCCGACGGACGGTGTCTCCCCCTTTCTATGCACCGCGCATGCTGCCTCCAAGGTCTCTACGGCCTCTTCTCTTCCTGGGACTGCGCTACTCTCTTCTGCTTTGGGCTCGGTTACCGTCACCACTGCTGCTCTTCCTCCGATGGTAGTTCTCCACTGCATCGACCCTGTGGGCGAGTCTCCACAAGCTGTCCCCGTGGAGGCTTCTCAAGGTTCTCTTCAAGCCGCACGGGTCGCTGCGGAGGGAGCTCCTCCTCCATGCCCTACTTCGTCCGAGGCTATCTCTCTGTCGGCTGCCCCGTCTTCCCATGTCCAGGTGGTTAGTCGTGCCGCCGCTGCTTCGTTGCAGGCACCGGATGCTCACCCCCTTGGCGGCCCTTCCTTGGCCCCCTCTGGGCTTAATGCCGATGCGGTTGCTTGGTCCCCTGGGGCGCAGCCCACCTCCCAGGCGGCTGGCGTTGAAGGGTCCTTGGCTTCCTCCTCCCCTCCGACAGTCGCCCCTCGCCTCTCCTTCGCCCAAGCTCTGAAGAAGAAAATCAACCAGGCCCCGCCCGGTCCGCTCTTTGTCTCCGCTCCGCCTCCCGCCCTGGTGTTTCCCGTGGGTGTTGTGCCCCCCTCGAATCTTGGCATGCCTCTCAAGTTCCCTCAGCTCGTCCAGGCACTCCATGTCCCCGGGCTTGAGCCTGCTTCGGGGTTCCATGACCTTACGGCGGCTTATACGGCTTACGTGGGCACCTCTGGCTTGGACCGCTCTCGGCCGCCCTTGAGGATGGATGGCGGAGCTCCTCGGCGTTCTTTCCGGCGCTCCAACTCCACTTCCTCCTCGCGTGATCGACAGTGCATGTTTGAGGACGCTGCTCTCCCTCCCCGTCGCTCTCTTCGGATCCAGTCTTCTTCGATGGCACCCCCGCCGCCGGTTGACCCTTCCTACACGGAGGTGCATGATCCTGACGGTTCGGAGGTTGATCCTCTTGATTGGCCTAGCTCTCCGGCTCGTCAGCGCGGTGTCCGTTCTGTGTTCTCGTCCGACTCTGAAGGGATCTTCGACGAAGATTCCTATTTGTAGGGGCTATGTTTCTTCTATGGGTTCTTGGGCTTTTGTTTCTGCCCGCACAAGGGTCCTCTTGCCCTTTCTTGCTTTCTTGGGCCTTTGGCCTTGTTCGCCCCTTGCCCCTCTTCGGGCGTTCCCTCTCCCCTCCTTTTGTGCCCCTTTCTTTTACTGCTTTCATTAATGAAAACGCTTGCCTGGCGACCGGGATAGTGTGTTCATATTCTTCCGAAATGAAGGGATGAACCCCCTCCCCCGCTCCCTCCTTGCAAGTATTGACCTCAGTTAAAAATAGAGAAGGGAGCAGAGAGGGGAGATGGTGTAAAGGGGGGGAACGGAGAGAGAGCAGAGAGATGAGGGGTGTGAGGGAGAAGAGAAGAGACGGAGGGAAAGGGGAGTGGGAAGAGAGAGGGAGCGAAGGGGAGTGAGAAGAGATAAAAGAGAGAGGAGAGGGGTGCGGTGGCGGTGCAGAGGAGAGAAAGGGGAGGGAGAGAGTGCAAAGAGGAGACAAGGAGAGAGAGGCTTCGGTGCGGTGGGTTGACAGGTGAGAGAGAGAGATGAGAAGAGAAGAAAGAGGGAGAGAGAGAGGCCAACTGTGGACGGGGGTAGGAGAAATAGAGAGAGAGGGATGAGAAGAGCAGAAAGAGAGAGAGAGAGGGTTGCTGGCGGAGGGTGGTGCTGGTGAGTGTAGGTGAAACATAGAGAGAAAGAGAGATGAGAAGAGATGAAAGAGACAGAGAGATGAGAAGAGAAGAAAGAGAGAGGAGGTTGGCTAGCCCCCCTATTTTGAACAGGGGTTCCACCGCCAGTGAAAGGGTGAGGGGGGAGAGGAGAAAGAAAGGGGGAGGAAGAGTAAGAAGAAGAAGGAGGGGCAGGAGGAGAAGAAGGGGAAGAGAAAAGGAGGAGCAGAAGGAGAAGAAGGAGGGGGAGGTCAGAGGAGAATAAGAGGAAGAGAAGGAGAAGAAGAAGACGGGGAGGGGAAGGAGGAGTGGTCTCGAAGAGAAGGAGGAGTGGTCTCAAAGAGAAGGAGGAGAAGTGGGAGGTTTTTGATTTTTGTAAGAAGCAGGCGACGCTTGCAAACTGGGCTCTCAAGGAGGCACGCCTGCTAGCACGCCTTCTATGCTGCTAGCCCTTGCAAACCATGCCCAGTCGTTGCCCTCGTCCGCCTGCCAGCACAATCGCTGCCCACTGTAGACATGCCAAAATCGATACTATGTTGAGTAAATTTCATGTCACGACGTAATGCCCCAAAGTGGACTTCGTTATTGGCTCAATGTGAGAGTTTTTCTATTTTTTTGGATTTATTTGGAATTTGTGACCGTTATCTGAACGCCATTTAATTGAACGCCCTTCTGGAATGTCACTATTTTCACCACTGGAGGTCGACTTGGGCCTCGGGTGTGTCGACCTATAAAGAATGAGCGACCATTTGCACGGGCGCTATTTCCTGGTTTTCTGATTTTCTGCTGGATTTTAATTTCAAAAAAACGACGCCTTTTGAGCGAGCGCCCATTAATGAACACCCTTTCGAACGGTCGCCATTTCTTGATTTTTATTTATGGAAAGTCCATTATTTCCATAATTTATCCAGGAATGAACGTCAGTTACACGGTCACCCAATTATTTGACGATAGACTCTTGGTCACTAATTCCGTTCCGTCTCCTCCTCATCTGCAACCTCCTCTGCATGGTGTCCTTGTCAATTTTGACTCCATGTCCTTCTGTGGAAGGGAGATCCACGTCTTGGGATTGATTTCCTTGATTGAAACCCATTAGAACTCGATTCCTAGCTTTATAAATATCCTCTTTTAATCCTGTGCGAGAGCCTTCGGAACCACAACGTGAACAGAGAGGGAGCCACAGAAGAGTCTTTGTTTGTCTTCTTTTAACATTATAGGTGTTCTTCACGAAGAGAACTATAGAGAACCGGAGCTCTCTCCTCCCCTCTCTTCTCTGCTGTTGCGGTTGTCGTGGCTAAGCTCTCCTACTCTTTCTCTTGCTTGCTGCAATGTAGAAGGGCCAACCTTCATTCACGATTCTCCCTGTTCTCCTATATTCTTTCTACTCTCTATTTTTATTAGTCTACACGTCCATCATCTTACTAGCATCTCTTGCTAGATCATCTTATTATTTGCATTAGCATCCATATTACTCCTACCCTTTAATACTTAAGGGGTTTAAACCAAAAACACACAAGGTGTGTTCAGGCCCATCTTGCGTAGATTTATTTTTATAGAGCATTGATACTACACACACTTGGTTTTCTAATCCAATCTTTTTGCTTGTCTTTATTCTTTTCAAGGGTAATCAAAAGCAAAAAACCCCTTCATCGGTCGGCCGGTTGGAGGAGGAAGTTGGACTCACACCATACCCCACTTACAAGGTATTTTGCGATCATCTCTTCTTATTTTGAGATAACCCCTCTAGCAATCACACTCCTAGAGTAGCATCTCATGCTCCCTTCCCTACTTTTTTTCATTTTATTATCTTATAATCCAACACACTAGTTAATTTTTCTTTCTTTTTTTAATGTCTATGTGACACGTTCACAAATTGGCAATCACGATGGGACACTTATTATTTTTATTTTGATTACCCCCTTCCTTCGGCACCCACGCGTGCCCCTCCCTTTGGTACCCATGCGTGCCCCTCCTTTTTGGCACCCACGTGTGCTCCTCCTTTATGCTCCACGCAGCACGGTGTTTCCCACTGCCTTTATGCACCACATGCACACCTCCCACTTGATTTGCCAATTTTTGGACTACCCCATAACATTTAAAAGAAGAAAATTTCCTTTCTTTTCCCTGTCTGGCTTGCTTTCTGTTTTTGTGAAGAATCTACGACTGCTCAGGCAGTCGCAATTTTGATAATCAGCGACCTGTCACAGAGGTGCCTATTCTTTTATTTTACTATTTTTTATCGATTTCTATATTCTGCGCCCTTCCACAGAGGCATTATTCCTGGATTTAGTGTCGACCCTAAGACGTAATTCCCCCCCCCCCATTTACTGTTCACCTATTAGTTACTATTGCTTACTGTTTACTACATTTAGCGCCCCTCCATAGAGGCACCATTTCCTGATCTAGCGTCTAACTCTAAGACGCAGTTTCTTTGCAATATTACTCTTCATCTGATTCAGCACCTCTATGAAGAGGCGCTAGTCATTGAATTTGCGGCTTCTATAAAGCTGCTATTTTCCTGATTCAGCGACAACTGTGAGGCCGCCATTTCTTTCTATTTCACAGAACTGCTCCTTTCTTGCTGTTTTGATATTGTGTGGCATTGATTGTTGCTTATATCTATATTGTTGTTGATGCTATCTACATTAGCTTGCATCTTGGGTATTTGGTTGAGAGACCTCCTCTCTCTACACTCTTAGGATGTCCTACACTTTCTTGGGAAAGAAAGGACCCTCCATTGAGCACTCCGTCTCATTGAATTGGAAATTCCCTAATCAAGGCCTCCATAAGTCCTCGCACCCGTGGATTTCCTCGTGGAAGCTAGGCTGGTTGTACTTTTAAAGAACCCTGGAGTGTTAGTCAACCCTCACGTTGGTGAAGAGAGAGAAAGAATCTAGTTGACCCCGAAGTTACACTCAAATTGAAACTAGGGCTGTGATGTCCCGGATCTTTCGGATCCTTCGTTATGGGTCTCGGATCTGGTTTTTCGGAGTGTCTGACCCTGTTGTGTCCGAAATTTCATTTCGGACATCTTTCGTGTTCGGATCGGCGCGATCCGGAGTCGTTTCGGAGGCCCGGAGTGTGTCCGTGGCTTTTCCGTGCGCGTTTTCCGATTTCCGCGTACGGGTTTCGGCGAATCCTTCGGAACCCTGTAGCGGGTGAACCGGGTCGTTCACCAGCCCGCGAGTGGTACCGTTGCGATCAGCGCATCGAGACGGTCGAGGAGGTGTATTTTTCTATTTTTCGGTATTTTTGGTATTTTCTGGATTTTCTATATATATCAATTCTTTTTCTTTTTCTTTTACCTTTTTCTTTTCTTCTTCTCCCTCCTTCCTTCAACCGTGAGAGCTCCCCCTCCCCCGCGGCCGATCTTCTTCCCCCCGAGCGACCGAGACGCGGCCCCCCTCACTCCGGCAACGGCGTGGCAGCGGCGGCGGCGGCAAGGCGGTCCCGGTGGCGTGCTTTTCGCGGCGAGAGGCGGGGCGTTCGTGGGAGTAAAAGCTTCATCTTTGATTTCAGCGGTGTTTCGGTGGATTTCGAGCTTCCTTGAGGTAGGGGGACGAATCCTTACCCTCTTCCTAGCATTCCCCGTGATTTCTAGGCCGTGGAGAGGCCGAGAGGGGCTAGATTCATGCCGGGGGGGGGGGGGTTATTTCCATGTTGGGGTTTGAGCGCCGGATCCGTCGATTCATGAGGTTTTTGATCGATTTGGGGGTCCTAGATGCATGCTAGGGTGTTATGGGGTGATTCCCCACTGTTTTCCCTTCACCAAAGGGGGTGAATGGGCGTGGTTTTGTGATTTCCGGCCGTAGTTCGCGAACCGGGCTCGGCCCGATGTCGCGCTATAGTCCAGTGGCGCGTTCTTGATGAACGCGCCGTGTCGTCCGAGCGTGTCCGTCGGAGAAGACGAACAGTAAGGCGGTGGGGAACGCGCCTGGTTCAGGTAGCGCGATGTCCAGATCGCGCTACCCAAAACTAGCGCGTTCAGGTGTGAACGCGCTGGCTTTGGGCAGCGCGACATGGAAGATCGCGCTAGCCAAAGCTAGCGCGTTCTTCGGTGTCGCGCTAGGGATACCTAGCGCGACCATCCCCTCCCCCGAACCGTGTTTTGTGGGTAGCGTGACCTCCGGTTGGGTGAGTTGCGGACCCGGTTGTGGCGTGTGGCCCTAGGGATGCCGTGGGCACCCAGTGAGGGCCACAGGGGCGCCCGGGGTTCCCCGGAGAGTCAGTTACCTCGGTAGGGGTGCCGCGTGACTTGAGGGACGGTTGGACCTCATGCATGTCCCCGGCATCTATGCCTATCGTATGATCATCGTGAGTCCGTGCTAGTGTTTGGTCGGTGGTTTCCGTGGATTAGTCCTTACTTCCAGTGACTTGTCCACTAGTCGTAGCTTTCTGCGCACGCGTGTGCGGACCCACCTGGGAGTGGTGGAGAGCGAGACCCAGTGTGACGCGGTTTTTAGGCTGGTTACCGTAGGGCCCCTTGCCTTTGCCACCAGAGTCCGGTGGGGGGGAAAACCAGCTAGAGGACCCGACCTAGAGCAGATGGTCTGTGTGTGCACACGTAGTTGGGGGCTTAGGGCACGCACTGACGAGTGCGACCCCAGCTAGTCCTTGTTGTGGTACTTGTTGCGTGTCTGAGTCTCACGCCCGGGGCGTTGTAGCTAGACACTTGTGACGCGGTGTAAGACGTCAGGGGACGCATCCGGTCGTTCTTCTTGTGGATGGTGCTCCTGTTCACTGGCAGGCGTGGACTCGTGTTTTGTTGGACCGAGGTTCCGTACTACGGTACCGTTAGAGTAGGTGACTTTTCCGTTTATTTACTTTAGCTTGTCGGTTCTACCGTACTCTCGGTTGGTAGGGTTGTCTTCTTCTTCCTCGTTTTTCGTGCGAGGTGGGGATTCGCGGGATCCCTACTGGGCCAATGAGATGAGGCTCACCCCTGCTCTCCAGGTGAGGCGGGGTCGACGGGAGGCGCGGCCGAGTTTCAGCGTGGTTCTTCCAGCCAGGGTTAGTTGCCAGTCTGCCAGAGCCGGGGGATGCCCCGCGTAGTTGTACTCCGGGGGATGCCCCGTGTTGTTGTACGCCGGGGGATGCCCCGTGTAGTTGTACTTTCTTTCCTGTTGACTGTACTTTCTTTGGACATGAGACACTGTGGACCTTGTAGCAGTTTGAATTATTTATTATTATGTGCATTTCCTTTTGATTATTGTGTTATCTCTGTGGACGTTGCAGCTTCTCTTATACCCCACACCACTCCTTTCTACCCTTCCGAGTCTTCGGGCTCGTGGGTTGGCGGGCCGAGATTCGAGACGCGCCGGTTCCTTTCCGGTACTCGGATCCTCGGGTCGTCACAAGGGCCCACATTGTGGTGAAAATCAACAATCTCATTAAAATCCATCTCTCTAATCCGAAGGAATTCTCAAACTTGACGTAAGCATCATACACTACAAGAAAAAGTGGCTATAGCGACCGAATTAGAGACCGATTAAATCGGTCGCTAGTCGGTCCCAAATAGAGACCAATTCGGCGACCGAAATAATCGGTCGCATATCTGAGACCGTTTTGGCGACCGAATTTATTTCGGTCTCCAATCGGTCGCTATATTTAGCTCGAATTTATTCCGGTCTCTTTTTTTTCAAAATCGACCGAATTGGAGACCGATATTGCGACCGAATATATTTCGGTCTCTAATCGGTCGCTGATATGACTGCATTTACCCCGCGACCATCTCCCCCCTGCATTGATAACCCTTCCTCCACCGGAGCTCTCCCCTCCCCCTCCGGCCCCCTCGCCCTCCCCCCCCCCCCCTCTGCCTTGCGGCCACGGGCGTGGCGAGCGGCGTGGTGGTGGACGGACGCCGGAGCTCGCTGTCTCGGCCAGCCCCGCACCATCCTCGCCGTCGACCTCGTCGGTCCCCGTCGTCCTCGTCGTCACCCTCCTCGGTCTGGTAAGTCCTCTCCCTCTCGATCTCCCCCCCCTCTCCTCTCCCTCCAGCCCCGCGCCTCTCTCCCCCCCCCTCTCCCTCCCCGCCGGCCATCGACCATGCCCTATTTCTCATTTTTTTTCTTCTTGGAGGGGTTCCAGTGAGGGGGGTTTCGGTGGGAGGGGGTGGCGGGGGAGGTTGGTCTGGGAGGGGGGGTGGAGCTCGGGTGAGGGGGAGGGGGCTCCGCAGGGGAGGGGGAGGGGGCTGCGCAGGGGAGGGGGAGGGGCTCCGGTGGAGGGGAGGGGGCTCCGCAGGGGTGAGGGGGAGGGGGCTCCGGTGGACGGGAGGGGGCTGCGCAGGGGGAGGGGCTCCGGTGGGGTGAGGGGGAGGGGGCTCCGGTGGAGGGGAGGGGGCTGCGCAGGGGGAGGGGCTCCGGTGGAGGGGGGGCTGCGCAGGGGGATGGGCTCCGGTGGAGGGGAGGGGGCTCCGCAGGGGTGAGGGGGAGGGGGCTCCGGTGGAGGGGAGGGGGTTGCGCAGGGGGAGGGGCTCCGGTGGAGGGGGGGCTGCGCAGGGGGAGGGGCTCCGGTGGAGGGGGAGGGGCTCCGGTGGAGGGGCTCCGGGGGAGGGGCTATGCTCGTGCAATGAACCTGATTTATTTAAGACTCTTGAGATGGTGTCCACATATCATTTGTTCTCCTGTAAAATAGTGTGAAATATTATAAGATTATCTTTTTAGTTTGTCCGGTCCGTTATTAATGTTCTGGCTTCAATATGCAGTCCATTTATTGTGTCATGTATTTTCCCCAATTCTTATTTTTCGATTTAAAACTGTAGCAAACCCAAAATCCAAGAACTTGAGAACCAACAAATCCAAACATTGGATTATGAGAATTTTAAAGCAAAGGTACAAGATGAACTCTACATATGACCCCATCATTCTTATGAGAACCAAAAATAGTGTAAAAATTCAACAGATGTAATACGTGTCACTAGAGTTTTATTTAAAGACTGAGGCTTAAATAATCATTCCATGGCCTCTTTTTCTATCTGCGTTCTCAAACGCAATCTTAACGTTTGAAGGCACTTTGTCACGACCCGCAAGCGATGGACTAATTTCGTAGGGCCACTTTGATAAAGAAGTAAATCCGATTACGATAGATTAATTAGGGTGAGACGAGTTATTCTTATTTAGTTCGTTTTTTTTTCTTAATCGGAGTCGGTTAGAGATAAAGTTAGGGTATGTGAATTCTTAAAAAGGGGTGAAATAAATCACCCGAGGTGGGTTAGGAGTGGGTCAGTCGGGGTGATATACCCGCCCCTAATTCACTCCAAAAATATCTCGGAGATGACAATCAAATATTACACTAGAGAATCTTAATCATGCCAATGGACAATACTATCACTCTCCAGATCAAATATTCCTGAGCTGTCAACACTTTATTCAAGGAGAAATTCATGGGTAATCTATGTTTTATTCAAGGTCCCTTACCAACTCAGTTTCTGTTTTAATCCGAATTATTTGCCGACTCCTCGTGTCATTTCGGCACAATTTTCTCATTTACGAAGAGAAAATGGCATCTTGTTACCCACAGAGAAAAAAAAAAGCAAGACAAATGCCATCCAAAAATCTGAGACACACTGATCAGCACTTGAAAATGGAACACCTAAAGACAAAAAGATGGAGGGACATACAAGCAGTTTGGAACCAAAGGTTTACCTGTTGCAAGGTACTCAGGAGCAGCATATCCGTATGTTCCCATGACCCTAGTTGACACATGGCTCTTGTTACCAGTTGGTCCATCTTTTGCCAAGCCAAAGTCGGAAAGCTTGGCATTATAATTTTGTAGGTTTGCAAAGAAGGGATTTGAGAGGCAGAACATCATGACGGGGAACGTTAATCAAGAAAACATATCATCCATCAACTATAAGACAAGGGTCTCCACTTACTGAATCAAGAAGCACATTTGATGTCTTAAAATCCCGATATATAACCTTTGTTTCAGCACCATGCAGAAAGGCCAGCCCCTTTGCGGCTCCAAGAGCAACCTTCATCCTAAGGTTCCAGGAGAGAGGCTGGAAGTATGAACCCCCTGCAGAATCGACATTGTGGGGTTCAAAAACTGATTCAAAAGAACTACGTAGGTAACCATTGGGTAAAAGGTGAGGCCACTGCGCATTGCAATTTTTTTTCTTTAAGAAAACAGGTGCCTAAATGAGTCAGCAAACCAAACGGTGCAGAGAATAATCGAAACAGACATACTCCTAAAAAGATGGTTCTCCAGGCTTCCCCGTGGCATGAACTCATACACCAGCAGCCGGTGGTCATCCTCCAAACAGTACCCTATCAAACTCATAAGGTTGGGATGGTACAGCCGACCAAGAAAATTAACTGAATGTGTTGGATGTTACAATAAAATTCATGTTTTCATTGTGTACATGTATTGTCAATTTCACATGTTATTGCTATGTTTTTAGAATGTGTTAGTATCTTGTCAATATTTAATTAGTTGGGTGTTGTATGTTAGCTGAGATGCGTGGGTGCAACCTAACATTGCACGTATCTTAGGAGAGCGTGTTAAGCCCGTGTCAATCAATCTACCCGTTCAAGACTTTGGGATTGATGTGCACGTTCTCATTTTGAATGATGAGAATGTGTATATCTAACTCAAAGTCTTGAATTGTCCCGTTTGGACAGTCTGTGAATGTTTGATCGCACTTAGGTGGTTAATTACTATATGTGTTTGTGTTGTTTGTTAAAAATTTTGGCTGGATGCGTCTTCTCATTCCTCTCTGATATACCTTTATTGATTTTGATTATTTTCTTAACCACTTATTAGTAAGTGTTTAAGAAAATTTCTTAATCAATAAATATTTTGTGGTATATCGGAGAGGTGTGAGGAGATGCTGCCGAAATTTTTAGCAAATAACACAACACATATAGTAATTAATCGTGCGATCAAACCTTCACAGATGGGTTAAAAAGTGAAAATCTAAATGATATTTCCTTCCTATTTAAAATGGCAGAGATGGACGATGTGAGGAAAGGGTTGGAGTTTTTATTTTGTTAAACATGTTAAAGTTTTGTGTGTTTACATTTCATTTGCATAGGGAAAATGTCTGAAGATCGTTCATGGATGTACCGTAGAGTAGTTAAAATTTGAAATACCGGTCGGATGGCCGTGCCGGTCATTCCAATACGACTTGTGATCGGCGGCGAAGAACAGGGACGAGAAGCCGGCGGCGGCGGATGCGTCGGGTGGTTCTTCCGCCAAGAGGTCTGCTATCCCTGGATTTTTTTTATTTGGTTTTTTTGGAGTTTCGTTTCTTTGATTAGTTTTGTTGCGTGCATAAGGGGAGTGCATGGTCCCGCTTGATTAATAAGATAAGATTGTCAGAGGTTTGAGGTGCGGAAGAAGTGCTTAGCACGTTTCTTTGGCAGGTTGCTGTCAGTCTCTGACTAAATCGTACGTGCGTCATACTGGAATTGGAAGCTAGTAACATATATTCTGATCAATGAAGGTGTGAATAGAAAAATGGGAATTGCTTGCACGACCGGATTTTTATTGCTATAAGAATGGTTAACGTTCTTCACCTTTCTTTCTTGTTCTTTTCCTCCCGGAAGGGTTCTGTAATTCTAATGCCTGCTCTTGAAGTCTACTTTTCTCATCTCTTGGAGACATGATGATAGATATAGAGATGTTTAGATATTGGATACCTGCTGGAATATTGCTGCAAATTATGAAATGTACCCCTCCGTTAAATTATAGTAATATAGATGATTAGACATTGGATTGTTATGAACTTCACATGCTTAGCCATTAACTTAAGATTGCTAAATTTTGCTCCTCGGTTTAGTATAAATTTGTACCACAAGCACTCAACCTACCATAAGCATTCGACTCAACTCTCAAAAGGTTTGCAGGGATGCCACTGCTCTGTTTATACAGAAGCTCGTTGTTAATTCTATTCTGCCGTTTGATATAGTCCTACTGAAAGGCGAAAGCACCCCTAATAGCTCCACAAATGGCATTATGTGCATGGAGAGCGATCATGTCAAGCTTTACTCATTGGTGTCTGATTTATTGAGGAGTTATCATCAAGTGTGTCGGCATTATTTGTAGACTTAAATGACACAATTCCATGATGATTGCTTTGTGTAGATCCAATTAAACTGTCAATGTGTGATGATTGCTTTGTAGATTCAAACAGACTGGTTTTATATGCATCAACGCATGGGAGTATGCTATCCATTCTGAACCAGTTAAACTTCCCTATCACTTTGGATCGATCATCATTATCCCTTCTTTCTGACTACACGGATTAACTATTGGTTTTCCAATATTTTGGTTTGCTATTTATCAATGAGTAATTCAATGCGATTTAGCTCCACCACTGTTTCCCAATGATGATGCGAAGGTGATTCTGATCATCTGAGGCATTTCAGTATGGGCTGCTGTTACTATATTCCAATACGACCGGGGAGATGAAAGTGACTTGTCAGAACTGACGGAATCCAAATCGGATGCCCGGTTTGAGCTCGGCGCTCAAACTTCATTTTTAAAATACACTTAGTTCAAATGAACTGTTAGGACGGGTCCGGGGGTCTAAAATTCGAAATACCGGTCGGATGGCCGTGCCGATCATTCCAATACGACCGGGGAGATGAAAGTGACTTGTCAGAACTGACGGAATCCAAATCGGATGCCCGGTTTGAGCTCGGCGCTCAAACTTCATTTTTAAAATACACTTAGTTCAAATGAACTGTTAGGACGGGGCATTTGGTTCTAAAATCTGAAATACCGGTCGGATGGCCGTGCCGATCATTCCAATACGACCGGGGATATGAAAGTGACTTGTCAGAACTGACGGAATCCAAATCGGATGCCCGGTTTGAGCTCGGCGCTCAAACTTCATTTTTAAAATACACTTAGTTCAAATGAACTGTTAGGACGGGGCATTTGGTTCTAAAATCTGAAATACCGGTCGGATGGCCGTGCCGATCATTCCAATACGACCGGGGATATGAAAGTGACTTGTCAGAACTGACGGAATCCAAATCGGATGCCCGGTTTGAGCTCGGCGCTCAAACTTCATTTTTAAAATACACTTAGTTCAAATGAACTGTTAGGACGGGTCCGGGGGTCTAAAATTCGAAATACCGGTCGGATGGCCGTGCCGATCATTCCAATACGACCGGGGAGATGAAAGTGACTTGTCAGAACTGACGGAATCCAAATCGGATGCCCGGTTTGAGCTCGGCGCTCAAACTTCATTTTTAAAATACACTTAGTTCAAATGAACTGTTAGGACGGGGCATTTGGTTCTAAAATCTGAAATACCGGTCGGATGGTCGTGCCGATCATTCCAATACGACCGGGGAGATGAAAGTGACTTGTCAGAACTGACGGAATCCAAATCGGATGCCCGGTTTGAGCTCGGCGCTCAAACTTCATTTTTAAAATACACTTAGTTCAAATGAACTGTTAGGACGGGTCCGGGGGTCTAAAATTCGAAATACCGGTCGGATGGCCGTGCCGATCATTCCAATACGACCGGGGAGATGAAAGTGACTTGTCAGAACTGACGGAATCCAAATCGGATGCCCGGTTTGAGCTCGGCGCTCAAACTTCATTTTTAAAATACACTTAGTTCAAATGAACTGTTAGGACGGGGCATTTGGTTCTAAAATCTGAAATACCGGTCGGATGGCCGTGCCGATCATTCCAATACGACCGGGGAGATGAAAGTGACTTGTCAGAACTGACGGAATCCAAATCGGATGCCCGGTTTGAGCTCGGCGCTCAAACTTCATTTTTAAAATACACTTAGTTCAAATGAACTGTTAGGACGGGTCCGGGGGTCTAAAATTCGAAATACCGGTCGGATGGCCGTGCCGATCATTCCAATACGACCGGGGAGATGAAAGTGACTTGTCAGAACTGACGGAATCTAAATCGGATGCCCGGTTTGAGCTCGGCGCTCAAACTTCATTTTTAAAATACACTTAGTTCAAATGAACTGTTAGGACGGGGCATTTGGTTCTAAAATCTGAAATACCGGTCGGATGGCCGTGCCGATCATTCCAATACGACCGGGGAGATGAAAGTGACTTGTCAGAACTGACGGAATCCAAATCGGATGCCCGGTTTGAGCTCGGCGCTCAAACTTCATTTTTAAAATACACTTAGTTCAAATGAACTGTTAGGACGGGTCCGGGGGTCTAAAATTTGAAATACCGGTCGGATGGCCGTGCCGATCATTCCAATACGACCGGGGAGATGAAAGTGACTTGTCAGAACTGACGGAATCCAAATCGGATGCCCGGTTTGAGCTCGGCGCTCAAACTTCATTTTTAAAATACAAGATGAAATTTGAACTTATATTGTGTGTGTGTATTTATATATATGAAAATGAGCTGGCTTAAACTATTGGCATACTCTTGTTAATGCTTGATTTCTTTATTAAGTCTTGTTAATGCTTGATTTCTTTATTAAGGATTTGATTATAATTTTTTTAAATGATATACAGGATCATCCGTCGCGAGATGTTGGACGAGACGACGACCAGGATGATGTTGGACGAGACGACGACCAGGATGAGACATATGTGGAGGATTTGTGATTTTATTTTAGTTGTGTATGTTGTCATTTTATTATTATGGATGTATGATTAATTTGTGATTTTATTTTAATTGTGTGTAATTTGAGGTTCGTGGAGATTGTGATCCGTGTAGTTGATTTATTATTGTTTTATGAAATTGTTATTTATCAGGTGTTTGTATGTGATGAATTTGAGATTTGTCGATATTGTTGTCTGTGTAGTTGATTTTATATTTATGTTATGAATTTGTTATTTATCAGGTAATTTATTTATCAGTTTAAATAAATTTTTAAAAAAAAATAATGCAAAATTAGCGACCGCATGGAGACTGAATTGCGACCGAATAGCGACTATACGTTATATTTCTTTTATTAAATAATTATACTTGGCGACCGATTGGCGACCGAATTGAGACCGAATAAATCCGATAGGTTAATTTTATTTTTAAAAATACAACATAATTAGAGACCGAATAGCGACCGAATTGAGACCGACTTAATTAGCGACCGATCAGGCGACCGATTATAATCGGTCTCTGGTAACGACTGATACTGCGACCGAATTATGTCGGTCGCTATATAGCGACTAGTATATAGCGACCGACATATTCGGTCGCTAGATAGTCTCTGTTCGGTCGCAATGCAGATTTGCGACCGATCTAAGACTGAATAGCGACCGCTAGGTCGGTCGCTATCCGCGATTTTTCTTGTAGTGATAACTTGTTTGACAACTTGGTTGAGTGCTTGATTTGCTAGTCATACTTGTTTGATTGAAATAATTCTCTATTATAATCATGAAACTTCGTTCAGGTAAAACTGTCAACATGGCCAGCTATGGGTACTCCTATGATAATGGTGAGGATGGTCAATTTGACCAAACCTATGAGGTTCCTCAAGGTTTCGTTCAATATGAGAGAAACTACACTCTCTCTAATTCTTAATACCCTCCTCAAGTCTATGTGGTGGACACCACCACCCAAGTGATTGATTCCTCACCTCAAGCCCAACCCGCCACTCAATCCACATCCGTGGAACCTTCCTTAGCTCTTGATCTAAATGATCTCATTAATGTCTTGTCCCAACCGGATGATACCCAACGTCAAGCAGTCCAAGCTGCTCTTAAAGAGAAGTATGTCCCTTCTTCATCCTTAAATCCTCCTTAGGCCGTGGGTGCCCTTCAAATCAACACCACCAATGACCAGGCGGTCTCACAAAAAATTCCATCCCGTTCACACACTCCCGTTATGGTTGCGTCGGCCTAACCGACAAGCCATTCCGTCGTTAGGCAATAACATCCTCCATTTCCGCAATTTTTAAGAAGCCCTATGCCAAACCCGCTCCCTACCCATCCAGCCCCGGCCGAGTTTGACACCAACACTCTTCTCCTCCAAAAGCTTACTAGCATGGAGGAACAACTCAGGAAGGTCTTGGCCCCCAAAGACACTCTGGAAGTCACTCTCCCTACTCTACCGGTCTTTCACTTGCCTCCATCCGAGATGCCAAATTTCGGACGCTACAATGGAACGGGTAATCTGTTCATCCATTTAAAAGATTTCATGTACGAAGCATCTTTCTGGCAGGACAATAAGGCTTCCTTGGCTTACCTTTTTAGAAGATCTCTGGATGGCCCGGCCCTTGAGTGGTTTTACTCTCTGGAGCCAGCCAAAGCTGGTGATTTTGATGTTGTACAAAGAAAATTCTTGCAAAAGTATAGAGACCGTGTGGGTCCTTCCCTGTCCGTTATTGACTTGGTTGCCGAAAAGATAAAGCCCGAAGAGGACTTCGTGCAATTTTCCAATAGATGGAGGGCTATGGCTGAAAAGTTAAGAGATACACTCTCGAAACTAGAGCAAGTTAAGATGATAGTTTCAAATACTACTCCACAATTTCGTCACATCCTGGCTATGAATAAATTGAACACAATGGAGGAACTCTATGAAAGGGCAATGTATATACAAACTCAGATGAAAGATTCGCCTATCATGATCATGTTTGAACAAAATCCCAAAGTGGTGAGGAAGAACACCAATAGTAATGGTGGAACAACCGAGGGCATGGTTACTAATGAGCAAGTGGGCATGGTTGGCAATCCTGCACCTTTTCGCAACCCTTCCAACCCGAGACCACCACAACAACAACAACAACAACAACCCTCGTTCCTCAACTTAGTTCCCCAAGTGAACAACCCTCCTCAGCCATTCCATCCCCCTCAACAAAATCAAGCTCCCCAGCAAAATCCACAAATCCCCAAACAATACCACCAAGTGCCACCACCCGCCAACTATGGCCCCCAGCAGTCACGAAGACCACTAGGCCCTAAAAGAGCCCCATATCCTCCACTACCCAAGAGCCACACCGATATCTTCAACGCCCTTATGGCCGCCAACGCGCTCACATTGCCAAAAGAAAGGCTGGCCTGGCCTCCAAATGTGGATACCTCTCGGTATTGTGTCTTTCACCAGTAGCCCGGTCACAATATAGATCATTGATTTCACTTCAAGGATTACATATATGACATGAATGATCAGGGTGGTATTGACTGGGATGAGATGAGACGGTTCATAGCAACCTTAAAAGCAAGAAGACCTCCTCAGCAACAGGCATCAAAGCAGGCTCAGTAGCCCATCCAGCAAGCTCAGCAACCCCTCCAACAACTGCAAGCTCTTGCCCCGCAGCAAGACATGGGGATTGTCCAAAATCCATTACCGGAGCACCACGCGCCCAATCAACAATTGAACCCTATCACCTCCTTGCACGAAGTGGAGAGAGGGCAGGGATGGCATGAAGAGAGCGCCTCCGCTGTCGCTTTGAATCAGAATTCAAGTCAGTTTCCCCGATTGTTAAAAACACCGCAACCTGCTCCTGTTCCACGTCCTCCATGTCCCCTTATATGCCCCGTCAGTCAAACTTCTATCCCCACAAATCCCCTGCCTGCCAGGCCTCTCCTTGTCCGCCCTTCACCAACATCCATTCCTTCTTCCACTACCACTAACCCTCTGCTTGCCAGGCCCCTTTTGCTTCGACCTTCCCCAACATCTCCAAACCCCCGCGCACCCGTTACCACAAGCCCTTCACCAAGGCTTCTTCTGATGTGTTGCTAGACCCGGATTCAGAGGGGGGTGAATGAATCTCGCCTTTAAAAACTTCACCCAATTAGAACTTAAAGGAATCCGAGAATAGAAATTAATTGAGCTCTTCCAAATAAGAGATTCAAAGAAGCACTTGATCAGTCAGTTGGACTGCTAAAATGTAGACACCTAACCAAGTCTAGTCCGTAGACAGAGTCAAATAAGACCAGCGGGTGCCTTAAAACATTCAGACAGAATACTCACTTGAAACGCTCCTAGCCATTCATCTAGCGACAATCAGATAAGAAATCAGACCAAGGAGACAAGAGAATTTTAGGTGGTTTGGTCCGCAAACCTACATCCACCCTACACTCAAACCTGAGTGTGGATTTCGCTGATACACAGCTTAAACCGCTGGGCCTCACAGCTTACCTACAACTGCTGAGCATCACAGCTTGCTTCTGCTAGGCAGTACAGCTTAGCCATCCGCTGTCTAATAGCTTGACCCGCTGGGCAATACAGCTTAGACGACCAGAGGAATCCTCCTCTGCAACCGCTGAGCAACACAGCTTGCTCCGCTGACAAACAGCTTGAAGAAAAGTAGAAAAGAAAATAAGATATGGAAAGGACACAGCAACGAAAAGCTGTAAACGATGAAGCACGAAGTGGCTCTCAAAGAGCTGACTGGCCTGGATTTGATCCACGGTCCAGTAGAGACTAATCTTTAGATGACTATCTTCTTCTTCTTCTTTTCCCTCTCTGCTATTCTCTCTTCTCTTCTCTTTCTTCCTCTTCCTCTTTGGATCGTGCCGGCTCTTTCTGCTTCTGTTCTTCTGAAGTATTTTCACGATCCTCTTTCTCCAGAAGGAGAAGTTCCCCTTTTATAGCAACAGCAGATAGGTGGGCATGTGTCTTCCACGAATTCCCGCCTTAGTGCCTTGACCACGTGGAAGCATTTCAGCTTGCTGCTTTACACGTGTCACGATCCTGGCACATCCTCCATTCTTGGATCACATGCCCTTCTTAAATTCTTCGAGCAGAGATCCTGCCAAGGTCAGACTTAGTATCAGCTTGAATCAATCTGAAGATAATAGAAAGATGCACCGAGTTAGTTCGAGATTTAAACTAAGTGTGCACAGACTTGATGCATATAATGCGGTATGCATATGGGAAAGTATGCACAATGAAAAGGGGTGCACATACTTCCTATATACATATGAGGGACTAAAAGCATGTACTGACTTGGTCAACAAATGTGTGAGCTTTGTATGCAACAATCACAGCTATGCACAGACTTAACTATGTATAAGTATATGAAACGCACATTGGGACGGACAACTCATGCACAGACATGCCACCGAGATGTGTACATACTTTAGTGTGCAAGGGACAAAAAGATGCATCGACTTGTTGTGCCTAGAGTTTAAGCATGAAAGCATAATGCACAGACCTAATGAAATGATGCACGAACTTAAATGCTCGAATCAACAAAAGTTGCACAGACTTGTGTTCATGCAGCAACAAGAGTTGCACGGACTTAGTCACGTGCAGCAACAAAAGTTGCATCGACTTGAGTTATGCATCCACAGACTTAACTGAAAAAGGTGCACCGACTTGACATGAACAAAAGGAAAAAAAGCACTGACTTTATGTGCACGATGCGAGAGTCGCATCGACTTGCTGTGTCTACCGCAACAAAAGTTGCACGGACTTGGTAACGAAATGAAACCATGCACTGAATTTACCTAAGTGTGCTACAGTGCATTGCACCGACGTGATCTGCCCAAAGCAAACTATGCATCGACCTGAGCTTCAGCAAAAAGCATCAACATGAATAGTGATTTGTACAGACTAAGTGCGATAGACCAAACCATGCATCGACCTTCTATGTGCGTGAACAACTAACATGGATCTTATGTATGAACCAGGATGAACATGTTATGCACAGACCCTGTCTAAGAAGGCTAGCATGATGTGCACGGACTTGACTGACCAATAGAAGGAATATGCACAGACCTTGGTGTGTGCGTATGACTTAATCAACCTAGTAGAAAAGTGTGCACACAACCTGTTCGATGATATGTATATGCATGCAACTTAATATGCCATTGATCTGAAATGTGCATAGACCTTGAATGCAATGGACTAAGATGTGCATGAACCTCATATGCAGTCAACGTGGATATGCATTAACCTAATTTGACATAGAGCTGAACCTGCATAGATTTAATGCTTCATACACAGATGAACACACAAGAGTATAGACAGCACAAACACACTACACGGCAAACGGTCCTCATTAACGCACAATGCAATGAACATATGCATGACCAAATGCATTTTTTATCAACATGGTGACTTATAGTGTTTGCTATCATCAAAATCACAGGGGCACAACAATCTCCCCCTTTTTGATGATGGCAACACTATGAGTCACATTGACGCATGTCAAACTATTCTCCCCCTTTGACGTCATCAAAAAGAAAATAGGTTGAGAGAATCAGTGGAGAGGAAGACATGCATGATATGATTGAATGAAAATCTCCCCCCGGATAGAGAGGGAATTCGAATGGTGAGAGCTTGTGGAAAAATAAGAGAATGTCAAGGAGTCAGATGCTCCCCCGGATATAACCATGACAAGTCATAGACGATTCTCCCCCTCAGAAGGATACTGCTAAGAGAGCATCAGCAAAACACAAGGATGATGAAGTTTTCCAAAGAGTAACTGATCAGAAGAATCTCATAGCATATATCACTGTTATAAATCCAAGTACAGATAGACTCTCCTATCATAAGGGCTTATGAATTAGACTGCATGACACGACAGGTTTAGGCATAATGTATACCAAATTTGTCACTTATATTCAATACTCATATCTGAACCTGAGTTTTAATAGAGGTGAACCAATTATTCATGTGATATTCCAGTTTAATCTTCTTCCATCTTACACAAATAATCTCAATGACTCCTTTAGGAGTTACACATTGTAGTATTGAGACAAAACACCTTTAATTATATTTAAAGTTAGCTATTTGCAGAAAATTTTTAAAATTGACTCTTGATTAGCACTTTATTTTTCCTGAGCGATCTTGGTTGATCAACACCTTTTTACATGAGACAAACACGTCTTAGGTGAAATGACCCAGTTACGCAGTGTGATAATCGCATTTCCTCTCAAACATGAGAACAGAGTTAGCAATGAAGTGTCTTTTTACATGAGGAAACACCTTGATTAGAGGCCGAGATCCCCAGTTACTAAACACAACCATGCCATTGCTCTGTCGGATTTTCATTTTTTTTTGACCGAACCACTTAAAAAAAAATTTATAACAGAGGAAACTATTATACTTCATAACTTAGGTTAACTCCATTTCTTTGAATAAGCACCCAGTTTCTCGGTGACCAAAGTCATTACTCTGATTTTTGTTTTCCATTTCAGTCAACTTCATTCAAATTTAATGTTTAAGAACAATACTACCAGCATGTATCTCAACCAAAGTAACCTTGATTTTAAATTTTCAGATTTCAGAAGATTTTGACCAGAGATTACATGAAACAGTTGATTAAAGTTTATCAAAACTTGTGATTCAGATACTTTCAAGTCTTTCAAGTTCAAATTCATTAATACATTAGACTTATACCAGTCTAGATCAGTAAATATTCTTAAACCTATATGATAGAATTTTCTTTTAAGATTTTAGATTTATAAGTGAGATACACAGATTTAAGTTTCTTCAAGATCAGTTCAAGCAATGTATTAAAAAAAACTATCATCAACAGAAACAATGATCAGTTGCAATGAAAGCATTTACAACATTTCAACTTACAAGGAGTGTATTCATGACAACATTAATCAGAGAATGAAGGAATTTTCAGGAGTTTCTAATCTGAAAAGATTTGAGAAGATTTTCAAGCAGGTGCAGCAGTGAATTGATCAAATGAGAAGGGTTCTTTAAGGGTCACAACATAGAACATGGTCAATCCAACCAGCTTGACAGTATTGACAAAAATGAAATCAAGTGACACTCTCCTTCAGCAGCTTAAAAAGTGGCAGACTGAGAAGTTTCATATTCAAGATAAGTGAGAGTTCAAATAATGAGAAGTATCAGACAGAATCAGTAGTACAGAATTCTTCCAAGAGAAGCACCCTTTTAATAACACTAATATCAATACACCAGGATGAGTGAAAGCATGTCATAATGAGAATCGGGATAGATGCTTCCCCTGACAAAATGCACGGGATATCAAGAAGTGTATATGTCATCATACATGTATCATGAGTACCCATGAGCTCCCCCTGAATGCATGCACTCAACATTCTTTATGGTGTTTTTAAAAATTAATGAACTGCTATGTAATTTACTACATGTATGCAAACAACTCCTGAGTGACATGTAGACCGTGCAAGGAAGTTGACAACACATACATCATGCAAATATTTAAGACGAACGATTTCAGCTAATAGACTTTAAAATAAGTTTTCAGAACTGACCTGAAGAGTGCAATCCTGGGGTTCCAATTTTTAAGTACCTTGGTTTATTGACCCCCTTTATTCCATTCCAAGGCACATCTGCAGGTTAGCATTCTATTTGGCATGGGCAGGTACCCAAATAGTCTTAGGTCCTGCATGGTTAATAGCACCTTTGATGGGTACTTTCCACAGTCCTTGGGCTTTTGAGTCATCAAATATCATTGAACAGTAGTCATTCATGGAGTGCCCAAATTGCCCACAATAATGACAGGAAACAACATGCTTTGATTTCTTATTATGCATACAATTATTAGCATGAAATTTTTGTGCATTAACATGAAATTTTCTATTATTAGCATGAACATATTATTTTCCATAACCTGCCATCCAACAGTCAGAAGCTCGGTGGCCTGACCTTCCAGATTCAAAACATGCAAGCGATTTTTCTTTAAAAGCAAAATTATTTCTACAAAAAGTATTTTCTTTTGTAGGAAGGTTGACATGTTTAGAGTTGAATTTTCCGCCTTGAGCGTGCCAACAGTCCTTGACTGTGTGGCCATGCTTTCCACAGTGAGAGCAAGCAAAAGAGTTTCTTCTATGAAAACCTGACCAGAATTCAGTAGCCATATTACCAGACTTGTCAGATAAATGGCCATGAGGTCTCCTTGGAACAGTGGTTCTCCTTGGAGCCTTGAACTCATTTTTCTTCAAGAACCAGCAATCATGGTTTGCATGACCAGATCGTTCACAATGGGAACATTTGAGTTGCCTCTTCTGGGCAAATTGATTCTTGGGTGAGCTTTTAATAAAATACATATGTGTATTTCTTGAATTTTTAATTTTCTTCATTCTATTATGAGCATTCAATTCATCAGATTTCAGGATATAGCAGTTATGCATCATATGACCGAATCTTCCACAATAATGACATGATCCCTTTTTAGTGTGAGTGTGTGAGAGATCATGTGTCTTGTGTACATCATTCTTTGTACCAGTAGGAGTGTTTTTGTTCTTCTTCTGTATATTTTCATTCCTTTTCAGTTTCTGAATTTATTCTGCAGATTTGGGATTGACAGTGGATTTTTGATTTTTCTGAGCACTGAATTCGAAGATAGGTACACCAGATGTGCTAGTTGGCTCAGAGCTACACACGAATGAAGTGTGAAGCTTACTATCAAGGCCCTTTTTATTTGCTGGGTTAAAACCCAGACCCTCACGTTCGAAATTGATTTTGCAACCAAGGAGCTTATCCAAATTATCCTTTCCACTCACAAATTTTTCAAGAGATGTGTTCAAGTCAGAGATTTCAGATTCAAGTTTTGAAACATTAAGTTCTAGGCCAATAATTTCAGTTTCATAGGAAATGACCTGATTATGCAGTGCATCATTCAGATTTTTCAATGTTTCATTTTCCTGTTTGAGTTTGAGCTGATTTTCAAATTGATTTCCATCAACAACACATTTTACTTTTTCTAGAGCAAGCAGTCTCTCTGACATAGCAGTGTTTAACTTCTTCAACTCTTCATTCCCTTTTTATATCAGTTTCAATTTTTCATTTTCAGATTTCAAATTTTTGATTTGTTCAGCAGAATTTTCATCATTAGTAATGGAACTTAGCTGTTCTATTAGAACTTCTTCTCTATGTTCATCTTTCAAACTTTTATTGAGCAATTCATTATTCTCATCTCTTAATGAGGCAACTAGACCTTATACCATTCAAGATCAATATGAAGACTCTCGTTAACTTCTTTCAGACATGAGCAATCCTTGCAAGTAGATTCACATGTAGTTTCAGCATTGACTTTTAAGCTCTGTTTCCTAAGACATTCATTCTCAGATTTTAAGACATTCAATTCAGAACTAACACACTCTAAATCTTTTACCAGTTTTTCATTCTAAACTACATTATTGTTATGAGCCTGATCATCATCAATCAAGCTAACTCTTTCCTTTAGTTCAGCAATTTCACAAACAAGCTCTTGATTTTCCTTTTTGTGTAAACCAATTTGTTTCATAAGCATTTATTTTTCAGATTTCAAATGATCTAGATCTGAAGTAACAGAATTAAAATCTTTTAGTTGTCTTCTAAATATGTCATTTTCTATGGTCAGGATTTCCATGTCCTCACCTCCAGAATTAGCATTCACATGATTATTTAACTTCTTTTTCAATGATTTATTTCATTTTTTCAACAATTCGCAAGAACCAAGCAAATCATTGTATGCTCCAATCCAATCATCCACAGTATACTTTTCAAATTCAAAAGGTACCTCATCTTCATCTTCTTCTTCATTTTCTTCTTGCTGTCCATCATCGTCAACCATCAGACATGTATTGCGATTCCTGGTAAGCTTCAGTTTCTCCAAAATATCCTCGACAGACCTACAGGAAGAAATACATAAAATTAGAGCTCTGTCAAGTGATGCTTTCATTAAATCTAATGCTCTTGAGTTGACAAAGTCTTTCAATTTATCCTTATCAGTCCATCTAGATTTATTCCTCGATAATTTATGTGGACCGTGAGTTATCACCTTCCAAAGGTCAGGATCGGTTGATTTTACATACCGATGGAAGTTCTCTAACCAAAGATAAAAATCATTACCTCTGAATATTGGGGGATGAGCCATCGAGAGATGATAAATGCACTGTAATCAGTTACGCAAAGCGAGGCACTAAATTAGTGAAACAAAACACCGAACACAGGAAACACACTCTGAAATGCACCACAAAAGTTGCAGGATCTGCTGCGAATCGTTGGATCCAATGCACAGTAACCCGCTCTGATACCAATTGATGTGGTGCTAGACCCGAATTCAGAGGGGGGTGAATGAATCTCACCTTTAAAAACTTCGCCCAATTAGAACTTAAAGGAATCAAAGTTACGGAATAGAAATCAATTGAGCTCTTCCAAATAAGAGATTCAAAGAAGCACTTGATCAGTCAGTTGGACTGCTAAAATGTAGACACCTAACCAAGTCTAGTCCGTAGACAGAGTCAAAAAAGACCAGCGGGTGTCTTAAAACATTCAGACAGAATACTCACTTGAAACGCTCCTAGCCATTCATCTAGCGACAATCAGATAAAAAATCAGACCAAGGAGACAAGAGATTTTTAGGTGGTTCGGTCCGCAAACCTACGTCCACCCCACACTCAAACCTGAGTATGGATTCCACTGATACACAGCTTAAACCGCTGGGCCTCACAGCTTGCCTACAACTGCTGAGCATCACAGCTTGCTTCTGCTAGGCAGTACAGCTTAGCCATCCATTGTCTAACAGCTTAACCCACTGGGCAATACAGCTTAGACGACCAGAGGAATCCTCCTCTGCAACCGCTGAGCAACACAGCTTGCTCCGCTGACAAACAGCTTGAAGAAAAGTGGAAAAGAAAACAAGATATGGAAAGGACACAGCAACGGAAAGCTGTAAATGATGAAGCACGAAGTGGCTCTCAAAGAGATGACTGGCCTGGATTTGATCCACGGTCCAGTAGAGACTAATCTTCAGATGACTATCTTCTTCTTCTTCTTTTCCATCTCTGCTGTTCTCTCTTCTCTTTCTTCCTCTTCCTCTTTGGATCGTGCCGGCTCTTTCTGCTTCTGTTCTTCTGAAGTATTTTCATGATCCTCTTTCTCCAGATGGAGAAGTTCCCTTTTTATAGCAACAGCAGATAGGTGGGCATGTGTCTTCCAGAATTCCCGCCTTAGTGCCTTGACCACGTGGAAGCATTTCAGCTTGCTGCTTTACACGTGTCACGATCTTGGCACATCCTCCATTCTTGGATCACGTGCCCTTCTTAAATTCTTCGAGTAGAGATCCTGCCAAGGTCAGACTTAGTATCAGCTTGAATCAATCTGAAGATAATAGAAAGATGCATCGAGTTAGTTCGAGATTTAAACTAAGTGTGCACAGACTTGATGCATATAATGCGGTATGCATATGGGAAAGTATGCACAATGAAAAGGGGTGCACATACTTCCTATATACATATGAGGGACTAAAAGCATGTACTGACTTGGTCAACAAATGTGTGAGCTTTGTATGCAACAATCACAGCTATGCACAGACTTAACTATGCATAAGTATATGAAACGCACATTGGGACGGACAACTCATGCACAGACATGCCACCGAGATGTGTACATACTTTAGTGTGCAAGGGACAAAAAGATGCATCGACCTGTTGTGCCTAGAGTTTAAGCATGAAAGCATAATGCACAGACCTAATGAAATGATGCACGAACTTAAATGCTCGAATCAACAAAAGTTGCACAGACTTGTGTTCATGCAGCAACAAGAGTTGCACGGACTTAGTCGCGTGCAACAACAAAAGTTGCATCGACTTGAGTTATGCATGCACAGACTTAACTGAAAAAGGTGCACCGACTTGACATGAACAAAAGGAAAACAAGCACTGACTTTATGTGCTCGATGCGAGAGTCGCACCGACTTGCTGTGTCTACCGCAACAAAAGTTGCACAGACTTGGTAACGAAATGAAACCATGCACTGACTTTACCTTTGTGTGCTACAGTGCATTGCACCGACGTGATTTGCCCAAAGCAAACTATGCATCGACCTGAGCTTCAGCAAAAAGCATCAACATGAATAGTGATTTGTACAAACTAAGTGCGATAGACCAAACCATGCATCGACCTTCTATGTGCGTGAATAACTAACATGGATCTTATGTATGAACCAGGATGAACATGTTATGCACAGACCCTATCTAAGTAGGCTAGCATGATGTGCACGGACTTGACTGACCAATAGAAGGCATATGCACAAACCTTGGTGTGTGCGTATGACTTAATCAACCTAGTAGAAAAGTGTGCACACAACCTGTTCGATGATATGTATATGCATGCAACTTAATATGCCATTGATCTGAAATGTGCATAGACCTTGAATGCAATGGACTAAGATGTGCATGAACCTCATATGCAGTCAACGTGGATATGCATTAACCTAATTTGACATAGAGCTGAACCTGCATAGATTTAATGCTTCATACACAGATGAACACACAAGAGTATAGACAGCACAAACACACTACACGGCAAATGGTCCTCATTAACGCATAGTGCAATGAACATATGCATGACCAAATGCATGTTTTATCAACATGGTGACTTATAGTGTTTGCTATCATCAAAATCACAGGGGCACAATATACCAGTTTATAGGATCAAGCCCCTACCGTTGCGCTAAAAGCTCGAGCTTGTAGCAAAGGTGGAACCTTATTTCCTTATGGCAGCGCAGAACCCCACACTATCGTGCTGTGGGTGGACATGAGGGGCTTCGCATATGGACCCCATAATCCATGCGGCGGGTTGGGCTGTCAAGCGCCGATGCACCACGTGGGTCCCATACCCCACGTGGAGCAACAAATCACAAGGAAGACGCTGGAAAATCCAACAATCTCCCCCCCAGTGACACCCGGGGGATTTGAACCCGCGACCTCGCTCTGATACCAGTTTATAGGATCAAGCCCCTACCATTACACGAAAAGCTCGAGCTTGTAGCGAAGGCGGAACCTTATTTCCTTATGGCAGCGCAGAACCCCACACTATCATCCTGTGGGTGGAGATGAGGGGCTTCGCACATGGACCCCATAATCTATGCGGCGGGTTGGGCTATCAAGCGCCGATGCACCACGTGGGTCCCATACCCCACGTGGAGCAACAAATCACAAGGAAGACGCTGGAAAATCCAACAATCTCTCCCCCAGCGACACCCGGGGGATTTGAACCCGCGACCTCTCTCTGATACCAGTTTATAGGATCAAGCCCCTACCGTTGCGCTAAAAGCTCAAGCTTGTAGCGAAGGCGGAACCTTATTTCATTATGGCAGCGTAGAACCCCACACTATCATCCTGTGGGTGGACATGAGGGGCTTCGCACATGGACCCCATAATCCATGCGGCGGGTTGGGCTGTCAAGCGCCGATGCACCACGTGGGTCCCATACCCCATGTGGAGCAACAAATCACAAGGGAGACACTGGAAAATCCAACATCTTCTTATCCACCCTTCAGCTACCCTTCCCTCGGCGCCAACTACCCAAACACCGCCCATTCCCTCCAACCTTTCTCCCATTGGACCGCCACTACCCACCACACCTATTCCTACCAACCCTCAGCTGGCAAGGCCCCTTATTAGGATCCCCCAACTGGTTGTTCCCCTTCCACCTATTAACCCCGACATTCCTTCTTCCTCCACCAACCCTCCATCTACCACCGGTCCGACAGAGATGCAAAGCTCTCAAACTATGGTGCTTCACAGTGGATGGATCTTTCACCGTGTGTTCCCACAGCATCAGGAGCGGGAGCCCGTACAGGGGCAAGAAGAGCAGGCAGAAGAGTAGGAGTCCGTACCGAGGACCTAATATGATCTATTGAAGCATCTAGACAAAACCCCGGCAAGGATTTCTATTTTGGAACTTATAAAGAAATCCCTAACCCACCAGGTAGCTCTCATGCAGTATTTGCAAACGGTGATGGTCAACGAGGATATTCCAGCGGAGTAGGTTACTGAATTCAGTCTTGACTCCGGCAGGGGATTAGCCCGCCATTGTTTTCTATGAACATGAGTTAGCACCCAAAACAACAAGGAAATTCACCTTATGCATCACTATCAGCATTAACAAAGTAGATGTCAGCCAATGTTTAGTAGATATCGGTGCTTCTATCAATGTTTTGCCACCGAGTACCTTGAAGATGTGTGGTATTCCAGAAAGTGAAGTTCGGCCTTCTCTTATCACAGTAACGACTTATGATAATACAAAGAGGCCGCCTATGAGGGTGATTACTTTGAAAGTAGGGCTGGGTCCTTCATCAGTCACATCCAATTTCCATATTTTGGACATGGACCCCACATTTAATGGTATTCTAGGGCGCTCATACATTCAGGCACTTCACGCCATACCTTCTACAAATCATCAATGCATAAAGTTCACACACAAGGGACGCGCCATCAAAGTCACTAGCATGCTTATTTTGCCAGGAGTGGATATTCACTCGGCCACATCAGTACCCTCTATTTGGCCAGCTAATATGCCTCTCTTATCTGTGTTGGACCTTGTCGACCCGCGGCATGATATATTGAAGACACAAGCTACAGTCACTACAATAACACCGGCACCACCCCTACCTCAAAAGGGGAAGAAAAAGAAGCATATGATGAATACCCCAAGCTGGAACATTATGATGGGAATGGGGTACAGATCCGGCAAAGGTCTGGGGGTGAACCTCCAAGGCAGGGTGAAGCCCATAAAGAATCACAAGCTCAATCCCCGAGGCGGCCTAGGCTATAAAGGGCCAAGTAGAGAAAAATCTATAAAAACTGAATAAGAGCTATGGGCTACTATGACTTCTACTCTCAAGATAGACAGACAGCCGCTCACATGGTCATTATACACACATTTTGTGAAGGGGCCCAATGAATAAGATGAAGGGCAAACTACAATACTCACTTCTGTTCTAGACCATGAAGATGTGCATTCACGCCAGTTTGCTCGCCACATAGCCTCATTTGTCACATACAAAGCTCTGGAATCTTTAAGGCCGATGAAAAGAAGGAAGATGGGTGATCCAGAATGTAATTGGTATCAGTGGTTCGATATGAATGATATTACTATTGCTTTAAGCCGACTGTTTATGCCAACTGATCCGGAGTGGCCGCCACTTATACATGACATGATAGAGAAGCCGGAAGTAATCACTGACAAGAGACAGCTACTCAGCAACTACACAGATACGGGAGAGCCGAATGTGCCATTCGAGGAAGGATTCACTATAGACAGGCTGTGGGCCGGATTACTTCTTGTTGACTCCTTCTACCCGTCACTCATTACCTTCATGTGTTCCAAACTTTCTATTCCCAACATACCCCGACCACCTGTGGTCCTAATTTCCTTGTCCCCTGGTTTCTTTCAAACTGCTTCAATCCCTCTCCGGCTCATTCAACAGTTCTCTAAACTCTCCATCACGCCCCCGCTCGAGCAATCTCTCCTACAGTCTTTTTGTAATCTCTCTATTTCAACTCAATCTTCTACCCCTCCCTCTCATTGTTTCACTATTCTTGAAAATGAAAAAAAATGCCAAAATTCAAACTTCCCATTCCTCCATCTCTGTTGAAGAGACCTCCTATTTTGTCCCTGAGTGTGCCCCGACCCAAGGGGCGCTCATTCAAGGTCTGTTAACGAACTTTCTTTACTCCTCCGATGAGGGGTCCTCTTCTGTACCTTCTTTTCCTATACCCCGTTCTCCTTCCTCTTCTTTAGGATCTAGTGATCAGGCTAGTTGTTCTGCTAGTTCTTCTAGTGATAAGAGTCTTGGGGTAGTCGCTAGTAAGAAAGCCAAGGGTAAGCAGATTCCTCGTAGGTTCTTGATAGAGCTAGCCAGGAGGTGTCGAGCATGTCTGACAATTCCCCAATTTGTAGAGGATCTTATTCTTCTACCAGACTTGGAATGTGAGGAAGTTTGCCCTTCAAATGAAGGGTTTGGTGTTTATAAAATTATGAACGATGAAGACCCTGTCGAAGAAGGGAATGAAGAGTACGATGAATATGAGGATGAGGCTGACGCATTTGCTAGCGGAATGAAAAGATTTGACAAACCGTCAGCCTCAGTAGAAGAACCTACCAAAGAAATCAATTTGGGAACTGAGGAAAACCCTAGGATTGTCCTCATAAGCGAGAATTTGCCACCATCTGAAGAAGAGGCACTTATTCAGGTTCTCCAAGAGTATAAGGACATGTTTGCGTAGAGTTACGAGGATATGCCGGGTCTAGATCCTGCGCTTGTTGAACACCGCTTAACGCTTAAGCCAGGGTCCGTCCTGGTCAAACAATGGTTAAGACATTTCCACCCAAACATGGCATTAAAAATGAGAGAAGAGGTCGATAAGCTCCATAAGGCTATATTTGTTAGAGTCGTCCTCTATCCCAATTGGGTGGCTAACATTGTCTCGGTTATGAAGAAAGATGGAAGAGTGAGGATTTGCATAGACTTTTGGGACCTTAACCGTGCATGTCCTAAGTATGATTTTCCCCTTCCTCACATAGATGTGCTAATTGATAATACGGCAGGGTTTGATACTCTCTCTTTTATGGATGGCTTTTTCAGTTATAATCAGATTCGCTTGGCTAAATAAGATCAAGAGAAGACTTCTTTCACTACGCCTTGGGGTACGTATTGCTATGTGGTCATGCCATTTGGACTAAAGAACGCCGAAGTCACCTACCAAAGGGCCATGATGGCTATTTTTCATGATATGATCCACATTGATATCGAGGTGTATGTTGATGACTTGGTAGTGAAATCAAGGATAATGATTGAGCATCCTGGGGTTCTAGCCAAGGTCTTGTAAAGAGCCCATGAATATCAATTGAAAATTAATCCCAAGAAGTGTGTGTTTGGTGTTTCGTCTAATAAATTTCTTGGATTCATTGTTAGTAAAAGGGGTATTGAGATTGATCCTAATAAGACGAGGGCAATAAGAGATGTGCCTCCTCCTGAAAATTTGAAAGAAGTTTGAGGATTAATCGGGAGGTTGCAATTTATCTACCGATTTATCTCCCAGCACTCACAAAGATGTAGGCCATTTTACGAGCTTACTAAGCCAGGAGTTAAGTTCCATTGGGATGACAAGTGTCAGGTAGCTTTTGACGGATTGAAGGATTATCTATCCAATCCTTCTGTCCTGAGGTCGCAAGTTCTAGGCAAACTGCTTGTTCTCTATATTTCTGTCCTAGATGACTCAGTAGGTGTTGTCCTTGCACAAGTTGATGAAGAAGGAAAGGAACGGGCAGCCTACTACTTGTCTAAACTTCTCAACCCCTATGAGCAGAAGTATACGGCCATGGAGAAGACCTGCGCTGCTCTATTCTGGGTAGTTCAGAAATTGAAGCATTACTTCTTAGCTCATGAGGTTCATCTTATTGCTCGCATGAATCCCATCAAATTCCTTCTCAAAAAATCTATTCTCACAGATAGATTGGCACGATGGCAAAGATTTCTTTCTCAATTTGACATTATCTACATTCAGCAAAAAGTGATTAAAGGCTATGCCATAGCAGAAAATCTTGCTCATCACCACCTTCCTCGATTTGACCCGACTCGATCAGAGTTTCCAGACAAGGAACTAATGTCCGTCAATCAGTCCGATTCGATGTGGACGTTACATTTTGATGGAGCTCTAAATTCGCAAGGTAAGGGTGTCAGCATTATTCTCCTATCACCTGAGGGAGTCACCATTCCACAAGCCTTTTAGCTTGCATTTCTGATTACAAACAACATAGCTGAATACGAGGCTCTTCTGGCCGGACTGGAGACTGTCCATCTATATGGTGTTACCCAATTGCGGATTGTAGGTGATAGTTAGCTTGTTCTGGGCATCACCAAGTGCCGCACGCTTGATCCTAAACTAAAACCCTACCAAGAACTCACATCAACTTATGCTAAGCTTTTCTCTAAATTGATCTTCGTCTATGTTCCTCGCATCCAAAATATCTTAGTTGACGCTCTCGCTTCACGAGCTTCTTCTTTGGCCTTCCCCCTCAAGAGGACTTTCTATTCTGTCATCATTCATAAGCGCCTCTCTCTTGCCATTAAGGATCCCGCTCTCCTTAGGGTTAAGGAGGAGTTGCTCACGAAAGGTTAAGGAAGGAGAAATCATTAAGAATGAAGAGATCTTGCTGTTGGATCTAGAAGAAGAATTGGATGATGAAGAAAAGTCATGGTACTATGAGATTGCCAAGTATTGTCAAGATCAGTCATATCCCGAAGAGGCCACTCCAGAAGAAAAGAAAGTTATTAGGAGAGTTGCCCAAAGGTACACTCTAGTTGGAGGCGTGCTTTATAGAAGAGGTCTCACTGGTGTTCTTCTCAGGTGCCCCGACAATGACGAATCATGGAACATCGTGGAAGAAGCGCATTCGGGAGTCTGTGGGGGTCATGTTAATAGCCAGATGTTAGCTAAGAAAATCCTTAGGCCAGGCTTCTATTGGCCCACTCTAGAAGAGGATTGCTCTATCTATGTTTGAAGGTGTGTTAAGTGCCAACTGCACGCCGATAAAATCCACTCTCCAACTTTATCACTTCATCCTATGTCCTCCCCATGGCCTTTCTCCATGTGGGCTTTCGATATTATTGGACCTCTTGGTGATGCGAACCTCCTCACAAAATTGAAATCATTTATACTTACGGCCACGGAGTACTTCACCAAGTGGGCGGAAGCGGAAGCTTATGCGGAGAGTAAAGCGTCAACCGTCTGTAAGTTTATTATGAAAAACATCATTACCAGATTCGGAATTCCAAGCTCCATCGTCACCGACAATGGGCCGTAATTTATCTCTCACGAACTTCAAGACCTCTGCAATAGGTATAACATTGCATTGCATCATTTGTCCCCTTATTATCCACAAGTCAATGGTCAAGCAGAGGCAACAAATAAACCCTTAATCAAAATAATCAAGAAAACGTGTGAAGCTAACAAATTTGCGGACTAGCCAAAGAAGCTTGTTGAAGCTCTATGGGCCTACCGTACCTCCATTCGTACACTAACTGGGTAAACTCCTTTCGCCCTCACCTATGGAATGGAGGCAGTAGTCCCCTATGAGATCCTTATTCCCTCTCTTAGGGTACAATTGGATAAGGAACTCTCTATTGATGAGCGTTGTGAATTTCTCCTTACACAATTGGAACTCTTATATGAGAGGCGTCTGGTTGTCGCTGAACATACAAGAACTTATCAAAACAGGCTCTCACGGTTTTATCAAAAGAAAGTAATTAAGAGAAAATTTAAGATTGGTGAAATGGTAATTAAATAAATTTTTGTAAAACTTGGCAGACCCCATTCAAAACTCCAACCAAACTGGGAGGGGCCTTTTGTAATACGCGAAGTTTATCCTCATAATGCTTATAAACTGGTTAATACTGAAGGGGAAGAATTGGCTCACCCTTGGAATGGACTATATCTTAAGAAATACTAACCCTAAGTCTTAAAAAAAAAGATGAAGAAATCAAAAAAAAATTGGGCTGGCATGGTGCGTGAGCCACGAAACTCGAAAATCAAAATCTCTAATTTATTCTTTAGTCTTAGTAAATTAACCTTGGGTCAACACTCACACACACAATATGCTTAGCTCGTAAACTGAAGCGGCACAAAATCTGAGGAAAGTCAAATTCGAACTAAGAGTGTAAAGACATTATCCGTTCTCTTCTCTTCGGTTCACGAGAGGGGAAGTGAGACTCTGGGTCGGACCACCAAACCTACCCGCCGCCCTAATAGGTGGAAGTCAGGGCCCAAAAGGGGAGCAATATGCCACAAAAGCCCAAGTACAATTAGGTCTTTATTTTGGAAAGTGAAAAGTCATATCAACAACCAAAAGGAAAAAGAAAAAGTATGTCAAGAGGGCAAAGTCCCCGCAGGGAAACCCTGGTCGTAAGCATGCATCTCAAAAGGGCAAAAGATAGTAAAAATTTTCCTAAGCCATAGACCGAACCCCAACAGGCAATAGGGTAGGGGAGGGAAGTTTCCCCGGTCTTTCGGAACCCCTCGTGAACTTCCTAACATCTTCTTCCATTCCCCCTCCGTGGTATATCATAAGCTCGAAGAATGGCAAAGATAGACTTAGGAGGATGGGCCGCATGAGGTTATGAGTGAAAGCACAACTTTAAGCACGTTGACCCTTTGTTAAATTATTTAAGAATGATTAATGAATTTAAGATGATAAATGTGTAAAGTGTTATGACCTATGTACCATGCTAAGTCTTTATTTCAAAAAAAAACTATTTTAATAAGCGTCAAACCAAGGGATGTTATTTCTTTAATTAACGCCATCTGACTGGTCGATAATTAAAGAAAACTCACTATTTTAATGAGTGTCAAACCAGGGGATGCTATTTCTTTAATTAACGCCCTCTGGCGGGTCATCAATTCTCACAAAATGCCCTGCTGACACCATCCATCATTATCATTTGCTTGCTTAAATTTTGTATGCTCATATTTTTAATTCTAGTTGACAACTGCTTGCTTGAATGTTGCATTTTTCTGTGTTATTCATTTTTTACCTTAGTTGATTAAAGGCTTGGCCCCTTGACCCTCTATCAAGGTCAAAAAGTACATCCCCTTGCTTATTGAGCAAAGGGCCAAGCCGAACAGATTAACTAACCTGTTTGTGAAAGATGTAATTATACAAGGATAGGAAAAGCACAAACACACAAGAGTACGTAAAAGGAGAAACTCAGGTAATATCAAAATCTCATATATATGTGGGTACAAAAGCCAAGGAGGTGGTATACAACAATCTCTCTAGCTCTCACCACCACTCTCCTCTCTCCGCTCACTACTCTCTGCATCGCCTCTATCTTTGGGAGGAACCTGTGGGGGCCTCATCGACCCCTGGGTGGCTGCCAACCTCTCGGCCCATGCTCGCTCACTCGCCTCGTTCCTCTGCTGAGTAGAGGAACCTGCCAAGTAACCAGTTCTAGAATAAGCGATGGGTCATCCCTCATGCTGTGGTCGCTCAAGTCTCCTACGATAGTGGTCCTCAGCAGCTCGCGAGAGCTCCTCAACGGCACCTAGGAAGATCTTCAACTCCGTCAGCTCATTGTCATGCCCGAGCTGCCCATCATGCTCCTCCCTCTCTCGAGCCCGCTCCTCTCTCTCTCTAACTCGCTCCCTCCTCTCTACCTCAAGGAGGATCCGCAACTTGACCACATCCCGAGGTAGGGCCTCAGTCTCTCGCTGCCTCCTCTCGGCCTCCTCCAACTCCGTGACTCACTGGTCACGGATCGCAAGCTCGGTCCCGCCTAGAGCGGCCCGAGTGAGTACCTCCTGTAGCTCTGTAGCCTGCATCATTCAACATCATTCATAAAGAATAATGACATATCCTTGCAAAGAAATGACGTGCATACAAGAATATTGTTTACTCACCTCCGCCTCATGGCGCCTCCTCTCCTCCTCTAGCTCCTCAACCCGCTGGTCACGGATCGCAAGCCCGGTCCCTGCCAAAGCGACCCAAGTGAGTGCCTCCTGCAGCAACTTAGCCTGCATCATTCAGCGTATCATAAGCATAATGTTATATTTTTGTAAAGGTTTGAAATGTGCATCGTTTGCTTACCCGCTCAGCTAAGTCACGCTCCGCCACCTCGGCCTGCGCAACTGCTCATGTGAGTCGCTCCTCTAGTGAGGTGATTTCCGTAGTCCGGCCCCTCGTGCTCAAGGAGGCACCTCCTGCCCCTCCTGCTGTCGCTCCCTGCTAGGCACGCTATATTTATTGAGCTTGTCAGTGGCTGAAAATCAAGAATTCAGGAATAATTAATAGCAAATAGCTAGTGCATACTCACCATGGCCTCCAGATCTTCTCACGTAGTCACAAGTTGGGCCTCCACACTGTGAAGGCGAGCCTGTATGTCCACCACCACTGCATCCCGTGCGTCCTGCATTGGTCACATATTAGTAGCATATCTCATTAAGCATATAGTTTTAAAATATAGAAAGCATTCATACGTGAAGTCCCGCGATCAATGACACCCAAGAGGGGGGTGAATTGGGTGTTTACCAATTTTACGAAAAATTTTGGCCTTTTTGAAACATGTGATATAATGCTAGTTAAGAGATTCAAAACTATATGATCACAAATCGGATTTATCAAACTATGTATGATAATGATATAGATTATGCAACATATACGTAGATAAATCCGTAACAACAATTAACAAATACACTCACTTAGAATGGAGGTAGAAGAAAAGGACCAAACCACACAAATCAAACCATAGTGCACAACAGTTTTAAGGTGATTCGGATGCAACGACGGTAATCCTACGTCCACCCCTCACCAAACCCGGTGAGGCTTCACTCGGGGATAAATCTCCAAACGGAGACGACGCTCCAACCACACATGCAGGACGACGCATGCCCACACACACGGGGACACACCCCAAAACACACACACACACACACGGAGATGAAGTCTCCAACACGATCCAACAAGTGGATCAACAAGACACACACACGCTGCGACAAGTGCAGCACTCCACACACACAAACACTAAGATCTGGATAAATTCACACACACACGTAGATCTAAGAAGACCAATGCACACACGAATCAAGTACGACACACACACACACGACCACGGATCCAACAACGATCCACACACACACGAGTTTGCAGTTTATAAGAAACACAAATCTAAAACTATAAAGCACAAAACATAAACATGAATAAACCACAGTTTAGAAAGCTCCTGATTTAGGCTCCCCCTGAGTGTGTGCTCTAGATGTTCGCGTTGATTCCTTCTTCACTTTAATAGCTTGAGACTCAGCTTGAATGGCCTTGTATTTGATGTAGATCTTCTTACACGGAGTATTGTTCACGGCTACAATACCCTTCCTTCTTCCTTGGACAAATCCATGTATCTTTTTGATACTTGTGAGCTTGTTCTCTTCCTTTGAGACTGCTGACTTCAAATGGAGCTAGAGTACCTTAAGATGATGCTTGAATGGCTCCTTCTTCCTTGTAACATCCTTCTTCTTCTTCCCTTGGATAACCTTCCTTTTATCTCTTCTTGAAATCCTTGCTTGCTTCCTGATAGCCTCACACTTGATCTCTCTTTGTTGGTTGCTTGATTCTTCACGTCATAGATGCTTGTTGGCTTAAGAAGTACCTTGAATGGGTTGGAGATAGATGAAGAACTTGATGCACGAAGTACTGTTCACGGAGCTACAGTACTCTCTTCTTCCTCCTTGGACAGCACCCTCTTGATCTCCCTTGAAGCCCTCTTGGATAGATAGGGTTTATGGCTCCAATGAGATGTATGATAGCCCTTGAATGGTCCATGGACAACCCCCAGACCAGATCCACATTTTGTGGGTGATTGGGTGACTTTAGGATTAAAGAAATCCATGGAGAATGGCTCTTCTCGAAGTGGAAAATAAAGTCAACATATGTTGGCTCGGGACTGGCGGTCGACCTGTGGAAGCTGGCGGTCGACCGCTACTGAGAATCCTGTAGAAATATGATCCCTGGTATTTTCGGTCGACCTGGGACGGTCGACCTACAACTACAGTAACCTTTAGACTTTTAGGTTTCACCCCCGAACTCCATTGCAACCCATTTAAGTATGAGGCTCCAAACTCCTTTGATCTTGGGGAATATATGTTGAGTGTTTTGACCTACAAAACCATAGAAAAAAGGATTAGAATTTTGATCAATAATTCATGTGGTAATTGCATGAAGTACATGTATGAAACCCCTTTGGTCATTTGGCAGTTTCAATCAATTAACAAGAGCTTATTGTAAATCGTTTGAGCAAGATATAAGTACCATTATTCCAATTTTCAAGCAAGTTTCTTATGAGTTGTTTCAACATAATGCAAGCTCAAAATGATATGTGAAATATGTATTAGAGTTCAAGAAGTGATTTACATTGAGACCTAATTTCACATATAAGATTGGAACACTTGTTGCTTTGACAAATGCATGTATGGTATGCATAAAAATCAACCAAACAAGTTTCAAACTATTTGATCAGGATTTCAAAGCTCAAGTCCATATGTTCAAACATATAAAGGCTTGAAACCTCTTGTAGAACCAACATATACAAACCAAGCATTAAGACCATGTAACCGTTGTCATTTGCCATCTCAAACATACATAGATAACAAGAGCATGAGCAATCAACCACAAGTTTAGTTATCATCACTTAATCACACATTAAGTTTAGTTATCATCAAAACCATAACTTAATAATCACAACAATCATCAAAACCATAACTCAACAATCTCCCCCTTTTTGATGATGACAAACTTATTGATGATGACAAACTTGAAGAGCAATTTATTAGTGATGATACACTAGAGTGGATACAAAAGAATATCACATATGTTCTTCTCCCCTTCCCTTGTCACACAAAAGAATAGCACATATGTTCTTCTCCCCTTCCCTTGTCACACACAATCATCAATTTTTCTCCCCCTTTGACATAATCAAAAAGCGGGATAATGCAAATCTTTCTCCCCCTGTGACATGATCAACAATATCAACAAGCTTATCTCCCTTTGAAACATCAATAGCCTATCTTATCAAATCAGAAGAAGCAATGGCAAATCATGGATGAACAAAGCAATATGATTCCAATCAGAAGAAACCAATTGGTGATTATTCTCACAAATCAATATGAAACCATCCAAAGCAAATACAGTCAAGCATGTATCGATACCAATTGAAGGTGGTGATTGGCCTCAAGGATATGAACCAGTGGAGGAAGATGTTCACAGGATGAGGTGTTCAGCATGATAGCATACAAGAGCTAGATCCCATGTAAGATTTTCACAACAAACAAGAGCAGGAGGGCATATCAAAAGGATTTTCTTTGATTTTCAAAATTTCTGATTTTTATATTTTGGTTTGAAATGCATGAAATGCAACACATGCAAATGGTGACTCATGAAGTGCACACAATGCAACCAAACAGTTACATATAAACATACATGCAATCTCCCCCGTACATATATAAATAGGGAATGGTTATAAGAAAGATGCAAGAGAGTCATGCTAATCGGAATGCACATGTGTAGCAAATGGGAGATTGTGCAATCATATAGGAGATTCATGCAATTGCTAAAATAGTCAATCAATTTTTTGAATACATATTAAATCAAATTTCCAGTTGTGTAAGTGAGTAACATGAAAAACGATAGTTGCAATATGGATATTCAAATTTTCAGATCAACACAATGAGACATTTTACAGACTGCACTTTTATTTTGAGAACAGCGTATTGGAGGCTACGCTCTACCATAATGAGTTTTCACCATCATTTTTTTAACTTAACCAGTATCACATGATAGTTAGAATTTTTCAAGAGTGATCAGGTTCAAAATGATTCCTTTTTACGCGAGTAGACGCATGGAGCTCATGCTAGAATCCCCGGTTACTCAGAATACTGAACCATTTCACCTCATTTTGAATAGAGATACTAGTCAACACTTTTCAGATATGAACCACATCACGTCTCAGGTGACATGTGCCCAGTTTACTCAGTGAGACCAAGCATTGCTCTATCTTTTATTTTCATCTCAGATTTTTCAACAAAGATGGGTAGGCAGCTTTTTCTTCAACTGTCTCTTCATCATACATGCAGTAAGTTTAATATCTCAAGAGTGTTGAAAAGAAATTCATATATCCTTATCTTTAACACTCATTTTCACATTTTATGCATGAAGTGTACGAATTTGATTCAGCATATATACCGAAAATATCATGAATACATAACAGTGTAACTCCCCCTAAATAGATGTACTTATGAGATATGAACTCCCCCAGAGTATACGACATGAGACACTCCAAAAATGACTCAACTGTAACATTATTTATCAAGAAGATATAAGGTCATAGAAGTGCCAAAGGATGGGGTTGAATTACATATAATAACATACAAGCATACATTTAGAGTTTATGCAAATGCACTATGACATGCATGCGAGCAATGTGATGTCAATTTGATACCAATTGAATGGACAATTTGATACCAATTAAATGGATGTTAACTGAATGAACAAAGTGCGACTAATGCATGAGTTCCGATGCAATGTAACTTGATCATATAGTAATGAAATGGAACATGCCAAGATAGAATGCAATGTGATGCAAAACTTCTGATATCAAATGAATGAACTAACTTCAGCTAATGCATGAATTCATTCTAATGCGTGCAGCCTATGCCTAGATGAGCATGTGATGAAAGATGCAAATGTAGTATAGGAGGGCTTGATCTTCAAACCTAGAGGCAAATTCCACATTGGAGCATTCACATTATATTAATGTGTCAACAACATTTTTCATGACATGGCCTTTATGAAAAAAAAGGTGCATAAATGCTCAAAATTAAGCAATGCAACCTAATTTTCAGAATTGTTCAAAAACAGATTTTCAAGAGTATTTCACAAGTTTTGAAATGAGAATTCATTCAACAGCCAAATGTATGAATCATTTAATCACTAGCATGGTTTCAATTTACATAGCTCAGCTCAAGAATTCATTTACACATCAACCAATCCCAATTTTTAAGATCTGGTACTATGCGGAGATTTTAGTCCGAAGACCCAGCTCAACGCATAGGGAATGCTTCCAAGTGGACATAATCCACTTTTTCACAGACGCCATTTGATATACCTGATATGTAATTCAATTCAAGTGTGATCATGCAATTCAAATTGAGAATATTCAATGTGCAACCACTTCATACACATCCTTCAAGATTTTTAATTTGATTCAATCAATTAGGCATATTCATCACAACATGCTGATAAATGACAATTCAAGTTTTTAGAATCAATACCTGTCACTTGAGAGTGTCACCAAGTGACAAAGATGGCCATTGCATGAATTGACAAGGTTGAATTACCTTAGTTCAGGAGACAAGATTGGAAGCCTTCAATCACTAAAATCACCAACCTCACGAGGGTTGATATTTCAGATTTTACTTTCTTACCTTTGCCTTGTGAATCCATTTTCTTCCAAGCCTTCCACCTGCAATCCAAAGAAGAGTGAAATTCAATGTACTCATTGAGATTTTTTTTTAAAATATACTTGCACAACCCTACAAAATAATCATATAAAGCATTATTAGTAGTTCTAGAGATGGTATTAATCACATATGCATGAACCACTAAAAAGATTTTATCTGATTTTCTCATGAAAAATGGTTGATCAACTTTACCTATTTAACATGTTCTCAATAAAAAGATGCGAGCTTTTCATACCATGCCCTGGATACTTACTTTAGCATGTACAAGGACTTTCACCAGCTTATGCTTAAGTCGATCCTGGAGATTGTTCTACACAAAGTATCCCATCTTCTTGTAGCAAATTGATAGGGTTCTCATCATTTTCATCCTTGCAAGATATTCCTTTCATTGACTCAAGCTTGGCCATGACTAGCCCTGCATCATTTAGATTTTGGGAGTGTAATCTGCATCCAAGGACAAGAGGACTTGAGTTGTCAATTTCGATTCAAATTTATTGACAATGGCATGACAAATTATTTTAACAACCAACATGCCCCAGACAGCTCTAGATGCAATGCATGACTCATGTGTGAACTTAAACATAAAGCACATATGACGAATCTGATGACTCCCCCTCAATGTGTGCATGATTGTGATATGCTCAGTAAAAATCTAATGCCATGTGCAGCCTGTGACTGATTGACTCATAGTACCGGGCGGAGAACTTAGATCTGAAGATCACCTCACGCGTAGTGATAGCTTTCAGACAGGCGTAACCTGCCCTTCCACATGTCACCATTTGATATACTATGTAGTCAAGGGTGGTGAAGGTAGGAGGATTGTTATACATTATGACATGAATTCATAATATTCAATTTATGCAAGACAGTACATGAAAGTGTATGCAAACTCAATATATATAGTGAAATCATGATCTGAAGAATCTTCAAGCTCTCCTACAACAAGATACTATATGACAAGTGATATGTGCACAAATATGCAAACAACTATGAATGAAATGCATGTGCAGACATATGCAAGATTACATGACTATATGACACAAAGTGAGTTAAAACATGACATAGTCACTACAAAGGTAGGAGGGATATCACCTGATCTTCAAATTCAGTTTTTGATTTTTCTTCCAACCTGATTTATGCCACTTGACTTGTGTGCCTTACCTTCTTAATGAAAACAGATTTCATGCTTTACATTCCCAAGGCACACCTGCAAAACAGATTTCTCATTTACCATTCTTAGGTACCCGAATCATTTTGGGTCCTTGTGGGTTAGCAGCAACATTTGCACATGGTTTCCACTTTTTGACAGTATTCAAATTATCATTTTTCATCAAAGGACAACCATGCATCAACTCACAATCATGCTTAGTATGCCCAGATTCACCACAATAGAAACAACGCACAGAAGCCATTTTCTCATGTGGTCTTTTAGCATGAACATAAGAATTCTCAAATCCATTTCTCCCAAATGAAACCTTTTTTGCATTTTTGAAAACATTCATTTTCTTGCATGCTCACAAATCAGCATTCTTCATAATGAAACAATCATGCATGGCATGTCCAGATTTACCACAGTAAAAATATGAGAGTTTCTTTCTAAGTGGTTGTGTGTGTGTGGCAGAAGTATGTTCAACATGCATGGATGTACTAGCAGCATTTTTTGATTTTTGATGCAAATTAATTTTCTTTGTGGATCCATGTGTGTGTGCAACATGATTTCCCTTTTTTAGATTCTCATTTGATGTGCTGGCTATGTTTGAATTGTGCACAAAGGATGTATAAACTTTATTTTCACACTTCTTTTTGTTCACAGGATTATAGCCTAGCCCCTCTCTTTGAAAGTTTACTTTTATTCCTAGCAATTTGTCCAGGTTATTTTGACCATCCACAAATCTAGACAATGAAATATTCAAGTCAGAGATTTCTTTTTAAAGTGATGAAATGATGCGGGACGGGACCACGGACACGACAAGCTCGCGATTGTCCCTTAACGAGGGAAGCGTCGGACGTGCACGGTTGAGAAACCGGCAAGAGCTAGGGTGGTCAATTCTCTTTTGTGCCCGGATCGGGTCACGGGACGGTAACGCTCTCTCTCACAGCAGCGGTGATATAAATATAAAGCGAGCTAATTATCCCTACACATACTCTCTAGTAGCGGCATAAACAAATATATATGAGGTAAGCAAAATGCCGAGAAGGGAGCGAAAACGATACCCCCACGCACTCGGCGTGGGGACGACGGACCCGGCCGAAACCCGTACTCCCGGAATAATATTACACACTTGTTACAACAATGAAGCACTGCCCACTCCACGCAGGGAGGTAAAGGGCGACACAATGGGGTCCGGGAGGACCGAATTCGGGTTGACGGGCGGCTTCTCGCGTCTCTTTGGCAGCACCCGAACTCGTGACGGTGGGGCCCACGTGCTGTCCGGAGGGGCCGTGTGGGACCCGGTGGCACCGCTGTAGTGGGGACACTTGGGGAAGCGCTCCCTGGGATGACGGCACGCCGGTTCGCCGGCTGGAGGCCGGGCGGCTCCGATCGGCACCGGTCGGAATAACCGGCCACGGATCTGCCGGTTCTATTTTTCGGCGCGCGCTCCGGCGACAACGGACGCTGCGATCAGCCCCGATGTCGGATCGACACGAAATTGGCGCCGTTAGAAACCTGCTTCGAAGGACTTCAACCTTATGGGATTATAGAAAAATAAACAGCTATGTACTTTTTGTTGGCGAATTTTGATAGCTGCTGTTGTACAGTGCCCGAATTCTCAGATCAACAGAGAACATGTCTGAGAACTGGCGTTGACTTATAGGTAGACCTCCGATTCAGTAGTTTTATTCTTCAGCAAAGTTGTAGGAAATTGAACAAGGAAGACGGAAATATTTTTTGTGATAGGTTTGGAGGAGGCTATGATTTGTTAGGAATTTAACACTGGAGGGTGGTCGGATCTGGAAACTGGTAGATAGCACTGTAGATGATGAAGAGCACGGTTTTTTTTAAAATTGGATAGAAGGCGGATCAGAAATTAATAAAATTCATGGCGTGAGGGGTTGATGGACAGAACTCTCAGTAAAATTGGGAGGGTTTGGAAAAATCAAAAAGGTGGTCGGAGATGGGAAATGCAGAACTGCTGTCACTGTAGACAGAGACAAGACAGATCTGGGAGTGAAAGATGAACGAAAATGGAAAATTACTAAATAAAGGAATTTGGACGTGAAAATTTAGGTGGAGGTGGGGACTCAAGGTAAGAACACACCCTCAAAATTTCAGCTTGATATCTTCACGTTGTGGAGAGCAGGAATTCATGGAAGACACCTCTGTCCACCAGGACAGAACCTTGAAGATGGCTCCGCGGCGGCTCGTAGGCGGCACGAACGGCGGCGGCGGCGGCACAGATGATCACCGGAGATAGAGGGGAGGGGATTGAAGATAGAACCACTCGAGAATTTGGGGTTGGAGATGGAAGAACAGCAGGAGAGGGGAGAGGGGCGCAAGAAGCTTCAAGCAATTCTAACAATTTTTCTCTTCATTAATGCTAACAAATGGAAAATATAACCTTTTATATGCCTTACATCAAACCTAATCTACACCATTAGATCTAGGGGAGGGGATTGGATGGTTGAGATCAAGTGTGACAAACACACACAAAAATTAAATAAAAAATACAAGGGGAGGGGCGGCCTATTGACCAAGGGGAGACAAGGGGGCAAGTTTGAAATGGTAGGTAGCCTACCATGGAATTTCTTACCCATTTGTCCACCCATGTGGCAATTGACATTCAACTCTTCTAGAAGGCCACCTAGGATGGTTGACCAGCCCCACATGGTCTAGGTGGACCAATGGGAAAGGGCTGAGGGTCCCCTTGCTTGGGCCCATGGGAATTTTACATATAAACCCACTAAGACCTACAATTGCGTACCCATATTACACAAGGGTATACATACAAATATGAAAGGACATAAATGCAAACAAAATGCAGACGGTCTTGCCTCGATGTCCCCATCAATGCTCCCCGGGTGGGAGGAACTCGACCCCGTCGAGTAGGGGTATGGATGCTCGAGTACTCCGGCGGATCCGTCACCGTGCCAAGTAATGCGGGTATGCTCCACTCCAAGTGACCGTCACCTGCTCATTCCATATATACTCAATATGCACAAGCTGCTATGGGCCAGAGGTGGACACTCCGAATGGGGCACTCTCAAAAAGGGAGGTGGTGGCTCGAAGACTCACTAGGAATCACCGTTGAGTCCCTGTAGGTGACTGATCCGGGTATAGATGTAGAACCGATCCCATACTCATCGAGTGAGTCGACTCGCTTCACACTCATAAGGGACTGACATCGAGCTTACACAATACACATACAGACTCACCATGCACTAACACACATATGCAAACCACACAAAGAAAACACACTGACTCGTCTATGACCCTAGACACACCTAATGTTAGTCCGACCCGTACATGGGTGACGGCGGACCAGGACACCCGAATATGTGCCATGCATGCATGTTATGTAACCGGAGATGGGTGGCATGGGGAACATCCAAACGTCCAAGTATGACCCAATCATGTATGGATGGTCCTTTGGATTTGGGGAACTTGAGAGAGCTAGAAGACCCGGATGTGGAAGAGCCGGGTGTGGGTGTATCGGGTATGGGTTTGGTGGGTATAGATGGCCCGACCTGTGGGAAAGGGGTGTGAAAGTGGACTTCCCCGATAAGGTATGATGGAAGTGATGGATCACTGGGCCCACTAGAGAAGGTGTCGAATGGGTCCAAAAATGTGTGACCCTTTGATTCCTCCATTACATAGTCCCATAGGTGACATTCATGAAGGTGATGATCACCTCCATCCATTGTGATAGATGGGACCGTGCATAGGAGATATGACTCCTCCCTCGGAAGAAAAGTAATGAAGTCGGGTTCATCCGGTTGCGGGAGAAGTAGAAGAACCTCCGTGGTAACACAACCCACAGTGCACTCGGAGGTAATGGACCCGAAGGCCGGATGGGTGAAGCTAAGACTAGCGGGTTGGTCAAAGCCTCGGGCCAAAAGATGCGTCAACTCCCATTGTGAATCTAATCCCATGACAAGATCGTCCAACGTATCAACATGGTGACGAGATCGAAATGTGGTATGGAAGGAGTTGACCGGCACTAAAGGGAGGATGGGGTCCATAGGTGGGAAGGAAGGTGGGACCAAGCCATCCTTGAGCCAACTAAGAAGCGGCTCCGCTATATATAGTGTATCCGTAAGAAACACGGGTGGCTCGGGGTGAGGTGGTTCCAAGCATGATGGTTCCGAATGTGGATCGGAAGGTAAGGGTGGTAACGGAGCACTCACGGGTGGTGAAGGCAATGGCGTAGGTAGTCCGATCGGCTCGGGACTTGGGTGGGAGGTAGATGCTTCCCGAAGGGTAGCCAGGGCAGCATCGGCTCGTTGTAGGTCATCATTAAATGGAGACCCAAATGGCTCGACCTCAAGAGCGACCTTATGGGACTGCGCTAGAGAGAATGCATCGCGGACAAGACATTGGATTTGAAAGTAAATCCGCAAACCTCTCCGGAACTGAAATGCGGTTGTGGTGCTCTCCTCTCCCAAGCCATATTCCAACCGGTACTTATCATAGTCCCGGATGTACTCGGACACGGACCTATCACCTTGGACGGGTCGACATGGGTTGGCCATTGGTGCCGAAAAGATGGGAATGGATCCCTAGGAATGGGTATGCAAGGCCATTTAGACAAGACACTAGACCGACTATGCACGGTTTGGGAAGCATGCACACTAAGGACAAGACACCAAGACTCGGTACGTGGCGGAGTTAATCAATCCGAAGATCACTCGCGCAAGTGTGTGGCCTTCCCGATAGGCGTAGCCTAACGTTCGGACAACACCTTTTTATATACCGATTAATGGTATGCAAATGCAACTCCTAAGATCGACTTAGACACTTAGACTTAAATGACACACTTTTTTTTTATTTTGGACACCCTAGACTCAACTCGCTCTGATACCAAATTGATGCGGGACGGGACCACGGACACGACAAGCTCGCGATTGTCCTTTAACGAGGGAAGCGTCGGACGTGCACGGTTGAGAAACCGGCAAGAGCTAGGGTGGTCAATTCTCTTTTGTGCCCGGATCGGGTCACGGGACGGTAACGCTCTCTCTCGCAGCAGCGGTGATATAAATATAAAGCGAGCTAATTATCCTTACACATGCTCTCTAGCAGCGGCATAAACAAATATATATGAAGTAAGCAAAATACCGAGAAGGGAGCGAAAACGATACCTCCACGCGCTAGGCGTGGGGACGACGGACCCGGCCGAAACCCGTAGTCCCGGAATAATATTACACACTTGTTACAGCAATGAAGCACTGCCCACTCCACGCAGGGAGGTAAAGGGTGACACAATGGGGTCCGGGAGGACCGAATTCGGGTTGACGGGCGGCTTCTCGCGTCTCTTCGGCAGCACCCGAACTCGTGACGGTGGGGCCCACGTGCTGTCCGGAGGGGCCGTGTGGGACCCGGTGGCACCGCTGTAGTGGGGACACTTGGGGAAGCGCTCCCCAGGATGACGACACGCCGGTTCGCCGGCTGGAGGCCGGGCGGCTCCGATCGGCACCGGTCGGAATAACCGGCCACGGATCTGCCGGTTCTATTTTTCGGCGCGCGCTTCGGCGAGAACGGACACTGCGATCAGCCCCGATGTCGGATCGACACGAAATTGGCGCCGTTAAGAAACTGCTTCGAAGGGCTTCAACCTTATGGGATTACATAAAAATAAACAACTATGTACTTCTTGTTGGCGAATTTTGATAGCTGCTATTGTACAGTGCCCAAATTCTCAGATCAACAGAGAACTTGTCTGAGAACTGGCGTTGACTGATAGGTAGACCTCCGATTCAGTAGTTTTGTTCTTCAGCAAAGTTGTAGGAAATTGAACAAGGAAGACGGAAATATTTTTTGTGACAGGTTTGGAGGAGGCTATGATTTGTTAGGAATTTAACACTGGAGGGTGGTCGGATCTGGAAACTTGTAGACAGCACTGTAGATGAAGAAGAACACGATTTTTTTTAAAATTGGATAGAAGGCGGATCAGAAATTAATAAAATTCATGGAGTGAGGGGTTGATGGATAGAACTCCCAGTAAAATTGGGAGGGTTTGGAAAAATAAAAAATGTGGTCGGAGATGGGAAACGCAGAACTGCTATCACTGTAGACAGAGACAAGACAGATCTGGGAGTGAAAGACTAACGAAAATGGAAAATTACTAAATGAAGGAATTTGGACGTGAAAATTTAGGTGGAGGTGGGGACTCAAGGTAAGAACACACTCTCAAAATTTCAGCTTGAGATCTTCACGTTGTGGAGAGCAGGAATTCGTGGAAGACACCTCTATCCAGTAGGACAGAACCTTGAAGATGGCTCCGCGGCGGCTCGTAGGCGGCACGAACGGCGACGGCGGCGGCACAGATGATCACCGGAGATAGAGGGGAGGGGATTGAAGATAGAACCACTCTAGAATTTGGGGTTGGAGATGGAAGAACAGCAGGAGAGGGGAGAGGGGCGCAAGAAGCTTCAAGCAATTCCAACAATTTTTCTCTTCATTAATGCTAACAAATGGAAAATACAACCTTTTATATGCCTTACATCAAACCTAATCTACACCATTAGATCTAGGGGAGGGGATTGGATGGTTGGGATCAAGTGTGACAAACACACACAAAAATTAAATAAAAAATACAAGGGGAGGGGCGGCCTATTGACCAAGGGGAGACAAGGGGGCAAGTTTGAAATGGTAGGTAGCCCACCATGGAATTTCTTACCCATTTGTCTACCCATGTGGCAATTGACATTCAACTCTTCTAGAAGGCCACCTAGGATGGTTGACCAGCCCCACATGATCTAGGTGGACCAATGGGAAAGAGTTGAGGGTCCCCTTGCTTGGGCCCATGGGAATTTTACATATAAACCCACTAAGACCTACAATTGCGTACCCATATTACACAAGGGTATACATACAAATATGAAAGGACATAAATACAAACAAAATGCGGACGGTCTTGCCTCGATGTCCCCATCATGAAATGTGCAATTCATAGGAAACAATCACATTTTCACAAGAATTGATTTTTTCATTCAAATGTGTATTGATGGTTTTGTGGTTTTCCACTTCTTGTTCTAACACATGCACCTTTTCACATTCATCAACAAGTAAACTTTTTCCTTTTTCAAAAATAAGCAATCATTCAGAAATGACATTTTTCAACTGTTTCAATCCTTCATTTTCTTTTCTCATACATGAAATGACTTCTTCATGGTTTTTGATGTCAGTCATAAGAGATTCATTTTCCGTTTTGAATTCCAAGCATTTATTACATGAAGAATTTTCTTTTTGAAGTTTTTCAAGATTTTTCACATTGCTTTCAAGTAAGGAGTTCTGAATTAACAAAACACTAGTCTCCTTTTCAAGTTTCGAGTATTTATCACAAGAAGCATTCTTAAGAAAAGTATGTTCAAATTTATTTTTCAATTTTTTATTTTCAGATTTAACTTTCTTGTACTTTTCAGCAAGCTCATCATATGCATTCAATAAATCTTCATAGCTAAATTCATCTTTATTATCAGAATCAGAATTTACCTTTGAGCTTGATCCACTTGATGAGCTTGATCCACTTGGCTGATCACTCCTTTGTTCACTCGTCCCTACCACAAGACATTGGTCTCCATCCTCTTCCCGAATTTTGGTTAGGCCATCCAAGATATCCTTCGCGGATCTGCAATGGGAAACAAAGGGGAAATAATTAGAATCAACTGCAACAGTTAGCAACTTTAACACCAAACAATTTTGATCATGTTTAAGCTTTTGATTTTCAGTCCAGACATTTTTGTCCTTAGGCAACTCATAAGGACCATATGAAACAAGCTTCCATAGCTTAGGGTCATATGAGTTGACAAGACTGCACATTCTACCTAACCACAAATCAAAATTACAACCATCAAACACCGGTGGAGAATTTAAAGTATACATAATGGTAGTCATTGATCTGGATCACTCTAGATCGTTAGATCTATAAAAAATAGAGCCTTGGCTCTGATACCAATTGAAGTCTCGCGATCAATGACACCCAAGAGGGGGGTGAATTAGGTGTTTACCAATTTTATGAAAACTTTTGGCCTTTTTGAAACATGTGATATAATGCTAGTTAAGAGATTCAAAACTATATGATCACAAATCAGATTTATCAAACTATGTATGATAATGATATAGATTATGCAACATATACGTAGATAAATCCGTAACAACAATTAACAAATACACTCACTTAGAATGGAGGTAGAAGAAAAGGACCAAACCACACAAATCAAACCATAGTGCACAACGGTTTTAAGGTGGTTCGGATGCAATGATGGCAATCCTACTTCCACCCCTCACCAAACCCGGTGAGGCTTCACTCGGGGATAAATCCCCAAACGGAGATGACGCTCCAACCACACACGTAGGACGACGCCTGCCCACACACACGGGGACACGCCCCAAAACACACACACACACACGGAGACGAAGTCTCCAACACGATCCAACAAGCGGATAAACAAGACACACACACGCTGCAACAAGTGCAGCACTCCACACACACAAACACTAAGATCTGGATAAATCCACACACACGTAGATCTAAGAAGACCTATGCACACACGAATCAAGTACGACACACACACACACACGACCACGGATCCAACAATGATCCACACACACACGAGTTTGTAGTTTATAAGAAACACAAATCTAAAACTATAAAGCATAAAACACAAACATGAATAAACCACATTTTAGAAAGCTCCTGATTTAGGCTCCCCCTAAGTGTGTGCTCTAGATGTTTGCGTTGATTCCTTCTTCACTTTAATAGCTTGAGACTCAGCTTGAATGGCCTTGTATTTGATGTAGATCTTCTTACACGGAGTACTGTTCACGGCTACAGTACCCTTCCTTCTTCCTTGGACAAATCCATGTATCTTCTTGATGCTTGTGAGCTTGTTCTCTTCCTTTGAGACTGCTGACTTCAAATGGAGCTAGAGTACCTTAAGATGATGTTTGAATGGCTCCTTATTCCTTGTAGCATCCTTCTTCTTCTTCCCTTGGATAACCTTCCTTTTATATCTTCTTGAAATCCTTGCTTGCTTCTTGATAGCCTCACCCTTGATCTCTCTTTGTTGGTTGCTTGATTCTTCACTTCATAGATGCTTGTTGGCTTAAGAAGTACCTTGAATGGGTTGGAGATAGATGAAGAACTTGCTGCACGAAGTACTGTTCACGGAGCTACAGTACTCTCTTTTTCCTCCTTGGACAGCACCCTCTTGATCTCCCTTGAAGTCCTCTTGGATAGATAGGGTTTATGGCTCCAATGAGATGTTTTATAGCCCTTGAATGGTCCATGGACAACCCCCAGACCAGATCCACATTTTGTGGGTGATTGGGTGACTTTAGGATTAAAGAAATCCATGGAGAATGGCTCTTCTCGAAGTGGAAAACAAAGTCAACATATGTTGGCTCGGGACTGGCGGTCGACCTGTGGAAGCTGGCGGTCGACCGCTACTGAGAATCCTGTAGAAATATGATCCCTGGCATTTTCGGTCGACCTGGGGCGGTCGACCACTGCTGGCGGTTGACCTGGGGTGATCGACCTACAGCTACAGTAAACTTCAGACTTTTAGGTTTCACCCCCGAACTCCATTGCAACCCATTTAAGTCTGAGGCTTCAAACTCCTTTGATCTTGGGGAATATATGTTGAGTGTTTTGACCTACAAAACCATAGAAAAAAGGATTAGAACTTTGATCAATAATTCATGTGGTAATTGCATGAAGTACATGTATGAAACCCCTTTGGTCATTTGGCAGTTTCAATCAATTAACAAGAGCTTATTGTAAACCGTTTGAGTAAGATATAAGTACCATTATCACAATTTTCAAGCAAGTTTCTCATGAGTTGTTTCAACATAATGCAAGCTCAAAATGATATGTGAAATATGTATTAGAGTTCAAGAAGTGATTTACATTGAGAACCAATTTCACATATAAGATTGGAACACTTGTTGCTTTGACAAATGCATGTATGGTATGCGTAAAAATCAACCAAACAAGTTTCAAACTATTTGATCAGGATTTCAAAGCTCAAGTCCATTTGTTCAAACATATAAAGGCTTGAAACCTCTTGTAGAACCAACATATACAAACCAAGCATTAAGACCATGTAACCGTTGCCATTTTCCATCTCAAACATACATAGATAACAGGAGCATGAGCAATCAACCACAAGTTTAGTTATCATCACTTAATCACACATTAAGTTTAGTTATCATCAAAATCATAACTTAATAATCACAACAATCATCAAAACCATAACTCAACAATACGTACCCCCATTGGCCTCATCTGATGCCGGCCGACGCATGTCTCCTAGTAGCGCTGTAAGTACGCCGAACTATCCGGTGCATGGGAGACGACTGGAGTACCGCCTTGCTGCCAGTCTGCATACTGCTCTGGGAATCATAGCTGCCAGTCTGTCACAATCGTCCGTTCTCGGGTCTTCTGCCCGATCCCGCGCGGCTCTGCTACCTCGACCCACTCCTGGTGCAAGCCGAGTGTCCTCATCGCCAACCTTAGCCGCAACGGCTCGATCACGTTCAGGCAATGAACCCAGATGTCACGCCCAAAATGAGGTCGGCCCTCTACGACCCAAGGCTGGCCCTCATCGGGCATCCCCTGGTATGGTCTCTACACAACCTGCATGCATATCATTATATCCTTAGATCTTTATAAAGCAGGAAATAAAAGCAAATGCATCATATTTACGCACGTACCAGTGAAGCGGGGTAGTCCCGGAACTCCCCCCTAATTAAGGACCCTTAGCTCGTAGGCATGAGGCGCTCCAGTCAAGCACGACAGCCACCATCGCGCCAGTGGGTAAATGTCTGCTTCTCTAGGTCGAGGGCTAGCCCGATCCATAGGCATATAGAGATGACTCTACACCTACATCATTAGCACTCATTAGCATAACATTCATCATAAGCATTTTAATGACAAAAGAAAAAATAAAAAAATAAAAAAATGCATGCCTGAAGAAAAGGTCAAAACCCGCTGACGGTCGTCTCACGACCTGTCCCCGTAGACAGATCGGCTATCAGGTGCGCTAGTAGGGTAGCACCCCAGGCGTATCACCCCACTCCGTCCAGATCCTCCATGATGCCTAAGAATCTACAGTTCAAGTCATCCCCCTTGGTCCCCAGCAGCAACCTCCCGAGCATCAGGAATAAGAACCACCTCAAGTCCCAGTCTACTAGCTCCCTCTGAGTCGGGTCATGGCAGTAGACTACTCTAGCTCTCGCAGTCATCCTCTCTGCTAACTCCGCTAGCGACTCCCCCGACCTCTGTCGAGTGTCTCCTAGCCCCATAGCACCCGTCAACTCTGTGTTGTAAATCATCCTACAGTTCCTAGGAGTATCGGCTACTGTCTCCAAACCTAGAAGCCTCTGAGCAAGCTCCCCATAGTCTAGAAGGGTCACCCCGCTCACCGCTTCTCCATCCACTCTCAACCCGGTAATCCCCGCTACATCCTCCAAGCTCAGCACCATGTGTCCCCAGGGCATCAAGAATACCCAGCTCACTCTGTCCCATCTCTCCCTCAGCACATGAATCAGAATCAAGTTAGGACGTACCGGCTCAATGCTGAGGAAGGGGCCGAATCCCATCGCCTCAGCTCTCTCCCTCTGAAAGTCAAGTAACCCGTGGTAGGCCGCCAGCACTTGAACCCAAGAAATGCGGGTCTGTATCAACCCCTACAGCAAACAAAAAAAATAAATATCAATAACCAGCATAATAACCCCAAATAAATGGTTACTGTTTGGAATTGGTGTCGACTCAATTGACACCGATTCCCTGAATTGGTGTCAACTGCTCGGTCGCCAATTCCCTATTATATATATAATTCAAAGGGGTTTTTGAAATTTACGCCTAGACTCAGGCCGCAATTTCTTTGGCGATTTTTCTTTATCCCAGAACCAAAATAAATAAATACATAAATAAAATATACTTTTCATTTTTTTGAAATCTAATTTAAAAAAAAAACTCTTCAAAGTTGTGTCAATTTTCAGGTCGTCATTTCTTAAAACTAATCAATTCAAAAAAAAATTACGTCAGGTTAGTAGTCGTTGTTTCTTTAATAGTTCATTTTCAAAAATTAAGCCAAAAAAATAACTTGCAACCCCACCCCTGACGCTATTTCTTAAAAATAATTTCTTAAAAAATATATATTATGGAATTGACGCCCCCTGTTGGGCCGCCAATTCCCACAGAACTGTCTTCTTCCTCCCTCTGTCAACCGCCATGGTTTTTTGATTTAAAAAGAAAAAAAATGCAGTAGAGTGGGTGATAGGGACTGACCTTGCTGGCTGCAGGTTCCATCAATCCTCCCCGCAGTGGCCGACGGGGGGTAGGCGCCCTGCGTCGTTCTTCATTTTCCTCATTTTCTTGACCTTCACCTCCTGCTTCGTCTTCTCCTTTTTCGTTGTCATCATCTTCCTCGCCCTCCTCATCGTCCTCATCGCCTTCACCTTCATCTTCATCGTCGTCCTCGTCCTCTCCACCATCGTAGTCACCGTCTTCTTCATCCCCTTTGCCTCCATCTTCTTCTCCTTCACCTTCATGCTCCGCCGCTGGAGCTCCCGCCGCCGCAAGAGGGACCTCCTCCTCGCCAGCGTGCTCGTCCTCCACGTCGATGAGGATGACAGTGGGTGCCATCACCCGCTGTCTCTTCTCGGTGCCGGAACCGCCCACATAGGCCATGAGAGAGAGGGTGAGAAAGTGGGGTTTGCCACAGTGGTCACTATCGTCGAGTGGGAGTTTCAGAAGCAGAGGAATGAAGAATGGAGAAGTAGAGAATATAAATGGAAAATTAGAGGGTTTAAAGGGGAGAAGGGTTTACGGCAGGTTTCTGAGGCAGTGAATTTAAAATAATTGGCGCCCTAAATTATTCTGTCATTTTCTAATGAACAACTACTTAAGCGGGCATCCATTTTGGAGTTTCAGATTTTTCAGAAATATTAATAATCTGCGACCAACACACAGGCGTTATTTCATGATTGAACGACCTTGCACAGAGACATCGTTTACTGAAACGATGGAATTTGTGACCTGTCATAAAGTAATTAATGACATCGATTAAGGAAATTTCCTAGATTTTCTAGCAATCTTAAGAATGGACGACCAGTTGGACGGGCGTTATTTGTATAATGAACGACTCCTCACGGAGGCGCTATTTCTGGAAATTTTGATTTCATCACCCATTTGGAAGGACATCCATATTTTAATGAGCGGCTGTTTGAAAGGTGCCAATCTTGGAATTTCTCATTTTTATGACAAAGGAATGATAATTGAATTGGCGATAGTGGATAAGGCGTAGATCCGTGAATTAGCGCCCTTTGTGGTGAGCGCAGTTTATTACAAAGATTTCATTTTTGGACAAAATCAAGATATTTTGGAAGATTTAATCACCTTTTGACACTGTTATTGGCTCAATCAAAGAAGAATCTTTTATTCATTAAAGGAAAAGATCATTACACGCCTAATGGGCCACTTTGGGCCTCAAATTTCTAAGAGCTATTACATAAGTCTCCCATTGCTCTCTATCTTCCTCCACTCGTTCCTTGGGATGGTGCAGCTTGTTGATTCGCCATAATGCCTTGGTTGTGCTGATTTCCTCTTCATCGCCGCTTGTGCTTAGATCCCTCTTCTTGATAGGTGTGAGGTGTGAAGCTTCTTCAAAGAGATGGCGATGTAGGCCAAGTTGTGATAGGCGCCGGTGTGAATTGTAGAGGACAAGCTCGGTGGCACGTACTAGTCATAATTCCACCCCGGATGAGAGCCGTGTGCGAAGATCTTGAGTCTTAAGGATGCCCGGTGTGCATGTAAACATGTTTTGGGACATGACCTTTAGATGCTCTCTCCATTCCACTCTTTTCTTTAGCTTGGGCACTCGATTCATCACGCTTTCACATAATCCTAGTGCGCCCGTCATATAATGGAGTGGGCTCTTTAGATATATCCATAAGGCATTTTGGGCTTCCTCGCATGGGTCGAATTTGAAGTGTAGGTCCACCCAACTAGAAAATAGTAGCATTGACCAGTATTGGGGCCTCCCCATAGAAGTCGAGGTGAGCCCGCTATAGAGATAGGCTAGCACCGCCACTCCAATCCTCTTTCCTTCCCATATGCTACATATTGCACTCAATTTGTCTTCCTCCAAGAAGTCATCCGCCCAGGGGAAAAGCAATGCTCCCGTGAGACATATCACAAAGGCTTTCATCACTTTCTCTAAATCTTCTTGAAGAGGGGCTATCTCGCCCTGCTCCGGAGCGGGGAAGAGGATGACCACGTACACTTGAAGTGTGAACTGCAAGAAGGGAAACGAGTCAGAGGTGCCCAGGGATAGATCTCTGTGGAAGACCCTCCAATGCTTAAGTCAGCAAAGTAGTAGAGCTATGATGCGAAGGGAAGAGCTAGGAGGAAGGTGGGAGCGCGAGATCCCTCTCCACTAAAAGGTGAAGTGGTTCCTGCTCAGGGTGATGCGGGACGGACACGCGACCTGGGACTCTAGCTCGTGATCATCCCTAAGCGAGGGAAGACGTGGGACCGGGCGCGGTTGAGAAACCGGCCATGAGTCTCGGGTATCGGCTTTTCCGCGTTAACTCGGATCGAGTCACGGGACGGTACACTCACTCACTCTCGCAGCGGTGATAACAATATATAGATACCAAGGAATCTACACTCGCAGCGGCATTCAAAGATATACGAGATAAGCAAATGTAAAAAAGAGTGGGGGCGAGTTTACCTCCACGCTCCGGGCATGGGGAAGACGATCCTGGCTAGTTACGGTAACTCCCGGTAACAACAGTAAAAAGTTAATTACAACCATGAATTTTATTGCCCACTCCATGCAGGGAGGTAAAGGGCTACAAGTGGGGCCCGGGAGGACCGACCCTGAGTTGACGGGCAGCAATCTGGAGGTGCGTTTGGGGCGAACTCGGTCCTGCGCCGATTCGGTTCTGACTCGCTAGACAGCAAGACACGGATTCCAAAGGAACGTCACCCTCCTGAGGTCTTCTGAAGGCGCCGCTTAGCTGGGACGATGGCGGGATGTCCCTGATCGACTCCCTGAAATGGCGGTTCCAGAAGTTGACTTTGGTATTTTTGCACGAATTATTCCCGGACTGATTTTTCTAATCTGCACAGGGAACAGAATTGCGCGCCTCGGCGGTAAGAATTATGGTCCTCCGATCCGGAGGCCGATCGAGGCGTGGCTGGTACTGTTGGAAAGAGCACTCACAGAACTACAGAATATATTTTTCACAGCTCCATCCAGCAAACGGATTGAAGATGAGAATGACTGTAACACTGTTTTATTTTCTGACCCGGACTGATAGACACACAGGGCAGACTGTGTTTTCCCTGAGACTGACCTTTGACCGAAGGGGAAATTATTTTTATAGACTCCACGGAAATTATGGTGGAAGGCAGTATATGTGAGAAACACGGAGGAATTTTTGTGATTTTTTTAGAAATTTATAAGAGGGTGGGAAAATTACAACAAGGTGACTCTGTCCCGTAGATCTGCAGAATGGCAGATTACAGGGGGAAGAACAATAAATGTGGAAAAAATACCAAATGACGTCCAAATGACACAAAATTTGAACTGGAGGTTAGAGGAGACGAGCAGAACAAACTCTCAAAATTAGGGCTCGACCTGACAACAAGAGAAATAACTAGAATTTTGGGATTGGGGTTCTGTCCTGATGGAGACAGAACTCCGGCGAAGCGGCGGTGGCGGCGCGTTGACAGCACGAACGGAAGGCGGTGGCCGGAAGTCGCATCCAGCAGAGGTGGAGTTCTTGGAGTCACACCAAGAGGAGGGCTTCACACCCTAGAATGGCAGAAATCCATCTGCAAGAGGGGAGGAGAGACACAAGGGGTGCCCTTGGGCTTGCTCTTGGCAAACATGCTTAATTCTTCATTAAAATTTCTAATGACACTATACATAGGCTTATATAGAGAATGATAAGGGGTGGGGGGCTGAGAATTTCGTGGGAGAGGGGATTTTCTTCCCCATGTGGTCACATGACCAAAATAAATAAAAAAATACAACATGGGATAAACTATATTATAAGGGGGAAGCATCTTGGACTTTAAGGGTTGGAATATTGGACTTTTAAATCCAATTGTCCCCTTGAATGGTCAAGTCATCTAGAAGCCCACCTTGGACCTTTGACTGGCCCCACATGGGCCCTAAGGCTTAGGTGGACCAATAGGAAAGGAGATGGGGGCCCCATGCCGGTCCTACTTGACTTTTGCACAAAAACCCAAAGATCCTTAGGGAATGACACATTGGTTTATAAAGCCTTACAATTGCATACATATTTTCCTAAGGATATAAATGCAAATAAAAGGACACAAGTGTAAAATAAAAATTAGTGCTCGGCGTCGATTCCCATCAACTCTCCCCGGGTGGGAAGAACTCGACCCCGTCGAGTAAGGGGTACCGCTGCTCGAGTATCTCCAGCGGATCCATCACGGAACCTGGAAGCGCGAAGTACGCTCCACTCCAAGTAATCGACACCTGCTCATCCCGTATAGATTCGATATACACACGCTGCTGGGGAGGAGGCTAGAGGTGGACACTCCGGGGTGGGGTCACTCTCAAAAGAAGGGAAGACGGCTCGAAGACTCACTAGGAATCACCGCTTGTCCCTTATGTGACTAGATCCGATATGTGAAGTAGAACCGATCCCAAAGTCCAACAAGTCTCGTACTCGAAAGGGACTAACAACGCGAGCATACAAACCGACTCGACTCGATGTATGCACAGACACACGACAGACAAACAAAGTAAAAACTCACAAAGACCTTAAACAAACCTCAGGTTAGTACGACCTACGCATAGGCGATGGTGGATCAGGACACCCGAATATGTGCCATGCATGCATGTTATGCAACCGACGGTTGATGGCATGGGGAACACCTGGACGTCCAAGTATGACCCAGTCATGTATGGACAACCCTTTGGATTTGGGAGACTTGAGAGGGCTAGGAGAGCCAGGTGTGGAAGAGTCGGGTGTGGGTGTATCGAGATTGGGATTGGTGGGTGTAGAAGACCCGACCCGTGGGGTAGGGGTGTGGTAGTGGTGATGCGGGACGAGACACGGACACGGCAAGCTCGCGATCGTCCCTTGATGAGGGAAGCGTCGGACGTGCACGGTTGAGAAACCGGCAAGAGCTAGGGTGGTCGGCTCGCACTTTCGTGCCCGGATCGGGTCACGGGACGGTCTCGCTCACTCTCTCGTAGCAACGGTGATATGAAATTATAACGAGCTAGGTCCTAAAACATGCTCTCTAGCAGTGGCATAAACAAGCATATATGAAATAAGCGAAATGTTAGGTGTAGGAGCGAAGATGATACCTCCACGCGCTCGGCGTGGGGACGACGGACCCGGCCCTAACTCGTACTCCCGGAACAATATTACACAATATTACAGAAATGCAAGCCGCTGCCCACTCCACGCAGGGAGGTAAAGGGCTACACAATGGGGTCCGGGAGGACCGAATTCGGGTTGACGGGCGGCTTATCGCGTTGATTCGGCAACGCCCGAACTAATGACGGTGGGGCCCACGTGCTGTCCGGAGGGGCTGTGTGGGACCCGGGTCACCGCTGTGGTGGGGGACACTGATGGAAGCGATCCCCGGGCTGGCGGCACGCTGGAACGACGATCGGAGGCCGGGCGGCTCCGGCCGGCGCCCGTCGGGAAAACTTCCCACGGATCTGCAGTTTCTGGTTTTCAGCGCGCTGTCCGGTGAGAACGGACGCTGCGATCAGATCCGATGTCGGATTGACACGAAATTAGCGCCGTTGGAAAGCTGACTCGAAGTACTTCAATGTAGGCCTAGAGATCGGGCCTGGATCTTCGCTGATCTGGACTTATGGAATTTACAACCTCCTGTTGTACAGTAACTGAACACTCAGATCTGCAGAGCTGATCTCTGATAACAGTCGTTGACCGCTAGGAAGACCTTGGATTCAGACTTCGACTTCTTCCCTCAAAATTTCAAGTTGATTGGAACTCGTGGCTGGCTTGAGGAATTTTCTAGCTGCACCTCTGTCCAGCAGGACAGAACACCGAAGATGATCCCGTGGCGGCTCGAAGGCGGCACGAACGGCGGCGGCGGCACAGATGATCACCGGAGGTTGAGAGAAGATGATAGAAGGTAGAATCACTCTAGAACTTGAGGTTGGAGGAGAAGAACACCAGGGGAGAGAGGAACAAGGGCACACCCTTCAATGGCTCAAGCCAATTTTACAATTTTTTCTTCATTAATCTCTAATGACACTATACATAGGCTTATATAGAAAATGGCAAGGGGTGGGGGGGCTGATAATTTCGTGGGAAATATGTCATTTTCATCCCCCATGTGGTCAAAACTCAAAATAAATAAATTACATATGAATGGGGCACTCCTTTGACTAGGTAGGTAAGGTAGGTGGCCTACCTTTGAAATTTTAACCCATTTGTCTCCCATGTGATCAATTAGCATTCAAACCTTCTAGATGGCCACCTAGGATGGTTGACCAGCCCCACATGGATGAGGTGGACCAATGGGGAAGGGGAGGGGGCCCCCTAGCTGGACCTACTACACATTTGCTCAAAAACCCACACAATCCAAGGGAATGACGCATTGGCTTACAAAGCCGTACAATTACGCTTATACTTTCCCATGGATATAAAAATAAACTAAAGGACACAAATGCGAAATAAAATGTACATGCTCGGCGTCGATTCCCATCAACTCTCCCCGGGTGGGAGGAACTCGACCCCGTCGAGTAGGGGTAAGGATGCTCGAATACTCTGGCAGATCCGTCACCGTGCCAAGTAACGCGGGTACGCTCCACTCCAAGTGACCGTCACCTGCTCATTCCATATATACTCGATATGCACAAACTGCTGTGGGCTAAAGGTGGACACTCCGAGTGGGGTACTCTCAAAAGGGAAGGAAGCAGCTCGAAGACTCACTAGGAATCACCGCTGAGTCCCAATAGGTGACTGATCCGGGTATAGATGTAGAATCGACCCAATACTCATCAAGTGAGTCCACTCGCCTCTTACTCATAAGAGACCGACAACGAGCTTGCACAAGATGCATGCAGACAAACAAACGACACACAAATCATGCAAACAAATCACTCAAAACAAACCACACAAAGAAAAAGCACAATGTTAGTCCGACCCGTACATGGGTGACGGCGGACCAGGACACCCGAATATGTGCCATGCATATACTAGATGTACACGATGGTTGATGGAAGGGAGGACTCTTAGACACCCTAAGATGTACCACTCATGCATTGGTGACCGATGGGATTTGGGTGAAGAAGGGGTAGGAGATCCAAAACTACCCTCGTCATCATCCCTAGATGTAGAGACGGCTTGCCGAATAGACCGAGGGGTATGGGTGGAATAGTGAACTCCTTGGAAGAGGTGGAGGGAATGTGATAGCTCGGGAGCTTCACTAGTGGAGGGGTTAAAAGGGTCAAAGAAGGTATGACCCCGGGAGATGGGTTCCTCCCTGACACGGTCCCAATCGTGAAATTCTTGAAGGTGTGAATGGTAACCTTCATCCGCCATAGTGAACGGGACGATGGTCATGTGAAGAAAATAAACTTCCTCCCTTGGGCAAAAGAGAAGGAAGTCGGACTCGGCCGGCATCGGGAGGAGTAGAAGAATCTCCGTGGTGACACACCCCACGGTGCACACGGAGGTAATGGATCCTAAGGCCGGATGTGTGAAGCTAAGACTAGCGGGTTGGTCAAAGCCTCGGGCCAAAAGATGCGTCAACTCCCATTGTGAATATAATCCCATAATAAGGTCATCCAAAGTATCGACATGGTGACTAGACCGAAAAGTTGTGTGGTAGGAGTTGACGGACACCAAAGGTAGGGTAGGGTCCATAGACGGGTAAGGAAGTGGGATCAAGCCATCCTTGAGCCAACTAAGAAGTGGCTCGGCTATGTATAATGTACCCGTTAGAAATACGGGTGGCTCGGGATGAGGTGGCTCCAAGCGCGAATCCGAAGGTGGAGTGGGCCGCTGGGGCTGGGTGGATGGACATACGGGGTCCCTAAGGGTGATCTTACCGGGTAGGTATGGTGGGCATAAGGTGCAAGTCCTCTTGTCCCAGTCAAGATTGGCCCTTCTCTCTCCTAACCACTTTTGCCCTAAAATGATGCATGAACCAGCAAGTGTGCCGATCCTGCACCATGCACCATCGGTGTAGAGAACAGAGCCGATCCTCTTATAGAACTCAACACAAGCAAAATCACCATCGCGGACAATCTCGCCTGTCTTGGAGAGAGACTCCACGATGTCAAGAGAAACCCAATTATCCGACTCCCTATTGGTGAAATGGAGTTCCGTTGTGGACCCGTTGGGTAGAGCGGCTTTCATAATGAGAGGGGCAAAACCAAATGCTCGGTCCATGAGGACATTCATTTTGGCCACAAAAGTTGACCACTCTGACGTATGGTCTTGGGGATCGGCCATGGGTAGTGGACATGGACATGCATACACACTAAGGACCCTAGACGTAAACTAAGACTCGGTACGTGGCGGAGATAACCGATCCGAAGATCACTCGCACAAGTGTGCGGCCTTCCCGATAGGCATGGCCTAACGTTCGGACAACACCTTTTGATATACCGAGTAAAGGGATGCAATGCGAAAAGACACTCTTTTTTGTGTTTTAAAACAATGATGATCCTAGACTCGACTTAAACCGACTAATGACTCGATGTAAATGACACTCTTTTTTTTTCTTTTTGACACCCTAGACTCAACTCGGCTCTGATACCAAATTGATGCGGGACGAGACACGGACACGGCAAGCTCGCGATCGTCCCTTGATGAGGGAAGCGTCGGACGTGCACGGTTGAGAAACCGGCAAGAGCTAGGGTGGTCGGCTCGCACTTTCGTGCCCGGATCGGGTCACGGGACGGTCTCGCTCACTCTCTCGCAGCAACGGTGATATGAAATTATAACGAGCTAGGTCCTAAAACATGCTCTCTAGCAGTGGCATAAACAAGCATATATGAAATAAGCGAAATGCTAGGTGTAGGAGCGAAGATGATACCTCCACGCGCTCGGCGTGGGGACGACGGACCCGACCGAAACTCGTACTCCCGGAACAATATTACACAATATTACAGAAATGCAAGCCGCTGCCCACTCCACGCAGGGAGGTAAAGGGCTACACAATGGGGTCCGGGAGGACCGAATTCGGGTTGACGGGCGGCTTCTCGCGTTGAGTCGGCAACGCCCGAACTAATGACGGTGGGGCCCACGTGCTGTCCGGAGGGGCCGTGTGGGACCCGGGTCACCGCTGTGGTGGGGGACACTGATGGAAGCGATCCCCGGGCTGGCGGCACGCTGGAACGATGATCGAAGGCCGGGCGGCTCCGGCCGGCGCCCGTCGGGAAAACTTCCCACGGATCTGCAGTTTCTGGTTTTCAGCGCGCTGTCCGGCGAGAACGGACGCTGCGATCAGATCCGATGTCGGATTGACACAAAATGTAGGCCGTTGGAAAGCTGACTCGAAGTACTTCAATGTAGGCCTAGAGATCGGGCCTGGATCTTCGCTGATCTAGACTTATGGAATTTACAACCTCCTGTTGTACAGTAACTGAACACTCAGATATGCAGAGCTGATCTCTGATAACAGTCGTTGACCGCTAGGAAGACCTTGGATTCATACTTCGACTTCTTCCCTCAAAATTTCAAGTTGATTGGAACTCGTGGCTGGCTTGAGGAATTTTCTAGCTGCACCTCTGTCCAGCAGGACAGAACACCGAAGACGATCCCGTGGCGGCTCGAAGGCGGCACGAACGGCGGCGGCGGCGGCACAGATGATCACCGGAGGTTGAGAGGAGATGATAGAAGGTAGAATCACTCTAGAACTTGAGGTTGGAGGAGAAGAACACCAGGGGGAGAGAGGAACAAGGGCACACCCTTCAATGGCTCAAGCCAATTTTACAATTTTTTCTTCATTAATCTCTAATGACACTATACATAAGCTTATATAGAAAATGGCAAGGGGTGGGGGGGCTGATAATTTCGTGAGAAATATGTCATTTTCATCCCCCATGTGGTCAAAACTCAAAATAAATAAATTACATATGAATGGGGCACTCCTTTGACTAGGTAGGTAAGGTAGGTGGCCTACCTTTGAAATTTTAACCCATTTGTCTCCCATGTGATCAATTAGCATTCAAACCTTCTAGATGGCCACCTAGGATGGTTGACCAGCCCCACATGGATGAGGTGGACCAATGGGGAAGGGGAGGGGGCCCCCTAGCTGGACCTACTACACATTTGCACAAAAACCCACACAATCCAAGGGAATGACGCATTGGCTTACAAAGCCGTACAATTGCACTTATACTTTCCCATGGATATAAAAATAAACTAAAGGACACAAATGCGAAATAAAATGTACATGCTCGGCGTCGATTCCCATCAAGTGGACTCCCCCGAAGAAGTGAAGTATATATGGTGGGTCAAGGGGCCCACTAGGGAATGAGTCAAAGGGATCAAAGAAGGTATGACCTCTTGTGGTGGGTTCCCACAAGTCACGGTCCCACGTATGGAAGTCTTGAAGGTGTAGATGGTCACCTTCATGCATTGTGGTAAGTGGGACGGTGATCATATGTAAGATGTATGGTTCCTCCCTCCGGCAAAAGGGTATGAAGTCAGGCTCGGCCAGCATGGGGAGGAATAAGAGAACCTCCGTGGTAACATAACCCACGGTGCATACGGAGGTATTGGACCCTATGGCCGGATGGGTGAAGCTACGACAAGTGGGCTGGTCGAAGCCTCAGGCCAATAAGTGCGTCAACTTCCATTGCCAACCTAAACCCAAAATAAGGTCACCCGATGTATCAATATGGTGACTAGACTGGAATGTCGTATGGTAGGAGTTGACGGGCACTAGAGGTAAGGTGGGGTCCATGGATGGGTAAGGAGGTGGGACCAAGCCATCCTTGAGCTAACTAAGAAGCGGCTCGGCTATGAAAAGCCTACCCGTTAGAAACACAGGTGGCTCGGGATAAAGTGGCTCCAAATGATATGGTTCTGAATAAAGTTCGGAAGTAGATGGCAATGGAACTCTAGGGAAGGGGTTCCCCGACTGAGGTGGGGAAGGCTGTGGTGTAGGCAGTCCGACCGGATCGGGACTCGGCTGGGAGGTAGATGCTTGCCGAAGGGCACCTTTAAACCGAGAAAATTGGGACTCAAATGGTTCAACCTCCAGAGCGACCTTATAGGACTGCGCCAGAGAGAATGCGTCGCGGATAAGACATTCAATTTGGAAGTGAAGCCGCGAACCTCTCCGGAACTGAAAGGTAATCGTGGTGCTCTCCTCTCCAACTCCATATTCCAACCGGTACTTATCATAGTCCCGAATGTACTCGGACACGGACCTATCGCCTTGGACGGGTCGACATGGGTTGGCCATAGGTGCCAAAATATGGGAATGGATCCCTAGGAATGGATATGCAAGGCCATTTTTTTTGTTTTTATTTTATAAAAAAATGTTATGCCAACTAATGCAAGCACCTAGACACGGCTTAGAATGCGATGCACATGCAAAGTTGAAATGAGACTCGACTATACTCCTAGACACAACCAAGACTCGATACGTGGCGGAGCTAATCGATCCGAAGATCACTCGCGCAAGTGTGCGGCCTTCCCGATAGGCGTAGCCTAACGTTCGGACTACACCTTTTGATATACCGATTAATGGTATGCAAATGTGACACTTGGACTGGCTCAGACTTAGACTCGACTTAAACGACACTTTTTTTTGAACACCCTAGACTCAACTGGTGCTCTGATACCAAACTGATGCGGGACGGACACGCGACCTGGGACTCTAGCTCACGATCGTCCCTAAGCGAGGGAAGACGTGGGACCGGGCGCGGTTGAGAAACCGGCCGTGAGTCTTGGGTATCGGCTTTTCCACATTAACTCGGATCGAGTCACGGGACGGTACACTCACTCACTCTCGTAGCGGTGATAACAATATATAGATAGCTAGGAACCTACACTCGCAGCGGCATTCAAAGATATACGAGATAAGCAAATGCGATAAAGAGTGGGGGGGAGTTTACCTCCACGCTCCGGGCATGGGGAAGACGATCCCGGCCAGTTACGGTAACTCCCGGTAACAACAGTAAAAAGTTAATTACAACCATGAATTTTATTACCCACTCCACGCAGGGAGGTAAAGGGCTACAAGTGGGGCCCGGGAGGACCGACCCTGAGTTGACGGGCAGCAATCTGGAGGTGCGTTCGGGGCGAACTCAGTCTGCTGGTCGGACTCGGTCCTGCGCCGACTCGGTACTGTGCCGACTCGGTTCTGACTCGCTGGATAGCAAGGCACGGATTCCAAAGGAACATCACCCTCCTGAGGTCTTCTGAAGGTGCCGCTTGGCTAGGATGATGGCGGGATGTCCCTGATCGACTCCCTGAAGTGGCGGTTCCAGAAGTTGACTTTTGGTATTTTTGCACGAATTATTCCAAGACTGATTTTTCTGATCTGCACAGGGAACAGAATTGCGCGCCTCGGCGGTAAGAATTATGGTGCTCAGATCCGGAGGCCGATCGAGGCGTGGCTGGTACCGTTGGAAAGAACACTCACAGAACTACAGAATATATTTTTCACAGCTCCATCCAGCGAACGGATTGAAGATGAGAATGACTGAAACATTGTTTTATTTTCTGACCCGAACTGACAGACACATAGGGCAGACTGTGTTTTTCCTGAGACTGACCTTTGACCGAAAGGGGAAATTTCTTTTATAGACTCAACGAAAATTATGGTGGAAGACGGTATATGTGAGGAACACGGAGGAATTTTTGTGATTTTTTTGGAAATTTATAATAGGGTGGGAAAATTACAACAAAGTGACTCTATCCCGTAGATCTGCAGAATGGCAGATTACAGGGGGAAGAACAATAAATGTGGAAAAAATATCAAATGACGTCCAAATGACACAAAATTTGAACTAAAGGTTAGGGGAGACGAGCAGAACAAACTCTCAAAATTAGGGCTCGACCTGACAACAAGAAAAATAACTAGAATTTTGGGATTGGGGTTCTGTCCTGATGGAGACAGAACTCCGGCGAAGCGGCGGTGGCGGCGCGTTGGCGGCACGAACGGAAGGCGGTGGCCGGAAGTCGCATCCAACGGAGGTGGAGTTCTTGGAGTCACACCAAGAGGAGGGCTTCACACCCTAGAATGGCAGAAATCCATCTGCAAGAGGGGAGGAGAGACACAAGGGGTGCCCTTGGGCTTGCTCTTGGCAAACATGCTTAATTCTTCATTAAAATTTCTAATGACACTATACATAGGCTTATATAGAGAATGATAAGGGGTGGGGGGCTGAGAATTTCGTGGGAGAGGAGATTTTCTTCCCCATGTGGTCACATGACCAAAATAAATAAAAAAATACAACATAGGATAAACTATATTATAAGGGGGAAGCATCTTGGACTTTAAGGGTTGGAATATTGGACTTTTTAATCCAATTGTCCCCTTAAATGGTCAAGCCATCTAGAAGCCCACCTTGGACCTTTGACTGGCCCCACATGGGCCTTAACGCTTAGGTGGACCAATAGGAAAGGAGATAGGGGCCCCTTGCTGGTCCTATTGGACTTTTGCACAAAAACCCAAAGATCCTTAGGCTCACTTTGTTAATGGAATAAGTCCCGGGTAGAATGAGTTATTCTACCTTTTCACCCTTGTTCTAGTTTGATAGCAGGGTTAAGTTACCAGAAGTCGGTTAGGATAAAAGGCCTTATTCTAAGAATAACTCATTCTACCATTTCTATGGAATGAGTTATTCTTAGGGTAAGAACAAGTTATCAAACTGAAAAAGTAAAAAGCCAAGGAATAACTCATCATAACCCATCTCATGTGAGTTATCCTAACTTATTATCAAACAGGGTCTTAGGGAATGACACATTGGCTTATAAAGCCTTACAATTGCATACATGTTTTCCCAAGGATATAAATGCAAATAAAAGGATGCAAGTGTAAAATAAAAATTAGTGCTCGGAGTCGATTCCCATCACAGGGTTTTTGACTCTTGCATGGCTTACCTCCTTGTAGTAGGGCATTTCCAGTTTAAATAATGGCCCGTTGTGTGACTGATCCCTGTAAGCGGAGGGGTCTCAGGGGGGGTTACGTCCTTCATGCGGGCTCCTTTATAGCACGCAGCTCTTGGTCTCTCCTATCCTCTTGAGCTTCCTACCATTAAGGGACTCGCAATGGCCGTAATCAATAAGCTTCTATCAGTGAGCCCGAGCGATCGGCACTAGCCCAGGAGTGGTCTCCCGAGCGATGAGTGCATGGTCGGGACATGGAATAGGGGGCTCCGGGGGAGCTTTCCCGATCGAACTGATGCTCGGACTTCCCAACCCGAAGGCCGCCTAGGAAGCACTTGTACCGAGTGAGTTTTGGGGCTTTATACTAAGTGGGCCCAGGGGCTACCACTTCAAGGAGTTGGGCCTCGTTCGGTCTGGTTGGATCTCTTTTGGCCTCTCCGTACGGGCGATGAGATTTCCCCTCTCCACTTGTCCCCCTCCTACTCCCGAGCCAAAATTAGGCTCAGACGAGTAGCATTTGGGCCGGACTTGTTGTGGCGCTGGTTGGGTAGAGATTTCTCTCTAGTAGGGGCCACATGATGCGGCTTGCCTTGAAATGTGCCCGTCATAATGAATAAGAGAAGGCCCCTCCACAGGAGATCGGATCACCGCGCCACCTCCGGTTTATGCATTGCGCGTTTTTGCATCCCTTTATCTCCGGGGTTTAGGGTTTTGCCTCTCTTTGCATTTATATTTGAGGGGGGATCCTGTGCCGTGAGAGTAACTTGGAAGAACGGAGAATCGCCGTGGCCATCGGAGCTAGGGGAGCATCCTGAGGCGGTGATTCGTCAGCTTCGGAGTCCTCTGATTCGAAGCTTTCCCCTTCTTCTCCTAGTTCTTCTATCTGTTCCATGGCGGACCAAAATCCAGGGGCAGAGAGCCGAGAGGGAGAACTGGCCTCGAGGACTTTTTTGGTGCCACCGGAGCCTCTTCGCAGCGAGCTGGGTGAGGCGGACTTGAAACGGCTGGAGAATCGGTATGGGCTGCCATGGAGATTCTAGTTCCTGGCGCCTGAGCCTCATGAGTCTAGCCTGGCCACTCGTTCCGACCGCTTCTGTTCTTTCCTCCTGGCCTGGAAGTCTGGCTTTCGACTGCCCCTCCATCCCTTTGTTGCCGAGTTGCTTCGGGGGTTGTGCGAGAGAAGCTCCAGAGGGGTCCCCCCTCCACGCTTTTTGAGCAACTTATGGAAGGCAGCCTGATCCTGGCCCAGCTCAGGGCTGAGGCAGTAGGGGCGTATGCTCAGGTGGAGTCGGAGCGGGAGGCTCTCTCGTGGGCCCGTGGTGCGCTCGATCGGAAGGTTGAGCGTTTTACCCTTGATCTTGGTGACCTTCATCGGGAGGTGGCCCCGCTTCGGGCTTAGGTGTAGTCGAGCCAAGCGGAGGCTCGGTTGTTGGCGGAGCAGCTGGCCCAGGCCCGTCATATGGTCGACCGGAAGAATGAGCTCCTGGCGGCGGAGCGTATGATTCAGGTCGAGCGCGGCGAGCAGTGGAAGGCGGAGCGGGAGACGCTCGAGGGCCGAGTCTGGGGGGCCGAGGAAGCACTGACCGAGGCTGAGAGAAGGTTGTCCGAGTCGGAGCAGAGGATAGCCGAGCTCAAGAGGCAGGCGGAGTTGGCTGGGGTGAAGGCACTCGAGCGACATAAGTGCTCAGAGGCCTATCATGCGGCTCTTCTCCAGGCTACCTTCCCTTACTATGAGTCAGGCTATCGCCAGGGCCTTCGGAAGGGCTTCTCCCAGGGCTTCGATCGGGCCATCATAGAAGGAGAGGCCCAAGCGTCTAGGCTCATTTTTTCTTCCGGGCAATGCTATGACTCGGACTGGGGTTTGACCGATTCTTCTCATTATACATCGAGCTAAGAGGAGGGTCGGGAGTCCTCGTCCTCGTCCGAGCGACCACCAACTCCAGCAGCCTCGGGAGGGCGCACGACCGAGATAGTTCCCACACAAGTGGAGTCAGTGCCTGGGTCGGCTGTCACCGAGAATACTGGGGGTAGATCGTCTGGTGCTGAAGAAGCCTTGCCTACCGAGCCTGAAGATGGGCCTGAGGCCTGATGTAATAGTTATCTCTTTCTTTTCTTTTTCCCTTATATAGCCGGGTAAGGCTTTTTTGGAAAATATAATAGCGGCAGTATTAAATGCTGAATTGACTGTTTCTTACTGCTTTTGGTGTGATTTGACTACCGAATTCGTAGTCGTTGGAGAAGGCGTTGATTTTCTCTGTAGATATCGCGCGTGCCGATCTATCAAATAACTGACATGGTGCTGGCACCTTTCCATTTTTCCATACCACCCTTAATGACTTGCCGCTTCGCGCGTCCCGCTGGCGGGATGTTGGGAAATGAAGTAACCATCTCAAGGAAAGCCCTTTTAGCGTGTTTTGTACGGGGAGAGTCATTTAAGGCGATCAGCTCCCCCTTCAGCCTATAAAAAGTTCGAGGGGTGTCTCCTTTTCCTTTCATCGCTTAAGGCCATCCCTGGCGGTTTCTCCTTCTTTCCCTTCCCTTCTTGTCCCTGACCTGTCAACGTTATCCCGAGGAGAGGGGGGATGAAGCTCGTCAAGCTTCATTCTCTCACTGTCCACCCAACCCCTCTTTCCACCGTCGACCCCATTGTTAAGAAGGGGAGCTCTCTCAAGCTTCCTCTCCATTTTGCTCAGGTCGAACTCTTCTCTTTTTTCTTTTTTGTTGTTTCCCCTCTTTTCCTCTTTCCTCCGAGCTTTCTCAAACCAACGAGGCCGGCAATCCTTTGTCTGAACCAGTTTCTACACAAGGCAGAGTCAGTGGCTGGACGTAGGAGAGCTTACCGGGTTGGCCGAGTGTTTTACTCGTGTAATAGTCTCAGAGGGTGTAATTTTTGTACATGCATATTGTATTGGCAACGGCCTACTTGATGTACATCAAATTTTAATAAGAAAAGAAGAATGGCATTTATTCTATTTTGCTCACATGTGTATGCTTGCCAAATGATCAAAAGTAGAACTTGCGAAGATTTGTCGCGTTCCACGTCCGTGGGCCGAGTGTTCCTTCCATGGTGGACAATCGGTATGCTCCTTTCCCGAGCGTCTCGACCACTCGATAGGGGCCAGCTTCCCCGCCGCCTCTAGTGGTCGAGATGCTTCGGCTTTCCTCAAGACGAAGTCTCCCGGCTGGAAGTGTCTGTCTCAGACTCTGGAGTTGTAGTATCGAGTGATGCGCCGTTGGTATTCCATTGCTCGGATCTTTGCAATCTCTCGGATCTTGTCCGCTAGGTCGAGATTTTCTCACAGTTTCTGCTAGTTTACCTCGGGTTTGAAGTGGACGACTCGGAGAGAGGGATTGCCGACCTCCAACGGAATTACGGCTTCTGTGCCATACACTAGCTGAAAAGGCATTTCACCGGTGGCCATCCTTGGAGTAGTTCGGTGCGACCATAGTACGCTCGATAATTCCTCGAGCCAGCTACCCTTGGCCTTGCCGAGCCTGGTTTTGATGCCTTTTAAGATAGTCTTATTGGTATTTTCGACCAGTCCGTTAGCCTGAGGGTAGGCTACCGAAGTGAAGTGGTTGCGAATCTTTAGATCGGCACATCTGTCTCTGAAGTAATGAGAATCAAACTGCCGACCATTATCGCTTACGATCACACGGGGGACACTGTAGCGACAGATGATTGACTTCCAAACAAAACTCCATACGACTGACTCGGTGATCCTGGTGGTGGCTTCGGCCTCGATCCACTTGGTGAAATAGTCGATGGCGACGATGAAGAACTTCTTCTAAGCTTGGGCCGTGGGGAATGGCCCCAGGATGTTGATCCCCCACCGAGCAAAAGGGTATGGGTCGGCAAGGGTGATGAGCTCCACGGCGGGTTGATGGATCAGGTGGTCGAAGCGCTGACATCGATCGCACTTCTATACATAGGTCGTGCAGTCGCGCTAGAGAGTGGGCCACCAGTAACCCTACCGAAGCAAGATCCTGGCGAGCGATCTTCCTCCTTGGTGCTCTCCGCAGGTGCCTTCGTGTACTTCTTGAATAGCTCGGCTGGCTTCGTCGGTGCTGATGCACTTGAGGAGGGGACCGGAGAAAGATCTGTGGTACATGGCCTCGTCTAGCATGACGAAATGCCGAGCTTGGTACTTCAGCTTCCGAGCCTCTCGAGGGTCAGTGGGCTCTTGAGAATACCGGAGCCAGAATACGTAAGGGGTCCGCCAGTCGCTTGGGGGTGTCAGGTCAACGGTCATAAGCTCGGACTCGATGCTCGGTCGCCCGAGCTCTTCGTGAAAGACCGATCGTGTACCTGCGGGGTCGAGCGAGGACGCCAGTCGAGAGAGGGCGTCCGCTCGGGAGTTTTCCACCCAAGCTATCCAGTCTACCTCAAAGCTCTCGAAGAGTTGGGCCATCCTCTTGACCGCCTGGAGGTACTTGACCATTTGTCCTTTCCGAGCTTCGTAATCACCGTTGATCTTGCTAACGACCAGTTGGGAGTCAATGTGGATTCTGACCCGCTCGGCCCCCAGTCGTCGAGCCATCCTGGCCCCTGAGATAAGGGCTTCGTACTCGGAGGCTTTGTTGGACGCCTGGAAGTTGAACTTCAGGGCATACCGCAGCTCCGCTCCTTCGGGGGACTTGAGGAGGACACCGACGTCGCATCCGGTCGAGTTGGAGGACCCATCGACGAACAGATCCCAAGTGGGCCCGGGCGCTGGTGGAGGTACTTCTTCAATCGGGACCGTTCTTTCGGCGATGAAGTCTGCGAGAGCCTGTCCTTTGATGGCCGAGCGGGGGCTATACGAGATATCGTAGGCCCCGAGCATGATGGCCCATTTGACGAGGCATCCCGAGGCTTCAGGGTGAAAGAGAATCTTCTTCAGGGGTTCACCGATCAATACGACGATGGAGTGCCCTTGAAAGTTGGGTCGGAGGCGCTTGGCCGAGGTAACCAACGCTAGCACGAGTTTCTCGATTGCGGGGTACCTTCTGTCAGACTCATTAAGCACCTTGCTGGCATAGTAAAATGGTCTCTCAATCCCTACGTCATTCCTGACTAGGACCGAGCTCACTGTAGAAGGGGTCATCGAGAGATAGAGGTGTAGAGCTTCGCCTTGGACCGGCTTGGACACTACCGGGGGCGAGGCCAAGAATTCCTTGAGTTCGGTGAATGCCTTCTGACATTCCTCATCCCAGGCGAACATAGCTAATGCCATTTTGGGTCCCCTCAACAATTTGAAGATGGGTAAGCATCGTTGGCCGCCCGGGACAGGAAACGGTTGAGCGCAGCAATGCGCCCCATAAGGCGTTGGACGTCCTTGATGCCAGTGGGCGGCTACATGTCCAGGATGGCCTGGACCTTGTCGGGGTTGGCCTCAGTCCCACACTGAGTTACCAGGAAGCCTAGGAACTTCCCAGATCTGACTCCGAAGGCACATTTGGCAGGGTTGAGCTTCATGCTGCACTTCAGGAGGGTGTCGAAGGTCTCGGCTAAGTCGACGAGGTGGTCTTCGGCCTTTAGCGTTTTGACGAGCATGTCATCAATGTAGGCCTCGACGTTCCGACCGAGCTATCCTTCGAAGATGTGGTTGATCAGTCTCTGATATGTCACTCCGACGTTCTTTAGCCCTAACGGCATCCGGGTGTAGCAGTGTACGCCGAAGTCGGTGATGAAGGCGGTCTTCTCGATGTCCTCCGGGTCCATCCTGATTTGATTAGGCGTCCAGGAAGCTGAGTAGCTCATTGCCAGAGGTTGAGTCGACCAGTTGATTGATGCTAGGCAGCGGGTAGCAATCCTTCGGGGTAGCCTGGTTGAGGTCGGTGAAGTCCACGCACATTCACCATTTCCTAGAAGCCTTTGGTACCAGGACGACGTTGGCGAGCCACGTAGGGTACAGGACCGGGTGAAAAAGGCCAGTCTTCTGCCCCTTGATCACTTGCTCTTTGATGACTTCTTACTTCTCTGGGGCGTGCTTTCTCCTGCATTGCTGGATGATAAGTGTCCATTTCTTATGATAATTCATCGCATGAACATCATTTTATGTGCATATAAGTAGACAATTATGCATATTTCATAGTTAACCTCAACTCCGCATTTAAATTGGAGCTTTCACGTAAATTGATTAATTTGATGGTTTTATTTAATAAATTGAAGTTGAGGGCCGTGAGCATTAATTCTCCATTGCATAACCATGAGCATTTGATATTTATACGCACATTATGATAATTTTTATGGACTAAATTATAATTGTGTGTGTGTAGGACACCGAAGGTAATTGTAAAAGAAGCCGGGGGCAAAAATGTCACCACCACTTTGACCAAGTCAAAAGCACATATTTTGGTTGAAGGGAAAAGACATTTCAAAAGTTTGAAATTGAGGAAAAGAAACACATATTTTGGTTGGAGGGAAAATCGAATTCAAAGTTTGAAATAAAGGAGAGACATGATGAGCCTTCGGAAAGGGGGTGCCCAAAGTCTAAGAAAGGGGGTGCCCACCTACTTTTCCTCTTCCCCATGTATCATATTCTACCTAAATCCCAGCCATCCATCTCCTTTTGATACAATCTCCACCCTCCATCTACCCAACTTTCCTTATAAATAGCCCATGACAAGGAGGAGAAAGGGAGTTCTTCTTTTGGCAATTCTCTCTCTCTCCCACCTTCATCTTAGGTCACCGGTTTCTCCCCCTTCTGCTCCTATTCTCCTCATATGTGCTTCATAAAAGATCTTCATTTTTAAATGCTCTACAATTTCTTCGTCATCGTCATCTTCTAACTCCCTCTAGTTTTCAAGTTATTTCTTATTTTTCACTGTGCTATCCAGTTCATCTACGAATCAGTGTTCCTCTCTGTTCTGCCCATTATTTCTCCCTCTTCCTTCAATTTTCTCCTCCTACTGTCTTCATGAAGGTTCTTTGTTTTTAAATGTTCTACAACTTCTTCTTCTGTTCCATCTTCTAATTCTTTCAGGTTTTTAATTTATTCCCCATTTTTGACATTGTTGTACTGGGAATTTACTGTTCATCCGAAGTGCTAGAATCTGTTATTCCTTTGTTTTGAAGCCTTTCTTTTCTTTTTTTTCTCTCTGAGTTCTTCATAAAAGTTCTTCCTCTCTTCCTCCTCTTCAACTTCTTCTTCTTAGGCATCCCCTAATTTATCTTTGTTTCAAAGTTATTCATCTTCCAAAGGTAGCTTCAATGATGAAGGTAACTTCCTTCCGGCGTAGACGATATCTTCTGCAAGGTGGTTCGTGATCCAAGGCCAAGAGAGGACGGCGCTGTCATCACCATTGCGACTACCATCTTCACATCTCAGGCCCCTCTTGTTGTTATTACTTTTATGTTATTTTACTTCATTGTAATCTTGTCACCTCTTTGTTGTAAGCTTGTCTTACACTTCATGTACTCTTTCTTTTAAGTTAATGAAGAGAGTTGTTCTTTTGATCTAGTTCTTGATCTTCTTCCCTCTCTACCCCCTTCTTCTATCTCTTCTTTTCACTTCATGCATTTAATTTTTATTGCATAGGAGCATAATCATAGGTGTTTTTAATTAAGTGTTTGGTTTGTTCTTCATTTCACTATTTTCTTTAAGCAAAGCAAAATCACAAGTGTTTTCTAAAGGACTCCAAAGTTTTTAAGTCTAAAAATCTCTTCTTCTCTGTGGATCCGACCCTTCTCGACACCTTATTACGTCTTACTTTCATCTAGTGCGAGTTGGAATTTTTAAGATTGATACGCGTGTTTTAAACGACGAACTTTCGCGTTATTAATTTTTGGCGCCGTTGTCGGGGAAGAATGATGATTTTTGACTTAAGAACTTTATTTTCCTTATGTTTATAGTGTAGTAATAAAGTTATTTTTTCTTATTTTTACAGAAAAAAAGGGAGAAAAAGCAACTTTAAAATTAAAAAAAAATCAGAGGTAAGTTCTCCACCTTTTCCTTAGTCTTTTTGTCATTTATTTCGAAAAAAAAAGAACGGGGGAACGTGCTTCAAGTAAGTATCCTAATTCCTCTCATTTTGTGTTATTTTTTTAATGCTCTTGCATATTGTGATTAGATAGGTTCACTAAATAAAAAAAAACTCTTCACTTGAACCCAATAAAAACTCCTCATTCCAAGAGTAGAAATCACACTTTTATGTTCTAAGTCATGCATCATTTAGGATAGACTTTTTTTATTATTTAACTTTGGTCATTGCATTTTGGAGATTGCGAGGGGCAAGGTGAGTACTCTAACTTTTTTCAAAAAGCATGCTCATGTATTTCCATGCTTGCATAGAACCCCTTGTTTGAACTTACTTTGTTGCATATCATTTCAAAATATTCTAAGGGAAACACCTATAATCACATAAGGTGGGGATTTCATCACCCTTCCTTAGCCCACAAACCACATTTCCCTTACATCTAGGCATGACCTAAGCTTTAAATAAAATTCAGTAGACATTGGCCCTAGGATCACACTGTGATTTTAGTACGATTTGAGTTTACCCTCTTGTGAAAACCGGTGTCTAAGGCAAGACGGTCGGATGGTAAACGCCTTAAGCGGGCTAGTGGTTTACTAATTAGGTCCCTACGAAAGTAAGGGGAGCCTCCCACTATCCCACCCCTTACCTGGCCGGTGAAAATATTGAGGGTGAACTTAAATTGTACTTTAGTCATTTTGTGAAACTCCATTTGTAGATCTAGGTCATTAAGTAATTTATGTGTTAACTTGTTTATGTTTTACAACAAAAAATAAAATAAATAAAAAATAAAAAACTATTCTCTTCTCTCTCTTCGTCCTTGTTATTGTCAAAAAAAATACCAAGAAAAATTAAAACAAAAAAAGTCTTTAAATATTTTTTTGCATCTATGGATTGGGAGCATAAGTTAGATACATTAGACCGAGTAAGCTACAAACTGGATTAACACTTGGCCATGCAATTAAATTCCTCAATGCCACCGCAAAATTTTTAGAAAAATAATCACATGTTGACAAGGCCGGCCCATTATGAGTGCCAAAATTAATTTTCACCTCTCACTCAACATGGCCCGACCCATTTTGAAAATCCACACTTCTCTATGGGTCAACTTTCTTCTTTTACCCAAGAGCAAACTCAAATGACTCCATATTTTTTCACCCCTTCTTATCACACATATTCATCTAATTTTAGGTGGGAAAACCCGCAATCATTCTCTTGGGAACCTCATCAAGACCCTATTCAATATCCTCCATATCAACATTTTTCAAATTGGGCTTCATACTCAAATGATCCTTACGGTCAAACCCAATATGAAGGACAACCCATCTACGCCCCTCCTCCCCATTATCAGACTGATTACCACTCAGATTATTTTCCACCTTAATTAGTCTGGTTATGAACCATCTTATCAAGTTCTTCCACAGTTTGATTTCAATAATGAGGATAGGTTCAATCAAATGACTCAGCTTATCTTGGCCCAACAACAGTCCATTGAAGCTCAAAGTCAAATCATTCATGCCCAACTAAACCAACTTACTAAGGGGCTAGAAATGGACCAAATAGCTAGCTACTCCACTTCAAACTTTGAAAATCAATTTCTTGATTCTGACTATAATGTTAGTCTAAGTGATCAACCCATGAATCCTCAACTCAACAACAATCAAACCATTTTTTATAATGAGGAGAATATGGAACAGTTATATCAGGAAGAATAAGAGGAAGCCAGTGAAAATCAATTTGAGGAGGCCGAGCAAAATCATGAAGAAAATTATGAGGAGTGAAACAGTTTTAAGTTGGGGGGAGAGGAAGAGAAAAATGAATTTCAAAATTCCAATCAATTTACTCTTCCTGAATTTGATAATTCTTTCTTTGAAGATGAGGATGAAGAAGAAGTGAGGGTGGAAAAAGAATTGAGTGAATGTTTGAACCATTCATCTTGGGCTAATGAGTAGTTGGACGTTGTGCATGAAAATCATTTTGATCAGGCGGCTATTGATCTAGGAAAAGATGTAGATCTTGTGACCATTTCTGACCTCAGTAATTCCGTGGATACTTCTGTCATTCTTCAAGCCGATTGGTTGTGTTGGGTCCCGTAGTGCAAGAACACGGATCTAGAGGGGGGGGGGGTGAATAGATCATTCTACTAAAACTATGTCCAATTAAAATACACAAACTAGCGCACAGCGGAATTAACAAGATTGATAAGATTGAGGAATTAGCTAAACACGATAACTAGGTTCTCTCGATCTCACCGTTCACACACGAACATTCAACCAATATAAACAGTTAAGCACGTATCCACAAAAGCAAACCACAAGACACAGAATTTTTAAGGTGGTTCGGGACCACGACGGGTTCCCTACGTCCACCCCTCACCAAACTCGGTGAGGCTTCACTCGGGGATAAATCCCCAAACGGAGACGACGCTCCAAACACACACGGGACGACGCCCGCACACACACGGGGACACACCCCAACACACACACACAGACGGAGACGAAGTCTCCCACACGATCCGACGACCGGATCACAAACACAGCACATGATCCGACGACCGAATCACAACACACACACACACACACGATCCGACGATCGGATCACAACACACACACACGCTGCAACAACCGCAGCACAAAGACATAAACACGATCGCACGAAGGCGATCAAACACGACCGTATACACAATCGGTCACACACACAAATATCTCTAATGTTCAGAAAATGAACACAAATATTCAGGCATGCTCAAACCCAAAATATAGATTATAGAATACATCACAAAGAACTGATAGAAGACATAGAAGTGATCCCCCTTTGTTCTTCAAGGTCGGTTGATGATGTTCCTTGAACCACGAGTTGGAGGGAAGCCGGATGAAGACGATCCTTACGTCTTCTTGATCCTCTCATCGATCTGCACCTTTTCTTCTTCTTCCACGATCTCCAGATCTTCACGAAAGTAGATGATATCCTCCTTGGAAGAGCTCCAGCACGTTCTCCTCTTTTTCTTCACCTATACGAAAGAGCAAATGAGCATTAGGGTTAATCACATCCCAAATTTGTAACTCTTATATAAGCAACTCAAGGGGTGGGGAAAAGACTCATAAAACCCTCCTAATACATGTTAAAAACACCTTAATAACAATAGAAACTAATAGGGGGTAGTATGGTAATGTTTGAAAGGGTTTTCAAAGGGTTTTAAACACTTTCGGAAGTCCCGTCCGGAAGGGGTCAACCCTTGGGGTCGACCCTCGGGCAACAGGTTGCTGGAAAACACAAAAAAGCACCCTGTGTTACAGGGGTCGACCCTTGGGGTCGACCCTTCCATGGGTCGACCCCAGGGGTCGACCCTTTCAGGCAGATTACATAAAAAACAGCACTGCGCGCTCCGGCGGCAGGAATTAATTCTCCTAGCTCCGAACTCCGATCGAAGAAAGACTGGAGGCGTTGGAAAGAGGACTCCCAGAGCTACAACATAAAATTTTTAGAGGGGAGATCCAATAGTTGGATTGAAAATGGTGAAGACTGTAAGACAGTTTGAGTTTAAAAAATAACTAAAACCTCCATCAAACCAAAGGGAAATAATTGATTAAATGTTACCATAATCCCATGAAGATCAACAATGATTTTGCATCCTGAAAAACATGATAAACCAAGAGGTTAGTTGAGAATCAAAATATATGAATTATGCATTAACACTATGAACATGTTCACAATGAAATACATCATTGAATCTATTCAAACATGCGTTTTGCTTCTCAAATCACTTAGCAAAAATATATTTGACCAAATGATAAGGTTTTGAAATGATAAGCATGAATCTATCATTCAATCAACTATAATAATATGGAAGCTCAACCATTCAATCACATTCTTGAATCAACCAAATCTTCAACATCAAAATGCTTCATCACACAAGTGTTAACAAATATGCCAAATGCAAAGCATGCATAATATCATGGAACCACATTCATTCAAATGGCATTCTTGTTGATTAAGAGCTAACATTCATGAAGCATTATCCTAAGAGGAACATTATCTTCACATGCGTCTCACACATCAGTATATACCAATCATGCAAACATGCTTTCTCATGAATTCTCTTGAGTACAGGGCATGTGCATTCTTCCAAGCATGTTTCACAAATTCATGCACATATTGAAATCACAATAACTCTATGAATGATATGTCACTATCAGTCAATTAGAAATGTGTGTTCAGTGAACACAATCTCATAGATTAAGACCCAAAAGAAGTCATCTCCAGAAAAGTCATCTTCATGTAATTCTTTCATACAGAAGTCATTAACTCAAGCTTTTAGAGCAAAGTACACATGACCAATCATTCATCCAATACATGAGCAATATGGAACCAACTTTCATGAAGTCTTGTATGAATATTTCAAGTCCAAAAATATTATGAAGAAAATGCATGAAAATATCCAACCAAGACGTTGAAAGCTATTAGATGAAATGAATGAAATGTAGAAGAATCATTGCAATGCAATGAGAGAAGCAACCCCCTTTTTTCAATAAGATCTTCATTGACGCACTCCTTTGAGTTCCAAACATGAAGCATGGATTTTGATCCTGCAAATCAAAATATTCAAGGCATGAGATCCTTAAATACAAATCATTCACATAACTTTAAACATAAACAGAGTTAACTCCCTTTAAGAAGAAGAGCTTCATTGATGGACTCCTTAAGATTCCAAGTATGAGCCATGAAGTTGTGTTCCTACAAACCAACATAAATATAACATTAGTTCCTTAAACACCGAGAGTTCACATGGCTTTCAAGAGTAACCATTGACTCCATCTTTCAACTCATAAAATCAAGATATACAACATGTTGCTCAATGAAACACCTACACACACAAACACAATCGTTTTGATATCATTGAAACCAAGCACGAACTATGGGATGCAACAGGTTGGATCCACCTGAAAATCATGACCAACACTGTGTTGAGAAGCATGTTCATCTCATTTATCCTTGTCTCCTAGACATTGAACTTGTGGTGGAATCTTTTGATACCCCTCCCATTCCTGATTTTTCTTATCTCAACCTAATGATGGAAAAGTACAAAATAAAAGAATCTTTCGAAGATAATAAGGTATGCATAAATTTGTTCCCACCTTATCAAGACCTTAAAGAGGAACATTTTGCCATTCATGATATGATCATTCACAATGTTCCTCTTCCATTCTCTAACCAAGGTGGTCCATTTGAACTCTTAGACCCACCTTGGAATCTTTTTAGCCCATGGATTCATCTGCAACATATTTTCCTCCTATGGCATGGAGACTAGAATTCAAAGAAAAACAAAATCATTTGGTGGCTCATTCTCAAGTCAACATGTTGGTTATGAAGCTTGCACATTCTATACATGCGTCTGGTTGAAGATGGAAAATGTAACGTTTCTGGGAGGCAACCCAAGGTTTTTGTTGTTGTTGTTGTTGTTTGACATTTTTATTTGAGTGTGTTTTAGTAGTCAGGTCAAGATCAAGGAGAGGAAGTCGTCGCTGTCCATGACATTGATGGAGGTTTCATCCCGCATATCCGGTTGTCTCTTTCTTACTCAGAAGTATTTAGTGATACATTGTTCTATTGCGTTCAATTCTATATGCCATTGAGGACAATGTCATTCAAGTTGGGGGGAGAGAAAAAATTTCATGATGCATATAGTACAACCTGATGGGAGTTCTGTCTTGCATATCATCAAAGTAGACAGATGTAAATCCCATTTTGAGTTTCATGATTTATGCTTAAATTAAAAGCAATTCTGGAATAGAAATGATAAGGGAGAAGGATGATGAGAAATTTAGTCAATCTAGCCATGGAAAACTAATATAAGAATCCCTTTAAAGTTCATGTGCACTTTAGAAAAAAAGAAATTCACATTGCACACTAATGAAACAGCAAGACAAGCCCCCTGCCATTTTAGGTATGATGTCTGATATTCTGCACTTCTTAAGAAAAGAGATCTTTTTACAAAGTTTTCTGTCAAATTATCTATCAAATAAGTGCAATGGCACTATGAAAAAAAAAGATAGAAAAAAATACCATGAAAAATATCCCTAATCTTAGTAACCGGGCCTACTTCACCTAAGACGTGTTGAGGTTCGCGTAAAATGGAAAAGAGAACCAAGATCTACGAAACTGGGCTTTCTTCTCCTAAGACAAGAGTCGAGGTTCACGTTGAGTAGTGAAGGGTAGTGCAGCATCATGTGTGGTATAAAAGATCCCAAAGGGATAAAGCAATAAGGCAGAGAAAAAGTTAATATACTTAATGCTATGATCTAAGAGGTGCATGGTTGTAAGGCATTTGCTTGGAATAGCGAATGGGGGATGCAATTGTCTAAGCTGCGGATTTAGAAGTTACACATGAACAAGTGCTATTGAGCTTTGATTTGACTTCTTACTATTAAGTTCCTACATAAAGCTAGTGTGCATTAATGATCCCAGATTCCTAATCTTTGGTTGATTCTATGAAAGGAGAGCTGAATATGAGAGTATGAATTTTACAAACTCTTGTTAGTCCTAAATTTTAATTTATTTACATTGCTAAGGGACTAGCAATGAGTAAGTTGGGAGGTGTGATAAGTGTCCATTTCTTATGATAATTCATCGCATGAACATCATTTTATGTGCATATAAGTAGGCAATTATGTATATTTCATAGTTAACCTCAACTCCGCATTTAAATTGGAGCTTTCACGTAAATTGATTAATTTGGTGATTTTATTTAATAAATTAAAGTTTAGGGCCGTGAGCATTAATTCTCCATTGCATAACCATGAGCATTTGAGATTTATACGTACATTATGATAATATTTATGAACTAAATTATAATTATGTGTTTGCAAGACACCGAAGGTAATTGCAAAAGAAGCTGGGGGTAAAACTGTCACCACCACTTTGACCAAGTCAAAAGCACATATTTTGGTTGGAGGTAAAAGAAATTTCAAAAGTTTGAAATTGAGAAAAAGAAACACATATTTTGGTTGGAGGGAAAATTGAATTCAAAGTTTGAAATAAAGGAGAGATATGATGAGCCTTGGGAAAGGGGGTGCCCACCTACTTTTCCTCTTCCCCATGCATCAAATTTTACATAAATCCCAACCATCCATCTCCTTTTGATACAATCTCCACCCTCCATCTACCCAACTTTCCTTATAAATAGCCCATGACAAGGAGGAGAAAGGGAGTTCTTCTTTTGGCAATTCTCTCTCTCTCCCACCTTCATCTTAAGTAGCCGATTTCTCCCCCTTCTGCTCCTATTCTCCTCATATGTTCTTCATAAAAGTTCTTCATTTTTGAATGCTCTACAATTTCTTCTTCTTCATCATCTTCTAACGCACTCTAATTTTCAAGTTATTTTTTATTTTTCACCGTGCTATCTTGTTCATCTACTAATCAGTGTTCCTCTTTGTTCTTCCCATTATTTCTCCCTCTTCCTTCCATTTTCTCCTCCTACTGTCTTCATGAAAGTTCTTTGTTTTTACATGTTCTACAACTTCTTATTCTACCTCATCTTCTAATTCGTTCAAGTTTTTAAGTTATTCCCCATTTTTCACATTACTATCCTGTGAATGTACTGTTCTTCCAAAGTGCTAGAATCTGTTATTCCTTCGTTTTGAAGCCTTTCTTTTTTTTTCTCCCTACGTTCTTCATAAAAGTTCTTCCTATCTTCCTCCTCTTCAACGTCTTCTTCTTGGGCATCCCCTAATTCATCTTTGTTTAAAAGTTATTCATCCTCCAAAGGTAACTTCAATGACGAAGGTGACTTCCTCCCGGCGTAGACGATATCTTCTGCAAGGTGGTTCGTGATCCAAGGCCAAGAGAGGACGGTGCCGTCATCACCATTGCTGCTACCATCTTCACATCTCAGGCTCCTTTTGTTGTTATTACTTTTATGTTATTTTACTTCATTGTAATCTTGTCACCTCTTTGTTGTAAGCTTGTCTTGCACTTCATGTACTCTTTCTTTTAAGTTAATGAAGCGAGTTGTTCTTTTGATCTAGTTCTTGATCTTCTTCCCTCTCTACCCCCTTCTTCTATCTCTTCGTTTCACTTCATGTATTTAATTTTTATAGCATAGGCGCATAATCATAGGTGTTTTTAATTAAGTGTTTGGTTTGTTCTTCATTTCACTATTTTCTTTAAGCAAAGCAAAATCACAAGTGTTTTCTAAAGGACTCCAAAGTTTTTAAGTCTAAAAATCTCTTCTTCTCTGTGGATTCGACCCTTCTCGCCACCTTATTACGACTTACTTTCATCTAGTGCGAGTTGGAATTTTTAAGATTGATACGCGTATTTTAAACGATGAACTTTCACGTTATCACTGGACAGGCTTCACCGTTGGGTCGAGGTTGAGCTTCTGCATCACCACGTCTCCTGGGATCCCAGGAAGGTGCTCATCAGACCATACAAAGACTCAGATATACCGGGCAAGGAAATCCTTATATTTTTCCTTTTCCTCAAGTGGTAGATCGGCTCCGATCTTTACTCCTAGAGTCGGGTCACCGTTAAGGAAGACCGTTAGCAACTCGCCACCAGGCTCAGATGTTACAGGTCCCTCTTCGGCTCCCTTTACTCCTTTTTTCCATTCCGGCCTAGTGGCTTCGACCGAGATTATATAGCACCGTCTAGCCAATGCCTAGTTACCTCAAACCTCCCCCACACCATGTTTGGTTGGGAACTTCATTTTTTGGTGAAAGATAGAAGGCACCGCTTTCATTCGGCTGAGAATTCCTCGGCCGAAGATGGCATTATATGCCATCATCCCTTTAATCACGATGAAGTCTACCATAACCGTAACGATTTTGGACAGGGTGCCGATAGTAACTGGCAGGCTCAGGGCTCCCTCGGGATAAGTTGCCTGGCCATTGAACCCATAGAGGGGGGTTCAGATCGGGCGGGGTTTAGAAGGATTCTCTCTCATCTTGAGGAAACATTCATAGGATAATACATCAGGGGCACTACCATTATCAACTAAGATCCTATCCACGTTACAATGGTTTATTGTAGTCGATACAACGAGTGCGTCATCGTGCGGGGTGGTTAACCCTTCTAGGTCCTGGTCGGAGAATACCAGGGCCTACGATTTGCTTGCCTGCGGGGCCGTAGGGTGCTCTATAGAGGCTCGGCTCGCCCGCTCGACGTGACACTTTCTTCCTCGGTTGCTATCTCCGCCTGATGCCGCACCACCCGCGATGACGTTGATGTGGACTCCGTGGGGGGCATTGTCAATCTCTTCAGGGGCACCTCGAGCTTCCCTTTGCCGGGACACGTATCGAGATAGGTGTCCCTGGCGGACGAGGTGCTTGATCTTATCTTGAAGTTGATGGCAATCGCTGGTGTGATGCCCGTGATCGCTGTGGAACAGGCAATGCTTGCGGTGATTGCGGTGCTTGGCTTTCACAGACTCGTGTTGGCTGAGGAGGCCCGAGCCTTTGATGTATTCATAAATTTCATAGACGGGAGCGGTAAGGGGGGGTATACCGCTCATACTTTCGGGACGGCTCTTTTCAGTCTCCGTCCTGGTTCCGCCTTTTTCCTTGGCCCATCCCTTGCTCGGACGGTCGCTTCTTGTCCCCCTCCCGACCCAAGCCTGTCGTGCCTCGGCAGGCGTTGAGGACTTCTTCACACTCGACATGGCGCAAGGCCAGGGTCACTAGCTAGGCAAGGGAGGTGGGAGGATGAAGCACTATCTCGAGCCGCAGGTTCTCGTCACGGGTACCCCCGGTCAATGCGGTGATGGCAGAGGCCACATCCAGGTGGGGGATGCGTAGGGCTTCCGATTTGAATCGGTTGATATAAGCCCACAACTTCTCCCCCTATTCCTGCTTGAGGGCCAATAATCCCGCCACTGACCGGGGTGGACCACTGCCGGTGAAGCTTTCCTTGAACACTCGCCCAAATTGCTTGAAGTTGTGGATGCTGCCAGGGGGAGAGGGCCCTGAACCAAACCTGAGCACCCTGGACCAGAGTGGTCATGAACGCTCGGCACTTGATTACGTCGTATTCCCCATGCAAGGCCATTAGGGCGTCGAAGCTGTCGTAGTGGTCGGCCGAGTCTCCCTGGCCGTCGTATGACTTGAAGGTCGGGAGTGAGATCCTGGGGGATATCTCTGCCTTCAAAATATAATCAGAGAATGGGGATCGCTCCTCGTCCTCCATGGGAGAGGTCTTCTGCATGGCGCGGAGGGCACGCTCTTGCTCCGCGAAATGCCTCTCAAAGTCTCACAGTCGGAGAGACAGCTCCAGTTGTCGCTGGCCCGAGGGGCTGGGGGGGCGCATGTGCATGCTGTCCCGACGTTCCTCGGGGGCCTCGGCTTACAGAAACGGTCGGCGTGCTCCGGTCTTCTCCCTCCTCGGGGTTGAAGAGGCTTCCTGCTCCGGGGGAGGGGCATGCGATGGTCCTCCTGATAGGTTGCGAATGAGATGCCGCCCCTGGAGGGTAAAATGGCCTCCAACGGTTTGCTGGGAGGCATCTCCACGTGGGGGGCTCTTCCGGGGGAGCTACGACTTCTCCTCCTTGGCCACCTAGGCCCTCATGAGATCCACGAGGACATCTAGTTTTGCGTTGAGAGTTTGGAGGGCGTCGGTGCTCCCGTCGGGAAGCTGTTCCCCCGCCACCGATGGAGGTATTTCGTTGGCGTGGTTGCCTGATCGAGAATTCTCTGTGGGGAGAGAAGGTTTGCCTTCTTCCGTCACCAGGGCTTTCCCAAGGTCGCTGGCAGTCCTCTTACCAGAATTTCTTCACACCATGATGGCTCTTTGTTTGTTTCCCACAGACGGTGCCGGATGAAGAGGGGCTATCTCGCACTGCTCCTGAGCGGGGAAGAGGATGACCACGTACACTTGAAGTGTGAACTGCACGAAGGGAAACAAGTCAGAGGTGCCCAGGGATAGATCCACGGGGAAGACTCTCCGATGCTAAAGTCAGAAGAGTAGTAGAGCTATGATACGAAGGGAAGAGCTAGGAGGAAGGTGGGAGCGCGAGATCCCTCTCCACCAAAAGGTGAAGTGGTTCCTGCTCAGGGTTTTTGGCTCTTGCCTGGCTTACCTCCTTGTAGTAGGGCTTTTCCAGTTTAAATAATGGCCCGTTGTGTGACTAATCCCTATAAGTGGAGGGATCTCAGGGGGGGTTACGTCCTTCATGCGGGCTCCTTTATAGCACGCGGACTCTTGGTCTCCCTATCCCCATGAGCTTCCTGCCATTAAGGGACTCGCAACGGCCGTAATCTATAAGCTTCCATCAGTGAGCCCGAGTGATAGGCACTAGCCCAAGAGTGGTCTCCCGAGCGATGAGTGCATGGTCGGGACAGGGAATAGGGGGCTCCGGGGGAGCTTTCCCGATCGAACTGATGCTCGGACTTCCCAACCCGAAGGCCGCCTAGGAAGCACTTGTACCGAGTGAGTTTTGGGGCTTTATACTAAGTGGGCCCGGGGCTACCACTTCAAGGAGTTGGGTCTCGTTCGGTCTGGTTGGACCTCTTTTGACCTCTCTGTACGGGTGACGAGATTTTCCCTCTCCACTTCTTCCTCTTTGGCTTGCGCCATTGTCTTGAAAACCCACGCCGCAAGCTTCATCAAGTTGATTCCTCTTGTGGCCCGTATTTGATTCGCCATGTTTAAACTTGGAATTATGCTTGATAGCATCTCTTGGGCATTCATGCTTTTGGTAATATCCGCCATCTTCTCTTCGTCGCCTTGCTTCATTCTCTTCAATCCTAGGAGCATCTCCGCCTCTTCTAAGACTATTGTGGCTTCAAAATTGGAAAACAAGAAACTATGGGTGAGTGGATGCCAAGTCTCTATGAGAGCTCTGGTGGAACGATTTTATTTAAAATTACATTAGGCGTGCCAGTCACATAGGTGACAAGTTAATTGTGCACTCGATCTGACTTGGTCAGTCGATTGTGAGGTTCGTATCGGGACTCAAAACCCGTCATACCGTAAAGGCTACGGCATTAATTACGTCCCTCCGGAAGAGGGACAACCCTTGATTAATCGCCAAAATAGAAGGACCATGGGGTCCGTAAGATGTATGAAAGATATGATAGCATGCAAGCACACAATATGGTAGTATTTATTTGTTAAGTCGACTTCCGGTAGAAGGCGGAGAACTTAGGTTCGAAGACCATCATCACACATAGTGAAAGCTTCTAGTCAGGCATAACCCGACTTTTCGCTAATCACCATTTGATATACCGGAGAAGCGGCTCATGGAAGCATACAAGGTAATAGTATTTAGTTTTATTGTTTATTATTTATTTGATCATTTATTCATAATTTTAAAAGAAATTTTGGCAACGTCTCTCTGGCTTCGAGGGTTATCGAGGCTTTCTTATTTTGAGACTGCGCTTGGCATTACGGTACACACATATGGGCCCACGAGGTGGGCCTAACATGACCGCGTTTGGGCAGACTCATGTAATGTCGGGACAATGTATGCCAAGATATGACAAATTTGCTGTTCAAGAAACGAGGGAACGCGGTTGAAACCCGATCGAAACGAACTGAAGCTAGCGGATTATTGGCCTAGAGCGAAGTTAAGTTATGACCATAATGGGATGAATCTTGAGGTCCAGACACGACTCATAGGGCATCATTAATATTCCCCATACTCGGATCTAGAGGAGGTGAGAGCCCTGATGCGGGTATAGTTGTAATATCTCGGACCCTTCGGATCCTTTTTCTTGGGTCTCGGATACACTTTCTCAGAGATTTTGTTCTCATTTTGCTCGGGCTTATCTTTCGGATATCTTTCGGGTTCGGATCCGTGTGTTTCGGATCAGTTTCGGAGGTCCCGGAAGGTCTTCCGCGATTTCCCGTATTTTTCCCTGACAGGACCTACGGAACCACGTAGCGGGTGAACCGGGCCATTCACCTAGGCGCGGGTGGTACCGTTGCGATCGGTGCATTCTGAGGATCGCGAAAATGTAATTTTTCATTTTTTTGGTATTTTCCAGAATTTCCAGATTTTCTATATAAACCCCTATTTTCTTTTTCTTTTTCCCTTTCTTCTTCTTTCTTCCTCTTCCTTCTTCCTCACGTGAGCGACCACCCCCTTCTTCTCTCTCTTCGTCCGACGTGACCACGGCGGCGCCCCTCCCCGACTGCAGATGGTAGTGAGGCGACGGCGTGGCGGCGACTGCGGCAGCGAGGCGATCGTGGCGGCGTGTGGCTCGTGGGATTTCGTGAAGCAACGAGGGTTCTAAAAGTTTCTTCTTCGCGTCCGGCGACGTTTCGGCGGAGCTCGTGCGCCATTGAGGTAGGGAGATGGATCCCCATGCTCATCCCATCGTGCCCCGTGATTTGGAGGCCGAGGAGAGATCGAGAGGGGCGTTTTTAAGCCGGGTAGGGCAAAATCCATGTTTTGGGGGTTGTGTGCCGATCTACCGTTTCGTCGCGTTTCGGACCGATTCGAGGGCGTAGATGCATGCTAGGGGCTATAGGGGAGCTTCCCCCTTGTTTTCCCCCTCATCCGTGGATGATCGGGGTGTGGAACGAGTTTTTGGGTTTGTTCCCGCCGGTCCGTTCTCGGGACGATTTGGCGGTCCTTCCATTGACCGCCAGAGCCTTTGGCGGCCCAGGGTAGGTGCGCCAGAGCCTGTGGCGGCCCAAGGTGGGTGCGCCACAGGGCACTGTTTTGTCGGTAGGTCCCCATGTCTTCTGGCTGCTGCATGATAAACCGCCAGAAGATGTGGCGGCCGAGGGTCAGACCGCTAGAGGGCGAGTTGACCGTTGATTTTCGACTGTTGGTTTTCGACCATTGGGAATTTTTGGGTGTGTGGCGGCCGAAGGTACGCCCGCCACATCCCTGTGACCGCTCTACATAGGACCGCCATTTCCTTCTCAACCCAGGGTGTGGCGGCCCATTGTTGGATCGCTACAGTCCCTGTGGCTGCCCAATGTTGGACCGCCAGCCTCTGTGGTGGCCCAAAGGTAGACCGCCAGAGATCTATGTCCAACCGGAATTATGCTTTGCCGATTCGAGTCCCAAGTTATTCGATCTCGATCCGAATGCTGACCTGTGGTCTGACTGATGCTGGGCATCATGTGGGGGCCATACGTGAGGGTGCCGTGGGATCCCGGGAGTTGGTGTTCTCGGCTCGTGTCACCATGAGTCGGTGTCGGTATGAGGAGCGGCCCTTGTACTTTGTCTGGTTTAGACGTCATTTTTCATTGACTAGAGAGTCTACACCTTCAATGACCCTCCACTAGTCGTAGCCTTCCGACACGCGAGTGGTCCCACTAGGGAGTGGTGGCGACGCTACCCCGAGAGACGATTTTTAGACTGATTTTTGTTGGGCCCCACGTCTTGCAGCCAGAGTCCGGCTGAGGGGAAAACCAGTCAGAGGGCTAGACCAGGGACGTGTGGTCTGTATGTGCACACGTGGTTGGGGGCGGTTGGACCCGCGCTGACGAGCACGACCCCAACTAGTCACTTGTTCTGTGGTTACTAGTACGGTGTCCCCATTCCACCAGGTGTCGCGGGGGACACTTGAGGCGCAGTTTAAGTCGTCAGTGGATGCATCTGGCCTTGCTTCTAGTGGGTTGGTACTCCTATCTTGTGTGGTAGCGACTCTTTGGCTTTTGACGAGTTGTCTCAGTTTTCATGTCATGTGTTCGGTACTAGCCGTTGTAGTAGCTTGTAGTTACTTTCCACGCATTTTCTCGGTTTGCGAGGTGGGGACCTGATGATCCCTACTGAGACTTGTGTTTTGAGGCTCATTCCCTGCGTGTTTTTACCGTGTTTCAGGTGAGACGAGGCTTCTAGGGAGCGCTTCAGAGGCTCCACGTGGTTCAGGTGCCCAGGGTTAGGTGCCAGTTGCCAGTTCCGGGATATGTCCCGTGTAGTTGTACTTTTCTTTAGACTGTACTAGTTATGGACTACTGTCTTTTTTCGACTACTGTTATTCTATAGACTATGTAATTTAATTAATGTTGTCAATTGCTTCCTGCTTAATTCATTTAATCTACGTAGCTCTGCCATTATTTTAGATTCTTGTGTATCTCCACATCATCCTTTCAACCCTTCAGAGTCTTCGGGCTCGTGGGTGGCAGTTCGAGATTCGGGCTATCGAGCCTTCCCCGTGTTTGGATTTCGGGTCGTTACAGCTGGTATCAGAGCACGATTGTGGATATATATGAGAATCATAAATAGTTGTAGTGGTCCACTAGTCCACAGTGATGATGTACAGTCGGCACTGGCTTAATGCATTGTGTGTTTTATTGATTTCGCCGTTTCTCGTGTCTTCTCTCTGTTTGCAGTAGGCGAGTATGGCGCCGAGGCGGAGGACTCACTCTCAGCAGGGACAGTCGGTAGAGGAGCAGGAGGAGCAGAGCATAGTGCCACCAGTTACCACCCAGGCAGGGGATGCAGGGAGAGTTCCGGGGGTCGAGGATCCTTCGGAGTATGTTTCAGGCCATGGCTCAGCAGTTTGGCGGTGATGCTGGCGAGGGCTCGTCGGCTTGCGGTGGACCCAGTCGTGCTGTGAGGGACTTCTTGCAGTTTCACCCACCCTATTACGAGGGCCAGCCGGATCCCGATGTGGCAAGGTGATGGCTTGATGAGATGGAGAGAGTGTTCGGTTCCTTACACTGTGATGTGGAGGACATGGTGATGTTGGCCTGTAACTAGTTGCAGGGTACGGCTCGAGATTGGTGGTCTTCAGAGTGGAAGACGTCTTTTCGGTCTCGTCCCCTTCAGGATATCGCGTGGAAGGACTTCATTACGGTCTTAGAGCGTACTTACTGCCCATCCTATGTTGGTACGCAGAAGATGCGTCAGTTTTTGGAGCTGGTTCAGGGCAACATGTCAGTGTTGCAGTATAGGGCTCGATTTATGGAGTTAGGCCGTTACGCTCCCCATATCATGGAGCATGAGGGAGTGAAGACAGAGCAGTTCGTTCAGGGTTTGAGGCAGGAGCTGAGGCACCTTCTGATGGCGAATGCTGCAACTGATTTGGAGATAGCGTCTCGTGTGGCGGCATCTTTGGTGTTGGATATGCAGAAGGTCCGAGGACCGGGAGGCCAGGGGCTATCCCAGTCAGGCAGTAGTCAGCACACGGCTACCCAGTAGCAGAGTACTTTCCAGCATACTGTGGGTTGTTCGGGAGCGTCGACACCGGCAGCGTCAGTGACAGGATCTGCATCTTTTGGTTCCAAGGTCAAGAAGTTTATTAAGAAGAGTTTACAGAAGAAGCGTAAGGATCAGAGACAGGCGTCTTCCGATAGTGTGTAGTAGCCGGTCCCTTTTCAGTGTCAGGGATCAGTGGGTGGATCGTGGGGATTATGTCCTCGATGTGACTAGTCGCATCCAGGCAGGCAGTGCACGATGTCGGTGATTTTTTTCAGGTGTGACCAGCCAGGACATATGGCACGTGATTGTCCTCAGAGGCCGCAGCAGCAGTAGTTTCCTCTGTAGCAGCAGTACCCTCAACAGCAGAGGCAACAGTAGTAGCAGCAGCAGCAGGGGCAGTATCTGCCGCTACCCAAGTCAGTGTGGGAGGCAAGTAGAGATCCCGAGGCCAGATTACACACATGACCAAGGTAGAGGTAGTGGCGTCACAGCTCATGGAAGGTACCGTTCGGATTTTGGGTTGTGCGGCTTGAGTTTTGTTTGATTCTGGCGCATCTCATTCGTTTATTTCAGAGGATTTTACGCTGAGTATTAAGGAGCCGGTGACCCAGTTGTCCTGTGATTTGGCAGTGGAGTTGTCTTCTGGTGATTTTATGATAACTCCATATTGTTTTGATGAGGTTCATGTGTGGGTTGATGGGTGGAGCTTGCCGGCCATGCTTTATGCATTGCCACTTCCGAACTTTGATGTGATTTAGGCATGGATTGGCTCGAGGCACATCATGCTTTGGTGGATTATGGCTCAAAGAGGGTTTATTTCCGGTGACTTCGTGGACCCACCTTCTATTTCCAAGGTATTAGGTCTTCCTCTTCCCGCTTTCTTATTTCGACTATTAGGGCTCGTCGTTTGCTTGATGCGGGTTGTTAGGGTTTTCTCACTTTTGTGGTCGCGGCGGACCAGTCGGAGCCAGATGTGGAGAACATCCCGGTGGTGTGCGAGTTTCCTGATGTTTTTCCCGAGGACCTACCTGGATTGCCTCCCCAGCGGGAGATTGATTTTGTGATCGAGATTGTGCCTGGTATGGGACCTTTGTCAAAGGCTCCTTACCGTATGGCTCCCGCTGAGTTGAGAGAGTTGAGGGCGCAGTTGCAGGAGTTGCTGGCCAAGGGGTATATTAATCCTAACTTTTCCCCTTGGGGTGCGCCAATGTTATTTTTGAAGAAGAAGGATGGTAGTCTGAGGCTGTGCATTGACTACCGGCAGTTGAATGAGGTGACCGTTAAGAATAAGTATCCGTTGCCGCGGATTAATGACTTGTTCTACCAGCTTCAGTCTGCTCGAGTGTTCTCGCGGATTGATTTTTGGTCCAGTTATTATCAGTTGTGGATTCGAGAGTCTGACGTGGAGAAGACTGCGTTCAGCTCGAGATACGGGCATTATGAGTTTTTGGTGATGCCGTTTGGGCTCACCAATGCCCCCGCAGCGTTTATGGATTTGATACAGAGGGTGTTCCGTCCCTACTTAGACCAGTTCGTGGTCATGTTTGTGGAGGACATCCTTATTTATTCGCGGTCTGCTAATGAGCATGTGTATCATTTGAGGGTTGTGTTACAGACTTTGCAAGATCACCAGTTGTATGTTAAGCTCAGCAAGTGTGAGTTTTGGCTTCATGAGGTGCACTTTTTGGGGCACGTGATTTCTGGTGATGGTATTTCCGTGGATCCAGTCAAGGTTGAGGCAGTGATGCAGTGGCCGAGGCCAAGGTCCGTGACGGAGATTCGGAGTTTCTTGGGGCTTGCAGGCTATTATAGAAGGTTCATTCAGGATTTTGCTCGTGTTACAGCCCCGATGACCAGGCTTACGCGGAAGAATGTGTCGTTCGTCTGGACTGGTGAGTGTGAGCAGGGCTTTATGGAGCTTAGGAGGTTGCTCGCCTCGGCACCAGTGTTGGTGTTACCTTCTGGATCGGGAGGTTTTGTGGTGTGTACAGATGCTTCTGGGATTGGGTTGGGTGCTGTGCTGATGCAGCACGGTAGAGTGGTGGCTTATGCATCTCGGCAGCTAAAGCCCCATGAGGAGAACTACCCTACCCATGATCTTGAGTTAGCGGCTATGATCTTTGCATTAAAGATTTGGAGGCATTATCTATACGATGAGAAGTTTGAGGTGTTCACAGACCATCAGAGTTTGAGGTATGTGTTCACTCAAAAGGACCTCAACCTCAGGCAGAGGTGATGGATGGAGTATGTGAAGGATTATGACTTCACCCTGTCTTATCAGCCGGGTAGGATGAATGTTGTTGCCGATGTTTTGAGTAGGAAGGTCGTTGTCAGCACCATGATGATGAGGAAGTGGAGGCTCTGGGAATAGGTGCCGGCCGTGACATTTAGGCTTAAGGTTCCCCAGGAGCCGGGGTCAGCTGTTCTCGTGAGCTTGACTGTCACGCCTGCGATTCGTCGCCAGGTGACAGATGCTCAGCGTGCAGACCCTGAGTTGCCACGGATTTTGGCTTTGGCTTATGTGGACTATGGCGAGGAAGGAGCTGTGAGATTCCGTGGTAGGCTGTACGTCCCAACCGAGGAGCAGGTGAGGCGTGCGGTGTTACGGGAGGCTCATGGGAGTCGGTACACTCTGCACCCGGGCGCGACGAAGATGTATCGGAACTTGAAGAGGCCGTTCTGGTGGCCAGGCATGAAGAGAGATATTGCCGAGTATGTGGCCCGATGCTTGACCTGTCAGCAGGTGAAGGCGGAGCATCAGCGACCAGGAGGTACTCTTCAACCCTTGGATGTTCCCACGTAGAAATGGGACCACGTGACCATAGATTTTGTGGTGGGTTTGCCGAGGACTCCGAGTGGACAGGATAGCATTTGGTTGCTGGTGGATAGGCTGACGAAGGTGGCTCGGTTGTTACCGATCAAAGTCAGTTGGAGTGTGTCCAAGTTGGCTCGTCTTTATGTGAAGCGGATCGTTCCTTTGCATGGAATTCCCATTTCTATTATGTCCAATTGAGATCCGCGTTTCACTTCTGGATTCTGGAGGAGTTTCCAGCGAGCTCTTGGCATAGAGTTGGTGTTTAGCTCAGCGTATCATCCTCAGTCAGATGGTCAGTTAAAGAGGACCATTCAGACGTTGGAGGATATGTTGAGATCATGTTGCCTGGAATGGCAAGGGAGTTAGATTCACCATCTACCATTGGTGGAGTTTGCCTACAACAACGGCTATCATTCAAGCATTGGGATGGCTCCTTATGAGACATTGTATGGGCGACCGTGTCGGACTCCGCTCGATTAGTTAGAGGTTGGTGAGCATGTTCTGACGGGGCCAGAGCTAGTGCAGCAGTGCATTGATGTGGTGCATCTGGTCCGTAAGAACATGTTGGTGGCACAGAGTCGGCAGAAGAGTTATGCCGATCGGAGAAGGCAGCCACTCTGTTTTGCGGTCGGTGACCGTGTATTTCTGAGGGTTTCTCCCATGAAAGGAGTGATGAGATATGGACATCGTGGGAAGTTGAGTCCCCGCTATGTTGGTCATTATCTCATCGTGGAGTGCATTGGCGAGGTTGCTTATCGGTTGTAGCTAACTCCTGAGTTTACAGCGGTGCATGACGTGTTCCATGTCTCGATGTTGAGGAAGTATATGCCCGATGTTTCTCATGTGTTGGAGGATTCGGTGTGGCCCGAGGTGACCCCCGATCTGTCTCTACCGGAGTTCCGTATCCGTATTGAGGATCGACGAGAGCAGCACCTACAGAACAACGTTATCCCTCTAGTTAAGGTGGAGTGGCAGCGACACTCTGGTGGTGAGGCTTCTTGGGAGCGTGAGGACGAGATGCGTCAGCAATTCCCTTATTTGTTCGAATGAGTACCCCTTTTTCTTCCCCTGTGCTTTGTTTTAAATTTCGAGGATGAAATTTGTTTAAGGGGGGAGGGTTGTAATATCCCAGACCCTTCGGATCCTTTTTCTTGGTTCTCGGATCCACTTTCTCGGAGATTTTGTTCTCATTTTGCCCCGGGTTATCTTTCGGACATCTTTCGGGTTCGGATCCGTGCATTTCGGATCAGTTTCGGAGGTCTCAAAAGGTGTTCCGTGGTTTCCTATGTTTTTCCCAGACAGGACCTATAGAACCCCGTAGCGGGTGAACCGGGCCGTTCTCCTAGGCGCGGGTCGTATCGTTGCGATCGGTGCGTTCCGAGGATCGTGGAAATGTAATTTTTATTTTTTTGGTATTTTCCAAAATTTCCATATTTTCTATATAAACCCTTATTTTCTTTTTCTTTTTCCCTTTCTTCTTCTTTCTTCCTCTTCCTTCTTCCTCCCGTGAGCGACCACCCCCTTCCTCCCTCTCTTTGTCCGACGTTACCGCGGCGACGCCCCTCCCCGGCTGCAGACGGCAGTGAGGCAACGGCGTGGCGGCGACGGCGGCGGCGAGACGATCGTGGCGGCGTGTGGCTCGTGGGCTTTAGTGAAGGAACGAGGGTTCTAAAATCTTCTTCTTCGCGTTCGGCGGCGTATCGGCGGAGCTCGTGCTCCATTGAGGTAGGGAGATGGATCCCCATGATCATCCCATCGTCCCCCGTGATTTGTAGGCCGAGGAGAGATCGAGAGGGGCATTTTTGAGCCAGGTAGGGCAAAATCCATGTTTTGGGGGTTGTGTGCCGATCTACCGTTTCGTCGCGTTTCGGACCGATTCGAGGGCATAGATGCATGCTAGGGGCTATAGGGGAGCTTCCCCCTTATTTTCCCTCTCATCCGTTGATGATCGGGGCGTGGAACCAGTTTTTGGGTTTGTTCCCGCCGGCCCATTCTCGAGACGATTTGGCGGTCCTTCCAGTGACCGCTAGAGCCTTTGGCGGCCCAGGGTAGGTGTGGCAGAGCCTGTGGCGGCCCAAGGTGGGTGCGCCACAGGGCACTGTTTTAACCACAGGTCCCCATGTCTTGTCGCAGCTGCATGATAAACCGCCAAAGGATGTGGCGGCCGAGGGTCAGACCGCCAGAGGGTGAGTTGACTGTTGATTTCCGAACGTTGGTTTTCGACTGTTGGGAATTTTTGGGTGTGTGGCGGCCGAAGGTACGCCCGCCACGTCCCTATGATGGCCCTACATAGGACCACCATTTCCTTCACAACCTAGGGTGTGGCGGCCCATTGTTGGACCTCTACAGTCCCTGTGGCGGCCCAATGTTGGACCGCCAACCTCTGTGGTGGCCCAAAGGTGGACCGCCAGAGATCTATGTCCAACCGGAATTATGCTTTGCCGATTCGAGTCCCAGGTAAGTGGATCTCGATCCGCATGCTGACCTGTAGTCTGACTGATGCTGGGCATCATGTGGGGGCAACACGTGAGGGTACCGTGGGATCCCGAGAGTTGGTGTTCTTGGCTCGTGTCACCGTGAGTTGGTGTCGGTACGAGGAGCGGCCCTTGTACTTTGTCCGGTTTAGACGTCATTTTCCGTTGACTAGAGAGTCTACTCCTTCAGTGACCCTCCACTAGTCGTAGCCTTCCGACACGCGAGTGGTCCCACCAGGGAGTGGTGGCGAGGCTACCCCGAGAGATGGTTTTTAGACTGGTTTCTGTTGGGCCCCACGTCTTGCAGCCAGAGTCCGACTGAGGCGAAAACCTTTCAGAGGGCCAGACCAGGGACGCGCGGTCTGTGTGTGCACACGTGGTTGGTGGTGGTTGGACCCACGCTGACGAGCGTGACCCCAGCTAGTCACTTGTTCTGTGGTTACTAGTACGGTGTCCCCGTTCCACCAGGGGTCGAGCAGGACACCTAAGGCGCAGTTTAAGTCGTCAGTGGACGCATCCGGCCTTGCTTCTAGTGGGTTGGTACTCCTGTCTTGTGTGGTAGCGACTCTTTGGCTTTTGACGAGTTGTCTCGATTTTCATGCCGTGTGTTTGGTACTAGCCGTCGTAGTAGTTTGTAGTTACTTTCTGCGCAGTTTCTCGGTTTGCGAGGTGGGGACCGGATGATCCCTACTGAGCCTTGTGTTTTGACGCTCATTCCTTGCGTGTTTTCACCGTGTTTCAGGTGAGACGAGGCTTCTGGGGAACGCTTCAGAGGCTCCACGTGGTTCAGGTGCCAAGGGTTAGTTGCCAGTTTCCAGTTCCGGGGTATGCCCCGTGTAGTTGTACTTTTCTTTGGACTGTACTAGTTGTGGACTACTGTCTTTTTTAGACTGCTGTTATTCTGTGGACCATGTACTTTAATTAATATTGTTAATTGCTTCCTGCTTAATTCATTTCATCTACGTAGCTCTGCCATTATTTTAGATTCTTGTGTATCTCCACACCATCCTTCCAACCCTTCCGAGTCTTTGTGCTCGTTGGTGGCGGTTCGAGATTCGGACTATCGGGCCTTCCCCGTGTTCGGATTTCCAGTCGTTACAATAGTCGTGTCTATTGTTTGTTATTTATTCTTGTTATTATTTTAGATGCGTGAATGCACCCCTTTTTTATTATTCTTTATTCCTATGTTGTTTATATCATTCCCTTTTATTGCTCATTTATTGTTATTTTTCTTACATGCGTACATCTTTTATTTTATTTTTTTTATTTTGGCATTTATTGGGTTGTTATTCATTGGTCATTTTTTGTTATTTATTTATTACATTTATTCCTTAATTAGTTCTATTATTTCTATGGTTATTATTATTATTTTTTATTTAGCCATTGTTGGTTTATTATATATATATATATATATTTATCTTTCATTTTTTTATTATTTTATCTCTCTCTCTCTTTTTTTATTAGTTGATGCATATGAAATGTTACGCCTATGTTTAATGTGAATGAAGGTGGTAACGTATGCAGGTGTTATCAATTTAGGAAAGTGCATGGTTTAGTGTTAACGAGTGTTTAGTGTTAAACGATGTTTAGTATTAACGGGTATTATATGCATATATGAGGTGGAGGGTCTCGATGTGTGTTAATTTTGGGTCTTGCCTGTGTTTGGTTTGTTTTGCTTGTGTTTTTTTATTTTATATAGCAAATGGGAGGCGGGGGGGGGGGGGGGGTGGTGCCACCGAATGGCACCCAGTGGGATGCCAATCGGTGGCACCTCCGCCAACGATTCACGTTTTCTTTTTTTCTTTTTTAATAAAAGGAGGTGATGGGTGCGTGCTTGTATATGAATGGGTTAAACGTAAAGGGGGGTTTTCAGTATGGGTAATGCGCTTTATCTTATATATATAACGTGAGAATAAAGGGGAAAATGGCACCACCGACTCACATTTTGGTGGTGAGTCGGTGGAGCACTTTTATGCTTTTAGTGTTGTGTTTTTGTTTCGTTATTATTATTTTTTTATTGGAGGGGTGGCACCGATTCGAACTCTTTGTGTTTATTAGAAAGGGCAGGGGGTCTCGACGTGTTTAAGTGGCTAATGGGATGAGACGATGGGGATATCAGGTGATACGATGGGGCATTAAGTAGCGTGGTTCAAAAGGTAAGACGGTGGAGATATTAGGTGATACGGTGGCATCGTCACCGACTCAACGCCTCTCTCCCTTTTGTTGTTTTATTTATTCATGTTTGTCTTATCTGTTCATGTTTATTTTGTTTATTCGTGTTTCTTTTATTTTATTGTTCAATGCAGAGGTCCCCACGAAAATTGGGCCGCATCTCCCCTAGACCTAGAGTGTTCGGGGAGTAATGGGACATACACACGGGGAAGCCGGTGTAAGTCCATAAAACTCGAGAAGCCAAAACGCGACTGTCTCAAAACCTGAAATTGCCAATGATGGACTCTGAGGGCTAGCCTACTATGAGCCCTTGGCAATTCAGGGGTTGAATCAAAGAGGCGACGGAGCTAACGTTGCCATCTGATTGGCATTTGTTTTTCACCTTGTGGGATGGGCTTCCACGGGAACATACAATGGCACGATAGACCCCCTAGAACCCGGAGTGACCAGAAGGTAGTACAACAGAAATCAACATATGGGGAACTGTCCCCCTCCCCGGTGACGGATTCACATCTACAATCGAGCGACAGTTAACATGATTGGGTGAAAACCATCATTCTTCTTACAACCAGGGGTATGGCAACCGGTGCCGATTACCCATGCAACAGCATAAAGGGAGCTCAGGGAATAGGCAGTCCCAGCTGGAAAAATAGACTCGTGCCTGCACCTGAAGACATAAGGAAGGAGGGAGTTCAGAGAAATAGAAACCCTCCGAGGTAAATCGTTGAACACACAGAGGGTACAGAGAGTGACCTTCAAAGAATGGAACACACTGTAACCATGGCAGATGTCGGAGCAGGCCGGTGCCCCTACGACTCACTGAAGAGAGTGAAAGGGCATCCGACCGTCTCCTATTCCTAAGACATTCACCCACTCATGGTTAGAACAAGGCTCACGCTCACAGGTGTGTTAACATCGTTTAATCATTTCATGACCGATTTGCACGTGTTGGAAATAGACAGCGAAAACTGGTGAACCCCGGGGAGGGGAGTCTATTGTCGCCCCTTTTGGGCATGGCCATTGGCCATTCTAGGAGCAGGGCTCAAAACAGAAAGCTGCAGTCTCAGATCGATCCGAGGATTTCAACACGAATGTAGCCTCCAGGGGCCTCCTCACAGTCTGGACGCACAGGTCATCCCTCATCCAAGAGGCAGAGGCTAAAAGCGAAGAATAAACCGAACCAATGAAACTATTGAAACTGATATAAGTGTATACAGCATAGAAGCATAGATATCAAACATGAAAAGGGCAGTAATCCCTTTATTTCATTTATGTGATTGTAAGGAGTATATGAGACCAACAACAACGAGTAAAATAGAGAAGCAACGAGAAAAAAAAAATAAAGGATCTCTTTAGCCCTCTTGGGGCTTCGGTGGAAACCCACCTTACACTCTCCCCTTATGCTCTCTCCTTTTCTACTCCTTCTTCCTCGCTCTCTCTGCTCGTCTTTTTCTGGCTCCCTTCGTGTGTCTTCCTCTTCTTCTTTTTCTTCCCCCCTTTGTTCGAGGGTCAGGGGCCCTATTTATAGAGAAGATGGCGAACAGGGGATCATAGGGCCGATGGGATGGTTGCGCTGTTGATTCGGCTGCGCCATTGGGTGTTGTCGATTCACCGTGGAGCGCCCCACCGACTGAATGCACCACCGGCTTCACTGGGAAGGCCACTGATTCGCATTGAAGGGTGCCAATTCAAAGGCACCACCAATTCACATTAAGGGTGCCAATTCAAAGGCACCACCAATTCACATTAAGGGTGCCAATTCAAAGGCACCACCAATTCACCTTTAAGGAAAGTAGGCCACCGATTCACCTTTTTTTGTAAATGCAATTTCTTTTAAAGATATAATGGGTGCCACCGACTCATCTTGTGGCATTTTTGCAGTTTTTATCATTTTGCCCCGAAACTGGCCCACATGGAAGCCTGACTTCCGGCACGACCTTGGGCTTGATACAGTGGCCTCAGAGTATATATTTCATCATTTTTGGGCCCCAATTTGTAGTTTCCGGTGATCCCGGCGTGTGCCGAACCCGTGCTGATTTTCTCAGATTTTGTCCTGATTCGGCCATCAGCACAGTGGTTTGTGTGGACAACTCAACTTCGCAGATATGTGGGATATCCTCATTGAGTGGACTATCCCTAGAAGTATTTTCATCTTGACTGGGCATCCTTTCAGCCACTTACGGACCTTTTCCGGTGCCATGCATACTCAAATCGGGTAACCCGAGTTTTCTCCTGATTTGGTGTTCGGCACGTTGATTCGTGCCGCCAACTCCACGCTGTAGACACATGGGGTGTCTTCATTAGGAGGACCATCCCTCGAAGTATTTCTGCCCTAATCGGATGACTTTCTGGCCACTTACGGACCGTTCCGGCATTCCACGTATCTTGATCGGATCACTCGAGTTTTCCGCTGATTGAGCCTTCGGCTTCCCATTTTGGGGGTGTAGGGGCACTCGGCCAAAGTTTATGACCTGTAAAAGCAAAGGTCAAGAAAAATTAGGAATATTTTCAGTGTCAACAAATACCCCCCACCCGCAGGTGTCGCGAGTGAGAGACGAAAGAGCGGGACCTGCGGGTGTAGCCCATAGCCCATTTGAAAATGTTGTATATGCATATCTCTTTTATTATTATTATTATTATTATTATTTATTCTGATATTATTCTTATTTTTTATTCATTATTAGCATCATTTTTATTAATTTTATTATTATTATTATTATTATTATTATTATTTCATTTATTTCTCTATCGTCATTGTTTTTATTCTCACGCAAACACTCAAGCACTCATCACCAGCAGGCATAGTATATATATAGTGTAGTTCCCCTATATCAGGGATAGGATAAGGACAATGCCCAAAATTCACGGACGGAGTGCAGCTCACTAAGCACAACTAAGGGGGACGTGCATACGTGAAGAGGAAATCGCGTGGAGTATATGCATAGCATAAGACATGATCCGCACCCAAGACTATTCCTCCATAGAGTGAAAGTGGAATTATATGGGCAACGAGCCCTAAACATAGGGACGTGTAGACATTCTAAGTAACATTGGAGGATTACTTTATTACCCACACATGCATTTGGGGTTCTCGATTTTTGGTAGCTTCGCACATCCCCCTTGTTTATTCAGAATTTCACCGTTCGACGTGAGTCTCCTCATATGTCTCAATGGAGATTCTCGACTACTAAGATTCATCCCTTTATTCGCAATGTTATTATGGACTTCACCGTTCGGCGCGAGTCTCCTCATGTGTCCCAATGGAGATTCCCGACTACTAGGATTCATCCTTTTATTTATAGTGCTATTATGGACTTCACCGTTCGGTGCGAGTTTCCTCATGTGTCTCAACGGGGATTCCCGGCTAATAGGATTCGTTCTTTTATTCATATATATATTTTTAAAGGGTGTAGGCAACATTTTCCTCACGATTACCTTTCACACGAGTGCAGAGATTCTAAGCTTCCATGAAGTGTTAGGAAGAATTTATGACGTCCCTACGACTAGGGGCCACTGCTCATATTGTGTGTGAGGTGTGAGAGTTTCGTCTATGGTGTATCATGCGAGTTGTGCTAGCAGCATAGCTACGACTCTTCCCCTGGCCATATGCACTCACCGAGAATTGGCTTTTCATTCCTTAGCGTGTGTCGTGACGCACGCAGACACAGAATCAGGGCAGCGTTATTTAGCAAGAGAGCATGCGATCTTAGAAATTTTAAAGGAAGCGTATTAATGCTATGCTACAGGTAGTGTGATCATTTTTTTCTTATTTTTTTCTTTCCTTTTGTTTCTTTTTTTTTGTTTTCTCTCTTTTTTTCTTTTCCCCCTTTTTCTCTTTCTCTTTTTTTCTTTTTTCTTTTTCTTTTTTTCTTCTATTTTCTTTTTTTCCTTTTTTTCTCTCTCTTTTTTATGGGGCTTAATAGGCATACTCGCAGGCCGACTGTTTGAGAGGTAGGTGGCTGATGCAGCGACAATGGAGAGAAGATGTTATATGTTGTTGTGAATCTCGAAAGGGGTCAGGAGTTGGTGTGAAACTAAGGGAGGGGTCTTTTCGTTTATTGGTTCAGACTGCGATTCCGAGCCAATAGTAAGGTGGTGGTCGGCCCCGCTCGAAGGTCGTGACACCGAAAGAATTGGCTTGGATGTAAAGCCGTAATGCCAAGGTAGAAAGGTCTTTTTGTTCATTGGGTTGGTTGATAGTTTTCGGGCCAATGATAAGATGAATGTCGGCTTAGACAAAAGGTCATGACGCCGAATGACTTGGCTTAGGCGTAAGGCCATGACGCCAAGAGAGAGCATTCGTCAGCTTAAGCAAGGAGCCATGACGCCGGACCACTTGGCCTAGACGGAAGGTCATGATGCCAAGGGAGAATCTTAAACGGCCTAGGTGGAGAGCCATGATGCCGAACAACTTGACTTAGGCGGAAGGCCATGACGCCAAGCCAGAATATTCACCGGCTTAGGCGGAAAGCCATGACGCCAGACAAGGATATTTAATGGAATAGATGTAAAGTCATGACGCCATACAACTTGGCTTAGGCGGAAGGCCATGACGCCAAGATATAATATTTACCGGCTTAGGCGAGAAGCCATGATGTCGGATAAGGATATTTAACGACTTAGACATAAAGTCATGATGCCGCACAACTTGGCTTAGGTGGAAGGCCATGACGCCAAGATATAATATTTACCGGCTTAGGCGAGAAGCCATGACGCCAGATAAGGATATTTAACACCTTAGATATTAAGTAATGATGCCGTACAGCTTGACTTAGGCGGAAGGCCATGATGCCAAGATAGAATATTCATCGGCTTAGGCAGAAGGAGCCATGATGTCGGATAAAGATATTTAACGGCTTAGACATAAAGTCATGACGCCGCATAGCTTGGCTTAGGCGGAAGGCCATGACGCCAAGATATAATATTTATCGGCTTAGGCGAGAAGCCATGACGCCGGACAAAGATATTTAAGGGCTTAGACGTAAAGTCATGACGCTGTACAGCTTGACTTAGGCAGAAGGCCATGACGCCAAGATATAATATTCACCAGCTTAGGCAGAAGGAGCCATGACACCGGACAAAGATATTTAATGGCTTAGACATAATGTCATGATGCCGTACAACTTGGCTTAGGCGGAAGGCCATGATGCCAAGATATAATATTTACCGACTTAGGTGAGAAGCCGTGACGCTGGACAAGGATATTTTACGGCTTAGACATAAAGTCATGACGCCGCACAACTTGGCTTAGGTGGAAGGCCATGACGCTAAGATATAATATATACCGGCTTAGGCGAGAAGCCATGACGCTGGACAAGGATATTTAACGGCTTAGACATAAAGTCATGATGCCGTACAGCTTGGCTTAGGCAGAAAGCCTTGACGCCAAGATATAATATTTACCGACTTAGGCGAGAAGCCATGACACTGGACAAGGATATTTAACGGCTTAGACATAAAGTCATGACACCGTATAGCTTGGCTTAGGCGGAAGGCCATGATGCCAAGATATAATATTTACCGACTTAGGCGAGAAGCCATGACGCCGGACAAGGACATTTAACGACTTAGACATAAAGTCATGATGCCGTACAGCTTGGCTTAGGCAGAAGGCCATGACGCCAAGATAGAATATTCACCAGCTTAGGCAGAAGGAGCCATGACGCCGAACAAATATATTTAATTGCTTAGACATAAAGTCATGACGCCGTACAACTTGGCTTAGGCAGAAAGCCTTGACGCCAAGATATAATATTTATCGACTTAGGCGAGAAGCCATGACACCTGACAAGGATATTTAACGGCTTAGACATAAAGTCATGACGCTGTATAGCTTGGCTTAGGCGGAAGGCCATGACACCAAGATAGAATATTTACCGACTTAGGCGAGAAGCCATGACGCCAAGATAGAATATTTACCGACTTAGACATAAAGTCATGACGCCGTACAGCTTGGCTTAGGCAGAAGGCTATAACGCCAAGATATAATAATTACCGGCTTAGGCAAGAAGGAGCCATGATGCCGGACAGCTTGGCTTAGGCAGAAAGCCATGACGCCAAGATATAATATTTATCGGTTTAGGCGGAAGGAGCCGCGACGCTGGACAAGGATGTTTTTGTTAATTTACGTGCTAGCCTAGACGAAAGGTCGTGATGCTGGCGGTAGAAGGGTTATTTTGTTCTCTAACTAGATGGAAGGGGCAGAGCCATGGGTAAAATGCTCCTTTTGTTCTATGGTCGGACGAGAGGTCCGAGCCAAAGGTGAAAGGGTCTTTTTGTTATCTGGCTAGACGAAAGGTCCGAGCCAGAGGTAGAAGAAAGGTCCTTTTGTTGTCTGGCTAGACGAAAGGTCCGAGCCAGAGGTAGAACAAAGGTCTTTTTGTTGTCTGGCTAGACGAAAGGTCCGAGCTAGAGGTAGAAAGGTCTTTTTGTTCTATGGTCGAACGGAAGGTCCGAGCCAAAGGGAAAGGGTCTTTTTTTGTTGTGGCGTAGGACGGAAGGTCCGAGCCAAAGGTGAAAGGGGTCTTTTTGTTAACCGGCTGGACAGAAGGTCTGAGCCAAAGGTAGAAAAAGGGTCTTTATGTTCTCTGACCGGACGGAAGGTCCGAACCAAAGGTGAAATATGGATGTTGACCCAACGGGATATCGAAGTCAACAAACCTTGCTTAGACGGTATGTCCGAGACAAGGGCAGACATAAAATATTGTTGTCGTCTCAAAGTCATGTTGAAAACGACCAGCCTGAGAGAGACACAGGGTCTGGGCCAGGGTAGAAAATTGTTGTTGACTTGACAGACTATCGAAGTCAACCAACTTGGCTCCATTGATTTATTGGGTTGATTGATTTTGCCCGGTTCATTGGGTTTATTGAATTCTGTTGTGCCAATTGAGTTTATTGAGTTTATTGGGTTTATTGGGCTCGTTGGGTTTATTAGTTCCCCTGAGTTTATTTGGCTTGTTTGATTTATTGAATTGATTAAGTTTATCGTGATTTATTTAGTTCACCGGATTGATTGATTTATTTTGGTGATTGATTTTATTCTATTTATTGGGTTTATTGAGTTTGCTAAATCTATTGAATTTATTGGTTTTGTTGAATTTGTTGAGTTTGTTGATTCATTAAGTTTATTTTAAATCATCATCTTCATTTCTTCGTTTTTCATTTTTTTGATTATTTCTTTCTTCTTTTTGTTTCCTTTTTTTGTTCTGTTTTTTTGTTTTGTTTTTGGTCTCCCTGGCATAGACTCGTTTGCGGTGCGGGACATTTGGTTCGGTGGGACTATTGGTGACTTTCATTGTTTTTTACGTCGGTGGGACTAGGGATTAATGTCCAAGATTCCAGCCAAGACGGGGTGCCTGGAGCCAGGAAGGAAGGGGTTCAAGGGCCCAGTTCCGTGAGGCTAGGGACAATTTTCGAGCTCAGCGAGGGCGGAGCGCCTCAAGTCGAGAAAAAGGCTTTATGAATGTAGCCTAGTAGGACAGAGGGTAATTTTAGGGCTTGGCGAGGGCGGAGTGCCTCAGGCCAAGGAAAAGGCTTTGTTGACCCAGCCCGATGGGACAAAAGGTTATTTTTGAGCTCGATGAGGGCGGAGTGCCTCAGGCCAAGGAAAAAGATTTTGTGGACCCAGCCCGACGGGACTGATGGGCAAGGGATCAGAACTGGCAACAGTGGGAGAGCCCCATGAGATAAATGTGGCCTCTCTTGGTGTATCTGCATCATTGTTGGCCCAATGCCAGAAGACAACGACAATACCTCGGCCGGCGGCATAGGTCCCAAATCAACGATAGAGGATCAGTCCCGGTGGGACAAGTGATCGAGGAGTATCCCCGCAGGATGAGGCATATGGGGAAGCCCTGTTGACCCCATAACTTCCCTTCTTCTTTTCTCTTTCATTCATTCTTATCTTTTTTTTTTGGGGAACGGACAACTCCGATGGTGCTACCAGTGTAGTATAGGGTCGTTACCCTTCATCCATTTGTTATTATTATTATTATTATTTTTCTAAACAGACCAAGGCGGGTGAATAGGAGAGCGCTCACCTCCTCAGAGAGGGGATGAGTGGTTCGCTCCACCATACCAATCCCACAATGGTAGTTTCTTATTCGGCACGGATCAAGTCATGAGGGGAGTGATATTTCCTCTAGCAGACACGGTCATCAAGGCCTCCTTCATTCATTTTTTTTGGTGCCTACCCCCAGAACAGGCCAGTTCATTTCCTTCTTTTCCTTCTTTTCTTTCTTCTTTTTCTTTCTTTCTTTTTTTTTCAAACATCCGCATTCGAGCTGCGGGATGATACTAAATGTTGGTTTCAGCTAGATCTGTGAGGAGCAGCTGAGGGAGCGATGCTGCGTGGTGCTACTCTTTTGAAGACGTGTATTTGATGAGGGCGCGGTGGATCCACCTTGTATTCGCCCATTGTTCGATGGGTTTTGTTTTGGTCGGGTCAATGAACCAGTTAATTGATAAATAACCAACTGATTAGTTGATCGCGCAGGCATGCCAGTCACATGGATGACGAGTTTATTGTGCGCTCATTCTGACCCTTGTGGGGCGAGAGTGAGATTCGGGTCAGGACCAGAAGTCCGCCATACCATAAAGGCTATGACGTTAATTACATCCCCCATGAGGGAGAAAATCTTTGATTACTTGCCGAGATAGCGGGCCGCTCAAGGCCGAAATAAGATGCAAGAGGATAAACGTGACGAGGCCACGTGAGATGCCTTTATCTGTCATGCAAGAGAGGCATGGTTCATTACGTAGAGACCCTCGATACGTGGCGGAGGACATAGGTCCGAAGACCACCGTCGAGCATAGCAAAGATTTCCGATCGGGCATAACCCGGTCTTCCGTCAATGCCATTTGATATACCCGAGGGTCTATGCAAGCATGCATGCATGATACTCATGATTATGCTAAGCATGGCAGTAGAGTTATGAAGATAAACAATGATCAATCGCATTTATTAACCTCCACCAAAGGAGGCAGAAATCGTAACATAAGCATGATAACGAAAGCATGATGCTAACAGATATAACAGTAGAAGCATTGTGATAAGACAGTTCAGATTTGAACAGCCCTTTTCTTATTTAGTTTATTACTGATTGGGGTTTATTAATCTCGACCATAGGAGGCGAAGATCGCTCCGAAGGCGAGTGAGTGATTAAAACCATGCAATAGTTCAGAACCGGCGCGACCATGCGTGGGGATAGGTTTCCCCGGCACAGCCAAACGTAGGCAAAGGAGCTTAATCTGGTGCGGCCATGACAAGCATTAAATCGGCACGGTGGCCTTGGGGCGCGCCGATTTAGGGCACGTCGGGAACAAGCCAATTGAAATCAAAAGGTTATGAGTCTAATGTTAATCCGGCGCAGGGGGGTACCGCACCGTATTAGGGCGCGCCGGATTAGGACCGCGCCGTTTCAGTTGATTTTTGAAGGATTTTGAAACTATTTTGGTTTATTAAGTTGTTATTGCAGGTTTTGAGATTAATTGGGATGATTGCCTGTTTAATTAGAGTCCAGGGCTCTCTAGGAGCGAAGCTATGAGCTAGTGCGAGGTTCATACTCGAGCACTAGAGTTTATTACTTGAGGACATGCACTTTATTGAAGCCAATTCACTGGAGGCAATCTTATTAATTAAGAAGTTCTACCAAAAAATGGGCAGCATCTCCCTCATCCTTGAAGGATTGCAGGGGAGAAACAGAGTCGTACTCACGTGTAGAGTAAGCCCCTAACTAGCCGGGCAGCACGACGGCGGCCAGCAAATCCCAATCGGATAGGAAACCCCGAGGACTGGCCTACAAGGGGTACCATGGCTCCGTGGGTTGAAACAGGCGGATAAGGTAGCTAATGAAGGAAGCAACGACCCCAAGGGCTATCCTGCAAGGGGTGAGCAACCTATAGTTTGCGCTATATCCAAAAGAGAAGGACGACTGCTAGGGAGAGAAGCCCCGAGGACTTGCCTGCGAGGGGCACGCATCCCTTAGTCACCGCAGGGTCCCGAACGGCCGTGGATTTGAATTGTTGGGTTGAGGCCCCTATTGATATTCACCCTATGGCCCGTAGGGAACATCTATCATTCACATATGGAGCCCCTTTGACCAATTGACGGTTCTGTGAGATAGTGGAGAATGTCCCCCTCCCCGGATTACTGGGACAAAGCCAAACAGAACTAGGATAGTTCAGTGACTGCAAACCACAAACGAGAGGAAAGGAGATATTCGGTATCGACAGATTGCCATTCACAAAGTTAGGATATTAATGCTCACGAGGTTAGACTAACATTGACGGAGTCATACACTTGCTGTGCAGAGAAAGGGGCAGGGGATATTGCTGGGAATCGCTAAAAAGTCGACCTCTAGTTGGGACAGCCAGAGGTACATACATAAGTATGCCTCTAGTCACGCACCCATAGAACAGATGATGCAAAACATAATCGGCATGCTAGCGTGGAGGCCCCGGGTAAGGGAGAGACATTTATATAGCCCATGGAGATTCCTGGGCATGTTCGGTTTCACGGAGTGAAACTCGGCATTCGATCAAACGAAGCGATTGGGCGTGCGAACTAAGAATGAAACGAGAAAAGAAACATATCGAGCATAACATCATTCATCCCATTGAAGGGAGGAAAAAGACCTGACATATTATAAACATTCGGCGCGCCGGCGTTGTCGCACGGCGGCCGTTCCATTGATCGCAGAGAAGGGATTACAGAGGGGAAGTGAAAGATGAAGAGGTGGTGAAGGGGGAGATGGGCTCATATCATCGCCCCTCCCCCCTCACTTACACGATAGCAGAAAAGGGAAACAGCAGAGGGATCTTCGGGAAGCAATCCACGAAACCCACCTAGACTTCACCGGCAAAATAGGGTGTCGGACTCTCTCCTTCTCCGGCTCCGGCTCCGGAAGGCTTCAGGCAGAGCAGAGGAGGACGGCGGCGAGGGGACGGTCAGTGAGGACCCTTCTTCTTCCCCAAGGAAACCCTCTCTCCCTCGAATCTGATTGGCTCTCAGGCTCTCTCTCTCTCTCTCTCGCGCAGTCGCCAGTGATCTCCCTTAATTCGATTCGCCTCTGTCATTCTTTTTTTTTATCGGACCAAGTAGCAATATATATAGGAAAAGGCTAATAGCCTAATTCGGCGTGAAGAATGGTGCGCCGGAAAAGGGGCCCTTCAAGACCTTTCGCGCGTCGGAATGGGGGGGGCGCCGGATAAGGGGTCCCCTAAGCTTTTGGGTGCGCCGGAATTGAGGGTGCCGGATAAGAGGGCGCGCCGGTGCAGGGGGCGACGTATTAACTTCTTCCGCTTGACGTGGGTTAGTCGATGAGTCCGGGGATGGTCTCGGGAGTCACCATGACCATTCATCTCACCGTAGTTCTCCAAAACACTGATGGGAAGCCTTGACGAAGCTCTCGAGGCGACGTATGGCCCTTCTCGGAACCTCGAGTATCTTTGGTTTGAACATGCGGGTTTTCCGCTGACACGGCATTTGGCACTATGATTCGTGCTGTCAGCTTGGCCTAACTTGTGCTCAAAGCTTCTTGAAGGGTGGGATGACACCCAGGATAGTTTCGCCTTGACAGGGTGATCATTCGGCCACTAACGGACCCAGCCTGGCGAGAAGCTGTACCCATACCGGGTAATCGGGATCTGCCGCCGGCAGAGCCCTCGGTCCTCCTTTCTGAAGAGCCAAGGGCATTCTTTCATCTCAAGAGAGTCTTTCAAGAGGTGGCGGGCTACCAGGTAGACCGTTGTTCTTGGTCGGACAGCGGGTGTAGCGTATGCGGCATGACGGAGTCGATGCCGGTTCATTGGGTAGGCTTGGTCGCACTGTCGGTTGGTTGTGAATTCATCTCGATTCTCCTGAGGTGAAGTCCCTGGTGTTCATACAGGGTGACCTGGGATTCTGGCAGCTTGAGAAGGCTTCCATATGTTGATATTCATCGGCTTCCGTGCTTCGGTGGGCCGTGTCATTCGTCTTTGAGCCTTGCTTGCCGCTAATCATATTTTGAGTGCCAACAAATGCCCCCCAACCGTGGGTGTTGCGAGCAAGGAACGAGTGTAGCAAGACCGACGGATGAGCTTTGCCCGGAGTGATCTCCTCTTTGATTGACGGAAGCTCGAAATGGCCCTTAATCCGACACGGATGCTAATCCGCCGTGACATTGAAGGGGTTAATATGGCGCGGGGTTTAATCCGGCATGCCCCTGAGAGTTGGAAGTTAATCTGACGTGCCCTTGGCATTGGAGTCTTAATCCGGTGCGCCCATGGGTGCTTGGAAGGGTGTTAATTCGGCGCGCCTTTAAACGGCGCGCCTTTTGGCTTGGGAGGGCGTTAATTCGGCGCGCTAAGTAGCGCGCCGGAATAACCAAGGGGAAGACTCCCCTAAATATTTCTTCTTCTTCATTTTTTTTCTTCATCCTTCCTCATTTGCAACAGAGTTTTCTCTCTCTTCCTGCTCTTCTCTTCTTCTCCCCTCACGGCGCCGAGTGAGTTGAGAGCGGCCGCGGCCGACTCCTTCGAGCGGGTGAGCGAGAGTGTCATTTATTCGGGTTTTGAAACCCATTATTTGGGCCCCGGGAGTCTTCTAGTAGGGCTTGCCCTCGGAGCTATTCCCCCGGGTGTCCCATTTGGCTTCGGTGTAATGCCGATGGCTGCTTTTAGGGACCGTTCCCTTAGTGGACGTGTTCCCACTTTTCTTTGGCAATCTCCCGTCCTGGGGAGACTCTGCCAAAATTTTGTCAGAAATTTATCTTGATCAACTATTTGCTGACCTTGCTTATTCTTTGATGTGCCTTTTGCAGCTAAAATGACATCTGGCTCCTCTTCTTCTGCCTCCCGTGCTGTGGTGACATGGGAGAGCGTTCATTCCCTAGATCGGGGGCACGATCAGCTCACTGTGGTCGCAGAATCTTCAGACTCGGAGACCGACACGGTAGATACTAGCCGCCTCCTCATCCTCGGGGGCGATTCTTTTCAATATGACCGGGAAGGTGCTGTCAGGAGGGATCACCCCAAGGACAAGCATCTGATGTCCTTCCTTAGGCGCTTCAATCTTCAGGGGAAGAGAGATATGTTCCTTGTTCACAAAGCCGAACAAGCCTTGCTACTAGAGAGGGACAGTTTGACAGACTGTGTGGTGCGGGGAAGGCCTATTTATCTCTCCGGGGAAGTCAGGAAGTGGAGCGCCATGCTTGGGTTGTAAGATCTGGCTCCAGAAGATGGGCTGCTGACCAGGGCCCCTGAATTTGTGCCTTCCCGGTGGAATGATTCCGCAGGTCGTGTAGACCAGGAGAAGCCGATATTTGGCTTGTTTCTTGCTTCGTTGAAATGGGGGTATAGAGAAGAATCTTTTCTGTTGGATTGCCTAGCGGTCCATTTTAAGCATCAGATATCTGTGGGGTAGTTTGCCGAACTGAGGGCCACCGACGCCCATGCATTCAGACCCGGAGCAGTGGAATTCACAGATTATGTGCTACAAAACTATGCTCCCATCTTGACTAGGGCTGGCATATATCACAGCGTGTACGCCTCAAGGTACCGCTACCCCATATCCCGAGGTCTATGCTACGGCATGATCGAAGTCTTCTGCCCCGAGTACAACACTTTCTATACTTCGGAGGGAGAGACTTCTTTAGATCTATAGAGCCTCTCGCAACTCAATGACCTACCCATCGATGGAGAGCCGTACGAGGAGGTTTGCAGGCCAGACTGGCTAAATGATCAGACTGACGGCGAAGGTCGGTACTTGGCGGGTTACGCCTATCATTATCTGATGAAGGCGTATCGCACACTTTGCCGCTCGTCGTATGACACGAGGGAGGCCCGAAAGCCCGGCGAGAAGTGGCGAGTGCGGATGGGCACATGGCTTCAACATTTCTTCGGCGGGAAGAAGAAGTATGAGGACTTCCCCGCAGTAGCGCCGATGGCTCCGAAGAGGAAGAAGAGGGTCCGGCAACAGGCCACCGCATCATCATCTTCGAGGGGAGGGCAAAGGGAGGACCCGAACCCCACCGATGTTGACGCAGTCACCCACTGTGTTGCGTATTTAACCTATTGGATTTGTTCTTTCGCTCTCCTGCAAGGCGACGAGAGCATGATCAGAGCGGAAGCCATCTATCCCACTTGTCTCTTGGCTTGGGGCACGAAGTTGTCCCTTTGCCCGGTGGCTCTGTGCCTCATCTTCAAGATACTGGGAGATCTGCATAAGACGGGTCTCCCCAGGAATCTGCGGACGGTTGGTCCATTACATTTCTTCAATGCTTGGGTCTGCACCTTGTTCCCAGAGGCTGCTCCTCGGGCGTTGCAATCGGCTCATCTTATTCTGGGGATGATAGAGTTCGCGAGTGCCGAACCGACGTCGGTAGCGGAACAGCTCTATGCCATTCGGGGCAACCTGGCCCGGGTTCCCACGGATTCACCCGGGGTTCTTCACTTCTGGAGCCTGGCTGCTCATTCAAGCCCGTTGGTGAATAGGACAAGGTAGTGCAAGCTTTTTGAGACAGAAGAATATATCCATCCGATTTCTAGGGCCACGTGCACAAGGCCCATTCTGGAGCAAGAATTGGTTGATTGGGCGTTGGCTATTAGACCGAGCGTCCTTGTATTCCGGAAGAGTGGCATTCTGTGGCTGGTGCCATATTATCCGTTCCGCTTCAGCTGGAATTTTGACTATGATCAGCACATTCCTTTTTCCTCTTCACAATTAGCATTGCCAAACAGGCATACAGCTGGGCAAGTATCCAACGACGATGCCCGTATATGGTGGGACTACTTCCACCGTCGAGAGGATGTTTCATTCAGGGTGTCAACCCCTGCTCGTTTCCCCCGCGTCACCCCTGAATATATCAAGTGGTGGAATGCGCGGACGGGATTTTACAGGAGCTCCCACCGAGAATGCTGGGCCGTTGCGGAGCACAGATTTTTGGACTCCCAGCCGGAACCAGCCCTTGACATCGAACCTTCTTACTTGAAGAAGCTGAAGTCTTGGACCAACGCAGAGGTGGGGGCTTATCTAGAAGCCCGGAAGGCTGCGAAGAGTCGTTCGTCGAAAGTCGATCCGAAGCTGCCTGCAATCGGCAGGGATGACTATGTGAAGACGCTTCGGGGATTATGCCGGGTAAGCAGCGACAGGGTGGTTCTTCAGCAACTCCCTCTACCGGTGGAGGAGCCTATCTCGGTCGTAGTCCACTGGCGTCCCGAGGTTGATAGATTGCATCCTTATCAAACTTTCATCCGTAGAGAAGATAGGCGGGATGCCTTGTATGATAACACCCCTTGGTTGTTTGCACTTCTTCGTTCCCATGGGCTCTCAGTGGGTGGCCCAAGCGAAGCCATTCTGGACCGGCCCCTTCATATTTCATGCAAGTATGCTGACGGATGGGGGCTGGACCATCTGAGCTTGTATTACCACGTATCTTCTCACAGCCACACAGACTTGGCGTTGCTGGCCGATCAGAGTGAGAAGATAGGAGACTTGTGTTGGCTTATTCGCGAGGAAGCTTCGAGAGACAAAGTGCCATCGCTGTTTTAGTGGCCTCTCTTCCCTTTCTATACGGGGCCCGCAAGTATGTTCTATTTCTTTATTCCGGCCCGTCGGCCAGCTTCTTTTCTTCGTCGTAGCATATATCATTCTCACCTTCGTGCGTATGCAGTTCGACCCACTTTGGAGGAGACTCGGCCCTTTAGGGAGCTAATAATAAAAGCTCAAAAGCTGACATATTTCGAGACTCCTGAGCCGGCCCCGACCACGACACCATTGCCTCCTGGTGACTCGCAAAAGTGAACCAGATCCCAGTTAAGGGAGGCTGTTGGCAAGGCCAAAGCGGCAGTGACCCGAGTGACACGGGCACGCCGGAAGAAGGCTGGAGAAAAGGAACCAGCAATCGTCCTTCCTTCGGTTGCATCTTTAGAGGAGTTTGAGGCTTCTCACGGGCAGGGGCCTGAAGTTGAAGGTAAGCTCTTCATTCTTCTATAGTTCATTTGCTCATTCTAGCTGCCTTGGCTAATCCTTCTTTGCAGTCACCGGCACGGTTGCTGCGGTCGTTGGACTAGAAGCGGCAGCGGGTGCCATGACTGGAGAAGGGGTAGGGGACGTCCCCGTAGCTCCTGTCGAGAGAGACCTACTGATGTGACACCACCTTGGGGTGATAGTCACAAGACCGAAGCACCTTGGACTTTCACAAGCAAGCACAATTCACAATAGAAACGGACCGAAATTGGCGGCCACTCACTCGACACTCACCCAGATCCCGGGGTAACTCGGTGATGCCGAGTGGAGGTTGTGAGGGCTGGGCCCTTGCTGGTAGTGGGCCAGCAAGGCCAAGGTTTTTTTTCCCAAGGGTTTGGAGGTCCAACTCAATGGGGCCAACCCGGGTGCCGAGGGCACGGGTCACACTCTCTTCCACGGCGGCCACTCAAAGCAATGGAGCTTGCGGACCGGGCACTCACTCTCATGGGCCAGCAGAGCTATGAGCTAATATTGAAAGAACAAGGCACCAAATATGAGTAAGGGATAGAGCACTTACTCGACCGGCTTGAAGAAACCGGTCCCGCTCGGAGACGTGGGCGAGCGGGGAAGCGTGGGTTCCCCACACGCCACGCCGGTGTAGCTTCGATCTGTTCAAGGTTTTACATCACTACGCCCCATGCAAGGGGATGAACTTGGAAAAGGGAAGCCAAAATTACATTCAAACACTACCTCCCACAGGGAGGGGCTATAAGCCGGCCAGGCGGGAAGGAGAGAATCAATCTAGGAATTAAATGAAAGGATGATGACTGTTCTGTCCACTCTCTGGAATAGAAGACAGATAGTCGGTGTCGGCACTGTTGCGGACTCCCCCGAGCTCCGTTGGTGATGAAACCAGTGGAAAAATCTTCTTAGTTGACTCAGGAAGGCGTCCAATTTTTGGGGAAATTTCAAAATGACGGCGATGGTCGGCGCAGGGTCATGAATAGTGCCTCTGCTTTCTGGTTCTGACAGCTACGGTACCACTGCAGCAGGAAGACGAGGTCACCACGGGCACTCCTGATCTCTGATTCAGGCAAGGCTGGAGTCTCTGGATTCATTGTTGAGTCCTCTTCGAACGGAGAGCCACGGGGATGCCGGAGGAGGTCGGAGTAGACAGAGATAGCCTGAACAGTGATAGGGTCTCTGTTCAGTCCCAGAGTGGACATAACAGCGCACCTGAGGGAGGAAATTGAGAACTCTTAGCTCCAGATGCCGAACGGGATGGCGCTTCTTGGTAAAGGAAGAAGACGTGTAGACGAAGCTCTTAGTCAAGCGCCGCCTCCATATCTTCAAGGGGATGGCCGTGGGAGGCTCTGCAAGCGGCTTTAGGTTGCCAGTCTGGAGGAAGACGCACAGTGTGGGGAGATCGGCTCCCCCGGGTAACCACGAGCTCAGGTTGGGACAAGACGACCGCCGTTGCGAAGAAGATAGGGAGACGCTTCCGATGGTACCACTTGGGCCTCCAGGAACTCCGGGAGGAAGTTGGGGTCGCCTCTGCAAGCTGCTGCTCCCCTGCTGATTCTGAGCTGCGAACTGACTGGTTGGGATTAGCTTCAATGGCACAAGAGATAGGGGAGGGAGGTGACTAATGGTGAAGGGAAGTGGAGGGGGTGGAGAGAGTGGAGGGAAACAATTCAAATTCCCCTTGGGAGCTGCAAGATTGTGTGGGGACTAGGGTGGATTGTGTTGGGAAGGCCAAGATTCTCCTAGGGAGGGAGGAGATTTGGTGGGAGTTGGTGGAGGGGTAATGAATGCACCTAGGGAAGTGATGAGGTGGTTAGGGTGGCTAGTGGTGTGTGGATGCGGTGGAGCCTAGGTGGAGGAGAGAGGAGAGAGAGGGGAAATTCAAAATTTGGGGAGGGGGGAAGAGAGAGAGAGGGGGGGGGGCAGCCCCCTTAGAGAGAGAGAGAGAGAGAGAGAGAGAGAGAGAGAGAGAGAGAGAGAGAGAGAGAGAGAGAGAGAGAGAGAGCTTCTCACCTTAGGGCTTCACACCCCACTAATGGATTCTCTTCACAAGAAACTTGAATTTTGGAACTTAATATATGGCAATTTCATTGACTTCAAATGGGGGGGAATGTGGTCCTATATATAGGCAACCCACATTTTACAAAAAATCCCTGACTCTTGCTACAATGGCAAATAACCAAGGGGGTAGGGGGCGCCCTTGGGCCTAGCCCAATGAATTGGGCACATTAACTAGTCTAATTAACCCTATGACACTTAACTTAGGTAGATGACTCATTAACTTAGGTACTGGACTCAAAGAAAAGGAAAATTACAATGATATGACTCAAATAAAATATGAAAATACAACATATGACTCAAAATAAATGAATAGACCATGTCGGGTGCTTCTAGGGAGAGGAGACGAGCCGTGAGTGTGGGCACGGGAGGTGATGTCCCCATCATACTCCCGGGGTTTGGAGAACTTGACTCTGTCTAGCAAGAGTCCTTCCCTCCTCAGACGGTGTAGACGTGATACCGCCCGCAAGTCTTCAAAAGGAGACCGATCTATCCACCCGATGAGACTGCGCTCATACACCTTGCTCCTGGTAGCAGTGACCTGTTCATTACATATTTGCTCAATTCGCTCACGCTGGGTTCCCCTGGCTAGTGGACTCTTCCCACGGGTGGGTGCTCTCTCAATGAGGGGTGTGGGCTCAATATCCTCACTGGGTACCATCGTGGGACCCTTATATGACACTAGGTCGGCCACATTGAATGTGGGACTCACTCCGTACTCCTCGGGAAGATCTAACTCATAGGTATTAGTGCCAATGCACCTCGAAACCTGGAAGGGACCAGCCCCACGAGGCCTCAATTTGGAGATGGCTCCCGGGGAGAGCCTCTCCGTCCTCACCATCACAAAGTCACCCACGTGGAATTCTTGGTGACGCCGAGGGGAGTCAGCCTACCTTTTATAAATCTCATTTTCCTTGCTGATGTTCTTGCGAAGGTTTTCATGCAATTTTGTGAATGCGGACATTTTAGGGGTGATGGGTGGACCTGGGCAACCAAAAGTAGACCAATCATGCTTTGACACCAAGAAGACTTTGATGGAATGGGGAGGACCGGGGCATCCATAGGTGATCCGGTCATGCATGGGGGTGACAAATGTTGGGGGACCCGGACATACATGAATACTCCTATCATGTCTACGACCCATGATGAATGAAAGAGGACCATTACACCCGAATATGGACCACTCTTGTTTCCTACTTGACATGTGGGTGATGTGAATGAATGGACCCAACATAGTGTTCATGCCAAGTGGTGTGGTAAGCCTAGACACATGCATGCTTATCCCAAAGGTGACTTCCATGTGCATAGATGTAGGACGACCTTTGAACTTCCATGTGAAAGGGTCGAAGGGATCTAGGAAGGTGGATATAGGGTGGGGCATTTCCTCGATCTCTAGGTGGGTATTGCCTAAGGTCACGGTTCCTTTGGTATAACCTGGGTCATGGATGAGGTGGGTTTGGCCCAATATGGTGGGTAAGGGTAGGAAAGGGTGGATGGTGGGTAAGATGGTTGGGCCACATGGGTATAGGAAGGGGTCAAAGGGATCGTGGAAATGGCTACCTAGAGAGAGACACTCCACATCCTCAAAGCCCAAATATGGGTCATCCTCCTCCAAGATAATTGGGCCATGGTCGTTAGTGGGTTGGCCAATCAAAGCACTTGGGATCTCAATGGTAGAGGAGTGGACCGAGATGAGTTCTTCCACCATAGGGAGAAAGAAAAGGAGGTCGCTAGTGTAGCAACCAATGGTGCAGACCGAGGTGATAGACCCATCACAGGGGTGGATGAGACTAAGGTTTGTTGGGTGGGCCGTCCCTAGGGTCAACAAGCAAGTCAACTCTAGCTGCCATTCTAGGCCTTTGAGGAGGTCATCTAAACCCTCTACCTCATAGTAGGATTGGATCGTTGTGTGAGTGGTGTGGATGGGCACTAGAGGGAGGTCTCGCTCCATGGGTAGATAGGTATGGGCCATGATATCTTTAATCGAGCTCTCCCTTAGCCACATAACAAGGGGTTCTTCTAAGATGAATTCGGCCTTATCTAGAGAGGGTGGTGTAGGGTGAAGATCCTTGTGCGAGGCTTCCCCTTCAATTTGGACATGGGTGCCCTCCCTGGAGGGGAAAGGATCCGAAGGGGCATTTGTCTCCATGTGGCAAAGTGGGTGGGCTACTTCTTCTAATGCTAATGGGGTGGGAAGGTTATTTGAGGGTGGGGTGATGATAGCCGGTGTGTGGTGCACCTAGGGTGGTGAACAAGGGTGGGACTCCGGCGGATGGGAGAGTACAAGGTTGTTGAATTTAAAGGCTCTCGGAAGGGGTGGTGGATGCACTAGGTAAGTCCGACGTGTCGGGTCGATGTCGGCATTCCTTTCATCTAACCATTTCTTTCCTAGGATTATACATGGATCCGCCAATGTTCCCACTTGACATCAAGCCCCATCAAAATACTTAGTCTTTCCAAACCATCTATGGAATTCAACAAAGAATTGGTCTCCATTGTGCATAATTTGTCCAGTCCTAGAAAGAGAGGCAATGATATCGGGGGATACCTAATTATCGGACTCTAAGTCAATGAAGTCAATTTCCGTGGGCTCTTCATTAGGTAGGTATGCATGGGATATGATTGGGAGAGGGGCCATTTGACCGTAGACTCAATGATGACAACGGTGGGTGGACAATTCAAGGGTCGGACTGATGATGACTCCAATGCAAGCGTGCCCTAGGACTTGACTTGTAGAGACAAGTCAATGACTTGCTCTGATACCAATTGATGTGACACCACTTTGGAGTGATAGTCACAAGACCGAGCACCTTGGACTTTAACAAGGAAGCACATTTCACAATAGAAACGGACCGAAATTGGCGGCCACTCACCCAACACTCACCCAAATCCCAGGGTAACTCGACGATGCCGAGTGGAGGTTGTGAGGGCTATGCCCTTGTTGGTAGAGGGCCAGCAAGGCCAAGGTTTTTTTTCCCAAGGGTTTGGAGGTCCAACTCAATGGGGCCGACCCGGGTGCCAAGGGCACGGGTCACACTCTCTTCCACGACGGCCACTCAAAGCAATGGAGCTTGCGGATCGGGCACTAACTCTCACGGGCTAGCGGAGCTATGAGCTAATATTGAAAGAACAAGGCACCAAATATGAGTAAGGAATAGAGCACTTACTCGATCGGCTTGAAGAAACCGGTCCCACTCGGAGACGTGGGTGAGCGGGGAAGTGTGGGTTCCCCACACGCCGCGCCAATGTAGCTTCGACCTGTTCAAGGTTTTACATCACTACGCCCCATGCAAAGGGGTTGAACTTGGGAAAGGGAAGCTAAAATTACATTCAAACACTGCCTCCCACAGGGAGGGGCTATAAGCCGGCCAGGCGGGAAGGGGAGAATCAATCTAGGAACTAAATGAAAGGATGATGACTGTTCTGTCCACTCTCTGGAACAGAGGATAGACAGTCGGTATCGACACTGCTATGGACTCCCCCAAGCTCCGTTGGAAACGAAACCAGTGGCAAAATCTTCATAGTTGACTCAGGAAGACGTCCAATTTTTGGGGAAATTTCAAAATGATGGTGATGGTTGGGGCAGGGTTGTGAACAGTGCCTCTGCTTTCTGGTTCTGACAGCTACGGTACCACTGCAGCAGGAAGATGAGGTCACCACGGGCGCTCCTGATCTCTGATTCAGGCGAGGTTAGAGTCACTGGATTCGTTGTCGAGTCCTCTTCGAACGGAGACCCACGGAGATGCCGAAGGATGTCGTAGTAGACAGAGATAGTCCGAAAAGTGATCGGGTGTCTATTTAGTCCCAGAGTGGATAGTACAGCGCACCTGAGGGAGGAAATTGAGAACTCTTAGCTCCAGATGCCGAATGGGATGCCACTTCTTGGTACTGGAAGAAGACGTGTATACGAAGCTCTCAGTCAACCGCCACATCCATATCTTCAAGGGGTTGGCCGTGGGAGGCTCTGCAAGCGGCTTCAAGTTGTCAGTCTGGAGGAAGACGCCCAGTGTGGGGAGATCGGCTCCCTCGGGTAGCCACAAGCTCAGGTTCTGATGAGATCACCGCCGTTGCGAAGAAGATAAGGAGGCGCTTCCGACGGTACCAATTGGGCCTCCAAAGACGCCAGGATGAAGTCGGGGTTGCCTCTGCAAGCTGCTACTCCCCTGCTGATTCTGAGCTGCGAACTGGCTGGTTGGGATTAGCTTCAATGGCACAAGAGATAGGGGAGGGAGGTGACTAATGGTGAAGGGAAGTGGAAGGGGTGGAGAGAGTGGATGGAAACAATTCAAATTTCCCTTGGGAGCTGCAAGATTGTGTGGGGACTAGGGTGGATTGTGTTGGGAAGGCCAAGATTCTCCAAGGGAGGGAGGAGATTTGGTGGGAGTTGGTGGAGGGGTAATGAATGCACCTCGGGAAGTGATGAGGTGGTTGGGGTAGCTAGTGGTGTGTGGATGAGGTGGAGTCTAGGTGGAGGAGAGAGAGGGAAAATTCAAAATTTGGGGAGGGGGGAAGAGAGAGAGAGGGGGGTGGCCCCCTTAGAGAGAGAGAGAGAGAGAGAGAGAGAGAGAGAGAGAGAAGGGAAGGGCTTCTCACCCTAGGGTTTCACACCCCACTAATAGATTCTCTTCACAAGAAACTTGAATTTTGGAACTCAATATATGGTAATTTGATTGACTTCAAATGGGGGGGAATGGGGTCCTATATATAGGCAACCCACATTTTACAAAAAGTTCATAACTCTTGCTACAATGACAAATAACCAAGGGGGTAGGGGGCGCCCCTGGGCCTAGCCCAATGAATTGGGCCCATTAACTAGTCTACTTAACCCTATGACACTTAACTTAGGTAGATGACTCATTAACTTAGGTACTGGACTCAAATAAAAGGAAAATTACAATGATATGACTTAAATAAAATATGAAAATACAATATATGACTCAAAATAAATGACTAGACCATGTCGGATGCTTCCGGGGCGAGGAGACGAGCCGTGAGTGTGGGCACGGGAGGTGATGTCCCCATCACCTACCTTCCTCGACGCCCAGGAAGGAAATGGAAGGTAATCTGCAATTTGTTCATGGGGACTCCGCGAGCCATCATGTCTTCAGTTGGCTTGATTGCCTCTTACTTCAAATTTCAGTTGAAATTCCTGAAGCCGGGGCTGTGGAGGAAGCTGCTGCTGGGGAGCAAGCCATTTCAAGAGGCGAGCCTGCCCCCAAGATCCATTCAACTGACGCTCCCAGTGTAGAGCCGATTAGGGAAATCATCGTCGAGGGTGATGTCCCTATCAGCAAGACATCCGCTCCGATGGTGGAGTGTCCAGAGCGGGCAGAGGACTCTTCCTCTTCTGAGCAAGTCGATTATGGTGGTGGCCCCAGTGACGAGGAGTTCCCACCGGTTGATATGGAGACCGAGGATGACAGGGCGTGTTAGGCTTACGAAGGTGACTATACAACCTTCAGCCCACCCCAGTTGGCATGGATCGGTCTTGGGCCATCAGGGTCACTTGTAAGTGAAGGAGCTAGAGCCATAGAGGCCGCCCTTGGAGGTTTGAGCTTAGTGCCGGTTGAGGTGAAAAATCTCCCACTATCTGCACTTTATTGCTTCTCCCTTCTTTTCATATCAGCTGTTTGATATATATTCTTCTGATGCAGACTGAGGTGGTGCTGCCAACCATAACGGTACATATACCACTCCCAGCTTTAAGCACGGGTCACCGAACCTTCCCGCCAGTCTTGCGGCCTATCGCTCTGCGATACCCCAAAGGCTATGAGGTAGCAGCGAGTCCAGAAGGACCTGGAGTACTTGTGGGGACTGACGAATCGGCAGCAGTCGTGGAACCTCAGCCACCCGAAGCCGAACGACGGTTGGCCCTAGAGAAGAGTGGCCCTCCCGAGATAGAAGCGGGAGAAATTGTTGAAGAAGAAGCTGGGGCTTTCGGGGCCTTGGCTCTTATTACTGGAACTGGCCATATGGAGGTCAGCTGGGCCGGAGGCGAGGAGCAGGTATCCTCGGCTATCGATGTTCCCAGTGTAGCTACATCCCAAGAGGCTGGCAGAGAGGTTGCTTTCATCGAGACCCCGTCAGTTGCATCAGCTGCTGGAGTTGGTTGCAGTGTAAGTGCCTTGCTGATCATGCCGTCGTCATCTTCTGAGACGAGCGACGATATCTGGGCCGCCGTGGATAGCAGAGTAGACTTCGAGCTTCCCGAGACGTCACCACTTGGTCTTCAGTCATCCAGCGACCTAGTGTGGCAATTCTTAGGGACCCTTCAGCAGACCATAACGGCCAGCAGAGATTTGACTTATGTTCAGCTGAGGGGCTTGATGGAGCATCTATCCCGCTCGCTGCTAGCTTTTGGCTGCCCCATGGATGACTGGACCCCACGGGTAGTACTGCTATTGAAATACGTGAATAGACAAGAATTTCTGGGTCGGGAGGTAACTGATCAACTGACAACCATAACATTGGAGCGGGCTGAATGTTGAACTGCTCTGGCCTCCTTAAGAGGGACTGCGGGGCAGATGAGAGATGCAGCCAGTACCTCTTCACAGCGCCGAACCTTCCTCACAGCTCGGATAGCAGAACTGCGCGCCGAACACTCCAAGGCCGAAGCCGAGCTTCAGGAGACCAAGCATTTGGAAGTTCAGAGTATAGAGGAAGCGGAAATGGCCGAAGTGCAAGCCGCTTCTCTTGAGGAGAAACTATCCCAACTGGAGGTCGCCGAGTCTCAACTGCAAAAGCTAACCCGTCACCCTTCCTTGGGTATTTTAGAGCTAGAGGACATCTTTCGACATCCACTGCAGTAGTCTCTTCCGTTTGCCCTTTTTGTTTTGGTGGGCTTTATGTACCCCGGGGTATGCCCCGAGTAACATGTATCTTGCTTCTTCATAGGAATGAAACATCTTTATTTTGCCGTGAAATCACGACTTCATTCTCTTTTTACTTTGTACTCTTTTTATTCGCCTGTTAGCTTAGTCCGAGTATGAGAGTCACTAGGGCAGGAGAGCGCTCACGCCTTCAGCAAAGGGGTGAGGTGTTCGCTCAACCGAATCATAACTATCCTCGGGGCCAAACTATGGCTAATGTAGGTCGAAAGTCTGAAGGACAAGGGTATAGAGGCCTCCTAAGATCGGGGGATACGGTCAGAAGGCTTCTCAGTCGGGATCGACGATGGTGACAGGAACTAAGGGTAGGGTTTATTCCTCGGCATGGGTTACATGTCGAAGCAAAGGTGGCTTATTGGTTGATGAGGACAAAAAGTCTAGGTTAAAGGGGATGTCGACCGGTCTTGCCGATGATGACAAGGGTCAAAAGTAAGTCGACCGATCTTGCCGATGGTGACAAGGGTCGCAAGGAGGTAAGTCGACTGATCTTGCCGATGATGACAAGGGTCAGAAGTAGGTTGACTGATCTTGCCAATGGTGACGAGGGTCAAAAGGAAGTAGGTCGACCGATCTTGCCGATGATGACAAGGGTCAAAAGGAAGTTGACCGATCTTGCCGACGATGGCAAGGGTCAGAAGTGGGTTGACCGATCTCGCCGGTGGTGACGAGGGTCAGAAGTAGGTCGATCGATCTTGCCGATGATGACAAGGGTCGAAAGGAAGTTGACTGATCTCGCTGATGGTGACGAGGGTCACAAGTAGGTTGACCGATCTCGCTGATGGTGATAAGGGTCAAAAGGAAGTTGACCGATCTCGCCGATGGTGACGAGGGTCACAAGGATATCGACTGGTCCTGCCAATGATAATAGGGGTCGGAAGTAGGTCAACCGGTCTTTTCGATGATGACAAGGGTCGAAAGGAAGTTGACTCATCTTGTCGATGGTGACGAGGGTCAAAAGGAAGTTTACTGATCTAGCCGATGGTGATGAGGGTCAAAAGGAAGTTGACCGATCTTGTCGATGGTGACGAGGGTCACAAGGATATCGACCGGTCCTGCCGATGATGATAGGGGTCGGAAGTAGGTCGACCGGTCTTGCCGATGATGACAAGGGTCGAAAGGAAGTTGATCGATCTCGCCGATGGTGACGAGGGTCAAAATGAAGTTGACCGATCTCACCGATGGTGACGAGGGTCAAAAGGAAGTTGACCAATCTCACCGATGGTGACGAGGGTCACAAGGATATCAACCGGTCCTGCCGATGATGACAGGGTAGGTTGACCTGTCTTGCCGATGATGACAAGGGTTGAAAGGAAGTTGACCGATCTCACCGATGGTGACGAGGCTCAAAAGAAAGTTGGCCGATATCGCCGATGGTGACGAGGCTCACAAGGATATCGACCGGTCCTGCCGATGATGACAGGGGTCGGAAGTAGGTCGATCGGTCTTGCCGATGATGGCAAGGGTCGAAAGGAAGTTGGCCGATCTCGTCGATGGTGACGAGGGTCAAAAGTAGGTTGACCGATCTCGCCGATGGTGATGTGGGTCAAAAGGAAGTTGACCGATCTCATCGATGGTGATGAGGGTCACAAGGATATCGACCGGCCCTGCCGATGATGACAGGGGTCGGAAGTAGGTCGACCGGTCTTGCCGATGATGACAAGGGTCACAAGTATGGTTGGTTGGGAACTTTAAAATGTCACTTTACTGACTTAAGCACCCTTTTGAGTTTTCACCGAAGCCAGCCCCCTCTTGCTTTTGCCCACGCGCACTTTCGGGTTTTCACGTGGCGGAGTTCCCGATTTTGCCTGCGGCGCCCTTTCGGGTTTTCGCCACAGTCGGGTCATAGCCATTTTTACCCTTGTCCTGATGTAGGAACAAGTCTGGCGAGGCACCTCTATTTTAAGCCTCCTTTTTCTTTTCTCTCTTTTTTTTTGACTCACTCTTCTTGTTTGATTCACGGAATGAATCCGGGATGAATGTGGGCTCGTTTGTTAGCAACGGATGAGGAAGTATGGGCTAACTAGACATCGACTGGCCTTGCCAAGGATGGCGAGGGTCGAGCACAGGTTTGTTCGTCGACACTAGTTTGAATGTCGAAGCAAAAGCAGGTTCATTAACAAAGATGGAAGGTCCAAGTTAAGGGAACAACATGACCGATCTTGCCGATGATGGCAAGGGCCGAGAATGGCTCATCCATTGGCATTGGACGAATGTCGTAGCAAAGGATAGGTTTATTAACGAGGGCGTAAGGTCCAAGTTAAAGGAAAAAAGGGTCGACTGATCCTGTCGGTGATGACAAGAGTCGGTCACAGGTTCATTCGTCGACATTGGTTAAATGCCGAAGCAAGAGATAGGTGCGTTCGTTAACGAGGACGGAAGGTACAGGTTAAAGGGGAAACAGTCGACCGGCCTTGCCGATGATGGCGAGGGTCAAAAGCGGGCTTGTTTATTGACATTGGTTAAGTATTGAAGCAAGGGATTAGTTTATTCATTAACGAGGACGGAAGGTCCGGGTTAAGGGAAAAGGGAAAAGGTCGACCGGCCTTGCCGATGATGGCAAGGGTCGAAAGGATATTGAGGAAAAAGATCTCCGGTAGGGTCTGGGGTGATCACCCTTTCCAGAGTTTCATTGGGATGGGGGTGAAGAGGAACTTTAAATTACCACATTACTGACTTAAGCGCCCTTTCAGGTTTTCGCCGAAGCCAGCCCCCTCTTGCTTTTGCCCAAGCGCCCTTTCGGGTTTTCACGTGGCGGGGTTCCCGATTTTGCCTGCGGCTCCCTTTCGGGTTTTCGTCACAGCCAGGTTATAGTCATTTTTGCCCTCGTCTTAATGTAGGAACAAGGCCAGCGGGGCACCTCTATTTTAAGCCCCATTTTTTCTTACTCTCGCTTTTTTTTTTTTACATAACAGGAGGATGTTGAGAGGTCAACATGCGATATTTGACCCCTTGGTGACGTTAGATAGCTACCGACTGAGGCGCAGGGTCTCATGCCAGTAGAGGCGGTTTATTCGTCGACAGAGGAACGATGCCAGCGCAAGGGAGGAGCTTTAGCCAATTCGGACGTAAGGTCCGTAATGGCGATGTTGAGTGAAGGTCGACTAGGACACGAGGTCTTGTGTCGAGAAAGGGTTTATTCATTAGCAAGAAGGAAATGCTAACGCAAAGGATAGATTTTGTGCCGATTTGGGCGTAAGGCCCGCAATGGCAATATTGTAGAATAGTTGGCTAGGACACGAAGTCTTGGAAAAGGGGTTTATTTGCTAGCAAGAAGGCAATGCTAACGCAAAGGATAGATTTTGTGCCGATTCGGGCGTAAGACCCGTAATGGCGATATTGTAGAAGAGTCGGCTAGGACACAAAGTCTTGCGCCGAAAAAAGGGTTTATTCGTTAGCAATAAGGAAATGCTAACGCAAGGGATAGATTTGTGTCGATTCGAGCGTAAGGCTCGTAATGGCAATGTTGTATTGTATGCTATTATATATATACACACACACACACACACACACACACACACACACACACACACACACATATATATATATATATATATATATATATATATATATATATATATATATATATATATATATATATATATATATATATATATATATCTTTTGGGGGCTCGACCAGGGCGGAGCGCCACTAGACCAAGGTAGGAAGAGCTCGGCCAGGGCGGAATGCCACTAGACCAAGGTCGGTAGATCTTAGCTAGGGTAGAGTGCCACTAGACTAAGGTAGGTAGAACTTAGCTAGGGCGGAGTGCCACTAGACTAAGGCAGGTGGAACTCGGCCGGGGCGGAATGCCACTAGACCAGGGTAGGAAGAGCTCGGCCAGGGTGGAATGCCACTAGACCAAGGTGGGTAGAACTTAGCTAGGGCAGAGTGCCACTAGACTAAGGTAGGTAGAACTTAACTAGGGCAGAGTGCCGCTAGACTAAGGTAAGTAGAGCTCGGCCAGGGCGGAATGCCACTAGACTAAGGTAGGTCCTGGTCATTCTGAGCATGCAGGTTGAGCTGCGTGATACAGCTTCAAGTGTTTTCCATTAAGGGGAGAGAACTGGATGACTCCTTTGTGATCTACAAGGATGTATGCACCCCCTTCATATACTCGGCAGATGACGTATGGTCCAACCCAGTTTTCAACCAATTTCCCTTTGGGATTGGAGGCCATCATTTCTCTTATTTTGACCATCACTAGGTCACCCTTCTTGAACTCTCGACCCTTGACCAGCTTGTCAAAAGCACGGGCCATGTGAGCTTGGTAGAGTTGAATATTTTATTACGCGCGGAGACGCTTTCCTTCTAGCTCGGCAAGCTCTTCCAGTCTTCTTTCTATATTGGTCTGTTCACCGCTAACCAAACCATGCTGGATGGAAACTCGCAGCGAGGGGACCTCCAATTCAATCGGCACCACAGCCTCCGACCCATATACGAGGGAGAATGGCGAACAGCCGGTTGGGGTTTTATAGACCGTACGATAGGCCCAAAGCGCTTCGTACATCTTTTCTTCCCAGTCCTTTTTATTAGACTTGATAGTCTTTGCTAGCAGTGTGTATAGTGTTTTATTGAAGGCTTCTGCAAGTCCATTGGCTTGAGGGTTGTAGGGGGACGAAGTCCTCCAGTCAATCTTATATTTATCAGCCAGTCGATAGACCTTCTGGTTTTTGAAATGGCTGTCATTATCAGAGATTATTTAGCTGGGAACCCCAAATCGGAATATTATATTCTACCGGAAGAATCTCGCGACCAATTCTCCCGTTACATCTCTTAGCGTAACTGCTTCCGCCCATCTGGAGAAGTAATTTGTGGCTACTAAGATATATCTGCACCCTGAAGAGGATGCCGGCAGTGGCCCTACCACGTTCGTGCCCCATTGGGCGAACGGCCAACTTGGTAGGGTGGGGTGTAGCGGCACCGGCGATCTCCTGGACACGTTGGCGTGCTCTTGACATTTTTGGCAAGCTTTAGCAAACTTGCAGCAATCATCAAACATGGAGGGCCAATAATAGCCCAATTTTTTTATTTCAATTTTCATCTTCGGCCCGGCCTAGTGTGCTCCAGCTGACCCGGCATTGACTTCTTGCATCACTTGCCTAGCTTCTGCCAAAAAGAAGCAGCGGAGCAGAACTTTCCTTTGGGCATTGGCCATTATTCGAAACAAGGTGCCGCTTCTCATCTCGTAAAAGTCTTTGATCTTTAGGAGCTTCATTCTCTGTTCTTTTTCTTTCGGGAGCCGTTGGTGTCGCAACCAACGCAGAAGGTGCCCCCGCCAATCGGGCTGCTAAACTTCTTCTACAGCTGCCGCTTCATTTTCTTGTTCGTCTGCCAGAACCTCTGTCACGCTGGGGACCTGTCGACGGTTCATTACGGCTATATTCAGGCTTGAGTCTGGCGGGATTGCCAAAGAACTAGCCAGCTTCGCGAGGGCATCCGCCTGAGCATTCTGTCCTCGGTTAATATGCCTGATTTTGATGAAGTAGAATCTCGCCATCAATCGGAGGGCCAGTTGATGGTAAGGGAGGAGTTCTTGCTTCCGCACATCGAACTCTCCTTCCAGCTGTTTTATGACTATCATGGAATCTCCGAATGCCTCCAACATCTGGATCTCCATCGACAGAGCAATCTACAACCCGATTATGAGGGATTCATATTCTGCTTCATTATTTGTGCATGGCTTATTTATTAAGTAAGATGTATATATGACTTCTCCTTCGGGAGACTTCAGGACTATGCCTGCCCCCGCTCTGACTCTAGCTGACCCAATAGCTGAGGTATCGATTCTAGAAGCGCCGTCAAAATACAGCTGCCATAGAGAGGGATGCACCTGGCCGACCTCTAGGGTTTCATCTGTTGTGCCCCTTGTGCTTTGATGATAATGTCGTGTTTTAATGATAGCAACACGAATGAGTCACCATATTATTTTGCTAAGAACATCACATTGAATGATAGCAACATGAATGCATATGACTGATCTATTCTGTGGAGAATGCATGAGTGTGCTATGTCTGATCTGTTCTGTGGAGAATGCATGAGTGTGCTAAGTCATGCAGTGTTCCATACTAAGTGCATAAATTGTTTTGTGCTTGATTTAAGGTCTGTGCATTGCTTCTCTGCTGATATGTTCAGTCTGTAGTTCAGCAAGTCTATACATTGTCTAGCACACACACACATCAAGTCTGTACAGCCAGATCGGTCAAGTCTGTACAGCCATCCAGTTGCATCATTTCTTCAAGTCTGTACAGCCTGTGTGCAGCCCGTCTTCAGAGCATATGCAAAGTCTATACATCGCATGCATGTTCAAGGGTTAAAGTCTGTACATTCTTCAGGTGCATCATCTCAGCAAGTCTATATATTGGACTTGAGCATGTAGGAAGTCTGTACATCATCCAGTTGCTGCATGCGTCTGTTAAGAAGTCTGTACATTGCCTTGCTTCAGGCTGAGCAAGTCTATACATTGCATGCACCTTCACTCTAAGTCTATACATTGCATGAGCATAGTCAGAGCTCTCAAGTCCATATATTGCCAAGTCTGTACATTCGCCACCATGCATTAAGACTCAAAGTCTGTACAGCCTTTTACATTGGACTTAAAGTCTATACATTGGCAAGTCTGTACATCGGCCTGTTCATGCATTCATCTCAAGTCTGTACATCCACCAGCTGAACTGAGCAAAGTCTATTCATCCGATTGTTCAGCTCATGGCTAAGTCTGTACAGCCAGTGCATATGTCAAGTCTATACACTCCTTATCTTTACCTACGTTCAGAACACCAAGTCTGTACATTGGGCTATCACATAATGATGTGACACGACCTTGGACTTAAGCAAGCAAGCACATTCGCAATCTAAATGGGCCAATTTGGGCCGCCGCTCTCTCGTCGCTCACCCAAGCCCGGGGTAACTTGGCAATGCCAAGGTGAGGTTGAGGGGTTGGGCCCTTGCTGGTAGAGGGCCAGCAAGGCCAAGACTTGATTCCCAATGGATGTGGAAGCCCAAGACAATGGGGCCGACCAAGTGCCAAAGGCACCGGTTTCTCTCTTTTCCCACGGTGATCACTTATAGCACAAGAGCTTAAGGATCGGGCTCTCATTCACGGCCAGCGGAGTTTATGAACTAATATTGAAAGAACAAGCACAAATTAGAGCAAAGTTTGGAGCTCTTACTCGACCGGTTTGAAGAAACCGGTCCCGCTCGGAGACGAGGGCGAGCGGGGAAGCGTGGGTTCCCCACACGCCGCGCCGGGGTAGCTTGACCTGTTTAAGCTATTACAACACTACACCCCATGCAAGGGGGGGATCGTGGGGAAGGGAAGATGATAGTTACAATCAAAACTACCTCCACGCAGGGAGAGGCCTTCAGCCGGCCAAGCGGGGTGGGGAAAACTAGGGCTGTGGCTACAGAATATGTTGAATCTGCCTTCTCTCGGCAATTATGGATAGACAGTCGGTACTGTGGCTGCAGAACGTGATCAGGAATTTTTCCGAGGGCGAGACCAGTGGGAAAATCTTTGTTACTGGAATTGGAGTGCCTCTGAATTTTGCCGAATTCTTTTGGGGTCGCTGCTGGCCTGGACAGGAGCTCGAACAGGGATGCTGATTCTTGGACTGATAGCAATTGGTTACTAGTAGCAGGAAGAAGAGGTTGCCTCGGCCGCTCCTGAACTCCGAATCAGTTTCCGCCAGAGCCTCTGGAATCGTGGACGAGTCTTGTTTGCAACAGAACTAGCTGGGAAGCCGAAAGATGCCAGAAAAGATCAGGGGACCCAGAACAGTGAGTGGGGGTCGGTGCAGACTGTGGGAAGCAGAGTCGCACACCTGAGGAAGAAAATTCGTAACTTCTGCTGCCGGATGCCGAACGGAGTTCTGGTTCTTGGTTCTGAAAGTAGACAGGGAGAGGAAGAACTTTGCAGAAGTGCTCGTGGACTGATTCCTTCGGGGTCCGTCGTGGCAGAGCTTCTAATCTGGCTCAGGTCCTCAGCCAAGATAGAACTGCGCAGTTGTGAGAGAATGGACCTTCTGGACGGCTCGGAGATCAAAAGAAGATGAAACCACTTTTGTTGAGAAGGAGACTGGTAGACGCTTCCGACGATGGCTCTTGCGTCTTTAAACTCGTCCGGAAGAAGTCGTGGTGGCCGCTGCAAGTTGCTGGTTCATCTGTAACCTCTGGACAGCAAACTGCAACTTCGAAGTAGCTTCCAATGACCAAGAAAGAAGAAGGGGAAGGGGGTAGATGAGTGTGGGAGTGACCCCTGGTTGTACGGGGGTTTTGGAGGGGGTGTTCTAAGGTGTGGGAGGTGGAGAATAAGGTCTGGAAGAGGGTCCAATAGATGGTGGTAGTGGGGGCTGCGAATTTGGTTGGAATGGAGAGAGGGAAAGGATATTCGAAAATAGGTTTAAGGGTGGGGTTAATTTTTTGTCTTGGGAATGGGGGGGTTGTGTTGGGGAAGGGAAGGGGTGCTTGGGGTAGTGGGAAGGGTGCTTGGGAAAGTGGGAGGGGTAGTTGGGGGTTGGATGGTGAGGAGAGGATTGGTGGAGGGGGTCTTAGGAAGGGGTGGAGTATTGATGAGGGTTGTGGGGAATGGGAAGAAGCTTAAATGGGGTAGGTGGGGAGTGGAGGTGGTTGGGAAGGGAGGAGAGAGAAGAAAATTCGAATTTGGGTGTTGAGGAGAGAGAAAGTGGAGTGAAAAAGAGAGATTAAGAGAGGGAAGGGTGGGGAATCTCTCCCCTAGGGTTTCTCACCCAAAAAATGGAATCTCTCCACTAGATAAGAAGTGTAAACTCTCAAAATGGCAAGTTTTTTCATTCATTGATTCATTAAGTTGAAATGGGGGGGAATGGGGTCCTATATATAGGAAACCCACATTTCTACAAAAGTCCCTGACAATTGACTCAATGATAAATAACTGAGGGGGTAGGGGAGAGCCCTTGGGCCAAGCTCAATGAATTGGGCCCAATAGCTAACTAGACAACCTAATGACACTCAAACTTAGGGAAATGAACACAAGACCTAGGAACATGACTCAAATAAAAGGGAAAATACATCAAATGACTCAAATAAAAATTACATAAGACTCAAAATTAAATGACTAGACCATGCCGGATGCAACCGGGGCGAGGAGACGAGCTGTGAACGTGGGCATGGGAGGTGATGTCCCCATCACATAAAGTCTATACATCCTTTGGCTAGAACTGTGCAAGTCTATACATCCCCAAGTCTGCACATGCAAGTAAAGTCTGTACAGCGTCTAGCGTCTTACCTCAAAGTCTATGCATCGACCAGGCAAGTCTGTACATCGCATCATCTCATGCATCGTCTCAATCAAAGTCTATACATTGTAGCATGTTCGTGTTCAAGCTTTCAAAGTCTAGACATTGTTCTGGAGGACACACACGAAGTCTATACAGCGTTGCATAGACTAAGTCCATACATCAGTGTCTTGTGCATGCATCATTCAAAGTCTGTACAGCCTGTGTTCACAACACAAGTCTGTACATCGTTCTGCTTGCACAAACGCCAAGTCTATACATTGGCTTTGCTTGCACGAGCTGAAGTCTATACATTGTCCACTTGCAGCACTAGCAAGTCTGTACAGCGGTTGCCTTCATGCCCATTAAGTCTGTACATCCTCTTGGTGTAGGCGTGGCAAAGTCTGTACATTGCATCGCATGCCCTACACGCATTGCAAGTCTATACATTCGTTGTGCATAGTCCATGAGCAAGTCTATACACTCTTCAAGGGCATAGTCCATGCATTCAGATCAAGTCTACACATTGCAGCTTGTGGTTCATTCGTCTAAGTCTGTACAGCATGTTCCTCATACAAGTCTGTACATGCATTAACTGTGAGCATGGCATAGTCTGTACATTGTCTTTACTGCACGCATGACTAAGTCTATACATTATGCATTGCTCAAAGCAGAGTCTGCACACTCATTGTCAGTAAGTCTGTACAATGCTTCATGCATTGCACGAAGTCTGCACATCGCACGCAGAGTCTGCACACAATGCATTTGCAAGTCTATACAACGTCTGCATAGTGAACATGAGGTCTGTACAATGGTCGATGGCATGTTAGTGCATTCGGTTCTATTGTGCATACTTCACCTTGTGCACACCTCAGCAAGTCTATACAACGTCTACACATCATGCATTCAGGCTTAAGTGTTAAAGCACAGAATGTCTGTACAGCCTGTGCATCCTTTTGATTCAATGTCTACACATTGCATGTTAGCATGCTTGCACACACTAAGTCCATACATTACACAAAGTCTGTACAGCCATGCACTGCTTCGCTTGCATAAGTAAAGTCTGTACATGCCTCAGTGTTGCATTCACTAAGTCTGTACACACCTTAGCTTTGCATCCACGAAGTCTGCACATGCCATAGCACTGCATATATGAAGTCTATACAATGCAGAGTCTATACATTGCTGTAGCATTGCAAAGTCTTTACATTGCAAAGTCTACACATGACATACTATAAGGTCTGTACAAGGTGTCGACATTAAACTGATAAGGTTCTCTCTGTCTGACAGGTACTGTTCGTGAAGCTTATGAAGGGCACGTGATCCGAGGCTGGAAGGGCTGACAGGAAGATGACATGTGGCCAAAACAATTGGGCGGGAACTGTGGAAGACACACGCCCTATCCTCTGCTGCTGCTATAAAAGGAAGCCTTGCTCTTGAGAAGAAGGCTGATCGAAATAGAAGGGGCAGAAACTGAGAGAAGATAGCCTGAACGATCCAGAGAGCAGAGAAGAAGAAGAAGAAGTAGGGAAGAAGAAAGAAAAAGAGAGTAAGAGATCGAGAGCTGGGAAGAAGAAGAAAAAGAAAGAGGGAGAGAGCGTGAGTTGAGAAGAAGAAAGAGAAAGATAGATAAAGAGAGGAAGAGAAGCGTACCAGAAGATTGCTCCTACTGGAAGTTGGATCAGATCCACTCCAGTCAGCTCTTTTGAGAGCCACATTGTGCTTTATCTTTTTCAGCTTTCAGTCACTGTTGGTCTTGCTTTTGTTTTTCTTTTTGAACCTTTTATCAAGCTGTTAGTCAGCAGTTTTACAGAGGAGGATTCCTCTGGACAGCAAGCTGTGTTGCTCAGCGGGCGAGGTGGATTCCTCGGACAGCAAGCTGTGAGGCTCAGCGGTTTGTAGGCAAGCTGTGATGCCCATCGGTTCAAGCTGTGAGTCAGTAGTAAGCCACACTCGGGTTGAGTGTGGGGTGGACGTAGGTCTAGAGGGCCGAACCACCTAAAAACCCCTCTTGCATTGTGGTTTGATTTCTCTATCTGATTGGCGCTAGATGAATGCATAGGGGCAATTTGGCTTGATTGCACACCGGGTGTTTGACTGTGGTATTGAGTGTCCCTTGACATTGTTATTCCGTAATTGCTCATTAGTCTTCTGTTTGTATTAGGATGAATTTTTAATTGAGCGAAATTAATTTTTAAAGGGCTGATTCATTCACCCCCCTCTGAATCGAACGCACGGAACCAAACACTTGGTATCAGAGCGGGTGTCTGCACAGAGGGTCCAACGACCTGCAGATCTGATCCGTATTTGGCTCCGGTGTGATCTGAGTTGAATCTGTTCGCTTGCATCTGTTTTGAGCTCTCTACTAGCATTGCTCTTGATCTGATCTGTTTCATCTTGCACTTATGGCTGAAATTCCTGTATTCACTGGTTTAGATGTCTATGGCTGGTACGGTCGTTTTAGAGACTATGTGATCCATATGAATTCTGATTTATGGATACTCATAGCTCACAGTCCATATGAAGTCCCTGAGGACAAATCCAAATGGAAGTCCTCAGATAGACTGAAATCTGAAGCAAATCAAAACGCCCTAGATCTAACAAAATGGGCAATAGACTCTCATTGCTTTCCATTTGTCGATAAGTGCAGGAGCGCAATGGAAATCATCAACCTAATATTGGAGAGATCATGGAGAGATGAGGAAATGTGTTTCATGGTCAGAGATCAGTCTGAGGATTCTTCCTCTCAGTTAAACTCTGAAATAGAGAATATCAGCTATGATGATTTAGTTGCCATGAATGAGCATTTATTGAACAAATATGATAGACTTAAATCTGAAAAGAGAAAAATGAGAAAAGAAATGATTCATTGTCACGCCCCGAGCGCGGAAGATACTCGGATATGCGCGACGAGTTTATATCAATCATGTCAATCAGAGTAGTAGTGTATTCGACACCAAAATAGAGATGCGCAAAATAGAAAGATAACCCAATCCTTTATTTCATAATGGATAAACTATTACAAATCCGATACTCTATTAAAAAAAAAAAGGAAAAGTACATAGTTGACTCAAAAATAGGAAAAAGACTAGATGACACTTGGAGAAGTTCTATCTCTTTCACTCTTGACCATTCCCATCCGATTGACTTCCCTCGTCGTCGGAATTACCTGAAAAGTAGGGAACACACGGAGTGAGCGAACTCTCAGTAGGAAATTATATCTCAAGCGCTTAGCAAGGGGTCTAAGTAATTACATTTTTCATGAATGTACTATAGCTATGCATGCTCGCATAAAATGACAAGATAGAGAAAGAATTTATCAATAAGACAACAAGATGAACTAGTCATGAGCTTTCAAGAAAAGATAACAGATATTCAAGCAAGTACTTTTTAGTAAGTCATGTCAAGAACTTTGGCTATCATGTATCAAGTAAACAAGTAATTACCCTTTTTTTTTCGAGTCACGCAAGTCATGTCAAGTCAAGTACGAGTCAAGTACAAGATTTGTGTGGAATGTCCAATCAAGCTAGTCATGCAATCGGTATAATGCCAGATACCTTATCATTCAACTCCCATGGGCACAAGTACTTTCGGGTGCTCCTCCCAGGACCAGATCGGGCCCTATATGCGCAGGCATTTATCATGTATTTTTGACATCCACTCTTGTATATATATGTAGCCAATATGGAATTTCAACATTTTAAGCTTGTAGATACGTAGGATAACTTTGAGAGAATGGAGTCCAAAAATATAACATTGGACATAGAGAGGCGATAATAACGGTATAAACACGATTTATCGATGAAACTAGGTGGAATTAGGTTCCCTTAACTCGGGTACCATGACAAACAAGTATGGACATTCTTTTTATAGAATTGAGGTCCACATGAACAGTATATCAAAGGCAAGATACCCTCATTCTTATTATAGAATTGAGGTCCACAAGAACACCAACAAATGGCATGATATCATCATCCCATTAAGAATTCTCATGATATACTCTTTGCATATCATAAGGGCCGGTATACCATGTTTCTTTAGAGTGACATGGCATTCAATAGTGTAATGGGTTTTTAGGGTACAACCAGCTCAGTCGGCCTTGAGGGAATCCAAGGCGGCGAGGAGTCTTACGGAGGTCTCTATGACTAACTCGCTAGTCCAAAGGAACGGAATGTCCAATGGAGAGCTTGTATGTCAATGAGAATTGAGGGTGATCGATAAAACATCATGAAAACATGGGACTATACTCACGGAGTGGAGATATAGTGCCGATATACATATATATGATATACTTAAACCATTGTTTATCAGAAACCGGTAAAAATATTTTTACAGGAAAATAACGACTTAAGTAAAGTCACTACTCAAGTAATTAATGCCTTAGATAAGGGCGTTCATCTATTTTTCCTATTTTGCAGGAATTTTAATAATTCATTATTTCATCAAAAACACGCCCTGTGCAGGGTCATTTTATTTAAATTTGACGTCTACTCTGTCAGGCGTCCTTTTATTTACAATATTTTCACAGGATATATAATTTCAGGAGTTTATCAAAAACGCGCCCTGGGAAGGGGCGTTATAATTAAATTCACGCCCTAGTATGCGGCGTGGGTTCAATAAGAAATGACCTGGTTCAGGTCGTGAATTCACAGTTTCCAGGAATTTTTATGAATTTCAGGATAATAAACTTTCAGGAGACAAGGTATATAATCATGACAAGAAAAAATAGCAGGACTTCACAGGTAAGTTCATGCATTACATTAGTTTCAGGATTTCATAGATATTTAATTTTTAAACGTGGGTATTTATTATTTACAAAAAATTGCATGAAATTGACGCCTACAGGGCAGGGCGTCAAATCTGTAATTGACGACCTTGGGCAGGTCGTTTCTTTAAATTAGCGCCCTTGTCATGGGCGTTTCTTTCAAGATATTACAGAAAACGCTTTAATACTATATTAAACCATGTACATGCATGCCATGCTAGTATATATTTTGAATTACTTTGTTTGGGCTACAGTGTCTTGAGAAAACCTACCTTAATAATAATAATCTGAAGATGAACGTGACAGGTTCTGAACTTCTACGAACTTAACAGCAGCACCAAGCAAAGATGATGCAGATGAAGAGATCGTTTGATGAAGAATCCTTGTTCTTCACTGATCAACTTGCTGTAAGTCCTACAGAAAAAGAAACTGATATTAGTTTCTTCACCTTACGCATCCAGACTAAAGGTAAAGAGAATAACTTTACCCAGATGAAGAACTCTTGTTCTTCAGAACATCAGGGCTTCTTAACCTGTAAGGAGAGATGAAGAATCATTAATTCTTCATGCAACCGAAAGTAATGATAAAAAGAGATAAGAAGAACTACTGTTCTTTACGTACCGTAGCAGCAGCAGATCGACCAAATAGCTTTAGGGTTTGATAGTCAAGGGTTTTTATAGGATTTCTAGAATCCTAATGGTGGTAGAGTTGCATTGGAAGTAACACTTCCATATTAGAGTTATTACTACATTCGAACTCTTTCTCATAGTTATCAACTTACCCTGGATAAGTTCCTGGGTCGAACGGGAGACGAATTGAATTAACGACCTAGGTCAGGGCGTCGAATTTAAATTGACGCCTTGTCAAGCGTCGTTACTTGTTGAAACGCGTCCACTCAAAGGGCGTTACGCTTTCTTGCCCTTTTTATTTATTTTGGTCGTTTGAAATTTGACGCCTTATTATTTGGGCGTCCTTTCTTTAATTCGCGCCTGGTTGAAGGTCGCTTATTTGTAAAGTCGCGCCTTTTCCTGAGGCGTTATTTTCATTAGAGTTTAATTCTTTTCCATTTCGGATTTTTTATCTTTTCTTTACTTAGTCTTTTATTCTATTTTGACTTATTTTATTCTTTTAAATTTATTAGGGTTGCTACACCCTCCTCCACTTAAAAAGAATTTGGTCCCCAAATTCATAGCATATATTTACATATGGAGAGTGTAGAGTTCATACCTTCTAAAATAACTCTGGAAATCGCTTCCTCATAGATTCCTCGGTCTCCCATGTAGCTTTATGTTCTGAATTCTTATTCCATTGTACTTTTAGCATGGGAATAGCCTTATTCCTTAGGATTCGTACTTCTCGATCTAGTATTCGTATGGGCTTCTGCTCATATGTGAAATCTTTCTGGATCACTAGATCTCCATACTCAATAATATGTGATGGGTCATGCACATACTTCTTCAACATAGATATGTGGAACACATCGTGTACTTCGGACAGTTGAGGTGGCAATGCGATGCGATAAGCAACCTCGCCAACTCTTTCTAGTATCTCAAAAGGTCCGATAAATCTTGGTGTAAGCTTGCCCTTAACACCAAATCTTCGTATTCTACGTCCAGGCGATATCTTGAGAAATACATGATCTCCAACTTGGAATTCAAGATCTCTCCTTCTTGTGTCAGCATAAGCCTTTTGTCTAGACTGAGCAACTTGCAGTCTTTCTTTGATCAATTGTATCTTCTCGGTAGTGTCCCTTACCATTTCTGGACCTAACAGTTGTTTCTCTCCAACTTCGTCCCAGCATAAGGGTGATCGACAACTCCTTCCGTATAAGGCTTCAAAAGGTGCCAGTTGTATACTTGCCTGGTAGCTATTATTGTATGCAAATTCGACCAGAGGCAAGTGATCATGCCAGTTCCCACAAAAATCAGTAATGCATGCTCTTAGCATATCCTCGACTACTTGATTGGTTCTCTCGGTCTGACCATCCGTTTGAAGATGAAAAGCTGTACTAAAGCTAAGTCTCGTCCCCAACGACTGTTGTAGTCCTTTCCAAAAATGAGAAGTAAAACGGGGATCTCTGTCAGACACGATTGAAACAGGAATACCATGTAATCTGACTATTTCCTTGATGTATAGTGCAGCTAAGACATCAACTGACCATCGACTCTTGATTGGCAAGAAATACGCTGATTTAGTCAATCGGTTAATGATAACCCATATTCCATCATGTCCTCTTTTTGATTTAGATAAACCCATGATGAAATCCATACCAATATCCTCCCACTTCCATTTAGGGATATCTAGAGGATGTAGTTTTCCAGCAGGCTTTTGGTGTTCCCCCTTGACTTGTTGGCACGTGAGACAGCGTGATACGTAATCCGCTATTTCTCTTTTCATGTTGGGCCACCAAAAATTTCTTTTTACATCTTGGTACATTTTGGTAGATCCAGGATGAATCGTATACCTTGACCTATGAGCTTCATCTAAGACCTTCTTCTTCAATTCTGGGCAGTCCGGTATACAAGTTCTATTCTTGAACATTAATCTTCCATCAGAAGCTAATTGGAAATCCGATTGTCCTTCTAATCTGCCCTTGATTTCTACTAATGTAGGAGTGCTTGTATTTCAGACAATAAATCTGACTGTATGCTTACATGAGATAATGTGACACATCTAGGGTCCGTGTCCATGCTTATATTGAGTTCAGAGAATTGTTCCAGCAATTTCCATTCTTGAATCATACAATTGGCTAACAGTGCTCTCGGCTTTCGACTAAGGGCATCTGCTACATGATTACCCTTTCCGGGATGATATTGTATATTGAAGTCGAAGTCCTTGAGATATTCCAGCCATCGTCTTTGACTCATGTTTAGTTCCTTCTGTGAGAAAAGATATTTGAGACTCTTGTGATCGGAGTATACAGTAAACTGTACTCCATAAAGATAATGTCTCCATATTTTGAGTGCAAATACTACCGCGGCCAATTCTAAGTCATGGACGGGGTAGTTCTCTTCATGCTTCTTTAATTGACGAGAAGAGTAGGCTATAACCTTCCCTTGTTGCATTAGAACACACCCGAGGCCAATGCCAGAAGCATCAGTGTATACCTCGAACTTTTCTCCTTCAATTGGCAATGCTAAGATAGGAGCTGTAGTAAGATGATCCTTGAGAGTTTGGAAGCTTCTTTCACATTTCTCATCCTATTCATAACGGATCTCCTTGCGAGTTAACCTCGTAAGTGGCATGGCGATTTTTGAGAAATCCTTGATGAATCGCCTGTAATAGCCGGCAAGACCTAAGAAACTTCGGATCTCGCTAGCATTGGTCGGTCTTTCCCAGTTCCTTACAGCTTCAACCTTTGATGGGTCTACAGACAAGCCATCCTTTGATATAACATGTCCGAGAAAAGTCACTTCTTCAAGCCAGAATTCACACTTGCTAAGTTTTGCATATAATTGGTTTATCCTCAATATTTGTAATGCAATCCTCAAATGTTCCTCATGCTCTTCCTTGGTCTTGGAATAAATCAATATATCATCAATAAAGACCACCACGAATTGATCCAAATAAGGCCTGAATATACTATTCATTAACTGCATAAAGGCAGCAGGGGCATTCGTTAGTCCGAAAGGCATAACAACAAATTCATAATGGCCATACCTGCTTCTGAATGCAGTTTTATGAATATCCTCGTACTTGATTCTTAGTTGGTGATATCCTGACCTAAGATCAATTTTAGAAAAGTACATGGATCCTGAAATTTGATCAAACAATTCATCGATTCTCGGTAGTGGATACTTGTTCTTGATAGTGAGGTGATTCAACTGTCGATAGTCGATGCATAACCTCATGGATCCGTCTTTCTTCTTTACAAATAATACAGGCGCTCCCCACGGGGAAGTACTTGGTCTAATGAATCCTTTCTTAATGAGTTCCCTCAATTGCTCCTTTAACTCCTTGAGTTCAGCAGGTGACATCCTATAAGGTGCCTTTGAAATCGGACCAGCACCAGGGACTAAGTCAATGGTGAAGGCCACTTCTCTTTGCGGGGGTAATCCCGGCAAATCTTCCGGAAATACATCCGAAAATTCTTCCACTACTGGAATGTCTTCTAGCTTAGCTTTCTTAGCTTCTTTAACTGTGACAAATGCAAGGAAAGATGCACATCCTTTCCTGATGAGCTTGCTAGCTCGGAGAGCTGAAATAATAGGGGATTTGCTCCGACTCTTAGGGCTAGTCAAGATTAGTTCTGGAAATTCCTTGAATGTAACCTTGCTATTGCGGCAATCAACCGTTGCCTGATACTTGGATAACCAATCTACTCCTAGTATAACATCATACTCTTTCAGATCTAAACATATGAGATCAATAGGGAGATTTCTACCCTGAACCAATACTTCGCAGTTTTGGTAATGATGTGTAATATCAGTCTCATCACCCAGAAGAGTAGATAAAACTAACTTTATCCATTCTGGTTCTAGGGGTAATGGGTCAGCAAACTTCTTAGAAACAATAGAATGCGATGCACCAGTATCAATTAAGACATATACATTCCTGGAACAAACTTTCAATGTACCTTCCACTAAGCCGCCTTCTTCTTCTTGCTCGGTCTCCTTGATTGCATGAAGACGAGCATTCTTGGTTACTGGGCGTTTCCCGACATCAGCTTGATCGTTAAGTAATGGGCAATCGGGAATCCGATGCTCACGACTCCCACAACGGAGACATGCTCCTAGCTTCCTCCAGCATTCTTCTGCTCTATGACCCGCTTTATCACAATGTTTGCACACTGTATTTGGAGAGGTAGTGGTGATAGAGAAGGGCTTAGTCTTCTTGAACGTTTGGTCTTGTGAGGATGCTCCTCCATTGCTAGGCCTTTTCTTGAAGTTGGGTTTAAAGGAACCCGATCCTGTAACTTGTTCCTTCTTATCCTTACCACGAATCCTATCAGACAGTTCCATGGCATCTTCTAATAGTTGAGCTCGGCGTACTATCTCCAAGTAGACTTGAATGTCCATCGGCGCCAGTTGAGTAATAGCTTGGGGCCTGAGCCCATTAAGAAACCTCCTAGCTTTCATTTTCTCGGTGCTAACTAGATGCTTAGCATACCGAGACAATCTAGAGAATTGGGCCTCATACTCGGCCACTGACAAAGATCGTTGCTTTAATGCAGCAAATTCTGCAGCCTTCTTTTCCTGAACTCGGTCCGAGAAATATTTTGCGTTGAAGTGTTCAACGAATTCCTCCCACGAAACCAGATCTTGATTTATGGTAGCCTCTATTGATTCCCACCAGCATCTAGCATCCCTTTCTAACTGAAAAGTAGCTAATAAGACCTTATCTTGATCCGTGCATTGCATAACACGGAATATTCGTTCTGTTTCCCTAATCCAGTGTTCAGCGTCATCTGGATCAGTAGAACCCATGAACTTGGGCGGGTTCATGTTCTTGAAAGTCTGGTGGAGACTTCCTGCTCGTTGTCCACCTCCTTGTGTTACTTGTTGCAGCACTTGAGTCATGCCTTGCAGTGTACGCTGCATGTTGCGCCATTGAGCATGTTCGGCAGCCATTATCCTACAATTATAATAACTAGATTAATACGTGATTTGTATCTTAAAGACTAGCATTCTATGTTAACTTTAACCCTTGGTTCTACCCAATCTCACTGGTTAAAGGGTTAAAACCTATCCTTGGACTTGGGTTTCCTAGGAATTGAATACCCTAGGCTCTGATACCACAAAAACTGTCACGTCCCGAGTGCGGAAGATACTCGGATATGCGCGACGAGTTTATATCAATCATGTCAATCAGAGTAGTAGTCTATTCGACACCAAAACAGAGATGCGCAAAATAGAAAGATAACCCAATCCTTTATTTCATAATGGATAGACTATTACAAATCCAATACTCTATTAAAAAAAAAGGAAAAGTACATAGTTGACTCAAAAATAGGAAAAAGACTAGATGACACTTGGAGAAGTTCTATCTCTTTCACTCTTGACCATTCCCATCCGATTGACTTCCCTCGTCGTCAGAATTACCTGAAAAGTAGGGAACACACGGAGTGAGCGAACGCTCAGTAGGAAATTATATCTCAAGCGCTTAGCAAGGGGTCTAAGTAATTACATTTTTCATGAATGTACTATAGCTATGCATGCTCGCATAAAACGACAAGATAGAGAAAGAATTTATCAATAAGACAACAAGATGAACTAGTCATGAGCTTTCAAGAAAAGATAACAGATATTCAAGCAAGTACTTTTTAGCAAGTCATGTCAAGAACTTTGGCTATCATGTATCAAGCAAACAAGTAATTACCCTTTTTTTTTCGGGTCACGCAAGTCATGTCAAGTCAAGTACGAGTCAAGTACAAGATTTGTGTGGAATGTCCAATCAAGCTAGTCATGCAATCGGTATAATGCCAGATACCTTATCATTCAACTCCCATGGGCACAAGTACTTTCGGGTGCTCCTCCCAGGACCAGATCGGGCCCTATATGCGCAGGCATTTATCATGTATTTTTGACATCCACTCTTGTATATATATGTAGCCAATATGGAATTTCAACATTTTAAGCTTGTAGATACGTAGGATAACTTTGAGAGAATGGAGTCCAAAAATATAACATTGGACATAGAGAGGCGATAATAACGGTATAAACACGATTTATCGATGAAACTAGGTGGAATTAGGTTCCCTTAACTCGGGTACCATGACAAACAAGTATGGACATTCTTTTTATAGAATTGAGGTCCACATGAACAGTATATCAAAGGCAAGATACCCTCATTCTTATTATAGAATTGAGGTCCACAAGAACATCAACAAATGACATGATATCATCATCCCATTAAGAATTCTCATGATATACTCTTTGCATATCATAAGGGTCGGTATACCATGTTTCTTTAGAGTGACATGGCATTCAATAGTGTAATGGGTTTTTAGGGTACAACCAGCTCAGTCGGCCTTGAGGGAATCCAAGGCGGCGAGGAGTCTTACGGAGGTCTCTATGACTAACTCGCTAGTCCAAAGGAACGGAATGTCCAATGAAGAGCTTGTATGTCAATGAGAATTGAGGGTGTTCAATAAAACATCATGAAAACGTGGGACTATACTCACGAAGTGGAGATATAGTGCCGATATACATATATATAGATATACTGAAACCATCGTTTATCAGAAACCGGTAAAAATATTTTTACAGGAAAGAAACGACTTAAGTAAAGTCACTACTCAAGTAATTAACGCCTTAGATAAGGGCGTTCATCTATTTTTCCTATTTTTCAGGGATTTCAATAATTCATTATTTCATCAAAAACACGCCCTGTGCAGGGTCGTTTTATTTAAATTTGACGCCTACTCTGTCAGGCGTCCTTTTATTTACAATATTTTCACAGGATATATAATTTCAGGAGTTTATCAAAAACGCGCCCTGGGAAGGGGCGTTATAATTAAATTCACGCCCTAGTATGCGGCGTGGGTTCAATAAGAAACGACCTAGTTCAGGTCGTGAATTCACAGTTTCCAGGAATTTTTATGAATTTCAGGATAATAAACTTTCAGGAGACAAGGTATATAATCATGACAAGAAAAAATAGCAGGACTTCACAGGTAAGTTCATGCATTACATTAGTTTCAGGATTTCATAGATATTTAATTTTTAAACGTGGGTATTTATTATTTACAGAAAATTGCATGAAATTGACGCCTACAGGGCAGGGCGTCAAATCTGTAATTGACGACCTTGGGCAGGTCGTTTCTTTAAATTAGCGCCCTTGTCATGGGCGTTTCTTTCAAGATATTACAGAAAACGCTTTAATACTATATTAAACCATGTACATGCATGCCATGCTAGTATATATTTTGAATTACTTTGTTTGGGCTACAGTGTCTTGAGAAAACCTACCTTAATAATAATAATCTGAAGATGAACGTGACAGGTTCTGAACTTCTACGAACTTAACAGCAGCACCAAGCAAAGATGATGCATATGAAGAGATCGTTTGATGAAGAATCCTTGTTCTTCACTGATCAACTTGCTGTAAGTCCTACAGAAAAAGAAACTGATATTAGTTTCTTCACCTTACGCATCCAGACTAAAGGTAAAGAGAATAACTTTACCCAGATGAAGAACTCTTGTTCTTCAGAACATCAGGGCTTCTTAACCTGTAAGGAGAGATGAAGAATCATTAATTCTTCATGCAACCGAAAGTAATGATAAAAAGAGATAAGAAGAACTACTGTTCTTTACGTACCGTAGCAGCAGCAGATCGACCAAATAGCTTTAGGGTTTGATAGTCAAGGGTTTTTATAGGATTTCTAGAATCCTAATGGTGGTAGAGTTGCATTGGAAGTAACACTTCCATATTAGAGTTATTACTACATTCGAACTCTTTCTCATAGTTATCAACTTACCCTGGATAAGTTCCTGGGTCGAACGGGAGACGAATTGAATTAACGACCTAGGTCAGGGCGTCGAATTTAAATTGACGCCTTGTCAAGCGTCGTTACTTGTTGAAACGCGTCCACTCAAAGGGCGTTACGCTTTCTTGCCCTTTTTATTTATTTTGGTCGTTTGAAATTTGACGCCTTATTATTTGGGCGTCCTTTCTTTAATTCGCGCCTGGTTGAAGGTCGCTTATTTGTAAAGTCGCGCCTTTTCCTGAGGCGTTATTTTCATTAGAGTTTAATTCTTTTCCATTTCGGATTTTTTATCTTTTCTTTACTTAGTCTTTTATTCTATTTTGACTTATTTTATTCTTTTAAATTTATTAGGGTTGCTACATTCATGAAGTCACTCGTTTGAAGGCAGAGAATAAAAATTTGAAATCTGACATGAATAAAGAAAAAGATGAGTTGCACAAGTTGAAATCTGAAAATGAGAACCTTAGAAACAAACTCATCAGTGAAAATAATTCTTGCAAAGCATGTGCCATTCTCCAAGATTTGATTAATGATATAGACCATGATGATAATTCACAAAAGAAATTAATCAAATCCCTGGAACAAGAAAACAAATTATTATTGGCCAAGAAAATTGAGGTTGAAAAAGGTGGAGAAAAATTGATTGAAGAAAACATGTATCTTAAATATCAAAATAAAAAGCTAATGGTTCTTAATACTGTCTTCTCTGAAAGATGGTTGTCATTTGAAAAAGGAAAATCTAGTGTGAAGGAAAATGAGAACAACAATGAAATAATGGTTCAACAAGAAAATGAAACTCTGAAGAACCTGAATGATTCGTTGCAACAGCAGCTGATTGCATGTGAATCTGAGCTATCTAAGTATGAAGTGAGTATTGCTTCCTTGAATTCTGAAATTAAAAATCTTGAAGCTGAAATAGAAAAAGTCAACAAGGAAGGTGTGCATGTTTCCTCTCTAAAATCAAACTGCAATATGTGCTTGGCTCTAAGAGAATGCAATGAAGATCTTTTTAATGAAAATGAATGGATGAAGAAACAAACTGCCGTGTTTAAAGAAGATCACAAAAACCTGCTTGCTGAGAAAATTAAAGTGGAAGAAAGAGAAGATGAACTAATTGAAAAATTGGAGCTGATGTCTGGAAGAGAAAAATGTGCTGGTAATGAAATTCAGGCTAAAAATTTTGAGGAAGAAAACACTGAACTGTAAGCTAAAGTTGAAAAATTGAAATGGTTAAATACTGGTATGTCCGAGAAACTTCTCATGTTAAAGAAAGGAAAAACTGTCTGTGATGAAGAATCAAAAATCTTGAGCAACTTGGAACAAAAAATTGAGAAGTATAAAACTGCAAACAAAGTTCTAAGTGAGTGTGTCAATTGCAGTGAACAGAAGATAGCCAGTTATGAGCTTCATATAGCACATTTAGAGAATAAGATTCAGGATCTAGAAAAATTAACATCCAAGTTTGCTAAAAATGAAGAAAAAATGAAAGCTGTCATGAAAGATAAAAATGACAATTCAAGAGAGGGGATAAGTTGCACTTCTGATGTTAAGGAAATCACTAAAAACCATCTATATGCCACTTTTGTGCAAAGCTCTGATGTAGCTGGTACCTCAAATCAATCCCCAAAACAAAATGAAAATCAGAAATCACCTTCAACATCTGTTTTTTAGTTCAAAGCACAGAAAAATGAAAAGCAAACGAAAATTGTGAAAGGGGGTAAAAAATTGAAAAAGAATGGTCAGATGAACGAAGTCAAAATTGTCACTGCATGTACTGTGAATTCTGCTAGCTGTGTGGAGTCTGATAGATTAACACATGCCACTCACAAATCATCCACTCACTCGCATGCATATGAGAAAGAATTCTCATGTTATTACTGTGGCAAAGCAGGGCATATCATGGATGACTGCATATTATTAAAAGAAGATGAGCATGTAAATAAAACACTGCATTCTAGGAATTCATCTGATAGAAACCACACCACTAAGAAATCTGATGCATCATGTTATTACTGTGGTAGGCGTGGTCACCTAATGAATGCATGTTTTATCTTGAAAGAAGACAATGAACTACATGCTAAAATTCTCTCACATGCTCATGGTCCATATAGATACAAATCTACTTCAGGCCAGCATATTATTTGTTTCACTTGCAACAAGCCTGGACATAAGACATATGAGTGCTAGTCAGGAAATCATTGGGGTAACAATGAATCAAGAAGCAAGCATCTTAGATGCTTTGAATGTGGGAAATATGGTCATGCAGTCAAGGACTGCTGGCATGTTCAGGGAAATCATATTAACTTCAAATCTACTGAATTCCCCAGAACAAGAAGTGCAAACATTTCATGTTTTAACTGTGGCAAGGTAGGTCACAAATTTACTGAATGTTGGTCATCAGGTAATAAGAAACAAACTGCTCATGCATTCAACAGAACAATTCATGCTCAGTTTCATAGGTCTCATGCTGCTGTTGATATGCATCATAGGACCAGAAAATCTGATGTTTCATGTAGATACTGTGGAAAATTTGATCATTCCATGGATAGTTGTTATCTGATGGATCATGATGATAATATTGTTAAAAGATTGTTCAAAACACCCATCAGGGCTAACGCAGGACCCAAGACTGCTTGGGTCCCTGCAGGATCAAATTGATTAACATGTTACAAGTGTGCCTTGGAATGAAAAAGAGGGGTAAATAAACCAAGGCACTCAACATGGAAACTCCAGAATCCTACTTTTCAGGTTAGTTCTGAACACTTTGCTTAAATTCCATTATATGAAATTGTGAACTTGAAATGATTGCATATCATGTTGATTTGTTGATGTTAAACTGAAACTGTCTGAAATGTGAATTGCACAATCATCTTTATGGTAATTCTCTTCTGTCTAATTTGCATGAATCATATCTGAATGTAAAATTTGATATCATGTGATGTGCTTTCAATACATTTCATGCATATAGTCAGGGGGAGTCCAACTGTTTTTGATCAATGCATATCATAATAATCTGTCTGTGCTAAATTGATTTATCTTGAAAAGTTGATTGCTCTCGGATGATGCTCTCTGAATAAAGAATGCTCTGATGTTTGAATAATCATCTTGCATAAATTGCATAAATTCAGGGGGAGTTTGTTGAGTCTTAAGTGTGTCACTGCATATAGACAGGGGGAGCATTATAATATTTTTGACACTGTTTGAAATTCTCACTGTCTACACTCTTTCAAATCATCAATTGACTATTTTAAATTCATACTTTCTTGAATCTGAGAATTTGGCTGCTAATCCTCAATCTGTTGAAGGAGAGTTTCATTTTATCTGACTGAAATTCAATCTCTGCTATTGGCTTTAAACTTTTATTCTCTCTTTGTGATTGACTCTTCCACCAGCTTATACTCATCCTTCATATATCTCTTAGCTGGTGTGACTGATTTGGTTCTACTATTGATTAGTTGATCAGCTAAATTTATTGATCTGATCCGAGGAACTTAATCTGCATGTCATGCAATTCAGTCTGAGAACTTTGTAGAAATTCCTATCATATAGGTTTAAGAATTACCACTGAATCAGACTGATATAAGATTAATGTATTCTCAGATTTGTAATTAAATGAATTGAAAATATCTGAATGATAAGGTTTAATAAACTTTAACCACATGTGTAATAAAAACCTTAGACTCACTCATCAGATATCTGAAAATTTAAAATCAGGGTTTCTTTGGTTAAGATGCATAGAGTGAGTATTGTTGTTAAACATTAACTTTGAAAAATTTGACAGAAAATAAAATCAGTGAGTAATGAAAAGACTTTATTCACTGAGAAACTGGGTCCTCCATCAAAGGAATGGAGTGAACCCAAGTCATGAACTGTCATAGTCACTTAAAATGAAAATTTATTGAGAACCTGACAGAGCAATAGCATTTCTGTGTTGAGTAACTGGGGAGTCTGGCCTCTGATCAAGGTGTCTTCTCATGTAAAAAGACACTTATATTGCTAACTCTGTTCTCTAAGTTGAGAGGCAATGATAGTTATCACACTGAGTAACTGGGTCACTTCACCTGAGACGTGTTGTGCCTCATGTAAAAAGGTGTTGATCAACCTAAATTGCTCAGGAAAAATATAATGTGCTTCATATGAAAAATATATTGAAATTTCTGTGAACTCATGTTCTTAGAAAAGTGGTTAACCTCAGTACTAATCTGTGTTTCTTTCAAAGGAGCTATTGAGATCATGTGTGTAAGATAAAAGATGAATGTTTTTTAGTGTTTTCTGACTAATTGGTTCACCCTTATTAAAACTTGGATTCAGATATGAGTATTGAGTTTAATTTGACAAATTTGATATACATCATAATTAAATCAGATTGGTTAAGTTACCAGTTCATAACCCTTTATGATAGAAGAGTCTATACTTCTTAAGACTTATTAAAGTGGTGCAAGCATTAAAATCCCTCATGATCTGATTCTTTCCAGACAGCCTGATCAACATCTTGCTATTGTTTATTCATTGAGATGTCTTGTGATTATTGCTCTCTACTTTTACCTTCCTATCTTCAATCACTTTACTCTCCACATTGTTGGAATCTTTCATCTTGTTTTGCAACCAGTTCTGGTTCTGTGGACTTTTCACTTGTTTCATTCTGTTCATGCATATGTGAGGTGCCACAACTAGAATTCAGATTGTTTGTAATGGCAGATTTCAGATTGATTTATTGGATAACCAGAGTTCATTCTTGCGCTTCAGGGGGACTTATGGGTCATCTGCTTTTAAGGGGAGCGTAGTCAATCATGCATGTTGATAGGGGGAACTCCATTTCGGTGAACCTTGTTTCTTTATGTGTAGTTGTGTGCTGAATTTTATCTCTCAAACCATCTCCTTTTTGCTTATGTCAAAGGGAGAGAATTGTTTGATGGGTCAGTGTGACTCGTCATGTTGCCATCATCAAAAAGGGGGAGATTGTTGTGCCCCTTGTGCTTTGTTGATAATGTGGTGTTTTAACGATAGTAACATGAATGAGTTACCATATTATTTTGCTAAGAACATCACATTGAATGATAGCAACATGAATGCATATGACTGATTTATTCTGTGGAGAATGCATGAGTGTGCTATGTCTGATCTGTTCTGTGGAGAATGCATGAGTGTGCTAAGTCATGCAGTGTTCCATGCTAAGTGCATAAATTATTTTGTGCTTGATTTAAGGTCTGTGCATTGCTTCTCTGTTGATATGTTCAGTCTGTAGTTCAGCAAGTTTATACATTGTCTAGCACACACACACATCAAGTCTGTACAGCCAGATCGGTCAAGTCTGTACAGCCATCCAGTTGCAACATTTCTTCAAGTCTATATAGCTTGTGTGCAGCCCATCTTCAGAGCATATGCAAAGTCTATACATCGCATGCATGTTCAAGGGTTAAAGTCTGTACATTCTTCAGGTGCATCATCTCAGCAAGTCTATACATTGGACTTGAGCATATAGGAAGTCTGTACATCATCCAGTTGCTGCATGCGTCTGTTAAGAAGTCTGTACATTGCCTTGCTTCAGGCTGAGCAAGTCTATACATTGCATGCACCTTCACTCTAAGTCTATACATTGCATGAGCATAGTCAGAGCTCTCAAGTCTATACATTGGCAAGTCTGTACATTCGCCACATGCATTAAGTCTCAAAGTCTGTACAGCCTTTTGCATTGGACTTAAAGTCTATACATTGGTAAGTTTGTACATCGGCCTGTTCATGCATTCATCTCAAGTCTGTACATCCACCAGCTGAACTAAGCAAAGTCTATTCATCCGATTGTTCAGCTCATGGCTAAGTCTGTACAGCCAGTGCATATGTCAAGTCTATACACTCCTTATCTTTACCTACGTTCAGAACACCAAGTATGTACATTGGGCTATCACATAAAGTCTATACATCATTTGGCTAGAACTGTGCAAGTCTATACATCGCCAAATCTGCACATGCAAGTAAAGTCTGTACAGCATCTAACGTCTTACCTCAAAGTCTATGCATCGGCCAGGCAAGTCTGTACATCGCATCATCTCATGCATCGTCTCAATCAAAGTCTATACATTGCAGCCTGTTCGTGTTCAAGCTTTCAAAGTCTAGACATTGTTCTGGAGGACACACACGAAGTCTATACAGCGCTGCATAGACTAAGTCCATACATCAGTGTCTTATGCATGCATCATTCAAAGTCTGTACAGCCTGTGTTCACAACACAAGTCTGTACATCGTTCTTCTTGCATAAACGCAAAGTCTATACATTGGCTTTGCTTGCACGAGCTGAAGTCTATACATTATCCACTTGCAGCACTAGCAAGTCTGTACAGCGGTTGCCTTCATGCCCATTAAGTCTGTACATCGTCTTGGTGTAGGTGTGGCAAAGTCTGTACATTGCATCGCATGCCCTGCACGCATTGCAAGTCTATACATTCGTTGTGCATAGTCCATGAGCAAGTTTATACACTTTTCAAGGTCATAGTCCATGCATTCAGATCAAGTCTACACATTGCAGCTTGTGGTTCATTCGTCTAAGTCTGTACAGCCTGTTCCTCATACAAGTCTGTACATGCATTAACTGTGAGCATGGCATAGTCTGTACATTGTCTTTGCTGCACGCATGAATAAGTCTATACATTGTGCATTGCTCAAAGCAGAGTCTGCACACTCATTGTCAGCAAGTCTGTACATTGCTTCATGCATTGCACAACTGCACATCGCACGCAGAGTCTGCACACAATGCATTAGCAAGTCTATACAACGTCTGCATAGTGAACATGAGGTATGTACAATGGTCGACGGCATGTTAGTGCATTCAGTTCTGTTGTGCATACTTCACCTTGTGCACACCTCAGCAAGTCTATACAACGTCTACACATCATGCATTCAGGCTTAAGTGTTAAAGCACAGAATGTCTACGGCCTGTGCATCATTTTGATTCAATGTCTACACATTGCATGTTAGCATGCTCGCACACACTAAGTCCATACATTACACAAAGTCTGTACAGCCATGCACTGCTTCGCTTGCATAAGTAAAGTCTGTACATGCCTCAGTGTTGCATTCACTAAGTCTGTACACACCTTAGCTTTGCATCCACGAAGTCTGCACATGCCATAGCACTGCATATATGAAGTCTATACAATGCAGAGTCTATACATTGCTGTCGCATTGCAAAGTCTTTACATTGCAAAGTCTACACATTACATACTATAAGGTCTGTACAAGGTGTCGACATTAAACTGATAAGGTTCTCTCTGTCTGACAGGTACTGTTCGTGAAGCTTATGAAGGGCACGTGATTCGAGACTGGAAGGGTTGATAGGAAGATGACACGTGGCCAAAATAATTAGGCGAGAACTGTGGAAGACACACGCCCTATCCTCTGCTTCTGCTATAAAAGGAAGCCTTGCTCCTGAGAAGAAGGCTGATCGAAATAGAAGGGGCAGAAACTGAGAGAAGATAGCCTGAACGATCCAGAGAGCAGAGAAGAAGAAGAAGAAGTAGGGAAGAAGAAAGAAAAAGAGAGTGAGAGATTGAGAGCAGGGAAGAAGAAGAAAAAGAAAGAGGGAGAGAGCGTGAGTTGAGAAGAAGAAAGAGAAAGACAGATAAAGAGAGGAAGAGAAGCGTACCTGAAGATCGCTCCTACTGGAAGTTGGATCAGATCCACTCCAGTCAGCTCTTTTGAGAGCCACATTATGCTTTATCTTTTCCAGCTTTCAGTCGCTGTTGTTCTTGCTTTTGTTTTTCTTTTTGAACCTTTTATCAAGCTGTTAGTCAGCTGTTTTACAGAGGAGGATTCCTCTGGAGAGCAAGCTGTGTTGCTCAGCGGGTGAGGTGGATTCCTCGACAGCAAGCTGTGAGGCTCAGCGGTTTGTAGGCAAGCTGTGATGCCCAGCGGTTCAAGCTGTGAGTCAGCAGTAAGCCACACTCGGGTTGAGTGTGGGGTGGACGTAGGTCTGGAGGACCGAACCACCTAAAAACCCCTCTTGCATTGTGGTTTGATTTCTCTATCTGATTGGCGCTAGATGAATGCATAGGGGCGATTTGGCTTGATTGCACACTGGGTGTTTGACTGTGCTATTGAGTGTCCCTTGACATTGTTATTCCGCAATTGCTCATTAGTCTTCTGTTTGTATTAGAAAGAATTTTTAATTGAGTGAAATTAATTTTTAAAGGGCTGATTCATTCACCGCCCCTCTGAATCGAACGCACCGAACCCAACATCATCTTCAAGAAGCTCTGGTTCCAGCGGGCAGCCTTCAGGTACTGGATGCTCAGTAAAGAAGTCTGCGATAGCCTGACCTTTGACGGCCCTTTGTGGTATGTAGGAGTGTGGACACACTTTTTATTTAAAATCTTTGGTTTATTCGTTTATTGGTTAATAAGTGCGGGGGCGTGCCAGTCACTAAGGTGACGATTTATTGTACGCTCGATCTGACTAATCAGACGATTGTGTAGTTCGTGTCGGGACCAAAAACCGCCGTGCCGTAAAGGTCACGGCGTCATTTACATCCCCTCGGAGAGGGGAACACCCTTGATTAATTACCGGGAATCAGGGCCTCATGGCCAGAAAACTATATCGAGAGAAACAAGTCAGTAGCGGTGTCGAATCAGTCGGAAAGCCTGATGTCTGGGGAAGCAAGCATTCAAAATATGTCGGTCACTCAAGGGACCATTTTGATATTCGGACGAGCGTCCGGCTTCATAAAATCATGATCATCATGGGGAAAACCGGAGCATATGTATGCCGGGGAATGGTAAATTTATTTTTCAAAGGGATAGGAGACATTCGGTTGAATCTCAATTAGAGTGGTTGGGAATCAGCGAGTTTATTGGCCCGGTGCGAGATCGAGTCAGGACCATTCCGGGGGCGCCTCTCGCGGTCCAAACGGGGCTTGGGTGGGCATCGTTAATATTTTCGGTGCCGAAGGGCAGCGGGAGGATGTCCCAGGATCAGATCCCGGAACCAGTATGTGTTCAAAGGGAGCGGGCTATAGGCTGAGGATATGGGTCAGGCAATGACCATGATCGGGGTGGACCCGAGGTCTAGGCATGCCCCACAGAGGCCTTATTGATATTTCCATGCAAAGGGTCCGGGGATGACGAGAGCCTTCTCGTTCCATTCAAATTTTTTCGGTCAGTCATGGACCACTTTATGTCCGGACAAAGGTCCGTGTTTGTAGCGTAAGAGATGGTGACAAACCATACAAATACCTACCGTGAGTACGGCAAGTTTAATGCAAGTAAGAGATCAGATCCTGGTATATACGTCGGTCACTAACGGACCATTCACTATTTAGACGAGAGTCCGCATTTGAAGCATCGAAGACAACGACAAAGCCGTACGGATGTCTGCCGTAGATACGGCAAGTATAATGTGGATGCGGGATTGGATCTCGGTAGAAGCAGGTCAGGCGAATGAGCTATTGGCCCGAGAGGTGTTCAGATCATGACCATATCGAGGATTCCGAGGTCCATGTCCGATGCCATGGGGCATCATTGCTTTTCTCTTCATGCACAGTCCGGGGAAGCGAATTGTTAAGTGTGAAGCCCGAACTCGCCAACGTACGCCCTGGCACGCGGATCGACCTGCGCGGTCAGGTCGCAGGGGTGAAGGGGGCAGCGCCCCTTACGGGGGTCTCCGGGGGCGGAGCCCCCGGATCAAATGTTTGATTATGACAGAGGCAGCTTATATTCTTTCATTTCTTTTTATTGATTTAGGTCTCTTAGTTTTTTTATTTAATAGTTTCAGGCCTTTTCTTTTATTTAGCTAATTATGTTGCCATTTTTTTTAGGCGCGCTGGTTTAAGGAAGCAAAGGGGGCACGCAGATTTAATGGGTGACATGGGGCACGCCGGATTAGGGATGAAGCCAAAGGGGGGCACGTCGGAATAGGAGGTGCAAGGGGCGCGTCGGTTTAATGGGTCTTCATGGGAGGCGCGCCAGATTAGGTGGATGAACAGGGGGCACACTGAATTAAGTTCAAGAAGAATGGCGCGCCGGATTAACAAGGTGAATAGTAAGGGGGTGCACTATTCATCCCATGATTTTGAAAGTCATTTTGAGTGTAGAGTTAAACCGGCGCGGGGGGGTACCGCACCGGATTAGCCCACGCCGGATTAGGAGCGCGTCGGGATAGCTTCTATGAGGTTTGTTTCATTCTTCTGGCTTCTTTTATTCTTTCTTTCAACTGCAAGTTAATTGGTTGATTGGTTTGTTCACCCAATTGGTGGATTAAGTTTGTGGAGAGGAAGTTTAAATGTTTGATCATTTGTTAAGGTGAATTGGCATGATAATCCGAATGTTTTATTAGAAATGTTTGTTGTGCAGGGTCGTTTAGTTTGTGTTTGATTTCAGGAGGGGGCTTTCTGAGTGCGGTTGATTTAGTCTAAAGAAGCTTCATTTATTCGTTCTTATGTGTTCTTGTTCTTTGTTCCTCTTGTTCTTGGCCCTGGCACAAATCGGGCAGCACTTCCCCCAGACTGAAGCTTGCCAGAGAAAAGTGGAGGAACACCAAACGGATTGCTCCGGGGTGAACCTCAAAATGCAGACCTCACGGCGGTCCGATAACCCAGATGTGAGTGTGGGAAAAGCTCGAGGACTAGCCTTCGAGCGCTCCCACAGCTCACGGGTGATAATTTCTCAAGGCGGGACAAATGTATGCCACAGGAGGGCTGTAAATGCTCATCCATCTGTGGGTTCCTTAGAAGGTCATGCCACGGAGAGGCAGACTTCTAAAGGCCCTTGGATGAGAAGAAAACCGAGAGAAAGAGGGAGAGATCAAAGTGATAGAACACCACTCATGCCCACAAAAAAGCATTCTTTTTATTCATCCACAAGGAAAAGGGGGAAAAGAGATACAGGAGTGGAGATTTACCCCAAAGCAAGGAAAACACATCAAAGAAAGAGGAAAGAAATACATCGGTGGGGGAGGGGGAATGGGGCACAAGCTCTGTCCCCCTCCGAGCTCACCTCCATTCTCTCACGCTCAATCTCTCTTTTTCTTCACCTAGCAGGCGTAGGGACGGGGGTTCTTCTCTCTTTTTCTTCTTCTCTTTGCTAGCTGGTTCTCTCCCGAGAGCTCTCTTCTTCTAATGGCCAGCCGGGGGGGAGTCCAGAGAGCTTTTGTGAAGTAGGCAGAGTATATATGGAACGGACAGTGGGGGAGAAAATTCCCGCCACCTCTGCCTTGTTCGCAGCAACGTTGTTGTTGTGTTGGATGCTGATGATTCGCACCGTACACTGGCGCTCGTCCGAGGACGGGATGTTCACAGGTCTACCGGGAGATCTGCTACCGCTTCTCCACCGTGGATGCATGCCTTCGCCGTTGATGCCGATTCGCTGTCGAACGGAGATGGAGACAGAGCTTCAAGCATTAAATGTCATGCCCTTTTGCATCTATGCCCAAAGCTGATGGGAGAACAGAGTACCAGAGCTCGGATGAGACAACTTTTGAGTTAAACCGGCGCGGTGTTGTGCACGCCGGATTAACAACACACAAAGAGGCGCGCCGATTTACAGCCAAGATGGGGCGCGCCGGTTTAATGGCCACAAGAAGGGCGCGCCGGTTTAAGGCCCAAGCAAGGGCGCGCCGGTTTAAGTGCAGGCCGCGCTGGTTTAGACTTCATCTCGGAGTCACAGCTATTCGAATGGACGCTTGTCCTCCCGTGTTGCTTTATTTGTAATGCACCGCCTCAGGGGTGTTTAGTTCAGGGCCTCTGAATCTCGATTCGAAACTTGGCGTGATTTCCGGCGCATGCCGAACATGTGTTTGAATTCCCGAGTTTCTTTTGATTCGGCCTTCGGCACCGCCGACTAGGGAACCAGGGCTGTCTCTTCTGCCCGAGGGGCTTCTTTGTTGGGTGGCAGAGCACCGGGTATATATATTCATCCTGCTTAGAGGAGGTATGGGGTTTGTTCGGCCTTTTCATCTTCGACTTGCTCTCGGGGTGTCGAGACGTCTGTGCCGCAGGAACGTTCCTTTTCTTCTCTTCTTTTTTTGACGTCCACAAGGAGATATCAAACTCCATAAGGATCACCTCCCATTTACCCAAGTGACCTTTGAGTGCCGGTTGGGACATGATATACTTTAGCGGATCTGCCTTGGAGATCAGCTTAATCTCATGTGACAGCATGTAGTGTCAGAGTTTCTTGACGGCGAAGACCAGTGCCAAGTAGATCTTCTCAATGTGGGTGTATTTCTCCTTAGTTCTGATTAATCTTCGACTGAGGTACTAGAGGGCTTGTTCTTTCCCTTCTTCATTGTTTTGGGCTAGCATTGCCCCTAGGGAGTTATATGTGACTGCGATGTACAAAACCAGCGACTGTCCTTTCACCGGTGCGCCCAGCACTGGAGGAGTCTTCAGATAGTCTTTGAGCTTGTCAAAGGCTATCTAGAAATCTTCGTCCCAATAAAAGGGAACATCTTTCATCATCAACTTGTGAAAGGGCTGACATCGCCCTGACAAATTGGATATCAACCGCCGAATGTAAGCCAGGTGGCCTTGAAGAGATCTCAGCTCGGAGAGGTTCCTTGGTGAAGGTAATTCCTGAATTGCTTTGATCTTTGCGGGGTCTATTTCAATTCCCCGGTATCTGACAATGAAACCCAAGAACTTCCCGCTCGATACTCCGAACGCACACTTCATAGGGTTCATTTTCAATTCATACTGCCTTAGCCTCTAAAAGACTACTCGGAGGTCCTGCAGATGGTCTTCTTTCTTTCTGGCTTTGACTACCAGGTCATCTATGTAGCACTCGACCTTATGGTAGAGCAGCTCAGCAAATATTCTAGTCATCGCCCGCTGATAGGTGGCGCCAACGTTCTTCAATCCAAACAACATCCTCTTGTAGTGGTAAATGCCCTTGGGAGTTCAGAAGGCAGTGTGGATCCGGTCATGTTCCGCGATCCATATCTGGTTATAGCCAGACAACCCATCCATGAATGATAGGGCCTCGTGGTCGGTTGTTGCATCTATCATGACCTCCATTATTAGCACTGGAAAGTCATCTATAGGGCAGGCTTTATTCAGATGTCGGAAGTCAACACATATCCGGATCTGCCCATTCATCCTCTTCACGGGCACAATATTGGCCAGCCACGTGGTATATTGATTTTCTTCGATGAAACCCATCTCGATGAGCTTGTCCACCTCTTTGCATATTTGAGTAATGAGCTCTGGCCTCATGCGCCACGGCGGTTGCTTCACCAGTTCGACTTCAGGGCTTATTGCTAGCTCATGTTGTGAGACTGTAGGGCTCAGTCCTGGCATTTTCTTGTAGGTCCAGGTAAAACAATCCCGGTATTCTTGCAGTAGCTGGATGTACAACTTCTGTTCTTCAGCAGATAGCTGGGCGCTGAGGAAGGTCGGCCTATGGTCGTCCTCATCTCCCAGGTTGATTTCTATCAGCTCATCGACCATGGCTTGGCCTCCATCTTCTATTTCCGGGGGTGTCGGCTGAAGGTCAATGAAGTCTGGAATATCATCTTCAAGGTCTAGGACCTCGATCTCTTCATTTGGTTCTATTTGAACTTCATCAAGGATCTCCGCCTCGGTAAGAAGCGGCTGTGTGAATTGTTTCATCAGTGAATCCATTACCGTTGCAGCTTCGAGGGGTGAATTAACAGCTTCATCCCCCCTTTGGGTCGCCGTGTCCTCAGTAGGAGTGGCGCTTTTCTTTTCAACAGCATGCATCTCTTGCTCGGCTTCGACAGAAGTCTCTCAGACCGGCACGAGAGGTGTTGGAATCATCATTAGCGCAGATCCGCCAGAGGGAGATGTCCCTATTTCTTCAACATCTTCGGCTTCGCTACTTTTTTTCATATCAAATCTAGCTTGAAGGGCCACTTCTTCAGGATAGACTTGCTCCCAGCATCGGCAAGGAGCCATGGCCTCTATTTCCAGGTCTCTTGATCGAGCCGGTTCAGCATATTCTGCTTCTATTGGGTATTCATCGAAAGTTGCCCCCAGCGGGTTGTTCTCGGTGGGATAGAAAGTGGAGATGGTATCCACCTCGTAGCGCCCACTGTTGTGCATCCCTTTAGTTTTGATGATGACAAAGGATATGTTTAATTGCTCCTTCAATATAAAGTAATGGACTCATGATAATTTGATGATGACAAAAGATGTGGTTAACTAATTCAATGCAAATCTGATAGTTCAAGTAATTTCAGGTATACTGAAGTACTAATGAAGTCAACAGATCAGAGGAAGTTGTCAAGGTTTCTTGTTGACCAGAGTAGTAGTCATTGTCGACCAACGAATCCAACCAAACACAGTTCAAGCTATGTTTTCTCTGTACGCGCTCTGGTTGTCGACCAGAGCCCTGCCCGTTGTCGACCACGAAGCAATACAAGCGAATCCAACTCTGTACAGACTTTTCCTCCGTACAGACTTTTCCTCTGTACAGACTCTCCTCTGTACAGACTTCGGTTGTTGACCAGTTACTTTTCTGCTGTACAGACTTCTGTGGTCAACCAAAGGTCTGCTCGTTGTCGACCACGGAACAGACAGAGCATCAGACAGAACTGCCATACATCTGGACATTGCCCCTTGTCGACCAGCGACAGGGCTATTGTCAACAATGAGCGATACGAGCATCAGCCTGAAGAACCAGTCGTCTGGACATTGTTCTTTGTCGACCAGTGACAAGCTCATGGTCGACCACGGGTGTTATAGCGTCCAGAACCGAACTCTAACCGAATTCTGTTTTGGTTCCTTAAAACCTGCAGATTGTTGTTGCAGGTTGTTGGGCTGTTCAGATGATAAGATTACGCACGGGATTCAAGGAGAGAATCTTGCTAAGAACCGGTCAAATCTTGTTTAAGATTCTATTTAATCTTCTCCCTATTTTTTAGCGAGTAATCTAACAGGTTTGCACTTGCGCGGGAAACAGCTTGGTGCTTAATAAAAACTGGTGCAAAAAGGAGAAGAGATAGAGAGCGGGGTGTGAAACATAGAGCAGAAGAAAAGGACACCCACGAAGATACTCTGAAAGAGAAAAGGAAGAGTGGCTCTCCGGCAATCAAGAAGCAGCAGAAGACAGAAGTGTTCTTCGGTGCTGCAGAAAGAAGACCTGGCTCAAGGCGTTGCAAGTTCCAGCAGCAAGGCAGCTGAAGGCATCCTGCTGGAAGTCCTACAGGGAGTCTTGCCTTGTTACCTATGTGATTGAGTCCCAAGCTGAACTCTTTAATTACTCTGCTTCAAAAGTCTATGTTCAGCCTTGTTACACCTTTTTCTATTTATCTTTTCATTACATTAAGAGTCAAGCTGTGAGGCAGCGGAGTCAAGCTGTGAGGCAGCGGAGTCAAGCTGTGTGTCAGCAGGAACAAACTGTGTGACAGCGGTGTTTGTGTGAGATCAGAAGTTCTCATTTAGTGAAGCCTTGCTCAAGTTGAGCAAGGGGTGGACGTAAGTCTCGGGAAGAGACTGAACCACCTAAAAATCCTGTCTTGTGATTTTTCGTGTGGTGTGTGCTCTTATTATTGCTTGCTGTCGCTATAGCTATCAGTTTTATCGTTGCAACCCATAGCTTGCTTAAGGTCTAATCGATTGTTGATTTATAAATTGAAAAAGGGAATAGATCTATTCACCCCCCCTCTAGATCTATTCAGTCCGTACTTAACACGTGGTATCAGAGCCAGGTTCTCCGAAAATGTGGTCTAACAACCAGGAGAGACCTAGCGGACTGAACTCTAGAAGTCTAATGGCTGAGGGACACTCGGTGACTAGACCACCATACTTTGATGGAAATGATTACTCATACTGGAAAAATCGTATGCAGGTGTTCTTGAGAGCACAAGATCATGAGATGTGGAGAGTAGTGAGCCACGGACCCTATGATCTGCCCGAAGACGAGGATACCTGGACCAGAGAACAGGTCAGAAAATCAACCATCAACTGGGGAGCTATGAACGTAATGCAATGCGCACTTCATCCCACGGAGTTCTCAAGAGTCTCACAATGTGCAACAGCCAAGGAGATGTGGGATCGACTCAAGGTCATCTATGAAGGTACGTCAGAGGTAAGGGAGACAAAAGCAAATATGTTAGTCTCATAATATGAAATGTTTAGAATGAAAACTGATGAAAACATTTCTGATATGTATGCTAGACTAGTGCAACTAACAAACAGCTTAAAGAGTCTAGGGAAAACCTACAAGGAGCAAGAGCTAGTGAGAAAAATTTTAAGGTCCCTCACTCCTATGTAGCATACCAAGGCCACAGTCATTGAGGACTCAAAGAACCTCACTACTATGACTGTGGATGAACTAGTAGGTTCCCTAATGGCCTATGAGGTCAATCTAAAAGGAAAGGAAGAAGAGGGCAAGAAAAAGAAACAGCTAGCTCTGAAAACTAAAATAGGCATCTCTGAATCATCTGACACTGATGACTCATCTAGCACAGGTGAGGAAACTGGTGAGCTTGCCACGCTAACAAGAAAGTTTAGAAAGTTTCTGCGGAAGGAAGGTAAGGGATTTAGAAATCCGAAGGGCATGGTAAGAAGGTCACCCCAGTTTCAGTCTGACAAAACTAAAGCCTCATCTAACAAACTTGCCTGCTACAACTGCAGAAAATCAGGACACATGAAGGCTGAATGTCCAGAGGCTCCTAAGAAATCAAGCTTCAAGTGGAAAGGCAAGAGACCAAAGGCAATGATAAGCACATGGAGCGAGGAGGAGGAAAGCAGCAAAGAGGAAACAACCTCCGAAGAAGAAGAAGGAAACACATGTCTAATGGCCAAAGGAGACAGCAACGATCTTGAGGTAACCTCCCCTTTTCAAGATTTTTCTAGTTCAGATTGGGAAGAAGCCTATTCAGACTTACTTGATACATATGAAATAACAAGAAAGGAAAATAAAAGGTTGAAGAAGAAAGTTAATCAGCTCAATGATGACAGCAACCTAATTGCTAACAGAACTAAACTAGAATTGAAATCACCACCTTGCAAAATAAGCTGAATCAACACAAGACAGATGAAGAAAATGTCAAAGAACTATTGGAAGAAAATGAGATACTAAAAAACACAATTGATGAGTTAAAACTAAAGACTCAAGAATATGAACAGCAAACTAAGTTAACTCAAGAAAGAAACAACTCACTCAAGGAAGAAAACAGTCAACTTCTGAAAGAAATAGAAAGAATCCAAAGTGAACTAAAAAACAAACAGGAAACATTGGAAAAAATGACTAAGGGTGAAGAAAACTTGAACGCGGTGTTAGGAATAAAAGTAAATTTTCAGAAAGAGGGGTTAGGATACAACCCAACAGCTAAAAAGGAATTTCAACTAAAAACGTCAAATGAAAAAGCTGACACAAAAGGAAAAGGCCCCCTGATAAACCTATATCAAAACAAACAAAAGGACATAGCTGAAAGTTCCTCTAAACAGACTAATGTCACCTGGGAAGAGAGGAATTCTAAAGGGAAAATGGTCAATCTACATCAGTTTAAAAACAACAGCCATATCAGACGAGAAGTTCAAATTCACAGAAGTAACCAGACAAACAGAGCATTAAATCATGTTAATAAACCCAGACCTGTAAAACAAGGTGTCTGGAAACAGGCTGGTCGACAACAGACTCCTCCTATGTCGACCAGAGGGTCTGCCAGAACAGGTACTGGCTTCGGGAGAAACCCTGGTCGACCACAGACATACCAGATGTCGACCAGACACACAAACAGAACCCACAACTTCTCTCAGCTGAAACAGAATGGAAATTGGAATTTAAGAAAATGGACTCAACATAGAGGAACATTAAATCAAAAGGAACACAACCTGAACAAGTTAAGAATCGAAAAGATAAACTGTTCTAACAAAGTTTGGGTTCCCAAGATGTTGTTACAGCAGTTTCATGATTTCACAAGCTATCTTGGACCCGGGTACCATTGGGGTCCAAAAGTTTCTGTGTAATTTGTGATGCAGGAATGTCAGGCAGTCATGCACAACAAGTGGTAAGACCGTTTAGTGCAAAAACTCCATGTAAAATATTCAAAGGTAAGAAACCATCCCTAGCTCATTTTAGAATCTTTGGTGCAAGGTGTTACATTCATAACAATGATAAGAAAGTCTTGGACAAATCTGAACCTAAGAGCAACTCAGGAATATTCTTGGGCTATTCTGATCGATCAAGAGCCTATAGGGTATTTAACACCAGAGATCAAGTGGTTGAAGAACCCCCTCATATTTCATTTGATGAAATTAATGATTTTGGCAAAAATGAACAGGTCAGCAAGGAAGAAGAAGATGGGGAATTTCAGGATGGCAAAGAAAAACCGATGGAGAATGAAGAAGAACTGAATCAAGAAAGAAATCAAGGTAATTCTAATGACCAAACCGAAGGAGAGGTCAACTCAGGTAACAATCTTGAAAACTCAAGACTTCTTAGAGATCATCCCTTGGATAACATTATTGGTAGTAGTCATGATCCTAGGAAGACTAGATCTCAGCTCAAGACCATTAATGAACTAGATCAACTTGCCCTTGTGTCCCAAATAGAGCCCAAATCTGTAGTGAAAACCTTAAAGGTTGAATCATGGATAAGTGCCATGCATGAAAAACTAAATCTGTTTGAAAGAAAAGAAAATCAGTCGTTGTTTATGACTCTCTATCATTTCTGCAAATAGTTATGTCAGCTAAGTATCTGCTACTGGTAAGGTTGGGAGTTCAACTGATTACTGAAGCAAGCCTGCAAGCTCCTGGTACTGCTACTGGTTAGCTCTGGTGGTCGACCAACGACCGGGCAGTGGTCGACAACGCCATCAGGACAGGATACTGGATGGGTTCTGTGGCTGCGCAGATGTCGACAACAGACAGTCCCATGGTCGACAATGGATCTGTACGGAAGCAAATGTCCACTTTAGACAGGTTCCTGGTTGACACTAGTTCTGGTAGGGAATCTTCTGGACTGGTTAAACTGTTTGGACTCAGATTCATATTCACTCATTCATCATCATTCATACTTTCCATTCCCTGTGTCTGTCTATCTCATCCTGGCCAACATTTTTTTGATTCAGCATGGATTCACAAATTGAGGGGGAGTAAAAGTGTAAACTCATTCCTTGATGAAACATTGAATAACCTAACCATATCTTCCAATAAAATCACCAAGGTGATCAATAAGAGTAGAGGTTGAGTGTAGTAATGAGGATTTGGACTGTACTACTTCAATAAAGTCAAGCCATAACTATGATTCTGTCACATGATTTTGAAGACTTATGATTTTTAGTAGTGAGTCGGTTTCTCTACCTGTGCTAATTCTGAACAGTTAATATAAATCCAATAATATAGCATGAATGCACGTGGAATACGCCATAATTCTATCTTCATGGTAGAGCAATGGATTGGATTCTGAGAAACTACTGCCTCCCATGTTAAAGAAAAAATTGGATGAAAAATAAGTGACAGGCATGTGTGTCATGAAGAATCAATCTATCTCTGCTGCTCTCAAAAATTATTGAGATTGGGCATACTGAGTAACTGGGGATATTGGCGTCGGATAAACGTATATCTTCACGGATAAAAGGTGTGTCCCAGTTAAAAGTGGAATGGTTAGGCATGCTAAGTAGCCGAGGTTTCTGTCGTGTAAAAAGCGTGTCTCCTCGTGTAGAAAAGCATGTGATAAACCTGACCACAACCTTCAAAATGATTCCAAAAAGAAAATTTCAAAATTACTCAAACGACAGAAGAAAATGGTTGACCGAAGGCATGGCATGCAAAGAAAAGCTAAAAACACTGTTCAGCTCGCACTGTTAGTCAAACAGCCTCATGAAATCTATTATAAGTTTGAGAAGTCATATGGAAGAAAATTAGATATGGGGCGCAAGTTTATTGGTGCAATACCTTCAAATTCAATGAACCACAAGGCCCACTCTACTTGTTTACAAGGTGATCTCTGCTAAGAATGGATAGGTTAAATAAATGCTTCATTAAGGAAAGGGCGTACACTTCAATCAATTTCCCCAAAATTCAATTCGGCTGATTAAATCCTGACCCTTCGTTTTCTTCATCAAGCTGTTTCTCTACCCTAGGATAAACACCCAGGAGTCTTCGTATTTCATTCTGCTCCACCACCTCCTTTCACATCCTGTTCGGAGTGATTATTTTTTTGATTTCCCCTCTTTTTGCTGTTGACAAAGGGGGAGAAAGAGTTTGTTGTCCTTGTGCCAAATAATGCCAAGTCTACTTATGGTTATGTTATTGTCATCTTACCTTCTCTATGGATGTCTTTGAATAACATATCTTTGAATAACATATCAAATGAATTGTCTGGCTTAAATAATTGCATGGTTTGTCACAATGACTCATGGTTGTCATCATCAAAAAGGGGGAGAATGTTGTGCATCCCTTTAGTTTTGATGATGACAAAGGATATGTTTAATTGCTCCTTCAATATAAAGTAATGGACTCATGATAATTTGATGATGACAAAAGATGTGGTTAACTAATTCAATGCAAATCTGATAGTTCAAGTAATTTCAGGTATACTGAAGTACTAATGAAGTCAACAGATCAGAGGAAGTTGTCAAGGTTTCTTGTCGACCAGAGTAGTAGTCATTGTCGACCAACGAATCCAACCAAACACAGTTCAAGCTATGTTTTCTCTGTACGCACTCTGGTTGTCGACCAGAGCCCTGCCCGTTGTCGACCACGAAGCAATACAAGCGAATCCAACTCTGTACAGACTTTTCCTCCGTACAGACTTTTCATCTGTACAGACTCTCCTCTGTACAGACTTCGGTGGTTGACCAGTTACTTTTCCGCTGTACAGACTTCTGTGGTCAACCAAAGGTCTGCTCGTTGTCGACCACGGAACAGACAGAGCATCAGACAGAACTGCCATACATCTGGACATTGCCCCTTGTCGACCAGCGACAGGGCTATTGTCAACAATGAGCGATACGAGCATCAGCCTGAAGAACCAGTCGTCTGGACATTGTTCTTTGTCGACCAGTGACAAGCTCATGGTCGACCACGGGTGTTATAGCGTCCAGAATCGAACTCTAACCGAATTCTGTTTTAGTTCCTTAAAACCTGCAGATTGTTGTTGCAGGTTGTTGGGCTGTTCAGATGATAAGATTACGCACGGGATTCAAGGAGAGAATCTTGCTAAGATCCGGTCAAATCTTGTTTAAGATTCTATTTAATCTTCTCCCTATTTTTTAGCGAGTAATCTAACAGGTTTGCACTTGCGCGGGAAACAGCTTGGTGCTTAATAAAAACTGGTGCAAAAAGGAGAAGAGATAGAGAGCGGGGTGTGAAACATAGAGCAGAAGAAAAGGACACCCACGAAGATACTCTGAAAGAGAAAAGGAAGAGTGGCTCTCCGGCAATCAAGAAGCAGCAGAAGACAGAAGTGTTCTTCGGTGCTGCAGAAAGAAGACCTGGCTCAAGGCGTTGCAAGTTCCAGCAGCAAGGCAGCTGAAGGCATCCTGCTGGAAGTCCTACAGGGAGTCTTGCCTTGTTACCTATGTGATTGAGTCCCAAGCTGAACTCTTTAATTACTCTGCTTCAAAAGTCTATGTTCAGCCTTGTTACACCTTTTTCTATTTATCTTTTCATTACATCAAGAGTCAAGCTGTGAGGCAGCGGAGTCAAGCTGTGAGGCAGCGGAGTCAAGCTGTGTGTCAGCAGGAACAAACTGTGTGACAGCGGTGTTTGTGTGAGATCAGAAGTTCTCATTTAGTGAAGCCTTGCTCAAGTTGAGCAAGGGGTGGACGTAAGTCTCGGGAAGAGACTGAACCACCTAAAAATCCTGTCTTGTGATTTTTCGTGTGGTGTGTGCTCTTATTATTGCTTGCTGTCGCTATAGCTATCAGTTTTATCGTTGCAACCCATAGCTTGCTTAAGGTCTAATCGATTGTTGATTTATAAATTGAAAAAGGGAATAGATCTATTCACCCCCCCTCTAGATTTATTCAGTCCGTACTTAACACCCACTATAGTAGTATTCTTCAAGGGTGAAGCCCACCCTTAGATGCTGAGAAACACGTCTCATTTCTTTGTCCAGACTTGCAGGATAACACATCTTCTGGAATGCTTTTTGTCTTTGTGCGACTGGTTGGAGGGGATGTGCTGCTTCTGGAACATCCTAGCCATCCGACTCGTCGTGAATGCCAGACCCTGAATGGGAGCTAGCGGATTCTCTATGCCTTCGGGTAGACGACAATCAGTGTCTTCCCGGGTAGGGTGCTCCTCAGCCGTATAGAACAAGCTACTGGGGCCATCTATATGCGTCACCTCCCAAGCCTTGAAAGGCTCGACAGTTGCATTATCGAGGCCACGGATTGGCTTGTTAAGGCCTTCCGGGACCCTTATATGGTCGTGCTGCTGATCGACCTCAGCTTCATTGGCTTCGGGGTATATAGCGGGAGGTGCTAGCCTGCCCACGTCTCCAGTGACGGTAATATAAGAGACTGCCTTGGGCTTGACATATCCGCGCGGCGGTGATGGGAAACATTTGTCGCCGGACGTGCCTTTGGGTGCCCCCGCAGGGGTCTTGGCTTCAGGGGTCCCTTGGGACCGTTCTGCATACAGATGAGCATTTTCCAGGTGACACTCGGACACTTCAAATGGGTGGAGATCAGCAAATATCCTCTCCTCCTTCCTTTCGAGGCTATATTTGATGCACTGGTGGAGCGTGGACGGCACCACCATATTTTCATGCAGCCATGGGCGGCCAAGCAGCGCCTTGTATGAGGTGCGGGAGTCGATGACATGAAACTGCACCTTCGTGGTAAAGTCTGCCAGGGTGAGTGTGAATTCTGCTACTCCCAGTGATACTTCACACTTTTGGTTGAAGCCGGCGATATGCATCACTCCGGCTTTATCGAGGCGTACATTAAAGTGGTGCCTCTGGTATATTCTGTATGGCAGGATGTTGACAGCTACGCATGGGTCGACCAGGATCCTGTTCAGCTCCTGTCCATTTAGGTGCCCCCTCATATAGAGCGGCCTATTGTGGCTGATAGTAGGGAGCAACATGTCTTCCTGAGTGAAGGTCATGCTGGCCTCTGGCAGTGCTTCGGCCAAGGAGGCTTCATATTGAGCAGGCGTCTGCAGAGCAGTGATAATCGCATGTCGGGTCTCTTCACTAAGAGAGAGAATTTCCCAAACAGTGAATCTTACCGGGAGCTTTTTTAGCAATTTAACTACACGACTTCCTACTCGGACATTGGACAGCTTCATTTCATCGGCCTATCTGGGCTTGGAGGGGTCTTGGACTGCGGTCCCTGACAATCCCGCCTCATTGGGCTCAGATTCTGCATCCTTCTGTCTGGTGCCATATTCTTGTTGCCCTTCATCGACTAACGCCGGACAGGCTCTATCTGCATCCGAAGCATCGGAAGATCGCTGGGGCTGCGGGTAGGTATCCCCGATTGCAAGATCGGCATCCTGACATGGCTACTTTCCCTTGGACATCTTCAGAAATTCCAGGAAGGAAGGGGTAGTAGTACTGCCCCCATTCTGGTTATAAAGGCCTGGCGGAGGAGGGATCTGGACCCCTTTGACCTCCGGGGGAGGTATCTTGTAGGGTTGCTCTCCCCTGAATATGATATTATGGTTAGTGGGTGGCTGGCACCCCCATTTTCGGCCTGACCGGGTTGCATGTGCTGTAGAGGCTGCTTCGGCCTGGCCTGCCCCAGTGGCGGGTGCAAAGCATATTTCTTCCTCATCCTCTTCAGCAGGCAAGTTGAAGAGAGCCGAGAGAGCATTGTAGGACACAATCTGCTCTTTGTTGACCTTGGCGGCCTTTCTTTTCTTCTTTTGTTTCTTCTTCTTCTTTTCTTCAGCCGGTGCCTGCCCCCAGAACAGGCTGCCATCCTTGTCGGATGCTGTGTCAGCTTGTTGCTCCTGCTTGAGTGACAGCTACTCCAGTTCTGGCCATGGGACATGATCTCGCACCAACAAGGGTTCTAATTCGGGATGTACATATTCATATAGCCCATTTATGTATTCCTGCAGCCGCCGGGCCTCTGGACTAATCTCCTTGACCGTCGACAAGGGAGTCTATTTTCTCCGATTGTGTGTAGGTATCCTGATGGCTACAGGTGGATTGGTTCATACAGGTGCTGCCACCGGAGGGGTAGGTCATGGTGTGATGCCATGAATGCGTGCCCCCACCGTTGGGCGAGGTGTCGTCTTTTCCTTGTTCTTTGCAAGGACTTGCAACCATCCATGTTGTTCTTCTATGGGCGCTAGGAAACATAGTTCATAAGTGCGCCGAGTGCTGGCTTCAGAGATCTCCTCATGCAGTGCCTGGTACACAGAGACCATATTGGCTGCGGCCCTCTTCAGAGGAGCCTCATGAGGTTGTGGAGGGTCAACCCTGTACTCTCCCAGGTCAATTTCATCTTTCTTCACCATGCCTTCAATAATATCTTTGAAAACATAGCAGTCTTTAATTCGGTGCCCCAGCATCTGGTGATAGGGGCAGAATCTTAGACTGTCCTTTCTCTTCAGGTCCTCCGGCCTCTTTGGTTCAGGCAAGGTGACCTTATCATATTGGGTTACCAAATCAAACATAATTCTGGTCTTATCCTTTGGAAAAGAATAGGCCTTCTTCATTTTATCCCCTAGTGAGGGACCTTCTTTGCCATCTCTGACTTTAACAGGCTACGGGGCATCTACCTTCTTGCCTTTATCCTTATACTGTTCAAATGCTTTAATATCAAGGGCATTTGCTTCTTTAGGCCTCTGGCGCCGTTCTACTGCCTTGCCTTTTTGTGTAGCAGCAGCGGTTGATGCAGGGGCGGGTTTGGACAGGAAATCTTCGACCTCGGCCACAATGTTGTTCAATCGGTCGAACGATCGAATCTCCATTCCTATCATCTTTTCCAGGACCTCTCTTCTGAGGTTCTGCTTGCATATTTGTACATTGTCCTCCTGATGCGGGGGCCACTTGCATCTCATTCCAAGGTTCCTCCACCTCTTGATATAGTCAAGGGCTATTTCATCTGCCCTCTGTCTTGTTGAGTAGAGTTCGGTCACTGTGACCTCCCTCTCTGTAACATGGAATCTTTATCTGAACTTCCTCTGCATGTCCGACCAGTCGCTGATCGACCCGACCGGGAGGCTGGAGTACCATTCAAAAGCGAGCTCTGTCAGTGAGGACCCAAAAAATTTCAGCAAGTATGACTCGTCGGTGGCCAGATCACCCATGACGATCATGTAGTAGGCGACATGTTCTTTTGGGGATCCCTTCCCATTGAATTTCTCAAATTTGGGCGGCTTGCTAATCCCGGGAGGGAGACACTTGGCAGCATGGTGCGACGGGTATGGAACCCTATATGCATCAAATGCGACGTAGTCGCCTTTACTTCTTTCAGCGAGCTTCAGCTCGATCATTCTCTCCACCATCATTTTGTTCATGATGGTTGGATCAACCGGCTCTGAGTAGAAATGTGTCGGCTGTAAGTACGGGGTGACCTGGGCGGTCGCCTGCGGAGGGGGACGTAGCAATGGAGGTGTCTGGTGCACCTGTGGTAGCACCGGTGACATTAGCAGCTATGGTGGGCGTTGGTGAGTCGTCGCCAGGCTTGGTAATGCCGGGTGGGGTACGACATAATGTGGTGAGGGGTCACTCCGATTGACGGCTCCCCGTGATGATTCACCTTGCATTTCGGGCTGCTTGGAGGCTGAAGACTGCTCTATCTTCTCCATCAGTTGCTTCTTCAGCAGCTCTATTTCTTGGCGGTACCTTTGTACTATCATTAGTACTGCCGGATCCATAGCTGCAGTGTTGGAAATAGCTTCCATTGTCTCCCCGGATGCACCCTCAGGCAGAATGTCGAGCATGACATCTTCTTCTTCTGCTACTGTCACCACATTAGCGGTCAGGACATCAGATCTATCACTTTGTCAGACGTGGGCTAGGGTTTACTCCCCTCTAGCTGCTGCCAACAGTTCTCTTACAGCTTCTACCCTTCGAGTGTTCGGCCCTGGCCTATCGGCCAATCGAGCCAGCTCGCAAGGATCTTCTAGAAGACTTCCATATTGGCCAGGTATGCCAGCCATGTTACAGGTGAAGATTTGCATTCCTCTCCTTTGTCTATGAACCTTCCTTCTTACATGCTCCGGGAAGGTTAATCTTTCAAATACAGAGATTCTCTTTCCTTCTTCCCGCCGAGGGGCGGTCTCATCGGCTTCAGCATCGAAGCCATCTTTGTAACCATTGTCATCGACTCGCGACATCATTCCTCCTTCTTCTTATCCTTCAACTGCCGTTGGTGGGCAATAGTATTCTTCAGCCACGGCTGCTTGTAGTATCCGTTGTTGGCCTAGCGAGGGGTTGCCTAGCCCCCTGAAGTAATTCCTGACCATGCTGGTCATTTCTTCTTACCTCAGTCCCTGATGTAGGGCTGGGGGTAATTGTCGATCTCCCATGGGAAGGATATAAGCAAGACGGGCTCGTCCGACAAGTTGCTGGAATCTTCTTCCCACTGTAGGGATGTTGGCTTGCCGGGCGCAGGCCCTGAATCCTTCACGGTGTGGAAAGTCCACAACCGTCTCTTCATTCCTTGGGGCCGGGCCCCTTTCCTTCTTCATTTTTATTCTGTCACATACAGGGCGGTGACGGGTTGGTGTGACCTGGTAGGCGGGCTGGGTCTTTTTAGGGACCCAAACCTGTTTGAATTTCTTTAGCCTAGGGGCCAGCTTCTCACGGCCATGGTGGCCAGCTTCTTCTTTCTCAGCTCTCCTTCAAGAGAGGGCTTGATAGGAGTTGTGAACTGGTATGGTGGGAACGACCCGATCCGGGACCACCTGGGTGTCGCATCCGTCTAGGAAGACGCGAACTCCACCAATTAGCATGGACTTGCCGGATATAGAGAGACATCCGGTGACAGGAGCAGTGTTCCACCGGAAGCCTCTGCATTGGCGTCCTCCGGCTTTCTTGGCAGGAATTGGGTGGGTCCCATGGGTGATGTGGTGCACCAGGCAGTTGGCGATCAGAACCGGACTCTTGGTCGAGCCCGTAGAGCATCGAGCCTTCAAGGCCTCGACCTTCTTTGTAGTCTCCTCGGTAGGCTCCAAGGTCTCCACTTGAAGTAAGTTAACAAAGGCCAACTCCAAGAAGTTGGGGAAGCCTACGGCAGTAGGGAATGATCCCAAGACAGTGGGCACCGCTAGGGACCCGTGCTCAGCGTGGCCGGCGACGATCGCGGGGCCGAAGGTAACAACATCAAGTCCTGATGATGCCATTGTATGCTTGTCATATAAGACAAAAAAATGATCAGCAGTCTTTGGGAGGGCCTTGGGGCCCGCATATCTCGGCAAAGAGATGAAAGGTGACACTGGTCCCACCGGGCGTGCCAGACTTGTTCGATGGGTTTGGTTTTGGTCGGGTCAATCAACCAGTTAATTGATAAATAACCAACTGATTAGTTGATCGCGCAAGCGTGCCAGTCACATGGGTGACGATTTTATTGTGTGCTCATTCTGACCCTTGTGGGGCGAGAGTGAGATTCGGGTCGGGACCAGCAGTCCGCCATACCATAAAGGCTATGACGTTAATTACATCTCCCATGAGGGAGAAAACCTTTGATTAATTACCGAGATAGCGGGACGCTCAAGGCCGAAACAAGATGCAAGAGGATAAACATGACGAGGTCACGTGAGATGCCTTTATCTGTCATGCAAGAGAGGCATGGTTCATTAAGTTGGAGACCCTCGATACGTGGCGGAGGACATAGGTCTGAAGACCACCGTCGCACATAGCAAAGATTTCCGATCGGGCATAACCCGGTCTTCCGTCAATGCCATTTGATATACCATAGGGTTTATGCAAGCATGCATGCATGATACTCATGATTATGCTAAGCATGGCAGTAGAGTTACGAAGATAAACTATGATCAATCACATTTATTAACCTCCGCCAAAGGAGGCAAAAATCGTAACATAAGCATGATAACGAAAGCATGATGCTAACAGATATAATAGTAGAAGCATGGTGATAAGACAGTTCGGATTTGAACAGCCCTTTTCTTATTTAGTTTATTACTGATTGGTGTTTATTAATCTCGACCATAGGAGGCGAAGATCACTCTAAAGGTGAGTGAGTGATTAAAACAATACAATAGTTCAGAACCGGTGTGACCACGCGTGGGGATAGGTTTCCCCGGCGCGGGCAAACGTAGGCAAAAGAGCTTAATCCGGCGCGACCATGACAAGCATTAAACTGGCGCGGTGGCCTTGGGACGCGTCGGTTTAGGGCGCGTCGGGAACAAGCCAATTGAAATCAAAAGGTTATGAGTCTAATGTTAATCCGGCGCGGGGGGGTTCCGCGCCGTATTAGGGCGCGCCGGATTAGGACCGCGCCGTTTCAGTTGATTTTTGAAGGATTTTGTAACTATTTTGGTTTATTAAGTTGTTGTTGCAGGTTTTGAGATTAGATGGGTTGATTGCTTGTTTAATTAGAGTCCAGGGCTCTCTAGGAGCAAAGCTATGAGCTAGTGCGAGGTTCATACTCGAGCACTAGAGTTTATTACTTGAGGACATGCGCTTTATTGAAGTCAATTCACTGGAGGCAATCTTATTAATTAAAAAGTTCTGCCAAAAATTGGGCAGCATCTCCCCCGTCCTTGAAGGATTGCAAGGGAGAAACGGAGTCATACTCACGTGTGGAGTAAGCCCCTAACTAGTCGGGCATCATGACGGCGCGCGGCCAGCAAATCCCAATCGGATAGGAAACCCCGAGGACTGGCCTACAAGGGGTACCATGGCTCCGTGGGTTGAAACAGGCGGATAAGGGAGCTAATGAAGGAAGCAACGACCCCGAGGGCTAGCCTGCGAGAGGTGAGCAACCTATAGTCTACGCTATATCTGAAAGAGAGGGACGACTGCTAGGGAGAGAAGCCCCGAGGACTAGCCTACGAGGGGCACGCATCCCTTAGTCACCGCAGGGTCCCGAAGGGCCGTGGATTTGAATTGTTGGGCTGAGGCCTCTGTTGATATTCACCCTATAGCCCGTAGGGAACATCCATCATTCACAGATGGAGCCCCTTTAACCAATTGATGGTTCTGTGAGACAGTGGAAAATGTCCCCCTCCCTGGATTACTGGGACAAAGCCAAACGGAACTAGGATAGTTCAGTGACTGCAAACCACAAACGCGAGGAAAGGAGATATTCGGTATCGACAGATTACCATTCACAGAGTTAGGATATTAATTCTCACGAGGTCAGACTAACATTCACGGAGTCATACACTTGCTGTGCAGAGAAAGGGGCAGGGGATATTGCCGGGAATCACTGAAGAGTCGACCTCTAGTTGGGACAGCCAGAGGTACATACATAAGTACGCCTCTAGTCACGCACCCACAGAACAGATGATGCAAAACATAATCGGCATGCTGACGCGGCGGCCCCAGGGAAGGGGGAGACATTTATATAGCCCATGGAGATTCCTGGGCATGTTCAGTTTCACGGAGTGAAACTCGGCATTCGCTCACACGAAGCGATTGGGCATGCGAACTGAGAACGAAACGAGAAAAGAAACATATCGAGCATAACATCATTCATCCCATTGACAGGAGGCGAAAGACCTGACATATTATAAACATTCGGCGCGCCTGCGTTGTCGCACCGCGGCCGTTCCATTGATCGCAGAGAAGGGATTACAGAGGGGAAGTGAAAGACAAAGAGGTGGTGAAGGGGGAGATGGGCTCATATCATCACCCCTCCCCCCTCACTTACACGATATCATAAAAGGAAAACAGTAGAGGGATCTTCGAGAAGCAATCCACGAAACCCACCTAGACTTCACTGGCAAAAAAGGGTGTCGAACTCTCTCCTTCTCCGGCTCCATCTCCGGAAGGCTTCAGGCAGAGCAGAGGAGGATGGCGGCGAGGGGATAGTCAGTGAGGACCCTTCTTATTCCCCAAGGAAACTCTCTCTCCCTTGAATCTGATTGGCTCTCAAGCTCTCTCTCACTCTCGAGCAGTCGCCAGTGATCTCCCTTAATTCGATTCGCCTCTCTCGTTCTTTTTTTTTATCGGACCAAGTAGCAATATATATAGGAAAAGGCTAATAGCCTAATGCAGCGTGAAGAATGGTGTGCCGGATAAGGGGCATTTCATGACCTTTCACTCGCCGGAATGGGGGGGCGCCTGATAAGAGGTCCTCCAAGCTTTTGGGCGCGCCGAAATTGAGGGTGCCGGATAAGAGGGCGCACCAATGGAGGGGGCGCCGTATTAACTTCTTCTGCTTGACGCGGGTTAGTCGATGAGCCCGGGGATGGTCCCGAGACTCACCATGACCATTCATCTCGCCGCAGTTCTCCAAAACACTGACGGGAAGCCTTGACGAAGCTCTCGAGGCGACGTATGGCCCTTCTCGGAACCTCGAGTATCTTTGGTTTGAACATGCGGGTTTTCCGCTGACATGGCATTTGGCACTATGATTCGTGCTGCCAGCTCGGCCTAACTCATGCTCAAAGCTTCTTGAAGGGTGGGATGACACCCAGGATAGTTTCGCCTTGACTGGGTGATCATTCGGCCACTAACGGACCCAGCTTGGCGAGAAGCCGTACCCGTACTGGGTAATCGGGATCTTTCACCGACAGAGCCCTCGATCCTCCATTCTGAAGAGCCAAGGACATTCTTTCATCTCAGGAGAGTCTTTCAAGAGGTGGCGGGCCACCGGGTAGACCGTTGTCCTTGGTCGGACAGCGGGTGTAGCGTATGCGGCATGACGGAGTCGATGCCGGTTCATTGGGCAGGCTTGGTTGCACTGTCGGTTGGTTGTGAATTCATCTCGATTCTCCTGAGGTGAAGTCCCCAGTGTTCATATAGGGTGACTTGGGATTCTGGCAGCTTGAGAAGGCTTCCATATGTTGATATTCATCGGCTTCCGTGCTTTGGTGGGCCGTGTCATTCGTCTTTGAGACTTGCTCTCCGCTAATCATATTTTGAGTGCCAACACCCATCTGTAATTCTCCTTTCTTGATCAGGCGTTCAATAATGTCCTTGAACACAAAGTAATTCTCAATGGGATGCCCCACCATTTGGTGATAAGGACAGAAGCTTAGATCATCTTTTCTTGCGGCATCCCCTGGTTTCTTTGGCTGTGGGAGCACCACTTTGCCGCATTCACAGGCCCACTCAAAAAGAGTCCTAGTCTTATCCTTCGGAAAGGAGTATGGTTTCATCATTCTGCCCCTTAATGAGGACCCTTGTTTTGCCGACTCAGCGGAAGAAAGGCTAGCTGCCTCTTTCATTTTCTTCTTCTGTTGCTCGAAGGCTTCAAAATTTGAAACGTAAATTTCTTCTTGCACCGAGTATTTGCCAGTTAGTCTGTTCTTTCGATTCGAGGCTGTAGAAGCCAGACAAAGCTTCACCAAAACTACTTTGACATCAGCCACAACACCACTTAACTATTCAAAAGTTGTAACCTCAATATCAATGACCCATCGTAGAATTTCTGTTCTCAAATTTTCTTTGTAGATTTGAATAGAGTCCCCGTAGCTATGTGGATGTCGGCACCTTTCACGGAGATTCCTCCACCTTCTTATGTAGTCCATGGTGGACTCATTATCTTTTTATTTGGTTGCTTATAGTTCGGCCTCAGTGACTTCTTCTTTGGCCATATTCATTGTTTGTTCTACCCTTGGTTTTTTATTATGGCCAGACTCATTGAGATCGGGTATAAGGCAGTTGGCTACATATGCGGCCCCATTGGCACCATCGTCTGAGATGCTGTGATTGCCCCCTAACATTCCTGGGGGACTGGATATTGGAATGGCTGAGGGGGAATGCCCCTACAAGTGTAGGCATCATTCGGAGCATGGCTGGCCGTATTGAGGCTTCAGGTGAGCCAGCACCAGCTTGTGCCGCTTTCTGTAGATGTCCTGCCGATCGAGGCATGGATGGACATACATTCATCTCATCTAGATCCCTCTGCAACATTTCAATCTCTTGATGTTTTTAGTGTAGTAGCGCCACCAAGGCGGAGTCTTGTAGGAAGGGGTCAGGAGTGCTACTGCCTTCTGCCTCTGGTTTGTATAAAATGTGTGGCATCCTGCCATCATTGCCGATTGCAGGTAGCACCTTCAAGACGACTCCTTGTGTTTTATGCCTCCGGGTGTAGGAGGCATGTGGTGTTGCACCCCTTTATTAGCTGACAGGCATTGTTTTGACATTCCTCCGGACCCAGTAGATGAGTGGGAGGCGGAAGCTTCAGCCTGGGTTATTCTTTTTGGCACAAAGTACATTTCTTCATTTTTCTCATCAGCAGTTTGCGCCCCGCCCGACGAGGCTGACAATGTGTTGTAGTAGAGGGCCATATGTCTCCTTTCAACTTTTGGGTGTTTCTTTTTCTTCCCCTCTATGGTTGGCATCTGCCCCGATAGTGGGTTGCCCGGTGCATTGAACACCCTCTCCTTTCTTTTAATTCTTTTTGTTAACCGGTGGGGCTCATTGCATCTTTGGGGGGCATGCTTCTTAAGCTGCATGGGCTGGCCATTGGGCTGCTCATGCTTGTCTAGCCCGTTTATAATGGTTTGTAGCCGTTCCTCGGCTGGGTTGATTTCTCCATGCATCTCAAGAGCCAGGCGAGGTGCCGGTCTTGTTCTCTTTCTTGTTGGCATTGCTTGCCGATTCCTTTGTTTTTCTTTAGGAGGTGGAACACAGTCCTCATTGGTGCGCTGGTTGTAGGCCTCTGGCACTTCTTCGGGTAGCTGTTGGTATATGGATATCATATTTATTGATGCCCCCTGACTAGGTGTTTCATGAGGGCGTGGGGGATCGACTCTTTTTATTAGCCCCTGGACGATGTCCTTGAATATTTGGCAATCCTCAATAGGGTGCCCAAGGATTCTATGGTAGAGACAGAAACGAGGATCATTTCTTTGCTTGAGATCATCAGACCTCTTTGGCTTTGGCAGAATGATCTTGTTGTGTTTGATAGCCCACTCGAATAATGCTCGAGTCCTATCCCTGGGGAAGGCATAGAACTTCTTTTCTTTATTCTGTTGGGGATGCCTTTCTTGACATTCAGTAGGTTCCTTGAGAGAAGGATTGTGCACCCATTTGTGTCTTTTCGCCCCGAGGTTAACAGTATGGACTGCTTTCAGCATCGGCCACTTATTAACCTGCCTGGCTTGATGACTTGGGTCGGCAGGAAGTGAGGGATATCTCTCGAAGAAGTCTTCCACTTCCGGGGTAACATCAATTAATCGGTCAAAAGATCAGATTTCTATTCCGATTATCTTTTCTAAGATCTCTTTCTTCAGATTTTGTTTGCACATCTGTATTGCATCTTTTGGATGCGAAGGATGCCGGCATCTCATGCTGAGATCCCTCCATCCTTTGATATATTCTGCAGCAGGCTCATCATCTTTTTGTTTGGTTGCCAATAGTTCGGCCACATATACCTCTGCCTCGGCCACGTGAAATCTCTCATTAAATTTATGTTGCATATCTGGTCAGTCTTTAATAGATCCAGTCGGCAGGGTAGAATACCATTCAAAGGCGGGTCCTGTGAGAGAAGACCCGAAGAACTTCAGTAGATACGACTTGTCAGCCGCCAAGTCGCCCATGGCTGTTATATAGTGTGCAATATGTTCTTTCGGGGAGCCCTGCCCGTTGAATTTGTCAAATTTTGGGAGTTTGTTAATGCCGGGTGGCAATCTTTTGGCAGCATAATAGGCTGGATATGGCACTTCATATACGTCAAAGGGAGCGTAATCATTACCACTCCTCTTTGCCAGCCTTGCTTCGATCAATTGCTCCACCATCAGCTCACTTACCATAACTGGCTCTGCTGGTTGAGGGCAGAAGTGGGCGGGCTGCATCAATTGTGTAGCTGGAGCCGCAACATGAGATGGCAAAGGCTCTAACATTGAAGCCTGTTGCTGCATTTGAAGAGGCGTTGGCTGTGCTTGCTGGAACCATTGAGAATAATGTTAGGGAGTAGCCCAGTTCTGATCGACTATTTGTAGAACGGCCGGTGAAGGAGCACCCGCGGGGTTGGAACCTTCCCGTGACGGCTTGGCTCGTGCCCCCAGTTGCTTAGGTGCCATAGCATGCTCAGTCTTTTCATTTAATTATTTCTTCAGCAATTCCATCTCCTGCTGGTACTTTTGCAGCATCATCAGGACGGCGGGGTCCATAGCTGCTTCATTACTGGTGCCTTTGAGTGTGTGACTGGAGGCACACTTGAATAGAGGAGACAAGACTACTCCTTCTTGTTCAGACACCATTGTTCTGGCAATGACGGTTATGATGTCTTCATCAACAACCTGTTTGCCCTCATCGGCTTGCAGTAGTTCAATGGTAATTTCGCCCTGTCTTATCATTGGGTCTTTCCTTCCAGCGATCTCAGTCGGCTCCTCTTGTTCATTCAGCATGGCACCATGCCCACTCATCACCCCTGTCATATTACAGGTGAGGATTTGAATTCTTCTATTGTACTTTCTGACTCCCCTTCGGGCCTGATGGGAGAAAGTTAGTTCTTTATATATTGAAATTATTTTCCTCTTTTCATTTTGTGGAGGCCTTTCAAGGCTTCTAGCTTCGGCTCGCCTCCCCTCTTCATTCACCTCCAATGGTGACATCTTACTTTTTTCTTCTTCTTCGACTTTGACAGCATGAAGCAACCTCTGTCGGCCCACAACGGGACTTCCAAAGCTATGAAAATATTCTCGGACCATCTAAATCATATATTCTTGGCTGCGCTTCGCAGGGATGACAGAAGGCAGTGCCCGGATTCGGGCCGACGACATGTATGAAAGCCGTGTTAGTTTGTCCACTTGATTGAAGTTTCTTGAATATTTGGAAATGTCGGCCTGCCTTACACAGGCCCTGACAGTGGATGGAAGAGTTGTAGCTACGGCTTCCTCCGCATGCATAATTTTGTTGCCCCCCCTCCTAGGGACATCAGTAGAATTATTGAAGTTCTGCAAGGCTGATGCAGCATCTCGGTTCTTCTTGGGAACCCACATTTGCTTGAATTTTGGTAATTTCGGGGTTGGCCTCCCTTGCTTGTTGTTATCAGAATTCGCCCTCTGGCTTACTAGTACTTGGAAGGTGTTATGGGTGGGGACGGTTTGGATGACCCGGTCCGGCAGAACTTCAGCATTGCATCCATTGAAATAGACACGAACGCCTCTGATTAACATAGATTTCCAAGTCGCTGACAATCAACCTCGGGGAGCAGCATCAATTCTTGCTCTGGAGCTCTTCTTGTTGCCCCTAGTAGGCTTCTTCTTATGTGCCCCAGTTGGGCGAGTAATGTGGTGAACATGGCAGCTCACAATTACTGGACTCTTCAGTAGAGTTTTGTTAATTCGACCCTCACTTTGGCGGGCCGCAGCTTCGTCATTCTTCCGCTTCACAGATTCCGAGCCCTCCACATGCAGAAGACTCACAAATGTAACTCCCAGGAAGTTGGGGAAGCCAACAACCGGGGGGAAGTTGCCAAAGATAGTTGGCACGGCAAGGTAGCCGTATGCAGCATGGCCGGCCACGATCTGGGGGCCAAAGGCAAGTCCAGACAATCCGCTTGTCATCGCTCCAACCTGCAAAGGAGAGAAACAAGATGAACGAATAGTAGACATCGAAATTATTTGAGGGGGGGCCCCATGGTCCCTCTATTTCGGCGTAAAGATGAAGGAGGTTGAGTCCCACCGGGCGTGCCACTTTAGTGGAACGATTTTATTTGAAATTACGTTAGGCGTGCCAGTCACATAGGTGACAAATTAATTGTGCGCTCGATCTGACTTGGCCAGTCGATTGTGAGGTTTGTGTCGGGACTCAAAATCCGCCGTACCGTAAAGGCTATGGCGTTAATTACGTCCCTCCGGAAGAGGGACAACCCTTGATTAATTGTCAAAATAGAAGGACCATGGGACCCGTAAGATGTATGAAAGATATGATAGCATGCAAGCACACAATATGGTAGTATTTATTTGTTAAGCCGACTTCCGGTACAAGGCGGAGAACTTAGGTCCGAAGACCATCATCACGCATAGTGAAAGCTTTTAGTCGGGCATAACCCGACTTTCCGCTAATCACCATTTGATATACCGGAGAAGCGGCTCATGGAAGCATACAAGGTAATAGTAATTAGTTTTATTGTTTATTATTTATTTGATCGTTTATTCATAATTTTAAAAGATATTTTGGCAACGTCTCTCTGGCTTCGAGGGTTATCGGGGCTTTCTTATTTTGAGACTGCGCATGGCATTACGGTATACACATATGGGCCTATGAGGTGGGCCGAATATGATCGCGTTTGGGCAGACTCATGTAATGTCGGGACAATGTATGTCGGGATACGACAAATTTGCTGTTCAAGAAAAGAGGGAATGCGGTTGAAACCCGATCGAAACGAACTGAAGCCAGTGGATTATTGGCCCGGAGCGAAGTTATGTTATGACCATAATGGGATGAATCCCGAGGTCCAGACACGACTCATCGGATATCATTAATATTCCCCATACTCGGATCTAGAGGAGGTGAGAGCCCTGAAGCGGGTATAGTCGTGTCCATTATTTGTTATTTATTCTTGTTATTATTTTAGATGCGTGAATGCGCCCCTTTTTTATTATTGTTTTTTGTTCCTATGTTGTTTATATCATTCCCTTTTATTGCTCATTTATTGTTATTTTTATTACATGCGTACATCTTTTATTTTATTTTTTTAATTTTTTTATTTTGACATTTATTGGGTTGTTATTCATTGGTCATTTTTTGTTATTTATTTATTACATTTATTCCTTGATTATTTCTACTATTACTATGGTTATTATTATTTTTTTATTTAGCCATTGTTGATTTATTATTTATATATATTTTTTATCTTTCATTTTTTTATTATTTTATCTCTTTGTCTCTCCTTTTTTATTAGTCGATGCATATGAAATGTTACACCTATGTTTAATGTGAATGAAGGTGGTAACGTATGCAGGTCTTATCAATTTAGCAAAGTGCATGGTTTAATGTTAACGAGTGTTTAGTGTTAAACGGTGTTTAGTATTAACGGGTATTATATGCATATATGAGGTGGACGGTCTCGTTGTGTGTTAATTTTGGGTATTGCCTGTGTTTGGTTTGTTTTGCTTGTGTTTTTTTTATTTTATATAGCAAATGGGCGGGGGGGGGGGGGGATGTTGGGTGCCACCGAATGGCACCCAGCGGGATGCCAATCGGTGGCACCTCCGCAGCCGATTCACGTTTTCTTTTTTTTTTAATAAAAGGAGGGGATGGGCGCGTGCTTGTATATGAATGGGTTGAACGTAAAGGGGGGTTTTCACAACGTGATGATGTGTGTAATGCGCTTTGTTTTATATATATAACATCGGAATAAAAGGGAAAATGGCACCACCGACTCACCTTTTGGTGGTGAGTCGGTGGAGCACTTTTATGCTTTTAGTGTTGTGTTTTTGTTTCGTTATTTTTTTTTTATTAGAGGGGTGGCATCGATTCAAACTCTTTGTTTTTATTAGAAAGGGCAGCGGGGTCTCGACGTGTTTAAGTGGCTAATGGGATGAGACGATGGGGATATCAGGTGATACGGTGGGGCATTAAGTAGCGTGCTTCAAAAGTTGAGATGGTGGAGATATTAGGCGATACGGTGGCGTCGTCACCGACTCAACGTCTCTCTCCCTTTTGTTGTTTTATTTATTCATGTTTGTCTTATTTGTTCATGTTTGTTTTATTTATTCGTGTCTATTTTATTTTGTTGTTCAATCCAGAGAGTCCCACAAAAATTGGACAGCATCTCCCCTAGACCCAGAGTGTTCGGGGAGTAATGGGACATACACATGGGGGAAGCCGGTGTAAGTCCATAAAACTCGAGAAGCCAAACACGACTGTCTCGAAACCTGACATTGCCAATGAGGGACTCTAAGGGCTTGCCTACTAAGAGCCCTTGGCAATTCAGGGGTTGAATCAAAGGGGTGACGGAGCTAACGGTGCCATCTGATTGGCATTTGTTTTTCACCTTGTGGGATGGGCTTCCGGGGGAACATACCATGGTACGATAGACCCCCTAGAACCCAGAGTAACCAGAAGGTAGTAGAACGGAAATCAACAGATGGAGAAATATCCCCCTCCTGGGTGATGGATTCACATCTACAATCGAGCGACAGTTAACATGATTGGGTGAAAACCATCATTATACTGGAAACCATGGGTATGGCAACCGGAGCCGATTACCCATGCAACAGCATAAAGGGAGCTCAGGGAATAGGCAGTCCCGACCGGCAAAACAGACTCATGCCTGCACCTGAAGACATAAGGAAGGAGGGAGTTCAGGGAAATAGAAACCCTCCGAGGCAAATCATCGAACACACAGAGGGTACGCAGAGTGACCTTCAAAGAATGGAACACACTGTAACCATGGCAGATGTCGGAGCAGGCCGGTGCCCCTACGACTCACCGAAGAGAGTGAAAGGGCATCCGACCGTCTCCTATTCCTAAGACATACACCCACTCATGCTTAGAATAAGGCTCACGCTCACAGGCGTGTTAACATTGTTTGATCATTTCACAACCGATTTGCACGTGCTGGAAACAGACAGCGAAAACTGGTGAACCCCGGGGAGGGGAGTCTATTGTCGCCCCTTTTGGGCATGGCCATTGAGCATTCTAGGAGCAGGGCTCAAAACAAAAAGCTGCAGTCTCAGATCGATCCGAGGATTTCAACACGAATGTAGTCTCCAGGGGCCTCCTCACGGTCTTGACGCAAAGGTCATCCCTCATCCAAGAGGCAGAGGCTAAAAGTGAAGAATAAACCGAACGAATGAAACTATCGAAACTGATATAAGTGTATACAGCATAGAAGCATAGACATCAAACATGAAAAGTGCAGTAATCCCTGTATTTCATTTCTATGATTGTAAAGAGTACATGAGACCAACAATAACGATTAAAATAGAGAAGCAACGAGAGAAAAAAAATAAAGGAGCTCTTTAGCCCGCTCGGGGCTTCGGTGGAAACCCACCTTACACTCTCCCCTTATGCTCTCTCCTTTTCTGCTCCTTCTTCCTCGCTCTCTATGCTCGTCTTTTTCTGGCTCTCTTCGTGTGTCTTCCTCTTCTTCTTTTTCTTCCTCCTTTTTCAAGGGTCAGGGGCCCTATTTATAGAGAAGATGGCGGACATGGGATCGTAGGGCTGATGGGATGGCTGCGCCGTTGATTCAGCCGCACCATCGGGTGTTGCCGATTCACCGTGGAGCGCCCCACCGACTGAATGCACCACCGGCTTCGCTGGGAAGGCCATCGATTCACATTGAAGGGTGCCAATTCAAAGGCACCACCGATTCACATTGAAGGGTGCCAATTCAAAGGCACCTCTGATTCACCTTTAAGGAAAGTAGGCCACCGATTCACCTTTTTTGTAAATGCAATTTCTTTTAAAGATATAAAGGGTGCCACCGACTCATCTTGTGGCATTTTCACAGTTTTTGTCATTTTGCCCTGAAATTGGCCCACATGGAAGCCTGACGTCCGGCACGACCTTGGGTTTGATACACTGGCCTCAGAGTATATATTTCATCATTTTCGGGCCCCAATTTAAAGTTTCCGGTGATCCTGGCGTGTGCCGAACCCGTGCTAATTTACTCGGGTTTTATCCTGATTCGGCCATCGGCTTTGTGTGGCCAACTCAAATTCGCAGATATGTGGGATATCCTCATTGAGTGGACTACCCCTGGAAGTATTTTCGTCCTGACTGGGCATCCTTTCGGCCACTTACGGACCTTTTCCGGTGCCATGCATACTCGAATCAGGTAACCCAGGTTTTCTCTTGATTTGGTGTTCGGCACGTTGATTTGTGACGCCCACTCCACGCTGTGGACACGTGGGGTGTCTTCATTAGGAGGACCATCACTCGAAGCATTTCTGCCCCAATCGGACGACTTTCTGGCCACTTACGGACCGTTCTGACATTCCGCGTGTCTTGATCGGATCACTCGAGTTTTCCACTGATTGAGCCTTCGACTTTCCATTTTGGGGGTGTAGGGGCACTCGGCCAAAGTTTATGACCTGCAAAAGCAAAGGTCAAGAAAAATTAGAAATATTTTCAGTGTCAACAAGCTCCCATGGCAGCCCAATCAAGATGGATTGAATCATAGTGTTTTGCATGGGCTACAAGGCTAAGAAGGTTCCATCTAGAGAGAATGGATCTCATATCTAGAGTAATCTTGGAAAGAAGAAGTGGGAGCCAATGGATCTTAGTGTAGCTCCTTGCACCCGGAATGTTTGGATAATCCTATAAAGAAACAAAGAAACAAGATGAAGAGAGAGTGAGAAGTTTTGTTAGCATGAGGTTTAGAATTGATTGAAGATCTTGAGCACTTACTTGATTCTTGGCAATCCTCTCGCTTATGTGACCACTTATCTCTGTGATCCTTGCAAATCCCCGCTTTGACTTCTTCAATGGACGTTGCATTAGAATCTCCATCCTTTAGCTCCCTGTTTCTAATAGAAATCCCTCGTTTTTCTTGGTTACTTCAACCAAAATCTGGATCTAGGACTTCAATGGAGCCTTTAGACTTTCTATTTGATGAAAGGAGGGGCCTTGGAGGTGCTATTTATAAAGAGGATGCTTCAATTTGCTGAAGTAGGTTGAATTCGAGCTTGAATAGGACTAAAAATTCAGTTTCCGAGGAGGAAACGGGTTGCTGGAACCGCAACGAATTGGTTACCGTAGCAGTATCCGCTAAATCTTAAAATTGCGACCGTGTAATAGGCGTCAATTCTTAATTGGGTGCCCTTTCAGGCAGTCGCCAATTCTTGCAACAGTGCTACTTCTGCATTTGATATGAATTATAATGGTTGACTTTATATATTGTCACTTGATGAGCTGGTATTCCTCATATGATTCAAATTGCATTTAATGAGTTGATAAATATGTTTAATGCATAAATTGATAAATGTAATGAATGCAAATGATCTAGTGACCTTACATTCATAATATCTTGGTAAGTTTGCTTTCGTTGAAGAAGCAACTTTATATGTGAGGATTTTGTTGTTGCACTAATTATCTTTGAGCGTAGGAAAAGATAAAGCTTCATGCAAGTTGTCAAGGCGCTCGGAGTTCTTCTTTGGTGATACATTCTCCCCTGTATCTCCTCCTATATGCATTGTTACTATATGTTATCTACATTATTAGAGCACATCAAGGACCTTGTGATTTTGATGAATATGGAATTTGAGTTCCCCTTCATCAAAAATAGTGATCATTCTACGGGAGTCTTAGTCACACGGATAGGCCGTTGAGTCGTCTAAGGCTTAGAATGACGGTTCCGTCTTCTGAGTTGGTGCGCGGACAAACAGGCTTAAGTTTAGTACCAGCTCAGAGATTCAGATTCCTGACCTAGTCTAGATAGCTTAACAATATTATCCTTGATTATTTTTTATTTTAGTTTATTTTAATTTTCCTTTTCTCCCAACATGCATCATGTAGGACTTTGAGCTTGAATGTTGAAAAATCTTCATATTAAGTTAGTAATGAGGGCCACTAGCTCTAGATTTGAGTTGACATGAGATATTCCATTCTAAATTGAGTACTATGTTCTCCTTGAAACCACTCAGGCTGACTCCTTGAAGGCACCCTTTGATTGGATTCCTATCTCTTTCCCTTTGTTTTTCTACAAATCCACCTTGGTTACAGCACGTCCACATTGGCTGATAATCGCTCTCCCATGGTGTGCTCACCTTTCGTGCCTGCGTGCACATTTTCTTAGTTTAGTTTTCATCCAGACAATCGTTGCTTTCTTGTAATCATCCAAGGTTGTTTCAATCAGAACCATGGAAAGGTTTCGAACACTTAGTGTCGAAGGCACGTCACATCGCACCTTGGCATCTACTTTTCAGTTTGTTCCCACTTCATTCCCCGTCGTTATGTTTTCATTTCCACTACACTTCATTCCGTCTCACTCTCTTGCAAAGCAGATGCCAAGGCGGGGCAGCTGTAGACATGCCAAAATCGATACTATGTTGAGTAAATTTCATGTCACGACGTAATGCCCCAAAGTGGACTTTGTTATTTGCTCAATAGGAAAGTTTTTCTATTTTTCCAGATTTATTTAGAATTTACGACTGTTATCTGAACGCCATTTAAATGAATGCCCTTCTGGAATGTCGCTATTTTCACCATTGGAGGTCGACCTGGGCCTCGGGTGTGTCGACCTATGAAGAATGAGCGACCGTTTGCACGGGTGCTATTTCCTAGTTTTTTGATTTTCCACCGGATTTTAATATTTAGGAAATGACGCCTTTTGAGCGGGCGCCCATTAATTAACACCCTTTAGAACGGTCGCCATTTCTTGATTTTTATTCATGGAAAGTCCGTTATTTCCATAATTTATCCAGGAATGAATGTCAGTTGCATGGTCACCCATTTATTTGATGACAGACTCTTGTTCACTAATTCTATTCCGTCTCCTCCTCGTCTGCAACCTCCTCTGCATGGTGTCCTTGTCGATTTTTACTCCATGTCCTTCTGTGGAAGGGAGATCCACGTCTTGGGATCGATTTCCTTGATTGAAACCCATTAGAACTGGATTCCTAGCCCTATAAATATCCTCTTTTAATCCTGCGCGAGAGCCTTCGGAACCACAACGTGAACAGAGAGAGAGCCACAAAAGAGTCTTTGTTTGTCTTCTTTTAACATTGCAGGTGTTCTTCGCGAACAGAGCCAAAGAAAACCAGAGCTCTCTCCTCCCCTTTCTTCTCTGCTGTTGCGGTTGCCGTGGCTAAGCTTTCCTACTCTTTCACTTGCTTGCTGTAGTGTAGAAGGGCAAACCTTCATTCATGTTTCTCCTTGTTCTCCTAGATTCTTTCTACTCTCTATTTTTATTAGTCTGCATGTCCATCATCTTACTAGCATCTCTTGCTAGATCATCTTATTATTTGCATTAGGATCCATATTACTCCTACCCTTTAATCCTTAAGAGGTTTAAACCAAAAACACATAAGGTGTGTTCATGCCCATCTTGCGTAGATTTATTTTTATAGAGCATTGATACTACACACACTTGGTTTTCTAATCCAATCTGTTTGCTTGTCTTTGTTCTTTTCAAGGGTAATCAAAATCAAAAACTCCCTTCATCGACCGACCGGTTGGAGGAGGAAGTTGGACTCACACCATACCCCGCTTACAAGATATTTTGCGATCATCTCTTCTTATTTTGAGGTAACCCCTCTGGCGATCACACTCCTAGAGTAGCATCTCATGCTCTCTTCCTTACTTTTTTTTCATTTTATCATCTTATAATCCAACACACTAGTTATTTTTTCTTTCTTTTTTTAATGTCTATGTGACATGTTCACCCCCATGTCTGCCTGCACATTGTTGGGTGCACAGTAGGATCTAGAGGGGGGTGAATAGATCCCTTTACAAAAGTAAACCCAAATTAAAATTCCCAATTCAAACTAGACTGAAGGTAAAGTTGAAGAGAACTTTCTCACTGAATAGAAAGCAAATTGGAAATACAGAATAGCTCACAGTAGCAACTCAATCTAAACAGAACCTAGAACGTAACATGCTGAACTGGAAATTAAGTGTAGAATACTGAAGTGAGATAGCCTTCACAAATTACTCGGACCAAGGTTGGCTTAGCAATTTCTGGTTCTGACAGAACCACTATCGAACACATGGCGGAGAAACAATTATGGACACAACTTTAAGCAACACTCGGTCCAAAGACTTCCAGCAAACACTTACCACGAATAGATTATCAATTAAGCTGGTACTAGGCGGAAGTTTGAGTCCAGAAACTCTCCTCTTGCAAGGTGTATGTGAACACCTTTTGATATACCAGTTTAGATTGACTTTCCCATATCTATATAAACCTGTAAGCTGTAAATTCAGATCGAGAGAGAGTAAAACAATCACACAACCAAACCACGATGCACAATGATTTTTAAGTTGTTCAGTCTGCACCCAGCAAACCTACATCCACCCCCCACTCAACTGAGTGAGGATTCCACTGAAAAATAGCTTGAAATCGGCTGATTCACAGCTTCCAGGATCCAACCCCTTACAACGGCTGATTCACAGCTTCAGGGAACCAATCCCCATGAGGAACAAATCCTCAGACCGCTGACTAATAGCTTAACACCACTGACAATACAGCCTAACAAGGATAACATCCCAAAACCACTGATACCATAGCTTGACCCCGACCTCCAAATAGAGTATCAAAAGTAGAATGTAGATAAAAAAACAAAGTGAAGAAACAAAACAAGGCTTCGAAAATATAGCTCCGAGGAGTAGGATGACTCTAGATTTGATCCATGAGCCAAGGTCTCGATCAGATCTTTAGGAATCTCTGGCTGCACTCAATTCATTCCCTTACGAACTAGGTCTATAGTTTTTTCAAAGCGGGCTCTCATTCTCTTCTTTCTCTCTTCTTCTCCTCTCAGATTTTCTCTCAGAATCTTCTTCTCTAATTCTGTTGCTTTGCTCAATTTTCTCTCTGAGACTCTCTCACGCAGCCCCTGATGCAGCACTATTTTCTCACGGCAACAGCGACCTTCTTCGAAGGAAGAAGGGTCAGATTTGTAGGCCAGAAGATAAGAGTTTTCTGAATAATCTGATTCTCAAAGAAATTAATGCATTGGTCCATCTGTCAAGAGGAATATTCTATCCTTAGACCTTTCCAGAGTCCTGCCATGCGTCATTGGATCTCTTGCCAATATTTGGAGTTCGAAGGCACATGATTCACCGGGTTTAATCATGTGCTTTACTGGATGGCCTTGTTGCGTCGACTCCATATCACCTGTGCGTCGACTCTACTTATGTTGCAGACGCCTAGAACTTATCAAATCCGGGGTCGACTCTGAGAGTCGACACCTTCTTGTCACTGAAGGAAGGCTTGCTAGTTGCGACGACTCCGTATTCATTATTGCGTCGACTCTATCATGACTTTTGAGCAAAATCTTGCATAGAAGCTTTTGCTTTGCGCCGTGGGGTCGACTCCTCATAAAAGTAATTACGGAGAGTGTCCTTACTGTTGCGTGGACTCAGCCTCATGCTGTGTTGACACCATCTTCTAGTTTCTGCTGGCTTGTGAACTTTGATCTTGATCCTCTTTTGGACTTAACTTCTTCTTTTTGCACAAGAATGATCCGGGCTTGGTGTGCATGAAGATCTTCATGAATCTTCATCAACTATGCTGAACTGACACTATCTGCTGACCTGCAGAAGTCATATCTTAACTACACAATTTCCAAGTCAACTTGAGTGAGTCCAAGTCGACTTGCTCTATCAGAATTTCATTGAACTAAACTATTCTGAACTTTAGAAAAAGACAAGTTATTCTATATGCAGAAATCAAAGACATTTGACATCATTAAAATCACAAATGAGTCATAGTGTTTGACATCATCAAAATCACCAGGGACATAACAAATGTGATAATATGAGTCATTATATGACAAATGTGACAATATTAACCAAATTTTGAAATAACATCTCACAAACACAACATTTTCTCCTCCCCTTAAGTTTAATGACTCATCAGGCCTATCTCCCCCTTTCATATCAGCAAAAAGAAAAGATAGTTTGATACCATTTGTTAAAGTAAAGGGGATGATCAAATTAAATCATGTGAAATGAAGACACATCGAAACCAGAATTGGGAAACATTTTTTTAAGATCAGAAAACTAGCCAGATGTAGGTATGACTTAAGTGAGAAGATAAGTATGGACAGAAGCAATTGAGCATGGACAGTGAAATTTAGATCAGCCAGGATCAAGAAATGGCAAATGACAAATGAGGAATTATTCAGATCAAACAGCAAGCATGAATAGTTAGAAGAATTTATTCAAGTAAAAGTTTTCAAATGTGATAATCCTGAGAGATTCTCAATCTGATGCTAATTTCATAAATCAGAGATGGCTGAATTTCAGATTCTTCTGTCATAGAGCTTCCTATGATGTATTCCTTATTCAACAGCGTGGTTCAAGTTTTCATGATTTCTGAGTTTATCTATTAACTTTCCTTAAAAAATTTCTGCATTCAGGCTTAATAGAAATGAACCAATTTTTCATATTAGTACCCTACTTAACATTCTTTATCTAATTCGTTCAAAAATCATTGACTCCTTCGGGAGTTACCAAAATTAACATTTAGGTTAAACACTCAAACTTTTTCTGATTTAAATTCAGGGTTTCAACAATTTTCCTTTTCTTTTGCCTTTTGCTACCATATTGTGATTTTCTTTTACTCAACAAATTCTTTAAGAATAGTTAAGTCCAGGACATACTTTGTATCTTGAGGATACACGTTGTGTAGACGCTAGTATCCCTAGGTACTTAGTATGATTGACTGTCATGTTTCAAATTTGAACAGAGGTAGCAATGTCACCTCATGACATCTCTCAACTCATTTCATTGATGATTGAGATATATTTCCTAGTGAGCTTGCCATTGCTCTGCCTAGATTTTTCATGAATTTTTCGCACAGTTAATAGTGGCACCTCATGACACAGTCCACTAAACTTCAAGGTGAAGGGACATGGTTCCTCAGTGGACCAATGCCATTACTCTGACTATTACCCTTAGGAATTTTTCAGATTATTTCAATGTTTAAAAATAATACTCAATTTGAGTATCTCAACCACAGTTGCCATGATCTATGAATTTTTCAGATTTCAGAAAGTCTTATAGGACATAACATGTAAAAGCTGGTTAAGGTCTATTAAAACTAAATACAAAAATATTTTCAAGACATTCATTTTTAAACTCAATGAATTCATTAAGCTTAAACCAGCTAATTATTTTGGACAGTCATAAGGCTATATACTAGAAGATTCCTAATTTAGAGTGTTTTCAAATTTATGATCATGGTATACAAATCAGAATCCTCCTGAATTTCAGATAGCTCAAGAAAGTGACAAGATTTGTCACAGAACAACAAGCAAGGTGTTTCAAGGAAGTTCATAAGCAATGAAGCAGAAAGTGATTTCAAGAATGCTTACTCATGGAGCAGATAGTAGGTAAAAGAATGTTTTAAGGAAAACACTTCTTTAATGAGAGCCAATCAGATGATTTAAAGATAACAAACTTTCCCCCTTAGAAAATGTAAACCAAGCATTTTTCAGCAAAGGCTCCCCCTCAGCAAATGCAGGGATCTAGCATACATAATTATCCAGACACATGATCATTTGAGCTCATGGAAATTTCAGTGATACCAAATCATGGAATGAGAGTGATAAACAGACAATTAGGCATTCCAGATTGGTTTGAGGAGATAAGAATATAATCTGTTCACAGAGATAGCATAGGCAGTTGAAGACAATTTAAGCTCTGAATTTCAAGCAGATGAGTTTGAACTGCGAGGTCGACGCAGTTATATCGGTGCATCGACGTATGCTTCAGACAAAAGGGTTTTCAAGAATAGGTTTTCTGTTTGAGCAATTTTAATTTTATTTCACTTGGCAGAAAAATCAAACATGCTTCTAAATTGCACATATCAAAACTTTATTCAATCTAACTCCCCCTATGAATGTGCATGCATTTTAGTCAATCTTTTTGGAATTTTTGACACAAATGATGTGCAATTGAAGCAGACAATATCAAGCATGTGAGCAAACTCATGTGAGTGCTGACTTCCCCTATCTAAATGCACTGAAAGCACAAACTAGTCATAAAAAATGTAATTACTTTCAAACTATGCAAGACCATGCAAGAGGACACATGTAGACATTAGACTTGAAGAGCATTAAATGCAATACTGACTCATGGTACAAGGTAGAGGTGTATCCTCACACATGGTGAAAGATTCCGGTCAGACTTAACCTGCCTTTCTGCTAGTCACCATTTAATATACCATGAGGTCATGCATGAAAATGCATCAACCAATGTAGTGCATTTCAATATATGAAAGAACTTTTCAATCATATGCATGACAATGCATGAAGACATATGTAGACAAAAGACCATGTGCAGCTCAATTTATTTCAACTCCCCCTTGATTATTCAAACTAGGATCTCACATTAAGACAATGAAATTCTAACTGACAAATTAAAAACATGATATGCAACTAAAGCAGTAAAAGCAAGGACTGGGGTTTTACCAACCATGGATGCCTTGACTTATTGAATCCCCTTTTTATTTTCCTTCTTTCCTCAAGGCACTCCTGTAAAGGCATATCTTCATTTTGAATTTTTAGGTACCCAAGAATTCTTGGGTCTTTTTGAGTTAGCAGCACCTATAGTAGATGCTCTCCATGATTTTATAGCATTGAGATCATCAAATTGCATCAAAAAACACTCATACATTGTATGCCCAGACTTGCCACAGTAATGGCATTTAACAAATGAATCCACATTCTTCTTATAGAAGTAAACATGAAATTTCTATGGATGAGTGGGAGTTCTACCAATTCTGCCATGAAAATTGTAATTCCCATTCATTTGCCAACAATCATTGACTGTGTGGCCATATTTTCCACATTTAAAACAACATGGGGGTTTTCTGTTTGCAGACCATCTTGACTTGTTAGAGACGTTCACAACATTATGATTCCTAGCATGCATCCTATATGCATTTTGTTCATCCTTTTTCATTATATGACAGTTTTTCATAATATGATCGTGAACAACACAATAGAAACAATTAAAATTTGCTTTGGCTTACACATTGGCTTTACTGAATTTCCTTTTTTGATTCTTGGATATGGTGTTTCTTACTTTCTATTTTTTTTTCTTTTTGTGTTTTCTGATCAGCAACTTGTTTTGAGGAACCAGTTGAAGTGATGGGGTGTCCTGAACTCAGAACAAAAGAAGTACACACCTTGTGCTTAAATGATTTTTTATTTTCTGATTTATATCACAGTCCTTCTCTTTGGAAATTGATTTTACTCCCCAGAAGTTTATCCAAATTATTTTTTCCTTTGAGAAACTTAGACAGTGAATTGGTTAAGTCCAAGACATGATCTTCCAAGGATGAAATTTGCAGCTCATAGCTTAGAATTTCTTCTTCACATTTTGTTATCTTGTTCTTTAAGGTTTCATTAGGAGCTTTGTAGTCTTCAACTTCTTTTTTCATAACAGACATTCTTTCATAATTATCCGAATTCACAAACTTTCCTTTTCCAAGAACCATTAGTCTCATTGTTATGACAGTATTCAGCTGCTTCAATTTTTCATTTTCTTCTTTTAGTTTGTCATTTTATGTCAGTTCATTCAGTAGATATGATCATAATAAAACATTTCTTGTTGGTCTTTGATTTCAAGTTTTTCAAGATTTTTCTAAAGTTTCATGTTTACTATCCTTACAGCCTCAAATTTCTCAATATTCAATTTGTTTTGTCTTTCAAGATTTTTATATTTTTCTTCCGCTTCTTTAATATATTTTTTGAATTTTTTATTTTCAGATTTCACTTCTTCAAATTATGAATTCACACTGTCAAGATCTTCCAATTGTATCCTGAGTTTATTGTTTTCAGTTTAAGATGTTCAACATTTTCATTTTCATAACCAATGTTAGTAATAACATTCAGTTTCTTTTTCAGCAATTTATATTCTTTTCTTAACTTTTCATGCATTTCAAACAAATCTATATAGGCTTCTTCCCACTGTTCTATAGAAAACCTTTCGAAGGGAGAACTTATGTCGCGCCCCGAGATATATGTACAACAGAAGATATTCGAAAACGTGGATAGTCGACAATACGCCTCAAGCTAGTAATATAATCATAGCGCTAATCATTCACACATAAGAAGAGTGAACACAATGTGATGTACTCAAAATTCTAACTTTATTGAATAATAATAGTTCAAAGTTACATTGACACTTGAGTCCTTTACTTCTAGACTCAAGAAAAAGGGGAAATTACATAACATGATCCACTTCACCGCCTATTATAGTGAAGGAACTTAACTATCACAAGATTCATGACACTTTATCTATCTAAGCTTGCACTCATTTGTCTATCACTCTCGGACCCATAACTCGAGTAGTCCGAATCCCCGCTAGAGTTTCCTGAAAAAGATTGAAAAAGTAGGGAATGAGCGCACTTTTTCAGTAGGTATCTTCGTATCAACATGGAGGCATGATTTAAGTAATTAGCAATTTAGCTCTAGAATGTAAGGTAAAAGAAATTGCGATAAAACATGCAAATAAAACCAAAGAAATAACACAAGTAGCAAGATATAAATCATAGAGATATGAGAGTTCATGTAGAATGAGAGTGTGATCAAGTTAGAATATAATGTGGCCTTTAATAAACGAGAATGTACTAGAATATAATGTACTTTTCATAACCATAAAAGGCTATGCTCTAGAAAGTCACGTAACCAGAATGTACTAGCAAGCATGTAATTTTCATAAGAGTCTCATGGATTTCACCCATTTATAAAAAAGTACTTTCGGCGCAATGTGACGCCAGTGTTCATCATACCCCATGGTTTACAGCATATTTTCGGCCATCCACCGAGGGGGCTAGCGTCGAGCCCTTGGACACTGTCCATACCCGCTCTTGCAACTTCAAGTTATAAATCAAGCTACTTCCACGAGTAATATAAAGTTTGGCCAATAATAGCAAGTCCAAAAAATAAGTTCTATGATAACAAATATCAAGGTAAGAATGCACCAAATATGAACATGAGAGTTCAAGAATGAATTAATGACAAGGCCAAGCTACAAGAGGAATCTGGCAACATAACGGTACATTCATTACTTTTCATAGTTTATTAATAACTTATTGAATAAGGTTTGGGTTCTAGTTAATCATTAGACCATCAAGGAACAGAGTAGACTTAACCCTTTTGGTCAAACCATGGGTTAGACATAATCTGGAAGAAAGCGGTCATGTCCGGACCATTTCTTGAAGGTAGCGGTCAGGTCGAGACCGCTATTAGGATGAGTCGACGCATTGAAGAAGGAATAGGTCGACGCATGAGTGTTGAAACCAGAACGCGGTCGCGCCAAGACCGTTATCATGAAGTAGCGGTCCCCTGATGGCCACGTTCAGGTCCGTTCACAGAAAAACACCAGTAACACAAGTGATTTCTAGACCAATGGGTTTTTAGGGTACAACCAGCTTGACGTCCTAGTAGGAATCCCAGGCTCGCGGAGACTTACGGAGGCCTTGAAACATGATCACCTAGTCCGGTGGAAGGAATATCCGACGGAGAGGATCACAAGTCCAAGAGGTGTGCCTATCAAGTGCGTGTGTAACTAATAGCCACGCACTAGGGTGCGTGCTATGTACTTAAGAAAGACTAGAGATGAGAGTGAAATACATGAAAATAGTGATCAAACACCAATGTAACAAGTTCCATAAATCATATGAAAATAACTTTAATACAAGACTATATGATCTTGGCGTGAAATTAACATAAGTTTAAAATAAATGTCTAAAACATGAAGGGCATAAAATCTACCATGACTGATGCATAATATAACAAAAAATGTGAATATCATAACATAACTAGAAATAGGACTTAATTACTTAGGCTTAGCATATATTTATAAGAGCCTAACTGCATTCTGTTTGGGGTTAACAGAAGCAGAACGCGGTCTTGTAAGAACCGCCTTTTGGAAACTGCGGTCTATCTGGGACCACCTTTTGGAAACTATGGTCTATCTAGGATTGCCTTTTGGAAGACGCGGTCTCTGATGGACCGCTTCCTGTCTTTCAAACATAAGGTTAAAATAATGCGTGCAAGGCCTATTATAGGGCAACTAATGCATGGAACTCATGGTAACTAAAAGATAAAGCATGCTAAAACATGATTGGGACATAGGGACGCATGTATTTACATGATTTAAGTCAAAGTCCCTATCTTTTTAATTAAGGGTGCAGGGTTATGCATGCAGTGAGAATCCAAATGCGCAGTCATGATAAAACATGAAATTCTCTACATATGGTGCATGAAACTTCAAAGAAAGAGAGGGCTTTTACTCCTAATACATTGTTTGAGCCATCATGAGATAACCTACCCTTGATTTGTTCCCTAGACTTTGAATTTGTTGCTGGAAGAAGGTCCTCGTTCCTGCACATCCTGCGTGGAACCTACAACTTCCAGCGGCTCTATCTCGTTGACCTCTTGATCTTTCCCTACGAGATTTGGAGGGTAGTTAGAAGACATAAAGAGGAAAAATTAATTCTAAAGTCCAAACTTTAAATTATCTCGGTTAGGGTTCCTAAATCTTTGATCTTTCTCAGAGAAACTCACTCGTTCTTGTGCGGTCTATAGAGAACTATCATCTTCCGAGGCTTTTGACTTCTCAAGGACCTGATTTCTTGGCATGGGGTTTAGAGGAGAATTAGAAAAAACTAAAAAGAACAAAATCTTCTAAAGGACTAACCTGGGAAGACGATTCCTTACCTTCGAAATACGTGCTCCAAAACTAGAGTTCGCACAAGTCGAAGTTCTGGCCTATTTATAGGGTTTGGCCTAGGGCGGCTAGATTAGACTAAATTAGAGTCCTAGCTTGGAGTAAAATCAATCTCCAATAGTCTTAGACTAGGTTGCCATGCCAGATAGCATCGAACTCTAGCAATTGAATGGGATAAAAATCCAATTTTTCTGGGGTTTATCGAACCCCATCACAGAAGTCAGAATGCGGTCTTGTCCCGACTGCCTCATGCAGAACGCGGTCGTGCGATAGACCACCTTCTGGCGATTTATCTAAAAATTTCAGATTTTTCTATTTATCTACTATTTATCCCCTATTTTCCCTATTTATCCATTTTAAATATGAAATTAGCCCTGATTACGTCTCTAGAAGTGGGCTTGGGCCAAAAAACCTTAGAATTGGGTTCATGGGCCTATTTTAAGTGGGCTTAACCCTTTGGTTAATATAGGGCCTTTAATTACCCATAATTCTTTTAATTAGCCCATTAAGCCTTTTAAATGCTTAATAATTTTGTTTAATCCCTGCAAAATCTTAGAAAATTCCAGGGTGTTACAACTTACCTCTTCATCACCTTCTTCTTCATTAGCCATGAGCCCAATGATCTCCACTTCTTCCTCTTCATTTGAGATACTCTCTTCCTCATCACTCCAGGTGGATACCATAGCTTTTAGCTTCTTCTCTTTAGCCTTATAGGCTTTCTTGATCAAATCTGGGCATTCATCACGAACATGCCTTGGCTTCTTGCAATGATAGCAAACAACTTTATTAGCCTTCTTGTTCTTATCGATTCTGAAATCTGGACTTCTGCTAACATGTTGAAATATTTTGTTCTTGGCTTTCATACCTCTCATTCTTAGGAAGTTTTTGAATTGTTTAGTAAGGAATGCTTGATCACATTTTGACAAATCATCTGAATTATCGATGTTTTCTCCACTACTCTCAGACCCCTTTAGAGCTACTATTTTAGGTTTCTTGTCATCCTCTTCACTCCTCCTGAGATTCAACTCATAGGTCATCAATGACCCAATTAAATCATCTACTGTCATGATGGGCAGATTTTTGGAATCCTCAATGACAGTGGCCTTGGTATGCCATGCAGGAGGGAGTGATCTTAGAATTTTTCTGACCAAATCACTGTTAGAGTAGTCTTTCCCAAGAGCTTTCAGCTCATTCGTTAGCTTAAAAAATCTAGCATACATTTCTGAAATTGTTTCACTAGGCTTCATCTTAAATAATTCATATTCAGAAACAGCTTTAGTAGCTCTTACCTCAGATGTACCCCCGTAAATTACCTCAAGACGGCCCCACATTTCTTTGGTTGATGTGGATGATGAGACCCTTGAGAACTATGCTGGATGAATGGTGCATTGCATTGCGTTCAAGGTACTCTAGTTGACAGTGGACTGGCGGATCTGCTCTTTGGTCCAGCCATCTTCATTTTCTAGGAGAACATATGGGTCTTTCTCAATGACTCTCCACATTTCATGGTTTTGAGCACGCATGAACACATGCATCCTGTTCTTCCAATAAGAATAATTGCTGCCATCAAAGAAGGGTGGTTGGTTAATGGAGTAACCTTCAGCTTGAAAGCTGCGAGGTTGCACCTCATTAGATCTCCCCAGGTCGTTTGACCACATTGTAGGGAACCCGCTCTGATACCACTTGTTGGGTGCACAGTAGGATCTAGAGGGGGGGGGTGAATAGATCCCTTTACAAAATTAAGCCCAAATTCAAATGCCCAATTCAAACTAGACTGAAGGTAAAGTTGAAGAGAACTTTCTCACTGAATAGAAGGCAAACAGGAAATACAGAATAGCTCACAACAGCAACTCAATCTAAACAGAACCAAAAATGTAACATGCTAAACTAGGAATTTAGTGCATAATACTAAAGTCAGATAGCCTTCACAAATTACTTGGACCAAGGTTGGCTTAGCCATTTCTGGTTCTGCAGAACCACTATCGAACACATGGCGGAGAAATAATTCTGGACAGAACTTTAAGCAACACTCAGTCCAAAGACTTCCAGCAACCACTTACCACAAATAGATGATCAATTAAGCTGGTACTAGGCGAAAGTTTGAGTCCAGAAAGTCTCCTCTCGCAAGGTGTGTGTGAACACCTTTTGATATACCAGTTTAGATTGACTTTCCCAGATCTATATAAACTTGTAAGCTATAAATTCAGATCGGGAGAGTGTAAAACAATCACACAACCAAACCACGATGCACAATGATTTTTAGGTGGTTCAGTCTACACCCAGCAAATCAAAATCACCAGGGACACAACACACATGCATGTGAGAGGCCTGCCATCTTTGTTGCCGTGCCTAGCCGCTGCAAGCAAGACTGCAAACACACTCCAAAGAAGGCTCTCCTGCATGCACGCCTCTACCCCTGTATGCACGCTCGCAGTCCGGAGGAGCCTCCCATGCACACACGCCCCTGCACCCATGCGAGGCCTGCGCACGCCCATGCCACTACACGCCTGCGATCGCCAGAGCCAACTACTGGCTTGGACTCCTGTTCACAAAGATTGTAAAAAATGAAAAAATTTATATCTAAGCCCCTCAATAAAAGTGTTTTAGGAATGGAATGATTTTATGTCTAAGCCCCTCAACACAAAGTGAATTAGTTTTATGTACAAAACAATCATAGCAAAGTTTCTTATGAAATGATTTTATCAAAATTTAATTATGTAATTTTTTATATTTTAAACATGTCTCAAGTCCCATTAATTACATAAAAATCTTCATTTTGTGTGAGACTGAGATTATCATGTAAAAATTACATAATTAACTTCGTTAAAGCCCAAAAAATGATGTGTGTAATATGAATAAATAAAAACAAATGAGTGCTTATCAGTCCCCTTGGTGTCTCTGCAACCAGGAGGTTGTTTTACACCCCAGTGGGGGCGGTTCTCTCTCTGGAGGTCCATCTACAAATGTTGTCGAGCTTTGGCAACTGCCACCGACTAGATCGAGCTTCCGCATTGCTCATCTTAGATGTTGCTCGAGAGAATCATGGAGGGGCCCTTTTCTTGGCTCAATTGGGGGCCGAGGCCACAGTCCAGATGAAGCAGGTGAAGAGGGCCCAACCGGCACAGGCAAAGGGACAAGCCGAGGTGGACTGTAAATATAGCCAACTTGCCTCAGAGGATGAGACCCTCCACAGGAGATCGAGTCACTCCGCACTCAATCCCGAATGGACCAAGAGAGGGCTTGATCCTTGGCTGATCAGCTGTCCTAAACTTGTTACATGACCGACCTCAAGAGTGGGCTTCTTGATGATGAACGCCAGGCTCATGAGGTGAGCTCGAGGAAATGGGGGCCGAACGGGAGGAGCTCCGTGGGCGCTTGCTAACGGTTGAGCAGGAGAGGGCGGAGGTCACAGTAAAAGTGTCCGAGGCAGAGGCAAAGGTAGTGGAAGTCGAGGTAAGGGTGGCAGAGGTCGAGGTGAAGGCAGCGGAGAGGTATCTCACTTTCGAGGAATACCGAGAGGCCTTGAAGAACACCGCCTTCACCTTCTACGGTCCGAGCTTTAGGCAAGGATGCTAAGTGCTTATTTGTATATTCTTATTCATTTCACACACATCATTTTTGGGCTTTAATAAAGTTAATTATGCAATTTTACATGATAATCTCGGTCTCACACAAAATATAGAAGTTTTCTATAATTAATGAGACTTGAGACACTTTTAAAATAAGATAATTGCATAATTAAATTTTAATGAAATCATTAGAATCTTGTCCAAAGTTGCTTTCTACAAAAATTCATTTTGAATGAACAAAATGGGAGGACAAATGATAAAGTATGTAGTCATTGTTCAAACTTATTTGTTTGAGGGGTCTTTACATATTTTTTTTCATTTTTTTCTCCAACCTTGTGAACCGTGGCTCCCCCTCTCTTGCGTGATCGCAACAAGGGCAGTGGCGTCCCCCTCATGCATGTGCAGATCCCGTGGCTGCTCTCTTCCAGGCGGTGGGCATTCAGATGCGGCGAGTGCAGGCACCGACATGCATGATAGTCCCTTTGGCAGATTGGATGGGGAGCCGATGAGATTCGAACAACGAGTATGGTAGTCCCTCCGATAGGTGCATGTGGAGCTGGCAAGATCTAGGCAGCAGCGATGGCAGATCGCATGGGGAAACGGCGGCCCTTCTTCGCATGTGTGGTGGCAGGCAGTGGCAGGGGCATGCAAATGTGCGCACGAGACTCATCCACGGGCTCCTACAAAACCTCACAACACTCCCCTCTCCGGGACAGATCTCCTCCCCCCTCCCCTCTGGTTTTTCCTTCTTCCCCTTCCTCTTTCTCTTCCCTTCCCCTTCTCTTCTTCTCCTTTCCCTTCTTTCCCCTTCCCTCTTCTTTTTTTTCTTCTTCTCCTTCACTCCCCAACCTCGGTCCGGTGCCCCTATTTTGAATAGGGGCACTGCTGGTTTCTTCTTCCTACTCCCCCCCTCTTTGTCTCTCTTCTCTCCCCCTCTGCAGCTCTCCCTCTTCTCTGTTCTCTGCATACACAGCGCCGGTGGCCCCTCCCTTTGTCCCCTCTCTCTCTTCTCATCTCTCTTTCTCTCTCGTCCGGTTTCTTGCACCGCCCGCACCGCAGGCTTCTCTCCCTCTCCTGTTTCTCTTCTTCATTCTCCCCTCCCCTCTCCCTCTCGTCCCTTCTCTACCCTCTCTCTCTCTCTCTCCATTTCTATCTTTCACACCCTACACGCACCCCTGGCCCCCCCTCTCGGCTCTCTCTCTCGCCCACACTCAACTCTCACCACGACGTTGACTCCCTCTCCCTCTCTTCCTCACCACCGCATGCACATGCACACACCCTACACGCACACACACTGCGGCTGCACCTTCGATATCATCTCTCCGTTCCCTCTCTCTTTCTCTCTTTAACACATGCACACACACGTGCGTACACCCACACACAGACACACGTACACACGCACCCTTGGCTTCCTTTCTCTGCTCTCTCTCTCTCTCACCCACTCTCTTTCTCTCTACAACTCACGCACACACTTGCACCGTGGCCGCTCCACTCCCCCCTTCTCGCCGTTTTCTCCCTCTCTTCCTCCCTCTTACTCTCCACATCTTATCTCTCCATCTGTCCCTCTCCCTTTCTCTCCCTCTCTGCCTCTCTTCTGAATACAGTCACACACACACTCACACATACCGCACACACTCACCCTCCCACTGTCTCACCCTCACTCCCCTTCGTGTCTACACCACCCGCAACCCGTAGCCACACCCTCTCCACAGCCGACCCCTCCATCTCGGCCTCTCCTACTCTTGCTCTTCCTCTCTTCTACACCACGCCTTGGCTTCCCCCCCTCTCGCCACTCTCTCACTCTCTTCCTCACCAGCGCATGCACACACCGTACGTTCGACCCTCTCTCCGTTCTCACTTCTCTCTCTCTCTTTCTCTCTCTAACTCTCTCACACACACCCTCACACACTTGCCCCGTCCCCCTCTCACCGTCTCACATGCTCTCTCGCCTCTCTCAGTCTCTCTTCACTCTTTCTCTCTCTCTGTCTCACTTCTCACACATGAACACACACAGTTTTCATTTTTTCTTCTTCCTTTATTTTATGTTAATTTAAATCCCACCTTCCTCTATTTCTCTCTCTCTACATCTCTCTAAATTTCTCTCTCTAAATTTCTCTCTCTAAGGCTCTCTCACAATGGCGTCTACTCTAAGTTGGGTGGCTCTCCACGGCCCAAGGGTGTGGGCGACGATGTCTTCATCCGCTTCACAGCCATCCCCTCCCTGCCTCTTTAATTTTCTATTTTTGTTAGATTTTATGCCAAGTGTTGTACTTCTTCTTTATTTTCTTGAACATCTATGCATTGTAATCATCATATTTTGAGTTTTAAGCAAAAGCGGGTGTGATTGTCTCTCTAAATTTTTGACTCTCTCTCCCTATTTCTCTACATTACCTCTCCAAGCTTCTTTAGATAGATTTTAATCTTGCGCTATTTTAATTGTTTCAAAAGGAAAAAAAATCCTTCCAACAACTTCCTTTGTGTTCCTTAAAAACAAAAAAAAAGATTTTTCAACCTTAAAAGTCTAGCCTCCTCGTGGGATCAACTCGTATTCTCCACTATACAAAAAAATCTTAATTTTATTGTGCGAGTATAGAATTTTTGAAATTGAGCACGTGGTGTTTTTAATGACCAGCTCCGCGCGCCATCACAGGACTGAAGAAGGGTTTCACTCAGGGATTTCACAGCCCAAGCTCAAGTAACGGAGAAGTTGGTGTTCGAGCCCAGACAACGGTATGACTCAGCCGAGGAAACTTCAACCCCTCCATCCACTCCCAAGCCTTGTGCCTCAGATGAGGAGAACAACGGCCCGACGTATGCCACTGAGGGAGAGTTGCCAGCTACGGTCACATCAGGAGACCCCGTGGTTTCGACAGTTCGCAACATAGGTGGGGTTAGTGCCTGAATCAATGGTTCCCGAAGGGACCTGGCATGCGTAGCTTCTGAGCACCGAAGAACCTCCAGCCTCTCTAGTTCCCGAGGGACAGACAATCCTTTGAGCCTCTTCCCTGATCTCACTGGATTGAGATCTGGCCTGTACATGGCCTCTGTGTTTTCATGACTGTAAGTTTCTTCTTTTGCTTGGTTTGTTTCCCATTCTTTTTTTGTATAAGAAATCATTATGTAAGGAAACTTTCTGATCTACAAAATCTTTGACCAAAACCTTTCGTATCATACCTACACACATCTGCAAGTCGTATCCCCATACAATTTTGCTGCCAAAACCAGGGGCTCTGCATATAGCGCTTGCTCTGCCTGCACATATTCCCAGGCATAATGTATGCGCCTATACATATCCCTAGGCATTAAGTGAGCATATTCTTCATGTATTCCCCATGGCAGGTCCATAATACCTCTGCAAATAAAGGAAACGGCTCTTCGAATGATCTGCACGCATCTTTTCAAAATATGCACATGTCTCTTCGGGGGGAAAGGCAGTTATGGCAAGGGATATTGACAAGAGGGAGGGGCACCGCCTCATCTTCTGCCTATAAAAGGCTGCGAGGGTTGGCTATGGCTTGCCATTCCTCCATCACCCCTGTAGTCTTGATGGGACAACGGAGCTAGGCCGTTAATATCGGGAGTGTTGTTCTTGTTTATCGTGTATGTGGTATGTATGTGTATGTATTTTACTTGGAGTGTATTTAGTGTATTTTGTATTTTGGTTTGAATTTAAGTCCAAGGCAATTAATTAAGGCTTTTAATTTTTGTCAAGATGCGGGTCCCATGTGATGGCCCTTGGTCCACGGTAAAAAATGGACCAAATAGCCATTGTTGACTTAAGGGGAGGGCACCCCCTTCTTTGTCCCCATGTGGGATTTATTTATTGTTAGTTTATTCTCCCTTTCCCTTTATGCCCCTTTGACCAAATGGTATTTGGTGTCTTTTGTCCTAGGTCTAGGGTTGAGTATGTTATGTCTCTTGTGTCATTTGGTGGAGATTAATGAAAAAAATTGAAAGAATTAGAGTGAAGAAGCCAAGGGCGCACCTCTCTCTTCCCCTCTTGTTCTTCTTGTTCTTCATCTTCTTCCTTCTTGATTCAGGGTGTGACGCCCTAAATATTGGAGTGAATCCAACTTCTACCTCTTTCCTAGAGTGTGAAGCTCCGCCACCACCGCCGCTGCCGCCATCAGAGCAGCCAACGAGCCGCCACAAGTCATCCTCCACCTTGATATCCTGAACCACGAAATCTAGAACATCAACCTAAAGATCAGGTTGGTGCTCCCAGTCAACAGCTCTGATCGAGCTGAAATTTTGAGAGGTTGTTCCCCTTCGTGTTAGCTTTCCCCCAACGTAAATTTTGTTTCATTCCGATCCTGTTTGCCCCTCCTCCGAGGTCGTTCTTCCTACCCCTTGCAATCTGCCTGGTTACAGATCTATAGGATAGGGTCCTGTTCTCTTATTTTTCCCGCCCCTCAAAACACCTCTAAAAATTCCCAAAATAATTGTGTACTTCTCCCACTTAGTCCTCTTTCACCCAAAAAATCCACAAGCCCTAAACCCACCGCCAACCCCTTAGTCAAAAATCATCTTTAGACAACTCCCCCCTATTCTGCTGGATCTGGATTCTGAGCCAGAAAAGTGTCAGTGCCACAGTAGTTTTCATTTCCAATCCTTTTACTGGATGGATCTGAAATCAACATATGTCGTATATTTTTGAGTCCTCTTTCCAGCGGCGTTGCTCTCATCTCGATCCGACACCAGATCTGGGCGTACCGGCCGTTCTCATGGAAGCGCGCATTCTGGTCCGAGAAAGGCCAGCAAAGAAGGTCGCCGGAGAAATCCCTCGAAAAATATGCTGGGGTCGATTCAGCAACTGACACTCCTGGTGGTCGACCAGGGACCTACCACCTTCATGCCGGTGAAGCACCACCTTCAGAAACTCTCCGGAGGACGACGTCCCTTTGGAGGCCTTTGTCCGTTGTCCTACCGGACAGTAGATTTCAGAATCGGAGCCACTGCCCATTACCGCTCTGGAGCCCCGCCGCCTTGCTGCCCGTCAACCCCGGATCGGTACTCTCGGCGTCACTGTGTAGCCCTTTACCTCCCTGCGTGGAGTGGGCAACAAAATCAGCACTGTAATTAAATTTTACAATTGTACCGGGAGTACGGGTCTTTGCCGGGATTGTCTTCCCCACGCCCGGAGCGTGGAGGTATCGTGCTCGCTCCTCCATTTTATCGCATTTGCTTTTCTCGTATATATTCTTGAATGTCGCTGCAAGAGAGAGTAATAAGAATCTAGCTCGATATTTATTTAATCACCGCTGCGAGAGTGTCTGAAACCCGTCCCGTGACTCAGTCCGAGCACGAGAGTGAGCTGACCACCAGAGACTCAAAGCCGGTTACTCAACCGTGCAGATCGTCATGTTTCCCTCACCGGGGACGACTGTGAGTTTAGCGCTACTTGTTTGGGGCATGTTCTCCTCTTCTAGAGTTCTTTTGGTGTCGCGTTGTTGCTGGTCGTGTCGTCTCTTTAGTCGTGTCGTCCGATAGAGTCCAAGGTCACAACAAGTCCGAGTAGCGTCTCATTATCGTCCCGCATCAAATTGGTATCAGAGCTAAGTCGAGTCTAGGGTAGTCGGTCGAAAGTTTGCATTGCATTCCATTCCGGTATCTCAAAAGGTTCCTCCGGAATGATAGGTTACACCTATTGTGATGATAGCACACTTGCGTGAGTGCGATCTTCAGATCAAACCTCCGCCACGTACTGAATATTGGAGTTTAGGTCATCCTTCACTTCACCTTGGTCAGTGCATTCCAACCCCTTGTCATTTGCATGCCCACTCGTAGAGGTATCCAATACTCACCAACACCACCACCTATGGCAGATCCCCGAGTCCCTAGTCCCGATGAGCCTTCGGTGGGCGACATGTTTCGAGCTCTTATGGGAAAAATTGATGGGTTGAGTACATGAATGGATGAGTTGAATACACGAGTGGATAAAATGGAAGGGTTGAGTACACAGGTGGATGGCCTAGGCACACATTTGGCAGAGAGGATGAAGGCCTTAGAGGATAGGACCGAAGAGTCAGACCAGACTTTTCATGGTCTGGTAGGGAGAGTCGTCGTCCTAGAGAGACCCCTGGTTGAGGCGCACCCCGCACCGACAAATGGTCAACAGGATCCGGTTCAGTAGCCTGCTGCTCCATGGGCTCAAGGGGTAGATGATAGGAGGCATCAAGTCCCCGAGGTGGTTGACTACGAGTCTGATAACGAGAATGGGGATATGGTCGTGACTGTCTTATTCAATGGCGGAATCGTGGTTTAGATGAGGACGAACAGACCCTCAGGACCGTTCGTGCGGACCCTCCCACTTTTGACGGGTCCTTGGACCCGAAGGTCTATTTAGATTGGGAGTCTGGGATGGATCGGTACTTCGATTGGTTCGATATGACGGACCGCCGGAGAGTCTGATTCGTGACCATGAAACTAATGGGACAGGCACAGACGTATTGGAAGAACGTAAAGAGCATGTTATTTCGTCGGCAAGAGCCTTAGGTCGAGACATGGGGTAAGATGAAAGTCAAACTCCAGCTAAAGTACCTTCCTGCCACATACCGTCAGCGACTCATCGATAGGTGGCAGAGTTTCAGCCAGGGAGATCAGTCCATCTCCGAGTATATCGTTGAATTTGTTGAGTATTTTTTGCGATGTGGCATATCGGAGGAGAGCACCATGCCCATTTCCCACTTTTGTCGTGGTCTGCGGCCCCATTATAAGTATGAGCTTTTTCGCCACAACGTGACCAAGTTGGAAGACGCGTATCAGGTTACTCTCGAGTTGGAGCAGTTTGAGGGAGAGTTCGAGTCTACCCAACGGTTGGGCCCCGTCCCTCTTCGTAGTGCTGAGCCCCGTAGCTCTTTAGGCCCATATCAGAGGGCCCCCATGGCTCGACCTCAGGAGCCCGCCCGTCAGGAGCTATTTGCTCCAAGGCCTCGCCCTCCCCCGCCAAGGGATCTACCTCCACCCCAACCACCGGCACCCATTGCCCGCCCCCCGGGACCTATTGCTCGTCCTTCGGCACCCACACCTCCTCCCCTGTTGCCTACACCCGCTCTCCGTCGGGAGGATAAGGGTAACAGACCACTTATCGGAGAGACTAGTAGGTCACGACTGCATTACTATCACTGTCAGGGGTTTGGCCACTTTACCGGCCAATGTCCCACTCATACATCACTAGCCCTATGGGACAAAAGGGTTGGAGATGCCTCACCATCTGAGTTTGTGTCTGTCAGCTATGAGGCTGAGCCGGAATTAGCTGACGAATTCTATGAAGAAGATCCGGAAGAACCCATCGACACCCAGGATGTAGCACTCGGATGATGACCACCTAGGGGTAATGTCACTGCATTAAGTCTAGGGTCATGCATGAGTCTGTTTTTCTTTCTTTGTGTGGTTTGTTAGGAGTCTATGCATGCATTTGTCAACTGCATGGTGAGTCTGCATATGTCGAGTCAAGTCGGTCTTATGCAAGCTCACAGATGTCAGTTCCTTACGAGTGTGAGACAAGTCGGATCTAATGTGTACGTTGTAGACTTGCTGGCATATGGGATCAGCTCTACATCAATGTCTCGAATCTAGTCACCCATAGGGACCCATCGGTGATTCCTAGTGAGTCTTGGAGCCACCTCCTCCCCTTTGAGAGTGACCCCACCCCGGAGTGTCCACCACTAGCCTCATTCCCACAACAGCATGTGCATAAAGAACATATACATGATGAGCAGGTGACGAATACTAGGAGTGGAGCGTACCCGCGCTACCTGGTACAGTGACAGATCCGCAGGAGCCACGTGAGTAGCCGCACCCATTACACGACGGGGTCGAGTTTCTCCCACCTGGGGAGAATTGATGGGACATCAGAGCTAGGCCATTAATATCGGGTGTGTTGTTCTTGTTTACCGTGTATGTGGTATGTATGTGTATGTATTTTACTTGGAGTGTATTTAGTGTATTTTGTATTTTGGTTTGAATTTAAGTCCAAGGGAATTAATTAAGGCTTTTAATTTTTGTCAAGGTGCGGGTCCCATGTGATGGCCTTTGGTCCATGGTAGAAAATGGACCAAGTAGCCATTGTTGACTTAAAGGGAGGGTGCCCCCTTCTTTGTCCCCATGTGGGATTTATTTATTGTTAGTTTATTCTCCCTTTCCCTTTATGCCCCTTTGACCAAGGGCATTTGGTGTCTTTTGTCCTAGGTCTAGGGTTGAGTATATTATGTCTCTTGTGTCATTTGGTGAAGATTAATGAAAAAAATTGAAAGAATTAAAGTGAAGAAGCCAAGGGCGCACCTCTCTCTTCCCCTCTTGTTCTTCTTGTTCTTCATCTTCTTCCTTCTTGATTCAGGGTGTGAAGCCCGAAATATTGGAGTGAATCCAACTTCTACCTCTTCCTTGGAGTGTGAAACTCCGCCCCCATCGGAGCTGCCAACGAGCCGCCACAAGTCATCCTCCACCTTGCTATCTTGAACCACGAAATCCAGAATAGGAACCTAAAGATCAGGTTGGTGCTCCTAGTCCACAGCTCTTATCGAGCTGAAATTTTAAGGGGTTGTTCCCCTTCATGTTAGCTTTTCCCCAATATAAATTTTGTTCCATTCCGATCCCGTTTTCTCCTCCTCCCACGTCGTTCATCCTACCCCTTGCAATCTGCCTGGTTGCAGATCTATAGGATAGGGTCCTGTTCTCTTATTTTTCCCGCCCCTCAAAACACCTCTGAAAATTCCCAAAATAATTGTGTACGTCCCCCACTTAGTCCTCTTCCACACATAAAATCCACAAGCCCTAAATCTACTGCCAACCCTTCTGTCAAAAATCATCTTTAGAAAGCTCCCCCCCTGTTCTGCTGGATCTGAATTCTGAGCCAGAAAAATGTTTATGCCACAGTAATTTTAATTTCCAATCCTTTTACTGGATGGATCTTAAATCAACATATGTTGTAGATTTTTGAGTCCTCTTTCCAGCGGCGCCAATTTCGTCTCGATCTGACACTGGATCTGGGCGTACCGGCCGTTCTCGTGGAAGCGCGCATTCTGGTCCGAGACAGGCCAGCAAAGAAGGTCGTCGGAGGAATCCCTCGAAAAATACGCCGGGGTCGATTCAGCAACTGACACTCCTGGTGGTCGACCAGGGACCTACCACCTTCATCCCGGTGAACCACCGCCATCAGAAACTCTCCGGAGGACGACGTCCCTTTGGAGGCCTTTGTCCGTTGTCCTGCCGGCCAGCAGATTTCAGAATCGGAGCCGCTGCCCGTTACCGCTCTGGAGCCCCGCCGCCTTACTGCCCGTCAACCCCGGATCAGTACTCCTAGTGTCACTGTGTAGCCCTTTACCTCCCTGCATGGAGTGGGCAACAAAATCAGCACTGTAATTAAATTTTACAATTGTATCGGGAGTACGGGCCTTGGCCGGGATCATCTTCCCCACGCCCAGAGCATGGAGGTATCGTGCTCGCTCCTTCATTTTATCGCATTTGCTTTTCTCGTATATATTCTTGAATGCCGCTGCAAGAGAGAGTGATAAGAATCAAGCTCGATATTTATTTAATCACTACTGTGAGAGTGAGTGAAACCCGTCCCGTGATCCGATCTGGGCACGAAAGAGAGTTGGCCACCCTTGCTCATTGCCGGTTTCTCAACCGCGCACATCCGCACGGTTCCCTCGCCAGGGACGAGTCGCGAGTTTGCCTAGAGTCCAAGGTTCGCATCAAATTGGCATCGAGTTGCGTCTCGTCCAGCATCAAGTCTCTCTCCTCCCCGGTCTCAGTTTTCCTTCTCTTCTTCTACTCTGGCGAAGCTATGGAGTCTACCAATGAGGACGAAGATTCTGGAGTTCGTTAGAGCAGACCGATCATCTCCGCATAACAGAATGGGTGTCAAGAGGGTGGATGGAACAACATAAGGGGGGCCAGGCGATGGATCCTTCCCCCTAGACGTTATGCCACCCCTCCAAGGAGAGGAAAGGGGACCCTAGAGTCGTGCCATCTGTTGCATCCTCTGATGGGAGGACAGAACGCCAACGAGAGGTTGCTCTGGGTCATGTAGGAGATGTCTCCATGTCATCCACCTCCCCTCCCACTTCTTTCCTCGGGCAGGGTACACCCCGCCTTTCCCCCTCTTTTTCTTTTTCATCTTTTATTTTTTTTTCTTGCCGGTACCATCTAGCACCCACGGGGCTTGGCCATGGTCTTTCTAGATGTTAAGTAAGGACATGGTAGGCTTTGCAGTCTCAACATCCGAGCCAGTTTCCACATCAGTGGAGTCAGTGGCTCAACGTGAGGTTGCTCGCCTTACACATGTCAAGCTATCCATTTTCTTGTACTGACTATCATTTCCTCAATGTACGACTAAGCACAGAAATACAATAAACTTGTTTATTTTTCCTCTTTTTATGTATGTGCACCACCAAAAGTTACATAAACGAGGCTTGTTGGGTTCGTTGAGCTCCCTCATTGATTTTTGTAATGGTTTTGATGATAACAAATATTGTGTGTACTATGATTATGTGTATGTGGAAGCAATAAATTGTGTGTGCTTGCTTGAAGAAGTTTAGCTCACTTCATTGATTGGGTATTTGTGAAAGAGCTCTATAGGATCGAGATACATGGTTCACACGTAGAAGTCAAGAGAATGTATGAATGAGTCATCTTGTGGCCTACAAGTCAAAAAGGAGGTAGATGGCATTTTCATTCATCAAGAAAGATTGGTAAGGTTTACATTTCACAAAATCCTTCAATTGGGTGAAAGGTTTTGTTTTGAGTATATGCGTCGACCCCTTTCATCATATGCGTCGACCTGTTCATTTGTTAACAAGCCAACTCATGCTTTCTTCCACAATGGAGTCGACTCATCATTGTATGAGGTCGACCCTTGCTTTTCTTGCATTAAGCCATTGTGATCTTGCTTATTATGCATTGAGCCAATGTGAAAATATGCATATTCTTCATGTGTTTTTGAGCTTCTAATATGGTTGAGATTTTCTTATAAATTCAGATGGTAACTAGTCTGAATGATGCTCATACATGTTGCATGGATGCATTGTAATGTGTTTCAGATCTTATTGAGCATGCTCATTGAAGAATGCTTAAATTCTCATGTGTGATATATCTCTTGCTTTGATTGAATCTTGTGAAGAATGATCAAATTGCTCAAGTGCTTTACATGCATTTCCTTCATGGGTTTTGAGGCTCATAATGTGTTTAACTCTATTATATCAACCATGGTTGAATTCATGTTTCAAAGGGTTGAACTCCTTGATTTTGATAACCATATAGATCTAATGATCTATCTTGTTTTTTCAGAATAGATATTGATGGTAATCAATTTGAATATCACATGGATGCATGGTAATATCCTTCTATTTTTTAGTTGTGAAAAATGGGCTTTTAATAGGCTGGAGTCTTTTTCTTACCCTTTCCTGCAGGGGTCGACTCCTAGAGTCGACTCTCTTGGGTGATTGTTCTGTCCTGGCGGATTGGCAACACCCAGCCTGCAAGAGTCGACTCCAACAGTGGACTCCTGCATGGCCTGGGTGCTGGCCAGCGTGCCAGCCAGGAAGAGTCGACTCTTGGAGTCGACTCTTGCCTGCTGGACTGGGCAGAGTCGACTCTTTCTGGTGAAGTTGTTTTGGGTCATTCAAAACCCGAGTTTCTCAACTAGTTTGACCCTCTAAACTTACCCCAATACCCCTGACCTATTGATACACATATTAGGGTCATTTTGGAAGGTTCTAGGAGGGGTTTCTTGGTCTTTTGCATCCCTTTGGATATATATATACATGAGTTACGAATTTAGAAAGAATAACCCTAAGTGCTAACATTGTTCTATCTTGTAGGAGAAGAAAGGGGAGAAAGGAAGAAGGTGCTCAAGAGGAGAAGATCTGATCTGCATCAAGGCATTTTTAAAGCTTGCGGAAGAAGAGAAAAAGAAGCGGATTGAAGAGAGGAACGAGAGGATGTTGAAATCACCCTCATCCATCTTCCCTCCGACCTGACCTTCAAGGAATATCATCTATCAGCCATTGGAGATCAAGGGGATAAATTTTACTGCTTTCATTTATCTATCTATGATGTTCTTCATGGTTTTCATTTCAGTTTGAGCATGTATTGAACATATATTGTCATTTTCTGAACTTTGAGATATTCGTGTGTGGACCGTGGGTGTACGGTCGTGTCTCGGTTGTTGCATCTGTGTAGCGTGTGGTTTGATCGCATGTATGCGATCGTGTGTGTCATTTGTGCTGTGTTTGTTGTAGCATGTGTGTCATTTGTGCTGCGTTTGTTGTAGCATGTGTGTGTGCGTTGTTGATCTGGTCGTCGGATCGTGTTGGAGACTCTGTCTCCGTGTGTGTGTTGGGGCGTGTCCCCATGTGTTGCCGGTGTTGTCCTGTGTGTGTGTTGGAGCTTGGCTCCGTGTTGGGGATTTATCCCCATGCTTGTTTTCTAGCAAGTGAAGCCTTACTGGTTTGGTAAGGGGTGGACGTAGGGAGCCCGTCGTGGTCCCGAACCATCTTAAAAATCCCTTTGCCTTGTGGTTTATCTTGATGGTTGTGTGTTTCATTGATTAATCCGTGCGTTTACATGATCGAGTGAGCTCGGCGAGATTGAGAGAACTTAATTTACTCTATTTGGTTTATTTTCATCAATCTCGTTAAACTTGATAATTGTGCTAAGAAGTTTTAAAATTTGCCATATCACGTGGGGGACAATTCAACCCCCCCTTTCTTGTCCGCTCGTCTACCAGGGCAACAAGGCTTATGCTAAAAGTAGAACTTCCGTAATAAGGTAGCATTCCACATCTGCGGGATTGATTCACCGTCTAGCATTGCCAATCCGTACGCTCCCTTCCCGAGCACCTCGATAACTCGGTAGAGGCCTTCCAAATTGGGGGCCAGCTTCCCCACCGCCTCTAGTGGTCGAGAGGCCTCGGCTCTTCTCAGGACCAAGTCCCCAGGGAGGAACTATCGATCTTGAACCTGGGCATTGTAGTAACGGGCCATGCATCGCTGGTACTCCATCACGCGGATTCTCGCGATCTCGCGTACCTCATCTGCTTGGTCAAGGTTGTCCAACAGCTTTTTGTCATTAGGCTCAGGATGAAAATGAATGACCCAAAGGGAAGGGCTGCCGATTTCAAGCGAAATGATGACCTCGGTGTCATAAACCAACTATGTCACGCCCCGAGCTTTTAATACAACGGAAGGAATATCGAGAACATGAACAGCCGGCATGGTAAGTCTCTTGCAAGCAAGAAATCAGAGCGCAAGTCAATCACACAAAAGTAATTGCACAAGTAAATTTTTTCCAAATTCTAACTATATTTTATACTAGTAACCACAAAGTACATTAGATTCATGACTTTAAACATCCTTACATCATAGACTCGAGAAAATAGAAAATTACAATAGGACTCGACTAGATACTTTACAACTAGGTCTTCTCTCGATCCATTTGAACTTCAATCACTCTCAGACCCGCTACTTATATATTCCAAATCTGATCCAACAGTATTTCCTAGAAAATTGAGAAAGTAGGTATGAGCACACTTGCCCAGTAGGTATCTTCGCATCAACATGAAGGCAGGATTTAAATGATTAATGTCTTAGCTCTATATCTTAAGGTAAAAATAAGAATGCGATAACAATCGATATAAACCAAGATAACCAAGAATATAGAATCATGAAATAACAGAACAAGTAGACGTGAGCAAGTATAGACCATGAACAAGCAAGATTAATCATGTAGACGTAAATTTGGCCTTTCATGAACAAGAATGTACGAGCAAAAATCTAGAAAGTACTTTACACAACCTTGTAAAGGCTATGTACCAGAAAGTCATTAACAAGCATATAATTTCCATAACGAGCCTCGTGATTTTTCACTCAAAAGTACTCCCAGCATAATGCGACGCTAGCATCATCGTACCTCATGGTTTATAGCACGTTTCTGACCATCGACCGTTGAGGCTAGTATGGAGCCCTTGGAAACAATCCGTGCCCGGTCTTGCATCTTCATGTTATAAATCCAGCTACTTCCACGAGATATAACAATAATTTCGGCAAATAATTCAATTCTAAATAATAAGTTTCATCACCAAGTAACCAAGATATAGAATGTACCAAAATTGATATGAGATATCAGAGAAGAATTAAAAGAATATTATACTCTGACGACATTCCGACAGCATAACGATACATTCATTAAGTTTCATATCTTAATATTAACTTGTTAAACATATGTTGAGACTCCAGATAATCCGAAGAGCATCTAGGAACTCCAGAAACCCAACCCCAAAGGTCAAACCTCGGGTTAGACACGTTCAAAGATAAAGTGGTCATTTACTGGACCATTTAATAAAGAAAGCGGTCAAAGTCTAGACCGTTTCATGAATAGAGTCGACGCATGACAAAAGAAGTGTCGACGCAGTGAAACTTTTTGGAACTTTACGGTCATGGCAGGGCCACTTGGTGTCTTTTACCGATTTGGTGAGTGGCCGCTAACAGAATCTAGCAGTCAACCATAGGGATGCTAATGTCCAGAACACATGAAACACTGGTAAGTGCTTTCTAGACAATTGGGCTTTAAGGGTACAACTAGCTCGGCATCCTAGTGGGAATCCCAGGATCGCGGAGTCTTATGGAGGTCATGAAACATAATCCCCTAGTCCGACAGAAGGAATATCCGGCAGAGAGGTTCATAAGTCCAAGAGAGTGTGCCTATAAGTGCAAAGTGTAACTAATGGTCACATATCAGAGTACATGCCATGTACTTAAGAAAATGACTCCAGAAATAAGAGTGAAACAGTGAAACATACGGACAAAACACCATATGTACTATGTACACAACATTGAAACCATTTAATTACAAAATTATAATATTTTGGCATGATAATGAAAAATAATGATTGAAATCATGCTCATGTTAAAACAGGGTATTTAACAGGAAATAAACACAATTTTTAGTGAAAAATATCATAAGTATAGGGTTTTTAATATGTAAAATTCAACTAAGTTCGCAGAACTAAATAGCGGTCGTGACATGGCCGCATGGGTTATAAACGGTCTCGCGATAGAGCGCTGTTTAAATGAGGCGGTCAGGTTGTGGACCGTATCTATCTGATAGACCGAAGCTGTAAAATAGTTAAATAAAACATTAACCTAGGGCATGTTATGCATGGAAATGATATAAAACAGGTAGTAAAACATGCTAGAAGAAAATTAGGCCATGAACATGCATAGGAGAAAGTGAATTAGACAAGAACTCCATCTTAATAGCATTAAGGCTAAGTCTATGCATGAAAAATGAACTAATTTGCGCAGTCTCAATAAAACATTAAATTCTCCACGTACAATGCGTGAATTCGACTAAGAATTGAGGGCTTTTATTCCTAACATCATGTTTAAGTCATTCATGAGATAACCTAACTTTGGACTAGGCTTTAATCGTCGAATTTAAGATTGAAACTTGACCCTATTTTCTGCTCGTCCTGAATTGGAACAGCAACTTCATGGCCTTTTATCTCTTGATCCTCTTCACCTATGACCACGATATTTTGAGGGTAATATGGTACTAAAAGGAACAATTTGTTCTAAAGAACCCCTATCTAATTACCTCATTTAGGGCTTCTATTTGACCGATCAATCTGGGTCCGTTGCACAGGTTCCTGAGTTGCTTGTTCTGAATCAGCGACTTTGCAAGCTTCTATCTTCCTGATGGCTTGATCTCCTAAGATGAAATTTGGTGGGTAGTTAGACCTTACTATTATAAATAAATTCTTCTAAAGAACATACCTCTAATTCGACCTCTTTACCTTAGTTCCACGCGAGCCAAAAGTAAGGGTCACGTAGGTTGTTCTGGCGTCTATTTATAGGGTTAGCTAGGGTTTCCATGGATTAGAATGAATAGAGTCCTAATTAGGGTTTCAATTCAATCCTTAAGACTTCTAGACTCATCTATCTAAGAGATAGCATTGATCCTAGGCGATTTAGATGCCAAAGTTCCCATCTTTTCATGCCTTCTTCCATTCACAGAATCTGTAGATAGTAGCGGTCTAGTCTAGACCATTTTCAATCACCAAGCGGTCACCCAATAGACCATTTTTGGCTTTGGGCGCCAAGTTTGAAACATTTCAAACTCTTTGTCATATATCTGTTGATTTATCTAATAATTAGTATATTTATCCCCTCTTTATCTTTGACAATGGTTTTGATGATTCTAATATATTATGTGTTTTACGTATGCTTTAAAGTGAAAATATTGTGTGCTTGTTTAGTGAAAAATGTCTTCATGAAAATGTCTTCATGCTAGATGAGCTCATATGTTGACTATCTTGTCTTGCAAGTCTGAAATGCATGATGGATATCATGAATGTGATTCATGCATAGTGTACTTGACACCTTGGAGCCTACATGTGAAAAATTGTGTTTTTCGGTGGATTGTCAAATGGCTTGTTGCAATGACTCTTTCTAGGCCTTTCACATGCTTGAATTTGATAACACCCTTGCTACGTACGGAAATGCTTCATGTTGTAATCATTGATAGGTCTGGCTATCTTTAAGATAAGAATCTTGTTTCAGAAGAGAGAAGCTTGTGTTTTTGGTGGAAACACTAAGTTGGGTTTATTGAGTTTCATACATGATGTTTTTCATTGGTGAAATCATGTTTTCAAATGGGGTTAACGAGGTTTTTAATGAACTGACATAAATGCTTGATATTTTGCTGTCCATATTTGTGAAGGTTCAGTTTGCTCTGACTGCATTTAAAACCCATGTGTGTATTGGCAAGACATTCAGGATAGTTGGATTAATCTTGGTCTTTCAACTGGGTTTCAATATCTGAGTAAGGAATGGGAGTTCAGCATGTTTTTGAAGTGAACTTTATGTTTTTGAACTGATTTTGTAATAGCCTCATAATGTATGATCAATACCCTGACATGTGAGCTTGTGTAGCTCATGACTGAAATCTTGGACTGTATTTCTCAATATCTATGTGATTAGATTGAGTTCAGGTTTCATTGGACTGAACTTGGATTGCTTGCATTGGACTATGCAAGTTCAGTTTTCTCTTGGACTGCATTTCTAATTCTTGCGTGACTTAACTAAATTTGATTTGCACTACACGCCTTGGATTACATCTGAATTTTCATGAAAGGTTGTGTATTGAATTGGCTGGATGTATGTGAAGATAAGTCATGATATTAGCTTCTTTATGTGCACTAGCCTAATGATGTTATGAGGTTATCTTTTCATCCAATCAACAGGCAGGTTGTAAGAGGAAATCAAGTGTTGAAATACAAAGTGGTTTGTATTGCATGGATCTTTATCTGACAAGAGAGCTTGAGGTTAAATGGTTGAGAATCTTGAATCAATTTTGTATATGGCTGCAACTCACTATATCATTTTGTAGGTTGATGGAGATTTCTGAAAATAGTTGAAAATGGCTTAAAGCTAGATCCTTTATATCCCTTGATTTATAATTCTCATGAATAATGAATTTCAGATATAAGTGCAGGCTTCATGTGCATTGACTTGAATATGTGTTTTTATTAAGTGCAGGTTTAATCATACTCACATATTCTCAATCGCAACGGTAAGAATGAGGATCTTGAATTTTGGTTACTGGTGGATTTTTGGTATGCGTTGAATAGAACTTTTGGTTATATGCTCATTGCTTGTTCAGAGAAGTTGGGTTTGCATGTGTCACATGCATGCTCTTCTTAACTATCTTGAGGTTGTTCTTTTGCTCATTTAGCTCTCCATATTCCTTATTGAAGATCTAGTTTGATTGTGTTTTAGACCCCTCATTTCATGTCATTCTATTATTTTTGAATGGAGTTGAATGGTGCTTTATGGGTGTTTAATGTTTTTGGGGTTTCAATTGAGTTTGAATGAGTTTTCAGTTCTATTAGTAAAAGTGTCGACTCTATGAGTCGACACTTGTTTCAGGTTGTTCTGTCTAATGTGTTCTTTTACATGCCCAGACAGAAAGTGTCGACTCTAGGAGTCGACACTTTTCGCCTTGTGTTTTGTTTTGTTGAAAATAGAACACATTGTAAAAAGTGTCGACCCAGTGAGTCGACACTTTTGCCCAGTGTCCTATTTTTACAAACGGGACAGAATACTTTGAGAAAAGTGTCGACCCTATGAGTCGACACTTTCTCTGGTTCGTCCGGATCGTGATTTTCGGATTGTTTACGAAATGCCCTTTATGTGATCCGATGGCCTAGGCTTTTTACCCCAATAGCCTTAGGGTTTCTCCTTTGGATTGGGTGTGGCTGTAAGAGGGTTTGAGCATGGGATAACATGTCTTTTTTGCTGCCTTCTCTCTTGTATATGATGGCCGTGATTTCCATCGGAAGAATAATCCTTGCGCTAATATTGTCCATCTTTTGCAGGGAGAGGAGATGAGGGCGTCGCCACCAGCTGGAGGAGGAAGAGAAAGAAGAGGAGACCGCCAACAACAAGCCTCATCTACCGATCCGATCCAACTTCGAGCACAGCTGCTGAAGATACTTTCACCTTGGGCGTCTCCTGCGATCGTAGCAAGCCTCTACTCCGCAAATAGATTTTCCGGCGCACCCCACTACTCCTTTGAGAGGGTTTCACTACAGATTTGAGGGGGATTTCTTCTTCACTCATTTCTATTCTCCTATTTGAGCGTAGATTAAGATTTGGGTGTTCATTGTATATCATCTTATTTCGTCAAACTGAAAATACGTTGTGTGTGGGCGGAGTTGTATCTCCGCGTGTGTGGTGTTATTGTGGGGAAAGGCTCCCCGTGTTTAGTTGTGTGTGGACGGAGCTGCGACTCTGTGTGGTTGTCGTGTATGGGGTACATTCCCCGACCGTGTGTGTGTGTGCTACAGTGGCAACGTGTTGAGGCAAGGCCTCTTGTGGTCGTGCATGTATTGCTGCGGAAGCAGCGTGTGTGTGATTGGGGTTCGTCCCCGTGTTGCTACGAAAGTAGCTTGTAGTGAAGCCTCACCGGGTTCGGTGAGGGGTGGATGTAGGAAGCCCGTCGTGGTCCCGAACCACCTAAAAATCTTGTGTTCCGTGTGAATGCATGTGTGATTGACCATTTCTTCTATCTCCCTTCACATGTCCATTAAATAGATTTTTAATTCACTGCATCATCACACACTGCTACCTCCGTCATCTGTGTTAAACTTGATTTCATTATCTAGTTGCATTGGTAATTCGAGTGAGATCGGAAGGCTTGAGAGAATATCTTAATCTCACGATTGTTTAGGCCACTCAACGTTAGTTATTTCAATTCCATTGTGATTAGCTTAGAAAGATTTTCAAAATCCGCCATCTCGGCAAGGGGACAATTAACCCAAATTAAAAGGTCAGGTTAATTAATAAATATTGGGCCTTATTATTTGGTTTTAAATTAATCAAAAAATTCGTTTAATAATCCATTTATCTCTAGAAAATCTAAATAAGTTTTAGAAAATTCTAAAATATCATATACACAATTTTGGGGTATTACACCCTCCCCCACTTAAGAGAATTTGGTCCCCAAATTCCAATACATAGGCTTTAAGGGAGAGTGTACTTACATTCAAATAGATCGGGAAATCTCTTGCGCATGGCTTCCTCCGTCTCCCATGTTACTTCATGTGGGCAAGATTTGCTCCACTAGACTTTGATCGTGGGAATGGTTTTATTCCGAAGTTGACGTACCTCTTGTTAAATTATTTTGATTGGCTTTAGCTCGTACGTCAAATCCTTTTAGATCTCCAGATTATAATAAGTGATAACATGGAATGGATCGTAGACATATTTCTTTAACATAGAGACATGGAATACATCATGAACTCCTGCCAACTATGGAGGTAATGCTAGACGATAAGCCACCTCTCCCACTCTTTCAAGAATTTCAAAAGGGCCAATGAATCTTGGTGTAAGCTTGCCTTTGATGCCGAACCTTCGAATACCTCGACCCGGAGAGACCTTGAGAAATACATGGTCACCTACTTGGAATTTCAGGTCACGCCGTCGATTATCCGCATATGATTTCTGTCTATCTTGGGCCATCTTGAGTCTTTCTCAAATTAGCTTAACTTTCTCAATAGTATCCCTTATCAATTCTGGACCTAGAAGTTGTCTTTCCTAAACTTCACTCCAGCAGATAGGTGAGCGATATCTTCTCCCATATAGTGCCTCAAATGGTGCCATTTGAATGCTAGTTTGATAACTATTATTGTAGGCAAATTCCACTAGAGGTAAATAATCATGCCAGCTTCCACCGAAATCTATAACACATGCTCTTAGAATATCCTCTACCACTTGATTGGTTCTTTCAGTTTGTCTATCAGTTTGGGGATGAAACACAGTGCTAAAATTCAATCGGGTCCCCAAAGAATGTTGCAGACCCTTCTAGAATTGTGAAGTAAATTGAGGATCTCGATTGGAAATAATAGTGACAGGGACACCATGTAACTTAACAATGTCCTTCATGTACAAGGCAACCAAGATATCCACAGACCATCGACTTTTAATAGGTAAAAAATGAGCTAATTTTGTTAAACAGTCTATGATCACCCATATTCCATCATGTCCACCTCTTGATTTAAGCAGTCCCATGATAAAGTCCATCCCTATACTTTCTTATTTTCATTCCAGAATTTCAAAGGGATGTAGTTTTCCAGCAGGCCTTTGATGTTCTGTCTTAATATGTTGACAAGTGAGGCAACGTGACACATAGTCTGCCACTTCCCTTTTCATATTGGGCCACCAATAATTCCTTTTGAGGTCTTGATACATCTTGGTAGCACCAGGATGAATGTCGTACTTAGATTTATGAGCTTCTTCTAGGATCAATTTCTTAGTATACACATGATCCGGTATACAAACTCGTCCCCTAAATAACAATCTTCCATTATTTGCAATAGAGAAATCCAGCCGTTGCTCTATATTGGCTTTGATCTCCAATAACACAGGGTCATTATCTTGGAGTTTGACTAGATCTTCTATTAATGTGGGTTGTGTCCGGATATTGGCTATAAAGCAATCCTCTTTCTTCTTCATATTAATATCTAAATTCAACTGAGCAAATTTAGAAATAAGATTGGTCATCCCTTTCATGAGACTTGATAGCTTTCTCATCGGTTTCCTGCTGAGCGCATCGGCAACAGCATTCGCCTTGCCAGGATGATATTGTATAGCAAAATCAAAGTCCTTAAGGTACTCCAACCATCGCCTTTGCGTCATATTTAGCTCTTTCTGAGAGAATAGATATTTCAAGCTCTTATGGTCCGAGTAGACCGTGAATTTCTCTCCATAAAGATAGTGACACCAAATCTTCAAGGCAAATATAACTGCAGCCAGTTCCAGGTCATGAACATGATAATTTTCCTCATGTCGCTTTAACTATCTTGAAGCATAGAAAATCACCTTGCCATTTTGCATAAGTACACAACCTAGACCAACGCCAGATGCATCGGTATAAACTTCAAAATTGCCACCTTCTACGGGCAATGCCAGTATAGGTGCCATGGTAAGATGCTCTTTAAGAGCTAAGAAATTTTCTTCACATTCCTTTGTCCACTCGAAAGGATTCTCCTTCCTGGTGAGTCTTGTTAAAGGAGTGGTAATTTTAGAGAAATCCTTGATAAATCTTCTATAATAACCAGCCAGGCCAATGAAACTTTGAACTTCAGATACGGTGTTTGGTCGGCTCCAGTTCTTAACAGCTTCAACCTTACAAGGATCTACTACAATGCCTTCTTTAGAAATGATATGGCCAAGGAAAGGAACTTCCTTAAGCCAAAGTTCACATTTGTTTAATTTAACATAAAGTTGGTGTTTCTGCAAGGTTTGAAAGGCAACCCTTAAATGTTCCTCGTGTTCCTCCTTTGTCTATGAATAGATGAGAATATCATCAATGAATACGACCATAAATTGGTCAAGATAAGGCCGGAACACATTATTCATCAGTTGCATGAATGCCGTAGGTGCATTAGTTAAACTGAACGGCATAACCACAAATTCATAATATCCGTATCAGCTTCGGAAAGCAGTCTTGTGAATGTCTTCATCCTTTATTCTTAGTTGATGATAGCCTGACCTGAGATCGATCTTGGAGAAGTACTCCGCGCCAGAAAGTTGGTCAAATAGCTCATCAATACGCGGCAGTGGATATTTGTTCTTGATGTTGAGTTGATTCAACTGTTGGTAGTCAATGCATAATCTGAGGGAACCGTCCTTCTTCTTGACAAATAAGACTGAGGCATCCCAAGGGGATGTGCAGGGTAAAATGAAGCCTTTTTCTAGCACCTCCTGAAGTTGCTTCTTTAGTTCCTTCAATTCCGTGGGGGACATCCTGTAAGGAGCTATTGACACTGGTGATGCTCTAGGTGTGAGTTCAATGGTGAAGTTAACCTCCCTTTCGGGCGGTAAGCCAGGTAACTCGGAAGGGAAAATAATAGGAAATTCCCTAACTACGGGGATTTCTTCTATCTAAATTTCCTTAGACTCGGTAACTACTATGGAGGCAAGAAAAGCTTTACATCCTTGCAAAATGAGTTTGCAAGCGTGAAGAGAAGAAATAAGAGAGGGATGTTTCCGGTATTTGATGCCAAGAATGGAAAATCATGGGAGATCTAGTTTTCGAAAGGAAATTATCCTACTGCGATAATTTATATAGGCATCGTGGTCTACAAGCCAATCAATTCCTAATATATCATCGTAGCCTTCCATATCAAGGCATACGAGAGTAGCAGGAAGATTATGCCCTTCTACAGTGACTTCACTATTAGGAAAATATATTTTCAATTCTGTTCCTGACCCTAAAGGATTGACTATGGTTTAATCTGATGGTAAGGGAACAGGTGAAATAGGCAATATTTTTGCAAAGGAACTAGCAATAAAGGAATGAGTAGCACCTGTATCAAATAACACAAAAGTAGGATGGGAATGAATATGAATTGTACCTTCAATGAGCTCCCCTTCTTTGGTTGGTTCATACTCCAATACGACATTCAATCTAGCTTGCCACTTTCGTCCACCATTGCTCCTTGTGGATGATTGCTCTTTCATCAGAGGACAGTCAGGCATGCGGTGCTCCCGACTTCCACATCTTAGGCATGCGCCCAAACGCTTCCAACATTCTTCGAACGCACGACCGAATTTATCACAGAACAAGCAAGCCGCCATGACTTGCTTATCTTCTTCTTTAATCTTCTTGTTCCGACGATCATCCTTGCAGTCCCCATTCCGGGATCTCTCCTTTCTATCCCGAGAGTTATAGGTGATGCTGAATTTTTCTTGCTTCTTACCTCGCCGATCAGACTTTCGGCTCGGCTCCTCCACTTTGCCCTTGAGTTTATCGACCTTCTTCAAGGCCCGTTCACATAAGTGTGCCCGTTGGACCATCTCTGCATAGGTCTGAATGTTTTATGGGCCAAGTTGCTGGATGAAAATGGTCGCAGCCCGTCCATAAAGCGATTTGCTTTATGAAGATCCATGCTCACTAGATGTTGAGCATAAGGTGCCAGGCGAGAGAATTGTAACTCATATTCTGCCACTGTCAACATGCCTTGACGTAGTGACGCAAATTCAGCCGCCTTCCTCTCCTTGACATGCTCGGAGAAATACTTAGCTCGAAAAAGAGTAAGAAATCCATCCCATGTGTGTGGTGCGTCGGCAGGCGGTGTCGGAATAGACTTCCACCATGTACGTGCGTCTTTGTTTAACTGGAACGTAGCAAGATGAATCTTCTCTTGGTCGGCACATTGCATGACCTCGAATATACGATTCATTTCGTCAATCCACTTTTCTGCCTCATCGGGGTTAGAAGAACCTGAAAATCATGGAGGGTTTAAACTCTAGAAATTACGGTGCAGATCACCAGCTTGAGCCATATTTTGCAAAGCCTGAGTGAGACCCCGCAACAGTTTGTTGCATTCCACCCTAATCGACATGTGAGCCATTGTAAGAGTAAAGTACCAGAGAAGAGTAATGGATTTGTTAATTCTAATGGAATTGATGGGTTAACCCTAAAGATAATTTCTAATTACTAGCTCATCCCAGGTTCTACCCAATTTCTCTCAAGGGTTGGGAATTATCTTTCCTTGTTTCATAGGCATGGGTCTTTAATCCTTGGACTTAACCTATGACATGACATCTTTTCCTAGGACTTCTAGGCCTAGGCTCTAATACCACCTTAACTGTCACGCCCCGAGCTTTTAATATAGCGGAAGGAATATCAGGAACGTGAACAGCCGACATGGTAAGCCTCTTGCAAGCGAGAAACCAGAGCGCAAGTCAATCACACAAAAGTAATTGCACAAGTAATTTTTTTCCAAATTCTAACTTTATTCCATACTAGTAACCATAAAGTACATTAGATTCATGACTTTAAACATCCTTACATCATGGACTCAAGAAAATAGAAAATTATAATAGGACTCGACTAGACACTTGACAACTAGGTCTTCTCTCGATCCATTTGACCTTCAATCACTCTCGGACCCGCTACTTGTATATTCCGAATCCGATCCATCAGTACTTCCTAGAAAATTGAGAAAGTAGGTATGAGCACACTTGCCAAGTAGGTATCTTCACATCAACATGAAGGCATGATTTAAATGATTAATGTCTTATCTCTAGATCTTAAGCTAAAAATAAGAATGCGATAACATGCGATATAAACCAAGATAACCAAGAATATAGAATCATGAAATAACAGAGCAAGTAGACATGAACAAGTATAGACCATGAACAAGCAAGATTAATCATGTAGACGTAAATTTGGCCTTTCATGAATAAGAATGTACGAGAAAGAATCTAGAAAGTACTTTACACAACCTTGTAAAGGCTATGTACCAGAAAGTCATTAACAAGCATGTAATTTCCATAACGAGCCTTGTGATTTTTCACTCATTTATAAGAGAAAGTACTCTCAGCGCAATGCGACGCTAGTATCATCGCACCCTATGATTTATAGTACGTTTCCGACCATCGGCCGTGGGGGCTAGTATGGAGGCCTTGGACATAATCTGTGCCCGATCTTACATCTTCAAGTTATAAATCCAGCTACTTCCACGAGATATAATAATAATTTTGGCCAATAATTCAATTCGAAATAATAAGTTTCATGACTAAATAACCAAGGTATAGAATGTACCAAAATTGATATGAGATATCAAAGAAGAATTAAAATAATATTATACTCCGGTGGCATTCCGGCAGCATAACGGTACATTCATTAAGTTTCATATCTTAATATTAACTTGTTAAACATATGTTGAGACTCCAGATAATCCGAAGAGCATCTAGGAACTCCAGAAACCCAACCCCAAAGGTCAAACCTCGAGTTAGACAGGTTCAAAGATAAAGCGGTCATTTACTAGACCGTTTAATAAAGAAAGCGCTCAGAGTCTAGACCGTTTCATGAATAGAGTCGACGCATGACAAAAGAAGTGTCGACGCAATGAAACTTTCTGGAACTTTGCGGTCATGGCAGGGCCACTTGGTGTCTTTTAGCGATCTGGTGAGTGGCCGCTAACAGAATCTGGAGGTCAACTATAGGGCCGCTAAGGTCCAGAACACATAAAACATCGGTAAGTGCTTTCTAGACAATTGGGCTTTAAGGGTACAACTAGCTCGGCGTCCTAGTGGGAATCCCAGGCTCGCAGAGTCTTACGGAGGCCTTGAAACATAATCCCAATGTCCGACAGAAGGAATATCCGACGGAGAGGTTCATAAGTCCAAGAGAGTGTGCCTATAAGTGCAAAGTGTAACTAATGGTCACATACCGACGTATATGCCATGTACTTAAGAAAATGACTCCAGAGATAAGAGTGAAATAGTGAAACATACGGATAAAACACCACATGTATTATGTACACAACATAGAAACCATTTAATTACAAAATTATAATATTTTGACATGATAATGAAAAATAATGATTGAAATCATGCTCATGTTAAAATAGGATATTTAACAGGAAATAAACATAATTTTTAGTGAAAAATATCATAATTATAGGGTTTTTAATATGTAAAATTCAACTAAGTTCGCATAACCAAATAGCAGTCGTGACATGGCCGCATGGGTTATAAATAGTCTCGCGATAGACCGCTATTTAAATGAGGCGGTCAGGTTGTGGACCGTTTCTGTCTGATAGACAGAAGTTGTAAAATAGTTAAATAAAATGTTAACCTAGGGCATGTTGTGCATGGAAACGATATAAAACAGGTAGTAAAACATGCTAGAAGAAAATTAGGCCATGAACATGCATAGGAGAAAGTGGATTAGTGATGGGGACATCGAGGAAAGACCGTCCGCATTTTGTTTGCATTTATGTCCTTTCATATTTGTATGTATACCCTTGTGTAATATGGGTATGCAATTGTAGCTCTTAGTGGGTTTATATGTAAAATTCCCATGGGCCCAAGCAAGGGGACCCTCAGCCCTTTCCCATTGGTCCGCCTAGACCATGTGGGGCTGGTCAACCATCCTAGGTGGCCTTCTAGAAGAGTTGAATGGCAATTGCCACATTGGTAGACAAATAGGTAAGAAATTCCATGGTAGGCTACCTACCATTTCAAACTTGCCCCCTTGTCTCCACTTGGTCAATAGGCCGCCCCTCCCCTTGTATTTTTTATTTAATTTTTGTGTGTGTTTGTCACACTTGATCCCATCCATCCAATCCCCTCCCCTAGATCTAATGGTGTAGATTAGGTTTGATGTAAGGCATATAAAAGGTTGTATTTTCCATTTGTTGGCATTAATGAAGAGAAAATTGTTGGAAAATCAAGAGTGCTTCTTGTGCCCCGCCCCTCTCCCCTGGTGTTCATCTCCTCCAACCCCCAATTCTAGAGTGGTTCTATCTTCAATCCCCTCCCCTCTACCTCCGGTGATCATCTGTGCCGCCGCCGTCGCCGTTCGTGCCGCCTTCGAGCCGCCGCGGGACCATCTTCAAAGTTCTGTCCCGCTGGACAGAGGTGTCTTCCACGAATTCTTGACCTCCACAACGTGAAGATCTCAAGCTGACATTTTGAGGGTGTGTTCTTACCTTGAGTCCCCACCTCCACCTAAATTTTCACGTCCAAGTTCCTTCATTTAGTAATTTTCCATTTTCGTTCATATTTCACTCCCAGATCTGTGTTGTCTCTGTCTACAGTGACAGCAGTTCTGAGTTTCCCATCTCCGACAACCTTTTTGATTTTTTCAAACCCTCTCAATTTTATTGGGAGTTCTGTCCATCACCCCTTACTCCATGAATTTTCTTAATTTCCGATCAGCCTTCTATCCAATTTTCAAAAATCGTGTCCTTCTTCATCTACAGTGTTGTCTACCAGTTTCCAGATCCGACCACCCTCCAGTGTTAAATTCCTAAAAAATCATAGTCTCCTTCACACTTGTCACAAAAAATATTTTCGTCTTCCCTGTTCAATTTCCTACAACTTTGATGAAGAACACAACTATTGAATCGGAGGTCTACCTATCCGTCAATGCCAGTTCTCAGACAAGTTCTCTGTTGATCTGAGAATTCAGGCACTGTACAACAGCAGCTATCAAAATTCGCCAACAAGACGTATAGAGCTGTTTATTTTTCTGTAATCCCATAGGGTTGAAGCCCTTCGAAGCAGCTTTCTAACGGTGCCAGTTTCGTGTTGATCCGACATCGGGACTGATCGCAGCGTCCGTTCTCGCCGGAGCGCGCGCCAAAAAATATAACCGGCAGATCCGTGGCCAGTTATTCCGACCGGTGCCGATCGGAGCCGCCTGGCCTCTAGCCGGCAAACCAGCATGCCGCCATCCAGGGGAGTGCTTCCCCAAGTGTCCCCACTACAGCGGTGCCACCGGGCCCCACACGGCCCGTCCGGACAGCACGTGGGCCCCACAGTCACAAGTTCGGGTGCTGCCGAAGAGACGCGAGAAGCCGCCCGTCAACCCGAATTCGGTCCTCCCGGACACCATTGTGTCGCCCTTTACCTCCCTGCGTGGAGTGGGCAGTGCTTCATTGCTGTAACAAGTGTGTACTATTATTCCGGGAGTACGGGTTTCGGCCGGGTCCGTCTTCCCCACGCCGAGCGCGTGGAGATATCGCATTCGCTCCCTTACTTGGCATCTTGCTTTATCTTATATATGCTTTATATGCCACTGCTAGAGAGCATATTTTAGGACCTAGCTCGCTATATTTTTATATCATCGCTGCTGCGAGAGAGAGCGTTACCGTCCCGTGACCCGATCCGGGCACAAAAGAGAATTGACCACCCTAGCTCTTGCTAGTTTATCAACCGTGCACGTCCGACGCTTCCCTCGTTAAGGGACAATCACGAGCTCACCTAGAGTCCGAGGACTATTGTCGTGTCCGTGGTCTCATCCCGCATCAGTTTGGTATCAGAGTGAGTTTGAGTCTAGGGTGTCAAAAAAAAAGAGTGTCATTTAAGTCTAAGTGTCTAAGTCGGTCTTAGGAGTTGCATTTGCATACCATTAATCGGTATATAAAAAGGTGTTGTCCAAACGTTAGGCTACGCCTATCGGGAAGGCCGCACACTTGCGCGAGTGATCTTCGGATCGATTAACTCCGTCACGTATCGAGTCTTGGTGTCTTATCCTTAGTGTGCATGCATCCCAAACCGTGCATAGTCGATCTAGTGTCTTGTCTAAATGGCCTTGCATACCCATTCCTAGGGATCCATTCCCATCTTTTCGGCACCAATGGCCAACCCATGTCGACCCGTCCAAGGTGATAGGTCCGTGTCCGAGTACATCCGGGACTATGATAAGTACCGGTTGGAATATGGCTTGGGAGAGGAGAGCACTACGACTGCATTTCAGTTCCGGAGAGGTTTGCGGCTTTATTTTCGAATCCAATGTCTTGTCCGCGATGCATTCTCTCTGGCGCAGTCCTATAAGGTCGCTCTGAAGGTCGAGCCATTTGAGTCTCGATTTAATGATGACCTACAACGAGCCGATGCTGCCCTGGCTACCCTTCGGCAAGCATCTACCTCCCACCCAAGTCCCGAGCCGATCGGACTACCTACGCCATTGCCTTCACCACCCGTGAGTGCTCCGTTATCACCCTTACCTTCCGATCCACATTCGGAACCATCATGCTTGGAGCCACCTCACCCCGAGCCACCCGTGTTTCTTACGGGTACACTATATATAGCCGGGCCGCTTCTTAGTTGGCTCAAAGATGGCTTGGTCCCACCTTCCTTCCCACCTATGGACCCCATCCTCCCCTTTAGTGCCGGTCAACTCCTTCCATACCACATTTCGATCTCGTCACCATGTTGATACGTTGGACGATCTTGTCATGGAATTAGATTCAAAATGGGAGTTGACGCATCTTTTGGCCCGAGGCTTTGACCAACCCGCTAGTCTTAGCTTCACCCATCCGGCCTTCGGGTCCATTACCTCCGAGTGCACCGTGGGTTGTGTTACCACGGAGGTTCTTCTACTTCTCCCGCAACCGGATGAACCCGACTTCATTACTTTTCTTCCGAGGGAGGAGTCATATCTCCTATGCACGGTCCCATCTATCACGATGGATGGAGGTGATCATCACCTTCATGAATGTCACCCATGGGACTATGTAATGGAGGAATCAAAGGGTCACACATTCTTGGACCCATTCGACCCCTTCTCTAGTGGGCCTAGTGATCCATCACTTCCATCATACCTTATCGGAGAAGTCCACTTTCACACCCCTTTCCCACAGGTCGGGCCATCTATACCCACCAAACCCATACTCGATACACCCACACCCGGCTCTTCCACATCCGGGTCTTCTAGCTCTCTCAAGTTCCCCAAATCCAAAGGGCCATCCATACATGATTGGGTCATACTTGGACGTTTGGATGTTCCCCATGCCACCCATCTCCGGTCACATAACATGCATGCATGGCACATATTCGGGTGTCCTGGTCCGCCGTCACCCATGGACGGGTCGGACTAACATTAGGTGTGTCAAGGGTCATAGACGAGTCAGTGTGTTTTCTTTGTGTGGTTTGCATATGTGTGCTAGTTCATGGTGAGTCTCTATGTGTCTTGTGTAAGCTCGATGTCAGTCCCTTATGAGTGTGAAGCGAGTCGACTCACTCTGTCACGTCCCGAGCGCGGAAGATACCCGTAGATGCGTGACGAGTTTATATCAATCATGTCAATCAGAGTAGTAGTGTATTCGACATAAAGACAGAGTGCGCAAATATAAAGATAACCCAATCCATTTATTCCTTTAATAAGAATATGTTTATTACAAACCCTTGCAAATACTAGACTCAATAAAAGAAAGGTACATTTCTGACTCAACAAAAATATAGAGAAGACAGGACTGATGGACGCTTGAATAGCTCTAACTCTTTCACTCTTGACCTTCCCCGTCAGTTTGGGTCTCGTCATCGGACTTACCTGAAAAGTATGGAAACACTGAGTGAGCGAACGCTCAGTAGAAAATTATATCTCAAGAACTAGCAAGGGGTTTAAGTAATTACATTTTTCCATGAATGCACTACAGCTATGCATGCTCTCATAAAATGACAAGATAGAGAGTATATCAACAAGATAACAAGGTGAACTATTCATGAACTTTCAAGTAATAGATGTCAGGATGTTCAAGCAAGTAATTTCATCATGTCATGTCGAGAACTTGGCTATCACGTTTCAAGCAAGCAAGTATATAAATTACCCTTTTTCGGGTCAAGCAAGTCATGTCATGTCAAGTTGAGTCAAGTACGAGATTTTTGTGGAGTGTCCAATCAAGCTAGTCATGCACTTCGGTACAATGCCAATACCGTTATCATTACAACTCCCATGGGCACTAGTACTTTTGGGTGCTCCTCCCAGGACCAGATCGGGCCCTATATGCGCAAGCATTGATTATGTATTTTGACATCCACTTGGTGTATAGCCAATATGGGGTTTCAAGGATAAAGAACTTGTATGAACTTAGAGGTAGATAGCATTTCAAGGATTTGAACATGACTATAATGACGATAATAACGGTGCAATCACGAGTATCGATAAAACTAGGTGGAATTGGTTCCCTAACTTGGGTACCATGACAAGTAAGTGCCCACAAGTAGATGGTCACTCTTTTAATATAGAATTGAGGTCCACAAGAACATCATAATAATGTTGATATAGAATTGGGGTCCACAAGAACATCTCAATAATGACATGCTTTCCCCATTTATTTAGATACTTCTCATATTATACACATAGCATAACATGAGGGCCGGTATACCATGTTTCTTATAGAGTGACATGGCAAAAATAGTGTGATAGGTTTTTATGGTACAACCAGCTCAGTCGGCCTTGAGGGAATCCAAGGCTCGAGGAGTCTTACGGAGGTCTCTATGACTAACTCGCTAGTCCAAAGGAACGGAATGTCTAATGGAGAGCTTGTATGTCACTGAGAGTTAGCGGGTAAACGATAAAACATCATGAAACATGGGACTATATTCACGGAGTGGAATTATAGTGCCGATATACATACTCACGTATATATATATATATATATATATATATATATATATATATATATATATATATATATATAATGAAATCCTCGGTTAATAGAAATAGTGTAAAATAGTACCACAGGAAAATAGCGACTTATCTAAAGTCATTAATCATGGAATTAACGCCTTATACAGGGGCGTTTATTTACAAATTGACGGCTTGTTCAGTAGTCGTCCATTCTGTATTTCTATTTTGCAGAATTTAGATAATATGGAATTTTAACAAAAACGCGCCCTGGACAGGGGCGTTACTTTTCAATTAGCGCCCTGTTCTGGGGCGTCAGTTCAATAAGAGACGACCTGCATCAGGTCGTTATTTCAACATTTTTGAAGATTTCTGATAATAAAATTTCAGGAACAAATTATATAGTGAGGACCAGAAAAATAGTAGGATTCCACTAGGATGATCATGCATTAGATTAGATTCATGGTTTCATAGATACAGAATTTTAAACATGGGTAATTATCAATTATATGAAATTGACGACTCCTGGTCAGGGCGTCAAAATAAGAATTAACGCCCTTTGAAGGGTCGCCTTATTCAAAATTCACCAAAAATATTTGAAAACGTAGTAAAACTATATGCATGAGATCATGGATGAATTTATTTCAGAATCTATACTAGTTTGGGCTACGCTCTTGAGAAAACCTACCTTTTGAATTGGTTGACAGACGTGAAGATTGATTGAAGAAGGTGAATGATACTCTGTTTTAATACAAGACAGCAACAGCAGAAAGAAGAAGCAGCCCCTTGCAGAAGCAGAAGAAAGCTTCCTCCTTTCACGGTCGTTTGGCTGCAAGAGGAAGAAGGAAGGTGAAGATCAATCTACGTTCTTCACACGGTAACAGTAACAACTCTTCCCTATTGCAGTCAACCTGCACAAAAAGGATGAATAGATCGTTTGACGAAGAACCCACGATCTTCTCTTTGACACGAGAGTTGCTACTTACTGTAGACTTCCTACATGAAATAAGATGAAGACATTAGTCTTCATACTTATACATAACCGAAGGTGAAAGCAAAATAATGAAGAACAACTTACGTTCCTCACGGATGACAGCAGCAATACACAGAATGCCAAACAGCGGCCTGGGTCGAACAGCATGATATTTATAGGATTTTTAGAACCCTAATGGAGTTAGTGTTGTATTGGAAGTAATGTTTCCCTCATAGAGTCCTTGCCATAATCAATCTCCCTCGTAGTTATCCAGAACTTGCCCTGGATAATGTCCTGGGTGGAACGGAACATAAATGGAATTAACGCCTTACGTTAGGGCGTTAATTTAAATTGACGCCTTGGTTAAGGTCATTTCTTATGTAAAACGCGTTGAAGTAAAGGGCGTCTCTTTCAGTTGCCTTTTATTTATTTTCGGCCGTTTGGGAATTGACGCCTTGCTATTTGGGCGTCCCTTTTTAATTTCGCGCCTTATATAAGGGTGTTTCTTTTTAAATTAGCACCTTGAGTCAAGGCGTTATTTACATTTTGGTTTATTATTTACTTCTTTAGGCTGTTATCATTTATTCATTAAATCTTTTAATCTTATTTTGATCAATTGGGGTTTTTATTTCCTTTTATTTTTACCAGGGTTGCTACACCCTCCCCCACTTAAAAGAATTTGGTCCCCAAATTCAATAGTATATATAAGTGGAGAGTGTAGAATATATACCTCTCAAAATAATTCTGGAAATCGCTTCCTCATGGATTCCTCGGTCTCCCATGTGGCTTCGTCTTCAGAACATTTACTCCATTGCACCTTTACCATGGGAATAACTTTATTCCTTAGGGTACGTACTTCACGATCTAGTATCTTCATGGGCTTCTGTTCATATGTGAGATCCTTCTGGATAACTAAGTCTCCATGATCAATAATATGTGATGGATCGTGTACATACTTCTTCAACATGGATATGTGGAATACATTATGGACATCAGTCAATTGAGGAGGCAATGCGATGCGATAAGCAACCTCGCCAACTCTTTCCAGTATCTCATAAGGTCCAATGAATCTTGGTGTAAGCTTGCCCTTGACACCAAATCTCCTTATTCCACGTCTAGGCGATATCTTGAGAAATACATGATCTCCGGCTTGGAATTCAAGATCTCTCCTTCTTGTGTCAGCATAAGCCTTTTGCCTAGACTGAGCCACTCGCAGTCTTTCTTGGATTAATTATATTTTCTCGGTGGTATCCCTTACCATGTCTGGACCTAACAGTTGTTTCTCTCCAACTTCGTCCCAGCATAAGGGTGATCGGCAACTCCTTCCGTATAAAGCTTCGAAAGGTGCCATTTTTATACCTGCCTGATAGCTATTATTGTATGCAAATTCAACTAGAGGCAAGTGATCATTCCAGCTTCCTCCAAAATCAATGATGCATGCCCTAAGCATATCTTCAACCACCTGATTAGTTCTCTCAGTCTGACCATCCGTTTGAGGATGAAAAGCTGTACTAAAGTAAGTCTCGATCCCAACGAATATTGTAGTTGTCACGCCCCGAGCGCGGAAGATACCCGGAGATGCGCGACGTGTCTATATCAATCATGTCAATCAGAGTGGTCGTGTATTCGACACAAAGACAGAGATGCGCAAAATAGCAAGATAACCCAATCCTTTATTTCATAATGGATAGACTATTACAAATCTAATACTCTATTTAATAAAAAGGAAAAGAATACATATTTGACTCAAGAAACTATAGAAAAGACTAGACGACACTTGTAGAAGCTCTATCACTTTCACTCTTGACCATTCCCATCCGATTGACTTCCATCGTCGTCGGACTTACCTGAAAAGTAGAAAGGGACAAAACGGAATGAGCGAACGCTCAATAGGAAATTATATCTCAAGTACTAGTAAGGGGTTTAAGTAATTACATTTTTATGAATGCAATAAAGCTATGCATGCTCGCATAAAACGACAAGATAGAGAGAAGGTAATATCAAAGAAATAAGATGAACTTAATCATGAAGTTCCAACAAGATAACAAGTGTATTCAAGGTATTCAAGCAAGTACGTTTCACAAGTCATGTCAAGAACTTTGGCTATCATGTATCAAGCAAGTAAATTACCCTTTTTCGGGCCACGCATTTCATGTAAAGTCAAGTACGATTCAAGTACAAGATGTGTATGGAATGTCCAATCAAGCAAGTCAAGTACTCGGTATAATGCCAGATACCTTATCATTTTAACTCCCATGGGCACAAGTACTTTCGGGTGCTCCTCCCAGGACCAGATCAGGCCCTATATGCGCAGGCATTTATCATGTGTTTTGACATCCACTCTTGTTTATAGCCAACATAGAATTTCAATAATCAAGCTTGTAGACACGTATGACAACTTTGATAGAATAGAGTCCAAAATATGACAAAGGACATAGAATGGCGATAATAACGGTATAATCACGATATCGATAAAACTAGGTAGAACATGATTCTCTTAACTTGGGTACCATGACAAATCAGTATGGACATTCTTTATATAGAATTGAGGTCCACATGAACAGTATATCAAAGGTAAGATACCCTCATTCGTATCACTGAATTGGGGTTTACAAGAACGACATGATATGACATGATATCATCATCCCATTAAGAATTTCTTATGATATACTCTTTGTATAATCATAAGGGCCGGTATACCATGTATCTTTAGATTGACATGGCAAGGATCGTGTAATGGGTTTTTAGGGTACAACCAGCTCAGTCGGCCTTGAGGGAATCCAAGGCTACGGGGAGTCTTACGGAGGTCTCTATGACTAACTCGCTAGTCCAAAGGAACGGAATGTCCAATGGAGAGCTTGTATGTCAATGAGAGTTGAGTGTGATCGGTAAATCAACATGAAAACATGGGACTATACTCACGGAGTGGAGAATAGTGCCGATATACATATATATTATAATATATAAAAACATCGGTTAGCAAATCAGATGAAAATCAGTTTATAGTAAAATAACGACTTAGGTCAAGTCGTTTCTCAAGTAATTAACGCCTAACAGAAGGGCGTTTACATATGGTCCGTTTTGCAGAATTTTCAATAATTCAATAATTTATCTAAAACGCGCCTTGGGAAGGGGCGTCTCTTCAAGAGTTGACGACTACAGTAGCAGGCGTCTCCTTATATATATATTTGACAGAATATCAATAATTTCATGAATTGTATAAAACACGCCTTCGTCAGGGTCGTTTCTTCAAGATATGACGACTACACCAGAAGGCGTCTTATTGTTTACATATTTGACAGCATACAATTAATTTTCAGGAATTATCAAAAACGCGCCCTGGGCAGGGGCGTTACTATTTAATTCTATTTTTCAGAATATATAAATTTTAGGATTTTAACCGATACACGCCCTAGGAAGGGGCGTTACCTTTCAGATTCACGCCCTGTGAGGGGGCGTTAATATGTGGAAAACGACTTTGTCCAAGTCGTTAATTCAAGTTCCTTCAGAAACTTTAAGGACAGTAACAATTTCAGGATAACAGAGGAACGCATGTAATATCATGACAGTAAAGTTAGCAGGTTGAAGACAGAGGATCATGCATTATTTTATAATCATGATTTCATAGATAATCAATTCTTAAGATGGGTGATTAACGGTTTTAAAGAAATTAACGCCTGAGTACGGGGCGTTAAACATGAAATTAACGACCTGGGAAGAGTCGTTTCATGTGAATTAGCGCCCTTGACAGGGGCGTCTCTTTCAAAATATTGCAGAAAACGCATGGAAACTATAATAACCGTATGCATGACAGGCTTATATATATATCTTGCATTAATTTCATTTGGGCTACAATAACTTGAGAAAACCTACCTTTAATGGAACGTGAAGGATGAGATAGAAGATGAGCTCTGTTGCAACGAAAATCCGCAACAGCAGCAGCAGCCGGAAGAAGAACAAATGTTCTTCAAAGATCTTCACGCTACAGAACCTGTAGAGGAAGAGAAAAAGAGGGAAGATGAAGATGTTAATAATCTTCATAGTTATAATCGACGTTTTTAAGGAAAAAAAGATAGAAGAATATTACCTATTCTTCGACGGCAGTAGCAGAGTTTCCTGAACAAGAAGAAAACTAATTATTCTTCATATAATCTGAAGCAAGAAAAACAAAAGGGAATAAGAAGAACAGTTTGTTCTTCACGTACCGTGCAGCAGTAGTTCGTCCAAATAGATTTAGGGTTGGCCGAACAGGTTTATTTATAAGACTTTGGAAGTCCTATTAGAGTTAGTGATTGTGTGAGGGTAGTATATCCCTAATAGAGTCCTTACTCTATTAGACACTTACCAGATTAGGTTAATCTTTCCCTGGATAAGCTCTGGGTTCGAACGAGTCACGAACTGAATTAACGCCTTTGGTCAGGGCGTGTATTCTTTAATTAACGCCTTGTATAAGGGCGTTTCTTAAAAAGCACCTTGAAAAAGGGCGTTTCGTGTTTTAAAACACGCCCAAGATAGAGGCGTTTCTTTTACTTACCCATTTGGTCGCGTGAGAACTGACGACCGTAGGTGTGGGCGTCCTTTCTTTATTCACGCCTTTGATAGAGGCGTTTCTTTTTGAATTAACGCCCTAATAAGTGGCGTTATTTTAATTTTGTTTTACTTCATCGAATTAACCCTATTCTTATTATCTGTATTACTACTGTAATATATATATTTTAATTTATTTCAAATATTCATTTATCAGGGTTGCTACACCCTCCCCCACTTAAAAAGAATTTGGTCCACAAATTCAATATATATATAATTATACATGTGGAGAGCGTAGAACATATACCTCTTAGAATAACTCGGGAAATCGTTTCTTCATAGATTCTTCGGTCTCCCATGTCGCTTCGCGTTCAGGATTCTTATTCCATTGCACCTTAAGCATGGGAATAACCTTATTCCTTAGAGCTCGTATTTCTCGATCTAATATCTTTAAAGGCCTCTGTTCATATGTGAGATCTTTCTGGATCACCAGATCTCCATGTTCAATAATATGAGAGGGGTCGTGCACATACTTTTTCAACATGGATATGTGAAATACATTGTGTACCTCGGACAACTGAGGAGGCAACGCGACGCGATAAGCAACCTCGCCAACTCTTTCGAGTACCTCAAATGGTCCGATGAATCTTGGCGTAAGCTTGCCCTTAACACCAAATCTTCGGATGCCACGTCTAGGGGATATTTTAAGAAATACATGATCTCCAATCTGGAATTCAAGATCTCTTCTCCTGGTATCAGCATAAGCCTTTTGCCTTGTCTGAGCAACTTGTAATCTTTCTCTTATTACCTGTATCTTCTCAGTTGTATCCCTTACCATGTCTGGACCTAATAGTTGTTTCTCTCCAACTTCGTTCCAACATATGGGAGATCGGCAACTCCTTCCGTATAAGGCTTCGAAAGGTGCCATTTGGATACTAGCTTGGTAGCTATTATTATATGCAAATTCAACTAAAGGTAAGTGGTCATGCTAGCTTCCTCCAAAGTCAATAATGCATGCTCTCAGCATATCTTCAACAACTTGATTAGTTCGCTCGGTCTGACCATCCGTTTGTGGGTGAAAAGCAGTACTAAAGTTGAGCCTTGTTCCCAACGAATGTTGTAATCCCTTCCAAAAATGAGAAGTAAAACGGGGATCTCTATCAGACACGATTGAGACAGGAATTCCATGTATCCTGACTATTTCTTTGATGTATAGTGCAGCTAGCACATCAATTGACCATCGGCTTTTGATTGGCAAGAAATGTGCCGATTTAGTCAATCGGTCAATGATAACCCAGATTCCATCATGACCTCCTTTAGATTTAGATAAACCCATGATGAAGTCCATACCAATATCCTCCCATTTCCACTTAGGAATATCTAGAGGATGTAGTTTTCCCGCAGGCTTTTGGTGTTCCGCCTTGACCTGTTGGCATGTGAGATAGCGTGATACATAGTCTGCTATTTCTCTTTTCATATTAGGCCACCAAAAGTTCCTCTTTACATCTTGGTATATTTTGGTTGATCCTGGATGAATAGTGTACCTTGTTCGGTGAGCTTCATCTAAGATCTTCTTCTTTAATTCCGGACAATCGGGTATACAAGTTCTATCTTTGAACGATAATCTTCCATCAGAAGTTAGTTGAAAATCAGATTGTCCTTCTAATCTGCCTTTGATTCCTACTAATATAGGATCATCATCCTGAAGTGTTTGTATCTCAGATAACAAATCTGACTGTATGCTTACATGAGATAGTGTGACAAATTTGGATTCCGTGTCCAAGCTTATATTGAGCTCGGAGAATTGTTCAAGTAACCTCCATTCTTGCATCATACAATTTGCTATCATTGCTCTCGGCTTTCGACTAAGGGCGTCAGCAACATAATTACCCTTTCCGGGATGGTATTGTATATTGAAGTCGAAGTCCTTGAGATATTCTAGCCAGCGTCTTTGTCTCATGTTCAGCTCCTTTTGTGAAAATAGATATTTGAGACTTTTGTGATCGGAGTATACAGTAAACTGTGCTCCATATAAGTAGTGTCTCCATATCTTTAAGGCAAATACTACCGCGGCCAGTTCTAAGTCATGGACGGGGTAATTCTCCTCATGCTTCTTCAGCTGACGTGAAGAATATGCTATGACCTTTCCTTGTTGCATTAGAACACATCCGAGGCCAATGCCAGAAGCATCAGTGTAGACCTCGAATTTCTCTCCTTCAATTGGTAGGGCTAAGACCGGAGCTGTAGTGAGATGATCCTTGAGAGTTTGGAAACTGCTTTCACATTCCTCACTCCATTAATATCGGATCTCCTTACGAGTTAACCTTGTAAGGGGCACGGCGATCTTAGAGAAATCTTTGATGAATCGCCGATAGTAGCCTGCAAGACCTAAGAAACTTCTGATCTCGCTTGCATTAGTGGGTCTTTCCCAGTTTCTTACAGCTTCAACCTTTGACGGATCTACAGATAAACCGTCCTTGGATATGACATGTCCGAGAAAAGCCACTTCTTCAAGCCAGAACTCGCATTTGCTGAGTTTAGCATATAATTGATTTGTCCTCAAGACTTGCAATGCAATCCTCAAATGCTCTTCATGTTCTTCCTTTGTCTTAGAATATATCAATATATCATCAATGAAGACTACTATGAATTGATCCAAGTAAGGCCTGAATATGCTATTCATTAACTGCATAAAGGCAGCAGGGGCATTTGTTAGTCCAAAAGGCATAACAACAAATTCGTAATGGCCATACCTGCTTCTGAATGCGGTCTTGTGAATGTCATCATCCTTGATTCTTAATTGATGATATCCCGACCTGAGATCAATCTTGGAGAAATATTTGGATCCTGAAATCTGATCAAATAACTCATCGATTCTCGGCAGTGGATACTTGTTCTTGATAGTAAGATGATTCAACTGTCGATAGTCGATACACAATCTCATGGATCCATCCTTCTTCTTTACAAATAAGACTGGTGCTCCCCACGGGGAAGTACTTGGTCTAATAAACCCTTTTCGGATTAGTTCCATCAACTGCTCCTTCAACTCCTTGAGTTCAGCAGGGGACATTCTATATGGTGCCCTTGAAACAGGACCAGCACCAGGGACTAAGTCAATGGTGAAGGCCACTTCTCTTTGAGGGGGTAATCCCGACAAATCTTCTGGAAATACGTCTGGGAATTCTCGTACTACTTGAACGTCTTCTATCTTGGTTTCCTTAGCTTCTTTAATAGTGACAAAAGCAAGGAAGGATACACATCCTTTCTTGACGAGCTTGCTTGCTCGAAGAGCCGAAATAAGAGGGGATTTGCTTCGACTCTTAGGACTAGTATAAGTCAGTTCCGGAAATTCCTTGAAAACAATCTTGCTATCACGGCAATCAACTGTTGCCTGGTATTTGGATAACCAATCTGCTCCTAGTATAACATCATACTCTTTTAGATCTAAGCAGATAAGATCAATAGGAAAATTCTTTCCTCGAACCAATACCTCACAGTTTTGGTAATGATGTGTGATATCCGTCTCGTTTCCGAGAGGAGTAGACAATATTAACTTCATCCATTCTGGTTCTAGAGGTAATGGGTCAGCAAACTTCTTGGAAATAATGGAATGCGATGCACCCGTATCAAATAAGACATGTGCATATTTGGAACAAATTTTTTAATGTACCTTCCACCAATCCGCCTTCTTCTTCTGGTTCGGTCTCTTGGATCGCATGAAGACGCGCGTTCCTTGTCACTGGGCGTTTACCCTCACCGTCTTGGTCATTCATTAATGGACAATCGGGAATCCGATGTTCACGACTCCCACAACGGAGACATGCTCCTAATTTCCTCCAGCATTCTTCTGTTTTGTGACCAGCCTTGTCACAATGCTTGCATACTACGTTTGAAGGTGTAGTGGGGATAGAGAAAGGCTTGGATTTCTTGAACTTCTGATCTTGAGAGGAAGAACCTCCATTATTGGGCCTCTTCTTAAAGTTGGGTTTAAAAGAACCCGAACTTGTGACTTGCTCCTTTTTGTCTTTCCCACGGATCCTATCAGATAGTTCCGTGGCATCTTCAAGCAACTGAGCTTGGCGCACTATTTCAGTATAAACTTGAATATCCATAGGCGCTAGTTGAGTAATGTAGTGGGGCCTAAGCCCATTAAGAAATCTACGGGCTTTCATCTTTTCCGTGCTAATTAAATGCTTAGCATATCTAGACAGTCTAGAGAACTGTGCTTCATAATCAGCCACCGATAAAGATCTTTACTTTAATGCGGCAAATTCGGCGGCCTTCTTTTCCTGGACCCTATCAGAGAAATATTTGGCGTTGAAATATTCAACGAATTCTCCCCATGTAACTTGAGTTGGGTCAATTGTAGCTTCAATCGACTCCCACCAACATCTAGCATCCTTTTCTAACTGGAAAGTAGCTAATAAGACTTTGTCCTGATCCGTGCATTGCATAACACGGAATATACGTTCAATCTCCCGAACCCAATGCTCGGCATCGTCTGGATCGGTCGATCCCATGAACTTCGGGGGATTCATATTCTTGAATGCTTGGTGTAAGCTTCCAGCTCGTGGAGCACCACCTTGTGCTACCTGTTGTAGCACTTGGGTCATCCCTTGAAGGGTACGCTGCATGTTGCGCCATTGAGCACGTTCGGCAGCCATTATCCTACAATTACAATAGCTATGTTAGTATTATATCACTATGATCTTATAAAGGACTCATTGATCATTTAACCCTTGGTTCTACCCACTCTCACTTGGTTAAAGGTTTTGAAACCTATCCTTGGACTTGGGTTTCCTAGGAATTGAATACCTTAGGCTCTGATACCACAAAGACTGTCACGCCCCGAGCATGGAGGATACCCGGAGATGCGCGACGTGTCTATATCAATCATGTCAATCAGAGTGGTCGTGTATTCGACACAAAGACAGAGATGCGCAAAATAGCAAGATAACCCAATCCTTTATTTCATAATGGATAGACTATTACAAATCCAATACTCTGTTTAATAAAAAGGAAAAGAATACATATTTGACTCAAGAAACTATAGAAAAGACTAGACGACACTTGTAGAAGCTCTATCACTTTCACTCTTGACCATTCCCATCCGATTGACTTCCATCGTCGTCGGACTTACCTGAAAAGTAGAAAGGGATAAAACGGAATGAGCGAACGCTCAGTAGGAAATTATATCTCAAGTACTAGCAAGGGGTTTAAGTAATTACATTTTTATGAATGCAATAAAGCTATGCATGCTCGCATAAAACGACAAGATAGAGAGAAGGTAATATCAAAGAAATAAGATGAACTTAATCATGAACTTCCAACAAGATAACAAGTGTATTCAAGGTATTCAAGCAAGTACGTTTCACAAGTCATGTCAAGAACTTTCGCTATCATGTATCAAGCAAGTAAATTACCCTTTTTCGGGCCACGCATTTCTTGTAAAGTCAAGTACGATTCAAGTACAAGATGTGTGTGGAATGTCCAATCAAGCAAGTCAAGTACTCGGTATAATGCCAGATACCTTATCATTTTAACTCCCATGGGCACAAGTACTTTCGGGTGCTCCTCCCAGGACCAGATCGGGCCCTATATGCGCAGGCATTTATCATGTGTTTTGACATCCACTCTTGTTTATAGCCAACATAGAATTTCAATAATCAAGCTTGTAGACACGTATGACAACTTTGATAGAATAGAGTCCAAAATATGACAAAGGACATAGAATGGCGATAATAACGGTATAATCATGATATCGATAAAACTAGGTAGAACATGATTCCCTTAACTTGGGTACCATGACAAATCAGTATGGACATTCTTTATATAGAATTGAGGTCCACATGAACAGTATATCAAAGGTAAGATACCCTCATTCTTATCACAGAATTGGGGTTTACAAGAACGACATGATATGGCATGATATCATCATCCCATTAAGAATTTCTTATGATATACTCTTTGTATAATCATAAGGGCCGGTATACCATGTATCTTTAGATTGACATGGCAAGGATCGTGTAATGGGTTTTTAGGGTACAACCAGCTCAGTCGGCCTTGAGGGAATCCAAGGCTACGAGGAGTCTTACGGAGGTCTCTATGACTAACTCGCTAGTCCAAAGGAACGGAATGTCCAATGGAGAGCTTGTATGTCAATGAGAGTTGAGTGTGATCGGTAAATCAACATGAAAACATGGGACTATACTCACGGAGTGGAGAATAGTGCCGATATACATATATATTATAATATATAAAACCATCGGTTAGCAAATCAGATGAAAATCAGTTTATAGTAAAATAACAACTTAGATCAAGTCGTTTCTCAAGTAATTAACGCCTAACAGAAGGGCGTTTACATATGGTCCGTTTTGCAGAATTTTTAATAATTCAATAATTTATCTAAAATGCGCCTTGGGAAGGGGCGTCTCTTCAAGAGTTGACGACTACAGTAGCAGGCGTCTCCTTATATATATATTTGACAGAATATCAATAATGTCATGAATTGTATAAAACACGCCTTGGTCAGGGTCGTTTCTTCAAGATATGACGACTACACCAGAAGGCGTCTTATTGTTTACATATTTGACAGCATACAATTAATTTTCAGGAATTATCAAAAATGCGCCCTGGGCAGGGGCGTTACTATTTAATTCTATTTTTCAGAATATATAAATTTCAGGATTTTAACCGATACACGCCCTAGGAAGGGGCGTTACCTTTCAGATTCACGCCCTGTGAGGGGGCGTTAATATGTGGAAAACGACTTTGTCCAAGTCGTTAATTCAAGTTCCTTCAGAAACTTTAAGGACAGTAACAATTTCAGGATAACAGAGGAACGCATGTAATATCATGACAGTAAAGTTAGCAGGTTGAAGACAGAGGATCATGCATTATTTTATAATCATGATTTCATAGATAATCAATTCTTAAGATGGGTGATTAACGGTTTTAAAGAAATTAACGCCTGAGTACGGGGCGTTAAACATGAAATTAACGACCTGGGAAGAGTCGTTTCATGTGAATTAGCGCCCTTGACAGGGGCGTCTCTTTCAAAATATTGCAGAAAACGCATGGAAACTATAATAACCGTATGCATGACAGGCTTATATATATATATCTTGCATTAATTTCATTTGGGCTACAATAACTTGAGAAAACCTACCTTTAATGGAACGTGAAGGATGAGATAGAAGATGAGCTCTGTTGCAACGAAAATCCGCAACAGCAGCAGCAGCCGGAAGAAGAACAAATGTTCTTCAAAGATCTTCACGCTACAGAACCTGTAGAGGAAGAGAAAAAGAGGGAAGATGAAGATGTTAATAATCTTCATAGTTATAATCGACGTTTTTAAGGAAAAAAAGATAGAAGAATATTACCTATTCTTCGACGGCAGTAGCAGAGTTTCCTGAACAAGAAGAAAACTAATTATTCTTCATATAATCTGAAGCAAGAAAAACAAAAGGGAATAAGAAGAACAGTTTGTTCTTCAAGTACCGTGCAGCAGTAGTTCGTCCAAATAGATTTAGGGTTGGCCGAACAGGTTTATTTATAAGACTTTGGAAGTCCTATTAGAGTTAGTGATTGTGTGAGGGTAGTATATCCCTAATAGAGTCCTTACTCTATTAGACACTTACCAGATTAGGTTAATCTTTCCCTGGATAAGCTCTGGGTTCGAACGAGTCACGAACTGAATTAACGCCTTTGGTCAGGGCGTGTATTCTTTAATTAACGCCTTGTATAAGGGCGTTTCTTAAAAAGCGCCTTGAAAAAGGGCGTTTCGTGTTTTAAAACACGCCCAAGATAGAGGCGTTTCTTTTACTTACCCATTTGGTCGCGTGAGAACTGACGACCGTAGGTGTGGGCGTCCTTTCTTTATTCACGCCTTTGATAGAGGCGTTTCTTTTTGAATTAACGCCCTAATAAGAGGCGTTATTTTAATTTTGTTTTACTTCATCGAATTAACCCTATTCTTATTATCTGTATTACTACTGTAATATATATATTTTTTAATTTATTTCAAATATTTATTTATCAGGGTTGCTACAGTAGTCCTTTCCAAAAATACGAAGTAAAACGGGGATCTCTGTCAGACACAATCGAGACAGGGATACCATGTAATCTGACTATCTCTTTTATGTATAATGCAGCCAGAACATCAACTGACCATCGACTCTTGATTGGCAAGAAGTGCGCTGATTTGGTCAATCGATCAATGATAACCCATATTCCATCATATCCTCCTTTTGATTTAGTTAGACCCATGATGAAATCCATACCAATATCCTCCCACTTCCATTTGGGAATATCCAGAGGATGTAGCTTTCTGGCAGGCTTCTGGTGTTCAGCCTTAACTTGTTGGCAGGTGAGATAGCGAGACACAAAGTCCGCGACTTCTCTCTTCATATTAGGCCACCAGAAGGTCCTTTTTAAATCTTGGTACATCTTAGTAGATCCTGGATGAATTGTGTACCTTGATCTGTGAGCTTCATCTAAGATCTTCTTCTTTAATTCTGGACAATCCGGTATACAAGTTCTATTTTGGAATAACAACCTTCCATCTGAAGCTAGTTGGAACACAGATTGTCCTTCTAGTTTGCCCTTGATTTCCACTAATACCGGGTCACTACCTTGAAGTCCTTGTATTTCGGGTAGCAAATCTGACTGTATGCTCATATGGGATAAGGTGACACACCTACTGTCCTTGTCCATGCTTATATTAAGTCTAGTAAATTGTTCTAGCAACTTCCACTCCTGAATCATACAATTGGCTAATAATGCTCTCGGCTTTCGACTAAGGGCATCAGCTACCAGATTACCCTTTCCAGGATGATATTGTATAGTAAAGTCGAAGTCCTTAAGATATTCTAGCCAACGTCTTTGCCTCATATCCAATTCCTTCTGAGAGAAGAGATACTTAAGACTTTTATGGTCAGAGTATACAAGAAACTGCACTCCATACAGATAATGTCTCCATATCTTTAGTGCAAATACTACCGCAGCCAATTCTAAATCATGAACTGGGTAATTCTCCTCGTGCTTCTTCAATTGGCTCGAAGAGTAGGCTATAACCTTCCCTTGTTGCATTAAAACACATCCGAGGCGAATGCCAGATGCATCAGTGTATACCTCGAACTTTTCTCCTTCAATTGGTAGAGCTAAGACTGGGGCAGTAGTCAAGTGATCCTTGAGAGCTTGGAAGCTTCGTTCACAATCCTCGCTCCATTCATAGCGCATCTCCTTGCGAGTTAGCCTAGTGAGTGGTACGGCTATCTTGGAGAAATCCTTGATTAATCGCCGATAGTAGCCCGCAAGACCCAAGAAACTACGGACCTCGCTAGCATTGGTCGATATTTCCCAATTCCTTACAGCATCAACCTTTGATGGATCTACGGATAAATCGTCCTTTGATATAACATGCCCCAAGAAAGCTACTTCTCTTAACCAAAATTCACATTTGCTGAGCTTTGCATATAGCTGATTTGTCCTCAATATCTGTAATGCAATCCTTAAATGTTCCTCATGCTCTCCCTTGATCTTGGAGTAAATCAATATATCATCAATGAAAACCACCACGAATTGATCTAGATAAGGTCTGAATATACTATTCATCAACTACATGAAGGCAGCAGGGGCATTTGTTAGTCCAAAAGGTATCACAACAAACTCATAATGGCCATACCGGCTTCTGAATGCGGTCTTATGAATGTCTTCATCCTTGATCCTTAGTTGGTGATAACCTGACATGAGATCAATCTTTGAAAAATATTTGGATCCAGATATTTGATCAAATAACTCATCGATTCTCGGCAGTGGATACTTGTTCTTGATAGTGAGATGATTCAACTGTCGATAGTCGATGCATAATCTCATGGATCCATCTTTCTTCTTTACAAATAGCACAGGTGCTCCCCACGGGGAAGTGCTTGGTCTAACAAATCCCTTCTTGAGAAGCTCCATTAATTGCTCCTTCAGCTCCTTGAGTTCGGCAGGGGACATCATATATGGTGCCTTAGAAACTGGTCCAGCACCAGGGACTAAATCGATGGTGAAGGCCACTTCTCTTTGTGGGGGTAATCCAGGCAAATCTTCCAGAAACATATTCGGAAATTTCTCCTTAATGGTGAGAAATGCAAGGAAAGATACACATCCTTTCCTTATTAGCTTGCTAGCTCGGAGATCCGAAATAAGAGGTGACTTGCTCCGACTCTTAGGGCTAGAATAGACTAGTTCTGGAAAGTCCTTGAAAGTAACTTTGCTGTTACGGCAATCCACAGTTGCCTGATACCTAGATAACCAATCTGCTCCCAATATGACATCATATTCCTTTAGGTCTAGACATATGAGGTTGATAGGAAGATTTCTTCCTTTTACTAAGACTTCACGATTTTGATAATGGTGCATAATATCGGTTTCGTTTCCGAGAGGAGTAGATAAAAATATTTTCATCATTCCGGTTCCATAGGCAGTGGGTCAGGAAACTTCTTGGAAATAAAAGAATGTGATGCACCCGTATCAAATAAGACATGTGCAGACTTGGAACAAACTTTCAGTGTACCTTCTACTAGTCTGCCTTCGTCTTCTTCGGTCTCCTTAATCGCGTGGAGACGAGCATTCTTTGTTACCGGGCGCTTTCCATCACCGGCTTGATCATTGAGTAGGGGACAGTCGGGAATCCGATGATCACGGCTCCCACAACGGAGACACGCTCCAAGTTTCCTCCAGTATTCTTCGGCCTTGTGCCCGGCCTTATCACAGTGCTTACATACCACCTTAGCAGGTGTAGTGGTGATGGAGAAAGGTTTGGTCTTCTTGAACTTTTGCTCCTGGGAGGGAATGCCTCCATTACTTGGCCTCTTCTTGAAATTAGGTTTGAAGGTGCTGGAGCTAGTAACATTCTCCTTCTTGTCTTTCCCACGGATCCTATCAGATAGTTCCGTGGCATCTTCTAGTAATTGGGCTCGTCGAACCATCTCCGAATAGACTTGTATGTCCATCGGTGCCAGTTGTGTGATATATTGGGGCCTGAGCCCATTAAGGAATCTTCGAGCTTTCATCTTCTCAGTACTAACTAAGTGTTTAGCGTACCGAGACAGCCTAGAGAACTGCGCTTCATATTCAGCCACCGACAAAGACCGTTGCTTAAGTGCGGCGAATTCAGCGGCTTTCTTCTCTTGAACTCGATCTGAGAAATATTTATTGTTGAAATATTCAACAAACTCCTCCCAACTAACTTGTCCTTGATCTAATGTGGCTTCTACCGACTCCCACCAGCATCGGGCATCTCTTTCTAATTGAAATGTGGCTAACAGGACCTTCTCTTGGTTCGAGCATTGCATGACTCTAAAAACACGTTCCATCTCTCGCATCCAGTGTTCGGCATCATCTGGATCAATGGATCCCATGAACTTAGGAGGGTTCATGTTCTTGAAGCTTTGGTGAAGATTTCCTGCTACACGATGTGCACCTCCTTGTGCCACTTGTTGAAGTGCCTGGGTCATGCCTTGGAGAGTGCGTTGTATGTTGCGCCATTGAGCACGTTCGGCAGCCATTGTCCTACAATTTCGATAGCTATATTAGTATGTGATGGCGTTAAAAGGCTTTTAATTCTATGTTGACTTTAACCCTTGGTTCTACCCAATCTCACTGGTTAGAGGTTCAGACTTATCCTTAGACTTGGGTTTCCTAGGAATTGAATACCCTAGGCTCTGATACCACTAAAACTGTCACGCCCCGAGCGCGGAAGATACCCGTAGATGCGTGATGAGTTTATATCAATCATGTCAATCAGAGTAGTAGTGTATTCGACACAAAGACAGAGTGCGCAAATATAAAGATAACCCAATCCATTTATTCCTTTAATAAGAATATGTCTATTACAAACCCTTGCAAATACTAGACTCAATAAAAGAAAGGTACATTTCTGACTCAACAAAAATATAGAGAAGACAGGACTGATGGACGCTTGAATAGCTCTAACTCTTTCACTCTTGACCTTCCCCGTCAGTTTGGGTCTCGTCATCGGACTTACCTGAAAAGTATGGAAACACTGAGTGAGCGAACGCTCAGTAGAAAATTATATCTCAAGAACTAGCAAGGGGTTTAAGTAATTACATTTTTCCATGAATGCACTACAGCTATGCATGCTCTCATAAAACGACAAGATAGAGAGTATATCAACAAGATAACAAGGTGAACTATTCATTAACTTTCAAGTAATAGATGTCAGGATGTTCAAGCAAGTAATTTCATCATGTCATGTCGAGAACTTGGTTATCACGTTTCAAGCAAGCAAGTATATAAATTACCCTTTTTCGGGTCAAGCAAGTCATGTCATGTCAAGTTGAGTCAAGTACGAGATTTTTGTGGAGTGTCCAATCAAGCTAGTCATGCACTTCGGTACAATGCCAATACCGTTATCATTACAACTCCCATGAGCACTAGTACTTTTGGGTGCTCCTCCCAGGACCAGATCGGGCCCTATATGCGCAGGCATTGATCATGTATTTTGACATCCACTTGGTGTATAGCCAATATGGGGTTTCAAGGATAAAGAACTTGTATGAACTTAGAGGTAGATAGCATTTCAAGGATTTGAACATGACCATAATGATGATAATAACGGTGCAATCACGAGTATCGATAAAACTAGGTGGAATTGGTTCCCTAACTTGGGTACCATGACAAGTAAGTGCCCACAAGTAGATGGTCACTCTTTTAATATAGAATTGAGGTCCACAAGAACATCATAATAATGTTGATATAGAATTGGGGTCCACAAGAACATCTCAATAATGACATGCTTTCCCCATTTATTTAGATACTTCTCATATTATACACATAGCATAACATGAGGGCCGGTATTAAGTTTCTTATAGAGTGACATGGCAAAAATAGTGTGATAGATTTTTATGGTACAACCAGCTCAGTCGGCCTTGAGGGAATCCAAGGCTCGAGGAGTCTTACGGAGGTCTCTATGACTAACTCGCTAGTCCAAAGTAACGGAATGTCCAATGGACAGCTTGTATGTCACTGAGAGTTAGCGGGTAAACGATAAAACATCATGAAACATGGGACTATATTCACGGAGTGGAATTATAGTGCCGATATACATACTCACGTATATATATATATATATATATATATATATATATATATATATATATATAGATAATGAAATCATCGGTTAATAGAAACAGTGTAAAATAGTACCACAGGAAAATAGCGACTTATCTAAAGTCATTAATCATGGAATTAACGCCTTATACAGAGGCGTTTATTTACAAATTGACATCTTATTCAGCAGTCGTCCATTCTGTATTTCTATTTTGCAGAATTTAGATAATATGGAACTTTAACAAAAACGCGCCCTGGACAGGGGCGTTACTTTTCAATTAGCGCCCTGTTCTGGGGCGTCAGTTCAATAAGAGACGACCTGCATCAGGTCGTTATTTCAACATTTTCCAAGATTTCTGATAATAAAATTTTAGGAACAAATTATATAGTGAGGACCAGAAAAATAGCAGGATTCCACTAGGATGATCATGCATTAGATTAGATTCATGGTTTCATAGATACAGAATTTTAAACATGGGTAATTATCAATTATATGAAATTGACGACTCCTGGTCAAGGCGTCAAAATAAGAATTAGCGCCCTTTGAAGGGTCGCCTTATTCAAAATTCACCAAAAACATTTGAAAACGTAGTAAAACTATATGCATGAGATCATGGATGAATTTATTTCAGAATCTATACTAGTTTGGGCTACGCTCTTGAGAAAACCTACCTTTTGAATTGGTTGATGGACGTGAAGATTGATTGAAGAAGGTGAATGATACTCTGTTTTAATACAAGACAGCAACAGCAGAAAGAAGAAGCAGCCCCTTGCAGAAGCAGAAGAAAGCTTCCTCCTTTCACGGTCGTTTGGCTGCAAGAGGAAGAAGGAAGGTGAAGATCAATCTACGTTCTTCACACGGTAACAGTAACAACTCTTCCCTGTTGCAGTCAACCTGCACAAAAAGGATGAATAGATCGTTTGACGAAGAACCCACGATCTTCTCTTTGACACGAGAGTTGCTACTTACTGTAAACTTCCTACATGAAATAAGATGAAGACATTAGTCTTCATACTCATACATAACCGAAGGTGAAAGCAAAATAATGAAGAACAACTTACGTTCCTCACGGATGACAGCAGCAATACACAGAACGCCAAACAGCGGTCTTGGTCGAATAGTAGGATATTTATAGGATTTTTAGAACCCTAATGGAGTTAGTGTTGTATTGGAAGTAATGTTTCCCTCATAGAGTCCTTGCCATAATCAATCTCCCTCGTAGTTATCCAGAACTTGCCCTGGATAATGTCCTGGGTCGAACGGAACATAAATGGAATTAACGCCTTACGTTAGGGCGTTAATTTAAATTGACGCCTTGGTTAAGGTCATTTCTTATGTAAAACGCGTTGAAGTAAAGGGCGTCTCTTTCAGTTGCCTTTTATTTATTTTCGGCCGTTTGGGAATTGACGCCTTGCTATTTGGGTGTCCCTTTTTAATTTCGCGCCTTATATAAGGGTGTTTCTTTTTGAATTAGCGCCTTGAGTCAAGGCGTTATTTACATTTTGGTTTATTATTTACTTCTTTAGGCTCTTATCATTTATTCATTAAATCTTTTAATCTTATTTTGATCAATTGGGGTTTTTATTTCCTTTTATTTTTACCAGGGTTGCTACACACTCGATGAGTGTGGGATCGGTTCTACATCTATACCCGGATCAGTCACCTACAGGGACTCAGCGGTGATTCCTAGTGAGTCTTCGAGCCGCCACCTCCCTCTTTGAGAGTGCCCCATTCGGAGTGTCCACCTCTGGCCCATAGCAGCTTGTGCATATCGAGTATATATGGAATGAGCAGGTGACGGTCACTTGGAGTGGAGCATATCCGCGTTACTTGGCACGGTGACGGATCCGCCGGAGTACTCGAGCATCCATACCCCTACTCGACGGGGTCGAGTTCCTCCCACCCGAGGAGAATTGATGGGGACATCAAGGCAAGACCGTCCGCATTTTGTTTGCATTTATGTCCTTTCATATTTGTATGTATACCCTTGTGTAATATGGGTACGTAATTGTAGCTCTTAGTGGGTTTATATGTAAAATTCCCATGGGCCCAAGCAAGGGGACCCTCAGCCCTTTCCCATTGGTCCACCTAGACCATGTGGGGCTGGTCAACCATCCTAGGTGGCCTTCTAGAAGAGTTGAATGTCAATTGCCACATGGGTACACAAATGGGTAAGAAATTCCATGGTAGGCTACCTACCATTTCAAACTTGCCCCCTTGTCTCCCCTTGGTCAATAGGCCGCCCCTCCCCTTGTATTTTTTATTTAATTTTTGTGTGTGTTTGTCACACTTGATCCCAACCATCCAATCCCCTCCCCTAGATCTAATGGTGTAGATTAGGTTTGATGTAAGGCATATAAAAGGTTGTATTTTCCATTTGTTGGCATTAGTGAAGAGAAAATTGTTGGAAAATCAAGAGTGCTTCTTGTGCCCCTCCCCTCTCCCCTAGTGTTCATCTCCTCCAACCCCCAATTCTAGAGTGGTTCTATCTTCAATCCCCTCCCCTCTACCTCCGGTGATCATCTGTGCCGCCGCCGCCGTTCGTGCCGCCTTCGAGCCGCCACGGAGCCATCTTTAAGGTTCTGTCCCGCTGGACAGAGGTGTCTTCCTCGAATTCTTGACCTCTACAACGTGAAGATCACACGCTAAAATTTTGAGGGTGTGTTCTTACCTTGAGTCCCCACCTCCACCTAAATTTTCACATCTAAATTCCTTCATTTAGTAATTTTCTATTTTCGTTCATCTTTCACTCCCAGATCTGTCTTGTCTCTGTCTATAGTGATAGCAGTTCTGAGTTTCCCATCTCCTACCACCTTTTTGATTTTTCCAAACTCTCCCAATTTTACTGGGAGTTCTGTCCATCAACCCCTCACTCCATGAATTTTATTAATTTCTGATCGGCCTTCTATCCAATTTTCAAAAATCGTGTTCTTCTTCATCTACAGTGCTGTCTACCAGTTTCCAGATCCGACCACCCTCCAGTATTAAATTCCTAAAAAATCATAGCCTCCTTCAGACTTGTCACAAAAAATATTTCCGCCTTCCTTGTTCAATTTCCTACAACTTTGCTGAAGAACACAACTACTGAATCGGAGGTCTACCTATCCGTCAACGACAGTTCTCAGACAAGTTCTCTGTTGATCTGAGAATTCGGGCACTGTACCACAGCAGCTATCAAAATTTGCCAACAAGAAGTACAGTATTGTTTATTTTTCTGTAATCCCATAGGGTTGAAGCCCTTCGAAGTATCTTTCTAACGGCGCCAGTTTCGTGTCGATCCAACATTGGGGCTGATCGCAGCGTCCGTTCTCGCCGGAGCGCGCGCCAGAAAATAGAACCGACAGATCCGTGGCCGGTTATTCCGACCGATGCCGATCGGAACCGCCCGGCCTCCAGCCGGCGAACCAGCGTGCCACCATCCCGGGGAGTGCTTCCCCAAGTGTCCCCACTACAGCGGTGCCACCGGGCCCCACACGGCTGTAGACACGCCATTCCTGACGTCTCCTGAGAAAGTCTCATATTACTATACGACGCCCCGCGGCGGATTTCGCATTTTGAATCACTTGAGTGCTTCCTTTTCTTGGGTCTTCTTCTACCTTTTTCGACATCCGGAATCGTCTCGTCGCAGCATTCGGACGGCATCAACACCAGTCAGACGCATCGGAAGGTTCCGAAACCAGGAAGGGTGTCAGCCGGGCGGCTGCCAACGCCTTGTCTGAGGACCCAGGCGGGTCTTCATGGGGGCGTCCAGGCTCCTGGACGCCCCCATTATTTTTATTTATTTTTCAAACCAAAAAAAATGAATATATATATATATATATATATATATATATATATATTAATGGAGGCGTCCAGGCCCTTGGACGCCTCCATTAAAACAAAAATATAAAATATAAAATGCCAGTTGGCATAAAAAAAACAAAAAAAATAAAAATATATATTTGGAGGCATCCAGGCCCCTGGACGCCTCCATCAACCCACTCACGGGGCCCCGCCCACCGAACGACGGTTTGTCGTGTGTGAAAGAATCCAAATTGTGGAGACGTCCAGGCGGCTGGACGCGCCCATTTCCAAATTATGGGTCACCGCTCCAAAACCACGCGTTGTGTTAAACTGCGTGCGACTTTCGGTGGAGTTTCTGTCGGCTTCTCGGGTGCCCACGCTCGCGAGAGGAAGGTCGTCTTCGTCCACCGTGCTTCTACGTCGTCCCTACGCTGCCGAAGCTCCGCCGGATCTCACTATATCCAATAAGCCACTCTCTCCTTTCCTTCATAGTTATCTTGCATTCATCATATCGCATCCTCCATTCCCCTTATAAGGGAGTCTTTTTTCTATTCCTACGTCGGCATAATCGCCATTCATCATAAGTATTTTCCTTCTACTCGCATCCGAGAGGGGTTTAAAAGACAACACCAACCAGGTGTGTGTCTTGCCATCATTTCGTTATTTTTATCGCAAGGATTTGAATACTACACCTTCATCTTTCTAATCCACTCGTTACTTGTTTGTCGTTGTTTTGCAAGGGTACCCAAGGAAAGCCCTCTCCGTCGGCCGGCCGAAGGGGGAGGAAGAAACAACCCGCCATCTCCCGCTCTTGAGGTAGGCGCGATCACTTTCTTTATTTTGGGGTCTTTTGGCCCCTGGGGATCACATCATGTTCTCGAGGCCGCGGCGAGTCACTTCCCCAATGGCCGTTTAAATTCCTGTTCTTATATTCTCTTTATATTCTGTTATATTCTTATCTGCTCATATTCTCGAGGCCGCGGCGAGTCACTTCCCCAATGGCCGTTTAAATTTCCGTTCTTATATTCTCTTTATATTCTGTTATATTCTTATCTGCTCATATTCTCGAGGCCGCGGCGAGTCACTTCCCCAATGGTCGTTTAAATTCCCATTCTTATATTCTCTTTATATTTTGTTATATTCTTATCTATTCATATTCTCGAGGCCGCAGCGAGTCACTTCCCCAATGGCCGTTTAAATTCCCGTTCTTTATATTCTCATTATATTTTGTTATATTCTTATCTGCTCATATTCTCGAGGCCGCGGCGAGTCACTTCCCTAATGGCCGTTTCAATTCTTGCTATTTGATTTCTGCACCATTCCAGTCCCCCCGAGGCCACGGTGAGTCACTTCCCGCTATGGCCGTTTAACCCCCATACCTTGCTATATTACATTTGTCCCGCTCGCCCCGCCGGAGCAATCTCCCATGGTGGCCCCTTCTCTTTTCTCTTATTTCTGTGTTGCAGCAAACAAACAAGAGGAGCCCGCGCGCTCCGCGTCTTCTTCGCTCCCCGAACCGAGTGACGTCGCTCACAGATTGGCGATCACTGTGGGACCTCTACTGCTTCCTTTTGGCTACCCTTGCAAGTTCGGCACCGTCCGTGCCTCTCCACCTTGGCGCCCTCGCGCGCCCCCGTTGTGCTCACGGCAGCACTGTCAGTTGTGATTGGTTGGGTGTTTATTATATGTTTGTTATTTCTGTTGTTTTCTTACTCTATATCTCTGTCAGCATTCCATTGCATACATCCATCCCTCTTTTATACCCTTTTTCATTTTTTCTAAGGATCACCCTTTCCCGGTGAAGGAAGGACTCTCCGTTTGAGAATTTCTCTCAACGGACTAGAATGTCCTCCACTGGGACCTCCGTAAGTCCCCGACATCAAAGAATCTCCTCTTCGTTCACTGGGCTGGTTGTTCCATTGAAGTTCCCCGGAGTTAGTCATCCCATTCGTGGTGAGACGAGAGACCCTAGCTGACACAGCGGTGAAACAAAAATAAACTAGGGTCCCTATTTTGTGTGAACTTCGGATCTCACTAAAAATAAAAAAAACATCAAAATCAAAACACAAAAAAGGCGTAAAGGCATCCACTTGTTTGATAATCTCTGCTACCTGCTTGCTAGTGTATGTTTTTGCGTTCTGGGAAAACTGTGAGCATGGCTCACGAGTTTTTTGAGGAGAACCACCCTAGTCGTGGTTTGTCAGCCGACCCGCGAGCCTATGCTATGGACTCGGGTACTTCTCATGAGCCCTCGCATGAGGTGCAAGTTATTGCCGGGGACACGTCCCCACCACAGGATATCTCTTCCTTACTGGGCGTCCTCGCCAACACGGAGCTTACCTCTGAACAGCTCCGGGCCTTCCAGGCCATTCTGAAGGAGAAATCTGTTTCCCCCATGCCGCAGGAATCAACTCCGGTCATCGCACCTCTCCAAGAGTCAGTGCAGGCCATTCCATCTCCTTCATTGGTGTAAGCCATCCAGTCTCCCTCGCTTCAAGGACAAGTGAGCCAACAACCACCCTCATTCCAGTTCCCGTCACAATCTCAAACTCACGTTGTTCCCCCTATACCGCTTCAGCCAGGGCCAACTGTCGACGGCCCGACAGCTCCCTCTCATTCGGGGTTCCCCCCTCTAGTCTCCGGGAGACAGTTTCTCCCCCAGTGGCAAGTGCCACCTTCACCTCCAGAGGATCTCGCCCAATCGCTCCTCAATAGGTTCAATAGCATGGACGAGCAGTTTCAAAATCTGAGAAGAATGGTGGACGTGAAAGCCACCCCGGAAGTTGCTTTGCCAATCCTTCCCGTCATTCATCTTCCTCCCTCCGAAATGCCCACGTACCGCAGATACATTGGTACCGGCAACCCCTTCATTCACCTCAAGGATTTCATGTATGAATCCTCCTATTGGCAAAATGATCAGAGGTCCCTGGCATACCTCTTTCGGAGATCATTGGATGGTCTCGCGCTAGAGTGGTTCTATTCTTTGGAGTCCCGCGAGGCCGAGAATTTTGAAATAGTCCAGAGAAGGTTCCTGCAGAAATATAGGGATAGGGTCGGTCCCTCACTCTCCATTACCGACCTAGTGGCCGAAAAGATGAAGCCCGACGAGGATTTTGTCCGCTATGCTGATAGATGGAGGTCTCTGGCGGAAAGAATAAGGGATACCCTCTCCGAGCCCGAACCAGTGAAGATGATTGTGTCTAATGCAACCCCACATTTCAGACACGTCCTGGCCATGAATAAACTTACTACAATGGAGGAACTCTATGAAAGGGCCCGGTACATCCAAACCCAGTTAAAAGACTCCCCCATTATGAACATGTTTGAGTCGCCGAAGCCCAAAGTGGTCAGAAAGACAGGCGCTGGTGTCCCGGGCGGAGCCACAGAAGGGGTCGTGACAAATGAGCAAGTGGGTGCGGTCAACAATGCCAACTATGCAGTCAACCCAAGGCCTCCACAAATGCCCCGGCTTCCCCTCCAACCAGGTCCTTTCCCTCTTCGTCCTCACCCCAAAATAATCCACCCCAGGATAATATGCCTCCATTACGTCAACCCCAGTAACAACAGCCACAACCTCAGCAACAACAACCACCGCTTCAGTACAACCAAGTTCCACCCCTGGGGAATTATGGTCCCCAACAGCAGCAAAGGAGGCCGGTCGGTCCCAAGAGAGCCTACTATCCACCATTGCCAGAAACTCTGGCGGATATTTTCAACGCCCTCATGGCCTCAAACATACTTGTGCTACCCAGGGAAAGGCCCGTGTGGCCCCCGAATGTTGATACCTCCAAATACTGCGTCTACCACAGGCAGCCAGGACACACAGTAGATTCCTGCTTCCATTTCAAAGATTACATCCACGATATGAATGATGAACATCAAATAGATTCGGATGAAATGAGACGATACGTCGCCGCTCTCAAGGCTAGGAGACCTCCTCATAGGCCACAGCAGCAGTTACAACAACAGCAGCAGTAGCAACCACAACAACAACAGCAGCCTCAGCAGGCCCCACAACAACAGCCCAACATGGGCATAATCCAGAATCCATTACCGGAGCACCAACAGCCCAATCATCAGGTTAACCCCATCTCCTCCTTCCCGGAAGTCGGGAGAGAGCAGGTGTGGCACCCGGAAAGTACCTCCATTCTTTCTACCGCCAATCCTATCATCACGCAACACCCTTGCCTTGCCCGGGTAGCACCTCTCTCTCATCAACCCGCGTCAGTATCGCATTCACCATTTCCACTACCATTACGCCCTATCATCCGCACCCCGATCTCCTATCAACCGACACTCTCCACTACGCCTTCACACCCTCTCATCTTCTCTCACTCCCCCACTTTACCATCCACCTCTACCACATTTACCCCTACGCCTTCTAAACCCCTTATCATCCGTCAACCATACATAACCCCGTCTTTCTCCACCATATCACCACTAATGTCTTCAAAATCACTCATTACCCATCACCTACCTCAAAATCATTACCCGCTTCAAGCCCTACCCACTTCTACTTTGTCTCCACCTCCACCTTCCAGACCCCTTATCCTTCATAATCCGTGTGATATCCCCTCTACCTCCACCTAACAAACCCCTCATCAGAATCCCTGCTCCCGTCATCACCCCTGCTTCATCGACCATTCCTCCACCACTACCCCTCAAACCTCTGTTAAAACCCACTGCTACCCCCACAGAGGTACAAAAGCCGCAGGCAATGGTGCTCCGGAGTGGAAGGATTTTCCACAGGGTTTTCCCCCACAACAGTCAGAATCCTGAGCAATCTCAGCCAGAGAAGGATGATGGAGAACAACTGGAAAGAGCTATCCCTGGAATACAGTATGATCTATTGAAACACTTGGACAAGATGCCTGCTCGGATCTCCATCTTGGAGCTACTTCAAAGATCCACATCCCACCAGGCAGCCTTAATGGAGTACCTTCAAAGGGTCATGGTGAATGAGGACCTCCCTGTAGAAAAGATCTCTACCGTCCTGACCCCAACAGACACACAACCGGCCATCATGTTCCACAACTACGAGCTCGCTCCCAAGGAAGCTCGAAAATATGCATTGTGCATTTCAATAAAAATTAATGGGGTATCCATAAACCCGTGTCTTGTGGACACGGGTGCGTCCATAAATGTGATCTCCATGGACACCCTTTAGTTGTGTGGGGTCAACGAGGAACAAATAAGACCTTCCTCGATCACGGTCACGGCTTATGACAATAGCAAAAGACCGCCACAGGGGATGATTATTCTGAAGGCAGAACTAGGCCCCATGTCAATTCCCACGGAATTCTATGTCCTCGACATGGACCCCACATTCAAGGCTATACTGGGTCGCCCTTACATCGAAGCCATGGACGCTGTGCCTTCCACCAACCATCAGTGCCTGAAGTTTCCTTACAATGGGAGGATTATTAAAGTGGTCAGTACACCTGTCCTTCACATAGTGGATGATATCAACACCTCTCTGCCCTCTGTTTGGCCGTCTCGTCGGCCCATATTGTCATTGCTGGACGTGCGTGATCTATCTCACGTTCCACTAGTACCAAAGGAGCCGATCAGGGCAACCACAACATCATATCTCCCTTTTCACTCCAAAGGTTGGGAGATTATGAGGAACATCGGCTACCAACAGGGTAAAGGTCTGGGCGCACAATTACAGGGTAGGCTCAAACCGCCAAAGGAAATTAGGCCGAACCGCAGGTTTGGCCTAGGCTTCAAAGGACCGTTCAAGGTGAATTGGAAGCCCCTCACATGGACTCTATCAAACCACTTCAACAAAGGGCCCGTTGTTCAGATCGGAGATTACCCACGAGAAGCATATGGGGGATCACATGCTGTATATTTGGCTGAAAAATGTCCGAGGATCACCAAAAGAGGCAAGATCAAAGATCCGGAATGCGAGTGGAACAAATGGTTCGACATACGGGACATTTCCGTTGCACTGGAAAGGATGTTCTCGCAGCTTGAAGGACCACCATTGATCTCCGGAATACCAAAGAATATTACCACTCTTACCAAGGTTCCAAACTATCCTCGTCCTCGCCAGAAGGACCCTGTCATCGACGGATCTTCATCCGTCCTCAACATTGCCGTCGACGGCTCATCAGCCGCCATCTTCTCCATCCACTCGTCTCAGCCTTTGCTGATATCTTCTTCCTGGGCCAGACAATTGTCTGATGATCTTCCCAGATCCCCTTCTGTGCTTACATACCTACGCGGGCTTCTCAACCCGCGCCAGGTCTTCAACCATGATCCGCTCTATGAGCCTCACAATCCTCTAGCCATAACAACTTTTCTCTCTCCTCCAATCTCTTTTCACTGCTTTGTCATTAAAACTGAAAATGAAAAAAAAAATGTCAATTTTCAAACTCCTCAATAACACATCTTCGTTGAGGAAACCTCCTACATCTCCCACGGGTGCGTCCCCCCCTGCGGACCACCCGTCCAAGGTCTGATGAGCGACCTTTTCTACCCCCCCTCTGAGGGGTCTTCTCCTATACATTCTACACCATCCTCTTCGTCTTCCTCTTCTTCTGTAAATATTGTCAGTCAATCTAGGAATGATAGGTCAATGGTAGTACCTAGGAAGAAATCCAAGGGTAGGCAGATCCCTCATCGATTCCTTCTGGATTTAGCCGCCAGGTGTCAAGCCCTCCTTGCCATCCCCCAGTTGTTAGAAAATCCCATCCACCTACCGGAAATAGAATGTGAGGGCGACTGTGCATTTGATGAAGGGTATGGAGTCTACGAGATCACGGATGAAGAATGCCCCACTGACGATGAGGGTGAAGAATATGAGGATGCGGCGGGCGCATACGCTAGTGGAATAAAGAGATTCGACGAGCCGTCAACCGCCGTAGAAGAATCCACCAAAGAAGTCAACTTGGGAACTGAGGAAGACCCTAGGATCATCTTCATAAGTGACAACCTACCACCCTCTGAAGAAGAGGCATTAATTGAGGTTCTCAAGAAATATAAGGACACGTTTGCATGGAGCTACGAGGATATGCCGGGTCTGGATCCAACCCTGGTCGAACACCGTTTAACCTTAAAACCAGGGTCCATCTCGGTAAAACAAAGGTTAAGGCATTTCCACCCTCAAATGGCTTTGAAAATGAAAGAAGAGGTCGATAAGCTCCATAAAGCCAGGTTCATTAGAGTCGTTCTTTATCCTCAATGTGTGGCGAACATTGTCCCGGTCATGAAAAAAGATGGGAAAGTCAGGATTTGTATCGACTTCCGGGACCTTAACCGCGCGTGTCTAAAAGATGATTTTCCCTTACCTCACATTGATGTGTTGATTGATAACATGGCAGGCTACGAAACCCTCTCATTTATGGATGGATTTTCAGGATACAATCAAATTCGTTTGGCAGAAGAGGATCAAGAAAAGACATCATTCACTACCCCTTGGGGAACATATTGTTACGTGGTCATACCGTTCGGATTAAAGAATGCTGGAGCTACTTACCAAAGAGCGATGATGGCCATATATCATGACATGATGCACATATATCTGGAAGTGTATGTGGATGACTTATTGATGAAATCAAGGGCCAGGATGGAATATCCAGAAGTTTTGGCTAAGGTCTTGCAGAGGTCAAGGGAGTTCCAATTGAAAATGAACCCGAAAAAGTGTGTGTTTGGTGTGTCGTCGGGTAAATTGCTGGGGTTCATTGTGAGTAAAAGAGGGATCGAGATAGATCCCGACAAAGCCAAGGCTATCAGGGATATGTCGCCTCCCAAGAATTTGAGGGAAGTCCGAGGTTTAATCGGGAGGTTACAGTTTATTCGTCGGTTTGTATCCCAACATTCACAAAGGTGTAGACCTCTCTACGAGTTGACCAAGCCAGGAGTAGAATTCCACTGGAATTCTAAATGTCAGAAAGCTTTTGAAGGGTTGAAGGAATATATGGCTAGTCCACGCGTTCTCATTCCACCCAAACCAGAAAAACCTCTGATCCTTTACGTCTCAGTCTTGGATGACTCTGTGGGAGCCGTCCTCGTACAAGCTGATGAAGAAGGCAAGGAACGGGTAACCTATTACTTGTCCAAACTTCTCAATCCCTGTAAGTAGAAGTACACCGTCATGGAGAAAACCTGTACTGCCCTCGTTTGGGTAGTGTAGAAATTGAAGCACTACTTCTTGGCTCATGAGGTCCACTTGATTGCTCGAATGAATCCTATCAAATTCCTTCTGGAGAAATCCATCCTTACGGATAGGCTAGCACGCTGGTAAAGTTTTCTCTCTCAGTTCGACATCACCTACATCCAGCAAAAGGCGATTAAAGGCTATGCCATAGCCGAGCATCTCGCTCACCATCCTCTTCCCAAGTTCGATCCCGTCCAATCAAAGTTTCCAGATGAGGAACTAATGTCCGTCAACCAATCAGATGAGCCAATGTGGACACTATATTTTGATGGAGCTCTGAATTCTCAAGGGAGAGGAATCGGCGTCGCCCTCCTGTCGCCTGAAGGCCTCACATTCCCATTGGCATACCAAGCTCAAATTTCCAGTTACCAACAATATAGCCGAATATGATGCTCTTCTAGCTGGCCTAGAACTCTCTCATTCTTTTCGTATCACTGAGTTGCGAGTCGTAGGTGATAGTCAACTCATCCTTCGCCAGGTGCTCACTAAATATCGCACTCGCGATCCCAAACTCAAGCCATACCAAGAACTCACTGCTGCCTTTGCCAAACTGTTCACCAAACTGATCTTTGTTCATGTCCCTCATCATCAGAATATTCTCGCCGATGCCCTCGCCTCGTTGGCATCATCCATAAGGTTCCCTCTAGGAAGATGGTTTGAGTCTATTTCCATCTACAAACTTCACGCCCCTGCAATCGATGATGCTTCCTACGTAAATATCAAAGACAGGATAGCAAGGAAGATCCTGCAGGAAGATATCCTTGAGAAGAGGGAAATCATGTTGGCAGAGGCTAAAGAAGAACTGGCTGATGAAGAGAAACCATGGTTCTATGAAATCGTCAAATACTGCCAAGATCAGTCTTATCCTGAAGGGGCCACCACAGAGGACAAGAAAGCCATAAGAAGGGTGGCTCAGAAATACACATTGGTTGGAGGTCTACTCTATAGGAGAAGCCTTACTGGTATTCTGTTAAGATGTCTTGGTGACGATGAAGTTTAAAAATGTGTAGAGGAGACGCACTCGGGTGTGTGCGGTGGCCACGTGAATAGTCAGATGCTCGCTAAGAAGATCATCCGCCAAGGCTTTTACTGGCCCACTATGGAAGAGGATTGTGCTGTCTATGTCCGTAGGTGTGTCAAGTGTCAACTTCACGCCGATAAAATCCATTCACCATCTTCCTCACTTCATCCAATATCCTCCCCGTGGCCTTTCTCTATGTGGGCATTCGACATCATTGGTCCCCTAGGTGATCCCAATTCCCTCACCAAGCAGAAATCTTTCATCCTTACTGCGACGGAATACTTCACCAAATGGGCCGAAGCCGAAGCTTACGCGGAAATCAAGGCATCAATAGTCTGCAAGTTCATCATGAAGAACATCCTCGCCAGATTCGGCATCCCAAGCACGATCATCACTGACAATGGGCCACAGTTCATTTCTCAGGACCTATACGACCTCTGCAAAAGGTACGCAATTGTATTGCATCATTCATCGCCTTATTACCCACAAGGTAACGGCCAAGCGGAGGCCACCAATAAAACATTGCTCAAAATCATCAAAAAAACCTGCGAGTCTAGTAAGTTTTCAGATTGGCCAGAAAAACTTATCGAAGCCCTATGGGCCTATCGCACTTCAATCCGTACCCCCACCGGGCAGACTCCATTTGCCCTTACTTATGATATGGAAGCGGTAGTACCGTACGATACTCTGATCCCTTCTCTCAGGGTACAATTGGACGAGGAATTTCCTCTCGACGATCGTCGTAATTAAATCCTCGCCCAGTTGGAACTCTTGGATGAGAAGCGGCTGGCCGCTGCCGAACACGCGCGTGTATATCAAAATAGACTCGCTCGCTTTTACCAAAAGAAAGTCGTTGAGAGAAAATTCAAAGTCGGTGAGATGGTCGTAAAAAGAATTTTTGTCAAACCTGGAGGGCCGCGTTCTAAGCTCCAACCCAATTGGGAAGGACCATTTATAATTCAAGCCGTGTACCCTGGCAACGCCTACAAGCTAGTCAACGCCGAAGGGACCGAGTTATCCCACCCTTGGAATGGGCTTTATCTTAAGAAATACTACCCTTAGCTTAATGTCAAAACAAAAAATGATGAAAAGATAGAAAACATCAAAAACAAAGAAATATTGAAAACCACTAAAAATATGAAAAATTCAAAATGCCGATGCCTGGTGGTCACCATGTAGTCAAGTCACTGCATCTAACCTTCATGTTAGGATAGGGCCCATTAAGGCTTGGTAGGCACCGGGTCTTGGTTTGCCAGAACCGTGGAGATCCCTGTCCGGCCACGTCGGCCTATGCTCGCTCGAAGGAAGCTAACATGTGCTCACTTATGTATTTTATTCAAAAAAGTCAGTAGCATCACCTACGGTGGGGCCCTACCCAGAAGATCTCCAGAAGCTGTAATCTTTATTCTTTTCTCTTCGACCAAATGAGACAGTCGGCGCCCTTAAAACGCTGAGCATGAGAAACTGAAACTCAAACCCCAACGGCAAGAGTAGGATCCATTTTCTCGAGCATCGATCAGAGCACGAGAAGAGGGCAGTGTCCCCGCAGGCATACGAAAGGGAGCCCACAAACGTCAAACGACTATATCTCCCTCACAAAAAGAAATACAAAATCAAAATCAAGAGCCTGGTCGTGACCGTGCCTGATGCGATAAATGGAACCCCTCAAAGCAAAAGTTTGAATCCACAAAAAAGGGGGGGGCTATGGAATGTAAATGCTCGAGATTTGGTCCGAAGTTGTCCGAAAGGAAAGAGTTAATGGACCCTTATTCGCTCGCTGGGTTAACGGTTTTACCGATCCTCTCAGGAGGTTTATCCCCCACGCTCTTCCTTCTTCCTTTGAAGATGAAAGCTAGATGGAGTTTCTAAAGGGCGAAACCCCCCAGGGTCTGCGACCTTATTTTAATTACACATTTGGTTGCCTACTTTGAAAAGCAAAAGCTATCGCTGCGAAGGAGTCTCCGTGTTTCTGGTTGGTCAAGACCCCTGTTTACCACCTTGATGTCTTCTTGTTTAACCTCGGGCTTAGGTCAATGCAAGCGCGTCACCTATGGGTGCGACGGCGTCTGATTCCGGGTCAGCGTCGCGCGGTTGGTCATTGGGCTTCCAGGGTGTTCCATCATATACCATCTAGAGTTGTGAGGAAACAGACCCGGGTCGGGCAAATCATTTACCTCAAACACCTTTTGGGTGAATCCTGTGGTCGGAAGCGACTGGGAGCCTAAGCATGACATGACGGTATTGTCATCATGGTAAGTCTTAGCCGACGGGATCGTCATTCGAGGGGTCTAGAGGCCCAAATCAACCTGGATGTGCACTTAGCATACTTGGGAGGTTAGGAAGAAACCCCTGTTCTCATGTAGGTTAGGTGCCATTTGGGTGCTTGCCAAGCGTTAGCAAAAAAAAAATAATAATAAAAATAACTAAAAAAATGAAAAAGAGAAAATGTACATATTTACAAGCAAAAAAAAAATCTTTTTTATGATAAAATAAAAAAATACCAAATATAAAAAAGAAAACAAATCAATTTTGCATGATTGCATTTGAGTGCAGCATCTCACTTTAATATCGTTTGCATTCGCATACTTGTCTGTTGCATCCATCATCACCACATCTTTCCCTTGCCTTCGTTAATAAAGGCTTGACCCCTTGACCAGTTATCAAGGATAGTCACAGTGACCATTTGCTTATTGAGCAAGGGGCCAAGTCAGAATAGAAATTCTGATTTGTTTGTTTCAGTGATGTGTGCAGGGATTCAGGCAACAGAAGCAAAGGTGAAAACCAAACAAACCGAACCTTGTATTTTATTCCAAAAACTAAAAAATTTACATCAAGTTCCACCCTCTCTCTCTGCATTACTCGTCCCACTACTCTCCGGGCAAAACGCTCTCAAAGGTGCTACCCAACTACGAAAAGTGGTACTCCTACCGCTCTGTACTCCCCTTCCTATTCCCACACCCCGGCGTTGATCCACGGAAGCAGCAGAGAAGCTACCAACACGAAAGCCACGCTCTCGTGCTCTTCGGTAGCGCTCCTTACCATCTCTCAGCCACTGTTCAGCATGACCAAGGTTGGTTCGGAGTTCGAACAACTGGGCCTCCATGGCTCTTCGTTCCTCCCTTTCAGTCAATCTGTTGGCTCTTTCTCTCTCTGCGTCTCTTTCTCTCTCTGCCCGTTCTCTCTAATGGTCTTCCCTCTCCAACTGGAGAGTGATCCTCAGTTCCACAGCATCCCTAGAGGAGTCGTCATCAGGACGACGCCGCAGTTCCCTCTACAATTCTGCTATCCCAGCCTCCCTCTGCGCAGCTTGGGCAAGTGCTTCTTCCGTCTCCTTTTCCTGCCGAGTGTACCATCTCAGATACGCGATAAGGCGTAAACAAAGAGAACTCAACACTGAAACTTTTACCTGTATACAGAGCATCCCTTCTGCCTCCGCAGCACGCTGCGTGACGTGAGCAAGTTGCTCATGAAGCAAGTCAAGTTCTGAGGTGGGAATCCACAAGCTGGAAGAGGCACCACCTACTCTCATCACTGGGGAAGCCGCGCCAATCTGGGCATGCTACGATCGTGTGAATTAGCAGCCAACATCTGGATTCTGCGATTTTAATTAGGAACGCACTGTACACCTACTAAGGCGCTCGTAGCTCCGCGGGCATCGCCCAACCGTTGCTCCATCTCTGCCAAGCGAGTTCGTAAAGTCGCTATCATCATATCACGGATATCCTGCAGCCATACGAGTCAGCATTTCCACCAGAAAACTAAAAAAAAGGGAGAAAGAAGAAAAGAGAAAAAGGGGAGACCTACCTCCGCAAGTCCCCGGGGTTGGAACCGCTCTGCGTACCTTGTCTTGTATAGACGCAGGTAATCCTCGCTATCCCATGCCTGCGATTCCACGATTATGCCATCCCATTGCCAGTCTTCGTACTGTTCGGGGAATCGCACACGCCAGTCAATGCAGGTCGCCGGTCCCCGCGTCTTTCTCCCAACACGAGGTGGCGCAGCCGTATCCATCCATTCCTGAGTCAGTCCTAAAGTCCTCATAACCAATCGTAGCCGAAGCGGCTCGATTTCATTCAGGCAGTGCATCCATAATTCCCGTCCGAACCGGGCACGACTTGCTAGAACCCACGGCTGGTCGGCATCGACCATGTCTGAGTAGGGTCTCCAATTTACCATCGCTGCAGGGAACTCCTGTAGCTCCCGCCTTAGCACCATCAGTTGGTAGGTTAAGGGTGCCGCACTCGTGATGGGTTCACACCGCCTGGCCAGCGGCACCATCGCGGGTCGCCAATGCAGAGCTCTCCCCATGGGGAGGTAATAATAGCTCCACAGCTGCTCGGCGCAGGTCATCAGTACCTTGCAAAAATAAGAAAAAAAATACAAAACAAGCAAAACCAAAAATACCTGGATGAATGGTGTGAAACCACTCACAGCCATCTCACGATCCGCTTCTTGGACCAGGCCTGCAAACAAGTGTGCCAGCATGGCAGCTCCCCAGGCATAGTATCCTACTCTTTCAAGGTCTGATAGCAGCTCCAGGAAGCGACATTGGATACCGTCCCCTTTCGAGCTCAGTACCAGTCTCCCCAAAAGGAAGAGGAGAAATCTCCTCAAATCTATGTTGCATCTTTCCCAGTTGCCGAAATCTGTGCAGTACACGGCACGACATCCTATTTCCGTCCTTTCCATGAACTCTTCTGAGGATTCATCGTCCCGCCGACGAGTGTCGGTGAGCCCTAATGCATCCATGAGGGACGCCCTAGCTACCGACCTATTTTTCCGACCATCTAGGTCCAAACCCAATAGCTTCCGAGCACCTTCTCGGTAATCCGCATAAGTGACCCCGGTCACTGCCTCGCCCTCCACCTTCAGGCTTGTGATCCGGACCACATCCTCCAAGCTGGGCACCATGTGCCCCCAGGACATCAGGAATGCCCGACTCACTGGGTCCCATCTCTCACACAAGGCTTGGATCAGGACCAGGTCGAGCTCGAGCGACTCAATCCGAAGAAAGGTGCCAAATCCCATCACGTCTAGCCTCGCCTTCTGAAAATCTGGGAGACCCCTGTATGCTGCCACTACCAACTCCCATGAGATCTGTGATTTCATCACACTCTACGCATGCAAGAAATGGAGAAGGGTGTTGTCAATAGGAAGGAAGAAAGGATGAGAAAAGGGCAGGAAAGCTCAGCTTACGAGTTGTGATTGGGCCCTTTCACTGAAGTGCCCTTCGAGGTCCGAAAGCCTCATGGAACTACTACCACTGGACCTGCTTCTCTTCGAGGAGTGGGAAGATTCGCCCTCCATCCAACTCTCAGAATTTTGAACTCCTCCTCTCCCGTGAGAACTTGTGCTCCTCGAGTTAGCTCTCGATATACCTGGGAGGATAAAAGGGACAAGAATTTATAGAAATGGAAGGAGTGCAGGCCAAGATTGTCTCCATCACCTTTAATGATAGCCCTCGCGATAAGGCACCTACCATGCGGTCCCGTGTGTCACTTCACCGCTCGCATAGGGTGATTGATTGGACGAAGAATATGACGACTAGCCCCCTATGTTGTCTAGGGATACCCTATCATGTTTTGGAGGACGTCTGCAAAATTTGACACAACATCCGGGAAAAGGGACTAGGGCCGTCATTATTGACTTCGACGGCAGATTCCCGTGGAAAATGGTCATAACAAGACGTGATTCTCCGCTTGGGGTGGAGTCTCGGCAGACCCATCACATGGGAACAGTGCAAAGGAGAAGAAGTGTAGGGAAGAGGGAACGCACAAGAGAACAAACAAGCAGTAGAAAATCAAATCACTCCATTCATAATTCTACATAAGCTGTCATAAACACTACAATCATAGAGAGGAGGCGGGTCCACTAGCTCGCCAACTCTTGCCATTATCTTCATGCTCGTCCCTCTAGGCGTCCCTCTCCTCTCCCCTGAGGTGAGGGTCCCTTCAGAAGCCTCCTGGATCCTCGTGCAGTAGCACCCGCCTCGCCTCGTGACGCCGGCTCCACAGCAATGACTCGCTGCTCCTCCCCTGGCGTGGCGAAGAAGCCACTAGCGGTAAAGCGACCAGACTGGCGCAGTCGCTCCCCGAACTCTCGCGCTCTCTCATAGCGCGTCTCCATCGCTCCTAGCCTCTGCACCGTGACCTGAAGGCCCAGCTGGAGCTCCCTCACCTGGGCCTCCAAGCCCTCCTCTCGGCCTGATCTCGCTGTCGCTCGGACCTTCTCTCAGCTTTCTCTCTCTCTGCCTCTCACCTCATCATCTGCAGAAGAACCCTTAACTCCAGGATGTCTGGAGAAGGTCTCTCCTCCCCGCGATGTCCCAGCTCTGCTACAGTCACCACCCAGGCATCACGCTCCTCTTCCACCCGGGCAGCCCGAGCCACCGCATCGGCAAGTTGCTCCGGGAGGGAGGCAATCTCAAGAAAAGGGGCCGAGGAACTGGAAGATGTGCCGCCAGCCACTCCCACCATCGCTGTCTGCTGGGCACGCTGGAACGAACAAACAACAGCCGTCAGCTAAGCTCCACATTTAAAAATAGAAAATGCAGCACTTAGCTTACCAGGAGCGAGAGTTTCTGTTGAGTGGCGGCTAGCTGCCGCCTGACCTCGGCTAATTGGGCACGCGAGCCGTTGACGTCGCGCGTATCCCCGGCTTGGGGAAGCCCCACATAACTCTCTCTCTGCTGCTGTAGGAAGTCGGCACTATCTTGCACCAGTACGCTCCCTTACTGTCCAGGGAGACGTATGCGCTAGTCTTCAAGCTTCACCTTGCCGCGACTCTCCTTCTTGACGCGGCTCGGCTCGTCTGCACTCGCCCACTCATCGGCCAGGCCCAGGGTCCTTGCCATGTCCTAGACCAAGAAAGAAGGGCCTCGCATCATAACAAAGAACGCGTCCTCCGTCTAGGACGTGTCCATCATTTGAGTGCAACACTCGCCGAACCCTTTCCCCCCTCGCATGGCTCGCCTCAAAACTCAAAATGGATTAAAGGAGAAGATCCGAGGACCTACCAGACTGTGTTCACCTCCTTCCGCACCATCAGGCCCCTCGGGTCCCTCGGGAGCCCGAAGCGGCCCTTCCTCCTCCATGGACGCCGTTCCGTGCTCTTGCGTGTCCCTCCTCGGGCGAGGAGTCCCTCGTCCCTCTCCACCTTCACCATGGTCCGGCCCACCGAACTCCATCGATCGAGGGGAAGAAGTCGAAGACGGGCGAGCGAGTTTCGGAGGAAGGCGGGCTCGTTTGCGGGTAAGGCACGAGAGAAGAAAGGCCGCCCGGCGCTTTAAATTTGAATTCGAGGGTTAAGACGCGTCCTCGCGCCTGGACGCGCCCAAAAGAAAGCAACAGAATCCCTCCGTGCAAAGTAGTTCCCTTCTGTCCATGGCAAAAGTCTCGTAAGGCATGCCTCGAAACAACTTGGTGCAAGAGAAGAAGTGTAGGAAAGGAGAGGCGCTACAGTGGTCAGTCGTCAGAGTTTTGTCTAGACCCCCTTGTACTGTGGTGTGATTCTGTTATAAATCTGCTACTTTCTGATGTTACTAACCTATGCTGATCTGTGCAGGTTTTACTAACGGACGTCTTTGTCCTATCTCTTGACTCACCTTTCGATGGTTGGTCCCACCATGTCATGCATCATAGTATATTATACCGACGCTACTAGAACATGTCAAGGACCTTGCGGCCCGAACGAATCTGGGATTTGAGTTCCCCTTCAACAAAAACAGTGATGATCCTGGAAGAATTTGGGTTGTACAGATAGGCCGTTAACTTGTGGTAGCATGGGGACGACGGTTCCATTCAGTGAGTTGGTGCGCGGATAAACGGGCCCCAGCCCAGTATCAGCTCACCGGGCCGGTATCCTGACCTGTTCTTAACAAGTTGACAATATTATCCTTGGCTATTTTCTATTTTAGTTTGTTTTAAATTTTTATTTTAACCCAGCATACATTCATATAGGACTTTGATTTATTGCGGAAGATCATTCAAGTGATTCGATTGCGAAAGCCGCTGTGCTTCAATTCTTACAAATATGAGATATTCCACTCCGAATGAAATACTGAGTTTCCTTGAAACGGCCCTACGATGCTCTTCCAAAGGAGACCCTTGTTTGGATAGACTCTCAGATATTTCTTTACTTTTTACCTTGTTTGACCCACCTTGGCCGTAGCACTTCCACATTGGCTGGTAACCGCTCACCAAAGGTGAAACCTGCGGGTTTATGACCCAGGTACTTCCACACCGAGAAGTTGGTCTCCTTTATTTTTCGTGCCTGAGCACACATCTCACCCTCCCTTATTTGATCTCCGTCCAAGCAATCGTCAATATTTGAAAGACCTTCTTCAAGGTCGCCTCATTGAAACTTCAGGAAAGATTCCAAACAGTAACGTCAAAAGCGTGTCACATCACACCTTGGCATCAACTTATCAGTCCGCTCCCACTTCATTTCACTCCACTTCGATACCATTCCACTACGTGTCGCTCTCTTGCAAAGCAGACGCCAAGGCGGGGCAGCTGTAGACACGCCATTCCTGACGTCTCCTGAGAAAGTCTCATATTACTATACGACGCCCCGCGGTGGATTTCACATTTTGAATCACTTGAGTGCTTCCTTTTCTTGGGTCTTCTTCTACCTTTTTCGGCATCCGGAATCGTCTCGTCGCAGCATTCGGACGGCATCAACACCAGTCAGACGCATCGGAAGGTTCCAACACTAGGAAGGGTGTCAGCCGGGCGGCTGCCAACGCCTTGTCTGAGGACCCAGGCGGGTCTTCATGGGGGCGTCCAGGCTCCTGGACGCCCCCATTATTTTTATTTATTTTTCAAACAAAAAAATGAATATATATATATATATATATATTAATGGAGGCGTCCAGGCCCCTGGACGCCTCCATTAAAACAAAAAAAATAAAAATATATTTTTGGAGGTGTCCAGGCCCCTGGACGCCTCCATCAACCCACTCACGGGGCCCCGCCCACCGAACGACAGTTTGTCATGTGTGAAAGAATCCAAATTGTGGAGACGTCCAGGCGGCTGGACGCGCCCATTTCCAAATCACGGGTCGCCGCTCCAAAACCACACATTGTGTTAAACCGCGTGCGACTTTCGGTGGAGTTTGGTGGGACTTATGGAGGCGTCCGGGACCCTGGACGCCTCCATAAAAATATTCGGAAAAAATGAATAAAAATAGAATAAAATATCTTTTTTGCCCTGATGGAGGTGTCCAGGGTCCTGGACGCCTCCACCCTCCGGAGCCCTATAAATAGAGGCCCACCCCCTCAGTTCTGGAGGAGCTTCTAAGAGATCCGATAGGCTGCCGGAGCCCAGAGGCTACCGGAGTCATTTCTAACCCGTGGGGTCTTTTGTGGGTCGAGGTTCTGTCGGCTTCTCGGGTGCCCACGCTCGCGAGAGGAAGGTCGTCTTCGTCCACCGTGCTTCTACGTCATCCCTACGCTGCCGAAGCTCCGCCGGATCTCACTATCGGCCATCCAATAAGCCACTCTCTCCTTTCCTTTCATAGTTATCTTGCATTCATCATATCGCATCCTCCATTCCCCTTATAAGGGAGTCTTTTTTCTATTCTTACGTCGGCATAATCGCCATTCATCATAAGTATTTTCCTATTACTCGCATCCGAGAGGGGTTTAAAAGACAACACCATCCAGGTGTGTGTCTTGCCATCATTTCGTTATTTTTATCGCAAGGATTTGAATACTACACCTTCATCTTTCTAATCCACTCGTTACTTGTTTGTCGTTGTTTTGCAAGGGTACCCAAGGAAAGCCCTCTTCGTCGGCCGGCCGAAGGGGGAGGAAGAAACAACCCGCCATCTCCCGCTCTTGAGGTAGGCGCGATCACTTTCTTTATTTTGGGGTCTTTTGGCCCCTGGCGATCACATCATGTTCTCGAGGCCGCGGCGAGTCACTTCCCCAATGGCCGTTTAAATTCCCGTTCTTATATTCTCTTTATATTCTGTTATATTCTTATCTGCTCATATTCTCGAGGCCGCGGCGAGTCACTTCCCCAATGGCCGTTTAAATTCCCGTTCTTATATTCTATTTATATTCTGTTATATTCTTATCTGCTCATATTCTCGAGGCCGCGGCGAGTCACTTCCTCAATGGCCGTTTAAATTCCCGTTCTTATATTCTCTTTACATTTTGTTATATTCTTATCTATTCATATTCTCGAGGCCGCGGCGAGTCACTTCCCCAATGGCCGTTTAAATTCCCATTCTTTATATTCTCGTTATATTTTGTTATATTCTTATCTGCTCATATTCTCGAGGCCGCGGCAAGTCACTTCCCCAATGGCCGTTTCAATTCTTGCTATTTGATTTCTACACCATTCCCGTCCCCCCGAGGCCGCGGCGAGTCACTTCCCGCTATGGCCGTTTAACCCCCATATCTTGCTGTATTACATTTGTCCCGCTCGCCCTGCCGGAGCAATCTCCCGTGGTGGCCCCTTCTCTTTTCTCTTATTTCTGTGTTGCAGCAAACAAACAAGAGGAGCTCGCGCGCTCCGCGTCTTCTTCGCTCCCCGAACCAAGTGACGTCGCTCACAGCGGTCCCTCCGGACAGCACGTGGGCCCCACAGTCACAAGTTCGGGTGCTGCCGAAGAGACGCGAGAAGCCACCCGTCAACCCGAATTTGGTCCTCCCGGACCCCATTGTGTCACCCTTTACCTCCCTGCGTGGAGTGGGCAGTGCTTCATTGCTGTAACAAGTGTGTAATAGTATTCCGAGAGTACGGGTTTCGGCCGGGTCCGTCTTCTCCACGCCGAGCACGTGGAGGTATCGCATTCGCTCCCTTACTTGGCATCTTGCTTTATCTCATATATGCTTTATATGCCACTGCTAGAGAGCATATTTTAGGACCTAGCTCGCTATGTTTTTATATCACCGCTGCTGCGAGAGAGAGCGTTACCGTCCCGTGACCAGATCCGGGCACAAAAGAGAATTGACCACCCTAGCTCTTGCCGGTTTCTCAACCGTGCACGTCCGACGCTTCCCTCGTTAAGGGACAATCACGAGCTCACCTAGACTCTGAGGACTATTGTCGTGTCCGTGGTCTCGTCCCGCATCAATTAGACAAAAATTCCATCTTAATAGCATTAAGGCTAAGTCTATGCATGAAAAATGAACTAGTTTGCGCAATCTCAATAAAACACGAAATTCTCCACGTACAATGCGTGAATTCAACTAAGAATTGAGGTCTTTTTTTCCTAACATCATGTTTAATCCATTCATTAGATAACCTACCATTGGACTAGGCTTTAATCGTCGAATTTAAGATTGGAACTTGACCCTATTTTCTGCTCGTCCTAAATTGGAACAGCAACTTCGTGGCCTTTTATCTCTTGATCCTCTTCACCTATGACCACGAAATTTTGAGGGTAAAAAGATGGTACTAAAAGGAACAATTTGTTCTAAAGAACCCCTATCTAATTACCTCGTTTAGGGCTTCTATTTGACCGATCAATCTGGGTCCGTTGCACAGGTTCTTGGGTTGCTTGTTCTGAACCAGCGACTTTGTAAGCTCTATCTTCCTGATGGCTTGTTCTCCTAAGATGAAATTTGGAGGGTAGTTAGACCTCACTATTATAAACAAATTCTTCTAAAGAATATACCTCTAATTCGGCCTCTTTACCTTAGTTCCACGCGAGCCAAAAGTAAGGGTCGCGTAGGTTGGTTGTGGGGTCTATTTATAGGGTTAGCTAGGGTTTCCTTGGATTAGAATGAACATAGAGTCCTAATTAGGATTTCAATTCGATCCTTAAGCTATCTAGACTCAAGAGATAGCATCGATCCTAGGCAATTTGGATGTCAAAGTTCCCATCTTTTCATGCCTTCTTCCATTCATAGAATCTGTAGATAGAAGCGGTCTAGTCTAGACCATTTTTATTCCCCAAGCGATCGCCCGATAGACAGTTTTAGGCTTTGGGCGCTGAGTTTGAAACATTTCAAACTGCTTGTCATATATCCATTGATTTATCCAATAATTATTATATTTATCCCATAAATTTTGCAAATATCCTATTTTAACTTTCTAGAATGTGAGCCAAACCTTGTGGGCTTGGTTTTGGGCCATTTTGGTCTTATTTAAAAGGCCAGGTTAATTAATAAATATTAGGCCTTATTATTTGGTTTTAAATTAACCCAAATTCTTTTAATAATCCATTTATCTCTAGAAAATCTTAGAAAATTTGTTCTAGAAAATTCTAAAATATCATATACAAAATTTTGCGGTATTACAAACTAGAACCAGATTTTGCCCGTGGCGGCACATGGAGTTGTACGATACGCCCATAGCATGCTACGCAATTCCTCTAGCCAATTCCCCTTAGCTTTATCTAGCTTGATCTTCAATCCCTTAAGAAGGGTCTTATTAGCATTCTCAACCAAGCCATTAGCTTGCGGGTGGGCTACCGAAGTGAAGTGATTGCGAATGTGTAGGTTGGAACACTTATTTTTAAAATAAGCACAGTTGAACTGCAGGCCATTATCGCTCACTATCACTCGGGGGATGCCAAAGTGACATATGATCGATCACTACACGAACCTCCAAATCACGCCTTCCGTTATTTTCGCAGTAGTCTCTGCCTCGATCCACTTAGTGAAGTAGTCGATGGCGATGATGATAAACTTCTTTTGCACCTAGGCCATAGGAAAGTGGACCAAGATGTCAATTCCCCACTGAGCGAAGGGGCAAGGTTCGGTGAGCGACACAAGCGTCGAGGCCGACTGGTGTATCAGGTGGTCAAATCTTTGGCAGCGGTCACACCTCTGGACGTAGTCTGAGCAATCCCGCTGTAGCGTGGGACACCAATACCCCTGCCGTAACAAAATCATCACGACCGACCTTCCTCCTTGGTGTGCACCACAAATCCCCTAATGGACTTTCTCGACAGCTTGCCGAGCTTCATGTGGTTCAAGGCACTTAAGGAGTGGTCCCATGAATGACCGTCGGTAGAGCAATCCATCGAGCAAGACAAAATGCCTGGCTTGGTACTTAAGATGCCTTGCTTCCTGAGGGTCAGGTGGCTCCTGACCATCTCATAGCTAGATTATGTAGGGCATCCTCCAATCATTGGGCAGCTCTTGAATGGTGCTTACCATCTAGGAGTCGGTGTTGGGATGCTCCAGTTCTTCTAGGAGAACAGATTAGGCTCCAGATGGGCTAGTAGAGGAGGCCAAGCGTGAGAGTGCATCCGCTTAGGAGGTTTCCTCCTGAGCTATCCTGATTACTTGGAAACTCTCAAAAAGCCAATTAGAAGTACCGAATCATTTGCGACTCCTGAGCCTCATAGTCCCCATTGAACTAGCTGGTGACCAACTACTGTAGATCGTAAAAATCACCCCCACTAATTTATATCAAAATAATAACAATGATGATAATAAAAAAGGCATGAAGACGTATAAGTGAAGATAAAGGGGTGGGGAACATTCAATGAAAGATAAGAAAGTAGATATGTGGTCGCCATTGAGACTTATAACGTGCAAAATAACAGGGCTAACAAAGGGGGGGGGGCATGCTACTTACCTGGAAAAGGAAAGGGAGGCCGAAGATGGGCTTGATGTTGAACATGGTTGTAGCACCCCGGTGTATTATTAAATAAAATAAAGGAAATTATAAACAAAATTCTTGAAAATACAATAGGTCGAATTCCAACCAATTTATAAAAATCCCGAAAAATGATATTCGTGAAAAAGACTAATAGCTTAGCAAGTTTGACTTCTACGACCAACCCAAAAGAAAATCCTATGAGAGCCAAATTAGCATATTTAGGCCCAAATCAACACTTAATCTAACCGGACCTTAATTCACGAAATTGGAGCCCAATTATCAATCAATTAAGCCCAAATCGGACCCAAATGAACGGCTTAGATTAGCTAATCATTTCCCCTCTCGATCCCCATCGAAACCCTAACCCTAAGGGGAGTATTTGGAAGGGAAAGGCGGCGGCGACCCGGTCAAGCGCGATTCACGCAACCCACGATTCGGAGGACTCTATCCTCCCTAATCGACCCTTCTAGACTCAATTGACCCTATATAATCAAACCCTAGTCAACCTAGAAATGATTGGATGTTGTGGCGGCCGACGAGGAGTGCGGACGAGGGTGAATTCCGGCGATCATCGGAGAATTGTTCCGGGCGCGATCGGCGACCTTCTTCCCCTTCTTCCTTCGATTAAGGTAGGTTCTAGCAGACCAAACCCAAAGTGCCCTATACTGTTAAAATCGTATCTTAGTCCTCTTTCCAGTGAAATATGAAGCCCTAAAATTGGTTAAGTATCCCGTGTGTATTAATCGAACTGGTATAAGCATGTCAATCTAGGGTTCCTTTGTTTAACCTTGATTAATGTAGGAATTAGCAAGCCTAAATCTTAAATTGGTCATGCCATCTTTTACATCTTCTTGTTCTCATTCTATTGATGGGTGTTTGCCCAATTTTCATGCTTTACATGCGTAGTATTTCATCGTTCTTGCTAACCCTAGCCGAGCTCGCCGGAGTCGGGCAGGGTGACCTTAGCGCGGTCCAACAGGAACCGCTCTATTCTGAATGGCCCATCGATAGACCGTGTGGTTAGTATCGACGGCCAGTAGTTAACCATTTTTTGTCTTTGTGTTTTGAATCTTTCATGACTAGAGCGGCCATATCCAGACCATGCAGAGACCCCCGCGGCCCCTCGATAGACTGCTCAAACCCCGTCTGCCCCCTGGCTCTAGGGATTGAATGGACTATCGACCGACCGTTGAGGCCTCTGAGCGATTCTGTACGAACCGTTCTGTCCCGATGAGATTATGTATCGATTACCGACAATTGAACCAGCTTACTATCAAGAACAAGTACCCATTGCCGAGGATTGACGAGCTGTTTGATCAGATAGCGGGAGCTCAATATTTTTCTAAGATCGATGTCTGATCTGGATATAATCAATTGCGGATCAAAGATGAGGATATTTATAAAACGCCTTTTTGTAGCAGGTATGGGCATTTTGAATTTGTAGTAATGCCTTTTGGACTAACCAATGCACCTGTAGCTTTCATGCAGTTGATGAATAGCGTGTTCCGGCCCTATCTTGATCAATGGGTCGTGGTGTTTAATGATGACATTTTGATATACTCTAAGAGTGAGAGGGAGCATGCTAAACATTTGAGGATGGCGTTGCAGTTATTGAGAGACCATCAGTTGTATGCCAAGTTTAGTAAGTGTGATTTCAGGCTGCAAGAAGTGTCTTTTCTGGGACATATCATCACTAAGGAAGGTATATCTGTTGATCCTTCGAAAGTTGAGGCAGTAAAGAATTGAGATAGGCCTACTAATGTAACCGAAGTAAGAAGTTTTCTAGGCCTGGCAGGCTATTACCGAAGGTTTATTAAAGATTTCTCCAGAATTGCGATACCTCTGACAAGATTAACCCGTAAGGAGAACCAATTTGATTGGTCGAAAGATTGTGAGCGAAGTTTCCAGACTTTGAAGGAGTGTTTAACTACTGCCCCTATTTTGGCTTTACCTTCTGGAGAAGGAGGATTTGTAGTGTACTCGGATGCTTCATGTATTGGCCTAGGTTGTGTGCTTATGCAACATGGGAAGTGTTAGTGTTGGTGTGCTACAGGCCAATTTCGAGTCGGGTAGGCCCAATAGTTATACGATCTTGTTCATTAATAAAGTGGTGTTTGAGCGTAAATATGCGATTGTGTTATTTTACGTTGTCCCTAGGATATGTGGATGTAAAGTCAGCTCGAGATTGGATCTCGAACATGAGACTTACTTTACATGAACACATACCTTAAACTGTTCCTGGTTGGAGGGTAATCACTCGGGGACTTTGATTACCTATTAAACCAGTACACATGATGTGTCAGTGACCAGTCTCATGGTTATTGGTGCGGGGCACCAACACATATGTGTAGGTGTATGTCCTTGGAGGATGTGCACTGAACTGATCCGCTATTGGATCTTCGGATGGTTGATTATACCTAATGTCAACTGAAGATCCAACGGTCACAGTAGCATCGTTGGTCCTTTGACCTGAGACATTGATCGGATCTTACACGAGGACTGGAATGGTTTAATTACTTAGCTAAGTGACTTTAACCTTAAGTCATGAGTTGCAGAGTCATTAACCACTCCAGGATACGTGTGAAGATCATCAATGGTCAAGAGGGGATCGCTCACTGTCGGGTATATATCAGACAGTTAATGGGTCATGACATTGACGCTCCGTTAAATCCCTGGCCAGGGTCGTATGAGTTCGTTTAGGACGAACGTCATACACTTTAAGGAGGTCATAGTCAAATGGCACGATCATGGGGTTTGACAGGAACCATACCTTCGATCGTACCAGACTCATAGAATGAGCGAGGGATTATATCGATGCGGTAACTGTGGACTTATAGGTACCAGACAGGCTGGTTTAAACTCGGGGTCCTCTAGGATCACGCGGATTTGCTTGACCCAACGTGATCAAAGGTTCGGAATAAATTAAACTATTGTTCGGCTCTGGTAGAAGCGAAGAATACGTTTAATTTACTTCTAATTGAGAATTAGAAGTTAATGGACCTTAAACTAGAGTGACTGTGGGCCTAAAGGATCACACACAATGGATTCTTGGGTGACGGATTATTATTATACAAGTGTATGTATTAATTCCTTTTAATTCCTTTTGGAAAGGAGTGTAAATGGAGCTTAATACATATGTATAATAGTGGATAGGACATATATACAGTTTCGATCTTTTAGAACCATTTTCTAATAAACATGAACTCTATATATAGCCACCTACGTGATGCTCTTTCGAGCCTTCACTTCTTTCCTTCCCTTAAGCTAACCAAGCATTAAGCTTAAGGGAGAGGATTAGTCTCCCCCTTTCTCCCTCTTGCTCTCTCTCTCCAGAAGGTGATAGAGTCGGGGAAGGTCGTGCCGGGGAGGTACCGTCGCTGCGCAAGGGTCCGTGTGGATCTGCTCTAGAGGTCGTACAGCTGTGTGGCTCGGTTTCTTTGCATCGGGCTTAGCGGACAGCGTTGTTCTGCGCAAGGTGAAACACGCAACCCGTAATTAGGGTATTAGAAACACCGATTAGAGCACAGATTAAACTTTCCATAACACCGGGATCGGGCAAATGAATTTTTGTTATCCGCTGCGTAGCCCGTAGGTGCTGTGCTGTGCAACGCGGGCGCCCGCCACGCGGGCGTGGGCTGTTTTTTTTATTAAAAAAAAATTGCTTATTTTATTTTTTTAATTTATTGATGCATATCTAAATATATATATTAGATATATATATATCAAAATGCTCAGTAAATTATATAGAATTTTATTTCATAAGTTAAATAGTATTATCTCAATAGTAAATGTCGAATGGTAAATTTTATTTAACCGATTTGAATTTACCAAGGTGAGATAATTACTTTTTATCTTGAGATAAAATGGTAATAATTGAAGTTACTTCAGTAAAATTTAAGTTTTTGATGTTTTAATTATTAGATAATTAAAAAATTCAAATTTTAAATTTTATTGAAGTTAAATGTGAAAAATTCAATTATTTGAATTTTAATTATTAGATAATTATTAAATTCAAATTTTGAATTTTAGAAAATTACTAATTGAGAATAATTGCATTATTTAAATTTAATTTCAAACAAAAATTATTGGATAATTAGTTTGAATTTAAATTTAAATTATTGGCATGTTTAAATTTTAAATTTAAATTTGATTATTGGATAATTAAATTTAAATTTAAATTTAATTAATTATCTCAATTAGATGCCCCTGTAGAAAATGATGGTTCTTTACGTGCTTTATTTTATTTACCTTGTATTGGCCTGCTTGTGTCTTTAATTTTAGTTAATCATGCATTGATTTTTAAAATTAAACAAAGCTAGCCTGTTTTTGTTTGCACATCCCATTTTTAAATTCAAAAGTAAGGATTATTTTCAGAAAATAACCCTTGATTGATTTTATTTGAATGGGTTGGCAAGTGATCATGGACTTGGATTAATGTAATTAATTGGGGTCTGCGAACCTCCTTTCTCTCTCTGTTAAAATTCCAATGTACTTCTATCTTCCTCCATTGTTGTACTCGCCCTAAGGGCTGCTGGAATTTGAGTCACATGTAATTTAATTTTTCCGGCCTGCGTGCCATGTAAAAGTTGTAATTAATGCGGCGTCGGAGTCTAAAAGCGTGGAGCACACCCGACGAGGACGATCCAGCTGCTTCGGAAGCGGGCCAGATGTCTTAGTTACATTAGGGTTAAAGTCCATGATCACTTGCGTTTATTTTTGCATTAGATGCATTTATTTTGTGCAAACTACTAGGTACGGTAAATATATTGGATATATTTATATTACCACCTAGGGTGAGATCAAGATAAAATTAAATTCCCTCGCGTTTAAATTTTAGATCTGGTAAGCGTGGCTCTAGGAGTCGTCGTGGCCCTCCATCATTATGGAGTGAATGAACGTCTTCATTTCATGGATTTGTTGTGCTTTCCACAAGGTCCATGAGTTTGGGGGCGGGATTAAACTCCAAGGCTCGGCCTCAATGGGGTGAGGAATTGAACTCGGCTTTGTTGTGTTTTCCACAAGGGTCGGGTCATGAACTCATTGCTATGTTGTAATGATGGTTAGATCTAACCGAGAATATTCTTTGTTGTGCTTTCCACAAGGGGATGATTTCTCGGGGGCCGAATATCAGATATTGCATTAGATGCAAGTGCTTGTTGACTGCCCTTGAGATGGTGTATGGCTTTTTGTGCTTTCCACAAGGTCGTACATCAGTCTCGTTGGGATTCCGACCCACTAGGTTGATCTCGTTGATCTCCCGTTCTATATACTGAGGGTTATATAGTTCGATCGAAAAATAGTGGGACTAACTAAGATAAGAATCCATATCTAAGTTAGAATTTGAACACATGCTAAGTTGTCTTTTATTTCTTATCCAGATTACAATGTCATCGTCCAACCCCCTCCGCGGCATCTTGGATGCAATTAGATTAACTGGACCGAACTACTCGGATTGGTTGCGTAATCTACGCATAGTCCTTACCGCCGAAAAGATTGCGTACGTGTTGGACACGGTTCATTCTGAGCCAGCTCCTGATACCGACGAGGGTGAGTTACTGGCTTATGCCAAGTGGTCTGAGGACTCCTCCCTTGTCCAATGTTACATGTTGGCCTCTATGGCTCCCGAGCTACAGAGGTAATTTGAAAAGACTGATTGTAGAAGTATACTTCTCAATCTACGCCAGCTCTTCGGGGAGCAGGGTAGGATTGAGAGGTATGACATCTCCAAAAGACTTTTCAGGACACGGATGTCTGAGGGTTCTTCAGTACAGGCTCATGTATTGAAAATGATGGAGTGGATAGAGAGACTCAATGCACTGGGGTTCAAGTTGGATCTTGAACTGTGCATTGATCTTATACTCCAGTCATTGCCCTATTCCTTTTCTTCCTTCATCATAAACTTTAACATGAATAGAATTGATGCAACTCTTCCGAAGCTGCTCAACATGTTAAAGAGTGCTGAAGGAACTATGCAGAAAGATAAACCATCTTCTTCTGTAATGATTATTGGGCGGGCCAATAAGAAAAGGAAGGCCACCCAGATATCCACTACAAGTAACAAAGGGAAAGGAAAGAAAAAGGCCACGGGTAAGCAACTCGCCAAAGTTGACAAAGGGAAGGGCAAGAAGAATGAAAAGGAAGATAAATATTTTCGATGCGGGAAAACTGGGCATTGAAAAGGAATTGCAAGGCAATTCAAAATGAAGGTATTTTTGTCATAGACCTTAATTTGTCATATATGGAATCCACATCATGGGTATTGGATACTGGATGTGCATCCCATATCTGCAATTCTGTGCAGGTGCTGGCAAATAGAAGGCGATTGGGCAAAAAGGAGATTGAACTGAGGATGGGCAATCTCTGGCTTGTATAACATTGGATATACATTGACTTTTAATAGCACTGGGTGCTCTATAATGAATAATGGTTTGATTATAGCCAATGGTTCATTCGTCAATGATCTTTATGTATTAGATACACGTTCTAATGTTATGCAAATTTCCAATGCTGATGAAGTGAATTCTGCGTATCTATGGCATTGCAGACTTGGTCATGTAGGTGAGAAAAGAGTCTCTCACTTACACTCAAATGGGTATTTGAATTCGTTCGAATATAAGCCATTTGATACCTGTGAGTCGTGTCTCATGGGGAAAATGACCAAGGCTCCCTTTGGTGGACATGGTGAGAGGACTGTTGACCTTCTCGAGCTCATACACTCGGATGTGTGTGGAGTCATGTCCATAGAAGCAAAAGGGAGTTACCTCTATTTCATTTCTTTTATTGATGACTTCTCTAGATATGGCTATGTGTATTTAATGAGACATAAGTCACAAGCTTTTGAGAAGTTTAAGGAATATAAGAATGAAGTAGAGAAATAGACTGGCAAAAGTATTAAGGCTCTTCGATCGGATCGAGGAGGTGAATACTTAAGCCATGACTTCACTTCTTATCTTAAAGACCATGGAATAGTTTCTCAGTAGACTCCACCGTATACACCACAGCATAATGGTGTATCCGAGATGAGAAACAGGACCTTGTTAGACATGGTCCGATCCATGATGTCTATGTCAGGACTACCCTTGTCTCTCTAGGGCTATGCATTAGAGACTGCAGCATATTTATTGAATAGTATCTCAAGTAAATCAGTTCCTTCTATACCATATGAGATATGGAAGGGCAGGAAACCAAATTTTAATCATATTAAAATTTGGGGGTGTCCTGCTCATGTAAAGAAGAACGAGAGTGATAAGCTTGAGTCACGGACCGATAAGTGTAGGTTTGTGGGATATCCAAAGGAGACGTTTGGATATTATTTCTATCACCCTTCTGAGCAAAGGGTCTTAGTGGCCAAGAGAGCTATATTTCTGGAAAGAGAATATCTACTCCAGAAAAATAGTGGGAGCCAGATAGAATTGGACGAGGTCCAAGAACCACAACCCATAGACACAAACTCATTAGATGAGACAGTATCGGTTGATCCTATTCAAGGTGAAACACTGACACTACGGAGATCTAGTAGACTACCGAGAGAACCTGAGAGATATGTTGGACATGTCTCAGAGGGGTCCTCTAAGGTATGTATCGATGAGGATGATGATCCTCAGTCGTACCAGGAGGCGTCCATAGTGTAGACTCTGAGAAATGACAAGAGGCAATGGATTCAGAAATCCAGTCCATGTACACCAATAAAGTTTGGAACTTAGTTGATGTACCCGAAGGGAAGGTCCCTATCGGCTGCAAATAGATTTTCAAAAGAAAAATCGGTGTAGATGGACAGGTTGACACATACAAGGCTAGACTAGTGGCGAAAGGATATCGTCAAAGGCAAGGCATTGACTATGACGAGACGTTTTCGCCGGTAGCCATGGTTAAGTCAATCAGAATCCTCCTTGCCATTGCAGCATACCTAGATTATGAGATCTGGCAAATAGATGTGAAGACAGTTTTTCTTAATGGAAACCTGTCAGAAGAGGTGTACATGGTACAGCCTGAGGGATTCACCTCCAAGCTACATCCTAAGAAGGTATGCAAACTTCAAAGGTCCATTTATGGATTAAAGCAGGCATCTAGAAGCTGGAACATAAGATTTGACGAGGCTGTCAAATCTTTCAACTTCATTCGGAATGAAGATGAACCCTGTGTTTACAAGAAGGTCAGTGGAAGCTCAGTGACCTTCTTGGTCCTTTATGTTGATGACATCTTACTCATTGGGAATGATGTAGGGATGTTGAGATCAACTAAGTCTTGGTTGTCCAAGACTTTGTCCATGAAGGATTTGGGAGAAGCATCCTATGTGCTGGGCATAAGGATCTATCTAGATAGATCTAAAAGGATGCTAGGACTATCCCAATCCATGTACATAGACACTATCCTCAAAAGGTTTAGGATGAAAAATTCCAAGAGAGGTCTCATTCCCATGAGACATGGAATTTACCTATCCAAGGGGATGAGTCCTAAAACTTCTGAGGAGGTGGCACACATGAATAAGGTACCCCATGCTTCGGCGATAGGGTCAATCATGTATGCAATGCTATGTACACGGCCTGATGTTGCCAATGCTTTAAGCATTATTAGTAGATATCAGGCAAATCCAGGCGAAGAGCACTGGAAGGCAGTAAAGGGTATCCTTAAGTACCTGCGAAGGGCTAAGGATTTTTTTTCTGCTTTATGGAGGAGAGGACTTACAGCTTAGAGCTTACACAGATTCTAGTTTCCAGTCAGATCCAGAAAATTGCAAATCCATGTCTGAATTTGTATTCATGTTGAATGGAGGGGCAGTCAGTTGGAGAAGTCATCTGGATGAAGAAATTCATCTTGGAACTCGGCGTAGTTCTCGAGATATCAGCTCCCATCCCATTATTTTGTGATAATAATGGGGCCATCGCCCAGGCGAAGGAACCGAGATCTCACCAAAGGTCAAAGCATATTCTCAGGCGCTTTCACCTTATTCGGGAGATTGTTGATCGTGGAGATGTGATGGTAGAGCGTGTACCATCAGAAGACAACATAGCAGATCCACTGACTAAGCCTTTGACACAGACTGTATTTGAGCGTCATCGGGATAAGATGGGCCTCAAAGTTGTGGGTAATTGGCTATAGTTCAAGTGGGAGATTGTTAGTGTTGGTGTGCTACAGGCCAATTTCGAGTCGGGTAGGCCCAATAGTTATACGATCTTGTTCATTAATAAAGTGGTGTTTGAGCGTAAATATGCGATTGTGTTACTTTACGTTGTCCCTAGGATATGTAATTGTAAAGTCAGCTCGAGATTGGATCTCGAACATGAGACTTACTTTACATGAACACATACCTTAAACTGTTCCTGGTTGGAGGGTAATCACTCGGGGACTTTGATTACCTATTAAACCAGTACACATGATGTGTTAGTGACCAGTCTCATGGTCATTGGTGCGGGGCACCAACACATATGTGTAGGTGTATGTCCTTGGAGGATGTGCACTGAACTGATCCGCTATTGGATCTTCAGATGGTTGATTATACCTAATGTCAACTGAAGATCCAACGGTCATAGTAGCATCGTTGGTCCTTTGACCTGAGACATTGATCGGATCTTACACGAGGACTGGAATGGTTTAATTACTTAGCTAAGTGACTTTAACCTTAAGTCATGAGTTGCCGAGTCATTAACCACTCAAGGATACGTGTGAAGATCATCAATGGTCAAGAGGGGATCGCTCACTGTCGGGTATATATTAGACAGTTAATGGGTCATGACATTGACGCTCCGTTAAATCTCTGGCCAGGGTCGTATGAGTTCGTTTAGGACGAACGTCATACACTTTAAGGAGGTCATAGTCAAATGGCACGATCATGGGGTTTGACAGGAACCATACCTTCGATCGTACCAGACTCATAGAATGAGCGAGGGATTATATCGATACGGTAACTGTGGACTTACAGGTACCAGACAGGCTGGTTTAAACCCGGGGTCCTCTAGGATCACGCGGATTTGCTTGACCCAACGTGATCAAAGGTTCGGAATAAATTAAACTATTGTTCGGCTCTGGTAGAAGCGAAGAATACGTTTAATTTACTTCTAATTGAGAATTAGAAGTTAATGGACCTTAAACTAGAGTGACTGTGGGCCTAGAGGATCACACACAATAGATTCTTGGGTGACGAATTATTATTATACAAGTGTATGTATTAATTCCTTTTAATTCCTTTTGGAAAGGAGTGTAAATGGAGCTTAATACATATGTATAATAGTGGATAGGACATATATACAGTTTCGATCTTTTAGAACCCTTTTCTAATAAACATAAACTCTATATATAGCCACCTACGCGATGCTCTTTCGAGCCTTCACTTCTTTCCTTCTCTTAGGCTAACCAAGCATTAAGCTTAAGGGAGAGGATTAGTCTCCCCCTTTCTCCCTCTTGCTCTCTCTCTCTCCAGAAGGTGATAGAGCCGGGGAAGGTCGTACCGGGGAGGTACCATCGCTGCGCAAGGGTCCGTGTGGATCTACTCTAGAGGCCGTACAGCTGTGCGGCTCGGTTTCTCTGCATCGGGATTAGCGGACAGCGTCGTTCCGCGCAAGGTGAAACACGCAACCCGTAATTAGGTTATTAGAAACACCGATTAGAGCACAGATTAAGCTTTCCATAACACCGGGATCAGGCAAATGAATTTTTGTTATCCGCTGCGTAGCCTGTAGGTGCTGTGCGAAACCTTACAGGAAGGTGATAGCTTATTCCTCTAGGCAGTTAAGGAAGCATGAAGAAAATTACCCTGTTAATGATTTGGAGCTTGCAGTAGTAGTTTTTACCTTGAAAATTTGGAGGCACTATTTGTATGGAGATACATTCACGGTGTTTTCAGATCATAAGAGCTTGAAGCATTTGTTCTCTCAAAAGGAGCTGAATATGAGGCAGAGGAGATGGCTTGTGTATTTGATGGACTTTGATTTTTTTATAGAGTATCATCCTGGAAAGGGCGATGTGGTGGCAGATGCTTTAAGCCGCAAAACGATAGCAAAATTATCAAGTCTCATGTTGCAAGAGTGGAAATTGTTAGAACAGTTGGCTAGTTTAGACATTAATGTTGGCGAGGACCGGGTTATGATTGCACAGCTTCAACTTCGTCTAGAGTTATTAATGGAAATCAAGTCCTTACAAGACAATGATCCGGTATTGGTAGAGATCAGGGAAAGTTTGAGCAATAGGCCTGATTTCTTGTTAGCTGATGACGGCAGATTATTATTTCAAGGAAGGACCTGTGTGCGAGATGTAACTGAAGTAAAGAGCAAGATCTTAGAAGAAGCTCATAGGTCCAGGTATACTATTCATCTTGGAGGCACTAAGATGTATCGAGATCTGAAGAGATCCTTTTGATGGCCGAATATGAAGAAGGAAGTTGCAGAATTTGTAAGCAGATGTTTAGTGTGTCAACAAGTCAAGGCGGAGCATTTCAGACCTGTAGGAAAATTAAAACCACTTGATATACCTCAATGGAAGTGGGAGAGCATTGGTATGAATTTTATCATGGGTCTACCTAGAACTCGTGGTGGATTCGATGCAATATGGGTCATTGTTGATAGATTGACTAAGTCTGCCCATTTCTTATCCATTAAGTCCAGATGGACAATTGATGTTTTGGCTACTTTGTATATGAAGGAAATTATAAAACTTCATGGAATACCAGTTAGTATTGTGTCTGATAGAGACCCCAGGTTCACTTCGTATTTCTGGAAAGGATTACAAGAATCCCTGGGTACTCGTCTGAATTTCAGCACGGCTTTTCATCCACAAACAGATGGACAGACTGAAAGAACCAACAAGATTGTGGAAGATATGCTTAGAGCTTGTGTGATTGATTTTGGAGGCTGTTGGCATGAGCATTTGGCTCTTATTGAATTCGCCTACAACAATAGTTACCAGTCCAGTATCCAGATGGCCCCGTTTGAAGCTCTGTATGGAAGAAGCTGTCGATCCCCATTATGTTGGGACGAGGTAGGTGAGAAATAATGGTTGGGACCAGATCTCATTTCAGAATCATCCAAGAACATCCATATTATCAGAGACCGTTTGCGAGTGGCACAATCAAGACAGAAGAGTTATGCTGATAATAGGAGGAGAGCCTTAGAATTTCAAGTTGGCGAGCATGTGTTCTTGAAAGTTTCACCGACAAGAGGAATCCAAAGGTTTGGTGTTCGCGGCAAGCTAAGTCCAAGATATGTTGGTCCATTCGAGATTCTGGAAAGAATTGGAGAAGTTGCATACCGTTTAGCTTTACCACCCCAGTTGTCTGGAGTTCATAATGTCTTTCATGTATCGATGCTGCGAAAGTATGAGTATGACCCCACTCATATCATCCAACATGTGGATTTAGAATTGAAGGAAGATTTCACTTATGAAGAGAGACCCATCAAGATTTTTGACCGCAAGCAGCAGCACCTCAGAAACTGATCTATACCTATGGTTAAGGTTCAGTGGAGTCGGCGAGGAACGGAAGAAGCTACTTGGGAATCTGAGGACGTTATTCGGAAGTAATATCCTGATTTATTCTAAGGTTAGTTACCTTACTCCCCATTCCAATACGTGCAATGAATTTGGAGGATCAAATTCCTTAAAGTGGGGGAGGGTGTAGCACCCCGGTGTATTATTAAATAAAATAAAGGAAATTATAAAGAAAATTCTTGAAAATACAATAGGTTGAATTCCAACTAATTTATAAAAATCCCGAAAAATGATATTCATGAAAAAGACTAATATCTTAGCAAGTTTGTCTTCTACGACCAACCCAAAAGAAAATCCTATGAGAGCCGAATTAGCAGATTTAGGCCCAAATCGACACTTAATCTAACCGGACCTTAATTCACGAAATTGGAGCAAAATTCTCGATCAATTAAGCCCTAACCAGACCCAAATGAACGGCTTAGATTAGCTAATCATTTCCCCTCTCGATCCCCATCGAAACCCTAACCATAAGGGGAGTATTTGGAAGGGAACGGCAGCGGCGACTAGGTCAAGCGCGATTCGCGCACCCCACGATTCAGAGGACTCTATCCTCCCTAATCGACCCTTCTAGACTCAATTGACCCTATATAATCAAACCCTAGTCGACCTAAAAAAGATTAGATGTTGTGGCAGCCGACGAGGAGCGCGGACGAGGGTGAATTCCGACGATCATCGGAGAAGTGTTCCGGGCGCGATCGGCGACCTTCCTCCCCTCCTTCCTTTGATTTAGGTGGTGTTGTGACCCCTCTATGTTGATGATGTTGACACTTGCTTTATTTCATTGGCAACACCATTGTTTTGATTGATTGGAAACTGCTCTTGCTTTGATGAAATTGCTCTATCAGATTGACTATGTGTTCTTTGCATTTCATACACTGCTATTTGCATTTCTCACTGTCATGGGTCGATGCATCCTCTGATGGGTCGACTCCTTTAGCAGACTTGTCTAGATTGAGTCTATACAGCATCAGTTCATGCATGTCTTAGGCTAAGTCTGTACAGCGTCTCATTCATGCTTTCATTAATGAAGTCTGTATATCAGTCTTCACATTCTAAGTCTGTACAGCCGTTAGGTTTGGACTCAGAGTCTGTACACTCGATTCGCCTTTGAATTGGTCAAGTGTGTACATTCCTTCACTGTAGCTTTCACGTATCCAAAGTCTACACATCGTGAAAGTCTATTCATTCTTCACTGACTTTCGTTCAAGGCAAAGTCTATACATTGGAGTCTTTCCCTACGTTTCTTAAGTGAAGTCTGTACACTCGTTTCTGAAGCCTGAAGTCTATACACTCCAGCCTATTCCTACGATCAAGGCTTTAGCTACACTCAAGTCTGTACATTGGCTTCGCTTCATCAAGTCTGTACATTGAATCGCCAACTTCTTTGAAGTCTACACATCGCTTGATTTCCTGAAGTCTATACATCCACAGTGATATTTGAAGTCTATACATCCACAGTGATATTTGAAGTCTATACATCCATCGTGGAGCTTCAAGTCTACACATCACTTGATTTCCTAAAGTCTGTACATCCACAGTGAAACTTGAAGTCTGCACATTGGTCTTCAAATCCAAAGTCTGCACATTGGTCTTCCAATCCAAAGTCTATACAATGGTCTTCACACTTGAAGTCTATACATTCGATGTGCAGAGTTGATGTTTATACTGTGCCTTATGCTGATCGAGTCTACACATTGGTCGGTGGCAAGTCTGTACATTGGCCTCAGCTATTCAAGTCTATTCACTGGACTGTTTGGTCAAGTCTATACACCCTTCAGTTGAAATTCCAAGTCTGTACATCAGACTGTGTTAAGTAAAGTCTATACATCCGATTGTACAGTGTCTTAGCCATCGTCTCACTTCTTCAAGTCTACACAATGGTCGGTGGTAAGTCTACACATTGGTGTCTCATTTGAAGTCTGTACACTCACCAGTGAACGACAAGTCCACACATTGGACTGTAGCTGCTTGTTCTTCAAAGTCTGTACATTAGGCTTTCACATGAAGTATGTACATCCGTTCGTTCAGCATCGTTATCAAGTCTGTATAGCCACTCTTTGAGCATCAAGTATATACATTGGTATTGGGTGAGCATAGTCAAGTCTATACACTGCACTCGAGTCCGTTGTCTTCAGTAAAGTCTATACATTGGCATCGGTCTTCACCTTGAGTATGCACAGTGGCTGCTTCATATAGGAAGTATGTACAGCCGTTGCCTCTTCATATAAAGTCTATACTTTGGGCAAGTCTGTACACTGGTTTTCCTTCTTATGAAGCCTTTATATTTACTAAGTCTATACATTGCTTTCCTTCTTATGAAGCCTTTATATTTACTAAGTATATACACTGCTTTCCTTCTCATGAAGCCTTTACGATCATTGAGTCTATACACTGCGTTATGCATACTTTGCATTGCACTCGTGGTTGCAAAGCCTGTACAGGGTTTACAGTTAAACTGAATATGTTATTGTCTGTCTGACAGGGAATGCAGAGACAAATGAAGGGCACGTGATCCGAGGTACTTGGCTCGTGATCCGAGAAGAACAAGGTATCCAGATGAGGACACGTGTTCTGACACTCCATTGGATGCTGCCACGTGGTCCAAATGCTTTGGCGAGAAACGTGGAGAGCACACGCCTGCTGCTGCTGCTGCTATATATACATGCCTTCTTTCACAGAAGAAGGGAGATCGAAGAGAAGGATAGAAAGTCTATACAGCCAAAGCAGCAAGGCTCCTTCGATCCACTGAGAGAAAAGATATAGAGAAGAAGAAGAAATAGAGAAGAAGAAGAAAACGAGAGAAGAAGAGATAGAGAGCTGATTGAGAGTGAGAGTGAGAGAGTTTATATCTCAGTCTCGTGGTTCAAAACCAGAGCTGAGCTTTGCTCTTTAGAGCTACATTGCTTCTGGGTTTTCCTTTTTCGCTTTGATTCTGTCTATCATTTCTGAATATTGTTTCCTCAAGCTGTGTGTCAGCGGTCTTGCAGTGGTAGTCTCCACTGGACGGGTTAAGCTGTATTTCCCCAGTGGTTGCAGAGGATCAGATCTTCTGGTCGGCAAGCTGTAGTGCCCAGCGAAGCTGTGTATCAGCGGATTGTTTGGCCAAGCTGTAAAGCCCAGCGGACGTAAGCTGTGTTGCGTAGCAGGAAGCCATACTCGGTTGAGTGTGGGGTGGACGTAGGTCGTTGACCGAACCACCTAAAAATTGTGTGTGCAGTGTGCTTGTGTTTTTGTTTGATTTGTGTGCGATGGGAATTCTTGCTTAGCTTATTTGGTTTCATCGCTCATGCTCATGTCTAGCTTTCGATATATAGATATGGTGAATGGCTTTCATGGGTCGACCCTTTGCTTAGCATTCTTCCTTTAGCTTAACTGTTGTTTGCCTAAATTCCGCTTTAGAACTTACAATAGTTTTAAATTAGGCAAGTTGATCTATTCACCCCCCCCTCTAGATCCACACTCAGTGGAGATAGACTGCGTCCATCTAACCCAACACTTGGTATCAGAGCCTAACTCTTCTGCAGGGACTCATCGCCCGAAGAGAATAGGCAGAGATGGATGCTCGAGGGATGATTGCCGAAGGTCACTCAACAACGAAGCCCCCATTCTTTGATGGATCAAACTACGCATACTGGAAGAACCGTATGCAAGTGTTCCTCAGGGCTAAGGATTATGAGATTTGGAAAATTGTCAGCAAGGGACCTTATGAGCTGTCCCCGAATGAAGATGTATGGACCAAGGAGGAGATCAGAAGGTCCACGCTGAATTGGAGTGCTATAAATGCTATCCAGTGCGCTCTGCATCCTACAGAATTCTCCCGTGTGTCTGCTTGCAAATCAGCTAAGGAGATGTGGGATGCGCTGGAAGTAATTCATGAAGGTACATCTCAAGTAAGAGAGCAGAAGGCCAATCTTCTTGTATCTGAGTATGAAGCCTTCAAGACGAAGCAGAACGAGTCCATCAGCGAAATGTACGCTCGGCTGACTGTCATAACCAATGGCCTCAGAGGTTTTGGTAAACCTCAGACATAGTATGATGTAGTGAGGAAAATTCTACGCTCCTTGACTCCCATTTGGCACACCAAAGCAACAGTGATGGAGGAGTCAAGGGACTTGCGTAATACTAAAGCTGATGAGCTGATTGGCTCACTAATGGCATATGAGATAAACATGCCAAGGACAGATGAAGCCGAGAGGAAGAAGAAGCCGATAGCGCTGAAGGCTAGTTCCAGCAAATCAACAAAATCTAGCTCCAGCAGCTCTTCATCATCAGAGGAGAGCCTAAATGAAGAAGAAGATGTGACTCGATCTGAGATAGCCATGATGACTAGAGAGTTCAGGTGATTTCTCAGAAAGGGAGCAGGACAGTTCGGCCAGAAGAAATACAATAGTGGCCGAAAGGATAAAAGGTATAAATCTAAATCTGCAAAGAAAAATGAAGCTAATGTCTGTTATCAATGCAGGAAACCAGGGCATCTGAAAGCTGACTGTCCAGACAATCAGAAACATAAGGAAAGGTCAAAGAAGAAAACCAAGAAGGGAAGAGCTATGATCAGCACATGGAGTGATGAAGATGAAGGCTCTTTCAGCAGCAGCTCAGATAGTGAAGCCGAATCTAAACAGCCCATTTGCCTTATGGCAACAAGCTCCGAAGATAGAGAGGAGGACACAGATGAGGTAATCACTAGATTTGGAAACTTCACAATTGCTGATTGGGTAGATGCTTATCATGACATAGCTGATAGAGCTGATGATATTAGAAAAGAGAATAGGCATCTTAGAAGAAAAATCAATTCCATGCAAAATGATAAAACTCTATTTGATAAAATTGCATGTTTGGAATCTGAAAATGATAAACTGAAACTCACATGCTCTGAAGTAGAGGACATCAAAATTGAGTTAAAAGTTTCTAGGGAAGAGAATCTAAGGCTTGAAAATGAAATTGATGAATGGAAGCTGAAGATTCAAAAATGTGAAAGTGAAGTAAAAATCATCTCTTAAAAATATGAAGCTGTCCTCAATGTCAACAATGAGCTGAAAAAGTCTATTGATGAACTTCAGAAAGATAATGAGGATAAAATGAAAACCATTGAGAAAATGACCCAAGGAACAGATAACTTAAATGCTTTGTTAGGGTCAAAGGTTAATTTCAGAAAAGAGGGCCTAGGATTTAGTTCTAGTGCAACAAAAACATTTGGGATGAGAATAATTTCATTTGTTGCTCAAAAGGAAAAGGGACCTTTAATTAGCATGAACTCAACAAATTTGATGAACAAAACTGCTAATCTGAAAAAGCCCAGTGCTGAGGAGAAGGGCAAACGAAAGGTTAATGAGCCTAGTAGAGCCAGCACATCCAAGCAAAATCCTAGGGCTCAGACTCAGGTTAGGGGTCAACCTACACAGTCCAGTAAACCCCAGGTCAAGGTAACCAAGTCTCCACCATCAACTCCACCTCTGAAGAAGACCCAATACAAACCTGTGTATAGGTCAGCAGGGTCCAAAGTACAGGGGAGACAGAGTGCTGCTAGGAGTCAACCCAATTATTTTTATCAACCCAGAGCTCAGACCCACTACAATGCACAGCCAACCTACTTCAATAGGTCAGATTGGTCTAGAACTTAGGGTAGGTTTACAGGTCTTGCACACCTGGGTGCTCAATATCAAAGACCTTACAGTAGAAATTGGGTCAATGGGTATGGTTACTGGACATCTAGAAACCAATATTTCCATAGCCAGCCCAGGAACTACTATGGCCAAAATTTTGTGAACACACCTTGGCCAAGGCACTGGCACAGAAATAACAATACTGTCAATAATCATGCTGCTGCCAATAAGAAAAAGAACAATAAAAAGAAAAGGAACAACAACAGAAGAAAATCTGTAGGATCCACTGAACAAAGTTCATTTAAACAAATGTGGATTCCGAAACATCTGCTTTCCTGATTTGCTTCTAGTTCATTTACATTGAAGCCCAATCAGTCTTGGGTTCCAAACTTCTCTACCTAATTGTGTATGCAGGTATGCCTGGCAGCCAAGAACAACTTGTGGTACATGGATAGCGACTGCTCCAGGCATATGACAGGAGATAAGGCCAAATTTTGCATGCTGACTAAGAAAGTAGAAGGCCTTGTCACCTTTGGAAGCAACACAAAGGGTAGGATTATCGGATCAGGTAAGGTAGGTAAGTGTTCTACCTGCTGCATTAATGATGTTATACTGGTTGAAGGGTTAGCCTATAATCTACTTAGCATCAGCCAGTTATGTGATAAAGGTTACAATATTTTATTTAATTCTCAATGCTGCAAGGTTTTTGAACCTGATTCTGATATTGTCAAATTTTCTGGAAAAAGAATAAATAATACTTACATGATAAATTTAGATGAAATTCAACACACTAACCTTTGCCTTACTGCCAGTAGAGAAGACATAGCATTTTTATGGCATCGTAGGTTAGGTCATGCTAGCTACACTGTTTTGCACAAATTAAATAAGCATGGCATGGTTAGAGGACTTCCTGAAGTCTCATTCAAGAAAGAAAATAAAATCTGTGATGCATGCACTCAATCAAAAATAACTAGAAAGTCATTTAAGTCTAGAACTGAAAATCTGTCTTCCAAACCTTATGAGCTGATACATATGGACCTTTTTGGGCCAACTAGATGTGTCAGCCTATCAGGGAGGAGGTATGGGTTTGTCATGGTAGATGACTTTTCTAGGTATACTTGGGTTTATTTCTTATCTAATAAGAGTGATGCTTTCTCTGAATTTCAAGAGTTTTATGATAAAACAAATCAGAAAATTGAAAACATTTTATCTGATCATGGAGGTGAGTTTGAAAACTCACAATTTGATGAATTCTGCAGGTCAAATGGAATCAACCACAGGCACTCCTCACCAAGGACACCTGGGCAGAATGGAGTTGTGGAGAGAAGGAACAGAACCCTAGTGGAAATGGGTCGTACACTCCTTGTAGAAGGTGGTCTACCAAGGAAATTTTGGGCTGAAGCAGTGAACACTGCCTGTTATGTAATTAACAGAGCCATGGTAAGACCTTCTACCCAGCAAACACCATATGAGATCTTAAAAGGTAAGAAACCTTCTATTGCTCACTTCAAGGTCTTTGGTTGTAAATGTTTCATTCACATAAATGATAAGAAGGACCTTGATAAATTTGAACCTAAAGGAGAACCAGGAATTTTTCTTGGCTATTCTGAAAACACCCGAGCATACATAGTGTACAATCTGAACTCTAAGACTGTTGAAGAATCTCCACACATAGTTTTTGAAGAATCATTGGTAAATTCTAATGTTGGTCAATGCAGGAATGAAAACAATGGTGAAATTCTGAAGGAAGGAGATCCTACAGACAAATCCGAGGATGAAGAAGGACATAAAGAGCTTAATGAAGAGGAGCCTACAATTCAGGGGGAGGTAAATCAAGTTCATGATAGTCCAATTGCAAATATTAGATATCTCAAGGATCATCCTGTAGATAATATTATTGGAAATCTGCATGACCCTCCTAGGACTAGAGGCCACTTAAGAATTCAACATGAACTGAATGCTTATGCTTTTGTATCAAACATAGAACCCAAGTCCATTGACTGTGCTCTCCAAGATGTGCATTGGATTAATGCCATGCATGAGGAGTTCAATCAATTTGACAGGAATAAGGTGTGATTTTTGGTTCCACCTCCTGATCATGAAACAGTCATAGGGACTAAATGGGTATTTAGAAACAAAACTGATGAAGTAGGGAATGTTACTAAAAATAAAGCCAGACTTGTAGCTCAGGGGAACAATCAAGAATTTGGAATAGACTTTGAAGAGTCTTTTGCCCCTGTACCTAGGTTAGAAGCAATAAGAATTTTATTGGCTTATGCATGTTCCCTAGGAATAAATCTTCAGCAGATGGATGTGAAATCTACTTTTCTAAATGGGGAAATTAATGAGGATGTATATGTGAGACAGCCTCCTGGGTTTGAATGTTTAGATTTCCCTAATCATGTTTACAAGCTCAATAAAGCTCTCTATGGTTTAAAGCAAGCTCCTAGAGCTTGGTATGACAGGTTGAGTAAATTTCTCACCGACAAGAACTTCACAAGAGGTATAGTTGATCAAACATTGTTTACCAAGGTAAGCCATCCAGATATTCTTATCATTCATATTTATGTGGATGACATTGTGTTTGGGTCAACTAACCCCAAATTGTGTGAGGAATTCTCTCAAATAATGACTGATGAATTTGAAATGAGCTCAATGGGTGAGCTCAAACTATTTCTTGGACTGCATGTTACACAAATAGAAGATGGCACCTTCATCTCTCAGTCCAAATATGTAAAGAACTTATTGAAGAAGTACAAAATGGACAACCTCAAGGAAATAGCTACTCCAATGTGTACCTCAACCAGTTTGGATGAGGATTCTAAAGGTAAACCTGTGGACCAAAGGTTATACAGAGGTATGATCGGATCTCTTCTCTATCTTACAGCATCTAGGCCTGATATACAATTTGCTGTGTGTTTATGCTCTAGATTTCAGGCCAGTCCTAAAGAAACTCACTTTAAAGCTGTGAAAATGATTTTTAGGTATTTACTAGGCACCCAAGAACTAGGTCTCTAGTATCCTGCTAAGTGTGAGTTAGAGCTTCTAGCCTACACTGATGCAGACTATGTTGGGTATCGAGTAGATAGAAAAAGCACCAGTGGCTACTGTCAATTCCTTGGTGGCTGTCTAGTGTCTTGGGCATCTAAGAAGCAACACACTGTAGCATTATCCACAGCTGAAGCTGAGTATGTTGCAGCATGTAATTGTGCAGCCCAAGTACTTTGGATTAAGCACCAACTGGCTGATTATCAGATAAATCTGGGATGCATTCCACTTTTATGTGATAATACTAGTGCTATATGCTTTGCTAAAAATCCTGTTCACCATTCTAGGACTAAGCATATAGAGATAAAACATCATTTTTTTAGAGATGCTGTAAATAAAAATGAGATTGAAATGAATTTCATAGAAACTGAAAAATAAATTGCTGATATTTTTACTAAGCCTCTTGGGAATGAAAATTTTAAGTTTCTTAGAAGAGAACTTGGCTTATGTAAATTTCAGCATGATGAATGATTGTTTAACTGCTGTGAATAAAATTTCTGATGTGGACTTGCATTTGATTGCTTGGATAATTCATGTGGATGTGCATATTGAAACAGACTCATAATCATTACTGAACATGCATGTAGAACTATCCTGCATTGCATTTCTCTACATAACCGTGGTATATTAAATAGTAGGCTACTAAAGGGCAGGGAAATCTGTCTGGAGGTTCTTACTATGTGTGAGATGGTCCTTGAGACCAGGTTCTCCGCCTAGTACCATGGGTTATATTGATTGATAGGGGAGTCTGAATGAGCATGAATTTCAAAATACTTTGTTCAGTGTTCAAAGAAAACATTGCATATATTCAGGGGGAGCTTGTCGAGTATTTGCATGTCTTTGTATATCATTCATTCATGACCTATGCATAAGCTCTCTCTCAATTAATTCTTGCCTTTCATTAGCAAATTACATGCATATAGACAGGGGGAGTATTGCTAGAAATTCTGAGTGGTTTCAACTTTCTTGAAGTCATTCAACCTTTAACTCTGAATACTTATCTCTGACATTATGGCAATCTGTTGGTCAGTTCTGATTTCTAAGCAGTAGAAAATGGACTTCTTCATTTATAAGAATTTGAATTGTTCAAAGACTGATATAATGGTTTAAATCTTATAATGGTTGGAGTTTAAAGATTGCAATCAGTATATAAGTAAGTTAAAAATTGATAAAACTCTCAACCTCTTTCTTATTTCATGTCAGACAAAGCTAATCATATCTGAAATCTGAAAACTCATCTGAAATCATGTTAGAGAGGTTAAGTATGTATATTGTTCTTAAACAAGTCATTCTGAAACATAAAAAGGCAGCTAAGAAAGATATTGAAAAATATTGAAAATCATTGAAAATTAATATTGGCATAGCAATGACTGGTAAATCACTGAGAAACTGAGTGATCCATCACAGAAGTGGACAACACTCATGTCATGAAGTGTATCAGCTATCTCTGTATAAAATGTTCAAAACAGCAGGCTGGTTTCACTGAGTACCTGGGGATAACTGGCGTCTGATAAACGTGTACCCTCACACAAAAAAGTGTAACTCAGTTCTGTTAAATTTGATCATAGGCAGAATGGTCCATCTTGTTGAGTATCTAGGGGTATTGGCGTCTGATAAACGTATACCCTTACGCAGAAAGACTTATGGTACCTGAATGCTCTAAATGGTCTAATATTGATAATGCTGCTCCTTCAAAAGAAAAGTTCATGAGTGTCAATTTGTTTAGTTTCAATACATGACTTGGTTTCTCTCAATATTTTTTATGAGACTATGAAAGTAAGATATTATGAAACTAAATCTTTCATGTAAATGTGATTCTGGTTTATTGTTTTATCATGCACAGTCAACTTATCTATTGCTTGTAGTGCATGAACTCCAAACTTTATCATCCTTAAACTAGAACTCTTTCTGACAGCAGTTTCTAATTTCATATGACTGAAGACTCTATGCTTTAGAATGCTTATTCATGAACTACCTGTTCAGAATGCCAGTCAGTTCTTCTCTTGATCCTTCCCTTCTATTTAATTTTTCCCTCCTCTTTGTTGATGGCAAAGGGGGAGAATATTGTCTAGGGGGATGTCTAGGGAAAGAATACATATCTGTCTGAATTCTGAATTCATTCCAAGGGGGAGTGGGAGTGTATATGCATAATGATAAGGGAGAGTTTGAGGTAGTGAGTTGCATGCATTCATAGCATCTGCATGTCAATCTGCATAACTCATCATGTCTTTCATCAAACATATACCTATATGTCAGGATGTTGTTATTCTACTTCATATGGGGTTGCCATCATCAAAAAGGGGGAGATTGTTGTGACCCCTCTATGTTGATGATGTTGACACTTGCTTTATTTCATTGGCAACACCATTGTTTGGATTGATTGGCAACTGCTCTTGCTTTGATGAAATTGCTCTATCAGATTGACTATGTGTTCTTTGCATTTCATACACTGCTGTTTGCATTTCTCACTGTCATGGGTCGACGCATCCTCTGATGGGTCGACTCCTTTAGCAGACTTGTCTAGATTGAGTCTATACAGCGTCAGTTCATGCATGTCTTAGGCTAAGTCTGTACAGCGTCTCATTCATGCTTTCATTAATGAAGTCTGTATATCAGTCTTCACATTCTAAGTCTGTACAGCCGTTGGGTTTGGACTCAGAGTCTGTACACTCGATTCGCCTTTGAATTGGTCTTTCACTGTAGCTTTCACGTATCCAAAGTCTACACATCGTGAAAGTCTATTCATTCTTCACTGACTTTTGTTCAAGGCAAAGTCTATACATTGGAGTCTTTCCCTACGTTTCTTAAGTGAAGTCTGTACACTCGTTTCTGAAGCCTGAAGTCTATACACTCCAACCTATTCCTACGATCAAGGCTTTAGCTACACTCAAGTCTGTATATTGGCTTTGCTTCATCAAGTCTGTACATTGAATCGCCAACTTCTTTGAAGTCTACACATCGCTTGATTTCCTGAAGTCTATACATCCACAGTGATATTTGAAGTCTATACATCCATCGTGGAGCTTCAAGTCTACACATTACTTGATTTCCTAAAGTCTGTACATCCACTGTGAAACTTGAAGTCTGCACATTGGTCTTCAAATCCAAAGTCTGCACATTGGTCTTCGAATCCAAAGTCTATACAATGGTCTTCACACTTGAAGTCTATACATTCGATGTGCAGAGTTGATGTCTATACTGTGCCTTATGCTGATCGAGTCTACACATTGGTCGGTGGCAAGTCTGTACACTGGCCTCAGCTATTCAAGTCTATTCACTGGACTGTTTGGTCAAGTCTATACACCCTTCAGTTGAAATTCCAAGTCTGTACATCAGACTATGTTAAGTAAAGTCTATACATCCGATTGTACAGTGTCTTAGCCATCGTCTCACTTCTTCAAGTCTACACAATGGTCGGTGGTAAGTCTACACATTGGTGTCTCATTCGAAGTCTGTACACTCACCAGTGAACGACAAGTCCACACATTGGACTGTAGCTGCTTGTTCTTCAAAGTCTGTACATTGGGCTTTCACATGAAGTATGTACATCCGTTCGTTCTGCATCGTTATCATGTCTGTACAGCCACTCTTTGAGCATCAAGTATTTACATTGGTATTGGGTGAGCATAGTCAAGTCTGTACACTACACTCGAGTCCGTTGTCTTCAGTAAAGTCTATACATTGGCATCGGTCTTCACCTTGAGTATGTACAGTGGCTGCTTCATATAGGAAGTATGTACAGCCGTTGCCTCTTCATATAAAGTCTATACTTTGGGCAAGTCTGTACACTGGTTTTCCTTCTTATGAAGCCTTTATATTTACTAAGTCTATACACTACTTTCCTTCTTATGAAGCCTTTATATTTACTAAGTCTATACACTGCTTTCCGTCTCATGAAGCCTTTACGATCATTGAGTCTATACACTGCGTTGTGCATACTTTGCATTGCACTCGTGGTTGCAAAGCCTGTACAGGGTTTACAGTTAAACTGAATATGTTCTTGTCTGTCTGACAGGGAATGCAGAGACAAATGAAGGGCACGTGATCCAAGGTACCTGGCTCGTGATCCGAGAAGAACAAGGTATCCAGATGAGGACACGTGTTCTGACACTCCATTGGATGCTGCCACGTGGTCCAAATGCTTTGGCGGGAAACGTGGAGAGCACACGCCTACTGCTACTGCTGCTGCTGCTATATATACATGCCTTCTTCCACAGAAGAAGGGAGATCGAAGAGAAGGATAGAAAGTCTATACAGCCAAAGCAGCAAGGCTCCTTCGATCCACTGAGAGAAAAGATATAGAGAAGAAGAAGAAATAGAGAAGAAGAAGAAAACGAGAGAAGAAGAGATAGAGAGCTGATTGAGAGTGAGAGTGAGAGAGTTTGTATCTCAGTCTCGTGGTTCAAAACCAGAGCTGAGCTTTGCTCTTTAGAGCTACATTGCTTTTGGGTTTTCCTTTTTCACTTTGATTCTGTCTATCATTTCCGAATATTGTTTCCTCAAGCTGTGTGTCAGCGGTCTTGCAGTGGTAGTCTCCACTGGACGGGTTAAGCTGTATTTCCCCAGCGGTTGCAGAGGATCAGATCTTCTGGTCGGCAAGCTGTAGTGCCCAGCGAAGCTGTGTATCAGCAGATTGTTTGGCCAAGCTGTAAAGCCTAGCGGACACAAGCTGTGTTGCGCAGTAGGAAGCCATACTCGGTTGAGTGTGGGGTGGACGTAGGTCGTTGACCGAACCACCTAAAAATTGTGTGTGTAGTGTGCTTGTGTTTTTGTTTGATCTGTGTGAGATGGGAATTCTTGCTTAGCTTATTTGGTTTCATCGCTCATGCTCATGTCTAGCTTTCGATATATAGATATGGTGAATGGCTTTCATGGGTCGACCCTTTGCTTAGCATTCTTCCTTTAGCTTAACTGATGTTTGCCTAAATTCCGCTTTATAACTTATAGTAGTTTTAAATTAGGCAAGTTGATCTATTCACCCCCCCTCTAGATCCACACTCAGTGGAGATAGACTGCGTCCATCTAACCCAACAGGTGGGTTCTAGCAGACCAAACCCTAGGTGCCCTATACTGTTAAAATCATCTTTGAGTCCTCTTTCCAGTGATATATGAAGCCCTAAAATTGGTTAAGTATCCCATGTGTATTAATCAAATTTGTAGAAGCATGTCAATCTAGGGTTCCTTTGTTTAACCTTGATTAATGTAGGGATTAGCAGGCCTAAATCTTAAATTGGTCATGCCATCTTTTACATCTTCTTGTTCTCATTCTATTGATGGGTGTTTGCCCAATTTTCATGCTTTACATGTGTAGTATTTCATCGTTCTTGCTAACCCTAGCCGAGCTCGCCGGAGTCGGGCAGGGCGACCTTAGCGCGGTCCAACAGGAACCGCTCTATTCTGAACGGCCCATCGATAGACCGTGTGGTAGGTATCGATGACCAGTAGTTAACCATTTTTTGTCTTTGCGTTTTGAATCTTTCATGAGCAGAGCGGCCATATCCAGACTGGGCAGAGACCCCCGCGGCCCCTCGATAGATTGCTCAAACCCCGTCTGGCCCCTTGGCTCTAGGGATTGAACGGACTATCGACCAGCCGCTGAGGCCTCTGAGTGGTTCTGTACGAACCAATCTGTCCCGCCGAATGCTTTATTTTTATTCTAGCATGATTCATCTTAGTCAACTAAGGTAAACGATAAATTAGCAACCCACATATCAATGTGAACGCATGAAAGTAGAAATTATAGTTTTCCTGCTTAAATTACTCTCTCATGACCTTGTTCATCATTTCAATGAAGTTAATTTTAAACATAATGATACTAGGATTGTTTGATAGTCATTCTACTCCAGTGGAATTGACTGACCGACGTATAGTCATTTTCCGATGATTTCTAGCCTTCAATTCTTGTAATGGTTGGAACTCTCCGCCGGATATTCCTTCCGTCGGACTAGGACCTCTATTATGAGACCTCCGTAAGCCCCTGCGAGCCTGGGATTCCCACTAGGACGCCGGGTAGGTTGTACCACAAGTCCTTCACCTGTTGACTCGATTGAATCGCTTGGATTACCTGGTTTGAGCCACGAATCACATTGGACTGTCCGAGTTATTGCATGGCCAGAACTGGACCGTGTAACACTCGGGACGGCCCAATATGAACCGTGCAATTCTGGTAGAATGCCCTATCTTGTTGGTCGATTGCCCTTGCTCTATTTTCGACCTGGTTCTGTTTTAGTTGACCCAAAAAGCCTCTGGGCTGACCAACAGATAGTGGGCTGGACCCTGGTTCAGTTCCACCCCGCCTATGGCCACCCAGGAGCCCATTTGGATGGACTTTCCCTTGGCTAGTTAGGCCCAATATTGAATGGACGGAATAGGCCCGTCCAGTTCGTTAAGCGGATCAAATTGGACCATTCAGTTCCTGAGCGGCCCCATCCAACCCGCTTACTGTCATCTTGGGATTCAGATCATTCCTGTCGTGAACGGCCTAGAGTAGACCGTTCAGATCTGTTAAAAGGCTCGTTTTTGACCGTTCTATAATTGGAGCGGCCCACAATAGACCGTTCATCCTTGGCTTCTATTAGGCTGTTATTCAGCCTAATCCTATTACAGCGGTCCAGTTAACGACCGTCCATTCTCTGAGCGGCCCAATTTGGACCTTGTATCTTCTAGAAATGTTTTCCATGATTCTTGGTTTTAGAATGCAAGGACCTGTTGGTTCTTGATAACTTGAACTTTCTGGTCAAATATCTACTTCGCTTGCCCTTGGAATTTTTCGAGGTAAGTTCTATACCTTGAAATTATTGGCCATTTAACTTGATTATTGTCTAGACATAACTTGGGATCTTGGATCCATTAAATCAATGCCAACGCATCATAAGGGCCCGGTCTGGTCCTGGGCGGAGCGCCCGAAAAGTACTAGTGCCCCGGGGAGTTGTAATGACATGGTGAGGTATTGCACCGAGTGCATGACTGGCGTGATGTCTACGACATATTCTTGTTCATGATCTCTCTCTTGTATTCTAAATTGCTGAATTCCTTCGGAATTAGTTACATGGCTTGGTTATTTCGTGCTTGATTGGCCAATTCCAGTAATACTTTGTTCTTGTTCTCTTACTATCCTTATTCGGTTATTTATATCATCTGTTCTTTTTCTTTCTCGTACAACATAAATGCAAATTGGTTAATTACTTAAACTTTCCTGCTATTACCTACTGAGTGTTCGCTCACCCAGTTGTTTCCCCCTTTTTCAGGTAGCTCAGGTGAGGACTCGCAAACTGATGGGGACGGGCAAGAGTGAAGCCCTGGAGCGAACCAGTTAGAAGACTATGTAGAGTCGTTCGGAGAGTCTTTTGTCAAATTGTGGTTTAGAGTGTTGTCCAGTAATGTTGTAATAAAGTTGGTGGATATGACTTTGATTAAGTCGAATGTCATGTTAGAAGTTTTCTTAAGTTCTTTTGATTGGGATTGATGTAAAACTTGGTTTTTGATAAATTAGAAATTTTTAGATTGGTAGAATCTTTTGGTTTTGTGATGAATGTTCGATTCTCTAGCGTAGGTCATAGCATGTCTGAAAATCAACATATTATTATTAACTCTTTCTACTGCTAGTCCTGATATTCCGCGTCAGGGCGTGATAGTTTGGTGGTATCAGAGCCTAAGTTTTCTAATATTCCTAGGTTTTTCTAAGTTCTAGGATTCTAAGTGGTGTCATAAGGACCTATAACCTCGTTACAAGCCTAAGGATCCAACCCAGTGAGATTTGGGTAGAGACTTGGGTTAAGTTAATAATTTAACTCTAGATTCCTTCTAAAAGATTCTAAATTAATTTATTCTACACATAGGGTATCTCAAATGGCAACCGAACGTGTGCAATGGAGGGACATGCAGCGAATAGTTCAAGGATTGACTCGGGCTCTGCAGCAAGTGGCCTAGGGCGGAGCGGCGCACCAAGGAGCGGGAGATCTTCATCGAAACTTTCATGGGATGAATCCCCTACGATTTTGCGGCTCGACAGATCCTGACAAAGTCGAGCATTGGCTGAAAGAGATGGAGACAATCTTTGAAGTGATGCAATGTAGTGATCAAGAACGTGTCCTTCTGATGACCTTCCAGCTTGAACGAGATGTGAGATCATGGTGGGATGCCGTAAAAGCCACCTTGGGAGACATGCAAGTGACGTGGAAGGAGTTCGAGGAACTCTTTAACAACAAGTATTTTTTCGACAGAGTGCAAAAGAAGAAGGCGGCAGAATTTGCTGCTCTGAAACAGCGAAATCTTTCAGTCACCGAGTATGAAGCTCAGTTTTCTCGGTTCTCCCGTTATGCAACCCATTTGGTATCCACAGAGAAGATGAAGGCCAAGCGCTTTCTTAATGGATTGAAGCTGCAATACATCAACCAGTTGGCCCCAATGAAAATCCAAACTTATGTTGAGATGGTGAGAAAGGCCCAAGTCTTGGAGGACACTTTAGAGATGACTGAGAGAATTCGTGTAAAGAATCCTAAGAAGGAACAAACTACTGGTTCTGGGAACTCTAAACTCGGCAATAGCAAGAAAAGGCCCAATGGTGGGTCCAGTGCGTGGAAGAGCAAGGTGCCGAAGAATGAAGATAAGAAACCTGGCCCGATTGTACCATTCAAAGGCATGTGCAAGTATTGTGATCGTCCAGGTCACAAGATGGAGGAATGCTGGCGCAAGTTGGGTGCCTGTCTGTGCTGTGGAAGCAGGGACCATCGTATTCCAGAGTGTCCCCTCTTGTCAGATCAAGCTACACAGACCAAGCCACAAGGAAATAGGAAGCAGCAGGGCAAGCTTCAAGCCCTACAAGAAGATGATGCGGGAACCACCGAGGAGGGTGGACTTGTTGATGGTACACTTATTATACATGATAAGCCAACATTTGTTCTGTTTGATACCAGAGCGACTCATTCTTTTGTTTCTCAAAAATTTGCTAAGTCCTTAGCTGTGAAGCCAGTGTTGATGAATTCTCCATTAGAAATTTCAACCCCTATTGGCTCTAGATCTTCTATTAAAACTTTATATCCCTCTAGTAAGGTCATGATTAGTGAACAAAATATGCCAGCAGATTTAGTTTGTATGGATATGAAGGATTATGATGTAATCCTAGGAGCTGATTGGTTGGCTAAGTATGAGGCCAATGTTCACGGCAGAACTAGTTCGGTGTCTTTTTCTGGACACCCTGAACTTTCTTTTGTTGGGGTTAGGCACTCTAAGTCTGTGCCACTTATTTCGACGCTTCGAGCTGAGAAGTTGTTGAGGAAAGGATGTCAGGCTTTTCTAGCCTTTGTTTCTTTAACTCCTGAAGGGAAGATTGAAGTAAAGGTGTCACGTCCCGAGCGCGGAAGCTTACCCGTGGCGCGACAGTCCTTTATATAGAACCAAAGTGATCTAGCTAATTAGTGGAGATCTTCCTTAGACAATTTAAAGAGTGCGTAAATGACTAAGCAAATTACTAAGCCTAGATTTGAAAATAACATAAATAGTTCAAACTATCGATTATTACAACTAACCAAAATGTCAAATTCATAGAATCAACTACTAGTCCTCACGCCTTTATTAGTTTTGATCAAAAGAAATACAAATGACATAACTGGACAACAACTGACATACGTAGGGATTACAATTTAACACAAAATAGTGGAATTACTATAACACAACATGACAATTTATGAATCCATTCATACACTCATCACTCAGACTCATCCCCTTCTGTGTTCTGGCCGATATCCAAACTACCTGAAAAGGTTAGAAAACAACTAGATGAGCGAATCGCTCAGTAGGAATTACATCTCAAGATTTAACATACTTTAAGTGAATTACAAGTTCATTTAATGTGGGTAATCTATGCATGCAGACAGATAGATATCAAGGAATCGTAAGATCGACAAGAGTAGAAAGTGAGAGCATATAGATTTCGCATTTTCAAGCAGCAGTAGCAAGTGATAGCAAATGATATCAAGCAAGTGATAACTGAGGAGTAATAACTGGAATAACAACATGTCAATCAAGCAATAGTAAGCAAAGTAATTTCAAGCATGTATAACTGGAATTGGCTATTTATCAATTCATTCAAGTAAACACTTTTACCCTTCTGCGGGTCTCAAGTCAATCAATCAAGTAATATCATGAGAATGAGTGGAATACCTTAAGTCTAGCAAGCAAGTAGTCCGGTACAATACCAAACACCGTGGTCAATAAACTCCCATGGGCACAAGTACCTTCGGGTGCTCCTCCCAGGACCAGACCGGGCCCTATATGCACAGTATTGGTCATGTTTGTCAACATCCACTCTCATTTATAGCCAATATAGAATTTCAAGGCTTGACCAGTAGGAGATATAAGGTAGATTTTATGGAATGGAAGTCAAGAACTCACATTATGTAGGAAAATCAATTTAAATCATGCGACAGGTTAAAGGGTAAAATCAATGCAAATTATGAGACAGGTTAAAATCAGAAATTGTATTAGACCAAATTGGCGCCCTTGGTTTAAGCAGGTTTACAAGTGGGTGATTTGATGTAATTTTTTGAAATTTTATTTTTTTTTGACGATGCCTTTAGGCGTCTTAAATTCTGAAATTGGCACCCTGGTCAGGGGCGTCAATGGGGGTTACTATTTCTCAGTATAAAAATTGTAATATTTTCATGATTTAGTTCAATAGTTATGGATTTTGAATGGGTTAAATAATTAATATGGAGATTTACTACTTGCTTAACTTTGGTAACTGACACATTCTAATAGGTCGTTAGAACACTTAAAATGGATAGTAATATGTTCTAACATATATATGTTTCTAACATGTTGGCTAACTAGTAATATATTCTAATGTATTCTAACAGGTTGCAAGTGGTCTAACTAGTAATATGTTCTAACATTGTCTAACATATAGGTTGGCTAACTAAACAGGTTGTTAGCCGGATCGCTAACATGGTAAAACAGGTTACATGTTAATATGTTCTAACATATTCTAACAATTTAACAGGTTGGCTAATTAGTAATATATTCTAACATATTCTAACATATTTCAGGTTGGTATATTCTAATATATACCAAGGCAACATGTCCGTGCATGTTACATTCTAACATTTTCTAACAGGTTGCGGGTTGGTAACTAGTCTAACAGGTTGGTATATATTCTAACACTTTTCTAATTATTAAGAGTTACAGGTTGGCTAACTATTAATAACATTTTCTAGCATATTCTGATTGGTATATATTGTAATATATACGAAGGTAGTAGGTCTGCCCTGGGGTTAAATTAATTTTTTTATGCTTTCAAAAATTAATTTACTAAAAATAAAAATTATTTCATACAAAAATAATTTTTCAGTATTATAATATCTGAAATATAGAAATATACTTTTAGGTTAACTTAGAATATTTTAATATGATGCTATACACATAACATGGCTATACAAGTTTAATTAAGATGGCTAAACATTTAATTTGTTGTCTAAACAGTGAATAGTCTTTGACAGGTTTAAGATGTTTAAACAGTGAATGCAAATGTTGATAGATACTACATAAACAAGTTTAATACTTATCTACACAATAGAAATGACTCAAAGTCAACTTTCGTAGCGTATTATTTGATTCAATTGTAATGTTGTGTTAAACAAGTTTATGGTTACGTCTGTTATAACAGACGTGAGCTCTTGTTTGCATAACAGATGTGAGCTCTTATTTTATAAGAGACGTGACTCAAATATACTTCTAAACATGTCTTGGATCAGACATGTCTGCCTAAAACACTTAATATGAAGATTTACTTCGATTAACTTTGGTAACTAACATGTTCTCACAGGTTGACTACAGAGATGATTGATTATAGATTACAAAAGCATAATAGATCTCTACAAGTCAGGATAAAACGTGCTATAAAGACAATAATATCTCATGGAGATGAGCCTAATTACCTAGATTGCTTGGTTAATTAGCTACTGGTTTAGTTAAAAGATGAGAACACCTACCTTTCTGAGATGACCACTAGGTACAGGCAAAAGAAAAGGGCAGCTTTCTTCCCTCCTCTACAACCTCTGCAACTTCAGAGAATGCTCCCCCTTCTCTGCAGCAAGCCTTCGGAAGAATTGAGGGAGTCTCAATATAGGAAATATTATAGTGTTTTGGGTAGACAGGAGGGGAACAAGATCCGAAATCATAGCGTCCCATGGCCATACTATAGTGCGATGCCAACAAAAAGGGGTTGTATGTGTCGGAAAGGACACATGATAATGGGGTGCCAACTATGGTTTGTCTGGGCACACCACTATAATGATTACAACGTTTAGAAATTTTATATCTAATGAACCGTGTTAATAAAAATAGTAAATTACATATTTTTATGATCCCTAGATTTTTCTGATATTTATCAAAATTTTATTTTATTAAAATATGCCAGAATAAAATTCAACCTGAAACTCCGTATCTAACTTTAAAGATTTTTATTTTTAAAAATTGATGGAATCAGTTTATGAAATTTCATGGCTAGGATCCTTATATTTTTCTCTTATTTTTCATAAAGTTTATTTCTTAAAATTTTCTTTAAATAAAATTGACACTATTCATGTACCTAAGGTTGGTGCAAAACCTGTTCAAGCGTAAGTATAGGTCAATATACTTCCAGTGCAAACGATCACGATCAAGAGCTTGAACAACACTTCCAGTACAGCCAGTGCTCTTCATGCATATACATAGTCAATGCATTGATTTGTCGCGCACACACACTAAGTCTATACATCTTTCACTTCAAAGTCTGTACATCGCATGCCTGAGCATCCCTCTTCAATGTGCATACTTTCATATATGCATTTGTGCATCATTATAGAAAGTATGTACATCACCTTGTTGCATGCACGCATTCAAAGTCTATACACTCCTTGCCATTGCATGCATTCAAAGTCTGTACACTCTTCTCGCAAGTCTGTACATCGTCTTGTAGCATGCTCGCATTCAAAGTCAATACATTCCTATCTTTACCTACGTTCACTAGTTTAGCAAACACACAAGTCTATACATTGGTTGCATAACTTGCCATGCATACCCGGTGCATTCCTCATTTGCTACAAACTCAAAGTCTATACATCGTCTGCTAGCACACACGCAAAGTCTGTACATTGTCCATTTGTTGCAACTCAAAGTCTATACATTGGCTAGTTGCTGCAATACAAAGTCTGTACATTGGCTGGTTGCATGCATACACAAAGTCTGCACATTCTCCGTTGATAAGTCGGTACATCATTACTCAAAGTCTGTACATTGTTGTCACAAGCACATTAAGTCCATACATTCGTTCATGGCATGTCTGAGCATCCATTTCCAATGTACATACCTTACTATCTGCATTTGTGCAATCCTTCAGGCAAAGTCTATACATTACTTGTTGTTGTGTTCGTGCATCAATTTACCAAGTCTGTACATTGTGTTGCATATAGGTTTCTGCCTCGGTGCAAGTTTTGCTAGCCTATAACGTATAATTATTTGGCACAAAAGGTAAATGATGGATACTGGGATTGGAACCCTGGTTACTAGGTTGAAAGGCACATCACTTAACCAACCACACTAGGAAGTCACTTGTTAAGTGAATAATCTTTACATGTGATAACTCTGTGTTCCAACTTCTTACTTAAGCTTCCTCTAGAGTTTATCTAATATATTTTTTTTATTTGGGAAATATTATTAATAATTTTTTTATCATTTTTTTATACGGGGTGCTGCACCCTCCCCCACTTAAAAGAATTTGGTCCCCCAAATTCAATTGCATATATGGAGACAAGGAGGGTGAGAATTACTTACGGACTAGAATAATTCTGGAAATCTCCTTCTCATAGACTCCTCGGTTTCCCATGTAACTTCTTGTTCTAAGCATCGATTCCATTGAATTTTAACCATAGGGATCGTCTTGTTTCTTAGAACTTGGATTTCTTGGTCGAGGATCTTTACTGGCCTTTGCTCATAGGTAAGGTCCTTCTGTATCACCAAGTCAGTGTGATCGATGACGTGGAGAGGATCGTGCACATACTTCTTCAGCATAGAAATATGGAATACATTGTGCACTTCCGAGAGTTGAGGAGGTAAGGCAATGCGGTAAGCCACCTCGCCCACTCTTTCCAATACTTCAAATGGACCGATAAACCTTGGTGTAAGCTTGCCCTTAACACCGAATCTTCTAATACCTCGGCCGGGAGATACCTTGAGAAATACATGGTCACCCACTTGAAATTCCAAATCTCTCCTTCTGTTATCAGCATAAGATTTTTGCCTGCACTGAGCTACCGTCTCTCTCTGATAAGGTGTATCTTTTCAGTTGAATCTCTAACCATATTTGGGCCTAGAAGTTGTCTTTCACCGACTTCATCCCAGCATATTGGAGATCGACAACTCCTGCCATAAAGTGCCTCGAAAGGTGCCATCTGGATACTGGCTTGATAACTGTTATTGTAGGCAAATTCGACTAGGGGTAAGTGGTCATGCCAGCTTCCGCCGAAATCTATAATGCATGCTCTTAACATATCTTCAACAACCTAATTTGTCCTTTCAGTCTGACCATCTGTCTGGGGATGGAAAGCAGTGCTGAAATTAAGTTTCGTCCCCAGAGAGTGTTGTAGACTCTTCCAAAAATAAGAAGTAAAGCGCGGGTCTCGATCAGATACTATAGACACAGGAATTCTTTGCAATCTAGTAACCTCCTTGATATATAGGGCAGCAAGAACATCAACCGACCATCGACTCTTGATAGGCAAGAAATGAGCCGATTTAGTAAGGCGATCGATGATTACCCAAATTCCATCATATCCCCCCCTAGACTTGGGAAAACCCATGATAAAGATCATACCGATGTCTTCCCATTTCCACTTGGGGATATCTAGTGGATGAAATCTTCCAGCGGGCTTCTGATGTTTCACCTTCACCTGTTGGCATGTCAAGCATCTAGACACAAAGTCCGCTATCTCCCTTTTCATGTTGGGCCACCAAAAGGTTCTTTTTATGTCTTTGTACATCTAAGTGGCTCCAGGGTAGATCGTATACCTCGATCGGTGAGCTTCTTCAAGAATCCTCTTCTTCAGCTCAGGACTGTCTGGTACACATGTCCGTTCATGGTATAATAATCTGCCATCGAGTGCCAACTTGAAATCAGATTTCTCGTCCAGCTTTTCTTTTATTTCCACTAGGGTAGGATCTTCTTCTTGCAACCTCTTGATTTCAGCTAGCAAATCCGGATGTACACTTATGAGAGATAGAGTAATACACCCGTCATTCTCATCCATGCTTATATTGAGTTCAGAGAATTTTTTCAGCAGCTTCCATTCTTGAACCATACAGTTGGTTACTAGGGCTCTCGGCTTCCGACTAAGGGCATCTGCTACGGAATTACCCTTACCAGGATGATATTGTATAGTGAAGTCGAAATCCTTGAGATACTCGAGCCAACGTCTTTGTCGCATGTTCAGCTCCCTCTGAGAGAATAGATATTTAAGGCTTTTATGATCGAAGTATATGGTGAATTGCTCTCCGTAGAGATAGTGCCTCCAGATCTTTAAAGCCAATACCATTGCGGCTAGTTCCAAATCATGCACATGGTAGTTTTCTTCATGCTTCTTTAATTGCCGGGAAGAGTATGCAATGACTCTTCCATTCTGCATCAATACACATCCGAGGCCGATACCAGATGCATCGGTATATACCTCGTACTTCTCTTGTCACGTCCCGAGCGCGGAAGATACCCGGAGATGCGCGACGTGTCTATATCAATCATGTCAATCAGAGTGGTCGTGTACTCGACACAAAGACAGAGATGCGCAAAATAGCAAGATAACCCAATCCTTTATTTCATAATGGATAGACTATTACAAATCCAATACTCTGTTTAACAAAAAGGAAAAGAATACATATTTGACTCAAGAAACTATAGAAAAGACTAGACGACACTTGTAGAAGCTCTATCACTTTCACTCTTGACCATTCCCATCCGATTGACTTCCATCGTCGTCGGACTTACCTGAAAAGTAGAAAGGGACAAACGGAATGAGCGAACGCTCAGTAGGAAATTATATCTCAAGTACTAGCAAGGGGTTTAAATAATTACATTTTCATGAATGCAATAAAGCTATGCATGCTCGCGTGAAAACGACAAGATAGAGAGAATGTAATATCAAAGAAATAAGATGAACTTAATCATGAACTTCCAACAAGATGACAAGTATATTCAAGGTATTCAAGCAAGCACGTTTAACAAGTCATGTCAAGAACTTTGGCTATCATGTATCAAGCAAGTAAATTACCTTTTTTTTTCGGGCCACGCATTTCATGTAAAGTCAAGTACGATTCAAGTACAAGATGTGTGTGGAATGTCCAATCAAGCAAGTCAAGTACTCGGTATAATGCCAGATACCTTATCATTTTAACTCCCATGGGCACAAGTACTTTCGGGTGCTCCTCCCAGGACCAGATCGGGCCCTATATGCGCAGGCATTTATCATGTGTTTTGACATCCACTCTTGTTTATATAGCCAATATAGAATTTCAATAATCAAGCTTGTAGACACGTATGACAACTTTGATAGAATAGAGTCCAAAATATGACAAAGGACATAGACTGGCGATAATAACGGTATAATCACGATGTCGATAAAACTAGGTAGAATATGGTTCCCTTAACTTAGGTACCATGACAAATCAATATGGACATTCTTTATATAGAATTTAGGTCCACATGAACATAAGATCAAGCAAGATACCCTCATTCTTATCATAGAATTGAGGTTTACAAGAATGACATGATATGGCATGATATCATCATCCCATTAAGAATTTCTTATGATATACTCTTTGTATAATCATAAGGGCCGGTATACCATGTTTCTTTAGATTGACATGGCAAGGATCGTGTAACGGGTTTTTAGGGTACAACCAGCTCAGTCGGCCTTGAGGGAATCCAAGGCTACGAGGAGTCTTACGGAGGTCTCTATGACTAACTCGCTAGTCCAAAGGAACGGAATGTCCAATGGAGAGCTTGTATGTCAATGAGAGTTGAGTGTGATCGATAAATCAACATGAAACGTGGGACTATACTCACGGAGTGGAGAATAGTGCCGATATATATATATATATGTATAATATGAAACCATCGGTAATAGAACCAGGATAAAATCAGTTTACAGTAAAATAACGACTTAAGTAAAGTCGTTTATTGAATAATTAACGCCTAACAGAAGGGCGTTTACATATATTGCCAATTTGCAGAATTTCCATTATTTCATTAATTTATCAAAAACACGCCTTTCCTCGGGGCGTTTCTTCAAAGTTGACGACTGCAGAGGCAGGCGTCTCATCATTTACATATTCGACAGGATATAATTATTCTCAGAAATTTATCAAAAACGCGCCCTTGGAAGGGGCGTTACTTTCTAATTCCATTTTACAGAATATGTGAATTTCAGGATTTTAACAGATACACGCCCTAGGAAGGGGCGTTTCTTTTCAGATTCACGCCTTGTACTGGGGCGTTAGAATATGGAAAACGACTTTGTCCAAGTCGTTAATTTCAAGGGATTTACGCTATTTTAATAAATAATATTTCGAGAGACAGGAGACATGTCATGGCAGTAAAATTTAACAGGAATTCACAGAGTCATGCAAGATATTAAAAATCAATATTTCATATGTATTGTAATTTTTAAACAGGATCAATTATTAATCACATGCGATTCTTATGAAATTAACGCCTGCGTAGAGGGCGTCAAATATTAAATTGACGACCACTAGCATGGTCGTTTCTTTTAAATTAGCGCCCTAATCAAGGGCGTTTCTTTCAAAATTTTGCAGAAAACGTAATAAAACCTTATAAACAGTCTGCATGCCATGCTCATATACGTATGTATAGATATCTTGCATTAATTCTTATTTGGGCTACAATAACTTGAGAAAATCCTACCTTAACAATGGATTTGAAGGTGACAGTCACGTGAAGACGTTGATAAGGATAAAATGAATCAGCAGTAGGCAGAGAACCTTTGTTCTTTGGTCGATCCCTAGAGTTTTCCTACAGAGGAATATGAAGAGATATTAGAAATTTCTTCATAAGCTTGGCTGAAGATGGAAGTTTAGAAGAACTTACCCTTGTTCTTCACGATGTCTAGGCTTCCTCAACCTGTAAGAAGAAAAGAGAGTGAAGAATCATTAGTTCTTCGTGTAGGCAAAGCAGAGATCAAAGGAATAGTTTGTTCTTCCCGTACCTAGCAGCAGACGTTCGATCAAATGGGTTTTAGGGTTCGATCGAACATGTTATTTATAGGATTTTGAAGTCCTAACAAGAGTAGTGTTTGATTGAGGGTAATATATCCTTAATAGAGTCCTTACTCTAATAGACACTTACTAGATTAGGTTAATCTTTCCTTGGATAAGTTCTGGGTTCGATCGGTTCTCGAACTGAATTAACGACTTTGGTCAGGGCGTCTATTCTTTAATTGACGCCTTACTTTAGGGCGTTTCTTAAAAAGCGCCTTGACAAAGGGCGTTTCGTGTTTTAAAACACGCCCAAGATAGGGGCGTTTCTTTTACTTACCCATTTGGTCGTATGAGAACTGACGACCGCATATGTGGGCGTCCTTTCTTTAGTCACGCCATTGATAGAGGCGTTTCTTTATAAATTAACGCCTTAATAAGAGGCGTTATTTTTAATTTTGCTTTACTTCGTCCAATTAACCCTATTCCTTTTATATATTACTTCTGTAATATATATGTTTTAATTCATTTCAATTATTCATTTATTAGGGTTGCTACACCCTCCCCCACTTAAAAAGAATTTGGTCCCCAAATTCAATATATATATAATTATACACGCGGAGAGTGTAGGACATATACCTCTTAGAATAACTCGGGAAATCGTTTCTTCATAGATTCCTCGGTCTCCCATGTCGCTTCGCGTTCAGGATTCTTATTCCATTGCACCTTGAGCATGGGAATAACCTTATTCCTTAGAGCTCGTATTTCTCGATCTAATATCTTCAAGGGCCTCTGTTCATATGTGAGATCTTTCTGGATCACCAGATCTCCATACTCAATAATATGTGACGGATCGTGCACATACTTCTTCAACATAGATATGTGAAATACATTGTGTACCTCGGACAACTGAGGAGGCAACGCGATGCGATAAGCAACCTCGCCAACTCTTTCGAGTACCTCAAATGGTCCGATGAATCTTGGCGTAAGCTTGCCCTTAACACCAAATCTCGTATGCCACGTCCAGGGGATATTTTGAGAAATACATGATCTCGATTTGGAATTCAAGATCTCTTCTTCTTGTATCTGCATAAGTCTTTTGTCTGGTCTGAGCAACTTGTAATCTTTCCCTGATTACTTGTATCTTCTCGGTTGTATCCCTTACCATGTCTGGACCTAATAGTTGTTTTTCTCCAACTTCGTTCCAACATATGGGAGATCGGCAACTCCTTCCGTATAAGGCTTCGAAAGGTGCCATTTGGATACTAGCTTGGTAGCTATTATTATATGCAAATTCAACTAAAGGTAAGTGGTCATACCAGCTTCCTCCAAAGTCAATAATGCATGCTCTCAGCATATCTTCAACAACTTGATTAGTTCGCTCGGTCTGACCATCCGTTTGTGGGTGAAAAGCAGTACTAAAGTTGAGCCTTGTCCCCAACGAATGTTGTAATCCCTTCCAAAAATGAGAAGTAAAACGGGGATCTCTATCAGACACGATTGAGACAGGAATTCCATGTATCCTGACTATTTCTTTAATGTATAGTGCAGCTAGCACATCAATTGACCATCGGCTTTTGATTGGCAAGAAATGTGCCGATTTAGTCAATCGGTCAATGATAACCCAGATTCCATCATGTCCTCCTTTAGATTTAGACAAACCCATGATGAAGTCCATACCAATATCCTCCCATTTCCACTTAGGAATATCTAGAGGATGTAGTTTTCCCGCAGGCTTTTGGTGTTCCGCCTTGACCTGTTGGCATGTGAGACAGCGTGATACATAGTCCGCTATTTCTCTTTTCATATTAGGCCACCAAAAGTTCCTCTTTACATCTTGGTACATTTTGGTTGATCCTGGATGAATAGTGTACCTGGATCGGTGAGCTTCATCTAAGATCTTCTTCTTTAATTCCGGACAATCGGGTATACAAGTTCTATCTTTGAACGATAATCTTCCATCAGAAGTTAGTTGAAAATCAGATTGTCCTTCTAATCTGCCTTTGATTTCTACTAACATAGGATCATCATCCTGAAGTGTTTGTATTTCAGATAATAAGTCTGACTGTATGCTTACATGAGATAATGTGATAAATTTGGATTCCGTGTCCAAGCTTATATTGAGCTCGGAGAATTGTTCAAGTAACCTCCATTCTTGTATCATACAATTTGCTATCCTTACTCTCGGCTTTCGACTAAGGGCATCAGCCACATAATTACCCTTTCCGGGATGGTATTGTATACTGAAGTCGAAGTCCTTGAGATATTCTAGCCAGCGTCTTTGTCTCATGTTCAGCTCCTTTTGTGAAAATAGATATTTGAGACTTTTGTGATCGGAGTATACAGTGAACTGTACCCCATAGAGATAGTGTCTCCATATCTTTAGGGCAAATACTACCGCGGCCAGTTCCAAGTCATGGACGGGGTAATTCTCCTCATGCTTCTTCAGTTGACGAGAAGAGTATGCTATGACCTTCCCATGTTGCATTAGAACACATCCGAGGCCAATGCCAGAAGCATCAGTGTAGACCTCGAATTTCTCTCCTTCAATTGGTAGGGCTAAGACCGGAGCTGTGGTGAGATGATCCTTGAGAGTTTGAAAACTGCTTTCACATTCCTCACTCCATTCATATCGGATCTCCTTACGAGTTAATCTTGTAAGTGGTACGGCGATCTTAGAGAAATCTTTGATAAATCGCCGATAATAGCCTGCAAGACCTAAGAAACTTCTGATCTCGCTTGCATTAGTGGGTCTCTCCCAGTTTCTCACAGCTTCAACTTTTGACGGATCCACAGATAAACCGTCCTTGGATATGACATGTCCGAGAAAAGCCACTTCTTCAAGCCAGAACTCGCATTTGCTGAGTTTAGCATATAATTGATTTGTCCTCAAGACTTGCAATGCAATCCTCAAATGCTCTTCATGTTCTTCCTTAGTCTTAGAATATATCAATATATCATCAATGAAGACTACTATGAATTGATCCAAGTAAGGCCTGAATATGCTATTCATTAACTTCATAAAGGCAGCAGGGGCATTTGTTAGTCCAAAAGGCATAACAACAAATTCGTAATGGCCATACCTGCTTCTGAATGCAGTCTTGTGAATGTCATCATCCTTGATCCTTAATTGATGATATCCCGACCTGAGATCAATCTTGGAGAAATATTTGGATCCTGAAATCTGATCAAATAACTCATCGATTCTCGGCAGTGGATACTTGTTCTTGATAGTAAGATGATTCAACTGTCGATAGTCGATACACAATCTCATGGACCCATCCTTCTTCTTTACAAATAAGACTGGTGCTCCCCACGGGGAAGTACTTGGTCTAATAAACCCTTTTCGGATTAGTTCCATCAACTGCTCCTTCAACTCCTTGAGTTCAGCAGGGGACATTCTATATGGTGCCTTGGAAACAGGACCGGCACCAGGGACTAAGTCAATGGTGAAGGCCACTTCTCTTTGCGGGGGTAATCCCGGCAATTCTTCCGGAAATACGTCTGGAAATTCTCGCACTACCTGAATGTCTTCTATCTCGGTTTCCTTAGCTTCTTTAATAGTGACAAAAGCAAGGAAGGATACACATCCTTTCTTGACGAGCTTGCTTGCTCGAAGAGCCGAGATAAGAGGGGATTTGCTTCGACTCTTAGGACTAGTATAAGTCAGTTCCGGAAATTCCTTGAAAACAATCTTGCTATCACGGCAATCAACCGTTGCCTGGTATTTGGATAACCAATCTGCCCCTAGTATAACATCATATTCTTTTAGATCTAAGCAGATAAGATCAATAGGAAAATTCTTTCCTCGAACCAATACCTCACAATTTTGGTAATGATGTGTGATATCCGTCTCGTTTCCGAGAGGAGTAGACAACACTATTTTCATCCATTCTGGTTCTAGAGGTAATGGATCAGCAAACTTCTTGGAAATAATGGAATGCGATGCACCCGTATCAAATAAAACATGTGCATATTTAGAACAAATTTTTAATGTACCTTCCACCAATCCGCCTTCTTCTTCTGGTTCGGTCCCTTGGATTGCATGAAGACGAGCATTCTTTGTCACTGGACGTTTACCCTCACCGGCTTGGTCATTCATTAATGGACAATCGGGAATCCGATGTTCACGACTCCCACAACGGAGACATGCTCCTAGTTTCCTCCAGCATTCTTCTGTTTTGTGACCAGCCTTGTCACAATGCTTGCATACTACGTTTGAAGGGGTAGTGGTGATAGAGAAAGGCTTGGATTTCTTGAACTTCTGATCTTGAGAGGAAGAACCTCCATTATTGGGCCTCTTCTTAAAGTTGGGTTTAAAAGAACCCGAACTTGTGACTTGCTCCTTTTTGTCTTTCCCACGGATCCTATCAGATAGTTCCGTGGCATCTTCAAGCAACTGAGCTCGGCGCACTATTTCAGTATAAACTTGAATATCCATAGGCGCCAGTTGAGTAATGTAGTGGGGCCTAAGCCCATTAAGAAATCTACGGGCTTTCATCTTTTCCGTGCTAATCAAATGCTTAGCATATCTAGACAGTCTAGAGAACTGTGCTTCATAATCAGCCACCGATAAAGATCTTTGCTTTAATGCGGCAAATTCGGCGGCCTTCTTTTCCTGGACCCTATCAGAGAAATATTTGGCGTTGAAATATTCAACGAATTCACCCCATGTAACTTGAGTTGGGTCAATAGTAGCTTCAATCGACTCCCACCAGCATCTAGCATCCTTTTCTAACTGGAAAGTAGCTAATAAGACTTTGTCCTGATCCGTGCATTGCATAACACAGAATATACGTTCAATCTCCCGAACCCAATGCTCGGCATCGTCTGGATCGGTCGATCCCATGAACTTCGGGGGATTCATATTCTTGAATGCTTGGTGTAAGCTTCCAGCTCGTGGAGCACCACCTTGTGCTACCTGTTGTAGCACTTGGGTCATCCCTTGAAGGGTACGCTGCATGTTGCGCCATTGAGCACGTTCGGCAGCCATTATCCTACAATTACGATAGCTACGTTAGTATTATATCACTATGATCTTATAAAGGACTCATTGATTCTTTAACCCTTGGTTCTACCCACTCTCACTTGGTTAAAGGTTTTGAAACCTATCCTTGGACTTGGGTTTCCTAGGAATTGAATACCTTAGGCTCTGATACCATTCTGTCACGCCCCGTACTCTATACCGTCGAGGTATTGTCCGCTTTGGCCTAGCGGCCTCACGGTTTTGTCCCTTTCTAACAGTGATCGGCTCCAGAATGGAGGACTTTTCGGGCAGGTCACCCATCCCAGTACTACTCCCCATTAAGCACGCTTAACTTCGGAGTTCTTTTCAAGAACTGAGTCGATACTTCAAAAGGCGCCTCGGTGATATAGAGTACAACTTAACTATATTTGAGGGTGTTACATAACTATTAATAACATTTTCTAGCATATTCTGATTGGTATATATTCTAATATATACCAAGGTAGCAGGTCTGCCCTGGGGTTAAATTAAATTTTTTATGCTTTTAGAAATTAATTTACTAAAAATAAAAATTATTTCATACAAAAATAATTTTTCAGTATGATAATATATGAAATATAGAAATATACTTTTAGGTTAACTTAGAATATTTTAATATGATGCTATACACATAACATGGCTAAACAAATTTAATTACAATGGCTAAACATTTAATTTGTTGTCTAAATAGTGAATAGTCTTTGACAGGTTTAAGATGTTTAAACAGTGAATGCAAATGTTGATAGATACGACATTAACAAGTATAATACTTGTCTACACAATAGAAATGACTCAAAGTCAACTTTCATAGCGTATTATTTGATTCAATTGTAATGTTGTGTTAAACAAATTTATGGTAGCGTCTGTTATAACAGACGTGAGCTCTTATTTGAATAACAGATGTGAGTTCTTATTTTATAAGAGACGTGACTCAAATATACTTCTAAACATGCCTTGGATCAGACATGTCTGCCTAAAACACTTAATATGAAGATTTACTTCGATTAACTTTGGTAACTAACATGTTCTCACAGGTTGGCTACAGAGATGATTGATTATGGATTACAAAAGCATGACAGATCTCTACAAGTCAGGATAAAACGTGCTATATAGATAATAATATCTCATGGAGATGAGCATAATTACCTAGATTGCTAGGTTAATTAGCTACTGGTTTAGTTAAAAGATGAGAACACCTACCTTTCTGAGATGACCACTAGGTACAGGCAAAAGAAAAGGGCAGCTTTCTTCCCTCCTCTGCAACCTCTGCAACTTCTGAGAATGGTCCCCCTTCTCTGCAGCAAACCTTCGGAAGAATGGAGGGAGTCTCAATATAGGGAATATTATAGTGTTTTGGGTAGATAGGAGGGGAACAAGATCCGAAATCATAGTGTCACATGGCCATACTATAGTGCGATGCCAACAAAAAGGGGTTGTATGTGTCGGAAAGGACACATGATAATGGGGTGCCAACTATGGTTTGTCTGGGCACACCACTATAATGATTACAACGTTTAGAAATTTTATATCCAATGAACCGTGTTAATAAAAATAGTAAATTACATATTTTTATGATCCCTGGATTTTTCTGATATTTATCAAAATTTGATTTTATTAAAATATGCCAGAATAAAATTCAACCCGAAACTCCGTATCTAACTTTAAAGATTTTTATCTTTAAAAATTGATGGAATCAGTTTATGAAATTTCATGGCTAGGATCCTTATATTTTTCTTTTATTTTTCATAAAATTTATTTCTCAAAATTTTCTTTAAATAAAACTGACACTATTCATGTACCTAAGGTTGGTGCAAAACCTGTTCAAGCATAGGTATAGGTCAATATACTTCCAATGCAAACGATCACGATCAAGAGCTTGAACAACACTTCCAGTACAACCAGTGCTCTTCATACATATACATAGTCAATGCATTGATTTATCGCGCACACACACTAAGTCTATACATCTTTCACTTCAAAGTCTGTACATCGCATGCCTGAGCATCCCTCTTCAATGTGCATACTTTCATATATACATTTGTGCATCATTATAGAAAGTCTGTACATCACCTCGTAGCATGCACTCATTCAAAGTCTATACACTCCTTGCCATTGCATGCATTCAAAGTCTGTACACTCTTCTCGCAAGTATGTACATCATCTTGTAGCATGCACGCATTCAAAGTCAATACATTCCTATCTTTACCTACGTTCACTGGTTTAGCAAACACACAAGTCTATACATTGGTTGCATAGCTTGCCATGCATAGCCGGTGCATTCCTCATTTGCTACAAACTCAAAGTCTGTACATCGTCTGCTAGCACACACGCAGAGTCTGTACATTGTCCATTTGCTGCAACTCAAAGTCTATACATCGTCTGCTAGCACACACGCAGAGTCTGTACATTGTCCATTTGCTGCAACTCAAAGTCTATACATTGGCTTGTTGCTGCAACACAAGGTCTGTACATTGGCTGGTTGCATGCATACACAAAGTCTGTACATTCTCCGTTGATAAGTCGGTACATCATTACTCAAAGTCTGTACATTATCGTCACAAGCACATTAAGTCCATACATTCGTTCATGGCATGTCTGAGCATCCATTTCCAATGTACATACCTTACTATCTGCATTTGTGCAATCCTTCAGGCAAAGTCTATACATTGCTTGTTGTTGTGTTCGTGCATCAATTTACCAAGTCTGTACATTGCGTTGCATATAGGTTTCTACCTCGGTGCAAGTTTTGCTAGCCTATAACGTATAATTATTTGGCACAAAAGGTAAATGGTGGATGCTGGGATTGGAACCCTAGTCACTAGGTTGAAAGGCACATCACTTAACCAACTACACTAGGAAGTCACTTGTTAAGTGAATAATCTTTACATATGATAACTCCGTGTTCCAACTTCTTACTTAAGCTTCCTCTAGAGTTTATATAATATATTTTTTTTATTTGGGAAATATTATTAATAAAAAAATTTTAATCATTTTTTTATACGGGGTGCTACAAAAGTGCATTTCTGTTGAAGAGGGGCGATCTCGCGCTAGTCCTGAGCTGGAGGGGATGATCATTGATCAGTGAACTGCAAGGAAGGGAAACGGATCAGGGGGCCCAGGGATGGTTTCTTTGGGAAAACCCTCCGATGCCTAAGTCCGTAGAGCAGTGGTGGAAGCTATGAAGGGAGGAGGAAGGAGATGCACGATATCCCTCTCCACCAAGGTGGTGAAGTGGTTCCTGCTCAGGGAGTTTTAGGCGTATGTTGGCCTTACCTTTTGCTGGAGGGAGTCCCAAGTTTAAATAGTGCGCCAGCCTCATGAGTCCTGTAAGCTGAAGAGTTTCAGGCGGAGGTTACGTCCTCGACGTGGGTTCTTTATGGACTTGAGGAGTCGTGGGCCCCCTTATCTTTGAAAACTCCTGCTCAGAAAGGGCTCTTAACGGCAGCGTGGATAAGCAACCGTCGATCGACCCAAGCGTGAAGAGTGACGGCCCTGTCCCGGGCGATGGGCATAGCTCGGGTGAGGTTCGGTCGGAGTGGGCGCTGGGCGCCAGCCCTTATCCTGGCGAGGGGGATAGGTCAGGCGTGAGTCTTCCTCTGATCGGACCGACGCTCGGCCTTCCGAGCCTAATGGCCACCTAAGAAGTGCTTGATCCCGTGTGAGCTTATTGGGCTTTTATGTTAAGTGGGCCCTATGGGGCGGTCACTTAGATGAGTTGGGCCTCGTTTGATCTCGCTGGACCTAGTTTGGCAGCTCTTGGATGGGCTATAGAAATCCCCCTCTCCACTTGTCCCCCTCCTACTCCCAAGCCTTGGCAGGCTCGGAAGAGTAGCCGTTGGGGTTTTGGACCGGCGTGGCTCGGGTGGGTGGACATCTGGCGGTGTTAAGAAGCCACGTGACGTGGTCACCTAGGCCCGTAATAATGATAATCCTGACGGATTTGAAACGAATGGGCCCCTTTTTCTCGAAGGTCAGAACCACGCGCCGCCTTCCGCGAGGGGATATAAGCGTTATGCCCTTGCTATCGTTCCATACTCCCTCCGCTTTAGGGTTTTGCCCTCTTTCGTACTTGCTTTAGAGGCTCTTTGATGCGCCGTGGGAATACGACAAAAGAGTAGAGACTCGTAGCGGTGTTCACAGAGTTGGCGGAGATAACTGCGGAGGCAGTTCGACAGCTTCCCCTTCCTACAGAGTCTTCGGAGTCTTGGGATCCTTCTTCTTCAAGTTCCTCTTCAGATTCCATGGCAGACCAGCGTCTGGAGGTCGAGGAGTTGGAGGGTGAGCCAGAGGCGAGGGTGGTGGTGATACCGCCAGCTCCGAACTGCAGCGAGCTAGGGGAGGCGGAGGTGAAGCAGTTGGAGTACCAGTTTCACCTGCCCTAGCAGTACTACTTCGCCGTGGCTACCCCAAACGAGACGAGCTTGGATTCTCGTACGGGCCATTTCTGCTCCTTCCTTCTGTTGTGGAAGGGTGGGTTCCGTCTTCCCTTCGACCCTTTTGTTCTTAACCTTCTCAATTTATTTCAGTTGGCTCCCGTACAGTTTGTAACCAACTCTTATTTCCTTCTCTCTGCTTTCCGCATCCTCTGCCTTCAGTGCGGGGTTCCTTCTTCCTTGGACCTCTTCTATTACTTTTTTGAGTTGAAGAAGCATTCCTCGGCCGGGAAGGGCTTCTATTTCGTCCAGGCGAGGCGAAACAGGAGCTGTGTTCCCTTAGCCGTGAAGGACTCTTCCCACAAGGGGTGGAAGACCCAGTTCTTCTGGGTGGGAAATTTTTTGGTGGAGTCGTCTTGGAGGTGTCCTGTAATCCCCAACTTTTACCCGAACATTCCCCCGAGGCAAGATGAGTTCTCTCCAGATGTGGAGAAGTATGCGGCCATTCTGTTGAAGCATCATCAGTCCACAGAGGAGCTGGTGACCCCGGAGAACATCGAGCGATGCCTTCTCCAGCGGCTACAACCGACAGGTATGTGCACCATGAATTAGTTTTCTCGTAGGATGATGAAGCCATTTTTCTTTTCCTGACCATATCTTCTTTTACGCAAACACTAGGCGGCCGGCTGCGGAGGACTGTTGCACTCCTACGATTTTGATGATGTCATACACTATAAGTCAATCGTGATAGTCTATCTTAATGCATATTTTGTTTTTATATATATTCAATCTTCATATACTGCACTCTCTAATCCTACTCTGAAAGTTTGTGCATATTTAGCTTTCATCTGCAGTTGAGTCCATGCATAAACTGCATATTTACTGAATAGAGTCTGTGCATTCAAGCATCAAGTCAGTGCAACCCTCGATTGAGGCACGTGACTAAGTCCGTGCATGTTGAAGTCCAGGCACAGCAAGTCTGTGCAACAATCGTTACTGCACGCAATCAAGTCAGTGCAACTCTCGCACCGTGCACATAAAATCAGTGCACACTTCATTGCTAAGTATGTGCATTTTATCAGTGCATGTTCTTGTTAGTATTCATAAGGTAGGTGGATACTCTGCACGCACCTAGTCAGTGCATTCGTTGCCCGCACACATATACAAGGTCGGTGCAAATGTCATTCTTGCTTGATCAACATTGGTGCAATCTCTTGTCTTAGGCATGATCAAGTCAGTGCATTGTTCTAGTCATGTGCAATAATGTCTGTGCATGATCGTGTTTCGCTACATTTCAAGTCTGTGCATTCTTTGCTTCAGGGTACTTGAATTCCATGCACTTTCTATCTCGGTGCATAATTCAATCGGTGCACTTGCCAGGTTATACACACAGAGTCTATGCATGATCGTGTTTCGCTACATTTCAAGTCTGTGCATTCTTTGCTTCAGGGTACTTGAATTCCATGCACTTTCTATCTCGGTGCATAATTTAATCGATGCACTTGCCAGGTTATACACACAGAGTCTGTGCACACATGCCTCTACGTTGCTTACAGTCTATGCATATATCACAAACCCCTATTCATGGCTTGAGCATACTGTGCGTTATGGTGTGTGCATATGGTTAAGTCATTATCTTTAAGGTTAGTGCATGTCAGTTAGAGTTTGTGCTTGTCTCGCTATATGATATGTAAAGTTTGTGCATGACCCTGCTCTATATGGCCCTCACTAATATCCTCTCTTGCTTGGCAGGGTTGTCACCTGATCGAGCATGTGTTGACTGAACCCAAAACCAGTGAGCTCACTCCACGTAGAAGCCGATGTACCAGGTTTAAGGGCTCGTGATTCGAGGCATCGAACTAAAATGATGATCCTGACACGTGGAACCAAAAAGGGAATCAGACATGTGAAAAGGAATGGACGGGAATCATGTTGGGCACGCGCTCTCATCTGGCTATAAAAGGAGGCTGAAGATAACAAGAGGCTTCTGCTGAAGATTTCAAAGAGAGAGAGCACCTGCAACCACTGAGCGTAGAAGAATCTGCCTATTCGAGAGAAGTGCCTGAAGTGTTTGAGTGATCATTGTTGGGTTTTTGAGCTTGAAAGACTGCTTCTCTGGAAGCTATATTTTTCATTGTTTGAGTGACTGTTTTCTTATCATCTTTTATCTTTCGAGTTGTTTCACATATTTCTTCCTTACTACTTTGTTACCCTCTAAGTGTGCTTAGAGGAAGGGAGATTGGTTCTCCAGTTGCGAGTGTAGGCTTTACACTCGTGTGTTCCCTCAGGTGTAGAGGAAGGGAGGTTGGTCCTCCGGTTCTGATCTTGCAGGGGCAAGTTCAGGTTCAGATCCTGTAGGTCGCAGGATCAGTGTTGAGGGATTTGTTCCCTCGTGGCAAGCTGTGCGACAGCGGATGTCTGCAGACTGAGTCTGCTATGCTTTACATTGCTTAATGCAAGGAAGCCTTACTCCAGTGGAGTAAGGGGTGGACGTAGATTGCTAACCGCAATCGAACCACCTTAAAAATCTTATGTCCCCTTGGTGTGGTTTGATCTCGTCTGCTATTCTGTTTTCAGCTCGCCAGGTGTTTGTTCTTTGCACTAGTTTTGTCTCAGTCTCACTGACATTTTGCCTCCCTTGTTGCTTCGTGGCTAATATTGATAAAGTTCCTTACTGCATTTTGTATCACGTTGTCGATATTCGAATTAGATTGAATTTGGGGGTGACCTATTCATTTCCCCCCCTTCTAGCTCACCCTTCATGCATTCTATCAATTGGTATCAGAGCAGGTTACCCATCATGTGGTCCAACGGCTAGGGTAATCCTGGATCTAGGGGTCCTCGAAGCTTCATGGCTGAGGGACAGTCCATAAGTCGCCCTCCTTTCTTTGATGGTACTAACTATTTCTACTGGAAAAATAGGATGGAGGTGTTTATGAGAGCCCAGAGCCACAAGCTCTGGAGAGTGATCACCGTAGGGCCTTATGAGCTTCCACCGAATGAAGATGCGTGGACGGATGATCATGTCAAACTTTCAACCATCAACTGGTCGGCTCTGAACATCATACAGTGCACGGTTCACCCTGATGAATAAGCTCAGATTTCAGCCTGCAAGACTGCCAAGAAGATGTGGGATGAATTGGAGCTGATCTACAAAGGTACATCCCAAGTGAAGGCCACTAAGGTAAACATGCTTACCTCAGAATATGAATTATTTAAAATGAAATCTGAGGAGACGATCACTGAGATGTATGTCCGGTTGTCATTGATTACTAATAGTCTTAATGGGCTTTTGAAACAAATTTTAGAGGGGGACATTGTCAAGAAAATTCTTAGGTCGCTATCCCCCGCTTGGCACACTAAGGCCATAGTGATAGAAGAGTCTAGGGACCTGTCGAAAATGACAGCCACTAAACTGATAGGATCCCTAATGACCTACGAAATGAACTTCAAAAGGAATGGTGAAGGAGGTGAGAAGAAGGGCAAGAACATTACCCTCAAGGTGTCCAGCAGTAAAGCTAGCAGTAGCAGTGGTAGTGGAAGTGGGGAGTCTGACTGCTTGTCAGACCTTGATAAAGAGGAGCAGGCTATGCTCACTCGTCAGTTTCGAAAGTTTTTGAGAACGAAGGGAAAAACTTTTAGAAGGAAAGGGTCGTATCCCTCTGGTAAGAAGTTTGATTTTAACAGTGATAAAAATAGGAGCACTAAGAAGATTACATGTTATCACTGCAGGAAGACAGGACATATAAAAGGTGAATGTCCTGATCTCCAGAAGAAGGCCTCCAAGGTGCAGAAGAAGAAACCTCAAGCTATAGTCTGCACGTGGAGTGATGAGGAGGAAGACCCAGAGGCTAGCTCTTCAGAGGAAGATGAAGAAAGAATATGCCTCATGGCCAAAAGCGACGAAGAGGTAACAAATATTTTTGAGAACTTTATAATTGATGATTGGGAAGATTCCTATGCCGAATTGCTAGCTAAGTTTAATGCTTTAAGTAAAGAGCATAGGATGGTAAAGAGAAAACTGAATGCTGTCACTGAAGAACAGATCCAAACTAATGAAGAAAATAAAAAGGCCAAGGAAGAATTAGAAGAATTGAACACTCTCAGGAAAGAAAATGATGAACTTAAATCAAAACTTCAAGAGAGTCGGAGTGAAAACAACTTAATGATTGAGAAAAATGAAGCTGTTAAGAAAGTGAATTCTGAACTCCTGAAGAACTGTGAAACACTGGAGAGAGAGCTGGAAGATAAACAAAAAACCCTAGAAAAAGTTGTTCAAGGAAAGTCGAACTTAGATACTATGTTGGGCGCTAGGGTTAATTTCAATAAGGAAGGATTGGGCTACAATCCGGCACAGAAAAGACCCTTTGAATTCAAAACTATAACATTTTGTCCAGAAAAGGGAAAAGAGAAAATGGACACACCATCAAGCTCTAGTCATGTTCAAAGTGTCCAGCAAACTGGGAATAAGCAACAAAACATGACCAACAACACTCTAAAGCTGTTAAGAACTTAACTAGACAAGCTCCCATGCTCGTCAATCAGAACAAGAGTGTTAACAGAACTAGGCAAATGACCAACAATGGAAATTCATATTCTAATAAGAACATGGGTCAGTACAGAAGATACTGGGGAAATCATGCTCATCCTCAGAGATTCTTTAATGAGTATACTTTTCCTAGACAGTCTGGGTACAGTAGCTACCCGAGGAATGAACTGTCCACCAACAGGAATAGGTTCAACATCAATAAATCAAGTGGACAGAACTTGAGTCATAACTTCAACAAAACTGCAAATAGAGTGCAAACGAAAAATATCATGAGACAAGTATGGATTCCAAAGTGCTTGCTTAGAGAGTTGAATAATGTTTTTGGACCCAATCTATCTTGGGTTCCAAACCACTTTGCTTAATTTGCTCCTTGCAGGTTAGTCTAGCAGCCGAGAACAACAAGTGGTATCTAGATAGCGGCTGCTCCAGGCACATGACAGGTGACCAATCCAAATTCAGCAAACTGGAAATGAAGGCAGGGGGATTGGTCAAATTTGGAGGAAAGAACAGAGGTAAAATAGTTGGCATTGGAACAGTTGGTAAGTCCCTCACTACCTCTATTGAAAAAGTTCTCCTTGTGGAAGGTCTTCAACACAACTTGATCAGTATTAGTCAGCTAGGTGACAAGGGTCACAGAGTTGTGTTTGATAATGATTCATGCAAAATTCTGGAAATAAATTCTGATAATGTGAAGTTTGTAGCCAATAGGATCAATAATGTCTACATTGTGGACCTAGATGATAAATTTGAGTTAAATCTTTGTTTGTCTACTGATTTTGAAAATAATGCTTTTACTTGGCACAGACGTTTAGGTCATGCTAGCTTCTCCTCTTTGAATAAGTTGGTTAAACATGATTTAGTTAGAGGATTGCCAAAAATCAAATTATGTTCTATTTCAAGACCATGTAATGCCTGTGCTCTAGGCAAATAGACTCAAAAATCATTCAAACTCAGATCTGAGTCTCTGTCATCCAGACCAATGGAACTTTTACATATGGACCTTTTTGGTCTAACAAGGACTCAGAGCCTGAATGGTAAAAGATTCAGATTTGTTATTGTAGATGATTTTACTAGATATTCTTGGTTATTTTTCTTAGCAAATAAAAATGATGCTTTTCAGAAATTTGAACATCTTTTCAATAAAGTCAGACAAGAAGGAATTCACAGAATTTCCATGATTCAGTCTAACCATGGAGGAGAATTTGAAAATGCTATATTCTCTGAATTTTGTAATAAAGAGGGACTGACTCACAGATTTTCTTCTCCTAGGACTCCAGAGTAGAACGGTATAGTGGAGAAAAGAAACCGCACAATCATTGAGATGACCAGAACCATGCTGATGGAGAGTCAGCTACCTAGAAGATTTTGGGCAGAGGCAGCCAACACCGCTTCCTACACCATCAACAGAGCCTTGGTAAGACCCATCCATAAGAAAACACCATATGAACTCTTGAAAGGTAAGAAGCCTGATGTCTCATACTTCAAAATTTTTGGCTCAAAATGTTTCATCCACAACAACAATAAAAGAGACCTAGACAAATTTGATGCTAGGAGTACTCCAGGAATTTTTCTAGGATACTCTGAAACAACTAGGGCTTATAGGGTTTTCAACTGCACAGATAAAACTGTAGAAGAGACACCTCATGTCATATTTGATGAATCAAATAATCTCACTAACTTAGATAATGATGGTAGGTGTTCAAAAGAAGATGGAGAATTCTTAGAGGATAAGGGGGATAAAGAAGCTGAACCACCTAAAGTATCAAGTACTTCCAACCAAGTAAGTTCAGCTAGAGCAGGTGAGTACTCAACAAATCTAAATTTTTTTGAAAGATCACCCAGTAGATAACATCATAGGCAACCTTGAAGATCCTCTTAGAACAAGGTCTCATATTAGAAATATTCATAATCAAGACCTAGTTGCTTTGGTTTCTCAGATTGAACCCAAATCAGTAGAAGAAGCTTTAAATGATCAATCATGGGTTAATGCTATGTGTGGGGAGTTAGGTCAATTTGAAAGAAATAATGTCTGGGAGCTAGTTCCAAGACCTGAAAATAAAAATGTCATAGGAACTAAATGGGTTTTTAAGAATAAAATGAATGATGATGGAATTATTTCTAGAAATAAAGCCAGACTAGTAACCAAGGGCTATTGTCAGGAATTTGGTGTTGATTTCGATGAATCCTATGCACATGTTGCTAGGATGGAAGCAATTAGGATTTTATTAGCTTTCGCTTGTTCTAAAAACATAAAACTCCAACAAATGGATGTCAAAAGTGCATTTTTAAATGGAGTTATCAAAGAAGAAGTTTTTGTTGAACAACCTCCCGGATTTCAATTTTCTCCTCAACCTAACCAAGTTTTCAGGTTGAATAAAGCCCTGTACGGTCTCAAGCAGGCTCCTCGAGCCTGGTATGAAAGGCTGACAAAATTTTTGATCAGCAAGGGCTACCATAGAGGTAAGGTGGATCAAACCTTATTTACCAAGAGTTTGAATAAAGACCTAATCATAGTTCAGGTATATGTAGATGACATTGTCTTCGGTTCAATAAATACTGAACTATGCAATCAGTTTTCTCAATTGATGTCTGCTGAGTTTGAGATGAGTTTGGTAGGTGAATTAAAGTATTTCCTTGGCTTGCAGGTACAGCAGCTGGAGGATGGATGCTTCATCAACCAGACCAAATATACATTGGACATTCTCAAGAGGTTTGGCATGATCAATCTAAAGCACATCCAAACACCAATGGGTACCAATACTTCATTGGATGCAGAAGAATCAGGTAAAGAAGTTGATGCAAAGCTATACCAAGGTATGATTGGATCTTTGCTCTACTTAACTGCCTCGAGACCTGATATACAATTCAGTGTAGGAATGTGTGCTAGGTACCAATCTAGACCCACTGAATTACACTTAGCAGCTGTAAAAAGAATTTTCAGATACTTATCTGCTACACACACCCTAGGCTTATGGTTTCTTGCATCACACACTTTAGATCTTGTTGCATATACAGATGCTGACTATGCCGGGTGTAAGTTAGATAGAAAAAGCACTAGTGGACATTGTGAATTTCTAGGTGGGTGTTTAGTCTCTTGGGGTTCCAAGAAGCAACATTCTGTGGTCCTCTCTACTGTAGAGGCTGAGTACGTAGCTGCAGGGAGTTATGGTACACAAGTTATTCGTATCAAACACCAACTTCAGGACTATCAAGTAAACCTGGAGTGTACACCTATTTACTGTGACAATACTAGTGCCATCAATCTAGCCAAGAATCCTGTATTGCATTCTCGAACCAAACACATAGAAATAAGACATCATTTTATTAGAGATGAGGTTTCCCAAGGAACATTTGAATTAATCCATGTAGGCACTGCAAACCAAATAGCTGACATCTTCACTAAGCCACTAGATAATGAAAATTTCACTTCCTTGAGAAGAGAGTTAGGCATTTTTAAATCTTAGCTCCATGAATAAAATGCCCTCATGATTTTCACTTACACTTACACTCTCTTGAATCAAATGCTTTGCTTCCATGAATAAAATTTGTTTTCCCTATGTCCTTAATCACTCAGCATGAGTATGTCTACATATCATGTCATAGTGTGAGGGGGAGCTCTATCTATTCGCTGGCTGTTAAGCTGAGGGGTCTATGTAATTACATTTTCTGCATGAGTCACTCTTGAATAACAATTCATTAAGTAAGGGGGAGTTGTTTCTGTGTGGTTGACTGATTCAGAAGCATGTGAGAGATATATGTTGTTGTTGCCCCTTATGAAAACTTTAATACAGTCATTCATAGCAAGTAGAATCCCACACTTGTCTTAAATTCTTAAATCTGAACCACTAAAGCTTAGCTAGAATCTTTTATCTCGTAATTTAGAAGAGACTTGGACAAGGTGTTCAAAGTGTATCTCCTTACATATTTTATGATCATGGAACAAGCTAAACTTATATGTCATGAAATCTGCTAAAAACTTGAAACCTAGACCTCAAGGATCTCATTCCTTAAGAATCAGTGTTTCTTGTAGGTATTGGTTTCAAACACTTCATATTAAAAAAAATTATTTCAAGGGATAAAAACAAAACACAAATTTATATGCTCAGAGCAATGGTCATATCACTGAGAAACTGAGTGTTTCATCAAAGAGAAATGAAAACTTTCCTCAGTCATGAGGTGTCAGATTATCTCTGTTAAGAAGTGAAAATTTTGATAATGACAGAGCAATGGTAATAAAGTGGTGAGTAACTGGGGAGTCTGGCCTCTGATCAAGGTGTCTCCTCACGTAAAAAGCCACAATTACTAACTCTGTTCTCTAAAAAGAGAGGTAATACAATTTTCACATTGAGTAACTGGGGAGTCCGGCCTCTGATCAAGGTGTCTCCTTAATGTCAAAGATGTGATTTACCAATTTACTCAGTGCTCTATATACTGCTTCTTAAAGAAATATATGGTTTACTAAAATCCCTCATGTTGTGTGAGTTTATGGAGTGTTTGTCCTCAATACTTCAAGTACCTATTTCTGGGGATCAGTCTCTTGTAGTCTATCAAGTATGGTTTTGATCAGTTCTTTCTTGGCATATCAGTTCACTCTTGATTCCTCATCATACTCTCTGTATGCAGATAACATTCAATTCCCCTTCTAGGTCTTCCTGGATTACTTGATTTTAAGAATCAACACTTACTTTAGTGCCCTACTTATATGTTTTAAGACATGCTCATGGGTCATTCTCACTGTGACAATACTGTATTTGACTCTCACTTAGCCTTCAGCTTCATATCTCTTTCATCTCCTTTTGATGATGTCAAAGGGGGAGAGTTCAAGTGGAGGAGAGATAGTTTGAGAGAGGTCAAGGGGAGGAGAGTCTGGTTGGGAAAAGTGTTTTGCATTGTTTCATAGTGTTGATTCATAGTGTTACCATCATCAAAAAGGGGGAGATTGTTGCACTCCTACGGTTTTGATGATGTCATACACTATAAGTCAATCATGATAGTCTATCTTAATGCATATTTTATTTTTATATATATTCATTCTTCATATATTGCACTCTCTAATCCTACTCTGAAAGTCCGTGCATACTTAGCTTTCATCTGCAGTTGAGTCCATGCATAAACTGCATCTTTACTGAATATAGTCTGTGCATGCAAGCATCAAGTTGGTGCAACCCTCAATTGAGGCACGCGACTAAGTCCGTGCATGTTGAAGTCCAGGCACAGCAAGTCTGTGCAGCAATCGTTACTGCACGCAGTCAAGTCGGTGCAGCTCTCGCACCGTGCACATAAAATCAGTGCACACTTCATTGCTAAGTATGTGCATTATCTTAGTGCATATTTTTGTTAGTATTCATAAGGTCGGTGGATACTCTGCACGTAGCTAGTCAGTGCATTCGTTGCCTGCACACACATACAAGGTCGGTGCAAATGTCATTCTTGCTTGATCAACGTCGGTGCAATCTCTTGTCTTAGGCATGATCAAGTCAGTGCATTGTTCTAGTCCTGTGCAATAATGTCTGTGCATGATCGTGTTTCGCTACATTTAAGTCTGTGCATTCTTTGCTTCAGGGTACTTGAATTCCATGCACTTTATATCTCGGTGCATAATTCAGTCGGTGCACTTGCCACGTTATACACACAGAGTCTGTGCACACATGCCTCCACGTTGCTCACAGTCTGTGCATATATCACAAACCCCTATTCATGGCTTGAGCATACTGTGCGTTACTGTGTGTGCATATGGTTAAGTCATTATCTTTAAGGTCAGTGCATGTCAGTTAGAGTCCGTGCTTGTCTCACTATATGATATGTAAAGTATGTGCATGACCCTGCTCTATATAGCCCTCACTAATATCCACTCTTGCTTGGCAGGGTTGTCACCTGATCGAGCATGTGTTGAGCGAACCCAAAACCAATGAGCTCACTCCACGTGGAAGTCGATGTACCAGGTTTAAGGGCTCGTGATCCGAGGCATCGAACTGAAATGATGATCCTGACACGTGGAACCAAAAAGGGCATCAGACCTATGAAAAGGAATGGGCGGGAATTGTGTTGGGCACGTGCTCTCATCTGGCTATAAAAGGAGGCTGAAGACAACAATAGGCTGCTGCTGAAGATTTGAAAGAGAGAGAGCACCTGCAGCCACTGAGTGTAAAAGAATCTCCCTATTCGAGAGAAGAGCCTGAAGTGTTTGAGTGATCATTGTTGGGTTTTCGAGCTTGAAAGACTGCTTCTCTCGAAGCTATATTTTTCGTTCTTTTGAGTGACTATTTTCTTATCATCTTTTCACTTTCGAGTTGTTTCACATATTTCTTCCTTACTGCTTTGTTACCCTATAAGTGTGCTTAGAGGAAGGGAGATTGGTTCTCTAGTTGCTAGTGTAGGCTTTACACTCATGTGTTCCCTCAGGTGTAGAGGAAGGGAGGTTGGTCCTTCGGTTCTGATCCTGCAGGGGCAAGTTCAGGTTCAGATCATGTAGGTCGCAGGATCAGTGTTGAGGGATTTGTTCCCTCGTGGCAAGCTGTGCGACATAGGATGTCTGCAGACTGAGTCTGATGTGTTTTACAGTGCTTTATGCAAGCAAGCCTTACTCCAATGGAGTAAGGGGTGGACATAGATTGCTGACTGCAATCGAACCACCTTAAAAATCTTATGTCCCCTTGGTGTGGTTTTATCTCGTCTGCTATTCTATTTTCAACTCGCTAGGTGTTTGTTCTTTGCACTAGTTTTGTCTCAGTCTCACTGAGATTTTGCCTCTCTTGTTGCTTCGTGGCTAATATTGAGAAGGTTCCTTACTGCGTTTTGTATCACATTGTCGATCTTCGAATTAGATTGATGCGGAATGGACACACGACCTGGGACTCTAGCTCGCGATCACCCCTAAGCGAGGGAAGACGTGGCACCGTGCGCGATTGAGAAACCGGCTATGAGTCTCGGGTATCGACTTTCCGCGTGTACTCAGATCGAGTCACGGGACGTGTTGAACCCCGGGCACAACCGTGTTTTAAGGAATTTTGATGATGAACTAAATACCATGTGACTGCCCTCCATGTAAACAATATGCATATGTTGGTTGTGGATTTGAAATGAACTGAGCAAACTCCATTTGATTGAACGTCTAGTGTATGACACGGTCAACTAATTTGATGAACTTAACTGACGTGTGTTTTGAAATGTTTACAGATGTTAGTGAGAAAGGAAAGTCTCCGAACAATTTGGGTGAAATTCTTCTAACTCTTCCTTAGTTGATTTGGATAGGATTCAAGCTATTGTGATAGCTATCATGTGGTTTGAAGAGACTTAGTCTAAATATTGAGAGATTGATGAGAGCTAGAGATTATTCTTCAAGAAAGCAAATGAGAATTGAAGACTGACCTTAGGTGTGTATCTTTGACAAGGACTTTCAATGGAGACCAACTGTCAAGATCAAGTGGTTATCATTCAAACTGAAACATTAAAATGGTAAGTTGTTGTTTGGACAGTTGAAGTAGGTTTATTGTGAAAGATGGATGAACAAACCCCAAGGTAACTCCCTATCTATATCTACTTGGCTTATCTGTGATCTTTGGGGTAGAGTCACTTACTTCTTCCATTCAAATAGTTATCTTTGATGTCTCATGATCTTAGAATAACCCCATTGTGTGTTTTCCTATATCTTGTTTATGTCAGGAAAAGTGTCGACCCCATGGGTCGACACTTTGTCTAGGGGTATGCTGTTTTCAGCCGGCCCTCTTTTGTCTTTGAACGTAGGAATAAAAAGTTGACCTTGTGGGTCGACCTTTTTATCGCTAGGTTCTGTTTGGGTTCTTGTTTCAGAACCCTGGACATAAGTGTCGACCCACAAGGTCGACACTTATTCAGGGTCTTTCTGCCTTGGCTTGTTTCAATGCGACAGGTAGTAAGTGTCGACCCCATGGGTCGACACTTTCTTCGCTGGGTTCTGTTTGGGCCTTTGTTCTGTCTTGCCCGATTGCGAGTGTCGACCTTGAGGGTCGACACTTTCCGGCGATCAGAAAACACGCCGGTTCGCGCGGCGGCCGGTGCCCTAGCCCATTCCACTCTTTTAGTGCTCGATCGTGATTGGCCCTTGGGAGATAATGTCCTCCACGTGTCCCCTCCATCCCTGGTAGTATAAATCGAATGTGGTAGAGTTTATTGGAGTGAGAGAAAGCATCGAATGATATATGTGTTTTTGGGGTTTTGTAGGAAGAGCAGCTGGAGCGGTGTTGAAGCTTCTTCCCATGTCGTGCTAGCTCGATTCAAGGTTGAAGACGATCGTCCTCCACCTTCCAGAAGCCATTGGGTTGAAGAACGACGGCTGAACCATCTCTCCATCACCCATGGACTTGGTGGTGAGTCAAGAGATGTGAAAGGGGATTGAAGCACCTGTGTCCTTTCTTCCGATCTGAACCAAAGGAGCTTCGTGAAGACATCTTCTGCAATCCGTTCATCCGTGGAAGTCATCAAGGAACCAAGCCTCATCATTGACGACCAGGAGTTTCCTCAACTCTATATTCATCACAGTTTGGAGTCATTCATGCTTGTTTATGTCTACTGAGCTTCCAAATGTATATCCGTATTCATCTTTTAAACTGAAGAAAACTGTGTGTGTGTTCGGAGTGGTGTCTCCGAGTGTGCAATCATTGTTGGGGTGCATCCCCATCTTGGTGTGTGTGTGTGTGGTGCTGAGCACCGTGTTGAGTGTTCGCCCTCGTGTGTTTGCTGCACTGCAGCGTGTTGAGCGTCGAGATCGTGTGTGTGTGGTTTGCTACCATCGTGCAGTGTGTGGTGTACTGGGGTTTGTCCCCGTGTTCTTCCTTGAGTAGCGTTCTAGTGAAGCCTCACTGAGGTGGTGAGGGGTGGACGTAGGGTACCCGTCGCGGTCCCGAACCACCTAAAAAATCCTTGTGCATGTGTGATTGGTTGTGTGTTTGTTCCTTATCTTCTACCACCATTCACAAGATGGATTATGAAATGTGTTTCACATCGATGCTAAAATTGTCAATGTATACGGCTAGTTCAAATTGCTAACTCTCCGTGTGTGATCTTGTCACCTGCATGTTTGGTGAGGCTTAATTGAGAAGTCTTCAAGTCATTTTAATTGGTTATAATTTTTAGAGAGGGATCTATTCACCCCCCCTCTAGATCCGTGCCACTATACTATGGGACCCAACAATTGGTATCAGAGCCCGACTCTGTTATATTAGATAAAAAGATCTTCAGAGGGATCCTAGTGTAGTTTTGAATGATGAATGCTTCTTCAGATATTACTTCTTTGACTTCTTTACATGTTTATAATGGTGATGACTTTAACTCATGGTTGGGAAGAATGTGTAGGACCATAAATTCAATTGATCCAAATTTGTGGAAGTTAGTTAATGATGGTCCTCATAAGCTGCCTCGGGATGAGACCAAGTGGTCCAACCGAGAGAGACTAAAGAGTCATGAAAATGCTACAATTTTGAGGTTGATAAAAAATTCTGTCAATGTTAACAGGTTTACGTTTGTCACCTCTTGTAGAACCGCCAAAGAAATTATGGACAAATTGATGCTAGCTCAAGAGAAGCAAGGACTAAAGGGATTAATGGCTGATGATATCTATCAAACTTGTGATGAAAGTGCTGAGGAGGTAAGCTCTAGATCAGATGAAGATGAATTATCTTTCGAAGATTTAGTAGATGTCTATGAAGAATTGTCTGAAAAATATCATAAGGTGAAACATGAAAACAATGCCCTGAAGAAAAAGTCTAATGAAAATATCCATGATAATTCCTCGTGTGTGAAATGCATTGATCGAATTTCAAAAATTGAAGAACTGGAAAAAGAAAATGAACTTCTGACATGCAAAGTCTCATTGCTTAAGAAAACTGAAGAGAGTTTAAAAAGCAAGTTAGATTCTTTATCAGATGATGATAAACTCTTTGATAAACTTCTTGATTCTGAAATAGATGCCAAGTCCCTTCTGGATAAAAATAAGAAACTAAAAGGGAACAATGATGTTTTGCTCATTCAAATCTCTTTGCTTGAGGGAAGATTGAAGCACCTTGAGAAATCTGAAAAAGAAAATGGTTTATTAAAATCTGAAATTGAAAATCTAAAACAATTAAATACGACCATGTGTGAAAGACTTTTGACATTTGAAAAAGGCAAGTCCATAGTCGCTCAAGAAAGTGAGAATGTAAGCATTCTAGAACAGGAAATAGAATCTTACAAGACAATAAATGCCACTCTAAATGAAAAGGTCACTTCCTGTGAAAATGAAATTCTGTCTTGTGAACTTCTAATTGCTTCACTTCAAAGTGAAATCGTTGACCTGAACAAATCATTGGGCAAGTTTGTGAGTGGGGAGGACAACCTAAACAAACTCTTGGGAACTAAGGTGAACTTCCAAAGGGAAGGACTAGGATACAATCCTAGTAAAAGGGAAGCATTTAATCTGAAAATAAAAACTTCGTTTGTGCATACTTCTAGTTTCTCAAGTACACCAAATACTTCTTTACCTGTCAAACAAAAGCCCATTATGCATGCAAAGAAATTTGATGTGAAATCCCAAGCTCCAAAACAAAATAATGCTTCATGTCACTATTGTGGTGAGCTTGGACATTTAATGCATGACTGTAGTGTGATGAAAGAAGATGATTTGAATGCCTCTAAGATGCATAACAATAGATTCCATGTTGATTAGAAAAGGGAAGTTAAATGCTTTCATTGTGAAAGAATGGGCCACACTATGAAAAATTGTTGGTCATTAAATGTGAAACCAAAATTTCATAATCAAAATCACAGAGTCCCTAGACATGCACAAAAGTCCAATGGTTATGCTCAACCAAAGAAACTGAAACAACGTGTGTATTGTCATTATTGTGGTTATGTGGGACATCTAATGAATGATTGCTCTTTGTTGCACCTTGACGATATGAATGCAAGGAAAATGTGGAAAGCCACAAATCGTGGTGCATCTAACCCCCATGGACCCAAGATGGCTTGGGTTCCTAAAACATCAAAGTGAAGATCTTGTCTTGCAGGAATGCCTTGTGATGGAAGAAGCTGTCAATATAATAAAACTTCTCCAAGGCAATAAATTGATGAGCCAATATGGTAATGCACTCCACTTTTACTTACATATGTGAATAACAATCTTTTGTTATTGTTCATAGAGTTTATCGGCTTTCACTCATGTTTTCTTGTGTGAATAACTATAATTTTGCAGTTGTTCACAAAGTCCTTTTCTAGCTATACTCGTCTCTTTTTGTGGATAAAAGTTGAATTTTACACATAGAGCACACACATCTTCTTGCATACTTGTGAATACAAATAAAAATTTTAATCATCGGTCATCTTGATGCACTGACTCGCATACATTTCATATTCGTGTGCATGAATGCCATGATTAACCGGTATATACAATGGTGTCAGTGGAAAGGTAGATTAAGTCCACCTGGAAGCTTTCATCATGCGTGAGTGTGGTCTTCGGACCTACGCACTCCGCCACGTACCGGCAATCAAATTGCTTGAATACATCATTTTGACATGCTTGAATGTATATAATTTACATCCGTTTCTTTTTGAACTCTTCTACGACCGAACAACCTTGTTAAATAAACTTGCATTGATTCAGGCATGAATGCCTCATGACACATCTTAACAAGGTCATTTTGGTTTTTCAACCGTGCATACACTTAGGGGGAGACAAAACCTTGAAAAGGCTAATTCATGTTCTACTATCTGTTCAATCACTCACTTCATATGGAACCTTGATACAACTGACTTCATTCAATAAGGATCTTTGTTATTCCACTAAACACTTTTAAGGATTCTTAAACCCCTACATTAAAGTCAAGTGACTCGTGAGGAAAAAGCTGTCAGTCCCTCTAAAAATTGAATAAGTGTGATTTGACATCGAGTACATCGGGAATCCCTTCTGAAATAAAGGAGAAAACCCGCATCGGAAAGTGTCTTATCCACATAATCATAAATGACGATACCGAGGAACCGGAAATTGCCCCTGAGACAAAGGGCATGCCTCATGTCAAAAGGTTAGTCATGTTGCTGTTACATAAATACAAAATTGTATGGGACTGTGCGAAGCTACCAAAAGCTGAGCATTTTGTATTGAAATGTAGGGAGGAGAGATTCTTGTTAGTGTTACTTAGAACATATGACTATCCATACTACTTTGAAAGTCATTATTCATTGTTCTCATGTTGAATCTGAGCTTGATTGTTTGAATGTACTTCCTGATTTAGTTGATCATCAATGGTCAAGCAGTACGTCTAATTGTAAGCACAACCATGTTAATATGGTTCATGGACATGTTTGCCCAAATCAATTGCATTCTTCTTATACCCGTCCCTAAGGGACCTTCGTGCTTGATCTTATATATATAAGTATGCTTGCCTATCTGCCTGCATGCTTAAAATGCATAAAAGAACTTGATTGTTAAACCCCCCCCCCCTTGATTGAAGCATGCAACACACTTTGAACAATTTCTAAAATGGATTTTACTGTTGAGCAAACCATGTCCGTTTGATTGTTCAACTGAGTTGGTCAGAATCACTCTCTTGTGACCAACTAAAAATTGTGATGGCTGAAAGGAATTCAAACTCTGATTTAACTGTTTTGTGCGATGAGTTACTACTATGACATTGTGTCCATTCCTCGGACTTTGTTTCATATTGCACTGACATTGAGTTCTAATGTACAGAGATAACAGATTGCAATTGGTGACTCTAACATTCCTTAATCTTGAATTCATTGAAATGCTCAGGATGAAGGAGATAAGGTAAGAAATCTTGGCTTCAATGCTATTCATGAGAATGAAATGTACTTAACTCAAATCTGGTATTATTCCCTGCAACATTTCAATCTCAATGATTTGTGTTTGATATCAGAAATGAAAGCTTGCATGTTTAACTGAATTGATCATCCTAGTGTGGGTATTTGAATTCCCTTGTCCAAAATCAACTTCTCTCAGTTGAACTACCCACATATTGCCCAAATTGTGCTTATCATTAAGTGGAAATCATGATTTGGTCAATAGGACTTCAATTCACTTCATATCTCTTGATTTTTCAAAGTGCAGAAGAAGTGTCGACCCCTAAGGTCGACACTCTAACCGTGTGTCCCTCTATCTCTCGCGAGACAAAATCATCTCCAAAATGTGTCGACCCACAAGGTCGACACTTTTGTTTCGGAACCCGATTTGTGAATCAGACCGCAGGATTCACTCCACGCACCGATTGCTCTCTTGGTTCGGACCCAAGGTCACTTGGGTCTCTATTTTTGGTTGAACCCAGTCGAACCCACTCTACTTCCCACTCTCCAAAACCCATTCTCATCTCACTTTAACCCTAAACCCCAAATCTCATTCCCGTGATTCTTCTCCTCTCTCCGTCGGACAAGCCCGCAGTCGACACTCTTCCTCCACCCCTCGTTACTTTCCGTCCACACCATCTCCTTCTTCCACTTGAAGCTATCACGGTGCCCTCCGCGGCTCCTTCAACATCACCTCTTCCAGAGGCTCCCTCCGGTGAGCGGCGGCGTCGACCCTTCCTTCTCCTCCAGAAGCAGTTGCAGGGTTCTCCTTCGAAGCTCATTCTCTTGGAGAAGGTGTTGTTCATGGGGTGAAGACCAGCCATTCAGAAGTCATAAGCTGCATCCCAGTCCTCCTTTGCTTGCTTTGAGTGTTGTCCGAACCATACCCATGGCGCCCAAGAAGAGATCTGTATTGGAACGAGAGGAAGCCCGCATCCAAACAGAGCTAAGGCGTAAAGACAAGGAAGCCCGGGCTGAAAGAAGGAAAAGAGCCTCTGAGACGAAGATGTTGGCTGAAAGGAAAGTGTTGCGCCCTCGTGCGGTTGATTTCAGGAGCATAGAAAAGAATCTGCCAAGGTTAGTAGAACTCCTTAGGAAGCAGCCAAATTTAATTTCTTTCATGTCAGACCACCGACGTGTCTACCATTCCCTAGTTCATCAATTCTACGGAAATATGGTGGTGAACAATGATGAACTGTACACTGAGATAAATGGGAGCTCTGTTCCTTTAACTGCTCAACTGATTGGTAAGGCCCTAAATTTACCTTGGGATAGTGGGATGATTTATGGAGTAGCCATTTATTCTGAAGAACTTGCATATGAACTCATGACGGATAAGGTAGCAACACCAGGGTGTGTACCAAAGCTCAATGCAAATGAATTCCCACCTCTTCAGAAGATTCTACATCACATGATGACCACTATACTACTGCCTAGATCAGGGTCTAGGGAACAAGTAATTGACAGGCACAAATTCCTATTTGTACAAATCATGAGTGGAGAACCGGTTAACTTCCCAGAGGTAATGATGGAGTACATAACCAGCTGCAGGAAGTCCAAGAACTGGAATTTACCTTATGGAGCTGCCTTAACACCAATTTTTCAGTCCTTTCATATTGATCTGAGCAAGCAAGTCAGTCATCCAATTAGGGATGCTGACATCTATACTATTCCATCAATCTGCAGCAACATGGGCTATGAATTGAAAAATGGTGTTCTCGTTCGCACACTTCCGTCACAGAAAGGTAAAGCCCCGGCAGCAGGGTCTGAGCAAAGTGAGGGTGAAGATCAAGAACAACCCATCAGCAGAACTGCCAGAACAAGAAGATCACAGGCCACATCTTCAACATCTCCATCAATGACCACCAAATTTGACGAATTAGCTGATGATGTTTGCAATGTCAAAGAATCAGTGGATGCCCTTACACGGGAAGTCAAAGAAATCAAGCTTCATCATGATACTTATCTTCAGAAGTTCGCTACCTTGGCCGACTCCATTGACTCACTCCATACTGCCATTGGCATTCAAAACTCCAAGTTTGATGATCTCTCTGATTTTCTCAGGCGTCCTCGGACACCTCCTGACTCTCCTTGAAGCTTTAGCACCCTCCTTCTAATGGACAAGCTGATTGACTTTACCCCCCTTACCACTCCTTTTTGTTGATGACAAAGGGGGAGATGAAATGTGGATGTTATGGCATATTTTGTGGACTTGTGTTTAGTTCTGTGTTTGTTTAAGTTCTGTGTTTAGACTGGAAAATGGTTGTCTTATGGAATTCTGTGGACATGGTTGTCTTGTGGACAATGTTGAAGTTATAAGTAGTTTTATGAATGTCATATTCTGTGAACTTGTGTTACAATGTGAATGAACATATCTTGTTGATGGATGTTTATTATGATGCTGTCTCCATTGTTTATTGGATATGCACTTTTGGATGTTATGCTACATCGTATTTTAATTAATGGTTAGACTGGAAAATGGTTGTCTTATGGAATTCTGTGGACATGGTTGTCTTATGGACAATGTTGAAGTTATAAGTAGTTTTGTGAATGTCATATTCTGTGAACTTGTGTTACAATGTGAATGAACATATCTTGTTGATGGATGTTTATTCTGATGCCGTCTCCATTGTTAATTGGATATGCACTTTTGGATGTTATGTTGCATGGTATTTTAATTAATGGTTAGAATGCACTATATTCTTGATTGTGTTATCAAATAGTCTACAGGATGCCTAGAGTGTTCATATAGTGTGAACTGCATTTTGAGAATGAGTGTGCTTGGAATGATTGGTTTGATAAGAATGGTTTCATGTCTAGAATGCTAGGGTTGAAATTGAATTTTCTTGAAACATTTTTTATCCGTCTACTCTATTTTGTCAAACTGCACATAGTATTTGTCATCATCAAAAAGGGGGAGATTGTTGAACCCCGTGCACAACCGTGTTTTAAGGAATTTTGATGATGAACTAAATATCATGTGACTACCCTCCATGTAAACAATATGCATATGTTAATTGTGGATTTGAAATGAACTGAGCAAACTCCATTTGATTGAACGGCTAGTGTATGACACGGTCAACTGATTTGATGAACTTAACTGACGTGTGTTTTGAAATGTTTACAGAGGTTAGTGAGAAAGGAAAGTCACCGAACAATTTGGGTGAAATTCTTCTAACTCTTCCTTAGTTGATTTGGATAGGATTCAAGCTATTGTGATAGCTATCATGTGGTTTGAAGAGACTTAGTCTAAATATTAGGAGAGATTGATGAGAGCTAGAGATTATTCTTCAAGAAATCAAATGAGAATTGAAGATTGACCTTAGGTGTATACCTTTGATAGGGACTTTCAATGGAGACCAACTGTCAAGATCAAGTGGTTATCATTCAAACTGAAACCTTAAAATGGTAAGTTGTTGTTTGGATAGTTGAAGGATGTTTATTACGAAAGATGGATGAACAAACCCCAAGGTAACTCCCTATCTATATCTACTTGGATTATCTGTGATCTTTGGGGTAGAGTCACTTACTTCTTCCATTCAAATAGTTATCTTTGATGTCTCATGATCTTAGAATAACCCCATTGTGTGTTTTCCTATATCTTGTTTATGTCAGGAAAAGTGTCGACCCCATGGGTCGACACTTTGTCCAGGGGTATGCTGTTTTCAGCTGGCCCTCTTTTACGTTTGAATGTAGGGATAAAAAGTCGACCTTGTGGGTCGACCTTTTTATCGCTAGGTTATGTTTGGGTTCTTGTTTCAGAACCCTGGACATAAGTGTCGACCCACAAGGTCGACACTTATTTCGGGTCTTTCTGTCGTGGCTTGTTTCAATGCCACATGTAGAAAGTGTCGACCCCATGGGTCGACACTTTCTTCGCTGGGTTCTGTTTGGGCCTTTGTTGTGTCTTGCCCGATTGCGAGTGTCGACCTTGAGGGTCGACACTTTCCGGCGATCGGAAAACACGCCGGTTCGCCTGGCGGCCGGTGCCCTAGCCCATTCCACTCTTTTAGTGCTCGATCGTGATTGGCCCTTGGGGGATAATGTCCTCCACGTGTCCCCTCTATCCCTGGTAGTATAAATCAAATGTGGTAGGGTTTATGGGAGTGAGAGAAGGCATCGAATGATATATGTGCTTTTGGGGTTTTGCAGGAAGAGCAGTTGGAGCGGTGTTGAAGCTTCTTCCCATGTCGTGCTAGCTCGATTCAAGGTTGAAGACGATTGTCCTCCACCTTCCAGAAGCCATTGGGTTGAAGAACGACGGCTGAACCATCTCTCCATCACCCATGGACTTGGTGGTGAGTCAAGAGATGTGAAAGGGGATTGAAGCACCTGCGTCCTTTCTTCCGATCTAAACCAAAGCAGCTTCATGAAGACATCTTCTGCAATCCATTCATCCGTGGAAGTCATCAAGGAACCAAGCCTCATCATTGATGACCAGGAGTTTCCTCAACTCTACATTCATCATAGTTTAGAGTCATTCATGCTTGTTTATGTCTACTGAGCTAGCAAATGTATATCCGTATTCATCTTTTAAACTGAAGAAAATTGTGTGTGTGTTCGGAGTGGTGTCTCCGAGTGTGCAATCATTGTTGGGGTGCGTCCCCGTCTTGGTGTGTGTGTGTGTGGTGCTGAGCACCGTGTTGAGGGTTCACCCTCGTGTGTGTGCTGCACTGCAATGTGTTGAGCGTCGAGCTTGTGTGTGTGTGGTTTGCTGCCATCGTGCAGCATGTGGTGTACTGGGATTCATCCCCGTGTGCTACCTCAAGTAGCATTCTAGTGACGCCTCACTAAGGTGGTGAGGGGTGGACGTAGGGTACCCGTCGTGGTACGAACCACCTAAAAAATCCTTGTGCATGTGTGATTGGTCGTGTGTTTGTTCCTTATCTTCTACCACCATTCACAGGATGGATTATGAAATGTGTTTCACATCAATGCTAAAATTATCAATGTATACGGCTAGTTCAAATTGCTAACTCTCCGTGTGTGATCTTGTCACCTGCATGTTTGGTGAGGCTTAATTGAGAAGTCTTCAAGTCATTTTAATTGGTTATAATTTTAGAGAGGGATCTATTCACCCCCCCTCTAGATCCGTGCCACTACACTGTGGGACCCAACAAGACGGGTCACTCACTCTCTCTCGTAGCGGTGATATTAATTATGATCGAGCTAGAATAACTTATCGCTCATGCAGCGGCATTCAAAAATATACGAGTAAAGCAAATGCGATAAGAGTGAGGGGGCGAGTTTACCTCCAAGCTCCGGACGTGGGGAAGACGATCCCGACCAAGTCAGTAACTCCCGGTACAGTAAATATTTAAATTACAGCAGTGAATTTTGATGCCCACTCCACGCAGGGAGGTAACGGGCTACAAGTGGGCCCGGGAGGACCGATCTTGGGTTGACGGGCAGCACTTGGATCCGCTCATCGGTGCGGTTCGAACGGCGCAATCTGTTGGTTGTGGGGCCCATGGGCTGGTCGGCGTGTCCGAGTGGGCCCGGAGTGGTACCGCTGTGACGGTGGCTCTTGGAGAGGTGCTCCCTGGGACGGCGGCACGTTGGTTCATCTTGTGGAAGGCGCGGCGACTCCGACCGGCAAGTGTGAACTTCCTGTCCACGGATCTGCACTTCTATTTTTGGCCTACGCGACTCGACGAAACTCACTGCTGCGATCACTCCCGACGTCGGATAGATGCGAAAATGGTACCGTTGGAAAGTTCTCTCAGAGATATTCAACCAAGGACTGGGGCAGAAAATTTGAACACTCTATATTTTTCGTGGTGGATTTTACAAGGGACTGACTGACAGACTCAGAAAACTCAGGATAGATCTACGTTTTCCTAACAACTTGCGTTGACCCCTACTCAAACCATAGATCTGGAACTTGGACTCTTCACAAACGTTGTAGAGGGGGAAACAAGGAAAACGGGGATAATTTTTATTTAACTTTTGGAGGAGGTTTCAATTTTTTGAGAATTTTATACTGGCTGGGGGTGGGATCTGAACTACACAGGACAGAACATATTTGGGAAAAGACAATAATTTTTAAAAATAGGAAAAGGACACCAAAAATTCTAAGAAAATTCGTGGATGATGGAGGTGGTGGAAAGAACTTCCAATAAAATTGGTGACTCAGGAAGACAAGGGGAAGGAGGTCGAAACGTGGAAACTCAGGGTTGCTGTGACAGGATCTGAACAAAAGATAGAACTTGAAGGTGGGGAAATATGAAAATAGAAAAATAGAAAAAGAAGGGTAAATGACTGGATTTTTTTGTGGAGGCTGGGGTGGACGTGGATGACTCACCCTCCAAGTTTGGACTCGATCTGAGCTCCTGATGGAGAGCTAAAATTTGAACTTTGAGGATCTATCTTGATGTAGACAGAACTCCGATGTTGAAGACGGCGGCGCGATGGCGGCGGCGGCAGCAGAAATAGAAATTAGAGGATCAGAGGGAGAGAAAGAATGGGTCTCACACCCTAGAAGGCTAGAAGAGGAAGAAACACAGCAGGGGAGAGAGGGGAGGGGCGCACCCTACAAGGTGCTCCAATAATTTTTACCAAATTTCATTCATTAATTCTAGTAAAAATGGGAATACAAGCCATTTATAAGAAATGTAAAAAGACACTAAATAACCCTAGATCTAGAATTGAGAGGGGTAAAAGAGAGAGTTCAAATGTTTTTCTCCCATATGGTTTGGAACCACATTATAATAACATTATGGGGGGGCGCCCCCTTTACTACAAGGTAAGCATCTTGGACTTTTTTTAACCTTTGTCTCCTTTGACTTGTCAAAGCATCTAGAAGGCCACCTTGGACTGACCAGCCCCACATGGACCCATATGGCTTAGGTGGACCAATGGGGAAGGAGTGGGGGCCCCCTTACTGGACCTACTGACATTTAGCATATAAACCCAAAGAATCCTAGGGAATGACCAATTAGCTTATAAAGCCTTACAATTGCACATATGCTTTTCCCAAGGATATAAAAATAAACTAAAGGACACAAATGCAAATTAAAATGTCAGTGCTCTTGGTTTGATGTCCCCATCAATTCTCCCCGGGTGGGAAGAACTCGGCCCCGTCCAGTAAGGGGTGCGGCTGCTCGAGTAGCTCCGGCGGAGGCGTCACCGAATCTAGAAGCGCGGAGTATGCTCCACTCCAAGTAATCGACATCTGCTCATCCCGTATAGATTCGATTTGCACACGCTGCTGGGGAATGAGGCTAGAGGTGGACACTCTGGGGTGGGGTCACTCTCAAATGAAGGAAGCGGCTTAAAGGCTCACTAGGAATCACCGCTTGTCCCTTATGTGACTAGATCCGATATGAAATAGAACCGATCTGAAAAGTCCGACAAGTCGCACTCGAAAGGGACTAACAACGCGAGCGTACAAAACTGACTCGACTCGATGTATGCACAAACACACGACAGACAAACGAAACAAAGACTCACAAAGACCCTAAACAAACCCAATGTTAGTCCGACCTATGCATAGGCAATGGTGGACCAGGACACCTAAATATGTGCCATGCATGCATTTGACGTAACCGGTGGTTGGCAGAATGGGGAATTCCTAGACCTCCTAAAGTGGACCATGCATGCACATTGGACTTGGATGTGGGAGGTCCGGGAGGTTTAGGTGGGCTGGGGGAACCAAAGTCTTCATTACCCCCAAATGATGGTTCGGACCTATTACTATGTGGAGGTTGCTTGGCCCGAATGGAAAAGGTGTGATAGTGAACTCCGCGGAAGAAGTGGAGTGAAGATGATAGCTCGGGAGGTTCACTAGTGAAGGGGGTCAAAAGGGTCAAAGAAGGTATGACCCCATGAGATGGGTTCCCATATGACACGGTCCAAATTGTGAAATTCTTGAAGGTGTGGGTGGTCACCTTCATCCGTCATGGTGAATGGGACGGTGGTCATGTGAAAAAATTGAGATTCCTCCCTGGGGCAAAAGGGAACGAAGTCGGGCTCGGTCAGCATAGGGAGGAATAGAAGAATCTCCGTGGTGACATAACCCACGGTGCATACGGAGGTAATGGACTCTATGGCCGGGTGGGTGAAGCTACGACTAGTGGGTTGGTCAAAGTCTCGGGCCAATAAGTGCGTCAACTTCCATTGCCAACCTAAACCCAAAATAAGGCCACCCAATGTATCAACATGGTGACTAGACCGGAATGTCGTGTGGTAGGAGTTGACGGGCACTAGAGGTAACGTGAGATGCATGGATGGGTAAGAAAGTGGGACCAAGCCATCCTTGAGCCAACTAAGAAGTGGCTCGGCTATAAAAAACGTACCCGTTAGAAACACGGGTGGCTCGGGCTTTAGTGGCTCCAAACAAGATGGTTCTGAATAAAGTTCGGAAGTAGAGGGTGGCAAAGGAGCACCCACAAGTAGTGAAGAGGCACGTGTCCTTTCCAACCAATCCAAAAACATTTTTTTGATTTCATTAAAGGTACGGGTTGGAGTAGGGGCCTCGGGGTGGACTCGCTCCTCATCTCTCGGCCCGAATGTGGACCTAGGCTCGGCTAGAAGTAGGGCTTCCACTTGGTTGGAGGTGCTTGGGTGGGATTGGATGGAGGTGCCAAGGGGAGGTTGGTTAGGGGCGACTGGACGGGCCACTTGATTGGGAGTGCTTTGGTGGACTTGGATGGGGGTGAAGGGGCGGGGTTGGTTGGAGGTGTGGCCCACTTGATTGCGGGTGAGTTGGTGGGGTTGGCTAGTGGTATGACCCCCGTGGTTGGAGGTTGGTGGGTGGGGAAGGTAGACCCTCCTAAGCGCTCTCTTCATTTCCCACCATGACTCGATGGGCCTTAGCCTTCTATCCTCCCGAAAGTATTTGATGTTCCTCCATGTTTCGGCGGCTTCATAAAAAAGTCACATTTTGGCAAAGTCCACTTGCATGGGACCAGACATAATGTACACCTCGAAGTAGTCGTCCATAATGGCTTCCCACTCTAGGTAGTCACTCAGGTTTTAAAAGCCATAAAAGTCTCGGGCTACGGGTCTACGGGGGTGGTCCAGGTGGTTCTCCCATCTTAGATAGTATCGCCACCATGCAGAAGATGCGGCCCCTTGGTCGTCCATGGGACACGGGGACACTAGTGAATGGACATGCCAATAGTGGGTGACAAGACACTAGACACGACCATAATTAATGCAAAGTTGGAATGCACTAATTAATGAACACTAAGGACCCTAGACTTAAACCAAGACTCGATACGTGGCAAAGTTAATCGATCTGAAGATCACTCGCGCAAGTGTGCGGCCTTCCCGATAGGCGTAGCCCGGACAACACCTTTTGATATACCGATTAATGGTATGCAGATGTGACACTTAGACCGACTTAGACAATGACTAGACGTAAATGACACTTTTTTTTCCACCAGACTACCCTAGACTCAACCGGCGCTCTGATACCAAATTGATGCGGGACGGACACGCGACATGGGACTCTTGCTCGCGATCGCCCCTAAGCGAGGGAAGACGTGGGACCGTGCACGGTTGAGAAACCGACAGTGAGTCTCGGGTATCGGCTTTCCGCGTGTACTCGGATCGAGTCACGGGACGGGTCACTCACTCTCCCTCGTAGCTATGATATTAATTATGATCGAGCTAGAATAACCTATCACTCATGCAGCGGTATTCAAAAATATACGAGTAAAGCAAATGCGATAAGAGTGAGGGGGTGAGTTTACCTCCACGCTCCGGGCGTAGGGAAGATGATCCCGGTCAAGTCAGTAACTCCCGGTACAGTAAATATTTAAATTACAGCAGTGAATTTTGATGCCCACTCCACGCAGGGAGGTAACGGGCTACAAGCGGGCCCGAGAGGACGGATCTTGGGTTGACGAGCAGCACTTGGATCCGCTCGTCGATGCGGTTCGGATGGAGCAATCTGCTGGTTGTGTGGCCCATGGGCTGGTCGGTGGGTCCGAGTGGGCCCGGAGTGGTACTGCTGTGACGGTGGCTCCTGAAGAGGGGCTCCCTGGGACGGCGGCACGTTGGTTCGCCTTGTGGAAGGCGAGGCGACTCTGACCGACAAGTGTGAACTTGCTGTCCACGGATCTACACTTCTATTTTTAGCCTGCGCGACTCGGCAAAACTCGATGGTGCGATCACTCCCGACGTCGGATCGATGCGAAAGTAGTACCATTAGAAAGCTCTCTCAGAGATCTTCAACCAAGGAATAGGGCAGAAAATTTGAAGACTCTGTATTTTTCGTGGTGGATTTTACAAGGGACTGACTGACAGACTCAGAAAACTCAGGACAGATCTAAGTTTTCCTGACAACTTGCGTTGACCGTGACTCAAACCACAGATCTGGAACTTGGACTCTTCACAAAAGTTGTAGAGGGGGAAACAAGGAAGACGAGGATAATTGTTATTTGACTTTTGGTGGAGGTTTCGATGTTTTGAGGATTTTATGCTGGCTGAAGGTCGGATCTGAACTGCACAGGACAGAATAGATTTGGGAAAAGATAGTAATTTTTAAAAATAGGAAAGGACACAAAAAATTCCAAGAAAATTCATGGATGATGGGGGTGGTGGGCAGAACCTCCAATAAAATTGGTGACTCAAGAAGACAAGGGGAAGGGGGTCGAAACATGGAAACTCAGGTTTGCTGTGACAGGATCTGAATAGAAGACAGAACTTGAAGGTGGGGAAATACGAAAATAGAAAAATAGAAAAAGAAGGGTAAATGACTGGATTTTTTTTGTGGAGGCTAGGGTGGACGTGGATGACTCACCCTCCAAGTTTAGACTCGAACTGAGCTCCTGATGGAGAGCTAAAATTCGAGCTTTGAGGATTTGTCCTGATATAGATAAAACTCCGATGTTGAAGATGGTGGCGCGATGGCGGTGCGACGGCGGCGGCGGCAGAAATAGAAACCTGAGGATCAGAGGAGGAGAAAGAATGGGTCTCACACCCTAGAAGGCTGGAAGAGGAAGAAACATAGCAGGGGAGTGAGGGGAGGGGCGCACCCTACAAGGAGCTCCAACAATTTTCACCAAATTTCATTCATTAATTCTAGTAAAAATAGAAATACAAGTCATTTATAAGAAATGTAAAAAGACACTAAATAACCTTAGATCTAGAATTGGGAGGGGTAAAAGAGAGAGTTCAAATGTTTTTCTCCCATGTGGTTTGGGGCCACATTATAATAACATTAATGGGGGGGCGCCCCCTTGACTACAAGGTAAGCATCTTGGACTTTTTTAAACCTTTGTCTCCCTTGACTTGTCAAAGCATCTAGAAGGCCACCTAAGACTTTGACCAGCCCTACATGGACCCATATGGCTTAGGTGGACCAATGGGGAAGGAGTGGGGGGCCCCTTGCTGGACCTACTGACATTTTGCATATAAACCCAAAGAATCCTAGGGAATGACTAATTGGCTTATAAAGCCTTACAATTGCACATATGCTTTTCCCAAGGATATAAAAATAAACTAAAGGACATAAATTCAAATTAAAATGTCAGTGCTCTTGCTTTGATGTCCCCATCATAGATTGAATTTGGGGTGACCTATTCATCCCCCCCCCCCTTCTAGCTCACCCTTCGTGCGTTCTATCAAGGAGGAGCATGAGACCGATCGGGAAGTGATCGATCTGGGCGACGACTCGGCTGTCGTTGAGTCGCGGGCTCCCGAGCGTCTCTCCCGAGCCCGAGAGAGGGGCAAGGGGGTGGCCCGGGAAGGGTCTTCCAGGCCGCGGGGGTCCAAGTGCAAGGATCCTGTGGAGGGGATGATATGGGACACCGTGCAGGCCAAGAAGCGGGCCAAAAGAAGCGGGGCCGTCCCCACAGTTGAAGGTGGCTCTGGCTCGGCACTCCCCTCTGCCGAGCGTGACGGGGCCGACCCATTAGGCCGGCTCTCCCATTCACTGAGCAAGAGGGGGCCGAGGAGGCCAGGGTCGTTTCTGCTGTTGGCGGCGGCGCTGGCCCAGCACCCCCTCTGCAGGAGCCGAGGGGGCCGGGGCCGAAGCGGGTGACTCTAGGACCGTGGCCGAGATTGGAGCGTCGGGCGAGGTAGGCTGCGCTCTGGGTGGTGACGCCGGGGCCGAGCCGGTCGAGGCCGAGGGGTCACGAGGAGAGGTGACGCAGCCCCAACCGACCGAGGCAAGAGGGGTGGACGAAGCAGCGGCTCAATCCGGGCTGGCCAGCGGGGCTCCCGAGGGGATGCCACTCGGAGGGGGGGGTCCCTATTCCGGATATTCTGGAGAGGCTGGGCATCCGGGGCCCTCTGTACCAGAAATGTTGCAGTATAGCTACGAAGGTAGTGAGGGGAGGAGACAAGCAACGCTCCCCACCCGTGGCCCCTGAGATGGTCATGGAGGGTGGCCTGGTCCTGGCCCAATTGGGGGCCTCTCTGGCAGAAGCTTACGCTCGGTCAGAGTCAGAACGGGTGAACCTTGCCTGAACCCTTGGTGCGTCTGACAGGAAGGTAGCTCGACTCACCGAGGAGCATGATGGGCTTCGGCGGGAGCTCTCCTCGGTTAGAGAGCTGGCGAGGGTGAGCCAGGCAGAGGTCTGGACACTGACCGAGCAACCGGCTCAGGCCCGCTGGTCACTCGAGAGGAAGAGCAAGCTTATGGAGGAGGAGCGCGTGGCCCGCGTAGAGTGAGATGGCCAGTGGGAGGCCGAGCGCGCCGAGCGAGATGGCCAGTGGGAGGCCGAGCACGCTGAGCTATTAGACCGAGCGGAGGAAGCCATGCGTCTTCGGCTGGAGGCTGAGGCTGATCGGGCCGAGGCGAAGAAGCAGATAGCCGAGGCAAAGTGGAGGTTGGCCGAGGCGGAGTGGGAGAAGGTCGAGCTTGCTAGTAGGGTGGGATCGGCCGGGGCGGAGGTACTCGAGCTATACAAATGCTCAGAGGCCTACCAGGTCGACCTTAAGGAGGCTGCCCTCCCCTACTATGAGTTAGCACTTTGTCGAGGCCTCCGTAAGGGGTTCAAGCACGGCTACGGCCAGACCGTCTTCTACGCAGAGGAGCAGGCGCCCAGGACAATCAGTTTCCTGTCCGAGCAATGCTACGACTCAGATTTGGCATCCTCCGATTCCTCTAGTTCGGCGTCAGGAGATGAAGGAGACCAGGGGGACTCGTCTTCGTCCGAGGAGTCGCCAACTCCGGATGCCTTGGGACGGCGCGCAACCGAGGCAGTTCCCACGCAGGTGGGGTCAGTGCCAGGCTCGACTGGCACCGAGGATGTCGGGGGTAGACCGTCCGAGCCTTCAACTTCCAAGACTGAAGATGGGCCATGGGCCTGATGTATCTATTTTTATTTTTCTCCTTGTACGTTTTTCCTTTTTGAAGAAAAAACTTCTCTTTTTATGTAAGGGAAGGTCAAAAACGTAAGGCAACAGCGTTATGATAAAGACTTGACCATTTCTTACCGCCATTGCCATGGTTTGACCAGTGTATCCGCAGTAGTTAGAAAGTGCCGATACTTTCTGCGTGGATCTCGCATAATGGTTGGGCAGTCATCTGACAGGGTGTCTTTCCATTTTCTCATGCTTTAAATGCCCGGCCCCTTCGTGTGTCCGGCTGGGATGGAACCGAGGAGTCTTAGGTGACCATTCGTAGGGAGAGGTCCCTTTAGCGTGTTTTCGAGGGGAGAATCATTTAACGCAAGTAGCCTCCCTTCGCCTATAAAATGTATGAAGGGCGTCTCTTCCTCTCCATCGCTTAAGGTCTCCTCTGACAGTCTTTCCCCCCTCCTTCTTCACGAAGCATTGTGCTGTCAAATTTGAAGCATGGAAGACGCTCTGGAAGATGAAGCTGTCGACGACGGAGGGTAGAGACTCTATGCTACTTCGGGTCTGAAGGGAGTTCGACGGCCGACGGGCAGGTATGAAGGGGGTTCGATTTGCGGAAGCACGTGCCTTCTTTTTATCAGTTTCGGCGGCGCTTGCGAGGAGGGACGTAACGGCGGGCGGATGGGGGAATCAGGCACCCCTTTCTCTCATCCCTTCCCGCTCACTCTCTGGAGGGGATCCCTCATGATTCTTCTCCACTTCCTGCTTCTCCTCCCTTCTCCCGGCTGTGAACGCGTCACGTGGTGGACTGAGAGAGAGAGATGGGGTTTCTCCCTCTCTGAGTGATAACGGGTGAAAGAAATGAGGACAAACAATGAAACGCGCGCTATGAGGGATATGAAAGAACGGTGGACAAGTACATCTACAGATGACACTCTAATGGAGACAGAAAGAATTTAGACTGACCGAACTCCGGTACATGGCGGAGATAGGGGTCCGAAGACCCTCTCACGTAAACTGAACCCCTTCCCGGTAGGCGTAACCGACCGTTCCGAGAGCAGCTTTTCAGATACCGAATTCGAGCCCTGGGACTCTACGTGATAGAATTTGACAGACGGGAAGACACGTAGACTCGGAAATTGTAACGATATATCACTCCTCGAACAGTTACAAGAACAATATGAATAAAGGCACACCACCGCAGGACATTGGTCTTTGCGGGGTTTTAACAACAATATTGTAATATGAGCAGTAATTAATATATGTATATATAAAAACCACCGCGAGACATTGGCCTTACGGGATTTTTAATGCAATATAAATAATAAATATAAGTATATATATAAACCACTACGAGACATTGGCCTCTGCGGGGTTTTTACTATGACAAAAATAATAAGTATAAATATATATACAGACCACCACGAGACATTGGCCTCTGCGGGGTTTTTACTATAACATAGATAATAAATATAAGTATATAAATATATAAACCACCACGAGACTGTGGCCTCTGAGGGGTCTTTACTATGACATAAATAATAAGTATAAGTATATAAATATATAGAAACCACCACGAGACTGTGGCCTCTGCAGGATTTTTAACGCGACATAAATAGTATAAATAAATATATATATATATATATATATATATAAATCACCACGAGACTGTGGCCTCTGAGGGGTCTTAATGTGACATAAATAATATAAATAATATATACATATATATGAATATATATAAACCACCACGAGACTGTGGCCTCTGAGGGGTCTTTACTATAAGATAAGTATATGTGACAGGAAAGGAAAAGGGATGAAATAAACCGCCGCGAGATGTTGATCTCCACGGGGTTTTAAAGCGATGATGGGGGAATGCTGAAATTAAATAGTTAGGAGTTAGAAAGTAAAGTGTAAAAAATAAAATACTAAAATGGAAACGGTCGCTGGAGGTGACCCACCACACCAGTTAGGAGTTAGATATACAGAAAGTAAATGACGAAAACCGCCGCGGGGAATAATCCTCCGCGCGGGTGAGGACAAGACACAAGAGTAACCCCTGCGGGAAGTAACTCTCCGCGGGTGTTATTAAAACAACGGTGATCAAAATGAAGCGCGCGTTAGGAGTTTTGTGATCGCCAGGGACCGAGGGTCCCGAGTGAATTGATCGCTTTCGCCTTTGACACGGGGTTATGCGGGCTCCAACTTCCTCTTCTTTCGACAGGCCGAAGAAGAGGGCCTTTGACTGGTTACCCTTACACAAAGAACAAACAGAGAAAAATAACTAAATGAGAATGACGGCGGTGTAGTACCAATCCTTAGGTAATGAAACTGTAGATAACATAAACAAACACGTACCTGGTTGGTGTGTTTAAAACCCCTTTGGAACTAAAAGGGTGGGAGAATGACATGATGAAATGCACAAGCACAAGGACACTCACAAGCGAGGCCCTCTCGGAGAGAAGGGCATGGCACATATTTAAATGATGCATGGAACATGATTAACTGACTGATTAAAATTAAAAGGGGAGAAGAGCTTATCGGGGAAGTGCTGATGACGGGCTTTGGGGGAGCTTCAGTAACACGAGCACATCACGACCGAGGGCCTTCAAAGCGGACTTCAGAAATTGGTTAAGCCGGTCATAAGAGCACACACACACGAGCATATACATATGAATGATAAGTATATTTATATAAACATATATTTAGACATATTAAAGATATTTAACATATATGTAAATACAAACATATATAAACATATATATAAACTGGTCAAAATAAAAGAACAAGAATTTGAGAGAGAAGGCGAGAAAGGGAGAGAGAAAATTCCTTTTTTTTAATTCATTTTTTAAGACTTTGTTTTTAGGAGAAAAGGGATGAGATATATATACATATATGATATAGATATATATATATGATATCTATATATATAGGTATTATGTATATGTATAATATATATGTATAATATATATATATATATATATATATATATATATATATATATATATATATATATGGGGGAGAGAAAGAAAGAGAGAGGGCAAGAGAGAGGATGAGAGGGAGGATTAAATAAAAAATAAAAAAATGTGGGAGAGAGGGGGAGATCGAGAAAGAGAGAGGGAGAGAGTGAGAGGGAGAAAAAGTGAGAGTGGGAGAGAACCGAGAGGGGGAAGAGAGAGGGGGAGGAGAGAGAGAGAGAAACCCGCGGGAGAGAGAGAGAGGGGTGATAAAATAAAAAAAAGAAAGGGGGAGAGAGAGCGAAACAGGGAAAGAGGAAGAGAGAGAGAGAGAGAGAGGGTGGGGGTGCGAGAGGAGAGAGAAAGAGAGGAGAGGGGGGACGCGGGAGAGAGAGAGAGAGAGAGAGAGGGAGAGAGAGAGAGAGAGCAGAGAAACGGGAGAGAGAGTGCGGCGGGAAGAGAGAGAGGGAGAGAGAGAGAGAGGGAGACGGGAGAGACGAGGGAGACGGGGTGGACGCGACAGAGAAAAGAGAGAGAATGAGAGAGGGGGGAGAGACCGCGGCGGGGAGGGGCACGCCGCGGGGAGGAGGAGAGGAAGAGGGAGGTCGCGGAAGGGCTGCCGGTGGTGTAGGCGGACGGCGACCGGAGACGGGGCCGGAGGCGATGGCGGTGCCGGAGCGGTGTGGACGGCAGCGGCGGTGGGCAGCGGAGGGCGGACGACGGCGGTAGGCGCGCCGTGGTGGTGCAGGTGGAGGGCGGTCGACGGTGGGGCGCTCGCGGACGGCAGCCGTGGGCGTAGGAGGTGTGCACCGGCGGGGAAGGCGACGGCGGTCGTGGAGGTCGTAGCGGTGCTTCACGGCAGACGATGGTGCAGGTGGGGGCGTCCGACGACGGTGCAGGTGGAGGGCGGTTGGCTTGGCCGATGGTCTCGCGGAGCTGCTACGGACGTGGGCAGCGCGTCGGGGTGGCGTCCGGGGGTGCTCACGGCGCGGCAGGGGGTGCGGTTGGCGACCCGGGGAGGCTTCACAGTGGAGAGTAGAAGTGGAAGAGAAGGTCGCGGAAAGATGGAGGGTGTACGGAGGTGGAGGAGAGTGTGGAGATGGTGAAAAAGGATGCCGGAGAGGAGGTGGGTGTTCCGGCAGATGGAGGTGGTTGCCGGTGGTCGTGGATGGCGGACGTGGTGGAGTGGGAGATGGTGGCTTGCGGAGAGGAGTGGGGGGTGGTGGCCGCAGCATGCAGAAGGGGTGCCGGCGATGGTGAGGCGGCGGTGCTGCGGACGTGGCCGGCGGCTGGAGGTGAACTCGCGGCGGAGTTCGGTTGACGCAGTCACGGCGGAGGCTGCCGGAGGGGAGTCATCGTGGATGCATGGGAGGGTTGGTGGCGGTGTGATAGCAGAGGGAGAGAATGAGACGGCAAGGAGGTGAGGTGGCAAGGTGCATGTGAGAGGAAGTGAGAGGTGGCAGAAGATGGAGGGGCTTGGCTCGATGGTGCATGTAGGGAGTCGCACGGACTACGGGAGATGGAGGCGGGTGCAGTGGTGTCGGGGGGATGGGAGATGGCTGAATGAATAGATGAGAGTGGAGGTGGAGTGGGAGAAAGAGAGTGGGGAATGAGATTTGGCCGCCGTGAGAGTCGGGGAGAGAACAGGAAGAGTGATGGAGAGTGGGGAGTGGGTGTGTTACGTGAGAAATGGGGAAGGGAATAGGGAGGAATAAATAGACGTATAGAGGATATTATTTTTATTATATTATATTTTTTGTATTTTTTTTGTATTTGTTTTGTTTGTTTTGTTTTTATCTTTTTACTTTTTCTTTCTTTTTTTTTATTTTTGTTTATTTTTTATGGTTATTCAATTATTACTTTTTAGTAAATAGATTCTTATCGATTATATATAATAATCATTTATATATATCTGGTGAAAATAAATTTATTAAAGAAAATCAATTATATTATTTTTACGTAAACACAACTACACACATTTTTTTGAATTTTATTTTTCTCTTTTTATTTATTTTATATGTACACATATTTTAATTTTCTCCCTTTCACAAAATAATGCAATTTAACCATAATTACGGAAATCACTCAAATAAAAGAAAATGTAAGCCACTTCAGGGCATTACAGTATAATATGGGATTTACTCATCGTAACGTCAGAAATGGCGTGTCTACAGCTGCCTCGCCTTGGCATCCACTTTGTAGGGGAAGGACGTGTAATGGAATGAAATAAGTGTATTGGAGTGAAATGGAGTGGACTGAAAAGCGATGCCAAGGTGTGATGAGACACGCTTCTAACGTCACAGATGGGAATCTTTCTCGAGTTTCACGAAGCAACCTTGAGGAAGGTTCTCTGAAATCCACGATTGTTTGGATGGTAAACAAGGAAGGATAGTGTGTGCATTGGGGCACAAACAAACTAAAAGGACCAACTTCACGGCGCGGAAGTACCTGGGTCGTAAACCTCAGGTTTCACCATTGGGGAGCGGTTACCAGCCATTGTGGACGTGCTACAACCAAGGTGGGTCCGAGGGAATAAACAGATGATTGGAGACAGATCCAAACAATGGTTTCATCCAGAGAACGTCCCAAGACAACCTCGGGGAAACTCAGTACTCGACTCGGAATGGAATATCCCATATTTAAGCAATTAAGCACAGTAGCTCACACAATCGAAGCAAATGAATGATTTTCCACATTGAACTCAAAGTCCTACATGAATGCATGCTGGGTTTAAAAGAAAAATAAAACAAACTAAAATAGAAACTATCCAAGGATAATATTGCTAAGCTGTGGAGAGTGGGTCAGGATACCAATCCAATGAGCTGATACTGAGCCGGGGCCCGTTTATCCACGTACCGACTCATCGAACGGAACCGTCGTCCCCATTCTATCACAACTTAACGGCCTATCCGTACGTCCTGATCTCCTCCGGGATCATCACTGTTTTTGTTGAAGGGGAACTCAAATCCCAGATTCGTCCAGACCGTAAGGTCCTTGGCATGCTCTAGTAGCGTAAATATCATATAATACGATGCACGATAAGGGGGGATCACAATGATTGAATGATTAGGGGACAATGCGGGATAAGGTGGGGCATCGGTGGGACAGTGGTACCCCACTCGATAATTAACATAACAAAACAAAATCACAACTATGCAAGCACATTATCACACACAACAGAACGAAACTGGTAACACTGTTCCTAGATTCCTTTCCTCACTATAAGTATCGCCCGTTTGGCCTTAAGAAAATACATTCAAGGGCGAGCTAAGGAAGTTGAAGCTCAGGAGGAGATCAAAGTTCGAGATGGAAGGCGAGTCTTCCTGTCCCGTGAAGAAAAGCAAGCCCAGCAACGAGTGCAAGCGGCTTACTGACTTCGAAGGGCATCTTAGCGGGAGAATCCAGTCTCGAATGGTGCGTTAACATTTCTTTTTTTGTGTTTCTGCAAGACTTTCTTATGCCCATTTTTGCCTTCTCCACTTTTCTATTTTCAGCCGTATCCTCTCTTTCCTGGCCCGAGGAAGTTTTCAAGGTTGCCATGGCTGTCGAAACTCACTTCGAACATCTCGATCAGTATGAGGGCCATCATCAGAAAGTGGCATCTCCAAAAGCTCGTAACTCATGCCAAACATTACAACGAGATTCACATGGATTGGGTGCACTGGTAGAGCTTTGGCACCCTCAAACCCATACATTCATTTTCCCCACTTTCGAGGCAACTATTCTTCTCGAAGAAGCAGAACTTCTACTTGGCGTGAAGAAATTCCAGAGAAATGGCAAGGTAAAGGTTATGCGCATGCTAAGAAGGGTGACTTCCGAGGAGGTGCTCAGAAGCTTCATGCCGTCCGAAGCCATCAAGGGCATCCAGACTCAGAAGGGAATCCATCTGCAAAAACTCACAGATTGGGTGATAAATGCTCTTGAAAGGTTGACAAGTGATGATGATCGCATTGAAGGGCTCATGAAGGGATTCACCATCTGCTTAGCGGGTGCTCTCCTATTCCCTTATACTGACAACATAGTGGAGGAAGATCAGCTAAGTGCCATTTGTGGAATTTGGGAAGGAAAGAGAGTGGGACCGGCTATCCTTACTTATCTCTATAGCGGACTCACGGCTTCCAGTATGGGTAAGCCTCCTTTTGGTTGCGCACTCCTTTTGAATTGCTGGACTGACTTGCATTTCAAATTTAACCATTGTGAGGGAATGTCGTCTACTTCAAGACTCTTCCAACAAAGCCCGCTTCACCATATGGTCAATGTATTAGGCTCTAGTGGTAGTATAGCAAATCGCGTTCCCTGGCTGAAGAAACGAGAAGACTGGCGGGCTCACTTCAGTACCATTGAAGAGTATATGTTCACTCGTGCACCAACATGCTTACTCCCATATGAGCTTCTCACGAGGTCTTCTCTTAACATGGAGCTCCAGCTTGTTGGCGCGTCTGAATTCATCCTTTACAACACGCACCGGTGTCACACTCAGATGGGCCTCCCTCGCCATTCATTCCCACTGCTATCCAAGCTTCCTTTAATCAGGAAAAGGGAGCTGGGCACAGGAGGTGACGCAAGAAATGTGAAGACAATCAAAGCGTCATGGAAGGCCAGCATTACACTGAGGGCAACAGAGTCTGTGAGTGAGGACAAAGAACTGCTGAAAGCTTATGTAATCGAGTTGGGGAAATTGAGGCCTGAGATGCCCAAACCATAATGTATCTTTTCTTGGAATAAATATGAAAGCTTTAATGCCATCTACATCCTTACTCTCTACTATTTTTTTTCTTTTTTTTTATTCCCCTTTTTTCCCTTTTTTCCTTGTTTTTGGCACAAACATCTGCAATAGCCAGTGCTAGGTGATAGCCAACCATTCCGGACAAGAGCCAAAAAATCAAGGTAACTAGCATGAGGAGTTGCCCTGTGATGCCCGGGAGCTGAAGATTTCCCTCCGAATGGCTGAGAGAGATAAGGCAAGAGATAAGAGAGAGAGAAAAGGCAAAAATAGAGCAGCACAAGAGACGCAGGAGATGGAGCTCTGAGAGAAAGAGCATCGAGACATGGCTCGCTCTGCAGATTGAAGGGGATTAGAGCTCGCAACAGAGGAGCTCCTGGAGTTGATAGCATCATCATCGGCAGAGCATAGGGCAGCTCAGCCAGCGGCCTCGACTTCAAGAGCTTCGCGGCCATCAGGGTCGCGAGAGAGACAGGAGGACGGCGAGGAGCACTGCTGAAGAGCAGGTGGGAACACATGGCGCGACAAAGCGATTGCTACGTCACGGAACTATAGAAGGCCTCCGAGGGACTGCTTGCCTTCGGAGAGAGAACAGATGTAACCAGGAGGGTGATGAGGGTTAGTGAGTGACTTGTTCACTCACTCCCTTCTCATGACGGGCACAAACCCTTATATAGATGTGTGAGTGGAATAGCTTGGTTTGAACACGACTGGTTTGCCCTGAATGTGTTCCTTCTGCTCTACAGCTCTTCTCCACCACATGGGTTCTCGCGAGGTATGCTCGGCGAGATGTCTCCTTAAAACACGGGGCGGTGACTCACCATAGCCATGATTTTCAAAGGGGATCTACCACCGACTTCAACAATATCGGCCCTTGGTACTCTTTTCCCATGTGAATGTCCCTCATTTCCTTGTTTGCGCTAAAAGTAGTCGCAATAGGATAAGGGACACGGGGAATCTTTGGACCGAATAGGAGTGGCGGGTCAACAAATCACAGCTCTGCTCCATTTACTTCACATGGTAAAGTGGCACGCGAGTGTACCGTGGCCATGACTTTCAAAGGGATCTACCACCAATTTCAACAACGTCGGTCCCTGGTCCTGTTTTCCCGTATAAATGTCCCCCACTTTCTTCTTTGCGCTAGCAGTAGTCGCAACAGGACAATAAACACGGGAAATCTTTAGACCGCATGGGGAGGGCAAGTCAACAAATCACGCCTCCGGATTGATCACTCCAGATGGCAGGGTGACATGCGAGAGTAAAGAGAGGGTGACTTGTCGTAAAGGATGTTGCTGGGGTGATGATGATAGATCCAGACCACCTTCTTTCCAATCCTATAAATACCTCCCCTTTCGCTCGACTTGGAAACACCGAAGTCCTGAAAGTAGACTTGAGGAGTGCAAATTTGTAAGGAAGGGAGGTTGCGAGTGTTGCTCACTTTTTCAGGATGGAGGGTGAATCTAGCTTTAGAGCAGAAGGTGAGTCTTCCCGCTCCTCGAAGAGGAGCAGATCAGGTAGCAGTTCCAGGAGACTCTCAGAAGTCGAAGGACAACTGAGTGAGAGGACCCGATCACAGCTGGTAAGTGACTTCTTTGGTTTCCTTCCTTCATCCTTTTCTTCTCCTTTCTTGCTTAGCAATGCTCCCCTTTCTCACTTCTTGTGGATGTGCAGGGCATGATGCGCTCGCACATCTCTTGGGAGCTCGTAGTGGCAGCATATCGAGGTCTCCCGGACTTCCAAAAGGCCAGGCTAGACGTGATGGGGTTCGGTGCCTTCCTCCGAATCGAGCCGATAAAGCTCAACCTTGCCCTGATCCAAGCATTACATGAAGATGGGATCCGGCGAGTCGGGCATTCCTGATGCCTTGGGGGCACATGGTGCCCAGTTTGGAAGATATGGTCCGCATTACGGGCCTCAAAGTGGATGGAGAGGCAGTGACCGGCGTCACTTATGCGGATTACCGAGAAGGTGCCCAGAAACTGTTAGGACTGGAACTCGATGGACGGAAGAACAGGTCAGTAGCCAAGACATCGATCATGGAGGTGTTAGGGCTTACTGACATCCGTCCACGGGATGACGAGTCCTTGGAGGAATTTATGGAAAGGGCAGAAAGAGGTGCCCGTGCTGTATACTGTGCAGATGCCAGCAACTGGGAAAGGACCAACATGGACCTGAGGAGGTTCCTCCTCTTTCTGCTGGGTAGGCTGCTACTGGGCTCCAAGGGAGACAACATACACTGCCGCTTCCTGGAGCTGCTCGTAGATTTGGAGAGAGTAGGACAGTACGCCTGGGGAGCTGCCGTGCTGGCACATCTATTTACAGGTCTGTCGCAAAGGACAGGCCGAGAGGTGACAATAAATGGGTTCACGCCCTTCATCCAGGTAAAAGATTATTTTTTTGTGATTTTTGTTTTATGCTTTTTTCTTATATTTGTTGACGCGAATGACACATGATGGCGTAGCTGTGGAGCTACTATTATATTCCGATGGGGAGAGCTCGACACTGTCGGCCAGTGACGATCCCGTTGGCTAGGCGGTGGCAACCCATCATGAGTACAGCACCATTATCCTACCAGTTGATGGTATCGAGACGGGAGCTGCAAGAGTTCCCTGCAGCGATGGTAGGATACTTTTTTCTCTTTTTTTATATGTTTTGTTCATTTTTTTTAATTTTTTTGTATTTTTTTGTATTTTTGAGTAACTAAGAAGATATGTACAACCCAACATAGGTGAACTGGAGGCCTTACTTGAATATGGTCGATGTCGACCAGCCATGGGTAATTGGAAGCCGTGCCCGAATCGGACGGGATCTCTGGCTTCATTGCTTGAATGAAATTGAGCCACTAAGGCTACGATTAGTCATGAGAACCCTCGGGCTTGCCCAGGAATGGGTGGATATAACCTCCTCACCCAGCGTCGGGAAGAAGACGCGTGGGCCGGCAACCTGCGTTGATTGGGGGGTGCGCTTCCCCGAACAGTATGAAGACTGGCAGCGGGGTGGCACGCTCCTGGAGTCACAAGCGCAAGACAGTGAAGATTACCTACGGCTCTATAGGGCAATGTATGCGGAGAGGCTCCAGCTTGGAGGGCTTATAGAGGTAAAGTAAAACACCATTTTTTTATCTTTTATAATGTTCATTTTTTGATTTTTGTTTGTGAACTCAAGAGCCATGACTGTAGGATGCCCGTGACACCATAATAACGAACTTACGAGCTCGTTTGGCGGACACGGAGCAAGAGTTAACTGATGCCCGAGCGGCTCTGGGTTCGTCAGTAAGTGTATATATACATACTCCTGGCATGATTTGAAATTCATGGCGTTAACCATTTAACTGTCACCTCTCGTATGTGTACGCAGCGTGCCCAGCTCGATGTAGTTTCATCGGCAATGGGGGCAGACGGCGTTTCTTCCAGTCTATGGATTCCCACTTCAGAGTTAGATTCACTACACGAGCAACTTGCTCATGCCACACAGCGGGCTGCGGAAGCAGAAGGGATGCTTTCTGTACAGGTGAGAGCCTCACCATTTAAAATCCCTTGTTCAAGCGTTACCAGAAGCCTGAGATGAAACGTCTGGCAGGAGAAAGAAACGGAGGAGGCACTCGCACATGCCGCCCAGAAGGAAGCTAGAATAGCCGAGCTAGAAGAGGAACTGCAGCGTCGTCCAGGTGATGACTTTTCTAGGGACGCTATAGAGCTGAGGATCACCCTTCAGCTGGAGAGGGAAGACAGAGCGAGAGAACGTGCTGAGAGGGAAAAGGCCAAGGAAAGAGAGAAGGCCAAGAAGTCGGCCGAGAAAGAGGAGAAGAGGGCCCTGGAGGCCCAATTATTTGAATTGAAGACCAGTCTCGGCCTCGCCGAGCAGTGGCTAAAGGACGGTGAGGAACGCTACCGAAGAGCACGAGAGCGTGGCTTTCGTGTCAGCAGCTCCTTTGGTGCCCCCGCAGATCGGCGCCGGGGAGTAGAGATAGAAGAGGAGCACAAAGCGGTAGAAGGACCGCATTCCATGATTGGATAGCCCCCTCAAGAGTGTCTCGTCCGGAGGGTGGCGGGACAAGTAATGTGGAGAGAGAAGGTGAAACCTGATGTAATCTCTTTGTTGTTTATTTTTATTTTGAATAGAAGTGAAATAAAGTGTTTTGTGTTTGATTCTCTGCTTCTTCCCTGAGCTCTCGAATTCCTGCACACACCTAAGTAAACAAGTCAGTATTTTTGCTCTGACTTGCCCCTTGCTCAATAAATAAACATGATTTGAGCTGTCCTTGATGACGAGTCAAGGGGAAAGCCTTTATTAACAAAGGCACTGATGAAAGATGATGATGAATGCGACAGACAGGCACACGGATGCAAACGAGAAATTAAAATGAATGCTGCATACAAATGTGATCATGCAAAGATGTGATCTTTGTTTGTTGTAGGTGTATATTAATTTTTTTTGTGTTTTGTTGTTTATTTATTATTATTTTTGGTCTTTTACATTTCCATTTTTTTTTGTGCATATACATTTTTCTCCCCCTTTTTTTGGATTTTTGATTTTGCCATTTTTTTTATTTATTTTTGGCTTATATTTTTTTGTTTTTGCTAATGCATGATGACCAATCCATATAACATGTGGGTTGTAGGAGAACAAGGGTTTCTTGCTAACCTCCCAGGTATCCTAAGCGCACATCTAGGTTGATTTGGGCCTCTAGACTCCTCGAATGATAATCCCGCCGGCTAAGACTTATCCTGATGACAATGCCGTCATGCCATGCTTAGGCTCCCAGTTGCTTCCGACCACAGGGATTCACCCAAAAAATGTTCGAGGTAAATGATTTGCCCGACCCGGGTCTATTTCCTCACAACTCTAGATGGTATATAATGGAACACCCTGGAACCCAAATGACCAACCGCGCGACGCTGACCCGGAATCAGACGCCGTCGCACCTATGGGTGACGCGCTTGCATTGGTCTAAGCCCGAGGTTAAACTAAGAAGACATTAAGGTGGTGGATAAGGGTCTTGACCGGCCAGAAATACGGAGACTCCTTCACGACAATGACTTCTGCTTTTCAAAATGGACAACCATATGTTTGTGTTAAAAGGATGTTGCAGGCTTTGGCGAGTTTCGCCCTTCAAGAACTCCATTGAGCCTTCATCTTCAGGGGAAGAAGGAAGAGTATTGGGGGTAAACCTCCTGAGAGGACCGGCAAAACCGTTAACCCGGCGAGCCAATAGAGGCACACTTAACTTCCCCTTTTGGGCAACTTCGGACTAACTCTCGAGCATTTACATCTTGTGACCCCCTTTTGTGTAATTTGACTTTCAGTCAAAGGGGTTTCATTTAGTGGAATCAGGCACGGTTACGACCATGCCTTTCTTTTGACTTTGATTTTTTTTTTTTGCTTTTCTTTTTATAATTCTTTTGATGGATTTTTTTGCGAGGGACATAGTCTTTTGACATTAATCCCTCTTGGATGCCTGCGGGGACACTGCCCTCCTCTCGTGCTCTGATTCATGCTCGAAGAATTGGATCCTACTCTCACCCTAGGGGTCGTGTTCATGTTTCCCATGCTCAGCGTTTTAAGGGCGCCGACTGTCTCACTCGGTCGAGAAGAAGAGAACAAAGATTTAAGCTTTCTTGGAGACCTTTTGAGTGATGCCCTACCATAAGCGATGCTATCAATTTTTATAACACAGATGTGTATTCATGTTGTCTTCTTTTGAGGGGGCATAGGCCGAACTGGCCAGACAGGGGTCTCCACGGTTCTGGCAAACCAAGACCTGAGACCTACCAAGTCTTAGTAGGCCCTTTCCTAACATGGAAGTTGAATGCAATGACTTAACTACATGGTGATCTCCAAGCATCAGCATTTTGAATTTTCTATTTTTTTGTCTTTTCTTTTGTTTTATACACATGTTTTTGTTATTTTCATTTTTTTTTCATTTTTTTGTTGTTTTTCTTTTCAATTTTTTTATCTTTGACAGTATGTACACCTATCTAAGGGTAATACTTCTTAAGGTAAAGCCCATTCCAAGGGTGGGATAACTCAACTCCTTCAGCATTAACTAGCCTATAGGCGTTGCCAGGATGCACAGCCTGAACCACGTATGGTCCTTCCCAATTGGGTTGGAGTTTAGAACGCGGCCCGCCAGATTTTACAAAAATTCTTTTTACTACCATTTCACCAACTTTGAACTTTCTCTCAATAACCTTCTTCTGGTAAAAACGTGCGAGTCTATTTTGGTAGACGCGAGCATGCTCGGCAGCAACCAGACGTTTCTCGTCTAAGAGTTCCAACTGGGCAAGGAGAGAATCGCGACGTTCGTCGAGAGGAAGTTCCTTATCCAATTGTACCCTAAGAGAAGGGACCAGAATCTCATATGGGACTACCGCCTCCATCCCGTAAGTAAGGGCGAACGGAGTTTGCCCAGTAGGAGTTCGGATTGAAGTGCGATAGGCCCATAGAGCTTCGATAAGCTTCTCTGGCCAATCCGAGAATATGCTAGACTCACATATTTTCTTTATGACTTTAATCAGTGTTTTATTGGTGGCCTCTGCTTGGCCATTACCTTGTGGATAATATGGTGACGAATGATGCAATGTAATTTTATACCTTTGGCAGAGGTCCTGAAGATCCTGAGAGATGAATTGTGGCCCATTGTCGGTGATGATAGTTCTCGGAATGCCGAACCTGGCGATGATGTTCTTCATGATGAACTTGCAGACTGTGGATGCCTTGACTTCTGCATAGGCTTCGGCTTCAGCCCATTTGGTGAAGTATTCCGTTGCAGTGAGGATGAAGGATTTTTGCTTGGTGAGGGAGTTAGGATCACCAAGAGGACCGATGATGTCGAATGCCCACATGGAGAAAGGCCATGGGGAGGATATTGGATGAAGAGAGGAAGATGGGGAATGAATCTTATCGGTGTGAAGTTGACACTTGACACACCTACGGACATAGACAGCACAGTCTTCTTCCATGGTGGGCCAGTAAAAGCCTTGCCGAAGGATCTTCTTAACAAGCATTTGGCTGTTCACATGGCCACCACACACACCTGAGTGTGCTTCCTCTACACACTTCCAGGACTCATCATCATCAAGACACCTCAGAAGAACACCAGTGAGGCTTCTTTTGTATAGCAACCCTCCAACTAGTGTGTTTATTTTGAAAGAGTGATAACAAAACCAAGATGAGGTGGAAGATGCCTAGAAGAATTTACAGAGTGAGAAGAAATCAAAGAAAAGAGTGAGGACTAAAGCCTCGAAAGTAGTGTGAGAATGGGGAGATGCCCGAGGCAGTTGATGTGGCAAGAATCGAGTTAGACTTGGGATCGGGATTGGGAGGAATTAGAAATTGATGAATTAAGAGGGGCGGATCCGGAAGATTCGGGAGTAAAGGAGGCAAATCATGGGGGAATGGATCCGGAGGTTCCGGAGGAAGAACATGATGAGGGACGTGATGCCCTAGGAAAAGGTATGCAAAAAGGTGATTTAAAGGGATGAAAATGACAGAGGACACAATGCCACAGAAGAACAAAATGATAAATCGGAAGAAGGAAAGGTCCGGAGACTTCGGACGAATATGAAAAGGAAGGGCGCGATGCCCTTGGAGGGATGGATAACAAGATGAGAAATCCGGAGGTTACGGAGGGATATAAAAAGGAAGGGTGCGATGTCCTGAGAGAGATGGAGAATGATATGATAAGTCCGGAGGTTCCGGAGGGGGATGGAGATGAGAGATGGATAAAGATGGGGAATTAAACAGAGAGGGGTTCGGAGGCTCCGGACATGAATGAGAGATAGATAAAGACAGAGGATTAAACATGGAGGGGTCCGGGGGCTCCGGACGAGGATAGAAGGTGGATAAATACGTGGAATTAAACAGGGAGGGGTCCGGAGGTTCCGGACAAAGATGAATATAGGGGTCCGGAGATTCCGGACGAGGTGGAAGGTAAGGATCCGGAGGCTCGGGAGGGGGTTGAATGTGAGGGTCCAAAGACCCTAGAATAGAGGAGCAGCTTGATTGCGTAGATCTAGATGATGGAAAGTGTCCCCTTAGCCAATAGATTACCCATAAAAAGAAGCTGAATAATAGCATAAGCAGTGATCGAATGGGATATGAAGTAGATGGGCTACAGAATGGCTCCTCGACATGGGATTTCTCGCCCTTAAGCTTCACTTTATGCTCTCCCTTTTTCCTGGTGGATACTCTCTCACAGGGCAACCTCTCAACCTTCAATATAACTTGTTGACCTCTTGGCCTTGCAAGCCGCTCCCGATTATGCACCTCAAAAGACGGCCTAGTCCTTCTCTGACCAACTGGATCGATTGGTGCAGTCAGGGCCCACAAACCCTCATTTGATGTAACAAGATCCCTAGGACGTTCAAAAATGAACGGTAACTCTCTTGGCAAATAATCATAGCAAAAATTTGAGAGTTCGGCTTGTGCAGTAGGGATCTTGACATGTAATGACTCCTTGAGAAATAACTCCCTTGATAAATAAATGGTATCTATCATTGGGAATTTGACCTTCGGCGTAAGGAGCTCCTTGAGAAATAACTCCCCTGATAAATAAATGGTATCTATCATTGGGAATTTGACCTTCGGCATAAGGAGCTTCTTATTTGATGGAATGCTCAAGGGCGTTGGAATATTGTGTGTAAATATGCTTGGTAGCACATACGTTCGCCTCTTACATGGAAGTTGGTAGGGAGTAGATAAAATGTCAAAAGCTTCCAACAAGGAGTGACCTAACCCGACCTTGAGCATAGAAGTCATCATCTCCTCGGCAGTAGAATGTGTCATTATTATGCTCGAGGAGAACCCCTTCTTTTGATTAGTCATTTGAACTATGACCGAACAAGGGGTAATAAGAGCCGTGAAAGAATGTTGGCCCATGAGTAACGTAATCGCTATTGTTTTAGTCCCTGATTTGCTCAGCACCAATTCCTGAGAGTTATTCTTGACGAACATTGGTGCAAATAGAGGTTCGGCCTTTTCAAAGGTGACCGGCACAAGAACTCGAATCGGCATTCGGCATATGAAATCTTGGATTTTGAATGGCATTGCCACGGCCAAATTCTTCTTGTCCGGTTCTTGAACATTATCTTTGGCATATGTGTCTGTAGAAAGACACCCACTCCGAGAGGTGGTGGAAGGAGGTGAGTCGGAGGGAATAGGCTCAGCAAGTAATGGAGGTTCGATGGAAGGAGTTGTAGGAAGGGTAGGTGGAGGTTGAAACACGGTGAGCTTTTCTCCTTGCTCGGAAGCAGAGGAGGTTGGCTCAGGTGCAAAAAGAGACGAACCCTGCTCAAGATTAATCACGGGTTTAGGTAAGGGATCACGTGGAAGAACATGAATAGGTTGGGGACAAGGGGTTATAGGGATGGTGGAAGCCTTAAGCGGAGGTAATGGAGGGTTACTAGGTTGGGGACAAGGACTAATGAGAGGTTCAATGGAGGCTGATGGTGTGGATATTACTTGTGTAGTTGGAGGGGTAACAGTAAGAGACTTGGTGCGTAGGAAGCGTCGGGTTTTAGTGGTACATGAAGGGTTCAAAATAGGGGGCGATTCATGGTGTATTGATGCGGGTTGTTGGGATACAGACCCGTCATCATAACACCATGTGGTTTCACAGGTAAGGGTAGAATCAGTAGGAGACTCATGGTACGTTGACGTAGGTTGCTGGAGCATCGACCCATCGTCATAATACCATGATGTCTCATAAGTGGGGGTAGAATCAGTAGGAAACTCATGGTACGTTGACGTAGGTTGCTGGAGCATTGACCCATCGTCATAATGCCATGATGTCTCATAGGTAGGGGTAGAATTAGTAGAAGACTCATGGTACGTTGACGTGGGTTGCTGGAGCCTGGACCCATCGTCATAATACCATGATGTCTCATAGGTAGGGGTAGGGACAATGGGAGACTCAGGGTACGTTGACACGGGTTGCTGGTGCATTGACCCATCGTCATAATGCCATGATGTCTCGTAGGTAGGGGTAGAATCAGTGGTTTCGTCCTGAGCATATGAGTCTTCTGGTGGTGGTGGAAGAGGGAAAGAACGAAGAAGCCTCGGAGTGGGTAAATCTTCAAAGTTTTGACAAATTTCATCATGCGCCATTTCCACTTCTCCATAGTCATCAAGTTCAAATGGATGCCGTGAGGAATGCGTATTAATGAGGGGAGAAAGATTTTGCGTATATGGATGTGGATGTGAAGGCGGATGGTCATATGAATTAGTGTGGTGAATGGGTGATGGATAGACGACATCCATTTGATCGTAACGACTTGAAAGAAGCTCTTGCTCATACTCATCTCTTGCCTTTTTCCACTCCTTATCTATTTCAGCAATTTTAGCGTGAAAGGAGTTGACTTGAGGAGGAGGGGGCGATAACCGACTTCTGAACTCCTTTAACTCTTCCTTCATTTGATCCATTTTGTGAATGAGAGCTTGTTGGAGAGGTGTGACTTGTGAAGTAGAGAGTTGGCCTTGAGGCATCGGAGGGGCAGCTTGACATAGAAGGCTTGAAAAAGAAGTGGAGTAAGGCTCTCTCGTAGAGTGAGTCGATTGAGCCAGGGTAGGAGGGGTAGCCAAATTTTGGGGCCATGAGGGGTGAGGAAAAGAGGGCGAAGGTTGGGCCTGCCACTGAGGCGAAAGAGGCCTCGTTGAGGCTTGAGAAAAGAACCCTGAACTAGAGGGGTATGACGGCCCACCAGTGGACAGACCCGTTTGGGGTACCGTATGAAGGATGACAGGGGCTTGAGATTGTGGAGGGGGAAATTGGTAAGAGGCGGACTGTTGACTCGCCTGCCCTTGAAGCGAAGAAGAGGGGGAAACATGTACATGTGATGGGGATGCAGTAGCCTGGAGCGGCTGTTGGTAGGATGTAGGAGCCGAAGTCGACTCCTGAGAAGGGGGAGAAACAGATTTCCCCTTTAAAATAGCCTGAAAGACCAGAACTTGCTCAGGGCTGAGCTGTGTACTGGCGAGGACACCCAACAGGGAGAAGACGTCCTGTGGTGAAGAAATTTCCCGTGGGACAGTGGGGACCTCCTGTGAGGTCTCACGGGAAGGGCCTGAGTCCATTGCATGGACGCGTGCGTCAACTTACTGACCACGACCCGATTGATTCTCTTCAAAAGAGTTGAGCCATTCCTGTAATTTTACCAGAACGTAAATGCATACACTAGCAAACAAGTATCAGAGATTAACAGACAAGTGGATGATCTTACGCCATTTTTTTTCGGTTTTTGTTTTAACCTTTTTTTGTGTGTTTTTGATTTACTTAATTTTTTTGATTTTGATTTTTATTTTTCTTCTTTTTGATTTTAACAAATATAAAATTCACACTTAGTAGGAGGGACCCTAATTGCACTTTGTTTTACCGCCGTGTCAGCTAGGGGCACTCGTCTCGCCACGAATAGGTAACTAACTCCGGGGTACTTCAGTGGTACAACCAGCCCAGTGAACGAAGAGGGAATCCTTCGCTGTCGGGGACTTACGGAGGTCTCAATGGAGGAGATCCTAGTCCGTCGAGAGGAATTCCCGACGGAGAGTCCTTCCTTCACCGAGAGAGGTTAATCCTTAAATAAGTAAAAGAAAGAAAAGAAAAGGGATAAATGCATGGAATGCAGTGCTGAATAAAAGATGTATAACACACAAATATCAAAGATAAACACACAAATAGAACAGAGATAATCACAATGACATAATAGAAATATAAAAGCAATAAACAGATGGAGTAGGATACAACCGTTCCTCTTTCCGAGACACGTAGATCACTTGGAAAAACAGAAAAGACTATAAGAGTGCACGTGGTGCACGAGGGGGATGATGTGGCGCACGTGGGCGCAATAAGAAAGGGCACACGTGGGTGCCGAGTGGAGGGGAGCACACATGGGTGCTAAATGGAGGGGCACACGTGGGTGCTAAACAGAAGAGAGCACACGTGGGTGCTAAATGGAGGGGGCACACGCGGGTGCCGAGTAGAGGAGAGCGCACGTGGGTGCTAAATGGGGAGGGCACACGTGGGTGCCAAATGGAGGGGCACACGTGGGTGCCGAATAGTGGGGAGTGCACGTGGGTGCTAAATGGAGGGGCACACGTGGGTGCTGATTGGTAGGGGCACACGTGGGTGTCGAATGGAGGGAGGGCACACGTGGGGTGCCGAATAGCGGAGGGGAAATGTACGTGGTGCACGAAACAACGTTAACTTTCTCAACTAACCACAAAGGACCGGGGGAGTGCACGAGGTGCACGAGGGGAGTGAGCGCACGGGGGAGCAATAAGGAAGGGCACACGTGGGTGCCGAAAGGAGGGACACACGTGGGTGTCAAAAGGAGGGGCACACGTGGGTGCCGAAAGCTTGTGGGTAACCAGAAAAGCAAAAAGCAGGTCCCACTGTGATCGCCAGAGATGTGAACGCGTCACGTGGTGGACTGAGAGAGAGAGATGGGGTTTCTCCCTCTCTGAGTGATAACGGGTGAAAGAAATGAGGACAAACAATGAAACGCGCGCTATGAGGGATATGAAAGAACGGTGGACAAGTACATCTACAGATGACACTCTAATGGAGACAGAAAGAATTTAGACTGACCGAACTTCGGTACATGGCGGAGATAGGGGTCCGAAGACCCTCTCACGTAAACTGAACCCCTTCCCGGTAGACGTAACCCACCGTTCCGAGAGCAGCTTTTCAGATACCGAATTCGAGCCCTGGGACTCTACGTGATAGAATTTGACAGACGGGAAGACACGTAGACTCGGAAATTGTAACGATATATCACTCCTCGAACAGTTACAAGAACAATATGAATAAAGGCACACCACCGCAGGACATTGGTCTTTGCGGGGTTTTAACAACAATATTGTAATATGAGCAGTAATTAATATATGTATATATAAAAACCATCGCGAGACATTGGCCTTACGGGATTTTTAATGCAATATAAATAATAAATATAAGTATATATATAAACCACTACGAGACATTGGCCTCTGCGGGGTTTTTACTATGACATAAATTATAAGTATAAATATATATACAGACCACCACGAGACATTGGCCTCTGCGGGGTTTTTACTATAACATAGATAATAAATATAAGTATATAAATATATAAACCACCACGAGACTGTGGCCTCTGAGGGGTCTTTACTATGACATAAATAATAAGTATAAGTATATAAATATATAGAAACCACCACGAGACTGTGGCCTCTGCGGGATTTTTAACGCGACATAAATAGTATAAATAATAAATAAATAAATATATATATATAAACCACCACGAGACTGTGGCCTCTGAGGGGTCTTAATGTGACATAAATAATATAAATAATATATATATATATATATGAATATATATAAACCACCACGAGACTGTGGCCTCTGAGGGGTCTTTACTATAAGATAAGTATATGTGACAAGAAAGGAAAAGGGATGAAATAAACCGCCGCGAGATGTTGATCTCCACGGGGTTTTAAAGCGATGATGGGGGAATGCTGAAATTAAATAGTTAGGAGTTAGAAAGTAAAGTGCAAAAAATAAAATACTAAAATGGAAACGGTCGCGGGAGGTGACCCACCACACCAGTTAGGAGTTAGATATACAGAAAGTAAATGACGGAAACCGCCGCGGGGAATAATCCTCCGCGCGGGTGAGGACAAGACACAAGAGTAACCGCTGCGGGAAGTAACTCTCCGCGGGTGTTATTAAAACAACGGTGATCAAAATGAAGCGCGCGTTAGGAGTTTTGTGATCGCCAGGGACCGAGGGTCCCGAGTGAATTGATCGCTTTCGCCTTTGACACGGGGTTATGCGGGCTCCAACTTCCTCTTCTTTCGACAGGCCGAAGAAGAGGGTCTTTGACTGGTTACCCTTACACAAAGAACAAACAGAGAAAAATAACTAAATGAGAATGACGGCGGTGTAGTACCAATCCTTAGGTAATGAAATTGTAGATAACATAAACAAACACGTACCTGGTTGGTGTGTTTAAAACCCCTTTGGAACTAAAAGGGTGGGAGAATGACATGATGAAATGCACAAGCACAAGGACACTCACAAGCGAGGCCCTCTCGGAGAGAAGGGCATGGCACATATGTTAAATGATGCATGGAACATGATTAACTGACTGATTAAAATTAAAAAGGGAGAAGAGCTTATCGGGGAAGTGCTGATGACGGGCTTTGGGGGAGCTTCAGTAACACGAGCACATCACGACCGAGGGCCTTCAAAGCGGACTTCAGAAATTGGTTAAGCCGGTCATAAGAGCACACACACACGAGCATATACATATGAATGATAAGTATATTTATATAAACATATATTTAGACATATTAAAGATATTTAACATATATGTAAATACAAACATATATAAACATATATATAAACTGGTCAAAATAAAAGAACAAGAATTTGAGAGAGAAGGCGAGAAAGGGAGAGAGAAAATTCCTTTTTTTTTAATTCATTTTTTAAGATTTTGTTTTTAGGAGAAAAGGGATGAGATATATACATATATGATATAGATATATATATATGATATCTATATATATAGGTATTATGTATATGTATAATATATATATATATATATATGGGGGAGAGAAAGAAAGAGAGAGGGCAAGAGAGAGGATGAGAGGGAGGATTAAATAAAAAATAAAAAAATGTGGGAGAGAGGGGGAGATCGAGAAAGAGAGAGGGAGAGAGTGAGAGGGAGAAAAAGTGAGAGTGGGAGAGAACCGAGAGGGGGAAGAGAGAGGGGGAGGAGAGAGAGAGAGAAACCCGCGGGAGAGAGAGAGAGGGGTGATAAAATAAAAAAAAGAAAGGGGGAGAGAGAGCGAAACAGGGAAAGAGGAAGAGAGAGAGAGAGAGAGAGAGAGAGAGGGTGGGGGTGCGAGAGGAGAGAGAAAGAGAGGAGAGGGGGGACGCGGGAGAGAGAGAGAGAGAGGGAGAGAGAGAGAGAGAGAGCAGAGAAACGGGAGAGAGAGTGCGGCGGGAAGAGAGAGAGGGAGAGAGAGAGAGAGGGAGACGGGAGAGACGAGGGAGACGGGGTGGACGCGACAGAGAAAAGAGAGAGAATGAGAGAGGGGGGAGAGACCGCGGCGGGGAGGGGCACGCCGCGGGGAGGAGGAGAGGAAGAGGGAGGTCGCGGAAGGGCTGCCGGTGGTGTAGGCGGACGGCGACCGGAGACAGGGCCGGAGGCGACGGCGGTGCCGGAGCGGTGTGGACGGTAGCGGAGGGCGGACGACGGCGGCAGGCGCGCCGTGGTGGTGTAGGTGGAGGGCGGTCGACGGTGGGGTGCTCGCGGACGGAAGCCGTGGGCGTAGGAGGTGTGCACCTGCGGGGAAAGCGACGGCGGTCGTGGAGGTCGTAGCGGTGCTTCACGGCAGACGATGGTGCAGGTGGGGGCGTCCGGCGACGGTGCAGGTGGAGGGCGGTTGGCTTGGCCGGTGGTCTCGCGGAGCTGCTACGGACGTGGGCAGCGCGTCGGGGTGGCGTCCGGGGGTGCTCACGGCGCGGCAGGGGGTGCGGTTGGCGACCCGGGGAGGCTTCACAGTGGAGAGTAGAAGAGGAAGAGAAGGTCGCGGCAAGATGGACGGTGTACGGAGGTGGAGGAGAGTGTGGAGATGGTGAAAAAGGATGCCGGAGAGGAGGTGGGTGTTCCGGCAGATGGAGGTGGTTGCCGGTGGTCGTGGATGGCGGACGTGGTGGAGTGGGAGATGGTGGCTTGCGGAGAGGAGTGGGGGATGGTGGCCGCAGCATGCAGAAGGGGTGCCGGCGTTGGTGAGGCGGCGGTGCTGCGGACGTGGCCGGCGGCTGGAGGTGAACTCGCGGCGGAGTTCGGTTGACGCAGTCACGGCGGAGGCTGCCGGAGGGGAGTCATCGTGGATGCATGGGAGGGTTGGTGGCGGTGTGATAGCAGAGGGAGAGAATGAGACGGCAAGGAGGTGAGCTGGCAAGGTGCATGTGAGAGGAAGTGAGAGGTGGCAGAAGATGGAGGGGCTTGGCTCGATGGTGCATGCAGGGAGTCGCACGGACTGCGGGAGATGGAGGCGGGTGCAGTGGTGTCGGGGGGATGGGAGATGGCCGAATGAATAGATGAGAGTGGAGGTGGAGTGGGAGAAAGAGAGTGGGGAATGAGATTTGGCCGCCGTGAGAGTCGGGGAGAGAACAGGAAGAGTGATGGAGAGTGGGGAGTGGGTGTGTTACGTGAGAAATGGGTAAGGGAATAGGGAGGAATAAATAGACGTATAGAGGATATTATTTTTATTATATTATATTTTTTTGTATTTTTTTTGTATTTGTTTTGTTTGTTTTGTTTTTATCTTTTTACTTTTTCTTTCTTTTTTTTTTATTTTTGTTCATTTTTTATGGTTATTCAATTATTACTTTTTAGTAAATAGATTCTTATCGATTATATATAATAATCATTTATATATATCTGGTGAAAATAAATTTATTAAAGAAAATCAATTATATTATTTTTACATAAACACAACTGTACACATTTTTTTGGAATTTTATTTTTCTCTTTTTATTTATTTTATATGTACACATATTTTAATTTTCTCCCTTTCACAAAATAATGAAATTTAACCATAATTACGGAAATCACTCAAATAAAAGAAAATGTAAGCCACTTCAGGGCATTACAGTATAATATGGGATTTACTCATCGTAACGTCAGAAATGGCGTGTCTACACCGGCAACCTCTTTCTCTCTCTTCTGCCCTTCCTATCATTTCTTTCACTCTTCGCAGGATGCCTCTTGACATCCTCTTTTTTTTCTTTCTTTGGCTCTTTGCAGGATGCCTCTCGGCATTCCCTGCGATTACTTAGCTTCCTCTTCCCCTTCATCTTCCCTGTGCAACTTGGAAGGTAGCCTTCCTCTGTCACCTTTGTTCCGAGTTACCTGAGCCAACGGGGTCGACTATCCTTTATCCGAGCCAGTTTTAGCACGAGACAGAGTCAGTGGCTGGACGCAGGAAGGTTAACCGAGTTAGTCGAGCGATGGGTTTGTACGGTGGCGCCAGATGGATTTTTTCTTTTTTTGACATGTATTGTATTGGCTTTGGCCTTTCTGATGTACAAACAATTATTTGAATAAAAGAGGAAGGGAGTTTTTGTTTTATCTCATATTGCTTACACGACTGAAGTGTTCAGAAGTAGAACTTGCGTAGTGTAGTCGCGTTCCACGTCCGAGGGATGGGTTCTCCTTCCATAGTAGATAGCGAGTACGCTCCTTTCCCGAGCGTCTCGACCACTCAGTAGGGGCCTTCCCAATTAGGGGATAGCTTGCCCGCTACCTCAAGTGGTCGAGAGGCTTCGGCTTTTCTGAGAACGAAGTCTCCCGGATGGAAGTGTTTGTCTCGGACTTGGATGTTGTAGTATTGAGTGAGGTGGCGTTGATATTCCGTTGCTCGGATGCTAGCAATCTCTCGGACTTCGTCTGCTAGGTCAAGGTTTGCGAGCAGTTTCTGGTCATTTGCCTCGGGCGAGAAGCAGATGACTCGGAAGGAGGGATTGCCAATCTCCAACGGGATCACGGCCTCGATGCCGTACACCAGCTGAAAGGGACTCTCACCGGTTGCCATTCTAGGAGTTGTTCTGTGCGACCAAAGTACGTTCGGCAATTACTCGAGTCAGTTGCCCTTGGCTTTGTCGAGCCTAGTCTTGATGCCTTTTAAGATAGTCTTATTGGCATTTTTGACCTGCCCGTTAGCCTGAGGGAGGGCGATTGAGGTGAAGTGATTGTGGATGTTTAGGTCAGCACATCTCTCTCATAAATAATGAGAATCAAATTACCCACCATTATCACTCACTATCACCCTGAGGATGCCGTAGCGACAAATGATCGACTTCCATATGAAACTCCACACGACTGTCTCGGTGATCCTAGCTGTAGCTTCGGTCTCGATCCATTTGGTGAAGTAGTCGATGGCGACGATGACGAACTTCTTCTGGGCCTGAGACGTAGGGAACGGCCCAAGGATGTCGATCCCCCACCGAGCGAAAGGATAAGGCTTGACTAGGGTGACGAGCTCCGTTGCAGGCTGATGGACCAAGTGGTCAAATGGCTGGCATCGGTCACACTATTGCACGTAGGTCGAGTAGTCGCACTGCAGAGTGGGCCACCAGTAACCCTGCCGAAGCAAGATCCTGGCGAGCGACCTTCCTCCTTGATGCGCTCCGCACAGGCCTTCGTGAACCTCTTAAATCGCTCGGCTGGCTTCGTCAGTACTGATGCACTTCAGGAGGGGACCGGAGAAGGATCTGCTATATAAAGTGCCATCCAGAATGACGGATCGCCGAGCATGATATTTCAATCTCTGGGCTTCCCAAGGGCCGGGAGGCTCCTGAGAGTTATGGAGCCACGACAGATAGGGGGTACGCCAGTCGCTTGGGGAGGCCGAGTCAACAGCCAGGAGCTTCGCATCAATGCTCGATCGCTCTAGCTCCTTGAGAAGGACCGATCGAGTACCCTCGGGGTCAAGAGAGGATGCCAGTCGAGAGAGGGCGTCCACTCGGGAGTTTTCCTCCCGAACTATTCGGACTACCTCAAAACTCTCGAACTATTGTGCCACGGTTTTGACCAGCCGGAGGTATTGGACCATCAGTTCTTCCCGGGCTTCGTTATCGCCGTTGACCTGGCTAGCGACCAGTTGGGAGTCAGTGTGAATTCTGACTCGCTCAGCCCCCAACCACCGGGCCATGCGGGCTCCCGAGATAAGGGCTTCGTACTCGGAGGCGTTGTTGGACGCCTGGAAGTTGAACTTCAAGGCGCATTACAGCTCTGCTCCTTCGGGGGACTTCAAAAGGATACCGGCGCCGCTCCCGACAGAGTTGGAGGATCCGTCGATGAACAATTCCCAGGTTGGCCCGGGTGCGGACGGAGATTTTTCTTCGGTCGGGATGGTGCTTTCGGCGATGAAGTCAGCGAGCGCCTGTCATTTGATAGCCGCGTGAGGCCGATATGATATATAGTAGGCCCCTAGCATAATGGCCCACTTGACGAGGCATCCCGAGGCTTCAGAGTGAGCGAGGATCCTCTTTAGTGGTTCACCGGTCAACACGATGATGGAGTGCCCTTGGAAGTATGGTCGAAGGCGCTTGGCCGAGGTAACCAACACTAGCACGAGTCTCTCAATTGCGGGGTACCTTCTTTCGGCCTCGTTGAGCATCTTGCTGGTGTAGTAGACCGGTCTCTCGACTCCCAAGTCATTTCTGACCAGGACCGAGCTAACTGTGGATGGGGTTGCCGAGAGGTAGAGATGCAAGGCTTCACCTGGGACAGGCTTGGACAGCACCGGGGGTGAAGCCAGGAACTCTTTAAGTTTGACGAATGCCTTTTGGCATTCCTCGTCCCATGCGAACGTAGCAGATGCCATTTTGGGCCCTCTCAATAGTTTGAAGAAGGGTAGGCATCGTTCGGCCGCACGGGACAGGAATCGATTGAGCGCACCAATGCGCCCGGTAAGACGTTGAATGTCCTTGGTGTAGGTGGGCGGCTGCATGTCCAGGATGGCATGGACCTTGTCGGGGTTGGCCTCGATCCCACGCTGGGTCACCAAGAAATCCAGGAATTTCCCGGACCTTACTCCGAAGGCACACTTGGTGGGGTTGAGCTTCATATTGTACCTCAAGAGAGTGTCGAAGGTCTCAGCTAGGTCGGCGAAGTGGTCCTCGGCCTTGGGGGTCTTGATGAGCATCTCGTCGATGTAGGCCTCAAGGTTCCGGCCAAGCTGTCCCTCAAACATATGGTTGACCAGCCTCTGGTACGTGACTCCAGCGTTCTTCAGCCCAAAGGGCATCCGGGTGTAGCAGTATACGCCGAAGTCGGTGATGAAGGCGGTCTTCTCAATATCTTTTGGATCTATTCTGATCTGGTGGCAACTTGAATAGGCATCCATGAAGCTGAGTATCTCGTTGCCCGAGGTTGAGTCAACTAGTTGGTCGATGCTCGGTAACGGATAGTAGTCTTTTGGTGTGGCTTTATTCAAGTCGATGAAGTCCACGCACATTTGCCACTTTCCCGAAGCTTTTGGCACCAGGACGACGTTAGCCAGCCACGTCGGGTACATGACCGATCTAAAAAGACCAATCTTCTGCCCCTTGGTGACTTGCTCCTTGATGACCGCCTACTTCTCTGGCACGTGCTTCCTTCTGCGTTGTTGTACGGGCTTCACGGTCGGGTCGAGGCTGAGTTTGTGCACTACTGTCTCTCCCGGTATCCCGGGGAGTTGATCATCAAACCATGCAAAGACTCGGATGTACCCGGAAAGAAATTCTTTGTATTGCTGCTGAACCTCGGATGGTAGGTCGGCTCCAATGTTTACTCCTAGGTTCGGGTCATCGTTTAGGAAAATCGTTAACAACTCGCCTATAGGCTCGGATGTTGTGGGTTTTTGCTCGACTTCTCGGGGTCCCTTGTTCTTCCCGTCCGGCCTTGTGGCTTCGACCGAGATAATATAGCACCTTCTGGCCATCGCCTGGTTGCCTTGGACTTCCCCCACCCCATGTTTAGTGGGGAACTTCATCTTTTGGTGATAGGTAGAGGGGACCGCTTTCATTCGGCTAAGGATCCCCCGGCCGAAGATTGCATTATATGCCATCATACCCTTGATCACTATGAAGTCCATCATAACCATAATGGTTTTGGGTTGGGTGCCGAGAGTAACCGGCAGGCTCAGGGCTCCCTCAGGATAAGTGGCCTGGCCATTGAATTCGCAAAGGGCGGTTCGGATCGGGCGGAGCTTAGACGGATTCTCCCCCATCTTAAGAAAACACTCATAAGACAATACATTAGGGGCGTTTCCATTGTCAACTAGAATCCTATCTACGTTACAATGGTTTATCATAGATGAAATAACCAGGGCATCGTCATACGGGGTGGTCAGCCCTTCCAGGTCTTGGTCGGAGAAGACTATGACCTGTGGCTCACTTGGCGGGGCCTTGGGAGGCTCGATGGCTCCGCTCTCCTGCTCAGCATGACGTTTCCTTCCTCGGCTACTGTCTCCTCCTGATGCAGCTCCTCCAGCGATGACATTGATGTGAACCCCGCAAGGGGCGTTATCGATCTCCTCTGGGGCGCCTCGGTCTTTCTTATGCCCGGCCACGAACCGGGATAGGTGTCCCTGGCGGACGAGGCGCTCGATCTCATCCTGGAGCTGGCGACAATCACTGGTATGATGCCCGTGGTCGCTGTGGAACAGGTAGTGCTTACTGCGATTGCGGCTCTTCGACCTCATTGGCTCGGGTTGGCGGAGGAGGCCCGAGCCTTTGATGTCTTCATAGATCTCGTACACCAGAGCGATTAAGGGAGTGTACCGCTCGTACTTTCGGGATGGTTCTTTGTGCTCCCCGTCTCGGTTCCGCCTTTTTCCTTGGCCCGAGCTTGGCTCGGGTGCTCGCTTCTTGTCCCCCTCCCGACCCGAACCGGTTGCACCTCGGCATGCGCTGAGAACTTCTTCGCACTCAGCATGGGGTAAAGATAGAGTCACTAGCTCGGCAAGGGTCGAGGGAGGGTGGAGGACAAGTTTGTGGCGGAGGTTCTCATCACGGGTGCCTCCGGTCAGTGCGGTTATGGCCGAGGCAACATCCAAGCGGTGGATTCTCAGGGCTTCCGACTTGAATCGGTTGATATAAGCCTGGAGTCTCTCCCCCTGCTCCTGTTTGAGAGCCAATAGCCCCACTACCAACCTTGGGGGGCCGCTGCCGGCGAAACTCTCCTTGAACACTCACCCGAACTGCTTGAACTCCCGAATGGATCCGGGGGCGAGGGCCCGGAACCATGCTTGGGCTTCTTGGACCAGGGTGGTCACGAAGGCTCGGCACTTGATGGCGTCGAACGCCCCGTGAAGAGTCATCAGGTCATCAAAGCTGTTGAAGTGGTCGGTCGGGTCACCCTGGCCGTCGTAAGACTTGAAGGTCAGAATGGAGATTCTAGGAGATATCTCCGCCTTCAAGATGCAGTCGGAGAACGGGGATTTCTCCTCGTCCTCTGCTGGGGAGGTCTTCTGCAAGGCACGTAAGGCGCGCTCCAGCTCTGCAAAGCGTCTCTCAAACTTTCATAGTCGGAGGGATAACTCTGGCTGCCGTTGCGTTGTAGGGCTAGGGGGGCGCGATGGCGGGCTCTCCTGACCTTCCCCAGGGACTTCGGTCTCTGGGTGTGGACGGCGTACCCCAGGTTTTCCTCTTTTCGGCACGGAGGAGGCCTCTTGCTCCGGAGGAGGGGCTTGTGAAGGTCCTCCTGACCTATTACGAATAAGCCACTGTCCTCAGAGGGTGAAGCTGCCTCCGGCAGTGTGTTGGGACGCGTTTTCACGGGGAGGGCTTTCCGGAGGAACGCGTGACCTCCCTTCCCTGGCCGCCTGGGTCCTCATGAGTTCCACGAGGACATCCAGTTTTGCGTTGAAGGTTTGGAAAGCGTCAGCGCCCCCATTGAGTGGTAGCTCCACTACCGCGGGTGGAGGAGGCAGTTCGTTGGCTGGGGTGCTGTCGTTGGAGGGGGGGTCCTGTGCGGCCTGAGAAGGGGCCTCTCCCCCCACCACCATGGCTTTTCCCCTATCGCCGGTGGACCTCCTCCATGTACTCCTTCGCACCATACTGGCTCTTTGATCGTTTCACACAAACGGCGCCAGATGAAGAGGGGCGATCTCACGCTGGTCCTGAGCTGGAGGAGATGATCACCGATCAATGAACTACAAGGAAGGGAAACGGATCAGGGGGCCCAGGGATGGTTCCCTGAGGAAAATCCTCCGATGCCTAAGTCAGTAGAGTAGTGGTGGAAGCTATGAAGGGAGGAGGAAGGAGATGCACGAGATCCCTCTCCACCAAGGTGGTGAAGTGGTTCCTGCTCAGGGAGTTTTAGGCGTATGTTGGCCTTACCTTTCGCTGGAGGGAGTCCCAGGTTTAAATAGTGCGCCAGTCTCATGAGTCCCGTAAGCTGAGGAGTTTCAGGCAAGGGTTACGTCCTCGACGTGGGCTCTTTACGGTCTTGAGTAGTCATGGGCCCCCTTATCTTCGTAACCTCCTACTCAGAAAGGGCTCTTAACGGCAGCGTGGATAAGCAACCGTCCATCGACCCAAGCGTGAAGAGTGTCGGCCCTGTCCTGGGTGATGGGCATAGCTCGGGTGAGGTTCGGTCGGAGTGGGCGCTGGGCGCCAGCCCTTATCCCGGCGAGGGGGATAGGTCGGGCGTGGGTCTTCCTCCGACCGGACCAACGCTCGGCCTTCCAAGCCTAATGGCCGCCTAGGAAGTGCTTGATCCTGAGTGAGTTTATTGGGCTTTTATGTTAAGTGGGCCCTGCTGGGCAGTCACTTAGATGAGCTGGGCCTCGTTTGTTCTCGCTGGACCTAGTTCGGCCGCTCTTGGATGGGCTATAGAAATCCCCCTCTCCACCTGTTGTCCGAGATTTTCAAGTTGTCTTTCCAGAGGATTTTCCAGGACTATCACCTGAGAGAGAGGTTGTCTTCTCTATTGATTTAATTCCTGACGCGTCTCCTATTTCGAAGGCCCCGTATCGCATGTCTCCTGCGGAGCTGAGGGAATTGAAGCACAATTGATGGAATTGCTTGAGAAGGGGTTCATTCGTCCAAGTACATCCCCGTGGGGAGATCCAGTGTTGTTTGTCAGGAAGAATGATGGCTCGATGAGATTATGTATCGATTACTGGCAATTGAACCGGCTTGCTATCAAGAACAAGTACCCATGGCCGAGGATTGACGAGCTGTTTGATCAGATAGCGGGAGCTCAATATTTTTCTAAGATCGATCTTCGATCTGGATATAATCAGTTGCGGATCAAAGATGAGGATATTTATAAAACGCCTTTTCGTAGTAGGTATGGGCATTTTGAATTTGTAGTAATGCCTTTTGGACTAACCAATGCACCTGTAGCTTTCATGCAGTTGATGAACAGCGTGTTCCGGCCCTATCTTGATCAATGGGTCGTGGTGTTTAATGATGACATTTTGATATACTCTAAGAGTGAGGGGGAGCATGCTGAACATTTGAGGAGGCGTTGCAGTTATTGAGAGACCATCAGTTGTATGCCAAGTTTAGTAAGTGTGATTTATGGCTGCAAGAAGTGTCTTTTCTGGGACATATTATCACTAAGGAAGGTATATCTGTTGATCCTTCGAAAGTTGAGGCAGTAAAGAATTGGGATAGGCCTACTAATGTAACCGAAGTAAGAAGTTTTCTAGGCCTGGCAGGCTATTACCGAAGGTTTATTAAAGATTTCTCCAGAATTGCGATACCTCTGACAAGATTAACCCGCAAGGAGAACCAATTTGATTGGTCGAAAGATTGTGAGTGAAGTTTCCAGACTCTGAAAGAGTGTTTAACTACTGCCCCTATTTTGGCTTTACCTTCTGGAGAAGGAGGATTTGTAGTGTACTCGGATGCTTCATGTATTGGCCTAGGTTGTGTGCTTATGCAACATGGGAAGGTGATAGCTTATTCCTCTAGGCAGTTAAGGAAGCATGAAGAAAATTACCCTGTTCATGATTTGGAGCTTGCAACATTAGTTTTTGCCTTGAAAATCTGGAGGCACTATTTGTATGGAGATACATTCACGGTGTTTTCAGATCATAAGAGCTTGAAGTATTTATTCTCTCAAAAGGAGCTAAATATGAGGCAGAGGAGATGGCTTGAGTATTTGAAGGACTTTGATTTTTCTATAGAGTATCATCCTGGAAAGGGCAATGTGGTGGCAGATGCTTTAAGCTGCAAACCGATAGCAAAATTATCAAGTCTCATGTTGCAAAAGTGGAAATTGTTAGAATAGCTGGCTAGTTTAGACATTAATGTTGGCGAGGATCGGGTTATGATTACACAGCTTCAACTTCGTCTAGAGTTATTAATGGAAATCAAGTCCTTACAAGACAATGATCCGGTGTTGGTAGACATCAAGGAAAGTTTGAGCAATAGGCCTGATTTCTTGTTAGCTAATGACGGCAGATTATTATTTCAAGGAAGGACCTGTGTGCCAGATGTAACTGAAGTAAAGAGCAAGATCTTAGAAGAAGCTCATAGGTCCAGGTATACTATTCATCCTGGAGGCACTAAGATGTATCGAGATCTGAAGAGATCCTTTTGGTGGCCGAATATGAAGAAGGAAGTTGCAGAATTTGTAAGCAGATGTTTAGTGTGTCAACAAGTCAAGGCGGAGCATTTCAGACCTGCAGGAAAATTAAAACCACTAGATATACCTCAATGGAAGTGGGAGAGCATTGGTATGGATTTTATCATGGGTCTACCTAGAACTCGTGGTGGATTCGATACAATATGGGTCATTGTCAATAGATTGACTAAGTCTGCCCGTTTCTTATCCATTAAGTCCATATGGACAGGTGATGTTTTGGCTGCTTTGTATATGAAGAAAATTATAAGACTTCATGGAATACCAGTCAGTATTGTGTCTGATGGATACCCCATGTTCACTTTGCATTTCTGGAAAGGATTACAAGAATCCCTGGGTACTCGTCTAAATTTTAGCACGGCTTTTCATCCACAAATAGATGGATAGACTGAAAGAACCAACCAGATCGTGGAAGATATGCTTAGAGCTTGTGTGATTGATTTTGGAGGCTGTTGGCATGAGCATTTGACTCTGATTGAATTCGCCTACAACAATAGTTACCAGTCCAGTATCCAGATTGCCCCGTTTGAAGCTCTGTGTGGAAGAAGCTATCGATCCCCATTATGTTGGGATGAGGTAGGTGAGAAATAATGGTTGGGACCAGATCTCATTTCAGAATCATCCAAGAACATCCGTATTATCAGAGACCATTTGCGAGTGGCGCAATCAAGACAGAAGAGTTATGCTGATAATAGGAGGAGAGCCTTAGAATTTCAAGTTGGCGAGCATGTGTTCTTGAAAGTTTCACCAACAAGAGGAATCCAAAGGTTTGGTGTTCGTGGCAAGCTAAGTCCAAAATATGTTGGTCCATTCGAGATTCTGGAAAGAATTGGAGAAGTTGCATACCGTTTAGCTTTACCACCCCAGTTATCTGGAGTTCATAATGACTTTCATGTATCGATGCTACGAAAGTATGTGTATGACCCAACTCATATCATCCAACATGTGGATTTGGAATTGAAGGAAGATTTGACTTATGAAGAGAGACCCATCAAGATTTTTGACCGCAAGCAGCAGCAACTCAGAAACCGATCTATACCTATGGTTAAGGTTCAGTGGAGTCGGCGAGGAACAGAAGAAGCTACTTGGGAATCTGAGGACGTTATTCGGAAGTAATATCCTGATTTATTCTAAGGTTAGTTACCTTATTCCCCATTCCGATACGTGCAGTGAATTTGGAGGACCAAATTCCTTCAAGTGGGGGAGGGTGTAGCACCCCAGTGAATTATTAAATAAAATAAAGGAAATTATAAAGAAAATTATTGAAAATACAATAGGTCGAATTCCAACTGATTTATAAAAATCTTGAAAAATGATATTCGTGAAAAAGACTAATAGCTTAGCAAGTTTGTCTTCTACGACCAACCCAAAAGAAAATCCTATGAGAGCCGAATTAGCAGATTTAGGCCCAAATCAACACTTAATCTAACCGGACCTTAATTCGTGAAATTGGAGCCCAATTCTTGATCAATTAAGCCCAAACCGGACCCAAATGAACCGCTTAGATTAGCTAATCATTTCCCCTCTCGATCCCCATCGAAACCCTAACCCTAAGGGGAGTATTTGGAAGGGAATGGCGACGGCAACCAGGTCAAGCGCGATTCGCGCACCCCACGATTTGGAGGCCTCTATCCTCCCTAATCGACCCTTCTAGACTCAATGGACACTATATAATCAAACCCTAGTCGACCTAGAAAAGATTGGATGCTGTGGTGGCCGACGAGGAGCGCAGACGAGGGTGAATTCTGACGATCATCGGAGAAGTGTTCCGGGCGCGATCGGCGACCTTCCTCCCCTCCTTCCTTCGATTAAGGTGGGTTCTAGCAGACCAAACCCTAAGTGGCTTATAATGTTAAAATCGTCTTTGAGTCCTCTTTCCAGTGATATATGAAGCCCTAAATTTGGTTAAGTATCCCGTGTGTATTAATCGAATTTGTAGAAGCATGTCAATCTAGGGTTCCTTTATTTAACCTTGATTAATGTAGGGATTAGCAGGCCTAAATCTTAAATTGGTCATGCCATCTTTTACATCTTCTTGTTCTCGTTCTATTGATGGGTGTTTGCCCAATTTTCATGCTTTACATACATAGTATTTCATCGTTCTTGCTAACCCTAGCCGAGCTCGCCGGAGTCGGGCATGATGACCTTAGCGCGGTCCAACAGGAACCGCTCTGTTCTGAACGGCCCATCGATAGACCGTGTGGTCGGTATCGACGGCCAGTAGTTAACCATTTTTTGTCTTTGTGTTTTGAATCTTTCATGAGCAGAGCGGCCATATCCAGACCGTGCAGAGACCCCCGCGGCCCCTCGATAGACCGCTCAAACCCCGTCTGGCCCCCTGGCTCTAGGGATTAAACGGACTATCGACCGACCGCTAAGGCCTCTGAGCGGTTCTGTATGAACCGTTATGTCCCGCCAAATGCTTTATTTTTATTCTAGCATGATTCATCTTAGTCAACTAAGGTAAACGATAAATTAGCAACCCACATATCAATGTGAACGTATGAAAGTAGAAATTATAGTTTTCCTGCTTAAATTACTCTCTCATGACCTTGTTCATCATTTCAATGAAGTTAATTTTAAACATAATGATACTAGGATTATTTGACAGTCATTCTACTTCGGTGGAATTGACTGACCGATGTACAATCGTTTTCCGATGATTTCTAGCCTTCAATTATTGTAATGGTTGGAACTCTCCGCCGGATATTCCTTCCGTCGGACTAGGACCTCCATTATGAGACCTCCGTAAGGCCCCGCGAGCATGGGATTCCCACTAGGACGTCGGGCAGGTTGTACCACAAGTCCTTCACCTGTTGACTCGATTGAATCGCTTGGATTACCTGGTTTGAGCCACGAATCAATTGGACTATCTGAGTTATTGCGTGGCCAGAACTGGACCGTGTAACACTCGGGACGGCGGAAGCTCACTTGCGATAGCTTTATCGGGCGGATGATCACCCAGGAGTTCTTTGTTCTTGGGGAATTATTCTTTGGCTTTACTCTGTTTGATCGTTTCTATGGTAGATAATGATTCTGCCAGGTATTGGCTTTGCCGAAAAGGCGTGGCCTGACAAATTTCTTCATAATGTAGTGAGCTGCTTCCGCTGGCCAGGCTAGGACTTTTGATAACCACTTCGGAGATCGTGTAGCAGCTCGGGCATCTTCTTCGACACTCGACTTGGCCGTTGTTGGACCTTTAGAGTGCTCTCAATGCATCTGTGTAATTTTTCAAGTGTCAACACCGCCCTAGTCTTAGCCATCTCTACAGTGGTCCACTAGCCTGGCGTGGCAGGGATCCCGGCATGCGTGAGGCACCCGATTGGGTATAGTTAGTAGTACCCACCTCCTGGAAGGTATGTGTAAATTTGGTTAATATATGTTGTCCTTGTGTTAATTCTGTTGTTTTCTGGTTATGAGCACATTTTCTTGTGCTTGTGCTTTTCCCCAAAGCCTATTCGGGAGTTCGTGAGAACATCCTATGTGTTGGTAGTGGAGTTGCCTATAGAGGTTGTGCACTCATCCCTCTTTGTTTGTTGGTGTGTAGGTGCCGATAAGGTCGTGTAGGACTAGGTGAGTATAGTCACCAGTCGAGATAATGTATTGTGTTGTAGGGCTGGTCTTCAGCCTCCCGATGTGTTTTGGTATTAAGACCTACGTGTGTAAGTGGCTTGTCAGTTGAGGAAGAGAGATTGCATTCTAGAACCAAGGAGTGTGGACTCCTTCACCTCTATTTCTGGATGCAACCAATTTAATTGGAGGTCCTATCATGGTGGATGTCGGGTCTCCCCCTATTTCTATAGTATAATCGGTGCAGAGTTACACAGTGGAAGCGTGGTGGGCCCATGACCCATAGGCTCCAAGATCGGATAGGTGGTGGCGAATGGCTAGTGTTTTGATGACAAGCGAGTCCTAGAGATTTTGTAATCAGTTGTAGAGAGTTGCCTTGGAATGCAAGGCTGTGTTGGCCATGTGAGTGGCTTTGGTTGCCGTGTGTTGGCAGTAATATCGTGTTGTATGGCACTAGTATAATTGAGAATCGATCTGTCAGATTAGGAAAATTGAGGTGCGCCAGTCCTTTTAGTGAATTGTGTCGCGTGGCTCAGAGTGGAGTCACTTAGTGATTGGTATTGTGGGCAGGTCATGGTCATTTGGATTGGTTATGTGGCACAAGTGTGTGTTGCTCAGTGTTGAGATAGTGATTTGACTGACCTCGGTCGGTGTGGATGTTCTAGAGGTGGACTCGAGGAATAAGAAGTGTTAGTGTTGAGGATGAGACCATGTATGGATGCCCTGATGAGTAGTCGAGAGAGCTACTTAAGTTGTTTAAGTGCCCTGATGATATGTGGTTTAGTGTGCCGATTGTTCGGCGGACGTGATATCTTGGACCGGTTGAGTGCTGTGATGATTGTGAATGAAGTGCTTGGCTATGACCATACTCAGGAGAGTTGGAACTCGGTACATCTTGTGGTGCCACTAACCAGATTGTGGTGCTAAGGTCAGAGGCTTCCCATGGCTCGAAAGGAGCTGTGCAAGGGGACTGGGTATGAAGCAAAAGTTTGTTTGATCTGAATGGTGTGATGTTCATGTGGGCACTGGGAGTTGTTCATTGTCAATCAATAGTGCAGATTGGACAGTTGTAATGCATAACAACTATCTCCTCGATGACGGTTCTTCGTACCCATCCGACTCTGAAGGGGATTTCTATGCAGATTATTGATGGGGCTGTGCGGAGTCGATACCGCCGGTGCCCCCTCAGCCAGTTCACTCTCCCCCCTCGGAGGAGCTTGATTACGATGGATCTGATTTCGAAGAAGGTTCATATATTCGCTCTATCTACTCCGACTCTGATGGGGATTGCGAAGACTTGATGGAGCTGTGACTCCTCTCTTCCACAATAGGATGCCCCATATTGTAATGTTCTTCTTTGGGTTCTCTTTGGGCTTTTATATTGGCCCTCTTGTCATCCTAAATAGGGTGTTCCCCCTCCCCCGGACCTTGCTCGTCCCTTGTATGCCCCCATGCTATGTTTCTTTTATTTCTGCACTTCTTCATGGAAAATCGCTTGTCTAGTGGTCGGGGTGGCACGTCCTGTCCCTTCCGTAATGAAGGGATGAACGGACTCTCTCGTTTCCCACCTTGCAAGTATTACCTTTCAGTTAAAAAAACTATCTCCTCGATGAAAGAATCCCCAAAGTGTGATTGTTATATGGGGGCCCCACCATTAGGAAAGGAGGTTGAGGCGGCGTGCCTAGGATTAGTGTGATTGAGGAGTTCAAGGTTCGCACAAGTGACCTCATTGTTCTTTCTCCTCTCGAAAAGCTAGAATTGGCCAGATGGCCAGGGAGGACCAAGATGGTGCCAAGTGATGTGCGGCCAGTGTTCGGAAGGACTAATCTGTGGCCCTACAGAGAAGCAGGAGAGGAATGTGGTCAGAGGACTTCTGGTGGATGTAGGACTGGCGGCTCGTGGATGGTTGTAGCACCCTAAAAATTTAAATATGGAATAAATAAAAATAACTGTAAATATTAGTCATGAAATAATTGTGGAGAATAAAAATTTTGATAAAGGTAAAGTAAAGATAGCTAAAATAAAAAAGGGCCTAAATACTGATTAATGGGCTACAAATAAATCCATTATATGTAAAAAGCCAAAAGGCCTTAAGAGCCTCAAGCAACTAATGGGCCCAACACACAATTGTAAAACATAACCTAACCCTACATAATAAAGAGTGGGCCATGTAAACACGATGACAGCAAACCCATGCCTGGTCAAAGGGTTTGCTTTAGGGCTTTCATATGATAATATGGCAGGCGGCTGTAGTTTTAGCAAGTAGAGAAATTCATGGATCGAAGATAGGAAACCCTGCTACCATTCGATTCCTAACCCCAATAGGATTACATCTCTTTAAGAACTTGCCCCATGGCATATAAAGGCCGGTTGCTACTGCTCATGTGTGCTCTACGTTGACATCCCGCGCGACGCCTTCTTCCTCCCGTGGTCAAGCCTCTATTACGTTGACTTTCTTCGTCCATGGAGGGCGTCGTCCTCATCTTCCTTCGAGCGGCTCGTGCGGCTGCTGTTGCCGCCGTTGCTGTTGTTAACGTGGGAAGCTTCTTCCCTACCTCTTCTTCTTCCTTAACCGTGGGCAACTACCATTGCGAACGTGTTGCTGTTGTTACGCGAAGATTTCCCCTGCTACCTTCTGCTACCTACAATGTGAAGGGGTTGAGTATGACGACCCAAGATCCGGATACCGGGAGGAGCCCGATATCATTCGAATCCTGGCCCGCCGCCCACGAGCCGGGAGGGCTCGGAAGGGCTAAAAGGAGTGTGGAGGTACAAAGAAATAGGAAATAGAGCCGGACAATTCAACAATTAATAGAATTAAATAAACAACTACAACAACAGAGTCCAGTCCAACAGAAAGTATAGTCTAAAGCAGTAAAACGTACCACGTGCCAAGTAAACACTCGGTCCAGCGAGCTGGTAGCTAAGAACCTCCGAACAGCACCCTCGAACCTAGAGGAAGAACCGCCGCACCTTAAATGCGGGGGTGAGCCTCCTGTCACTGGCTCAGTAGGGATCCCGCGGAACCCCAACTGAGAACAGCGGCGGCACGGAAAGCAGTAACTACAAGAACAACAGTAGCAGCAGGAACAGTAACTCGATGGCCAGTCAAAACTCGGCACTACAACTACTCCTACTGTACCGGTCAAGCAGAAAGAGAAATCCCGATCTCACAATCAGGAACCGGACCACACTATCACCACTCACCGAGGTAAAACCTACGGCAACTCCGCCATAGAGGCCTGTCTCCCAGGACAAGGCCAACCTGGACACGCTATCCAAGGTGCAACCCTAACCACCTGGTCGCGGGCACCGCACAATAAGACGCAACCTTGGTAAAGCTACTAGCACCCTGGCTACTACCTCGAAAACACCGGATGGTTCAGAAAACCACGTCTCGCAGACGGGAAATGGAACCCAGAAACAGGAGAGTCACGTCTCACGTGACAGGAGTACCTGCCCACCAGAAGCAAGGCCGGATGCGTCCACTGACGACTTAGACCGCGCCTCAGGTGTCTCCCTCCGGCCCAGCGGGAACTGAGACACCGTACAAGTAACCACAGAACATGTGACTAGTTGGGGTCGCGCTCGTCAGTGCGGGTCCAACCGCCCCCAACCACGTGTGCACACACAGACCATACGTCCTAGGTCTAGCCCTTTGACTCGTTTTCCCCTCAGCCGGACTCTGGCGTCAAATGTGGGGCCCTACGGAAACCAGTCTAAAAATCATCTCTCGGGGTAGCCTCGCCACAACTCCCTGGTGGGACCACTCGCGTGTCGGAAGGCTACGACTAGTGGGGAGTCACTGGTGTGACCACTCTCCAAGGGGAAAGTCCGAGAAACACGCACGCACCCTGTGCGAAAGTCGAGAAGAACCAAGTGGCAACGAGCCACTGGACTCTGGATAGTCCTCTAGACTCACTAAATCCAACGGTCCTTGAGTCACGAGACTCGGGGTCAAGACCGTCGTACGCAACAGCACAAGGCCGTCAATCTAGTCTAATCCCTAGGTCTAAAACCACGGTAGCATGAATACCGAGGTAGCTCACAAGCCGGCAAGACCATTCCCTCAAGAGGGAACTCAAGAGACCTCCAGCCCCAGGCTGGGTGATTGGACTCACAGTCCAAGGCCACACACATGGCCCTCACGGAAAACACAGAAGCACGATTCCCAAGGTAACTCACAAGCCGCCACGCCGATTACCCATCCCAGGGAAAAGCGAGAAATCTCCAGCCCCAGGCCGAATGACTGGACTCGCAGTCCAAGGCCAAACACTTGGCCCACTCGGGAACCATCTTCCGTAGAAATCTACGACATGCGGGGGAAGCCCCACCGCACACACACCGATCCACGGTGACTCAAGTCGAGAACACCACCTCCCAGGATCTCATGGTACCCTAACGTGTGGCCCCCACATGATGCCTAGCATCAGTCAGACCACGGGTCGGCACGTGGATCGAGGTCCACTCACCCGGGACTCGAATCGGCAAAACATAACTCCGGTTAGACATGAACCGCTAGCGGTCCACCTTTGGGCCGCCACAAGAGCTAGCGGTCCAACATTGGGCCGCCACAGGGACTGTAGCGGTTCAACGATAGGCCGCCACACCCTGGGTCACGAAAGGACAAGCGGTCCTATATAGGGCCGCCAAAAGACATGAGGCGGGCGTACCCTCGGCCGCCAGACCCAAAAGCCTCCAACGGTCAAAATGCCTCGAAGGCCACGCCGGCCAACTGGGCTTAGCGGTCGGACCTTCGGCCACCACCTGGGCTCTGGCGGCTCATCGTGAGGTCTCCAGGCCCAACCCACGCACGGAAAGATTGAAACGGTCGAACGGGGACCGCCAGAAGGAAGTGGCGGTCACTGGAAGGACCGCCACACTTTCGGAAAACTGAGAACGGCGGGAAACTCATTCCACGCCCCAATCACCCCCGGGTGATGGGGAAACAAAGAGGAAACCCTTCTCCAAGCCTCTAGGCATTCAAAGATGCCCTCAAACCACCGATTAACACATTAAAACGCCAGATCGGGCTCATACCCCAAAATCATGATTTTTCCCCAAAACGGCAATAAACCCACACTCGGCTGACCACGGCCTACAAAACTCGCAGGAAAGGAAGTGCAAGAGCTGAGGGTCCATCTCCCTACCTCCACCGAAGATTCTACGCGCCGCGGACGCCACTCCGTGAAGAAAACGCCGTGAAACCCTCATTCTTCCCGAGCTTCCTACGAACCACGCACGCCACCACGATCAGCACACCGCCACCGCCGTCTGTAGTCGGAGGGGAGCACGCCGCCGCGTCCACGGGAGAGGGGGAGGAGAGGGGGCGCCGATCGCTCACAGGAGGAAGAAAGGAGGAAGAAGAAGAAAAAGGAAAAGGAATAGAAAAAGGAAAAGAAATGGGGGTTATATAGAAAATCCAGATTTTCCAAAAAATATGAAAAAATAGAAAAATATACCTCTGCGATCCTCGGAACACGTTGATCGCCGTGGTAATGTCCCGATGTCGGAGAATGAAACGGTTCACCCTGTATGGGATTCCGAAGATCCGACAGACGAAAACACGCGTAAAACCCAAAACGTAACCCGGGACCCACAAAGGAGCTCCAAAAATTCCAAAAAAATATCGGCGGGCTCCTCACAACACCACGGACCCAAGGAAACTCACGGGCACACCACCAATGGGTCCGACAATCCGGTAAAAATAGTCTGAAGCTCAATCAGACAGAATTCGCAACCCGCGAAAAGCGATCCGAAACCTGCGGATCCAGATCCAAAAAATCCGGGGCATTACATTGAGGATCTTCTTCTTCCTCTGCTACCCTGTGCTTTCCGTCTCACGTATTCACCGTTAAAGCATCGTCGAGGTAGGCAATCTCCTAAGCAAAATACTAGATAAATATCATGCTAGATTAAATAGAGCATGTAGTTTTCTCCATGAATCTCTTGTTACGTGATTTTTTTCGTTATAGCTTGAGTTTTTACGTTTCTGCATGAAAGGGAAATAGCGACCATATCCTGGCCGTTATTTCAAGAATAAACGCCCACGTGAACGGGCGCTAATTAATCAACGACAGTATGACTGCCGCTAATTCTTTTTACATAAATAATAATTACAATATGTTTGAAATTAAATATGTATGTAAGCTAACGATAAAATTAATACATGAACATGTTCCTAGATTCCTGATATTTTTCTCTACCTATTCATGTCTTCATTTTTCTGTTTTGATAAACTAAAAATACCATGTGTCTGTGATTGTACCTGCTCGATACATAGCATCAGACAAAGAATGAGTGATAGTCCCATAGTCACTATTTAGATAATTAACGCCCCTTTACAGTGGCGCTATATTGTAGAAAAATATGGTAAAAGAATTTATGTGGAAAATCATGAATATGCGACCCAGATAATGTCACTATTTGAAAAATAAACGCTCTCGCACAAGGGTGCTAATTTGTAAATAACTAGTAAATGGAGAATATATTGGAAAATTATGAATACACGACCAAGGTCATGGCGTTATTTAAAAGAATGAATGCCACTGTCCAAAGTCGCTATTTGAAATCATAAATATTAATTTCTGGAAAAATCCTAGACTTAACGCCCTTATATAGTGTCATTAATTTCTATTATATTCCAGAAAATTCTGATATAATGTATGATTGAATGACCTTGCAGAAGGTCTCTATTTCATTAAATAGCGACTTCTGTATAGGCGTCGATTTCTTATCTCACAGTTTTATCGCATTTCTCAACCCATATCGCGGGTTACTTGGCACTCTTATCTCACATCCGTAGATGGAGTCCCTATTTTCATTTCTATCGATTACACACTAATTCTCGGTGATGTTTGAACCCTCCGCGGGATATTCCTTCTTTCGAACTGGTGATTTCATCATGGAGACCTCCGTAAGTCAACGCTAACCTTGGATTCCCTCAAGGCAGCCGAGCTGGTTGTACCATTAAAATCCTAAAACCCTGTAAGTTATGTCACTCTGAAGAAGCATGACACCTGGCCCTCATAGAACGTTGTTCTGGCGATTCTGTGGGTGATCTGTCTCTGTCTGAATGGGAGAGTGGGAAGTGGCCGCTAATGGAATTAGCGACCATTCCAATTGTCGTTCCTTTCAAAAGATTAGCGACCACATGAGCGGGCGTTCATTAAATGAGCGACCGTGTGCGTAGGCGCTATTTCTTCAAGCTTGTGTCGTTCACAGATTAGGCGACCACGACAGTGGGCACAAATTATGTAAATTGCAACCGCCTGAGTGGGCGCCATTCATCCCAATTTTCGTGATTGTCATGGTTTCCGTGGAGATTATCGCCACGTCATATTGTCTATAATTCTATCCTTGAATTCCGTGAATCTACCCTATTGTTCTTACATGCTTGATCCTTGGAACTCTTGGGCATTAACTTTAAGTGGAATTGGTCTAGATATAGAAGGGGCTATGGGTCCCGACATATTGACATTTCAATGCTAGTGTATAAAATACGGGGTCCTGATATGATCTTATGGGCGAGGCAAAGTCCAAACGTGTACCGGTATCATGAATGATCGGGTGTTGGCATTGCACCAAAGATAGCAAAATTGGTCTACGACATTCCCACAAGTGATTGACATATTCAAGTGTTTGAACTCCTTTATACAATGGCCAATCTTATAATGTGATAGTTACAAAAGCTCTAGTGAAAGTGGAAGCTATAGTGGAGTCATTGTTATTGTCTCTCATGAACGTTATTGGAATTTCCTTTAAAAGTACTTATTGGCTTGTCATGAATGTCTTGCTATATTCTCCCATCTATCCATATATCTTTACATCTCTTAAAAGTATCTACTCTCTTTATAGTTCTTGAAATTTATCTCGCACCGTTATAGTTCTCGATTATGATACCTTGCATGACCTGCATGTTCATATTAAATTGTAATTATTTAAAGCTAGCTTGGAGCTTGAGATATTAAGTCCTAATGAGCGTTCGCTAACCTAGTGTTTTCTAATTTTTTTCAGGTAATGACCATAGTGATGATAAGACCGAACATGATGGTCAAGGGCAAGAGTGAAGAGAACTCTGACATCTAGATGAACAGTCTAGTCTGGTTATCTTGTGTCTTATGTTAAGTCTAGTCACGCGTCTCATTACAATTTTCCTTTATTGAGTCTTTTTCTTTTATTGGGTCTAATTTGTAATAAATTCTATTTTGTTCAAATTATATCTTGTCTCGACTATGTTCTGATTGACAGGACTATTTAACTCTCACGTTCCGAGCAAACGACATGTTCCGCTGCTATCGGTTCGGGGCGTGACAATGGTCCTCTATAACTGTGGTCTGCCCAATGAGTTGGCTATTGTGTGTTGTGGATTTCAGAATGTGAGGTCCCAGGTGGTTGATTGTAAGGTTTCCCATGGGTGTTATTGGTGACCAGTGAGACATTGGTGTTGGGAGCGGTGTCAACCGGTGACTATTTGAGGTATTCGGCTTGGAAGCGTATGTCGCTGGCTATGAGGAGCCTACAGAAGAGTTGTAGCTAGTCGAGATTGGCGGTGAGGTTGTCATCCGGGGATAAGTGTCACGCCCCGAACCGTTAGCAGCGGAACGTGTAGTTCGGAACGCGGCAGTGATACAGTCATGAATAATCAGAGCAAACATAAGACATAATATTCTAAGGCCAGACAATATGGACAACATAATCTTTATTGATACTCAAATATTTGAGTTACATATCTTGACTCAACTTACATAATTGAAAGAAAAGGACTCAAGTTACGGGACAAGACTCAATAAATAGAAAAGCCACAGACTAAATCTCCAGAGCACTCATCACTCTTGCCCTTCCCCGTCTGATTGATTATCTTCGACGTCATTGCCTGAAAAAAAATGTTAAAATATGCTAGTGAGTAAAAAGCTCAGTAGGAATTACATCTCTCATCAAGCAGAATATAAGTGATTAGTAGATTTTATCATATTCATGATGATGCAATGCATGAAATGACATAACTTGAAAATCATGACAATCAATCTAGCAGAAAGGGTGAATATCAAGGCCAAAGGCAGTTATAAGCTCAAGAGAATTAGGGATAAATTCCCATGCAGAAACCAAGGACAAGATATCAAAATATAACAAAGACAGATACTTAGATGAACATAACTTCAGAATTGGCCAGAATTTAATAGAGTTTCAATAAATATAAGTAGAATTAACAATCTAGCAGAATATCTAATTTATCAAAATAATAGAATGACAGAATATCAAAATTTCAAAATAACATAATTTCTAGAATAATAGAATTTGCAGAATAACATATATAACAGAATAACAGAATATAACAGATGTAGAGACTTTGGTGCAATGCTACACCTAGAATTCTCATGGTTTACAGAATTGGACTGCCGTCCTTACCTAGTATTTAAAAGTCGCGGACCTAGAGCCCTTAATATTTCAAAATCAGGTATGGCCAAATACAGAGTCAAAGGGTTATGTTCTCGAGATAATATCAAAGAAATTCCTAAAAGGGACATAGTGTCAAGGCTGATGTGGAAGTTAAACATGTAAATATGTGATATGACTTTCTATTAAGCGTCCATGTCATGGTCGCAGTTCAGAGATATACAAGTTTTCCGACAACCAAAGTAACGCGTAACGGTCCCAGGGTTGATAGGGTACAACCAGCTCGGCTGTCTTGAGGGAATCCAAGGCTAGCGGAGTCTTACGGAGGTTCCAATGATAAAGTCACCGGTCCGAAGGAAGGAATATCCCGCGAAGGGTTCATTCATCACCGAGAGTTGAGTGTGTAAGCGAGAAAACAAACCGGGACCAACTCTACGGATGTGAGATAGTGGTGCCAACGGATCCAGCGGTATTGGATCAAAACACTCGAAGAAAAATAGTCACAATGTCCATGTATTAATAGCTTATTAAATGGCGTCCACAGAAAGGATATTATTCAAGAATTGGCATCACTGTCAAGGCGCATATTCTTGATCTAGCGACCTTGTGTGTGTCGCCAATTTCATTATTATTCAAATACATAGCATGTAATAACTATTTACAAAGCATGCAATAACTATATGATAAGATTCAAAACATGCTCACCAATTATATTTTTTAGATATCCGTTTACCAGATTTATGTATATGATTTGATGGGCGACCTTGTGAGGGTCTCGAATCTCTTTTAACGCCCTCATACTCAGGCACAAATAGGCAAAACTATAGTAACTGATGTTTAGGCCATGAACAGTGTCGCTTTCATATCCCAAGGATTTTTAGGGAACAAAAGGTATAGAAAAATAAAGAAAATTACAGGGGTTCCAGAAATATAAATATCATGATTTTAGGATATATTGTTCAATAGTTATTTAATTTCAAAGATAAAGTAATTATTATATATAACGATAGGGATCAAGAGAATGACGATTAATCAATCAAATAACGACAAAGCAAAGGTCGTTATTTAGGTAAAATAATGAATATTATTTCTCTACATCAAATGCTTCGTTCTCGATGTATACATGTCGGAATCACGCAATCTATATATCGAAATGAAGAGCTCGAAAAACTCTACCTAACATGATGTTCAAAAAATAATTTACTCGAGAGGAGGGCTACTTTGGTTTAGGAGGATCAGAAAATGGAGGTACCAACTCTACTATCTCGCTCCCTGTCCCAATAACATGTCCATAAAATTCCATGACTAAAAGACACTCCGACGCCCACGAATAAAATTTTAAAGTAAAAACATGTAACTATCTCACTACAGTGATCCGCATGATTCGCTGTGTAATCTTAAAATTTCATCTAGTTAATTAATTCAATTGTTAATTTGTTAACATTACCGTACAAAGACATAGAAAATTAAGAAAAATATGAAGATTTTAATAACATGTTTATCAAATTTTTAGATGTCTAGTTATATGATTATAAAATATTTAATCATGTGTTAATATATCTTCACTTGAAAATAAAAACGTAACAGACATGCATACAACGATGTATCATGCAAAGAACATTCAGAGTTTAAACTTTTATGGAGTTTGACTTGAGATATTGAGAACACCTACCTTGCAGCAGGCACAACGGTACAGCGACGGCAAGAAGTCTAAGTAGAGGAAGAAGGCCACCAGCTGTGGTGGTGGAGCAACACTGTAGCGAACTCGACGGAAAGAGCAGGCTTCTCCCTCACACATGATCGCCGAAGAAGAAGAAACAGGACGACGAACGTGCAGGAGTAATAGCAGGGACGGCAGCGACAAGCAGCTATGGCACTGCACTGCAATCGACGGGGAAAAAATAGCAAGGAGGAAGCTTCAGCCTCTTCACCACCTCCGTTCAACAGAAGCAAGGAACAAGTGAAGGCTCCTTCACGAAGGGCAGCCACGTCGCCTTCGAACAGGGCTGGAAGATGCCCCTCGCGCGGCAACGACAGCTTAAAGGTAGCAGTGGAGGCAGCAGAAAAGGAAAACGATGACGGGTTTTGCAACGGGATTCACCATCGTAAGAAGAGGTTTGGCATGCCGTTTGGGGAAGATATGTATAGAGATGAAGGGTCCCGTATGAGTTTAGTTTCATACAAGGAAATAATTCCTTCTTTAAATAATCCTAGCAGGTTCCAGCTTCCCAATAATCCATCCTAAAAAGTTTCGGATATCCCATGCTAATCTCTCTACCCATAACTGTGAAAGTCTTTCCCCAATCGATCACTACTTCGGCTGTTTTGAGTACTAAAGATACCCTTAATATTAACATATATAGATATATATATCAAGCCCACTTAATCCTCGTGAGGCCCAATAGGGATGTTTCAAGCTTTCTAGCCAACGTAGGTGTATTTTACACACACACACACACACATATATATATATATAAGAGACGTGCTACGAGGATAGCCCGGTTTACGAAGACTCTTACCTTAATAGGTATCAAGAACAAGAACTTTTGGAGTTAGAAAGTAAAGAAGATCAAAATCTTTTTTGGTTTGAAAAACCGCTTTTCCTTACAGTTATATCTTCTGTCATAAGAAAGCGCTCTTAGTTCAGTTCGGTAGAACGTGGGTCTCCAAAACCCGATGTCGTAGGTTCAAATCCTACAGAGCGTGATTGTGTTCTTTGTTATATTGAATAACAATAAACTAATTAAAGAAGTTGAATTAAATTAAACTTTTTTTATTAAACTTTTAATAACTTATTTTAAATTATTAACTTATTATATTTTATATTAATATTTTAATTTTATAATTAATATTTTATATTATTTTATATTATATAATACTTATTATATATTATATAATATTTATTATAATTTATAATATTATATGTAATTAACGTATTAAATATATATATATATATGTGTGTGTGTGTGGGGGGGGTTATATGTATAGATTTTGTATATATTTTGTATTAGATAGATGCCCAAATTTGCATTTGTAACAGATATATATATATATATATATCTCTGTTACATATAACCCCCCCCCCCCCACACACACATATATATATATATGGTTTGTCTCTAGATATATATATATGAATATAGGTGGTTTAACTATATTTGAGTTTTCATATTTAGATACGCATACAATTTCTCATGTATATTATTATATACGGCTTTTCATCGAATACTTTTTTTAAGGATTTTATTAAATCCGGGGTGCTACAATAAGTGTGATGGTGCTCCATGTAAGGAGTGCTCGGTGTCCAGCAGTTGGAGAAACTAATGTCCCGAATAGGTGGCTAAGTGTGGTTTCCCCTCTTAAGGATCATGTGTTTCCTCCGTGTGCGGATTCTATCGGACGTTGTTTGTACCCTTGAGAGTTTCAAGGAAGCTGAGGTGATGCAAAACTTGTCAATTTTGGGTGCCTCGATCGGTCTGGGGTTTGGCGTGAATTGTCGTGATAGAGCGAGAAGGCCTTATTGGTTTTATTGGTCTGGCCGTGTTCCTCAGAGAATGTTGTGTGGTAAGTAGAGTGGTTGTGCGGTGATCGTGAGGTCTTACCCGTTGGGTGAGTTCTTCCCCATGAGTTCTGTGCATTGTCTCGAATTTCGAGATGTAATTTTTGTAAGGGGGGGATTGTAATGTCCTCGAGTTTCGGATTGTGTTTCCGTGGGTTGCGGATCGTGTCCGTGTGGGTTTTAGACTTTAATATTTGGACTGTTAGATGGTGTTATATGGATTATTTCGGGTCCGTGGCAGCAAGTTGAGTGGCCTTACTTTTTCCTGAAATTTTTCTGGGTTAGAATATATTTTTTAAAATTTTTTTAAAAATTCTTGAGAATTTTCTAAATGAAATAAAAAATATAATAAAATAAAAACTAAAAACCCTATTTAACCCCCTCTCCCCCCCTCCATTCTCTCATCTCTCTCGCATCTCACCCTCACCCTCACTCTCCTATCTCTCTTTCCCCTCTCCCATTCTCACCTCCAGCGGCCTATGGTGACAGGGAGGTCCGGGGTGGAGCGACAGCGAAGGCGTGTGGTGAGGACGGAGGCGAGGAGCCTGCGGATCGGGTTGCGGTCATTGGAGCCGACCGTGTGGCCGGGGAGGATCGGCGATTCTTCGAGGTTTTAGTGGGTTAAGGCTTCAAGAAGGTAGGGGGATAGATCCCTGCTCCTCCCGTGTGTTTTCCCCGCAATTCCATGCCATGGTGAGGCTGAGAGTGGGAGTATTTCTTATTTTGGGGAATATGCATGTTTGGGGACAAGCGATGGATTTCAGCTGATCTAGGCCTCGATTTGTGGTTTGAATGCGGTTTCTCGGATGTAGGAATGCACGGGGATTGATTCCCCCTATTTTCCCCTTCGTCCCACGATGAATGGGGTGTGCGATCAAACTCCGTGTGGAGTTCGGTGGTTTTCTGTGAAATCGACAGGAGGCGGCTATGGTGGTGGTTGTTGTGTCCAGGGCTGCCCAGTCCCCATGAGCCCGAGGTGCTATGTTCCGCTATGTTCGTTTCCCAAGGCGTCCGTGTTGGACGTGGCTTCGTGGAATGTGTGTCCGTGTGATTCTGTGGGTCCTGCCATTTCTGTATAATTAGAGTGGGTCATACCTGTGTGATTTGTGTAGTGTGGGCAGTCATTCTGTGTAACTAGGCTATCAATGATGACTGTCCCTGCGAGAGTTCCGAAGGTATTCCCGCATGAGTACTGTGATCACGACTAAGTATTCTCGTATGAGTCAGTGGGACAATGTTCTTGAGTTTCTGTCATCCGCCCTTCGATGGTTCACCAGTAGCTGGTAGCGTTGTTTCGAGGTTCCCTGTGGTTTAGGCACGTGTGCACGCATATTCTTGGGATTCTCAAGAGAACGCGGAAGATAGTGCTTTGCAATTTCCTTGCCTAGAGGGCATGTCGTGATTGGACTAAGAGAAAGCGCCTTGTGTGTACAACTCTCCTTGTAGAGGCGAGATCATCTGAGCGTATGTACCTTGGTTAGGATAAGTGTACGTTGCTCTTGGGCGCAGTGGCGCGTACCCTATGTTAGGCTGTAGGACACAGCCGTGCTGTTGGGTGTAGAGGTACGAATCCTAGCCATTCCAATGGTGTGATGTGTGTGTGTCTCCTCTGCTCCTCCCGAGACCTGGGTGGAGTAGTGTGCATGCATATGAGGCCTTGGCGTAGTATAAGACGTCAGCGGACGCGTCTGACCATGTTATGTATACTTGAGTAGCGGACCCTATGCCGGTAAGGTTGACATACCGATAGCGTTGTCGATGGCCCTTATGATAGACGGGATGGAATCGCCCTATGTAGAGGGCATGGTCTGATTCTTTCACTAGTCTTAGCTCGAGATCGAGGGTTACTAGTGTCTACATGACCTCTTGAGGGTGGAGGTTTTGTGTTTGGCCGTGTGGTCTTGTTAGATGTTCCGTCAGTGAGGACGAATTGTCCAACCACGCAGTCAGGGTAGCGTAGAGGCTTCGTGTTCCCTCCGCTTACAATTCTTCTTATTACGACTGCTGTTATTGTTTCATTATTGTTGTTGTTGCTTACCACTTTCGTTGTGGTGGGGATCCGTGAGACCCCTACTGAGCGAATGAGATGAGGCTCACTCTCTATTTTTTCAGGTGCAACTCTTCTCCTCAAGGTGGTGCATCTTGGTTGGTGGACCTTTAGTATCCAGCTTGCCAGTATTAGGGTATGCCCCGAGACAGTGTACGTTTCTTTTCTTGTTGACTGTACTTGTGGACTGGACTATGTAGTTATGTTATATTGTTATAAAATGTAATTTTATTTCTGCAATAATAGTTGATTAATTCTATAAATTTATTTCTTGCTATTTTTTAGAATTTCAATGTAAAACCACAACACCCCAGATAACCCTTCCGACCTTCCCAGCTCGTGGGTGGCAGCGTAGGATCTGAATGGTATTAGGTCTGAGTCGGTATCCAGATCTTGGGTCGTTACACCATGAGAACATTGTGACAATTAAGAACTAGTTTCTATCTGTCTATGATGATCAAGAGTCTACTCTGAACCAACTTAAAGCTGGTCAGATTTCTTATGAGACAAGAATGATTGAGACAAAACTACATTTTGAAGTGGACATTGAAAGTCATAAAGAAAATTCAAGAGGTTAAAAATATGGTTCAGACATATCAGAACCTCCTTATTGTCATTTTGGCTCAACTACAAGGGTTAGCAACTCAGCTCTCTAGGTAACCACCTTTGACAGTAGCACCAGCATGTCCGTCACCATCTATTCCATCACCTGCATTCTCTCCTCCTTCTGTAGTGCCCCCTCCTCGTATTCACTCTTCTCCTCCTATTACAACACATGTCTCACCTCCTTCTTCATCTCCACCACTTTCTATTCCTTTACCCTGTACAACTATAGTCCTATATACTCTTTGATGCGGGACAGAAGTGGGGGGTCTTCTTATTTCTACCCATAGTCGGGCTATAGCCTCCTAGCGCCTTCTTTAAGAACGCGCTATATCGTCCTAGCGCGTTCACAGACGTTGGCAGAACGACGAACCTCGACGTTGGGGCTCCCGTGGATGACTCCGGGGGTTCATAACACAAGGGGAAAGCACACGGGATGATGGACAACACACGGGGAACACTAAAATTGAAATCAAACCAACCTAATACTATCTAGGATAACTTTGGTGAAGGTGAATGTAGGGTGAGCGGCGAGGGAAGGAAGGTAGATGTAAATGATGCTAGGGCCATGAGGAAGCTTGGATGGGGCCTCTCACCCGAACCCTTCGCGGGGACGGTGCAGCCGAGCTCCATCCTGACCTTAGCAACATCCATTGGCGGTGGTGAGGGGAGATGAACGTTGGTGGAAGAAGAACGAAGCTCCGAATGGAGCCTCACACTCGACCCCGTCTCAGAGCCGATGCATCCGGGGCTTCGATCGTCCTCCATTGAAGGGGAAAGAGAGAGGATCAGGGAAACAGAATTGGGCCTCGCACCCAAAGAGGGACGGATGAAGGGGGTTTCCAAAGATTGGGGAAGATAGCCATGGCTACACTCAATCAAACTTTCATAGATTCATTGCTTCTTTTTTTTTCTATCAAACGAGATGGGATACATATATAGGGGAAGGGGAAGACAAAACGACGCTAGAACATTGATTACAATCATGGAAAACAGCTAACATTGAAGACTTTTGTGAGTTTCGGCGCCGGGAAGTTGGACCGTCTGCAGTAGAGTTTCTGTCTAAGATCGCGCTAGGGGAACCTAGCGCCTTCATCCAGGTCACGCTACCCAAGGGTAGCGCGTTCATCCTTGGCCTGGTAGCTTCCTCGATTTGCTTCGGCTCGACAGCTTGCTTGATTCCCATCAAAACCCCTTCACTTGAGAAGGTTCATCCTCGAACCTCGTAGCTCAAGATCCCAGTCTGTGAGAACAGCCTGGTTCCCTAAGCTCTGATATCATTTGATGCGGGACAGAAGTGGGGGGTCTTCTTCTTTCTGCCCATAGTCGCGTTATAGCCTCCTAGCGCCTTCTTTAAGAACGCGCTATATCGTCCTAGCGCGTTCACAGACGTTGGCAGAACGACGAACCTCGACGTCGGGGCTCCCGTGGATGACTCCGGGGTAACACAAGGGGAAAGCACACGGGATGATGGACAACACACGGGGAACACTAAAATTGAAAATAAACCAACCTAATACTATCTAGGATAACTTTGGTGAAGGTGGATGTGGGGTGAGCGGCGAGGGAAGGAAGTTGGATGTAAATGATGCTAGGGCCATGCGGAAGCTTGGCTTGGGCCTCTCACCCGAACCCTTCGCGGGGACGGTGCAGCCGAGCTCCATCCTGACCTTAGCAACATCCATTGGCGGTGGTGAGGGGAGATGAACGTTGGTGGAAGAAGAACGAAGCTCCGAATGGAGCCTCACACTCGACCCCGTCTCAGAGCCGATGCATCCGGGGCTTCGATCGTCCTCCATTGAAGGGGAAAGAGAGAGGATCAGGGAAACAGAATTGGGCCTCGCACCCAAAGAGGGACGGATGAAGGGGGTTTCCAAAGATTGGGGAAGATAGCCATGGCTACACTCAATCAAACTTTCATAGATTCATTGCTTCTTTTTTTTTCTATCAAACGAGATGGGATACATATATAGGGGAAGGGGAAGACAAAACGACGCTAGAACATTGATTACAATCATGGAAAATAGCTAACATTGAAGACTTTTGTGAGTTTCGGCGCCAGGAAGTTGGACTGTCTGCAGTAGAGTTTCTGTCTAAGATCGCGCTAGGGGAACCTAGCACCTTCATCCAGGTCACGCTACCCAAGGGTAGCGCGTTCATCCTTGGCCTGGCAGCTTTCTCGATTTGCTTCAGCTCGACAGCTTGCTTGATTCCCATCACTCCTTGATGTGAAACGGAGGGCGGGGTCTTCAATTCTTCGGCCGGGAGTGCGACGGTAGAGCTCTCCTTGGACGTGGTCTTGGAAGTGGCTGCCTTCTTAACACAGAGGTCTTCATGACTACGTTCATATTGAACGCAACTTGTCATCCCACCATTTTCTAGACGCAGGTTCTGTACTCATTCAGGCCTTCCAGAATGATGCTCTATTCATCCTTCTATGTCGACGGTGACCGTAGATGGTATTATGGGCTCCTGTGGCTGCTGTAAGGGGAAAAGAGGGTGAAGGAGGGTGGGATAAAGGATTAAAGCTAGGTTTTATTGGTGGTAGGATGGTAGGGAGTGAAGAACGTGGAGATTGGAGGAAGAGGATAGCGGCGGAGATGGTGGTGGGCGACGATGGAAGATAAGTAGGAGGAGGATAGAGAAGGTCGACTGGGGCCTTACACCCATCCCCGTCTCAAGGACAACGTAATCGGTAGCTTCTCGCTCCACTCCATGGGAAGATCGAGCCTTTACAACTCAGTTGAGGGCTTCACACCTGGTTTCCAAAAATAAGAGAAAGCCATGGCTAGAAATTTCATATTTTATCATTCTATTCATTCTTGATAGCGAGGGGATAGATATATAGAAGGATGGGGGAAGGGGAAAAGATGCCAATACAGTGATTACACATGGGAAACAACAACTATATTGATGATCTCGAGCTTCTAAATGTCGAGGCGGTTGGCAGTTGACTATTCGAAGCTGGAACAAGATCGTGGCTTTCTCAGAGGCCGTGTTCAGGTCGCGGCCTCTGAGGACGCCGCGTTCATCCTTATGACGAGCTGTTGCTCCCGCTGATGATCTCGTTACTCCTCTTGTTCATTCTATTCCTGCGATAGGATTCTCTCCTCCTATGATGTATCAGAGGAAGTGTAGATCTATCTATAGAAAAACCAGACTGTCAGAAGGATCCTCTTCTATACCTCCACCTCAGGAACCTCCTCTCGAGTCACACTTCACAGATGAAATCCCAGAAGTCAATGAAGAATGGGAAGACATTCACCGTTTAGTGGCCTATGATTTATAGGATTATCTTACAAGAAAGCATGTTGTTGAGGACTCTAAAAGAAGAGCCATGGCCAAAACTGTATAATCATCCAGGACTATAACCCTTCATCCTTAGCATTCAACCTCCATCTTTCCTGAAATTGATCCTTTGTCACGCCCCGATGCGGAATCTCGGGACGTACGGTTAGGGGCAAGCGAGCAATAATTTCGAACCATTGCAAACCATTGCACAAAAGGTTGGAAAGGATAATAATCAGAGTTTTATTGATAATAAAGTTGAGTACACTGGGTAGAACAACTACATCCAAATAATAAGCAAAATAATAGAACAATCTCTCACTAATACTAAGGGTACAAACTGACTCAATAAACTAAAACTATCTCTCGATATCACTCCAGTCCATTCCCGACAAGTTCATCACCTGGAAAGAGGGGAAAAGTAGGAGTGAGCTAAACGCGCTCAGTAGATAACCACAAACAGGTTTACGTAATTAACCATTGATTTCTAATTTATATGAAATGCAGTAAATAAAGAATGACGATACGATAAAAGAAACAATGTAAAAGATATCTTGCAAGGTCAAGAAATATAACAATTTACCAAGTAATGAACAAGTAAAGTATCAGTAGATAATTTGGCCAGCAAGTATGTTACACATGTAACCAAGTAAATACGCACGAGTCAAGTAACAAGAGTTTGTCATAGACGTAACATGTCAAGTCAAGTATTCGGGTGCAATGCCTCACCCTGTCATAAACATCTCAATGGGCTCAATATCTTTTCGGGCGCTCTCCCCAGGACCAGACCGGGCCCTTATGATGCGTTGGCATTTCATTTCAATTGGATCACCGATCCCCCGTCTAGACATAGTCAATTATGGCCAATATAATCAGATGAATTTCTGTCGGGTACAAGATGTAAAGGACGACACTTGCCTCCTTTGATTCAAGAGTATAACAACGATGAAAAACTCAAAACAAGGTAGTCGTACGGCAAACACCGGGCCGTACTCACATGAGTAACGAGTCACGGGGCCAAGAATGAACGATTGACAGTAAGCCGTTCGAGAGAGAGAAGTAAGTTCCAAAGAACGAATATACGAACCATTCGGGTCGTATTTTAAGAAATACGGTTCAAGAGAATCCGTATTAAGCATAACGATAATATTTAATTATAAGATAATTTATGCAAAATAGTCACCGGGTTGCCAATAACAATTAAACCAACCAATTTCAGTTTAATGTCCATTGATCAATTCCGGGCTCAAATATGACCGAAGATTATCCAAGGGTAATCGGTCAATTAATCAAGTTAAAACAATAGTCATGATGTAACCGTAATTTACCACGGTAAAAATGTTCTACGGTAAAAATGTAAAGTTTACCGGATGGAGTGTCCGGCTAATTGGTCAAAGACTTGCCATAAGTCGGCCAGTAATTTTCTGGTTTACAGAAATTACCTATGGTAAAGTTTAGCTATTTACCATACTTATTCAATTTATCCAAAGTTACAAGTGAGTTTCAATGATTTTCACTTTAAACAATTTATCAAAATAGATATTACAAATAACAGAAATTTACTCATGTCATTATCTGTTATTTATGTGGATTGTCAATTTTTACTAATTAACATTGTTAAATGGGTCAAATAGCAAAAAAAAATCAGTTTTCTGGAAGTTAAACGGATGACAGTGGGCCGTTAAACCTACTGGCTGTAAAACGTTTATCATTGGGCCGTTTTATACAAGGCGGGCGGTTCTAATTGGGCCGTTTGTATAAGTCGGGCGGGCAGTTCTGAACCGTCTAAGAGATAAAGCGGTCCGGTTAGAACCGTTAATCCCTGTAACACGGGAACAGCGAAACATAAGCATAAATCCGGCGTTTTATGCATTTGAGTACGTAAATAAATGGAAAAGCATGGTTTCTACAAGCTAACATGATGCCCTTTCATTCCATTTATCAAATTCAAGGTTTGTGCCATGGTTACCTACCTTAACCGATGAAATAAGGAAAGATGAATGGGGAAGAAGATGAACAGTAGACTTGCAGAGCTTCTTCACAGCAGCAAGAACCCTTTTGTGTTTAAGAAATGTTTAAGGGGGGCTTCCTCTACTTATAGGTTTGGAAGAGGAGTGTTTAATCTTCACACACGGTTTGGTCAGAGCCGCAAAATCCTTTGCATTGTTGACAACGTGTTTCTGCCAACCAAAACACGGTTTCACGTGTTTCTCAAGGTAAGGTTAGCCTAATCTAAACCTAATCTAAAAGATTAAGGAATGGTTAACTAAAACCTCAATTTAATATTACTAAATGATTTTTAATGAATTGGACCCAGAAGACAAAATTACTAATCAAGACATGCTCTTTCATAATATGATTTTTATGGAATTTTATCACGAGGTTTATTGTTAATCTCCCAATCTTAAGATTAAAATAATAATTTAACCCAATGTTCAACGGTTTAGTCGATAGAGAGAGTTTCTGATTTTTACCGATGAAACTTCAGAAGACAAAGTTACTAAGAAAAATACCCTCTATCAGATGTGATTTTTACAGATTTTTCTAAGGTAGTTGTATTTTCGTATGAATAGTATTTTCCGCGTTTTTAAGTCAGGCTTAAATCACTGATTAAGCCATGTAAATGATTTTATTAGGGTCAAGTACAGAAGACCAAAGTGTTTACCATGGTCTTTACTAATTAACTACCATTTTTTGGAATTTTTATATGATAGTCAAAATTTTTACTATTTACTATTTACCACAGTCACTATTCAACATTTACTATTTACGAAATTTAATATTTGTACAGAAACTCGGGGTCTTACACCCTCCCCCACTTAAAGAATTTGGTCCTTCAAATTCACTGGACCAAAATATAATAGCTCACCTAGAATAGATCGGGTTAACGCTTCCGTATGGCGTCCTCGGATTCCCATGTAGCTTCCTCTATTCCACGCCGACTCCATTGGATTTTAACCATCGGTATGGAACGATTTCGAAGTTGTTGCTCTTTCCGATCCAGAACCTTCACTGGTCTTTCTTCATAAGATAGATCCTTCTTAAATTCAAAGTCCACATGTTGAATGATGTGACTAGGGTCGTACACGTATTTCCGAAGCATAGATACATGGAATACGTTATGTACACCAGATAATTGAGGAGGTAAGGCCAATCTATAGGCGACTTCACCCACTCGATCAAGGATCTCAAATGGACCAATATACCTTGGGCTTAACTTGCCATGAATACCGAATCGACGAATACCTCTTGAAGGAGAGACTTTTAAGAACACATGCTCGCCAATTTGAAATTCCAAATCTCTTCTTCTATTATCAGCATAGCTCTTTTGCCTCGATTGAGCCACAAGTAACCGGTCTCGGATAATACGAATATTTTGTGATGACTCCGAGATAAGATCCGGTCCAAGCCATTGCTTCTCGCCAACCTCATCCCAACATAATGGAGAATGACAGCTCCTTCCATACAAAGCCTCGAAAGGTGTCATCTGTATGCTGGATTGATAACTATTGTTGTAGGCGAATTCTATCAATGCTAAATGATCGCTCCAACTTCCACCGAAGTCGATCATACAAGCTCTCAACATATCTTCCACTATTTGATTAGTTCTCTCGGTCTGTCCATCTGTTTGCGGATGAAATGCAGTGCTAAAATTCAGACGGGTACCAAGAGATTCTTGCAATCCTTTCCAAAAATGAGAAGTAAATCTCGGATCTCTATCGGATATAATGTTGACTGGGATACCATGAAGCCTAACCACTTCCTTTAAATATAATGCTGCCAGCACATCAACTGTCCACTTGGACTAAATAGATAAGAAATGTGCGGATTTAGTCAGTCGATCCACAATTACCCATATAGCATCATAACCACCTCGAGTCTTAGGAAGACCCATAATGAAATCCATGCCAATACTCTCCCACTTCCATTGGGGTATATCAAGTGGTTTCAATTTACCTGCCGGTCTGAAATGCTCGGCCTTTACTTGTTGACAAACAAGACATGTACTCACGAAATTTGCAATTTCCCTTTTCATGTTCGGCCACCAAAATGACCTTTTCAAATCCTTGAACATCTTAGTGCCTCCCGGATGGATAGTATATTTGGATCTATGGGCTTCTTCAAGAATCCGATTCTTTATATTAGCCTCATTCGGTACACAAGTTCTACCTTGAAATAATAATCTTCCATAATCGGCTATCGAGAAATCAGGTCTGCTACTCAAGCTTTCCTTAATCTCGACTAGCTCGGGATCAATATCTTGCAATAACTTGATTTCTACCAACAATTCGGGCTTCAGTTGCAACTGGGAAATCAATATCCGGTCATTATCAATATTGATATCCAGACTAGCCATTTGCTCCAGTAATTTCCATTCTTGTAACATAAGACTAGATATCTTAGCCACAGGCTTCCGACTTAAAGCATCAGCAACCACATTGCCTTTGCCCGGGTGATACTTAATAGAAAAGTCGAAATCCTTTATATACTCCAACCATCTTCTTTGTCTCATGTTCAATTCCTTTTGAGAAAATAAGTATTTCAGACTTTTGTGATCCGAAAATACCGTAAATGATTCACCATATAAGTAGTGCCTCCAAATCTTCAAAGCAAATACCACGGTTGCCAATTCCAAATCATGAACTGGATAATTAACTTCATGCTTTCTTAACTGCCTAGAAGAATAGGCAATCACCTTGCCGTGCTGCATAAGCACACAGCCTAAGCCAATACCAGAAGCATCAGTGTAAACCACGAAACCACCCTCACCAGAAGGTAAGGTTAAAATAGGGGCAGTAGTCAGACAATCCTTCAGAGTCTGAAAACTCCGTTGGCATTCAATTGACCACTCAAACTTAATCTCTTTGCAGGTTAACTTCGTCAGAGGTACCGCAATCTTAGAGAAATCTTGAATAAACCTTCGATAGTAACCAGCCAGGCCAAGAAAACTCCTCACTTCAGTAACACTGGTAGGTTGTTCCCAATTCTTTACTGCTTCCACCTTCGATGGATCTACAGAAATACCATCCTTGGTAATAATATGTCCTAGAAAAGACACCTCTTGTAACCAGAAATCACACTTGCTCAACTTAGCATATAATTGGTGATCTCTCAATAATTGCAAAGCCATCCTCAGATGCTCGGCATGTTCTCTTTCACTCTTGGAATATATCAAAATATCATCTATGAATACCACAACCCATTGATCAAGGTAGGGTCGGAACACACTGTTCATTAACTGCATGAAAGCTGCCGGTGCATTCGTTAACCCAAAAGGCATAACGACAAACTCATAATGGCCATACCGGCTACGGAATGCTGATTTATAAATATCCTCTTCTTTAATCCGTAACTGGTGATATCCAGATCGAGGATCGATCTTAGAAAAATAAGAAGCTCCAGTAATCTGGTCAAATAACTCATCAATCCTTGGCAAAGGATACTTGTTCTTGACAGTCAACTGGTTAAGTTGCCGATAATCGATGCATAATCTCATCGAACCATCTTTCTTCCGAACAAACAATACAGGAGCTCCCCAAGGGGAAACACTCGGGCGAATAAAACCCTTCTCGAGTAATTCCAACAATTGCTGCTTCAATTCCCGTAATTCCGCAGGAGACATGCGATAAGGGGCTTTAGAAACATGAGACGATCCAGGAATAAGATCAATAGAGAATGTAACTTCACGCTGAGGCGGAAGTCCTGGTAACTCCTCTGGAAATACGTCCGGAAATTCTCGGACAATAGAAATGTCCTTAATCTCGATCTGCTGTTCAGGGGACGCATGAACAAAAGCCAGAAAAGCTTCGCATCCACGCCTCAATAACTTATCAGCACGAAGAGTCGAGATAAGAGAGATAGAACTAGGGTGTTTCACTCCCTTGAAGGATAATCCATGGTGTCTAGAAAAAGACACAGAACAAGAACTACAATGAACATTGGCCTCATACCGAGCCAACCAATCCGCTCCTAGGATTACATCGTAATCCTTCATGTCCATACAAATCAAATCAGCTGGAAAATTCTGTTCATTCACCATAACCTTACTAGAAGGATAGTAATGCTGAATTGCCGATTTAGAACCAATAGGGGTTGATATTTCTAACGGAGAACTCAACAAAACAGGTGCCATAGCTAAAGATTTAACAAATCTCCGTGAAATAAAAGAATGTGTTGCACCAGTATCAATTAGAACAAAAGCTGGCAAGTCGAATATAACAAGAGTACCTTCGACGAGTCCACCATCCTCGGCGATATCTTTTTCCTTTGCATGAAGAGCCTGGAGCCTGCCTTGAGGCTTCTTGAAATTCAGAGGTTTTGCCGGGATAGCTTGTTCTGATAATAAAGGACAGTTGGGTATACGGTGCTCTTTGCTTCCACACCGCAGACATGCACCTAGCTTACGCCAACAATCTTCCATCTTGTGACCAGGACGATCACAATATCGGCATACGCCCTTGAATGGAATCATAGAATCAGGTTTCTTGTCTTCTTGTCGCGGCATTTTGCCTCTCCACGAACCAGAACCAGAACTTGAACCAGAACTAGTAAAGGGTCTTTTCTTGCTCGGGTCAGTGCCAAATCAAAGTTTAACATTCTTGAGTGCCTTCGGTTGCTCTTTCTTGTTACCTTGACCACGAATCCTTTCAATCATTTCCAAAGTATCTTCTAATATTTGTGCCTTTCTTACCATCTCAGAATATGTAGAAATTTCCTGTGGTGCAAGTTGATTGATATAATGAAGTCGAAGACCATTGAGGAAACGCTTCGCCTTCATTCTCTCAGTCGAAATAAGATGTCTTGCATAACGAGAGAGTCGTGAAAACTGAGCCTCATATTCTGATACCGATAAACTTCGCTGTTTTAAAGCTGCGAATTCTGCTCCCTTCTTTTCTTGCACGCGGTCAGAAAAATATTTATCATTGAAATATTCCTCGAATTCCTCCCACGAGACTTGTTGATCTCCGAGAGTCGGCTTAACAGACTCCCACCAAGCACGTGCATCACGTTCCAATTGGAAAACGGATAAAAGAACACGTTCTTGGTCAGTGCATTGCATGACCTCAAAAATTCTTGCCATCTCGTCGAGCCAATTCTCGGCTTCATCGGGATCAGTTGAACCAGCGAATCTAGGCGGGTTCATTCCTCGGAAATTCCGATATAAATCACCAGTGCCATGAGCTGCGCCATGAGGTGCCGCTCCAGCTCCAGCTCCTGCCTGAGCCAGTGCATTCAAGGCTTGCGTAAGTCCTTGAACTGTACGCTGTAAATTCCTCATCTCAGCACGATTGGCTGCCATTTCTAGTTAAGTGCCTATAAAATAGTTACTCGGATTATTTATGAGAGAAGAACTTCTTAGATGAGAAGAGAAGAACTAGATAAGAAGAACATGATTATGGTTAAATAACTTAACCCAAATTTCTACCAATTCTCACAAGGTTGTTTTCTTAAGCCTATAACCAATAAACCTATAACATTAAAGTGAAATACCTAGGACAAATTGACCTAGGCTCTAATACCAACTAAACTGTCACGCCCCGATGCGGAATCTCGGGACGTACGGTTAGGGGCAAGCGAGCAATAATTCCGAACCATTGCAAACCATTGCACAAAAGGTTGGAAAGGATAATAATCAGAGTTTTATTGATAATAAAGTTGAGTACACTGGGTAGAACAACTACATCCAAATAATAAGCAAAATACTAGAACAATCTCTCACTAATACTAAGGGTACAAACTGACTCAATAAACTAAAACTATCTCTCGATATCACTCCAGTCCATTCCCGACAAGTTCATCACCTGGAAAGAGGGGAAAAGTAGGAGTGAGCTAAACGCGCTCAGTAGATAACCACAAACAGGTTTACGTAATTAACCATTGATTTCCAATTTATATGAAATGCAGTAAATAAAGAATGACGATACGATAAAAGAAACAATGTAAAAGATATCTTGCAAGGTCAAGAAATATAACAATTTACCAAGTAATGAACAAGTAAAGTATCAGTAGATAATTTGGCCAGCAAGTATGTTACACATGTAACCAAGTAAATACGCACGAGTCAAGTAACAAAAGTTTATCATAGACGTAACATGTCAAGTCAAGTATTCGGGTGCAATGCCTCACCCTGTCATAAACATCTCAATGGGCTCAATATCTTTTCGGGCGCTCTCCCCAGGACCAGACCGGGCCCTTATGATGCGTTGGCATTTCATTTCAATTGGATCACCGATCCCCCGTCTAGACATAGTCAATTATGGCTAATATAATCAGATGAATTTCTATCGGGTACAAGATGTAAAGGACGACACTTGCCTCCTTTGATTCAAGAGTATAACCACGATGAAAAACTCAAAACAAGGTAGTCGTACGGCAAACACCGGGCCGTACTCACATGAGTAACGAGTTACGGGGTCAAGAATGAACGGTTGACAGTAAGCCGTTCGAGAGAGAGAAGTAAGTTTCGAAGAACGAATATACGAACCATTCGGGTCGTATTTTAAGAAATACGGTTCAAGAGAATCCGTATTAAGCATAACGATAATATCTAATTATAAGATAATTTATGCAAAATAGTCACCGGGTTGCCAATAACAATTAAACCAACCAATTTCAGTTTAATGTCCATTGATCAATTCCGGGCTCAAATATGACCGAAGATTATCCAAGAGTAATCGGTCAATTAATCAAGTTAAAACAATAGTCATGATGTAACCGTAATTTACCACGGTAAAAATGTTCTACGGTAAAAATGTAAAGTTTACCGGATGGAGTGTCCGGCTAATTGGTCAAAGACTTGCCATAAGTCGGCCAGTAATTTTCTGGTTTACAGTAATTTACAGAAATTACCTATGGTAAAGTTTAGCTATTTACCATACTTATTCAATTTATCCAAAGTTACAAGTGAATTTCAATGATTTTCACTTTAAACAATTTATCAAAATAGATATTGCAAATAACAGAAATTTACTCATGTCATTATCTATTATTTATGTGGATTGTCAATTTTTACTAATTAACATTGTTAAATGGGTCAAATAGCAAAAAAAAATCAGTTTTCTGGAAGTTAAACGGATGACAGTGGGCCGTTAAACCTACTGGCTGTAAAACGGTTATCATTGGGCCATTTTATACAAGGCAGGCGGTTCTAATTGGGCCGTTGGTATAAGTCGGGCGGGCAGTTCTGAACCGTCTAAGAGATAAAGCGGTCCGGTTGGAACCGTTAATCCCTGTAACACGGGAACAGCGAAACAGAAGCACAAATCCGGCGTTTTATGCATTTGAGTACGTAAATAAATGGAAAAGCATGGTTTCTACAAGCTAACATGATGCCCTTTCATTCCATTTATCAAATTCAAGGTTTGTGCCATGGTTACCTACCTTAACCGATGAAATAAGGAAAGATGAATGGGGAAGAAGATGAACAGTAGACTTGCAGAGCTTCTTCACAGCAGCAAGAACCCTTTTGTGTTTAAGAAATGTTTAAGGGGGGCTTCCTCTACTTATAGGTTTGGAAGAGGAGTGTTTAATCTTCACACACGGTTTGGTCAGAGCCGTAAAATCCTTTGCATTGTTGACAACGTGTTTCTGCCAACCAAAACACGGTTTCACGTGTTTCTCAAGGTAAGGTTAACCTAATCTAAGCCTAATCCAAAAGATTAAGGAATGGTTAACTAAAACCTCAATTTAATATTACTAAATGATTTTTAATGAATTGGACCCAGAAGACAAAATTACTAATCAAGACATGCTCTTTCATAATATGATTTTTATGGAATTTTATCACGAGGTTTATTGTTAATCTCCCAATCTTAAGATTAAAATAATAATTTAACCCAATGTTCAACGGTTTAGTCGATAGAGAGAGTTTCTGATTTTTACCGATGAAACTTCAGAAGACAAAGTTGCTAAAAAAAATACCCTCTATCAGATGTGATTTTTACAGATTTTTCTAAGGTAGTTGTATTTTCGTATGAATAGTATTTTCCGCGTTTTTAAGTCAGGCTTAAATCACTGATTAAGCCATGTAAATGATTTTATTAGGGTCAAGTACAGAAGACCAAAGTGTTTACCATGGTCTTTACTAATTAACTACCATTTTTCAGAATTTTTATATGATAGTCAAAATTTTTACTATTTACTATTTACCACAGTCACTATTCAACATTTACTATTTACGAAATTTAATATTTGTACAGAAACTCGGGGTCTTACATCCTTAGCCTCAACTGCAATTTGTTCCACCTCTTCTCGGAGAAGAACGAAGGTACCCTATATTTCAGACCAACTTTCTCAAGGACAAAGGATATGGAGATCTATTTGTCTGCATGATATGGTTAAACACGTCTCTCAAACTTCAGGGTAAAAGTACATTGGGGATAAATGCACTACTTAACAAATTTATCAAGCAAGGTCGCATCACTTCAGAGGCAATTATAAAAGTTAAGAGAGATACATTTAAGTATCCCCTTCATCAATGGGTGAACATAACCAATCAAGTGTGGATGCATAGAGAAGAACTAGAGAAAAAGATAGCTCATGAATAAGAAGTACTTCCCTTGCCTGAATGGTCTCTCCAATATGCCCATAAACCATTTGAGGATACTACTGCTACCCATATTCTATGAAGTTTATCTTCAAGTGTGCCAAGAAAGAAGAAAACTTGGGCTAGATCCTATCATGTTTGAAATCTTCTTGGATCGAGAAGTAGTTTATGAAGCTGAGTTCACTACAACAAGTGCTTATCCTCCACCAGCACCAACAAATTTTTCTAATATCCCCTCTTCTTCCCGTCCATACACACGTAGAAGAAATGTTTAAATACTTTAATTATGTGTGTCTCTTCTATAACTTTTTTCCTGAACATTTCTTAGGAACATTATAAATTCTCTGATCAACTTGTATATCCCTTTTGCTCTCTAACATTTAATCTATTATCTTTTTGATGATTGACTAAAAGGAGGAGAAAATGAGAGAAAATGAAAGAAAGGAAGACATAAGTGAAGACAAACACTAGGGAGCATAAGCACAATTATGAAAGAAAGGAAGACATAAGTGAATACAAACACTATGGGAGCACAATCACAATTTTAAATCAAGAGTTTTTGTCATCATATACAAGAATTTTGTCATCACCGAAAAGAGAAAGATTGTTGAGTATATTTGAACTAGATCTAAATATTATCTTTATTAATTTTAGAGATAACAAAATTATTGTGGAATAAAAGTCTGTTTGCTTATATTCTATCCACGAGTGATGACAACAGAATCATAAATGCTAAATGAAAACAAAACTAAAGCAAGAAGATGCATAAAAATTTAGGAAAATTTGTCTAAGTATAAATAGGTGCTAGTTGAGAAGCTATCAGATCACATAGGCATTGAAAGAAACTTAGGCGCATAAAAAACTCTCTTAGGCGCAATATAATTCGACTAAAGTCTCATAAGCGCTAAAATTCTTCGACTAAACAATATAGGCATTGTGAAATTGAGCTAAGTTAACTTAGTCGCTGCTTCGACTATCTTAAGCACTTAGAACGCTTATCTGTTGTGATAGTCACTATATAGAATATAGGCACACTCCTTCACTTAAGCGCCGAGAGACTTCACCTATCATAACCACTCCGCCTATCCCGTTCACATAGGTGCTGCCACCATCGCCTATCTTCTTAAGTCTAAATAGCTTAGGCGATGCTCAGATAGTCGCATAAAAATCGCCTATCCTTCTTACTTCGACTATCACAATGAATTCCACATAGGCGTTGGAACTTCAACTATTATAATTAAAGTTTCGCCTATCTTAACAAAGACTTCGCCAATCTAAATTAACATTGCTGCACTGCATATTAAACTATCTATTTAATAATTCATATTTCTTATGATAGCGGCTATCATGAAAATCAACTAAGTCGATATAATTCTTCATAGGCGCACTGTTTATCAGCTATCTTACTGCTTGCATCTTGTATTATTTCTGATAGCTGCCGTATAAAGTATTCAATAAAATCAATTTAATTAGCTATCTGTCTAATACTTTAGATTGTTGCCATTTGATATGTTATGAAAAATTAGTCGTTGCTGTAAAAGAAATTCCCATTTGAAACTACTAAGACAATGATTCAATTATTTGTTTTATAAAGCTCTACTCAGACAAAAAAATCTCACACAAGGTTCATCAGCTAAAACTAAATGCTATCTTTAAAAGTTTATAATATTGAATATTAAATAGCTGCGGTATCAACTTAGTCGATGTGATAAATGAAAATTCCATATGATCGACTATATTAGTGAAATTCAAAATTCAAATGAATTAAATGCCACTGCAGAACTCGGAATACCATACTCTGTTTTCTGTTACTTGATTAACAGTCTGGAAAGGTCAAGCTCTTTATTATGTTTCAGGCTAACTGATAAAAGCAAAACACTCATGGACACATTTCAACAGTAGCAGAGTAGAAAAGAGTATTTTTAATACAACATCACTTGACTTTTATCATCGTATAGAATAAACAAGTGCCCTTCTGCTATCTGATAGTCCTAGGAAAAAGGAGAACCTATGAAAAGGGTGCTGCTACTGATGATTCACCAAAAAGGAAGATCTTCTTCTCAAAAAAATATTTGAAATAAAAAAAGAGATCTTTTGTCTATCCTATCACTTGGAAAGAATGCAGATCTCTGTAATGCATATACACAAAGCTCTGTAACAGAAACAGGATCAGGAAAAAAAATGAAGCTCTCACTTTCTATCTAAAAGTCTCTTGGATGAGTCTAATGGACAACAAGTTGAGTCTGACGTTCTCCAGGAAGAGTCTAATAGAATCAACCAAAGAAGAGCTATATATATAGAAATGGAGCTGCTAAACAAAATAGAGAGAGCAGAGTGGGCGAATCTATGCAGAATGATTGAGCGATCAAGTGCACAATCCACGAGCGAATCCAGTGAGAAAGCCCAATCTCCAACACAAGGCATACAGAGGAAGGGTTGAGTGAAAAGCAAGCTAGCTTCTTCATCAACTACATCTACGGTGTCCTATAGAGAAAATAAATCAGATGCGCCATTCATCTGTTGCATTCTTTTTTGATCTCTCTCAAGGCTTCTGGAATTTACTAATTAAGTTTTCTTTGAAGCCTTTTTCTTTTAGTTGAAGATTTTTATATTTTACTCTGATCCTTCATCTTGAACATTTCTGTATTTAGTCTACACAATTTGTCTATAAAGAGGTATTATCTGTGTAACCTCTATTAGAGAGGGGTGATCTTCTCTTTGAGAAGAGAGGCCCTTGCCTGCAGATAAAAGTACTGGCAAGAGGTTGATATCCTATAGGTCTAGCTGAACTTGAAAGTTAGCTGGGGCTCTAGTGAGGGAGTGTCTGTGGTGTGGCCGAACACTTGATCAAAAACAGCTAGGTTTGGTTGAACCTGGAAGTCAACTAGGGCTCTAGTGAGAGAGTGACCTGAACACCTTATCAAAAATCTCAACTGTACTATTTTCGGGGGAAAATAGTGGAAAGCTTAGCAGTTGTTAGGTACTGGATGTAGGGTTGACTGGAGGTTAGTGTCGAACCCGTATAAATCTTGGTGCTCATTTGTGTGATTGTCTCTGTGTCTGTTTCTCTGTTTAATGTGCTTCAGTTTAATTTCGCATATGTTTAGCGCTTTGTCTCTGTCACGCATTATTCTGGAAGACCATATAAAACAATCTCAGTTTTGGCTCAGATCATGATAATGCTGCAGCTCCTTTAGTTCTCTCACAATAGTTTTTTGCAACATTCTTATTATAACTCACATAAAATTAGAACATGTGTTTTAATTACAAATTATTTTTAAATACGCATTGACCCCCTCTGGGTCGGTCATTTACTGGGCAACAGAATCAACCCGAATATCTAAAAGTCATTTAAAAAGTTAGTGTCTGATCGATTAGGGAAAAAATGCTTTGATGATAAAAACAACGATGTATCTTGGCCATTTAATTTGATTTCTTAGTGGGGACAGGGTCTCATAATGTCAACCCCTTCCCATCCATTACACTACTTTTGTATTTTGATTTGGAAGGATTGAGCAAGTTGACATGTGTGGGGATGCCTTCGGCGGGTCTTTGCAGCCGTTGTTAGGGGTGGCAGGCCATTAGGGTGAGCGCAGCTGCTACCACACGATTGAGGTTCTGCACACCCCCATGTGAACCTTTCCACTATGATTTTTTTGATCCTTGACAGGCAGCTGATGCCACCACCACACGCAAGGAGGGAAAAGCCCAAGGATATGTTCTGCCTTGGGTCTCACAGGTAATATAATACAATGTGAGTAGGGCATCCATTGATCCCAATTGGAGTGGAAGACACCTCTTGGGACTTAAAACTGTCTGATGTTTTCATCCATCAGATCAAATTTTTTTGTGATCCAACCGTCAGAATATTAATTATTGGTAACAGCAAAATCAATCTTCATATGTAAAAATCAGTTGAAAACCCCAATTGGATTGTTCCACATTTGCTGCAATCGTACTACTGCTTCAGCTGTGGGAAAACCCCAAATGGAGAATCATAACGTTATCTAACCCAATGGACGAACGATGTGATGGCAGGCCTTAAAGCCGCCAACCCCTCACTGCCATGCAATTAGAATAAATCTCAAGTGTTTTGATTCATGGATTCCAAAGGATTTATTTACGCATTAGACTAAGGGGTTGTAGCAACCCGATTTAAAAGAGAGAGAGAGAGAGAGATACGTACATTTTAAGAAAGTTAAATTAATGAGCTTACTCTAAGGGAGACTTTGATAACCGAATAAGGGCTAAATAGGATGAGTTACTCCACCTACTCCCCCTTAATCGTGTTTGATACCGGGGTTAAGTTACTTGAGGTCGGTTAAGGTTAAAGCCCTTATTCTCAGAATAACGCATTCTATCATTTCACATGGAATGAGGTATTCCGAGAGTACGAGTAAATTATCAAACTCAAAAAGAGAAAACCCAAGGAATAACTCACTCGGACTCACCTCAGATAATTTATCCTAACATGTTCTCAAAGTGGCCCAGAATAGCACGTAAGATCAATTAGGCTCTTAATACTTAATGGTAATTAAGAATGGGTTAGTAACGTAATGCTTAATGGGCCTTGATGGTTTATATATATATATATATATATATAGGATGGTGAAGAGCCGTTATCTCGTGCGGTAGTCTGAGACGTACGATCTTTGGTGAGCCTTGATCGCTTGCCACCGGTGAGGATACTACAAGATAGGAAATAGATCAGAGGAGCCTAGGGTTATGACATCGGGAAAAACCCTCCGATGGCTAAGTCAGCAAGATAGTAGAGCTTTGTGCGGAGAAGAGGATGGAGGAGGTAAAGAGTGCGCACGAGATTGCTCTCCACCAGTAAGAGTGGCGAATAGTGTTCAGATTGGCTTACCTTCCTGGAGGGTTTCCCATGGTTTATATAGTGCTCATTTTCCTTATTGGAGTCATGGAAGCCTGAGAGATTTAAGGGGCGTTACGTCCTTGTAGTGGGCTCTTCATAGTCTGAGGACTCTTGCTCTCCCTTATCCCTTTGAGTTCCCTACTCCGGGTGGCAGCGTAACATCCGCCTGGATATATAGGCGTCGGGTTGCTAGGGCGAGCGTGGGGCGTCCGCTTAGGGAGCACTCAGACTCTTCCCAAGTGACGGGGGTGTCATTAATCCGTTATGCTCGGGTGCCGTGTGGGCTTCTTCCCGAGCGACCGTTAAAGAGTATTCAAGGGTCCCTGGCCCTCCTCTCCGGTCGGTTATGCTCGGGCGCCATGTGGGCTTCTTCCCGAGCCACCGTTACTCGGTCTTCCGAGCTCGAAGGTTGCCTAAGAAGTATTGGGTAGAGCAAGTTTGGGCTTCAATATAAGTGGGCCTATTAATGGGGCTGTCACTTAGGGAGTTTGGCTTTGTTTTGTCGGGTTGGATCTGGTTGGGCCGCTCCAGGCCACATGTCCTTTGGGCGGCTGATTTACCCCTCTCCACTTGCCCCCTACTCCCGAGCCAAAGGATGGGCTCGGAGAGTAGCGCGTATTCGGGCTGTATATGTGGCTCAATTGGGGATTTGGTCATTGCAAGCTATCCCAGTTTCAATGTTTAGGGGCTGTAAAGCGGCTGTCCTAGCTTGTGAGGGCTCGGGTGAGATGATGAAGTGTTTGTGTTGGTTCGGGGGCGTCCTTCCGAGCTTGCCGCCGCTGACCAGAGCTTAGGAACTTCTGAGGGAGAGGTCTCAGTGTTGACCGACTTAGGGAAAAGTCTCGTTCCCCAACGGGGACGGTTTGCTGTCCCGGCCTCCCTCTATGATCGTTGCCAAATGCCAGTGACCTGATAGAAATGGCAGCGCTCAGAAATGAATCCAGAGGGGGGGTGAATGGATCTTTCAAAAAATAAACCCAATTAAAACTATACTCTCTCTCTGGAAATGAACCCCGTGAAGAGAAAGGAATAAAGCCAAATGACTAAATCTAAACGGATAGTCTATTGAGGCTCACACTCTAGCACTAAGTAAGTCTCAGATACAAAGTGAATGCAGCAATAAGAAAACTAGAACTAAGGACTACTTCTATGAAACCCACTGAGTTTATCTCAGGCATTCAATGCAGCAATCCATCAGCAAGAGCAGATTAAACAAGTCTGATCAAAAGCACATCGTGCTGGACAACGAACCTAAATGCAACAGACTCAGCTCACAGAAAATGAAACAACTAGCCAGTATTCAAAGGAGCAATCAATAGTGCCTGTGAAAGAGGTGGAAGACAAGGGGCAAACGCACAAGGCAAACCACGACACAGTAGATTTTTAAGTGGTTCGGCCAGACACCAGTCCGCCTACATCCACCCCTCACTCAAACCGAGTGAGCATTCCCTTGCCAAAGCAAGAAGAAGACTCAGTCTGCAACAAACGCTGCCAAACAACTTGCCCTGAGAGAAACAAATCTCTCACACCGATCCTGCAACCCACAGGATCTGAATCCTAAACTTGCAGCCCACAAGATCAGAACCGGAGGATCAATCCTCCCTTCCTCCAAACCAGAGGGAACCCACGAGCAACTTCCCGTTACTCACAACCGGAGACTATGTCTCCCTTCTCCTGAATCCACAGGAGGGACCTATGTGTGACCCTCAGTCACCCACAACTAGAGACTCAAGTCTCTCTTCCTCTGAATCCACAAAGGGCAAACCGGAGATACACTCTCCCTTCTCCTGAAAACCCAGGAGGAACCCCGAACTCCAAACAGAGTATCAAAAGAACACACTAAGCAGATAAAGAGAACAAATGAAAAGACAAAAGAAGAAAGGAAAACAAATGTAGCTCCGAGGAGCACAAGAACTCCGGATTTGATCCACGAGTTGGTACACAAATAGATAAGCAATTTAATGCTTTGGTTGCACGCTTTCTCTCGCCCTCTGGCTGCTCCTCTCTTCTTCTTCTTTCTCTTCTTTCTTTCACCCTGGCTCTCACTCCCTTTCTTCTACTACTTCTCTCTGGCGGCTCACTTTTCACTCTCTGGCTCTTCTCTTTTCTTCTCAGCTTTCTACAGCCTTCTACCTTTCTTTCTTGATCATATCCTCATCGAAGGATGAGGTGGTCTACATGTATAGTAGAGCCTCCGTATGGATGAGGCAGAAAAGCCCTAGTGAAGTCCCATTGGTCCACGTGGCAGGGACGAGAATGTTCCTCTGTCATAGTGCCTCGGATCACGTGACCAATCATTTGCGCCCTGGGTCCATGCGCCAGCATCTCGCCATTTCTGGGAACACGTGCCTATTCTTAGTTTGACCTCACGTGCTGCTTTAAACCTGTTAGATAGGAGAAATATGATTCATTAAAAACCTTGTGAACATGAGTCATAAAGTGTGCACGGACTTTACTTGATCAGAGTGTCAATATGCACCGACCCTTTATGCAACTAGCACCGACTATGTATGCAGGATATATGACACTACCATCGACCCTTTATGCAACTTGCACCGACTATGTATGCAAGATATATGACACTAGCACCGGCTCTTTATGTAACTAGCACCGACCTTAGTATGCACAAGGTTCAACTAGCATCGACTATGTATGACACTAGCATCGACCCTTTATGCAACTAGCACCGACCCTTTATGCAAAATGCAAAATGTGCACCGACTTTAAGTGCAGATCAACAGAATGTGCACCGACCTTAAGGCATTGAAACCAAAACATGCACATACTTCTAGTGTTCAAGCCAAAACATGCACCGACCTTAGATATGCTCGATGACCTATATGCACCGACCTTAGAGCATGAATGAACATGGTATGCACTGACTTCAAATGTGCGCATATCAAAATGTGCACTGACTTTGTTTGTAGAAGGTGCAACTAGCACCGACCCTGAATGCAATATGTGAGATGCTAGCATCGACCTTAGCTATGTGATAAATGCAACTAGCACTGACCTTAGCTGTGTGAAACCACAACTAGCATCTACATGTATGCAAAGATAAAACATGCATTGACCTTCTTCATGCAGTGAATAGTGATGTGCACCGACTTGCCTCTGCCTCACTAGCAACATGCATCGACCTTCATGAGTAACACAGTAAACATGCATCGACCTTAGTATGCATGCAATCTGTTTGATGAAATGACTGTGCATTCAATCTGATGAGGTTGTATGCAGTGTGAAAATGTATATATCTGAAAAGGCATATATCGCGCAAATGATTATGATAGCATTAATGCACAAAAATCAATGCACAGTAAACAATCCTCATTAATGCATAGTGCAATGATCAGATGCATAATCAAATGCATATTTCATCATCATTCAATCTTTCATGCAAACACATGATGACTTATAGTGTTTGCTATCATCAAAATCACAGGGACACAACACTCTCCCCCTTTTTGATGATGGCAACACTATGAGTCATAAGGATAATAAAGCAAGATGCTGACTCATGTCAAACTATTCTCCCTCTTTGACTTCATCAAAAAGAAAATAGTTTGATACGATAAATACAAACATGCATGATATAATTGAATCATTAGCTAAAATGCAGACATCAGACAAATCTCCCCCTGAGAGCTATAAGGGGTGTTGGGAAGGCACTCTCTCCTCTGGAAGGAAATGATTTGAATGTATCAACAAAAGCACAGGGGCAATTAGACAATCAAACAAGCTAAGAAGTATGGCAGTTAGGAGTGCAGTCAAGAAATATGACAGTCAAGATAAGCTCCGAGTTTCAGCTGTAAAAGAATGAGAGCAAGCTAGAAAGGGCTTTCCAGCAGAGTAAAGTTAGGCACAATAGACAAGATTGACAACTCAAGGGATCAAGATATGCAAGAACACTTTCAATGAGATAGCCATGCCATAAATCCAAAATTTGAAAACATTTCAGATTCTTCTAGTATAAAGACTTATGAAATGATCTTTATTTGACAGAATGGTTTAAATATAATGAATTCATAGTTTATTCATGAAAGTTTCTGTACTCATATCTGAAAATAAATCTTAATAAAGGTGAAAACCAAGTTTTCATATTAATAGCTAGTTTTATCTCCTTTCATTTTAAGCATTCAATTTCAATGGCTCCTTGGTGGTTGCAAAAGACAAATATTGAGATTAAACAAGCATGAAAGCATCAGATTGTGTCCAAGATTTGGAAAACATTTCAGATTTTTCTTTCTATGCAGTAGCATTTTTTATAACAACATCTTTCAAGATCAATCGAGTTTAGTACACACCTTGTAACTAGAGGATATACGTTATTTAGACGCAAGTATCCCTGAGCACTTAGTCTGACTAACTGTCATGATTCATATTGAACAGAGTTAACTAGGGCACTTCATGACGTATGTTGACTACATTTCTGTGATGAGATTCCTAATTTCTCAGTGCAACCTAATCATTGCTCTGTCTTAATATTTCACTGATTTTTCATCAAATTTTCAGCAGAGATAACTATGGCACTTCATGGCCTGGGTTGACTTCATTTCTTGATGAAGAACCTAATTTCTCAGTGACCAAGGTCATTGCTCTGACCATATATTATCCTTCGGACAAATCTCAGAGCAATCAAATGTTTAAGAACAATATTCACATAAAGCATTTCAACCGAGGTAAGTAATGAGAAAAAACATCAAGATTTCAGAAGATCTTACAAGATATAACATGAATCAAGTGGTTAAAGTTTATTAAAACAAATTGATTCAGACATTTTCAGAATGTTCATATTCAAACTTAAGAAATGCATGAAACTTAAACCAGCTGAGAATGTCAGATATTCATAATCCCTTATAATAGAAGATTCCTCTTAGGTATGCTTTCAGATTTATGAACATGGTATGCACATTGAAATTTTCATGAGTTCTAGACAAACCAAAAGAATTCCAGAAGCATCTAGATCATCAGGCGGTAGAGAGCACTAAGCAATAGTAGAAAGATCTGATGCAACAGTTAAGACCACGAAGATAGCTGATAGTGTGTAAAGATGAAGATGGGCTCAGAGAATGGCAGAGAAAACCAAGACACCATCAGAAAGATTGACTCTAAAAACATCCATCTTCCCCTCAGAAAATGCAGGATCAAAATTTAAACAAATTCAGTTTTAAGAGAATGTTGAGCCAAAGTGAGTTTTAGAGCTGATGAAAGCAAATGAGACCAGCTGACTGTGTAGATTACTGAAGGAGCAGAAATAACACAATGAGCAAGACGTTGACTTATTCAGTGAAGATTCCGGTTGACTGAAATAAGTAAGAATGTTTCAACCGAAGTAGATAGATGTGCAGCCATGCAATTTAAAGACATGATTTATGCTCCCCCTATATGCATGCATGAGCAATCAAGCAGAAGTGTCAGGCTGAAGAGATAACATTCCTGAATGTAATCAATTTTCTGGGTTTACTATTCATTTGAGCAACCCTATGCACAGAGACAAATTCTGGAATGTATGAGCTCCACCAATGCATGTGCATTCATGTCAGGCACTCTTTTAAATTTTCAGATGGTGGCATGCAATCTATTTTGAAATCAGTATATGTATGATGACAAATGCACATGAGTAACTTATTAAATGTAGAAACTCCCCCTGACTAAATGTACTGAATCAACCTTTTTGGAGTTTTCAATACGAATCAAATGCAATCAACACATGTATGCAAATGCACTGACTCCCCTTAACAGAATGCCATATATGACACTCTGAATGCAGCATATGCAATGACAGTTATGCAGAGAGTTTGATGAGTTATGCTCATGGACACTTAGACTGATCTATGTGCAGCATGACCCATGGTACCAGGCAGAGGACTTGGTCTAAAGGACCACCTCACACATAGTAAGAATCTCCAGACAGATTTCATCTGCCCTTTAGTAGCTTACCATTTGATATACCATCATGGTCAGTCATGACAATGCAGTGCCAAATCAGTCCTATATGCATCAGATTTTCAATGATTGTATGTCAAGCAGATGTGTATGCAGACAATTGACATAAGCAATTCACATATATGCACAACTATGCAGACTATGCTCATGAGTTCCTAACCTTCTCTATGTGCACAATCAAGTGTCAAAATATTAATGCATGCAGATGAGAAATATGTTGCTCAATGCAATTGTTAAAGCAAATAAGAATATGTATGCTTGAAAATTTTGACTAATCAGATTTAACATGATATGCACTGAACAATATGAAGAGTGCAAATGTTACCTGAAAAATACAAAAATAGGGCTTTACCAACTTAGGTGCCTTGGTTTATTTACCCCTTTTATTTCTCAGCTCCAAGGCACACCTGTAACCAAAACTCATTTTGCCACCTTTGGTACCCAAGAGTTCTTCGGTCTCTTATGGTTAGTAGCACCTTTGATGGGTGCTTTCCACATCCTTTGGGCTTTCACATCATCAAAAATCATTAGAGAACAACCATTCATGAAATGCCCAACCTGGCCACAATAATGACATGAAACAACATGTTTTATTTTCTTTTCGTGCATATGATCATTAGCATGGAATTTATGTGCATGTGCATGAAATGTTCTATTGTTTACATGAACTTTTTGTGTTTTATTATTGGCCAACCAACAATTAACAATTTTTCGGTTTGTAGGGAATTTACAAGATTTAAAATCAAATTTCTTTCCCTGAGTGTGCCAGCACTCAATGGCCCTATGGCCTAGCTTACCACAATTAAAACACACAACATGCTGGTTCTCATGAGGATTTACATAATGAGAATGAAACTTACCTTTACTTTTAGCAGACCAGCATTCAGAGGCACGATGGCCTGGCTTACCACAATTAAAACATGCAAGAGAGTTTTCTTTAAAAATAGATTTATGTCTACCAAAAGTATTTTGTTTTGCAGAAAACTTGACAGATTTAGAATTGACTTTTCTCTTTTAAGCATGCCAACAGTTAGCTGTAATGTGGCCTACCTTATCACAATAGGAACAGTGAATTCTTTTTTTCTTAAATGCATGATTTCTTTCATGAGAATTCCTAGCATGCATTGCACTTACATTTATGTCATCTTGTTCCATCAATCTACACTCATACATCAAATGACCAGATCTATGACAATAATGGCTTGACATTTTCTTTTTGTGTGCATATGTATGTGTGTTCAAGCTGTGTACAACATGCACAGTTCTAGCATGAGTGTTTCTTGACTCTTTCTGCCAGTGATCATTCTTTATCACTTTGTCAGGTTGTTTCTACATTTTCTGAACATTGGACTGTTTAACCTCTGAAGTGGTGGCTACATTTGATGCAGTGACAAACGATGTCATTAACTTATTTTTAAAGGCTTTTTTATTAACATTATTGTAGCCCAGCCTTTCCTTCCTAAAATTAACCTTAACTCCTAGCAGCTTATCCAAATTTTCTTTTCCATCAGTAAATTTAGACAAGGAGTTTTTTAAATCCTGAATCTCATTTTCTAGAGATGCAATGTGTATTTCATAACTTACAATCTCTTGTTCACTGTAATTAACAGCTTCATTCAGTACTTTATTGGCAGTTTTATTGATGCGACACAAAATGCAGCGGGGACTTTGATTCCTTGGACCTAATTCGCAATCACAATTACAAGGCGCCGAGAATATGTTAAAGCTACCAACGCACCGTGCGCACACGATTCCCGTAGTGACCCGGTGATGCCGAGTCGAGGTGACGGAGATAGCCCCTAACTGGTTAGAGGACCAGCACCACTTTAGTTAGCCCTCCCGAAGGTTTGAAAGCCCACAAACAAGGGCGGCCGGATGCCTTAAGGGCACGGAGTCACTCGCTCACTTATGGCCACGGTGACCACACTGAAAGGTGGCGCCGGGATCGGGCACTCGCTCTCCTACCGGCCGATATGTTTCGCGGATATTAAATAAACAGGTATAAGGAGGCAAGGGCAGGAGGCTCACCTGGTTGGTTTGAGAAAACCAACCCCGGTCGGAGACGAGGGCGGGCGGGGAAGTGTGGGTTCCCCGCACACTGCGCCGATGAAGCTTCGAACCTGTTTAAGTGTACACTCACTACACCTCACGCAGGAGGGTGATCTCGGGGGTGGGAATTGATGGGTTACAACAAACACTACCTCCCGCAGGGAGGGGCGGTAAGCCGGCCAGGCAAGAGGGGGGAGATAAGCTTAGTAGCCCACGAGGAGGGACCGCTTCCGAATTGGACTGCTGGCTGTGGACATTGATAGGCAGTCGGTGTAGTCCCTGTAGATCGCGGTCAGGAATTTTTCCGATGACGAGCCTAGGGGGGATCTTCTCATAACAGGAACCCAAACGCCTCTGATTTATATCAATTTATTCTGGCGTCGTCGATGGCTGCAGTGGAGGTCTGAGTAGAGCAACAGATTCTGGGGCGGGTGGCTCCCTGTTTCTGTCTGCAACTTGCAGAAGTTGCCCCGGTCGCTCCTGGATGCCGAATCATGAACCGTTAGAGTCGCTGGAACCGTTGACAACGCCTCTACACAGAAAAACTTACGGCAACACCTTATGAGGTCGGGGTGGACAGGGGGATGCCGACGAGTGGGAACTGGTCGCTGCAGACTGCAGGAGGCAGACCCGCGCGACTGAGGGAGAAAATTCGGAACTCTGGCCCCCGGATGCCAAATGAGGTTCTGTTTCTTGCTCCTGGTTGGGGACATATGGAGGAAGAACTTTGATGAAGGGCCTTCGGTCTGAATCCTCCGCTGTTGGTCGTGGTGCAGCTTCAAATCGGGCTCAGGCTAGCTGCGGAGGGAGTCTGGCGCAGTCGGGAGAGAATGGCTCTCCCGGACGGCCCTGAACTCGGAACAGGACGATTCCACCTCGCCTGCGAAGATATCTGGACGACCTTTCCAGAAAGGTATGGTACGTCCTCAGATGTCTCCGGCTGACTCCGTGGCGGCTTCTTCAAAACGATCTTGTCTCTGCCACCTGCAGACTGAACAGAGTGAAGTGGATAGGGGATGAACTAGGTTGATTGGAGTGGTGGTTAATGATGGTGAGTGGGTGGGGATGAAGGATGATGGGGTAGGGGTGTGTGTGAGGGGGTGGAGTAGGGGAGAGAGAGGTCAGATGGGTGGTGAGAGGGAGAGAGGGGTGCAGCTGGGTTGGGTGTTGATGGAGGGGTCGGCCAAGGCAAGGGGGTTAGATGGAGGTGGTGGGGTGCGCAAGTTCCTTGGGGGTGGGGTAGATTTCTCCTTTGGGATATGAATGAGGGTGTGGGGGAGTGGAAAGGCTGCTTGGGGGAGAGGGAAGGTTGCTTTGGAGAATGAAATGGTGTATGGGGAATAGGGAGGGTTGTCTAGGGAAGGTGAAAGGTTGCTTGGGAAGTGGAGGGAATTGAAGGGAGTTATGGCCTTGGAATATGAAAGGGTGGAGGAAGGTGAGGTGGCAGGGGGAGGGGAAGGTGAAGGGGCTGTTGCGCCCAAGGGAGGGGAGGAGAGAGAAGTGGGGTTCGCCCCTTGAGGAAAGAGAGAGAGGGAGAGATGCACTTAAGTGGCTCAAATTTGCTTAATACTTCATTACTTCAAAAGAGGGGGTTTGGGGTCCTATATATAGGAAAACCCAATTTACAAAAAGTCCTCATGAAATGGACAAATGACGGAAGACCAAGGGGTGGGGAGAGGGGCGCCCATGGGCCAGACCAAAGAAATGGCCCAATAAGACCTACTAGCCCCATTAGCCCACTAGCCTACATACAAACATAAGTAAATAACATGATAACCTAGTAACATGACTCAAAACATAGGCAAATACATCAAAATGACTCAAGAAAATAGGAAAATGTAATAGGATGATAAGCACCAATGTTCCGTCTGAAGAAGGGCTGCTCCCTAGCTGCCTCCGGGAGGGAGAGAAGTGCCAAGCCAGAGGGTATGTGGTGTGATGCCCTCATCATTTATATTTCTCAATTTCCTTTCTAAGCTCATCAATTTTTTCAGATTCGTCTGTACATATGATTTTCCTTTTTCCAATATGAGAAGCCTTTCAGATATAGCAGAGTTCAGCTATTTTAACTTCTCATTTTCTTCCTTAAATTTATCATTTTGAATTAACTCATTTATTGGAACCTGATCCTCTGAGTTAATTTCATACTTTCTTCTAGTTTCAAATTCCTTCAGATCTCTTTGCTATTTTTCAACATTTTTCTGTAACTCCATGTTTACAGACTTGATAGCATCAAATTTTTCAACAAGCAGATTCTTCTCTTGTTCAAATTTTTCAAATTTTCTTTAATAGATTTTCTGAGAGATTCTTTTTCTGATTTCAACTTATTTAGATCTGTGTTAACATGTTCAAGATCCTTCAGCAGTTTTTCATTCTGAACATGATTGCTAATGAGAGTTTGATCATCATTAGATGAGCTATGTTTTTATTCAAATTCAGAAATCTCATTTGCAAGTTCTTGATTTTCATTCTTTAACAATCCAATTTGTTTCTTAAGTACTTGGATATCAGATAAACAAGCGTCATGCGTTTGTTTCAATTTTAAACAGTTTTCACATGAAGAATTAGAACTTTTCAAGCTAATAGTCTTTTTCAATTTTTTGTGTTGTTTTCTTAACATCTCATGTAACTCTAATAAATCACCATATGCATCATGCCAATCATCTAGAGAGAAGTTCTCAAAGGGGTTTACCTGATCATCGTCCTCTTCTTCATTTTGGCTGCTGCTATGATCGCTGCCATTAGCCATCATACATCGGTCTTCATTTCCACGACAAGCAGTATTCAGTTTGTTCAAGATGTCCTTAGCTAACCTACAATCATGAAAGGAAGAATGGAAAGCCTTGTCAGTAGCTGCTTTCATTAAATCCAAAGCTTTTTGATTTTCTCCATACTTCGATCTATGACTGTTAGTCCATTTGGACTTTTTCTTTGGTAATATGTGAGGACCTTGTGAAATTAACTTCCACAGATCATGATCAACATTCTTGACAAACATGCGCAGGTTGTTAAACCATAGATTGAAATTAGTGCCATCAAAAATCGGTGGACAGGCCATGGATATAATCAACAAACAAATCAATGCACCAAAATAGGTATGCTCGAAAATGCACCAATGAAGCTGTAGGATCTGCTGCTGATCGTTGGATCCAATGAGACAGGAACCCGCTCTGATACCAATTGATAGAAACGGTGGCGCTCAGAAATGGATCCAGAGGGGGGGGGGTGAATGGATCTTTCAAAAAATACACTCAATTAAAACTATACTCTCTCTCTGGAAATGAACCCCGTGAAGAGAAAGGAATAAAGCCAAATGACTCAATCTAAACGGATAGTCTATTGAGGCTCACACTCGAGCACTAAGTAAGTCTCAGATACAAAGTGAATGCAGCAATAAGAAAACTAGAACTAAGTACTACTTCTAGGAAACCCACTGAGTTTATCTAAGGCATTCAATGCAGCAATCCTTCAGTAAGAGCAGATTAAACAAGTATGATCAAAAGCACATCGTGCTGAACAACGAACCTAATTGCAACAGACTCAGCTCACAGAGAACGAAACAACTAGCCAGTATTCAAAGGAGCAATCAATAGTGCATGTGAAGGAGGTTGAAGACAAGGGGCAAACGCACAAGGCAAACCACGGCATAGTAGATTTTTAGGTGGTTTGGCCAGACACCAGTCCGCCTAAATTCACCCCTCACTCAAATCGAGTGAGGATTCCCTTGCCAAAGCAAGAAGCTGACTCAGTCTTCAACAGACGCTGCCAAACAGCTTGCCCTGAGGGAAACAAATCTCTCACACTGATCCTGCAACCCACAGGATCTGAACCCTGACCTTGCAGCCCACAAGATCAGAATCGGAGGACCAATCTTCCCTTCCTCCAAACCGGAGGGAACGCACGAGCAACTTCCCGTTACTCGCAACCGGAGACTATGTCTCACGTCTCCTGAATCCACAGGAGGGACCGGTGTGTGACCCTCAGTCACCCACAACCAGAGACTCAAGTCTCTCTTCCTCTGAATCCACAGAGGGCAAACCGGAGATACACTCTCCCTTCTCCTGAAAACCCAGGAGGAACCCGGAACTCCAAACAGAGTATCTGAAGAACACACTAAGCAGATAAAGAGAACAAATGAAAAGACAAAAGCAGAAAGGAAAACAAATGTAGCTCCGAGGAGCACAAGAACTCTAGATTTGATCCACGAGTTGGTACACAAACAGATAAGCAATTTAATGCTTTGGTTGCACGCTTTCTCTCACCCTCTGGCTGCTCCTCTCTTCTTTTTCTTTCTCTTCTTTCTTTCACTTTGGCTCTCACTCCCTTTCTTCTACTGCTTCTCTCTGGCAGCTCACTTTTCACTCTCTGGCTCTTCTCTCTTCTTCTCAACTTTCTGCAACCTTCTGCCTTTCTTTCTTTATCATATCCTCATCGAAGGATGAGGTGGTCTATATAGATAGCAGAGCCTCCGTATGGATGAGGCAGAAAAGCCCTAGTGAAGTCCTATTGGTCCACGTGGCAGGTATGAGAATGTTCCTCTGTCATAGTGCCTCGGATCACGTGACCAATCATTTGCTCCCTGGGTCCATCCGCCAGCATCTCGCCATTTTTGGGAACACGTGCATGTTCTTAGTTTGACCTCACGTGTTGCTTTAAACCTGTTAGATGGAAGAAATACGATTCATTAAAAACCTTGTGAACATGAGTTATAAAGAGTGCACTGACTTTGCTTGATCATAGTGTCAATATGCACCGACCCTTTATGCAACTAGCACCGACTATGTATGCAAGATATATGACACTAGCACCGACCCTTTATGCAACTAGCACCGACTATGTATGCAAGATATATGACACTAGCACCGACCCTTTATGCAACTAGCACCGACTATGTATGCAAGATATATGACACTAGCACCGACCTTAGTATGCACAAGGTGCAACTAGCATCGACTATGTATGACACTAGTACCGACCCTTGATGTAACTAGCACAGACCCTTTATGCGAAATGCAAAACGTGCACCGACTTTAAGTGTAGATCAACAGAATGTGCACCGACCTTAAGTCATTGAAACCAAAACATGCACAGACTTCTAGTGTTCAAGCCAAAACATGCACCGACCTTAGATATGCTAGATGGCCTATATGCACCGACCTTAGAGCATGAATGAACATGGTATGCACCGACTTCAAATGTGCGCATATCAAAATGTGCACCGACTTTGTCTGCAGAAGGTGCAACTAGCACCGACCCTGAATGCAATATGTGAGATGCTAGCATCGACCTTAGCTATGTGAAAAATGCAACTAGCACCGACCTTAGCTGTGTGAAACCACAACTAGCATCGATCTGTATGCAATGATAAAACATGCATCGGCCTTCTTCATACAGTAAATAGTGATGTGCAACGACTTACCTCTGCCTCACTAGCAACATGCATCGACCTTCATGAGCAACACAGTAAACGTGCATCGACCTTAGTATGCATGCAATCTGTTTGATGAAATGACTGTGCATTTAATCTGATGAGGTTCTATGCAGCGTGAAAATACATCTATCTGAAAAAGCATATATCGTGCAAATGATTATGACATCATTAATGCACAAAAATCAATGCACAACAAACAATCCTCATTAATGCACAGTGCAAAGATCAGATGCATAATCAAATGCATATTTCGTCATCATTTAATCTTTCATGCAAACAAATGATGACTTATAGTGTTTGCTATCATCAAAACCACAGGGACACAACATGACCATGTCTGTTCGGGACGAGTTCAATCGATGCTTCCCTCTGATGCTCCTTGAAGGGGTTATGGAGGGGGGATTGTTCGTGGCCCAGCTTGGGGTGGAGCTTGTGGATTACTCGACACTTGTGGAAAGTTAAGAGGCGGCTCGGGCCCGCGGTCGCACTGAGTCTGATTGAAAGATCAAACAATTGTCTCCCGAGCTCGGGGCTTTCCAATGGGAGGTGGCCTCATTCTAATTGTAGGACAGGGCGAGGCCGGAGAAGAGCTCGGGGGCTGGCTCCTGGAGGTAGAGCGAGCGAGGAGAGACGCCGAAATGAAACAGGCCGAGATCGAGGCAGAAGTGGACGATCTCAAGGCGGGGGCAGCAACGGTCGGGGCAAGGGCGGTCGAGCAATATCATGGCTCGGAAGAACATCTTGAAGCCCTAAAGAAGACCGCCTTCGCTTACAAAAATCCGAGCTACCGGCGTGGACTGCGGAAGGGTTTTGCGCCGGGCTTCTGGCGGGCAACGGATATAGCACATGCGCAGGTCCTTGACGTGCTCACTTTAGGGCTCGACTACCCCGGGCAACGCTATGACTCGAGTGAAGAAGGCTCGACTTCTCCTTCTTCCTCGGCGTCCAGCAGTAAAGGGGAAAGCGAGGGCACTTCTACTCTTGGGGAGAGAGGATCACCAACTCCAACTGCCTCGGGAGAGCACACGGTCAAGGCAGTTCCCACACAGGTGGGGTCAGTTGTAACGACCCGAGAATCCGATTACCGGGAAGGCCCGATAACCCGAGACTCGTACCGCCACCCACGAGTCCGAAGACTCGGAAGGGTTAAAAGGATGGTGTGGAAACTACATAAGCATCACAGATAATTGCAGAAATTAAACAGTTATAATATTAAGCAGGAAATAAATTAACAATTTACATGGTCCACAATAAAATAGCAACAACAGCAACAGTAGTCCACGACTAGTACAGTGACAAGAAAGAAAAGTACAGCTACACGGGGCATCCCCCGGCTCTGACCTCTGGCACTACCTCTGGGCACCCGCACCACGCTGCGCTCCTGACGCGCTCCCCGAAGGTGGCGCCTCACCTGAAACACGGTGAAAACACGCAGGGAATGAGTCTCAGAACAAGACTCAGTAGGGATCACTCGAACCCTACCTCGAAAAACGAGAAACCACTACTCTAGCGGTAGGAAAGTACCTCGGAAAGGAAAGCCCTGTACTCTACAGAACTAGACCCTACGGCACGCAACCGACACACGTGCCACGGTACGAGAAGACCGAAACTCAACGGTCGAACCGTCAAAAACCCGAAGGTCGGAAACACACGACTGACGGTCTGACACTCCGTACTCGACAGGAGTACCACCCACTAGAAGCACAGCCGGTAGCGTCCCCTGACGTCTTACACCGCACCGCAGGTGAACCGCCTGACGTGGTAGGTCCTACCCGAGGCGCGAACACCGTACAAGTAACCACAAACAAGTGACTAGCTGGGGTCACGCCCGTCGACGTGGGTCCAACCGCCCCCAACCACGTGTTGCTTTAAACCTGTTAGATGGAAGAAATACGATTCATTAAAAACCTTGTGAACATGAGTTATAAAGAGTGCACTGACTTTGCTTGATCATAGTGTCAATATGCACCGACCCTTTATGCAACTAGCACCGACTATGTATGCAAGATATATGACACTAGCACCGACCCTTTATGCAACTAGCACCGACTATGTATGCAAGATATATGACACTAGCACCGACCCTTTATGCAACTAGCACCGACTATGTATGCAAGATATATGACACTAGCACCGACCTTAGTATGCACAAGGTGCAACTAGCATCGACTATGTATGACACTAGTACCGACCCTTGATGTAACTAGCACAGACCCTTTATGCGAAATGCAAAACGTGCACCGACTTTAAGTGTAGATCAACAGAATGTGCACCGACCTTAAGTCATTGAAACCAAAACATGCATAGACTTCTAGTGTTCAAGCCAAAACATGCACCGACCTTAGATATGCTAGATGGCCTATATGCACCGACCTTAGAGCATGAATGAACATGGTATGCACCGACTTCAAATGTGCGCATATCAAAATGTGCACCGACTTTGTCTGCAGAAGGTGCAACTAGCACCGACCCTGAATGCAATATGTGAGATGCTAGCATCGACCTTAGCTATGTGAAAAATGCAACTAGCACCGACCTTAGCTGTGTGAAACCACAACTAGCATCGATCTGTATGCAATGATAAAACATGCATCGGCCTTCTTCATACAGTAAATAGTGATGTGCAACGACTTACCTCTGCCTCACTAGCAACATGCATCGACCTTCATGAGCAACACAGTAAACGTGCATCGACCTTAGTATGCATGCAATCTGTTTGATGAAATGACTGTGCATTTAATCTGATGAGGTTCTATGCAGCGTGAAAATACATCTATCTGAAAAAGCATATATCGTGCAAATGATTATGACATCATTAATGCACAAAAATCAATGCACAACAAACAATCCTCATTAATGCACAGTGCAAAGATCAGATGCATAATCAAATGCATATTTCATCATCATTTAATCTTTCATGCAAATAAATGATGACTTATAGTGTTTGCTATCATCAAAACCACAGGGACACAACATGACCATGTCTGTTCGGGACGAGTTCAATCGATGCTTCCCTCTGATGCTCCTTGAAGGGGTTATGGAGGGGGGATTGTTCGTGGCCCAGCTTGGGGTGGAGCTTGTGGATTACTCGACACTTGTGGAAAGTTAAGAGGCGGCTCGGGCCCGCGGTCGCACTGAGTCTGATTGAAAGATCAAACAATTGTCTCCCGAGCTCGGGGCTTTCCAATGGGAGGTGGCATCATTCTGATTGTAGGATAGGGCGAGGCCGGAGAAGAGCTCGGGGGCTGGCTCCTGGAGGTAGAGCGAGCGAGGAGAGACGCCGAAATGAAACTGGCCGAGATCGAGGCAGAAGTGGCCGATCTCAAGGCGGGGGCAGCAACGGTCGGGGCAAGGGCGGTCGAGCAATATCGTGGCTCGGAAGAACATCTTGAAGCCCTAAAGAAGACCGCCTTCGCTTACAAAAATCTGAGCTACCGGCGTGGACTGCGGAAGGGTTTTGCGCCGGGCTTCTGGCGGGCAACGGATATAGCACATGCGCAGGTCCTTGACGTGCTCACTTTAGGGCTCGACTACCCCGGGCAACGCTATGACTCGAGTGAAGAAGGCTCGACTTCTCCTTCTTCCTCGGCGTCCAGCAGTAAAGGGGAAAGCGAGGGCACTTCTACTCTTGGGGAGAGAGGATCACCAACTCCAACTGCCTCGGGAGAGCACACGGTCAAGGCAGTTCCCACACAGGTGGGGTCAGTTGTAACGACCCGAGAATCCGATTACCGGGAAGGCCCGATAACCCGAGACTCGTACCGCCACCCACGAGTCCGAAGACTCGGAAGGGTTAAAAGGATGGTGTGGAAACTACATAAGCATCACAGATAATTGCAGAAATTAAACAGTTATAATATTAAGCAGGAAATAAATTAACAATTTACATGGTCCACAATAAAATAGCAACAACAGCAACAGTAGTCCACGACTAGTACAGTGACAAGAAAGAAAAGTACAGCTACACGGGGCATCCCCCGGCTCTGACCTCTGGCACTACCTCTGGGCACCCGCACCACGCTGCGCTCCTGACGCGCTCCCCGAAGGTGGCGCCTCACCTGAAACACGGTGAAAACACGCAGGGAATGAGTCTCAGAACAAGACTCAGTAGGGATCACTCGAACCCTACCTCGAAAAACGAGAAACCACTACTCTAGCGGTAGGAAAGTACCTCGGAAAGGAAAGCCCTGTACTCTACAGAACTAGACCCTACGGCACGCAAACCGACACACGTGCCACGGTACGAGAAGACCGAAACTCAACGGTCGAACCGTCAAAACCCGAAGGTCGGAAACACACGACTGACAGTCTGACACTCCGTACTCGACAGGAGTACCACCCACTAGAAGCACAGCCGGTAGCGTCCCCTGACGTCTTACACCGCACCGCAGGTGAACCGCCTGACGTGGTAGGTCCTACCCGAGGCGCGAACACCGTACAAGTAACCACAAACAAGTGACTAGCTGGGGTCACGCCCGTCGACGTGGGTCCAACCGCCCCCAACCACGTGTGCACACACAGACCACGCGTCCCAGGTCTGGCCCTCTGACCGGTTTTCCCCTCAGCCGGACTCTGGCTGCAAGACGTGGGGCCCAACGGTAATCGGTCCACAAACCGTCTCGAAAGGTCGGCCCGTACACCACTCCCTGGTGCGACTAGCACCCGCGTACTAGTAGGCTACGACTAGTGGAGGGTCACTGAAGGAGTAGACTCTCGAGTCAACGGAAAACGACGTCCGAACCCGACAACAGGTGGGAATCACCCCACACACCAGCCCCGTCGCACGGTGACCACGGTCGGAAAGGAAACAGACGCACGGCCCACGGTCAAACGCCTGACCGAGGCGAACGGGACTTCCGGACACCAAAAACACGGTCACGGAACTCCACGGGGTGCCCGGGACGCACGCACGGCCCAAGGGGAACACCCAACAACGACCTGATCGCGCTAGGGATACCCAGCGCGACAGGGACCATCGCGCTAGGGAACCCTAGCGCAACAGCGAAGATCGCGCTAGGTCTACCTAGCGCGACAACGACCATCGCGCTAGGTCTTCCTAGTGCGACAAGGATGATCGCGCTATGACCCCATAGCGCGACAGGAACCGCCTCCTGTTCATCTTCTCCGATGAACGCGCTCGGTCGGGGCAGCGCGACCTCCAAGAACGCGCTACTGGAGTATAGCGCGTTCTCAGTCCACGGTCGAAAACGGTAAGAACGCCCAAAAAACCCAACCACGCCCCCATACCTCCATAGGAGAGGGGGAAAACAAAGGGGAAGACCCCTGGGGACCCCTAGCATGATTCTAGGCCCTCAAAACATGAATCCATGCATTGAATCCATAGATCGGGCGAGCTCTCCCCAAATCATGGAAAAACCCAAAAACGCTCAAATGATCCCCTCTCGGCCTCCCCGCGGCCTATAAATCACGGAAAAGAACGGCATGAGGCTAAGGAACGTCACCCTACCTCAATGGAGCGAATGCTCCGCCGAATCGATCACGAATCACGAAGAATGCTCGAAGCTTCACGAACTCCCCACGCTTCCCACGCTCGCCGCACGCCCACGAGATCGCCTCACCGTCGCCCACGCGTCCGCGCCGTCGCCCCGCCGCCGTCCGTAGCCGGAGAGGGGCTCGCCACGTCCGAATGGGAGAGAGGGAGAGAGAGAAGGGCTCACGGTCGCGAGAGAGAGGGAGAGGAAGAAGAATGAGAAAAGGGAAAAAGAAAAGAAAAAGGATTAGGATTTATAGAAAATCCGAATTTTCGGAAAAATATCGAAAAATAGAAAAATACATTTCTGGAATCCTCGGAACGCACCGATCGCAACGGTACCACTCGTGCCCGGGTGAACGGCCCAGTTAACCCGCAGCGAGCGTCCGAAGGAAAAGCCGAAACACACGCCGGGAATCGGAAAACACACGCGGAAAAGCCGCGGAACGCCTCCGGGCCTCCGAAACGACCCCGGATCACGCCGATCCGAACACGAAAGATGTCCGAAACGAAATTTCGGACACAACAGAGCTGGACGCTCCGAAAACCAGATCCGGGACCCACGAAGAAGGATCCGAAAGGTCCGGGATATTACAGCCCTCCCCCCTTAAGGAATTTCGTCCTCGAAATTGAGAACAACCAACGGGGAAAGAAGAGGAAGACTCACTCAAATAGATACGGGAACTGCTGACGCATCTCGTCCTCACGTTCCCACGAAGCCTCACCACCAGAGTGTCGTTGCCACACGACCTTTACCAAGGGAATGACCTTGTTCCGCAGGCGCTGCTCTCGCCTATCCTCCACACGGATCGGAAACTCTGGGAGAGAAAGATCTGGAGTCACCTCAGGCCAAACAGAAAACTCGAGCACATGAGAGTCATCGGGCATATACTTCCGCAACATCGAGACGTGGAACACGTCATGTACCGACGCCAACTCAGGAGGTAACTGCAACCGGTAAGCAACCTCACCGATGCGCTCCACAATCGCAAAAGGACCAATGTAGCGGGGGCTCAGCTTCCCACGCCGTCCAAAACGCATCACCCCCTTCATCGGAGAAACTCTCAAGAACACACGATCGCCCACGGCGAACTCGAGAGGCTGTCGCCTACGGTCAGCATAGCTCTTCTGCCGACTCTGGGCCGCCAACATGTTCTGACGAACCAGGTGCACAACATCCACACATTGCTGCACCAATTCCGGTCCCGTCAAAACACGCTCACCCACCTCAAACCAATCAAGTGGAGTCCGACAGGGACGCCCATACAGAGCCTCATAGGGAGCCATGCCGATGCTCAAATGATAGCTGTTGTTATAGGCAAACTCCACCAACGGTAGGTGATGAATCCAACTCCCCTGCCACTCCAGGCAGCAGGATCTCAGCATGTCCTCCAAAGTCTGAATGGTCCTCTCAGACTGACCATCTGACTGTGGATGATACGCCGAGCTAAATGCCAACTCCGTGCCAAGAGCTCGCTGGAAACCCCTCCAGAATCCAGAAGTGAAGCGCGGATCTCGATCCGACACGATCGAAATGGGAACTCCATGCAACGGCACGATCCGCTCCACATACAGACGAGCCAACCTGGACACGCTCCAGCTGACCTTGACCGGTAACAATCGAGTCACCTTCGTCAGCCGATCCACCAGCAACCAAATACTGTCCTGCCCACTCGGGGTCCTCGGCAACCCCACCACAAAATCCGTGGTCACATGGTCCCACTTCCAAGTAGGAACATCCAAAGGCTGGAGAGTACCTCCTGGTCGCTGATGCTCCGCCTTCACCTGCTGACAGATCAGGCACCTGGCCACAAATTCGGCGACATCTCTCTTCATGCCAGGCCACCAAAACTGCCTCCGCAAGTTCCGATACATCTTCGTCGCACCCGGGTGCACAGTGTACCTGCTCCCATGAGCCTCGCGTAACACCGCACGACGAACCTGCTCCTCCGCTGGGACGTACAACCTGCCACGAAACCTCGCAGCACCGTCCTCGCCGAGCTCCACATCAGCCATCGCAAGAATCCGGGGCAACTCAGGGTCCGCATGCTGAGCCTCTGTCACCTGACGACGGATAGCAGGAGTGACAGTCAGACTCGCAAGCACTGCCAACCCTGGCTCCTGGGGAATCTTGAGCCTGAAAGATACCTCGGGCACTTGTTCCCAGAGCCTCCACCTCCTCAACATCAAGGTACTGACAGCCACCTTCCGACTCAAGGCATCGGCAACGACATTCATCCTGCCCGGCTGATAAGACAGGGTGAAGTCATAGTCCTTCATGAACTCCATCCAACGCCTTTGTCTGAGGTTCAGATCTCTCTGCGAGAACACATACCTCAAACTCTGATGGTCAGTGAACACCTCGAACTTCTCACCGTACAGATAATGCCTCCAGATCTTCAGCGCGAAGATCACTGCTGCCAACTCAAGATCATGGGTAGGGTAGTTCTCCTCATGGGGCTTTAGCTGCCGAGATGCATAAGCCACCACTCTACCATGCTGCATCAGAACAGCACCCAATCCAACGCCGGAAGCATCTGTACACACCACAAAACCTCCCGATCCAGAAGGCAAAACCAACACCGGAGCCGAGGTGAGCAACCTCTTCAGTTCACTGAAGCTCTGCTCACACTCCTCGGACCAAACGAAAGGCACATCCTTCCGCGTGAGCCTAGTCATCGGGGTCGCAATGCGAGAAAAATCCTGGATAAACCGGCGATAATAACCCGCAAGCCCCAAGAAACTCCGGATCTCCGTCACCGACCTCGGCCTCGGCCATTGCATCACAGCCTCGACCTTGGCGGGATCCACGGAAATGCCATCACCAGAAATCACGTGCCCCAGAAAGTGCACCTCGCTGAGCCAAAACTCGCACTTGCTGAGCTTCGCATACAACTGGTGATCTCGCAACGTCTGCAGCACCACACCCAAATGGTACGCATGCTCCTCAGCAGACCGCGAATAAACAAGGATGTCATCCACGAAGATGACCACGAACTGGTCCAAATACGGATGAAACACCCTCTGCATCAAGTCCATGAAGGCTGCCGGGGCATTGGTGAGCCCAAACGGCATCACCAGAAACTCATAATGCCCGTACCTCGTACTGAATGCAGTCTTCTCCACATCAGACTCGCGAATTCTCAGCTGATAGTAACCGGACCGCAAATCAATCCACGAGAACACTCGCGCAGACTGAAGTTGGTCGAACAAATCATCAATCCGCGGCAACAGATACTTGTTCTTAATGGTCACTTCATTCAGCTGCCGATAGTCAATGCATAGCCGCAGACTACCGTCCTTCTTCTTCACGAACAACACGGGCGCACCCCAAGGGGAAAAGATCGGACGAATGTACCCCTTGGCCAACAGTTCCTGCAACTGCGCCCTCAACTCCCTCAACTCAGCGGGGGCCATACGGTAGGGAGCCTTCGCCAAAGGTCCCGTACCAGGTACAACCTCGATCACGAAATCGATCTCCCGCTGGGGAGGTAATCCAGGCAACTCCTCAGGAAAAACATCGGAAAACTCGCACACCACCGCAATGTCCTCGACATCCGGCTCCATCCGGTCAGACACAACCACAGACGCGAGAAAACCCTGACAACCTGAATCAACCAATCGACGGGCTCGAATAGCAGAGATAAGGAATCGAGAAGAGGTGGAACGGATACCTTGGAAATAGAAGGTCCTCTTGCTCGGATGCTGGAAGTAGACCCTCTTCATTCCACAATCCACCACCGCTCCATGAGTCTCGAGCCAATCCATGCCTAGAATCACGTCGTAATCCCGAAGCTGCAACGCATACAACCTGCCTGGCATACTCCGCCCATCGATCCACACCGGAACCTGGTCGAAGCAATACGGAGTGACCATAAAATCACCCGAAGGCAACTCCACTGCCAAATCACAGGACAACTGGGTCACCGGCTCCTCGACGCTCGACGCGAAATCCTCCGAAATAAACGAATGAGACGCGCCAGAATCAAATAAAACCCGAGCCGCACAACCCAAAATCTGAACGGTACCTTCCACGAGCTGCGACGCCACTGCCTCTGCCCTGATCAAGTGCGTGATCTGGCCACGAGCCCTCTGCCTGCCTCCCACACTAGCTGACCTGGGTAGCGGCGGATACTGTCCCTGCTGCTGCTGCTGCTGGGGAACCTGCTGCTGCGGCGGCCTCTGAGGACAGTCACGCGCCATGTGCCCTGGCTGGTCACACCGAAAACAGATAATCGGCGCCGTGCACTGCCTGCCTGGGTGGGTCCCACCACACCGTGGACAAGATCCTCGCGATCCACCCACTGATCCCTGACGCTGCAAAGGAATCAGCTGCTGTACACTGCCCGATGAAGCTTGCCCCTGATCTCTGGACTTCTTCTTGCCGAACCCCTTCTTGAAGAATTTCTTGACCTTCGAGCCGAAGGACGCAGATCCTGTCACCGAAGCTGCATGTGCCGGCACTCCTGAACCACTCATCGCATGCTGGAAGGAACCCTGCTGCTGGGTAGCCGACTGCTGGCTGCGACCTGACAAAGACTGCCCCTGGCTGATCGGTCCTCGAGTCCTCTGCATATCCATCTCCAGGGAAATCGCAACACGAGACGCTGTCTCTAGATCAGTGGCCCCATTCGCGATCAAATGGTGCCTCAGCTCCAGCCTCAAGCCCTGCACAAACTGCGTCGTCCTCACCCTCTCATGCTCCATGATATGAGGTGCATACCGACCCAGCTCGACAAATCGGGCCCTATACTGCAACACGGACATGTCACCCTGCACCAGCTCCAGAAACTCCCGCATCCGCTGCGTAGCAACAACATCTGGACAGTACGTACGCTCGAAAGCACTGACAAAGTCATCCCACTCGACCTGCTCAAGTGGACGAAGCTGAAAGGACGTCTTCCACTCGGAAGACCACCACCTCCGAGCTGTACCCTGCAACTGGTTGTAGGCCAACACCACTCTGTCCTCGGCAGTACTCTTCGCAGAACTGAACACCCGCTCCATCTCATCGAGCCAATCACGAGCCGCATCAGGGTCTGCCTGGCCGCTAAAGTAAGGTGGATGGAACTGCATGAAGTCCCTCACTGCTCGGCCTGGCCCACCCCTAGCTGACGAGCCCTCACCGGCCTCTCCGCCAAACTGCTGAGACATGAGATGGTACATGCCACGGAAGAAATCCTCGGCCCCCGGAGCCCTCGCAGCATCCGCGGCCTCGGTAGCTCTCGGAACTCTGCTATGCTCCTCCTGGTCCCTCTGGACCCCCTGCTGGATCTCCTGACCTCCAGCCGACTGCCCCTGCTGAGAGCGAGAACTTCTCCTCGGCGCCATCCTCGCTCCTGAAGCACAAGACAGAAAACACGGAAACGGCAATGTCAGAATAAAACACGCGGTGCCCAATGCCAGCGTCACATGTACATCATCGTTGTGGACTAGTGGACCACTACAATTACCTATGATTCTCATGTAATTCCACAACCGCGCTCTGATACCAGCTGTAACGACCCGAGAATCCGATTACCGGGAAGGCCCGATAACCCGAGACTCGTACCGCCACCCACGAGTCCGAAGACTCGGAAGGGTTAAAAGGATGGTGTGGAAACTACATAAGCATCACAGATAATTGCAGAAATTAAACAGTTATAATATTAAGTAGGAAATAAATTAACAATTTACATGGTCCACAATAAAATAGCAACAACAGCAACAGTAGTCCACGACTAGTACAGTGACAAGAAAGAAAAGTACAGCTACACGGGGCATCCCCCGGCTCTGACCTCTGGCACTACCTCTGGGCACCCGCACCACGCTGCGCTCCTGACGCGCTCCCCGAAGGTGGCGCCTCACCTGAAACACGGTGAAAACACGCAGGGAATGAGTCTCAGAACAAGACTCAGTAGGGATCACTCGAACCCTACCTCGAAAAACGAGAAACCACTACTCTAGCGGTAGGAAAGTACCTCGGAAAGGAAAGCCCTGTACTCTACAGAACTAGACCCTACGGCACGCAACCGACACACGTGCCACGGTACGAGAAGACCGAAACTCAACGGTCGAACCGTCAAAAACCCGAAGGTCGGAAACACACGACTGACGGTCTGACACTCCGTACTCGACAGGAGTACCACCCACTAGAAGCACAGCCGGTAGCGTCCCCTGACGTCTTACACCGCACCGCAGGTGAACCGCCTGACGTGGTAGGTCCTACCCGAGGCGCGAACACCGTACAAGTAACCACAAACAAGTGACTAGCTGGGGTCACGCCCGTCGACGTGGGTCCAACCGCCCCCAACCACGTGTGCACACACAGACCACGCGTCCCAGGTCTGGCCCTCTGACCGGTTTTCCCCTCAGTCGGACTCTGGCTGCAAGACGTGGGGCCCAACGGTAACCGGTCCACAAACCGTCTCGAAAGGTCGGCCCGTACACCACTCCCTGGTGCGACTAGCACCCGCGTACTAGTAGGCTACGACTAGTGGAGGGTCACTGAAGGAGTAGACTCTCGAGTCAACGGAAAACGACGTCCGAACCCGACAACAGGTGGGAATCACCCCACACACCAGCCCCGTCGCACGGTGACCACGGTCGGAAAGGAAACAGACGCACGGCCCACGGTCAAACGCCTGACCGAGGCGAACGGGACTTCCGGACACCAAAAACACGGTCACGGAACTCCACGGGGTGCCCGGGACGCACGCACGGCCCAAGGGGAACACCCAACAACGACCTGATCGCGCTAGGGATACCCAGCGCGACAGGGACCATCGCGCTAGGGAACCCTAGCGCAACAGCGAAGATCGCGCTAGGTCTACCTAGACCTAGCGCGACAACGACCATCGCGCTAGGTCTTCCTAGCGCGACAAGGATGATCGCGCTATGACCCCATAGCGCGACAGGAACCGCCTCCTGTTCATCTTCTCCGATGAACGCGCTCGGTCGGGGCAGCGCGACCTCCAAGAACGCGCTACTGGAGTATAGCGCGTTCTCAGTCCGCGGTCGAAAACGGTAAGAACGCCCAAAAAACCCAACCACGCCCCCATACCTCCATAGGGGAGGGGGAAAACAAAGGGGAAGACCCCTGGGGACCCCTAGCATGATTCTAGGCCCTCAAAACACGAATCCATGCATTGAATCCATAGATCGGGCGAGCTCTCCCCAAATCATGGAAAAACCCAAAAACGCTCAAATGATCCCCTCTCGGCCTCCCCGCGGCCTATAAATCACGGAAAAGAACGGCATGAGGCTAAGGAACGTCACCCTACCTCAATGGAGCGAATGCTCCGCCGAATCGATCACGAATCACGAAGAATGTTCGAAGCTTCACGAACTCCCCACGCTTCCCACGCTCGCCGCACGCCGACGAGATCGCCTCACCGTCGCCCACGCGTCCGCGCCGTCGCCCCGCCGCCGTCCGTAGCCGGAGAGGGGCTCGCCACGTCCGAATGGGAGAGAGGGAGAGAGAGAAGGGCTCACGGTCGCGAGAGAGAGGGAGAGGAAGAAGAAAGAGAAAAGGGAAAAAGAAAAGAAAAAGGATTAGGATTTATAGAAAATCCGAATTTTCGGAAAAATATCGAAAAATAGAAAAATACATTTCTGGAATCCTCGGAACGTACCGATCGCAACGGTACCACTCGTGCCCGGGTGAACGGCCCAGTTAACCCGCAGCGAGCGTCCGAAGGAAAAGCCGAAACACACGCCGGGAATCGGAAAACACACGCGGAAAAGCCGCGGAACGCCTCCGGGCCTCTGAAACGACCCCGGATCGCGCCGATCCGAACACGAAAGATGTCCGAAACGAAATTTCGGACACAACAGAGCTGGACGCTCCGAAAACCAGATCCGGGACCCACGAAGAAGGATCCGAAAGGTCCGGGATATTACATCAGTGCCTGAGCTGGCCGTCACCGAGGGGGCCGGGGGTGTGTTACCCTCCACTGTCGAGTCAGTGCCGAGTGCCGAGTGCCGAGTGCCGAGGGCCTCTTTGTCGCCAGGGATAAGGGCAAACGGGAGCGATGTGGAACTAAGCGGAAGGATCCCGAGCAATGGCTGATGCTGGCCTCCCTGAAGGTTATAGTTGCCTAGCAAAGTAGGAGGGAGGCTTATTCTTGGCTCAATTAGGGGCCGAGCTTGCAGACATCCCGGCACGGGCGGAGATGGGTGAGGCGGCATAGGCCAAGGGGCGCACCGAGGTGGTTCGAAAAGCTCGGACAACTCAGTTCCGAGCTTGGGGTCCTCCCCCAGGAGGTGACGTCACTCCGCTCTTAGGCTCGGGCAGATCGCGAAGGCGTGTAATTGCTATCCGACCAACTATCCCAAGCTCAGTACTCGATCGAGCTTAAGAGCGAGCTCTTTGAGAAAGAGCGCCAGGCTCATGCGGCGAGCTCGAGGCAATGAGAGACTGAGCGGGAAGAGCTTGGGGGCCACTTTTGATAGCAGAGTGAAGAGAGGAGGAGGCTGAGGTGAAGCTTAGCAGAAGTCGAGGTGAAAATAACGGAGCTTGAGGCAAGGGAGGCGGAGGCTGAGGCGAAGGCAGTCAAGCGATATCTTGGCTCGGAGGAATATCAAGAGGGCTTTGAAGAAGGTCGCCTTGACCTACAACGAGCTGAGCTACAAACGTGGAATGGGGAGGGGCCTCGCGCAGGGGTTCAAATGAGCAGTGTGCCTAGCTCCGGATCAGGTCTTTGATGAGCTCATCTTCAGCCCCAGGCAGTGATACAATTTTGAAGAAGCCAGCCCGACTCCCCTATCTATGCTCAAACCTGATGCTTCCGATGAGGGGAGCGATGATCTCCCCGGCCTTGCAAATGAAGGGCCGTAAATCCGGACATCTCAGGAGAACACCCGGTCGAGGCTGTTCCCACACAGGTGGGGTCAGTGCCCTAGCTAGTGACTTCCGGGGGAACCGAGGATGCGGGCCTTTCTTTCTTTATCGTTTGTGACTTTTCCTGTTTTCTCTTGCCCGGCATTATCTCTCCAAATGGTAAGGAGGGACAGGGCACCTCTTTCCTCCTAGGGCTATCATGTTTTTCCTTTCCTCTTGTCGTGCTCTCGGTCAATAGTGACACATCTAGGCATGGTCAGGCCCGCAGTCTCATCGAGCCAGTTTCCACACTTGGTGGAGTCAGTGGCTCGGTCTGATGCTGCTGACCCTCTGCCGAGCTATCACTTTCTTGTTGTAAGGGATACTCAAAAACAAAGTCTACATAGTGTCACAGCATTCCACATCTGCCGGATCGGGGTTCCATCTATGGTTGCTAATTGGTAGGCTTCTTCCCCGAGCACCTCGTCCACTCGGTAGGGGACAGCTTCCCCGCCCCTCTAGAGGTCAAGAGGCTTGCTCAGAGGAACAATTCCTCTCCCCTGCCTTCCTTTGTCCGGGAGGGTCTCGGCAAGCGGTGAGGACTTCCTCAAACTCTGCATGACGTAGAGCCAAGGCTACCAAGTTGACGAGGGTGGAGGGGGGGTGGAGCACCAGTTCTCGCCGGAGTCCTTCGTCACGGGTACCCCCGATCAGTGCGGTAATGGCGAGAGCGATATCAAGACGAGGGATGCGTAGGGCCTCCGCTCGGAAGTGGTAGATATAGGCCCACAACTTTTCCCCCGGGGCTTGCTTGAGAGCTAATGGCCCCGCGATCGACCTTCGGGGGCAGTTCCCGGCAAAGCTTTCCTTGAATAGGTGCCCGAAACGTCGGAAGATGGTGATGCTTCTGGGGGCGATGGCTCGGAATCATGCTCGAGCACCCTGTACTAGAGTGGTAACAAAGGCTCGACACTTAATGGCATTTGATGCCCCCTGAAGTGTCATGAGGGCATCAAAGCTATCAAAATGATCGGCCGGGTCACCCCGGCCATCGTAGGATTTGAAGGTTGGGAGGGAAATCTTTGAGGGTAACCCGGCCTCTAAAATCTCGGAGGAGAATGGGGATTGCTCCTCATCCTCCTTAACAACGAAGCTTTGTTGTAGGGCTCGGAGTGCCCGCTCCTACTCGGAAAATCGTCGCTTGAAATCCCAGAGCTGGAGGGGCAACTCAGGGTGGGCGCGAGATGGCCCCAGAAGACTCCTGGTGCACCCACGATCTCCTTCTTGTCGCTGCAAGGCGGGGGCGATAGCATCCGCTGGTGGGGTTGGTAGGCACGTCTCGCTCCTCCCACGAGGATTGGAAGGGGCTTCTCGTTCAGCAGTGTGGGGCAGAGGGTGAGAAGAGTCGCGTGCCGCACTGTGGATGGTACGGCCCACCGGTAGATTAAAACGGCCCCCAGTAGTTCGTCGGGGGGCTTCAGGACTGGGGGGGCCTGACCGTGAATGCTGTGAACATTCCTCCCTGGCTACCTGGGCCCTTATCAAATCGACGTGGGTATCCAATTTGGTGTTAAGGGACTGGAAGGCCACTGAATCCACTACGGAAGGCTGTCCCCCCTGGGGCGGCAGAGGGGGTAGGGTTTTGGCCCGAGCGTTAGGAGGGAGGCCGGTCAATGAGTGTGACGGCACCCGCTCTCCATTCACCGCTGTCGGTGCCTTCCCCCTGCCATTGGTTGCCCTCCTATTGCTGCTCCTTCGCACCATATCGGCACTTTGCTCGTTTTCCATAGACAGCGCCAGATAAAGAGGCATTATCTCGTGCGGTAGTCTGAGCCGTACGATCCTTGGTGAGCCTTGATCGCCTGCCACCTGTGAGGATACTACAAGGTAGGAAACGGATCAGAGGAGCCTAGGGTTATGACCCTGGGGAAAACCCTCTGATGCCTAAGTCAGCAAGATAGTAGAGCTTTGTGCGGAGAAGAGGAACGAGAAGGTAAAGAGTGTGCACGAGATCGCTCTCCACCAACAAGAGTGGCGAATAGTGCTCAGACTGGCTTACCTTTGGAGGATTTCCCTTGGTTTATATAGTGCTCATTTTCCTTATTGGAGTCATGGAAGCCTGAGGGATTTAAGGGGCATTACGTCCTTGTAGTGGGCTCTTCATAGCCTGAGGACTCTTGCTCTCCCTTATCCCTTTGAGTTCCCTACTCTAGATGGCAGTGTAACATCTGCCTAGATAGGCATCCGGTTGCCAGGGTGAGCGTGGGGCATCCGCTTAGGGAGCGCTCAGACTCTTCCCGAGTGATGGGGGTGTCATTAATCGATTATGCTCGGGTGCCGTGTGGGCTTCTTCCCGAGCGACCGTTACAGAATATTCAAGGGTCGCTGGCCCTCCTCTCCGGTCGGTTATGCTCGGGCACCGTGTGGGCTTCTTCCCGAGCGATCGTTACTCGATCTTCCGAGCACGAAGGCCGCCTAGGAAGTATTGTGCCGAACAAGTTTAGGCTTTAAGATAAGTGGGCCCATTAATGGGGTTGTCACTTAGGGAGTTTCGCCTTGTTTGGTTGGGTTGGACCTGGTTGGACCGCTCCAAGCCACATGTCTTTTGAGTCGCTGATTTATCCCTCTCCAGATGGGCTTCCTGTGATGGTTAGGCCTAGTTAATATGCTAAACCTAAAACCCTAAACCCGATGAACAGTGAGGGTGATGGGCGGCGGTGCTAAAATAGGAAAAGAAATAGAACAGAGAAAGATAATCACGCCATGCTTAAAACTCAGACTCATATTTCTAATAGGACTCTTAGGGGTTTAACTCCTATAAATATAACCCTTGAGCCCTAGCAGTAACCCTAACTACTGCGTGGACTCATGGCGGGTGCGAAGCGATCGTGCGAGGTGTGCTTGGGGCGTTCGTGCGAGAGGTAGAAGACCGTGTCACCATTTGTTCTCTTCTTCTTCCCTAAAGGTAGGTGATCTCGCAATAAAAGCTCAATTAAACCGCATGATAGATAGGACTTTACGTGATCTTCGATTCGGTATATGGTTCGCATAATTTCATTAAAAATGTAGTGAGAATTTTCGATTTCAAGTTGTTATGGTACTGCTCACCGATTTATATATTAGTTTTGAACTCTCTCTAAAAAATGTTTGGACCAAAGACGCTATTCAAAGTTGCGTCTGTCCAGATTGGCATCAATTTACAATTGGCATCAGGAAGATGGATGTTATTTAAACCTTAGGCCCGACGTTATTTAATTTAGGCTTACTTGATTATGTGCAACTCAATGTTTGTATCTCAATTAAAAGCTATGAGTTTATGCATATAATCTGGGAGAAAGCAAAAAATAATAATTTGAAACAAAATCTAACCGTTAGTTCTCCTAATCACACGTTCGAATACCTATTCTTGATCTATATTCTTGCAATCGTTGCTGTTCAGTCCATATCTCTTATTCACAATAAGGCTGTTATGTTATTTCGGTAGAATACATTTATCCACTGTTTGTTTCCTGCCAATAATCGAATCATTTGTGACAGAAAGGATTCATGTTGCGTTGCTGTAACTTTAAGGAAATCACGTGTCTGCCCGACGTTATTCAAAATTGCGTTGAAGGATTCATGTTGCGTTGCTGTAACTTTAAGGAAATCACGTGTCTGGCCGACGTTATTCAAAATTGCGCCCATCTAATTGACGCCCATCTAGATAGGTGCAATTTTTGAAATAGCATCTGGCACACAGACGCGATTTTGCGTTTAACGTTTTCTGCAAGGTGAACAACGCCTGTTCGGAATGGTGTCATTGAGATATGGCGTCCCACTGTTAGACATTATTTTAAGAATAACGATAACTGTACCTGACGCTCTTTACTATCTCTTTTGAATGTTTCTAGCACGAGTTTTCCATCCCATACCATGGATGATGGCACTTATGTCTCACCACCGAGTCATAGTCTCCATTTCTTGGTAGTTTTTGCGATACACCCTATTTCTTAGAAAAAGGAAGACATTCCGTCGGGAATTCCTCTCATTGGATTGGACTCTCTTTCACCAAGGTCACCGTAAGTCCCCAACATCGAAGGATTTTCTTTTCGATCATTAAGTTGGTTGTACCATAAAAATCCTGAAACCCCTTCGATCACGTCACTCCGAAGAAAGATGATTAACTAGCCTTTATGGAACCATGTCTGAAATGACCATGTTCTGGTAACTCTGTAAATCCATGGCTTCTGTTTAGACACTATTTTGAAATAGCGACTGAAGGGGAGACGCCATTTCAGGAATTGACTCTCCTTTGGAGAGACGTCAGTTCTCCAACTTCTTCCTGAATGGCGCCTGACCAGACGACACTATTTGAAATTAGTGGCACTCTACTTAGACGTCATTTCTACCTAGTTTTCTGATTTCATGGTTCCCGAGTCCATCAACATATTTCCTCTCCCCTATTTGTTGTAGCAAATAAGAAATCTCAGTTTGAGCCTTAATTCCTTGGGATTCTTTATTCCTAAGTATATATGTACTCTTGACTAAAGAAACTTATTCCTTGGAATTCTATTGGCCATTAAATTTAATGTGGATATCTAGATATATACAAGGGATCTCCGATCCATCACCTCAATGTCTGGTATTAATAAGGCTCAGTCTAATCTTGGGAGGAGCATCAGAAAGTATTTATGCCCATAAGAGGTATTATTGACTACGGTGTGACATTGCACCGAAATACTTGACTTGCTAGCTAGATTAGTTGATCTATGACATTCCACATACTCTAAATACTTGAATTACTTTTGCTTGAATACTTGACTTGGACTTGTGCCCCTAGAGTGTTCTTGCTAGTGAATGGCCAATCCCTACTTGATGTAGTTGCTCTACTACTTGCTCCACGATGTTCTTTTCCATATTTCGTTCTAGCCATTATATTCCTTAGTCCTGTCGTAGCACTTTACTCTCTTCCGTTAAATAGCGACATGTCTTTATGTTGTTTTGATGTTATTACATTTATTTATATAAAATGTTAATTACTTAAAGTAACATGTTTATAAAGATGTAATTCATACTGGACATTCGCTCATCCAATGTTTTATCATATTTTTTAGGTAATTCTGATGGTGATGAGGATCACACAAGCGAGGATGGGCAAGAGTGAAGGAAGGTGCCATCTACCTCTAGAGTCTTTGTCATGTTGAGTTATTAAGTCATGTATTTTTCCATTTTTAGGTCAATGTCACGAATCATGAACTGTAATTTTGATGTCGAGAATGATGTTGTCGAGATGATTGGTGGAATTATATGTTGGAATTCAATTACATTGTTAAACATTATGACTCTTTGATTAATAGAATAGTGATTGTTATTGTCCATCTAGTGGGGTTATTTCTTTTATTGTCAACTCTGATTAACATGATTGATATAACTGTTACGTTTTGATATTCCGTGCCATGACGTGATAGGAGTGATTACCATTGTTTTGATTCATGGTTTGTACATGCGTATTTTTTATGTGTGCCAGGAAGGCCAAAAGATCACCCCCCTTGACTTGAGGGCTCTCCCCCCTTACCCTACTATTTTTTTAACCAGGCGTGCCCTCTATGCAAAAAACATCTCTCTCTCTCTCTCTCTCTCATATATTGTTCCATTTTGGATGGTCACATACCATATTTGCACCGTGTGTTTTTTTCTCTTTTTCTCTGTTTTTTCCATTTTGGAAGGAAAGAGACTTGGGAAGAAGACATGAAACAGAGAGGCAGGGATAATAGAATAGAAAAGGTTCATGAACACATGGCCTCTACATGTAGGTGAAGCCTGGAAAGGTGGGTACTCACTACTGTCAGAACCTCCAAAGTTAATTTCCATGACTGAACAAGATGACAGGCCGGGCATAGGAAATATCCTCAATTTTTAGTTGGATCATTCCCCCCATGAATCGGCCATTTTATGTGCAACTAAACGTAACTTGGAATGTGATGAACAAGGGAGGAGAACCCACGTAATTCCTGGAGTAGAACATTCTTGGGACTCCAGCAAACTTAGGGAATTTGTTTCGACCTGAAGGTTGGTATAATGACGTAAATGGTAATCTGATAATCTCTCTCTTTCTTAATTCAAACACTAGAATAATTAATATAAACTTCATGTATGCAGATGGACAGTGACAAAGGTGATCATAACATGTGAATTGTGTATAAAAAGGAACATATTTAATACGAAAACATTAATCAGTGCCAGTACTTAGCAGTCAAGGACAGGAGAGCTTTTATGATTTTTGTCTATTACTGTCCAATGAATGCATATTTTGAATATCATATTTTGATTGCTTCTCAAAATAGTGTCCTAATATGCCTGAGTATCTAATAAATGTATCCTACAGTTAACAGGAAAGAGGGTGGTCAAGTTGTAGGATCTAGTTGGAGATCATGTGGCGACATTAATTGTCATGAGTTTGGATAAAGATAAAATTGTCATAGGTCGACAACTTGGAACAACATTTGTTGAGGTGTCTGTCAGTTCTGTTTGTAAATATGTCTAATGCACCCCTTGTTGTTAAGGATCAAAATAGAAAGATAATTGGAAATGCAGTTGGGAGCCATATTAATTTTATGACTAGCAGAATATGTATGAAAGTAATATTATTTTATTTCTAACTTAAAATGGTTATATTGTTAAAGTCAATTGTGCAACTATTGCTAACTATTTTTTAAATTGTGCAGGTATTGGTTGACACCTCCGGGAGTCAATCTTCACTATGATGATTCACAATTAGTCATATCTTTTCAGGTGGTATATATGTTGAAACTATTCATATTTTGGCCTGTAAATTATGGCAAAACTTTATATATTTTGATTGTATAATAGCACAACTATGTGTAGACTTGTAGTTTTTTTAATTTATTCTTTCTTTAATATAGAGTGAGTACGTTTATATGGTTTTATTGATGTGAATGAGTATGTTGATGTGGTGTGGTTTTAACTGTGTGAATGAATATGTTGATGTGGTTTTAACGATGTGAATTAATATGTTAATATGCTAAGTGAACGTGTTCATATGTAATTTGTGGACGTGTATATATAATGTGTACAAGTTAGCTACGGTTACGTGAGAAATATCTACGCCAATTTTAAATGGTAATACTAAGGGGGTTATAGATGTGTCTATGATTATGTGTGAAATACCTATGACAATGTGCGATTATAATGCCCCAATACGTAGTTTAATAGCTACAGTTATGAGAATTAGCTGTGCCAATTTGTGATAACAATATCCCAACACGTGTTTAATACCTACGTCAATTTTAGAATTACCTATGACACATATTGCGATAGTAATGCCTCACAACTTACGACCTAATCTGTGTGTAAAACTTACCTACGGCAGTAAACACCCACAAAATTATCTTACATAGGTAAGACTTTACTGACGCTATTTTAGCCAATGACACATAGTCATAGGGAGACTCGTAGGTACCGGCTATACCTATGGTTTTTTGGGCCTTTACCTACTAAATTCGTCATATATATATAGGTCCTTCTTGGTGTAGTGGTAGTTTGACTGTCGAGCCCAAACTAGGAAACCAATTTATATTTCATCAGCTTTCACATGTCACTGTCACCGCACCGGTAATGTTGGAACAATCAATATGCTAATCGGTTCAGTATTTCATATTTTGGACCCCTCAAACCCGAGTTCTTCAATTTTAAACTAACTTAGTTTGGTAAAGGGCAGTTTGAGCGCCGAGTCTAAATCGAGAATCTGGTTTAGATTTCGTTAGCTCCTATTGATCACTATCATCTCTTTGGTCATATTAGAATAATCAACATGCCGATCAGGCTGGTCCTTTAGATTTTGGACCCTCCGAACCGAAGTTCTTCGATTTTCAACTTAGTAAGAAAAGGATAGTTTGAGTGACAAGTCCAAAATGAAAATCTGAATTGAATTCCGTTAGCTCCCTAAGGTCACTGTCATCTCATCGGTCATGTTGGAATAATCGTCAAGCTGATTGGTCTAGTATTTCAGATTTTGGACCCCTCAAACCCAACTTTTGATCCTATAGTGATATGTGTAGGGATGTAGTCTCATGGGCGCTCTTATACTTATAATTACTTTCGCTCTTCTTGTTCTACTTCTTGGGAATAGCCAGAGATCTTTTTAGCTGGAAACATCCAAGGCTAGCTCATGCATGTCATCCCAATGTCCAACATCCATAGGTTAGGCATGGAATGCTTTTGGCCATTGCTCACATAGAATATCAGGGCAGCAAGATGTAAGTTCCCATGATACTTGAAAACCATGAATTCCTGAGTGATCAAAAAATGATCATAAACAAACTCTTTCCAACCAATCTCAAAGAACAAGTCTCCACCTCTTTGACCCTCTTCCATATATAATAATGGTGAGGCAAGCGTTGAGTGCGAGAAGAAAGTGGCTGCTGGTCTCATCAGCGCTTTATGGGTTAAAAAAACCCTAGTTGTAAGGAGAGTTTGATGAATATAACAAATATTATTTCAATATATAATAATTCATATATATGTGAATAGTATATTAACGTAAAAAGTGTAATTAAATTATAATTTAAACGGATGATTTGACAAATATAAAAATCAACTAATATTTGTGACATATTTTCCCTTGCTAATTTTAAGTATATTTGGGCTAAAACCAAATACTATGTCTATTTCATTTGTTTTGGTAAACTATGAACTTATCATGGACAAAACTTTGATTATTCATGCCATTTAATCATCTATGATGACAGCAAAATAGTTGAGAAGAATAAGAAAAAATGATTTTGGCTCTGTAGGCATAGCCGCTGAAGTAACTTAGGCATTCAATCTTCTTAGTCGGCTATCGAACTCAAGTCAATTACTCACATAACCACTATATCAGCTAAGTAAATCTCATAGGTGCAAAAACATATCATAGGCGATGTTAAAAACACATAGACGCAATAACTCCTATCTCATTAGATCGCCTATCTTTATAAATAGAAAAGTCACTTAGGCGCTATAATTCACTTAGTCGTTACTTCGCCGATCTGTATCACCTATCAAAGTAACATAGGTATTGCTTCGCCTATCCTTCCACCTATATCGTGTTGTGTGCAAGGACGGGATCTAGAGGGGGGGTGAATATATCCCCTTTTAAAATTTATGCACAAATAAAAACTTGCCCTGCTTAAACTGAATTGAGGAAAGGCTAGAAGCAAATGATGACTCACAGAAAGCAAGTGTCGAACACCTAACGGGTTAAGGGCATAAACAGATGATGGCACTCACAAACGCTGCTAGTTAAACTGATGATATCACACTCACAAGATAGATATCAAACATCAAGCACACAACACATCCTGTGAAGGAGATAGATGAAAAGGATCACACACACACAGCAAACCACGAACACATAGGATTTTTAGGTGGTTCGGCCAAACACCCAATCTGCCTACATCCACCCTTCACTCTACTAGAGTGAGGCTTCCGCTGACTAACAGTTTGAACAGTCTAACTTTCAGAATAATCCTTACCTAATGCCTTAAGATTGTTAGTGAGTTGTGAAAGTCTAGAAAACATATCCTTAATGGCTTCATCATGCTTCATTTTAAATACCTCATATTCAGAGACCAACATATTTACCTTGGTGGCTCGTACCTGGGACGTTCCCTCATATATCAAGTCCAATCTATCCCAAATCTCCTTGGCTGATCTGCAAGTTGAAATTCTCGAGTACTCCTTCGGATGAACTGCACACTGCATGATATTCATTGTAGTCCAATTGACGGTTGACATGCGAATTTGTTCTCGCGTCCATGCACTTTCATCTTCTGGAAGTTGGAATGGACCATTAGTGACAACTCTCCAAAGCACATGACTCTGAGCTCGCAAGAAAACTTCCATCCTATTCTTCCAGTACAGATAATTAAAACTATCGAAGAATGGTGGTCTATTAATCGAATGTCCCTCAGCTATGAAGTTACGAGAATTGCCATTTCCAGATCTTCCCTGGTCGTTGGACCACATTGTGGGAAACCCGCTCTAATACCAATTGTTGTGTGCAAGGACGGGATGTAGAGGGGGGTGAATATATCCCCTTTTAAAATTTATGCACAAATAAAAACTCACCCTGCTTAAACTGAACTGAGGAAAGGCTAGAAGCAAATGATGACTCACACAAAGCAAGTGTCGAACACCTAACGGGTTAAGGGCATAAACAGATGATGGCACTCACAAACGCTGCTAGTTAAACCAATGATATCACACTTACAAGATAGATATCAAACATCAAGCACACAGCACATCCTGTGAAGGAGATAAATGAAAAGGATCACACACACACATCAAACCACGAACACACATGATTTTTAGGTGGTTCGGCCAGACACCCAATCTGCCTACATCCACCCCTCACTCTACTAGAGTGAGGCTTCCACTGACTAACAGCTTGAACAGCTGATCCACATCTTTGGGGAATAAATCCCAACACTCGCTGAGCAACACAGCTTGCTTATCCGCTGATACACAGCTTAACGAGGAACCAATCCTCAACACAGTTGAGCCTCACAGCTTGCTTCGTTGACTAACAGCTTGATGAATGAAACAAAGGGAATAAAGAGCAAAACAAAAGAACGAAAGAAGAAAATAGGAACATGTAGTGACATAGGAGCAGGGCGGTTTGGATTTGATCGAAAGACCAACAGGTCTGAAGTAGACTCTAGCTGCACTCTTTTCTTCACGAGCTCTTTCTTTCTCTGTTTTCTCTTTACAGCAGGCTCTCTTCTTTTTCTCTTCATCCTCTCTTCTATTTCTTCTCCTCTTTACAACACTGGTCTGGGTCGGACCAGAGCTAGGCTGCACACACTCCCCTTTTCTTTTCCTCACAGATTCCTTCTTGAATGCTCAAGGGCGTGGCTCTCTTCAAGGACAATAGAAACTTCAAGTGAAGGAGGAGCGTCCAATTTGTAAGAGAGCCGGTGTCACGACCCAAGATCCAGATACCGGGAAACACCCAATGCCACTCGGATCCTGGCCCGTCGGCCACGAGCCAGAAGGATCAGAAGGGCTAAAGGGTTGGTGTGGATATGCATTGAAATTCTAAACAACAGCAAAAAAGTAAATCTACAGTTCTGACAGGAATAAAATTATATTTTATAACAATTAAATAAGCTACAGAGTCCAGTCCACAAGTAATAGCAACAGGGACAAGAACGTACCCAACGCCGAGTGAACACTCGGCCTGGCGAGCTGGCTACTAAAGAACCTCCGACCGAAACACTCCACTCCGAGGAGAACGCCGCACCAGAATGGCAGGGGGTGAGCCTTATCTCATTGGCTCAGTAGGAGTCCCGCGGGTCCCCACTACAACGGAAGCAGTAACAAAAGTGTAGCAACAGAAATAACGACAGTAAATAAAAGTAGTAAGCACAACAACAACGGGAGCAACCGAGTAAGAACGTCAGCACCACACGACGACGGTGACCAGAATCGAAAGACAGTCAACCAAGGGAAACACACAAAGGCCCTCTACACAACCCCGGCCCCACGGTCGGACAACCTATCTTAGCCGATGGAAACACAAACAAGGCCACATGGCCACACGTTGGACCAACACCCTTAGGAGAATCTCTCGATCCTGAACTAAAACCAGCAGAAGAACCACACACCACACACACACAGGGCAACACCAGTCCGACTGCCAGAAGCCCACGCAAAGCGGAATAGACCGAGCCGTCAGAATAGGAACTATGCCGAAGAGAAAACCCACACTGAAACCTCTCAGGTGACAAGAGTACTACCCCACTAACAATGAGACCGGAAGCATCCTCCGATGACTTACACTGCAGCCTCACGTGTCTCCCTACTCACCCTCCGGCGTGAACTGAGACACGGAACACAGTACCACAGAAACAAGGACTAGCCGGGGTCGTGCTCGTCAGCACTCGTCCACTGCCTCCGACCATGTGTGCACACACAGACCATCTACTCTAGGTTTGTCTTCTAGCTGGTTTTCCCCCTAGCCGGACTCAGGCTGCAAAGGCAAGGGGCCCTCAGGTAACCGGCCTAAAAACCACTACACGGGACAAGCCTCCACCACTCCCAGGTGGGTCGGCACACGAACGTGCCCAGGTCAGCTATCCCAAGTGGGTAGAGTCACCAAGGCAAGAACTCGCCACAACCACGGAAACCACCGGAGTACCACCGATCCACACCAAGCCACCACGAGACGGCACACTAACACGAGAACCAAGGACTACCAATCTGACAGCCAAACCATGATTGCCGGTCCACGGAAGACTAACCAGGCCCACGATGGAATGCTAGCACCACAGTCCACCACTCCTACAAAGATGTCTAGCTACGATCACAGCCCTCACGCGGGAACACCTTCCGCGATCCTAGAACTCATGCGGGGACAGTCGACATGAGCAGCCCAACTCAAGTAAGACTGTCCACACTCTACTATAGGTAGGGGTGGCCCACACTACAACCCAAAACCAGTAGAACACACAGAACCACCTGGACACCGATTCTGCATAGCCACCCCTCCTACGGACACCCCGGAACACCAAAACACGGAGCATGAACCAATAGGGCTGAAGGGGACCAGAAGGCCAAGGTCCTGGCCGCCTAGGGGTCTGCGCGGCCAGACCCTTGGCCACCCAGTAGGGCTGGGCGGCCAACTCCCTGGCCGCCCACCCCTGGCACCCCAAGGCCTGGGCGGCCACTCCCGTGGCTGCCCAGAGCCCAAACACTCACGGGACTGGGCGGCCATCGGGATGGCCGCCCAGAGGGCTGGGTAGCCAGACCTCTGGCCACCCACCTTGGGCTGACTGGGCCTAGGCGGCTAAGCTCTTTTGGCCGCCTAGCCAGTGGGCTTCGAAGATAGAGAAAACATGCAGAACGGCCAGACCAACGGCTGTCTACACCCCTGGGCGGCTAGAACCCTGGCCACCTAGCAGACTTGGATAGCCATACCACTGGCCATCTAGTCCTGGACGCGACGGCAACCATTGTGGCTGTCTCCTATAGTTTTCACAAAAAAACACACCCAAGCTCACCGAGAGCTTGCTCTGAATCCCCATTTGTCATCGGACGACGGGGAAAACCTAGGGAATCATCCCCGGACCATTCTACAATTGAAAAATCACATTCAATCCATCGAACAAGGCCTCAAACGGCCAAAACTCGTCGCTCATCCCCTAACATGCGTAAATCCCCAAAACATGAAGAACACCCCATCTCTACCTCACCGGGCATGGAATAGCGGGGAAATCGCATGGGAGAAGCATGGAACCATCCCCTTATCATCCTATGACCAAAATGCCACATTCAAACCATAAATTTAAGGCCAAATCCGTCGCTCAACCCACCCGGCATGCTTTAACCCCGAAGCAAGAAGAACCCCCAAATCTCAACCTCACCGGTCATGGAATCGAGGGGAAGCACGCAGGGATAGTAGGGATCCGTCCCCCTACCTAGAATCTGAGCTTTATGTTAGGAAAGAGATGGGTGCTGGTGGAATCAAGAGGGGGGGTGAATGGATTCAATTATAAAATTTTAGCCCAATTTGAACTATGAAAACCTGAAATAATATGCAGCTAACCGATACTAAAGAACCTGCAGATAGAAAGAAGGTGAATGCCCACAATTCAGATGCTCATAGATGACTAATGGTTTTCATGGAATTTAACTCAACCGCATAGCACACAAACACAATACTCCAAGAGAAGCAAACAACAAACCGATGGTTCAGTCTGAACCATAATCGAACATGTGATGGTGTGCTGAAATTAAAGAACCAGGGAGCCACTCAGCAGTTATAGCTACTTCCAGAGCTAGGGTCGACACTTGAAGGAAAGTAGTAGCACTGAACAAAAACTAAGAGTTGTTGAGAACCTCTTGTTTTGATGATGACAATCTATAACTCATTGTATTTACCCTCGAAGTATGAGATGTGTTAAATTGAACCTTGGTTGGTCATTAATAAGGAAGTCATTGATGAATACTAGCTTGCACATGTTAATGTTTAAATGCCAAATGCAGGTGCATTGATGGTTAAAGAGATCAATCAAAGAAGAGGGATGAACCAAATCACCATCAGCAAGTGCAGCCTTCGAGATCCCCAATCTGGAGAAGACCTTGCTGGTTGGAGCCAAGAGTCGACACCCAGAGCACTGGTAGCCGACTCTGGAAGCCCAGACAGAACCACCCAGATTCTTGCCAGGCACAGGTGTCGACTCTCATGGGGTTAGGTGTCGACCACAGGTTGTAGACAGAACCACCCAGGTTCTGGACTGATTCAGAAGTTGACCACGAAGGCCCTGTAAGTCGACCACGGCCGGACATGCGAATTGTAAATCCTAAAATGGACCCGTTTCTTGTAAGATCCGATACCCAAGGCTTGGATCCATTATGGCACGCACCTAGAGGGTCCAGATAAGCCAGGAAACATGGGTCTTTACCAGAGTTTGGTTCTTTTCATGGATATGACTTGGTCTTCTACTTCCTAGCTGAAAAATAGGAGATTTCCCATTGGATTCTCCAACTGAACTAGCAGAAATCGTGGGAGTTCCTAAAAATCAAAATAGGTGGCGGGAAGGCTGAAAAAAAGACAATGAGCAGCAGAGAGCAATGAAGAAACAGGGGGCATGGCTGCTGGAAGAAGTTGCTCTGCATCTAGTGAAAAGAAGAAAGCACAAGGGCCAAGTAGTAGAGAAGAAGGTGCAGGTGATCAGAGAAGAAGGCTCCAGCAAGCAACAAGAAGGAAGAGCGCAAAGAACCATAAGCAGCCAAGAAGAAGGGCATCTCCAAGAAAAAAGGGGAGGAAACTCTTGGAGGAAGGGTTTCCAATCTAGAAGAAGCCGCTGCGGTTCAAGATCTGAAGAAGCCATCAGATCTGAGCATCAACTCTCATCCTCAAGCCTCAAGTTGCAGTAGATCTCAAAGCTTTCCTTGAAGAGAACTTGATTTGAGGAATCCAAGCAGCAGGCGATCTTCATCTTTAGATCGAGTCATCTACAAATCGGGATAACATTTCTGAAACTTGATCTATTTCATGTCTTATAAATTCTATTTTCATTTTCAAATCCTTGTTCAAGCTGTGAGTCAGCGTGTCAAGCTGTGAGTCAGTGTATCAAGCTGTGAGTCAGCGGAGTGTTCAAGCTGTGAGTCAGCGGAGTTTTCAAACTGTGAGTCAGCGGAAGGAAGCCTCACCAGGTTTGGTGAGGGGTGGACGTAGGCCGACTGGATGTCTGGCTGAACCACCTAAAAATCCATGTCTCTTTTTGTGTGTGATTATTTGCATTCGCTTGTGACTTCCGCTAGTTGCATGCCTAGGTCCGTCTTTGTTATGGATAGAGTATATGCTTTAATTTCCACTTAAGCCACATAGTTTAAATTGTTTACATAAGTCTGCAATAGTTTTTGAATTTGGGGGCAGATCTATTCAACCCCCCCTCTAGACCGGCATTCCACCTGCACAACACGTTGTATCAGAGCGGGTTTATCGGTTTAAAGAGGTCCAACGACCTGGATAGATCAGTGGAATGGATGCCAAAGGATTGTTGGCTGAGGGTCATTCGGTGACTAGGCCACCATATTTTGATGGTACTAACTACCTGTATTGGAAAAATCGGATGCAAGTCTTTCTTAGATCGCAGGACCATGAAATCTGGAGATTTGTAAGCCGAGGGCCACATCAACTTCCCGAAGATGAAGATACCTGGACACGAGAGCAGATAAAGAAGTCAAATCTAAACTGGGGAGCAATGAATATTATGCAGTGCTCGCTTCACCCGACAGAATTTTCAAGGGTTTCCTCATGTGCCACTGCCAAGGAAATGTGGGACCGGTTAGAGGTAATACATGAATGCACTTCTGAGGTAAGAGAAACTAAAGCCAATATGCTTATCTCCGATTATGAAATGTTTAAAATGAAACCTCATGAATCTATTTCTGAAATGTATGCTAGACTAACTCAGTTAACTAATAGTCTAAAAGGTCTAGGGAAAAACTACACTAATAATGAACTGGTGAGGAAAATCCTTAGATCTTTAACTCCTATCTGGCATACCAAAGCAACAGTAATTGAGGATTCTAAAAACTTATCTATTATGACGGTTGATGAGCTGATAGGTTCATTGATGACTTATGAGCTTAACCTGAAGAGAAATGAGGAAGAAACATCAAAGAAGAAGCCGTTAGCACTAAAGGCTAAAGAGCATAGCAAGGTGTCCTCAGATGATAGTGAGTCATCTAGCATCGAGGAGGACTTGGGTGAGTTTGCCACACTAACCAAAAAATTTGAAAAGTTCTTGAAGAAGGAAGGTAAGAACTTCAAGATTCAAAAGGGTCAGGTAAGAAAGTCATCCAAGTTCAAATCTGAATCATTTGAGAAAAAATCTAACAATCTTGTTTGTTACAATTGCAGCAAGCCCGGACACATCAAGATTGAATGTCCACACAATGAGAAGAAAACACACTCCAAGAGGAAAGACAAGAAGAAAGCCATGATAAGCACCTGGAGTGACGAAGAGGAAAGTGAAGGGAAGAGTTCATCTAGTGAAACCAATGAAGACTTAGGTCTTATGGCAATAGGTCAATATGAGGTAAGTGAAAACTCTTCTCCATTTGAGCATTTCACCATTGATGATTGGCAAGAAGCATATGGTGAATTTCTTGATAAATGCGATATTGTAAGAAAAGAAAACAAAGCTTTGAAAAAGAAAATAAATACCATGGCTCATGATACAACTTCATCTGAAAATATTACAGGCTTGCAAACTGAGATTTCAAATCTAATGAAACAAGTTCATGATTTAGAGGCTTCCAAGTCTGAACTAAAAGATCTAGAAGATGAGAATGAAAAATTGAGAGATGAAATTGATGAACTGAGAATGAAAATGCAAAATTCATATTCAAAAGATTTGAAAGATGAAAATGAGAGCTTAAAAAGGGAAATAGATGATCTCAAACTGAAATTGCAAGACTATTACAAGGAAACTAGACTGACCAATGAAAAACATGATGCAATTAAGGAAGTCAACTATCAACTTCAGAAGGAAATTGAAAAGATTCAAGAAAAACTAAAAGACAAACAAAAATCCTTGGAAAAGTTGATGAAAGGTAGAGAAAACCTAGATGCTATGTTAGGATCTAGAGTAAACTTTCAAAAGGAAGGATTAGGTTTCAACCCAACAGCCAAAAAAGAAATTTAAATTAAAAACTGTCACCTTCATGGCTGAAAAAGACATAAAAGGGAAAAAACCTCTTGTTGACATGTATGGGTCAGAAAAGATGGCTGATGCAAGCACTTCAACCAAGATCCAAGCAACCATGAGATCAAATGACAAGAAATCAAGTGGGAAGGCCGTGAAACAAGCCGGCCACTTCAAAACAACTAAAGAGGATCTAAGGCAGCAAAAGCTCTATCTAGATGGGTTAGAAAGATCAAAATTCTCAACAAATAAGAACAAACTACCAAGCCAAGTTTCAAGGTTAATCAACCACCATCAAATGAGAGAAAAGTAATTCTAGAAGCAGAACAGAAGTCGACTCAGACCCCATCCTGAGTCGACCATAGGTAGAACCAGAAGCTTTCCTGAAGCCTGGCAGAACAGCAGTCGACCAAGAACCCCTCTCCAGTCGACTTGGGGAAGAAACAGAAACGTGGAAGAATTCTGGGAATCCAAGAGTCGACTCTTACACCCCTTTAAGTTGACTACTAGGTTTGACAGAAATAAACTTCACATTTTTATTCCTAGAAGAAATGATGCTAGGCCATGGCAAAGGTTTCAACCTAATAGGCCAACCTGGATGAGCCAACCTCACTGGTTCTCTGGCCAAAGAAACAAGAATTTTGCAGAGAAGAAAAAATTTGTGAACCGTTCTAATGTTTTTTCCTCTATTGTTGAGAAATTTTCATGTAGGCCTAATGAGAGTTCAACCCGAGCAAGGCAGCTGTGGATACTGAAAGGCATTATATCATGCCTTGAAGAGTTAAATACTAAAAAGGGACCCAAAGCTGCTTGGGTTCCCAAATCTGCAGTCTAAATTGCTTAAAGATGGGCCTTGCAGCCATACACAACAAGGGGCTTCATGAAAATGGCTGTCCAAGGCATGACAAAGGGGGAACAAATGAAATTCTTCTTATGATTGAACTGTAAGTTTTTACTCTCTTAATTGGCCTGCACAACACATTGGAATCAGGTAATTCTTCTGAATTGAAATTTGCTTCATGAAAAATTTGAAGGCTGCTGCATTTGTCCATTTAAAGATTTCGTGATCGTGCTGCAACTATTTTGATTGTAATTGTTAAATGTATGTCACAGTGAGGGGGAACTGCACATATGGTATAGGTACTCTACATGAGTCATGCATCCATTATCATATCTGAGTTTACTTGTGTAGTAGTCATGCATTCATAGCATGGACTCTTGTGGTATATTAAATGGTGATTGGTGGAAGGGCAAGTTAGGCTTGTCTGAAAGCCACACTATGCGAAGAGGACTTATCTCCGCCAAATACCAAAGGTCCGAAATTCATGTAGGCAAGAGCTTTGGATAGGTCAATAAGTGCATTACATGTCATGAATGCATATGGAGTCACCTGATTTGACTGAGGGGGAGCTCAGTCCAAATCTATCTTTCTATCCCTACTGCTCTAAACGTTGCTCATGCATTTGACCTCATCTTATCAAGAACTCTTGCAAATTCACTATCATCAATTGATATCATCATTCTTACATCCTTATTGCAATAATTCCAACCCATTTGATTTCAACACAGGTTCATAATTTCAGGGGGGGTAATGGGCAAATACTCTTCTAATTTCTTAGAGAGCTATTGAAATTGACCCATGGAAATAAGTTAATGGTTTGGGGTCTATAAACCTCTGAAATTTGATATTAAATGTGAATGAAAATTTCAGCCTGTGTTCATATAACTGATTTGAATCAGCCTAATAGAACTTTGTCCTCACCTTCTCTTGAGATCGAATTGTTGATAGTAGTGGGATACTCTAGTTGAAAGGTTTTAACTCAGTATTTTTTTTAAACTTGTATCTTCAAAAAAAAGGCCAAAAGGGAATACGCTATAGCCATGAAAAACTTAGTAGAGTAATGATTTGGCTTCTGAGAAACTACTGTCTCTTTCGAAAATAAAAAAAAAATCATATTGAATAACGATTGAGGCATGTGTGGCATGATGAGCAGAGTTAACTCTGTCTCAAAAGTCAGGCGGAATGGTTAGGCATGTTGAGTAGCCGGGGACTCTGGCGTTTAAAAAGCATGTGTCTTCGTGTAGAAAGGCATGTGATGAACCTGACCGAAAATAAAAAAAATGATGAATTATGGTGAAATAGTTGACCCAAGGCAAATATCAAAGCTTGTGCAAGTTTAACCTATATACTAGTAAAAACCCTTCCTAGAGGTGTCTAATGAAATCATCTTGACGATCAAAAGAGCTTGGATGGGAACTAGTTTGAAGAGGTTGTTTTAACACTGTTATATGTGCTAGAATGAAATTGCTCTTGATTTTTAACTTCATATTTTGAGGCTTATATGTCTTGAACCATTGGCAATAATAAGGTCATTTACCTTAGTCTTTAAGAAAATTGATGAGTGTTTCTCAATTTCTACTCTCAAGTGAAATTTCTCATGTGAACTATGTTGAACGCTTTTGCTCATGCCAATGCTTCCTCTCATCCCTAACAACTTCGTTCATTTTTCTCTCTCTCAATACTTGGTATTAGTTTTGTCTCTCATCCTCTCAACTCCCCGAACTTGTTTTGATGATGTCAAAGGGGGAGAGAGTGTCTAGTCATTGTGAGAGAGTGACAAATCACTGTATTGCATATAGGGGGAGAGATTGATGTAAGGGGGAGATATGAAGAGGGAGAGAGTGTAAAGGAGCGTCAAGCTAGGAGAGATTGATTTAAAGAGGAGAGAGTGTCAAGTCATTGTGAGTAATCGATATGCTTGGTAGTCTGTTCACAATGACTTATGCATCATGAATATGTTTCATTCATAGTTAACAATGACTTATAGTTGCCATCATCAAAAAGGGGGAGAATGTTGAGCACCTCTTGTTTTGATGATGACAATCTATAACTCATTGTATTTACCCTCAAAGTATGAGATGTGTTAAATTGAACCTTGGTTGGTCATTAATAAGGAAGTCCAATGACATGAATATTAGCTTGCACATGTTAATGTTTAAATGCCAAATGCAGGTGCATTGATGGTTATAGAGATCAATCAAAGAAGAGGGATGAACCAAATCACCATCAGAAAGTGCAGCCTTCAAGATCCCCAATCTGGAGAAGACCTTGCTAGTTGGAGCCAAGAGTCGACACCCAGAGCACTGGCAGTCGACTTTGGAAGCCCAGACAGAACCACCCCGATTCTGGCCAGGCACAGGTGTCGACTCTCAGGGGGTTAGGTGTCGACCACATGTTGCAGATAGAACCACCCAGGTTATGGATAGATTCAGAAGTCGACCACGAAGGCTCTGTAAGTCGACCACGGCCGGAGATGCGAATTATAAACCCTAAAATGGACCCGTTTCTTGTAAGATCCGATACCCAAGGCTTGGATCCATTATGGCACGCACCTAGAGGGTCCAGATAAGCCAGGAAACGTGGGTCTTTACCAGAGTTTGGTTCTTTTCATGGATATGACTTGGTCTTCTACTTCCTAGCTGAAAAATAGGAGATTTCCCATTGGATTCTCCAACTGAACTAGCAGAAATCATGGGAGTTCCTAAAAATCAAAATAGGTGGCGGGAAGGCTGAAAAAAAGACAATGAGCAGCAAAGAGCAATGAAGAAACAGGGGGCATGGCTGCTGGAAGAAGTTGCTCTGCATCTAGTGAAAAGAAGAAAGCACAAGGTGCAGGTGATCAGAGAAGAAGGCTCCAGCAAGGAACAAGAAGGAAGAGCGCAATGAACCATAAGTAGCCAAGAAGAAGGGCATCTCCAAGAAAAAAGGGGAGGAAACTCTTGGAGGAAGGGTTTCCAATCTAGAAGAAGCCGCTGCAGTTCAAGATATGAAGAAGCCATCAGATCTGAGCATCAACTCTCATCCTCAAGCCTCAAGTTGCAGTAGATCTCAAAGCTTTCCTTGAAGAGAACTTGATTTGAGGAATCCAAGCAGCAGGCGATCTTCATCTTTAGATCGAGTCATCTACAAATCGGGATAACATTTCTGAAACTTGATCTATTTCATGTCTTATAAATTCTGTTTTCATTTTCAAATCCTTGTTCAAGCTGTGAGTCAGCGTGTCAAGCTGTGAGTCAGTGTATCAAGCTGTGAGTCAGCGGCGTGTTCAAGCTGTGAGTCAGCGGAGTTTTCAAGCTGTGAGTCAGCGGAAGGAAGCCTCACTGGGTTTGGTGAGGGGTGGACGTAGGTCGACTGGATGTCTGGATGAACCACCTAAAAATCCCTGTCTCTTTTTGTGTGTGATTGTTTACATTCGCTTGTGACTTCCGCTAGATGCATGCCTAGGTCTGTCTTTGTTATCCATAGAGTATACGCTTTAATTTCCGCTTAAGCCGCATAGTTTAAATTTTTTACATAAGTCTGCAATAGTTTTTGAATTTGGGGGCTGATCTATGCACCCCCCCTCTTGACCGCCATTCCACCTGCACAACAGGAGTGACTCAAGCAGGTTGAGCCCCTCACAAATTTTCTCAAGTGGAATTCAGTTTAACACTAAATAGTTCAGACAGAACTACTGTCGAATACATAGCAGATTAAGTACCAAGTCATCATTCAGCTAAGAGCACTCAAGAACAACCATACAAAAAACCTTGAAAACCTACGGAGGTTGAGACCAGAAACTCCCTTCACTCAAGGTGTATGAACAAGCCATTTGATATACCGATCTGAACCTTAGAACCCATATCTTTATGTGAGAGCAAATCGGAGACAAGGAATCAATCGCACATTCAAACCACTGCACACAGATTTAAGGTGGTTCGATCTACCAAAGTAGATCTACATCCACCCCTTACACCAACTAGAGTGAGGCTTCACCTTGTAAACCACAAGCAACAGACTCAGTCTACAAACATACGCTACCTAACAGCTTGACCCGAGGGAGACAAACCCCTCAACACTCTAACCTTGCTACCCACAAGGCTAGAACCCCTCTACCTCAAGTAGAGACTGGAGGAACAACCTCCCTTCCTCTGAATTCTCAGAGGGAACCCCATGAGCAACATCCAGTCGCTCACTATCGGATACCCAAGTCTCCCTTCCTCTGATTCCACAGAGGGATCCCGGAGATAGCTCTCCCTTCTCCTGACTGCTCAGGAGTAAATTGATCCCAAAATAGGATATCGGAAGACCACTAAGGAAATAGAAAAGAACACATGTAAAGTAAACGAAGAATCAACAAAATAATGTAGCTCCAAGGAGCAGGATGGCTCTGGATTTGATCCACGAGACCAATCTTCAGGTAGATCTTCAAGCAAGCTCGACTGGACTCAGATATGGCTCTCACTGGTCTGCAGATCTAGACTCTCAATCTTCTCTCTTAGATTTTCTTCAGAGTGGACTGCTCACTCTTCTCTCTTCTTCTCACAAGCTCTCTCTCTTCTCTCTATTTTCTCACAAGCTCTTTCTCTTCTCTCTATTTTCTCATTGGCAGCAGTAGCCTTTCTCTTTTGAGTTCGCAGGGAATGCAGCCCCCCTTTCTCTTGTTCTGATCAGTGGATATATATAGCAGAGAAATTGCCCCTTCCAGAATAAAATTGATCCATAGCCGGAATATTTCATTGGTCCAGGTGGCAAGGAATATTCTGTAATATTTTGTCATTCTAGAAATCAGTCACGTGCTTTGGATTGCGCACCAAAAGGCTTTAGGTCATTGGCACGTGATCTACTTGATTCTCACGTTTTTATGGATAAAGTGAGGCTACGTCAATGCAGCTACTTAATGCATCGAGGCAGTGTAGTTCAGCTTTCGAACAGTTGGCTTCAAGTTGTTGGTTCTAAGCTGAGTGCGTTGATGAACTCCTCAGATACGTTGGTGCAGTGAGCATAGAATCCTTAGCTAGAAGCTTTGAATGCTAGTTTTTGTCTTGGTGCATCGATGCAGCTGTTTGATGCATCGATGCACTAAAATGAGGATAGAGGCTTTTGAGCAGTTGGCTTTGAACTACTAGTTCCGTTTTCAGACGCCGAGCTGAGTGCATCGATGCACTCCTCTGATGCGTCAGTGCAGTGAAGATAGATACTCTTGAACATAAGGCTTCAAGTGCTGGCCTTGACTTGGTGCATCGAGGTAGTTCTTTGCTACATCGATGCAGAACTCTGGAAATCGCTTCTGAGTGCTTGACTGCATAGAGGCAGTGGTGATCTTGCTTCGACATTCTCATGACAAACAGAGCTCTTGTTCTCTTGAGTTCTCTTCCAGAATCCTCATGGTATTTAGGCTATAAACTTATATGTGCAAGACTTCATAATAACTATTTATCATCCTTGCATTTTCGACACAGTTCTTTTTCACTTCAATGCATCGACCTTCAATGAGATTGTTCTGCTGCATCGATGCGACTGATAAGTGCATTGACCTGATTAGCGATACAACACTTGAGTGTCTTGATGCATCAAGGCATAAAGCTCCTGCTCTGACCTGATTCTTCATGAAAATCTTCATGTTGTGTCGATGCGGCTGCTGAGTGCATCGACCTTCTTCTTTAACAGGTGTTCTGTTAGACTTTGCTGAACTGATTTTACCCTTCCTTTTATCAACTGATTACATCATTGCCATGGCTTCACTCCAAGCTTGAGTTCTTCTTATTTGACTCCTTTGACACCTGTTCTTTTTAGCATACACACATATGCTTCTACTCATAAAGAGAACATGATAGAGTCAATTGCATTAAGTTTCATAACATCAAAACCAATGCACCAAAACCAATGCACCATTAACACATATGACATCATCATTCTATTCTCAAGCAGACTCATGATGAGTCATAGTGTTTCTCATCATCAAAAGTGTTTGTCATCATCAAAACCATAGCGATATACAACAATCTCCCCCTTTTTGATGATGGCAACACTATGAGTCATAAAACATTAAACATCGATGGCAACACTATGAGTCATAAATCAATGAACATCATAAAACATTAAACATCATGCTGACTCATATCAAACTATTCTCCCCCTTTGACGTTATCAAAAAAGGAAACAATAGTTTGATAAAGACATTATAAACATTCTGAGTGAACACATGTTGACATGATGATTTCCTTAAACTATTCTCCCTCTTGACATGAGACCAAAGGAAATATATCTCCCCCTTTATCAAAGCAGAAGAATTTGAATGGAGGTATGACAGTGAAGGACATGATAACACTTTAGAAACATAGTCAATGAGGATATCTACAAAACCATGGGGAGGAATTGATCTTCAAGGAATGATAGTTCGGGTTATGAGATAAAACACTTCAATAAGTAATGACTATCAATAATCAGAAAAGCCAGGAGTGCTATTCAGTGATGCTAGGCTGACAAGGGCAAAAGCCAAGAGTATGGCAGTACACTCATCTTCTTCTTATGACCATGTTTAATTCAGCATTAATTTGGAATGTCAGAGGTATAGGGAATAAAGCCACTGCCAGAAGTTTGGCTCAACACATAAAAGCCAATAATATCTGTATAGCAGCTATATCTGAACCCCGGATTGATCTCAGTAGAGCTCAAAGTGTGGCTCGAAGAATTAGTATGCAAGCTCCTATTGGTAATAATGGTAATGCATCCAAGATATGGATTTTTTATAAGACTCATATTTGCCTTGAAACAATAGAGGCTCACCCACAATACCTGATTGTTGCCATCAAGGAAAACAATAATGCTGTTTTGATTTTCACAGCAATATATGCCTCCTGTAGTTATAGTCAGCGAAGGGTCATGTTTGACTCTCTTATGGAATTCAGTCAAAATGTTAGTACTCCTTGGATAATAGGACATGATTTTAATTGCATTGTCTCACATGAAGAAAAAAGTGATGGATCTCTATCCTCTATGGCCGCCATGATAGACTTTCAAGGTTTTATAACAGCCACTGGTCTTGTTGATGCTGGATTCACTGGTGCTAGTTATACCTGGACAAATAACCAAACTGGGATATCTCACATAAGAGCCCGCTTGGATAGGGTCTTGTGTAATTCCCTATGGGCTCATTCAACCCATCTTCTGTCGGTCAGACATTTAATTAGAGGCCCCTCAGATCATGCCCCATTGCTGCTGTCTTTGAAGCTCAACCAATCTTCTCTAGGGAGATTTATGTACCAACATATGTGGCACACACATGAGGATTTCTTGGAATTTGTAAGAGCACATTGGAGTAAATATGTTCAGACTGATAGCCACCCATTCCTTATTTTACAAAAAAAGCTTAAATTTTTGAAGGCTGATTTTAAAAAGTGGAATAAGGAAATTTTTGGCAACATCTTTCAGGCTAAGAGCCAGGCAGAATCACTGGTAGAGATAGCTCAAAATCAGTATGATGACAACCCTTCAGTTGAAAATCGTATGCATCTCAATAAGGCTAATGCAGATCTGCGCCTTACATTGTCTCGAGAAGAGATGTTTTGGTATCAAAAGGCCCGGGTGGAGTGGATCTCCTGTGGGGATCGAAACACCCAGTTTTTCCATCATTATACCAAGGTTAAGAGGCAGAGAAACTATATTCATAAACTGAAAATTGATGAGCAGTGGGTAGATGATCAAGATGTTCTGGCAGATGGTGCTGTGGAATATTTTAAAGTACATTTAACATCTGAACTTCACATAGTTGATGAAAGCCTGTTCAATGTAATACCTTCTTTGGTTAATGAAGATCAAAACTGTTCTTTATGCTCAATTCCATCAGCAGAGGAGATTAAGAATGCTATGCTCTCTTTGTTTGGCAATAGCTCACCAGGGTCGGATGGCTTTACATGGGGATTCTTTTCACATTGTTGGGATATCATTAGAGAAGATGTAACTCATGCTGTTCAAAGCTTTTTTCAGGGATGGGGTCTACCAAAGGGGCTACTTCAACAATTATCAGTCTCATTCCAAAGATCAAAAATCCCAGCTCATATGTAGATTTTATACCTATCAGTTTATGTAATTTTACATATAAGATAGTGTCAAAAGTTATCTGTGATAGATTGAGATCTATTCTCCCATTGATCATCTCTAAGGAACAAAGTGACTTTGTTAGTGGAAGACATATAGTTGATAATTTCCTATTGGCAAAGGAGCTGCTAATGGAGATAGATAGACCAGTGAGAGGTCATAATATGGTTATTCAACTTGATATGGCTAAAGCATATGATCGAATGGAGTGGGATTTTCTTTTCATGGCCCTAAAAAGGTTTGGCTTCCGCAATAGATTTATTTCATTGATTGCTCAATTATTGGTTAACTGCTGGTTCTCTCTATCCTTTAATGGTAAAATCCGTGGTTATTTCAATTCAACTAGAGGAATCAGACAAGGAGATCCACTAGCTCCAGCATTATTCATTATTGTAGAGGAGGTATTGAGTAGGGGGCTCAGCCATATATTTTCAGCAGGTATTTGTAAATATTACCACCTCCCTAGAGGGGTGCAGTCTATTTCACATATACTATACGCAGATGATTCTCTGATTTTTATGAGTGGAGGAGTTTCTTCATTAAAACAACTCTTCCTTTTTCTGAAGAGGTATGAAACATCCTCTGGGCAGCGAATTAATGCACAAAAGAGTTGTTTCATTGCTGCTAAGCAAATGCCACACAGAACTATTGCTCGCATCAGTCACTTGTCTGGTTATCTTCACAAAATTGGAAGCATCACATATCTGGGAATTCCTGTTTTTAAAGGCAGAGTCAAGACTCCCCATTTTAAGTATCTGATTGATAAAGTTAACAACAAGCTAGCAGGTTGGCAAAGTAAATTCTTATCTCAGGCTGGCAGAGTGATTCTTATCCGTTCAGTTTTGTCTGCAATTCCCATATACACTGCTAATGCAGCCTCTATACCATACACTACTCTTAAGCACATTGGGAGAATATGTTCTAATTTCTTTTGGCAAGGATTTGAAACAACTCATAGAAAGCACTGGGTATCCTGGGATAAAATCTGCTGCCCTATCAATGAAGGTGGTCTGGGGATCCGAGGACTTTCAGATATACAATTATGCTTCTATGTCAAACTGATTTGGCAATCAATACATAGCAAGTCCCTTTGGGCTAACTTTGTGAGGAGCAAATACCTTCATGATCAGCATATTCTAAAGTGCAAAACTCCTTTCCTGCTGGAATAAAAAAACAAGATTTTGAAAAGGCTCGGGATATGATCATGACAGGTTCCAAGATGATTGTATTTGATGTGGCTAAAACTAATTTCCTTAAAGATAGCTGGTGCAAGGACAGATCCCTGGCTGAATTTTAGTCCTTACAGAACCAATCAGAACTTGAAGACTGTTCTGTTAAGGATGAATTGGCTAACCTCCATCACCCTGTCTGGAATAATTTGGAAGATCAGCAGTTGAAGGAGCAGATCCAAAGATTTGAAACGCAAGCTGGAGAAGATATTCCTATATGGTCTTATTCAATCTCAGGTTCATTTAATCTGAAATCCACTTACAATGCCCTTAAAGGGCAAACAATCAGGTCCAATCTAAAACTCAAGAAACTTTGGCATTACAGGCTATCCCCGCGGGCCTCTTTATTCTGTTGGAAAATGCTGAATCATGCAGTCCCAGTTGACAGTCGCATTCAACATAGCGGTATTAATTTGGCTTCTATTTGTGATTGTTGCATTGACTCCCATGACATAGAAGATGAGGACCATTTGTTCATAAAGAGTGAAATAGCCAGCTTCCTTTGGAAACGTTTTACTCCTTTTTTTAGCAAGACATTCTTGGATGAAGCCTGTATGTTCAGCAGGTTGGAAAAAATCATAAACAGGATAGTGATCAACAAACCAAAAGACTTTATACGTCTCATGTTAACAATAATGATTGTATGGGAAACCTGGAAGTACAGATGGTGTGTCAGGTATGAAGGTAACCATATCAACTTCATGAGAATTGCTGACCAAATCTCTGCTGAGATTTCATGCTCGGTTGGGCAGATGAAGTTTAAACAAGGGGCAAGCTTAGATTATCAGAAAATGTTGCAAAGCTATGGTATAACTATCTACTGTGCTCACACTGTTTATTTTACGGTACGGCGGGTCGCTCCTACAGTGGGCTTCTCATTAAATGTAGATGGCGCAAGTAAAGGGAATCCCGGTCACTCCGGGGGAGGAGGTTGTATTAGAGATCAATATGGACAGCTTATATTGGGTTTTGCATACTACTATGGCTTTGGTTCTAATATGGTTGCTGAAGGCCGAGCATTACTTGATGGTCTCCATTTGGCTCAGTTTCATAACATTCCCCTATAAGTCATTTACACAGATTCTCAAGCTCTGATTAGTTTGCTGATTACCAAGAGGGATCCACCCTAGACTTTACTTCCTTGGTGGCAACTTCTAATACAACTTCACTCAATATTTCAATGCCCCACTATGCATTCATATAGAGAGGCCAACCAGCTAGCTGATGCATTAGCCAACCATGTGGTTTCTATGGGAAGTAATGTTGAATTTTTTTCCATTAGTGAGCTGCCATTATTTGCTAAGGGTTATGCCATAGCTGATGCTAGAGGCTTACCCAATGTTCGTGTGAGAAGTGTATAGCCTTCTTTGATTCTTGGTTCTTTCTCTATATGTACTTCAGAGGCTTATCTCCTCAGATGATGTAATTCTTTTTCGTAAAAGTAATAAAATTAGCATCTAATGGTGGGCAGGTGGAGTGATAACATTCCCTTCCTCTGGAATGGGGGTGCACTCTCCCTTCTATCCCATTAGATGACTGGGTTTACAAAAAACTATCAACAATCAGAATCTGATATTAAGCTGAAAGTGCAGTGATCCAGTAGGTATGATGTGAGCATGGCAAACATTTTCAAAAGATGAGTGAATCTGAGCACAAGATCTCTAGTTGAAATTCCAAATGAATGGATGGTTCAAGAATTTTCAATGAGATACCAATTTCATAAATCCAAAAGTAAAGAATTTTCAGACTCTTCTATTATAGGGGCTTATGACATGATCTTTATTGGACAACATGGTTTAAATATGATGTGTTCAAAGTTTGTCCAAAAAAAAAACTATATACTCATATCAGAAATCAAATTTTAATAAAAATGAACCAACCTTTCATGTTAACAACTTGTTTAACCTCCCTTCATCTTACTCATTCGAATTTCAATGATTCCTTTAAGAGTTACAATATTAAGTATTGAGGTTTAACAACATAATTGCATCTGATTCTATCCAGGATTTCAACAATTTATCTTTTGCAACTATTTTCAGATATTTCATTTGTTTAACAACAATTTTCATACAAAAATTCCAAGAGCAATTGAGTTTAGTACACACCTTGTAACTAGAGGATACACGTTGTTTAGACGCAGTATCCCTAAGCACTTGGTATGACTAACTATCATGCTTCATAAATAACAGTGTTAGTATTGACACCTCATGACATACCTCAACTCATTTCTTGATGAGTGAGATGTATTTCTCAGTGTGCAGGCCATTGCTCTGCCTAGTTTTTCAATAATTTTTTAGTAGAGTTAACTATGGCACTTCATGACATAGTCCTTTGGACATGGTTTCTCAGTGACCAAAGTCATTACTCTGACACATTTTTACCCTTAGGAACTTTTCAGAACATTCAGATGTTTAAGAACAGTACTTACATCATGTATCTCAACCAAAGAAATTCATGATTTCAAGGTTTTCAAATTTCAAAAGATTTTACATGACATAACATGAAGCAGCTGGTTAAGGTTTATTAAAAAAATGAGTCAGATATTTTCAAGATATTCATGTCCAAACTTAAGGAATACATTAAACTTAAACCACTTGAATGTTTTAGACATTCATAATCTTGTATAATAGAAGATTCCTTTTCAAGCTTATTTTCAGATTTATGATCAAGGTATACAAATTGAAATCTTCCAACAAAACAAATTTAGGAATAACCAGACATAGTGCAAGCTTATCAAGGTGACTTCAAGGATATGCAAGCAGATGGGCAGACATCAATGAATGTGACTCATGAATATAACAATGAAGTTCAAGACAATATGGCAAAAGTGTTCAAATAGTAGTAAGCACAAAATGATTTTCAGGAAGGAATCATTCAGAAAGATAATCATTGATAAGACTAGCTCAGGAGTGACCTATCAAGAATTACAAAGCTCCCACTTAGCATATGCAGAAACTATAGAGCAGCACATTCCAAAAATGTGACAATTATAAGTTTGACTGATTTTAATCTAGGCCAAACCATGATGAGAGTGAAGAGGAATTAATCAGGTTTTTCAGATCAACTCTGAATTGAAGAGATTTTGTCACAAGAGTATGGCAGAGGTAGTCAAAAGATGCAGCAGACAGACATCTACTAAAAGTGTGAGTTTTCTGATGCTACTGAGGTTTTTGTTGAAGAGAAGATGGACTGCATCGGCGCAAGACCTTCATAGCGTCGAGGCAGTGTGTAGACACGCCATTCGTGACGTCTCTTGAGAAAGTCTCATATTACTATACGACACCCCGCGACGGCTTACGCATTTCGAATCACTTGAGTACTTCCTTTTCTTGGGTCTTCTTCTGCCTTTTTCGGCATCCAGAATCATCTCGTCACAGCATTTCGGACGGCATCAACACCAGTCAGACACATCAAGAGTTTCCGGAACCAAGAAGGTGTCTGTCGGGCTGCCGCCAATTGAGGACCCGGGTGGGTCTTAATGGGGGCGTCCAGGTCCCTGGACGCCCCCATTTTTTTAATTTATTTTATTATTTTCTCAGGGGTCAAAACCAAATAAAAATATATATATTAATGGAGGCGTCCAGGACCCTGGACGCCTCCATAAAAAAATAAAAATAAAAAATGTGTGTAAAATGCCAGTTGACATAAAAAACAATATATATATATATATATATTAATGGAGGCGTCCAGGCCCCTGGACACCTCCATGAAAACAAATATAAAAAAATCATGCCAGCCTTGGCATAAAAGACAAAAGAAAAATAAAAAATAATATATATTTTGGAGACGTCCAGGCCCCTGGACGCCTCCATCAACTCTCTCACGGGCGCCGCTCACCGAACGACGGTTTATCGTGTGTGAAAAAATCCAAATTATGGAGACGTCCTGTCAGCTGGACGTGCCCATTTCTGAATCACGAGGCGCCGCTCACAAAACCACGCGTTGTGCCAAATCGCGTGCGGCCGTCGTCGGTTTTCGGTGGACCTGTTTGAGGCGTCCGGGTCCCTGGACGCCTCCACAAAAGTATTCCAAAAAAATAAATAAAAATATAATAAAATATTATTTCGGCCCTGATGGAGGTGTCCAGGGTCCTGGACGCCTCCACCCTCCGGAGCCCTATAAATAGAGGCACACCCCCTCAGTTCTGGAGGAGCTTCGAAGTGATCCGATAGGCTGCCGGAGCCCAGAGGCTACGGAGTCATTTTCTAACATGTGGGTTCTTTTGTAGGTGGAGGTTTTGCCGGCTTCTCGGGTGCTCACGCTCGCGAGAGGAAGGTCGTCTTCATCCACCGCGCTTCCACGTCGTCCCCACGCTGTCGGAGCTCTGCCGGATTTCACCATCGGCACATCCAATAAGCTAATTCTTTCCTTTTCTTCATAGTTCTTTTGCATTCATCATCTTGCATCCCCTATCCCCCTTCATAAGGGCACCTTTTCTTATACACTTCTTACATCCATCATCTCATTTTCCTCCTACTCGAGTCCAAGAGGGGTTTAAAAGATAACACCAACCAGGTGTGTGTCTTGCCATCATTTCATTATTTTTATCGCAAGGATTTGAATACTACACCTCCATCTTTCTAATCCACTTGTCATTTATTTGTCGTTGTTTTGCAAGGGTAGCCGAGGAAAGCCCTCTCCGTCGGCCGGCCGGAGGGAGAGGAAGAAGCAACCCGCCATCTCCCGCTCTTGAGGTAGGCGCGATCACTTTCTTATTTTTGGGTCTTTCGGCCCCTGGCGATCACATCTTGTTTTCGAGGCCGCGGCGAGTCACTTCCCCAATGGCCGTTTAAATTTCCGTTCTTATATTCTCTTTATACTCTGTTATATTCTGCTCATATTCTCGAGGCCGCGGCGAGTCACTTCCCCAATGGCCGTTTAAATTCACGTTCTTATACGTTATATTCTTATCTGTTTATATTCTCGAGGCCGCGGCGAGTCACTTCCCCAATGGCCGTTTAAATTCCCGCTCTTTGTATTCTCTTTATATTCTGTCATCTTATTATCTGCTCATATTCTCGAGGCCGCGGCGAGTCACTTCCCCAATGGCCGTTTCAATTCTTGTTATTTAATTCTGCACCATTCCCGTCCCCCCGAGGCCGCGGCGAGACACTTCCCGCTATGGCCGTTTAACCCCCATATCTTACTACATCACACTTGTCCCGCTCGCCCCGCCGGAGTAATCTCCCGTGGTGGCCCCTTCTCTCTCTTCTCTTATTTCTGTGTTGCAGCAAACAAACACAAACACCAAAAGAAAGAGGAGCCCGCGCGCTCCGCGTCTTCTCCGCTCTTCCCCGAACCGCGTGACATCGCTCACAGATTGGCGATCACGGTGGGACACTACTGCTTCCTTTCGGCTACCCTTGCAAGTTCGGCACCATCCGTGCCTCTCCACCTTGGCGCCCGCGCGCGCCCCTGTTGTGCTCGCGGCAGCACTGTCAGTTTTGATTGGTAGTTTGTTTATTATATGTCTGTTATTTCTGTTGTTTTTCCACTCCATATATCTGTCAACATTCCATTGCATACATCCATTCCTCTTTTCTATCATTTTTTCATTTTTTGAGGATCACCCTTTCCCGGTGAAGGAAGGACTCTCCGTTTGGAAATTCCTCTCAACGGACTAGAATCTCCTACACTGGGACCTCCGTAAGTCCCCGACATCGAAGAATCTCCTCTTCGTTCACTGGGCTGGTTGTACCATTGAAGTTCCCCGGAGTTAGTCATTTCATTCGTGGTGAGACGAGAGACCCTAGCTGACACGGCAGTGAAACAAAAACAAACTAGGGTCCCCATTTTGTGTGAACTTCGGATCTCGCTAAAAATACAAAAAATCATCAAAATCAAAACACAAAAAAGGGCGTAAAGGCATCCACTTGTTTGATAATCTCTGCTACCTACTTGCTAGTGTATGTTTTTATGTTCTGGGAAAACTGTGAGCATGTCTCACGAGTCTTTTGAGGAGCACCACCCTAGCCGTGGTTTGTCAGCCGACCCGCGAGTCTATGCTATGGACTCGGGTCCTTCTCATGACCCTTCGCATGAGGTGCAGGTTATTGCCGGGGACACGTCCCCACCACAGGATATCTCTTCTTTACTGGGCATCCTCGCCAACACGAAGCTTACCCCTGAACAGCTCCGGGCCTTCCAGGCCATTCTAAAGGGGAACTCTGTTTCCCCCACGCCCCAGGAATCAACTCCGGCCATCGCACCTCTCCAAGAGTCCGTGCAGGCCATTCCATCTCCCTCATTGGCGCAAGCCATCCAGTCTCCCTCGCTTCAAGGACAAGCGAGCCAACAACCACCCTCATTCCAGTTCCCGTCACAATCTCAAACTCCCGTTATTCCCCACACACCGCTTCAGCCAGGGCCAACTGTCGGCGGTCCGACAGCTCCCTCTCATTCCGGGTTCCCCCCTCAAGTCTCCGGGAGACAGTTTCTCCCCCAGTGGCAAGTGCCACCTTCACCTCCAGAGGAGCTCGCCCAATCGCTCCTCAACAGGTTCAATCGCATGGACGAGCAGTTTCAAAATCTAAGAAGGATGGTGGACGTGAAAGCCACCCCGGAGGTTGCTCTGCCAATCCTTCCCGTCATTCATCTTCCTCCCTCCGAAATGCCCACGTACCACAGATACAATGGTACCGGCAACCTCTTCATTCACCTCAAGGATTTCATGTATGAATCCTCCTATTGGCAAAACGATCAGAGGTCCCTGGCATACCTCTTTCGGAGATCATTGGATGGTCCTGTGCATGAGTGGTTCTATTCTCTGGAGTCCCGCGAGGCTGAGAATTTTGAAATAGTCCAGAGAAAGTTCTTGCAGAAATATAGGGATAGGGTCGGTCCCTCACTCTCCATTACCGACCTAGTGGCCGAAAAGATGAAACTCGACGAGGATTTTGTCCGATATGCTGATAGATGGAGGTCTCTGGCGGAAAGAATAAGGGATACCCTCTCCGAGCCCGAACAAGTGAAAATGATTGTGTCTAATGCAACCCCACAGTTCAGACACGTCCTGGCCATGAATAAACTTACTACAATGGAGGAACTCTATGAAAGGGCCCGGTACATCCAAACCCAGCTAAAAGACTCCCCCATCATGAACATGTTTGAGTCGCCGAAGCCCAAAGTGGTCAGAAAGACAGGCGCTGGTGTCCCGGGCGGAGCCACAGAAGGGGTCGTGACAAATGAGCAAGTCAGTGCGGTCAACAATGCCAACTATGCAGTCAACCCAAGGCCTCCACAAATACCCCGACTTCCCCTTCAACCAGGTCCTTTCCCTCTTCGTCCTCCACCCCAAAATAATCCACCCCAGGATAATATGCCTCCATTACGCCAACCCCAGCAACAACAACCACAACCTCAGCAACAACAACCACCACTTCAGTACAACCAAGTTCCACCCCCGGGGAACTATGGTCCCCAACAACAACAAAGGAGGCCGCTCGGTCCCAAGAGAGCCTACTATCCACCATTGCCGAAAACCTTAGCAGACATTTTTAATGCCCTCATGGCATCAAACCAACTCACCCTACCCAGAGAAAGGCCCGCGTGGCCCCCCAATGTTGATACCTCCAAATACTGCGTCTACCACAGGCAGCCGGGACACACAGTAGATTACTGCTTCCATTTCAAGGATTACATCCATGATATGAATGATGAACATCAAATAGATTGGGATGAGATGAGACGATACGTCGCGGCTCTCAAGGCTAGGAGACCTCCTCATAGGCCACAGTAGCAGTTACAACAACAACAGTAACAGCAACCATAACAACAACAGCAGGCTCAGCAGGCCCCACAACAACAGCCCGACATGGGCATAATCCAGAATCCATTACCGGAGCACCAACATCCCAATCATCAGGTTAACCCCATCTCCTCCTTCCCGGGAGTCGGGAGAGAGCAGGTGTGGCACCAGGAAAGTACCTCCATTCTTTCTACCTCTAACCCTATCGTCATGCAACCCCCTCACCTTGCCCGGGTAGCACCTCTCTCTCATCAACCCGCGTCAGTATCACCATCACCATTTCCACTACCATTACGCCCTCTCATCCGCACCCCGACCTCCTATCAACCGACACTCTCCACTATGCCTTCACACCCTCTCATCTTCTCTCACTCCCCCACTTTACCATCCACCTCTACCACATTTACCCCTACGCCTTCTAAACCCATTATCATCCGTCAACCATATATAACCCCGTCTTTCTCCACCGTATCACCACTAATGCCTTCAAAACCACTCATTAACCATCACCCACCTCAAAATCATTGCCCACTTCAAGCCCTACCCACTCCTACTTCATCTCCACCGCCACCTTCTAGACCCCTTATCCTTCATAATCCGCGCAATATCCCCTCTACCTCCACCATGCCGCTACCTAACAAACCCCTCATCAGAATCCCTGCTCCCGTCATCACCCCTGCTTCATCAACCATTCCTCCACTACTACCCCTCAAACCCCTGTTAAAACCCACTGCTACCCCCACAGAGGTACAAAAGCCGCAGGCAATGGTGCTCCGGAGTGGAAGGATTTTCCACAGGGTTTTCCCCCACAACAGTCAGAATCCCGAGCAATCTCAGCCAGAGAAGGATGATGCAGAACAACCAGAAAGAGCTATCCCTGGAACACAGTATGATCTATTGAAACACTTGGACAAGACACCTGCCCGGATCTCCATCCTAGAGCTACTTCAAAGATCCACATCCCACCAGGCGGCCTTGATGGAATATCTTCAAAAGGTCATGGTTAATGAAGACCTCCCCGTGGAGAAGATTTCGACCGTCCTGACCCCAACAGATACACAACCAGCCATCATGTTTTACAACTACGAGCTCGCTCCCAAGGAAGCTCGGAAATATGCATTGTGCATTTCAATAAAAATTAATGGGGTATCCATAAACCCGTGTCTTGTGGACACGGGTGCATCCATAAATGTGATCTCCATGAGCACTCTTCAGTTGTGTGGGGTCAACGAGGAACAAATAAGACCTTCCTCGATCACGGTCACGGCTTATGACAATAGCAAAAGGCCGCCGCAGGGGATGATTATTCTGAAGGCAGAACTAGGCCCCATGTCAATTCCCACGGAATTTCATGTCCTCGACATGGACCCCACATTCAAGGCTATACTGGGTCGCCCTTACATCGAAGCCATGGACGCTGTGCCTTCCACCAACCATCAGCGCCTGAAGTTTCCTTACAATGGGAGAATTATTAAAGTGGTCAGTACACCTGTCCTTCACACAGTGGATGCTATCAACACCTCTCTGCCTTCTGTTTGGCCGTCTCATCGGCCCATATTGTCACTGCTGGACGTACGTAATCCATCTCATGTTCCACTAGCACCAAAGGAGCCGGTCAGGGCAACCACAACATCATGTTTCCCTTTTCACTCCAAAGGTTGGGAGATTATGAGGAACATCGGCTATCAACAAGGAAAAGGTCTGGGCGCACAGTTACAGGGTATGCTCAAACCGCCAAAGGAAATTAGGCCAAACCGTAGGTCTGGCCTAGGCTTCAAAGGACCGTTCAAGGCAGATTGGAAGCCCCTCACGTAGACTCTATCAAACCACTTCAACAGAGGGCCCATTGTTCAGATGGGAGATCACCCACGAGAAGCATATGGGGGATTACATGCTGTATATTTGGCTGAAAAATGTCCGAGGATCACCAAAAGAGGCAAGATCAAAGATCCGGAATGCGAGTGGGACAAATGGTTCGACATACGGGACATTTCCGTTGCACTGGAAAGAATGTTCTCATCTCCGCAGCTTGAAGGACCACCATTGATCTCCGAAATATCAGAGAATATTACCACTCTTGCCAAGGTTCCAAACTATCCTCGTCCTCGCCAGAAGGACCCTGTCATCGACGGATCTTCATCCGTCCTCAACATTGCCGTCGACGGCTCATTAGCCGCCATCTTCTCCATCCACTCGTCTCAGCTTTTGCTGATATCTTCTTCCTGGGCCAGACAATTGTCTGATGATCTTCCCAGGTCCCCTTCTTTGCTTACATACCTACGCGGGCTTTTCAACCCGTGCCAGGTCTTCAACCATGATCTGCTCTATGAGCCTCACAATCCTCTAGTCATAACCACTTTTCTCTCTCCTCCAATCTCTTTTCACTGCTTTGTCATTAAAAATGAAAACGAAAAAAAAACATCAATTTTCAAACTCCCCAACAACACATCTTCGTTGAGGAAACCTCCTACATCTCCCACGGGTGCGTACCACCTTGCGGACCACCCGTCCAAGGTCCGATGAGCGACCTTTTCTACCCCTCCTCTGAGGGGTCTTCTCCTGTACATTCTACACCATCCTCTTCATCTTCCTCTTCTTCTGTAAATATTGTCAGTCAATCTAGGAATGATAGGCCAAGGGTAGTACCTAGAAAGAAATCCAAGGGTAGGCAGATCCCTCGTCGATTCCTTCTAGATTTGGCCGCTAGGTGTCAGGCCCTTCTTGCCATCCCCCAGTTATTAGAAAATCCCATCCAGCTACCCGAAATAGAATGCGAGGGCGACTGTGCATCTGATGAAGGGTATGGAGTCTACGAGATCATGGATGAAGAATGCCCCACTGAAGATGAGGGTGAAGAATATAAGGATGCGGCGGGCGCATACGCTAGTGGAATGAGGAGATTCGACGAGCCGTCAACCGCCGTAGAAGAATCCACCAAAGAAGTCAACTTGGGAACTGAGGAAGACCCTAGGATCATCCTCATAAGTGACAACCTACCACCCTCTGAAGAAGAGGCATTAATTGAGGTTCTCAAGAAATATAAGGACACGTTTGCATGGAGCTACGAGGATATGTCGGGTCTGGATTCAACCTTGGTCGAACACCGTTTAACCCTAAAACCAGGGTCCATCTCGGTAAAACAAAGGTTAAGGCATTTCCACCCTCAGATGGCTTTGAAAATGAAAGAAGAGGTCGATAAGCTCCACAAAGCCAGGTTCATTAGAGTCGTTCTTTATCCTCAATGGATGGCGAACATTGTCCCGGTTATGAAAAAAGATGGGAAAGTCAGGATTTGCATCGACTTCCGGGACCTTAACCGCGCGTGTCCGAAGGATGATTTTCCCTTACCTCACATTGATGTGCTGATTGATAACACGGCAGGCTACGAAACCCTCTCTTTCATGGATGGATTTTCAGGATACAATCAAATTCGTTTGGCAGAAGAGGATTAGGAAAAGACGTCATTCACTACCCCTTGGGGAACATATTGTTACGTGGTCATGCCGTTCGGATTAAAGAATGCTAGAGCTACTTACCAAAGAGCGATGATGGCCATATTTCATGACATGATGCACATATATCTGGAAGTGTATGTGGATGACTTATTGGTGAAATCAAGGACCAGGATGGAACATCCAGAAGTTTTGGCTAAGGTCTTGCAAAGGTCAAGAGAGTTCCAATTGAAAATGAACCCGAAGAAGTGTGTGTTTGGTGTGTCGTCAGGTAAATTGCTGGGGTTCATCGTGAGTAAAAGAGGGATCGAGATAGATCCAGACAAAGCCAAGGCTATCAGGGATATGCCGCCTCCCAAGAATTTGAGGGAAGTCTGAGGTTTAATCGGGAGGTTACAGTTTATTCGTCGGTTTGTGTCCCAACATTCACAAAGGTGTAGACCTCTCTACGAGTTGACCAAGCCAGGAGTAGAATTCCACTGGAATTCTAAATGTCAGAAAGCTTTTGAAGGGTTGAAGGAATATCTGGCTAGTCCACCCGTTCTCATTCCACCCAAACCGAAAAAACCTCTGATCCTTTACGTCTCAGTCTTGGATGACTCCGTGGGAGCCGTCCTCGCACAAGCTGATGAGGAAGGCAAGGAACGGGCAACCTATTACTTGTCCAAACTTCTCAATCCCTGTGAGCAGAAGTACACCGGCATGGAGAAAACCTGTGCTGCCCTCGTTTGGGTAGTGCAGAAATTGAAGCACTACTGCTTGGCTCACGAGGTCCACTTGATTGCTCGAATGAATCCTATCAAATTCCTTCTGGAGAAATCCGTCCTTACGGATAGGCTAGCACGCTGGCAAAGTTTTCTCTCTCAGTTCGACATCACCTACATCCAGTAAAAGGCGATTAAAGGCTATGCCATAGCCGAGCATCTCGCTCATCATCCTCTTCCCAAGTTCGATCCCGTCCAATCAGAGTTTCCAGATGAGGAACTAATGTCCGTCAACCAATCGGATGAGCCAATGTGGACACTATATTTTGATGGAGCTCTGAATTCTCAAGGGAAAGGAATCGACGTCGCCCTCCTGTCGCCTGAAGGTCTCACATTCCCACTGGCATACCAGCTCAAATTTCCAGTTACCAACAATATAGCCGAATATGAAGCTCTTCTAGCTGGCCTAGAACTCGCTCATTCTTTTCGTATCACTGAGTTGCGAGTCGTAGGTGATAGTCAACTCATCCTTCGCCAGGTGCTCACTAAATATTGCACTCGCGATCCCAAACTCAAGCCATACCAAGAACTCACTGCTGCCTTTGCCAAACTGTTCGCCAAACTGATCTTTGTTCATGTCCCTCGTCATCAGAATATTCTCGCCGATGCCCTCGCCTCGTTGGCATCATCCTTAAGGTTCCCTCTAGGAAGATGGTTTAAGTCCATTTCCATCTATAAACTTCACGCCTCTGCAATCGATGATGCTTCCTACGTAAATATCAAAGACAGGATAGCAAGGAAGATCCTGCAGGAAGATATCCTTGAGAAGAGGGAAATTATGTTGGAAGAGGCCGAAGAAGAACTGGCTGATGAAGAGAAACCATGGTTCTATGAAATTGTCAAATACTGCCAAGATCAGTCTTATCCTGAAGGGGCCACCACAGAGGACAAGAAAGCCATAAGAAGGGTGGCTCAGAAATATACTTTGGTTGGAGGTCTACTCTATAGGAGGAGCCTTACTGGTATTCTGTTAAGATGTCTTGGTGACGATGAGGTTTGGAAATGTGTAGAAGAGACGCACTCGGGCGTGTGCGGTGGCCACGTGAATAGTCAGATGCTCGCCAAGAAGATCATTCGCCAAGGCTTTTATTGGCCCACTATGGAAGAAGATTGTGCTATCTATGTCCGTAGGTGTGTCAAGTGTCAACTTCACGCCGATAAAATCCATTCACCATCTTCCTCACTTCATCTAATATCCTCCCCGTGGCCTTTCTCCATGTGGGCATTCGACATTATTGGTCCCCTAGGTGATCCCAATTCCCTCACCAAGCAGAAATCTTTCATCCTTACTGCAACGGAATACTTCACCAAATGGGCCGAAGCTGAAGCTTATGCGGAAATCAAGGCATCAACAGTCTGTAAGTTCATCATGAAGAACATCCTCGCCAGATTCGACGTCCCAAGCACGATCGTCACCGACAATGGGCCACAGTTCATTTCTCAGGACCTACAGGACCTCTGTAAAAGGTACGCAATTACATTGCATCATTCATCGCCTTATTACCCACAAGGTAACGGCCAAGCGGAGGCCACCAATAAAATATTGCTCAAAATCATCAAAAAAACCTGCGAGTCTAGTAAATTTTCAGACTGGCCAGAAAAGCTTATCGAAGCTCTATGGGCCTATCGCACTTCAATCCGTACCCCCACCGGGCAGACTCCATTTGCCCTTACTTATGGTATGGAAGCGGTAGTCCCATACGAGACTCTGATCCCTTCTCTCAGGGTACAATTGGACGAGGAATTTCCCCTCGACGATCGTCGTAATTCACTCCTCGCCCAGTTGGAACTCTTGGATGAGAAGCGGCTGGCCGCTGCCGAACACGCGCGTGTGTATCAAAATAGACTCGCTCGCTTTTACCAAAAGAAAGTCGTTGAGAGAAAATTCAAAGTCGGTGAGATAGTCATAAAAAGAATTTTTGTCAAACCTGGAGGGCCGCGTTCTAAGCTCCAACCCAATTGGGAAGGACCATTTGTAATTCAAGCCGTGTACCCTGGCAATGCCTACAAGCTAGTCAACGCCGAAGGGACCGAGTTATCCCACCCTTGGAATGGGCTTTATCTTAAGAAATACTACCCTTAGCACAAACAAAAAATGATGAAAAGATAAAAACATCAAAAACAAAGAAATACCGAAAACCACTAAAAATATGGAAAATTCAAAATGTCGATGCCTGGCAGTCACCATGTAGTTAAGTTCCTGCATCTAACCTTCATGTTAGGATAGGGCCCATTAAGGCTTGGTAGGCACCGGGTCTTGGTTTGCCAGAACCGTGGAGATCCCTGTCCGGCCATGTCGGCCTATGCTCGCTCGAAGGAAGCTAACATGTGCTCACTTATGTATTTTATTCAAAAAAAGTCGGTAGCATCACCTACGATGGAGCGTCACCCAGAAGATGTCCAGAAGCTGTAATCTTTATTCTTTTCTCTTCGACCAAATGAGACAGTCGGCACCCTTAAAACGCTGAGCATGAGAAATCGAAACTCAAACCCCAAAGGCAAGAGTAGGATCCATTTCCTCGAGCATCGATCAGAGCACGAGAAGAGGGCAGTGTCCCCGCAGGTATACAAAAAGGGAGCCCACAAACGTCAAGCGACTATATCTCCCTCACGAAAAGAAATACAAAATCAAAATCAAGAGAAAAGCCTGGTCGTGACCGTGCCTGTTGCGATAAACGGAACCCCTCAAAGCAAAAGTCTGAATCCACAAAAGGGGCCGTGGAATGTAAATGCTCGAGATTTGGTCTGAAGTTATCCGAAAGGAAAGAGTTAATGGGCCCTTATTCGCTCGCCGGGTTAACGGTTTTACCGGTCCTCTCAGGAGGTTTATCCCCTGCGCTCTTCCTTCTTCCTCTAAAGATGAAGGTTCGATGGAGTTTCTGAAGGATGAAAACTGCCTAGGGTCTGCGACCTTATTTTAATATACACATTTGGTTGCCTACTTTGAAAAGCAAAAGCTATCGCTGCAAAAGAGTCTCCGTGTTTCTGGCTAGTCAAGACCCCTGTTTACCACCTTGATGTCTTCTTGTTTAACCTCGGGCTTAGGCCAATGCAAGCGCGTCACCTATGGGTGCGACGGCGTCTGATTCCAGGTCAGCATCGCGCGGTTGGTCGTTAGGGTTCCGGGGTGGTCCATCATATACCATCTAGAGTTGTGAGGAAATAGACCTGGGTCGGGTAAATCTTTTACCTCAAACACCTTTTGGGTGAATCCCTGTGGTCGGAAGCGACTGGGAGCCTAAGCATGGCATGACGGTATTATCATCATGGTAAGTCTTAGCCGGCGGGATCATCATTCGAGGGGTCTAGAGGCCCAAATCAACCTAGATGTGCACTTAGGATACCTGGGAGGTTAGTAAGAAACCCTTGTTCTCACGTAGGTTAGGTGCCATCTGGGTGCTTGCCAGGCGTTAGCAAAAAAAAAAATGAAATGATAAAAACAACAAAAAAAATGGAAAAGAGAAAATGTACATATTTGCAAACAAAAAAAATCTTTTTTATGATAAAACAAAAAAATGCCAAATATAAAAAAATAAAAATAAATCAATTTTGCATTTTGCGTGCAGCATCTCACTTTTTTAAAATACCGCTTGCATTCGTGTGCTTGCCTGTCGCATTTATCATCACCGCATCTTTCCCTTGCCTTCGTTAAATAAAGGCTTGGCCCCTTGACCAGTTATCAAGGACAGTCACAGTGACCATTTGCTTATTGAGCAAGGGGCCAAGTCAGAATAGAAGTTCTGATTTGTTTGTTTCAGTGATGTGTGCAGGGATTCAGGCAACAGAAGTAAAGGTGAAAACCAAACAAACCAAACCTTGTGTTTTATTCCAAAAACCAAAAAAATTACATCAAGTTCCGCCCTCTCTCTCTGCATTACTCGTCCCACTACTCTCCGGGCAAAACACTCTCAAAGGTGCTACCCAACTACGAAAAGCGGTACTCCTACCGCTCTGTACTCCTCTTCCTATCCCCGCATCCCGGCGTTGATCTACGGAAGCAGCAAAGAAGCTACCAACACGAAAGCCACGCTCTCGTGCTCTTCGGTAGCGCTCCTCACCATCTCTCAGTCACTATTCAGCAAGACCAAGACTGATTCGGAGTTCGAATAGTTGGGCCTCCATGGCCCTTCGTTCCTCCCTTTCAGTCAATCTGTTGGCTCTTTCTCTCTCTGCGTCTCTTTCTTTCTCTGCACGTTCTCTCTCGCGGTCTTCCCTCTCCAACTGGAGAGTGATCCTCAGTTCCACAGCATCCCTAGAGGAGTCATCATCAGGATGACGCCGCAGTTCCCTCTCCAGTTCTGCTATCCTAGCCTCCTTTTGCGCAGCTTGGCCAAGCACTTCTTCCGTCTCCTTTTCCTGCCAAGTGTACCATCTCAGATACACGATAAGGCATAAACAAGGAGAACTCAACACTGAGACTCTTACCTGTATAGAGAGCATCCCTTCTGCCTCCGCAGCACGCTGCGTGGCATGAGTAAGTTGCTCATGAAGCGAGTCAAGTTCTGAGGTGGGAATCCACAAGCTGGAAGAGGCACCACCCACTCCCATCGCTGGGGAAGCCACGCCAATCTGGGCATGCTACGACCGCGTGAATTAGCAGCCAACATCTGGAATCTGGGGTTTTAATTAGGAACATATTGTACACCTACCAAGGCGCTCGTAGCTCCGCGGGCATCGCCCAACTGTTGTTCCATCTCTGCCAAGCGAGTTCGTAAATTCACTATCATGGCATCCCGGACATCCTGCAGCCTTACAAGTCAGCATTTTCACCAGAAAACCAAGAAAAGGAGAAAGAAGAGAAGAGAAAAGGGGAAACCTACCTCCACAAGTCCCCGGGGTTGGAACCGTTCTGCGTACTTTGTCCTATATAGACGCAAGTAGTCCTCGCTATCCCGCGCCTGTGATTCTACAATCATGCCACCCCGTTGCCAGTCCTCATACTGTTCGGGGAATCGCACACGCCAGTCAATGCAGGTCGCCGGTCCCCGCGTCTTTCTCCCGACACGAGGTGGCGCAGCTGAATCCACCCATTCTTGAGCCAGTCCTAAAGTCCTCATAACTAATCGTAGCCGAAGCGGCTCGATTTCATTCAGGCAGTGCATCCACAGTTCCCGTCCGAACCGGGCACGACTTGCTAGAACCCACGGCTGGTCGGCATCGACCATGTCTGAGTAGGGCCTCCAGTTTACCATCGCTGCAGGGAACTCCTGTAGCTCCCGCCTTAGCACCATCAGTTGGTAGGTTAGGGGTGCCGCACTCATGATGGGTTCCCACCGCCTGGCTAACGGCACCACCACGGGTCGCCAATGCCGAGCTCTCCCCATAGGGAGGTAATAATAGCTCCATAGCTGCTCGGCACAGCTCATCAGTACTTTGCAAAAACACAAAAAAATACAAAACAAGCAAAACCAAAAAAATACCTGGATGAATGGTGTGAAACCACTCACAGTCATCTCACGATCCGCTTCTTGGAATAGGCCTGCAAACAAGTGTGCCAGCATGGCGGCTCCCCAAGCATAATACCCTACTCTTTCAAGGTCTGACAGCAGCTCCAGGAAGCAACAATGGATACCGTCCCCTTTCGAGCTCAGTACCAATCTCCCCAAAAGGAAGAGGAGAAATCTCCTGAAATCTATGTTGCATCTTTCCCAGTCACCGAAATCTGTGCAGTACACGGCACGGCATCCTATTTCCATCCTTTCCATGAACTCTTCTGAGGATTCATCGTCCCGCCGACGAGTGTCGGTGAGTCCTAATGCATCTATGAGGGACACCCTAGCTACCGATCTATTTTTCCGACCATCTAGGTCCAAACCCAGTAACTTCTGGGCACCTTCTCTGTAGTCCGCGTAAGTGACTCCGGTCACTGCCTCGCCCTCTACCTTCAGGCTTGTGATCCGGACCACATCCTCCAAGCTGGGCACCATGTGCCCCCACGGCATCAGGAATGCCCGACTCACTGGGTCCCATCTCTCACACAAGGCTTGGATCAGGACCAGGTCAAGCTGGATCGGCTCGATTCGAAGGAAGGTACCAAATCCCATCACGTCTAGCCTCGCCTTCTGAAAATCTGGGAGGCCCCTGTACGCTGCTACTACCAACTCCCATAAGATTTGTGATTTCATCACAGCCTACACATACAAGGAATGGGGGTGAGGTTTGGTCAGAAGAAAGGAAGAAAGAATGGAAAAAAGGGCAAGAAAACTTGGCTTACGAGTTGTGATCGGGCCATTTCGCTGAAGTGCCCTTCAAGGTCTGAAAGCCTCCTGGAACTACTACCACTGGACCTGCTTCTCTTCGAGGACTGGGAAGATTCGTCCTCCATCCAACTCTCAGAATTTTGAACTCCTCCTCTCCCATGAAAACTTGTGCTCCTCGAGTTAGTCCTCGATATACCTGGGAAGATAAAAGGGACAAGAATTTATAGAAATGGAAGGAGTGCGGGCCAAGATTGCCTCCATCACCTGTCAATGATAGCCCTCGCAATGAGGCACCTGCCTAGCGGTCCCATGTGTCGCTTCACCGCTCGCACAGGGTGATTGACTGGACGAAGAATAGGACGAATAGCCCCTATGTTGTCTAGGGATACCCTATCATGATTTGGAGGACGTCCGCAAAATTTGACACAACGTTCGAGAAAGGGGCTAGGGCTGTCATTATTGACTTCGACGGCAGATTACCGTGGAAAATGGTCACAAGACGCGATTCTCCGCTTGAGGCGGAGTCTCGGCAGACCCATCACATGGGAACAGTGCAAAGGAGAAGAAGTGTAGGGAAGAAGGAACGCACAAAAGAACAAATAAACAACAGAAAATCAAATCACTCCATTCATAATTCTACATAAGTTGTCACAAACACTACAATCATAGAGAGGTGGCGGGTCCACTAGCTCGCCAATCCTCACCATCACTCATCTCTCTGGGCACTCTCCTCCTCTCCCCCAAGGTGAGGGTCCCTCAGAAGCCTCCGGGATCCCCGTGCAGTAGCACCTGCCTCGCCTTTGGGCCCCTGCTCCGCATCAGTGACTCGCTGCTCCTCCCCTGGCGTGGCGAAGAAGCCACTGGCGGCAAAGCGACCGGACTTGCGGAGTCGCTCCCCGAACTCTCGCGCTCTCTCGTAGCGCGTCTCCATCCCTCCTAGCCTCTGCATGATGGCCTGAAGGCCCAGCTGGAGCTCCCTCACTTGGGCCTCCAAGGCCCTCCTCTCGGTCAGATCCCGCTGTCGCTCGGACCTTCTCTCGGCTTTCTCTCTCTCTGCCTCTCTCCTCATCATCTGCAGAAGAACCCTTAACTCCAGGATGTCTGGAGAAGGTCTCTCCTCACCACGATGCCGCAGCTCCGCTACAGTCGCCACCCAGGCGTCACGCTCCTCTTCCGCCCGGGTCGCGCGGGCCATCGCACCGGCAAGTTGCTCCCGGAAGGAGGCAATCTCGAGAAAAGGGGCCGAGGAGCTGGAAGATGCGCCACCAATCATCCCCGCCGTCGCTGTCTGCTGGGCACGCTGGAACAAAATAAACAACAGCCTTCAGTGAAACTCCAAAATCTGAAGTTAAAAGTGCGGCAGGTAACTAACTAGGAGCGACATCTCATGTTGAGCGATGGCCAGCTGCCGCCTAGTCTCTGACAGTTGGGCGCGCGAGCCGCTGATGCCACGCGTGTCCCCAGCTTGGGGAAGCCCCGCGTAACTCTCTCTCTGCCGCCGCAGGAAGTCGGCACTGTCCTGCACCAGTACACCCCCTTGCTGTCCAGGGAGACGTACGGGCCAGTCCTCGAGCCTCGCCTTGCCGCGACTCTCCCTCCTGACGCGGCTCGGCTCGTCCGCACTCGCCCACTCATCGGCCAGGCGCAGGGTTCTTGCCATGTCCTGCACCAAGAAAGGGGTCCCACATCAGTCAAAAATAACGCATCCCCTGTCTAGGACGCGTCCATCATTTAAGTGCGACACTAGCCGAACCCTTTCCCCCTTCGCACGGCTTGCTTCAAAACTCAAAATGGATCAAAGAGGGGGAAAACCAAGCACTCACCGAGCTGTGTTCACCTCCTCCAGCGCCATCGGGCCCCTCAGGTCCCTCGGGCGCCCGAAGCGGCCCTTCCTCCTCCATGGACGCCGTTCCGTGCTCTGGCGCGTCCCTCCTCGGGCGAGGAGTTCCTCGTCCCTCTCCACCTTCACCATGATCGGGCCCACCGAACTCCATCAATCAAAAGAGGAGGAAGACGAAAAAGGGGCAAGCGAGTTTCGGCGGAAGGCGGGCTCATTTACGGGTAAGGCACGGGAGAAGAAAGGCCACCCGACGCTTTAAATTTGAATTCAAGAACTAAGACGCGTCCTCGCGTCTGGACGCGCCCAAAAGGGGGAGAAAGGAAACAGAATCCCCCCGTGCAAAGCGTAGTTCCCCGCTGTTCAGGGCAAGGTCTCGTGGAGCGTGCCTCGAAGCACAACTCAGTACAAAGAAGAAAGTATGGGAGAGAGAAAAGTACACACAACATAAGAAAGCCATTTTCATTTCATATAATAGCCGAAAGTACATCATACAGTGAGAAGGGTGACGTGTACAAGCAACTCTCTAACTCTCACCATCACCCTCCTGGTCATCTCTCTCCTCCTTCCTCTGCCGGGGATCCCTAGGGGGCCTCTGCGAACCCTGAGAAGCCGTGCTCACCTCGCCCTGCGGTGGCACTCCAGCCTCGAAGGCGCGACGACGCTCCTCGGCCGAAGAGACCAGATAGCTGCCCATGGAAAAAGATCCAGACTGACGAAGTCGCGCCCCACGTTCCTTCGCCCTCTGGTACCGCTCCTCGCTCTCCCGAAGCCTCCCCTCCGCCGTGCCGAGACTCAATCGGAGCTCCAGCAGCTGGGCCTCCAGAGCCCTCCTCTCGGTCTGATCCCGCTGTCGCTTCTCCCTCTCTCTCTCCCTCTCCTCTCTCTCTCTCATCACCTCCCTCCTCGACAGCTCGAGGGCGATCCGCAGATCCAGCACGTCACGAGAGAGCTCCTCAACCTCCCGTCGACGCTCCTCCTCCAGCACCACAATCCGGGCGTCACGCTCCGCAATCCGGGCGTCACACTCCGCCACCTGAGCGTCGCGCTCCTGCTCGGCACGAACAGCATGCGCCAGGGCCTCTCAGATCTCGGCCACCTGTCAAAGCACGCATGCACCGTAAGAGAACAGTGATAGAAGGAGGGCAGCCAGAAGGAGAGTCGAGGTCAGGCAAACGCTCACTCGAGCCTCGCGGTCACGCTCGGCCTCCTCAGCCCGAGCCACCGCATACGCCAGCTGCTCCTGGAGGGCAGAAACCTCCGGAGGAGGGCCCCGCGAACTGGAACCCGCTCCACTAGCCGTCCCGGCTGCCGCTGTCTGGTGGGCCCGCTGAAATACGGGGCAAACGTCAGTCAAAGGCTAAGCATCAAAAATCCAGGTCACAAAAAAATGCATCACATAAACTCACCAGGATCTCCAACTCCTGTCGAATGGCCACCAACTGTCGCCTGGCGTCCGCCAACTGGGCCCGCAGGTCAGCGATCATGGTATCACGAGCATCCTACATTGCACGTAAGTTAGTACCACATGCATATACATATAAAAGAGTGAAGCATTCTCATTTCATTTACCCCTACCATACCACCAAGGAAGAGGCGGTCCCCATACGTAGCCCGGTACCGTCTCAGGTAATCAGTACTGTCCTGTACATGGGACACCACTGGGACCCCGCCTTGCTGCCAGTCCTGGTACTGTGCTGGGAAGCGCGTACGCCAGTCCACAACCTTCGCCTTCCCCTTGGTCTTCCGCCCAATGCGGGCTGGCTCTTCTACATCAACCCACTCCTGGGCCAGCCCCAACGTCCTCATAACCAGCCTCAGCCGAAGCGGCTCGATCTCGTTCAGGCAATGGACCCACACGTCCCGCCTGAAACGAGGAAGACCCGCTACAACCCAAGGCTGGCCAGCGTCGCCCATGCCCAGGTAGGGTCTCCACACCACCTGCATCACCATACATACATCATGTTAGTTACCATTCAGTCACATGCATAAACACAAAAAAATCATACGCATCATACCATGGCCTCGGGATACTCGCTCAGCTCCCGACGAAGCGACGCCAGCTGGTAGCCGTGGGGTGCTGCAACCACGATCGGCCTCCACCGCCGCGCCAGAGGCACGGCCCTCCTGTTCCCATACCTAGCCCTCCCCATCGAGAAATAGTAATAGCTCCACACCTACATCCATCATACATCATTAGTACAATAATTGCATATTTAACTATGGGAATGCATAAATAAAATGTTTACCTGGAGAAAAGGTGCGAAGCCGCTGACTTTCGTCTCCTTCTCCGAAGTCTGGGAGAGATCAGCAATCAAATGGGCAAGCAGAGCCGCTCCCCACGCATAGTGTCCCACTCTGTCCAGATCCGCCAAGATCCCGAGGAAACGGCAGTGGATGCCATCCCCCTTCGTCCCCAGTAGAAGGCGGCCCAGGAAGAAGAAAAGAAACCTCTGAAGGTCTAGATCCACCAGCTCCCTCTCGCTCGGATCCTGGGTGAAAGCTGCACGGGCATCTCCCTCAAGTCGTGCCAGAAACTCCGCTCCAGTCTCGTTGACCCGCTGGCGCGGGTCGACGAATCCGAGCGCCTCCATGATCTCCACTCGGCCAACTACCCTACTGTCTCTATCAGTCACGCTCGTCTCTAACCACAGCAGGTCCAGGGCACTCTCTCGGTAGTCGTGGTAGGTGACCCCGCTGACTGCCTCTCCGTCAACTCGTAGCCCGGTAATCCGAGCCACGTCCTCTAGTGTCGGCACCATGTGCCCCCAGGGCATCAGAAACGCCCGGCTCGACGCGTGCCACCGCTCCCTCAATGCCTGGATAAGAGGAAGGTCGAGCCGGAAGGGCTCGATCCTAAGGAAAGCTCCAAAGCCCATGGCGTCCACACGCGCCCTCTGGAAGTCCGGCAGCCCGCGGTATGCTGCCACCACCAGGGACCAGCTGATCCGGCCCTTCATCACGCCCTGCACACCACAAAACCAACAGAGAACACATCAGCATCATGAATAGTAATAAACAATAACACTGTATATACTACTTATTCATTTTATTTTATTTTTTCTTTTTAAAATGTTTATTTTTTGTGGAGGCGTCCAGGCCCCTGACGCCTCCTTTCCATTTACTTTATTTTCTTTTATTTTTAGAAAAACCCAAAAACCAAAACAAAAAATATATTAATAATATATATATTATCATGGAGGCGTCCCAGGCCCTGGACGCCTCCTTATTTTTAATTATATTTATATTATTTTCATAAACAAATAAAAAAATAAAAAGAAAAAGAAAATGTGGAGGCGTCCAGGCCCCTGGACGCCTCCTTCCCTCACACCCGGCATTCGCCACACAGCCTCTCGTCCGCCCTTTTAACCCAGTGAACCAATAGAATGGAGGTCTAAGGGACTTACCGGATCGTGCTCGTCCTCTGCCGCGTCGCCAGCGTCCACTGCAGCCTCCAAGGCCAAAGGAAGAGCCTCCTCACCCGCGGCAATTTCCTCCGCCGCAGCAGCCTCCTCGGCATCATCCCTCAGCCTCCTCGGACGACGAGCCCATCGTTTCCGCTTCTGTGGGCCCTGGCTCGATCCTCCTCGCTCCATTGGGACGAAGAATGGGTCGTCTGGATTGACTGGGCGGTTTGAATGAACAGTAATTGAGCAAAGGGGGGAGGCCCCCCATATATATGGAATCCAGCCTCTTTGGGGCATCCAGGCGCCTGGACGCCCCCATCTTTTTTATTTTTTTTCAAAATTCAAAAAATTTGGGGCGTCCAGGCGCCTGGACGCCCCCCCAAAACAAAAAAAACTAAAAAAATAAAATAAAAAAATAAAACATAGGGGCGTCCAAGACCTTGGACGCCCCCAAAACAAAAAAACAAAAAAATAAAAAAATAAAACATAGGGGCGTCCAGGCCCCTGGACGCCCCCATAATAAAAAATTTTTCAAAAAAAAGTATATATATATAATAAAAGTAAAAAAGAATAAGAGTATGTATATAATCCAAACAAAAAAAAATAAATAAAAACACAAAGAAAAAGAAAACCCACAAAAAAGATAATAATAATTAACGGACCTAGTCCAAAACTGCCAAATGCAAGATTTTATTCCATCAGAAAGCAGAATGAACTACATCAGTGGCTTAGGCGCCTTAGGCCTTAACTTCCCCAGTTCGGTTACATAAGCCCTCCACGGCTCGCATTCTTCCACCACGTGCGCTAAGGCCTTTCCTGCAACACTTGTCTTCCAAGGAGCTTTAATGGCCTTCGCTTCCTTCGCGTCCGCTTCAGTGCCCTACTCCCTTTTCTTCAAAGGAACGATGCCAGTCGGTGGCGGGAACGAATGGCGTGGGATGCCAATCTGGAGGAAGCACCGATGCGCATTATAAAGGATGAACTCGGTCGCGCCGATCAGTTGAAGATCAACTTCGGGAGAAGGCCTCATGAGGAGATCTAGCGAAAGCAAACATGCCGGTGCGCAAGTAAAGAAGCCTTGTGTCACGGTGCGGAAGTGAGACCGCCAGTCTTCACGTTTCTTCAGCCACGGAACGCGGTTCACTACAGTACCACCGAAGCCTAACACGTCGGCTATGTGGTGAAGCGGGCTTTGTTGGAAGAGCTTCGAAGCAGTTGGCATTCCCTCGCGGTGGTCGAATTTGAAGTGCAAATCAAGCCAGCAATTCAAGATAAGTGTGCAATCAAAAGGAGGCTTACCCATGCTCGAGGCAGTAAGGCCGCTGTAAAGATAGGCAAGGATGGCGGGTCCCACCCTCTTTCCACTCCAGATCCCGCAGGTAGCACTCAACTGGTCTTCCTCCACCACGTTGTCGGTATAAGGAAACAAAAGAGCACCCGCCAGACAAATGGTGAACCCCTTCATGATTCCCTCCAAATAGTCATCGTCTGGTGACCCTCTCAGGGCGTCCATGACCCACTCCGCAAGCTTTTGGAGATCGATCCCCTTTTGAGTACGGACCTTTCTGGCCGCGTCGAGCGGCATGAAGCTTCCAAGAACGTTTTCGGAAGTCACCCGTGTCAGCATCCGCATAGCCTTCACCTTCCCGTCACTCTTGAATTTCTTCAATCCGAGCAGAAGTTCCACCTCCTCAAGGAGGATGGTCACCTCGAAGGTCGGGAAGATAAAAGTGTGGGTCTGGGGATGCCAGATCTCCACTAGTGCGCCCATAGCCGCCCAGTCCATACAAATCATCTCGTAATGTTTGGCGTGAATAAGGAGCCCCTGCAGATGCCACTTCGAGAGTATGGCCCTCATGCCAATGGAGATATTGGAAGTTAGCTTTGAAAGCCATGGCAGTTTGGAAAACTTCCTCAGGCCTGGGAAGAGTGGATATGGCTGGAAGAGGAAAGAAAGAAGAAATGAAGGAAGTAAGAAGAAGGTTCACATGGAAAATTTGAAATGAATCAGCTTACCATATGCGACATGATCGTCCCACTCAGATGACCCTCGAGGTCGGAGAGTCGCCTGATCTCGCTGCTAGGCCTGCTCCTCTTCATAACGCGGGAAGACTCTCCTTCCATCATGAAATCTCTAGATTCTCCTCTCCTTCCTCTCCTGAGCTTCCAAAACCCACCTTGGTGCATTTGAATGAACTAGCCTAAGGGGAGTTCTTATAGGAAGGGAAGATCGCTACAGGACGGAACATGTCACATCAGCAGTCAGTGTCAGGATTTTGGCTAGATTTCCTTTCCATTGTGGTGTGATTCTGTTATAAATCTGCTACTTTATGATGTTATTGATCCATGCTGGCCTGTGCAGGTGTTACTAACGGACATCTTTGTCCTATCTCCCGTCCCACCTTTCAATGGTTGGTCCCACCATGTCATGCATCGTAGTATATGATACCTACGCTACTAGAACATGTCAAGGACCTTGCGGCCCGAACGAACCTGAGATTTGAGTTCCCCTTCAACAAAAACGATGATGATCCCGGGAGAATTTGGGTTGTACGGATAGACCGTTAATTTGTGGTAGCATGGGGACGACGGTTCCATTCAGTGAGTTGGTGCGCGGATAAACGGGCCCCAGCTCAGTGTCGGCTCACCGGATCGGTATCCTGACCCGTTCTTAACAAGTTGACAATATTATCCTTGGCTATTTTCTATTTTAGTTTGTTTTAAATTTTTCTTTAAACCCAGCATGCATTCATATAGGACTTTTGATTTATTACGGAAAATCATTCAAGTGATTCGATTGCGAAGGCCGTTGTGCTTCAATTCCCACAAATATGAGATATTCCACTCCGAATGAAATACTGAGTTTCCTTGAGACAGCCCTACGCTGCTCTTCCAAAGGAGACCCTTGTTTGGACAGACCCTCAGATATTCCTTTACTTTTGACCTTGTGTGACCCACCTTGGCCGCAGCACTTCCACATTGGCTGGTAACCGCTCCCCAAAGGTGAAACCTCCGGTTTATGACCCAGGTACTTCCACACCGAGAAGTTGGTCTCTTTTTGTTTCGTGCCTGAGCGCACATCTCACCCTCCCTTATTTGATCTCCGTCCAAGCAATCGTCAATATTTGAAAGACCTTCTTCAAGGTCGCCTCATTGAAACTTCAGGAAAGATTCCAAACAGTAACGTCAAAAGCGTGTCTCATCACACCTTGGCATCAACTTATCAGTCCGCTCACACTTCATTTCACTCCACTTCGATACCATTCCATTACGTGTCGCTCCCTTGCAAAGCAGACGCCAAGGCGAGGCAGCTGTAGACACGCCATTCGTGACGTCTCCTGAGAAAGTCTCATATTACTATACGACGCCCCGCGACGGCTTATGAATTTCGAATCACTTGAGTACTTCCTTTTCTTGGGTCTTCTTCTGCCTTTTTCGGCATCCAGAATCGTCTCGTCACAGCATTTCGGACGGCATCAACACCAGTCAGACGCATCAAGAGTTTCCGGAACCAAGAAGGTGTCTGCCGGGCGGCCGCCAATTGAGGACCCGGGTGGGTCTTAATGGGGGCGTCCAGGCCCCTAGACGCCCCCATCTTTTTAATTTATTTTATTATTTTCTCAGAGGCCAAAACCAAATAAAAAAAATATATATTAATGGAGGCGTCCAGGACCCTGGACGCCTCCATAAAAAAACAAAAATAAAAAATGTGTGTAAAATGCCAATTGACATAAAAAAACAATATATATATATATATATATATATATTAATGGAGGCGTCCAGGTATATATATATATATATATTAATGGAGGCGTCCAGGCCCCTGGACGCCTCCATGAAAACAAATATAAAAAAATCATGCCAGCCCTGGCATAAAAGACAAAAGAAAAATAAAAAATAATATATATTTTGGAGGCGTCCAGGCCCCTGGACGCCTCCATCAACTCTCTCACGGGCGCCGCTCACCGAACGACGGTTTGTCGTGTGTGAAAAAATCTAAATTATGGAGACGTCCTGTCAGCTGGACGCGCCCATTTCTGAATCACGAGGCGCCGCTCACAAAACCACGCGTTGTGCCAAATCGCGTGCGGCCGTCGTCGATTTTCGGTGGACCTGTTTGAGGCGTCCGGGTCCCTGGACGCCTCCACAAAAGTATTCCAAAAAAATAAATAAAAATACAATAAAATATTATTTCGGCCCTGATGGAGGTGTCCAGGGTCCTAGACGCCTCCACCCTCCGGAGCCCTATAAATAGAGGCCCACCCCCTCAGTTCTGGAGGAGCTTCGAAGTGATCCGATAGGCTGCCGGAGCCCAGAGGCTACGGAGTCATTTTCTAACCCGTGGGTTCTTTTGTAGGTGGAGGTTCTGCCGACTTCTCGGGTGCTCACGCTCGCGAGAGGAAGGTCGTCTTCATCCACCGCGCTTCCACGTCGTCCCCATGCTGCCGGAGCTCCGCCGGATTTCACCATCGGCACATCCAATAAGCCAATTCTTTCCTTTTCTTCATAGTTCTTTTGCATTCATCATCTTGCATCCCCTATCCCCCTTCATAAGGGCGCCTTTTCTTATACACTTCTTACATCCATCATCTCATTTTCCTCCTACTCGAGTCCGAGAGGGGTTTAAAAGATAACACCAACATGGTGTGTGTCTTGCCATCATTTCATTATTTTTATCGCAAGGATTTGAATACTACACCTCCATCTTTCTAATCCACTTGTCATTTGTTTGTCGTTGTTTTGCAAGGGTAGCCGAGGAAAGCCCTCTCCGTCGGCCGGCCGGAGGGAGAGGAAGAAGCAACCCGCCATCTCCCGCTCTTGAGGTAGGCGCGATCACTTTCTTATTTTGGGGTCTTTCGGCCCCTGGCGATCACATCTTATTTTCGAAGCCGCGGCGAGTCACTTCCCCAATGGCCGTTTAAATTTTCGTTCTTATATTCTCTTTATACTCTGTTATATTCTGCTCATATTCTTGAGGCCGCGGCGAGTCACTTCCCCAATGGCCGTTTAAATTCACGTTCTTATACGTTATATTCTTATCTGTTTATGTTCTCGAGGCCGCGGCGAGTCACTTCTCCAATGGCCGTTTAAATTTTCGCTCTTTGTATTCTCTTTATATTCTATCATCTTATCATCTGCTCATATTCTCGAGGCCGCGGCGAGTCACTTCCCCAATGGCCGTTTCAATTCTTGTTATTTAATTTTTGCACCATTCCCGTCCCCCCGAGGCCGCGACGAGTCACTTCCCGCTATGGCCGTTTAACCCCCATATCTTGCTACATCACACTTGTCCCGCTTGCCCCGCCGGAGCAATCTCCCATGGTGGCCCCTTCTCTCTCTTCTCTTATTTCTGTGTTGCAGCAAACAAACACAAACACCAAAAGAAAGAGGAGCCCGCGCGCTCCGCGTCTTCTCCGCTCTTCCCCGAACCGCGTGACGTCGCTCACACAGTGCTGCTAAGAAAGCTTAGACAGAACGAATCAGAACAGGGGTCGACTCTGAGAGTCAACACTACCTTGGAATGCCTTTGACAAGATGTATGCAATCTGAACTTCCACAGAGTTGAGAGACTAATTTCCCTTAAGAATGTGCATGCAGGTCAGGCAATCTTTTTAAAAATTTTGACACTATTCATATGCAAATGATTTACCCTTCATCAAGAATGTATGCATGCTCATGTGAGTGCAAACTCCCCCTAAATGTAAGCACTTTTTTTCTATGTGCAATGAGAACCAACACATGGACATTACTATGCTATGAAATGCAGGGACTTCTCTATCTAAATGCACTGATCAATCAGTCTTCTTGACATATTCGTTGCAAATGATATGCAAGGGAATCAGACAAAATTAAGCAAGTGAGCAAATTTGAGTAGGTGTTGACTCCCACTAACTAAATGTACTGAGACATCAATTAGCATGAAAATCACATGAGGATTATTGAACAATGCTCATGAATGTCTGATGCAATTTGACCCACGGTACTAGGCGGAGAACTTAGGTCTTTTAGACCTCCTCACGCATAGTGTGGGTTTCCAGACAGAAATGATCTATCCTTCTACCAACATACCATTTTATATACCAATGAGGTCAAACAAAATATGACAATTAAGCATGTTATGCAATGCAACTGACGAACGTAGACATGAAAATTCATGCAATCAAATTTATTTCACCTACCACTTCAGCATACAGCTACGAGGACAGAATCAGAAATGAAAGCATGAAGTTTTGACTATCAGATTTACACATGATGTGCACTAATAAGAGGGAAACATGCAAAGCAACAACTAAACAGAGTTGGGGTTTTACCAACTATGGGTGCCTTGATTTTATTGAACCCCTTTATTCTATTTTCCTTTTTCTTCAAGGCACACCTGTAAAACACAAGTCTCATTTTGTATACATAGGTATCCAAGATTTCTTGGGTCCTTGTGGATTAGCAACGCCTCTTGTAGGTGTTCTCCATGACCTCAGGGCATTAAGATCATCAACTTGCATCAATTGACAATCATGCATTGTATGCCTAAACTTACCACAGTAGTGACAATAAATAGACGACTTGACATTTTTCATGTGCATGGAAGAGTTTAATTTCTATTTATTGACAGTGAAATTCTTATTTCCTTTAGCATGCCAATAGTCTTTCATGTCATGCCCGACCTTGCCACAGTGATGGCAATTTACCACAGATTTAACATTCTTGTTGTAGAATTGAACATGGAGTTTGTTATTTTCAACTCTAGTATTTTTCTTGCCAATGTCCAGCCAACTTTCATAGGCCATATGGCCTAGCTTCTCACAATTGAAACATGCAATGAATTTAATTTATCTTTTGAAGCAAATTTATTTCTTTGAAAACTATTTTTCTGTGCAGAGAATTTAGCAGAATTAGAATGAAAATTCCTTCCCTGACCAAACCAACATTGAGCAGCAATGTGGCCTATCTTGCCATAGCAGAAGCATTGAATTTTCCTGTTCTGAGCATTAGGAAATCTTCTAGAGTGAGTCCTACCAGCATACTACTCATCTTTTTTTAATATAAAGCAATCATGCATTAAATGGCCAAATTTACCACAATAGTGACATGAATTTTTCTTGATACGTGCATGTGTGTGTGCAATAGATTTGTGTTCAACATGCACATTACTAGCTTGAGTGTTTTTGGCCTTTTTGTGCAAGTTAGAGCTCTTTTTCAGATTTTTGGTTTTGTTTACAATTTTTCTGACTCGCAACCTATTTGGGGTCCTTCTGGGTAGTAAACTGAAAAGCTGATTAATTTGAGGTGCTGGCTGACCCAGAACTACACATAAATGATGTGTAAAGTTTACTTCCAAAGCTCTTTTTGTTTATAAGGTTGTAACACAATCCATCTTTTTGAAAATTGGCCTTAGTCCCTAAGAGTTTATTCATATTTTCTTCCCCCTCAATAAACTTTGACATTGAGTTTTTCAAATCTTGAATTTCATTTTCTAGGGTGGCAATTTGAAGTTCAGAGTTGTCTTTTTCTTCTTTACTCTTAATCAGTTTGTCATTCAATATAGCATTTATAGATTTGTGATTTTCAATTTCCTTTTCAAAACTAGCCAACCTGTCTGAATTCTCCAAGCTCACACACTTACCATTTTCAAATGTAATTAATCTTTCAGATAGGGTAGTGTTTAAGTGTTTTAATTTTTCAACTTCCTCTCTCAGTTTATCATTCTGCTCTTGGAGTTCATCATCGATAATCAAGTCACTTATGAAAATCAGATCCTCATAAGTTGCTTCTTGTTTGTTTTCAGTTTCAAATTTTCTCAAAATTTTTCTGAAGCTCCACGTTAACTATTTTAACAGCCTCAAGTTTTTCTGAAATCAAATCATTTTCATTCTCAAGATTTTTAAGTTTTTGTTCAAATTCTTCAACTTGTTTTATGAGTTTCTTATTTTTGATTTTCAATTGTTCTAGATCTGAAGTGACACTATCAAGATTTATCAATTGCTTTCTAAAAATTTTATTTTCATTTTTCAACACTTCAATATGATCATGTTCAGAGCTAGAAGTCATGACATCATTCATTTTATTTTTCAGGGATTTATTTCATTTTCTTAGTTTCTCATTAGATTCTAGCAATACAGCATATGCATCCGCCCAATCTTCTAAAGAGAAGTTCCCAAATGGATTTACCTGATCTTCGTCCTTATCTTGATCACTTCCTTCAACCATCATGCCTTTGTCCACTTCTTCTTTGTTGATGTGGAGCAACTCATCAAATATTTCTTTAGCAGTTATGTAGGTTAAGATGAAAGGAAAAACGTTAGAGTCAACTGTAGCTTTCAATAAATTTAAAATCATGAGATTATCACAGTTCTTTGATCTGTGATCATAACTCCAATTGGACTTTTCTTTGGGCAGTTTATGTGGCCCTTGAGTGACTAGTGTCCAGAGATTTTGATCAATCTTATTAACAAAATGCGTGAGGTTGGTTATCCATATATAGAATCCATATCCATCAAACACAGGTGGGTGAGCCACTGAAAAAGTTCAAATTAATAATGCAGAAACAACAATGCACCAGGTAAGCAAGATCCACTCTATAGATCGCTAGATCTGGTCAATCAAAGACCTACTCTGGCGGGATCATCATCGACATCGGACTTGATCTTCCATCTTAAAATATTTGTAAATTTTTTTATTTTACATAAGGGTCTTTGAAGTTTGTATTTTGATATTCCTAAGTGTCTTTAAAGGAGTTATAATGAGTCATATGTGTCTTTTCATATTTCTAGGCATCAAAGAGTCTTAAAGTTTTTAAGGGAGTTATATTGAGTCATAGGTGTCTTTTCATATTTCTAGGCATTAAAGAGTCTTAGAGTTTTTAAGAGAGTTATAATGAGTCATAGGTGTCTTTTCATATTTCTGGGCATTAAAGAGTCTTAGAGTTTGTCCTTTGATCTTCTTTGTGAAGTCTATAAAAAAAGTCTTGTAGTCCTTATTTGAAGCAATAGAATGAAGAAAAAACCAATTTAGCTATGGCTATGAGTGTTCTTCTAGATTTTTGGAACCCTGGGTGAGAGGCCCAACCCCACTTCGCCCCGCCATGGAGGTCGTCCGTGAAGCTCCGGTGCATCGTCTTCGAGAAGAGGACGGGTGTGAATCCCCATCGAAGCTCCATGATCTTCCTCCTTCACCGTTCAACAGCCGTCATTGTCCATCACCACCGCCACCACCATCGTGCCAACTGCAACGCTTGCAACCGCCATCACCGCAGAGAAGAATTGAAGAGTGCGATTGCATCATCCCTGAGATGGGGATAGGTGTGAGGCCTCGGCCGAGCTCCTCCGTTCTTCTCTAGTCACCTCGCCTTCCTGCCCTCTAGCTGACAGTTTGAAGTCCTTCCTCGACCTCGTTTCACATCAAATGGTATCAGAGCTAGGTCATCCGGTTTTTCCCAACAAGCTAGGGTCCTGCGATTCGAGATTCGAAGTCGAGCCTTCTCCAAGCAGAGGGGTTTGACGGGATCGTCATTGACATCGGACTTGAACTTTCATCTTAAAATATTTGTAATTTTTTTATTTTACATAAGGGTCTTTGAAGTTTGTCTTTTGATATCCCTAAGTGTCTTTAAGGGAGTTATAATGAGTCATAGGTGTCTTTTCATATTTCTAGGCATCAAAGAGTCTTTGAGTTTTTAAGGGAGTTATAATGAGTCATAGATGTCTTTTCATATTTCTAGGCATTAAAGAGTCTTAGAGTTTTTAAGAGAGTTATAATGAGTCATATGTGTCTTTTCATATTTCTAGGCATTAAAGAGTCTTAGAGTTTGTCCTTTGATCTTCTTTGTGAACTCTATAAAAAAGGCTTGTAGTCCTTATTTGAAGCAATAGAATGAAGAAAAAAATCAGTTTAGCTATGGCTATGAGTGTTCTTCCAGATTTTTGGAACCCCGGGTGAGAGGCCCAACCCCACTTCGCCCTGCCATGGAGGTCGTCCGTGAAGCTCCGGTGCATCGTCTTCGAGAAGAAGATGGGTGTAAAGCCCCATCGAAGCTCCACGATCTTCCTCCTTCACCGTTCAATCACCGTCGTCGTCCATCACCACCGCCACCACCGTCGTGCCAACTGCAACGCCTACAACCGCCATCACTGCAAAGAAGAATTGAAGAGCGCGACTGTGTCGTCCCTGAGATGGGGATGGGTGTGAGGCCCCGGCCGAGCTCCTCCGTTCTTCTCTAGTCACCTTGCCTTCCTGCCCTCCGACTGACAGTTTGAAGTCCTTCCTCGACCTCGTCTCACATCATACTCTGATACCAATTGTTAGGAAAGAGATGGGCGCTGGTGGAATCCAGAGGGGGGTGAATGGATTCAACAATAAAATTTTAGCCCAATTTGAACTACGAAAACCTGAAATAATATGCAGATAACCGGTACTAAAGAACCTGCAGATAGAAACAAGGTGAAGGCCCACAATTTAGATGCACACGGATAACTAATGGTTTTCATGGAATTTAACTCAACCGCATAGCACACAAACACAATACTCCAAGAGAAGCAAACAGCAAACGGATGGTTCAGTCCGAACCATAATCGAACATGTGATGGTGTGTTGAAATTAAAGAACCAGGGAGCCACTCAGTAGTTATAGCTACTTCCAGAGCCAGGGTCGACACTTGAAGGAAAGTAGCAACACTAAACAAAAACTAAGAGTGACTCAAGCAGGTTGAGCCCCTCACAAATCTGCTCAAGTGGAATTCAGTTTAACACTAAATAGTTTAGACATAACTACTGTCGAATATATAGCAGATTAAGTACCAAGTCATCATTCAACTATGAGCACTCAAGAACAATCATGCAAAAAACCTTGAAAACCTACGGAGGTTGAGACCAAAAACTCCCTTCACACAAGTGTATGAACAAACCATTTGATATACCGGTCTGAACCTTAGAACCCATATCTCTCTATGAGAGCAAATCGGAGACAAGGAATCAATCACACATTCAAACCACTGCACACAGATTTAAGGTGGTTCGATCTACCAAAGTAGATCTACGTCCACCCCTCACTCCAACTAGAGTGAGGCTTCACCTTGAAAACCACAAGCAACAGACTCAGTATGCAAACATACGCTGCCTAATAGCTTGACCCAAGGGAGACAAACCCCTAAACACTCTAACCTTGCTACCCACAAGGCTAGAACCCCTCTACCTCGAGTAGAGATCGGAGGAACAACCTCCCTTCCTCTAAATTCTCAGAGGGAACCATGTGAGCAACATCCAGTCGCTCACTAGTGGAGACCCAAGTCTCCCTTCCTCTGATTCCATAGAGGGATCTCGGAGACAGCTCTCCCTTCTCTTGACTGCTCAGGAGGAAATCGATCCCAAAACAGGGTATCAGAAGACCACTAAGGAAATGGAAATGAACACATGTAAAGTAAACGAAGAATCAACAAAATAATGCAGCTTCAAGGAGTAGGATGAAATGCCCCAGATTTTTTGGATATTTCTCGAATCTGGATCCGTGGGTTTCAGATCACTTTTGTGGGTCCTGGATTGAGTTTAGCGGTTTACGTGTATTTTTGCCTGTCGGACCTTCGGAACCCCGTGTGGGGCGAACCGTTGCGTTCTCCGACTCCGGGACATTACCACGATGTTGTGCATACTTCGAGGATTGTGGGGAGTATTTTTACCTATTTTTGGTATTTTTCAAAATTTCCAGATTTTCTATATATTAAACCTCTTTCTCTCCTTCCCCTCTCATTTTCTCACTCTCTCCCTCTCTCTTCTCTCACATTCTCCCTTCTCACCCTCTCTTCTCCGACGGCCGACAGAGCGGGGCGGGGGAGGAGCGGGGTGATGCAGGCCAGCAGGACGGCGAGGATGGGTCGAGGATCGGGGGACGGAGGCACGATGAAGCTCGACTGCGAGTTCGTGTCCCGATGAGGGTTTCACAGCGTTTTCTTTGTGGATCCGCGTCCACGACACGTTAAATCTTTGGTGGATGTAGGGAGATGGATCCCCAGCTCATGTACTTCCTTTCCTGTGAATTTGGTAGGCCGTGGTGAGCCGGGCGGGCTTATTCTTACGTTTTGGGGAAAATGCATGATTTTGGGGAGTGAGCCAGATCTAGCATTTTAACGCATTCTTTTGTGGTTTGATGGCACCATTGGATGCCTTGGGGCTTGGGGAAGGGTTTCCCCTTTGTTTCCCCTTCACGTGGGTGTGAACGGGGCGTAGAACGGAGTTTTCCACTGAACTCTCAGTTTTCGGGTTTTCGGAATAGAAACGGTCCTAACAGGAACTGTTATTAGGTGAAGCGACTGTCAGGGAGGCCGCTACTTGTCCGTCTTACCGTGTTTTGGGGCTGCGGTCCTACGATAGACTGCTAGGCCTATCTTAGTGTTCTAAGGCAGACCATTTTTCTTGGCTGGGCGGCCATGGGCCGACCGCCACTTGCCCCTTATGTCGGTTGGTTAAACGGTCGCACGATAGACCGCCTGAAGGGTTCAGTGGTCTGGTGTGGACCACTGGCATCATGAAGCGGCCAGGGCCCGACCGTTTTTCTCTGAGGGTCAGCGTGACCCCCGAGGATGCGTTGACCGTTAAACGAGTCCTGTCGCTTTGCGGTCACGGGATGACCGCCACATTACCTGTGCGGTCCAAGGGTGACTGTTTACCCCCCCTTTTTAGCGCCACATGGTTTTGCGGCCCGGTGGAGGCCGTTTATGCTTGGAGCGGTCTAGCGGTGGACCGTTTTGTTCTTTGAATGGTCTGGCAGAGGACCGTTTCTCTCTGGAGATTATGGCCCTTGTAATACCGTGTCTACTGTCTTGGCGGCACAGGGATTGACCGCCTCTTCTTGGGACGGTCCAAGGAGGACCGCCTTTCCTTGTGATGGTCTAAGAAGGACTGCCACTCTGTTTCCTGTGCTAGTCACATTTTGGTCGTGTCTAGTTGACCCCCGATTGACCCGTTTGTGACCCAGTGATCGACCTTCGGTCTCGTGTGTGTCTCGGACACCTCGGGGGTTCCATGACCATATTTTTGGGTGTCTGGAGGTACCATATTATCTCGATTAGCATGCTCGTGTGCTTGAGGGTCCGGGTGATCCTGTGTGTGTTCTAGGCTTCCGTGTATTCGCTAGATCAAGTTGCCGTGGGTCGGAATGGGTGCGGAGGGCCGCTCCAGCATGTCATTGGCTTTTTGGGAAGCACTTTTCGTGTGGGCCGTGTGTAAGGCCTTGGACTACGTGCTTCTGTGTTTTTCGCGTGGGACATGTGTGTGGCCTGTGGACTATAAGTCCAATTACCCAGCCTGGGACTGGAGGGTTTCTTAGTTCCCTTTTTGACGGAATGGTCTCAGCAGTTGTAAACTGCCTCGTGAGACATCATGCCAAGGTTTCTGACCCTAGGGCTAGGGCAGATTGACGGTGTGGAGCCGTTCGGTGCAATGGTCTTGACCCCGAGTCTTGTGACTCAAGGACCGTTGGATTTAGTGAGTCTAGAGGACTGTCCAGAGTCCAGTGGCTCGGCGCCACTTAGTTCTTCTTGACTTTCGCACAGGGTCCGTGCGTGTTTCTCGGAGTTTCTCCTCGGAGAGTGGTCACATCAGTGACTCTCCACTAGTCGTAGCCTTCTGACACGCGAGTAGTCCCACCAGGGAGTGGTGGCGAGGCTACCCCGAGAAACAGTTTTTAGGCTGGTTACCGTCGGGCCCCACGTCTTGACGCCAGAGTCTGGCTGAGGGAAAAACCAGTCAGAGGGCCAGACCTAGGACGCATGGTCTGTGTGTGCACACGTGGTTGGGGGCAATTGGACCCGCGCTGACGAGCGTGACCCCAGCAAGTTCTTGTTCTGTGGTTACTTGTACGGTGTCCCCGTTCAGCCTGGGTACGATGAAGGGGACACCTGAGGCATGGTCTAAGATGCTAGGGGGTGCATCTGGCTTTGCTTCTGGTGGGCAGGTACTCCCGTCACGTGAGCCGTGACTCTCCTATTTCCGAGTTCCGTTTCCCATCCGCGAGACGTGACTTCTAGACCGTTCCAGTGTGCTTTCCCGAGGTGGTGGCTAGGGGTGCTTAGTATGGATTACCGAGGCCTCATCGTGCCAGTGTGGGACTGTGCGGTCCCAATTAGTCGTGCCTGTGTAGGCTGGCTTCTGCGACAGGGTTACCGTGAGTGTTTCCTCGGTAGGCCTGGTGTTAGAGTGGTCCGATTCCCGATTGTGAGATCGGGATTTCTCTTTCTGCTTGACCGGTACAGTAAAAGTAGCTGTAGTGCCGAGTTTTGACCGGCCACCGGTTCGCTGTTCCTGTTGTAGTTGTAGCTATTTTTCCTTTCTGTTACCGCCGTTGTTCTCGGTTGGGGTTCCGCGGGACCCCTACTGAGCCAGTGACAGGAGGCTCACCCCTACTTTTCAGGTGCGGCGGTTCTTCCTTGAGATTTGAGGGTGCTGTTCGAAGGTTCTTAGTTGCCAGCTCGTCGGGCCGAGTGTTCACTCGGTGTTGGGTACGTTCTCTAGCTACCTTAGACTGTACTTTCAAGACTAGACTCTGTTGTTGTAGTTGTTCATTTTTTTATGTTAATTATTGAATTATCCTACTTTATTTTCTATTTCTTTGTACCTCCACACTCCTTTTAGCCCTTCCGAGCCCTCCCGGCTCGTGGGTGGCGGACCAGGATTCGAATAGTATCGGATCTTCCCGTATCCGGATCTTGGGTCGTTGCAGCTAGTATCATAGCCGTGGTTATGGACATACATAGGAATTTGAGATATTGCAGTGATCAGAGTCCGTAAGGTCCAGTACCGTCGGCAGCTGGCCTAGGGTTTTGTGTTAGTTTTTTGCTTGATTTCTCGCTTGAGAGCTTGAGTGCGCTGCGCGGCGCTATAAAGGTGGTTGGTGTTCGCGTCTTTCGTGCCACTGTAGGGCCCAAGGGATGTGATAGAGAGATTTCTTCCCGACGGGTGGTGGCCCGGTTGTACAGCGTTAGGCAGAGGTTGCCGACAGGTGCGTTGCTGTGTTCGAGGATTCTGCAGCAAGGTCAGGTGGTTGGCGAGGACTGTTCGTGGTAAAGTGGACGTGAGCATGCTTTGAGGGAGTTGTTGTTGAGTTTGGCCACTCCAGCTTGAGGTTTACCCAACCCCTGATGTGTTAAGGTTGTGGTTTAAGGTGGTAGAGCGGGTGTTCTGATCGAGAGGCCCGCTCGGGTGAGCGGAGGATCTTCTCGGTGAGTTGTTGATTTTCGAGTCTGATGTCCTCGTCGTGCTCTGTGGCGTCAGGAATGATGTGTCGGACCCGATTATTTTGCGGATTTCGAAGCAGGATTGGGTGGAGTTGTCCCAGTAAGTTCTTGCTCCTACGTTCTTGTGTGTGAATGGGTTGTGTTCTCCCTGGATTTGGCTTGAGTTGTGAAGGTTCTGTGGTGAGTTCGAGACTCGAGGATGAGCGTTGGTAGTTGTCGATTATGGCTCGTGTGGCGGCTCTTGGCATGGCATGCTGCAGTTCAAGGAATTACGTGGTGGTGCATCGAGAGATGCTGTGATCATGGTCCAACGTGACACTCACCGAGTGTGTCGGAGGCGCTGACCTGACGAGGAAATGGTTTTCTCGGTGCTGGAAGGTGCTATTCCCAACGTGCTTGAGGTTCAAGGTCAGGTCGAGCGTAGATTTTTTCCGTTGGTCAGAGATGTGATTGGTTTCTCCTTTGGTTGGAGAGATTGCATGTGGCTAAGGATCATCGTCTTGCATTATGTTCCCGGATTTGGTTGGCCTCTGTGTGCCATGAAGTCTGTGCGAGACGTGTCCTGTGTTTTGGCAAGGTGGTTGCCTGTGAGAAGTCGTGCCCAATTACCTAGTTGTGTGAGGGTGTGTCGGCACTACTCTAGAGGGATGAGTGCTAGTTAGGCGGTGTTTGAGAGAATTCTTGGCTGGTGCTGGAACTTTCTGATGCGTGGTAGTTTGGAGCCTGCAGAGTTGCATAGGATTGCCAGATTTGGGAGTGAATCTCTGCTTGGGGTTCGAGGTAAGGGAGCTTTCCTCACCCTATTTTCTAAAGTTGGCCAGCCGAGTTGTAGATTATCGGGATGGTGAGTCCCGAGTTGCCGTGTTTGGCTGTGCGCGTGGATCAGAGTACGCAGCGGAAGCCTGGTGGGCCCATAACCCACAGGTTCAGGATCGTAGCGTTGGGTGCTATGGGCTGATTCCTGAGGATGCATTGAGCATCTGAGGATTGGTTCCTCTGTGTAAGACGTGTTGTTGTCGTGCCTTTGCTTGAGGTATTGTGGTTCTTGGCACTGGCAAGATAGAGTGTTGGGGAAAAATGTTGGCAAGTGTGCCGCATGAGTACCCTGTTCATGTGATGGGAGCCGTGTCAGGCGTCGGCGTTTGACTCGGATGGGGTTGTTGAGGATGTCACCTGACGGAGGTCGAGGATGTGTTGGTCAGAGTCGGTGGCTTGGTGCCCGACTTGTGTTGCCAGTCATGTTCTCGGATGAGATCATGTTTTGGAGAAGTGATCTCTAACAGATTATGAGGTCCCAGTTGGTAGCTCTGAGTGGCTAGTGAGCCTAACAGTGTGAGAGACCATAACAGCTTCTGTAGGTTATGGTCGTGTCGGATTATGGCGAACAGGACCCCACTGTGATGAAAATCTGTGTCGTTTGAAGACCTATGTGCATTGGTCGTGGTGTTGGCAACCAGGTTTCCGTAATATTGGATGGCACTTTCCTTCCCTGGAGACGTGTGCCATGAATTGTTCCGGTGGTGTCCCGTGGCTCTGTGATAAGGGCAGAATCAGGATTGGCAGGTGTCCACTTGGATTGGTTGAGATAGGATTCGATGAGACAGGACGAGAGAGTGATGCCTGTGCGTGGAGGTCCTTGATGGGACGTTGGCGTTGGAATGGTTATCCCTGGTCTATGACCAGCCTGGGAGAAATTCCTTGTAAGTCTGAGTCGAGTGAGGTGATGATCGAAGACTCCTGAGTCTTGTCATTGGTTTCACCGTGCTCCCCTTCAAGGGTAGAGTTGGCGCGATGATCGAGATCGAATGCGATGTCCGAGAGAAGTTTAGCTCGAGATGTGATAATTATCTGTGTGTGAATCAACGGATGGCCCATCGAGGTTTGAAATGTGCCCTTTGGACCTGGTGTAGGACTAGGAAAGAGGGAAGAAGTTGAGCAGGAGGAGGGTTTCCCGTTGACGAGCAGCTGGTGACCGACGTGTGTCTTTCACAGACAGAAGATGTTGTTATTTATGCATCGTGAACGGTAAGAGCCGTGTATCAGTGAAGCCTTTTTGGTGGCCGTTCTGTGGTGTGATTTTCGGATGGGATCTAGGCTTTGTCAAAGTTTGAGTTCCGTCAAAGTTGGTCCCGTGTTGTTGTGAGCAGGTGGAGGCTTTGTATTGGTTGTTCCCTAGAGCAGGGCGTGGAACTGATCAGCTGATTGTGAAGCTGATGTGTGAATTGTCTGCCAACCATAGGATGGATCGGTAGTAGTTTCTCGTGACGAGGACTGTGTCTCCTCGGTGAGCGAGATGGTGGCAGCGGTGCCTTGATTGGTTTTCGTTGTGACTGAGGTGATGACGGACTGTGTCCTTTGGTGTGCCTGCTCTGATGCCCGATGTGTGCGGCGTGCAGAGCGAGGTGTCATTCGTGATTGTAGTCTAGCTGTGTCTCTCAGGATAAGAGCTTTTGTGAGAATCGAGATTTTCTGTGTTGGGGCTTTGACAACGTTTTCAGTTGGTTCGATGTTCTTCCCCTGTGACTTGGCGCTTGTCCTAAATTTTAAGGATGAAATTTCTTTAAGGGGGGAGGGCTATAGTGCCTCGAATTTTTCGGATATTTCACGGATCTGGATTCGTGGGTTTCGGATCGCTTTTGTGAGTCCCGAATTGAGTTTACCGGTTTATGTGTGTTTTTGCCTATCGGACCTTCGGAACCCCATGTGGCGCGAACTGTTACGTTCTCCGACTCTGGGATGTTACCATGACATTGTGCGATCTTCGAAGATCGTGGGGAGTATTTTTTCCCTATTTTTGGTATTTTTTGAGAATTTTTGGATTTTCTTTATATTAAACATCTTTCTCTCTCTCCCCTCTCATTTTCTCGCTCTCTCCCTCTCCCTTCTCTCACGTTCTCCCTTCTCACCCTCTCTTCTCCAACGGCCGACGGAGCGGGACGGGGGCGGAGCGGGGCGATGCGGGCGAGGAGGACAGCGAGGATGGGTCGAGGATCGGGGGACGAAGGCGCAGTGAATCTCGGCCTCTAGTTCGTGTCCTGATGAGGGTTTAACAGTATTTTCTTCATGGATTGGCGTCCACGGCGCGTCAAATCTTCGATGGAGCTAGGAAGATGGATCCCCAGCTCATGTACTTCCTTTCCCGCGAATTTGGTAGGCCGTGGTGAGCCGAGCGGGCTTATTCTTACATTTTGGGAAAAATGCATGATTTTGGGGAGTGAGCCGGATCTAGCGTTTTAACGCGTTGTTTTGTGGTTTGATGGCACCATTGGATGCCTTGGGTCTTGGGGAAGGGTTTCCCCTTTGTTTCTCCTTCACATGGGTGTGAACGGGGCGTAGAACGGAGTTTTCCACCAAACTCGCCATTTTCGAGTTTCCGGAATAGAAACGGTACTAACAGGAACCATTATTAGGTGAAGCGGCCCTCAAGGATGCCGCTACTTGTCCGTCTCACCGTGTTTTGGGGTTGCGGACCTGCGATAGACCGCTACGCCTATCTTAGCGGTATAAGGTAGACCATTTTTCCTAGCTGGGCGGCCATGGGCCGACCACCACTTGCCCCTTATGTCGGTTGGTTAAAAGGTCGCACTATAGACCGCCTGATGGGTTCAGCGGTCTGGTGTGGACCACCTGGCATCATGAAACGGCCAGGGCCCGACCGTTTTCCTCTAAGGGTCAGCGTGACCCCCGAGGATGCGTTGACCATTGAACGAGTCCTATCACTTTGCGGTACGAGATGACCGCCACATTACCTGTGCCGTCCTAGGGCAACCATTTACCCCCCCCTTTTCAGCACCACATGGTTTTGCAGCGGGGTGGAGGCCGTTAAGCTTGGAGCGGTCTAGCAGTGGACCATTTTGTTCTTTGAACGGTCTGGCAGGGGACCGTTTCTCTCTAGAGATTACGGCCCTCGTAAGACCGTGTCTGTTGTCCTGGCGGCCCAGGGATTGACCGCCTCTTCTTGGGACGGTCCAAGGAGGATTGCCTTTCCTCGTGACGGTCTAAGAAGGATCGCCACTTTGTTTCCTGTGCTAGTCACGTTCTGGTCGTGTCGAGTTGACCCCCGATCGACTCGGTTGTGACCCAATGGTCGACCTTCGGTCTCGTGTGTGTCCCAAACACCCCGGGGGTTCAGTGACCATGTTTTTGGGTGTCTGGAGGTACCATGTTATCTCGATTAGCATGCCCGTGTGCTTGAGGGTCCGGGTGACCCCGTGTGTGTTCCAGGCTTCTGTGTATTCGCTAGACCGAGTCGCCGTGGGTCGGCATGGGTGCGGAGGGCCGCTCCCGTACGTCATTGGCTTTCTGCGAAGCACTTTTCGTGTGGTCCGTGTGTAAGGCCTTGGACTACGTTCTTCTGTGTTTTCCGCGTGGGCCATGTGTGTGGCCTGTGGACCATAAGTACAATTACCCAACATGGGGCTGGAGGGTTTCTTAGTTCCCTTTTTGAGTGAATGGTCTCAGTAGTTGTGAACTGCCTCGTGAGACATCGCGCCGAGGTTTCTGACCCTAGGGCTAGGGCAGATTGACGGTGTGGGATGGTTCGGTGCAATGGTCTTGACCCCGAGTCTTATGACTCAAGGACCGTTGTATTTAGTGAGTCTAGAGGACTGTCCAGAGTCCAGTGGCGCGGCGCCACTTGGTTCTTCTCGACTTTCACGCAGGGTGAGTGCATGTTTCTTAGAGTTTCTCCTCGGAGAGTGGTCACATCAGTGACTCCCCACTAGTTGTAGTTCCGACACGCGAGTGGTCCCACCAGGGAGTGGTGGCGAGACTACCCCGAGAAATAGTTTTTAGGCTGGTTACTGTCGGGCCCCATGTCTTGACGCCAGAGTCTGGCTGAGGGGAAAATCAGTCATAGGGCCATACCTAGGATGCATGGTCTGTGTGTGCACACGTGGTTGGGGGCAGTTGGACCCGCGTTGACGAGAGCGACCCCAGCTAGTTCTTGTTCTGTGGTTACTTGTACGGTGTCCCCGTTCCGCCAGGGTGCGATGAGGGGGACACCTGAGGTGCGGTCTAAGACACCAGGGGGCGCATCGGACTTTGCTTCTGGTGGGCAGGTACTCCCGTCACGTGAGCCGTGACTCTCCTATTTCTAAGTTCCATTTCTCATCTGTGAGACGTGGCTTCTAGACCGTTCCATTGTGCTTTCCCGAGGTGGTGGCCAGGGGCGCTTGGTAGGGATTACCGAGGCCTTGTCCTGCCAGTGTAGGACAGTGTGGTCCCAGTTAGTGATGCCTGTGTAGGCAGGCTTCTACCGCAGGGTTGCTGTGAGTGTTTCCTCGGTAGGCCTAGTGTTAGAGTGGTCCGGATCCTGATTATGAGATCAGGATTTCTCTTTCTGCTTGACTGGTACAGTAGGAGTAGATGTAGTACCGAGTTTTGACCGGCCACCGGTTCGTTGTTCCTGCTGTAGTTGTAGCTATTTTTCCTTTCTGTTACCGCCGTTGTTCTCGGTTGGGGTTCTGCGAGACCCCTACTGAGTCAGTGACAGGAGGCTCACCCCTACTTTTCCAGTGCGGCAGTTCTTCCTCGAGGTTCGAGGGTGCTATTCGGAGGTTCTTAGTTACCAGCTCGCCGCGCCGAGTGTTCACTCGGTGTTGGGTACATTCTCTACCTTAGACTGTACTTTATGCTGGATTGGACTCTGTTGTTGTAGTTATTCATTTATTTCTATTAATTGTTAAATTATCCTACTTTATTTCCTATTTCTTTGTACCTCCACACTCCATTTAGCCCTTCCGAGCCCTCTCGGCTCGTGGGCGGTGTTGACACCCATTTTTTGCCTATGAGTGGGGTCAGTCCTTTTACTATCATTTTTTGATGCCTCGAGTTGTCCATTACTCATTGGGCTATTTCTAGGCACGTCTTTGGGCTTATTTTATGGTTATCTCCCTCCCTGGCTAGGATTGTTCTCGAATTCGGGCTTAATGGGCCTTGGTTTCGCTCGGTTTTTGGGGTAAATGGGTCCATTTATATTATTTCATTAATTTCAAATGTCCAGGATATACGCGGTCTATCGACTGGCCGTTCAGTTATGGAGCGGTCTGATCGGAACCATTTTGGATATTTATTTGATTTTCTGAATTTTCACTGATAAGCCTTTGCACGGTCCAAGTTCAGCCGTTTATTTCCATTGAACGGGCTGTCTTTAGACCGTCCAGTCCCCAGAGTTCTAAACCGGTGAATTTTCCAGATAATTATCTATTTATCCTATTTTTTGGACTTATCACCAACACGCTTTACATGGCCTGCATTAGACTGTTCCATTCATTGAGTGGTCTACCATTAGACCGTTTTATCTTAAAGAGTCCAGCGACGTGATAGCCGGTCAGTTTGGTGGATAATTGGATAATTTATCATTTTATTTTATTTATCACCAACAGCATTAGACGGTCTAGCAATGGACCGCCTACATTACTGCGGCCTATCGAGCGACCGTTTACAAGCCCAAGATCTATGAATTATATGGGTTTTCTCTCTCCATGCGTGGTTAAATCTCCATCTTCCTCTGCCATTTTCTCCGTGGATTCTCAACCAAATTGGATGTCGTTTGATCCTGGCGGGAGATAGGAGTATTATCTACATATTCTGTGTTATTATCTCGCTCGAATTTTCATTGGAAAATTCAATTTCGAGGTTGGACTTCTAGGGCTCTGTAAATAGAACCTCTAGTCCAAGCTTGAAAGGGGGGATCCAACGTCGACGTCGAAGCTCTGCCGAATTTTTGAGCGAGCTGTAGCCAGGGAGGGAGGCTTTCTACATCCTTTTTAAACCTCCGGTTCAGGGAGTAGTCACTTTTTTTGGTGTTTGGTCTAGGTTTTAATAGTCTTTTCATCCATTGCATGATTATCCTCTCCGTCTACTTTCCACGTTTTCACTGTTTGCATGTCATTTTCACACCCCTCCTATTCGTTTTCACGCCCTATAGGGGTTTAAAAACCACCCCAGGTATCACCCCTTCCGCGTTATTATGTTAATTTTCCATTTTGTTCTATAGTTGCTACACATTCTAGGGCTAATTTGGGTGTTATTTTCTTGTCTCCTATGTTGTTTTGCTGGTCAGCATCAGCACAGCATGAGGCCCATCCCCTCTAGCCGGTCGGAAGGGGTGGAGGATCAAGTCCTACAACTTGGAGTCTTGTGGCTTTGAACGGTATGCTTCCGTCAGCCTGAAGAAAAGAGCGGTCCTCCCCGAACCGTTCAAATCGTTTGAGCGGCCATCTTCATACCGTGCCGTCACCAGACCGGTCTTCGTCCTGCTTCTCTTTCCAGCGTCGGAGCGGCCTATCGAGCGGCTGTGCCATCCATTGAGCGGTTCGCCCTAGACCGTGTACTACTGCCAGCGCTACACTTCAGGCGAGTGTCTTCTCCCTTTCCAAGGTACGGGTGCATTTTATTTGCATTCTGGATCTTGGTGGCAATCACGATCACACACACCTCTCCACCCTTTCTTGCCTTCATTTTTGATTGTCTTTTCATTTTGACCTAGAAAGGTAAAAGGGAAAGAAGGAAATGGGGGGGGGACATGTCAACATCCCATTTTTTGGCGATCACGGTGGGACACCTAGTGCCCATCGTGCTGTTGTTTTGCTGATCTGCATTTTTGTGCTTGGTTAGGTTTGTTTTTCTAAGTGGTTTCAGGTTGCTATCTCATCCACCCCGAGTTGCTGTCCTCGGAGTTGTACGTGGTTCTTCCAGGACTGCTCACGTCTCCCTGCTGTTGGGCGATAGACCATGCAGTCCCAATCTCTGGTACGTTGTTGTTTCATTTCTGTCACGCTGTTATCGATTGTGCGGTCTATTTCATGCCGTCCCTCTATTTCTACGGTCGGATAGTAGACCGTTCATTTCCATCTCACGAGTGTCTGTGCTTCTGTGAGCCTGATAGTTTCAGCGGTCCTCCTTGGGCCGCGCACTGATTTCCACGGTCTGCCAAAAGGCCATTTATGTCTACTAGCTCAGGTACGTTATTGGTCTTCATGCACTTGTGGTTTTTACTGATTCTCCGCGGTCTGTTTAGGGCCGTTCCAGAGGTTGCACGGTCGGTCGATAGACCGTCCAGTCTTCCCAGGTACGCACTTCGCTTGGTCATATGTTCTGTGTTTTTGTTCTAGTTCTCTTACTGCTCCCTGCCACTGCACGGCCCTGCCCCGGGCCTTTTATCTCCCTGAGCGGTCTCCTACGGGCCATTTTTCTGTGCTACAGTGCACCCGATATTAGCATTTCGAGGATTATTTCACATTATTTCATATTTGTTTGGGTGCTATTTTGATCTTCCCTGGCAGTCATTTCATTTTGCATGATTATTGTTATACTTATTGTAGTTGATTGATCATTGCTTGTTAGACTTAGGTTAGATTTTGCATGCACTCCGGTGTGCATAGGATTCATTCATATTTTCCATATTAGTTGCATTCCTACCTTAGTAGGGGATCCTCTCGTCTCCATATTCCTTGGAGCCGACTAGGTGACCTTACCCGGGACCTCCGTAAGCCCCCGTGAGCCGTGGATTCTCACACGGACGTCGGGCAGGTTGTACCTTACCACACCAGTCTAGGGTTGCATCTGTGAGAGAGTCCCCTTTAGAGACAACCAAGTTTCCCATTCCACCCTTGTTAGGCACCTCTGTGTTGAGGGAATTATCATTAAATCAATCCACTAAGGTTCTAAAAGGGGGAATGTCTAAAATCCGCCGTGCATCATTTAAACTTGCTTGATCAATTGATCGCCTCTTCTCTCCTCTCTTTCTGTGTGCATGTGGTTGATAATTTCTGTTTTGGATCTCATTAGGTGTCACTTTTCCCTGTGTTAGAGTCTCCGTTGCATGTGGAGTTGCTTCGCACCCTCAGGATCTTCTCCTAGGGGCAGCTCTCATTTCTTTTCCTATTTCAATCCGTTGTTCGATTCCTCCCCCACCATGTCTTCCTACAACTTTTCCCACTCCCATGAGGACTCTCTCCCTCAGGGACTTCTGGAAGACCCACCTAGGGTCACGCACATGCAGGGAAGAGATGGGACCGCCCCTCCTTTCCCGACCGTAGTTGTTGAGGGTGCTCAACCCTCCCTTTCTGATTCCTCCTCTCAGAACTCAACCAATCAAATCCTTCATATGATGGCCCAGTTAGATCCCACCCAGCTCAATCTCCTTCGTCAAGCTCTGCAGGGGTCAGATGCCCCGTCTTCAATTCCCTCTCATGGCGTGTCTGTTGCAGCCACGTCGTCTCCGATTGTTGGGTTAGGGGCCGCTTCTGCTGCACCCATTGATCTCACTCTTGTCCATCCTCGGACCCTCCGATTTCCTAGTATGGAAATGGGCCAAGCTTCTAGCTCGGTTCATCAGATTGTTGATAAGGGGAAGACCCAGATCCCCTCATCTTCCTATCCAGATCCTTATATCACTACTTCTCCAGCGCCGCAGGCCCTTGTGGCCTCGGCTGATTTTGTTCGTCTTCAAGCAGGGGCTGCCCAGCTTGCTCATGCAGATATGGGCCCTTCCTTGGCCCATTATCCTTCTTATGGGCTACCCCCTCCATCAGTCTACCCATCAGCTCCGTATACTGGTTCTGTTCTTCCTACTTTGTCTCCTGCTTCCCGGGAATGTGAATTTCTCGATAAGTGGGCTGCCATGTAGCAATAGATTGACCTTCTTCATAAACGGGTTGGCCCACAATCCCTTGCTGACATTCCCGTTCCCAATTTCCGTGATATTTGCTTTCCTCCTCAGTCGGAGCTCCCAACATACCGTAAGTACGATGGGAATGGTAACCCGTTCATTCACATAAGGGAGTTTCTATATGAATCGGCGCAGTTCCAGCATGACGATCGCCTCATGGCGTATCTCTTCCGCCGGTCACTGGACGGGGTTGCGTTAGAATGGTTCTACACTTTGCCGTTGGAGGAGGCAGAGGGCTTCAAGGTGGTCAAAGAGAAGTTTATACAAAGATTTCAAGACTGGGTAGGCCCGGAGTATTCGTTCACAGACCTAGTAGTGGAAAGATGAAAACAGATGAAGATTTTGCCACTTATGCAGATAGATGGAGGCAGATGGCCTCCCGTGTGCCCGGGCAGATCCCGGAAGAAGAGAAAGTGAAATTGTTGATTTCAAATGCCACCCCTACGTTCCGGAACATTCTAGCGATTAATGATATATCAAATGTGCACCAGTTGTATAGCAGGGCCCGATTTATACAAAGCCAGTTTAAGGACTCCCCCATCCACTCCTTATTCGAGGCCCAGAAGTCCAAAACCACAAGAAAATCCCAGGGCAAACTAATGAGTAGGTGTAGGCTATTCAATTCCCCAACCAATCCACTCCACCCCATTTCCAGCAACCCCCACGCAATCCCCAATTCTCCGCTCTGCCAGCTCCCCGACCTTCTTTTCCAGCTCCCCAACAGCCACAGCAACCACCACCACCACAACAACAGCCTCAGCAACCACCTCAGTACCACAATGTTCCTCCTCCTACTGGTTATGCACCTGCTCAACCGGGTCCGAAAAGAGCCCATTATCCCCCACTTCCTGAAACTCTGCCAGACATATTCTCGGCCTTAATGTACACTGGTGACATACATCTCCCTCCGGAACCTTAGAACTAGAACCCGACCGCGGATCAATCTCGATATTGCATATATCATCGGCAGCCCGGGCACACTATAGACATGTGCTTTCAGTTCCGAGACTTAGTGTATGACTTGCATGAGGGGCAAATGTTTGATTGGGCCCAGATGCATAAGTTGATAGAAGACATCAAAGAGAAGAGAAGACAGGCAAGGCCGCAGCAGGTGGCGCCCCAGCAGCAATAATTTCAGGAACCACAACCTCAGCCTCAGCAGCAGCAGCAACCACCTGAACTCGGGATTCAACAAAATCCCATGCCAGACCATCCGCCCGCTCCGCAAAAGCAGCCACAGGCACCGACGCAAGTCAATGTTGTTCACCGCCCAGCCCCTGATGCTCGGTGGTCTTATGACGATGAGAGTCTCGCTCATCTTCTGGCCTTCCACCACGCATATACCAACTCCCCCGCACCTACTGTTCATTCCATTCTCCGGCCCAACACCTTGACCACTGCTCCACCCTCTATCCCCTCCAGTCCCCTCGTTACACCCACCACGTTATCCACCATTCCACCAATCCTTGCACCATCACCCGCCATGCCCTCAATTGTTACCCCTCCACTCAACCCTTCACTAATCACCGCTCCGCTAGGGCTCGTCACACCAGCCTCTGCCATCATCACCCCCATTTTTATCCCTTCTACTCACCCCACCGGGCCAACCGGGAGTCCATCCGATGCCGTGTCGGCACAAAACTATGCCCTTCGGAGCGGGCGATTATTTCATAGAAGTTATCCCTCTACTGGTGCACCTGCACCTAATCCCCTAATTCCTTCCTCAACAGTTGAAGCAGAAGAGTCAGACCCCTTACCTGGCATGAAATATGATTTGTTACAGCACTTGGACTGGATGTCGGCCAAGATCTCAGTCTTGGAGTTAATCAAGAGGTCCACGCTACACGAGGATGCCCTAAGGGCTTTTCTACAGAAAGTTATGGTTAGTGAGGACGTGACGGTAGATAGTTTGCCATCGGTTTTGGTCACTTTCACAAAGGGGCCGTCTATTTCCTTCTCTGAGTCAGAGTTAGCACCCCCAGAGGCACGTCAGATGCCACTATGCATTTCCATTACATCGAATAAGGTGGCCGTTGATTCAGCTCTAGTGGACACAGGAGCTTCTATTAATGTCTATCCCTTGAGCACGTTGCGCACTTACAACATTTCTGAAGACATGTTAAGGCCGACACCAACAACTATTGCAGCGTACGATAACTCCAGGAGAGCTTGCCAAAGGGTCGTGACAGTTCAGGCCGAGCTAGGGCCTTTGAAAGTGGACGTGGAATTATATGTGTTGGACATAGACCCAATGTTTAAGGCTGTTCTGGGTCATCCATGGATTGACAGCTTGCATGCAGTGCCCTCTACCACCCACCAGTGTCTCAAATTCCCATTTCAGGGGCGGGTGGTCAAGGTGAAAAGTATTTCCATGGTCCAGACGATTGATGCTATTGTCGACAAAACTCTGCCTACACTATGGCCGAGCAACAAGCCAGTTTTATCTGTGATGGACTTGAACTTTCCATGGGCATATGCGTCACACAAGCTCGCCACTATACCTGTCAATGTTAAAATCAAGTCCAAGATTAGAGATTCCAAGGGGTGGCACATGATCCTCAAATTAGGCTATCAGCCGGGCATGGGCATCGGCGCGCAATTGCAGAGGCAGACCACGCCCGTTCCTGGGGGCAGAAAGATGAGCCGAAGAGGCCTTGGCTATCGGGAGTCAGCATTATCAATACTGGGAGACTCTGGGCCACTAACGTAGGATTACCGTCAGCATTTCATGAAGGGCCCGTTGCAGCCTGGTACTTTAAAGAGGACGCCGCCCTGTGTTGATGAGAAAAGTAATGCCGCTTGTGCTATTGCCGACCCACCGCCATCACTGAAGGGGCTAGTGGGTGATATGTATGATTTTTGTTATTGTTTTGAAAAATTATTTCATGAGGAAGAAGTTTGCCCGAAGAAAGTGGAGATGCAACTTGTGAAGTGCTCTTCGGTGGAGCCAGTTTACCGGAGGCCGCGGGAAGTGGGGAGCTCCATCATTACTTTTTCTTGGCCTCCTTCCCGCCTTGCCTCCCTGTTCCAGCAGTTGGGGTTTATTCCCCGTTCACCACCAATCATGGTCGACCCGTTCTTTATGGAAAGGCCATTGAAAATTGTGTTTGTTCCGTGTGCATGTGGGCAGTGCCCTGAGTTTGTAGAGACATCCATAGTCTTGGAGGATGATGAGGAGATAGATGGGGTGTGGAGCGATGACGGGTTAGCTGTATATGAAATCATAGATGAGAAGGACCCTATCGATGATGAGGAAAGCGACGTGGATGACGCTGCCGATTTATACGCACAGGGTTTGAAGAGATTTGATGAACCGTCGTCGGTAGTGGATGAACCCACAAAAGAAATTGATCTGGGGACTGAAGAGGACCCTAGACCTATAATCATTTCCGCTAATCTCCCTTCTCAGGTTGAAGAGGAGCTAATCAAGGTTTTGATTGAGTATAGCGATTCATTTGCCTGGTCCTATGAGGACATGCCGGGTCTTGACCCTGCTGTGGTTGAACACAGATTGGTACTCAAACCAGCGGCAACGCCCATTAAATAGAAATCAAGGAGATTCCACCCCCAAATGGCCTTAAGGATAAAAGAAGAAGTTGATAAATTGTACAAGGCCAAGTTTATTAAAGTTGTGTTATATCCTCAATGGGTGGCAAACATTGTCCCTGTAATGAAGAAGGATAGAAAAATCTGGATTTGTATCGATTTCAGGGACTTAAATAAGGCATCTCCGAAAGATGATTTCCCGCTTCCTCACATTGATGTATTGGTAGATAACACGGCTGGATATGAAGCCCTCTCGTTTATGGATGGATATTCTGGATACAACCAAATCCGTCTTGCCCCCGAGGACCAAGAGAAGACCTCATTCACCACACCCTGGGACACATACTGCTATGTTGTCATGCCATTCGGATTGAAGAATACAGGTGCCACGTATCAACGGGCAATGATGGCTATCTTCCACGACATGAGGCATGTGTATATGGAAGCCTACGTGGATGATATTCTGGTGAAGTCTAGGTCGAAGGAAGAACACCCCGTCATTTTAGCCAAAGTGTTGCAAAGGGCTAGGGAGTATAAGTTAAAAATGAATCCAAAGAAATGTGTGTTTGGAGTTGCATCAGGGAAAATGCTAGGGTTCATAGTTAATAAGAGGGAGATTCAGATTGATCCAAACAAGGCAAAGGCCGTTATGGAAATGCCACCGTCTAAAAACATCACTGAACTTAGAGGATTGATTGGGCGTTTGTAGTTTATTCGAAGATTTATATCTCACCATTCGCAAAGATGCCGCCCATTTTATGAATTGTTGAAGGCGGGGGCCAAATTTGAATGGAATGAACAATGTCAGAAAGCCTACGCGGATCTTAAGGTTTATTTGTCTAATCCCCCTATTTTGCAGCCCCCTGTCCCTGGGAAACCCCTGATTTTATACATTTCTGTTATTGATGACTCCCTAGGAGCTGTCCTGGCTGAAGTGGATGACAAAGGAAAGGAAAGGGCAGCATACTATCTCTCTAGATTGTTTAATCCTGCTGAATCTAAGTATACTACCATGGAGAAGACATGTGCAGCATTAGTATGGGTAGCACAGAAACTCAACACTATTTCCTTGCCCATGAGGTTAAGTTGATCTCTAGAATGGACCCAATTCGCTATCTTTTAGAAAAACCCATCCTTCCTAGCAGATTAGCTCACTGGCAGAGCTTTCTCTCTCAATTTGATATCACCTTTGTCGTTCAGAAAGCGATCAAGGGATACGCGATTGCTGAACATCTTGCTCATTCTCTTATCCCCTGCACCGATTCAATCCAGGATGAGTTTCCCGATGAACACCTGGCTGTACTTACTCATCTCCCCTTCTGGTCCTTGCACTTTGACGGTGCTCTCAATTCTCAAGGCCATGGAATCGGCACCGTTCTCCTCACTCCAGAAGGAGTAACTATCCCCATCGCTTACCAGTTCTCTTTTCCTGCCACAAATAACATAGCCGAGTATGGGGCTCTCCTTGCTAGACTGAAGCACGCCTACATCCTAGGCACGCCATACCTAAACATCATAGGAGACTCTCAATTGGTGCTGCGTCAAGTTCTTTCAACTTACCGCACCCGTGACCCTAAACTCAAGCCCTATCAAGATTTGGTCATGCTCTTGGCTAAGCAATTCCGTAAACTGATTTACATTCATACTCCTTGTTCTTAGAACATTCTTACTGATGCATTAGCATCTCTTGCTTCCTCCCTTACCCTCCCTCTCAGTCGTTCCACTGAGACCATCGTGGTCCAGCGGTTAGACGCTCCTTCCCTCCAGGATCGGTGGTTCAAGAACCTTAGGAAATCTGTAAAGAAGAAGGCTGAGTTGGAAGATTTGAAGGAAGTGTCTTTAACTGAGCTTGAGGAGCTTATAGAACAAGAGGAATTGTCGTGGTATCATGAAATAGAGTAGTACTCTAGGGATGGTTCATTCCCAGAAGCGGCAAGTGCCGAGCAGCGCAAGGCTATCAGAAGAGTCGCCTCCAGATACACCATTATTGCAGGAGAGTTGTATAGGCGGGCTCTCAACGGAGTTCTCATGAGATGTTTAGATGATGATGAGGCCTGGAAAGTTGTCGAAGCAGCTCACTCGAGCGAGTGTGGAGGACATGTCAATGGTCAGGCCTTGGCAAAGAAGATTCTTAGGCAGGGCTATTACTGGCCAACCTTAGAAGAAGATTCCTCCACCTATGTCCGTAGGTGTCTTCAATGCCAACTTCATGCCGACAAAATCCATGCTCCTGCTTCCTCTCTCCATCCTCTTTCTGCTCCTTGGCCATTCTCCATGTGGGCTTTTGATATTGTAGGCCCACTGGGTGATCCGAACTCCGAGGTTAAACATAAATCTTTTATTCTGACTACTACGGAGTATTTCACCAAGTGGGCGGAAGCTGAAGCCTATGCAGAAATCAAAGCCACCACAGTGTGCCGCTTCATCATGAAGAATATCATTTTACAGTTCAGAGTACCAAGCGACATTGTCACTGACAACGGGCCTCAATTCGTATCTCAAGAACTCCAGGACCTTTGTAAGAAATTCAACATTTCATTACATCATTCATCACCATACTACCCTCAAGGCAACGGCCAAGCCGAGGCCACTAACAAGACTCTTCTTAAAATCATTAAGAAAACATGCGAGTCACACAAATTTGCTGATTGGGCTGATAAATTGGTAGAAGCTTTATGGGCTTATCGCACCTCCGTCCGTACTCCCACGGGGCAAACTCCTTTTGCTCTCACTTATGGGATGGAGGCGGTACTCCCATATGAGATTTTGATCCCTTCATTAAGAGTGCAGCTCGATAAAGAACTTAATCTCAACGAACATCGAGAGGTGTTGCTAGTCCAATTAGAACTTTTGGATGAGAAGAGGCTTAATGCGGCCAATCATGTCTCTGTTTATCAAAAACGTGTCTCGCGGCATTTTCAAAAGAAGGTTATCGAAAGAAAATTTCAAGTGGGTAACATGGTTTTGAAATGTAAATTTATTAGATCAGCAGGTCCTAGGTCTAAGCTGCAACCCAATTGGGAGGGTCCGTTCGTGATCAAGGAAATCTATCTTGGGAACGCATACTGTCTTATTAATGTCAAGGGCGAGGAATTAACTAATCTGTGGAACGGGTTGTATCTAAAACATTTTTATCCATAGAGTTGAGCCAGCAACGGCCCGATGGCGGGGTGTTTTTCTACTTGATCATGAAAGGAAGTCCCCGGTTCAACACTCACACACTACACGACCCCCGTGGTTGGGTTTTCCCTTCTTGCGCAACACCGTTTGTCCCCTCGCCATGCTTGGAGGAAAGTGAAAGTCCTGGTTTTCCTCTTTCGACTGAAAATAGGGGCAAGTGGTAAATAAGAGGGTGAGAACTGATCTAGACACCCCGATAAAAAGAGAGGTCTCAAATAGGGGCAGTCCGTTATGACCTGATTCCGCATTCATAAAAGCAAAAGAAAGAAAAGAAATAAAAGAAAAGGGGCAAAATCAAGGCAAAAGATAAAAGCTCATACAAAAGCTCGTACCTCAAAAGTCTAAAAGCTCCCAAAAGAATGAAACTAGGCATGGCAAGAGTGGCAGTACAGTTTCCCCGCATGACGTCATGTGCCCGGTCGTATGCGTGCCTAGAGCGGATGAAGGTTCGATGATGGACATAAAGCCCTGACGCAAGAGACCAAATTCTTTGAAAAAGGGGCTGTCGTGGGAGGAACTCAAGCCCTAAAAACCCCTATACCTATTGCCGGCTTCCTTGTTAAACTCTCTTTTATTTTCCAAGGACTGGATCATACCCCGGGTATGGCCTCGGTAGAGGCATCGTTAAGTAGAATTGGGACCCTGGCCTTGGGCGGTCACCCATAACGCACGTTGTACTTGGGAAATCCCTAATGAGATATGAAGGTATCCCGTCGCTGGGTTTGAGCGGGCTCACAAAAAAATCAAATGTTTCAAAACCCACAAAAATCAAATATTTCAAAATCTAAAAAAAATCAAATATTTCAAAACCAAAAAATCAAATACTCCAAAAAAAATCAAATATTTCAAAACCCTAAAAAAATCAAATATTCTCAAAACCATAAAAATATTTTTCATTATCATGATTCGCATTCATGGCATGCATTGCATCCATTTTTCCTTTGTGTTATTGGCCTATTTAATAAGACTTACCGCCTTGTTGGGTCCCACGATCAATGACACCCAAGAGGGGGGTGAATTGGGTGATTACAAATTTTAAGGAAACTCTTCCCTTTTTAACAAGTGTAAAGAAACAACAATTAAAATATCAAATCTGTTGAACAGCAAGTTAGATAACAGCTTACACTAATCCTCACACTAGATGACAAGACGAATGCTACGTGGTAAAGTAAATTCCTTTCAAAAAGATTAAGGAAGTTAATTAAGCCAAGAAACAGATTCTCTCAATCTCACAGTTCCCACACGATCATATAAAAGGATTCGACAATCAAACTAAGCCAACGCGCAAAGTAAACCACAATACATAGGGATTTTAAGATGGTTCGGGACCACGAAGGGCTCCCTACGTCCACCCCTCACCAAACTAGGTGAGGCTTCACTCGGGGATAAATCCACAAACGGAGACGACGCTCCAACCACACACGCAGGACGACGCCTACACACACACACGGGGACGTGCCCCAATGCACACACACACACACACACACACACGCACGGAGATGAAGTCTCCAACACAATCCAACAGGAGGATCAACAAAATGCACACACGCTGCGACAAGTGCAGCAAACCTCACACACACGTAGATCTAGGAAGACCTACGTATACACATGAATCAAATACGACACACATAAATGACCCCGGATCCAACAACGATCCACACACACACAAGTATGCAGTTTATAAGAAACACAAATCTGAAACTTAAAACACAATAAGGCACAGTTGAGAAAAACTCCTGATTTGGCTCCCCTTTGAATCTATGTTGTTGATCTTGATTGTGGCTTCAATCTACACTTGAACGGAGGTTTAATTTATGCTTGCTTGGCTCTTCTTTTCCTTGGATATCACTCTCTTTATCTCCCTTGGATCTTTCTTGACTCCCCTTAGATCGTTCTTGAAGGATGATGAAGGATTCTTGCACAAATGATGTTGTAGCTTGATTCTCTATGTAACTTCTGGTTGGAGATCGATTGGAAACTTGTTTGCAGCTTCTTCCCTTCACATTCACACTCAAAACGTTGTGGAAGAGGCCCTGGAGCTGCTGCTTGCGACCTGCACACACAAGGATAGAGAGGAATTCAAAATTTCAGATCTAGCTTAGTCCCTCCTTAGGGGTTTCAATCCAATAAGATGTTTTATAGGTTTAGGACAGTCAAAAGACAGCCTAGGGACCATATCCACATTTTGTGGAGTGATTTGTGGAAGTTGGACTCGGATTGGAAGACTTTAAGAGCAAGAAAACGGTGGTCAAAAAACATGGCTGGAGGTCGGACCGGAATGAGTAGACCCTTGGGGTCGACCCTCGAAGAGGGTTTACAACTCCAGGAACAATGGGTCGACCCCTGGGGTCGACCCTCGTTCTACCAGAATCTGGTAGGATGAAATTTTTACAGGGGTCGACCCTCGGGCTAAATAGAGCCCAAAACAGAACCATATCTTGGTTCTGGTTTACAGGGGTCGACCCCAGGGGTTGACCCTTTCAGGCAGGGTTCATAAAATTGGTTCTGTTTTGAACAGAACCTGAGAGGGTCGACCCCATGGGTCGACCCCTTCTTGTTTGGCCCTGAAAAATAACTAAAACCACCATCCAATCAATGGGAAACAATTGATTAAAAATTACCATAATCCCATGAAGATCAACCATGATTTTTCATCCTGAAAAATATGATAAAGCAAGAGGTTAGATCAAGATCAAAATATATGGGTCATGCATTAACATATGAAGCTAGTTTTGAGATCGAGACCCAAATGACATGAAGTATGAACATGAAAGCACTAGCATGAGACGCATAAATGCTTTGATAACATTTTCATCTTAAGATCCTCATATGAGTTCCAACTTCAGTTCAGAGCAACATTTATTCAATCATCTGGGAGCATTTAGATCTTGCACAAATCAGGGGCATAACTTTGTCATTCTTTAATCAATGCATGAACAACACCACACTTGTATATGATTCAAAGGCTTTCAATTCAATTACTACAAAATCTCACATCTGAAAATGGTTTTAGTTAAGCACACGTGAGTTGCATGTTCAATCCAAAAGTTCAGAATCTAAGCACACTTGCCATTTGAGGAATGATTGAATTTGTATGAGTGAAAGGAAGATGATGATCCTTTCAACAAGGACAACCAATGAAATAGAAATGATTTACACAATGACAAGCAATCAATTCATATCAATGAATCACTAATAAATCCACGTTGGTATGGGCAAAAAGAACAAGAACATTAGTCTTAACATTCCCACACTAAAACATGTATGAAGGCGCATGCATTCTAGCCCAGTAGCAGTACCTACAAAGCAAGATAGCAACATGTGAGTTCGTTTGTCATGAAGACATTTTCCATTAATCAATCACACAATATATTGTGATTATTAAAACCACTATCATCACACATGAAGTTTAGTTATTATCAAAACCATAGCTCAACAATCTCCATCACACATGAAGTTTAGTTATCATCAAAACTATAGCTCAACAATCTCCCCCTTTTTGATGATGACAAACTTAGTGATGAATGATGACAATCTTAGTGAAGATGACAAACGAAATGATTTTTCTCCTGTCAGAGGCAATCATGAATCACATGAAATTGCACATGAAATTTTTGGAATGTTTTTCTCCCCCAATCATGAAACCAGCAATCATGAATCACACGAAATATTTCTCCCCCTTTGACATATCAAAAGGCGGGGTAATGTCAATCATTCTCCCGCATGAAGAGGAAACAAAAGAGGAACAAATTGTAGCATGATAAATGTGCAAGGAACAGTAACGCACATTTGAAGTTCTGATGAAGTAGGAGCAAATTATAAATAAGTGGGTTCATGGAATGAATGGGAGTCACCAATTGTTGACTAGAGAGGATACCAAATGTTGATTACTTGGATGTGCCCAATCATTCTCCCCATTTGCCAAGCAAACACAAAAATGTATTGAGCAAGTAAATAGCATGGGAAGTCCACTCAATTTTTGGTTTTCAGTATTTTCCATATTTTTAATTTTTGATTTGTGGTTTGAAATGCATGAGATGCAACTTATGCATGTGATGGCATGTAAGATGCATACCCAAGCGAACAAATAGATACTTATATATACATGCAACACAGCTCCCCCGTACTTATTTAAGAGGGGATGGGTATAGGAAAGATGCAAGAGGGTCATGACAATCGGAATACACATGTGTAGCACATGAGAGATTTTCCAATCATATAGAAGATTAATGGAATTGCTAATACAGTCAATCAACTTTCTGAACACATATTAAATCAAATTCTCAGATGTGTAAGTGAGTAACATGAAAAATGATAGTTGTAATATGGATATTTAGATTTTCAGATCAACACAGGGAGATATTTTACAGACTGCACTTCAATTTTGAGAACAGCGTATTGGAGGCTACGCTCTACCACAATGAGTTTTCACCATCATTTTTTTTTCAACTTAACCAGTTTCACATGATAGTCAGAATTTTTCAAGAGTGATCAGGTTCAAAATGATTCCTTTTTACGCGAGTAGAAGCATGGAGCTCATGCCAGAATCTCCGGTTACTCAGAATACTGAACCATTTCACCTCATTTTGAACAGAAATACTAGTCCACACTTTTCAGATATGAACCACATCACGTCTCAGGTGACATGTACCCAGTTTACTCAGTGAGACCGAGCATTGCTCTGCCGTTCATTTTCATTTCAGATTTTTCAACAAAGATAGGTAGGCAGCCTTTTCCTCAACTGTCTCTCCATCATACATGCAGCAAGTTTAATATCTCAAGAGTGTTGAAAAGACATTCATATATCCTTATCTTTAACACTCATTTTCACATTTTTTTGCAAGAAGTGTGCGAATTTGATCTAACATATATACCGAAAATATCATGAATACATAACAATACAACTCCCCCTAAATAGATGCACTTTTACTCCCCCAGAGTGTACAATATGAAGCACACCGATAATGACTCAATTGCAACATTATTTATCAAGAAGGCATAAGGTCATAGAAATTTCAAGGATGGGGGTGAATAGCACATACTAACACACAAGCACACATTGGGAGTTTATGCAAATGCACTATGACATGCATGCGAGCAATGTGATGTCAATTTGATACCAATTGAATGGACGCCAGCATAATGAACTTAGTGCGACTAATGCATGAGTTCTAATGCAATGCAGAAATTAACATGGGTGCAAAGTGTGTGTTTTTGGTTTTTCATTTAAGTGAACTAAATGCACCTTATGCATTGATTCTGATGCATGCAGCCTATAACTGTATGAGAATGAAAGACAGGATGCAAAAATAAGATGAGAGCTTTGATTTTCAAGGTAGTGTGAACGAAATCTTATTGAGATCATCCACATCCTATTCATGAATCAGCAAACATTCTTTATGGCATGACCTTTATGAATAAGGGTGCATAAATGATCAAAATTAAGCAATGCAACCCAAATTTCAGAATTGTTCAAAAACATATTTTCAAAGGTCTTTCACAAGTTTTGAAATGAGAATTCATCCAAAAGTCAAATGTCTAAATCATTTAATCACAAACATATTTTTCAATTTACATAACTCAGCTCAAGGATTCATTCAAAAATCAATCAATCACAAGCCAGTCAAGATCTGGTACGAGGCGGAGATTTTAGTCCAAAGACCCAACTCAACGCATAGGGAATGCTTCCAAGTGGACATAATCCACTCTTTCACAGACACCATTTGATATACCAGATATGCAATTCAATTCAAGTGTCATTCAATAACCAACCACTTCATGCACATCTCTCAAGGTTTTCATTTGGTTAAATAAATTAAGTATGATCATCACATTAAACTAGATTCAACCAATTTATCACAACATGTTATTAAATGACTACTCAAGTTTTTGGAATTAACACTTGTCATCTAAAGGTATCACCAAGTGGCAACAAGGCCATTGCATGAGTTGATAAGGATGAATTACCTTGGTTCAGGAGATAAGATTGGAAGCCTGCAATCACTAAGATTGCCAACCTCACGGAGGTTGATATTTCAGATTTTACTTTCTTACCTTTGCCTTGAGAATCCTTTTTCATCCAAGTCTTTCACCTATTGAACCCATCCTTCGTTAACAGAGATGCGCACTTTTCATACCATGTCTTGGGTACTATCAAGATCACTTCCTATCTCCCGGTGGTGGATTGAGGAAATTTTTATCATTTTCATCCTTGCAAGGTATTCCTTATTTGATTCAAACTTGATCACGGCCAGCCCATCCGCATTTGGATTTTGGGAGTGTAATCTGCATTCAAGAACAACAGAGTTGATTTGTCAATTTCGATTCAAATTGATTAACAATGACATGACAAATTCATTTTAACAACCAACATCTCCTAGACAGCTCTAGATGTAATGCATGACTCATGTGTGAACCTAAACATTAATCCCATATGATGAATGTGGTTGCTCCCCCTTAGTGTGTGCATGAATGCAAGATGTTCAGTAACAATCCAATGCCATATGCAGCCTGTAACTAATTGACTCATAGTACCGGGCGGAGAACTTAGATCCGAAGATCACCTCACGCGTAGTGATAGCTTTCAGACAGGCAAAATCTGCCCTTCCACATGTCACCATTTGATATACTATGTAGTCAAGGGTGGTGAAGGTAGGAGGATTGCTATGCATTATGACATGAATTCAGAATGTTCAACTTATGCAATACAGTGTGTGAAAGTGTATGCAAACTCAAAATATGTAGTGAAATCATGATCTGAAGAATCTTCAAGCTCTCCTACAACAAGATGCTATATGACAAGTGATATGCGCACAAATATGCAAACAACTATGAATGAAATGCCTGTGCAGACATATGCAAGATTACATGACTATATGACCCAGAGTAAGTCAAAACATGACAGAGTCACTACAGAAAGTAGGAGGGATATCACCTGATCTTCAAATTTAATTTTTGATTTTTATTCCAACCTGACTTATGCCACTTGGCCCATGTGCCTTACCTTCTTGATTGAAAATAGATTTCATACTTTACACTCCTTGGCACACCTATAAAATAGATTTCTTATTTGACATTCTTAGGTACCCAAACCATCTTGGGTCCTTGTGGGTTAGCAGCATCTTTGGCACGTGGCTTCCACTTCTTAACAACACTCAAATCATCATTTTCCTTTAGAAAGCACTCATGCATGTTATGCCCAAATTTATCACAGTAACGACACCATGGCTTCAAGAGCTTAAAGGCATGAAAATCATTTGAAGCATGTGACGTCACATTCACTCTTCTCATTTGGTTGACCATTTTGTACATTTGAGCATGATGTGTTGAATGAAAATTCTTTTTCTTTGTTAGTAGCCAGTACTGTGAAATTGTATGACCTCTTTTACCACAGTGATTGCAATGCATGAGAGATTTTTTAGTAAACGATTGCTTTGAATTTTTGGAGCAAGTTCTATTCCTGTAAGCTTTCAAATCATCATTTTTCATAATGAAACAATCATGCATCATGTGTCCAAATTTTTCACAGTAAAGACAAGAGACATTTCTTTTCTTAGATGCATGGAAGTTTACATGAATGTTTCTAGCATGCACATTCTGGACATCCACACTCTTTTTCAGATTTGATTGAGTTCTTAACATTGTGTGTTCATAGGAGCGAGATGTGGAGGTGTTGGGTGCACAAGTGGTATGAACAAAAGAAGTGTGTAGCTCTCTCAAATTTCTTTTTGTTCACTAGATTAAAACCCAGCCCTTCTTTTTGAATGTTCACTTTCATGCCCAGCAATTTATCCAAGTTTTCTTGGCCATTCACAAATTTAGACAATGAAGCATTCAAGCTAGAAATTTCTTTTTCAAGAGATGAAATGTGCAATTCAGAATTGGCAAGTTCTTCTTCACAAGTGGAAAGACTAACATTCAATATGGCATCGGTAGTCTTGAGGCATTGCACTTCTTGCCTAAACTCATCCATATTTTCACATTCTCTAACGACCACAGATTTTCCTTTTTCAAGTCTCAACAATCTTTCAGACATGGCATTGTTCAACTCCTTTAGTTTCTCATTTTCTCTTTCAAGTTTCTTATCATGAGTAAATTCAATTTGGCCAATGTCCATTAGACTCATTCTCTCTTTCAGCTCCTTATTTTCATTTCTTAAGGAAGAGATTTGATCTTTGTAAATTTCAATGTCAAACATGTAACCATCAATCAATTCCTTAAGGTGTGAGCATTCTTTGCATGAGGAATCACTTTTATTTTGACCAACATTCTTTTTCAAATTTTTGTTTTCAGATTTCAACTTCTTGTATTTTTCGGCAAGCTCTTCATAGGCATTCAACAACTCTTCATAGTTAAAATCATCTTCATAATCAGAGTCAGAGTTTACCTTTGAGCTCGATTCACTTGGCTGACCACTCGTTTATTCACTCGTGCCCGCTACAAGACATCTGTCTTTAAGCTCCTCCTTGAGATCTACTAATCCATCCAATATTTTCTTCGCAGATCTGCAATGGGAGACAAAAAGAAAATAGTTAGAATCAACTGCAGCAGTAAGCAACTTCAAAACCAAGCAATTTTGATCATGTATGTCCTTTTGATTTTCAGTCCAGATATTTTTGTCTTTAGGCAATTCATGAGGACCATGTGAAATAAGCTTCCATAGCTTAGGATCATATGAGTTGACTAGACTGCACATCCTTCCTAACCACAAATCAAAATTACAGTCATCAAACAAGGGTGGAGAAGTCAATGTGTACATCATGGTAGTCATTGATTCGGATCACTCTAGATCGTTAGATCTATGAAATTAGAGCCTTAGCTTTGATACCAATTGTTGGGTCCCATGATCAATGACACCCAAGAGGGGGGTGAATTGGGTGATTACAAATTTTAAGGAAACTCTTCCCTTTTTAACAAGTGTAAAGAAACAACAATTAAAATATCAAATCTGTTGAATAGCAAGTTAGATAACAGCTTACACTAATCCTCACACTAGATGACAAGACGAATGCTGCATGGTGGAGTAAATTCCTCAATCTTACCGTTCCCACACGATCATATAAAAGGATTCGATAATCAAACTAAGCCAACGCGCAAAGCAAACCATAATACACAGGGATTTTAAGGTGGTTCGGGACCACGACGAGCTCCCTACGTCCACCCCTCACCAAACTAGGTGAGGCTTCACTCGGGGATAAATCCCCAAATGGAGACGACGCTCCAACCACACACGTAGGATGACGCCTCCACACACACACGGGGACGTGCCCCAATGCACACACACACGCACGGAGATGAAGTCTCCAACACAATCCAACAGGCGGATCAACAAAATGCACACACGCTGCGACAAGTGCAGCAAACCTCACACACACGTAGATCTAGGAAGACCTACGCACACACATGAATCAAATACGACACACATAAATGACCACAGATCCAACAACGATCCACACACACACACACACAAGTATGCAGTTTATAAGAAACACAAATCTGAAACTTAAAACATAATAAGGCACAGTTGAGAAAAACTCTTGATTTGGCTCCCCTTTGAATCTATGTTGTTGATCTTGATTGTGGCTTCAATCTACACTTGAACGGAGGTTTAATCTATGCTTGCTTGGCTCTTCTTTTCCTTGGACAGCACTCTCTTTATCTCCCTTGGATCTTTCTTGACTCCCCTTAGATCGTTCTTGAAGGATGATGAAGGATTCCTGCACAAATGATGTTGTAGCTTGATTCTCTATGTAACTTCTGGTTGGAGATCGATTGGAAACTTGTTTGCAGCTTCTTCCCTTCACATTCACGCTCAAAACATTGTGAAAGAGGCCCTGGAGCTGCTGCTTGCGACCTGCACACACAAGGATAGAGAGGAATTCAAAATTTCAGATCTAGCTTAGTCCCTCCTTAGGGTTTTCAATCCAATAAGATGTTTTATAGGTTTAGGACAGTCAAAAGACAGCCTAGGGACCAGATCCACATTTTGTGGAGTGATTTGTGGAAGTTGGACTCGGATTGGAAGACTTTAGGAGCAAGAAAACGGTGGTCAAAAAACACGGCTGGAGGTCAGATCGGAATGGGTCGACCCTTGGGGTCGACCCTCGAAGAGGGTTTACAACTCCAGGAACAATGGGTCGACCCTCGTTCTACCAGAATCTAGTAGGATGAAACTTTTATAGGGGTCGACCCTTGGGGTCGACCCTCGGGCTAAACAGAGCCCAAAATAGAACCATATCCTGGTTCTGGTTTATAGGGGTCGACCGTTGGCGTCGACCCTTCAATGGGTCGACCCCAGGGGTCGACCCTTTCAAGCAGGGTTCATAAAATTGGTTCTGTTTTGAACAGAACCTGAGAGGGTCGACCCCATGGGACGACCCCTTCTTGTTTGGGCCTGAAAAATAACTAAAACCACCATCCAATCAATGGGAAACAATTGATTAAATATTACCATAATCCCATGAAGATCAACCATGATTTTTCATCCTGAAAAACATGATAAAGCAAGAGGTTAGATCAAGATCAAAATATATGGGTCATGCATTAACATATGAAGCTAGTTTTGAGACCGAGACCCAAATGACATGAAGTATGAACATGAAAGCACTAGCATGAGACGCACAAATGCTTTGATAACATTTTCATCTTAAGATCCTCATATGAGTTCCAACTTCAGTTCAGAGCAACATTTATTCAATCATCTGGGAGCATTTAGATCTTGCACAAATCAAGGGCATAACTTTGTCATTCTTTAATCAATGCAAGAACAACACCACACTTGTATATGATTCAAAGGCTTTCAATTCAATTACTAAAAAATCTCACATCTGAAAATGGTTTCAGTTAAGCACACATGAGTTGCATGTTCAATCCAAAAGTTCAGAATCTAAGCACACTTGCCATTTGAGGAATGATTGAATTTGTATGAGTGAAAGGAAGATGATGATCCTTTCAACAAGGACAACCAATGAAATAGAAATGATTTACACAATGACAAGTAATCAATTCATATCAATGAATCACTAATAAATCCACATTGGTATAGGCAAAAAGAACAAGAACATTAGTCTTAACATTCCCACACTAAAACATGCATGAAGGCGCATGCATTCTAGCCCAGTAGCAGTACCTGCAAAGCAAGATAGCAACATGTGAGTTCGTTTGTCATGAAGACATTTTCCATTAATCAATCACACAATATATTGTGATTATCAAAATCACTATCATCACACATGAAGTTTAGTTATTATCAAAACCATAGCTCAACACTCTCCATCACACATGAAGTTTAGTTATCATCAAAATCATAGCTCAACACCCCTTGACCAAAAATCAAGAACTGGTCATTTCCTAACTTGCTACAGGCAAGGGGTTAAGCCTAAAATAGATTTAATCTATTTTCTTGTTTATATGTGTGTGTAGGGGCAAGATTGAAGACAAGACTCAGCATTTTTGCACGGTCCTTTGGCGACCGTTTTAATCCCTCCAACGGTCAATATCAGACCGTGCTAGTCTTCACACGGCCTTATTCAGACCGCTTCCAATTTCTGGAACCTTTAAGAACCAACGATCTTTACTAGACCGTTTACAAATCAGAACGGTGCAGGATTGGCCGTTCTATTCTGTTCACGGTCCATCGATAGACCGTTCCACTCTTCAAAGGTCCTTGTTCTTTACCCTGTTGTTGATCTGCTACGTGGCCTGGGTTTGGTCGTTCAATCCTCTAACGCGGTTAGGCTCTAACCGTTTATCTAACTGAGCGGTCTGGTTATGGGCTGTGTTCATCCCGAGATCCTACCTCAAACTCATTCAATCACGTGCAAGAAAGGCCAAACTCAAATCAATCCAATCATCAATTTTATTCATTCAAATGAAAATATTTTCAAACATAAGTCTCTATATCAACATCATGAAAACAAGAAAATCAATCAATCCTCAGCTGGGCATCCCCGCGAGGCCTGAACTCTCGTAGCTCTCTCACATATGCCTGGTGTGCCTCCTGGAGCTTTGTCCCCTCCGCAGGTAGGGTACACACCTTGCTGATCTCCCACATGATCAGTGCGCTCCTGACCGTCTGCTCATCCTCCTCCATCCCGAGCCTCCTCGCTTGTAGTGCGGGAAGGTGGGGCAGTGCTAGAACTGTCATCCTAGGAAGCCCGACCAATAGAAAACACCTATGTGGGCTGTACATCGCCAACGTGGTGTCTCCCACAAGCCGCAAGTTGAGCCCAAGCCTCCTTGGAAGCCTGAGGGTGGTGCCGTGGAGGAAGAACGGGCGCATCACGAACCGGTCCAGGGGCAAGGTGTTGATGTAGAGGCGCCACTCGTCCCTAGTCTTCTTGTCTGCTATCCTACACTCCACCGGCTGAGAAAACTTGAAAGAACCGCCGATAAAGAACAATGGATGACTCCTGAAGATCCAGCTGACCGAGGTAACATCTTCCCTAGGCATGAACTTCATTATAACTCCCATCCAACACTCTAGGAGAATCATAGAACCAAAGAGTGGCCCCCCTAGAGTAGCTGAGCTAAGACCCTCATATAGGTAGGCAAGGACGGCCTGGGAAATAGAAAGACCCTGCCACAACCCACCGATGGTGCTAAGGATGGGGACATCTAAGACATGGTCGGCAGAGGGGAAGAGTATGGCCCCGCACAAGCAAATGGAAGCGGCCTTAGCTATGGCCTCGTCCCACCCACACTTATTCTTACAATGTGCTATCACCACTAGCTGAGAGGTAGTAAATGGATTTGGTGTGGGTCCACTATGGTGCGAATGTCCTTGCTAGTAGGTATAAACTCTCCTAAGATAAGGGCAGGATCCACAAGGGCGACGGTGTGACAGACTAAATCCTCCTCACCCACCTTGGACCTAGGCAAAGACAAGTAGGTCTCCACCTCCTCTAGAAGGATGGTGGCCTCAAAAGACGAAAAATGAAAGTGTGGATCTGAGGGTGCCATATCTCCACCAAGGCTGAAATGCTATGCCAATCCAAAGAAAGCTTGGGGTAATTCTTGGCTAGCACTAGAAGAGGGTGTAAGTGCCAAGACCTAAGGATGCATGTCATGGATATAGGTAGCTCGCGGATCATAGGAGCCAGCCACTTCAAAGTGGAGTATCATCTCGGGCCAGGCAGAAGCTGAAGTAAAGAAATAGAGAATATAAAAGAGAGGAAGAACATATAAGCTTTTGAAGGAAATAATGTGAAATTGATGAAATTGAATGAAATTGAGCATTAACTTACCTCTCTCATAGGGCTAGAACTCAAATGTCCCGGGATTGTGGTCAGCCGTTGTAACAGCCCGCGCTCCTTTCTAGCTGGCTTTGGACCTTGGTAAGCCACCTCACCCATTGAGCTCCCTTCCAAGGCTCACTTCATGATGTTTTGAGGAAGATTGAGAAGGATTTCAAGGTTTGAAAGAGGGTTGATGTGTGAAGAATGAACTTGGAAGTCCCCTCTTATTTATAGGACTTGATTAGAGGCCTAAACCCACTAGAATTGAGTTAGGCTAGCTCTAGATCGGGTTAGGATAGAGTTTGGGTTGATTTGGAACACCCACTCTCGGGTTAGGACTCTCCAAGAGAGTCCCGTTTGGACTCTCAGGACGTCTGCGTACGTGGTCTATCGATAGACCGCACCGGTCAAGGAACGGTCTTATGGAGACCGTTCAGTGATCTTCTACACATTTCGAATTATGGAATTTGAACGGTCATGGAGCGTCCGTTCTCCTGCACACACAGTCAATAAAGAACCGTGCCTTTCTTTTGAACGGACAACAGTGGACCATTTAATTGCTTCTCTGGGTTCTAGCCGAGTGGCTTTCAGCGGTCTAAAGGTAAGCCGTGTGGGTTCTAGAGCGGTCATTTTGATGACCGTTTAGAAACCTGAAGCCTCTTTTTTGTCCTACTTGCACCAATACCACTCAAACTATTAGTCGCATGTCTCTCTCTCTCTCTCACTCGTGTCGGGTTAGTCCCTCCCACGCACTCGTGTTAGCCTCTCTCTCCCACGCACTCGTGTTCGTCTCTCTCCCACTCACTCGTGTCGGGTTAGGGGTCATTGTTAGTTAGTTAGCATCAACCGTCTGCATTCATTTACACATTTCATTCACAAAAAAAAATCAAATCAAAATCATATCATATCATTATCATATCCACATGTACAAAGTCATGTCAAAGTACATCAAGCCTGTCCCTCTCCCGGGCCCCCACCGCTGTCGCCCGAGCCCTCATGCCTCTTCGCTGGCGGGGGCATCGCTGAGGTCGCCTCCTCGTGGTGTCGCCGGCGCTGCTCCTCCTCCTCGTTCCTCCGACGACCGGAGGAACCTGTAAAGTAACTCCTGAAGGAGCTGTGGGTGCCGTGGGTGCTGCCGCTCGGAGTCCTGCTGCGCTCCGACCATTGGCTCATCTCCTTATATGCTCATAGCTCCCCTCTCAGCTTCGACGCCTCTGTGCAAGCACGGTCCTGCTCCGCTCGGTAGCGCTCCGCCCCTGCAGCTCCAGCCCGAAGTCGCTCGAGCTCTGCGTGAAGAAGCACCGTCTCAACCACGTCAGCCGGGCGACTCCACTCCATCTCCTGCCAGATGCGGGCTACCTTCACCTATGCTGCCATGCGGCTCTACTGCAACTCCTCTCTCAGCCGGGTACTCTCACCCAATGCTGATGTCAACTCAGTCATCTTCATACACGCATCATGATTAGTCAATTGCATTTCATAAACATAATCAATTGGGAAAGCGTAGTGGTTACTTACCCTCTTGGAGAGCGCCGCCTCGGTCGCCTCGGCCCGTGCCACTATCCGTGTAAACTCTGCATCCCACACGGCACTGTCTGCAAGAGTCTGGGAAGAGGAAGAAGGTGTGTCAACCCCCTGACGCTGGGCTCCTTCCGCCCGCTGCATTTTAAAACTCCAAGTTAGTCATTTCACAGGCATAATCATAATCATGTGCATAAGTAAGTTTAAGAGTTAGGAAACTCACCAAAAGAGTCAGGGTCTGTCGGAGCTCGTCTCGCTCCTGGATGGTCGAGTGGAGGAGTCCCTGCAACTCCGCAATCCTCCTCTCGGGGTCGATCTGCATTTAGGAAGTCCAAGTATCAGTGCATAATCATATAGAAAGCATAAATAAGAAAGCATTAGAGTTTAGAAGTCGTACCGGTCGGTGGGCACCACAGAACACCTGGTCCCTATAGTGCCAGGCGTAGGCCGTGTAGTAGGCCTCCTCGCTCTTAGCCCGGGCAGACACCACCCGCTCGAGCGCTGTCCAGTCGGCGATCTACTCCGCCGCTCGTGTCGTCTAGTCCACCACCGTGGCCAACCCTCGGGGGTGTCGCCCGACTCGCTCCTCCAGCTTCTCTAGTGCCGAAAACTCAACTGCTGGCTGATGGATGCCGATCGTCCTCATCACCAAGCGAAAGTGGAGCGGCTCCACCACGTTTATGCAGTGGAGCCAAACGTCTCGACCTGAGTAGGCGAGGGCCACCATGACCCAAGGCTGACCCTCGTGCCCCTCACTCGCGTATGGTGTCCACCGAACCAGTCAAATAGGAAAATTACATTAGCATCATAAGCATGTAACTTGCATTTAATGAATAAGTTTGAGTTTAGAGTCGTACCGAGGTAAAGGGTAGTGTGTCTAAGTCGTCCTAGATCCCACGGACCTGTCTCCGCAGGGACCCAGTCTCCCGTGAGGCCGTCCACCGCCTCGTGATGGGTCGTCGCTCTGGGTGAGTCTCCTCTCCTCTCCCTAGCCCACGTAAGCTTACGTAGGCCCACACCTGCATTGCATCTCACCAAATGTCAGCATATAGCATTTATATGAATCATATAACAAATGGCATAATAGTTTAAGAGTCGAGTTGTACCTGGAGTAAGGGAGAGAAGCCCCCAAGCATCGTCCGCCGGCTGGTGGAGCTGAGGGTGTCGAACATAAATGCCAGGACCGCCGCTCCCCAAGCGTAGTCACCAATGTGCCCCAGGTCCTCGAGAAGTGGAAGGAACTGGCAGCTGATGACGTCGGCCCTCGTCGCAAACAGCAAGCGCCTGAAGAACAGCATCAGGAACCTCCTCAGCACTCGGTCCGCCTCAGGTCCCACCGCAGCTACTACTCTGGGTCAGGCTTGGTCCACTAACCTCTGTAGGTGCTCCTCAAGCAGCTCCCAGGTCGCTATCCCCGCACCCCTCAATCCGAGGCTCTCCTGCAGCCTCGCCAGAGTCGTCGACTGACGCTCCGGTCGGAGTAGCTCCAGGCCCAGCAACCTCTGGGCCAGCTCCCAGTAGTCAGGGTACGTCCTCCCGCTAACCGGTGTCCCATGCACGTGCAATCTGGTGATGCACGCAACATCCTCTAGCGTGGGAACCATGTGGCCCCACGGGAAAAGGAACGTCTGGCTCACCGGATCCCAGTGATCGTGCAGAGCATAGAGGAGCGGCATGTCTAGCCTGGTCACCTCTACACTCAGGAACTCGGCGAAGCCCATCGCCCTGAGCCTCTCCCGCTAAAAGTCCAGCAGCGCAAGGTACACTGCTCGGACCTGCAGCCTGGAGATCCGAGTCCTGCACTTTCCCTGCATACATTTCAGACAATTGCATTTTCATAATAAAATCATGCATTTCATTTAATTGAATAAAACACTCTGCTAAGAAAATGGTCAGCTATGGGCCGTTTCCCTTTTTCAACGGTTTGATTCTAACCATTCCAATAAGCCCCCTTCAGAAGTCCACGGCCACCCATGGACCGCTCAGACTTACGGACGGCCCTGTGAGGACCATTCTACTCTCTCATGTCCACCCATTAACGGCCACCTTCCGGCCGTCCAACTCACCCACGGTCCCCATGTGCCCACGTCATTCTCCCCTCAAACCTAACTCACACGGTCTCTCCTTAAACCGTGTCGCTTCCCACGGTCTGTTGGAGACCGTTTTGTTCTTAACGCTTCAAATTCTGAACGGACCCAATTGAGCCATTCCATTTAATCATGGTCACCCCTGGACCATTCTACATCCCCAATACACCGCGGTTCAACTCCCTTGGAATGGCCACCCATGGACCGTGTATTCTTTGAACGGTTCTATTTGAACCGAGTGTTTTGATGTGCGGTTCCTGTTGAACCGTGTTGTGTTCGCCGTGGTGAACGACGTCCGAACCCATCCTGCCGACGGCGAGGGCCCATGAGGCCTCCCAATCGGTCCTAAAGGGGTCGCAAGCCCCTCATCTCCCCTTTTAGGCTACATGCATGGATCGAAAATGGAAATAGGAGGGGGTTTGGGGGAACCTACCTTGGTCGAGCGTGACTCCTTGGCCGGCCTTGCCTCCGGCACCGCCGCCTCCTCCGGCGCCAGTTCTTCTTCCTCCACCGAAGCAGACCTACCAACGACGATCGCCCCGGCTTCTTACCCAATCGTGGGCGGTGGAGGTGCTTCTTCCTCGGCCGCGGGCGGTGGTACTGTCTCCTCCTCCACGGTGGCCGCCGGCGGCGGCGTTTGGGCTCCTTCCCCGGCCATCCTCCGCGCCTGGTGCTTGAAGCGCATGTGAGAATGGAAGAGATTGAGAGAAGGGGAGTGTGCGGGGTAAAGATGTGAAGATGAGAGTGAGAGAGATGGAGAGTGGAGAGTGGAGAGTGGGGGTGTGATGGAGGCATCATCCACAATTCCCTTTGGCTAGGGTCTTCTTCACACTTCGGCATCGTTTGAGTTCGGGCCTCTCTCTATAAAGGCCCACTTATCCTTTTTATGCTATTTACTTGAGTCATTTGATGTAATTTTCAGTTTATTTGAGTCATGTCCCTAGGTCTTGCATTTATTTTCCTAAGTATTGAGTGTCATTAGATTGTGTAATGTGCTATTGGGCCCAATTCTTCGGGCTTGGCCCATGAGCCCCCCTACTCCTTCGGTTATTTGCTATTGAGTCTTTTGTAAGGGACTTATTGTAAAATGTGGGTTTCCTATATATAGGGCCCCATTTCCTTCATTTGGAGGTAATGAATGATTCAATACAAAACATTGCCATTTGAGTATTCAAATCTAGTTCTAGTGGAGTGAATCTTATAGTTGGGTGAGAAGCCCTAGGGGAGTGATTCCCCACCCCACCTCTCTCTCTATCCCTCTCTCTCTCTCCTCCACTATGGGGTTCGCCCCTTTCTCTCTCTCCTCCTCCTCCCTCTCAACTTCCAACTCCCACCTACCCCATTAAAGGCCCTCCACTTCCCATAGCTGCCATTACTCCACCCCCATAGTCCCAAGGTAGAATCTCTCCCATTCCAACATAATCTTCCCTATTCCAACACAATCACCCCCTTCCCCACACAATCCCTCAACTTCCAAGGCCATTTCAAATTTGAAATCCCCTTCCCTCCATGTCTTGGCCGCCCCTCTCTCCTCCCCCATAGGGCTAGTTCGCCCCTTGCCCCCCACTCCCCTTCACCCATTTGCATCCCCACCATCACTCATCCTTGCTGAAACCTACGCCCTAGCCTCCATTCCATCATCTTCCTCATACCATTAGCACCCTTCCAACCCTCCCACATATTCCCTCCACCATCCCCTACCTCCCCTTCACCCTATAGTTCTTGCTTCCCTTCTTCTTGGAGGTCTTTGGAAGCTCTATTCAAGTTGCAGTTCGCTGTCCAGAAGTTGCAGGTGAACCATCAACTTTAGCGGCCACCACGACTTCCTCCGGACGAGTTTTAAGCCACAAGAGGCATCCACAGAAGCGTCTCCCTGTCTTATTCACAATAGAAGTGGTTTCATCTTCATCCGAGCTGTGTGCTGCCCAGGAGCTTCATTCTCCCACGACTGCTCAGAACTGCCTCTGCTGAAGCCCTGAACCTGAGTAGAAGCTCTGCCACGACTCACCCTGGAAGAATCAGTTCAAAAGCTCTTCTACAAAGTTCTTCATCGCCCTGTCAACATTCATAATCAAGAAGCAAAACTCTGTTCGGCATCCAGTAGCTGTAGTTATCAATTTTCTCCCTCTGCTGTACGGATCAGCTTCCCCACAGTCTACACCGACCAGTAATCCTTTTTCAGAGCCTCCAGGTCTTCTCCGGCATCTTTTAGCATCCCCGTCAGGTTTTCTGTGAAGAGGACCCATCCACGATTCCAACAACTCCGACGACGCTTGATTCCGAGGTCGGGAGCTGCCGGGGCATTCTCTGCAAGCTGCTGTTAGAAGTCTGCAACTGCAGGTCCAAGAATCTGAAGCTCTGTTCAAACCTCCATCCTGGTCAGCAGCGGCTCCAGAAGAAATTGAAGAAATTCTGAGGCATTCCCTTCCCAGCTACGAAGATTTCTCCACTAGTCTTATCATCGGCGAAATTCCTGAGCGAATTCTACAGCAGCAACACCGTCTACCTGTCCCTGTTTGGAGAGAGCAGGCAGAACCGGTGACTTCATCGTTCCATGCTTTTACTCATAGTTTCCCCTCCCCGCTTGGCCAGATGAAGGCCCCTCCCTGTGCGGAGGTAATTTTGGTTGTAATATCCATTAACCCCCACCCCAAGATCCCCCTCCTATGAGAGGTGTAGTGTTGTAACTTGTTTGGGCAGGTCAAGCTACCCCGGCGCGGCGTGTGGGGATCCACCCGCCTCCCCGCTCGCCCTCGTCTCCGACCGGGACCGGTTTCTTCAAACCGGTCGAGTAAGTGCTCAAACCTTCACTCCATTTAGTGCTTGTCATTCAATATTTGTTCTTAATTCTGCTGGTTATGCGAGTGAGAGCCCGATCCTCAAGCCCCGTTGTCTTGAGTGATCACCGTGGGAGAAGTACATCCGGTGCCTTTGGCACTTTGTCGGCCCCTTGAATTGGGCATCCATACCCATTGGGAATCCCATCTTGGCCTTGCTGACCCTCTACCAGCAAGGGCCCAACCCCTCAACCTCACCTTGGCATTGCCAAGTTACCCCGGGCTTGGGTGAGTGTCGATAGAGCGGTGGCCCAATTCGGCCCATTTGAATGCAATTGTGCTTTGCTTGCATTAGGTCTGAGGTTGTGTCACATCAATTGGTATCAGAGCAAGTCATTGACTTGTCTCTATCAAGTCTAAGTCCTAGGACCATTACATTGTGTGTCCAACATCTTTGGCCCCTTGTGTTGCATGTCCACCCGTAGTAGTGCTAGATACCGATCCGATCCTTCATCTTCAAATCCACCCATGGATCCCCATCCTCAACTCAATCATGGTGCTCCTTGGGAGGAATCTCAAGGTCAAATGAATAGGGTAGATGCTGCCCTTACCAACATTCTTGCCCAACTTGAGTCCCTTACAACTCGAATTGCTCGACTTGAAGAGCATGAGTTCCACCCAAGGAACAATGAGCCTAGAGTCCACCCTCCACATGATGAGCCTCCTAGGGAAGACCCTCATCCAAGGAATAATGATCCAAGAGTTCACCCACCACATGGTGAATTACATAGGAATGAGTTCCACCCAAGGAATAATGACCCAAGAGTCCACCCTCCACATATTGAGCCTCATAGGGATGATTTCCACCCTAGGAACCATGGACCAAGAGCCTATCATCCACATGCTGAAATTTATAGGGAGGACTTGGACCATGACCCTTACCATGACCATGAGAGACTCCGACACCATCCAATTCATGAAAGGCGTCCACGGGACGACCCGGATGACCCTCTCCTAAGGATGATTAAAGTAGAGGCCCCAAACTTTGATGGTTCCCATGAACCAAGTGTCTACTTAGAGTGGGAAACCGCCATGGACCAATACTTTGAATGGTACCCTATGTCCGACCAAAGGAGGGTAAGGTTGGCCAAAATGCATCTCATCAAGTTAGCCAAAACTTATTGGTTAAACCAAGAGGGTCTAAGAAGGATTAGGCGGGGAGAGCCTATTGATACTTGGGAGAGTATGAAGAACCAACTTAGGAACAAATACCTTCCCCAATCCTACCATCAAATGCTCTTAGATGAATGGCAAAGCCTCACCCAAGAAGGAAAGACCGTGGTTGAATACATTGAGAAGTTTGACTCCTATCTTTTGAAGTGTGGAGTTCATGAGGACCCGGCCGTTACCTTGTCTCGCTTTAGGAATGGGCTTCAAAGTCACATTAAAAGAGAGCTTTTCATGCGAGATGTTGATAACCTTGAGATAGCTTATCAAATAGCTAGGGATGTAGAAAGATTCTTTAGGATCCCTCCATTTGCTACTCCCCGACGTGTCGATCCCAAAAACATGGGACCACGGCCCATTCCGGCCACTCCCATGAAAGCCCATAATCCAAGTGGGAACACCCCATTAAGGCCTTATAACCCTCCTCCCACCATCACTCCAAACAAACCCACCCCTAGTCACCCCCTCCCACGGAGGGAAGACATTCCCAAAGGCCCAAATGTAGGAACTACTTAGGGTAGCGGGCGTCAACAATGCTTTAGGTGTCAAGGGTTTGGCCACTTTGCGGGGCAATGTCCATCCAAGGGATTATCTAGCTTGCTTATTGAGGAAGAAGCTCCCCCACCCCAAAAGGAACTTGAGAGTGTTGTTGAGGATCATGAAGCCTCCCTAGATTGGGAAGAAGAGTATGAGGCCCAATACTTTGAGTCGGGTCTAGATCACACCACCCCATCTACCAACTCTCATCTAGGAGTAATTAGGTGCACCCTCACCAAACCTCAAGAAGAGGATTGGCGCCGAACTTCAATCCTTCACACCTTTGTCAAGATAGGGAGTCATGTAAGGAAAGTGATCTTGGATAGTGGGAGTTGTGTCAATGCCGTATCCCCCGATACCGTTAAGCTTCTTGGGCTTACTATTACTCCCCACCCAAATCCATACCGGGTCTCATGGATCAACAACAACTCCATCCCGGTCAACACTCAATGTCTTGTGCCCCTCACCTTCTCTTCATACCATGGTCAAATATGGTGTGACATCATACCCATGGAAGTAGGTAGCATCCTACTAGGAAGACCTTAGCTTTATGATGTAGATGCCACCATCTTGGGTAGGAGCAACAAATGCACTTTTGAACATGAGGGTAAGACTATCCGTCTTAACCCCTCCCCACCTCATCCCATGACCAAGAGGGACACTCCCCCTTAAAAACAACACCCCACCACCATACAAGTCTCGGGGAACTCCACCCCTCCAACCCCATCCCTCACCCAAACTCCCAAATAAAGTGGGACCTCGGGGTTGACCAAGGGTCTTCATCTCATCACTAGGAAAGAACTTGAAGAGGAGATAGCTCAAGGAGTACCACTATGTCCGGTGGTCATTTGTCTAGGAGAGCCCACTCCCACCAATCCACATCCCATAGAAATCTAACAACTCCTAGAAGAATTCCATGATGTGTTCCCAACGGAGCTCCCGGACCAACTCCCTCCCATGCGCGATGTGCAACATGCGATTGATCTAGTCCCGGGGGCCACTCTCCCAAACCTTCCTCATTATCGCCTCAATCCCACGGAACATGCTGAACTTCGGAGGCAAATAGAGGAACTCATTAGGAAGGGCTTCATTTGCATTAGCAAAAGCCCATGTGCCGTACCGGCCCCTCTAACTCCCAAGAAGGATGGGTCATGGCGAATGTGTGTGGATAGTAGGGCCATTAACAAAATCACCATCAAGTATAGGTTTCCCATCTCTAGGCTTGATGACATGCTTGATATGCTAGCCGGAGCCACCATTTTTTCCAAAATTGACCTTAAGAGTGGCTATCACCAAGTCAGGATAAGGCCCGGGGATGAGTGGAAAAAGGCTTTCAAAACCAAAGATGGTCTCTTTGAATGGTTAGTCATGCCTTTTGGGCTTTCAAATACCCCAAGTACTTTCATGCGTCTTATGACGGAGGTCCTTAGGCCTTTCATTGGGATCTTTCTAGTGGTCTATTTTGATGATATACTCATCTATAGTCAATCCCAAGAAGCCCACCTTGATCACCTTAGGCAAGTTTGTACCATCCTTCGTCAAGAGAGCCTATTTGCTAACTTAGGAAAGTGCCACTTCATGACCACATCCCTCACCTTCCTAGGATTTGTGGTGTCCACCAAAGGCATCTCCATGGACCCCGACAAGGTCCAAGCTATCATGGATTGGCCGGAACCCCACACCCTTCATGAGGTCCGAAGTTTCCATGGATTGGCAGCATTCTATAGGAGGTTTATTCATGGATTTAGCACTATCACTGGCCCAATCACCGATTGTCTCAAGAAGGGGACTTTTGTTTGGACCAAATCAGCCTCTAAAGCCTTCCAAGAACTTAAGGAGAAGTTGACCCAAGCCCCGGTCCTATGCCTTCCCGATTTCTCTAAAGTCTTTGAAGTCACATGTGATGCATCCGGGATATGGATAGGAGAGATTCTTAGTCAAGAGGGACACCCGGTAGCCTTCTTTAGTGAGAAGCTTTGTGATGCTAGGATAAGATACTCCACTTATGATAAGGAGTTCTATGCCGTGGTTCAGTCCCTCCGACATTGGAGGCACTACTTGTTGCCCAAGGAGTTTGTCATCTTTTCTGACCATGAGGCCATCAAATACCTCAACTCCCAACAAAAGCTAAATGCTCGACATGCCCGATGGGTTGAGTTCATCCAATCCTACACTTTTGTCATCAAACACAAGGCCGAGAGTGAGAATCGAGCGGCTGATGCCCTTAGTAGGAAAGTTTCCTTGCTATCCACTATCCAAGTGGAAGTGATCGGATTTGATAGGATCAAAGATGAGTACCCTAGTTGCCCCGACTTTGGGCACATCTATACCACCTTGACCACCCCTTCTAGCAAGGAACATGAGGGATTTGTCTTAGAGGATGGGTTCCACTTCAAGGGACCCAAGCTTTGCATTCCACGGACCTCACTCCGAGATTTCTTGGTTTGGGAATTACATGCGGGAGGGTTAGCTGGTCATTTTGGAGTCCACAAAACCATTGCCCTAGTTGAGGGTCAGTTTTATTAGCCTAGTCTCAAGAGAGATGTAGGCAAGGTTGTGGGTCAATGTCGAACATGTGCCTCGGCCAAACAAGTGTAACAAAACACCGGCCTATATACCCCACTCCCCATCCCCGACCGACCATGGCAAGACTTAAGCATGGACTTTGTGCTAGGATTACACAAGACTCAAAGAAGGCATGACTCCATCTATGTGGTGGTTGATAGATTTTCCAAAATGGCCCATTTCATCCCATGCTCCAAAACCTCCGATGCCTCCCATGTGGCCCGATTGTTTTTTGATGAGGTTGTCCGACTCCACGGGCTACCTAAGACCATAGTCTCCGATAGGGATGTCAAATTCACTAGCTACTTTTGGAAAACCCTTTGGCACATGATGGGTACCCTCCTCAAATTTTTCACTGCCTACCACCCCCAAACAGATGGCCAAACCGAAGTTGTCAATCGGAGTCTAGGGAACCTTCTTAGGTGTCTTGTTGAGGATCACCCCAGAAATTGGGATCTCATCTTACCCCAGGCCGAATTTGCATATAACAACTCCATCAATAAATCCATAGGGATGAGTCCATTTGAAGCCGTGCATGGATACAAACCAAGAAAGCCTTCCGATCTTATTCCCCTTCCCCAGTATGCTTGAGTGTCCATTTCAGCTGAGTCTTTTGCACAACATATTAGAGAATTGCATGAAGAAATTCGCAAGCACATCAGCAAAAAGAATGAGACCTATAAAAGGTTGGCCGACTCTCATCGGCGTCACCAAGAATTCCATGTGGGTGACTTTGTGATGGTAAGGACGGAGAGGCTCTCCCTGGGAGCCAACTCTAAACTGAGGCCACGTGGGGCTGGTCCCTTCCAGGTCTTGAGGCGCATTGGTGCAAATGCCTACGAGTTAGATCTCCCTGAGGAGTATGGAATAAGTCCCACATTCAATGTCGCCGACCTAGTGCCATATAAGGGACCCACGGTGGTACCTAGTGAGGAGATTGAGCCTACTTCTTCCATTGAGAGAGCACCCACCCGTGAGGAGAGGCCACCAACCAAAAGAGCCCAGCGTGAACAAATTGAACAAATATTGGATGTACAAGTCACTACCACTCGGAGCAAGGTATATGAGCGCTATCTCGTCAGGTGGAAGGATCGGCCTCCTTCGGAGGATTCTTGGGTAAGTCGGGAGGATCTCCAGCGGTTGGATCCGGACCTCCTCGAGCAGTACCACAGCCGGATGGACCCCTACTCGACGGAGTCGAGCTCTTCACAGCCCAGGGGATTTGATGGAGGCATCATCCACAATTCCCTTTGGCTAGGGTCTTCTTCACACTCCGGCATCGTTTGAGTTCGGGCCTCTCTCTATAAAGGCCCACTTATCCTTTTTATGCTATTTACTTGAGTCATTTGATGTAATTTTCAGTTTATTTGAGTCATGTCCCTAGGTCTTGCATTTATTTTCCTAAGTATTGAGTGTCATTAGATTGTGTAATGTGTTATTGGGCCCAATTCTTCGGGCTTGGCCCATGAGCCCCCCTACTCCTTCGGTTATTTGCTATTGAGTCTTTTGTAAGGGACTTATTGTAAAATGTGGGTTTCCTATATATAGGGCCCCATTTCCTTCATTTGGAGGTAATGAATGATTCAATACAAAACATTGCCATTTGAGTATTCAAATCTAGTTCTAGTGGAGTGAATCCTATAGTTGGGTGAGAAGCCCTAGGGGAGTGATTCCCCACCCCACCTCTCTCTCTATCCCTCTCTCTCTCTCCTCCACTATGGGGTTCGCCCCTTTCTCTCTCTCCTCCTCCTCCCTCTCAACTTCCAACTCCCACCTACCCCATTAAAGGCCCTCCACTTCCCATAGCTGCCATTACTCCACCCCCATAGTCCCAAGGTAGAATCTCTCCCATTCCAACATAATCTTCCCCATTCCAACACAATCACCCCCTTCCTCACACAATCCCTCAACTTCCAAGGCCATTTCAAATTTGAAATCCCCTTCCCTCCATGTCTTGGCCGCCCCGCTCTCCTCCCCCATAGGGCTTGTTCGCCCCTTGCCCCCCACTCCCCTTCACCCATTTGCATCCCCACCATCACTTATCCTTGCTGAAACCTGCGCCCTAGCCTCCCTTCCATCATCTTCCTCATACCATTAGCACCCTTCCAACCCTCCCACATATTCCCTCCACCATCCCCTACCTCCCCTTCACCCTATAGTTCTTGCTTCCCTTCTTCTTGGAGGTCTTTGGAAGCTCTATTCAAGTTGCAGTTCGCTGTCCAGAAGTTGCAGGTGAACCAGCAACTTTCAGCGGCCACCACAACTTCTTCCCGATGAGTTTTAAGCCACAAGAGGCATCCACAGAAGCGTCTCCCTGTCTTCTTCACAACAGAAGTGGTTTCATCTTCATCCGAGCTCTGTGCTGCCCAGGAGCTTCGTTCTCCCACGACTGCTCAGAACTGCCTCTGCTGAAGCCCTGAACCTGAGTAGAAGCTCTGCCACGACTCACCTTGGAAGAATCAGTTCGAAAGCTCTTCTACAAAGTTCTTCATCGCCCTGTCAACTTTCAGAATCAAGACGCGAACTCTGTTCGGCATCGTGTAGCTGTAGTTATCAATTTTCTCCCTCTGCTGTACGGATCGGCTTCCCCACAGTCTACACCGACCAGTCATACTTGTTCAGAGCCTCCAGGTCTTCTCCGGCATCTTTTAGCATCCCCGTCAGTTTTTCTGTGAAGAGGACCAATCCACGATTTCAACAACTCTGACGGCGCTTGATTCCAAGGTCGGGAGCTATCGAGGCATTTTCTGCAAGCTGCTGTTAGAAGTCTGCAACTGCAGGTCCGAGAATCTGAAGCTCTGTTCAAACCTCCATCCTGGTCAGCAGCGGCTCCAGAAGAAATTGAAGAAATTCTGAGGCATTCCCTTCCTAGCTACGAAGATTTCTCCACCAGTCTCATCATCAGCAAAATTCCTGAGCGAATTCTACAGCAGCAACACCATCTACCTGTCCCTGTTCGGAGAGAGCAGGCAGAACCGGTGACTTCATCGTTCCATGCTTTTACTCATAGTTTCCCCTCCCCGCTTGGCCGGCTGAAGGCCCCTCCCTGTGCGGAGGTAATTTTGGTTGTAATATCCATTAACCCCCACCCCAAGATCCCTCTCCTGTGAGAGGTGTAGTGTTGTAACTTGTTTGGGCAGGTCAAGCTACCCCGGCGCGGCGTGTGGGGATCCACCCGCCTCCCCGCTCGCCCTCGTCTCCGACTGGGATTGGTTTCTTCAAACCGGTCGAGTAAGTGCTCAAACCTTCACTCCATTTAGTGCTTGTCATTCAATATTTGTTCTTAATTCCGCTGGTTATGCGAGTGAGAGCCCGGTCCTCAAGCCTCGTTGTCTTGAGTGATCACCGTGGGAGAAGTACATCCGGTGCCTTTGGCACTTTGTCGGCCCCTTGAATTGGGCATCCATACCCATTGGGAATCCCATCTTGGCCTTGCTAGCCCTCTACCAGCAAGGGCCCAACCCCTCAACCTCACCTTGGCATTGCCAAGTTACCCCGGGCTTGGGTGAGTGTCGATAGAGCGGTGGCCCAATTCGGCCCATTTGAATGTGATTGTGCTTTGCTTGCATTAGGTCCGAGGTTGTGTCACATCAGGGTGTGTTCCCCTCCTCCTCCGTCGGTTACGGTGGAGAGGGAGGAGGAAGAGGAAGGGTTTTATTTTTTTCAAACCGCCAGAGATTACATGGTCTATCGATAGACCGTGTAACTACTGGACGGTCTACAATATGATCGTTCCATCTCTAATGGTGCAATTTTAGTGAACGGCTGGAGTTGGGCCGTTCAATTTATTGGATGGCCTCATAAAGGGCCGTGCATCTTCATGATCATATTTCAACTAGCAATGGTTGAGCGGCCCTATCTAGACCATTTTTGCTATTTTGGCAGTCTGGGTTAGACCGTGTATATGCTGAAATGATGTTTTAATGCTATGTTGATGCATTATGTGCTTACATTGATAACTCCTTTTGACTTAAATTGTTTCATGATACGTATATCAATTGTAAAACCTTATTCATGAATCTTTTTTAGCTTCACTCCAACTTGACTTTCACTGCCATCAGGTAAGTCAGGTAAGTATTTCGAGCCCTATGTCCCTTATTGCATTACTATATGATATTATACTATATTCTCTCGAGAACCAGTTGGTTATCTACGTGTTTAAGGATCTGATGTTCCCCTATAACAAAAATAATGATGATCCAGGTTCACGTGTATAGTCATCGGATAAGCCGTTAGGTTGGGAAAATTAGGGGACGACGGTTCTGTCTTGCACGCTGTGGTTACGGATAGTGTCTCGACCCTGATGATCCCGGTCTAGCAATGTTATTCTCGAGTATTTTCTATTTTATGGCTTTATTTGCATTTGTTTTAATGATTTCTTTTATTTTAGCCCAGCATGCATTATGTGCATCCTTTGAGCATTCATGACCCATGGTCTGTCTGAAAGTGTCTCATTTGTGATGGATAATTGTGCGTTTAGTGCTTGAGTAAGAGGAACTATTCCACTCAAAGTTGGAAGGTTCTCTCTGGTCTGTTCACCTGGTTTGATTGACTGAAGATCCCATCTGGAGTTTTAGTATGTCTCTTTATTTTGGCTGCTTATTCCGGTCTCCTCATTGGTCCGAGGGATTTTGTCCCCCATGAGGTTGATCGTGTGTTTTCCTTTTCATTTAGTTAGTTTCTTCAGACTAGTGTCGTTTTGGTCTGATCGTTCCTTGTGTTTGGTTCAGAGTTTTTCGGAAGATTCCTATCACTCGTTGGCAAGAAAATGGGTGTCTTTATCCTTAACGCCCACTTTTCAGTCCACTCCGCGTCATTTCTGCTTCATCTCCATATTCCATTTCGCTTTCGCTTTCGCTTCACCTCCGCTCGTTCCCCTGCAAAGAGGACGTTAAGGAGGGGTATCTGTTGACACCCTTTTTTTACCTATGAGTGGGGTCAGTCCTTTTACTATCATTTGTTGATGCCTCGAGTTGTCCATTACTCATTGAGCTATTTCCAGGCACGTCTTTGGGCTTATTTTATGGTTATCTCCCTCCCTAGCTAGGACTGTTCTCGAATTCGGGCTTAATAGGCCTTGGTTTCACTTGGTTTTTGGGGTAAATGGGCCCATTTATCTTATTTCATTAATTTCAAACCTCCAGGATATACACGGTCTATCGACTAGCCGTTCAGTTATGGAGCAGTCTGATTGAAACCGTTTTGGATATTTATTTGATTTTTTGAATTCTCACCGACAAGCCTTTGCACGGTCCAAGTTCAGCCGTTTATTTCCATTGAACGGGCTATCTTTAGACTATCCAGTTCCCAGAATCCTAAATCGATGAATTTTTCAGATAATTATCTATTTATCCTATTTTTTGGATTTATCACCGACACGCTTTACACGGCCTGCATTAGACTGTTCCATTCATTGAGTGGTCTACCATTAGACCGTTTTATCCTAAAGAGTCCAACGACGTGATAGCCGGTCAGTTTGGTGGATAATTGGATAATTTCTTATTTTATTTTATTTATCACCGACAGCATTAGACGGTCTAGCAATGGACCGCCTACATGACTGGACGGCCTATCGAGCGACCGTTTACGAGCTCGAGATCTATGAATTATATGGGTTTTCTCTCTCCATGCGTGGTTAAATCTCCATCTTCCTCCACCATTTTCTTCGCGGATTCTTAACCAAATAGGATGCCGTTTGATCCTGGCAGTAGATAGGAGTATTATCTACATATTTTGTGTTATTATCTCTCTCGAATTTCCATTGGAAAATCTAATTTCAAGGTTGGACTTCTAGGGCTTTATAAATAGAACCTCTAGTCCAAGCTTGAAAGGGGGGATCCAACGTCGACGTCGAAGCTCTGCCGAATTCTTGAGCGAGCAGTAGCCAGGGAGGGAGGCTTTCTACATCCTTTTAAAGCCTCCGGTTCAGGGAGCAGTCACTTTTTTTGGTGTTTGGTCTATGTTTTAATAGTTTTTTCATCCATTGCATGATTATCTTCTCCATCTCATTTCCACGTTTTCACTGTTTGCATGTGATTTTCACACCCCTCCTATTCGTTTTCACGCCCTATAGAGGTTTAAAAACCACCCCAAGTATCGCCCCTTCCGCGTTATTATGTTAATTTTCCATTTTGTTCTATAGTTGCTACACATTCTAGGGATAATTTGGGTGTTATTTTCTTGTCTCCTACGTTGTTTTGCAGGTCAGCATCAGCACAGCACGAGGCCCATCCCCTCTGGCCGGCCGGAAGGGGTGGAGGATCAAGTCCTATAACTTGGAGTCTAGTGGCTTTGAACGGTCTTCTTCCGTCCGCCCAAAGAAACGAGCGGTCCTCCCCGAACCGTTCAAATCGTTTGAGCAGCCATCTTCATACCGTGCCATCACTAGAGCGGTCTTCGTCCCGCTTCTCTTTCCATCGTCGGAGTGGCCTATCGAGCGGACGTTCAATCCATTGAGCGGTTCGCCCTAGACCGTGTACTACTGCCAGCGCTGCACTTCAGGCGAGTGTCTTCTCCCTTTCCAAGGTACGGGTGCATTTCCTTTGCATTCTGGATCTTGGTGGCGATCACGATCACACACACCTCTCCACCCTTTCTTTCCATCATTTTTGATTATCTTTTCATCTTGACCTAGAAAGGTGAAAGGGAAAGAAGGAAATAGGGGGGGAAAACATGTCAACAGGCGGCGGGCCAGGATTCGAATGGTATCTTTTTTTTTTTTGAGAAACCCTACCTAGGGAGGGTGGGAGGCCACCGCATACCAGGAGGTAAATTTTATTAATAATTGAAAAAGAATAACAATTACATCAGACGGATGCTAGGCATACCTAGCTTATCTAATCGGGCTGCACCTTTAATATTTTTAGGCAGCTCATGATGAATAAAAAAGGAATTACATTTGTTGCTGCATGCTAAAGAAGCTAAGGAATCAGCCACCGAGTTTGCCTACCTATATATGTGCATAATTGTGTCTAAAGAGGAGATGCTTTTCCAGATGTCACGGACATATGTGAGGATCATCCATAGGCATAATACTTGCTTGTTAACAATCTGAACCCGAATTTTTGAATCACACTCGGATCGTGTGTTTTCCTTTTCGTTTAGTTAGTTTCTCCAGACTAGTGTCGTTTTGGTCTGATCGTTCCTTGTGTTTGGTTCAGAGTTTTTCGGAAGATTCCTATCGCTCGTTGGCAAGAAAATGGGTGTCTTTTACCTTAACGCCCACTTTTCAGTCCACTCCGCGTCATTTCTGCTTCATCTCCATGTTCCATTTCGCTTTCACTTCACCTCCACTCGCTCCCCTGCAAAGAGGACGTTAAGGAGGGGCATCTGTTGACACCCTTTTTTTGCCTATAAGTGGGGTCAGTCCTTTTAGTATCATTTGTTGATGCCTCGAGTTGTCCATTACTCATTGAGCTATTTCCAGGCACGTCTTTGGGCTTATTTTATGGTTATCTCCCTCCCTGGCTAGGACTGTTCTCGAATTCGGGCTTAATAGGCCTTGGTTTCACTTGGTTTTTGGGGTAAATGGGCCCATTTATCTTATTTAATTAATTTCAAACATCCAGGATATACACAGTCTATCGACTGGCTGTTTAGTTATGGAGCGGTCTGATTGAAACAGTTTTGGATATTTATTTGATTTTTTGAATTCTCACTGACAAGCCTTTGCACGGTCCAAGTTCAGCCGTTTATTTCCATTGAACGGGCTGTCTTTAGACTGTCCAGTTCCCAGAATCCTCAACCGATGAATTTTCCAGATAATTATCTATTTATCATATTTTTTGGATTTATCACCGACACGCTTTACACGGCCTGCATTAGACTGTTCCATTCATTGAGTGGTCTACCATTAGACCGTTTTATCTTAAAGAGTCCAGCGACGTGATAGCCGGTCAGTTTGGTGGATAATTGGACAATTTCTTATTTTATTTTATTTATCACCGACAGCATTAGACGGTCTAGCAATGGACCGCCTACATGACTAGGCGGCCTATCGAGCGACCGTTTACGAGCCCGAGATCTATAAATTATAAGGGTTTTCTCTCTCCATGCGTGGTTAAATCTCCATCTTCCTCCACCATTTTCTTCGCGGATTCTTAACCAAATAGGATGCCGTTTGATCCTGGCGGGAGATAGGAGTATTATCTACATATTTTGTGTTATTATCTCTCTCGAATTTCCATTGGAAAATCTAATTTTGAGGTTGGATTTCTAGGGCTTTATAAATAGAACCTCTAGTCCAAGCTTGAAAGGGGGGATCCAACGTCGACGTCGAAGCTCTGCCGAATTCTTGAGCGAGCTGTAGCCGGGTAGGGAGGCTTTCTACATCCTTTTAAAGCCTCTGGTTCAGGGAGCAGTCACTTTTTTTGGTGTTTGGTCTATGTTTTAATAGTCTTTTCATCCATTGCATGATTATCTTCTCCATCTCATTTCCACGTTTTCACTGTTTGCATGTCATTTTCACACCCCTCCTATTCGTTTTCACGCCCTATAGAGGTTTAAAAACCACCCCAAGTATCGCAACTTCCGCGTTATTATGTTAATTTTCCATTTTGTTCTATAGTTGCTACACATTCCAGGGCTAATTTGGGTGTTATTTTTTTGTCTCCTACGTTGTTTTGCAGGTCAGCATCAGCACAGCACGAGGCCCATCCCCTCTGGCCGGCCGGAAGGGGTGGAGGATCAAGTCCTACAACTTGGAGTCTAGTGGCTTTGAACGGTCTTCTTCCGTCCGCCCAAAGAAAGGAGCGGTCCTCCCCGAACCGTTCAAATCGTTTGAGCAGCCATCCTCATACCGTGCCGTCACCAGAGCGGTCTTCGTCCCGCTTCTCTTTCCAGCGTCGCAGCGGCCTATCGAGCGGACGTGCCATCCATTGAGCGGTTCGCCCTAGACCGTGTACTACTGCCAGCGCTGCACTTCAGGCGAGTGTCTTCTCCCTTTCCAAGGTACGGGTGCATTTCCTTTGCATTCTGGATCTTGGTGGCGATCACGATCACACACACCTCTCCACCCTTTCTTTCCTTCATTTTTGATTATCTTTTCATCTTGACCTAGAAAGGTGAAAGGGAAAGAAGGAAATAGGGAGGGAAAACATGTCAACAGGCGGCGGGCCAGGATTCGAATGGTATTTTTTTTTTTTGAGAAACCCTACCTAGGGAGGGTGGGAGGCCACCGCACACCAGGAGGTAAATTTTATTAATAATTGAAAAAGAATAACAATTACATCAGACGGATGCTAGGCATACCTAGCTTATCTAATCGGGATGCACCTTTAATATTTTTAGGCAGCTCATGATGAATAAAAAAGGAATTACATTTGTTGCTGCATGCTAAAGAAGCTAAGGAAGCAGCCACCGAGTTTGCCTCCCTACATATCTGCATAATTGTGTCTAAAGAAGAGATGCTTTTCCAGATGTCACGGACATATGTGAGGATCATCCATGGGCATAATACTTGCTTGTTAACAATCTGAACCAGAATTTTTGAATCACACTCAATGATTGTCGGGCAAGAGGTCACAGTATGTTGATAATGTAAACCATCTAGAAGGGCTCTAGCTTCAGCAATAAGACTGTTGGATTGGGCATAGTAGTGAGAAAAAGCCAGAATCACATTGCCTTGGTAATCTCTGATAACACCACCCCCACCTGAAATACCCGTCATCTTGCAAGCTCCATTCGTGTTGAGTTTGAGAGATGGCCAAGGAGGACATATCCACTTGACAATTTTAATCATTGGGTGACCTTGAGCAGCAACTGAAATACCAAAATTTTCCAAAATATTCCGCCTGCTATGATAGTTTTCCTTGAGATTTGCATTTAGAACAAGGTGTTTAACCTGCACAATGATTCTGTGGAAAAGACTCTGTTTGGATAATTGCTTTCCTTCAATTTTTGCAGCATTCCTGGCCAACCATAATTCCCACATCCCATAGCCAATTACAGCAAGTGTGAATAGACCAAACATAGAATTAGTCTTTATGTTTTGGACAGCATTGACAATCAAGGCTCTTGCTGAGTTTCCATAGAGCTGTAGACCCTTCAGTTGGAAAGAGTGCCACACAAAAGTAGCACAGTCACTGGATAAGAATAGATGGTTATCATCCTCCTCACCAGGGTTCTTACAGCAGCAACATTTAGAGCAGATAGGGATCCCAAGCCTCTTGATATTAGCATCAAGTGGAATATAATTTTGCATTATTTTCAATAAATGAACCGAGATTTTGGTGGGCAGCCAATTCGACCAGAGATGAGTCCAAGGGATAGAATTATGAGATGGATCAGAGCTGTGATGATATTTGTAAATTGAGGAAACCGAGCACTCACCAGTAGAAGATAAACTCCACCCTTCCTTATCTTGCTCTTGAGATAAAGTAACATGTCTAATAGCACTTCTGATATCTGAAGGAAAGAAATTATTAATCAGATCATTTGCCTCAGCAGAAGAATGTAGTAAGATATCTCTGACAGTGACCTTAGGGGAAAGAATGATTTCTGGTGGAATAAAGGAAGCCATATTTTGATTTCAAAACCAAATATCATGCCAAAAACTGGTATGATTCCCATCTCCAACAATAATTCTTTTATGCTGCAGAATCAGATCTTTAGCTTTTAACCAACAATTTCTAGCCTGCCCTTTCATATTTCTGAATTGCACATCAGAAAGGTGACTTCCACGAATATGTTTAGCCCTGAAGTATTCAGCCCACAGAGAATTGGTGTGCAGGGCCTTCCAAAGCATCTTCACCCTCATTGCAACCTCCATATATCTGAGTGACATTATGCCAAGTCCACCAAGGGCAATAGCTTTGCAAACATTCTGCCAGGATTTCCAGTGATGTTTGTTACCTTGAGAAGAAGAGCCCCAAAAAAAGTTTGCAAATGATCTCTCCAGAGATTGATGAACACCCAAGTGTAAAGAAGAAGAAGCCAGGTAATAAATTGGTATGGAGGTAAGAACATGCTTGATTAAACAGAGTTTTGCTCCTTGAGACAAATATTTGGCATGCCATCCTTGAATACGTTTCTGGATAGAATTTAAAATGCCTACAAAATGGACTTTTTCCCTCCTGCCAAGGACTAAAGGGAAGCCCAAATATTTGTGAGGAAATGAATGCCGAGTAAAGCCAGTAATGTCTTGAATACGTCTTGCAACAGTCTTTGGTTTTTGGGTGGCTGCAAAAATCACTTTTCCCAACACTAATCAGCTGACCTGAAGCTCGTTCATAGGTTCTTAGCACAGAACAAAGGTTTTTGACAGAGGTAGCTGTAGCCCTGCTAAAAATTATAGTGTCATCTGCAAAAAGTAAATGAGAGACATTTGGACATCTCTGGGGACCCATAAACCATTCAATCCTGCCATTAACATAAGCTTCACGCAAAAATTGGCTCAAAGTTTCCTCAACAATGATAAACAATGATGGAGCAATAGGATCCCCTTGTCTAATACCTCTTTAAGATTTGAAAAAGCCAGCAGAGTCACCATTCAATAGGATGGAAAACCAGCAATTGTTTACCATGTTCTCTATAAGAGTGAGAAAAGAGTTACAGAATCCAAACCTTTTCAACACAGCATATAAGAAATCCCATTCTAGGCGGTCATAGGCCTTGGCCATATCCAACTTGAAGATAACATTACTCCCTCTTGTTTTCCTTCCAAGCTCATGAACCAATTCCTGGGCTAGGGCAATGTTTTCCACAATACTTCTCTTCTTAACAAAATCCGACTATTCTGGAGAGATGAGTTTAGGGAGAATGCCAGCTAATCTGTTGTTAATAATGGTAGAAATGATCTTGTAGAAAAAATTGCAGAGGCTAATAGGTCTGTAATCAGAAATTTCAATTGCATTAGCCCTTTTGGGAATAAGAGATATAAAGGTTGAAGTAACACTTCTGGGTAGAGGGAGCCGAGTGATAAAGAAATGTTGGACAGCAGCTACTACCACACTAGCAATAATGGACCGGGCTTTTTGGAAGAAAGCTCCCGTGAAACCATCAGGCCCAGGTGCACTGTCTGGAGATCCAGGTATCCGGATCATGGGTAGTTACACAGGATGGCTCTGGATTTGATCCATGAGACCAATCTTCAGGCAGTTCTTCATTCAAGCTCGATTGGACTCAGATATGGCTCTCACTGGTCTACAGATCTAGACTCCCAATCTTCTCTCTTAGATTTTCTTCAGAGTGGACTGCTCACTGATCTTCTCTATTCTTCTTCTTCTTCTCACAAGCTCTCTCTCTTCTCTGTATTTTCTCACAAGCTCTTTCTCTTCTCTCTATTTTCTCATTGACAGCAGCAGCCTTTCTCTCTTGAGTTCGCAGGGAATGTAGCCCCCCACTCTCTTGTTCTGATCGGCCGACATATATAGCAGAGAAATCGCCCCTTCCAGAATAAAACTGATCCATAGCCAGAATATTTCATTGGTCCAGGTGGCAAGGAATATTCTATCATATTTTGTCATTCCAGACATCAGTCACGTGCTTTGGATTACGCGCCAAAAGGCTTCAGGTCGTTGGCACATGATCTACTTGATTCTCACGTTTTTGCGGATGAAGTGAGGTTGCGTCGATGCAGCTACGCATCGAGGCAGTGTAGTTCAAAAGCTTTCGAACAATTGGCTTCAAGTTGCTAGTTCTGAGCTGAGTGCGTCGATGCACTCCTCAGATACCTTGGTGCAGTGAGCATAGAATCCTTAGCCAGAAGCTTCGAATGCTAGTTTTTGTCTTGGTGCGTTGATGCATCGATGCACTAAAATGAGGACATAGGCTTTTGAGCAGTTGGCTTCAAACTGCTAGTTCCCCTTTCAGAAGCCGAGCTGAGTGCATTGATGCACTCCTCTGATGCGTCGGTGCAGTGAAGATAGATACTCTTGAACAGAAGGCTTCAAGTGCTAGCCTTGACTTGGTGCATCGAGGCAGTTCTTTGCTACATCGATGCAGAACTCTGGAAATCACTTCTGAGTGCTTGACTGCATCGAGGCAGTGGTGATCCTACTTTGACATTCTCATCTCAGACAGAGCTCTTGTTCTCTTGAGTTCCCTTCTGGAATCCTCATGGTATTTAGGCTGTAAACTGATATGTGCAAGACTTCATAATAACTGTTTATCATCCTTGCATTTTCGACAAAGTTCTTTTTCAGTTCAATGCATCGACCTTCAATGAGATTGTTCTGCTGCATCGATGCGACTGATAAGTGCATTGACTTGATTAGTGATACAACACTTGAGTGTCTTGATGCATCGAGGCATGAAGCTCCTGCTCTAACCTGATTCTTCATGAAAACCTTCCTGTTGTGTCGATGCGGCTACTAAGTGCATCGACCTTCTACTTTAGCAGGTGTTCTGTCAGACTTTGCTGAACTGCTTTTACCCTTCCTTTTATCAACTGATTACATCACTGCCATGGCTTCAATCCAAGCTTGAGTTCTGCTTATTTGACTCCTTTGACACCTGTTCTTTTTATCATACAAACATATGCTTCTACTTATAAAGAGAACATGATAGCGTCAATTGCATTAAGTTTCATAACATCAAAACCAATGCACCAAAATCAATACACCATTAACACATATGACATCATCACTCCATTCTCAAGCAGACTCATGAGGAGTCATAGTGTTTGTCATCATCAAAAGTGTTTGTCATCATCAAAACCACAGGGATATACAACGCTTTAGCCTCACCCAAACCTCAAAATGGTGAATCCCATGCAGCCGACTCCTCACGAACGCCGCCGCGTCTGCGCCTCCGGCTCCACGCATCCTCACCTCTGGGTTCATCCTAGCCGCACGCCGCCTCCGTCGCACCGCCACGCGCCCGTCATCGCCTCCGTCGGCCGTCGAAGGGGGAAGGGAGAGTGAGAGGGAGACGGGCAAGCGTGAGGAGGAAGAAGAAACACGCGAGGGGAAATGAGGGAACAGAGGGGGGAAAAGGGATTAGGGTTATTATATTAGATATATTATTATTATATTATCTTTATTTTATTTTCTTCTTTTTCTTCCTTTAGAGAATTACAAGAGCTCAGAAAAACCCCAAAAAATATAATCAGACTCCGAAAAAAATCAAAAAAAACACAGGGATGCTCCACGCGGCACCACAGACCCATAACAATCCAAAAACGCACCGACAATGGGTCCAACAAACCATTTTAAAAGGTCCGAAGCCTACTCGGACACGATCCGCGACCCACAAAGCCATATCCAAAAATCCGGGGTCTTATAGCCCCCTACACCTTACAAAAATTTTATCCTCAAAATTTAGGACAGAGCACGAAACTCTGGAGGAAGGACTCACCCATGGAAAGGACTCCATGGTCACAGCACCACCATGCTACAGCCCGCACACCTAACACTGTGGGACACCGCCAGACCAGCACAACCTCAAGAGCCCTCTCGCTCCAACACACAAATTCACACCTGACCTGGCACCGATCGGAGTACAAGTACTAACAAATCTAGCACTACCTCAGCCTTCTCGAAACTTCCAAGGGCACATCACATTTAACACACTCCGCATGCGGAGAACCACACGATCCTCAATAGGAAGACCACAATCAGCACCTACTCGGGTCGACAGCTTCTCCCGCTACAGGACACCGAGCACTCCCTGCTAAAGCCGACACCTCTCACTCCCCGGATCCATTCCTGGAATATCCACATCGACCAAAGTCGGCCAACTCCCGAGCTCATACCTAAGCACCGAACACCAGTGCCAAACAACCGGCCTAAAAGGCCATAACCTGCCCCAAATACCAATTGCCAAGTGGCACCACCCTAAGCCACGCGACACAATTCAAGGGAAAACTGGCGCAACAACCCATTCATCCGACCACTTCACCGATGAGCTTCCCGATTCTTAGTGCTTCCAGCACCACTCAGCACGATAGCGCCACCCACGCATGGCAACCAAGGCCATTCATACTACCAGACACCGCTCTTCACCCAAGAGCAACTCTCTACAACTGACTCTGGGACCTCCAGAACACGGTCACCATAAAACACATGCCAAACTCCATCACTAATCCGATCTTGGAGCCCGTGGGTTACCGACCCACCACGCTTCCGTTGTGCAAGTATGCATCGCCCAAGCCGCAAAATAGAGGAAAACCTGGCATCTGCCAAGACCATCTACCTACCAACACAGGTCTTAAACAATAGGGCACCTGGAGAGACCCCACACTAGCCTTACAACACGACACCCAATCATGGCCGGTGACTCTACTCACCCTATCCAACATGACCTACCAACACCTACGCACCAAGGCACAACGAGGGACAACCACATGACCCTCATAGGCAGTTCCACTACCAACGGACAAGACATTTTCAAGGACTCCCGAACATACCTCGGGAACGACACAAGCATAAGGAAGCATAATTGTAACACGAAAATAGCGAAATTAAACACGAGCACCATAAATAATGATCGAAAAAAATTCACACACACGTTCCACGAAGTGAGCACAACAACTCCACCAGGCCAACTGCCTCACGCACGTCGGGAGCCTTAACTCGCCAGGCAGAAGGAACGCAGCAAAAATGGCTAGAACTGGGGCGGCTACCATGTGCACTCGTGAGCAACAAGACCAGTCAGACACACCAGAAAACACTCCATCTTGGCCCCACCCATGGCGCACGGCCCGCCTACGAGAAACCTGCCACATCTCGAACACATTCCTGGCTGCTCACTCACACCAAGCCACAGTGGTTGAACCAATAGATGCTAAAAAGATACAGCGGACACCTACTCCGCCTGCTCCTGGTGCCTCCTACCAGCCCCACTCCTTTTGAACCACCTAGCCATCTGACCAAAAAAGTCGATTCCCACTCGGCGGCCCACCATGGCAAGGCTAGACCCAGCAACCAATAACTCGGCTCTACAACCTCCTCATCCTCGACACACTCCATAGACTGAAACGCCCGTTCCAACGCACCAAACCACACTCTCACTACATCAGATCCGGCTGGCCTTCAAACGTCAGCAGGTGAACCCGTAAAAACTCTCACAAGAGACGTCCACGACCACCATATAACAAACTACCCTCGCGAGCCTCCTGACCACAGCACCGAGTCACATACCGCACGAACAACCGTTACACGCCGACACAAAACTCGACCTAAACTAGCACACAAGGGCCGTAACTCCGGAGAAAAGAACTCACCACTCGGCTCCTCCTACTCGGCTCCACCCGAGCCCCCCCTGCCGGCACTCCAACGACAACTGCAACTATCTTCACAGTGCCAACGCCGCGCACTCGAATTCCCACGCAAGAAACAAAGTGGAGGATAAACACATAACCCTATGCCAGCTGCCGACTGTACTGGACTATCTGGACTCATAATCACTATATTGTCTCGAATTCCCATGCATTTTCACAACCATGCTCTGATACCAACTGTGACGACCCAAGATCCAGATACCGGGAAACACCCAATACCATTCAGATCCTGGCCCGCCGCCCATGAGCCGGAAGCATCGGAAGGGCTAAAGGGTTGGTGTGGATATGCATTGAAATTCTAAACAACAGCAGGAAAGTAAATCTACAGTTCTGACAGGAATAAAATTACATTTTATAACAACTAAATAAGCTACAAAGTCCAGTCCACAAGCACAATCAACAGGGAAAAGAACGTACCCAACGCTGAGTGAACACTCGGCCCGGTGGGCTGGCAACTAAAGAACCTCCGATCAGAACCCCACTCTGAGGAGAACGCCGCACCTGAAAAGTAGGGGGTGAGCATCATCTCATTGGCTCAGTAGGGGTCCCGTGCGTCCCCACCACAATGGAAGCAATAATAGAAGTGCAGCAACAGAAATAACGACAGTAAAAGAAAGTAGTAAGGACAACAACAATGGGAGCAACAGAGTAAGAACGTCGGCACCACACGACGATAGTGACCAGAATCGGAAGACAGTCAACCAAGGGAAACACACAAAGGCCCTCTACACAACCCCGACCCCAGGGTCTGACAACATGTCCTAGCAGATGGAAACACAGACAAGACCACACAGTCACACGTTAGACGAACACCCTTCGGAGAATCTCTCGATCTCGAACTAAAACCAGCGGAAGAACCACGCTCCACACACACACATGGCAACACCAGCCCGTTTGCCACAAGGCCACATAAAGCGGAGTAGACCAAGCCACCAGAACAAGAACTATGCCGAAGAGAAAACCCACACTGAAACCTCTCAGGTGACAGGAGTACTACACCACTAACAACAAGACCGGAAGCATCCTCCGACGACATACACCGCAGCCTCACGTGTCTCCCAACTCCCCCTCCGGAGGGAACTGAGACATAGAATATAGTACCATAGAAATAAAGACTAGCCGGGGTCATGCTCGTCAGCACTCATCCACTGCCCCCCGGTCACGTGTGCACACATAGACAATCTGCTCTAGGTCGGTCCTCTAGCCGATTTTCCCCCCAGCTGGACTCAGGCTGCAAAGGCAAGAGGGCCTCAGGTAACCAGCCTCAAAACCACTACATGGGACAAGCCTCCACCACTCCCAAGTGGGTCGGCACACGAACGTGCCCAGGTTAGATACGCCAAGTGGGTAGAGTCACCAAGGCGAGAACTCACCACAACCACGGAAACCACCGGTCCATACCAAGCCACCACGAGGTGGCTAACTAACACGAGAACCAAGGACCACCAATCTGACAGCCAAACCATGACTGTGGGTCCATGGAAGACTAACCAGGCCCACGATGAAATGCCAGGACCACATTCCATAACTCCTACAAAGATGTCTAGCCACGATCACAGCCCTCATGCGGGAACACCTTCTACGATCCTAGAACTCATGCGGGGATAGTCGACATGAGCAACACAACTCATGGAAGATTGTCCACACTCTACCATAGGCAGGGGTGGCCCACACTACAACCCAAAAACCACAGAACTCACAGAACCGCCTGGACACGCATTCCGCATAGCCACCCCTCCTATGGACACCCCGGAACACCAAAACATGAAGCACGAACCAATCGGACTAAAGGGGACTAGAAGGCCAAGGTCCTGGCCACCTAGGGGTCTAAACAGCCAGACCCTTGGCCACCCAGCAGGGATGGGCGGCCAATTCCCTGGTTGTACACTCCTGGCACCCCAATGCTTGGGCCGCCACTCCCCTGGCCACCCAGAGCCCAAACACTCAAGGGACTGGGCGGCCATCGGGATGGTCGCCCGTAGGCTGGGCGGCCAGACCTCAGGCTGCCTACCCTGGGCTGACTAGGCCTGGGCGGCCACTCCCCTGGCCGCCCAGCCAATGGGCTTTGAAGATGGAGAAAACATGCAGAACGGCCAGACCAACGGTCGTCTGCACCCCTGGGCGGCCAGAACCCTGGCCGCCAAGCATAGCTACATGACCAGACCACTGGCCATCTAGTCCTGGATGCGACGGCCACCATTATGGCTGTCTCCTACAGTTTTCACGGAAAACACACCCGAGCTCGCAGGGAGCTCGCTTTGAAGCCCCATTCGCAGCCGAACGAAGGGGAAAAGATGGGGAATCATCCCTGGATCATTCTGCAATTGAAAAACCACATTCAATCCTTCGAACAAGGCCTCAAACGACAAAAACCCATCGCCCATCCCCTAACATGCGTAAATCCCCAAAACATGAAGAACACCCCATCTCTATCTCACCGGGAATGGAATAGCGGGGAAATCGCACGGGAGAAGTATGGAACCATCCCCCTATCATCCTACGATCGAAATGGCACATTCAAACCACAAATCAAAGGCCAAATCCGTCACTCAACCCACCTAGCATGCTTTAACCCCGAAGCAAGAAGAACCCCCAAATCTTAACCTCACCGGTCATGGAATCGAAGGGAAGCACGCATGGATAGTAGGGATCTGTTCCCTGTTTGATTGGGGGAAAATTGATTTTAATTATTTGGTTTATTCGCGTGGGCATGCCAGTCACTAGGTGACGAGTTTATTATAAACTCAATCTCACCCGAGTCGGGCAAAAGTGGGATTTATGTCGGGACCGGAAGTCTGCCATAACATAAAGGCTATGACGTTAATTACATCCTCCGATAAGGAGGAAAACCTCTGATTAATTGCCGAGATAAAGGGGTATCCCGAGGCTGAAATAGAATGCAGGAAAATGTATGTGATGATGAGACTTTCAAGGCCGCGTGAAATGATTTGTATGTCGTTCTCTTAATCATGCAGAGCAGGCATAATTCATTAAGTTCGAGCCCTCGGTACGAGGCGGAGGACATGGGTCTGAAGACCACCGTCACGCATAGCTGAAGCTTCCAGTCGGGTATAACCCAGCCTTCTGTCAGTGCCATTTGATATACCGAAGTCCCACCCAGGCAAGCACGCATCAACGTAGCATGTAGGGACGCATATCCATATCTAATGCACAGATTAGCAAAAGCATGATGACAGATGATTTAAACTTAAAACGTCTCTTCTTATTTGGTTTATGGTTGATCGCATTGATCGACACATGCCATGGAAGGCGAGGGTTGGCGCGAGAATGAGAGAGGAGTTAAAACGGCACGAAAGATGCATTTTTATTCAAAACTGGCGTGATTAGGCGTAGGTAAAGGGTTACACGGCGCGGGGTAGCATAGGTAGAAGGTTAAAACGGCGCGCTTAAGACAAAAAGGTTTAAACGGCACGGTCCGCCCGGGGCGTGCCGGATTAGGCCGCACCGGGTGGAAGCCAATTAAAAATGGGTGAAACTGAGTGTGATGCTAAATCGTCGCTGGGGGGTACCGCGCCGTATTAAGGCGCGCCGGATTAGGGCCACGTCGGATTAGCTATTTTTTTTTTGTCTTTTTTAGTTTATTTAAACTATAAACATGTGTTGAGTTGATTGATGAGTGAATTGGAGTCCAGGATGCCCTTGAGACAGGGTTGAGACTCGTGCGAGGTTCATACTCAAGCATAGAAGTGAATTATTTTGAAAACATATCTTGTTAAGCCTGAATTGCAAGGGCAATTAGTCAAGCAAATCTGACGAAATTTTGGCAGCATCTCCCAATCTCCAGAGGATTACAGGGGGAAAGCGGAAGCATACCCACATAACTGGAGTAAGTTCCTTAATACCAGGTGGCACAACGGCGGCCGGCAGACCCAAATGGATGGAAGACCCCGAGGGTTAGCCTACAAGGGGAACCAGTATTCCATAGGCTAAAACACAATCAAAGGGACGACCATTGAGGGAGGAAACCCAGAGGGCCAGCCTACAAGGGGCATACAACCCATGGTCACCACAGTACACTTGGGGATAGTGGATTTGATATTGGGCTAAATCCCTATTAATATTCGCCCGACGGCTCATGAAGATGCATGCCATGAAGAGACATGATCCTATGATCCACTGGCGATTCAGAAGTATCGATGGGGAATGTCCCCTCTCCCCGGCCACTGGGCTCTTCGAGAAAGAAAACAGTTACTTATGATGCACATGCAGAATGGACTCGACCCATGGACCGACCATAGTTAGTTACATGCATATTTGTATATGTATATGTAGGGGTTAGCTGGTTAGCGGGTTAGCAAATTAGCCTTTGGAAACCGTAAACTAGAAGGAATCAACTGGAGAAGACAACCCTTCATACAGTCGATGTGCAGCATATAGGGAAGACGATGGCATAAGGAAACTATGCGCCCAGATTATAGGGATGGCCCCATCCTCCTCAGCCCACGACTAAGGACAGTGGAGGGTAATGAAGGGTCGGTCCCGGGGTTTAACCAGGGAGTCAATAATGTATATCCCTCTGGAAATAGAACCCTCAACCAAGACGGTGGGAACCTGATACATGCATATCATCGGAAAACAACCCCGGGGAGAGGGGTGATGACATTAATGTTGCCCCGAGAAACATTAGGGCGTATTCAGCGTTGGAGAACTGGACAATCACACACAGATTATAGGGAAGGGGAGTGCAATCAGATGGAAAGAAGGAGTTCAAATATGCATCAACGCTTTCATTCAAACCCAAAAAAAAGACATCATATATAACATTACATACAACTGCGGCTTGGCGTTATCGCACACAACCGATTCCCAGATCGAGAATGAAAGGGGTAGATGAAAGCTAGAGAAAGCCAAAGAGCAATGGGCTCATTTCATTGCCCGGCTCATTACAAAATCACATACGAAGAGGTCCCCTGAGAGGAGAAGAGAAGAAAAATAGACAGGAAGCTCCGCCACCCACCTCTACTAACGGCAGCGAAAATAGAGTATCGAAAATCAACATCTCTTTCTCAGCTCTGGGCTCCTCCCGGCGGACATATGAGGTGGACTGTGAGGGACGGCGGCTCTCCGAGTATCACTCCCCAGAAAACCTTTCTTCTTCCCCAATTCTATCTTTTTTTTGATTTTCCTCCCGTTTCTACCCCCTTCTTTCTATTCGCCTCTTTTTTGGCCGAACCGATTGATATATATATAGCATCAGCTTAATCCAACATGAGGAATGTGCGTCGTGAAGACCATCATGCTTTAGCGCACAGGGAAGGGTGGCGTTGGAGAAGTGAGCGCGCTGGATTAAGGGGCACGCCGGGTTAACCCCATTCATCGCGTTCTTTGGACACGGGCCAGACAGTGAGCCCCAGACTGGCTCCAAGAGTCATTGTGATCCTTCATCTTGCCATGGTCCTGCGAAACCACGGTGGGAAGTATTGATAATGCTTTCAGGCCGCTGAATGGCCGCTTTTGGAATCCTCATGCATCTTCGGTTCGAACACATGGGTTTTCCGCTGACGTGGCCTTCAGCACTGCGGTTTGCATTGCCGACTCGACTTAACTTGCCTTGATAGCTTCCTCGGGACATGGGCCACCACCCGGGATGATTTTGCCTCGACTAGGTGGTAGTTCGGTCACTAACGAACCTAATTTGCTGAGAAGCCGTACCCATGCTGGGTCATCCGGGTCTTCTGCTGACGGAGCCTTTGGTCCCCTATCCTGAAGGGCGAAAGACGTTTTATCACCTCAGGAGGTTTTTGTGTCAGGTGGCAGACCACCAGGTACATTCTCGCCCTTGGTCGGACGATGGATGTGGCTAATGCAGCATGACCGAGTCAATGCCGGTTCATTGGGCAGACCGAACGGCACTGCTTGTTTGTTGTGGATTCTTCTGCTCCTCTTGAGGTGACGTCCCCGGTGATCATGTCGGGTGACTTGAGGTTCAACAGCTTGAGAAGACCCTTGTGTATTGGCTTTCTTCGGCTTCTGCGCTCCGGCGGGCCGCATCATTCTTGTCATTTGGGCTTGATCGCCATCAAACATATTTTGAGTGCCAACAAATGCCCCCTAGCCGCGGGTGCTGCGAGCAAGGAACGAGCGATGCGGGACCCACGAATGCACCCAGACTGAATTGATTCTTCATCTAAATTGCATAGGCTCATAGTGGCCTTAAACCGGTGTGGTTGCTAAAATGGCACGGCCAAAGGGTGGTTAATACGGCGCGGTCTAATCCGTCGCGCTTGTTGGAATGGGAGGTTAATACGGCGCGCTATTTAGCGCGCCAGATTAACCCAAAGGGGGGCACCCTATATAACCCTTCTCCTCCTTGTTTTTTCTTCACCCATCCTCATTTTCAGCAAACCTTTCTCTCCCCTCCCTTCCTTCTTCCCGCGGCGCCGAGCGAGTGAGGGTTCGGGGGCGGCGTCCCTAAGCTGGTGAGGGAGAGTCTTGTTCTTCGGGATTGAAATCCCTCTTTCCGGACCCCGGGAGGCTCCTAGTAGGGCTTTCCCTCAGAGTTATTCCCTTGGGTGTTCTATTTCAACCTCGGTGTGATACCCACGGCCTATTTTAGGGACTGTCTCTTGATGGACGTGTTCCCGCTTCTCTTTGGCAATCTCCCGAGCTGGGGAGACTCTGCCGAAATTTCGTCAGAAATTCTATTTCTGTCAACCGTTTCTGACCTTGTTTATTCTTCTTGTCATGCTTTTTGCAGATAAAATGGCATCTATTTCTTCTTCTTCTGCTTCCCGTGCCGTGGTGACATGGGAGAATGTTAACTCCCTGGACCGGGGGCACAAGCAACTTGCTGTGTTCGTAGAATCCTCGGACTCAGAGACCGATACTGTGGACACTAGCCGCCTTCTCATTATCGGGGGTGATTCCTTCAATTATGACCACAGAGATGCCGTAAGGAGGGATCACCCCAAGGATAAACATTTAATGTCCTTCTGGGGAAGAGGGACTTGTTCCTTGTTCGGAAAGTTGAGCAGGCGCTGCTTGTTGAGAGAGACAGCTTGACAGACTTTGTAGTGCGGGGAAGGCCCATTTATCTGCCCGGTGAACCCTGGAGATGGAGTGCTGTACTCGGACTACAGGACCTGGTTCCAGAGGACGGGTTGCTGACCAGGGCGCTCGAGTTCATACCCACTCGTTGGAATGATACTGCGGGTCGTATCGACCGAGAGAAGCCCGTATTTGGTCTATTTCTTGCCCCGCTGAAATGGGGATATAGAGAAGAATCTTTCTTGTTGGACTGCCTGGCGGTCCGTTTCAAGCATCAAATATCTGTAGGGTGGTTTGCCGAGTTGAAGGTCATTGATGCCCACGCATTCAGACCCGGAGCAGTGGAGTTCGTGGACTACGTCCTTCAACATTACGCTCCCATTCTAGTCAAGGCCGACATATATCATAGCGTGTACGCCTCAAGGTATCTCTACCTTATCTCCAGGGATTTGTGCTGCGGCATGATCGAGGTATTCTGCCCAGAGTATAACACTTTCTACACTTCGGAGGGACAAACCTCTTTAGACCTTTGGAGTCTTTCACAGCTTAGCGGCCTGCCGATTGACGGTGAGCCATATGAAGAAGTCTGCTGACCAGATTGGCTGAAGGATCAGACTGACAGCGAGGGCCGATATCTAGCGGGCTTCGTCTATCGGTACCTGATGATGGCGTACCGTATGCTTTGCCGCTCATTGTATGATGCCAGGGAAGCACGCAAGCCTAGGGAGAAGAGGCGTGTGCGGATGGGCGCTTGGCTTCAATATTTCTTTAGTGGGGAGCACAAGTATGAGGACTTTCCCACAGTAACACCAACTGCCTTGAAGCGTAAGAAGAGGGTCCGACGACAAGCCACTTTCCCGCCTGTTTTGAGGGAAGGGTAGCAAGGAGGGCCGAACCCTGCCGGTGTTGATGCAGTCACACATTGTGCTGCATATCTAACTTACTGGATTTGTTCATTTGCTCTCCTGCAAGGCGACGAGAGCGTAATCAGGGCGGAAGCCATCTATCTTGCTTGCCTAATGGCTTGAAGAACAAAGCTGTCCCTCTGCCCAGTGGCTTTATGTCTCATTTACAAGATGCTGGGGGACTTGCACCAGAATCATCTCCCCAAGAATTTGCAGACGGTTGGTCGGCTACATTTCTTCAATGCATGGGTCTACACACTATTCCTAGAGGCTGCTCCTCGGGGGTTACAGTTTGCACGCCTCGTTCCGAGGATGATCGAATTTGCTAGCGCCAAACCATCATCGACAGCGGAACAACTCTGCCATTCGGGGGAAGTTGACGAAGGTCCCCACGGATGCGCCTGGGGCTCTGCATTTTTGGAGTTTGGCTGCCCATTCAAGCCCGCTGGTGAACATGACGCGACAGTGCAGTCTTTTCGAGGCGGAGGAGTATATCCATCCGATCTCTGGCGCCAAGTGTACAAGGCCAATCCTGGAGCCGGAACTGGTTGACTGGGCACTGGCTATTAAACCAAGCATCCTTGTCTTTCGGAAGAGCGGCATTTTGTGGTTGGAGCCATATTACCCATTCCGATTTAGTCAAAATTGTGGCTACAATCAGCACATCCCTCCTTCTTCTTCGCAGTTTGCATTACCGAATAGGCATAGAGCCGGCCAGGTAACAAATGACAATGCCCGAATATGGTGGGATTACTTCCACCGCGGAGAGGAGGTTTCATTCAGAGTCCTGGCTCCTGCTGATTTTCCCCGCGTTACCCCTGAATATATCAAATGGTGGAACGCGCAGACGGGGTTTTACAAGAGCTCCCGTCAAGACTGTTGCGCTATTGCAGAGCACAGATTCCTGGACTCCCAGCCAGAGCCGGTCCTAGACATTGATCCTTCTTACTTGAAGAAGTTGCGATCTTGGACCAATACGGAGGTGATGGCTTATCTGGAAGCCCGGAAAGCTGTGAAACGTCGCTGACCTAGGGCTGACCCGAAGTTGCCCGAGATTAGCAGGGATGACTTTGTGAAGACACTTCGGGGGCTATGCCGTGTGAACAGTGAGCGGGTGGTCCTTCAACAAATCCCTCTACCAGTGGAGGAGCTTATCCCGTCCGTGGCCGACTGGCATCCTGAGCGCGATAGCTTGCACCCTTACCGGACTTTCATTAGAAGGGAAGACAGGCAGGACGCACTGTATAGCAACACCCCTTGGCTGTTTGCACTGCTCCACTCCCATAAGCTCTCAGTGGGTGGCCCGAGCGAGGCTATTCTGGACCAGCCCCTTTTCATTTCCTTCAAATATGCCGACGGATGGGGGTTGGACCATCTAGGCTTGTATTATCACTTGTCTTCTCGTGGCCATGTGGACTTGGCGTCGCTGATCAAGCAAAGCGAGAAGATAGGAGATGTGTGTTGGCTTGTTCGCGAGGCGGCCTCAAGAGACAAAGTGCCCTCACTGTTCTATTGGCCCCTTTCTCCTTTCTATACGGGACCAACATGTATCTTTCATTCTTTCATTTCAGTATGTCAGCCTATTTCCTTCCTCCGTCGCAGCATGTGTCATTCTCACCCTTGTGCTTGTGCAGTTCGACTTACTTCAAAGGAGACCCGGCACTTTAGGGAGTTGATAATAAAAGCTCAGAAGCTGACATACTTCGAAACTCCTGAAGCGGCCCTGACCATGGCGCCACTGCCCTCTGGTGATTCGCGGAAGCAATAAAGGTCCCAGGTGAGGGAGGCCATTGGCAAGGCCAAGGTGGCGGTCACGCGGATGACGCGGGCCCGTCGGAGGCAGGCTGTGGGGTAGGAACCAGTGATTGTTCCTTCACTGGCAGTATCGTTTGAAGAATTTGAGGCCTCTCGTGCGCAGGGACCTGAAGTTGGAGGTATATTCTTCATTTTTGTACTCTATTCTCTGTTTTGGCCGCATCGGCTGATTGTTTCTTTGTAGTTGCCGCCACTCCTGGTGAGGTGATCGGACAAGAGGCAGCGGCCAGTGCCGCGATTGGAGAGAAATAGGGGGCAGCACTGACTACTCCTGTGGAGGGAAATTTGCCTTCTCCGACACCCAGCCACGAGACGGAAGGTAATTTGTAGTTCATTCATTGGACTTCTTATAGCTCATTATGTTTTCAGTCTGCTTGACTGTCCTTTGTTTGAACTTTAGTTGAGCTACGAACTTCTTCACCTCCCGCTACCGGGGTTCCTGAGAAAGCCTTTTTTGGGGAGAAAGCCGTTGCAGGGAGTGAGCCCACCCATGAAATTCATTCGACTGGCGCTCCAATGGCAGGATTGGCCGAACAAGCCTCCGTTGAGGGAGATGCTACTCTCGTGGGTCTTGAAGCTGGAGAAGTGCCCGCTTCGACAGAGGAGCATCATGTACCAGCGGAAAGCTCTTCCTCGTCGGAGCAGGTTTACTATGGCGGTGACTCCAATGATGAAGAGTTCCCACCCGTGGAGGCAGAAATCGAGGATGCTGGGGCGTCCTTAGCTTATGAGAGCGATTATATGACTTTTAGCCTGCCCTGGCTGGCATGGAGCAATTTCGGACCGCCTGGTCCACTCACAGATAAGAGGGCCGGATTGACAGAGGCCATAATTTCTGCTGCTGGGAACCTGAGCTTAGTGCCGGCTGAGGTAGGGAATCCTCCGCCGCTTTCACTCCACAGCACTTCTCATTATCTTCTATATCAGATGCCTGACGCGTGTTGTATTCATGGTGCAGGCTGATGTGGTACTGCCAACTATAACTGTGCAAGTACCTCTCTCGGCCTTGGGTGCCGGTCAATCGACATTCCCACCAGTCTTGCGGCCTATCACTTTGCGATATCCCAAGGATTATGCTGCGGCAGCAGGCTTGGTGGTTTCAGGGGCAATTGTGGGCGCCGCTGAATCGACTGAAGCTGTGGAATCCCAGCCGCCCATTACCGACAGAGAGCTACTCCCAGAGGAGAGGAGTCTTCCCGAAATAGAAGCGGGAGAAATTGTTGAAGAAGAGGTTGGAGCTTCTAGGGCCTTGCCCCTCGTTACAAAATTGACCTTGGTGGAGGCCAATCAAGTTGGGCGCGAAGAGCAAGCATCCTCAGCTGTTGAGATTCTTGGTGCAGCTGCACTGCAAGAACTTGGCGGGGAGGTTGCTATTATCGAGACTTCCTCCACCATGTTAGCTACGGGGGTCAGCTCCAGGGCGGGCACCTTACAAGTTATGACGTCGTCATCTTCCGAATCGAGCGATGACATATGGGCTATCGTTGATAGTAGAGTAGATTTTCAGCTTCCCGACACGTCACCACTTGGTCTACAATCGTCGAACGACCTGGTGTGGCAGTTCTTGGGAACCCTACAACAGACTGTAACAACCAGCCGAGATTTAACCTATGTGCAGTTGAGGGGCTTGGTAGAGCACCTTTCCCGTTAGCTACTGGCTTTTGGCTGCCCCATGGATGACTGGGCGCCGCGGGTGGTCTAGTTGCTAAAATATGTGAACAGAAGGGAATTCCTCGACCGCGAAGTGGCTGACCAGCTGACAACCCTAAAGCTTGAGCGGACAGAACGCTGGGCTGCTCTTGCCTCCTTGAGAGGGACCGCACAGCAAATGAGGGATGTGGCCAACACATCTTCACAGCGTCGAGTCTCTTTAATAGCTAGGATAGTTGAACAACGTGTTGAGCTCTCTAGGGCCGAGGCCAAGCTACAGGAAGTTGAGCGGCAAGAAGTCCAGTGCGTGGAGGAGGTAGAATCGGCTAAAGGACAGGCCGCATCTCTTCAAGAGAAGCTTTTACAGCTGGAGGCCACCGAATCTCGACAACAAGAGTTAACCCGTCACCCTTCCCTGGGAATCTTGGAACTCGAGGACATCTTCCGACGCCCATTACAGTAGACCCTTTTGGTTGGCTTGTCCCTTCTTTTCTTTTTTGTTGGTGAACTCCTTATGTATCTCGGGGGATGCCCCGAGTAACATGTATTTTGCCATTTCAATGAAATGTCTTCATCTGCCGTTAAATCAGGACCTTGTCTTCCTTCTTTCTTCTTAGCCAATTAACTTAGCCCGGATATACGAGTTACTAGGGCAGGAGAGCGCTCACGCCTTCAATGAATGAAATTATTTGAGGGTGTTACAGAATGAATGAAATTAATGAATAAACCAATGTCGATGAACAAACCCATGTTCGACCCTTGTCATCATCGGTAAGATCGGTCGACGTTTCCCTTAACTTGGACCTTTCATCCTTGTTAATGAACAAACATGCCTTTGCTTTGACATTTAACCAATGTCGATGAACAAACCCTTGTTCGACCCTTGTCATCATCGACAAGATCGGTCGACGTTTCCCTTAACCTGGACCTTTCATCCTTGTTAATGAATAAACCTCCTTTGCTTCGACATTTAACCAATGTCGATGAACAAACCAGTGTTTGACCCTTGTCATCATCGGCAAGAGCGGTCAACCTTCCCCTTAACTTGGACCTTTCATCCTCGTTGATGAATAAACCTCCTTTGCTTCGGCATTTAACCAATGTCGATGAACAAACTAGTGTTTGACCCTTGTCATCATCAACAAGACCGATCAACCTTCCCCTTAACTTGTACCTTTCGTCCTCGTTAATGAACAGACATATCCTTTGCTTCGGCATTTAACCAATGTCGATGAACAAACCAGTGTTTGACCCTTGTCATCACCGGCAAGACCGGTCAACATTGCCCTTAACTTGGACCTTTCGTCCTCGTTAATGAACAGACATATCTTTGCTTCGGCATTTAACCGATGTCGATAAACAAACATCGCTTGACCCTTGCCATCACCGGCGAGATCGGCCAGCATCCCATTAGCCCAGACTTCCCGTCCGTTGCTAACAGACAAGCCCTCATTTATCTCGGCTTCATCCCGTGAATTAAGTTCAAAAAAAATTATTACAAAAAAAAGAAAAGAAAAGAAAAGAAAAAATGAGGCTTAAAATAGAGGTGCCTCGCCAGACTTGCTCGGATGTTCCGAGCACGGGCAAAAATGGCTATAACCCAGTTGCGGTGAAAACCCGAAAGGGCGCCGCAGGTAAAATCGGGCATCCCGCCACGTGAAAACCCAAGAGGATGTGGGGGCAAAAGCAAGAGGGGGATGGCTTCGGCGAAAACCCGAAAGGGCGCTTAAGTCAGTAATGTGACTCAAAAAAAAGAAAAAGAAAAAATGATGAATGATTATGAATAGCAATGAATGTGTAAGACCCCGAATTATTTAATTGAGCCCAATAATTTTTATTAAGCTTTTATTAATTTAGAATAGAATTTTATTGAATTAATAACTGAATTTCGGATTTAGTTTCATCGACATTGGTTAAATGTCGAAGCAAAGGAGGTTTATTCATTAACAAGGATGAAAGGTCCAGGTTAAGGGAAACGTCGACCGATCTTGTCGATGATGACAAGGGTCGAACAAGGGTTTGTTCATCGACATTGCTTAAATGTCAAAGCAGAGGCATGTTTGTTCATTAACGAGAATGAAAGGTCCAAGTTAAGGGAAACGTTGACCGATCTTGCCGATGATGACAAGGGTCGAACATGGGTTTGTTCATCGACATTGGTTAAATGTCGAAGTAAAGGAGGTTTATTCATTAACGAGGACGAAAGGTCCGTGTTAAGGGAAACGTCGACCGATCTTGCCAATGATGACAAGGGTCGAACATGGGTTTGTTCATCGACATTGGTCAAATGTCGGAGCAAAGGCATGTTTGTTCATTAACGAGGATGAATGGTCTAAGTTAAGGGAAACGTCGATCCATCTTGCCGATGATGACAAGGGTCAAACACGAGTTTATTCATCGACATTGGTTACATGCCGACGCAAAGGAGGTTTATTCATTAACGAGGATGAAAGGTCCAAGTTAAGGGAAACATCGACCGATCTTGCCGATGATGACAAGGGTCGAACACGGGTTTGTTCATCGACATTGGTCAAATGTCGAAGCAAAGGAGGTTTATTCATTAACGAGGACGAAAGGTCCAGGTTAAGGGAAACGTCGACTAATCTTGCCGATGATGACAAGGGTCGAAACTAATTTGTTCATTGGTGGGACTTGGAAGGATATTCTACCTTGACCTAGAGGAGGGTGTGTCATAATCATTGATCATTTTTTTTCTTCCTTTCTTTTTTTTAATCACATTACCGGTACAAGCACCCTTTCGGGTTTTCACCAGAACCGGCCCCCTATTGCTTTTGCCCACGCGCCCTTTCGGGTTTTCACGTGGCGGGGTATCTGATTTTACTGCAGCGCCCTTTCAGGTTTTCGCCACAATCGAGTCATAGCCATTTTTGCCCTTGCCCAGGGTATCCGGGTAAGTCTGGCGAGGCATCTCTATTTTAAGACTCAATTTTTTTTTGAACTTGATTCACGACACGAGGCCGGTATGGATAAGGGCTTGTTCATCAGCAATGGCTGACTGTCGAAGGTAGGAGCATTTGCTAACATGGACGGGAGGTCCGGGTTAATGGAATGCTGACCGGTCTCACCGATGGTGACAATGGTCAGTAATGTTTTATTCATCGACATTGGTTAAATGTTGAAGCAAAGAAAGTTTGTTCATTAATGAGGACGAAAGGTCCAAGTTAAGGGAAAATTGATCGATCTTATCGATGATGACAAGGGTCAATAACGTTTTATTCATCGACATTGGTTAAATGTTGAAGCAAAGAAAGTTTGTTCATTAACGAGAACGAAAGGTCCAAGTTAAGGAAAAATTGACCGATCTTGTCGATGATGACAAGGGTCAATAACTGTTTATTCGTCAACATTGGTTAAATGTTGAAGCAAAGAAAGTTTGTTCATTAACGAGGGTGAAAGGTCCAAGTTAAGGGAAACATCGACCGATCTTGCCGATGATGACAAGGGTCAATGACAGTTTATTCATCGACATTGGTTAAATGTCGAAGCAAAGAAAGTTTGTTCATTAACGAGGATGAAAGGTCCAAGTTAAGAGAAACATCGACCGATTTTATCGATGATGACAGGGGTCGGTAACGGTTTATTCATCGACATTGGTTAAATGTCGAAGCAAAGAAATGTTTGTTGTCGATGGGGACGGAAGGCCCGCGTCGGTGATTTTGGAGAAGCAAACCCCGGCGGGACTGGTGATGCTTTTGGTTTCATTAGGATGCGGGTGAAGAGGAACTTCAAGTTACCACATTACTGACTTAATTACACTTTCAAGTTTTCATCTAAGCCACCCCCCTCTTGCTTTTGCCCACGCGCCCTTTCGGGTTTTCATATGGCGGGGTGCCCGATTTTACCTACGGCGCCCTTTCAGGTTTTCACCGCAGCTAGGTTATAGCCATTTTTGCCCTTGTCCAGATAATCTGAACAAGATTGGCAGGGCACCTCTATTTTAAGCCCCATTATTATTATTATTATTTATTTATTTTTGACGGAGGTAGGAACATGATGATGGGTCGATGTGCGACGTTCGACCCTGAGTGGTGGCATATGACCGTTGGCTGGGACATGGGGCCCTACGCCGATAGAAAAGGGCTTTATTCGTTGGTAAGGACAAATACCAATGCAAAAGAGTTTTTACGCCGATTCGGATGTAGGGTCCATAATGGCGATATTGTATGAAGGTCGGCTAGGACGCGAAGTCTTGCGCCGAAAGGGGTTTATTCGTTAGCAAGAGTGTAATGCTAACGCAAAGAAGGATTTCTACGCCAATTCGGACGTAAGGTCCATAATGGTGATATTGTATGAAGGTCGGCTAGGACACGAAGTCTTGTGCCATAAAAGGGGTTTATTCGTTAGCAAGAGGGTAATGCTAACGCAAAGAAGGATTTCTGCGCCGATTCAGACGTAAGGTCCATAATGGCGATATTGTATGAAGGTCGGCTAGGACACGAAGTCTTGTGCCGGAAAAGGGGTTTATTCATTGGCAAGAAGGTAATGCTAACACAAGGAAGGAGTTTTATGTCGACTCAGGCGTAAGGCCCGGGGTCGCAATATTGTATGCAGGTGGTGTCCCCGATGGATGTATGTGGGTCTCCAAAGGATCCCGGGTTTAGTGCTTGTTGGGGATGTTCTCGGAATTGCAGACCAATGGCCTGATAATCAGTCTGAGCTGACTGGACATTTCAAAGAGCTTGGCCAGGGCGGAGTGCCACTAGGCCAAAGTAGGTTTCGGTCATTTTGGGAATGTCGGTGGGACTGCATGGTACAGCTTCATATGTTTCCCATTAAGAGGGGAGAACTGAACTACTCCCTTGTAATCTACAAGAACGTAGGCACCCCCTTCATACACTCGGCAGACAATATACGGCCCGACCCAATTTTCAACCAACTCCCCCTTGGGGTTGGAGGCCATCACTTCTCTTCTTTTAACCATTACCAGGTCACCTTTCTTGAATGCTCGTCCTTTGACAAGCTTATCGAAAGCACGAGCCATGCGAGCTTGATAGAGTTGGATATTTTGTTGCGCTCAGAGACACTTTCCTTCGAGCTCAGAGAGCTCTTCCAATCTTCTTTCTACGTTAGTTTGTTCGCTACTAGCCAACCCATGCTGGATGGCGACTCGAAGCGATGGGACTTCCAGTTCAATTGGCACCATTGCCTCTGACCTATATACCAGGGAGAATGGTGAGCAGCCAATTGGGGTCTTATAAACTATACGATAAGCCCAAAGCTCCTCGTACATCCTCTCTTCCCAATCCTTTTTATTAGAATTAACAGTCTTCGCCAGCAAAGTGCACAACGTTTTGTTGAAGGACTCTGCGAGCCCATTGGCTTGAGGGTTGTAGGGGGACGACGTCCTCCAATCAATCTTATATTTGTCAGCCAGTCGATAAACCTTTTGGTTCCTGAAGTGGCTGCCATTGTCAGAGATAATTCGGCTGGGGACTCCAAATCGGAATATTATTTTCTGTCGGAAGAATTTGGCGACTAATTCTCCTGTCACTTCTCTTAGTGCTATTGCTTCTACCCATCTGGAAAAGTAATCTGTGGCGGCTAAGATGTATCTGCACCCTGATGATGATGTTGGTAAGGGTCCTACCACATCCGTGCCCCATTGAGCAAACAGCCAACTTGGTAGGGTGGGTGTAGCGGCACCGGCGGTCTTCTTGACACGTTGGCGTGCTCTTGACATTTCTGGCAAGCTTTAGCATACTTGCAACAATCATTGAAGATAGATGGCCAGTAATAGCCCAGCTTCTTTATTTCGATCTTCATTTTCAGACCGGCCTGATGTGCCTCGGTTGACCCGGCATGGACTTCTTGCATTACTTGCTAGGCTTCTGCTGGAGACAAGCAATGGAGTAAGATTTTCTTTTGGGCATCTGCCATTATTCGGAACAAAGTTCTGTTCCTCGTTTCATAAGAGTCCTTGACCCTCAGGAGCTTCATTCTTTATTCTTTTTCTTTCGGAAGCTGTTGGTGGCGAACCAACACAGAAGGTGTTCCTGCCAATCGGGCTGTTGGATTTCTTCCACAGCTGTCGCTTCATTTTCTTGTCCATCAACCATGACCTCACTCACGCTGGGGACTTGTCGTCGATTAATTACTGCTATATTCAGGCTTGTATCTGGCGGGACCGCCAAAGAGCTAGCCAACTTTACGAGGGCGTCTGCTTGGGCATTTTGTCCTCGGTTGATGTGCTTGACTCTGATGAAATAGAATCTTGCCATCAGGCGGATTGCCATTTGATGATAGGGGAGGAGTTCCTGCTTCCGTACCTCGAACTCTCCTTCTAGCTGTTTTATCACTAGCATGGAGTCCCCGAATGCTTCAAGCATCTGAATATCCATAGACAAGGTAATTTGCAACCTAATGATTAGGGCTTCGTATTCTACTTCATTATTTGTGCAGAGTTTGTTTATTGAACATGATGTATATATGACTTCTTCTTCTAGAGATTTCAGGACTATGCCTGCCCCTTCCCTAACTTTGGCCGATCCAGTTACTGGGGTGTCAATTCTGGATATGCCATCAAAGTACAATTGCCATAAGGAGGGTCGCACTTGGTCAGCTTCCAGGGTTTCGTCATCAGGGAGTTCTGTCTCCAGTGGACAGTCTTCGGGTGCTGGATGCTCAACGAAGAAGTTCGCGATGGCTTGACCCTTGACCGCTTTCTGCGGTACATAGTGGATATCAAACTCCATGAGAATGACCACCCATTTGCCTAGGCGGCCCTTGAGTGCCGGTTGGGACAAGATATATTTCAGCGGATCAGCTTTGGATATCAGCTTGACTTCATGCGATAGCATATAATGCCGGAGCTTTTTGACGGCAAAGACCAGTGCCAGGCAGACTTTCTCGATGAAGGTATATTTCTCCTCAGTTCTGACTAGTCTTCGGCTGAGGTAGTAAAGGGCTTGTTCCTTCCCTTCTTCATTATTTTGGACCAACATTGCCCCCAGTGAGTAGTGCGCGGCTACTATATATAGAACCAGCGGCCGTCCTTTCACTGGTGCACCCAGCACTGGAGGGGTCTTCAAGTAATCCTTCAGCTTGTCAAAGGCTGTTTGGTATTCTTCATCCCAATAAAAGGGAACATCCTTCATCATCAACTTATGAAAGGGGTGGCATCGCCCCGACAAGTTGGATATAAACCGCCGGATGTACGCCAAGCGGCCTTGCAGGGATCTCAGCTCAGAGAGGTTCCTTGGTGGGGGTAACTCCCGAATCGCCTTGATCTTTACGGGGTCTATTTCAATCCCCTGATATCTGACAATGAAACCCAAGAACTTTCCGCTCGACACCCCGAATGCGCATTTCATAGGGTTCATCTTCAGTTCATATTGCCTGAGCCTCTGAAACACCACTCGGAGGTCTTGCAGATGGTCTTCTTTTCTTCTGGTCTAGATCACCAGGTCATCTATGTAGCACTCGACCTTGTGGTAGAGTAGTTCATCAAATATTCTAGTCATCGCTCGCTGATAAGTTGCACCAGCGTTCGTCAGTCCGAATGGCATCCTTTTATAATGATAGATACCTTTGGGAGTTCGGAAGGCAGTGTGGACCCGGTCATGTTTCGCGATCCAAATCTGGTTGTAGTCGGAAGACCGGTTCATGAATGACAGTGTTTCGTGGCCGGTTGTGGCGTCAATCATGACTTCAGTGATCGGCACCGGATAGTCATCCTAGGGACATGCTTTATTCAGATCTCAGAAATCAACACATATCTGGATCTACCCATTCTTTTTTTTTACGGGCACAATATTAGCCAGCCACGTGGTGTATTGGTTTTCTATGACAAAACCCACATCAATGAGTTTGTACACTTCTTTGCATATCTAAGTGATGAGCTCTGGCCTCATGCGCCGTGGCGGCTGCTTCACCGGCTCGACCTCAGGGCTTATAGCTAGCTCATGTTGTGAGACTGCGGGGCTGAGTCCTGGCATTTCTTTCTAGGTCCAGGCGAAACAATCCCGATATTCTTGTAGCAGCTAGATATACAGCTTCTGTTCTTCAGCAGACAACTGGGCACTGAGGAAGGTCAGCCTAGGGTCGACCTCATCTCCCAGGTTAACTTCTATCAGTTCGTCGACTGTGGCTTGGCCTCCATCTTCTATTTCCGGGGGCGCCGACTAGAGTCGACAAAATCTGGAATATCATCTTCGACTTCGAGTACCTTGGCCTCTTCATTCTGTTCCACCTGGGCTTCGCCAGGGATTTCTGATTCAGCTAGTGGCGACTTCATGAGCTGTTCTATCGACAGATCTATAGCCACCGTGGTTTTAAGAGACGAGCTGACAGCTTCGGCCCTTGCAGATGCGTTTGCAGTCCTGAAGGACTGGCGGATGTTTGTTGTCGTGCTAGAGCAGCATTGCCGCTTCATAGCGGAAGACAAGTGATGCGGGATAGACACGCGACCTGGGACTCTAGCTCGCAACTCATCCCTAGCGAGGGAAACGTGGGACCTGCGCGGTTGAGGAACCGGCAGTGAGTCGGGTAGTCAACTCTTCCGTGCTCGGATCGAGTCATGGGATGGATCTCGCTCTTTCTCTCGCAGCGGTGATATAAAAATATAACGAGCTAGTTCCTATCACTCTAGTAGCGGCATTCAAAAATATACAAGATAAGCAAATGCGATAAGAGAGTGACAAATTTATCTCCATGCTCCGGGCGTACGGAAGAGGACCCCGGCCAAGTATGGTAACTCCCGGTAAAAATAATTATAATAATTACATCAGTGATATTATTGCCCACTCCACGCAGGGAGGTAGAGGGTTACAAAGGGGCCCGAGAGGACCGATCTTGGGTTGACGGGTAGCAACTTGGACAACTCCGGTGGTAGCGCGTGCCGGCAACCGTGGGGTCCACGTCCTGGTCGGCGGGCCGAGTGGGCCAAGAATGGTACTGCTGTGATGGTGGCTCCTGGAGGAACGTTCCCTAGGAAGATGATGTGCTGGTTCGCCTTGTGGAAGGCGAGGTGGCCGGCCCGGGGGTGATTGTTGCTTGCTGTCCACGAGCTATTTCTTCTGTTCCTACAGCGCGTGACCCGGCGAGAACGACTGATGCGATCAGCCCCGACCTCTGATTGATGCGAGACTAGCGCCGTTGGAAAGCTCTTTCAGAGTGCTACGATCTTAGGCTATCACTGGAATTTTGTCTACCTCTGTAATAACCTTGGTCGAACTTACAACCTACTGGTTCAAAGAACAAGATCTGGCATGATAGATTTGAGTCTGCCTGGGAAGGGGATTTGACCGGAGAGAAAATGACGGATCTGGAGACTGGGATTTTTTGGGAGATAGAGGGGGGAGTGAGGAACACGCCAATATTTTTTTTGGATTTTCTAAAGGTGGTTTGACAGGGGAAATGAATTTTATGGTGGTCAGAGGTCAGATCTGGACTGCACAAGATAGAACATATTTTGGCCTGAGTTTTAATTTTCTACAGGGGTAAATGAAATTCTAAATTCATAGAAAATTTGTGGAGGTGGGTTTTGATGGGCAGAAGTCCCAGTTAGATTTTTAGCTCGTTCTGAAATGGGGAAGGGGGTCGAACAATGGAAGAACAGGGCTGATGTAACACAGATCTGCACAGGGGATAATCTTGAGGGCTGTAGGAAGCTAAATGGGAAAATAGGAAAACGAAGTGGGGAAAATCTAACAATTTTTCTGGGACGTGGGATGGACCTTGGGTACTCAGAATAAAAATTTCATCATGATCTGAGCTCCTGATTGAGAGCTAAAAATCATGAACTAGGCATCTATCCAGAGTGGACAGTACTTCCGATGAAGTGGCGGCGGCAGTGCGGTGGCAGCTCGATGGCGGCGGCGGCGGAGCTTCGCACTCCGGGGAGGAGAGATCACTTGGAATCCACCAACTATTGTAGGGAATCCACCCTAGAAACACAGCAAATCCATGCTGTCAGAGAGGGTAGAGAGGAGGGGCGCCCTTAGGCTTGGATAATTTCCATTCTTTTTTTCTCATTAATTCTCATAAAATGGGAAATACAAGGTATTTATATGAAATACAAAATGACCTAAACTACCCTCAGATCTAAGTTAGGGGAGGGGTATACAAGGGATAGAAGATTTAATTCTCCCATGTGTTTACAACAAAAATAAAAATCCTTTTCTAAGGGGGGCGCCCCCTTGACTTAAGGGGAGAGAATATGGACTTTTTCCTCCCTTTGTCCCCTTGAATGGTCAAGCTTTCTAGAAGCCCACCTTGGACATTTGACCAGCCCCACATGGGCCCTAGAGCCTAGGTGGACCAATGGGGAAGAAGGTGGGGGCCCCCTACTGGACCTACTAGACTTTTATAAATAAACCCAAAAATCCTTAAGGACTAACAAATTGGCTTATAAAGTCTTGCAATTGTAAACCCATTTTCCCAAGGATATAAATGAAAATAAAAGGACACAAATGCAAACAAAAAATTTAGTGCCTGGTGTTGATTCCCATAAATTCTCTCCGGGTGGGAAGAACTCGACCCCGTCAAGTAAGGCATGCGGCTGCTCGTGTGGCTCCGGCGGATCCGTTACCGAACCTGGAAGCGCGGAGTACGCTCCATTCCAAGTAATCATCACCTGCTCATCCCGTATATATTCGATATGCACACACTGCTGTGGGAATGAGGCTAGAGGTGGACACTCCGGGGTGGGGTCAGTCTCAAAGGAAAGGAGGCGGCTCGAAGACTCACTAGGAATCCCCGTTGGGTCCCTTTATGTGACTAGATCCGATATGTTGAGGTAGAGCCGATCCCAAATTCCCGCAAGTCTACAACGTACGCATTAGATCCGACTTGCCTCGCACTCGAAAGGGACAGACAACGCGAGCGTACAAAAGACCGACTCGACTCGATGCATGTAGACTCACTATACACTCTACAATCTTGACAAAAATTAAGAAAAACACGGACTCACACATGACCCTAAACAAACCTACTGCTAGACCGACCCATACACATGCAATGGTGGACCAGGACATCCGAATGTGTGCCATGCATACACAAGATGCAACCAAATGTCGGTAGAATCATGGGCTCATAAATATCTCAAAATGCACCCCTCATGCGCTGACGGCCTTTTGGAATTGGGAGGTTTGGGTGGGCTAGGCGTGGAAGGTTTAGATGGGCTAGGAGAGCCGAATTCTCCTACTTCCATACCCCAATGAACGGGCACCTTACGGAGTGTAGGTGGACTAGCCCGTGGGGAAGGGGTGTGGTAGTGGACTTCCCTGACAAGGTATAAAGGAAGTGACGGGTCACGAGGCCCCCTAGGGAAGGGGTCAAATGGGTCAAAGAATGTGTGACCCCTCGTGGCAGGTTCCTCCATTACATAGTCCCATGTTTGAAATTCATGAAGGTGTAAATGGTCACCTTCATCCATCGTGGTAGATGGGACAGTGTATAGAAGATATGGTTCCTCCCTCGGGATAAAGGGAATGTAGTTAGGCTCGACCGGCATGGGGAGGAACAAAAGAACCTCTGTCGTGACATGGCCCACAGTGTACACGGAGGTAATGGACCCCAAAGCGGGATGGATAAAGCTACGACCTGTGGGTCGGTCAAAGTCTGGGGCCAATAAGTGTGTCAACTTCAACTATCGGTCTAATCCCTTAAGAAGGTCATCCAATGTATCAACATGGTGACTAGACCGGAATGTGGTATGGAATGAGTTGACCGGCACTAATGGTAGTGTGGCGTCCATGGATGGATAGCATAATGCTCTATGGACCAAGCCTATCTTGAGCCAACTAAGTAGTGGCTCGGCGTTGAAAAGCTTTCCCGTTAGAAACACGGGTGGCTCCGACTGAGGCGGCTCCAAATGAGGTGGTTCCGAATAAAGATCGGAAGATGAGGGTGGTGGCAATGGAGCTCTCATGGGTGGGGAAGGGGTGTCCTCCCTGAGGGGAAGAGGTCCTTGGGGTGGCACCGGGTTGGGAGGGTCAGGCAGGAATCCATCAATTTGAGTACACATCCTATCCAACCGATCTGAAATGGTTTTGAAAAGTTCGGCAACGGTGGGGGTTGTAGTAGGGTCATCGTGGTGGACTCGCTCATGGACTCTCGACCTAGTCGTGGGTTTAGGCTCATCGACATGTGGGGCTCTTTGCATCTGACTATGACCCACTTGGTTGGAGGTGATTGGGTGGGGTCAGTTGGAAGTGACTAGGCTGGGTAGGTAGACCCTCCTAAGCTCACCCTTCATCTCTCGCCACGACAATATGGGCCATTGCCTCCTAATTTCCCTCAAGTATTCTATGTCCCTCCATGTTTCGACGGCTTTGTAAAAAAGTCACCTTGTGGCTAAGTCGACTTGCATGGCATCAGACATAATGTAACACTCAAAGTATGTGTTTATAGTGGCTTCCCACTCTAGGTAGTCGCTCGGGACTTTGGAGCCATAGAAGTCCCGGGCTTCGGTCCTACGGAGGTGGTGGGGTTGGGCCTCTCATCTTTGGGCGTATCGCCACCATGCATAAGATGTGGGCTTTTGGGGATCCATGGGACACGGGGAGCTATAAGTTGGCCATGCCGACAGTTGGTGACAAGACACTAGACACGGCCTTAAAATGACAATACAAGTTGGAATGCCGACTCGACTACGAACCTAGACATCACCAATAGACGATACTTGGCGGAGTTACGGGATCCGAAGATCCTCTCTTGCAAATGTGTAACCTTCTCAATAGGCATAACCTAACGTTCGGGCAACACCATTTGATATACCGAATAAAGGAATGCAAATTAGACAGAAACTCTCTAGATGACTTTTTTTTTGTTTTTTTAAGCAAATGGTACCCTAGACTCAACCTTCCGCTCTGATACCAATTTGATGTGGGACGGACACGCGACCTGGGACTCTAGCTCGCAACTCGTCCATAGCGAGGGAAACGTGGCTACTACGCGGTTGAGGAAACGACAGTGAGTCGGGTAGTCAGCTCTTCCATGCTCGGATCGAGTCACAGGATAGATCTCGCTCTTTCTCTCACAACGGTGATATAAAAATATAACAAGCTAGTTCCTATCACGCTAGCAGCGACATTCAAAAATATACAAGATAAGCAAATGCGATAAGAGAGTGGCGAATTTACCTCCACACTCCGAGCGTGGGGAAGACAACCCCGGCCAAGTACGGTAACTCCTGGTAAAAACAAGTATAATAATTACAGCAGTGATATTATTGCCCACTCCACGCAGGGAGGTCGAGGGCTGCAAAGGGGCCCGAGAGGATCGATCTTGGGTTGACGGGCAGCAACTTGGACAGCTCCGGTGGTAGTGCGTGCCGGCAACCGTGGGGTCCACATCCTGGTCGGCCAGCCGAGTGGGCCGAGAATGGTACTGCTGCGATGGTGGCTCCTGGAGGAACGTTCCGTGGGAAGGTGATGTGCTGGTTCACCTTGTGGAAGGCGAGGCGGCCGGCCCGGGGGTGATTGTTGCTTGTTGTCCACGAGCTATTTCTTCTGTTCCTACAGCACGTGACCCGGCAAGAATGGCTGCTGCGATCAGCCCCGACCTCCGATTGATGTGAGACTAGCGCCGTTGGAAAGCTCTTTCAGAGTGCTACGATCCCAGGCTATCACAGGAATTTTGTCTACCTTTGTAGTAACCTTGGTTGAATTTACAACCTGTTGGTTCACAGAACCAGATCTGGTAGGATAGATTTGAGTCTGCCTGAGAAGGAGGTTTGACCGGAGGGAAGATGGCCGATCTGGAGATTGTGATTTTTTGGGAGATAGAGGGGGGAGTGAGTAACACTCCAATATTTTTTTTGGATTTTCTAAAGGTGGTTTGACAGGGGAAATGGATTTTATGGTGGTCAAGGGTTGGATCTGGACTGCACAGGGCAGAACAAACTTGGGCCTGAGTTTTAATTTTCCAGAGGGGTAAATGATATTCTAAATTCGTAGAAAAATTTATGGTGGTGAGTTTTGATGGGCAGAAGTCCCAATTCAATTTTTAGCTCGTTCTAAAATGGGGAAGGGGTCGAACAGTGGAAGAACAGGGCTGCTGTAACACAGATCTGCAAAGGGGCAGATCTTGAGGGCTGTGGGAAGCTAAATGGGAAAATAGGAAAATGAAGTGGAAAAAATCTAACAATTTTTCTGGGACGTGGGATGGACCTTGGGAACTCACCCTGAAAATTTCATCATGTTCTGAGCTCATTATTGAGAGCTAAAATCACGAACTAGGCATCTATCTTGAGTGGACAGAACTTCCGACGAAGTGGCGGCGGCGGTGCGGTGGCAGCTCGATGGAGGCGGCGGCGGAGCTTCGCACTCTGGGGAGGAGAGATCACTTGGAATCCACCAAGTATTGTAGGGAATCCACCCTAGAAACACATCAAATCCATGCTGCAAGAGAGGGGAGAGAGGAGGGGCGCCCTTAGGCTTGGACAATTTCCATTCTTTACTTCTCATTAATTCTCATAAAATGGGAAATACAAGATATTTATACGAAATACAAAATGACCTAAACTACCCTCAGATCTAAGTTAGGGGAGGGGTATACAAGGGATAGAAGATTTAATTCTCCCATGTGTTTACAACAAAAATAAAAATCCTTTTCTAAGGGGGGCGCCCCCTTGACTTAAGGGGAGAGAATATGGACCTTTTCCTCCCTTTGTCCCCTTGAATGGTCAAGCTTTCTAGAAGCCCACCTTGGACATTTGACCAGCCCCACATGGGCCCTAGAGCCTAGGTGGACCAATGGGGAAGAAGGTGGGGCCCCCCTGCTGGACCTATTGGACTTTTACAAATAAACCCAAACATCCTTAAGGACTAACAAATTGGCTTATAAAGCCTTACAATTACAAACCCATTTTCCCAGGGATATAAATGTAAATAAAAGGACACAAATGTAAACTAAAAAGTTAGTGCCCGGTGTTGATTCCCATCAACAAGAGTACCCCATCTCCTTGGATTGCCATATCTTCGGTGGAGGTGCCCCTTTCTTTTCTAGCAGCATGCGTATCTTGATCAGTTTCGACAGAAGCTTCTCTGGTCGATACGAGGGGCGCTGACGTCACTATAAGAAGATTGCCACTGGAGGGAGACAGCCCTACTTCTTCTACTTCTTCTACATCTTCAGCTTTGCTACTGCTGGCCGTGTCAAATCTGGCCTGAAGAGCCGCTTCTTCGGGGTATACTTACCCCCTGTATCGGCAAGGAGTTATAGCCTCTTATTCTAAGTCTCTTGGTTGAGCTGGTTCAGTATGTTTGACCTCCGCTGGGTACTCATCAAAGGTTGCCCCCAGTGAAATATCTTCAGCAGGGTAGAAAGCGGAGATGGTATCCACTTCGTATCGCCCGCTATAATAATATTCTTCAAGGGTGAAGCCTAACCCTGGACGTTGAGAGACACGCCTCAATTCTTTGTCCAGGTTTGCGGGATACCACAACTTTTGGAATGCTTCTTTCTCCTTGCAGGGCTGGCCGGAAGGGATGTGCTGCTTCTGGAACATCTTGGCCATTCGATTTATTGTGAACGTCAACCCCCGAATGGGGACTAACGAGTTCTCCATATCTTCAGGAAGATGGCAATCAATGTCTTCCCGTGTAGGATGCTCCTCAGCCGTGTAAAACAAACTGCTGGGGCCATCAGACTGAGTCACCTCCCATGCTTTGAAAGGCTCGACAGTGCTATTGTCGAGGCTGAGAATTGGCTTGATGAGACCTTACGGGACTCTGATGTGGTCGTGCTTCTAGTCGACCTTGGTTTCATTGGCCTGAGGATAGGTGGCAGGAGGTGCTGCTCTGCCCACGTCCCCGATGATAGCGATGTGTTAAACCTTCTTGGGATTGATGTACCCGGACGGCGGTGGTGGGAACCGGTCATCGCCGGAAGTGCTTCTTGTTGCCCTAACAGGGGTCTTGGCTTCAGAGGTCTTCTGTGACCGTTCTGCATACAGAGGAGCGTCCAGTAGGTGACACTCGAATACTTCGAATGAGTGGAGGTCGGCAAATATCATCCCCTCCCTCCCCTCCTGGGTGTATTTGATGCATTGGTGTAGCGTGGAGGGCACCACCATGTTCTCATGTAGCCAAGGGCGGCCAAGCAGTGCCTTGTACGAGGTGTGGGAATCGATGACATGAAACCGCACCCTTGTAGTGAGGTCCGCCAGAGTGAGTGTGAATTCTGCTATACATTTTTGGTTGAAGCCAACGATACGCATATCTCCGACTTTATCGAGGCACACGTTGAAGTGGTACCTCTGATATATCCTGTATGGCAAGATGTTGACAGCTGCTCCAGGATCTACCAGAATTCTGTTCAGCTCCCGACCATTCAGCTATCCTCTCATATACAGCGGCCTATTGTGGCTGACAGTGGGGAGTAGCATGTCCTCCTGAGTGAAGGTCACATTGGCTTCCGGTAGTGCTTCAGCCAAACATGCTTCATATTGGGTAGGCGTCTGCAAAGCAGTGATGATTGCCTGTCGGGTCTCTTCACTCAGGGAGAGGATTTCCCAAACAGTGAATATCATTGGGAGCTTTTTCAACAACTTGACTACCCGGCTTCCTGCTTAGACATTGGACAGTTTTATTTCTTCTGCCCACCTGGGCTTGGGAGAGTCTTGAACTGCGGCCCCTGATGGGCCTGCTTCATCGGGCTCTGAGGCCGCACCCTACTATTTGGTGTCGTCTTCCTGCTGTCCCTCATTGGCTACCGTTGGGCGAGCTTCATCTTCATCTGGAACTCCAAGAGGCTATTGGAGCTGCGGGTGAGTATTCCCGACTATGGGGTCGGCATCCTGACATGGCTGCTTTCCCTTTGACATTCTTAGGAATTCCAGAAAGGAAGGAGCGGCAGTGCTGCCCCTACTCTGACTGTATAACCCTGAAGGAGGAGGGATTTGGACTCCCCTGACCTCCGAAGGGGGTATCTTATAGGGTTTCTCTCCCCTGAAGATGATATTGTGGTTGGCGGGCGGCTGACGCCCCCATTTTCAGCCCAACCGGGTTGCATGTGCAGCAGTCACTACTTCAGCCTGGCTTGCCCCGGTGGCGGGTGTAAAGCATATTTCCTCCTCATCTTCCTCATCGGGCAGATTGAAGAGGGAAGATAGGGTATTGCAAGAAAGGACTATATCCTTTGTGGTCTTGCTGGCTTTTCTTTTCTTTATTCGTCTCTTTTTCTTTCCTTTGGCTGGCGCTTGCCCCCAGAACATGCTGCCATCCTTATCTGATGCTTTGTCAGCTCCCTGCTCTTGCTTTAATGAGAGATGTTCTAACTCCTGTCACAGGACATGATCCCACACCAGTAAAGGCTCCAGTTCATGTTGTACATACTCATATAACCCATTTATATAGTCTTGCTGCCGCCGGGCTTTTGGACTAATTTCCTTGACCTTTGGTAATGGAGTCTGTCTTCTCCGGTTGTGTGTAGGTATTCTAATGACTGTAGGTGGATTGGCCCACACAGGTGTTACCCCTGGCAGAGTGGGTCGTGGTGTGACTGTCACGCCCCGAGCCTTTATTACAGCGGAAGACTCGCTCGGGGAGCGCGAACAGCCGGCATGGTAAGCCTCTTGCAAGCAAGAACGACCAGAGCACGTGACAATCACACACATAAATGCAATTGCATAGAATTTAATCAAACTCCAACTTTATTTCATAAATGATTAATAGTCAAATACAATTATTTGTCCATCATCTTTCACTCTTCTAAACAATGTAGACTTCCTAAATCTTCGCTCATTCTTTATTCACTCTCGGATCCGCTATATGAACCTTCCGAATCTGAACCCGACTCACTTTCGTTTCCTGAAAAATGTTGGAAAATAGGTAATGAGCACACTTGCCCAGTAGGTATCTTCGCATCAACATGAAGGCACTATTAAAGTAATTAACATTTTAGCTCTAAAGAAATAAGGCAAAATCATGCAATGCGATGATCACGCGAGTTTATAAAATAGTATGTTTCCGGCAATCAGCCGAGGGGACTAGCATAGAGCCCTTAAACACAATCAGTGCTCGATCGCATCTTCAGGTATAAATTAAGCTACTTCCACGCATGTAACCTTAAAGTATGGCCAAGAATATATCAATTCCAAATAATGAAAATCAATGAATGAACGCTTCAACTTGAATATATGAGATCAAGAATGACTTAGACTATGCTATGCTTATGGAAATAAATCGGCAACATAACAGTACATTTTTTATTTTTCATTCATTATATTAAGTTCCTTGATCAATATGATAAGTTCTAGATTATCATTAGTCCATCTAGAACCTTAGAAAATCAACCCTTTGGTCAAACCTTGGGTTAACATATACAAGCTGTGTGACGGTCATCTACTGGGCCGTTACATAATGTGACGCGCCAGTAGTGGGCCGTTACAGTGATCCGAGTCCAGAAAGATAAAAATAGACTCAGAGAAATGTGACGGTCATGCAATGGGCCGTTACGTGAGCCTGACGGTCCAATGTAAGGCCGTTACATTACTAGATCCAGAAAACAACGATAGTGTATTCTAGTTAATGTGCTTTAATGGTACAACCAACTCGGCGTCCTAGTGAGAATCCCAGGCTCGCGGAGAATTACGGAGACCTTGAAACAAGATTTCCTAGTCCATTGGAAGGAATATCAAATAGAGAGGTCCTCAAGTCCAAGATTATGTTCCTATAGTGCAAAGTGTGAACTAATGGTCAACATACCGGAGTATGTGCCATGTACTTATAGAAATGACTCTATTGATAGAGAGATACAAGTATCAACGTGAAAATCATGATGAAAACTCTGACAATATAATAGTTAAAAGAATCATGATTTAGAATACAAGACTATAGAATTTTGTCTTATGAAACTAACATAACTTAAAATATCATTAAGTTCCTGAAATCATGCAACCCTTATTATGAATAATTAAAATAACCTTAAATTCACATAATCAGGTGAAAACTCTAATAAACTAGGCTTAATAATAAGTAAGATTGACAAATCTTATTATGTCTAGGGTTGACAGAACACAGGGCTTCTGACGGTCTATAAGTGGTGCGTCACAGTAGTGTGATGGTCTATCGAACAGCCGTTACAGTAACGTAACGCTCCTGCATAGATGCGTCAGAGTCAACAGAGAAATCAATAAGCAATCAGAGACTGTGACGGTCCATCGTATGGCCGTTACTTGAGTGTGATGGTCTATCGAACAGCCGTTACAGAATGTAACGCTCCTGCATAGATGCGTCAGAGCCAACAGAGAAATCAATAGGCAATCAGGGACTGTGACGGTCCATCGTATGGCCGTTACTTGAGTGTGACGGTCCTACTATGGTGCGTTACAGTATCTGCTGACAGACAATGATATGAAACCTAAGAGATCAACTCACATCATGTCTATAAATCAGATACCATATTTTTTCTAGGCATGATAACAAAGTATAGGCTATCTATATGCATGGGTTCCAGTGAATAGACAAGATAACTTCTTTTATTTCTATTTAAGGCTAAGAGATGTATGAAATGCATGGAACTAGTAAAACAAGAAATTGATGATCTACCATGACTGAAATTCAGTCAAATCAGAGGCTTTTAGTCCTATCAAGATGTTTTTGCCGTTCATGAGATGACCTACTTCTTGTCTAGGCTTTAAAACATCCAATTATGTTCTGAACACCGAGCCCTAGTTCCCTTCTTCCTGTGACTTTTCAGCGACTTCCTTGGGCTCTAACTCCACGACCTCTTGACCTAAAGATGTGAAATTTGGAGAGGAGTTAGTCTAAAGTATTGTAAACAAATTCCTATAAAGAACTTACCCAAGATTATGACTCCTTACCTTGATTCCACGCCAGCAAAAGTAAGGGTCGCACAGTTCAGAACTAGGTCCTATTTATAGAGTTCTAGCTAGGGTTTGAAGATTAGCTCGATTCTAGAGTCCTTAATCTACAAAAACCTGATCTCTAAGAGTCCCTAGTGACTTAACATATCGTTCTAATTAGGTCTCTTGTAGATAAGAATCTAAAGTTTCAATCTTTTCACGAGTTCTTTAACTTACGGAACTCGCAGAGTGTAACGGTCCAGGGTAGGCGCGTTACACGGCTGTGGCGGTCGCCCGATGGACCGTTACAGTCGACGTGTATAGAGTTTCAATTTAACAAAACTCTTTTATTCGTTTATCCATATAATTATCTTAGATAATTAGTATTTATCCTTAAAATATGTGAATAGACTTAATAACCTTCTAAAATATGGGTCAAACTTAATGGGTTTGGTCCTTAAACCTTTTGGACTTTATTTAAATAGATTTGGTTAATTATCTAACACAAATGGGCCTTATAATGACTTATTAATCTAATAACCCATTTATTAATACATTTAGGCCTTTATAAATTCTAGAAAATTATTTATAAATTCAAAAATTATTTACATAAATTCTGGGGTCTTACACCCTCCCCCACTTAAGAGAATTTGATCCCCAAATTAAATATATGGATTTTGGAGAGTGCACTTATTTTAATGTATTAAGAATTAATGTTAGGTGACTTGGTTAAGAGAGTACCTTTTATCATCTTACCTTCCTTGTCTAGAATGGCATTTAATCGACCTTGCTTACCGCGTCCGTTGTTATCCCTTGAGGATTGTCCATTGATGAAAGGACATAAGGGTAGGCGATGTTCCCGGCTTCCACATTTGAGACAAGTGCCGAGACGCTTCCAACATTGTTCTGCCGAGTGCCCAAATTTTTCACAAAATGAGCAAGGTGCCACGGCTTGCTCCTTCTCTTCTTTAACTTTCTTATCCTTCCCGTTTCCATTTCCATTTCTTTTTCCGTTACCGTTCCCATTACGGGACCTCTTAATGTGATGGTTTTCGCCCTCATCTATTTCTTTCTCTTCTTTCCTATCATGTTTTCGGCTTGACCTTTCTTCTCGGAGCCTCTCCACTTTCTACATGGTTCTTTCACATAGATGCGCTCTTTGAACCATCTCGGTATAGGTGCAGATATTCTGAGTTCCAAGTTGTTGGATGAATCCGGGTCTTAAACCATCCATAAATCGGTTGGCTTTCAATAAATCTGTGCTTATCAAGTGAGAAGCATAAGGTGCTAGTCGAGAGAATTGTAATTCATGCCACAGACATCGCGCCTTGTTTTAAGGAGGTAAATTCCATAGCCTTTCTCTCCTTTACGTGCTCGGAAAAGTACTTGGCACGGAATAGGGTAAGAAAACCGTCCCATGTATGAGATGCATCGGCCGGAGGTGCCTGAACCGACTTCCACCATGTACGGGCATCTTTATTTAGTTGAAATGTTGCTAGACGCACCTTCTCCAGATCAGTGCATTGAATAACGTCAAATATCATATTCATCTCATCGATCCAATTTTCTGCCTCATCGGGATTTGAAGATCCATAGAATCGCGGAGGATTTAGACTCCTGAAGTTGCGATGTAGGTCACCAGCCCTTGCCCATGCACCACCTTGTGCTATAGTTTGCAATGCCTGAGTGAGGTCGGCAACTGTTTGTTGCATACCGTCCCAATCTACGCGATGAGCCATTTGTAAAATAGGGTACCTGAGAGAGAAAAATAACAACTTGTTATTTCTCATGAGAATCAACCTTAAAGCTAATTAATTTTCTTATCCCGGACTCTACCCAATCCTCACATGGGTATGGAATTTCATCCTTAGTTCATAGGTAGGGGTCCTTAAACCTTGGACTTATCCTATGACATGATTCCTTTCCCTAAGTCCTGAGACTTAGGCTCTGATACCAACTTAACTGTCACGCCCCGAGCCTTTATTACAGCGGAAGACTCACTCAGGGAGCGCGAATAGCCGGCATGGTAAGCCTCTTGCAAGCAAGAATGACCAGAGCGCGAGACAATCACACACATAAATGCAATTGCACATAATTTAATCAAACTCCAACTTTATTTCATAAATGATTAATAGTCAAATACAATTATTTTTCCATCATCTTTCACTCTTCTAGACTCAAGAAATACGAAATTACATTGACTCGATCTAAACAATGTAGACTTCCTAAGTCTTCGCTCATTATTTATTCACTCTCGGGTACGCTATATGAACCTTCCGAATCCGAACCCGACTCACTTTCATTTCCTGAAAAATGTTAAAAAATAGGTAATGAGCACACTTACCCAGTAGGTATCTTCGCATCAACATGAAGGCACTATTAAAATAATTAACATTTTAGCTCTAAAGAAATAAGGCAAAATCATGCAATGCGATGATTACGCGATTAAACCATAGTAACGAGATAATCATGTAAGATAGAGTGAGCAAGAATGAACTTATCAAGAATATAACAAGAACATGATATTGGCCTTTTCATGAACAAGAGTGTAACGAGAATGTACTAGCAAGCCACATAATCAACACTTTAGCATCCTATGCTTATGAGCAAGTGCTTCGTGAATTTCTGTGGAATATCAAGTAAGAAAGTCATGTACAAGAATGTCATGTCGTGTCGTGGATCTTCACTTATTTATAGAAATAGTACTCCCAGCGTAATGCGACGCCAGTAGCATCATACCCCATGGTTTATAAAATAGTATGTTTCCGACAATCAGCCGAGGGGACTAGCATAGAGCCCTTGAACACAATCAGTGCTCGATCGCATCTTCAGGTATAAATTAAGCTACTTCCACGCATGTAACAGTAAAGTATGGCCAAGAATATATCAATTCTAAATAATGAAAATCAATGAATGAACGCTTCAACTTGAATATATGAGATCAAGAATGACTTAGACTATGCTATGCTTATGGAAATAAATCGGCAGCATAACAGTACATTCTTTATTTTTCATTCATTATATTAAGTTCCTTGATCAATATAATAAGTTCTAGATTATCATTAGTCCATCTAGAACCTTAAAAAATCAACCTTTGGTCAAACCTTGGGTTAACATATACAAGCTGTGTGACGGTCATCTACTGGGCCGTTACATAATGTGACGCGCCAGTAGTGGGCCGTTACAGTGATCCGAGTCCAGAAAGATAAAAATAGACTCAGAGAAATGTGACGGTCATGCAATGGGCCGTTACGTGAGCCTGACGGTCCAATGTAAGGCCGTTACATTACTAGATCCAGAAAACAACGATAGTGTATTCTAGTTAATAGGCTTTAATGGTACAACCAACTCGGTGTCCTAGTGGGAATCCCAGGCTCGCGGAGAATTACGGAGGCCTTGAAATAAGATTTCCTAGTCCATTGGAAGGAATATCCAATAGAGAGGTCCTCAAGTCCAAGATTGTGTTCCTATAGTGCAAAGTGTGAACTAATGGTCAACATACCGGAGCATGTGCCATGTACTTATAGAAATGACTCTATTGATAGAGAGATACAAGTATCAACGTGAAAATCATGATGAAAACTCCGACAATACAATAGTTAAAAGAATCATGATTTAGAATACAAGACTATAGAATTTTGGCTAATGAAACTAACATAGCTTAAAATATCATTAAGTTCCTGAAATCATGCAACCCCTATTATGAATAATTAAAATAACCTTAAATTCACATAATCAGGTGAAAACTCTAATCAACTAGGGTTAATAATAAGTAAGATTGACAAATCTTATTCTGTCTAGGGTTGACAGAACACAGGGCTTCTGACGGTCTATAACTGGTGCGTCACAGTAGTGTGATGGTCTATCGAACAGCTGTTACAGTAACGTAACGCTCCTACATAGATGCGTCAGAGTCAACAGAGAAATCAATAGGCAATCAGGGACTGTGACGGTCCATCGTATGGCCGTTACTTGAGTGTGATGGTCTATCGAACAGCCGTTACAGAATGTAACGCTCCTGCATAGATGCGTCAGAGCCAACAGAGAAATCAATAGGCAATCAAGGACTGTGATGGTCCATCATATGGCCGTTACTTGAGTGTGACGGTCCTACTATGGTGCGTTACAGTATCTGCTGACAGACAATGATATGAAACCTAAGAGATCAACTCACATCATGTCTATAAATCAAATACCATGTTTTTTCTAGGCATGATAACAAAGTATAGGCTATCTATATGCATGGGTTCCAGTGAATAGACAAGATAACTTCTTTTATTTCTATTTAAGGCTAAGAGATGTATGAAATGCATGGAACTAGTAAAACATGAAATTGATGATCTACCATGAATGAAATTCAGTCAAATCAGAGGCTTTTAGTCCTATCAAGATGTTTTTGCCGTTCATGAGATGACCTACCTCTTGTCTAGGCTTTAAAACTTTCAATTATGTTCTGAACACCGAGCCCTAGTTCCCTTCTTCCTGTGACTTTTCAGCGACTTCCTTGGGCTCTAACTCCACGATCTCTTGACCTAAAGATGTGAAATTTGGAGAGGAGTTAGTCTAAAGTATTGTAAACAAATTCCTCTAAAGAACTTACCCAAGATTATGACTCCTTATCTTGATTCCACGCCAGCAAAAGTAAGGGTCGCACAGTTCAGAACTAGGTCCTATTTATAGAGTTCTAGCTAGGGTTTGAAGATTAGCTCGATTCTAGAGTCCTTAATCTGTAAAAACCTGATCTCTAAGAGTCCCTAGTGACTTAACATATCGTTCTAATTAGGTCTCTTGTAGATAAGAATCTAAAGTTTCAATCTTTTCACGAGTTCTTTAACTTACGGAACTCGCAGAGTGTAACGGTCCAGGGTAGGCGCGTTACACGGCTGTGGCGGTCGCCCGATGGACCGTTACAGTCGACGTGTATAGAGTTTCAATTTAATAAAACTCTTTTATTCGTTTATCCATATAATTATCTTCGATAATTAGTATTTATCCTTAAAATATGTGAATAGACTTAATAACCTTCTAAAATATGGGCCAAACTTAATGGGCTTGGTCCTTAAACCTTTTGGACTTTATTTAAATAGATTTGGTTAATTATTTAACACAAATGGGCCTTATAATGACTTATTAATCTAGTAACCCATTTATTAATACATTTAGGCCTTTATAAATTCTAGAAAATTATTTATAAATTCAAAAATTATTTACATAAATTCTGGGGTCTTACACCCTCCCCCACTTAAGAGAATTTGGTCCCAAAATTAAATATATGGATTTTGGAGAGTGCACTTATTTTAATGTATTAAGAATTAATGTTAGGCGACTTGGTTAAGAGAGTACCTTTTATCATCTTACCTTCCTTGTCAAGAATGGCATTTAATCGACCTTGCTTACCGCGTCTGTTGTTATCCCTTGAAGATTGTCCATTGATGAAAGGACATAAGGGTAGGCGATGTTCCCGGCTTCCACATTTGAGACAAGTGCCGAGACGCTTCCAACATTGTTCTGCCGAGTGCCCAAATTTTTCACAAAATGAGCAAGGTGCCGCGGCTTGCTCCTTCTCTTCTTTAACTTTCTTATCCTTCCCGTTTCCATTTCCATTTCTTTTTCCGTTACCGTTCCCATTACGGGACCTCTTAATGTGATGGTTTTCGCCCTCATCTATTTCTTTCTCTTCTTTCCTATCATGTTTTCGGCTTGACCTTTCTTCTCGGAGCCTCTCCACTTTCTACATGGTTCTTTCACATAGATGCGCTCTTTGAACCATCTCGGTATAGGTGCAGATATTCTGAGTTCCAAGTTGTTGGATGAATCCGGGTCTTAAACCATCCATAAATCGGTTGGCTTTCAATAAATCTGTGCTTATCAAGTGAGAAGCATAAGGTGCTAGTCGAGAGAATTGTAATTCATATTCTGCCACAGACATCGCGCCTTATTTTAAGGAGGTAAATTCCATAGCCTTTCTCTCCTTTACATGCTCGAAAAAGTACTTGGCACGGAATAGGGTAAGAAAATCGTCCCATGTATGAGGTGCATCGGTCGGAGGTGCCTGAACCGACTTCCACCATGTACGGGCATCTTTATTTAGTTGAAATGTTGCTAGACGCACCTTCTCCAGATCAGTGCATTGAATAACGTCAAATATCATATTCATCTCATCGATCCAATTTTCTGCCTCATCGGGATTTGAAGATCCATAGAATCGCGGAGGATTTAGACTCCTGAAGTTGCAATGTAGGTCACCAGCCCTTGCCCCTGCACCACCTTGTGCTATAGTTTGCAATGCCTGAGTGAGGCCGATAACTGTTTGTTGCATACCGTCCCAATCTACGCGATGAGCCATTTGTAAAATAGGGTACCTGAGAGAGAAAAATAACAACTTGTTATTTCTCATGAGAATCAACCTTAAAGCTAATTAATTTTCTTATCCCGGGCTCTACCCAATCCTCACATGGGTATGGAATTTCATCCTTAGTTCATAGGTAGGGGTCCTTAAACCTTGGACTTATCCTATGACATGATTCCTTTCCTTAAGTCCTGAGACTTAGGCTCTGATACCAACTTAACTGTCACGCCCCGAGCCTTTATTACAGTGGAAAACTCACTTGGGGAGCGCGAACAGCCGGCATGGTAAGCCTCTTGCAAGCAAGAATGACCAGAGCGCGAGACAATCACACACATAAATGTAATTGCACAGAATTTAATCAAACTCCAACTTTATTTCATAAATGATTAATAGTCAAATACAATTATTTTTCCATCATCTTTCACTCTTCTAGACTCAAGAAATACGAAATTACATTGACTCGATCTAAACAATGTAGACTTCCTAAGTCTTCGCTCATTCTTTATTCACTCTCGAGTACGCTATATGAACCTTCCGAATCCGAACCCGACTCACTTCCGTTTCCTGAAAAATGTTGAAAAATAGGTAATGAGCACACTTACCCAGTAGGTATCTTTGCATCAACATGAAGGCACTATTAAAGTAATTAACATTTTAGCTCTAAAGAAATAAGGCAAAATCATACAATGCGATGATCACGCGATTAAACCATAGTAACGAGATAATCATGTAAGATAGAGTGAGCAAGAATGAACTTATCAAGAATATAACAAGAACATGATATTGGCCTTTTCATGAACAAGAGTGTATCGAGAATGTACTAGCAAGCCACATAATCAACACTTTAGCATCCTATGCTTATGAGCAAGTGCTTCGTGAATTTCTGTGGAATATCAAGTAAGAAAGTCATGTACAAGAATGTCATGTCGTGTCGTGGATCTTCACTTATTTATAGAAATAGTACTCCCAGCGCAATGCGACGCCAGTAGCATCATAACCCATGGTTTATAAAATAGTATGTTTCCGACAATCAGCCGAGGGGACTAGCATAGAGCCCTTGAACACAATCAGTGCTCGATCGCATCTTCATGTATAAATTAAGCTACTTCCACGCTTGTAACAGTAAAGTATGGCCAAGAATATATCAATTCTAAATAATGAAAATCAATGAATGAATGCTTCAACTTGAATATATGAGATCAAGAATGACTTAGACTATGCTATGCTTATGGAAATAAATCGGCAGCATAACAGTACATTCTTTTTTTTTCATTCATTATATTAAGTTCCTTGATCAATATGATAAGTTCTAGATTATCATTAGTCCATCTAGAACCTTAGAAAATCAACCTTTGGTCAAACCTTGGGTTAACATATACAAGCTGTGTGACGGTCATCTACTGGGCCGTTACATAATGTGACGCGCCAGTAGTGGGCCGTTACAGTGATCCGAGTCCAGAAAGATAAAAATAGACTCAGAGAAATGTGACGGTCATGCAATGGGCCATTACGTGAGCCTGACGGTCCAATGTAAGGCCGTTACATTACTAGATCCAGAAAACAACGATAGTGTATTCTAGTTAATGGGCTTTAATGGTACAACCAACTCGTCGTCCTAGTGAGAATCCCAGGCTCGCGGAGAATTACGGAGGCCTTGAAATAAGATTTCATAGTCCATTGGAAGGAATATCCAATAGAGAGGTCCTCAAGTCCAAGATTGTGTTCCTATAGTGCAAAGTGTGAACTAATGGTCAATATACCGGAGTATCTGCCATGTACTTATAGAAATGACTCTATTGATAGAGAGATACAAGTATCAACGTGAAAATCATGATGAAAACTCCGACAATACAATAGTTAAAAGAATCATGATTTAGAATACAAGACTATAGAATTTTGGCTAATGAAACTAACATAACTTAAAATACCATTAAGTTCCTGAAATCATGCAACCCCTATTATGAATAATTAAAATAACCTTAAATTCACATAATCAGGTGAAAACTCTAATCAACTAGGGTTAATAATAAGTACGATTGACAAATCTTATTCTATCTAAAGTTGACAGAACACAGGGCTTCTGACGGTCTATAAGTGGTGCGTCACAGTAGTGTGACGATCTATCGAACAGCTGTTACAGTAACGTAACACTCCTGCATAGATGCGTCAGTGTCAACAGAGAAATCAATAGGCAATCAGGGATTGTGACGGTCCATCGTATGGCCGTTACTTGAGTGTGACGGTCTATCGAACAGCCGTTACAGAATGTAACGCTCCTGCATAGATGCGTCAGAGCCAACAGAGAAATCAATAGGTAATCAGGGACTGCGACGGTCCATCATATGGCCGTTACTTGAGTGTGACGGTCCTACTATGGTGCGTTACAGTATCTGCTGACAGACAATGATATGAAACCTAAGAGATCAACTCACATCATGTCTATAAATCAAATACCATGTCTATTCTAGGCATGATAACAAAGTATAGGCTATCTATATGCATGGGTTCCAGTGAATAGATAAGATAACTTCTTTTATTTCTATTTAAGGCTAAGAGATGTATGAAATGCATGGAACTAGTAAAACATGAAATTGATAATCTACCATGCATGAAATTTAGTCAAATCAGAGGCTTTTAGTCCTATCAAGATGTTTTTACCGTTCATGAGATGACCTACCTCTTGTCTAGGCTTTAAAACTTCCAATTATGGTCCGAACACCGAGCCCTAGTTCCCTTCTTCCTGTGACTTTTCAGCGACTTCCTTGGGCTCTAACTCCACGACCTCTTGACCTAAAGATGTGAAATTTGGAGAGGAGTTAGTCTAAAGTATTGTAAACAAATTCCTCTAAAGAACTTACCCAAGATTATGACTCCTTACCTTGATTCCACGCCAGCAAAAGTAAGGGTCGCACAGTTCAGAACTAGGTCCTATTTATAGAGTTCTAGCTAGGGTTTGAAGATTAGCTCGATTCTAGAGTCCTTCATCTGTAAAAACCTGATCTCTAAGAGTCCCTAGTGACTTAACATATCGTTCTAATTAGGTCTCTTGTAGATAAGAATCTAAAGTTTCAATCTTTTCACGAGTTCTTTAACTTACGGAACTCGCAGAGTGTAACGGTCCAGGGTAGGCGCGTTACACGGCTGTGGCGGTCGCCCGATGGACCGTTACAGTCGACGTGTATAGAGTTTCAATTTAATAAAACTCTTTTATTCGTTTATCCATATAATTATCTTAGATAATTAGTATTTATCCTTAAAATATGTGAATAGACTTAATAACCTTCTAGAATATGGGCCAAACTTAATGGGCTTGGTCCTTAAATCTTTTGGACTTTATTTAAATGGATTTGGTTAATTATTTAACACAAATGGGCCTTATAATGACTTATTAATCTAATAACCCATTTATTAATACATTTACGCCTTTATAAATTCTAGAAAATTATTTATAAATTCAAAAATTATTTACATAATTTCTGGGGTCTTACAGTGACGCCACGGATCTGTGCCCCCACTTTTGGGTGAGATGTGCCTTTCTTTTTGGTTTTTGCAGGGGCTTGCTGCTGTTGACACCCGTTTTATACCGATAAGTTGAGCCGTTTCTCTTACCTCCATTTGATTGATGCCTTAAGTTGTCCATTATCTGCTGGGCCATTTTTTGTGGCACATCCTGGGCCCATTTTATGGGTAGCCTCCCTCCTTGGCAAAGGCCGTATCCATTCAGGGCTTATCGGACCTTGGCTTTGATTAATTGAACTGTTTTATAAACATCAGGTACCCAAGATCATGAACGGTCCCACATCAGCCGTTCACGACTGGGGCGGTTGATACCAGACCGTTCATACATTTCGGCTAATTTCTGAGGATTTTCTGAATATTCACCGACAGGATTTTGTGCGGTGTGATCAGGACCGTTCAAGTTCATGGACGGGCCTATTCCAACCGCCTATATCTCAGAGTCCTACGCGCGCCCGTTTTCTCAGATAATTATCCAAATATTTTGAATTATCACCGACAGGATAAAACGGTCGCGTTTATGCCGCGCTACAAAAATGGTCTCTATCCAACCGTTCATATAGTCAGGGTCCCACGGCGGACGTTTCGGCCAGTTCGAGAGATAATTGGGATTATTTGCTGATTATTTGAATTTCCACCGACGGGTATGGATGGTTAGTTTGTAACCGCCCACTTGGTTGAGCGGTCTATCGTAAGACCGTTCATCCCGTCGGTTGCTCAATTTTAACAGATTTTAACCCTTTTGTTCATGGTTTTATCCCCAACTTCTTTTATCAATATCTCCGTGGGTAATCAACCATTTCAAGTGCCGTTTCGACTGGATGAGAAATGATTGTATTATCTACGATTTATCTTCAATAACTTCGTCCCGAAAATGGCTCTAAACCCTAATTTCGAGGTTGGCTTTCTAGGCTCTATAAATAGACCCTATTGGCCGGACGTCGAAAGGGGGGGAGATTTTGATCGACGGTGAAGCCCTGCTGCATTCTTGAGCGACCCAGCACCAAGGAGGGAGGCTCTCTACGTCCGCATGAGCCTCCGGTCAAGGAAGTAGCCCAGTCTTCGTAGTTTTTCGTTTCATAGTTTTGCCGTATTCTTTCATTGCATGCTTTGTTTCTCACCCACGTGCCCCTCCTCCTGCTCATAACATGCACACAATCATCCCATTTTTTGTCACCCTAGGGGTTTAAAACCCCCCAAGTATTCCCCTTTTCATTTGTTCATGCTTAATTCTTCTCTTTTGAATATGTACCGCATCATTAAGGTCTAATTTGGGTGTCTTTTTTGTGTCTCTACGTTGTTTCGCAGGTCAGCATCTAATCAGCACGAGGCCCATCCCCTCTGGCCGGCCGGAGAGGGTGGAGGTCGAGCCCTTCTCAACTTGCTGAGTGAAGGTATTGAGCGGTCATCCTCCAGCCGTTCAACTTTCCGCGCGGTGCATAAACAACCGTCCTTCACTAGAGTGCGGTCCCTCAAGCGTCGTCCATCTCACTACAGCAGTTCCTCCCGCGTCCCTCGCAGCGTCCCAAGGCGGTCTATCGTTAGACCGCTCATCCCAGAGCGGTCCTACCCGAGCCCTTCATCCCCAGCGCTGCACCAAGGAGAGTGTCTCCCCATTTTCCAAGGTACGGCGTGCCTGTCGCGTACGGCATCTTGGTGGCGATCATGGTATTTTGCTTCATTCCCTATTTCCTCTTCTGTCTCTCATTTGTTCATGCACTTGGCGCACTTTTGACCCCTTTAGTGAAAGGAGAGAGAGAGGAGAGAAATATATACCTGCACCCCTTTTGTGGCGATCACGGTGGGACGCCTAGTGCCCATCGTGCTTTTGAATTGCTGACCCTTCTTAGTCCTTGTCAAGGTTTTTCTTCTTGGAGTGATTTACAGGTTGGATGCGGTTTCTGTCCTCTGGTGCACACGCGGTTCGTCCAGAGCCGTCTAACCATCAGCACGGTTGATTCTACACCGCTCATATACTCTGCCTTCAGGTTGATCTACCCCGGCCTTTCCTGTTGCAGACGGCTCCCTGGACGCCGTCCATCTATTTGAGCGGCTTTCACACAACCGTCCCGCGCCCAGGCACAGGTACGCTGTACTTTCTGGTGGCAGATACACGGCTGTGAGGCGGCGGTTCAAACACACGTGCGGTTGACCATAGGCCGTCTGTCTGGTATGTCCCTTGCTTTCTGCCCATGCATTACGGCTGAAATTGGACCGTCTGAGTACTTAGAGCGGTCAGAGGAGGACCGCACATCTCCTGTCACAGTGCATTTCTGTCTTCTTGCTTAGTGTTTTGGCTGATATATATATTGCTCCTGGTGCTGTTCGTTGGCTCCCCCTGCCATCTTGTTATTATTATTGCATGACCATGCTTTTATTACTCATGTGTATACTTGCTCATTGATTGATAGCTGCTAGGCTAGTTTGTGCATGCACTCCGATGCGCATAGGAGCATCGATATTTCCCATATTAGTTGCATTCCTACCGAGGTAGGGTTTCCTCTCGTCTCCATATTCCTTGAAGCCGACTAGGGACCTTGCTGAGGACCTCCGTAAGCCCCCGTGAGCCGTGGATTCCCACACGGACGCCGGGCAGGTTGTACCGTATCCACCCCGTCTAGGGTTGCATCCGCGAGTGAGAAGTCCCAATAGGGTCACCCGGTTCCTCGTTCTCATCCCAATCAGGCACCTAGTGGTTGAGAGAGTTGACATTTTCATTAATCCACTAAGGTTCAAACCCGAAGATATAAGGAACTGACGAGCATCATTTTAAGAACTTGATTGCATTATTGAGTGATTCTACTCTCATCTCGCTCCATTGTATGCTTACTATTTGCTTGGTAGATTTGATTGATTTAGTGTTGCTTGTTCTAGTATCAAGTGTCTTGGTGTATGTGGGATTGCCTGCTGCCCCCACGATCACTGCCTAGGGTTGATTCTTATTTCCATTCCTACTCCAACCCCTTGTTCGATTCCGCTTCTTCTTCCATGTCGTCATACGACTTCTCTGCGGCCCATGAGGACTCCCTTCCTCGTGGTCTCCTTGAGGACCCCCCTCGGGTCACCCACTTGCAAGGGGGAGAGGGGACGGCCCCTTCACTCCCGACCTCTCTTGGCGAGGGTCCCCGACCCTCTTTTTCAAACCTGCCCAACCAGAATTCAGCCAGTACGATCCTCGACATGATGGCCCAGTTGGACCCCACCCAACTCCATCTCATCAGACAAGCTTTGCAAGGGGGCGATGCCCGGCCTCAGCTCTGGCTCATGCCACGGCCAATGTCGCCACTTCAGCTCCTGTGGTCGGGACCACTTCCGTGGCTCCCATTGACCTTACTCCAGTCCGCCCTCAGAACTTTCGCTATCCCAACATGGAAATGGGCCAGGCGTCCACATCGGTCCATCAGCAACTGGATAAAGGGAAATCCCCGATCCCCTCTGTCCCTTATCTTGAGCCGTACCCTACAATTTATCCATCGCCTCAGGCCCTCATGGCCCCGGCAGACTTTGCTAGGTCACAGGCGGGGGCGGCTCAGGTCGCTCATACAGATATGGGCCCTTCCTCGGCCCAGTACCCCTCTTATGGGCCGCCTCCTTCGTCAGTTTATCCTTTGGTCGCCTATCCGGGCGCTACTCCTCTTGCTCCCCCCCCTCCTTCCCGGGAACGAGAAATTCTTGACAAGTGGGCTACTATGCAGCAACAAATTGATCTCCTCCACAAGCGGGTCGGTCCGCAATCTCTTGCCGACGTCCCTATCCCTAACTTCAGGGACCTACGTTTTCCTTCCCAGTCGGAGCTCCCCGTGTACCGCAAATATGATGGGAATGGCAACCCGTTCATCCATGTCCGGGAGTTCTTATACGAGTCTGCGCAGTTCCAACAGGATGATCGCTTGATGGCTTATTTGTTCCGTCGGTCCCTGGAGGGGGTCGCGCTGGAATGGTTTTACACCCTGCCTCTGGAGGAGGCTGAGAATTTCAAGACCGTCAAGGAGAAGTTTATACAGAGGTTTCAGGATCGGGTCGGACCCGAGTACTCTTTCACTGACCTGGTGGCGGAGAAGATGAAGCCGGAGGAAGACTTCGCAACTTATGCAGATCGCTGGAGACAGATGGCCTCGCGGGTGCCCGGGCAGATTCCGGAAGAGGAAAAAGTAAAGTTGCTGATTTCCAATGCTACGCCAACTTTCAGAAATATTCTGGCAATGAATGACATTTCGAACATGCACCAACTATACAACAGAGCTAGGTTTATTCAAACCCAATTTAAAGACTCCCCCATCCATTCTTTGTTCGAGGCCCAGAAGCCCAAAGCCACTAAGAAAACCCAGGGCCCCGTCACTGAGGGGGTACAAATTAACGAGCAAGTCCAGGCCGTTCAGTTCCCCCAACACGCCGCTCCACCCCGCTTCCCACCACCTCACCGTAACCCCCAGTTCGCTGCTCCGCCCGCTCCCCAGTCTGCCTTCCAGGTCCCGCAATACCCTCAACAGGCACCTCCGCCACCCCAACAGCCTCAGCGGCCCCCACAGTATAATAATGTTCCTCCACCCCCCACCTATGGCTCTGCTCGACCAGCTCCAAAGAGGGCTCATTACCCCCCTCTTCCGAAGACCTTGCCGGATATTTTCTCTGCTCTAATGTATACTGGCGACCTTCAGTTGCCGCCTGAGCGCCCGAACTGGAATCCGACTGCCGACCAATCCCGGTATTGTATATTCCATCGGCAACCGGGGCACACAATAGAGCGATGTTACCAATTCAGAGATCTGGTGTATGATTTGCATGAGGGCCAGAGAATTGATTGGGCCCAGATGCGCCAACTAATTGAGGATATCAAGCAGAGGCAGAGACAGGCCAGGCCGCAACAGGCGGCGCCCCAGCAGCAGCAGCAGCAACAACCCCAACAGCAGCCACAGCCTCCACCGCAGCAGCAAGACCTTGGGATCCATCAAAATCCCATGCCAATACATCAGCCCGCTCCTCCGCAACAACAGCAACCGCCGGCACCGGCCCCAGCACAAGTGAATGTGGTCCAGCGCCCAGCCCCCAACGCTGGGTGGACGTTTGATGATGAGACCCCCGCCCATCTCTTGGCCTTACACCACCACTACTCTCCCACACCTGCCATCCCCTCCATCCTTAGACCCGCCGCTACACCGCCCATCACTTCCCCCGCGTCGCCTCTTAGGCCCTCTACATTCCCCCCTACTCCATCCGTCCTCTTACCACCACCCGCCATGCCTCCCATCATCTCCCCTAAGCTTAACCCTTCGCCCATTTCCCCTTCACCAGGGCCCATTAAGCCCACTCCCGTCATCCTCACCCCCATCTCCACGCCATTCGCCTACCCCACCAGGCCAAGCGGGGGTCCAGTCCAGGCCGTACAAGCATCACAATGCGCCCTTCGGAGCGGGCGTCCCTTCTAGAGAATGTTTCCCTCCCCAGGTGCATCTGCACCAAACCCTGCAGTTTCATCCCCTACAGTTGAACCAGAGGAGATAGATCCGGTGCCGGGCACGAGATATGACTTATTACAGCATTTAGACCGGCTGCCGGCTAAAATCTCAGTGTTAGAGCTGATCAAGAGGTCACCGCTCCACCAAGACGCCCTGAAAATCTTCCTACAGAAAGTTATGGTGAGCGAGGATGTGGCGGTGGATAGCCTGCCCGCGGTCTTGGCCACGATCACAAAGGGGCCCTCTATTGCATTTGCTGAGACAGAATTAGCGCCTCCTGAGGCACGGCAGATGCCGTTATGCATTACCATCTCTTTAAACAAAACGACCGTGGAATCCGCCCTTGTGGATACAGGGGCATCGATAAATGTCTGCCCATTGAGTACCCTTCGTGCTTGTAATATATCAGAGGACATGCTCAAGCCGACACCAACCACGATAGCCGCATATGATAACTCCAGACGTGCTTGTCACGGGGTAGTAACTGTACAGGCCGAGCTAGGGCCCTTGGTGATGGATGTAGAATTTTACGTGTTGGACATAGACCCAATGTTCAAAGCCATTCTGGGTCGTCCATGGTTGAATAGTTTGAACGCCGTCCCCTCGACCGCCCACCAGTGTCTGAAGTTCCCATTCCAGGGGCGAGTGGTCAAGGTAAAAAGCGTTTCCACAGTTCAAAACGTTGACGCTATAGCAGCCAAGGTTCTGCCCACACTGTGGCCGAGTAACAGACCTGTTCTATCTGTCATGGACTTGAACTATTCGTGGGCGTATGCGTCGCGCAAGCCCACCGCTGCACCAATCAATGTGAAGGTTAAGCCCAAGATGAGAGACTCCAAAGGGTGGCACATAATTCTAAAATTGGGCTATCAGCCAGGCCGAGGACTCGGCGCACAGCTGTAGGGCCAAACCAACCCCATTCCCAGGGGAAGGAAGATGGCCCGCCGGGGCCTCGGCTACCATGAATCCTCCATGTCGATGCTTGGGGACTCTGGGCCGTTGACCTGGGACTACCGTCAACATTTTGTGAAGGGTCCATTGCAGCCCGGCACCTTGAAGACCTCGCCATCCAGCCTTGAAGAAAAGATAGACGAAGCTTGTGCTGTTGCCGATCCTCCACCACCACCGCAAGGGCTAGCCGGTGACTTGGAAGACTTTGCTAACTGCTTTGCAAAGATGTTTTATGAAGAAGAGGGTGACCCAAAGAAGAAGGAGACGCAGCTGGTAAGGTGCCCCCCGATGCCATTGGCCCGCCAGGGGCCCCGGAAGACGGGGAGCTCCATCACTACCTATTCTATGTCCCCATCCCGTCTCGCTTCCTGGTTTCAACAGCGGGATTCTGTTCCCCGTTCCCCTCCACTCCTGGTCGACCCGTACTTTGCGGAGAGACCTGAAATTCTATTCGTTCCATGTGCTTGCGGGCGCTGCCCGCCCATTGATCTATCAACCCTATTCACTCCTCCTCCTCCAGGAGCTCAGCTCCATGAAATGTGGTTTAAGTCTTTGACCCTTTCTTTGACTGCATCTTCCCAGAATTGTTCCCCATGCAACTTCCTCCTCCTCCGCCTTCTTCCTCCTGTTGTGTGATCACTTCCGGCCTCCAAAAAAAAATGCCAATCTCAAAACGGAGGTCTCCATGGAAGATTACGCTATGTTCTGCCCAGATCCCCAGGGGCACGAGACCCCTGTTTCTTTTCTGGTAGATTTCTTCTCCCCTAGATTAGATGTACAGTGTACAGAGTCCTCTAGGATGGTCGAGTCAGTCAGGGTAGAGTCTAGTTCGAGTTTTGTCAGCCCATCCACGTCCGCGGCACCCGCCGTAACGCGCCCTCCTAAAACCATCCCCAATAGGTTTCTAGAAGATTTGGCTGGGAGATGTCATGCTCTGTTAAAGTGTCCGGAATTTGTGGAGACCGCAATTGTCCTGGAAGATGATGAGGGAATTGATGAGGTATGGAGCAAGGATGGACTAGGAGTATATGAAATTGTGAATGAGAAAGACCCAGCTGATGATGAGGAAGATGAAATAGATGACACTGCTGACCTATATGCCCAAGGCTTGAAGAAGTTCGACGAGCCTTCTGTAGCAGTGGATGAATCCACTAAGGAAATCAACCTCGGAACAGAAGAGGACCCCAGGCCCATACTTATTTCCGCCAATCTCCCTCCTCCAGTCGAAGAGGAGCTTGTCAAAGTCTTGAGGGAGTACAGCGATTCTTTCGCCTGGTCCTACGAAGACATGCTGGGTCTTGACCCTGCCTTGGTTGAACACAGGCTGATGCTCAAACCAGGGGCAATGCCTGTTAAACAGAAGGCAAGGAGATTTCACCCGCAAATGGCCTTAAGGATTAAGGAAGAAGTCGATAAATTACATAAGGCCCGGTTCATTAGAGTGGTGCTGTATCCACAATGGGTGGCGAATATAGTCCCGGTGATGAAGAAGGATGGTAAAATTCGAATCTGCATTGACTTCAGGGACTTAAACAAGGCATATCCGAAAGATGATTTTCCACTTCCTCACATCGACGTCTTGGTCGATAATACAGCTGGATACGAAGCCCTCTCCTTCATGGACGGCTACTCGGGGTATAACCAAATCCTTTTGGCTCCGGAGGATCAAGAAAAGACCTCGTTCACCACACCATGGGGCACATACTGCTACGTCGTCATGCCATTTGGGTTGAAAAATGTAGGTGCCACCTACCAAAGAGCGATGATGGCCATCTTCCACGATATGATGCACGTTTATTTAGAAGCTTATGTGGATGATATTTTGGTCAAATCGAGGTCACAAGAAGAGCACCCCGCCATTCTAGCCAAGGTACTGCAAAGGGCTAGGGAATACAAGTTAAAGATGAATCCAAAGAAATGTGTGTTCGGAGTTGCATCAGGGAAATTGCTTGGGTTTATAGTTAGTAAACGGGGGATTCAGATCGATCCAAACAAGGCAAAGGCCGTCATGGAAATGCCACCGCCGAAGAATGTCACTGAGCTTCGAGGTTTGATCGGGCGTTTGCAATTTATCAGGAGATTCATATCTCAGCATTCGCAAAGATGCCGCCCGTTTTATGACCTGTTAAAGGCCGGCGCGAAATTCGAATGGAATGAACAATGTCAAAAGGCCTATGAGGAACTCAAGGTGTACCTCTCTAATTCCCCGGTTCTACAACCACCCGTCCCCGGGAAACCCCTGATCCTGTACATTTCTGTAATTGAGGACTCCCTAGGAGCGGTTTTGGCACAGGTTGACGATGAAGGAAGAGAAAGGGCGGCGTACTATCTCTCAAGGTTATTTAATCCTGCTGAATCCAAGTACACTGCTATGGAGAAAACATGTGCAGCACTAGTATGGGTAGCGCAGAAGCTTAAACACTACTTTCTCACCCACGAGGTCAGGCTCATCTCTAGAATGGACCCCATTCGTTATCTGTTGGAAAAGTCGGCCCTTTCTAATCGGCTAGCTCGCTGGCAAAGTTTTCTCTCCCAGTTCGACATCACCTTCATCGTGCAGAAAGCAATCAAGGGATATGCTATTGCCGAGCACCTAGCTCATTCTCCTATCCCTCGCACTGATTCCATCCAGGATGAATTCCCCGATGAACACCTGGCGGTGATCACTCATCTTCCTTTCTGGTCCCTCCACTTTGATGGTGCCCTTAATTCCCAGGGCAGCGGAGTCGGGGCCGTTCTCCTTACTCCAGAAGGGGTGACCATCCCCGTGGCATATCAACTCTCATTTCCCGCCACCAACAATATAGCCGAGTATGAGGCTCTCCTTGCTGGTCTGAAGCACGCCTACATCTTGGGTGCGCGATACCTAAACATCATAGGAGACTCCCAGCTGGTGCTGCGTCAAGTTTTGTCAACCTACCGCACCCGTGATCCTAAGCTCAAACCCTACCATGATCTGGTCACGCTCTTGGCCAGGCAATTCAGGAAACTCATCTATATTCACACTCCCCGCTCTCAGAATATCTTGGCCGACGCCCTGGCGTCTCTCGCCTCTTCTCTATCACTCCCCCTAAGTCGAGCCACCGAGACCATTGTGGTCCAAAGGCTAGACGTTCCTTCCCCGCAGGATCCCTGGTTCGACAATCTTAGGATATCCGTAGAGAAGAAAATAGAAAGGGAGGAAATAAAAGAGGTTTCATTAACTGAGCTCGAGGAGATCATTGAAGAGGAGGAATTGCCGTGGTTTTATGAGATCGAGCAGTACTGCAAGGATGGTACATTTCTGGAAACAGCCAACGCTGAGCAACGAAAAGCCATTAGAAGAGTCGCCGTCAGGTACACGATCATCGCCGGTGAATTATATAGGCGGGCCCTGAATGGAGTTCTAATGAGGTGCCTAGATGACGAAGAAGCTTGGAAGGTTGTGGAAGCAGCCCACTCCAGCGAGTGTGGAGGGCATGTGAACGGACAGGCCTTGGCAAAGAAGATTCTTAGGCAGGGCTATTACTGGCCAACCCTAGAAGAAGATTGCTCTACCTATGTCCGTAGGTGCCTTCAGTGCCAAATCCATGCCGACAAAATCCACGCTCCGGCCTCTTCTATCCATCCTGTTATGGCCCCCTGGCCGTTTTCTATGTGGGCCTTCGACATCATCGGGCCCCTCGGTGATCCGAACTCTGCGATTAAATAGAAATCCTTCATTCTGATGGCTACAGAATACTTTACCAAGTGGGCCGAAGCTGAAGCTTATGCAGAAATCAAAGCCACCACAGTATGCCGCTTCATCATGAAGAACATTATCTCGCGGTTCGGAGTGCCAAGCAGCATCGTCACCGACAACGGGTCTCAATTCATCTCACAAGAACTCCAGGACCTCTGTAAGAAATTCAATATAGTTTTGCATCATTCATCACCATACTACCCCCAAGGTAATGGCCAGGCTGAAGCCACGAATAAGACCCTTCTCAAAATTATCAAGAAAACATGCGAATCACATAAATTTGCTGATTGGGCCGACAAATTGATAGAAGCTCTATGGGCCTACCGCACCTCCGTCCGCACTCCCACAGGGCAGACTCCCTTTGCCCTCACTTACGGAATGGAAGCGGTGCTCCCGTATGAAATTCTAATCCCTTCCCTAAGGGTGCGGCTGGATAAGGAACTTAATCTCGACGAACATCGAGAGGTGTTGCTAGTCCAACTGGAACTCTTAGACGAGAAGAGGTTGAATGCGGCCAATCATGTTTCAGTATATCAAAAGCGGGTCTCGCGATATTTTCAAAAGAAGGTCATCGAAAGAAAGTTTCAAGTGGGTAATATGGTTCTGAAACGCAAATTCATCAGGTCTGCAGGTCCCAGGTCTAAATTGCAACCCAACTGGGAAGGGCCCTTCGTAATCAAAGAAGCTTATCCTGGCAATGCGTATCGTCTAATTAACTCAGAGGGGGAGGAATTGCCGAACCCGTGGAATGGGCTGTATTTAAAGCGTTTTCATCCATAAAAATAAAACCAGTGAACGGCTCGATGGCAGGGCATACCCCACCAAATTGCGAAAGGAGGACCCAGGTTCAGCATCTCACACACTACACGACCCCGTGGTGCGGTATTCTCTCATGCTACCCGACACCGTTTCTCCTTTGGCCATGCTCGGGGATGGTGGAAATCCTTGTATTTCTTCTCTCTCGGTTGAAGATAAGGGGCAAGTGGTGAATAAGGGGGCGAGGACTGACCCAGGCTCCCCGTTAAGAAGGGTCTCAAATAGGGGCAATCCGTCAAGACCTCACTCCACAAAAGAAGAAAAAAAGAAAGAAGAGAAAGAAAAGGAAAGCAAACAAAAAAGAAGAAGAAAAAGAAAGAACAGGGGCAAAAGCCGAAAGCACAAAGCTCGAAGCTCCCTAAATCCCCGAAAAATGCGGCTAGGCATGACAAGAGTGGCAGTACAGTTTCCCCGCGGGACGTTATGAGCCCGGTCGCATGCGTGCCTAGAGCGGGTGAAGGTTCAATGACGGATACAAAGCCCCGGCGCAACAGACCAGATTCCTTGAGAAAAGGGGGGTCCCGGGAAAGAACTCAAGCCCTAAAAACCTCTACACCTATCGTCGACTTCCCTACTCAATCTTTTTTACTTTCCCAAGGAATGAATCCCACCCCGGATATGGCCTCAGCAGAAGCACCGTCGAGCAAAGTCGACGCTGATCACAGGCGGTCCCCTTTCCTGCACGCGCTGAACCTTGGAATTCCGTAGCAAGACGAGAAGGTCCCTGCTATTGAGACCCGAGCTGGTTTCAAAACCCAAAAAAAATCAAATATTTCAAAACCCAAAAAAATCAAATATTTCAAAACCCAAAAAAATCAAATATTTCAAAACCCAAAAAAATCAAATATTTCAAAACCCAAAAAAAAAATTCAAATATTTCAAAACCCAAACAAAATCAAATATTTCAAAACCCAAACAAAATCAAATATTTCAAAATCCAAAAAAAATCAAATATTTCAAAATCCAACAAAAATTGCGTTTGCATGTTTTCTTCTTGCATTCATCTGCATTTTCTCGCACTTTGATATTTGCCTATTTAATAAGGCTCACCCCCCTTGACCAAAAGTCAAGAAAGGGTCGTCTCCTAACTTGCTGTAGGCAAGGGGCTGAGCCTAAAATAGATTTAATCTGTTTCATATTTGCATGTGTGCAGGGGCAAGTCGGAAGGACAGTTGACTCGGGACTACAGGAATATTCAATCCTCGCATTAGCCTATACAATCACATCACATCATAATCATATTGCAAAGCTCAAACTCAAATCTCATAAAATCTTATCATATATCAAGTTGTCCGAATATAAAATCCTATCCCATATCATCATAAAAACAAAAGAAAATCACTCAGTCCACCGCTGGGCATCCCCGCGAGGACGTATCTCTCTCAACTCCCTAAGATAAGCCTGTCTAGTCTCTGGAACCTCCTCAACCTCTGCTGGTAGGGTACGCACCCTGCTCACCTCCCACATGATCAACGCACTCCTGACCGCCTGCTCGTCCTCCTCTGTCCCGATCCTCCGTGCCTGTAGCATGGGAAGGTAGGGTAGCATAGGTAGCACCGTCCGAGGGAGCCCGATCTGCAGGTAGCATCTGTGTGGGCTGTACATCGCTAAAGTGGTGTCGCTCACAAGCCTCAAGTCCAAGTCAGCTCTCCTCGGTAGCCTGATGATGGTATCATGGAGGAAGTCCGGGCGCATCACGAACCTATCCAGGGGCAGCCTACGGATGTACGGGCGCCACTCGTCCCTGGTCTTCAGCTCAGCAGTCCTGCACTCAACCTGTGGAGAAAACCTGAAGGCGCCCCCTATGAAGCAAAGGGGATGGCTCCTAAAGATCCTGCTAACTGAAGTAATATCCTCCCTCAGGGTAAACTTCATCCTAACTCCCATCCAACACTCCAATAGGATCATCGAACCAAAGAGAGGACCTCCTAAGGCTGCCGAAGTGAGACCCTCATACAGATAAGCTAAGATAGCCTGAGAGATGGAAAGTCCCTGCCAAAGGCCGCTGATGGTGCTGAGTAAAGGAATCTCTAGGACATGGTCGGCTGAAGGGAAAAGGATGGCCCCGCATAGGCAGATGGACACAGCTTTGGCTATGGTTTCAACCCAGCCGCACTTATTCTGGCAATGCTCTGCTACCCACTGGCTCAGAGGAAGGAGGTGGATGTGGCGAGGGCCTACGAAGGTGCGAACATCCCCGCTGTCAGGTAGGAACCCTCCTAAGATGAGTTTTGGGTCTATAGGGGCAACGGTATGACATATCAAGTCTTCCTCCCCCACCTTGGACCTAGGGAGCCCAAAGTATGTCTCTACCTCCTCTAACAGGACGGCGGCCTCAAAAGATGGGAAGAAGAAAGTGTGAGTCTGAGGGTGCCAGATCTCCATCAGAGCAGAAATACTATGCCAATCTAAGGAAAGTTTAGGGTAATTCTGACCTAGAACTAAGAGGGAGTGCAAGTGCCAGGATTTGAGAAGGTGAGTCACCCCGAGGGGCAATGCACGGACCATGGGAGCCACCCACTTTAAATTAGAAAAGCACCTCGGGCCGGGAAGAAGCTGAAAAGAAGAAGGAAGCGAGGGGTGTAAAGAGATATAAGAGGAAATCAAGAGATGAAAATTTGAACATATTCTAAGCAAACTTACCTCTCTCATAGGGGTGGCGCTGAGATGTCGAGGAATCAAGCTTAGTCGTTGAATCACTTCCCGCTCCTTTCTAGCCGGTCGCGGTCCTTCAAACGACGCTCCCCCCGCGGAACTTCCATCAAAAGCCCTCTTCATGATGAGGTGACGAGAATCAAAGGTTTTAGGCTTTAGGAGAAGGAAGATGGGTGAGTTGAGGGTTCAGGCCTACCTGCTACTTATAGGGTTCATTAGAGAGCCCAAGCCTCTTAGGATTAGGCCCAGATAAGTCTAGGACGAGTTTGGATAGCGTTGTGATAAGTTCAAAGCACCTTGCCCTCGGGCTGGGGACTCTCCAGGGAGTCCCCTCTCAAGCAAATCGGACGTGGGATTGGACGGTCTTACGATAGACCGTCCATCCATTATACGGCCCATCATCAACCATTCTTCTCTCCAAAGGAAGCTTGGGCCCAGTGACTTGTACGGCCCGAACTCCGCCGTTCCACCACTCATACGGTTTATATAGAACCGTTCCAATGAATTCACACGGTCCTTAGAGAACCGCTCTTACATACGAACGGCTAGCGGAGAACCGTCCATATGCTCTGCTCCCCAATTAACCTGCTGCACTCATGCCTCCGTCATTTAGCGCACTCATCTCACTCAAGTCGGCGTGTGCGCTCTCATCTCACTCAAGTCGACGTGTGCGCTCTCATCTCACTCGAGTCGGCGTGTGCGCTCTCATCTCACTCAAGTCGGCGTATGCGCTCTCCTCTCACTCGAGTCGACGTGTGCGCTCTCCTCTCACTCGAGTCGGCGTGTGCGCTCTCATCTCACTCGAGTCGGTGTGTGCGCTCTCACCTCACTCAAGTCGGCGTGTGCGCACTCATCTCACTCAAGTCGGCGTGTGCGTCGCTCATCTCTCTCAGGCTAAGCGAGCTCCTCAAACTCACTCACCCATTCATGCATACATTCATCCACAGAACAAATGAAAAACAAGGATAGGCATCACTAATCATAATATATCATATACAAAGGACGGGCCCGGTACAACAAGTCAAGCAGCCCCCTCTCCCTGGCTCCCGTCACTGTCCCCCTCACCCTCATGCCTCTTTGGAGGAGGCATCGCTGAGGTCGCCTCATCACGCCGTCGCCGGCGCCGCTCCTCCTTCTCGTTCCTCTGATGGCCGGAGGAACTAGTAAAGTAACTCCTCACAGAGCCGTGAGTACCGTGGCTGCCACTCAGAGTCCCGCTGCGCGATCACCGGCTCATCTCTCTAAAAACCCGCAACTCTCCGTTCAGCCCGGACATCTCAATCAGAGCACGATCCCGCTCCGCTCGAACTCGCACCAACTCCGCCGCATCCGCCCGGAGCCGCTCTAGCTCATGCCGAAGGAGTGCCATCTCCACTGTGCCCGCTGGCTGGCCCAGCGCAACCTCCTCCCGCACACGGACTACCTCCTCCCTAGCCGCTGCTCAGCTCTGCTCCAACTCCGCCTGCAGGCGGGACAGCTCGGATGTCTGCATTCACACGCCATTGTCAGTTGGTCACATTTTCATATAGTTCATAAGCATAAATAAATAGGAGGAAGTGTAGAAATTCGTGTACCCTCTCCACAAGTGCCACCTCGGCCGCTTTGGCCCGCTCTACCATCCGAGTAAAGTCCGCCTCTCGATCGGCTCGAGCTGCTGGGGTCTGAACGGAGGAAGTAGAAGGAGCGTCTGGTCCCGCCCTCTGAGCACCCTCGGCGCGCTGCATCCAAATACTCCAGGTCAGTCATAAGCATAATCATAATCATATAGGACTGCATAATTTAAAGAGTCTAGGGTCTAGAAAACTCACCAGTAGGGCCAGGGCCTGCCGAGCCTCGTCTCTCTCTCGTATGGTGGAGTGCAGGAGTCCCTGCAACTCTGCCACCCGTCCTGCAGGGTCGACCTACATTTTAAAAGTCCTTTGTTAGTGCATCATTCATAAGCATGATAGGCAAAGATTCAGTTTAGAAGTCGTACCGGTCGATGGGCGCCTCGAAACACCTGGTCCCGGTAGTGCCGTGCGTACGCGGTGTAGTACGTGCTGTCGCTCTCTGCACGGGCGGTCACCGCTCGCCCTCGTGCAGCCCAATCAGCAATCTGCTCGGCGTTCCTCGCTGTCCAATCGTACGCCTCGCGGAGTCCCCGGGTGGTCCTCGTCACCCGTTCCCCCGCCTTCTCAGGCACAGGGAACTCTACAGCCGGCTGGTGGACCCCGACGGTCCTCATCACAAACCTAAAGTGTAGTGGCTCCACCACATTCATGCAGTGAAGCCACACGTCCCGGCCAGAGAAGGCCAAGGCCTCAGTCACCCACGGCTGACCCTCCGGGCTCTCCTCCGTGTAAGGGGTCCACCGTACCTGCAAAGAATAGGAAACTGCATCAGTATCATCAGAATAGCATGTATTTAAAGAGTCTGAGTCTAGAAGCGTACCGAGGTGTACGGTAGAGAGTCCAGGTCGTCCTGCAGCTCCCGAACCTGCCTCCTCAAGGCCATCATCTCCCGAGGTGCTGTCCACCTCCGCGCTATCGGCAGGAGCCCAGGGCAGGTCTCCTCGCCTCTCCCCAACCCACGTAGGCGCACGTAGGCCCACACCTGTATCACAAGGTCGTGTCAGCATTCGGTCAGCATATAGAGTCGCATAATTAAGACTAGGGAAGAGAGTCGCACCTGGAGTAAGGGGGAGAAGCCCCCAAGCATCGTCCGACGCGCCATCGAACTAAGGGTGTCAAAGAGGAAGGCGAGGACCGCCGCTCCCCAAGCATAGTCACCTACATGCTCGAGCTCCTGGAGGAAGGGGAGGAAGCGACAGCTCATCACGTCCGCCCGAGTGGAGAAGAGAAGCCGCCCGAACATCAGCATCAGAAACCGTCGTAGTAGTCTGTCCGCCTCTCGTCCCGGTGCCGCTGCAACCCTCGGCCTCGCCAACCCGACAAGCCGCTCCAAGTGCTCCTCTGGTCGCTCGCCCACTGCAACACCAGCTCGTCGAAGACCCAGGCTGTCCTGGAGAGTAGCCCGGGGAAGGAGGGTCGACTGCCTCTCGGGGCGCCGCAGCTGTAGGCCGAGCAGCTCCCGAGCCATTCCCCGGTAGTCAGGAAAAGTAGTCCCGCTGACCGGCGATCCGTGCACGCGTAGGCCAGTGAGCCTGGCCACGTCCTCCAACGTGGGAACCATGTGCCCCCACGGGAACAAGAACGTCCGACTCACTGGGTCCCAGCGGTCGTGCAGAGCATAGAGCAGAGCTGCGTCAAAGCGACACACCTCAATGCTCAGGAAGGGGGCGAACCCCATGGCAGTCAATCGCTCCCTCTGGAAGTCCGGCAGTGCGAGGTACACTGCCCGAACCTGTAGCCAGGAGGTGCGGGTCCTACGTTTCCCCTGCATTCATCCATTTTATTTTGCATTAGTCAGTTAGTTTCACATGTTGTTTCACATAAATAAAATGCTCAAAGCCCAATTATTGATTCGAAGAACGGTTACTCCAAAACCGCTCCATAGATGAACGGCTTCACTCAAACTGTTTTGTTGCTCAGGACCCCCCAGTTTGAACGGGCTATCCCTAGCCGCTTTTATCATGGACGGATCACCCTGAACCGTCCGGTTGCCCGTCTTCCTAAGGAATAACGGCCCACCTCTGGCCGTATTATTTTTATGACGGTCCTCTAAGGAGCGTATTGTTTTGCTTGGTTGCATGTTTGAACGGACCTACACGGCCCGTCTGTATTCTAAACGGTGATACCCTCACCGTATTGTGTTTTTAAGGAACCGTTGGCTATGTGAGTGTAAACGGCGCTCCCAGCACCGTGTTTGTTTGGGGCGGTCCTTTGGGGACCGCATTGTTTTGGCAGTACGGTTTCTGTTAAACCGTTTTACCATCGTCGTCCCCGACGATGGTGGAGGCCTCCCAGCCGGCTGGGAGACCTCCATGGTCCCTAAAAATAACCCCCTAGGCCCATCTAAGCCCCTAAAACTAACATGCATGGAACTAAAACGATAGAAATGGAAGAAAAGGTGGGGGAAACCTACCTCGGGATCCCGTGGTTTCTTGGCCGCCCCCGCGGGCGGTGGTCCTCCGGCCACCTCCTCCTCGCCGGTAGAGGCCTCTTCGTCGGCGACGACGATGGTGAGTTCCTCCATAGTCACCCCGGGTGTGCCCTCCTCCTCCGGCGGCGGTGGCGGTTGCTCCGGTGGTGGCGAGCCCTCACCGGCGGTCCGTGGCCTGGCGGACTGGTGCTTCGTCCGGGTCATCAAATGGGCTAGGGGTGCAGTGAGGTTGAGAGAGGGAGAAGGGGGGAGTTGAGAAGAGAGAGTGAGAGAGGGAGAGTGTGGGCGTTGTTTGCCCCTTCGTCCCTTCCACCGTCGGTTACGGTGGAGGGAGACAAAGGGGTTCTTTTTTTCGAAGCTCCAGAGAAGAACGGTCTATCGTTAGACCGTTCACTATGTGAACGGTTCGTTCCTAACCGTATGTATCTCTTGACCGTTAATTCTATGTCGGTTGGAATTCTGGGTACGAGCGGTTCCCAAGGAGCCGTTCACATTAAAACGGTGTCTACACAACCGTTCATCACGGGCAACCGGCCCTGAAAGAATTGTTTGAATGTCAGGTACACATGGTTAACATGGAGCCGTTTGGAATATGGAACGGTTAACATCCAGCCGTATATCTCGTTGATGTGTTTAAATCATGAATATTGAATATTTTCTTTGGAAATACATCTCTTAATCATCTTATGCAGCATCACTTCGGCCTTGTCTCGCCGTTTCACCTGCACAGGTAAGTCAGGTATGGCCTTCTGTCCCTAAATCCCTTATTGCATTATTATATGGTATTATATATACTATTTCGAGAGCCGGTAGGTTTCTTATATGTCCCAGGATCTGATGTTCCCCTTCAACAAAAACAATGATGATCCAGGTTCATGTATCTAACCTTCGGATAGGCCGTTAAGTTGGGATGTCACGAGGAGGACGGTTCTATCCGCGCGCTGTGGTAGCGGACGGTATCTTGACTCTGATGTTCCCAGCTTAGCAATATTACTCTCGAATATCTTATATTTTAATCTTTCTTGGCATTTATTTTAATGATTTCTTTTTGTTTTAGTCCAGCATGCATCATACGCATTCTTTTGAGCTTTCATGCCCCATGGTTTGCTTAAGAAATGTCCCGTCGGTAACGGTCAGCTATGTGTTTAAGAGGCTCGAGTAAGATGAACTAATTCCACTCTGAGTTTGAAGGTTCTCTTTGGACGGTTCGTTGAGATCGGTTGACTAGAAGATCCCCGTCTGGAGCTTTAGCATCTTTTTTTCTTTTTTGTGGCCCCCTCATTGGACCGCAGGATTGTGTCCCCCATGAGGTTGGTCTTGTCAGTTGATTTCCTTTAGTTTAGTCCCTCCAGATTGGCGTCGCCTTTTGGTCAATTACTCCTGACGCTCGGTTCAAGGTTTTCTGAAAGATTCTCATCGCTTATTGGTAGGAACGGGTGTCGTTTTACCTTAACGCCCGCTTTTCCGGTCCACTCTGCTACATTTCCGCTTCGTCTCCATGTTCCGTGTCACCTCCGCTTCACCTCCGCTCGCTCCCCTGCAAAGAGGACGTTAAGGAGGGGCATCTGTTGACACCCGTTTTATACCGATAAGTTGAGCCGTTTCTCTTACCTCCATTTGATTGATGCCTTAAGTTGTCCATTATCTGCTGGGCCATTTTTTGTGGCACATCCTGGGCCCATTTTATGGGTAGCCTCCCTCCTTGGTAATGGTCGTATCCATTCAGGGCTTATCGGACCTTGGCTTTGATTAATTGAACTGTTTTATAAACATCAGGTACCCAAGATCATGAACGGTCCCACATCAGCCGTTCACGACTGGGGCGGTTGATACCAGACCGTTCATACATTTCAGCTAATTTCTGAGGATTTTCTGAATATTCACCGACAGGATTTTGTGCGGTGTGATCAGGACCGTTCAAGTTCATGGACGGGCCTATTCCAACCGCCTATATCTCAGAGTCCTACGCGCGCCCGTTTTCTCAGATAATTATCCAAATATTTTGAATTATCACCGACAGGATAAAACGGTCGCGTTTGTGCCGCGCTACACTAAAACGGTCTCTATCCAACCGTTCATATAGTCAGGGTCCCACGGCGGACGTTTCGGCCAGTTCGAGAGATAATTGGGATTATTTGCTGATTATTTGAATTTCCACCGACGGGTATGGACGGTTAGTTTGTAACCGCCCACTTGGTTGAGCGGTCTATCGTAAGACCGTTCATCCCGTCGGTTGCTCAATTTTAACAGATTTTAACCCTTTTGTTCATGGTTTTATCCCCAACTTCTTTTATCAATATCTCCGTGGGTAATCAACCATTTTAAGTGCCGTTTCGACTGGATGAGAGATGATTGTATTATCTACGATTTATCTTCAATAACTTCATCCCGAAAATGGCTCTAAACCCTAATTTCGAGGTTGGCTTTCTAGGCTCTATAAATAGACCCTATTGGCCAGACGTCGAAAGGGGGGGAGATTTTGATCGACGGTGAAGCCCTTCCGCATTCTTGAGCGACCCAGCACCAAGGAGGGAGGCTCTCTACGTCCGCATGAGCCTCCGGTCAAGGGAGTAGCCCAGTCTTCGCAGTTTTTCGTTTCATAGTTTTGCCGTGTTCTTTCATTGCATGCTTTGTTTCTCACCCGCGTGCCCCCCCTCCTGCTCATAACATGCACACAATCATCCCGTTTTTTGTCACCCTAGGGGTTTAAAACCCCCCAGGTATTCCCCTTTTCATTTGTTCATGCTTAATTCTTCTCTTTTGAATATGTACCGCATCATTAAGGTCTAATTTGGGTGTCTTTTTTTGTGTCTCTACGTTGTTTCGCAGGTCAGCATCTAATCAGCACGAGGCCCATCCCCTCTGGCCGGCAGGAGAGGGTGGAGGTCGAGCCCTTCTCAACTTGCTGAGTGAAGGTATTGAGCGGTCATCCTCCAGCCGTTCAACTTTTCGCGCGGTGCATAAACAACCGTCCTTCACTGGAGTGCGGTCCCTCAAGCGCCATCCATCTCACTGCAGCAATTCCTCCCGCGTCCCTCATAGCGTCCCAAGGCGGTCTATCGTAAGACCGCTCATCCCAGAGCGGTCCTACCCGAGCCGTTCATCCCCAGCGCTGCACCAAGGCGAGTGTCTCCCCATTTTCCAAGGTACAGTGTGCCTGTCGCGTACGGCATCTTGGTGGCGATCACGGTATTTTGCTTCATTCCCTATTTCCTCTTCTGTCTCTCATTTGTTCATGCACTTGGCGCACTTTTGACCCCTTTAGTGAAAGGAGAGAGAGAGGAGAGAAATATATACCTACAGCTGCCATCCCTGTTGTTCTTTTATTGGTGTCAGGAAGTAGGCCTAATAAGCATGTTGAGTGTTGGATTCCGTGATCTCTTCAGGCAATGCTTGATACAGAGAGACCATGTTGACCGCGGGTCTTCTCAGAGGCGCTTCATGAGGTTGTGGAGGGTCACTCCCCCAAGTCTATTTCTTCTTTCTTGACCATGCCTTCAATGATATCCTTGAAAACATAGCAGTCCTCAATTCGGTGCCCTAGCATCTAGTGATAGAGGCAGAACCTTGGGCTATCTTTTCTTTTCAGGTCTTCCGGCCTTTTCGGTTAGGGCAAGGTAACCTTATCATATTGGGTCACCTAGTCAAACAGAATCCTGGTTTTCTCCTTCGGGAAGGAGTAGGCTTTCTTCATTTTATCCCAAAGTGAGGGACCCTCTCGGTCGTCTCCGGCTTTAGCAGGCTGAGGGGCAACCGCCTTCTTGCCTTTATCTTTTTATTGTTCAAATGACTTGATGTCAAGAGTTTTTGCTTCTTTAGGCGTTGAGCGCCGCTCTGCTGTTTTTGCCTTCTGTGCAGTGGCAGCAGTTGATGTAGGGGCAGGTCTTGCCAGGAAGGCTTCCACCTCAGCCACGACGTTGTTCAAATGGTCAAATGATCGGATCTCCATGCCGATCATCTTTTCTAATACCTCTCTCCTGAGGTTTTGTTTGCAAATTTATACAGCGTCCTCCTAGTGCGGGGGCCGCTTGCATCTCATTCTGAGGTTCCTCCACCACTTAATGTATTCAAGGGCTGTTTCATCTGCCCTTTGTCTTGTCAAGTAGAGCTCGGCCACTGTGACCTCCCTCTCAGTGACATGGAATCTTTCTCTGAATTTCTCCTACATAACTGGCCAGTCGCTGATCGACCGGACCAGGAGGCTGGAATATCATTCAAATGCTAGCCCTGTCAGCGAGGACCTAAAAAATTTTAGCATATATGACTCGTCGGTGGGTAGATCGCCCATGACGGTCATATAGTAGGCGGCGTGTTCTTTCGGGGATCCCTTCCCGTGGAACTTGTCGAATTTAGGTGGCTTGTTGATCCCAGGGGGAGCCGCTTTGTAGCATGATGTGGCGGGTATGGCACCCGATAGGCATCAAATGTGTTGGGTCCCGTAGTGTAGTGACACGGATCTAGAGGGGGGTGAATAGATCCCTCTTTTAAAATTAAGCCCAATTTGAAACTTAAACGCCGCACAGCTCAACCTCACCAAACGCTTGCATATGAAGATGTACACACACGGAGACTAGACGCACTTAACTAAACGTGTGTATAAGAGAATCAACCATCCATGGAAAACGGAATTGTCAAACCAACCTGTGAATGGTGAAAGGAGATATGGAGCGAATGCACAATCATCGACAAGGGCACAATGATTTTTTAGGTGGTTTGTGATCACGACGGGCACCCTACGTCCACCCCTCACCAACTCGGTGAGGCTTCACTAACATGCTACACGAAGTCGCACACGGGGACGAACCCCAACAACGTACACGCTACTTTCGCAGCAAACTACACACACGAGGGCAAGCCTCAACACGCTGCCACGTAGTACACACACGAGGGCTAGCCTCGACACGCTGCCACGCAGCACACACACACACACAAACACAGGAAACTTACCCCGACTCTCAGTCCACACACGGATACACGGCTCCGTACACACACCCAGGCATATCAAGTTTAAAGGTATGAAATCAAATATTCAATACAGGCTCAACACATGAATCGATCAAATGACAACTGCAAAGATAGATTTAAAGAAAGTTTAGCTATCTCCTGGTAGGAAGATGGTGTAGCTGGCTTCTACGTTGGCTGGACTCCATCTTCTTTGCTTCCCTTTCTTTTCACTCATCCTCTGGATGAGAATCACAAAAGGTTCTTTACGAAAAGGTGGACGAAGCCATCTTCCACGTCTTCAATCTTCTTCAGCACACTGGAAGATGTGGAAGAGATCCTGCGACGGTGCTCACCAGCAGGTTCACTTCAAGATGCTGGAAGAAAGCCTTTTCTTGCCTTGAACCATCCTCCGCACGCCAGGAGAGGAGGTAGACGAGCAGCGGCCTTGTTCTTCCTACAAAAACCCCAAAATTGGATAAGAAGATAAAATCCTTTCTCAACTGTGAAATAAACCCTATCTCATCCATTATATACCCCAATAGATGAAGGGCCTTGTGGGGGGAACATTGCCTCTTGGACCAATCATAGAGGGGCACAAAAAGATGGGAGCACGCTAGGGCATCGAATCCCGCACAAACCGGCGCATTTTTCGGTCGTCGGAAAGTGTCGACTCATAGAGTCGACACTCGTGACTGGGCAAGACCAAAAATTGCCCAGACAGAACACAGCACAAAAAGTGTCGACTCATTGAGTCGACACTTTCTACCTGTGGTGCAAATAAACGCCCAGACAGAACGGTGTGAAATAAATGTCGACTCTATGAGTCGACATTTCTTTCCAACGATCTGAAGGGTTAACAAGCCAGGCTCAAAAGGCCATAGCCCGGGACAAAGTGTCGACTCCATGAGTCGACACTTTTCCTGACATATACAGAAATAAGGAAAACATCAAGGAGGGATTACCAATTGATATGAGACTACAAAGATCATTACATGAGTGGAAGAATTAAGCAAGACTTACCCCAAATCACAGGCTAAGCAGATGAAAATGCACAATGGTTACCTTGGGATTTGTGCATCCTTTTTCACTACAAACCTACTTCGAGCAAGGCAACAAGATCAGCATACTCATGTTCATGCTTCACAACACACATGTGAAGATCCAGTTTGATGATTGCCAATTTGGTCTTCATGATAATTGCCATTAGATATCCCTGTCACTCACACACAATTGAAGCAGTCTTTCAGTCCATTTAATTTCTAAGAATAAAAATTGAGCTCATATAAACATTCAATTTTTCACATTGAGTCCTTGCAATTCACATGTTAACTAAGACAAATAGCTCAAGTGTCATTTGAATCAACCATTAATAATATTAAATAAGTTCAACACATGCGACTTGTAGTCCATCCATTCTCAACTGAGTCCTGTACAAATATCAATTCTCATGTCAGTGTAGTTCAGTAAAGGGTCATAGAAGTAGAACATCCCATTCAACTATTAACAGTGATAATCCTATGAGCATCAATGAACCATTCAAAAACAAACTAATCCCTTTCAAATCCACAAACCACTTATGCATTTATTTACAAGAAACGATGTCACATGGTATTTGATCATCATCAAAATTTCTTAACACAAGGTTATGCAAAGGGTTCAACAATCTCCCCCTTTTTGATGATGACAAAATACTATGTGCAATGAAGCAAGACAAACTAGACGAAGGGTTGCTTGATTCAACAGGAAAAAGTATTTCAGGGAATTACAAACCACAAGATGCATTCTAAGCAACAACCCATGTCTTTGCATTCTCATTCCTCAAACTAAAAGCGTAAGACACATCCACAAAGCATATGTAATTCCTGGATTGAAATTCAACTATCATAGAATTCCTGATTTAACTCATTCAAGAAATATTCATTCCAAGAGTGCATTCCAAACACATTCAACAAAATAAACATGTTCATTCCATAAATGCATTCCACACACACATCCAACAAAATAACCAACCAAGCTATGGTTCATTTGGTAACACATTCAACAAAAGAAACTAAGGTTCATTTGACAACACATTTAACAAGGTTCAGCAAAAGTGTGGATTTCCAATCCACAGTCCACAAAATAGCACAAGCAGTCCACAAAATACATTCATCTCCCCCTTTGGCATCAACAAAAAGGAATAGAAGGGGAGAGTGAGTCAAGCTGGAGCCAAGTGAAATAGAGTTGAAATGGAAGATCAAGGGGAAGCTGGGGGACGGTGAAGATAATCCGATAAGTCATCAAACTTTGAGCATTGAACCCCAAGGCCAGAGTTTAAAGAGTCAATGGAGTTGGCCATGGCAGCAAACTTCTGGAGATAGGTTTCGTGGTACAGCTTCAACTCAGAGACATCCTTAGTAAGAGCATCCACTGAATCCTTGACCTTGCCGGCTTCACTTCCTAACTCATCACTCTTTATGTGCAATGATGTGTCATCTAAGGATGCAGGCTGAGTGACTCGTGCAGGTTGAGTAACTTGAGTTCTTCTAACAGGTTCCTCTTGTTCATCATCTTCACTATTATCAGATTCCACTGCAGGGGCTTTTCCTTTGTGAGACGGAAGTGTGCGGACTATATGTCCGTTTCGAAGCTCATACCCCATGTTGTTACAGATTGAAGGAAATGTGTAAACATCTGCATCCCTGATAGAGTGACTAATGTGCTCATTCAGATTGATGTGTAGATATTGAAATATAGGTGTTAAGGCAGCACCATAAGGAAGATTCCTATTCTTTGACTTCTGACAACTTGTGATGTAATCCATGATAAAGGCAGGAAAATTTACTGGATCGCCACTCATAATATAGACAAATAAGAATTTCTATCTATCCATCACTTGTTCTCTTCCTCCTGACCTGGGGAATAATATTGTGGTCATCATGTGATGTAGAATCTTTTGGAGAGGTGGGAAATTGTTGGCATTGAGTTTGCTTGAACTACCTTCCACCATTGCTTCACTAGTCATAGCTTCATAAGCTTCTTCCTCAATATAGATGGCTTGACCAAAGATACATCCAGTGTCATACGGCATTTCCAAGGTTCTTCCAAATAATTGAATAGTGAGGGGAATGGGTTGTCCATTAATTTCAGTGTACAACTCATCATTTTTTACAACCATATTCCCATAAAACTGATGTACCAAGGAATGGTAAACTTTTCGATGTTCTGACATAAAGGAAATCAAGTTCGGCTGCTTTCTAAGAAGCCTAACCAATTTAGGCAACACACCTTTAATACTCTGAAAATCAACAGCTCGTGGATGAAGTACTTTTCTTTTGACTAGCAAAGCATTCTCTGAAGCTGCCTTCTTTTTCTGAGCCTGAGCCTGCTTGTCTTTGCGCCGGACCTCCCTTGGAATAAGGGCTTCCTCTCTTTCCTTCACTGTCCTCTTTTTGGGAGCCATTCTTACAACTCGGACAACCTAGAGCTTGAATCAAATGGAAGACGAAGGTGCAACACGGTGTTCTCTTTGACAGATGGAGGCCTACCTCGGAGTAGCACGGACTCCACACCACTTACAGCTCCAGACAGATATGGCTCGAAGGAGGGCTCCACGGATGCTCATGGAAGAAGAGGAGTCGCGGACGCTGCCGGAGGGTGCTTTTGGAGGATGGAAGAGAGCGTAGATGAAGTGATGTTAGGGCAAGTGGGCTAGACGAAGGGCGCCACAGTTGCATTGGGGAAGAAGGAGAACCGCGGTTGCCGTAGGAGGATGCGGTTGGTGGATGGAGGAGGTGAGGGCTTCTAGAGTTGAAGAAAGGAGGGAATGGTTTTAGAAGGAGAGCCACGGAGTGAATGAAGGCGGCTGGGATCGAATGGGTGTTAAACATGGAAACCCAATCGAACGGGTCGAAGCCAAGAAGGACCCAACGGACCAGTTCGCGAACTGGTATCCGAAAGAAAAGTGTCGACTCATTGAGTCGACACATTTTTACAACTCTTCTGTCCCGAGATTAAAAGGAAGACACAGGAATTAAAAGTCGATTCTTCCCCTGTAACATGAAGTTTTCAAGGAAAGTGGAAGAAAATGAAGGCCAAAGGTGTGAGACTTGAAACCCAATTGATTATGGACTCAGATTAAGAAGTGTGAGGGTTGATCAAATGGGAAAATGATCAAGGACATGGGATTTCAATCAATCCGGAATAAGACGACCAACACAATTGAGCAAGCAAGCAATCATCTCAATTATCCAGCATAGCTCATTGTAAGTGAAATATATGAAACCACAAGTTAAAGACATGGAATCTCATGGGTGCATTCACATGATCAGAAAGAGATACAAGCACATTTCATGGGGGTTCAATCAAGCAAGATCTTCTTATGCATTTCAAGCACTCAAGCAGTCAAGCAAGTATAATTAGATATAGAATCAGGCATGTAAGTCCCTTAGGAACAGGGTTACGAAAAATGCAATTGATTTGAGTAGATGTCCATGAGCAATATTAACAAGGTTGTGCTTACAAAAGATGGTACTGCATAAACCATGAAAGTTGACTGATTCATGGGATACATTCACACAATCAAGCCAAATCAATATGAGAACTATGAGGAATGACTATCAAGACAATATGGATTATCAAATGTTCTAAAGAACACTAACAAGAACCTCTCCTCCCTACATTTCCATACACAGTGCTCGGCTTTTGGTAGCCTCGCACAATCCCAAATAACTTTTTTTTTATTAAATACAATTAAGATGACTAACCTTTTGACGCGAGTCATGTCCTTTGTCTCAGGGGCATTTCTCGATTACTTAGTTTCGTCACTTATTAGCAATGTGGATTTTTGTCACTTTTCGTTTCGAGTTTTCTCCTTTGTTTTAGGGGGGATTCCCGACTACTCGGTTCCAATTCCACTTATTGATATTTTTGGTGGGACTGATAACTTTTTCCTCATGAGTCACTAGATTTTGATGTAGGGATATAAGAGTCCTCAAGAGTGTTGAGTGGAATAACTGAGATCCTTATTGAATGAAGTTAATTGACTCAAAGGTTCATATCAAGTGAGTGATTGTATAGATAGTAGAGAATTAATTAGTCTTATCAAGGTTATGTCTCCCCCTAAGTGTATGCACAGTTGAAAACAAAACTACCTCCTTAATATGTGCCATGAAGCAAGCATGTCTTGATCAATGCACATTTATTTATCAAGGATGTGAGGTCATAGAAAGGTTCAAAAACTGAGGGGTGTATATTATATACACTCAAGCATGTGTTAAAATGGAATTTTCAAGCATATTGATTACCGGTACGTGGCAGAGAACGTAGGTCAAAAGACCACCCTCACGCATGGAGAAAGCTTCCAGTTGGACATAATCCAACTTTCAACAATTGGCATTTGATATACCAAAAATCATGGCATTCAGGCACACAGGAATGTGAAATATATGCAAGTTTGTACATTAAAGTGAAAGATGACTGAACTTTATTCCTATTAACAAGTATGCAAGGATATGCAAGAAATGTGCAAGAGATTAAGTGTGTATACTATGTGTGTGGAAATTAACTGTTATTCACAAAAGGGGCGAGTGTGAGTATAGAAAACTCTATGAAGAACTGCAAAATTTGATTGTTATTCACACAAGTAAGCAAGAGTGAAATTCATTACCACATAAGCTCATCATTTTTCTTGCCTTGGAGGATCTTTATTTTATCAACAATTTCTTCCATCTCAAGGCACCCCTACAAAGCAAAATCCTCATTTTGAAGTTTTAGATACCCAAGCCATCTTGGACCCCAGGGGGTTAGTTACACCTCTAGTGGGTGCTTTCCACATTCTCTTGGCATTCGCATCATCAAAATACATTAAAGAGCAATCATCCAACAAATGTCCAAATCGACCACAATAATGACAATGTGTATGTTGACTCTTTTTCCTTGTATGGACATTAGCGGTTGACTTTGGTATATAGACAGGAGGTCTATCATTCTTTGGATGAGGTTTGTTTTTCCTTTTTAACCGCCAGCAACATTTCAACATGTGACCTAGTTTTCCATAGTGAAAACATTCAATTTTATTTTTATGTGTAGTGTGGAATTTCACAGCATGCTTTGTACGAGCATTTAAATCATCTTCTCTCATCAACCTACAATCATGCATCAAGTGTCCATGCCTATTACAGTAGTGACATGACATATTCGTTTGCTTTGAAGCATGGCAATTCATATGAGATATCTTGGCATGCATATTAGACTTTGGTTTCTCCGCAGAAGGGGTATTTGTAGTATCGAAGGAGCATGACGCATTCACAAATGAGTTTTTGTTTTTAGACTAAAAGCTTCCTTTCTACCAGGATTATACCCGAGTCCTTCCCGTTGAAAATTCACTTTAATTCCCAAAATCTTGTTTAAATTCTCTTCCCCGCTTACAAATTTAGCCAGAGACTTGTTCAAATCAAAAATTTTAGATTCAAGTGAAGCAATGTGGAGTTCATAAGAAACATTCACATTTTCACAAGAAATGACTTTTTCATTCAATGTGGCATTGATGGTTTTGTGGGTCTCTATTTCCTGTCTTAATATACTCACATTTTCACTTTCTTGAACAACCATAGACTTACCTTTTTTAAGAGTTAGGAGTCTTTCAGACATGGTTGAGTTCAATTGTTTAAACTTTTCATTTTCAGATTTTAACAGCTCATTTTCATTGATGATGGCCTTGCTATCAACTTCGAAATCAAGTAATTTCTCAAACAAGTTTTCATCATCAGACAGCGAATCTAACTTGTTTCTGAGACTTTTCTCAGTTTCCTCAAGCAAGGAGATTTTACACAACAAGTGTTCATTCTCATTCTCTAGATTTTCAATTTTTGAATTTAAATCATTGCATTTTTCATAAAGAATGTCATCATGCATATTTTCATTAAGTTTCTTCTTCAGTGTTTTATTTTCAGACTTGATCTTCTTGTATCTACTTGACAACTCCTCATAAGCATCAACTAATTCTTCAAAAGACATTTCTTCTTCATCAGAGTTAGAGTTTACCTCTTCACTATTTTCATCACTTGGTTGATCAGCATCGTCAGCAATTAACCCTTTTTGTCCCTGCTTTTCTTGAGCTTGCATCAATCGATCTATAAGCTCTTTTGCAGTTTTGCAAGTGGAGACAAATGTGAACATGTCAGCATTCACAGAAGCTTTCAACAGGGTCAAAATGGTAACATTCTCATGATTCTTCAATCTATCTCGATTGGACCACTTGGTCTCATCCTGAGGCAATATATGAGGACCATCATGAATTAACTTCCACAAATTTGGATTGATTGGATTTATAGTCCTACACAACTTGCCCAACCAAGAATTAAGATCATCACCATGAAAAACATGTAAACAACTCAACGAAACAATATCTGCAGAAGTGTTCATGATTCAAAACTACACTAGGATCTCTCTGAAGATCGTTAGATCTGGTGAATACAGAGCCAGGCTCTGATACCAATTGTTGGGTCCCGTAGTATAGTGACACGGATCTAGAGGGGAGTGAATAGATCCCTCTTTTAAAATTAAGCCCAATTTGAAAACTTAAACGCCGCACAGCTCAACCTCACCAAATGCTTGCATATGAAGATGTACACACACGGAGACTAGACGCACTTAACTAAACGTGTGTATAAGAGAATCTACCATCCATGGAAAATGCAATTGTCAAACCAACCTATGAATGGTGAAAGGACATATGGAGCAAACGCACAATCATCCACAAGGGCACAATGATTTTTTAGGTGGTTCAGGACCACGACGGGCACCCTACGTCCACCCCTCACCAACTCGGTGAGGCTTCACTAACACGCTACATGAAGTAGCACACGGGGATGAACCCCCACAACACATACACTGCTTTCGCAGCAAACCACACACACGAGGGCAAGCCTCAACATGCTGCCACGTAGCACATACACGAGGGCTAGCCTCGACACGTAGATACGCAGCACACACACACATAAACACGGGGAACTTACCCCGACTCTCGATCCACACACGGAGACACGGCTCCGTACACACACACAGGCATATCAAGTTTAAAGGGATGAAATCAAATATTCAATACAGGCTCAACACATGAATCGATCAAATGACAACTGCAAAGACGGATTTAAAGAAAGTTTAGCTATCTCCTGGTGGAAAGATGGTGTAGCTGGCTTCTACGTTGGCTGGACTCCCTCTTCTTTGCTTCCCTTTCTTTTCACTCATTCTCTGGATGAGAATCACAGCAGGTTCTTTAAGGAAAGGTGGACGAAGCCATCTTCCCCGTCTTCAATCTTCTTCAGCACACTAGATGATGTGGAAGAGATGTTGCGATGGTGCTCACCAGCAGGTTCACTTCAAGATGCTGGAAGAAAGCCTTTTCTTGCCTTGAATCATCCTCAGCATGCCAGGAGAGGAGGTAGACGAGCAGCGGCCTTGTTCTTCCTATAAAAACCCCAAAACCGGATAAGAAGATAAAATCCTTTCTCAACTGTGAAATAAACTCTATCTCATTCATTATATACCCCAATAGATGAAGGGCCACGTGGGGGGAACAATCCCTCTTGGACCAATCATAGAGGGGCACAAAAAGATGGAAGCATGCTAGGGCATCGAATCTCGCACGAACCGGCACATTTTTCGATCGTCGGAAAGTGTCGACTCATAGAGTCAACACTCGCGACTGGGCAAGACCAAAAATCGCCCAGACAGAACACAGCGCAAAAAGTGTCGACTCATTGAGTTGACACTTTCTGCTTGTGGCGCAAATAAATGCCCAGACAGAATGGTGTAAAATAAATGTAGACTCTATGAGTCGACATTTCTTTCCAACGATCTGAAGGGTTAACAAGCTAGGCTCAAAAGGCCATAGCCCGGGACAAAGTGTCGACTCCATGAGTCGACACTTTTCCTGACATATACAGAACTAAGGAAAACTTCAAGGAGGGATTACCAATTGATATGAGACTACAAAGATCATTACATGAGTGGAAGAATTAAGCAAGACTTACCCCAAATCACAGGCTAAGCAGATGAAAATGCACGATGGTTACATTGGGATTTGTGCATCCTTTTTCACTATAAATCTGCTTCGAGCAAGGCAACAAGATCAGCATACTCATGTTCATGCTTCACAACACACATGTGAATATCCAGTTTGATGATTGCCAATTTGGTCTTCATGATAATTGCCATTAGATATCCCTGTCACTCACACACAATGGAAGCAGTCTTTCAGTCCATTTAATTTCTAAGAATAAAAATCTAGCTCACATAAACATTCAATTTTCCACATTGAGTCCTTGCAAATTACATGTTAACTAAGACAAATAGCTCAAGTGTCATGTGAATCAACCATCAATAATAGTAAATAAGTTCAACACATGCGACTTGTAGTCCATCCATTCTCAATTGAGTCATGTACAAATGTTAATTCTCATGTCAGTTTAGTTCAGTAAAGGGCCATAGAAGTAGAACATCCCATTCAACTATTAACAGTGATAATCCTATGAGCATTAATCAACCATTCAAAAACAAACTAATCCCCTTCAAATCCACAAACCACTTATGCATTTATTTACAAGAAACGATGTCACATGGTATTTGATCATCATCAAAATTCTTTAACACTATGTTATGCATGGGGTTCAACAAAATGCGACATAGTCGCCTTCACTTTGCTCGACAAGCTTCAGCTCGATCATCCTTTCCACCATCAGCTTGTTCATGGAAGTTAGATCGACCGGTTCAGGATAGAAGTGCGCCGGCTATAGATAAGGGGTGACCAAGGTAGTCGCCTGTGGAGGAGGACGCAGTAGTGGAGGCGCCTGGTGCACCTGTGACGGTACTGGCGGCATCAGAGGTTGTGATGGGCGCTGCGGAGTGGTCGCCAAGCTGGGCGCTGCCGGCTGGGGCAAGGTATAAAGTGGTGGGAAGTCGCTTGGGTTGAAGGCTCCCCGTGACGATTTGGTCTGTATCTCAGGTTGCTTAGAAGCTGAGACTTGCTATGTCTTCTCCATCAATTACTTCTTCAGAAGCTCAATCTCCTACTGATATCTCTGGAGTATCATTAACACCGACGGGTCCATGACTGCCGTGGTGGGGATGGCATCTGTCATTTCCCCTGATGCACCTTCCGGAGGGGTATCTAGAGGCACGTCATCTTCTTCTATTGTCACCACATTTGCAGTTAAGATGGTGGACCCATAAGTTCGGACTTGCTTTCCCTTTGCCACTGTCAGCATTTCTCTTGCGGCTTCTACTCTTCGAGTGTTCGGCCCGGGCCTTCCAGCCAATCGAGCCAGCTCTTGAGGCTCCTCAGGTAATTGTCCATATCGGCCGGACACTCCGGCCATATTGCAAGTAAAGGCTCGCATTTCTCTCCTTTGGCGATGGACCCTCCTTCTCGGATGCTGAGGGAAGGTCAGTCACGTGAAGACGGAGACTCTTCTTTCCTCTTGCTGATGAGCAGTGGCTTTATCGGCTTTCATCTCTAAGCCATCTTCATACCCATTGTCGTCGACTGACGATGGCATCCTTCTTTCTTCTTCTTCTTCTTCAATTGCCATTGGTGGACAATCGTCTTCTCTCGCCATGGCTGCTTGCAACAACCGTTGCTGGCCCAATGAGGGGTTGCCCATACCCCTGAAATAATTCCTGACCATGCTGGTCAGTTCTTCTTGCCCTAGTCCCTGATGCAGGACTGGGGATGGTTGTCGACCTCCAATCGGAGGGACATAGGCCAGTCGACTTCTTTCGATAGGTTGTTCAAATCTTCTCCCTGCTACGGGGATATCAGCTTGTCAGGCACATGCCCTAAAACTTGCGTGGTGAGGAGGATATGCGATAGTCTCTTCTCTTCTTGGGGCTAGCGCCCTCTCATTCTTCTTCTTCGCCTGGGTGGGCTTGCAGTGGTAGTAGACAGGCGCCTCTTGGTGAGCAGGTTGGACCCTCTTAGGGACCCAGACATGTTGAAACTTCTTCGGCCATGGGGCCAACTCCCCCCGGCTTTGACGGTCTCCTTCTTCTTTCTCATCCCTCCTTCCGGAAAGAGCCTGGAAGGAGTTGCGGGTCGGCACAGCGGCAACCATCCAGTCTGGAATTGCATGGGCCTCACATTCATCTAGGAAGATCCGGACACCCCCAATCATGACAGATTTCCCAGACACTGACAATCGTCCGGTCATAGGGACAACAGCTTCTCGACGGGAACTCCTGACGTGACACAACCTACCAATGCAAAGGGACCGACCGAGCGAGCCTCGGACCTAGACTTGCAAGCACACTTACAATTTGGCGGACTCGATGTTGGCGGACCAATATTGCAGCACAACCCTTTCCCGTGGTGACTAAGTGATGGTAGGGTGGGTTCGAGGGTCTAAACCGTGCTGGTTGGGGTGATGGCTTAGCCTAATGTGTTTCCCTCCCTAGGATCGGAGCACCCACATCAGCGGGGCGGACTTCGCGCCTTGAGGGCACGGGGTTCTCTCCTCACTCAATCCGCGATAGCCACTCGTGATCGGGAAGTCACGGGGCCGGGCACTCTCTTTCTCGCCAGATGAACTTAGAAATGATACTAATTGAACACAAATATCCAGGGTGGGTTCAGCATATACTTGATCGGTGTGAAGACACCGATCTCATGTCGGAGACGAGGGCGATCGGGGAAGCGTGGGTTTCCCCGAACGCTGCGCCGATGAAGCTTCAACCTGTCCCAACAATTACATGCACTACACCTCACGTAGGAGGGTTGGACTAGGGTTGGGGGTTTGAAACTTACATACAAATACTACCCCCCACAGGGAGGGGCTTTAAGCCGGCCAGGCGGGGCGGGGGAACTCAAGAAAGATCCGAATTGCCAAAATGTGCAGTTCTGTCCACCTCTAGAACTGTCGGACAGACAGGTGAAGAGGACACCGCCACATATTCGACCGAGATCGGATGCTGACGAGACCAGCGTTGAAACGTCCTGAGCTGGCCCAGGATGACGCCCAAATTATTGGTTAATGTTCTGATGCTGCCGGTGGCCAAGTCGAAGTTAGGATCGAAGCTGGTCAGATCTGACTCTGGAAATCCCTGAATTGTTGCTGCTGGAAGACGTGGCCGCCACGAGCGTTCCCAGAGTCCGATGATGGCGAGATCAGAATTGTTACGACCGTGGATGACTCCTCTTCGATCGGAGACCCACGGGGTTGCCGGAAGAGGTTGGAGTAGATCACGAGACACAGAAAGGTAAGGGGGGGTCGGATCTGACTCAGGATTGACTGACCTACGCACTCCGAGGGGAATCAGAACGTTACGCACTCCGAGGGGACGTAGAGGACAAGTATTCAGCCAAGCGCTGCTCCAAGAATCTCAGAGGACTGGTCGTGGGAGCCGCTGCAAACGGCTACTGATTGTCTACCATGGAGGAACTGCACAGTCTGGCGAAGATGGATGCTCTGGACAACGTGGACCTCGGATGGAGGCGAGACCACCTCGCCTGCGAAGCTGCTTCGGCGAGCTTTCCACCGGTATAGAATATGCTACCAGGAGGTTCGCGATGATGAAGTGGCGGCCTCTGCAACTTCGGGGTAGGGCTGCGAAAGCCCTCAATTTATACCGCCTATAGGTCGTTTTAGGGATCGAATTGGACTCGAGAGTCCAAGGGTTTAAACTCGGCAAAAAACTCGATTCTTCTACCTAATCCACACCGTCGCACCAAATAGAAGGCTCTAGAGGCTAGGGTTACAGAGGGGAAACGAACTCCAAGGGTTTATCTATCAAATGGGCCTGGTTTGGGCTCGAATGGTTGAGAAATGGGCTCGAATTTGGTCGATTAATGTTGGGCTATCAAGAACAACGATTTTAGCTAAAAACTCCTTAATTCAGCCTAATTAAATTTTTATTAGGAGTCGACCCAGTTGACATTATTGTTAAACTCTTCGTCCTCTACAAGATATGATTTTTTCATATTTTTAGAATTTAGTCAAAACTTTAGCCTACGGGTGAAATTCAATTAATTTAATTTATTCTTATTAATTTCAATTCATCGTAGAAAATTCGATTGCGTCTTAGAATATGAAAGTCTTTTTATGATAATTGTATAAAATAATTATTGATATAATTTTGGCCACAAAAAAATAGATAATATTATTTAATTAAGAAAATCATTGAAGTCATTAAATAACAAGGAAATATGTTTAATTCCAATACATATTTCAAAAAAAAATATATTTTATTATTTAACCGGGGTGTTACAAGGAGGTTCGCGATGATGAAGTGGCAGCCTCTGCAACTCTGGGGTACTCTGCTGCTGCAAACCTATTCTGGGTGTGGTGGTGGATGGAGGTGCTAATGGGGGAAGTAAGAGGGGGACATGGGGGAAAATGGGGCTGGGGTGCTACTTGGTGGGAGAAGGGGCTAGGGGAGGTCGAACCAGGGTGAGGGAGGGGGTGTGGGGGCTGCTGGGGTCGAAGCTAGGGTGGGGGAGAGAGGGCTGTGGCTTGGGTAGAGAGGGAGAGAGGGTGGAAGGCGGAGGTTGGCAAAGAGGGAGGGAGAGGGATTTGAATTTGGTTTAATGGTGGGTGATTAATGTGGCCTTGGGGAGGGGAAAGGGTGTGTGGGGAGTGTGGAAGGGTGCTTGGGAGAAAGAAAGGGTGGCTTGGGGAGAGGGACTCTCTCTTGGGATGGTGATGGAGTTAATGGGGTAGTAATGGGGTATGGGGATATGAAAGGTCATGGGTGATGTGGCTAGGTGAGGTAGCAAGTGGTAGTGATGTGGCAAGGGGTGGTTGGGTGAGGTGGAGGGTGAGGTGGAGGGTGAGGAGAGAGGGTCGAATTTGGGAGGGAGGAGAGAGAATGGGGGTCGCCCCCTAGAGAGAGAGAGAGAGAGGGAGATTGGAATGGGCTTCTTACCCTAGGGTTTCTCACCCTCACAATAGGTTTCTCACCAAATGTCACTCAAGACTGGGTTTTGGAATTTCATCAAGTTTTCATTAGCTTCAAATGAGGGAGTTGGGTCCTATTTATAGGAGCTCAACTCTTTACATGACCATATTACCCTTGACTTAACACAAAATGACCAAAGCTATCCAAAAGGGTGCGCCCCTGGGCTAGCCCTTACAATTGGGCCCATTAAGTCTAACATGCTATCTAATTGACCCAATAACATACTTAACTTACTCAATTAAAAAAAATTACAATAATAAGACTCAAACAAAGTGGAAAATACATGATACTACTTGAGAAATAATCCGTAAAATCATGTCGATTGCTGTCGGGGTGATGTGGTGAGTAGTGGGAACTAGAGCTGCTGATGATGTCCCCATCATATGCCTGATGTGCGGAGAACTCGACCCTGTCGACTAAGGGTCCTTCCTGGCGGGCCCATGTGTGTACCAACGGGGCCGGCCCTTCCACCTCACAAGATATTGCTGGATTGCCCCGCTCCTGGTGGTGTCATTCTGTTCAACTAGTATCAAATATTTGTGCTAATGCCAGGCTCTCCAGGTTAGAAGTGGGCTCTCATTGGTGGGATCACTCTCACAAGGGGGTGTGGGCTTAATATCTTCACTAGGTGCCACCGCGGGGCCCTTGTAAGGCACAAGGTCCGCAACACTACAATGAGGGTTGACCCCGTATTCCTTCAGAAGGGCCAACTCATTGTCATTTATGCTCAATCACCCCAGGACCTTAAAGGGTCCAGTTCCTCGAGCCCTAAGCTTAGAGGCAACTCTAGGGAAGAGCCTCTTTGTCCTGACCATCAAATAGTCACCCTCTTGGATGTTTTGGTTTCCTTTGCGGGTATCAATTTACCTTTTACAAATCCTATTGCCTTTGCTGATGTGCTTGCAAGCATGTAACCATGAGACATGTTGGACATGGGACTTGGTGAATGCTAACACTCTATTGGATGCTAGGGGTCCCGGGCACCTAAATGTGGACCTAGCATGCCTAGACTCTCTATGAATGTTGGTGAGGACAAGAGGGCCGGGACTTCCAAATGTAGCTCTATCAGGCGTAGTGTAGCAACCCTGATAAAATATTAATAACAATAAAGATTTTAAAAAATAAATCAAATAATTAGATAAATAAAACAATATAAAATAACGCCTCGGATAAAGGCGCTATTTAAATTATAAACGCCTCTAGTTAAGGCGTGACTCAAGAAGTGACGCCCTCACCAAACGGCGTCAAATTCCAACGTCAAAAAGGGTAAGGCCAAGAAACGCCCCTAGATTGGGCGTGTTTTAAAACATGAAATGCCCTTACTCAAGGCGCTTCTTTAGAAACGACCTGAACCAGGTCGTCAATTCAAGAATCGACGCCCTGACCGAAGTCGTTAATTCCATTCCAGTCCCGTTCGAATCCAGATCTTATCCAGGGTAATTGATAAGCATTAGAAAGAGTTCAAACATGGTAATGACTCTATCATGGAAGTATTACTTCCACACAATCACTAACCCTAATAGGATTTCCAAAATCCTATAAATAAACTGTTCGATCCAACCCTAAATCTATTTGGACGGACGACTGCTGCACGGTACGTGAAGAACATATGTTCTTCTAATTCCTTTTGTTTTCTGCTTCGGTTACAAGAAGAACTAATGATTCTTCATCTTATGTTCCTTCTTACAGGTCGGGAAGCTCCTACGAAAGAACCAGGTAATGTTCTTTCTTCCTTATCCTCTTGTTAGGTAGTTGAAGAAACTAATATATGTTTCTTCTTTCCTGTATGATCTACAGCAAAATTGACAAAACCAAGAACAGGTGTTCTTCATCGAAAACGAACTCCTTCTTAAAAGGATTTTCTTCCTCCTGCAGCTACTGCGGTTGATTGGTTGCAGTGGAAGTTTCAGATCTTTCAAACCCTTCGTCAGTTCAATCATATTAAGGTAGGTTTTCTCAAGCTACTGTAGCCCAAATAAAAATAATTCAAGATACGTATATATTAGCATGACATGCATACGGTTTATTATAGTTTTAATACGTATCTGTAATATTTTGAAAGAGACGCCCCTGTCAAGGGCGCTATTTTACAAGACACGACCCTTACAAGGTCGTCAATTTCATATTTGACGCCCTGTACGCAGGCGTTAATTTCATTTAATCGTTAATCACCCATGTTAAGAACTGATTATATATGGAATCAAGATTCTATAATAATACATGATCATATGTCTTCAAACCTGCTAAATTTATTGTCATGATCTTATATTCGTTCCTCTCTGTTATCCTGAAATTATTACTGTTAATTTCTGAAAGTTGAATTAACGGCCTTGTCTAGGTCGTCTCTCACTGGACTAACGCCTGACACTAAGGCGTAACTTGAAAAGTAACGCCCCTTAATAGGGCGCGTTCTGTTAAATTCCTGAAAAACATATTCTGTAAAAAATAAGAATCTGAGAGTAACGCCCCTGCCCAGCGCGCGTTTTTGATAATTCCTGAAATTCTTTATATTCTGTCAAATATTGTAAATAAAAGGACGCCTGCTAATGTAGTCGTCTCATTGTAAAGAAACGCCCCTGACCAGGGCGCGTTTCTGACAAATTACTGAAATATTGAAATTTTGCAAAAATTGAAAATAGATAAACGCCCTTCTGTTAGGCGTTAATTACTTGAGAAACGACTTTACATAAGTCGTTATTTTACTGTAAACTGTTTTTAACTCGTTACTGTTAACCGATGGTTTCAATATATATTATATACATATATCGGCACTATATCTCCACTCCGTGAGTATAGTCCCACTTTTCACGTTGTTTTATCGATCACACTCAACTCTCATTGACATACAAGCTCTCCATTGGACATTCCGTTCCTTTGGACTAGCGAGTTAGTCATAGAGACCTCCGTAAGACTCCTCGTAGCCTTGGATTCCCTCAAGGCCGACTGAGCTGGTTGTACCCTAAAAATCCATTACACTATTTTGCCATGTCACTCTAAAGAAACATGGTATACCGGCCCTTATGATTATACAAAGAGTATATCATAAGAAATTCTTAATGGGATGATGATATCATGCCATATCATGTCATTCTTGTAAACCTCAATTCTATGATAAGAATGAGGGTATCTTACCTTTGATATACTGTTCATGTGGACCTCAATTCTATATAAAGAATGTCCATACTGATTTGTCATGGTACCCAAGTTAAGGGAACCATATTCTACCTAGATTTTTATCGATATCGTGATTATACAGTTATTATCGCCATTCTATGTCCTTTGTCATATTTTGGACTCTATTCTATCAAAGTTGTCATATGTGTCTACAAGCTTGATTATTGAAATTCTACGTTGGCTATAAATAAGAGTGGATGTCAAAACACATGATAAATGCCTGTGCATATAGGGCCAAATCTGGTCCTGGGAGGAGCACCCGAAAGTACTTGTGCCCATGGGAGTTAAAATGATAAGGTATCTGGCATTATACCGAGTACTTGACTTGCTTGATTAGACATTCCACACACATCTTGTACTTGAATCGTACTTGACTTGACATGAATTGTGTGGCCCGAAAAAGGGTAATTTACTTGCTTGATACATGATAGCCGAAGTTCTTGACATGACTTGTTAAATGTACTTGCTTGAATATCTTGAGTATCTTGTTGGAAGTTCATGATTAGTTCATCTTATTTCCTTGATATTACATTCTCTCTATCTTGTCGTTTTATGCGAGCATGCATAACTTTATTGCATTCATGAAAGATGTAATTACTTACACCCCTTGCTAGTACTTGAGATATAATTTTCTACTGAGCATTCGCTCATTCCGTTTGTCCCTTTTTACTTTTCAGGTAAGTCTGACGACGATGGAAGTCAATCGGATGGGAATGGTCAAGAGTGAAAGTGTTAGAGCTGCTCAAGTGTCATCTAGTCTTTTCTATAGTTTCTTGAGTCAAATATGTATTCTTTTCCTTTTTATTAAACAGAGTATTGGATTTGTAATAGTCTATCCATTAAGAAATAAAGGATTGGGTTATCTTGTTATTTTGCGCATCTCTGTCTTTGTGTCGAATACACGACCACTCTGATTGACATGATTGATATAAACTCGTCACGCGTCTCCGGGTATCTTCCGCGCTCGGGGCGTGACAGTTTTTGTGGTATCAGAGCCTAAGGTATTCAATTCCTAGGAAAAATCCAAGTCCAAGGATATGTTTGAACCTTTAAACCAGTGAGATTGGGTAGAACCAAGGGTTAAATTTAACATAGTGTAGGAGTCTTTAAATACGATCGCGTACTAATATAGTTATTGTAATTGTAGGATAATGGCTGCCGAACGTGCTCAATGGCGCAACATGTAGCGTACCCTCCAAGGGATGACTCAGGTGCTACAACAGGTAGCACAAGGTGGTGCTCCACGAGCTGGAAGCTTACACCAAACATTTAAGAGCATGAATCCCCCGAAGTTTATGGGATCGACCGATCCGGACGATGCCGAGCATTGGGTTCGGGAAACCGAACGCATATTCCGTGTCATGCAATGCACGGATCAGGACAAAGTTCTATTAGCTACATTCCAGTTAGAGAAAGATGCTAGATGTTGGTGGGAGTCTATTGAAGCAACCATCGATCCTACTCAAGTAACATGGGAAGAATTTGTGGAATACTTCAATGCTAAATATTTCTCGGACCGAGTCCAAGAAAAGAAGGCTGCAGAATTCGCTGCATTAAAGCAACGATCTTTATCATTAGCAGATTATGAAGCTCAGTTCTCCAGGTTGTCTAGATATGCTAAGCATCTTATTAGCACGGAGAAGATGAAAGCCCGAAGATTTCTTAATGGGCTTAGGCCCCACTATATTACTCAACTGGCGCCTATGGACATCCAAGTTTATTCTGAAATAGTGCGCCGAGCTCAACTACTTGAAGATGCCACGGAACTATCTGATAGGATCCGTGGGAAAGACAAGAAGGAACAAGTCACGGGTTCGGGTTCTTTCAAACCCAATTTCAAGAAGAGGCCAAATAATGGAGGTTCTTCCTCTCAAGACCATAAGTTCAAAAAGACCAAGCCTTTCTCTATCACAACTACCCCTTCTAATACAGTGTGCAAGCATTGTGATAAGGCTGGTCACAAGACAGAAGAATGCTAGAGGAATTTAGGAGCTTGTCTCCGTTGTGCGAGTCGCGAACATCGGATTCCCGATTGTCCATTAATGAATGACCAAGCCGGTGACGGTAAACGCCTGGTGACAAAGAATGCTCGTCTTCATGCAATCCAGGAGACCGAACCAGAAGAAGAAGGTGGACTGGTAGAAGGTACATTAACAGTTTGTTCCAAAAGTGCTTATGTCTTATTTGATACGAGTGCATCGCATTCATTTATTTCTAAGAAGTTTGCCGACCCGTTACCGTTAGAACCAGAATGGATAAAAATAGTTCTAACTACTCCTCTTGGAAGCGAAAATGATATTACTCATCACTACCAAAACTGTGAGGTAATGGTTCAAGGTAGGAATTTACCTATAGATCTCATATGCCTCGATCTAAAGGAGTATGATGTTATACTGGGAGCGGACTGGTTATCCAAATACCAGGCAACGGTTGATTGCCGCAATAGCCAAATTGCTCTCAAAGATTTTCCAGAGTTAGTCTTTACTCGCCCCAAGAGTCGGAACAAATCCCCTCTTATTTCGGCTCTTCGAGCAAGCAAGCTCGTCAGGAAAGGATGTGTATCCTTCCTTGCCTTTGTCACTGTTAAAGAAGCTAAGGAAACCAAGATAGAAGACATTCAGGTAGTGCAAGAATTTCCAGACGTATTTCCGGAAGATTTGCCGGGATTACCCCCTCAAAGAGAAGTGGCCTTCACCATTGACTTAGTCCCTGGTGCTGGTCCAGTTTTAAAGGCACCCTATAGAATGTCCCCTGCGGAACTCAAAGAGTTGAAGGAGCAATTGATGGAACTAATTCGAAAAGGGTTTATTAGACCAAGTACTTCCCCGTGGGGAGCACCAGTCTTATTTGTGAAGAAGAAGGACGGATCCATGAGATTGTGCATCGACTATCGACAGTTGAATCATCTCACTATCAAGAACAAGTATCCAGTGCCGAGAATCGATGAGTTATTTGATCAGATTTCAGGATCCAAATATTTTTCCAAGATTGATCTCAGGTCGGGATATCATCAATTAAGAATCAATGATGATGACATTCATAAGACTGCATTCAGAAGCAGGAATGGCCATTACGAATTTGTTGTTATACCTTTTGGACTAACAAATGCCCCTGCTGCCTTTATGCAGTTAATGAATAGCATATTCAGGCCTTATCTAGATCAATTTGTGGTGGTTTTCATTGATGATATATTGATATATTCCAAAACTAAGGAAGAACATGAGGAGCATTTAAGGATCACATTGCAAGTATTGAGGGAAAATCAATTATATGCAAAGCTCAGCAAATGTGAATTCTGGCTTGAAGAAGTGACTTTCCTCAGACATGTGATATCCAAGGATGGTCTATCTGTTGATCCATCAAAGGTTGAAGCTGTTAGAAACTGGGGAAGACCAACCAATGCTAGCGAGATCAGAAGTTTCTTAGGTCTTGCAGGCTATTATCGGTGATTCATCAAAGATTTCTCTAAGATCGCCGTACCACTTACAAGATTAACTCGTAAAGAGATCCGATATGAATGGAGTGAGGAATGTGAAAGAAGTTTCCAAACTCTCAAGGATCATCTCACTACAGCTCCGGTGTTAGCTCTACCAATGGAAGGAGAGAAATTTGAGCTCTACACAGATGCTTCTGGCATTGGCCTCGGATGTGTCCTAATGCCACAAGGAAAGGTCATAGCATACTCTTCACGTCAACTGAAGAAGCATGAGGAGAATTACCCCGTCCATGACTTAGAACTGGCCGCGGTGGTATTTGCCCTAAAGATATGGAGACACTACTTATATGGAGTGCAGTTTACTGTATACTCCGATCACAAAAGTCTCAAATATCTATTTTCACAAAAGGAGCTAAACATGAGACAAAGACGCTGGCTAGAATATCTCAAGGACTTCGACTTCAATATACAATACCATCCCGGAAAGGGTAATTATGTTGCTGATGCCCTTAGTCGAAAGCCGAGAGCAATGATAGCCAATTGTATGATACAAGAATGGAGGTTGCTAGAACAATTCTCCGAGCTCAATATAAGCTTGGACAAGGAAGCCAAATTTGTCACATTATCTCATGTAAGCATACAGTCAGATTTATTATCTGAGATACAAGCGCTTCAGGATGATGATCCTATATTAGTGGAAATCAAAGGCAGATTAGAAGGACAATCTGATTTTCAACTAACTTCTGATGGAAGATTATTATTCAAAGGTAGAACTTGTATACCCGACTGTCTGGAATTAAAGAAGAAGATCTTAGATGAAGCTCACCGATCAAGGTACACTATTCATCCAGGATCAACCAAAATGTATCAAGATGTAAAGAAGAACTTTTGGTGGCCTAATATGAAAAGGGAAATAGCAGACTATGTATCTCGCTGTCTCACATGCCAACAGGTCAAGGCAGAACACCAAAAGCCTGCTGGAAAACTACATCCTCTAGATATTCCTAAGTGGAAGTGGGAGGACATTGGTATGGATTTCATCATGGGTTTATCCAAATCAAAAGGAGGACATGATGGAATATGGGTTATTATTGACCGTTTAACTAAATCGGCGCATTTCTTGCCAATAAAGAGCCGATGGTCAATTGATGTACTAGCTGCACTATACATCAAGGAAATAGTCAGGTTACATGGAATTCCTGTCTCAATCGTGTCTGACAGAGATCCCCGTTTCACTTCTCATTTTTGGAAGGGATTACAACATTCGTTGGGAACAAGGCTCAACTTTAGTACTACTTTTCATCCTCAAACGGATGGTCAGACCGAGAGAACTAACCAAGTTGTTGAAGATATGCTTAGAGCATGCATCATTGACTTTGGAGGAAGCTGGCACGATCACTTGCCACTAGTGGAATTTGCATATAATAATAGCTACCAAGCTAGTATCCAAATGGCACCTTTCGAAGCTTTATATGGAAGGAGTTGCCGATCACCCTTATGCTGGAACGAAGTTGGAGAGAAACAACTATTAGGTCCAGACATGGTAAGGGATACAACTGAGAAGATACAAGTAATCAGAGAAAGATTGCAAGTTGCTCAGACCAGGCAAAAGGCTTATGCTGACACAAGAAGAAGAGATCTTGAATTCCAGGTTGGAGATCATGTATTTCTTAAAATATCGCCTGGACGTGGCATACGAAGATTTGGTGTTAAGGGCAAGCTTACGCCAAGATTCATCGGACCTTTTGAGATACTCGAAAGAGTTGGCGAGGTTGCTTATCGCATCGCATTACCTCCTCAATTATCCGAAGTATATAATGTATTTCACATATCTATGTTGAAGAAGTATGTGCACGATCCATCGCATATTATTGAACATGGAGATCTGGTGATCCAGAAAGATCTCACATATGAACAGAAGCCTATGAAGATCTTAGATCGAGAAACACGAGCTCTAAGGAATAAGGTTATTCCCATGCTCAAGGTGCAGTGGAATAAGAATACTGAACACGAAGCGACATGGGAGACCGAGGAATCTATGAAGAAACGATTTCCCGAGTTGTTCTAAGAGGTATATACTCTACACTCTCCGCGTGTATACAAAATATGCAATTGAATTTGGGGACCAAATTCTTTTAAGTGGGGGAGGGTGTAGCAACCCTGATAAAATATTAATAACAATAAAGATTTTAAAAAATAAATCAAATAATTAGATAAATAAAACAATATAAAATAACGCCTCGGATAAAGGCGCTATTTAAATTATAAACGCCTCTAGTTAAGGCGTGACTCAAGAAGTGACGCCCTCACCAAACGGCGTCAAATTCCAACGTCAAAAAGGGTAAGGCCAAGAAACGCCCCTAGATTGGGCGTGTTTTAAAACATGAAACGCCCTTACTCAAGGTGCTTCTTTAGAAACGACCTGAACCAGGTCGTCAATTCAAGAATCGACGCCCTGACCGAAGTCGTTAATTCCATTCCAGTCCCGTTCGAATCCAGATCTTATCAAGGGTAATTGATAAGCATTAGAAAGAGTTCAAACGTGGTAATGACTCTATCATGGAAGTATTACTTCCACACAATCACTAACCCTAATAGGATTTCCAAAATCCTATAAATAAACTGTTCGATCCAACCCTAAATCTATTTGGACGGACGACTGCTGCACGGTACGTGAAGATCATATGTTCTTCTAATTCCTTTTGTTTTCTGCTTCGGTTACAAGAAGAACTAATGATTCTTCATCTTATGTTCCTTCTTACAGGTCGGGAAGCTCCTACGAAAGAACCAGGTAATGTTCTTTCTTCCTTATCCTCTCGTTAGGTAGTTGAAGAAACTAATATATGTTTCTTCTTTCCTGTAGGATCTACAGCAAAATTGACAAAACCAAGAACAGGTGTTCTTCATCGAAAACAAACTCCTTCTTAAAAGGATTTTCTTCCTCCTGCTGCTACTGCGGTTGATTGGTTGCAGTGGAAGTTTCAGATCTTTCAAACCCTTCGTCAGTTCAATCATATTAAGGTAGGTTTTCTCAAGCTACTGTAGCCCAAATAAAAATAATTCAAGATATGTATATATTAGCATGACATGCATACGGTTTATTATAGTTTTAATACGTATCTGCAATATTTTGAAAGAGACGCCCCTGTCAAGGGCGCTATTTTACAAGACACGACCCTTACAAGGTCGTCAATTTCATATTTGACGCCCTGTACGCAGGCGTTAATTTTATTTAATCGTTAATCACCCATGTTAAGAACTGATTATATATGGAATTAAGATTCTATAATAATACATGATCATATGTCTTCAAACCTGCTAAATTTATTGTCATGATCTTATATTTGTTCCTCTCTGTTATCCTGAAATTATTACTGTTAATTTCTGAAAGTTGAATTAACGGCCTTGTCTAGGTCGTCTCTCACTGGACTAACGCCTGACACTAAGGCGTAACTTGAAAAGTAACGCCCCTTAATAGGGCGCGTTCTGTTAAATTCCTGAAAAACATATTCTGTAAAAAATAAGAATCTGAGAGTAACGCCCCTGCCCAGGGCGCGTTTTTGACAAATTACTGAAATATTGAAATTTTACAAAAATGGAAAATAGATAAACGCCCTTCTGTTAGGCGTTAATTACTTGAGAAACGACTTTACATAAGTCGTTATTTTACTGTAAACTATTTTTAACTCGTTACTGTTAACCGATGGTTTCAATATATATTATATACATATATCGGCACTATATCTCCACTCCGTGAGTATAGTCCCACTTTTCACGTTGTTTTATCGATCACACTCAACTCTCATTGACATACAAGCTCTCCATTGGACACTCCGTTCCTTTGGACTAGCGAGTTAGTCATAGAGACCTCCGTAAGACTCCTCGTAGCCTTGGATTCCCTCAAGGCCGACTGAGCTGGTTGTACCCTAAAAACCCATTACACTATTTTGCCATGTCACTCTAAAGAAACATGGTATACCGGCCCTTATGATTATACAAAGAGTATATCATAAGAAATTCTTAATGGGATGATGATATCATGTCATATCATGTCATTCTTGTAAACCTCAATTCTATGATAAGAATGAGGGTATCTTACCTTTGATATACTGTTCATGTGGACCTCAATTCTATATAAAGAATGTCCATACTGATTTGTCATGGTACCCAAGTTAAGGGAACCATATTCTACCTAGATTTTTATCGATATCGTGATTATACCGTTATTATCGCCATTCTATGTCCTTTGTCATATTTTGGACTCTATTCTATCAAAGTTGTCATACGTGTCTACAAGCTTGATTATTGAAATTCTACGTTGGCTATAAACAAGAGTGGATGTCAAAACACATGATAAATGCCTGCGCATATAGGGCCCGATCTGGTCCTGGGAGGAGCACCCGAAAGTACTTGTGCCCATGGGAGTTAAAATGATAAGGTATCTGGCATTATACCGAGTACTTGACTTACTTGATTGGACATTCCACACACATCTTGTATTTGAATCGTACTTGACTTGACATGAATTGCGTGGCCCGAAAAAGGGTAATTTACTTGCTTGATACATGATAGCCAAAGTTCTTGACATGACTTGTTAAATGTACTTGCTTGAATATCTTGAGTATCTTGTTGGAAGTTCATGATTAGTTCATCTTATTTCCTTGATATTACATTCTCTCTATCTTGTCATTTTATGCGAGCATGCATAGCTTTATTGCATTCATGAAAGATGTAATTACTTACACCCCTTGCTAGTACTTGAGATATAATTTCCTACTAAGCGTTCGCTCATTCCGTTTGTCCCTTTTTACTTTTCAGGTAAGTACGACGACGATGGAAGTCAATCGGATGGGAATGGTCAAGAGTGAAAGTGTTAGAGCTGCTCAAGTGTCATCTAGTCTTTTCTATAGTTTCTTGAGTCAAATATGTATTCTTTTCCTTTTTATTAAACAGAGTATTAGATTTGTAATAGTCTATCCATTAAGAAATAAAGGATTCGGTTATCTTGTTATTTTGCGCATCTCTGTCTTTGTGTCAAATACACGACCACTCTGATTGACATGATTGATATAAACTCGTCACGCGTCTCCGGGTATCTTCCGCGCTCGGGGCGTGACACGTAGCTTTCCTATTGATGGTTGGAGGGCCAGGGCATCCAAATATGGTTCTAACATGTGTAGGCCCCCTTTCAAAGTGGGTGAGTAATGGAGGGTCTATGTGCCAAAGTTCACTTACCCTATATGACCCTAGACAAAATGATGCATTTGACTCCAACCTCTCATGTTCTTGATGGACCCTTGGATGATTGATTGGTGAGGGGATAAGGTAGTGGCTTTCTTTGACGAATTGGGGTGTGGTTTGTTGATTGAGGGGTTCCCAAAATGAGGGATCAAAAGGGTCAAGGAAGGTCAGGTTTTTGGTGAAGTGTGGGTGTGACTCGTTCCAAGGGACCGGTTCGGGACCTATGAGGTATATAGTGGTGGAGATGCCATAGGAAGGGGTTTGGTTGGACTTAAAGTAGTGGTCTTGGGTATGGAGTTTTGGTTTGCTGGGATCAAAGGGATCTTGGAAGGTATGGTATGTGCTAGTATGTTCTTCCCCAATAGGTTCCCAAATCACAAGTTCCTCATCGTGAGGGATTTCCCTAAGTGTAGGGGACGATAGGGTGTCGGCCTTGAAGGAATGGCTTGGCTTTCTTCCTGAGACAAGGAATTCCAATTTGTGGATCAAGTCGGGTTCCTCAGGTGTCGGGACGAGTAAAAGGAGGTCACTAGTGTAGTAACCCACAGTGTAGACTGAGGTGATGGACCCGACACATAGGTGAATGAGGTCAAGTGTCTGAGGTCGGTCGGTTCCCAGAGCCAACATGTTAGTCAGCTCGAGTTGCCATTTTAGGCCCTTGATAAGATCATCCAAAGTCTCTACCTCGTAGTAGGATTGGAATATGGTGTGATAGGAGATGAAGGGCACTATGGGGAGGTGTCGCACTTAAGGCGGACAGAGGGTGCTTGGGCTTCTCAAGTTTGGACATTTCTTTAACCAATGGGTTAGAGGTTTCCCTATGGTTATTTCACTTACTCTAGCAAAGGTGGGGAGAGTCGGGATTCTAGACCAGTCCTTTTCTCGGGCTTGGATGTGGAGACACCTAGCTGCACCAAACCGTAGGTCAATGGGTGGGATGGGGATTTCCTGACATGACTTATGACATTGTGACTCGTATTCTTCTTCCCAGTCAGGGGAGGCCTCATGCACTTCAATCATACTCTCAACCTTTTGGGGTGGGGAGGTTTTACTCACCAAGGATATGGTAGGTTGCTTCTTGGTGGGACATTGACTAGCGATGTGTCCCATCTCGTGGTACCTATAACATTCTATCTTGTTAGCATCCCCCGAGGTGGATCCACTCATTTCTATCCCTATGGGAATCTTTCCTTTCCAAGAAAGGGTAAGGCTAGGGATGGTAGTTGCTGGTGTGGAAGGGGGTGGGGCGTGGACCCTACTTGGTCTAGGTGAGGAACCCTTCATGGGAGGGGCTAGGTTGGCTTGTGGGGCCAAGAATTTCTGGTCGGATGGTCGAGGGGAAGTAAGTCTAGCGATCCTCTCAAGATCTCGGGCTATTGGGTATACATGGGGGGAGGGTTGGGATGCATAGACTTTCCTAAGCTCAGTCTTCATGTCTTCCCATGTGTGAATGGGATCTTGCCGCCTAATTCTCCTTAGACCTTCAAGGTTTCTCCATTCTCTCTTGCCGGGGGGACCGAGGGTCCCCTTGGCAACGCGCACCTTCCTTTCCCCGAACATGTAGTAGTGGTGGAAGTATCTATCCATGGAGGTCTCCCATTTCCTATATGTGTGAGGGTTGTGGTACCCATCGAAACGGGGTAGCTCCGGTATGACAAAGAGGTAGTCATCGGGGTGCCCGGTGAGGTACATGGTTTTGGGCAGGGAAGGGGATGACACCGATGCAATTGCCCTAGGACTAGACTTAGTAGAGACAAGTCTAAAACTTACTCTGATACCAATTGACATGACACAACCTACGAATGCAAAGGGACCGATCGAGCGAGCCTCGGACCTAGACTTGCAAGCACACTTACAATTTGGCGGACTTGATGTTGGCAGACCGATATTGCAGCACAACCCTTTCCCGTGGTGACTAAGTGATGGTAGGGTGGGTTCGAGGGTCTAAACCATGCTGGTTGGGGTGATGGCTTAACCTAATGTGGTTCCCTCCCTAGGATCGAAGCACCCACATCAGCGGGGTGGACTTCGCACCTTGAGGGCACGGGGTTCTCTTCTCACTCAATCCGCTATAGCCACTCGTGATCGGGAAGTCACGGGGCCGGGCACTCTCTTTCTCGCCAGATGAACTTAGAAATGATACTAATTGAACACAAATATTCAGGGTGAGTTTAGCATATACTTGATCGGCGTGAAGACACCGATCCCGTGTCGGAGACGAGGGCGAGCGGGGAAGCGTGGGTTTCCCCGAACGCTGCGCCGATGAAGCTTCAACCTGTCCCAACAATTACATGCACTACACCTCACACAGGAGGGTTGGACTAGGGGTGGGGGTTTGAAACTTACATACAAACACTACCTCCCATAGGGAGGGGCTTTAAGCCGGCCAGGTGTGGACGCCAAAAAAAAAAGAATGAATGAAATGACGATGATGATCATGGCGACATTCGCGTCTACACATTAGAGCGCGAGTCGAAGACAGAAATGCCGAATAAACCTCATGCCTCGCCCGATCAGGACGAGAACTCACTTGGTGGTCCGCTACCCGCTAAGGAAGCCCCCTAAGCAGAAGATACAGCTACAAGGCTCCGACCAGCCATGCCGAGAGCTGAATCAGAGAAGAGTCGGGAACTCCAGCACAGTCTCGGCATGCACCGAAAGTCACGCAGAATCTGGGACCGAGTCCCAGCGGCTACAAACGGAATATTATGGAGGCCATACGTCGCAACCGGAGCGTTATCGGAATGCCGACATTCATATAAAGGGCCGCGACTTCGAAAGGAATCCGTTTGGAGCTTAAAATGGCGCGATATGCACTTAAAACGGCACGCCTTAAAACGGCGCGCCCCCCTCTTAAAACGGCGCGCCCCTCATTGTCTTTGGCTATCCGGCGCGCTTCGAAGGGATGCCTCCCATTTACATTGCCGTAAAACGGCGCCACCCCTTCAATACCTTAAAACGGCGCCACCCTTTATATGCTATTACGGCATGGCCATTTTGAAGGCCAAAAAACTTAATACGGCATGCCAATTACACTTGGGTTTAAACCGGCGTGGTCACTATTCCCCCGCGCCGTTTTAACCCCTCATTCTGTTCTCTGAAGCATTTCTGCGGCGCGCTACTTTTGGACAAGCCATCACCATATGCTCTTCTTAAAACGGCGCGTCGAATGAAAATGAGTTTAACCTCATCCTGTCCCGTCTGCCGACCCATACTCTGTTCTGCATAAATGAGATGCACAGAGAACATTCAATGCCCCTGGTTCTGTCTCAACCTCCGTTCGACAGCACATAAGCAGCAGCAGCAAGGCAAGCTCCGACAAATCTCTGAGCATCCCATCCTCGGACGAGCAGCAGTGTACGAGACGAATCAACGGTGTCCAGCACAGCCAGTCAGCTTTGAGCTTCGTCGCGGACGAGGTGGAGGTGGCAGGAACCTCCCCAGGCTGGCCAATATATAAAATGGGGGCTACATTGCAAGAAAAAAAGGAACAGAGAGGAGAGGAGGCACCAGTAGGAGGGAACATAAGAAGAAGAGAGAAGAGGCAAAAGGGAAGGCTTGCCGGTTCGGCTAGGGTCTCCGGCATCTGAAGAGAAGAAGAAGTTCCATCCATTCCCACCTTTAAGGTGAAGAAAAAGAGTGAGAGGGGAGAGAGGGGGAAGAGCTTGTGCTCTGTTCCTCCTTCTCCCCCTCCGATCTATCTTCTTTCCCCCACCTCAACATTTAGCTTTTCCCTTATCTTCTCCGTTGTACTCCCCCCGTGCTTTGGGGGTATATCTCCTTTCCCCTTGAGGATGAATAAAAGAGTGACTCTTGCGGGCGTAAATGGCATTCTATTGCTCTGATCCTTTCCCCTTTGCTTCCGTTTTCTTCCTTCCGGTTTCCAACGTCACCTGGGGTCCTCAGAAGCTTGCCCTTCTATGGCATGAACTCTGAGGGAACCCGTTCGAAGGGTGAACATTCATGGCCACCTATGGCCTACATCTGTCCCGTGCCACGAAATCATCACCCGTGAGCTGTGGTCGTTCTTGTAGGCTGGCCCTTGAACGTTCCATACTCACATTTGGGTTCGGACGGTCGTGAGGGTACTCCAATTTTTGAGGGTCCACCCCGGAGCAATCCGATTGGTGACTCTCCTTTATCTCTGGAAAGTCCTGGTCCGGGGGAGGTGCTGCCGGATTCTCGCCGTGGCCGAGAACGCTCAAGATCAAATGAAGAAGATGCCCTCCAGAGAACCAGTGAACAAACCACTTCTGAGAACGAGAACCACACACAGTAAAAATCTGTGAACTAAACCCCTTGAATGAAACGCTTAAAGTACATACTAAGTCACCCTAATGAACAGATAAACGCCTAAACTTCCTCCCTGCCCACTTAATCTATCAAATGGGTGAAGAGACGCATCATGAAAATCTTTCTACAGGTGAAATAAAAGAAACACAAAGTTAAAAGTGATGAACAAACCCTCGGGAGAGGTTAATCCGGCGCGGTTATGTTCCCCCCGTGCCGTTTCAGTCCCTCTCACAAAAGCCCAATCTTCTTCGGTGGAGCCCAATTCCGACGCGCCGGTTCAACCTCTCAAAACCATTTCCTATATCCACCCGGCGCGCTCCTCTACTCTCACCTATCCTTGCAAATTGCTAAAACGGCGTGGTCAAACCGGCGTGCGCGCCCCCCAATTTGCCACCTTAACCGGCGCGCTTCCCCTTTGTTCCGGCGCGCCCCTCCTTTGAGGTCCTTAACCGGCGCGCTCCCCCCTTGGCATCCCTATTCCGGCGCGCCCTCTCCTTTGCCAACCTTAAAACGACGCCCCTATACCCGGCGCACCCTCCCCCCTTGTCTACCTGTTAAGACACTAAATCGGCGCCGTCATCTTCCTTCCCATATCCGGCGCGCCTCCTTAACAAAAAAAAGGGATAAATGGCTAGTAAAAAAAAAGGGAATAGAAAGGTTCAAAAGGGAAATACAAGAGATCAATGCCATTAATAAAAGAATGAATGAAAGGAGCTCCATCACCCGCGCCTTAAACCCCGCGACCTGACCGCGTAGGTCGATCCGCGTGTGAGGGCGCACGCTAGTAAGCTCGGGCTATGCACTTAATAATTCACTCCCTCGGACTGGGTGCAAAGAGAAAACCGACGACGCCTTATGGCATCGAACGTGGTTTACGGAATTTCCGACATGGCCACAGTTCGAAATCATCTCCGGCCAACAGTCTATCAACTTGACCCGTTTCTACCAAGATCCAATCCCGTATTCTCATTAAACTTGCCTTGTTCGTGGCAGACATTCACGCGGTTTTGTCACCGTCTTTTATACTACAAGCACGGAGCTTCGTCCGAACATGAAGTGGCCCATGAGTGGCCGACATAGTCTGAACATTCACGTCCCAATACGGGTTTCTAGCATAGTTCATCTTTCACTATCCTCCTGCATTATTGGTATTCTCTCTAGGCCGTAGGGCCCTTATTCCCGGCAATCAATCAAGGGTGTTCCCACGTATGGGGGATGTAAATAACGCCGTGACCTTTATGGCGCGGCGGGTTTCGGTCCCGACACGAACCACACAATTGTCTGATTAGTCAGATCGAGCGCACCATGGGCTTCCACGAAGCCCGAATAAATCGTCACTTTGTGATTGGCATGCCCTCGCACTAAATAGAAGAATTAACCCCGACCAACAAACGAACGGATCCCCCCTCCAAATTTTAGTGCGTCCACACCGGCGGGGCGGGGGAACTCAAGAGAGATCCGAATTGCCAAACTGTGCGGTTCTGTCCACCACTGGAACTATCGGACAGACAGGTGAAGATGACACCACCACAGATTCCACCGAGATCAGATGCTGACGGGACCAGTGCCGAAACGTCCTGAGCTGGCCCAAGCTGACGCCCAAATTATTGGGGAATTTTCTGATGCTGCCGGTGTCCAAGTCGAAGTAGGGATCAGAGCTAGTCGGATCTGACTCTGGAAATCCCTGAATTGTTGCTGCTGGAAGACGTGGCCGCCACGAGCGCTCCCAGGGTCCGATGATGGCAGGACCAGAATTGTTACGACCGTGGACGGCTCCTCTTCGATCGGAGACCCACAGTGTTGTAGGCGGAGGTCGGAGTAGATCATGAGACCCAGAAAGGTAAGGGGGGTCGGATCTGACACAGGATTGACTGACCTACGCACTCTGAGGGAAAAATTCAGAACTTTGCGCTCCGAGGTCCGAATGGCGCTCTATTTCTTGGAGATGAAAGGGGACGTAGAGGGTAAGGATTCAGCCAAGAGCCGCTCCAAGAATCTCAGTGGACTGGTCATGGGAGCCGCTGCAAACGGCTACTGATTGTCTGCTAGGGAGGAACTGCGCAGTCTGGCGAAGATGGATCCTCTGGACAGCGTGGACGTCGGATGGAGGCAAGACCACCTTGCCTGTGAAGCTGCTTCGGCGAGCTTTCCACGGGTATAGAATATGCCACTAGGAGTGTCACGCCCCGAACCGATAGCAGCGGGAAGCGGTGCTCGGAACTTGGCAGCGAAACAGTCATGATAATAGAGCAGAAAATAAATAAACATAATAAATAAATATTCGAACACACGGAGGCCATTAATTTTAGAAAAATAGAATTTTATTGATATTCAAAAATTTAAATACAATGTGGACTCAATTATTAAAATAATAGACTCAATAAAAGAAATAAAGAAGAGGTAAAAGATAGCAGACGACTATACTATCGGACTCAAGAAATAAAAGACTCGGGTCTCAAGGCACCAAGTTCACTCGATCACGTTGACCCGATCCCAATTGCAAGCGTTCCATCTACCGCGTTACCTGAAAAGGGTTGGAAAGTAGGGGTGAGCAAGAAGCTCAGTAGAAATTACACTCTATCATCAGTCATAGTTTAAGTAATTAACCATTTCATGAATGCATGAATAACGCGAGGAAACAATTAAGCATGATAACAAGATAACTAGCACGATAAAGATTGCAAGTCATGATAGCAAGAGCAAGTAATCAGAACTTTAAGTGAATGGCCATATATCAAGTCAAGTCAAGTCGAGGCATGCAAGCAATTGCTTCATGCTTTCAAGCACGAATAGCAAGTTTACAAGAATGTGGAATGTCGTAGACCCAACACGCTAGATGGTATCGGTGTCAAATACCACACCTAGTCATTCACCTCCCCGGGGATCAAGTACTTTTTGGGTGCGCCTCCTAAGACCAGACTGGGCCCTTTAATGTGTTTGCCTTGGCATTGATTTTGATTGGATCATAGATCCCACGAAATCTTGACATCCATAATGTTTAATGGCCAAGAGTTCCAAGGTTTAAGCTCACGAACTTACTTCTAAGATTGCAACATCGTTGGAATGAACATTAGGTAGAGAGACAAGGATGGAAACAAGAATCACGTATGATTTCACAGTTCAAGGCCAACCTTGATGACTGCTACACGATAATAAAACAAGGGAAACATATATCTTACCTGTGGCGGTCGATAACTGGGCCGCTACAGGAACGTGACGGTCTGACCTTAGTCTGTTACACTGACGTGACGGTCCAACCATGGACCGTTACAGTTCACAGATCAGTCCAGTTTGGACTGACCCAAAATATGATTCAAACCACGTTCATGGGTTCAGGTCTTTGGGGTACAACCTGCCCGGCGTCTTGGTGGGAATCCCAAGCTCACGAGGTCTTACGGAGGTCTCATAATAGTGGTCCTAGTCCGACGGAAGGAATATCCGGCGGAGAGTCCCATCTATTACAAGAATTGAGGCTAATAAACACGGAAACTGAGATGGTGCGGTTGGTCAATCCCACCGGAGTGGCATGACTGTCAAACAATAACATATATTTTGCATAGATTTAGAATTTATACAAGTGTTAACTTCATTCTTTATCAACTCTCATGTGATCATTCAACTTAGGATTATCTAAACAACTTTCATGTAGAAAAAATAAAAATTTAAGGTTTATGATCATGATACTAGATTATCATCACGTTCTGTAAAAATATCATACCCAAAACACAGCAAGTTCCTGGTTAAAAACACATAAATCAGAGTTTGAAACACCCTGTCAGGGGAACATGATGGTCCATAACAGGGGCGTTACAGTAATATAACAGTCTATCGAAGGTGCATTACATATCAGAAAATAAAGAGGTTTAAATCTTATAATTTAAAACTCAAGGGGGACGTGACACTCTGTTGTGGGGCCGTTAGACGCAGGTGACGATTTATCGAGCGACCGTCACGATTGTAACAGTCACTGGTAGGTGCGTCACTTCGATCCCGAGACCTGCCAACGACGAACTCCGCCATGTGATACTAAAACCTCAATTTCTCATGATAGAGTGAACAAAAATTGGGGAAAATACTACCATTGAAAAGGGCATTAAAAATCATACAAGATAGCATACTTTGAATTAGATCTAGATCAATAAATTTCAGCCTTTAACTAGAAATCATGAAAGTTACCCTTTTTATGTACCTCGGAGTAAAACATAAAATTCGAACAGTATGGAGAACGAAAATTGGGCAATTAGGTATCAAAAGAAAGGGCTCAAGAAGACGAACAAAATGGTATCATTAGATTTTCGTTTGGCCTCAGAGACACCTACCGATTTAGGAAGAGGAAGGGAAGACGCGCTCGTCGGAACCCTGATACACGCCACCACCAAACGCCCAAATTCGCCTAGGTTCGACCACGATCGCTCATGCCACCTGTTGGAAAATCAAAAGGAGGTTTAGGGCTACGAAAGCCCTCAATTTATAGCGCCTATAGGTCGTTCTAGGGATCGAATTGGACTTGAAGGGTTTAAATTTGGCGAAAAACTCGGTTCTTCTACCTAATCCATGTCGTCGCCGCCAATAGAAGGCTCTAGAGGCTAGGGTTACAGAGGGGAAATGAACTCCTAGGGTATATCTTTCAAATGGGCTTGGTTTGGGCTCAAATGGTTGAGAAATGGGCTCAAATTTGGTCGATTAATGTCGCGCTATCAAGAACAACGATTTTGGCTAAAAACTCCTTAATTCAGCCTAATTAAATTTTTATTAGGAGTCGACCCAGTTGACATTATTGTTAAACTATTCGTCCTCTACAAGATATGATTTTTTCATATTTTTAGAATTTAGTCAAAACATTAGCCTACGGGTGAAATTCAATTAATTTAATTTATTCTTATTAATTTCAATTCATCGTAGAAAATTCGATTGCGTCTTAGAATATGAAAGCCTTTTTATGATAATTGTATAAAATAATTATTGATATAATTTTGGCCACAAAAAATAGATAATATTCTTTAATTAAGAAAATCATTGAAGTCATTAAATAACAAGGAAATATCTTTAATTCCAATAAATATTTCAAGTTTTTTTATATTTATTATTTAATCGCGGTGTTACATCCTCCCCCACTTTAAGAAATTTGGTCCCCAAATTCGTCGGACGTCATTAACTATTCGAACATTTAAACTAAGATGATCTTATTTATCCAAAATAATATGTTAATCATACCACTAATGGAATGCAAAAGAATTTAACTATAGTTAAGAATGAGAACGATACTTTATATAAAATTCTTCATTTGGAAGAAATCGTTGTAATTTCCTTGTGGAAGTAGCTTATGGCAATTAGCCATTACATGTTCTTTATTTCCGCAACGAAGACGCGCTCCACTCCTTCGCCAGCACTCCTTGATTAAATGACCAACATTGTGGCAGTGAAAATATTTCATTTGTGAAAGGTTATGCCTTTTCTTCTTATTACTTCGAATCTTTTCATAATGGACTCGCCACCTCCTAGCGAAACCGAATCTTGGCTTACTCGGGAACCCCTTTGCTTCCATTTCAAAAAGGGCTTTGATATCTGCAAAAATAATTATAAAGTTAGAAAGTTATTACCCTTACGCGTCGTGTTACGCAATCTTATACATATTTTATTAATTAACCCGAGACACTACCCAATCTCACCAGGTGACAAATGGGATGACACGGGTCCTATAACTTAGGGTAACCTATACTTATAGATAAGAACCTAGAACATAAACAACCGAGGCTCTGATACCACTTATGTCACGCCCCGAACCGATAGCAGCGGGAAGCAGTGCTCGGAACGTGGCAGCGAAACGGTAATGATAATAGAGCAGAAAATAAATAAACATAATAAATAAATATTCGAACACACGGAGGCCATTAATTTGAGAAAAATAGAATTTTTTTGATATTTGGAAATTTAAATACAATGTGGACTCAATTATTACAATAATAGACTCAATAAAAGAATTAAAGAAGAGGAAAAAGATAGCAGACGACTATACTATCGGACTCAAGAAATAAAAGACTTGGGTCTCAAGGCACCAAGTTCACTCGATCACGTTGACCCGATCCTAATTGCAAGCGTTCCATCTACCGCGTCACCTGAAAAGGGTTGGAAAGTAGGGGTGAGTAAGAAGCTCAGTAGGAATTACACTCCATCATCAGGCATAGTTTAAGTAATTAACCATTTCATGAATGCATGAATAACGCGAGGAAACAATTAAACATGATAACAAGATAACTAGCATGATAAAGATTGCAAGTCACGATAGCAAGAGCAAGTAATCAGAACTTTAAGTGAATGGCCATATATCAAGTCAAGTCAAGTCGAGTCATGCAAGTAAGTGCTTCATGCTTTCAAGCTTGAATAGCAAGTTTACGAGAATGTGGAATGTCATAGATCGAACACGCTAGATAGTATCGGTGCCAAATTCTACACCTAGTCATTCACGTCCCCGGGGATCAAGTACTTTTCGGGTGCGCCTCCCAGGACCAGACTGGGCCCTTTAATGTGTTTACCTTGGCATTGATTTTGATTGGATCATAGATCCCATGAAATCTAAACATCCACAATGTTTAATGGCCAAGAGTTCCAAGGTTTAAGCTCACGAACTTACTTCTAAGATTGCAACATCGTTGGAATGAACATTAGGTAGAGAGACAAGGATGCAAACAAGAATAATGCACGATTTCACAGTTCAAGGCCAACCTTGATGACTGCTACACGATAATAAAACAAGGGAAACATATATCTTACCTGTGGCGGTCGATAACTGGGCCGCTACAGGAACGTGACGGTCTGACCTTAGTCTGTTACGCTGACGTTACGGTCCAACCTTGGACTGTTACAGTTCACAGATCAGTCCAGTTTGGACTTACCCAAAACATAATTCAAACCACGTTCATGGGTTCAGGTCTTTGGGGTACAACCTGCCCGACGTCCTGGTGGGAATCCCAGGCTCACGGGGTGTTACGGAGGTCTCATAATAGTGGTCCTAGTCCGACGGAAGGAATATCTGGCGGAGAGTCCCATCTATTACAAGAATTGAGGCTAATAAACATAGAAACCGAGACGGTGCGGTCGGTTAATCCCACCGGAGTGGCATGACTGTCAAACAATAACATATATTTTGCATAGATTCAGAATTTATACAAGTATTAACTTCATTCTTTATCAACTCTCATGTGATCATTCAACTTAGGATTATCTAAACAACTTTCATGTAGGAAAAATAAAAATTTAAGGTTTATGATCATGATACTAGATTATCATCACGTTCTGTAAAAATATCATACCCAAAACACAACAAGTTCTTGGTTAAAAACACATAAATCAGAGTTTGAAACACCCTGTCAGGGCAACATGACGGTCCATAACAGGGGCGTTATAGTAATATAACGGTCTATCGAAGGTGCGTTACATATCAGAAAATAAAGAGGTTTAAATCTTATAATTTAAAACTCAAGGGGGACGTGACGGTCTATCGTGGGGCCGTCAGACGCAGGTGACGGTTTATCGAGCGACCGTCACGATTATAACGGTCACTAGTAGGTGCGTCACTTCGATCCCGAGACCTGCCAACGACGAACTCCGCCATGTGATACTAAAACCTCGATTTCTCATGATAGAGTGAACAAAAATTGGGGAAAATACTACCGTTGAAATGGGCATTAAAAATTGTACAAGATAGCATACTTTGATTTAGATCTAGATCAATAAATTTCAACCTTTAACTAGAAATCATGAAAGTTATCCTTTTTATGTACCTCAGAGTAAAACATAAAATTCGAACAGTATGGAGAACGAAAATTTGGCAATTAGGTATCAAAAGAAAGGGCTCAAGAAGACGAACAAAATGGTATCATTAGATTTTCGTTTAGCCAGAGAGACACCTACCGATTTAGGAAGAGGAAGGGAAGACGCGCTAGCCGGAACCCTAATACGCGCTAGCCGGAACCCTAATACACGCCGCCACCAAACGCCCAAATTCGCCTAGGTTCGACCACGATCGCTCACGCCACCTGTTGGAAAATCAAAAGGAGGTCTAGGGCTACAAAAGCCCTCAATTTATAGCACCTATAGGTCGTTCTAGGGATCGAATTGGACTCGAGAGTCCAAGGGTTTAAACTCGGCGAAAAACTATATTCTTCTACCTAATCCACGCCGTCGCCGCCAATAGAAGGCTCTAGAGGCTAGGGTTACAGAGGGGAAACGAACTCCCATGGTTTATCTATCAAATGGGCCTGGTTTGGGCTCGAATGCTTAAGAAATGGGCTCGAATTTGGTCGATTAATGTCGGGCTATCAAGAACAACGATTTTAGCTAAAAACTCCTTCATTCAGCCTAATTAAATTTTTATTAGGAGTCGACCCAGTTGACATTATTGTTAAACTCTTCGTCCTCTACAAGATATGATTTTTCTATATTTTTAGAATTTAGTCAACATTTTAGACTACGGGTGAAATTCAATTAATTTAATTTATTCTTATTAATTTCAATTCATCGTAGAAAATTCGATTGCGTCTTAGAATATGAAAGTCTTTTTATGATAATTGTATAAAATAATTATTGATATAATTTTGGCCACAAAAAATAGATAATATTCTTTAATTAGGAAAATCATTGAAGTCATTAAATAACAAGGAAATATCTTTAATTCCAATACATATTTCAAAATTTTTCTTTTATATATTATTATTTAACCCGGGTGTTACATCCTCCCCCACTTTAAAGAATTTGGTCCCCAAATTCGTCGGACGTCATTAACTATTCGAACATTTAAACTAAGATGATTTTATTTATCCAAAATAATATGTTAATCATACCACTAATGGAATGTAAAAGAATTTAACTATAGTTAAGAATGAGATCGGTACCTTATATAAAATTCTTCATTTGGAAGAAATCATTTGTAATTTGCTTGTGGAAGTAGCTTAGGGCAATTAGCCATTACATGTTCTTTATTTCCGCAACAAAGACACGCTCCACTCCTTTGCCAGCACTCATTGATTAAATGACCAACTTTGTGATAGTGAAAATATTTCATTTGCGAAAGGATATGCCTTTTCTTCTTATTACTTCGAATCTTTTTATAATGGACTCGCCACCTCCTAGCGAAACCGAATCTTGGTTTACTCGGGAACCCCTTTGCTTCCATTTCAAAAAGGGCTTTGATACCTGTAAAAATAATTATAAAGTTAGAAAGTTATTACCCTTACGCATAGTGCTACGCAATCTTATACATATTTTATTACTTAACCCGAGACACTACCCAATCTCACCAGGTGACAAAAGGGATGACACGGGTCCTATAACTTAGCGTAACCTTTACTTATAGACAATAACCTAGAACACAAACAACCGAGGCTCTGATCCCACTTCTGTCACGTCCCGAACCGATAGCAGCGGGAAGCGGTGCTCGGAACGTGGCAGCGAAACAATATGATAATAGAGCAGAAAATAAATAAATACAATAAATAAATATTCGAACCCACGGAGGCCATTAATTTGAGAAAAATAGAATTTTATTGATATTTAGAAATTTAATAATAATGTGGACTCAATTATTACAATAATAGACTCAATAAAAGAAATAAAGAAGAGGAAAAAGATAGCAGATGACTATACTATCGGACTCAAGAAATAAAAGACTCAGGTCTCAAGGAACCAAGTTCACTCGATCACGTTGACCCGATCCCAATTGCAAGCGTTCCACCTACCGCGTTACCTGAAAAGGGTTGAAAAGTAGGGGTGAGCAAGAAGCTCAGTAGGAATTACACTCTATCATCAGGCATAGTTTAAGTAATTAACCATTTCATGAATGCATGAATAACGTGAGAAAACAATTAAGCATGATAACAAGATAACTAGCACGATAAAGATTGCAAATCATGATAGCAAGAGCAAGTAATCAGAACTTTAAGTGAATGGCCATATATCAAGTCAAGTCAAGTCGAGTCATGCAAGCAAGTGCTTCATGCTTTCAAGAACGAATAGCAAGTTTACGAGAATGTGGAATGTCGTAGACCCAACACGCTAGATAGTACCGGTGCCAAATGTCACACCTAGTCATTCACCTTTCCGGGGATCAAGTACTTTTCGGGTGCGCCTCCCAAGACCAGACTGGGCCCTTTAATGTGTTTGCTTTGGCATTGATTTTGATTGGATCATAGATCCCACGAAATCTAGACATATACAATGTTTAATGGCCAAGAGTTCCAAGGTTTAAGCTCACGAACTTACTTCTAAGATTGCAACATCGTTGGAATGAACATTAGGTAGAGAGACAAGGATGCAAACAAGAATCACGCACGATTTCACAGTTCAAGGCCAACCTTGATGACTGCTAAACGATAATAAAACAAGGGAAAGATATATCTTACCTGTGGCGGTCGATAACTGGGCCGCTACAGGAACGTGATGGTCTGACCTTAGTCTGTTACGCTGACGTGATGGTCCAACCTTGGACCGTTACAGTTCACAGATCAGTCCAGTTTGGGCTGACCCAAAACACGATTCAGACCACATTCATGGGTTCAGGTCTTTGATGTACAACCTGCCCGGTGTCCTGGTGGGAATCCCATGCTCACGGGGTCTTACGGAGGTCTCATAATAGTGGTCCTAGTCCGACGGAAGGAATATCCAGCGGAGAGTCCCATCTATTACAAGAATTGAGGCTAATAAACACGGAAACCGAGACGGTGCGGTCGGTCAATCCCACCGGAGTGGCATGACTGTCAAACAATAACATATATTTTCCACAGATTCAGAATTTATACATGTGTTAACTTCATTCTTTATCAACTCTCATGTGATCATTCAACTTAGGATTATCTAAACAACTTTCATGTAGGAAAAATAAAAATTTAAGGTTTATGATCATGATACTAGATTATCATTACGTTATGTAAAAATATCATACCCAAAACACAGCAAGTTCCTAGTTAAAAACACATAAATCAGAGTTTGAAACACCCTGTCAGGGGAACGTGACGGTCCATAACAGGGGCGTTACAGTAATATAACGGTCTATCGAAGGTGCGTTACATATCTAAAAATAAAGAGGTTTAAATCTTATAAATTAAAACTCAAGGGGGACGTGACGGTCTGTCGTGGGGCCGTCAGACGCAGGTGACGGTTTATCGAGCGACCGTCATGATTGTAACGGTCACTGGTAGGTGCGTGACTTCGATCCCGAGACCTGCCAACGACGAACTCCGCCATGTGATACTAAAACCTCGATTTCTTATGATAGAGTGAACAAAAATTGGGGAAAATACTACCGTTGAAAAGGGCATTAAAAATCGTACAAGATAGCATACTTTGATTTAGATCTAGATCAATAAATTTCAACCTTTAACTAGAAATCATGAAAGTTACCCTTTTTATGTACCTCAGAGTAAAACATAAAATTCGAACAGTATGGAGAACGAAAATTTGGCAATTAGGTATCAAAAGAAAGGGCTCAAGAAGACGAACAAAATGGTATCATTAGATTTTCGTTTAGTCAGAGAGACACCTACCGATTTAGGAAGAGGAAGGGAAGATGCGCTAACCGGAACCCTAATACGCGCTAGCCGGAACCCTAATACACGCCGCCACCAAACGCCCAAATTCGCCTAGGCTCGACCACGATCGCTCACGCTACTTGTTGGAAAATCAAAAGGAGGTCTAGGGGTACAAAAGCCCTCAATTTATAGCACCTATAGGTCGTTCTAGGGATCGAATTGGACTCGAGAGTCCAAGGGTTTAAACTCGGCGAAAAACTCTATTCTTCTACCTAATCCACGCCGTCGCCGCGAATAGAAGGCTCTAGAGGCTAGGGTTACAGAGGGGAAACGAACTCCTAGGGTTTATCTATCAAATGGGCCTGGTTTGGGCTCGAATGCTTAAGAAATGGGCTCGAATTTGGTCGATTAATGTTGGGCTATCAAGAACAACGATTTTAGCTAAAAACTCCTTAATTCAGCCTAATTAAATTTTTATTAGGAGTCGACCCAGTTGACATTATTGTTAAACTCTTCATCCTCTACAAGATATAATTTTTCTATTTTTTTAGAATTTAGTCAAAATTTTAGACTACGGGTGAAATTCAATTAATTTAATTTATTATTATTAATTTCAATTCATCGTAGAAAATTCGATTGCGTCTTAGAATGTGAAAGTCTTTTTATGATAATTGTATAAAATAATTATTGATATAATTTTGGACACAAAAAATAGATAATATTCTTTAATTAAGAAAATCATTGAAGTCATTAAATAACAAGGAAATATCTTTAATTCCAATACATATTTCAAAATTTTTCTTTTATATATTATTATTTAACCCGGGTGTTACATCCTCCCCCACTTTAAAGAATTTGATCCCCAAATTCGTCGGACTTCATTAACTATTCGAACATTTAACTAAGATGATCTTATTTATCCAAAATAATATGTTAATCATACCACTAATGGAATGCAAAAGAATTTAACTATAGTTAAGAATGAGAACGGTACCTTATATAAAATTCTTCATTTGGAAGAAATCTTTTGTAATTTGCTTGTGGAAGTAGCTTATGGTAATTAGCCATTACATGTTCTTTATTTCCGCAACGAAGACACGCTCCACTCCTTTGCCAGCACTCATTGATTAAATGACCAACTTTGTGATAGTGAAAACATTTCATTTGCGAAAGGATATGCCTTTTCTTCTTATTACTTCGAATTTTTTTATAATGGACTCGCCACCTCCTAGCGAAACCGAATCTTCGTTTACTCGGGAACCCCTTTGCCTCCATTTCAAAAAGGGCTTTGATACCTGTAAAAATAATTATAAAGTTAGAAAGTTATTACCCTTATGCGACGTGCTACGCAATCTTATACATATTTTATTACTTAACCCGAGACACTACCCAATCTCACCAGGTGACAAAAGGGATGACACGGGTCCTATAACTTAGGGTAACCTTTACTTATAGACAATAACCTAGAACACAAACAACCGAGGCTCTGATCCCACTTCTGTCACGTCCCGAAGCGATAGCAGCGGGAAGCGGTGCTCGGAACGTGGCAGCGAAACAATATGATAATAGAGCAGAAAATAAATAAACACAATAAATAAATATTTAAACACACGGAGGCCATTAATTTGAGAAAATAGAATTTTATTGATATTTGGAAATTTAAATATAATGCGGACTCAATTATTACAATAATAGACTCAATAAAAGAAATAAAGAAGAGGAAAAAGATAGCAGATGACTATACTATCGGACTCAAGAAATAAAAGACTCAGGTCTCAAGGAACCAAGTTCACTCGATCACGTTGACCCGATCCCAATTGCAAGCGTTCCACCTACCGTGTTACCTGAAAAGGGTTGAAAAGTAGGGGTGAGCAAGAAGCTCAGTAAGAATTACACTCTATCATCAGGCATAGTTTAAGTAATTAACCATTTCATGAATGCATGAATAACGCGAGGAAACAATTAAGCATGATAACAAGATAACTAGCACGATAAAGATTGCAAATCATGATAGCAAGAGCAAGTAATCAGAACTTTAAGTGAATGGCCATATATCAAGTCAAGTCAAGTCGAGTCATGCAAGCAAGTGCTTCATGCTTTCAAGCACGAATAGCAAGTTTACGAGAATGTGGAATGTCGTAGACCCAACACGCTAGATAGTACCGGTGCCAAATGCCACACCTAGTCATTCACCTTTCCGGGGATCAAGTACTTTTCGGGTGCGCCTCTCAGGACCAGACTGGGCCCTTTAATGTGTTTACCTTGGCATTGATTTTGATTGGATCATAGATCCCACGAAATCTAGACATCTACAATGTTTAATGGCCAAGAGTTCCAAGGTTTAAGCTCACGAACTTACTTCTAAGATTGCAACATCGTTGGAATGAACATTAGGTAGAGAGACAAGGATGCAAACAAGAATCACGCACGATTTCACAGTTCAAGGCCAACCTTGATGACTGCTACACGATAATAAAACAAGGGAAACATATATCTTACCTGTGGCGGTCGATAACTGGGCCGCTACAGGAACGTGACGGTCTGACCTTAGTCTGTTACGCTGACGTGATGGTCCAACCTTGGACCGTTACAGTTCACAGATCAGTCCAGTTTGGGCTGACCCAAAACACGATTCAAACCATGTTCATGGGTTCAGGTCTTTGATGTACAATCTACCCGGTGTCCTGGTGGGAATCCCATGCTCACGGGTCTTACGGAGGTCTCATAATAGTGGTCCTAGTCCGACGGAAGGAATATCTGTAATGCCCTGGATCTCGTAGGATCTTTAATGGATCTTTCGGATCTGTTTCGGATTGGTTTCGTTGAGTTTCGGTTCGCTTTTGTGGCTTCCGAATTGAGTTTGACGAGCCGTGTGGGTTTTTCTCACGTACTAGTTACGGAACCCTACGGTGAGTTTATTTGTCAATTCTCGAACTCGTGAATGCTACAGCGTCGATGTACTCTTCGAGCCGGTCGTTTCGACTATTTTTGTGTATTTTTCTGAATTTATGTATTTTCGGCGCATTTTTGGAATTTTCGGAAATTAGGAAAATTTCCTAATTTCTTTTCCTTTTTCTTTTCTTTTTCTCTTTCTTCCCTCATTCGGCCGCGACCGTTTCTCTCTCCCGTTCTCTCTCGTTTCTCCCCCTCTTTGGCTCCGGCTGCAGACGGAGGCGTAGGTGGGCGAGGTGGCGAGGCCGTGGAGCTGTCGAGATGCGCGATGAGGCGAGGATCGGATCGATTCTGGCGCGATCCCGAACGGTGGATTCAAAGCCGGTGAAATTGGTTCGCGAGTGGTTTTCGGCGTGGTTTAGTCCCTTCGGGGCACGGTTTCTTCGGTGGAGGTAGGGTGACGGATCCTTGCTTCTTCACCTTCGTTTTCCCTGCCATTGCACGGCGTTCGGCTAGGAAACGAGTGTGTTTGGGCTTGTTTTGCCTAAACCGTGATTTTCGTGGTTTTTAGGGTCGGCCGGTAAACGGTGACCGTTTGCGGTTCAGTTAGTTTCTAAATGACCGCAGGGATGTTAGAATCCCATCCACGTTGATTTCGTGCGATTCGGTGTTCATTCGAGGCCGGTAGAAGCCCGGGAACCTCGGTGACCCACTTAGGGTGGATTTGTCTAAATCGCCCGGATCGAGCGTTTTTGGTGTTGCATGTGGGCATTTTGGCCCTTGAATGTTGTTATTCGGTGTTGCGGTGTGTTTCCCCTGCGTTTCGGCGTGAATGGGGCGTGGAACGGGCCGATCCGGCCATTCCTATGTTTTCCCGCCGTAACCGAAGTAGCGGTCATGCCAGCGACCGTTACTTGTCTTTAGCGGCCCTACGACTGACCGTCGTTTGGTCTGCATCGTTTTAGCGCTTTGGCTTCTAGGTGAGTGACGGCCCTAGAGTGGCGCGTCGCTTCCTTGTAACGCGCCTAGGTTAGTGCGTTACTTCGCCTTCGTCGTTTTATGTTGGGGTTGAGTCGGTTAGTCTAACGCGCTTGACCCAGTGCGTTAGATGGAAGTGGCGCGCCTTGCCCAGGCCGTTACTTGCCAGTTGACTGACGTTGACTCGTTGAGGCGGTGCCTCTAGCGGTCGTGCCCCTATGCGTTGTTTGAGTGTGACGTGCCCGCCCCTGGCCGTTACATTCTCTTTTGGTCGAGGTTGGGTTGACTGCACCGTTGGGTGTGACGGTGGGGACCCCGTGCGTCGTTTGTGAGTAACGCGCATGCCTCCGACCGTTGTTTGCTGTGGTGTTGGGTCGAGGGTGGCCATGCCGTCTGTGAGTAACGGATGGGTCCCCCGTACGTCGTTTGGTTCTGACGGCCCTCCCCTGCCGCGCTGTTTCGTGAGTGACGCGCCTGGCTTAGCGCGTTACTTCGCTTTGGTTTGGGTTTGCTGCACCGTTGAATGTGACGGTGGGTGCCCTGTGCGTCGTTTGCTTGTAACGCCCCTAGTCCCGTGCGTTACTTGGCTTTTGCGTGGTTTGTAGGTTATCAGGGTGGTGTGAGTGACGGCCTGGTGTCCGTCCGTCGTTTGGGAAATAACGGCCCTAACCTAGACCGTCGCTTGCTTGTAGCGGTCTAGAGCTAATGCGTTACTTTCCTTGTGCCTTGGTTTTCCGCCCGATGATTCTGTGTGTCTTGGCTTGGCCTTGTGGTCTGCCCGTTGTCCCGTGGATGTCTCTTGACGTCCTATGAGGGTTAAGACTACGTTGTAAGGTAGCCAGGAGTCTTCTTGCTTGTGGTAGGGTTCCTTATCCTACCTTTGCATGTGCTTGTTTGGGTTTCGGTCAACCTGGTCTGACCCAGTGGTTGACATGTGACCTTGTTTGCGCGTGTCTTAGCGGTTCTGTCCTGCCTAAGACACTGCTTCTGGATGCTTCGAGGTATTGTTCTACCTCGGTTTGCGTGTCCAGGTGTGCTGAGGGTTCTTGATATCTCCCTCAGGTCTCCGTGTGTCGTTTTCTGCGGAGCGTGGTTTCTTTGGCTTAGGATTAGACCGATTGGCGGCTTGTTCCGCTGTTGTGACGATCTTACCTTTGAGTCGTTTGGCTCAGGATCGTTACATAGGAGGTCTAGTTGCTTGTCCTGAGTTGTCGGCAGTGGCGATGCTGCCATTTGGTGCCTCGAAGTACGTGTTGAGGGGTGTGGTTGCCCGTTAGTACTTCGGCGCTTGTGTTTTGAGCTTCTGTGTCGTGTGAAGCCTCCACTTGTGTGACCTAAGGCCGAGAGGTGCCGACCCGCTAGCGGATGGCGGAGGGTTTTTCCCAGTGAGCGGTTTTTAGTTAGTTCCGCGGGCTCCTAGCCAACGGTAGCGTCCTGCCGAGGGAGAATACTAGCTAGAGGACCTGGCTTAGGCTATAGCCAGTGTGTGCACACGTGGTCAGGGGTTAGGACTTACGTCGACGGGCGTGACCCTGACTAGTTACTTGTTTTGCTGTTACTGTTTGGTTTAGCTGGTGTCTACATCTCTGCTGTTGTTACAGCAGTACTGTAGGTGAGACACTTGAGGTGCGGCGTCAGACGTCAGTGGACGCAGCTGGCTTTTAAGGGGGTGCTTCCGTCACATGACGCGTAGCTTTCGGCGTTTTCCTGTACGCTGTGACCTTTGCGAGTTGCCCGTTCGTGGCTGCACTCGGGGTCAGTGGTTTGTCGTCCGCGCGATGTTCCGATCGTGCGCGGGGCTTTGTGCACGACGTTCCCTGTCGTGTTTTGTTTGTTTCCCGGTGTCGGCGTTCGCCTTCGCCTTTGTTTGGGGCTGGTTGACAGACTGGTGTACCCTTCTGTGTGAGTTTAGGGTCATCCATCTGTTGCCTTTGTTTGGAGTAGTTTGGGATACCGAGGTTAGTTCGGTAGCCGCTTGTTTGGTGCGGGTTCTCACCCTCTCCTGCGTGTTCCCTACTCCTACTTCCCGTCTGTTCCTTTACAGCTTTGTAGTGTAGCTTTCCTGCTTTGCTACGTTGCTGTCCTTGCTACGTTTGTTGCTGCTTCCGTTGCCTTCGCTTTGTGCGGTTTTCCAGTGGGGATCCGCGTGACCCCTACTGAGTTTCTGTTGAGACTCACCCCTGCTGCTTTTCAGGTGGGTTTCGCCGTCTGCCTCTGCTGTTCCTGGCGGAGTGCTCGCTTGCTGTTGTAGCTGCCAGCTGTACCTGCGGTCGGGCTTCTTCCGACTTCTGTGTACGTTTCTTTCTGTCGTACTGTACTGTGCTAGACTTGTTGTCTTTCCTTGGGCTAGACTCTGGTGTATAACTGAAACTTGAATATTAATGAAAAGGTAATTTTATTTCTGCTACTTTAGCAATCCATTGTAATGAAATTTAATTGCTTACTGTTATATCTGCTGGCTTCAATGTATTCCACACACTCCTTTTTCCCTTCGGCGCTTTCCCGCGCTTGGGAGGCCTCGCGGGTCCCATGTGGTATCACGTGTATTCGGTATTTATACCGGGTGCACCGGGTATCCGGAATCCGGGTCGCTACAATATCCGACGGAGAGTCCCATCTATTACAAGAATTGAGGCTAATAAACACGGAAACCGAGACGGTGCGGTCGGTCAATCCCACTGGAGTGGCATGACTGTCAAACAATAACATATATTTTCCATAGATTCAGAATTTATACAAGTGTTAACTTCATTCTTTATCAACTCTCATGTGATCATTCAACTTAGGATTATCTAAACAACTTTCATGTAGGAAAAATAAAAATTTAAGGTTTGTGATCATGATACTAGATTATCATTACGTTCTGTAAAAATATCATACCCAAAACACAGCAAGTTCCTAGTTAAAAACACATAAATCAGAGTTTGAAACACCCTGTCAGAGGAACGTGACGGTCCATAACAGGGGCGTTACAGTAATATAACGGTCTATCGAAGGTGCATTACATATCTGAAAATAAAGAGGTTTAAATCTTATAATTTAAAACTCAAGGGGGACGTGACGGTCTGTCGTGGGGCCGTCAGACGCAGGTGACGATTTATCGAGCGACCGTCATGATTGTAACGGTCACTGGTAGGTGCGTGACTTCGATCCCGAGACCTGCCAATGACGAACTCCGCCATGTGATACTAAAACCTCGATTTCTTATGATAGAGTGAACAAAAATTGGGGAAAATACTACCGTTGAAAAGGGCATTAAAAATCGTACAAGATAGCATACTTTGATTTAGATCTAGATCAATAAATTTCAACCTTTAACTAGAAATCATGAAAGCTACCCTTTTTATGTACCTCGGAGTAAAACATAAAATTCGAACAGTATGGAGAACGAAAATTGGGTAATTAGGTATCAAAAGAAAGGGCTCAAGAAGACGAACAAAATGGTATCATTAGATTTTCGTTTGGCCTGAGAGACACCTACCGATTTAGGAAGAGGAAGGGAAGACGCGCATGTCGGAACCCTAATACACGCCGCCACCAAACGCCCAAATTCACCTAGGTTCGACCACGATCGCTCACGCCACCTGTTGGAAAATCAAAAGGAGGTCTAGGACTGCGAAAGCCCTCAATTTATAGCGCCTATAGGTCGTTCTAGGGATCGAATTGGACTCGAGAGTCCAAGGGTTTAAACTCGGCGAAAAACTCGATTCTTCTACCTAATCCACGCCGTCGCCGCCAATAGAAGGCTCTAGATGCTAAGGTTACTGAGGGGAAACGAACTCCTAGGGTTTGTCTATCAAATGGGCCTGGTTTGGGCTCGAATGGTTGAGAAATGGGCTCGAATTTAGTCGATTAATGTCGGGCTATCAAGAACAACGATTTGTGCTAAAAACTCCTTAATTCAGCCTAATTAAATTTTTATTAGGAGTCGACCCAGTTGACATTATTGTTAAACTCTTCGTCCTCTACAAGATATGATTTTTCCATATTTTTAGAATTTAGTTAAAACTTTAGCCTACGGGTGAAATTTAATTAATTTAATTTATTCTTATTAATTTCAATTCATCGTAGAAAATTCGATTGCGTCTTAGAATATGAAAGTCTTTTATGATAATTGTAAAAAATAATTATTGATAAATTTTTGGCAACAAAAAAATAGATAATATTCTTTAATTAAGAAAATCATTGAAGTCATTAAATAACAAGGAAATATCTTTAATTCCAATACATATTTCAAAATTTTTCTTTTATATTTTATTATTTAACCGGGGTGTTACATCCTCCCCCACTTTAAGGAATTTGGTGACGTCATTAACTATTCGAACATTTAAACTAAGATGATCTTATTTATCCAAAATAATATGTTAATCATACCACTAATGGAATGCAAAAGAATTTAACTATAGTTAAGAATGAGAACGATACCCTATATAAAATTCTTCATTTGGAAGAAATCAATTGTAATTTGCTTGAGGAAGTAGCTTAGGATAATTAGCCATTACATGTTCTTTATTTTCGTAACGAAGACACGCTCCACTCCTTCGCCAGCACTCATTGATTAAATGACCAACTTTGTGACAGTGAAAATATTTCATTTGCGAAAGGTTATGCATGTTCTTCTTATTACTTCGAATCTTTTTATAATGGACTCGCCACCTCCTAGCGAAACTGAATCTTGGCTTACTCGGGAACCCCTTTGCTTCCATTTCAAAAAGGGCTTTGATACCTGCAAAAATAATTATAAAGTTAGAAAGTTATTACCCTTACGCGTCGTGCTACGCAATCTTATACATATTCTATTACTGAACCCGAGACACTACCCAATCTCACCAGGTGACAAAAGGGATGACACGGGTCCTATAACTTAGGGTAATCTATACTTATAGACAAGAACCTAGAACACAAACAACCGAGGCTCTGATATCACTTCTGTTACGCCCCGAACCGATAGCAGCGGGAAGCGGTGCTCGGAACGTGGCAGTGAAACAGTCATGATAATAGAGCAGAAAATAAATAAACACAATAAATAAATATTCATACACACGGAGGCCATTAATTTGAGAAAAATACAATTTTATTGATATTTGGAAATTTAAATACAATGTGGACTCAATTATTACAATAATAGACTTAATAAAAGAAATAAAGAAGAGGAAAAAGATAGCAGCGACTATACTATCAGACTCAATAAATAAAAGACTCGGGTCTCAAGGCACCAAGTTCACTCGATCACGTTGACTTGATCCCAATTGCAAGCGTTCCATCTACCGCGTTACCTGAAAAGGGTTGGAAAGTAGGGGTGAGCAAGAAGCTCGGTAGGAATTACACTCTATCATCAGGCATAGTTTAAGTAATTAACCATTTCATGAATGCATGAATAACGCGAGGAAACAATTAAGCATGATAACAAGATAACTAGCACGATAAAGATTGCAAGTCACGATAGCAAGAGCAAGTAATCAGAACTTTAAGTGAATGGCCATATATAAAGTCAAGTCGAGTCGAGTCATGCAAGCAAGTGCTTCATGCTTTCAAGCACGAATAGCAAGTTTACGAGAATGTGGAAAGTCGTAGACCCAACACGCTAGATAGTACCGGTGCCAAATGCCACACCTAGTCATTCACCTCCCCGGAGATCAAGTAGTTTTCGCGTGTGTAGAAACCCAAAATTTAAAAATGAGAAATAAATTTTTTAATTTGATTATGTAATTAAAATTTTCATGAAATAATCAAATTACATTTTTACTATATGAAATAAGCTAGTTTATTAAATTTACTTGAATTAACTAGAAATAAATAGAGATTAAATGCTTCAAACTTTAGATAAATCATAGTAAGCCCAATAAAAGTCCATGTAATGGATTAGGTTTACAATTAGCCCATTGGATAATCCATAATGGGCTGAATTAATGGTTAAAGGATTCAATAAAGGATAAATAGTCTTAAATTCGTAACATGTGTTTAATATGATATTTAAGGGATTATAATAACCCAATTTCTAGAAGTTTGACTCAAAAATCGACCCTTACCTAACAGCCCACCTTGGACCAGCCGTTTTTACATTGGTTCACACCAAATGGAGGCTAGGTTAAGAGGAGAAATTAGAATTTTCTTCTAATTCGGAGTTGGAAAGTTTGGCATTGTTAGGCAAGGAATCTTGACAAATTTGGCCAAGTTTTGGCTATAAATAGAAGCCCATTCGACCCTCAAATCATCCCTGGAGGTTAAGTATATGCTGCTGCAAAGATTCGTGGAGATTTGAAGGAGGATTTGGAAGATCAAAGGGTTTTCTTATATTTGGGGATATTTCTTTAGATCCGACTAAAGGTAGGTGTCTCTCAGGCTAAACTTCAATAAAATCATGCCATCTTGTTCGTTTTTCTATCCTCTTTCCATTGATAGCTCATTTATTAAATTTCGTTCTGAAATGAGCAAGTTATGGTCATTTTATTGGATGTGTATTCCTATTTTTTTATCAGGTCTAGAACGCGCTATACCTCAGTAGCGCGTTCTGAACGCGCCGGCCCGACATAGCGCGTTCACACAGTGTTCTTCCCGCCCCTCTGGGGTCAAACATTTTAAAAAAAAAATTATACTTTCAGAACGCGCTACCCAAGGGTAGCACTATCTTCAAAGTCGCGCTAGCTTATGCTAGCGCGTTCACAAAAATTGGGTCAAACATTGTTTTTTAAAAAATATATATATTTCCAGAACGATATATATATATATATATATATAATTGACCGCACCGCACCTCGACTCGGCTCGGCTCGGCATAAATAAATAAATAAATATATATACATAACTAGTTTTATATCAACTCACAATTCAAGCCCACATCCTATGTCCCTTGGGTCCTGACCCAAGGGTGAGCTCTCCAACATATAAAGCTATGCAAGTTTTTTGTAACTTCCAATATGGGACAAAACTTAAGTCACTTTACAATAGGAACTATATGTTTTGGAAGTCCACGTTAATTGTACGTAATTAGTCACCAAAAGTAAGAAAATGTAAGATTAGCATGTTTTAATTCTTACAGCATGTTAAAAATTTATTTTTGTAGAATGAAATTATTTTTACATGTAAAAATCTAATTTTCACCACATTAGTTTATACATACTAAAAATTATTTCCAGCATGTTAAAACTATTTCCAGCATGTTAAAAGTGACTTCCAATATGATAAAATTATTTTATACATACTGAGATATACAAATTATTTTCAGCATGTTAAAATCTATTTAAAGCTATTTTTGTGCATATAAAACTTAATTTCCTATTAAATAATTAGTAAATTGATGCGTGAAAATTACTTCCAGCATGATAAACATTCTTCTAGTATAGTAAAATTATTTTAGCATGTTAAAATTATTTTTGGCATGTTAGAATTATTTTCAGTGTATTAAAACTATTTTTCAGCATGATAATTCTATTTTCCTATCAAATAATTAGTAAATAAATGGATAAAAATGATTTTTAGCATGATAAAAATTATGTTGTTATCAGAAAATTTCTGTAATCAGCATGGTAAACTTATCTTATCATCTTATCAGTATGTTGATTATTTTAGCATGTTAAGTACTAATTTTAGCATGTTAATAATTAATTTTCAGCATGTAAAAATTAAATCCAGCATGAAAAATTTATTTTTATCATCTTACCAGTAAGGTAACATATGAAAATCATTCTCAGCATGTTAATATTATTTTCAACAAGTTAGAATTATTTTCAACATAAAAAGTTATTTTCATAATTAAATTCTAATTATTATAATAAATCACCGTTTTGGCTAACTAATGCATTTTTAATGAACAAAAACTTCCTGTAAACATGTCTAAACACATGTAAACCAAATACATACAAGATTAAACCATGGAATTAAATTAATTCTATTAAACTCTAATCACTTGATTTTCTTACTAGTTACCATTCTTTCTCGAATTCCACGACTTAATGTCGTTAAATATTATGCCTTAAAATTATTATTCAGTTCTCTTACTACTTCTGAAATTTTTGTCAGATCTGTACTTTTTACAAATTAGCTTATTCTTGAACTTCGTTGGCCATAATTATATAAAGTGGATGTCTAAACGTACTTGGGATCTTATGATCCATATGACTCAATGCCTGGCATTAATGGGGCCCGGTCTGGTCCTGGGGGGAGCGCCCGAAAGTACTTGTGCCCATGGGAGTTGATTGACCAATGGTGTGGCATTACACCGAAGTGCATGATAGATTTACTTGATACGGCATTCCACTATTCGTACTTGTTTACTTGTTACTTGTTTACTTGAAAATTACATGAATTACTTGACTTGCGTGAAAATGGCCAATTACATGAAATTCCTTACTTGTTCAAAGTCATTACTTGGAAATTCATATTGATATCATATCATCTCAATTACTTGGAAATTCCATTCATGTTTATACACTTCCCGATACAAGTTAGAAAATTGTTTAAGTTACTAACACTTAAAGATTGCTTGGTTCATAGAGATATAAAATCCTACTGAGCTTTTAGCTCACCCTACGTTTTGATTAATTGTTGCAGGAAATGAAATTGAACAAGGGAATGGACAAGAGTGAAAGAGTGTTTTCCTTTTTACCTAGGTTTATGTAGATCAACTAGTGATTTTACAAGAATGTTGTAATTTGGTTTTGGAAGTTGTAATTGCCTTTATGGCTTATCAATTAGTGTTGTAAACTTCATTTTGATGGAATAAAAGTATCATTTTCCCATTCATTTCTGACTTTAGAAATAAAATTGTACTTGCTCTGATCGACACGATTGTTTACGACTCGTCGTGCCCTCGATATTCCGCGTCGGGGCGTAACAGTCTTTGTGGTATCAGAGCCTAGGTTACATAAAATCCTAGGTTTCATAATTATAAGTTCATTCTTAAAATATAGTTTCCCTCAAACATAGGTTCTAGATCAATATCTAGAAATTGGATAGGTCTCAAAACCTTCCTGGTAAGATTGGGTAGAAACACGGGTTAAATGAGAATTATCAAGAAATAAATACCACAACAAAAATAAACCTTGGAATTATGGTTTCAGGCTAATTCTCGCAAATGGCCGCCGAGAGAGCTCAATGGCGCGAGATGCTGCGGACCGTTCAAGGCTTAACACAAGCCCTCCAACAGGTTGCTCAGGGAGGAGCAAACCGAGGAGCCGGAGACTTGCATAGAAATTTCCGGAGCATGAACCCTCCCAAGTTCGCTGGATCTACGGATCCGGATGAAGCCGAACACTGGATTAAGGAGATCGAGAGGATATTCCGAGTCATGCAATGCGCCGACGAGGAAAAGGTCCTACTCGCTACTTTCCAACTGGAAAGGGATGCACGTGCCTGGTGGGAATCGGTCGAAGCTACTTTACCGCACGACCAAATTCTATGGGAAGAGTTCGTGGAACACTTCAATAACAAATACTTCTCCGATCGAGTACAAGAAAGGAAGGCCGTCGAGTTTGCCGCTTTGAAGCAAAGGGGTTTATCAGTTGCGGAATATGAAGCTCAATTTTCAAGGTTATCTCGGTACGCTCCACATCTCGTGGGTACTGACAAAATGAAGGCACAGAGATTTCTCAACGACCTTAAGCCTCAATATATTACTCAACTGGCCCCGATGGATATCCAAATTTATTCTGATGTGGTACGGAGAGCACAACTCCTAGAAGATGCAACGGAGTTATCGGATCGCATCCGAGGAAGGGAAGCCAAGAGAGAGCAAGTTACTGGGTCCAGAAGTTTCAAACCTTCCTTCGGGAAGAAAAGGCCCAATGACGGGCGTAACTTCATCAAGGATGGGCGAAATTTCAACAAAGGTGGACGTAACTTTCAAGGGGACAAAAAGCCGAGGACATTCGACAAGCAAATTGTCCCTATATCGGCAACATCAAAGGAATTATGCAAATATTGCGAGAAGCCCGGACATAAAACCGAGGAATGTTGGAGAAAGCTCGGTGCATGTCTTCGATGCGGGAGTCGGGAGCATAGGATCCCGAATTGCCCTCTTCTTAATGAGCAAGCTCCATCACCGGTAAAGCTTCCTATTATTGCTAAGAAGCCAGGAAGACTTCAAGCCCTTATGGGTAAGGAACCTACCGAGGAAGGAGGCATCGTGGAAGGTATTGTTTTCATATACTCCAAGCCTGCCTCTATCTTATTTGACACCGGAGCTACGCATTCATTTATATCTAGAAGATTTGCTGGTCTTTTATCTGTGAAGCCTGTTCCATTAAATTCTACACTTACCATTACTACACCTATTGGAACGGGAACGGGGATTAAACACGTCTATCCTGATAGTGAAATTCTAATTAGTGGTTATAACTTACCCGCTGATTTGGTATGCATGGAGATGGAAGGATATGATGTTATTTTGGGTGCCGACTGGCTATCTACACATGGTGCTAGTGTCAATTGCAAGTTGGGTACGGTAACTTTCATGGGTTACCCCGACCTTCTATTTTTGGGGATCAGGCATTCCAAGCACATACCTCTAATTTCGGCCCTCAAGGCCGAGAAATTCTTAAGGAAGGGTTGTGTCGGTTTCTTAGTTTCTATCACTATGACCGAGCACACGGAACCCATTCTCAAGGACATTCCTATCATTCGGGATTATTCTGACGTATTTTCGGACGAGTTGCCTGGTATTCCACCTGAGAGAGAAGTGGTTTTATCTATTGATTTAATTCCGGGAGCGGCACCAGTTTCTAAAGCTCCATATCGGATGTCTGCCGTGGAAATGAAAGAATTAAAGGATCAATTATTGGAATTACTGGAGAAGGGGTTTATCCGACCAAGTACTTCACCTTGGGGAGCCCCGGTCATATTTGTCAAGAAGAAGGATGGTTCGATGAGGTTATGTGTTGATTATCGGCAACTGAATCAACTCACCATCAAGAATAAATATCCATTGCCGAGAATTGATGAATTATTCGACCAGATTTCTAGAGCTCAATATTTCTCAAAGATCGACCTTCGATCTGGTTATCATCAATTGAAGATCAAGGAAAGTGATATTCACAAGACTACATTTCGGAGTAGGTATGGACATTACGAGTTCACCGTTATGCCTTTTGGCTTAACAAATGCGCCTGCCACATTTATGCAAATGATGAACAGCGTATTCAGGCCGTACCTCGATCAATTTGTGGTTGTATTCATCGACGACATTTTGATCTACTCCAAGTCTAAGGAAGAACATGAGGAACATCTCAAGAAGGCCCTTCAATTATTAAGAGATCACAAGCTTTATGCCAAATTAAGCAAGTGTGATTTCTGGTTGGAGGAAGTTTCTTTTCTCGGTCACATAATTTCCCGGAATGGTATCGCCGTCGATCCTTCAAAGGTTGAGGCCGTAAAGAATTGGGAAAGACCTACTAGTGTGACGGAAATCCGAAGCTTCTTGGGATTGGCTGGATATTATCGAAGATTTATCAAGGATTTCTCAAAGATCGCAGTATCTTTAACAAGATTGACAAGGAAGGAGAATCCTTTTATATGATCCGAGGAATGTGAGAAAAGCTTTCAAACTTTAAAGGATTATCTCACGACTGCTCCTATTCTCACATTACCTACGGAAGGAGGAGGATTCGAAGTGTATGCTGATGCATCTGGAATTGGCCTAGGTTGCGTATTAATGCAACATGGCAAGGTCATAGCTTATTCCTCCCGGCAATTGAAGAAGCACGAGGAAAATTATCCCGTACATGACCTAGAACTGGCAGCTGTGGTCTTTGCTTTGAAGATCTGGCGACATTATCTCTATGGCGAAGCCTTTACGGTGTATTCTGATCACAAGAGTCTCAAATATTTATTCTCTCAAAAGGAGCTCAATATGAGACAAAGACGGTGGTTGGAATATTTAAAGGATTTTGACTTCTCTATATAATATAACCCAGGGAAAGGCAATGCCGTAGCTGATGCACATAGCCGAAAACCAATGGCTTTATTATCGAGCATGATGGTTAAAGAATGGCATCTACTTGAAGAAATGGTCAACTTAAACCTCAATATGGAGGAGAAGGAAGGCGGAGTCTTTGTTGCAAATATTCGACTCCAACCCGAGTTACTCTCGAAAATCAAGGAACGGCAAGTTGATGATCCGTTGATCGTGGAAATTAAAGACAAATTAGATCAACGACCGGATTTCCTTCTGGCTAACGATGGAAGGCTATTATTCAAGGGAAGAACTTGTATACCCGATTGTTCTACTATCAAGGGTAAAATCCTAGAAGAAGCACATCGGTCAAGGTACACTATTCACCCCGGTGCTACAAAAATGTACCAAGACCTCAAGAGAACATTTTGGTGGCCTAATATGAAAAGAGAGGTAGCCGAGTTCGTAAGCCGATGTTTGGTTTGTCAACAAGTCAAGGCTGAACACCTCAAACCGGCTGGCAAGCTCAAGCCTCTCGAAATACCGGAATGGAAATGGGATAGTATCGGTATGGATTTCATTGTTGGTTTACCAAAGACCCGAAGTGGTTTTGATGCTATATGGGTAATTGTTGATCGGTTAACTATGTCCGCTCACTTTCTACCTATCAAGACTAGATGGACTGTGGATGTTCTAGCCGCTTTATATATCAAGGAGATCGTAAGACTGCATGGTATTCCAAGCTTTATCGTTTCGGACCGAGATCCGAGATTCACCACTCATTTCTGGAAGGGTTTACAATCGTCTATGGGTACTAGACTAAGGTTTAGTACGGCTTTTCACCCTCAAGCGGATGGACAAACCGAGAGGACGAATCAAATTATTGAAGATATGTTGAGAGCCTGCATGATTGACTTCGGTGGTAGTTGGCATGAACATTTACCATTGACTGAGTTCGCTTATAACAATAGCTATCAGTCGAGTATTCAAATGGCACCATTCGAAGCATTATATGGCCGAAGTTGCAGATCGCCTCTATGCTGGAGCGAGGTTGGTGACAAGGGATTGATTGGTCCCGACATTGTCCAAGACACAACTGACAAAGTCCAGTTAATACAAGAAAGGTTAAAGGTCGCCCAATCAAGGCAAAAGAGCTATGCCGACAATCGGAGGAGAGACCTTGAATTCCAAGTGGGGGAGCATGTCTTCTTAAAGATCTCACCCACTCATGGAATTAGAAGATTCGGCATCAAAGGAAAGCTAAGTCCGAGATTTATCGGCCCTTTCAAGATTCTGGAGAGAATCGCCGAGGTAGCATACAAGCTGGCCTTACCTCCTCAACTGGTCGATGTACATGACGTATTCCATGTATCTATGCTAAGAAAATACGTCTATGATCCCTCACATGTTATTCAGTTTGAAGAATTGAAACTCCAAAAGGACTTATCTTATGAAGAAAGACCGATCAAGATACTAGATCAGAAATTACACCAACTGAGAAATCGGGCCATACTGATGGTGAAAGTCCAATGGAGCAAGCGTGGGTTCGAGGAAGCAACCTGGGAATTGGAAGAATCCATCAAGAAGAAGTACCCGGATTTATTCTCAGGTTAGAAATTCGACCTTTCTACTTATTTTGAATTTTAGTTGTATAATGTGAATTTGGAGGACCAAATTCTTTTAAGTGGGGGAGGATGTAGAAACCCAAAATTTAAAAATGAGAAATAAATTTTTTATTTTGATTATGTAATTAAAATTTTCATGAAATAATCAAATTACATTTTTACTATATGAAATAAGCTAGTTTATTGAATTTACTTGAATTAACTAGAAATAAATAGAGATTAAATGCTTCAAACCTTAGATAAATCATAGTAAGCCCAATAAAAGTCCATGTAATGGATTAGGTTTACAATTGGCCCATTGGATAATCCATAATGGGCTGAATTAATGGTTAAAGGATTCAATAAAGGATAAATAGCCTTAAATTCGTAACATGTGTTTAATATGATATTTAAGGGATTATAACAACCCAATTTCTAGAAGTTTGACTCAAAAATCGACCCTTACCTAACAGCCCACCTTGGACCAGCCGTTTTTACATTGGTTCACACCAAATGGAGGCTAGGTTAAGAGGAGAAATTAGAATTTTCTTCTAATTCGGAGTTGGAAAGTTTGGCATTGTTAGGCAAGGAATCTTGACAAACTTGGTCAAGTTTTGGCTATAAATAGAAGCCCATTCGACCCTCAAATCATCCCTGGAGGTTAAGTATATGCTGTTGCAAAGATTCGTGGAGATTTGAAGGAGGATTTGGAAGATCAAAGGGTTTTCTTATATTTGGGTATATTTCTTTAGATCCGACTAAAGGTAGGTGTCTCTCAGGCTAAACTTCAATAAAATCATGCCATCTTGTTCATTTTTCTGTCCTCTTTCCATTGATAGCTCATTTATTAAACTTTGTTCTGAAATGAGCAAGTTATGGTCATTTTATTAGAGGTGTATTCCCGTTTTTTTATCAGGTCTAGAACGTGCTATACCTCAGTAGCGCGTTCTGAACGCGCCGGCCCGACATAGCGCGTTCACACAGTGTTCTTCCCGCCCCTCTGGGGTCAAACATTTTAAAAAAAAAATTATACTTTCAGAACGCGCTACCCAAGGGTAGCGCGATCTTCAAAGTCGCGCTAGCTTATGCTAGCGCGTTCACAAAAATTGGGTCAAACATTTTTTTTTAAAAAATATATATATATTTCCAGAACGATATATATATATATATATATATATATATATATATATATATATATATATATATATATATATATAATTGGCCGTGACCGCACCGCACCGCACCTCGACTCGGCACGGCACAAAATAATAAATAAATATATATACATAACTAGTTTTATATCAACTCACAATTCAAGCCCACATCCTATGCCCCTTGGGTCCTGACCCAAGGGTGAGCTCTCCAACATATAAAGCTATGCAAGTTTTTTGTAACTTCCAATATGGGACTAAACTTAAGTCACTTTACAATAGGAACTATATCTTTTGGAAGTCCACGTTAATTGTACGTAATTAGTCACCAAAAGTAAGAAAATGTAAGATTAGCATGTTTTAATTCTTACAGCATGTTAAAAATTTATTTTTGTAGAATGAAATTATTTTTACATGTAAAAATCTAATCATTCTCAGCATGTTAATATTATTTTCAGCAAGTTAGAATTATTTTCAACATAAAAAGTTATTTTTATAATTAAATTCTAATTATTATAATAAATCACCGTTTTGGCTAACTAATGTATTTTTAATGAACAAAAACTTCATGTAAACATGTCTAAACACATGTAAACCAAATACATACAAGATTAAACCATGGAATTAAATTAATTCTATTAAACTCTAATCACTTGATTTTCTTCCTAGTTACCATTCTTTCTTGAATTCCACGATTTAAGGTCGTTAAATATTATGCCTTAAAATTATTATTCAGTTCTCTTACTACTTCTGAAATTTTTGTCAGATCTGTACTTTTTTCAAATTAGCTTATTCTTGAACTTCGTTGGCCATAATTATATAAAGTGGATGTCTAAACGTACTTGGGATCTTATGATCCATATGACTCAATGCCTGGCATTAATGGGGCCCGGTCTGGTCCTAGGGGGAGCGCCCGAAAGTACTTGTGCCCATGGGAGTTGATTGACCAATGGTGTGGCATTGCACCGAAGTGCATGATAGATTTACTTGATACGGCATTCCACTATTAGTACTTGTTTACTTGTTACTTGTTTACTTGAAAATTACATGAATTACTTGACTTGCGTGAAAATGGCCAATTACATGAAATTCCTTACTTGTTCAAAGTCATTACTCGGAAATTCATCTTGATATCATATCATCTCAATTACTTGGAAATTCCATTCATCTTTATACACTTCCCGATACAAGTTAGAAAATTGTTTAAATTACTAACACTTAAAGATTGCCTGGTTCATAGAGATATAAAATCCTACTGAGCTTTTAGCTCACCCTACGTTTTGATTAATTGTTGCAAGAAATGAAATTGAACAAGGGAATGGACAAGTGTGAAAGAGTGTTTCCCTTTTTACCTAGGTTTATGTAGATCAACTAGTGATTTTACAAGAATGTTGTAATTTGGTTTTGGAAGTTGTAATTGCCCTTATGGCTTATCAATTAGTGTTGTAAACTTCATTTTGATGGAATAAAAGTATCATTTTCCCATTCATTTCTGACCTTAGAAATAAAATTGTACTTGCTCTGATCGACACGATTGTTTACGACTCGTCGCGCCCTCGATATTCCGCGTCGGGGCGTGACAGCGTGCGCCTCCCAAGACCAGAGTGGGCCTTTTAATGTGTTTGCCTTGGCATTGATTTTGATTGGATCATAGATCCCATGAAATCTAGACATCCACAATGTTTAATGGCCAAGAGTTCCAAGGTTTAAGCTCACGAACTTACTTCTAAGATTGCAACATCGTTGGAATGAACATTAGGTAGAGAGACAAGGATGCAAACAAGAATCACGCACGATTTCACAGTTCAAGGCCAACCTTGATGATTGCTACACGATAATAAAACAAGGGAAACATATATCTTACCTATGGCAGTCGATAACTAGGCCGCTACAGGAACGTGACGGTCTGACCTTAGTCTGTTACGCTGACGTGACGATCCAACCTTGGACCGTTACAGTTCACAGATCAGTCCAGTTTGGACTGACCCAAAACACGATTCAAACCACGTTCATGGGTTTAGGTCTTTGGGGTACAACCTGCTTTGCGTCCTGGTGGGAATCCAAGGCTCACGGGGTCTTACGGAGGTCTCAAAATAGTGGTCCTAGTCCGACGGAAGGAATATCCAGCAGAGAGTCTCAACTATTACAAGAGTTGACGCTAATAAACACGGAAACCGAGATGGTGCGATCGGTCAATCCCACCGGAGTGGCATGACTGTCAAACAATAACATATATTTTGCATAGATTCAGAATTTATACAAGTATTAACTTCATTCTTTATCAACTCTCATGTGATCATTCAACATAAGATTATCTAAACAACTTTCATGTAGGAAAAATAAAAAGTTAAGGTTTATGATCATGATACTAGATTATCATCACGTTCTGTAAAAATATCATACCCAAAACACAACAAGTTCCTGGTTAAAAACACATAAATCAGAGTTTGAAACACCCTGTCAGGGGAACGTGATGGTCCATAACCAGAGCGTTACAGTAATATAACGGTCTATCGAAGGTGCGTTACATATCAGAAAATAAAGAGGTTTAAATCTTATAATTTAAAACTCAAGGGGGGCGTGATGGTCTGTCGTGGGGCCGTCAGACGTAGGTGACGGTTTATCGAGTGACCGTCACGATTGTAACGGTCACTGGTAGGTGCGTCACTTCGATCCCGAGACCTACCAATGACGAACTCCGCCATGTGATACTAAAACCTCGATTTCTCATGATAGAGTGAACAAATAGTGGGGAAAATACTACCGTTGAATAGGGCATTAAAAATCGTACAAGATAGCATATTTTGATTTAGATCTAGATCAATAAATTTCAACTTTTAACTAGAAATCATGAAAGTTACCCTTTTTATGTACCTCGGAGTAAAACATAAAATTTGAACAGTATGGAGAATGAAAATTGGGCAATTAGGTATCAAAAGAAAGGGCTCAAGAAGACGAACAAAATGGTATCTTTAGATTTTCATTTGGCATGAGAGACACCTACCGATTTAGGAAGAGGAAGGGAAGACGCGCTCGCTGGAACCCTAATACACGTAGCCACCAAATTCCCAAATTCGCCCAGGTTCGACCACGATCGCTCACGTCACCTGTTGGAAAATCAAAAGGAGGTCTAGGGCTACGAAAATCCTCAATTTATAGCGCCTATAGGTCGTTCTAGGGATCGAATTGGACTTGAGAGTCCAAGGGTTTAAACTCGGCGAAAAACTCGATTCTTCTACCTAATCCACGTCGTCGTCGCAAATAGAAGGCTCTAGAGGCTAGGGTTAAAGAGGGGAAACGAACTCCTAGGTTTATCTATCAAATGGGCCTGGTTTGGGCTCGAATGGTTGAGAAATGGGCTCGAATTTGGTCGATTAATGTCGGGCTATCAAGAACAACGATTTTATCTAAAAACTCATTAATTCAGCCTAATTAAATTTTTATTAGGAGTCGACCTAGTTGACATTATTGTTAAACTCTTCGTTCTCTACAAGATATGATTTTTCCATATTTTTAGAATTTAGTCAAAACTTTAGCCTACGGGTGAAATTCAATTAATTTAATTTATTCTTATTAATTTCAATTCATCGTAGAAAATTCGATTGCGTCTTAGAATATGAAAGTCTTTTTATGATAATTGTATAAAATAATTATTGATATAATTTTGGCCACAAAAAAATAGATAATATTCTTTAAATAAGAAAATCATTGAAGTCATTAAATAAGAAGGAAATATATTTAATTCCAATACATATTTCAAAATTTTTCTTTTATATTTTATTATTTAACTGGGGTGTTACAAGGAGGTTCGCGATGACGAAGTGGCAGCCTCTGCAACTCTAGGGTACTCTGCTGCTGCAAACCTATTCTGGGTGTGGTGGTTGATGGAGGTGCTAATGGGGGAAGTGAGAGGGGGAGATGGGGGAAAATGGGGCTGGGGTGCTGCTTGGTGGGAGAAGGGGCCATGGGAGGTCGAACCAGGGTGAGGGAGGCGGTGTGGGGGCTGTTGGGGTCAAAGCTAGGGTAGGGGAGAGAGGGCTGTAGCTTGGGTAGAGAGGGAGAGAGGGTGGAGGGCGCAGGTTGGCAAAGAGGGAGGGAGAGGGATTTGAATTTGGTTTAATGGTGGGTGATTAATGTGGCCTTGGGGAAGGGAAAGGGTGTGTGGGGATTGTGGAAGGGTGCTTGGGAGAATGAAAGGGTGGCTTGGGGAGAGGGATTCTCTCTTGGGATGGTGATCGAGTTAATGGGGTATGGGGATATGAAAGGTCAAGGGTGATGTGGCTAGGTGAGGTGGCAAGTGATAGTGATGTGACAAGGGGTGGTAGGGTGAGGTGGAGGAGAGAGGGTCGAATTTGGGATGGAGGAGAGAGAATGGGGGTCGCCCCCTAGAGAGAGAGAGAGGGAGATGGGAATGGGCTTCTCACCCAAGGTTTTCTCACCCTCACAATTGGTTTCTCACCAAATGTCAATCAAGACTGGGTTTTGGAATTTCATCAAGTTTTCATTAGCTTCAAATGAGGGAGTTGGGTCCTATTTATAGGAGCTCAACTCTTTACATGACTATATTAACCTTGACTTAACACAAAATGACCAAAGCTATCCAAAAGGGGGCGCCCCTGGGCTAGCCCTTACCATTGGGCCCATTAAGCCTAACATGCTATCTAATTGACCCAATAACATACTTAACTGACTCAATTAAAAAAAAATACAGTAATAAGACTCAAACAAAGTGGAAAATATATGATACTACTTGAGAAATAAGCTGTAAAATCATGTCGATCACTACCAAAAAAGTGGGATTTCAGACGGCCACTATCCGTCTTAGATCCGTCTGAAAATCCGTCATAAATCACGGTTGTGACGGATTTCCGACAGATTTCAGACGGAACACAACCGTCTGATATTCTTAGCCACAAATTTGTGACAGTTCATTTTTCCGTCTGAAATTCCGTCTGAAAACATATTCCGTCTGAATATCATACGAGAAATTTCCGTCTGAAATACTACCTATACATAAGTCCGTCTGAATTTCAAATGGTAAAGACGCCGTCCGAAAAGTAGTCGGAAATCCGTCGATATTTCAGTCAGATATTACGACGGATTTGTTAGACGGATATTTTTCGTCACAAATACCGTCTGAAATTGAGACGGATGGCTGACGGTTAAGCCCAACTCTTCGTCCGAAATTTTAGATGCCGTCCGAAAAGTAGTCGGAAATCCGTCGGTATTTCAGACGGATATTACGACGGATTTGACGCAATTTGCTGTCTCAAATACCGTCTGAAATTAAGACGGATGGCCGACGGCAAATATCGCCTGAAAATCTGTCTGAAATGTGCATTTTTTTTAAATCTTTAATTATTCTAAAAAACCTGTTGGATCACACACATAAACATCAAGAAATTCAACATGTTGAAAAAAAAATATTGGGAACCTGCTGATCAAATAAACTCCACCGAAAAAAAAACTCAACATCAACGTACCATGCTGTTCAAATAAATAAACACCACCAAAAAAAAAAACTCAACACCATGCTGATCAAATAAACACCACCGAAAAAAAAAATTCAACACCATGCTGATCAAATAAATACCACAAAAAAAACACATTAACCCTGCTGATCCGTCTGAATATCATCAAACATCAAGAAATATCCGGTACATCGTCCATATCCTCCCTGCCCTGCTCATCTCCTCTGTCGCCGCCCGCAGAAGGATCCCCCTACATTAAAAAAATAATAAAATTCATTCATAGATAAAAAAATTAGTGTGAAAAAATTAGCATAAATTGAAATCAAACATATCAAATTGATAACTGTAGATTTTATAGATCAAATACTAGCTTGAAATAGTATTTAAATTAAGTTTATTTTCAAAATGAACTTTGAGCGCCGAGCTCAAACCGGGCATCCGATTTGGATTGCGTCAGTTCTGACAAGTCACTTTCATCTCCCCGGTCGTGTTGGAACGATCGACAGGGCTATCCGATCGGTATTTCAAGTTTTAGACCCCCGGCCCTGACCTGGCAGTTCATTTAAACTAAGTGTAATTTAAAAATGAACTTTGAGCGCCGAGCTCAAACCGGGCATCCGATTTGGATTCCGTCAGTTTTGACAAGTCACTTTCATCTCCCCGGTCGTGTTGGAACGATCGGCACAGCCATCCGACCGGTATTTCAAGTTTTAGACCCCCGGACCCGACCTGGCAGTTCATTTAAACTAAGTGTATTTGGAGAATGCACTTTTGAGTGCCGAGCTCAAACTGGGCATCCGATTTGGATTACGTCAGTTCTGACAAGTCACTTTCATCTCCCAGGTCGTGTTGGAATGATCGGCACGGCCATCCGACTGGTATTTCAAGTTTTAGACCCCCGGACCCGACCTGGCAGTTCATTTAAACCAAGCGTATTTTCAAAATGAACTTTGAGCGCCGAGCTCAAACCGGGCATCCGATTTGGATTCCGTCAGTTCTGAAGAGTCACTTTCATATCCCCGGTCGTGTTGGAATGATCGGCACAGCCATCCAATTGGTATTTCAAGTTTTAGACCCCCGGACCCGACCTGGCAGTTCATTTAAATTAAGTGTATTTGGAGAACGAACTTTGAGCGCCGAGCTCAAACCGGGCATCCGATTTGGATTGCGTCAGTTCTGACAAGTCACTTCCATCTCCCAAGTCGTGTTGGAACGATCGGCACGGCCATCCGACTGGTATTTCAAGTTTTAGACCCCCGGACCCGACCTGGTAGTTCATTTAAACTAAGTGTATTTGGAGAATGCACTTTGAGCGCCGAGCTCAAACCGGGTGTAATACCCTCAAATATAGCTAAGTTGTACTCTATATCATCGAGGCGCCTTTTCGAGTATCGGCTCAGTTCTTGGAAAGAACTCCGAAGTTAAGCGTGCTTAATGGGGAGTAGTACTGGGATGGGTGACCTGCCCGGGAAGTCCCTCATTCTGGAGCCGATCACTGTTAAAAAGGGATAAAATCGTGAGGCCGGTAGGCCAAAGCGGACAATACCTCGATGGTATAGAGTACGGGGCATGACACCGGGCATCCGATTTAGATTGCGTCACTTCTGACAAGTCACTTTCATCTCTCCGGTCGTGCTGGAATGATCGGCACTGCCATCCGACCGATATTTCAAGTTTTAGAACCCCGTCCCCGACCTGGCAGTTCATTTAAACTAAGTGTATTTTAAAAATGAACTTTGAGCGCCAAGCTCAAACCGGGCATCCGATTTGGATTCCGTCAGTTCTGACAACTCAATTTCATCTCCCCAGTCGTGTTGGAATGATCAGCATGGCCATCCGACCGGTATTTCAAGTTTTAGACCCCCGGACCCGACCTGGCAGTTCATTTAAACTAAGTGTATTTGGAGAATGCACTGTTGAGTGCCGAGCTCAAACCGGGCATCTGATTTGGATTCCGTCAGTTCTGACAAGTCACTTCCATCTCCCAGGTCGTGTTGGAATGATCAGCATGGCCATCCGACCGGTATTTCAAGTTTTAGACCCCCGGACCCGACCTGGCAGTTCATTTAAACTAAGTGTATTTGGAGAATGCACTTTGAGCGCCGAGCTCAAACCGGGCATCCGATTTGGATTGCGTCAGTTCTGAAAAGTCACTTTCATCTCCCCGGTCGTGTTGGAATGATCGGCATGGCCAGCCGACCGATATTTCAAGTTTTAGACGCCCGGACCCGACCTGGTAGTTCATTTAAACTAAGTGTATTTGGAGAATGCACTTTTGAGCGCCGAGCTCAAACCGAGCATCTGATTTGGATTGCGTCAGTTTCGACAAGTCACTTTCATCTCCCAGGTCGTGTTGGAATGATCAGCATGGACATCCGACCGGTATTTCAAGTTTTAGACCCCCGGCCCCGACCTGGCAGTTCATCTAAACTAAGTGTATTTTAAAAATAAACTTTGAGTGCCGAGCTCAAACCGGGCATCCGATTTGGATTCCGTCAGTTCTGACAAGTCACTTTCATCTCCCCGGTCGTGTTGGAATGATCGGCACGGCCATCCGATCGGTATTTCAAGTTTTAGACACCCGGACCCGACCTGGCAGTTCATTTAAACTAAGTGTATTTGGAGAATGCACTTTTGAGCGCCGAGCTCAAACCGGGCATCCGATTTGAATTCCGTCAGTTCTGACAAGTCACTTCCATCTCCCAAGTCGTGTTGGAACAATCGACATGGCCATCCGACCGGTGTTTCAAGTTTTAGACCCCCGGACCCGACCTGGCAGTTCATTTAAACTAAGTGTATTTGGAGAATGCACTTTGAGCGCCGAGCTCAAACCGGGCATCCGATTTGGATTGCGTCAGTTCTGACAAGTCATTTTCATCTCCCCGGTCGTGTTGGAATGATCGGCATGGCCATCCGACTGGTATTTCAAGTTTTAGACCCCCGGTCCCGACCTGGCAGTTCATTTAAACTAAATGTATTTTAAAAATGAACTTTGAGCGCCGAGCTCAGACCGGGCATCCGATTTGGATTCCGTCAGTTCTGACAGGTCACTTTCATCTCCCCGGTCGTGTTGGAATGATCGGCATGGCCATCCGACCGGTATTTCAAGTTTTAGACCCCCGGACCCGACCTGGCAGTTCATTTAAACTAAGTGTATTTGGAGAATGCACTTTTGAGCACCGAGCTCAAACCGGGCATCCGATTTGGATTCCGTCAGTTCTGACAAGTCACTTTCATCTCCCCGGTCGTGTTGGAATGATCGGAATGGCCATCCGACCGGTATTTCAAGTTTTAGACCCCCGGACCCGACCTGGCAGTTCATTTAAACTAAGTATATTTGGAGAATGCACTTTTGAGCGCCGAGCTCAAACCGTGCATCCGATTTGGATTCCGTCAGTTCTGACAAGTCACTTCCATCTCCCAGGTCATGTTGGAATGATCGGCACGGCCATCTGACTGGTATTTCAAGTTTTAGACCCCCGGACCTAACCTGGCAGTTCATTTAAACTAAGTGTATTTGAAGAATACACTTTTGAGCGCCGAGCTCAAACCGGGCATCCGATTTGGATTCCATCAATTCTGAAAAGTCACTTCCATCTCTCAGGTCGTGTTGGAATAATCGGCATGGCCATCCGACTGGTATTTCAAGTTTTAGACCCCCGGACCTGACCTGGCAGTTCATTTAAACTAAGTGTATTTGGAGAATGCACTTTGAGCGCCGAGCTCAAACCGGGCATCTGATTTGGATTGCGTCAGTTCTGACAAGTCACTTTCATCTCCCCGGTCGTGTTGGAATGATTGGCACGGCCATCCGAATGGTATTTCAAGTTTTAGACCCCCGGTCCCGACCTGGCAGTTCATTTAAACTAAGTGTGTTTTACAAATGAACTTTAGGCGCCGAGCTCCAACCGGGAATCTGATTGGGATTCCGTCCGTTCTGACAAGTCACTTTCATCTCCCCGATCGTGTTGGAATGATCGGCATGGCCATCTGATCGGTATTTCAAGTTTTAGACCCCCGGACCTGACCTGGCAGTTCATTTAAATTAAGTGTATTTGGAGAATGAACTTTGAGCGCCGAGCTCAAACCGGGCATCCGATTTGGATTGCGTCAGTTCTGACAAGTCACTTCCATCTCCCAAGTCGTGTTGGAAAGATCGGCACGGCCATCCGACTGGTACTTCAAGTTTTAGACCCCCGGGCCCGACTTGGCAGTTCATTTAAACTAAGTGTATTTGGAGAATGCACTTTGAGCGTCGAGCTCAAACCGGGCATCCGATTTGGATTGCGTCACTTCTGACAAGTCACTTTCATCTCCCCGGTCGTGTTGGAACAATCGACATTGCCATCCGACCGATATTTCAAGTTTTAGAACCCCGGCCCCGACCTGGTAGTTCATTTAAACTAAGTGTATTTTAAAAATGAACTTTGAGCGCCGAGCTCAAACCGGGCATCCGATTTAAATTTCATCAGTTCTGACAAGTCACTTTTATCTCCCTGGTCGTGTTGGAACGATCGGCACGGCCATCCGACCGGTATTTCAAGTTTTAGAACCCCGGACCCGACCTGGCAGTTCTTTTAAACTAAGTGTATTTGGAGAATGCACTTTTGAGCGTCGAGCTCAAACCGGGCATCCGATTTGGATTCCGTCAGTTCCGAAAAGTCAATTCCATCTCCTAGGTCGTGTTGGAATGATCGGCATGGCCATCTGACCGGTATTTCAAGTTTTAGACCTCCGGACCCGACCTGGCAGTTCATTTAAACAAAGTTTATTTGGAGAATGCACTTTGAGCGCCGAGCTCAAATCGGGCATCCGATTTGGATTGCGTCAGTTCTGACAAGTCACTTTCATCTCCCCGGTCATGTTGGAATGATCGGCATGGCCATCCGACTGGTATTTCAAGTTTTAGACCCCCGGCCCCGACCTGGCAGTTCATTTAAACTAAGTGTATTTTAAAAATGAACTTTGAGCGCTGAGCTCAAACCGGGCATCCGATTTGGATTCCGTCAGTTCTGACAAGTAATTTTCATCTCCCCAGTCGTGTTGGAATGATCGACATGGCCATCCGACCGATATTTCAAGTTTTAGACCCCCGGACCCGACCTGGCAGTTCATTTAAACTAAGTGTATTTGAAGGATGCACTTTTGAGTGCCGAGCTCAAACCGGGCATCCGATTTGGATTTCGTCAGTTCTGAAAAGTCACTTCCATCTCCCAAGTCATGTTGGAATGATCGGCACGGCCATCCGACCGGTATTTCAAGTTTTAGACCCCCGGACCCGACCTGGCAGTTCATTTAAATTAAGTGTATTTGGAGAATGAACTTTGAGCGCCGAGCTCAAACCGGGCATCCGATTTGGATTGCGTCAGCTCTGACAAGTCACTTTCATCTCCCCGGTCATGTTGGAATGATTGGCACGGCCATCCGACTGGTATTTCAAGTTTTAGAACCCCGGCCCCGACCTGGCAGTTCATTTAAACTAAGTGTATTTTAAAAATGAACTTTGAGCGCCGAGCTCAAATAGGGCATCCGATTTGGATTCCGTCAGTTCTGACAAGTCACTTTCATCTCCCCGGTCGTGTTGGAATGATCGACATGGCCATCCGACCGGTATTTCAAGTTTTAGAGCCCCGGACCCGACCTGGCAGTTCATTTAAACTAAGTGTATTTGGAGAATGCACTTTTGAGCGCCGAGCTCAAACTGGGCATCCGATTTGGATTGCGTCAGTTTTGACAAGTCACTTTCATCTCCCCGGTCATGTTGGAATGATCAGCACGGACATCCGACTGGTATTTCAAGTTTTAGACCCCCGGCCCCGACCTGGCAGTTCATTTAAACTAAGTGTATTTTAAAAATGAACTTTGAGCGCCGAGCTCAAACGGGGCATCCGATTTAGATTCCGTCAGTTCTGACAAGTCACTTTCATCTCCCCAGTCGTGTTGGAATGATCGGCATAGACATCCAACCGGTATTTCAAGTTTTAGACCCCCGGACCCGACCTGGCAGTTCATTTAAACTAAGTGTATTTAGAGAATGTACTTTTGAGTGCTGAGCTCAAACCGGGCATCCGATTTGGATTCCGTCAGTTCTGACAAGTCACTTCCATCTCCCAGGTCGTGTTGGAATGATCGGCATGGCCATCTTACCAGTATTTCAAGTTTTAGACCCCCGGACCCGACCTGGCAGTTCATTTAAACTAAGTGTATTTGGAGAATGTACATTGAGCGCCGAGCTCAAACCGGGCATCCGATTTGGATTGCGTCAGTTCTGACAAGTCACTTTCATCTCCCCGGTCGTGTTGGAATGATCGGCACGGTCATCCGACCGGTATTTCAAGTTTTAGACCCCGACCCCAACCTGGCAGTTCATTTAAACTAAGTGTATTTTAAAAATGAACTTTGAGCGCCAAGCTCAAACCGGGCATCCGATTTGGATTCTGTCAGTTCTGACAAGTCACTTTAATCTCCCCGATCATGTTGGAATGATCAGCTTATCCATCCGATCGGTATTTCAAGTTTTAGACCCCCGGACCCGACCTGGCAGTTCATTTAAACTAAGTGTATTTGGAGAATGCACTTTTGAGCGCTGAGCTCAAACCAGGCATCCGATTTGGATTCCGTCAGTTCTGACAAGTCACATCCATCTCCCAGGTCGTGTTGGAATGATCGACATGGCCATCCGACCGGTATTTCAAGTTTTAGACCCCCGGACCCGACCTGGCAGTTCATTTAAACTAAGTGTATTTGGAGATTGCACTTTTGAGCGCCGAGCTCAAACCGGGCATCCGATTTGGATTGCGTCAGTTCTGACAAGTCACTTTCATCTACCAGGTCATGTTGGAACGATCGGCATGGCCATCCGACCCCCGAACCCTGGATTTTCTCAATTCTTCTAAAGTAAATGAGTTTTATAATTTCAAATGAACATAATTGAGTAATTCCATCAAAATAAAAACATAGTAAACACTCACCTGTGCGGCCTGTGCTGTGGTGGTGGTGGATTGCTGAGGGACCATTCCCCTCTGGGAGAGGAGGCCACTGATTGCCTACAAAATGATTGCATGCTGGCTAGAGATCTCCTGTTGGAAATGCTGCTGCTACCGTTGCATATCAGAAATCTGCGATCGGACCATGTCCATCATGTCGCTGGCAGAAGCGCTGGGGGCAAGGGAAGGTATAGTGAAGGCACTGCTACTGGTCTGGGCATAGCTAGAACTCGCACACGATGATATCACCGCGCTAGTGTCTAGGCTCTCCCCAAAACCATATAGTCGGCCTTTCTTCGGTACGCCAGCTGCTGCCACCCACTCCATCGGATCGAACTCCGGCTGCTGCGTGTCTCCCTCCCCGTACTTCTCTGTCACTGCTTTGCTATATGTTTCCTACAAATTGAATAAAATAACTAGTCAATTTTATATGAATTACATGCCGATTTAAATGAATGGTACAAGTTACATATGTAGATAAACTTACCGCTGCTGACTTAGGTGTCTCACTCACAAAATGATTAGTCCCCTTCTTTTTGTGTGTTCTGTCGAACACCTCGAGGAACGACAGAGGTCGATTAAGCTCCACAGCTTGTTATACAATTCATAGTAAAAAAAAGTCAAATATTGGGATAAATTGTCAGAAGATAAATTGTTATATTACTTACCAATTTTTGTTTATGAGCCGCATAAGAGATGGACCCACTCGTATGCAAATTTGAACCTGGTTTTGACGCCCTGTTTGCTTTGGCTTTTTTGGACTTTTCTATCCACTTGGGGTCGGCAAAATGGTCACAAGATATCTCCCAATCCTCCTGCCTCATCCATAGAGGGCGGTGCGCCTTCCACAATTGTCAGTCTTCACTCCCCCCACTCAATTTTTTAGCGTGTGCTCGGGCCTCATGTATTTTCCTCTTGTAACTTGACTGCATAGTAGACTCCCAGGCACGACGACATCTCGCCGCGTCATGTCCACATGTGAATTGAAAAGACCGCTGTAAATCAATTACTTTTCACACTTAGTATACTGTTGTAAATTGAGTTAGGGAAATACTTGAATTAAATGACGTAATTACTTACTAAGAACATGTTGTACAATGAATCGCGGACGGCCATCGGAAATTCTCTGAAAGTGGATGCTACCCCGGGCACATGTGCCAACATGAGTTCGGTGGAATGATGGACAGCTTTGTGGGGTTCAAATTTCTTACTGCAATTGCAAATGTCAAAATATTCATATTAGACAGTTGAAGGCTAATTAATGTAATATAACCTTAGAGATTTACCCGGAGATCCAACACGGGCGACGTCTATCATGGGCCGTGCCTCCCTCATGACGACTGCCGGCATCGTCAAGTGGCTGACTGGTGGGGGTGTGCCCTTTACAAGTGGGAGGTGGTGGGAGGGTACTGGGATCTGTAAGAATAGATCTTCACAAGTAAAACTAAGTGTATTACATTACAGATCTTTGAAATAACATAATTAATTTTCATAAGTGCACAACAGGTGGGAGGCCACTGAGACCTGCAAGAATTAATTTTCATAAGTAGAACAAATATTGGAGAATTTAAATTAAAATATACATACCTGCAGCGGGAGGTGGTGGGGGTGGCGTCTGCACAACAGGTGGGAGGCCACTGAGACCTGCAAGAATTAATTTTCATAAGTAGAACAAATATTAAAAAATTTAAATTAAAATATACATACCTGCAGCGGGAGGTGGTGGGGGTGGCGTCTACACAACAGGTGGGAGGCCACTGAGACCTACAAGAATTAATTTTCATAAGTAGAACAAATATTGAAGAATTTAAATTAAAATATACATACCTGCAGCGGGAGGTGGTGGGGGTGGCGTCTGCACAACAGGTGGGAGGCCACTGAGACCTGTAAGAATTAATTTTCATGTGGAGTGATACAAATATTGTGAACTTATAATTAAAATATACATACCTGCAGCGGGAGGTGGTCGGGGTGACATCTGCACAATAGGTGGGAGGCCACTAACACCTGCAAGAATTAATTTTCATGTGGAGTGATACAAATATTGTGAACTTATAATTAAAATATACATACCTGCAGCGGGAGGTGGTCGGGGTGACATCTGCACAATAGGTGGGAGGCCACTGACACCTGCAAGAATTAATTTTCATGTGGAGTGAGACAAATATTGTGAACTTATAATTAAAATGTACATACCTGCAGCGGGAGGTGGTCGGGGTGACATCTGCACAATTGGTGGGAGGCCACTGACACCTGCAAGAATTAATTTTCATGTGGAGTGATGTAAATATTGCGAACATATAATTAAAATATACATACCTGCAGCGGGAGGTGGTCGGGGTGACATCTGCACAATAGGTGGGAGGCCACTAACACCTGCAAGATTTAATTTTCATAAGTAAATGCAACATGTTACTGAAAATTAAAATAGATATACCTGTAGCGGGAGGTGGTGGGAGGGCACTAGGACCTATAAGTAGTAATTCACATTAGATAAATGAATATTTTGCTAGAAATTCAAAGATACGCCGAGGTGGGACCTGCATTAATTTTCATAAGTAAATGCAACATGTTACTGAAAATTAAAATAGATATACCTGTAGCGGGAGGTGGTGGGAGTTGAGTTGGACCTGTAAGTAGTAATTCACATTAGATAAATGAATATTTTACTAGAAATTCAAAGATACGCCGAGGTGGGAAAGCATTAATTTTCATAAGTAAATGCAACATGTTACTGAAAATTCAAATAGATATACCTATAGCGGGAGGTGGTGGGAGGGCACTAGGACCTGTAAGTAGTAATTCACATTAGATAAATGAATATTTTGCTAGAAATTCAAAGATACGCCGAGGTGGGAAAGCATTAATTTTCATAAGTAAATGCAACATGTTAATGAAAATTAAAATAGATATACCTGTAGTGAGAGGTGGTGGGAGGGCACTAGGACCTGTAAGTAATGGTGGTGGCGTCTGTACAAGTGGTGGTGAGCCGACACTTGGACCTATAAAAAAATTCTTTTAAGTTAGTAAATAATTAAAATATTTATATAGCTAACTTATTGATCAAATATACCTGTGTCTGAAGAAGATGCTAGCGAGGAGGGAGTAGCGCCCCTCTCACTGCCTTGTCTCCTCCCACTCCTAGTACGACCTCCTCGCACCATTTCCTTATACAAAACAATTAATACATATTAATCCATAATTATATAAGGCTAGACAAATGTTATTTAAAATTATGCTTAAAAAGTAAGAATCATCTTACTAAATTATCAAAACATGCCTCCCTCATGTTGATATATCTAGCTCATCATCATCATCTTCGTCATCCATAGTAGCCTCATCAGATTCAAACTCTTCGTCTTCATCTGATTCTTCCTCCCCTCTAACATCAACATTTAGCTCCATCAGATCGACTTCTTCCACTTCATCTCGCGTACGTAATGATAGTGGCTCATCAGATTTGTCCAGATTAAACCTAGAGGAACCGACAACGCCAACTTCGTCTGATTGATAATATTCAACACTAGCAACCTCTGAGACATCTCCACTCATAGTTAACTCATAAGTGGGAAAGAGTTTTGAATTAACCCTGTAAACTGCCCACCAATCTCTATTATTGGATGATGGATAGCTTGAATAGTACACTTACTGGGCTTGTGCGGCTAAAATGAACGGTTCATAGGTCTTAAGTTTAGACCTATGCTTGACATTGACAATCCCATAATTTGTGTCATGTCGAACAGAATTAGGATCAAACCATTGACACTTAAATATGTATACATGATTGTCTTGTCTCAAATACTGAAGTTCTAAGACTTCTTCAAGAATACCATAGTAGTCCAATTCCACTTCATTGTATAAACTTCCCTTCACAGATACGCCGCTGTTCATCGTAGACTTATTTCGCCCATAATCCCTTGTATGAAATTTGTATCCATTCACAATATATCCTGGATAGGCACGTGTCTGGTTCGAGGGGCCATAACTTATCTATTGTACTCTTTGATCAGTAATGAGACCTTGTTCAACCTATATTCAAATTAGAGTAGTTAAAATAATAACAATTACCTCAACATACATAAATACAAACATATATATTCATAGTTGACACTAACTCGGTTTCTCAGCCATTTGGAAAAACACTTCTCGCGTTCTTTTTCAATCTCCATGTCCTGGATATTTGGACATTTTTCAGCTAATTCTGAATCAAATTGCCTGCAATATAAATGCACTACTACTTTAAATGAACTGTAGAAGAAGGATGAATAACTTATGGACTTGCTGGAAATGTGAATTAAGAACTTACTCAACATAAGGTTCAATCTCGAGGCAATTCAAAAGAATATATATCTCAGCGGCGTGCAACTCTCTATCTTCGAGCGTACGAGTCAAGCAACGTCCGAATGCACGTCCATGATGTTTAAATATGGAGAGCCGATCGGACCATTCATCCAGTCCCCCATTATCATTATGTGGAGGTCGAGTACGGCGAGTTTGAATCTCTGGCTCAAAGTACATAGAACAGAAGTTCAAAATTTCTTCAAGAATGTATGCCTCAACAATCGAACCCTCCACCTGTGCCTTGTTGCGAACTTTCATTTTTAATTCATGCATGCACCTACAACAACAAGTCAGATGGCAACGATATGTACCGGCTATGGACGACTTGTAAGTTAACAAAAATTATCACATACCTCTCAAATGGATACATCCATCGAAATTGTACTGGCCCTCCGATGATAGCCTCATATGGCAAATGAACGACCAGGTGCTCCATCAAATCAAAGAATGCCGGAGCAAATATCTTCTCTAGCTTGCAAACGGTTGTGACAACTTTTTCTTCGATAGTTTGTACATCCCGAAGTCTGAGTTCAGATGCACATAAAATCTTGAAAAATTGACTCATCTCAGCTAGTGCTCCCCATATCTGCTTTGGCAACAAATCATGAAATGCAAGGGGCAGTAGCCTCTCCATGAACACATGACAGTCGTGACTTTTCATACCATATATTTTCCCCTCATTAACATTCACACAACAGGCTATGTTGGATGCATATCCATCAGGGAATCTCAAGTGTTTCAACCACTGGCATACTGCCTTGATCTGTGTATCATGAAGCACGTAAGTTGCTTTAGGCTGCACAGTTTTACCATTTACGTTCTGTAGTTCCAGTTCTGGACGTTTACAAAGCATCTTCAAATCCATACGTGCTTTGACGTTGTCCTTTGTTTTCCCTTTAACATTCATGATCGTATTGAACACATTATCAAAAAAATTCTTCTCGGTATGCATGACATCCAGATTGTGTCGTACAAGAAGAGTTGACCAATAAGGTAATTCCCAAAAAATGCTTTTCTTGTTCCAGTTGTGATCCTTTCCAAAACTAGGGAGTTGCCGTGTGCTACCAGATAATTGAACTACATCTGGTAAATTGTGCACCTGTGACGCCATATGTAGACCCGACACCCGTTGCAAGTCAGCTTCATCCATTTCAACAATATTTTTTTTAGTGTTTTTTGCATGAAACCATTGTTAAAAGTGAATTTATAAAAAAACCATTCCTAAAAATGTATTAGCAGGTATATCACTATATAATCTGAATTGTGCAAAAATGCCATATTTATTTGCATGTATATCACTTCTTTTTACCAACAACTTGCAAGAAAATCACGCTTAAATGGCATTTATGCACTATTTGAATTAACTCAGTGATATACCTGCTAATGTATTTTTAGGAATGGTTTTTTTACAAATTCACTTTTAACAATGGTTTTCATGCAAAAAACCCTTTTTTTAAACGAGTCTTTTTGCCTTCGAAAAGGATGATCACTTGGTAGCAACCACCGATGGCAATCAAATCAGCATGCTTTCCCACCATGTTTCAATACAAATGATTTGGTATCTTCCATATAGTAAGGACATGCTAACCTCCCATGTGTGCTCCAACCAGATAGCATTCCATATGCAGGGAAGTCACTTATTGTCCAGATCAGTGCAGCCTTCATAATAAAATTTTGCTTCCGATATGCATCATAAGTAACAACTCCATCAGTCCATAAAAAATTGAGCTCATCAATCAACGACCTGAGATATATGTCCAAATTATTTCCGGGACTTTTTGGACCATGAATTACTAAGGACAAAAATAGATTCTCTCGCTTCATGCACATGTGCGGCGGAAGGTTGTATAGTGTCATGAACATTGGCCAACAAGAATAAGATGCCACTGAACCACCGAATGGATGAAAACCATCTGTGCATAAACCCAATCGAACATTACGTGACTCCCTTGAAATGGCAAGATGAGTACGACTAAAGTGAGTCCAAGCTTCACCATCGGCAGGATGACTGATTATATCATCGACACGACGTACTCTTTCGGTGTGCCATGTCATATGTCGAGCCATATTTGAGGACATATACAGCCGCTGCAGCCTAGGCACAAGAGGGAAGTATTGCAACGCCTTGTAAGGTACTTCTTTTGCTTTTGAATTGACCCCCCCTTAGGTTTGAATCTATCATGGCCACAAATGGAACATGATATCTTATCTGCATCATCTTTGTAATATAACATACAATGTTTCGGACATGCCTCTATTTTCACATATCCAAGTCCTAAGTCATTGACCATCTTTTTTGCACGGTAAAAAGTTTCTGGCAACTTCTCGTCTCGAGGTAACATACTCTTGATCAAGAGGAGGAGACGGTCAAAATAAGTCTCACTGATATGAAATTCATATTTCAAGTTCAACAACTGTGACATGTTATGTTAGATGGTCACAGTCTATTACCACGGAGAGTGGATCTAGAGGGGGGTGAATAGATCTATTGCCTAATTTAAAACCAATATAAGGCTCTAATGCGGAATATAGGCAGATCTACTAAATCACTAACTCGAGTATTAGATTTGAAGAGAAGCGAATCAAACTGTGAAGGTAAACAGGAAATCCAATCGCACACAGTTCATGGACAATCACACAAACACAAGGCACATAGGATTTTTAGGTGGTTCGGTCAGGAGACCTACGTCCACCCCACACTCAACCGAGTATGGCTTACTACTGCGTAGTACAACTTGCATCCGCTGGGCAATATAGCTTAGCATACAACCGCTGATACATAGCTTCACTGGGCTTTACAGCTTGCCGACCAAAGGAACAAATCCTCTGCAACCGCTGGGCGATACAGCTTAGCCATCCGAGACCTGGTCTCGCCTGCTGAGGATTACAGCTTCACCTGTCCAGTGGAAACCTCCACTGTAATTGCTGGCTCACAGCTTGAAGAAACAGATTCGAAAACAAAAGATAGAAGCAAACGAAAATGAGAAAACCCAGAAGGGAAATAGCTCTCAATGAGCAAACATCTCAGCTCTGGTATCTGAACCAAGAGTTTGAGTTACACCCTCTCAATGAACCTCTCTCAACTCATCTCTCTCAATCGAACTCTCTCAACTCATCTCTCCTTTCTCTCTTTCTCTTCTCTGTTTTTCTTCTCTGTGGATCTCGGTGGCTCTCTGCTGCTTCAGACTTTCAGTCTCACTGTATAGACTTTACCACTTGATCAATCTGCCTCCTTCTGAAGAAGAAAGCTCATATATATACCAGCAGCAAATTGGATAAGGGCGCGTGGCTTCCACATTTCCCGCCCAGAGAATTCACCAGATCCGAGGAAATTTCATCCACATGGCAGCATCCTGGATGGGCTGCTTCCACGTGTCACCATCTGGGCACCTCGTCCTCCTTGGATCATGAGCCATGTCATTAATCTCAGCCAGGAGTCCCTATCAGACAATCGAACAGAGTTATCAGTTTAAGTCTAAAACCCTGTACAGACTTTGTAGAGTGTAATGCATCGTATAGACTTCACTGTATAGACTTTGTGAATGCGAATGCAATGTATAGACTCTGCAATGTATAGACTTCATATATGCAGTGCTATGCGATGTACAGACTTCCTATATGAAGGCAACCGCTGTACAGACTTGCTGAAGTGTAATGTAATGTGCAGACTTTGAAGAACATTCAGTAGCCAATGTATAGACTTACGCAATGTAAAGACTTGAACAGACAATTGAACGATGTATGGACTTCAACTCAAAGGATGCACAATGTACAGACTTGAATGCTATGCGATGTACAGACTTCATGATATGCATGAGACTCTAAGGAAGACGGATGATGTATAGACTTAGCCTGCCTTCAGCTCGATGTACAGACTTGCTCGTTGTACAGACTTCATGAACGATGTATAGACTTGCCAAGGGAAAGGCTGTACAGACTTGACTCATGCACAAGACGCTAAGAGAACGGTCCAGTGTATAGACTTCAAGTCCACTTGAGACGCTGGATGAGACGGACCAGTGTATAGACTTATGCTGTGCTGCAAGATGGCAGTGTACACACTTGGTGTCCACTTGAGACGCTCAGTGAGACGGTGAGCAATGTACAGACTTGCTGACACATCGTTGTACAGGCTTTGCTACCCACAACGTGCAAGCTGCACGATGTATAGACTTGCAAGTCCTACATAGGTAAAGATGCCTAATGTACAGACTTGCTAGTGTGCATGCCACAATGCAGTGTATGGATTTTGATAAGCATGCAGCACACAATGTCCAGACTTCGACAACAGGACAATGTGTGACTTCAGCTCGTGCAAGCATAGTAGTGCATGCAATGTATAGACTTAGTCTGATGTAAAGTGCACAATGTACAGACTTATTCTGATGCGTTGTATAGACTTGCATGAGACGCAACATGAGATGCTCAATGTACAGACTTAGTCTGATGCATTGTATAGACTTGCATGAGAAACTAAACTGCAACAAATTTACAGACTTGCTGGCGTGGAATGTGCAGACTCCATGCAATGCAAGGCAAACGAATGTATAGACTCTGCATCCACAATGTGTAGACTTTGAAAGCCAACAAGCGAACTCAATGTACAGACTTGCTGGATGTGTGAGCTGCAATGTATAGACTTGACTGCCTGCAAGCATGTATAGACATTATCGTGCAGATAGGACCTCACATGCATTAGTGTATAGACTGTATGCCTGATGGATGCACTGATGCAGTATATGCACAGAGGAAGTAATGCACCGATGCAATGCATGCACATAGCAGGTATTGAACTAAAGCAATGGATGTATAGACTTGTGTTCTCAACGATGCACAAACACAACACAATGTAATGTATAGATTTTGAGTGTATAGACTTGTGTGTGTGTGCAATGTGTAGACCTGTGAAATGCATAGAACACACAGACAATCTGATAAAAATAATTTCATCAAAACATAAACAGTTGCCAATCAATCAAAACAAGCTGTTGCCAATGAAGTGAAGCATATTGTCAACATCATCAACACAGAGGAGTCACAACAATCTCCCCCTTTTTGATGATGGCAACACCCTATCATATAGAATAGCAACATCCTGTCATACAGATGTATTTTGATGAAAGACATGAATTGTTAGTCAGATTTGTCATGCAGATGCTATGGATGCATGCTGAGAAATGAAAACAGCTCCCTGCCAACAAGATCTCCCCCTATGCCATAATCATGATGCATACACTCCCACTTTGCCAAATAGTGGATACACTCCCCCTGGAATGAATTCATCAAACAGACAAAATATTCTCCCCCTTTGCCATCAACAAAGAGAAGGAAAAGTGATTACAAGGGAAGGAACAAGAGAGATCATCTGACTAGCATTCTGAACAAGTAGTTCAGGAATAAGCATTCTAAAGCACAAAGTCTTCAGTTATATGAATGTAGAAAATGCTTTGAGATAGAATTCTGGTTTAAAGGTTATAAAATTTAAGTTCATGCACTACAATCAATGGATAAGTTTTCTGTGCATGATAAAATAATAAACCAGAATCACATTTGCATGAGAGATTCAGTTTCAAAATATCTTACTTTCATAGACTCAGTAAAAGTTGTTAAGAGATACCAGGTCATGTATTGAAATTAAACAAATTGACATCCTTGAAAATTCAGCATTTTTCATTGTATTTCAGTAAGGGCATTCAGGTACCATTTATCTTTTTGCGTAAGGGTATACGTTTATCAGACGCCAATACCCCTAGATACTCAACATTATGGACCATTCTGCCTTTGATCAAACTCAATAGAACTGATTTACACCTTTTTGTATGAGGGTACACGTTTATCAGACGCCAGTTACCCCCAGGTACTCAGTGAAACCACCCCATTGTTTTGATCATTTATTCAGAGATAACTGATACACTTCATGACTTAAGTATAGTCCATTTCTTTGATGGATCACTTAGTTTCTCAGTAATTTACCAGTCATTGCTCTGCCAATTGTGTTTTTCAATTAATTTTTAATGTTTTTCAATATCTTTCTTAGCTGTCCTTTATTTATTTCAGAGTGACTTGTTTAAGGACAATACACATACTTAGTTTCTCTAACATGATTTCAGATGAGTTTTCAGATTTCAGATATAATTGGCTTTGTCTGTCATGAAATAAGATAAGGGTTGAGAGCTTTATCAAATTTTAGCTTTCTTATTTACTGATTGTAATCTGTAAACTTTAAAGTTTATAAAATTTAAACCATTAAGTCAGTCTTCAAGCAATTAAAGTTCTTATAAATGAAGAAGTCTATTTTCTATTGCTTAGAAATCAGAACTGACTAACATATTACCATATTGTTAGACTCAACTCATTCAGGGTCAAAGAATTTGGATTTCAATAAATTTGATGACCATTCTGAATTTCTAACAATACTCCCCTTGTCTATATGCATGTGGTTTTAGATGAGAGAGAGCTTAGACACAGTCATGACTACATGATATGCAATGATGATCATGAGTGTGATGCCAAAAAAATATGAATGTCATGCATGATCATGAGTCTGTTGCAACATTCAACATTCACAATGTTTATTCAAGTCATCAGAGAGTTTATTCATTATGCTGAAATTTACACAAGCCAAGTTCTCTTCTAAGAAATTTAAACCTTTCATTCCCAAGAGGCTTAGTAAAAATATCAGCAATTTATTTTTAAGTTTCAATGAAGTTCATTTCAATTTCCTTTTTATTTACAACATCTCTTAGAAAATGGTGTTTTATCTCTATATGCTTAGTCCTAGAATGATGAACATGATTTTTAGCAAGGCATATAGCACTAGTATTATCATATAACATTGGAATACATCCCAATTTTATCTGATAATCATCTAGTTGGTGCTTGATCCATAGTACTTGGGCAGCACAATTACCAGCTGCAACATATTCAGCTTCAGCTGTAGACAAAGCTACAGTGTGTTGCTTCTTAGATGCCCAAGATACTAGACAGCCACCTAGGAATTGACAATATCCACTAGTGTTTTTTCTCTCTACTCAACACCCAGCATAATCTGCACCAGTGTAAGCTAGAAGTTCTAACTCAAACTTGGCAGGATACCAAAGACCTAGCTCTTGGGTGCCTAGTAAATATCTAAAAATCCTTTTCACTGATTTAAGATGTGATTCTTTGGGACTAGCAAGAAATCTAGAGCATAAACACACTGAAAATTGAATGTCAGGCCTAGATGCTGTAAGATATAGAAGGGATCCGATCATACCTCTATATAGCCTTTGGTCCACTGGTTTACCTTAAGGATCTTCATCCAAACTGGTTGAGGTACCCATTGGAGCAGCTATTTCCTTGAGGTTGTCCATTTTGTACTTCTTCAATAGATCCCTTATGTACTTGGACTGAGAGATGAAGGTACCATCCTTTGATTGTGTAACATGTAGTCTAAGAAATAGTTTGAGCTCACCCATTGAGCTCATTTCAAACTCATTAGTCATAATTTGAGAGAATTCCTCGTACAATTTGGGGTTAGTTGACCCAAACACAATGTCATCCACATAAATTTGAATGATAAGAATATCTGAACGACTCACCTTGGTGAACAATGTTTGATCAACTACACCTCTTGTGAAGTTCTTATCAGTGAGGAATTTGCTCAACCTGTCATACCAAGCTCTTAGAGCTTGCTTTAAACCATAGAGAGCTTTTCGAAGTTTATACACATAATTTGGGAAGTCTAAACATTCAAAGCCAGGAGGCTGCCTCACATAGACATCCTCATTGATTTTCCCATTTAGAAAAGTAGATTTTACATCCATCTGCTGAAGGTTTATTCCTAGGGAACATGCATAAGCCAATAATATTCTGATTGCTTCTAACCTGGCTACAGGAGCAAAAGACTCTTCAAAGTCTATTCCAAATTTCTGATTATACCCCTGAGCTACAAGTCTGGCCTTATTTTTAATCACATTCCCTGATTCATCAGTTTTATTTCTGAACACCCATTTAGTCCCTATGACTGTTTCATGATCAGGAGGTGGAACCAAATGCCACACCTTATTCCTGTCAAATTGATTGAGCTCCTCATGCATGGCATTAATCCAATGCACATCTTTGAGAGTACAGTCAATGGACTTGGGTTCTACATTTGAAACAAACGCATATGCATTCAATTCATTTTGAATCCTTAAGTGGCCTCTGGTCCTAGGGGGGTCATGCAGATTTCCAATCACATTATCTACAGGATGATCTTTAAGATATCTAATGTTAACAATTGGATTGTCATGATTTTGATTTAACTCCCCCTGAACTGTAGGCTCTTCTTCATTAGGCTCTTCATTTCCTTCCTCATTTTCGGATTGGTCTGCAGAATTTCCTTCTTTCAGAATATCACCACTGTCTTCATTCCTGCATTGACCAATATTAGTCTTTAATAAGGATTCATCAAAAACTATATGTGGAGATTCTTCAACAGTATTGGAATTCAGATTATACACTCTATATGCTCGGGTGTTTTCAGAATAACCAAGAAAAATTCCTGGTTCACCTTTAGGTTCAAATTTATCAAGGTCTCTTTTATCATTTATATGTATAAAACATTTGCAACCAAAAACCCTGAAATGAGCAATTGAAGGTTTCTTACCCTTTATGATCTCATAGGGTGTTTTCTGGGTAGAAGGTCTTACCGCTATATTTACTGCTTCAGCCCAGAACTTCCTTGGTAGACCACCTTCAACCAAGAGTGTACGACCCATCTCCACTAGGGTTCTGTTCCTTCTCTCCACAACTCCATTCTGCTCAGGTGTCCTTGGTGAGGAGAACCTATGATTAATTCCATTTGTCCTGTAGAATTCATCAAACTGTGAGTTTTCAAACTCACCTCCATGATCAGATAGAATATTTTCAATTTTCTAGTTTTTCTTAAGACAGAACTCCTGAAATTCTGTGAATGCATCACTTTTATGTGATAAGAAGTATACCCAAGTGTACCTAGAAAAGTCATCTACCATGACAAATCCATACCTCCTCCCTGAGAAGCTGACAGACCTGGTTGGCCTAAAAAGGTCCATGTGTATCAGCTCATAAGATTTAGAAGATAGATTTTCTGTCCTAGATTTAAATGACCTTCTAGTTAACTTGGACTGAGTGCATGCATCACAGATTTTATTTTCTTTCTTAAAGGAAACTTCAGGAAGTCCTCTAACCATGCTATGCTTATTTAGTTTATACAAAACAGTGTAACTAGCATGACCTAACCTACGATGCCATAAAAATGCTAAGTCTTCTCTTCTAGCAGTAAGGCATAGGTTAGAATGTTGAATATCATCTAAATCTATCATGTAAGTGTTATTTATCCTCTTACCAGAAAATTTAACAGTTTCGGAATCAGGTTCAAAAATTTTGCAACATTGAGAGTCAAAAAGCACTTTGCATCATTTATCACATAGCTGGCTGATGCTAAGTAAGTTATAAGCTAATCCTTCAACCAGCATGACATCCTCAATGCAACAAGTAGTACACTTACCTACCTTACCTGTTCCAACAATCTTACCCTTTGTGTTGCTACCAAAGGTGACAAGGCCTCCTTGTTTCTCTGTCAGCATGCAGAACTTGGCCTTATCCCATGTCATATGCCTGGAGCAGCCACTATCCAAGTGCCACAAATTGTTCTTGGCTGCCAGGCATACTTACACACATAATCAGGTAGAGAAGTTTGAAACCCAAGACTGATTGGGCTCCAAAGAAGATGAAAATCAATTAAAACAAGAAAGCAGACTTTTAGGAATCCACATTTGTTTGAAACAGTTCTATTCAGTGGATTTTCCAGATTTCCTTTTGTTTTGCTTTTTCTTGTTGACACTAGCATGATTATTTACAGATTGATTATTTCTGTGCCAGTGCCTTGGCCAGGGTGTATTCACGAAATTTTGGCCATAGTAATCATTGGGCTGGCTGTGGAATTGTTGGTTCCTAGGTGTCCAATTAGCATACCCACTAACCCAATTTCTGGTGTAAGGTTTATAGGACTGTGTAGCTTGATGTCCATAACCTGTAAACCTTCCTTGAGTCCTAGTTCATCCTGACCTGTTTGGATAGGTTGACTGTGCAGAGAAGTGGGACTGGGCTCTAGGTTGGTGAAATGTTTGGGTTGAGCTCTAAAAGCATTCTGCCTCCCCTGCACCTTGGATCCTGCTGACCTGTTCATAGGTGTGTATTGGGTCTTCTTCAGAGGTGGTGGTGATGGTAGAGACTTGGTGACCTTAACATGGGGTTTATAAGACTGTGTAAGTTGACCCCTAACCTGAGACTGAGCTTTGGGATTTTGTTTGGATGTGCTAGCTCTACTAGTCTCATTCAATTTTTGTTTGCCCTTCTCCTCAATACTGGGCTTTTTCAGATTAGCAGTTTTGTTCATTGAAATATTTGAATTCATGCTAATTAGAGGTCCTTTATCTTTTTGTGCAACAAATGAAATAGTTTTCATTCCAAAGGTTTTTGTTGCACTAGAATTAAATCCAATCCCCTCTTTTCTGAAGTTGACCTTTGACCCTAACAAAGCATTTAGGTTATCTGAACCTTAGGTCATTTTCTCAATAGTCTTAAGCTTGTCCTCATTATCCTTTTGAATATCTTCAATGGATTTCTTAAGTTCTGTATTCACACTTAGGACATCTTGATATTTTTCATTCACTATTTTTATCTCACTCTCACATTTCTGAATTTTCAATTTCAGTTCATCAGTTTCTTTTTCTAGCCTCTCATTTTCTTCTTTAGAGGCTTTTGACTCATTCTTGATTTCTTCTAATTCAGAACATGTGAGTTTCAATTTTTTTATTCTTAGATTCTAGACATGCAATTTTATCAGTTAGAGTTGTATCATTTTGCATGGAGTTAATCTTTCTTCTTAGATGCATGTTTTCCTTTCTAATATTATCAGCTCTATCAGCTATCTCATGGTAGGCATCTACCCAATCAGCAATAGTGAAAATTTTGAATCTAGTGATTACATCATCTGAGTCCTCCTCTCTGTCTTCAGAGCTTGTTGCCACAAGGCAAATGGGCTTATCAGATTTGGCTTCACTGTCTGAGCTGCTACTGAAGGAACCTTCATCTTCATCACTCCAGGTACTCACCATTGCTTTCCCTTTCGTGTTCCTTCTCTTTGACTTGTCCTTGTATTTCTGATTCTCTGGACAGTCAGCTTTCAGATGGCCTGTTTTCCTGCATTGATAACAAGTATTAGTTTCAATTTTCTTAGCAGGGTTATGTTTATACCTTTTATCACTTCGGCCGCCACTATATTTCTTTTGGCTGAATCGTCCTGCTCCTTTCCTGAGGAACCGCCTGAACTCTCTGGTCATCATTGCCATCTCAGTACGAGTTATATCTTCTTCATTCAGGCTCTCCTCGGATGATGAACTGCTAGAGCTGGATTTACTGGCACCAGCTTTCAGAGCGATTGGCTTCTTCTTCCTCTCAGCTTCTTCTATCTTTGGCATATTAATCTCATATGCCATCAGCGAGCCAATTAGCTCATCAGCCCTTGTGGTTCACAAATCCCTAGACTCCTCCATCACTGTAGCCTTAGTATGCCAAGCATGAGTCAGGGAACGCAATATCTTCCTCACTACATCATATTCTGTCTGAGGTTTCCCAAGACCTCTAAGACCATTTGTGATAGTAGTTAATCGAGCGTACATCTCCTTGATGGTCTCATTTGGCTTCATCTTGAATGCCTCATATTCAGACACTAGGAAATTAGCCTTCGTTTCTCTAACTTGAGAAGTCCCTTCATGGATCACTTCAAGTGCATCCCACATCTCCTTAGCTGAACTGCAGGCTGATACGCTGGAGAATTCTGTAGGGTACAGAGAGCACTGAATGGCGTTTATGGCACTCCAATTTAGTGTAGACCTCCTTATCTCCTCCTTGGTCCAGACTTCCTCATTAGGGGACATCTCATAAGGTCCCTTGCTTACTACCTTCCAGATCTCATAATCCTTCGCCCTGAAAAATACTTGCATACGGTTCTTCCCGTATGCATAGTTAGATCCATCGAAGAATGGGGGCTTTATGGTTGAGTGTCCTTCAGCGATCATCCCTCGAGCATCCATCTGTACCTTCCTCTTCGAGATGTAAGTCCCTGTAGAAGAGTTAGGCTCTGATACCAACTGTTATGTTAGATGGACGCAGTCTATTACCACGGAGAGTGGATCTAGAGGGGGGTGAATCGATCTATTGCCTAATTTAAAACCAATATAAGGCTCTAATGCGGAATATAGGCAGATCTACTAAATCACTAACTCGAGTATTAGATTTGAATAGAAGCGAATCAAACTGTGAAGGTAAACAGGAAATCCAATCGCACACAGTTCATGGACAATCACACAAACACAAGGCACATAGGATTTTTAGGTGGTTCGATCAGGAGACCTACGTCCACCCCACACTCAACCGAGTATGGCTTACTACTGTGCAGTACAGCTTGCGTCCGCTGGGCAATACAGCTTAGCCTACAACTGCTGATACAAAGCTTCGCTGGGCTTTACAGCTTGCTGACCAGAGGAACAAATCCTCTGCAACCGCTGGGCGATACAGCTTAGCTGTCCGAGACTTGGTCTCGCCTGCTGAGGATTACAGCTTCACATGTCCAGTGGAAACCTCCACTGCAATTGCTGGCTCACAGCTTGAAGAAACAGATTCGGAAACAAAAGACAGAAGCAAATGAAAATGAGAAAACCCGGAAGGGAAATAGCTCTCAATGAGCAAACATCTCAGCTCTGGTATCTGAACCAAGAGTCTGAGTTACACCCTCTCAATGAACCTCTCTCAACTCATCTCTCTCAATCAAACTCTCTCAACTCATCTCTCCTTTCTCTCTTTCTTCTCTTCTCTATTTTTCTTCTCTGTGGATCTCGGTGGCTCTCTGCTGCTTCAGACTTTCAGTCTCACTGTATAGACTTTACCACACGATCGATCTGCCTCCTTCTGAAGAAGAAAGCTCATATATATACCAGCAGCAAATTGGATAAGGGCGCGTGGCTTCCACATTTTCCGCCCAGAGAATTCGCCAGATCCGAGGAAATTTCATCCACATGGCAGCATCCTGGATGGGCTGCTTCCACGTGTCACCATCTGGGCACCTCGTCCTCCTTAGATCACGAGCCATGTCATCAATCTCAGCCAAGAGTCCCTGTCAGACAATCGAATAGAGTTATCAGTTTAAGTCTAAAACCATGTACAGACTTTGTAGAGTGTAATGCATCGTATAGACTTCACTGTATAAACTTTGTGAATGCGAATGCAATGTACAGACTCTGCAATGTATAGACTTCATATATGCAGTGCTATGCGATGTACAGACTTCCTATATGAAGGCAACCGCTGTACAGACTTGCTGAAGTGTAATGCAATGTGCAGACTTTGAAGAACATTTAGCAGTCAATGTATAGACTTACGCAATGTAAAGACTTGGACAGACAATTGAACGATGTATGGACTTCAACTCAAAGGATGCACAATGTACAGACTTGAATGCTATGCGATGTACAGACTTCATGATATGCATGAGACTCTAAGGAAGACGGACGATGTATAGACTTAGCCAGCCTTCAGCTCGATGTACAGACTTGCTCGTTGTACAGACTTCATGAACGATGTATAGACTTGCCAAGGGAAAGGCTGTACAGACTTGACTCATGCACAGGACGCTAAGAGAGACGGTCCAGTGTATAGACTTCAAGTCCACTTGAGACGCTGGATGAGACGGACCAGTGTATAGACTTATGTTGTGCTGCAAGATGGCAGTGTACACACTTGGTGTCCACTTGAGATGCTCAGTGAGACGGTAAGCAATGTACAGACTTGCTGACACACCGTTGTACAGGCTTTGCTACCCACAACGTGCAAGCTGCACGATGTATAGACTTGCAAGTCCTACATAGGTAAAGATGCCTAATGTACAGACTTGCTAGTGTGCATGCCACAATGCAGTGTATGGACTTTGATAAGCATGTAGCACACAATGTCCAGACTTCGACAACAGGACAATGTGTGACTTCAGCTCGTGCAAGCATAGTAGTGCATGCAATGTACAGACTTAGTCTGATGTAAAGTGCACAATGTACAGACTTAGTCTGATGCGTTGTATAGACTTGCATGAGACGCAACATGAGACGCTCAAATGTACAGACTTAGTCTGATGCATTGTATAGACTTGCATGAGAAACTAAACTGCAACGAATGTATAGACTTGCTGGCGTGGAATGTGCAGACTCCATGCAATGCAAGGCAAACGAATGTATAGACTATGCATCCACAATGTGTAGACTTTGAAAGCCAATAAGCGAACTCAATGTACAGACTTGCTGGATGTGTGAGCTGCAATTTATAGACTTGACTGCCTGTAAGCATGTATAGACATTATCGTGCAGATAGGACCTCACATGCATTAGTGTATAGACTGTATGCCTGATGGATGCACTGATGCAGTATATGCACAGAGGAAGCAATGCACCGATGCAATGCATGCACATAGCAGGTATTGAACTGAAGCAATGGATGTATAGACTTGTGCTCTCAACGATGCACAAACACAACGCAATGTAATGTATAGTCTTTGAGTGTATAGACTTGTGTGTGTGTGCAATGTGTAGACCTGTGAAATGCATAGAACACACAGACAATCTAATAAAAACAATTTCATCAAAACATAAACAGTTGCCAATCAATCAAAACAAGCTGTTGCCAATGAAGTGAAGCATATTGTCAACATCATCAACACAGAGGAGTCACAACATGACACTACAGACAATCGAGTGTGCTTTTCATAACCATCCCACAATGGCTCATCAGCATCCCTAAGTAGTTCATAAAATCTTCCGGCTGTCTTATTCGATGCTTCCTCATGAACATTAAAACTAGGACCAGCAACATCTACAACCATATCCACATACCCACTTGTGCCTACAATATTGTCGGGCTCATACCTCAAGAATTGCTCACCATGACACGTCCAATTCGTATAACCATCCACGAACTCTTTCGTGTACAAATGATGTTGCACATCCCATGTTGAACACCACCTCAAGTTTCTACAACTTGAACAAGGGCATCGAATGTGACCGTCGCGATCTATTGCTGCATTTGGATTCCCCAATGCAAATTGAATGAAACTCTCAACCCCAAGCTTAAAGTCATCTGACACCACCCTGTCAACTATTCTACGATACATCCATGAACGATCTGTCGACATTTTGCCTGCACCAAATAAATGACAATACACATCCTAACTTTCAAATCATTACTTATGATATTACACCCGACCCTTTCCTCACATCGTTCATCATAGACCATTTGCAGTTGGAAGAGGAATATTAATTAGATTATCACTTTTTAACCCATCCATGAAGGTTTGATCGCACAATCACTTACTATATGTGCTGCACGATTTACTGAAAATTTCGGCATCATCTCCCCACACTTCTCTAATATACCAAAAATATTTATTGATTTTGAAATTTTCTTAAACACTTACAAGTAAGTGGTTAAGAAAACACTCAAAATCAATAATGGTATATCAGAGAAGAGTGAGGAGACGCAACCAAAATTCTCAACAAACCATACAAACACATATAGTAAATGACTGCCTAAGTGCGATCAAACATTCACAGACTGTCCAAACGTGACAATTCAAGACTTTGCGGTAGATATATACATTCTCATAAACAAATGAGAACATACACATCAATCTCAAAGTCTTGAACGGGAAGGTACATTGACACGGTTTTAACGGGCTCTCCGGAGGTGCGTGTAATGTTATATCGCACACATGCACCTCAGCTCACAGGGAATACCACATGTATTTATATAACAAAAAAGTAAATAACAACGCAATTATCATTATGCATATATCAAATTAAATAACACCCGAATTACAAAATTTTTCAAATGAAGAACATCGAAGCTAAACAATCTACATTTTTGAGTCAAATTAACATCAAATTTCTATTAAAATCAGATTTAAAAATATATTTACATGCAATTAAAATCCACAAAGTTTTAAATCACAAAACGAATTTTTTGGGTATTTACCTATTGCTATAGAGAATTCTGATTTCTTTGTATTTATCCACATCTTTGTATATATGTACTACTTAAGATATGTGGTCATTCCATTTCTCTATATCTTCTTATCATCATAAGACAAGGTTCAAATGGGGTGGGTGGGTTCTCTTATAAAGAACAAGCCCCAGGGGAGGGGGAGGGGGGCTGTTTAGAACTACACCAATGTGTTGAGTTCAGTATTTGGATGATGTCTAATTATGACTAATAAAATAACAATCTAATCTTGTGTGTGCAACTTAGATAAATATGTCAAAGTCAGGATGTATAAAGTCTCCTGAGTAATTTACAAAGTGTTTGATTCCTAGGATATGTAGTTGACCAGAAGAAGGGGGGTGACTTTAATGTTGTTTTATCTCCCGAGGAGAAGATGGGGGGCACTATGGGCTATATCAATTCCATGACTAACCTCTAGGGCTTCGTTGCTCTCCCAGGTCTTATGGATGCTGGTTATGTGGGCAACTCTTTCACTTGGTCTAATAATCAGATTGGGGTCAGGAACATTAAGGCCAGGCTGGACAGAGTATTGTTTAATGATTGTTGGGCTGAAAAAGCCCATGTCCTTACTGTTAAGCACTTGATGAGAGAACCCGCTGATCATTCCCCGCTTCTTATCCAGCAACCTCATCCAAAGTCCAAGCCTAGCAGATTTATTTTCCAGCACATGTGGCTGGAGGATGATAAATTTAAAACAACAATGAGGAAGGTCTGGGATGCTGCTTCTCTCGACCACTACAATCCTTTTTTAGTCCTCCAGCACAAACTGAAGGCTATCAAATTTGTGATAAAGCAGTGGAATAAGGAACATTTTGGCAACATTTTTGATAAGAAAGCTACTGCAGAAGATGAGGTGAAGCAGGCTGAAAAAGATTTTGATGAAGATCCTAATGAAGGAAACAGGGTATCTCTCCAAATTGCACAAGCTGCACTTAGAAGATGCCTTCACCTTGAAGAAATTTTCTGGGGGCAGAAAGCCAACTCTAACTGGCTGCAGTTAGGGGACCGAAACACAAAGTTCTATCATCTTCAAGTGAAACAAAGGAGAGCTAGAATGACCATTGACAAAATCAAAACTGACAATGGAGATTGGTGTGATGAGGAGTCTCTGCTGAAGGACAACTGGTTATTTTAAATCCACAAGGGATGTTTTGCTTTAAAAAAAGTATTCATCCAAAAAAAATAAGACATCCTACCAATAAATCTAAATAAGATTACATAAATTAAAAAAAATGAAACAACACATATCTATCTGAAATTAAATTTTTACTTACTGTTTATTTGTAAAAGAATCTTCGAATCTCTCGTTCCCTTCCTCTCGACCGATTATCCTTCAATGAATACAAAATATGTTAAATAAAAAAAAAATAATTTAATAATCCCTCCCAGACCTCCTACTGGCCCCTCCCCCCCACCGGAGCCCCCCTCCTGCTGGCACCTCCCTCTCGCCCCTTCCCACCACCCACCGCACCCCCTCCCCCCAGCGACCACCTCTTGCTGCTCCCCCCCTCCCCCCCACCCCCAGACCCTCTGACAACATCCCTGAACCCCCCCTCCCACCGGCGACCCCCCCTCCCCCCCACCCTCTGTGAACCCCCCTCCTACCTCCGAGCTCCCCCTCCGACCTCCCTGAACCCCCTCCCACCGACGAGCTCTCCCTCCCCCCCCACCGTCCCTGAAACCCCCCTCCCCTCCCATCGATATGATTCTTCCTCCCCCTCCCCCCCCTCACCGTCCCTGAAACCCCCCTCCCCTCCCATCATCGACGACCTCCCCCTTCCCCCCTGCTGGCCCATCCCTCCCAGTCCAACCTCCCCCGCCCCCCAACCCACCGGAACCCCCCCTTCGGAACCCCTCTGGGATGATTCCCAACCTACAAAAACAAAAACAAAAAGACAATGGCACAGGTGGGGAATGGGGAGAGGGAGGGGGCTTACTGGATTGGAGAAGATGGCGAGGGATGGCGAGGACCGGCGAGGGTGGCGATGGCGAAGACCGTGTCCAGGACGGCGATGTACTGGCGGCGGCGACGAGCTCAGGCGGCAACGGCAAGGACGCCACCGGAATGGGGGAGGAGGGGCGCCCGACGGGGACGACGAGCTACCACGACTCTGGCGGGGACGGCGACGAAGGTGAGCTCCGATGGGGTCTCGTTGGCAGGGAGAGAGTGGAAAGAGAGAGTGAGAGTGTGACTGAGTGGGAGGGAGAGGGTTCCATATATAGTCATTTGGGGGAAATTTCCGACGAATTCAGACGGAATTATTTTTCGTCGGAAATGTAGTCTGTATTTCAGACGGATTAATTTCCGTCGGAATAGCCATATGAAATTATGACAGATATTTCGATGGATTCTAATTCGTCTGAAATACAGAAGATCGTCGTAATTTATGACGGATATTCAGACGGACTAGATTCTGTCTGAAAATTCCGTCTGAACTCCCGCTTTTTTTGGTAGTGGACTGCTGTCGGGGTGATGTGGCGAGTAGTGGGAACTAGAGCTACTGATGATGTCCCCATCAACTCCTATGGCGGAGATTCCCGTGCTTGTTGTGATAGGCGGGGCGAGCCCCCTAAGCCACATGATGCACCATGCAGCTAATCAACTGAGTCTGTCCTGTCGCCAGACTCTTGCAGCTTCGGGCGTTGTTGGCCCTTGTCATCATATCAGCTCCCCGTTCGATCGGCTCCGGAAGCTCGATCTCTAGCATGTCAGCGAAGGCTACCCCCAAGAAGTTGGGGAAGCCGACCATCGGTGGGAAGGAACCAAAAACTGTCGGCACCGCCAGGTACCCAACATCAGCATGACTGGCCATGATCTCGGGGCCAAAGGTCAGCGCAGCAAATCCAACAGCCATCGTCACTTTCTCTGCAAAAATGGAACAAGCAAACGGTCAGCATTCTTTGGGGGGGCCTCAGGGCCTGTTTATTTTGGCAAAGAGATGAGAGGATACTCAGTCCCACCGGGCGTGCCAGACTTGTTTGATCGAGAGAAAATTGATTTTATTTATTTGGTTTATTCGCGTGGGCATGCTAGTCACTAGGTGACGAGTTTATTATATGCTCAATCTGACCCAGGTCGGGCAAAAGTGGGATTCGTGTCGGGACCGAAAGTCCGCCATACCATAAAGGCCATGACGTTAATTACATCCTCCGATAAGGAGGAAAACCTCTGATTAATTGCCGAGATAAAGGGGTAGCCCGAGGCAGAAATAGAATGTAGGAAAATGCATGTGATGACAAGACTTTCAAGGCCGCGTGAAATGATTTGCTTGTCGTCCTCTTAATCATGCAGAGCAGGCATAATTCATTAAGTACGAGCCCTCGGTATGAGGTGGAGGACGTGGGTCCGAAGACCACCGTCACACATAGCTTAAGATTCCAGTCGGGTATAACCCAACCTTCCGTCAGTGCCATTTGATATACCGAAGTCCCACCCAGGCAAGCACGCATCAACATAGCATGTAGGAACGCATATCCATATCTAATGCATAGATTAGCAAAATCATGATGATAGATGATTTAAACTTAAAAAGTCCCTTCTTATTTGGTTTATGGTTGATCGCATTGATCGACCCATGCCATGGAAGGCGAGGGTTGGCTCGAGAATGAGAGAGGAGTTAAAACGGCGTGAAAGACACATTTTTATTCGAAACCGGCGTGATTAGGCATAGGTAAAGGGTTACATGGCTCGGGGTAGCATAGGTAGAAGCGCTGAAGACAGACATGTTTAAACGGCGCAGTCCACCCGGGGCACGCCGGATTAGGCCACGCCGGGTGGAAGCCAATTAAAATTTGGTGAAACTGAGTGTGATGCTAAATCGGTGCGGGGGGGTACCGCGCCGTATTTGGGCGTGTCAGATTAGGGCCGCGTAGGATTAGCTATTTTTTGTATTTTTTAGTTTATTTAAACTATAAACATGTGTTGAGTTGATTGATGAGTGAATTGGGGTCCAGGATGCCCTTGAGGCAGGGTTGAGACTCGTGCGAGGTTAATACTCAAGCACATGAAGTAAATTAGTTTGAAAACATATCTTGTTAAGCTCGAATTACAAGGGTAATTAGTCAAGCAAATCTGACGAAATTTTGGCAGCATCTCCCCATCTCCAGAGGATTGCGGGGGGGAAGCGAAAGCATACCCACATAATTGGAGTAAGTTCTTTAATATCGGGTGGCACAACGGCGGCTGGCAGACCCAAATGGATGGAAGACCCCGAGGCCTAGCCTACAAGGGGCACCAGTATTCCATGGGCCAAAACAAGATCAAAGGGATGACCATTGAGGGAGGAAACCCCGAGGGCCAGTCTACAAGGGGCACACAACCCATGGTCACCATAATACCCTTGGGGATAGTGGATTTGATATTGGGCTCAAGCCCTGTTAATATTCGCCCGACGGCTCATGAAGATGCATGCCATGAAGAGACATGATCCTATGATCCACTGGCGATTCAGAAGTATCGATGGGGAATGTCCCCTCTCCCCGGCCACTGGGCTCTTCGAGAAAGAAAATAGTTACTTATGATGCACATGTAGAATGGACTCGACCCATGGACCGACCACAGTTAGTTACATGCATATATGTATATGTATATGTAGGGGTTAGCTGGTTAGCGTGTTAGCAAATTAGCCTTCGGAAACTGTAAACTAGAATGAATCAACTGAAGAAGACAACCCTTCATACAGTCGATGTGCAGCGTATAGGGAAGACGATGGCATAAGGAAACTATGTGCCCAGATTATAGAGACGACCCCATCCTCCTCAGCCCACGACTAAGGACAGAGGAGGGTAATAAAGGGTCGGTCCCGGGGTTTAACCAGGGAGTCACAGATGTATATCCCTCTGGTAATAGAACCCTCAACCAAGACGGTGGGAACCTGATACAGGCATATCACTGGAAAACAACCCCGGGGAGAGGGGTGATGACATTAATGTTGCCTCGAGAAACATTACGGCGTACTCGGTGTTGGAGAACTGGACAATCACACACAGATTATAGGGAAGGGGAGTGCAATCAGATGGAAAGAAGGAGTTCAAATATGCATCAACGCTTTCATTCAAACCCAAAGAAAAGACATCATATAGAACATTACATACAACTGCGGCTTGGCATTATCGCACACAACCGATTCCCAGATCGAGAATGAAAGGGGTAGATGAAAGCTAGAGAAAATCGAAGATCAATAGGCTCATTTCATTACCCGGCTCATTACAAAATCACACACGAAGAGGTCCCCTAAGAGGAGAAGAGAAGAACAAAATAGACAGGAAGCTCCGCCACCCACCTCTACTAACGACAGTGACAATAGAGTATCGAAAATCAGCATCTCTTTCTCAGCTCCGGGCTCCTCCCGGCGGAAAGATGAGGCAGACTGTGAGGGATGGCGGCTCTCCGAGTCTCACTCCCTAGAAAACCTTTCTTCTTCCCCAATTCTCTCTCTTTTTTTATTTTCCTCCCATTTCTGCCCCGTTCTTTCTATTCGCCTCTTATAAAAGACCGAACTGATTGATATATATATAGCATCAGCTTAATCCGGCGTGAGGAATGCACGTCGTGAAGACCATCATGCTTTAGCGCATCGGGAAGGGTGACGCCGGAGAAGTGACTGCCCTGGATTAGGGGGCGCGTCGGGTTAACCCCATTCATCGCATTCTTTTGACACAGGCCAGACAGTGAGCCCCAGACTGGCTCCAAGAGTCACTGTTATCCTTCATCTTGCCATGGTCCTGCGAAACCATGGTGGGAAGTATTGATAATGCTTTCAGGCCGCTGAATGGCCGCTTTCGGAATCCTCGTGCATCTTCGGTTTGAACACGGGGGTTTTTCACTGACGTGGCCTTCGGCACTGCGGTTTGCATTGTCGGCTCGACTTAACTTGCCTTTATAGCTTCCTCGGGACATGGGCCACCACCCGGGATGATTTCACCTTGACTAGGCGATCTTTCGGTCACTAACGGACCTAATTTGCTGAGAAGCAGTACCCATGCCGAGTCATCCGAGTCTTCTACTGATGGAGCCTTTAGTCCCCTATCCTGGAGGGCCAAAGATGTTTTATCACCTCAGTAGGTTTTTGTGTCAGGTGGCAGACCACCAGGTACATTCTCGCCCTTGGTCGGATGATGGATGTGGCTAATGTGGCATGACCGAGTCAATGCTGGTTCATTGGGTAGGCCGAACGGCACTGCCGGTTTGTTGTGGATTCTTTCGCTCCTCCTGAGGTGACGTCCACGGTGATCATGTCGGGTGACCTGAGGTTCCAGTAGCTTCAGAAGACCCTTGTGTATTGGCTTTCTTCGGCTTCTGCCCTCCGGCGTGCCGCATCATTCTTTTCATTTAGGCTTGATCGCCATCGAACATATTTTGAGTGCCAACATCCCCCTACCTGGAATCTGAGCTTTAGCCTCACCCAAACCTCAAAACGGCGAACCCCACGAGGCTGGCTCCTTACGAACACCGCCGTGTCTTCACCTTCGGTTCCGCGCATCCTCGCCTCCAGGTTCATCCTAGCCGCACGCCGCCGTCATTGCACTGCCATGCGCCCGTCACCGCCTCCGTCAGCCGCCAGAGGGAGAAGGGAGAGTGAGAGGGAGATGGGGAAGCGTGAGGAGGAAGAAGAAACACGGGAGAGGAAATGAGGGAACGGAGGGGCGAAAAGGGATTAGGGTTATTATATTATATATGTTATTATTATATTATCTTTATTCTCTTCTCTTCTTTTTATTCCTTTAGATAATTACAAGAGCTCGGAAAAACCCTGAAAAATACAATCGGACTCCGAAAAATCCCAGAAAAATAATGGGATGCTCTACGCACCGCCACGAACCCAGAACAATCCAAAAACACACCGACAACGAGTCCGACAAACCATTATAAAAGGTCCAAAGCCTACTCAGACACAATCTGCGACCCACAAAGCCAGATCCAAAAATTCGAGGTCTTACAGCTGGTGAGGAGGTTTTCCCTCCAAAAACTTGTTCTTTGAATGGCTGGAGTAAACAAATGAGATTTGACCAATTGAGCCTGCAGAACCTTAGTCACCATTGGTAGAGAGGACGTCCTTTCTATCTTGGAAGATCTTCTAGACGGTACCTCCGATTGGTCGGAAGCAAAAAGGAGGTTGCCTTGAAAGGTGACCTTTCCATCATTTGTAAATCGCCAAATCTTTTGTTCAAAAGGACTGATCTGGCAGCCTCATGATGACAAGGAAACTTGACTGTCCCACTGCAGGTACAAGAGGAGGTATGGAGTTAACTTCTGAGCAAGATTTCATCGACTTCTTCTGAAGTTTGAGCTTGATTGCACCGAGCATGATTACATTGAGTCCCGAACATGATTGCATCCGAGCATGGACTTCTGAGCATAATTGCATCGACTCCCCAGCATGATTGCATCGACTTTGCTTCATGGAATTCGAGCTTGATGCATAAGTCCGAGCTTCTCTGGACTGGGCTTGCAGCAGTTGCTCGGAGTGCTCGCTTCAAGTGCTTGCAGTGCTCACTGTAGGTGCTCGGAGTGCTCGCTGTAGGTGCTCGGAGTGCTCGCTGTAGGTGCTCAGAGTGCTAAGAGTGTTAGCTACATGTGCTTGGAGTGCTCGCTGTTGGTGCTCAGAGTGCTCGCTCCAGTTGCTTGGAGTGCTAGCTACAATTGCTCGGAGCTTTGACGGTTCATGCTACAGTTGCTCAGAGCTTTGACAGTTCATGCTAGTGTTGCTCGACTATGTTGATGCATTGGGACGTTGCATTAGCGCACTGTGTTGATTTGACTCATTTCAGCTCCGCAAGTCATTTTTTCACCCTTGTATATCTATTTGTCATCCTTATGCACCATTTGTTACCTTTATAGGGGATTTTTCACCCTTATTTGCCAATAGCCGTTGCCTTCTGTTCCTTTGGCTAGTGGGTGCCCTTGGTGTCGACTCTATAGAGCGCTGCGTCGACTCCATCTTCTTCACCTTTCATTCTTTCAGCCTTGCCACACATTAATCACCTTTGCTTAGCTATTTGTTAGCCTTGTCGCATATTTGTCACTACTGACAACCTATTTGTCACCACTATTCAGCTGCAGTCGTCGCCTTTGACTTGGCTTTCCTATTTTGCGGGCGGCCTTAACAGCTATTTTTCATTGTTGTTCAGCCATTTGTCGCCCTTAATAGATATTTGTCACCCGTGTAAAGCATATGTCAGCCATGTGATCTTAAATCAGCATTACTACTTTCCTGATACACTTCATGGCTTGACAACACTTGACATCATTGACTTTGCATTGACAGGGCTTGTTTAAGGGCTTGACTGCTTTGACCTTGTGTTGACTCTTGGCTTGACTGCATAGACTGTTCATGATACTGCATTGACTGGATGTTATCAACAGCATTTTCTACATAAAGCCTTCATCAACCTATCTTCTGAACTTCTCAACAAAATCATCAAAACAAATAACATCATGAAACGACTCATAAAATGATTCATAGTGTTTTGACATCATCAGAACCCCAAAGGCACAACATCCTCCCCCTTTTTGATGATGACAACACTGTGAGTCATTATATGTCAAAGTGAATGCCCATCAATACTGGCAACTTAACATTAATGACTCATCAAACTATTCTCCCCCTTTGACATCAACAAAAAATGGTTTGATATGAAACAAGGTATCAAGAGATGATTGAGTCAATGTAAGTTCTGGAATTGAGGCCCATCAAAAACAGGGATATGACAGTGAATTGTAAGGAGGGCTTTTTCATGGAAAACTTTCAACAAACATGGAGAGTGGAAAGAATTGATGCATTCAAAGATGGTCAAGAAAATTTCCAGTCTGATACTAATTTCATAAATCAGAGAAGACTGATTTTTAGATTCTTCCATTATAAGCAACTTATGATATATTCCTTATTTAATAGCATGGTTCAAATCTAATGACTTCGGAGTTTTTTAATGAAATTTCTGAAAACAAATCTGCATTCAAGTTTAATAGAAATAAACCAAGATTTTATATTAGCACCTTGTTTAATCTTCTTTTATCTTACTTATCCAAGTTCAACGACCCCCATGGGAGTTACCAAGGTTAGTATTGAGGTTAAACATGCATGACTTATCTGATTTAACTCTAGGATTCAGCAATTTCAATTTCATCATTTTGCTACATGTTTCTGATTTTTCCTTTTGTTCATCAAAGAAATTTTAAGAGCACTCAAGTCCAGCACACACCTTGTATATTGAGGATACACGTTGTTTAGACGCCAGTATCCCTATGTACTTAGTATGATTGACTATCATGCTTCAAATAGAACAGAGGTAGCATGGTCACCTCATGACAAATCTCAACTCATTCCATTGATGAGTGAGATATATTTCTCAGTAAACTAGCCATTGCTCTGCCTAGATTTTCATTAGTTTTTCTACAGAGTTAACATGACACTTCATAACACAGTCCACTAGACTTCAAGGTCAAGGGACATGGTTTCTCAGTGAACCATTGTCATTGCTCTGACAATTTTTGCTACGCCCCGAGATCCGATTCCCAATTTAAGGGCATAATTTTTTTCTTTTCTTCCATCGGACCTTGGGACATTACGTTGTATGTATCGCGGAAGCATAGATATATATATATATCAATGTATATACGCAAGAGAGAGAGAAACCATAGTTACAAGGAATGTAAATAACATCACAACCATTCATATTTCAAAGGCTACATGTCCATTGTACAATTTCATGAGTCCATACAAGGTCACCAAGCCACAACTAGCCATAACATGAAAGATAGATATCCGCAGCCTACCCTATCGTAGGCAAAACTAAACTACTCCTCAGCAGCAGCCGCCTCCTCGACCTCCTCTACAGCATCCCCTGAAACGTGTGTCACATAGGGGGGTGAGTGTGATGCTTAGTAGGCAGCCTAATCAAATCGGGGTTAACTCACATTCATATAACCAATCTATATACTTAATATCAATGATCATAACGAAAGTATAATTTCAACGATCATAACAAAAGTGTGCAAAGAACCCATATGATCTCTCTAAAATCCTTCGTAGCGATCCTTAAGATCAATCAAGAATTCATGGATAATGGGGCAAGGATGGAACCCAAGTAGGTCAAGCTTGATGAAAATCCTGGAAATAGAACTATCATCAGTCGATCGAAACTAGGGCATCGGTCGACCGAAACTGTAACAAGTTATAGGCCGGCCGACACTGGCAAATTCGGTCGACCGAAATGCCCAGGTCGGTCGACTGAACCCTGCTACAATCTAACAAACAGAAGTTCAGAAAAAGGAAACCAAATGTTACTTTATGATCCATTCATTACCATCTACTAAGAATAATTCTTATGAGAAAATAGATGTTCATTGGCTAACTTATAAGATACCCATGCAAGTGCCAAAATCACGGTGAATGATTAGTTTACACATTACCACATGTTCATGAGTTACACATTTCGTTATTCATGGAACCAAACAACTACCGCAAACACAGGAGGCCCACACACACAAACGAATGAAAGAGTAATGCGTAGACTCGAGAGTGAACTCCCACCTCGACTCCTGCCGCATGGGACGTTACGTATCGCCATCCCATAGAATGAACCAGCCGAATCAATAGGTTTTTGACCAGGGCGTTACGTATCACCATCCCCTAGGTTCTTTTACTTCCGCAGCGTTGCGTATCGCCGTCCCACAGAAGGGACCGAAGTCCAACCTCACAAAATGCTGTTATTTTCCATTCATAACATTTGTATCGTATTCACATTCATATTTATCTTTACATTACAAACTTAGTATCATATTTTTATTATAACACAAGCATGCTTCCATAGGGTTTAGGTGGACTAATCCTACTCATGTATTTGCTGTTATGGAACAGAATAAGACCAGGTTACCCGTAAGGATTTGTAAGCAAGAAGATATATAGGTTTATTTCTAGGTTACACATGCATAGAAAAAGAACCATACCTACAAGTGCAGATTTTCTGTGAGCACAAAATTTTCACAGTGGGCTACTAACTCATCCATCTACCATTTTCCAATTTTTTAGACTTTTTTGAATTAGAATGACCTCTCAAAACTCTCCTTTTCTAGGATTCTGGAAATTTGGACAGAACCACAGGGTGTCGACCTGTCCAAGAGTGGTGTCGACCTGTCCAAGGGCAGTGTTGACACTACCAGCCCTCTGAAAGAGGTGGTGTTGACCTGTCCAATGGGTGGTGTCGACTTGTCCAAGAGCAGTGTTGACACTGCCAGCCCTCTAAAAGAGGTGGTGTCGACCTGTCCAAGAGTAGTGTTGACACTGCCAGCCCTCTTAAAGAGGTAGTGTCGACCTGTCCAAAGGATGGTGTCGACTTGTCCAAGAGCAGTGTTGACACTGCTAGTCCTCTGAAAGAGGTGGTGTCGACACTGCCAGTCCTCTGAAAGAGGTGGTGTCGACCTATCCAAAGGGCAGGTCGACACTCTCAGTGCAGTGACCCAAATTTTTGATAAAAATTGAGATGAACCTCATGAAAACACATAATTTAATGGAAGGACGAGAGGAATAAACATGGCAATTGATCCCGTGAACCCATTTGCCCCTCTTTAATGTATAGAAACTATTTAGAAATCATTTTAATACATCATTGTCCACCTAAGATTTGAGGTTAGGTGCCTACCTTCGAAGGTGATAAACTGACGACCCGGGGATGAAATCCACACCCCAGATCCGCCCAATGCTTCTCCCTTTCGATCCAGGGATGAGATCCACACCCTAGATCCTCCCAAGACTTTGTCCATTATCCTAGGAACTGCAGGATAGTCCTCCTACGTAGGGCCAAAGTCCGTCACCTCTCTTTCTTACTCAAGAGGAACCCTAGATGGTAGATAATTGAAAATAGGGGTTGTTAAAGGCTTACTACCCTTGAAACCTACCTCCTTATATAGATTTCTAGCCTCCCAGGGGTCTTCCCACGTCCTACAAGGCTCAGTCTAGCCCCCAAGGTCGCTGATTGAAGAAGAGTTAATGCCATGCACCTCTTCAGTTTTGAACAGATGTGACCCTTCGTCTACCTGGTAATAGATACGAGTGGGTGAACTTTTCTCGTGGGATTTGGTTTGGGACATCTTCAGAGAAAATCAAGAGTACTTCCATATCTAACTTTGGGACATGGTTTCATCGAGTTTCCTCAATGCTAGCTCAAGTTATAATTTTTGCCAGATTTAACATTTATTTTTCTCTGTGATGTATGCGATTTTGATGATTACAAAATGACTTTGTTGTCTGGACTTGCTTGGCCTTGTGCTTGAATAGTTATTCATATTTTCATGGGTCTATATTGATGAGAAAGTTTTTGTGAAAAACAATGCTTCATGAATGTTAGTTTTTGTCAACAAGAATGCCATTTGAATGAATGTGTTCCCATGCTTTCTTACATGCTTTACATTTGGCATGATTCTTAACATTTGGGTATTGAAGCATTTTGATGTTGAAATTATGAAAGATACATGTAAGCTATTTGAATGTTTGAGCTCCCATGTCAATATATTTGATTGAATGATAGATTCATGCTTATCATTTCAAAACCTTATAATTTGGTCAAATATATTTTTGTTGATTGATATGAGAAGCAAAATACATGTTTGAACAGGTTCATTGATGTATTTTATTATGAACATGTTCATAGAATTGATGCTTGATGCAAGGATTTTGATTCTCATCTAACATCTTGCTTTATCATGCTTTTCAGAAAGAAAGTTCATGGTTGATACTCATGGGATCATGGTAATATCTAACCACCTTGTGTGCTTGAATTGGAGGAGGTTGAGGTTGAGCTTTCATGTCTTTATATTTGGATGAGTGATAGATTCAAGTTCATCATAACAAAATCTTGTATTGGTGAAGTGGCATAATGCTCATTTGAATGCTAGTGTGCTCATGTGATAGAAACAATCTTATGTATTCATGAGTTTTCATGCATAGTGCGTATGGGTTGCAATACCCTTGTTTGTGGTTCATGGTTTCTTCATGATCCTTGAGGCTCATAATATGTTTGACTCTTTTATAGCACTCATGGTTGAATGCATGTCTTAAGAGTGGAACTCCTTGATCTTGATTTCCATGTAGATCTAATGATTTATCTTGTTTTTGCAGGATGGACATTGATGGAAATCTATTTGATATCACTTGGATGCATGGTAATATCCCTCTATTTTTTACCTGTGAAAAATGGCCTTAGCATGGTTCATGAATATACCTTAGGGTTCTTGAGGGTTATTATGTGCTTAATACATTCACATTCATCAAAGTGAAATTGGTTTCATGGTGCCCATATAATGAGTTTAAGTGGTTTGAATGACTTTGTTTTCACTTGAGGTTTTGGTGGTTTGAAAACTCTTTCATGCAATCACTTCATATGGTGTTGTAGTTTTCAAAGTGTTTCATGCATTGTCTAAATGACTTTTCCTTTGAGGTTGCAAAATGCTTAAGCCATTGAAATGACCATTTGTTGAATGAGGTCTAAAAATATGCCAACATCTTGTCACAATGCATGGTTATTTGATTTATATGTTGAATGAGGAAGAATAGTTTTTCATTGAGCTTGAATTGATGAAATCCGGGTTTAGGATGTGCCTTCATGCGAAAACCTTCATGATGTTGAACTACATGCACTCCATTTGAAATAATTTATTTTTCATCATTGAAATTCATGAATGGATGTTAGAATTCATTGGGTTGCATGTTTAGGTCATTGGGAATGGTTTAGAAATCATTTTTTGAGGTTTCAAGGTGAATGGGTCTACCCCCCCACTCAATGAGTCGACCCTTGGGCTAAAACTGCCCAAAAAGTGTTCTGGCCAGTAGATGGGTCGACCCCCCTCAGAGATGGGTCGACCCCTGTGAGGCCCGTGCCTTAATGGATTTTTGGTGGTTCGGACCTAGAATCTATTCTGGAATTTCTGACTATTTTCCTGGATTAGAAATCATTTTTTGAGGTTTCAAGGTGAATGGGTCTACCCCCCCACTCAATGGGTCGACCCCTGGGCTAAAACTGCCCAAAAAGTGTTCTGGCCAGTAGATGGGCCGACCCCCCTCAGAGATGGGTCGACCCCTGTGAGGCCCGTGCCTTAATGGATTTTTGGTGGTTCGGACCTAGAATCTATTCTGGAATTTCTGACTATTTTCCTGGATTTTTAGGAATTTTTCTGGTATTTTTCCGGATTTAATTGGATTTAATTGAGGTTTAATGGGATTATTAAGGTTTATATATATATATATAAATATATATATATATATATATTAACCTTTTATTTTTTTCCCATTTTCCCTCACCCTCTCTTTCTCTTCCCCTCGTCAATCTCACGCTCTCTCCCCCTCTCGTCCGATCACACCCCCCCCCCCCTTCATAGGGATTTCAGGTGAATCGGCATCGGATCGAGGCGTGGAGCACGCCGGTGGAATCCTCGCATCGAGAGGAACGCGTTGATGCCCTCCTTGATGTGATTCGTGGCCCATGGACGCGAGACGAGGCATGGAAGCTCGGTGAACTCTCCTCGGTGCATGCGGCTTTTTCGGTCGTTTCGGCTTGAACGAGGTAGGGGGATGGAATCTCGATCTTGCTAGGATCATTTCCTATAGCTTGTTTGCTTGATTAGACTCCCGTGGCATGCATAATGGTTATTTTCCATTTTAGGGGGTTTAAGCTTTGTTCTTCATGTTTAATCCATTGTGGGTGTTGCATGTGGGTGTTTTAGTTGGTATTGTTGTTTAGGACGTGTGGTTTGGCAGGTAAAGCATGTTTTCGTCGTTACCCGGCGATTTCGATCGCCCGAGAGGGAACCCACTTTCAAATGCAACCCGTCCGCAACCCAGTTGGTGTGACGGTCCTTCCAGGAACCGTCACACCCGTAACGGTCCATAGGGGACGCGTTACAGTCCTGTGACGGACCCGAGGGGGTGCGTCACAGTGTGTGTAACGGCCAGCTCCCTGGCCATTACATTCTCGTTAGTTGGCGTTGACCTGTTGAGGTGGTCGGCCTGACGGTCTGTCGGGCGACCGTCAGGGCCGCGTGACGCGCCGCGGCTGGGCCGTCATGCTCTGTGTGTAGGGGCTGTTAGCCCTTTTGGTCTCGGGTGGTTGTAACGGCCGCGCGGGGGCGCGTTACGCTGGATGCAACGCGCTACCCCTCGACTGTTACGCCCTGTGACACGGGGGCTGCTGTCCGTTACATGCCCTGGGGTTTCAAAAGTCACCGGTTCATTCCTTGATGCTTTCTATAATGATTATGCGCCATGTTTGAGTTATTTTATGAAATAATGGCATGTTTTTAGATCCCAATAGAGTAGCTTTACTTTCCTTGATATGGAACCACTGTTGTAGCCCTAAGGTCTTTGAGTATCGACCCGCCTGGGGATGGCGGAGGGGTGTTCCCATTACACGGTTTTTAAGCTAGTACCGTGGGCTCCCCGCCAACGGTAGCGTCCTACCGAGGGAGAAAATTAGCTAGAGGGCCTGGCTCAGGCGAGAGTCAGTGTGTGCACACGTGGTCGGAGGCTATGGACTGACACTGACGAGTGTCACTCTGACTGGTCACTTGGTTTGGTACTGTTTACGCGCTCAGCTTGTCGTGTTGCCGACTGCGAGTGCTTGAGATGCAGTGTAAGCCGTCAGTGGACGCATCTGGTTTCTGTTCCCAGTGGTTGTCATGTTCCCTATGGCTCGACTAGTTGAGGCAATTTCTATTGGCAGATTTAGTTTTTGTCGCTTAGACTTATTTGTTATTGGCATGTATTAGCTGTTATATCTGTTTAGTTAGATTTGCAGCTTTCAGTCTTATCATGCCATTGCCTATTCATTTGATTAAATGCATGCTCTAATTGCCTTATTTTTGCATGCATGCTTGTTTAGTGCGAGGTAGGGATCCGCATGACCCCTACTGAGTCTGACTGTGACTTACCCTTCTCCTTTCCGGTGAGCCGCGCCCGTCTTCTCTCGGAGTTTCCCGTGTGGTCGGAGACCGCTCTTAGCTGCCAGCAATAGACGGGTCACCTTTTTGGGCTTTCTGGTGTACTTTTGCCGGGGTATGTCCCGTGTAGTTGTACTTTTGGACTAGCACTTCTGTGCCTCTGGACTAGTTTATATATTTAGCACTTGTTTATTTTAAATTGCTTCCGCACTCTTGTTAAATTTTATTGTTTAATTCTAATATGCACGCTTGTGATTGCGATTCGTTATGCATCCCCTCGACAAACTTCACTAACATTTCAGGGGCCTCATCAGCCTCTTGGGTGGCTTCCCCAGTTCCTGGTATCGGTGTATCGATGTTATCGGTATATCGGTATCCGGCACTCTGGGTCGTCACAGTTGGTATCAGAGCGGAGTTGAGGATTTGTATAAGGAATTGGAATTTACACTTGTCCAGAGTGAGTCCTTTATGTCGTCTATTGCTGGCTTAGGTTGTTTTCCGCGCGATTGATGGATTTGTTGTTGGTTTATGTGTTAGGCAGTTGCAATTATGCCGCCTCGTCAAGGAAGACCTCCTCGACCTCCTAGGCATGCGCCTAGAGAAGAGAGTGGTTCTACGCAGCCGCATACTGTTCCTGTAGTTCCTCCTCCAGCGCCAATCATTGCTCCTCAGGTTGAAGCGCCTGGTTGTCGAGGCAAGGCTTTGAAAGAATTTCTTCTATTCAATCTGCCTGCTTTCGACGGACAGGCTGATCCAGAGGTAGCGAGGCAGTGGCTGGATGCGATTGAGCGCATGTTCCTATCAATGGAGTGCGCGGAGGACGAGAAGGTGATGCTTGCAACATTTCAACTCCAAGGTACAGCCATTACGTGGTGGAAAGCCGAGTGGCAGATTGCATTTCATTCCAGGCCCCTTCGGCAGATAACTTGGGCAGAGTTTGTTGCAGATTTCGAGCGTGCCTATACTCCTACCTGTTTGCAAATGGTGAAGATGTACCAGTTCATGGAATTGTTTCCGGGTGATATGACTGTGCTTCAATATCGGAATAAATTTATGGAATTGGGTCAGTATGCGCCCCATGTGCTGGCTAATGAAGCTTTGAAGACTAAGCAGTTCTTGCGAGGGTTGAGGCTAGAGTTGAAATTACCGTTGATTGCGAGTCGTGTTGCTGATCTTGACGGTGCGTGCCAGGCAGCTGTGGCACTTGAGCTAGAGATGGCGAGACCAGGAGGGTATCCACAAGCGGGGTTGGTTCAGCCGACGATGCAGTTTCAGCAGACTTACCAACCGCCAGTAGCTGGAGTCCCCTCGGTTCAGCCAGATGTTAGCGGTGTTTCTTCCTCTTCCAAGCCCAAGTTTAAGAAGTTCAAGAAGAAGAGTAAGTTCTTTCAGCAGGAATCGCCCTGTACGGGTACTGTTCAGCAGTCGACAGCGCCTTCTTCCCAAGGTCGTCAGAGTTCTGCTATCAGTCAGCCATGGACTTGTAGGAGATGCGGTGGTCACCATAAGGGTCAGCCGTGTTCTCTTCCTGTGGTCTATTTTCGTTGTGACCAGCCTGGTCACATTGTTCAAGATTGCCCGCTGAGGCCGAAGCCGGTGCAGGCTCCTCAGTTTTGTCAGCCCCAGCAGTCGCAGTTCAGACCTCCTTCTGTACCTCAATCTCAGCAGCAATTTTATCCGCAAGCTTCAGCGTCTTCCCTGCAGTCTTCAGCCGGATCCAAGAAGCAGAAGGCCAAAGTTTCTCATATTTCTCGAGCTAAAGCGATTGCATCTCATCTGGTGGAAGGTACGATTATGCTTTATGGTCATTCTGCACGTGTCTTATTTGATTCTGGTGCTTCTCACTCTTTTATCTCTGAGGATTTCATTGCATGTATTGAGGAACCGACATCAGAGATGACTTGTGAATTGTATGTTGAGATGCCTTCTGGAGACTTTATGATCACGCCTCTGTGTTTGGAAGAATCTCCTGTTATGATTAATAATCATCAGTTGCCGGCAAGATTGTATGCGTTGCAACTGGCAGATTATGACGTCATTCTGGGTATGGATTGGTTGGAGCAATATGGAGCTGTGGTTGACTGCAGATCAAAGAAGGTCTATTTTCAGTCACAGGGAAAATCGGTATTTTATTTCCAAGGTATTCGATCCCGCTCTTCTCGCTTGATTATTTCTGCTATTCGAGCCTGTAGATTACTTAGTGCATGTTGTCAGGGATTCTTGGCTTCTGTGGTTGCTGTTGAGAAACCACGACAGGACGTCTGTGATATTCCTGTTGTCTGTGAGTTCCCTGATGTGTTTTCTGACGAGTTGCCACGCTTGCCTCCAGAGCGAGAGATAGAAATGGTGATTGAACTGATTCCAGGTACAGCCCCGTTAGCAAAGACACCGTACCGAATGGCTCCAGCTGAACTTAAGGAACTGCGAGCACAACTACTTGAATTGTTGGAAAAAGGCTATATTCGCCCTAGTTTTTCTCCGTGGAGTGCTCCAGTGTTGTTTGTAAAGAAGAAAGATGGAAGCCTGAGGCTTTGTATTGATTACAGACAGCTGAATCAGGTGACTATCAAGAATAAATATCTGCTTCCCAGGATTGATGATTTGTTTGACCAGTTACAGTCAGCTACTGTCTTTTCACGGATTGACCTTCGGTCTGGCTATTTTCAATTGCGAATCCGGGAATCTGATATGGAGAAGACAGCTTTCAGTACTCGATATGGTCATTATGAATTTCTGGTAATGCCGTTTGGCTTGACGAATGCTCCAGCAGCCTTCATGGACCCAATGCAGCGTATTTTTCGTTCATATCTGGATCAGTTCGTGGTGATCTTTGTTGACGATGTTCTGATTTACTCTACTTCTGAGGAAGATCATGTGCAGCACTTGAGGATCGTTCTGTAGACTCTGAGAGATCACGAGCTTTATGCGAAGTTCAGTAAATGTGAATTCTGGCTTCGGGAGATTCATTTTATTGGCCACGTGATTTCTGGTGACGGAGTAGCAGTGGACCCTGCAAAGATTGAAGCTGTTTTAAATTGGCAAAGACTGAGAACTGTAACAGAGATCAGAAGCTTTTTAGGTTTGGCTGGGTATTATCACAGATTCATCCAGAATTTTGCAAAGATTGCAGCCCCAATGACTAGACTGACTCGTAAAGATATACCTTTTGTCTGGTCAGATCAGTGTGAGGAAAGCTTCGTTGAATTGAAAAGGCTCTTGACTTCTTCTCCAGTGTTGATTTTGCCGTCCGGCTCGGGTGGATTTGTTGTCTGCACAGATGCTTCTCGAGTGGGTTTGGGTGCAGTGCTGATGCAAAATGGAAAGATTATTGCTTATGCATCTCGGCAATTGAAACAGCATGAAAAAAATTATCCCACGCATGATCTGGAGCTAGCTGCAGTTATTTTTGTCTTAAAGATCTGGAGACATTATCTGTATGGTGAGAAGTTTCAGATTTTTACTGATCATCAGAGTTTACAGTATATATTCTCCCAGAAAGATCTGAATCTCAGACAGCGTCACTGGATGGAATACATGAAAGATTATGACTTTACACTCTCCTATCATCCGGGTAAAATGAATGTTGTGGCTGATGCTCTGAGCAGGAAACTACAAGTCAGTCATTTGTTGCTTCATAAATGGAAATTATGGGAACAACTTCCGAGTGAGGCATTTAGTGTGGATATTCCTGCCTGATGGGGACATCACCTCCCATGCCCACGTTCACAGCTCGTCTCCTCGCCCCGGTTGCATCCGGTATGGTCTAGTCATTTAATTTTGAGTTCTATGTAATTTTTATTTGAGTCATTTGATGTATTTTCCCTTTTATTTGAGTCATGTTCCTATGTCTTGTGTTCATTTCCCTAAGTATGAGTGTCATTAGGTTGTCTAGTTAGCTATTGGGCCCAACTCATTGGGCTTGGCCTAAGGGCTCTCCCCTACCCCCTCGGTTATTTGTCATTAAGTCAATTGTCAGGGACTTTTATAGAAATGTGGGTTTCCTATATATAGGACCCCATTCCCCCCATTTCAACTTAATGAATCAATGAATGAAAAAACTTGCCATTTTGAGAGTTTACACTTCTTATCTAGTGGAGAGATTCCATTTTTGGGTGAGAAACCCTAGGGGAGAGATTCCCCACCCTTCCCTCTCTTAATCTCTCTTTTTCACTCCACTTTCTCTCTCCTCAACACCCAAATTCGAATTTTCTTTTCTCTCCTCCCTTCCCAACCACCTCCACTCCCCACCTACCCCATTTAAGCCTCTTCCCATTCCCCACAACCCTCATCAATACTCCACCCCTTCCCAAGACCCCCTCCTCCAATCCTCTCCTCACCATCCAACCCCCAACTACCCCTCCCACTTTCCCAAGCACCCTTCCCACTACCCCAAGCAACCCTTCCCTTCCCCAACACAACCCCCCCATTCCCAAGACAAAAAATTAACCCCACCCTTAAACCTATTTTCGAATATCCTTTCCCTCTCTCCATTCCAACCAAATTCGCAGCCCCCACTACCACCATCTATTGGACCCTTCCATACCTTATTCTCCACCTCCCATACCTTAGAACACCCCCTCCAAGACCCCCTTACAACCAGGGGTCACTCCCACACTCATCTACCCCCTTCCCCTTCTTCTTTCTTGGTCATTGGAAGCTACTTCGAAGTTACAGTTTGCTGTCCAGAGGTTGCAGATGAACCAGCAACTTGCAGCGGCCACCACGACTTCTTCCAGACGAGTTTGAAGACCCAAGAGACATCGTCGGAAGCGTCTACCAGTCTCCTTCGCAACAGAATTGGTTTCATCTTCTTCCGATCTCTGAGCCGTCCAAGAGGTCCATTCTCCCACAACTGCGCAGAGCTGCCCCGGCTGAGTACCAGAACCAGATTAGAAGCTCTGCCACGACGAACCTCAGAGGAATCAGCCCAAGAGCTCTTCTGTAAAGTTCTTCTTTCTCCTGTCTACTTTCAGAATCACGAAGCAGAGTTCCGTTCGGCATCCTGTGGCAGGAGTTATCCTTTTTCTCCCTCCTCTACGCGGCCCTGCTGCCCATAATCTGCTTCGACCAGTCGCCATTGTTCTGCGTCGCCTGATCTTCTCCGATATTGGTTGGCTTTCACGTCAGTTTTTCTACGAACTGGACTTGTCCACAATTCCAACGACTCTGACGGTGCTCGATTCCGAGTTCGGGAGCTGTCGGGGCATCCTCTGCAACTAGCGGTTGGAAACTAGGGGCTAGCTCTGCAGAGATCCTGATCCGGAGAGAAAGCTTCACCACGACAAAACACGGAAGAATCAGGCCACGAGCTCTTCTATAAAGTTCTTCCCCTTTCTGTTTACTTTCAGAATCAAGAAGCGGAACTCCGTTCGATATCCGGAAGCAGAAGTTACGAATTTTCTTCCTCAGGCGTGCGACTCTGCTTCCCACAGTCTGCACCGACCTCCACTCACTCTTCTAGGTCCCCTTATCTTCTCCGGCATCTTTCGGCTTCCCTGTCAGTTCTGTTGCAAAGAAGACTGGTCCACGGTTCCAGCGGCTCTGGCGGCACTTGATTCGGAGTTTGGGAGTGGCCGAGGCAACCTCTTCTCCCTGCTATTGATAGTCTGTTGCAGATAGTCCAAGATTCAGCAACCCTGTTCGTACTCCCGCCCATGCCGCCAGCGACTCCTGAAGAAATTGGCAAAATTCAGAGGCACTCCTGTTCCAGAGACGAAGAGATCCCCACTTCTCTCGCCCTCAGCGAAATTCCAGAGAGAGTTCTGTGGCCTCCACACCCTCTGTCTATCAGCTATTACAGAGAGAAGGCTGATTCGGTGTCATCACTTCTTCATCACTCTTAGCACTAGTTTCCCCTCCCCGCTTGACCGGCTGAAGGCCCCTCCCTGTGTGGAGGTAGTGTTTGGATGTAACTATCACCTTCCCTTCCCCACGATCCCCCCCTTGCATGGGGTGTAGTGTTGTAATAGCTTAAATAGGTCAAGCTACCCCGGCGCGGCGTGTGGGGAACCCACGTTTCCCCGCTCGCCCTCGTCTCCGAGCGGGACCGGTTTCTTCAAACCGGTCGAGTGAGTGCTCTAAAACTTTGCTCTAATTCATGCTTGTTCTTTCAATATTAGTTCATAAACTCCGCTGGCCGTGACGAGAGCCCGATCCTTAAGCTCATTTGCTATAAGTGATCATCGTGGGAAGAGAGTGGAACCCGTGCCCTTTGGCACTTCGTCGTACCCTTGATTTGGGCAGCCGTACCCTTGGGGAATCAAACCTTGCCCTTGCTGACCCTCTACCAGCAAGGGCCTAGCCCACACAACCTCCCCTTGGCATTGCCAAGTTACCCGAGTCTTAGTGAGCATCGGGTGAGCGGTTGCTATTATCGGTCCGTTTTGAATGCTTAATTGTGCTTGTTTGTTGAGTCCTAGGTTGTGTCACATCAATTGGTATCAGAGCAAGTTCTAGACTTGTCTCTACTAAGTCTTATCCTAGGGACATTGCATGCATCACCCTTGTCCACTATCATGACTACCTCATACATGGCATATTCGCCACTCTTAGACCCATTAGAAGCCTTTGTGTTTGATGGATCCCACCCTAGCATATATCTAGAATGGGAGAAGTCCATAGACCAACACTTTGGGAGGTTTACCCTGTCAGGGCTTGTCCAAGTCAACTATGCCAAGAGTTTGCTTTGGCACCAAGCTAGGAAAGAATGGGAGAACATTGTAGGTTTGAGAGAAGCCAAAGGGGAAGCACCCATTGAATCTTGGGATGAAATGAGGGCCGATCTTAGAAAGATCTATGCACCCCAACCCAAACCTCTTCAACCAACCGATCTTTCACCCCCGAACCCAACTCCCACCCATGAACTTCCCCGACCAAGCCCAACCCAAGTCCACCCATGTTCACCACCCCGAGAGTACCATGCACTGACCATTATCACTCCACCCACCATAGACTATCCTACCCCATTATCCTTGGAAGTTGTGGCCCACACTCCTACCCAAGTGGAGATGGATGCCAATCCGGATTCACCTCCCACCATAGAGAACATCCTAGACCCCCCACTTCCACCCACCTCTCCTAGTTCGGGTCCTCATGAGCCGCACACCCTAACCATGAATGAGTCCATACTCCAATGGCTTAAGCAAGGCCCCACCATTCCTAGCTCACCACCTTACCTCTCACCCTTGGCATATCAAGTCCAAATTATGCCCACCCGGTCTTCCCATGTCACACTTTAAACCTCCTACTTTGTGGAAGGCTTAGGGGACCTAGTGGACTGTTACAATGGCAAGTCTACCTGACCAATATGCTAGCCATAGGACCATTGGAGTCTAGCCCCTTCCTAGCTTACCCCGCCACCCGTTCCATCACCTCCATCTACACTAGTGGCCATTATACGAGTGAAATCCTCCTCTTTATCCCCAAGGATGAGAAACCAATCTTGGCCCACTTCCCACCCATCAAGATTCCAATTGCTTTAATTGACCAACACACTAGAGACCTTGGCCCAATTATCTTGGAGGAGGATGACTTGAAGACATAGAGTGCCACCCTCTAGGAAGACCTTTCCACTACCCCTTTGATCCCTTCCTATGAGAGCCTAGACCCCTATGTGACCCAACCACCTTATCCACCACCCACCTTTCCCTAACCCAACCCACCATGTTTGACCCAATCCACCCCATCCTAGACCCGGGTTACACCTTGGGAGCCATGACCTTGGGACACATATCCCTAGGTAATAAGGTTGTGCTCCACCCCATGATGACCACCTTCTTAGATCCATTCGATCCTTTCCAATGGGAGTTCAAAGGTTGTCCCACACCTATACACATGGAAGTCACCCTTGGGAAAAACATGCATGTGTCTTGGCTTACCACACCACTTGGCATGAACACTATGTTGGGTCCATTCATTCATATCACCCACATGTCAAGTAAAAAGTATGAGTGGTCCTTGTTCGGATGTAATGGTCCACCTTCATTCATCATGGGTCTTAAGCTTGTCAAAGGCATCTACGGATGTCCGGGTCCCCCGATATTTATCACCACTTTGCATGATAGGGCCACCTACGGGTGCCCCGGCCCACCTAGGCTGACCAAAGTCTACACTACATCATTACATGATAGGTCTACTTTTGGTTGCCCAGGTCCACCCATCACCCCTTGAATGTCTGCATTCACAACATTGCATAAAGAGATCCGCAAGCACATTAGCAAGAAGAATGTAACTTATAAAAGGCGAGCCGACTCTCATCGACGTCACCAAGAATTCCATGAGGGTGACTTTGTGATGGTAAGGACGGAGAGGCTCTCCCCGGGAGCCATCTCCAAATTGAGGCCACGTGGGGCTGGTCCCTTCCAGGTCCTGAGGCGCATTGGTGCAAATGCCTATGAGTTAGATCTCCCCGAGGAATATGGGGTAAGTCCCACGTTCAGTGTCGCCGACCTAGTGCCATACAAGGGACCCACGGTGGTACCTAGTGAGGATATTGAGCCTATTCCCTCCGTTGAGAGAGCACCCACCCGTGAGGAGAGTCCACCAGCCAAGAGAGCCCAGCGTGAGCGCATTGAACGAATATTGGATGAACAGGTCACTACCACCAGGAGCAAGGTATACGAGCGCTATCTCGGCAGGTGGATAGATCGGTCTCGTTCGGAAGACTTGAGGGCAGTACCACTTCTACACCCTCCAAGGAGGGAAGGACACTTACTCGACGGAGTCGAGTTCTCCACACCCCGGGAGTATGATGGGGACATCACCTCCCATGCCCACGTTCACAGCTCGTCTCCTCGCCCCGGTTGCATCCGGCATGGTCTAGTCATTTAATTTTGAATTCTATGTAATTTTTATTTGAGATATTTGATGTATTTTCCCTTTTATTTGAGTCATGTTCCTAGGTCTTGTGTTCATTTCCCTAAGTATGAGTGTCATTAGGTTGTCTAGTTAGGTATTGGGCACAACTCATTGGGCTTGGCCCAAGGGCTCTCCCCTACCCCCTCGGTTATTTGTCATTAAGTCAATTGTCAGGGACTTTTGTAGAAATGTGGGTTTCCTATATATAGGACCCCATTCCCCCCATTTCAACTTAATGAATCAATGAATGAAAAAACCTGCCATTTTGAGAGTTTACACTTCTTACCTAGTGGAGAGATTCCATTTTTGGGTGAGAAACCCTAGGAGAGAGATTCCCCACCGTTCCCTCTCTTAATCTCTCTTTTTCACTCCACTTTCTCTCTCCTCAACACCCAAATTCGAATTTTCTTCTCTCTCCTCCCTTGCCAACCACCTCCACTCCCCACCTACCCCATTTAAGCCTCTTCCCATTCCCCACAACCCTCATCAATACTCCACCCCTTCCCAAGACCCCCTCCTCCAATCCTCTCCTCACCATCCAACCCCCAACTACCCCTCTCACTTTCCCAAGCACCCTTCCTACTACCCCAAGCACCCCTTCCCTTCCCCAACACAACCCCCCCATTCCCAAGACAAAAAATTAACCCCACCCTTAAACCTATTTTCGAATATCCTTTCCCTCTCTCCATTCCAACCAAATTCGCAGCCCCCACTACCACCATCTATTGGACCCTTCCATACCTTATTCTCCACCTCCCATACCTTAGAACACCCCCTCCAAGACCCCCTTACAACCAGGGGTCACTCCCACACTCATCTACCCCCTTTCCCTTCTTCTTTCTTGGTCATTGGAAGCTACTTCGAAGTTACAGTTTGCTGTCCAGAGGTTGCAGATGAACCAGCAACTTGCAGCGGCCACCACGACTTCTTCCAGATGAGTTTGAAGACCCAAGAGCCATCGTCGGAAGCGTCTACCAGTCTCCTTCGCAACAGAATTGGTTTCATCTTCTTCTGATCTCTGAGCCGTCCAGGAGGTCCATTCTCCCACAACTGCGCAGAGCTGCCCCGGCTGAGTACCAGAACCAGATTAGAAGCTCTGCCACGACGAACCTCAGAGGAATCAGCCCAAGAGCTCTTCTGCAAAGTTCTTCTTCCTCCTGTCTGCTTTCAGAATCATGAAGCGGAGTTCTGTTCGGCATCCTGTGGAAGGAGTTATCCTTTTTCTCCCTCAGCTACGCGGCCCTACTGCCCACAGTCTGCTTCGACCAGTCGCCATTGTTCTGCATCCCATGATCTTCTCCGACATTGGTTGGCTTCCCCGTTAGTTTTCTGCGAAGAGGACTCGTCCACGATTCCAACGACTCTAACGGTGCTCGATTCTGAGTTTGGGAGCTGTCGGGGCATCATCTGCAACCAGCGGTTGGAAACCACGGGCTAGCTCTGCAGAGATCCTGATCCAGAGAGAAAGCTTCACCACGACAAACCCCGGAGGAATAAGGCCACGAGATCTTCTACAAAGTTCTTCCCCTTCCTATTTACTTTCAGAATCAAGAAGCGGAACTCCGTTCGGCATCGGAAGCAGAAGTTACGAAATTTCTTCCTCAGGCGTGCGACTCTGCTTCCCACAGTCTGCACCGACCTCGACTCACTATTCTGGGTCCCCTTATCTTCTCCGGCATCTTTCGGCTTCCCCGTCAGTTCTGTTGCAAAGAAGACTCGTCCAAGGTTCCAGTGGCTCCGGCGGCACCTAATTCGGAGTTCGGGAGCTGCCGAGGCAACCTCTTCTTCCTGTTGTTGATAGTCTGTTGCAGACAGTCCAAGATTCAGCAACCCTGTTCGTACTCCCGCCCAGGCCGCCAGCGACTCCTAAAGAAATTAGAAAAATTTAGAGGCACTCCTGTTCCAGAGATGAAGAGATCCCCACTAGTCTCACCCTCAGAGAAATTCCAGAGAGAGTTCTGCGGCCTCCACACCCTCTGTCTGTCAGCTATTACAGAGAGAAGGCTGATTCGGTATCATCACTTCTTCATCACTCTTAACACTAGTTTCCCCTCCCCGCTTGCCAGGCTGAAGGCCCCTCCCTGTGTGGAGGTAGTGTTTGGATGTAACTATCATCTTCCCTTCCCCACGATCCCCCTCTTGCATTGGGTGTAGTGTTGTAATAGCTTAAATAGGTCAAGCTACCCCGGCGCGGTGTGTGGGGAACCCACGTTTCCCCGCTCGCCCTTATCTCCGAGCGGGACTGGTTTCTTCACACCGGTCGAGTGAGTGCTCCAAAACTTTGCTCTAATTCATTCTTGTTCTTTCAATATTAGTTCATAAACTCCGCTGGCCGTGACGAGAGCCTGATCCTTAAGCTCATTTGCTATAAGTGATCATCGTGGGAAGAGAGTGGAACCCGTGCCCTTTGGCACTTCGTCGGACCCTTGATTTGGGCAGCCGTACCCTTGGGGAATCAAACCTTGGCCTTGCTGGCCCTCTACCAGTAAGGGCCTAGCCCACACAACCTCCCCTTGGCATTGCCAAGTTACCCGGGTCTTAGTGAGCATCGGGTGAGCGGTTGCTATTATCGGTCCGTTTTGAATGCTTAATTGTGCTTGTTTGTTGAGTCCTAGGTTGTGTCACATCACTGCCGACCCGAGGACAGCGATTTGTGCTACCTTGACTCTGGGTTCTTCTTTATATCAGCAGATTAAAGAAGCTCAGCAAGCTGATTCTGATTTGGCTCATGTTATATCAAGGTTCGATGTTGAATTTGATGACGAGCTGGTTCTCAGTTTTCAGGGCAGATTGTATATTCCCGCTGATGATTCATTGAGACATGCGGTTCTGAGTGAAGCCCATGGATCCCGTTTTGCTATTCATCCAGGCACCACTAAGATGTATCAGAATTTGAGAAAGCAGTTCTGGTGGCCAGGTATGAAGAGAGACGTGGTTGTGTTTGTTTCTAAGTGCTTGACTTGTCAACAGGTTAAAGCCGAACATCAAAAGCCAGGTGGATTGCTTCAGCCATTAGAGATTCCAATGTGGAAATGGGATCATGTCACTACAGATTTTGTGGTGGGTTTGCCTCGGACTTCTCAAGGTTTTGATGGTATCTGGTTGCTTGTTGATAGATTAACTAAGACTGCCAGATTGTTGCCTATTTTTTTTTTAATAGAAAAACCTAACCTAGGGGTCAATGGGAGAGTGCACCCCTTACCAGAGGTAAGGAGAAAGCCACTCCACCATCCGACCACTAGGAGGTGAATTTATTCCAATAATGATGAATAAAGAATTACATCAATCTGATACTAGGCAAGCCTAGTGAGTCCAGCCGAGCAGCACCTTTTATAATGCAAGGGAGCTCACTATAAGAATAAAAGGAATTACATTTGGTAGTGCAAGCGAGAGAAGCAAGAAGGTCTGCAGCAGTGTTGGCTTCTCTGAAAATATGAGATAAAGAGTCATGCTGAGAAATGACACTCCATATTTCTCTAACATAGCTGAGGATGGTCCAAGGACATTTGGCTTCCTTTTTGATAATCCTGACAAGGATAAGAGAGTCACATTCAATAAGAGCTGGAATAGAAGCCACTGTCTTTAAATATTTGATACCATCAAGAAGTGCTCTGGCTTCAGCTATGAGGCTATCCGATTGACCATAGTAATGAGAGAAGGCAAGTATAGTCTTGCCTCTAGAATCCCTGATTATACCTTCTCCCCCGGTATCTCCAGAATTCTTATTAGCCCCATCGGTATTCAGTTTTATAGAGGGCCAAGGAGGACAGACCCATCTGACAATCCTCATTTGCTGTTTGCTGGTAGCTTTGGTTTTGATTCCCAGTTGATCCAAGCATTTCTGGTTGCTGGTCTTTGTTTCCTTTAGAGCAGCAGCCGAGTAAACCACCTTAATTTGGGACATAGTAAAATGAATGAAACTGGTTCTGTAGAAATGTTTCTGATCATACTTGATAGTGTTCCTGGCTTTCTATATTTCCCACATTCCATATCCAATGGAAGCAAGAGTAAAAATTGCATAGGCCGAGCCTGGCTGAACATGACAGATGGAATTCAAAATGTATTCCTTGGCAGTTCTACCTTCAAGATGCAGGCCTGTAGCTGTGAGAGCAGTCCAGATAGAGACAGCGATTTCACTTTTCAGAAATAGGTGATTGAGGTCTTCCACTTGAGGTGTCCTGCAGCAAGAACATTTGGAACATAGAACAATACCCACTCTTTGGATATTATCATCAGTCGGAATACTGTTATGTATAATCTTCCATAAGTGGACTGATATTTTAGTAGGAAGCCATTTAGACCACAGCCGACTCCAAGGGATACTAGACAGTAAATGACTATTAGCCATAGAATTGTATGATGAAGAAACAGAGCACTATCCAGAAGGAGAAAGACTCCATATACCCAAATCCAATTCCTGATTCAATGTAACTGACCTGATTGCTTGCTGGATTTCAGAGGGGAACGAAGCAATCATCAGAGCAGACTCCTCAGCAGTGGGGTGCAAAATGATATCTCTAACTGTGGCTTCTGGATTAGGAATAGAATCTTCAAAAGCAAAAGTTTTTAAGCATTGTTGGCCCAGCCAGTTATCATACCAGAAGTTAGTGTTTGAACCATTCCCAATGATGACTTTCTTGAACTGAAGAATATAATCCTTAGCCTTCAACCAACTTCTTCTTGCAAAACCCTTCATATTTCTAAAATTTGCATTTCGGATGTGGCCTTGGTGCAAGTATTTGGCTCTAAAGTAGGAAGCCCAAAGAGAATCAGAATGAATGGCATTCCACAGCATTTTAACTCGAAGAGCATTCTCCATAATTCTAAGAGACAAGATGCCAAGACCTCCTTTTGATTGTGGCCTACATAGAGTCTTCCAAGATTTCCAATGTCTTCTTTTTCCAAGGGGAGAAGACCCCCAAAAGAAATTAGCAATAGCCCGCTCAAGCTGATTATGAACACCAATATGCAAGGGAGTAGAAGACAGGGAATAAATAGGCAAAGAGGTAAGAACATGTCTAACTAGAACCAGTCTAGCACCTTGGGACAACAGATTAGCCTTCCACCCGGCTATCCTCTTTTGGATAGAGTTAATAACACCTGCAAAATAAATCTTCTTTGTTCTTCCAATCACCAGAGGTATTCCAAGATATTTATGAGGAAAGGGAAATCTGGAAAATCCAGTTAGGTTCTGAATCTGCTGAGCAACAGAGGGTGGCTTCTTTGGGTGAATAAGAAATCCGCTGTTGCTGACATTAATCAATTACCCTGAGGAATGTTCATATGTGTGGAAAAGGTTAAGCAAATTTCTAATAGAGGCAGCTGTGGCTTTACTGAATATCAATGTATCATCTGCAAACAACAGATGAGAAATAGAGGGACATCTCTGGAAACCAGAAAAACATTCAATCTGACCATTGCTGAAGGCTGCTCTAAGCGATCTACTGAAAGCTTCTTCTGCTATAACGAATAGAGAGGGTGCTAAGGGGTCACCTTGACGGATACCTCTTGAAGATTTGAAATAACCAGCAGTGTCTCTATTCAATAAAATAGAAAACCAGCAATTGTTAAGCAGTCTATCAATAAGATAAATGAAATTGTAACTGAATCCAAATCTGATCAAAACTGAGTAGAGAAAGTCCCATTCTAATCTGTCATAAGCTTTAGCCATATCAAGCTTAAACATAACATTGGAACCTCTGGTTTTCCTGCCCAAATCATTTGAGAGCTCTTGAGCAAGGGCAATGTTTTCAATAATCTGTCTTCCCTTGACAAAAGTAGACTGCTCAGGTGAGATGATTTTGGGAAGAATGATGGCCAGCCTTCTGTTAATGATAGAAGATATAATCTTGTAGAAAAAATTGCATAAGCTTATCGGCCTATAATCAGTAATATCCACAGCATTGGATTTTTTAGGTATGAGAGCAATGAGAGTAGAAGTAACACATCTAGGCAGGGGATTCCTGGAGGAAAAAGCCTCTTGCACTGCACTGATTACAATGGGGGCTATGAGATTCCAAACTTTTTGAAAAAACACTCCGGAAAAACCATCAGGCCCAAGAGCACTATCAGATGACAAACTGAAGACAGCATCATGGATTTCTATGTTTGTAGGAACATCACAAAGCCTGTCATTTTCATCCTGATTAACTAGTTGAGGAATACAGCCCAAGAAACCATTGTCAATCTGGTGGTCCTGAGTGGTGAAAGCATTCTGAAAATGTGAGACATCAATTCTTTTCATAACCTCATGGTCTGAGGAAAGGATACCAGTAGGTGTTTTCAATTGGGTAATTTTGTGTTTTCGTCTATTAGCAAGAGTAGACATATGAAAGAATTGTGTATTTCTGTCCCCCTCTAGGAGCCACCATCCCAGATTTTTGTCTCCAAAAATACTCTTGTTGTAGAAGCCTTTCGGACTGGTTACTCTTTGCATCTTCTAAAGCATCCAAGCTTGCATCAGTTGGTTGAGTGTCATAGAGGTGTTCAGCTTGTAAGACTGCATCCTCAGCAGCAGACAGATTAATGTGAACATTACCAAAAATTTCCTTATTCCAAATCCGAAGCATCCTTTTCATAGACTTAAGCTTGAGATATAAGCAATGCATTGGAGATGAAGCTACAGGGCTGGAATGCCAGCAAGTCTGGACATCTTCAAAAAATTTCTCATGCAAAATCCACATTTTCTGAAAGTAAAATCTACTAAATCTTCGATCTTGAGAGATCAGTTTAACAAGAAAAGGAGCATGATCAGATGCTTCCCTGGACAGATGATCAATAGAAATCAGTTGAAGATTAAGCCAGGCTGCATTCAGAAGCACCCTATCCAGCCGGGCCCAAATTCCTCTGCCACCAGATTGGTTGTTATGCCAGGTATATTTAGAACCATTGAATCCACCATCAATAGATTGTTGCCGATTAAAGTTTCTTGGAGTGTGCAGAGGTTGGCCGAGCTTTATGTTCAGAAGATAGTGCCACTGCATGGAATTCCCGTTTCACTTGTGTCAGATCGTGATCCACGATTTATGACGCGGGACGGGGACCGACACGGATTAAGACTCACAAAAGACTCTAACTCAGGCCAGCAGTAGCACGCTCAAGGGTCGCCAAGTGGCTGACCACCGTGATATCCCACAGAATGAGGGACGTCTCTCAACAGAAACTCCGACCTCGGCCGTCCCAAGGAGGGAAGCGCACGTGTCTAGGCGTATAGTCGACCTCCAAAGACAAGGGGAGTCGAGCCCTAGCTCGGTGCTCGACTAGTGCTAGGGATGGATGCTCTCACTCACGATCCGCGGTGATGGCAAAAAGTGGCTAGACGCCTACCTTCTCTCACGCGGCATAATCAATCACATACTAAAAGAGCAAGCAAAAGGAGGAGAGTCGGAGCGCGTACCTCCACGCCTAGGCGTGGGGAAGGAACCCCGGCCGTGAACCAACAACCCCGATACACCAGAGATCAATAAAATACAACCCAATAGTGGCCCACTCCTCGCAGGGAGGTAAAAGGCTACAACCAATACGTTCGGGACTGCCGGACACGGGTTGACGGGCCGCACTCGATGACGGGTTGGCCGCGAGGAGGTTCGGGTGCAACGCTGCCGAAACCGGTGTCGCGCGCGCCTGAGCGGAGGGGGTCTCACGGGCTGATACGACGCCCGTTTGAAGCACCGTCAGAGAGGACGCGTCGCTGACTGATGGAGGAACGCTCCGGCCAAAGGGGGCGCGCTGGATCCGCCGGTGGTGACCGTGGGCGCTGCTGAAAGTCAGATCAGGTTCTGTGGACACAGAACTGCGCACGCCGTCGGTAAAATCTGGAAATCGGCCTTCTGGTGCCCGAACAAGTCCGGGCCGGTTGGTGGTGACAGCTGATTGGCAGAGGTCGCCCTCGGCCAAATGGCGCTGGCAGACGACGCCGGTGCGAGCCGCAGGAGTCGTTGAAAGTCAGGACTGGTTCGCTGGGCGGACTGGGCAGACACGCTGGCGCAACCCCACGAGATCGACCGCCACGGACGGTGACGATGTCGAAACGCAACGCCGTCGGCGGCGTTGGAAATTTAACTCGGAGATCCACGAACCCTGAAGAAACCAGCACAAAAGATGCAGCGTGGAGGCCTGGGGAAAATTCGCAATCAGGGCCTCCCCGCTGGGCGAGCAGAGAAAGTGGTGCTGGCGCAGGTCGGCGGAGAAAATCGGTACGGGCAGTGCCGATCCCCGATTGATGCAAAACCGGCGCCGACGCGAAGCTGATCCGCAGACGTATCTCCAGAAAATAGATCGTGGCAAAAATCGTCCAAGAAGGGGGCGCGAGCTCTGCTACAAGTCGGGGCAGAAATCTGGAATCACGCACACGAACCATTGAGGAAGAAGATGAGGATAAGAGGGAACCCCGGAGTCCACCGAGGGCTGAGGCGTCACACCCCGCCGTTCTCCCGTCGCAGGAGAAGAAAGAGAGAGAGAGAGAAGGGCGCAAAAAGCTTGCACAATACTCACTTGTATTCAAAATCATGTGTAAACTGTAATCGGTACAAGGTGAGAACTACTTATAGGGGATGGGGAAACCCTAATCTAGCTAGAAGGGGAGGGGTGCGCCCAGCTCCAAGGAGAGAAAGGCGGCCCATAATTCAGCAAGCTTAGAAAATAAGAAAGAAATCTAAGTGGGAGAAGGAAGGGATGGAGTTGGGGAAAGGAGGAGAGGGGAAAAGGGGAAGGGAGAGGGGGGCGCCCAAAAAGGAAGGCGGCTGCTACCTCCTCCACTTGGAGGAGGTGGGATGCGCCCAAAACCCTAACCCTAGGGGTGGGTGCGCAAGTCCCCACATGGGCCAAGGAGGAGTGGAGCACAAGATGGCCCACTAACCCTTTGCCCTCTAAATAAGCCTACAAAGCATAAAAAAATGTCCAATTGGCCTACAAGGGCCCACAACTAGAAAGCAATGTCCACGCAGGGACTAATCCAAGGCCCAACATGGCCTAAACATGATGAAAAGATAACTAGAAGGTGCCGCCGTCGCCGAGCCACAAGGAGGTAGCGGTGTGCCGGGTGCTCCGTCGAGGATAGCGCCGTGTGTCCTCACCAATTCTCCCCGGGTGGGAAGAACTCGATCCCGTCGAGTAAGGGTCACGGTCGCTGAGGTACCGCTCCAGCAGGTCCGGATCGATCCGCTCCAGCTCTCCACGTGTAATCCAGGTGTTGTCCGACTCGGGGCGCCCTCTCCAACGCACTAAGAAGCGTTGGTAGGCTCCGCTCCTGGTAGTAGTCACCTGCTCATCCAGTATGCAATCTATATGCTCGCGTTTTTGTAATGGGGCTGGAGGAGGTGGACTCTCAGTAGGTGTATCACTCACAACAGGAGGGTCAGGCCCAAATAACTCACTGGGTATCACCGCGGGATCCCGATAAGCTACCAGATCAGAGACATTGAACGTCGAACTGATCCCGTAGTCGTCTGGTAGCTCGATCTCATACGCGTTCGACCCAATACGCCTCAACACTCTGAATGGTCCTGCACCGCGGTCTTGGAGTTTCTTTACGGCTCCCGAAGGAAACCGTTCCGGTCTAACCCGGACCATGACGTACTCTCCCTCGCGGAACTCACGTGTGCGTCTGTGCGCGTCAGCTAACTCCTTGTAACGTGCGTTGCTGGCCTCTATATGACGACGGACATGGTCATGCAACTGTCTAATATGCTCCGCAAAAGACTCAGCTGACTCAGAGACTCGGGACTGAATGGGGGAGGGAATCAAATCAATCGGCTTTCTAGGTCTTCGACCAGTGACAATCTCAAATGGACTCAACCCTGTAGACCTATTGACCGAATCATTATATGCAAACTCTGCTAATGGTAAGACAAGGTCCCAATCTCCAACTCTATCACGCACTAGACACCTCAGAAGATCCCCTAGACTTCTATTGACTACCTCTGTCTGACCGTCAGTCTGGGGGTGGTATGCGGTGGAGAACTTCAACTGGGTGCCCATCATCCGCCAAAGGGTTTTCCAAAAATAGCTCGTAAAACGCACATCCCTATCAGAAACAATGGTACGTGGCAACCCAAACCTGGACACACAGTGGGTGAAGAACAACCTGGCAACTCTAGAGGCATCCGATGTCTTGGAACAAGGAATAAACAAGGCCATCTTGGAGAAGCGGTCAACCACAACAAAAATAGAATCATGCCGCCGTGCAGTACGGGGCAAACCAAGCACAAAGTCCATGCTGATATCCTGCCAAGGACTATCAGGGACAGGCAGAGGGGTATAAAGGCCAGTGTTCTGTTTCCTCTGCTTCGCTAGGGCACAAATACGACACTGGGCAACTATGCGGGCCACATCCCTCTTCAAACTGGGCCAGCAGAAACGGTGCTCAACAGCCTCTATGGTCTTGTTTCGGCCGAAGTGGCCGGCAAGACCTCCTGCATGAAGCTCCCACGTAAGAAAATCACGAACTGAAGTCCGTGGGATGCACAACCTATCACCTCGAAATAAGTGACCATCCTGAAGGACATACTCGCTAAACTCACGGGACGGTCCTGATTGAAGGGCAGAATAGATGGGACCGAAGTCCGGGCAATCAATGTAGGCCTCCTTCAACTTCTCTAAACCAACCACCTGAACATTCATGGTGGATATCAACATCACCCGCCGGCTAAGAGCATCGGCCACCTTGTTCTCAGCACCTGCCTTGTGCTTGAGAACGAATGTAAACTCCTGCAAATATTCCACCCATCTACTATGCCTGGCATTCAACTTCTTTTGGGTGTGGAGAAATCTCAAAGCCTCGTGGTCAGAAAAGAGCACGAACTCCTGGTGGAGGAGATAGTGCCTCCAATAGCGCAAAGCCTGGACAACTGCGTAGAATTCCTTGTCATAAGTAGAGTAACGCAGTTTGGCATCATTGAGTTTCTCACTGAAAAAGGCTATAGGGTGGGACTCCTGGCTAAGCACACCTCCTATGCCTACACCTGAGGCATCACATGTAACCTCAAACACCTTAGAAAAGTCAGGAAGTGTAAGAACGGGTGCCTGGGTCATGCGATCCTTGATAGTCTGGAAGGCTGTGGCAGCAGCCTTCGTCCAAGTAAACTCGCCCTTACGGATGCAATCCGTGATCGGGGCGGTGATAGAACTGAACCCCCTAATGAAACGGCGATAGAATGTCGCCAGACCATGAAAGCTCCTAACATCGTGGAGTGAGCGGGGCTCGGGCCACTCCACTATGGCACGGATCTTCTCCGGATCAGCGGAGACTCCGTCACGGGACATAATGAACCCTAAGAAAGAAACCTGGTCAGTCATGAAGCTACACTTCTTAGGGTTGGCAAACAAGCTCTCCCGTCTCAGAACAACACACACCTGCCTAAGGTGGTCTAGGTGTAACTCCCTAGTGCGGCTATAAATCAAGATGTCGTCGAAGTAGACGACCAAGAACACTCCAATCATAGGACGCAACACCTGTGTCATCAACCGCGTGAAGGTGCTAGGGGCGTTAGTCAGCCCGAAGGGCATGACCAACCACTCGTAAAGACCATCCTTGGTCTTAAATGCAGTCTTCCACTCATCACCTGGTCTGATCCTTACCTGGTGATAGCCACTCCTAAGATCGATCTTCGAGAAAATCGTGGCTCCCGACATCATATCAAGCAAGTCATCCAGCCGGGGAATGGGAAACCTATACTTAACCGTGATTTTATTGATCGCACGGCTATCGATGCACATACGCCATGTGCCATCCTTCTTCGGCGCTAGCAGGGCGGGAACAGCACAGGGACTCTTGCTATCCCGAAGGGAACCCCTACTCATCAACTCATCAACCTGCCTCTGTAGCTCAGCGTGGTCCGCGGGACTCATCCTATAATGTGGAAGATTGGGCAAGGACGAGCCTGGGACAAGATCAATCTCATGCTGAATGTCACGCAATGGTGGAAGGCCTTCGGGAAGGTCCTCCGGGAAAATATCAGCAAACTCTCGCAACATCTCAGCTAACTGAGGGTCTGTCACTCCTTCGAGACTGGGGACCACCTCACCCGTCTCCCTGACAACCACAGCTAAAAGAGGGACACCACTAGCAACCTCTCTCTCCATCTCTCAGGGACTGATGATCATCAACCTCCTAGTCGGAGGGGCCTCTATGGTGAGGGTGGGAGAGGGGGTGGAAACGGACACCGGAGGTGGTGGTGGTGGTGGGCTGACCTTCCCCTGGGGAGGGGTGGTCGTGGCACTAGGGCCGGCTGGTCCCCTAACAGTAGGGTCCCTAGGTGGGGCTGGGTGGAGGGTGATCCTGTGGCCGTTGTGATCAAATGTGCAAGTGTTTGCACGACCCTGTAGGGTGGCATCCATGTCAAACAACCACGGCCTCCCTAAAATAATGCTACCTACCTTCATAGGTAGAACATCGCACCAAATTTCATCCTGATAGGTCTGGAACTGAAGGGGCACCAGGCAACGGAGTCTAATAGGAATGGAGGTAGAATCGACCCACGAAACCCTATAGGGGGCAGGGTGGTCAACTGGGGTCAACCCAAGGCGGTTAACAGTGCCAGTGGATATGGCGTTGATGCAACTCCCGCTATCAATGACAACCTTGCAAGCTTTACCCCCAAGCCTGCAAAAGGTGTGAAAAATGGTGGTGCGACGCCAGTCGTCACTCACCTGGGGCTGGGCTAGGATGCACCTAACTACCCCTAACTGTGGGTCACCCTGAAAGTGGCTACCCTGGGCACCATCCTGCTCTCCTTCGAGCAGATCATCGAAGAACTCCTCAACCAAGTCCTGGTCTACCTCATAACTAACAGGAATAGGCTCAGTGGGGGACTCAGTGGAAGTGGGGTCTGCCATGACAAGGGCCTTCCTCTCTCGAGTGGGGCATCTATCAGCAAAGTGGCCAAATCCGCCACACCGGTAACAATTATTACGTGCGCCCGCACTGGATGAGGCTCCAGCGGTCATAGGACTCTTGCCCTTGTCATCATGACGGGGCGCGGGGAGTAAAGGCTGAGAACGCGCAGGGTGTGCGGGAGGTGGAAGTGTAGGGCGTGTGGGGGGGTAGGGTGGCTGCTGGCGAGGTGGAGGAAACGGGTCCCTAGGAAGGGGTGGACGAGGCCTGGGACCAGTGGGGTCCTGGCGAAGAGGCTCCGCGGGCCGAGCCGCCGGATATCGACCATACTGGGTGGAAGTGGAGCGAGGGTCAGGACCCCGCTGACTAGGCATCCCCTGACGAAAGGTGGGGCCAAACTCCAACTCAAATTGCTCTAACTCTAGGGCAACCTGGTAAGCCAGCTCTAAAGTGTCTACCTGGCGACGGTAGAGCTCATACTGATACTCGGGCCTCAAACCACGGCGAAAACGCGAAACAGGCATGCCCTTCTCCTCATCAACTCCACATCGCAAATAATACTCGTCAAACTCGGCGATGTACTCGGTCACGGACCGATCGCCCTGACTAAGGGTCTGCCATCGGTCGATGAGCCTCTGGCGGTAAGAAGGAGGGACGTACTTCTCGCGGAGCTTACGCCGCATGTCAATCCAGGTTTCTATGGGTGGATCCTGCCTCTGCAACATCAGGCTCTCGACATTCCTCCAGTAGGTCTGGGCTCTCCCCACGAGCTTCATCTTGGCAAATCGGACTTGCCGAAGCTCAGACATCTCAACCCATTCGAAATACCTATCCATGCTATTCTCCCAGTCTATGTAGACTTTTGGGTCAAGGGACCCCTCGAAAGTGGGTGGATCGGCACGGACGGTCCTAAGGATCCTATCATCCTCATCCTGATGTGGTCGACGACCACGGTACTGGCGCCCATTCCCCTCAAAATCATTCTCGGACCCATAGTCATCAAAGTCGGGGGCTCGGGGACGTCGCTCCTGAGCCCGAGGGGCTTGAGCGGCAGCAACTAGAGGGGCACGATCGGCTCTAGGAGGGTCCTGGTGGGGCACTTCATCAACTCTCCCAAACCGTCCAACAAGGCCCTGGATGGTTAAGTCAGACACTCTGGCACGATCCTCAATGATCTTCAGACGGCCATCTAGATGCTCAGTCAACTCCTTGATGGACTGGTCGGACCTGTCCATACGGGTCATAAGTTGGGTAATCAGTTCCTCTAGAGATGGGCGTCCCTGAGGTGGGTGTTGGTCACCCATGGCGTCCGGGCGATGGTAATCCGCACCACCCCGAGTGGGCATGCAAAGGAGACTAAGGGAAGGGTAGGCTGACACCCTAAGACCTAGAGGGACACGAATGCAATGAGATGCAAGACTCAAACAAGACACGTCCAAAACCTAGACACGACCCTAAGACCCAACCTGTAAGGACAAGTTGGTAACCTTGCTCTGATACCAAATTTGACGCGGGACGGGGACCGACACGGATTAAGACTCACAAAAGACTCTAACTCAGGCCAGCAGTAGCACGCTCAAGGGTCGCCAAGTGGCTGACCACCGTGATATCCCACAGAATGAGGGACGTCTCTCAACAGAAACTCCGACCTCGGCCGTCCCAAGGAGGGAAGCGCACGTGTCTAGGCGTATAGTCGACCTCCAAAGACAAGGGGAGTCGAGCCCTAGCTCGGTGCTCGACTAGTGCTAGGGATGGATGCTCTCACTCACGATCCGCGGTGATGGCAAAAAGTGGCTAGACGCCTACCTTCTCTCACGCGGCATAATCAATCACATACTAAAAGAGCAAGCAAAAGGAGGAGAGTCGGAGCGCGTACCTCCACGCCTAGGCGTGGGGAAGGAACCCCGGCCGTGAACCAACAACCCCGATACACCAGAGATCAATAAAATACAACCCAATAGTGGCCCACTCCTCGCAGGGAGGTAAAAGGCTACAACCAATACGTTCGGGACTGCCGGACACGGGTTGACGGGCCGCACTCGATGACGGGTTGGCCGCGAGGAGGTTCCGGTGCAACGCTGCCGAAACCGGTGTCGCGCGCGCCTGAGCGGAGGGGGTCTCACGGGCTGATACGACGCCCGTTTGAAGCACCGTCAGAGAGGATGCGTCGCTGACTGATGGAGGAACGCTCCGGCCAAAGGGGGCGCGCTGGATCCGCCGGTGGTGACCGTGGGCGCTGCTGAAAGTCAGATCAGGTTCTGTGGACACAGAACTGCGCACGCCGTCGGTAAAATCTGGAAATCGGCCTTCTGGTGCCCGAACAAGTCCGGGCCGGTTGGTGGTGACAGCTGATTGGCAGAGGTCGCCCTCGGCCAAATGGCGCTGGCAGACGACGCCGGTGCGAGCCGCAGGAGTCGTTGAAAGTCAGGACTGGTTCGCTGGGCGGACTGGGCAGACACGCTGGCGCAACCCCACGAGATCGACCGCCACGGACGGTGACGATGTCGAAACGCAACGCCGTCGGCGGCGTTGGAAAGTTAACTCGGAGATCCACGAACCCTGAAGAAACCAGCGCAAAAGATGCAGCGTGGAGGCCTGGGGAAAATTCGCAATCAGGGCCTCCCCGCTGGGCGAGCAGAGAAAGTGGTGCTGGCGCAGGTCGGCGGAGAAAATCGGTACGGGCAGTGCCGATCCCCGATTGATGCAAAACCGGCGCCGACGCGAAGCTGATCCGCAGACGTATCTCCAGAAAATAGATCGTGGCAAAAATCGTCCAAGAAGGGGGCGCGAGCTCTGCTACAAGTCGGGGCAGAAATCTGGAATCACGCACACGAACCGTTGAGGAAGAAGATGAGGATAAGAGGGAACCCCGGAGTCCACCGAGGGCTGAGGCGTCACACCCCGCCGTTCTCCCGTCGCAGGAGAAGAAAGAGAGAGAGAGAGAAGGGCGCAAAAAGCTTGCACAATACTCACTTGTATTCAAAATCATGTGTAAACTGTAATCGGTACAAGGTGAGAACTACTTATAGGGGATGGGGAAACCCTAATCTAGCTAGAAGGGGAGGGGTGCGCCCAGCTCCAAGGAGAGAAAGGCGGCCCATAATTCAGCAAGCTTAGAAAATAAGAAAGAAATCTAAGTGGGAGAAGGAAGGGATGGAGTTGGGGAAAGGAGGAGAGGGGAAAAGGGGAAGGGAGAGGGGGGCGCCCAAAAAGGAAGGCGGCTGCTACCTCCTCCACTTGGAGGAGGTGGGATGCGCCCAAAACCCTAACCCTAGGGGTGGGTGCGCAAGTCCCCACATGGGCCAAGGAGGAGTGGAGCACAAGATGGCCCACTAACCCTTTGCCCTCTAAATAAGCCTACAAAGCATAAAAAAATGTCCAATTGGCCTACAAGGGCCCACAACTAGAAAGCAATGTCCACGCAGGGACTAATCCAAGGCCCAACATGGCCTAAACATGATGAAAAGATAACTAGAAGGTGCCGCCGTCGCCGAGCCACAAGGAGGTAGCGGTGTGCCGGGTGCTCCGTCGAGGATAGCGCCGTGTGTCCTCACCAATTTACCTTCTGCTTCTGGCGTAGTTTTCAGAAAGCTTTGGGCACTGAATTAGCCTTCAGTTCAGCATATCATCCGCAGTCAGATGGACAGTCGGAGAGGACTATTCAGACTCTAGAAGACATGCTGAGATCGTGCTGCCTTGACTGGCAAGGTTCGTGGAATCAACATTTGCCACTTGTTGAATTTGCTTATAATAACAGTTTTCACTCCAGTATTGGCATGGCTCCTTATGAAGCACTATATGGTCGTCCTTGTCGTACTCCCTTGAACTGGTTTGATATTGGGGGCAGACTTTTAACAGGACCTGACATGGTGCAGCAGTGTTCTGATGTGGTTCGTCTGATCAGGCAGAGATTGTTGACGGCTCAGAGTCGACAGAAGAGTTATGCAGATCAACGCAGACGTCCGCTACAGTTTGAGCCTGGAGACATGGTTTTTGTCAAGGTGTCTCCGATGAAGGGTGTTTCCAGATTTGGGAAGCGTGGGAAGCTTAGTCCGCATTATGTTGGCCCGTTTCCTATTGTTGAAGCTGTGGGTCAGGTAGCTTACCGATTGCAACTACTAGCGGCTATGCAAGCTATTCATGATGTGTTCCACGTCTCTTAGCTGAGGAAATATGTGCCAGATGCATCCCATGTCCTTGATGACTCTGTTTGGCCCGAAGTGACTGCTGATTTGTCTACGCCAGAGTTTCCTATTAGAATTGAAGACCGTTGTGAGCAACGGTTGAGAAATAAGGTCATCCCTCTGGTAAGAGTTGCTTAGCAGCGCCACTCAGGCAATGAGTCTACTTGGGAGCGTGAAGATGAGATGCGTCAGCTTTTTCCTTTCTTATTCCAGTAAGGTATAATTCTGTTCTAAGTTTCCTCCTTTCCGTTGTTGTAAATTTCGAGGGTGAAATTTTTATTAGGAGGGAGGGACTGTGAGGCCCATCCCTTAATGGACTTTTGGTGGTTCGGACCTAGAATCTATTCTGGAATTTCTGACTATTTTCTTGGATTTTTAAGAATTTTTCTGGTATTTTTCTGGATTTAATTGGATTTAATTGAGGTTTAATTGGATTATTAAGGTTTATATATATATATATAAATATATATATATATATTAACCTTTTATTTTTTTCCCATTTTCCCTCACCCTCTCTTTCTCTTCCCCTCGTCAATCTCACGCTCTCTCCCCCTCTCGTCCGATCACACCCCCCCCCCCTTCATAGGGATTTCAGGTGAATCGGCATCGGATCGAGGCGTGGAGCACGCCGGTGGAATCCTCGCATCGAGAGGAACGCGTTGACGCCCTCCTTGACGTGATTCGTGGCCCGTGGACGCGAGACGAGGCGTGGAAGCTCGGTGAACCCTCCTCGGTGCATGCGGCTTTTTCGGTCGTTTCGGCTTGAACGAGGTAGGGGGATGGAATCTCGATCTTGCTAGGATCATTTCCTATAGCTTGTTTGCTTGATTAGACTCCCGTGGCATGCATAATGGTTATTTTCCATTTTTGGGGGGTTAATCTTTGTTCTTCATGTTTAATCCATTGTGGGTGTTGCATGTGGGTGTTTTAGTTGGTATTGTTGTTTAGGACATGTGATTTGGCAGGTAAAGCAGGTTTTCGTCGTTACCCGGCGATTTCGGTCGCCTGGGAGGAAACCCACTTTCAAATGCAACCTCTCCGCAACCTAGTCGGTGTGACGGTCCTTCCAGGAACCGTCACACCCATAACGGTCCATAGGGGACGCGTTACAGTCCTGTGACGGACCCGAGGGGGTGCGTCACAGTGTGTGTAACGGCCAGCTCCCTGGCCGTTACATTCTCGTTAGTTGGCGTTGACCTGTTGAGGTGGTCGGCCTGACGGTCTGTCGGGCGACCGTCAGGGCCGCGTGACGCGCCGCGGGTGGGCCGTCACGCTCTGTGTGCAGGGGCTGTTAGCCCTTTTGGTCTCGGGTGGTTGTAACGGCCGCGCGGGGGCGCGTTACACTGGATGTAACGCGCTACCCCTCGACCGTCACGCCCTGTGACGCGGGGGCTGCTGACCGTTACATGCCCTGGGGTTTCAAAAGTCATCGGTTTATTCCTTGATGCTTTCTATAATGATTATGCGCCATGTTTGAGTTCTTTTATGAAATAATGGCATGTTTTTAGATCCCAATAGAGTAGCTTTACTTTCCTTGCTATGGAACCACTGTTGTAGCCCTAAGGTCTTTGAGTACCGATCCGCCTGGGGATGGCGGAGGGGTGTTCCCATTACACGGTTTTTAAGCTAGTACCGTGGGCTCCCAGCCAATGGTAGCGTCCTATCGAGAGAGAAAACTAGCTAGAGGGCCTGGCTCAGGCGAGAGTCAGTGTGTGCACACGTGGTCGGAGGCTGTGGACTGACACTGACGAGTGTCACTCTGACTGGTCACTTGGTTTGGTACTGTTTACGCGCTCAGCTTGTCGTGTTGCCGACTGCGAGTGCTTGAGACGCAGTGTAAGCCATCAGTGGACGCATCTTGTTTCTGTTCCCAGTGGTTGTCATGTTCCCTGTGGCTTGACTAGTTGAGGCATTTTCTATTGGTAGATTTAGTTTTTGTCGCTTAGACTTATTTGTTATTGGCATGTATTAGCTGTTATATCTGTTTAGTTAGATTTGTAGCTTTCAGTCTTATCATGCCATTGCCTATTCATTTGATTAAATGCATGCTCTAATTGCCTTATTTTTGCATGTATGCTTGTTTAGTGCAAGGTAGGGATCCGCGTGACCCCTACTGAGTCTGGCTGTGACTCACCCTTCTCCTTTCAGGTGAGCCGCGCCCGTCGTCTCCCGGAGTTTCCCGTGTGCTCGGAGACCGCTCTTAGCTGCCAGTAGTAGACTGGTCACCTTTTTGGGCTTTCTGGTGTACTTTTACCGGGGTATGCCCCGTGTAGTTGTACTTTTGGACTAGCACTTCTGTGCCTCTGGACTAGTTTATATATTTAGCACTTGTTTATTTTAAATTGCTTTTGCACTCTTGTTAAATTTTATTGTTTAATTCTAATATGCGCGCTTGTGATTGCAATTCGTTATGCATCCCCTCAACAAACTTCACTAACCCTTCAGGGGCCTCATCAGCCTCTTGGATGGCTTCCCCAGTTCCTGGTATCGGTGTATCGATGTTATCGGTATATCGGTATCCGACGCTCTGGGTTGTCACAACCCCTGTGACAAAAACTGGCCAGACAGATTCTGTCTGGCCAGATGGGTCGACCCCCCCTGTTCGCAGCTCCGCGCGAGATTTCCGTAAGCCATCGAAACCCTATAAAATGACCTCCGATTGGGGTGAAAATTTACCCTAATGCCCTTAGGTTACTAATGAACATATTAGGGTGGTTTTGCTAGGGTTTTACATGGGTATATGGGTCTTTTGGTGCCTTCTATATATACTCATATGTGAACTCCGAATTTCAACATAGATGAACACTAATGCTTATTTTGTGTTGTCTTGCAGGAGAAGAAAAAGGGAAAACGAAGAGGAGCTGTTGAAAGGGCGATTTCATCTACTTCCTTGAAGATTTGAAGCTTGTGATAGAAGAGGAAAGGGAGCGGCTCCAGGAGAGGAACAAGAGGATGCTGAAATCGTGATCATCCGACTCCGAACTGAGAAGAGCCGGATCGTTTTGTGAAGGGGGAGCTTTACATCTCTTATATGTTCCTAGTTTCAGTTTTTAGAAGATGGTTTGGGCTGATTGTATCCATATATGAATTTTCTACTCATTCCTAATTGAATATTCTATGTGTGGGTTCAGAGAATGGTTTCTCTGTGTGGTTTGTGTTGACACTTGTGCGTCGTTTTGTGCGGAGCATATCCACGTGTGTATTGGGGTTTTTGCCCTATGTGTGTGGGGAGAAATCCCCGTGTGTTGCTGCATTCGCAGCATGTGTGTTGGGGTTTTTACCCCGTGTGTGTGGGGAGAAATCCCCGTGTTTGCTGCATTCGCAGCGTGTGGAGAAAGCCTCACCGGTTTGGTGAGGGGTGGACGTAGGGAGCCCGTCGTGGTCCCGAACCACCTTAAAAATTCCCGCCTCTTGTGGTTTGAATTGTGTGATTGTGTGCATCTCCTTTTAATCTATTTTTGCAGTCGTGTGAGTTCGGTGAGATTGAGAGGATAAGTTTATGCTGTTTAGCTTAAATTCCTCAATCTTGTTAATCTTGCTAATTCCGTTGTGCGAGTAGGTTCGTGTTTTTCATTGGACATAGTTTTTAGTAGAGGGTTCTATTCAGCCCCCCTCTAGAACCGTGTTCCTGCACTCCGGGACCCAACATCCTCCATTCCAGTCGTGACCTTTCGATAGCCCGAGGTAATTTGAGTATAACTCTAGTATCCATGTGGAATTTGGCCTCGACCCCAATATAGAAGATGTAGCTGACATCCCATTCGAAATTATGGCATTAGTTTCAGGTCATTTCAATAAATCCAAACGAAGTTATGAATTTTGAATTAATTACGTGTGAATTCTCCAATCGGTCACACCTCTTCATGATGGTTGGTGACAATGGGCTCAGAACCTTGGGTTCTGGTGCGAATTTAGTTTTCATCTCAGCATAAGAGTTTGGGTTAAGGGCCCAAGCTTTCTAATGGACCTGGTTTCAGTCCATTTGGATAACCATGGGCCATGATATCCTTTTTTTCAACAGGTGGCAGCGTTTTCTATAACTGTTTCAACCTATTTTCATAAACTCCCTCTTAACCCCTATTAGGCCTTTTATTCAGAAGTTACAATCTTCATCAAAGTTGTTCCTTACCCCATGGCAATCACATGGAATTTGGTTTCACCTAAATCCGACCTTCCTAAGTTAAGTTATGAATTCCCTAAAGAACCTTCAAAATCTCTTTAGATTTCTGGTTCATTGCGTTAAGGGTTCCGAATTCTACCCAATTGGGCCAGTGCCCAAATTAGTGGTTCTAACATCCTCTCCCCCTTAAAATAATTTCATCCTCGAAATGAACTTGAAATTTTAAGATTACTTACCGAATAGTTGAGGATATTCTTGGCGCATCTTCTCCTCTGATTCCCATGTTGCTTCCTTAGAATGAGAATTCTTCTATAACACCTTCAAAAGCCGGATGATTTTGTTTCTCAACACCTATTCTTTCCAGTCTATAATCTCAGTGGGCTGCTCCACATATGACAAATCTCCTCGAAATTCCAAGGGTTCGTACTCTATAGCATGTGAGGTATCCGGGACGTACTTCCTGAGCATAGAGACGTGAAAGATCAGATGTACATGTGATAGAGCAGGCAGAAGTGCAAGTCGATAAGCCACCTCGCCAATCCTTTGCAGAATCTCAAAAGGTTTGATATATCTAGGACTGAGCTTGCCCTTCTTCCCGAATCACATGACTCCCCTGGTGGGAGACACCTTCAGAAACACACGGTCTCCCTCTGCAAATGCTGACTCTCTCCGCCGTTGATCTGCATAACTTTTCTGATGACTTTGGGCTGTGAGGAGTCGCTGTCTAATCATAGATATCTTTTCTGAGCATTCTTGTACCAACTATGGTCTGAAAAGCTACTTGTCCCCAGTTTCATACCAACACACTGGTGATCTACATGGCCGTCCATAGAGTGCTTCATAAGGGGCCATTCCGATGGCGGAATGGTAACTATTGTTGTATGCAAATTATATCAATGGCAAATGATCATCCTAATTCCCCTTCCACTCAATACTACATGCCCTTAGCATATCTTCTAGAGTCTGGATAGTGTGCTCGATTTGCCCATCAGTCTGAGGATGAAATGCCAAGCTGAACCATAACTCTGTCCCCATAGCCTGCTGTAGGCTCTTCCAAAATCTTGCTATGAATCGAGGGTCTCAGTCAGAGATGATAGATAACGGTGCTCCATGCAACCGAATGATCCCAGTGATGAACAATCTCGATAAGGATTCAATTGGAGTCTGCTTGTTGATGGGCAGAAAGTGTGTAGTCTTTGTGAATCTATCCACAATTACCCAGATGGTATCATGCTTCCTTCTCGTCATGGGTAGACCAGTCACAAAGTCCATTGTGATTTGTTCCCATTTCCATTGTGCCATCTCAATGGTCTGGAGAGGACCACCAAGTCTTTGATGCTCAATTTTTACCTGCTGACATGTGAGACATTTGGACACAAACTCCATAATGTCTCGCTTCATTCTTGGCCACCAATAAATCCTCTTCATATCTTGAAACATCTTGGTGCTTCCGGAATGGATGGAGAACTTTGACCTATGACCCTCCCGCATCAAGTCCTTATTTAACTCCACATCATATGGTACACAAATCCTTTCTCGAAATATGATAAGTCCATCAATCCCCACATGAAAGTCCTCAATGTTCAGTAGCTTCTACAATGCCATGTCCTGCTTCTGTACCTTAGCAATCCTGTTAATGTGTGTCGGTCTAGTAGACAACCCAGCCAAAAGACAGAATTGCTTTCTCCTCTCAGGTTGTGATTCAATCACACCCTCCATCATATCCCATTCTCGGTGTAAGTTCAGCGCCATCAATTTATGGCTGAGAGCATTAGCTACAACATTGGCCTTGCCGGGATGGTAGTGTAAGGCGAAGTCATAGTCTTTCAATAGCTCGACCCATCTCATTTGCCTCGAGACCTGTCCAAGAGTGGTGTCATCCAAGAGCAGTGTTGACACTGCTAGCCCTCTGAAAGAGGTGGTGTCAACCTGTCCAAAGGGTGGTGTCGACCTGTCCAAGAGCAGTGTTGACACTGCCAGCCCTCTGAAAGAGGTGGTGTCGACCTGTCCAATGGGCAGGTCGACACTCTTAGTGCAGTGACCCAAATTTTTGATAAAAATTGAGAGGAACCTCATAAAAACACATAATTTAATGGAAGGACGAGAGGAATAAACATGGCAATTGATCCCGTGAACCCATTTGCCCCTCTTTAATGTATAGAAATTATTTAGAAATCGTTCTACTGCATCGTTGTCCCCCTAAGATTAAAGCTTAGGTGCCTACCTTCGAAGGTGATAAACTTACGACCCATGGATGAAATCCACACCCCAGATCTGCCCAATGCTTCTCCCGTTCGATCTGGAGATGAGATCCACACCCCAGATCCTCCCAAGACTTCGTCCGTCATCCTAGGAACTGCAAGATCATCCTCCTACACAGGGCCAAAGTCGGTCACCTCTCTTTCTTACTCAAGAGGAACTGTAGATGGTAGATAATTGAAAATAGGGGTTGCTAAAGGCTTACTACCCTTGAAACCTACCTCCTTATATAGATTTATAGCTTCCTAGGGGTCTTCCCACGTCCTACAAGGCTCAGTCCAGCCCCCAAGGTCGCTGGTTGAAGAAGAGTTAATGCCATGCACCTCTTCGATTTTGAACAGATGTGACCCTTCGTCTACCTAGTCATAGATGAGAGTGGACGTGCTTTTCTCATGGGATTTGGTTTGGGACATCTTCAAGTGAAATCAAGAGTACTTCCATATATAACTTTTGGATATGGTTGCATCGAGTTTCCTCAATCCTAGCTCAAGTTATGATTTTTGTAAAATTTAACATTTATTTTCCCCTGTTCCAGTTGTGACCTTTCGGTAGCCCGTGGTAATTTGAGTATAACTCTAGTATCCAGGCGGAATTTGTCCTCGACCCTAACATAGAAGATGTAGCTGACACCCCATTCGAAATTATGGCCTTAGTTTCAGGTCATTTCAATAAATCCTAACGAACTTATGAATTTCTACTTAATTACTTGTGAATTCCCCAATCAGTCACACATTTTCATGATGGTTGGTGACAATGGGCTCAGAATCTTGGGTTCTGGTTTGAATTGGGTTTCCATCTCAACATAAGAGTTTGGGTTAAGGGCCCAAGCTTTCTAATGGACCTAATTTCCTCCCATTTAGATAACCATGGGTCAAGATATCCTTTTTTCAACAGGTGACAGCATTTTCTATAACTGTTTCGACCTATTTTCATAAACTCCCTCTTAACCCCTATTAGGCCTTTTATTCTAAAGTTACAATCTTCATCAAAGTTGTTCCTTACCCCATGGGCATCGCATGGACTTTGGTTTCACCTAAATCCGACCTTCTTAGATTAAGTTATGAATTCCCTAAAGAACCTTCAAAATCTATTTAGATTTTTGGTTCAGTGCATTAAGGGTTCCGAATTGTACCCAATTGGGCCAGTGCCCAAATTGGTGGTTCTAACAATTTTAGCCCTTAGGAATATCATATTTTCCTAATGTTTAAAGACAATACTTAACTTGAATATCTCAACCAAAGTTGTCGTGATTAAAGAATTTTAAGATTTCAGAAAAATCATCCAGGGCACAACATGAAATAGATGGTTAAGGTCTATTAAAATGAATACACATATTTTTCAAGAGACAATCATCTTTAAACTTAATGAAACCATTAAAGTCAAACCAGAAAATTATTTTGGACAATCATAAGATTGTATAATAGAAGATTCCTAATTTTGAATGTTCAGATTTATGATCATGGTACACAGATTGGAACCTTTCTGAATTTATGACAGTTCAATGAATTTTCCAAGGATGTTCAATATAGAGTAGCAGGCAACAGTTTTCAAGGATAAGCACAATAAGTGGCAGACAGTAAGCAAAAGGTGACTTCAAAACATGACAAGTGGGCAGCACAAATATAGCTTAGCAGCAAGTAAACAGTGACTCCAACCAGGAATGGGCACATCAATGAGCAAACAGTTGATGAAGTCGACTTGGGAGGCTGTTTAAGTCGGCTTGAAAATTTTCAGATAAAACTCCCTCTCGGCAAATGTAGGACTTTACTCCCTCTAAGTATATGCATGAGTTCTACAGTGATATGCAACTTAATCTAAATGCATGTGAGTAACCGGATGTGAGCATTGACTCCCCCTCACTAAATGTAAACTATGCATGAGGGAAATGCTAATCAAATGAGACACTTAGTCCCCCTATGTAAATGCACTGATGCAACATATCTGACATGAAGATCATGCAGAGAATCACCGAATTATGCTCATGAGTGTCTAGAATGCTCTATATGCAATTTTGACCCATGGTATTAGGCAGAGGACTTAGGTCTTAAGACCACCTCACACATAGTGCGGGTTTCCAGACAGACATGATCTGTTTTTCTTCCTACACCATTTTATATACCATAAAATCATGCATGAAAATGCAACAACCGATGCAGTTCATTCTAGTATGAGCATCAAGTTTCAATTTAAGGCATAACAATGCAAAGTACTATGTGCAACTGATTTTCAATCTAAAGTAGAAACTTGCAATGTCATTTCACAATACTAGACTCCCCCTTAATTGTTCAATCCTCATGATGAAAGAGTGAAGTCCTAACTGACAGATGAGACAAAATATGAAAAATTATGCAAGGCAACAACTAAGACAGAACAAAGACTGAAATGGGGTTTTTACCATACGACAGGTGCCTTGGCCCTATTTACTCCTTTATTTGTTTCTCCTTCATTTTCCAAGACACACCTACAAAATAGATCTTTATTTTGAGTTTTTAGGTACCCAAGTCTCCTTGGGTCCTGAATGGCTAGTGGCACCATTGAGAGATGCTCTCCACAACTTCCCGACATTGAGGTCATCAAATTTCATCAATTGACAATCAACCATTGAGTGCCCAAATTTACCATAGTAATGACATGAAACAGCAGGCTTGGTGTTCTTTTTGTGCATAAAAATATGAGCATGGAATTTTTGATCATAACAAAATCTATTATCATGTCTATCATGAAAAACTTTCTTTCCTTTTACATGCCAACAGTCCTTGACTGTATGGCCATGTTTTCCACAATGGAAACATGAAAATGGATTTCTTCTACCAAAAATATTTTTCTTTGCAGGGAAATTAACATGTTTAGAATGAAATTTTCTTCCCTAGTCAAACCAACTGTGAGTAGCAATGTGGCCTATCTTACCACAGCAAAAGCAATGAATTTTCTTGTTCTGAACAGTAGATCTCCTAGCATGAAAACAACTACTAACATACCGTTCGTCCTTTTTCATGAGAAAGCAATCATGCATCAAATGCCCAATTCTACCACAATAATGACATGAAATTTTCTTCATGTGTGCATGTTTGTGTGTGCTGGAGTTGTGTACAACATGCACAGTGCTAGCATGAGTGTTTTTGGGCTTTTTCTACAAGTTACTACTCTTTAGCACTTTTTCAGTTTGTTTCTGACCTCTTTGGGCAGTGAATTGAAAAATTGATGGATTTGAGGTGCTAGTTGTTACTGAGCTATTCATGAAAGAAGTGTAGAGTTTGTTTTCAAAAGTTTTCTTGTTAATAGGATTGTAGCGCAGCCCATCCTTTTGAAAATTTATCTTAATTCCCAGCAACTTATCCAAATTTTCTATGCCATCAACAATTTTAGACAATGAATTTTTCAGATCCTGAATTTCATTTTCTAGAGTGGCAATGAGCAATTCAGAGTTGACATTTTCTTCTTCACTTTTAGTCAGTCTTTCGTTCAGTAATGCATTGACAATTTTATGATTTTCAATTTCAGCTTCAAGACTGGCTAAATTATCTGAACCGTCTAAAATTGCACACTAACCCTTTTCAAAAGCAATCAATCTATCAGACATGATAGTGTTTAGATGATTCAATTTTTCAATTTCTTCTATTAGTTTTTCATTTTCTTGTTTGAATTTTTCATTTTGAACAAGATCACTAATTAAAAACTAATCATCATTAGAGGCTTTCTGTTTGTTTTCAAATTCAAAAATTTTGGCTAACAAATTTTTGTTCTCATCCCTTAATGAGTCAATCATTTCTTTATGCATTTCAATATCAAGATCATAAGCTCTATTTATTTCTTCTATCTGTCATTCTGCTTAATTTTCTTTTTCCACTTTTTATTTTGTTTTCTCAATGCTTCATGTGACTCAAATAATACAGTATACGCATGCTCCCAATCATCTATAGTAAAGTGCTCAAAGACAGAGCTTACCTCTTCATCATCTTCCTCTTTCATTTGCCATAAGTGCACAAACTTCTACCTCTACTTCTTCACTTGGAACACTTTCTTCCTCATCACTCCAGGTTGACACCATGGCCTTAGGTTGCTTCTTCTTGGCCTTGGAGTCCTTCTTCACCAGCTCCGAGCATTCATCTCGAACATGCCCTGGCTTCCTGCAGTGATAACACTATCTTATCCGACTTCTTATATTGGTCAGATTTAGAATGAGACCCTTTATACACTTGGTGAGGTTTCTTCTTCTTTCCATACTTACCTCTGAATCTTAAGAACTTTTTAAAGTTTTTAGTGAGGAATGCTTTTTCAGAAGCCGATAATTCACTAAAGTCCTCGCTGCTCTCTCCACTGCTATCAGACCCCTTGAGAGCTATCATCTTAGGTTTCTTCTCCTCATCTTCACTTTTCCTAAAATTCATCTTATAGGTCATCAAAGACCCAATCAATTCGTCTATCTTCATAGTAGACAGATCCTTAGATTCCTCAATGATGGTGGCCTTAGTATGCCACGCAGGAGAACGAGACCTGAGTATTTTTCTAACAATCTCACTATCAAAATAATCCTTTTCCTAATGCCTTAAGATTGTTAGTGAGTTGTGAAAGTCTAGAAAATATATCCTTAATGGCTTCATCATGCTTCATTTTAAATACCTCATATTCAGAGACCAACATATTTACCTTGGTGGCTTTTACCTGGGACGTTCCCTCATACATCAAGTCCAATCTATCCCAAATCTCCTTGGCTGATCTGCAAGTTTAAAATATCGAGTACTCCTCCGGATGAACTACACACTGCATGATATTCATTGTAGTCCAATTGACGGTTGACAGGCGAATTTGTTCTCTCGTCCATGCACTTTCATCTTCTGGAAGTTGGAATGGACCATTAGTGACAACTCTCCAAAGCTCATGACTCTCAACTCGCAAGAAAACTCCCATCCTATTCTTCTAGTATAGATAATTAAAACCATCGAAGAACAATGGTCTGTTAATCGAATGTCCCTCAGCTATGAAGCTACGAGCATTGCCATTTCCAGATCTTCCCTGGTCGTTGGACCACATTGTGGAAAACCTGCTCTAATACCAATTGTTGTGTGCAAGGACGGGATCTAGAAGGGGGTGAATAGATCCCCTTTTAAAATTTATGCACAAATAAAAACTCACCCTGCTTAAACTGAACTGAGGAAAGGCTAGAAGCAAATGATGACTCACACAAAGCAAGTGTCGAACACCTAATGGGTAATTGAAGGCATAAACAGATGATGGCACTCACAAATGCTCCTAGTTAAATTGATGATATCACACTCACAAGATAGATATCAAACATCAAGCACACATCATATCCTGTGAAGGAGATAGATAAAAAGGATCACACACACATAGCAAACCACAAACACACATGATTTTTAAGTGGTTCGGCCAGACACCCAGTTTGCCTACATCCACCCCTCACTCTACCAGAGTGAGGCTTCCGCTGACTAACAGCTTGAACGGTTGATCCACAGCTTTGGGGAATAAATCCCGACACCCGTTGAGCAACATAGCTTGCTTATCTGCTGATACACAGCTTAACAAGGAACCAATCCTCAACACAGCTGAGCCTCACAGCTTGTTTCGCTGACTAATAGCTTGATGAAAGAAACAAAGGGAACAAAGAGCTAAACAAAAGAACGAAGGAAGAAAATAGGAACATGTAGCTCCATAGGAGCAGGGTGGTCTGGATTTGATCCAAAGACCAGTAGATCTGAAGTAGACTCTAGCTGCACTCTTTTCTTCACGAGCTCTCTCTTTCTCTTTTTTCTCTTTACGGTAGGCTCTCTTCTTTTTCTCTTCAGCATCTCTTCTATTTCTTCTCCTTTTTACAACACTGATCTGGGTCATACTAGAGCTGGGCTGCACACACTTCCCTTATCTTTTCCTCACAGATTCCTACTTGAATGCTCAAGGGCGTGGCTCTCTTCAAGGGCAGCAACAACTTCAAGTGAAGGAGGAGCGTCCAATTTGTAGGAGAGCCAGTGAGGAGGTTTTCCCTCCAAAAACTTGTTCTTTGAATGGCTGGAGTAAACAAATGAAATTTGACCAATTGAGCCTACAGAACCTTAATCACCATTGGCAGAGAGGACGTCCTTTCTGTCTTGGAAGATCTTCTAGACGATACCTAGGTTTGGTTATGTCGTGAAAGCAGTTGGGGCACTTGTGAGTGAGTGCCCGGGGTGTGGCTGAACACCAACAGACGGCTAGGTTTGGCAAGCCTATCAGTTAGCTGGGGCTCTTGTGTAAGGGTGCCCGGGTTTTGGCTGAGCACCAGTAGCAACAGCCGGGTTTGGCTAGCCCACAAGTGAGCTGGGATCCAAGTGTGTGGATGTCTGTGGTGGGCTGAACACCTTATCAAAAAATAGTGCGTGTACTATTCCCATTTGGTAAGATAGTGGAAATCTCAGTTGTTGTTGGATACTAGACGTAGGGCTGATAGAGATCAGTGTCGAGCCAGTATAAACATCCTTACGTCCCTTGTGTGATTGTTTATTGCATTCAGAGTTTAGCTCTTCATGTTTCCACAAGCACAAAAGTTTCCACTTTTATATAACAGTTTGATTTCAATATTCTTAATCAATGTGTTTCAAGCTATATTAGTACGATTAATTTTTATGACCCATTCACCCCCCTATGGGTTAAACAACCATTTTTATGGGCAACAAGTGGTATCAGAGCCCAGGCTCTCATATATTTAAATATCTCAGGATTTGAGGGCAAAGATCATAAAGGACTGTTGTGATAGAAGGTCACTCTGTTGACTGTCTTCCATTATTAAATGGTCAAGACTTTGTATATTGCAAAACTCAGATGGAGTGCTTCCTTCAAAGTCAAGACTATGATTTATGGATGATAGTTGAGGAGGCAGATCTCACTGTCACATGGCCCAAAGAGAGCTGGACAAATACTTCTAAATCTAATCTCTGTCTCAATGCCAGGGCCAAACACTTCCATAGTCGTGGACTCTTAAAGGAAGTGTTCTACAAAGTCTTAGCCTATACAAATGTGCAAGAAATCTAGAATTATCTAAGATTAGAATATGAGGGGTCTACCTTCTCCACATCCCAAGCAGAATCAAATGAGGAGGCTAATAAAGAAACAAAACCAGGCATGGTCTGTAGAGAAAATCTTATTTCTGATTCTGATTTTATTAATGGTGAAAATGCATCAGGAGAACTCCACCTCCAAGAGGAAGAAAAATTACAAGAAAATTTTATTAAAGATCTTGAGGTAAGTTCGCACTCACTTAGATGCATCTTACATTAAAAACATGTATACATTCTGTAATTCTGTAGAAAACACATTTAAAAATACATGCAATTTGTGCTTAAACATTAATGCATTACATACCACCATATTGAGTAAGCCATTCCTTGCATCCTCTAGATTTAATAAAAATCAATTAGGAGGAAAGTGGGCCTATGGTAAGTTAAATTTAGAAAAAGGCATGAATGCCACTTTAATTAATTCACATTCAGATGCATGTGCTAAAATAAAATTGTCCTTATGCATTTGAATAGAGAATATTTGAAGAAACCGAAATGGATCAAGACTGTATGGGCTCTTAACTTTTTGGGATTTTTGCATGAAAATCATTATTAGAAGTGAATTTGCAAAAAAAATCATTCCTAGAAATACATTAGTAGACATATCACTGGGTTAATTCAAATAGTGCATAAATGACATTTAAGCGTGATTTTTTTACAAGTTGTTGGTAAAAAAAGTGATATGCATGTAAATAAATATGTCATTTTTGCACAATTCAGATTTACATAGTGATATACCTGCTTATGCATTTCTAGGAATGGGTTTTTTACAAATTAACCTCTAACAATCATTTTCATGCAAAAAACACTAACTTTTTCTAAGTTTTGCAGCATAATTTGAGCACTAGAAACTCAAGACAACGCCTGGTCAATCGGTGCTCAAGAATGTAAGATAGGGAATTAGGCCCTGTCCATAGGAAGAAACACTAAAGGGCTGGTCAATTGAAAAGGCCAAGTAAGCATAAGACCACCCAACATGAGAACAAAAGCACGTCTAAAAAACTTAAGCACAAAAGGTACGCCATTTGTTTTTATAAGAGTATTTCTCTGAAATGGCAACATCTTGTATTATGCTTAGTTAGATAGATGTTTTTTAAATGAAGATGAAAAATGTGAAAATATTCAGTAAATGTTGTTGAGATCAAATTTACTTGAAAAATCTGGATATATATATGTGTGTACACATACAAACAAACTATTTAATGAACAACATAGAAATTCTCAGCAAAGCGAATAAGAAATGAAAAATACTGACTATCATATTGTTTAAATAAATCCATTACACTAGTCAACTTTATAGCGTGTCCCTGCACCTATCCCTTTAGCTCCATAATTCAATGCAATATTCTAATATCTCTGAAAAATCCACCAAGCTCAGGAATCGATAAAACAAACCTTTAAGAGAATGCCTATCCTCTCCAAATTCCACTATCTTCTCTTCGAACCAAGAAACCTCCCACGTTACTACCTCGCATTCCGGAGAAAAATCTTTGTCCCTCTCCAGTCGCTCGATCTCGTAAAGCTACACAAGTAGGATCTTTTGTCTTAAAGCTTTAATCTTTCTCGATCTTCTCCTTAGCACCATTCTAGAAATTAGGGTTTCTCAATCATCAATTTCATCATCTCTCTCAGAAACCAAAACCTCATGGCGACCATAGCTATAGATGCCCAGTTCTGCACATCTGATGCTAAACAAACTCAGTTTTTAAAGACAAGTTCAATGATTTTAGTTGGGTACTTTGTAGACTTTGAAAGATTAGAAGAAGATGGTCTAGATTTGGTTGACGATTTTAGAGCAATGAAACTTCTAAAATTCTGTTCTTTCAAAGAAGAAACATTGACAAAGACTAGTAGGGTATTTTATTTCTATCTAAAGGTAGATGGAGACAAACTTGTTAGTTCTATTAAAAATACCCAAATAGATATTACAACACAAGTTCTAGCAAAATTTTTAGAATGTTCTACCTTTGGCGTCAACCTGGATAGCAAAGAGAAAATTGGTATAAAAGGTAGACGCATCATTGGACCTTACTTTAGAATAGCAAACAAAGGTTATTTAGATGTCACCCAGATGGAAGCCAAAGTTAGAATGTCATAATTAATTATCACTCATATTCTAGTTTCGAGGGCAGGAAGTCATTCATCATGCTACATCAAAGGCTCAAATCTTTTGTTCGCCCTTATCGAAAGAAGGGAAACCAATCTAGCTTCCATTATCGTCGAGGCCATGAAGAAAGGAGCGAAAGGTGCCAAGAGAAAAGCCAAAGCCAGAAGCAAAAAAAGGCAACATTGGCTACCATATGGATCCCTAGTGACAACCTTTTTAAAGTATTTCAATGTCAAGATCAACAATGAAAACATGAGCCCCTACATCCACATTCATGGAAGCAACTTGAAAAGGTGTGGATTCACTCAGCAAGGGAGGTCTTGGGTTAGAACTAAAGACATGGAATCTCAAGGATTGTTCTTGAAGATGAACTATAACAAGTAGGACAATCATCCCATCCTGCAATAGAAATAAGAGAATTTGAAGAGCCTGCCCCCCAGTCAAGAAGAAATTACAACGGCCAGTAGACAAATTGAAGCAACCATCCATCCAGCAACTAGCTACAGATGTAAGGCCCTAGAATTGCAAGTCGAAGGGCAGCCTCCCATACAAGAAAGAGCACAAAGTGAGGGGAGCCCAAAGCAGAAGAAGTTGCACATACTCAGGGGGAGCCTAAGGCTGAAGAAGAAGTATATTCTAAGAGGGAGCTCCAGTTAGGAAGATCTCCAATCATTGGGGGGAGCATAACTCTGAAATCCCTACACAATCAGAAAAACTTGTAGACACGTGGACTAAAATGGAAATTGAGCTTCAAACATAGCAAGAGCCTAAGAAAGAAGCAATAAGAAAAACGCATACTGGAACTGACTAATTTTGTTTGACACATTGCATAATACTCAAAAGTTTTGTGATGAAATAGTTGATATAAGTATGAATATTCAATAATTTTATACATATATGCATGATAGAGTAAAGAATGCTGAGAAGAACATACTTAACTCATATGAGAAAATTGAACAGAGACTAATAGAGGTGCAACATCAACTTACTACCAGCTACCAAGATAGTCATCAACATAGTATGCAAATTGAGGACATAATGGTTTCATCTTTAAGAGACATCACAATGACTTTGCAAGTTCGTTATGAGAATTTCTTAGAATTAGAGAATCAGTTGTTGTCTATTTTAGGAGCTCAACAGTAAAGTTTGAACTAACTAAAAGCTGATCAGATTACATGTGAAGGAAAAGTAATTCTTATAAGATAAAAGTTAGTAGAGGACATGGAGAAGCAAAAGGAAAAGATTCGAGTAATCAGGGAAAATGTCGAATCAGATCAAAACTTCCTTATTGTACTAACAGCTGAACTGAAGAGGCTAGCATCTTGGACTGCCAGTCAACCAAGCCCAGCAGCAGCTGTCAATTCAACTCCATCCATTCCTTCTCCTACCTTCTCTCCTTCTCCTCCGACTGAACCCTCTCAGCCTATCTATTCAACTTCTTTAGAAACTTTTCAGACCACTTCTGTTCATCCTATTACTATTCAGAGGAGAACCAAAATCATTTTCAAACGAGCTGTTAGGACTCCTTCATGGTTCTCTATATCTATATTTCCTAAAATTGATCCTAACAACCTAATTGTACTCCTTGATGACGATCGAAAGTATCATCTCTTTCAAACCGAGTTTGTCAAATCACACCAATATAAAGCTCTATTTGTCAAAATGTTGAGAATTAACACTGCACTGGGAATGCAAAGGTAAAGTACCCTTGGTATTAATCATCTTCTCAGAACTTTTATCAAATGAGAGCTTATTACAATCAATTAGATTATGGATCTGTAGAAAATAATGTTTCAAATATACATTGGAAGAATGGAGCATAGTCTCATCAAATGTAAGTCTATTTGAAATAGGTCTCCATGAAAGACTTGCACCGGAACAATGTCCCATTTCATTTCAAGAATGGTCTCTGTAAGAAGTCTACAAGCAGTTCATGATGAGCTCTTCAGAGCATCTAAGTTTTACAATGTTTATCTTAAGATCTGCAATGCAAGAGAAGTACATGGGCTAAATCCCATTTCTTTTAATATATTTCTAGATCGAGAAAGGGACTATCAATAAGAGCTTATAGCAGCCGGTGCATATCCTCCACCATTATCTCATCCCTCCAATTTTCCCTCGACATCTCACCAATATTTCAGAAAAAGAAAAAATCTCTTGTCTCATTCTCTATAAACCTAACTTCTGAATAGTTATATTTCCTCTATCAAATTTTTCTGTTTCAGTTCATATGCTTGATTCCGTCATTTCTTTACTACACCCTTTTTGCTGTTTGACAAAAAGGGGAGAATTTAGGTGATGAATTTGTTTAAAATTGTTTGGTAATTTTCTGACTCTCATATGTTTTTCTAAATAGATTGTGAGTAGAATAACCGAAGTTTTGTCATCACCCACAAGAGTTTTATCATCACCAAAAAGGGAGAGATTATTAAGTATATTTGGGCTAAAACCCAAATACTATCAAACTATGAACTTATTATGGATAAAACTCTGATTATTCATGTTGCTTAATTGTAACGCTCAAGAATTTTCTAGAAATTTTCTAGATTTAAATAGAATTATTAAACATTTAAATGAGCTACTAAACAAATTACTATTAATTAAGTCTCATTAAGTAAAGGCCCTCTACTAATAAATAGATTAGGCCCGTTTAATTGAACCCAAAGGACCTAAAACCCAAGCCCAAAAGAGTTGGCCCATATTCTAGAAGCTTAATTTCTGGAATTTCAGAATTTAAGTGGATAAATAGGATAAATAAATGGATAATAGGGGGAAGAGTTTGAAACAGTTCAAATTCGACGCCTAACATGGAAAACGGTCTATCGCGAGACCGCATAGCCAAGGAAAACGGTCTAGCATTAGACCGCTAGGCTCTACAGATTCCGTGAGTGAAAGGAAACGTTAAAAGCTTGGAACTTTGGCATCCAAATCACCTAAGATTGATGCTATCTACTAGTTAGATAAGTCTGGAAGGCTAGAAGATCGAATTGAATACCTAATTGGGACTCTAAGTTCGTTCTAATCCTCAAAACCCTAGCTAAACCTATAAATAGATCCTAGGACCAAGCAACGCGACCCTTACTTTTGGCTCGCATGGAACTAAGGTAAGGAGGCAGAATTAAAGGTAAGTTCTTTAGAATATTCTGTACATAATACTAAGGTCTAACTACCCTCCGAATTTCGTTCTAAAGAGATCAAGCCTACGGGGAGATAGAGGACTGTAAAGACGCTGGTTCGGTGAAAGAAACTCAAGAAATTATGTGACCGACCCAAGAAGATCAGGAAAATAGAAGCCCTAAACGAGGTAATTAGATAGAGGTTATTTAGAAGAAATTGTTCCTTTTAGTACCCTCTTCTTACCCCCAAAATTTTGCATCCTTAGGTCAAGAGAATCTGGAGATACAAGGGCGTGAAGTTGCTGGTTTAGCATAGGACGTGCAGAACTAGGGCTTACTTCTAGTCAGAAATTGGAAGTCTAGGAGCACTAATTAAGGTAGGTTATCTCATGAAAGGCTTAAATTTTATGTCAGGAATAAAAGCCCTCTGTTTTCAATTGATTTCATGCATTGTACACTGAGATTTTTATGATTTATTTGAGACTATGCATCTAGTATACTCTTCATGCACAATTCTTAGCCCTAATTGAAGTTAAAAGGAAATTCTCTTGTTCATTACACAAACCTATGCATATTAAATTGGCCTATCCTTGTTCTATCATGTTATAGAGTTGATATATGTTGATTTCCAGGCATGATATGTCTTAGATTAATATTTTTATTAAGTTTTCTGCAATACAGGAAGAAACGGTCTTCCTGTAGACCGCCAGAAACCCTAGCGGTCGCACGATAGACCGCTTGGCCCAGTAAAACGGTCCTCCACTAGACCATTTGAGTTTTTGATTTCTGTATTTAAGTTAATCCGAAACATATTTCAGATTAGCCCTAATTAATGTATGATAAGCCTAGTTAACTATGTTTTATTCCTAGTTTGAGCACTAGTTTTATATACTTAGTTAATTCTATTGTTCATCATAGTAGATTTCATGTTTTGTGCACATTGGTATTATTTTAACTTATGTTAATTTATGACTAAAATCATATACTCTTGTAATAAATATATGTTTCAAATGATAGAGGATTCATGATTTAACTTGATCGTTGTTTTATCACGATTCTATCTCTTCTAGAGTCATTCTTCATAAGTACATGACACATATCCCAGTATGTTGTCATTAGTTACACTTTTCACACATTAAGTACATAATCTTAGACTTGATAACCTCTCCATTGGATATTCCTTCCAACGGACTAGGAAATCTTATTTCAATCCCTCCATAAGTCTCCGCGAGCCTGGGATTCCCACTAGGACGCCGAGCTGGTTGTACCATTAAAGCCCATTGTCTAGAAAGCACTATACCGATGTTTTATACACTCTGGACCTTACCGGCCATATGAACGACCATCTGATTCTGTAAGCGGCCATTCACTAGACTGCTAATGGATACCAAATGGCCATCCGATAGACCGCTAACGCACCAGATAGTTTTACTGCATCGAAGCTTTTATTCTATGAAACGGTCCAAGACTAGACCGCCAGACGTGCTAAACGGTCCAGTAATAGACCGCTTGGTTCTTGATTTAGTCTAAACCGAGTTTTAGCCTTTGAGGTTAGTTTTCTTGAGTTCCAAGATGATCTTAGGATTATCTGGAGCCTAAATTATGTTTAACCAAGTTTAAACTTGAATTATGAAACCTAAAGAATGTACCGTTATGCTGCCGAATTTCTTCCGTAGTATGATGTCCATTTAACTCATCCTTGAAATATATTGTTCTTGATTGAAGCATTCTTGCCTTGGTTACCTTATCATGGAATTATTGTTGAACTTGTGCATTATTGGCCACATTGTTGTTATAATCGTGGAAGTAGCTTAATTTATACTTGAAGATGCAGTTCGAGCACTGATTGTGTTCAAAGGCTCTATGCTAGTCCCCTCGGCTGATTGTCGAAAACATACTGTAAACCATAGGGTATGATGGTACTGGCGTTGCATTACGCTAGGAGTACTTTCTTTATAAATAAGTGAAAATCCACGATACACGAGTAAAGATCCACGTAAATGCACGAAGTACTTGCTACTAAGTGGAGAGCACTTTCTTGCTTGTTATATGACTTTCTACTGCATAGCCTTCATGGTTATGAACAGTACATTCTAGTTACATTCTTGTTCATGAAAATGCCAAAATTACTTTCTCGATTGATGAATCATATTATCATATCTCGTACTTGATCGTATCTTGTTACTTGGTTATACACGTGTTTCGTCGTATTTGCATGATTTATCTTATTCTCTAGAGCTAAAATGCTAACTACTTAAACTTGCCTTCATGTTGATACGAAGATATCTACTGGGTAAGTGTGCTCATTACCTATTTTCTCAATGTTTCAGGAAGTACAAATGAATCGGATTCGGATTATATAAGTAACGGGTCCTAGAGTGATTGAAGGTCAAATGAATCGAGAGAAGCCATAGTACCAGATGTCTAGTCAAGTCTTATTATAATTTTCTATTTTCTTGAGTTGATGATGTAAGAGTATTAAGAGTCAAGGATCTTATGTACTTTGATATTATTATTATGGAATAAAGTGAAGTTTGGAAAAATCTTACTTGTGCAATTACTTTTATGTGATTGTCTTGCACTCTGATTATATTGCTTGCTCGAGACGTACTAGCCGACTGTATACGTTCCTGATTGTTTTCGCTGCATAATCTCGGGGCGTGACAGTGAGAGTGGTATCAGAGCTTAGGACTAGACGTCCTAGGGAAAAGTCATGTCATAGGTTAAGTCCGAGGTTTAAGGATCCACACCTATGAAACTAGGAAAGAAACTCCCAACCTATGAGAGGAATTGGGTAGAACCCGGGATGAGATAGTAATTAGAATTATTTCTAAAATTTACCCCACTCATTCTATTAGAAATAACAAATTTGTTATTCTTCTCAGGTACCTGACTCATAATGGCTCATCGTGTTCACTGGAACGGTGTGCAACAGACCGTTGCGGGTCTCACCCAAGCATTACAAAATATGGCTCAAGTCGGCACAGAGGCAAGAGCTGGTGACTTACACCGCAATTTTCAGAGCTTAAATCCTCCGTGGTTCTCGGGATCCTCTAATCCAGATGAAGCCGAGAATTGGATCGATGAAATTAATCGCATATTCAAAGTTATACAATGTGCAGACCAAGAGAAGGTTCGTCTTGCCACGTTCCAACTAAATAATGATGCCCGCACATGGTGAAAGTCTGTTCCGGCACCGCCTCAAGATGCACCATATACTTGGGAAGGTTTCCTTACCCTCTTGTACTTCTCCGAACATGTTAAGGAGAGGAAGGCTATGGAGTTTGCTTCATTACGCTAGGGCATGATGTCAATAGCTGAGTATGAACTCCAGTTTTCTAGGCTGGCGCCTTATGCTCCTCATCTGATTAGTACCGACTTATTGAAAGCCAACCGATTTATGAATGGTTTGAGGCCTGGTTTTATTCAACAACTAGGGAGTCAGAATATCTGTACTTATGCAGAGATGGTCCAACGGGCGCATCTATGTAAAAGGACCTTAGAGAAGGTCAAAAAATTAAAAGGTAAAGGAGAAGAGCCGAGCCGAAGGTCTGATCGGCATGAGAAGAAGGGAAAGTTTAGTATCACGGAACCTTACAAATCCATGATAGCAAGAAGAGATCCTGGAACGGGAGTGGTAGTGGCTACCACAAGAACAAGAAGGTTAAAGAAGAAGAAAAGCAAGTCATGATGACTTGCACATTTTGCGAGAAGTTCGGTCATTCGGCCGAAAGAGTGCTGGAAGCGTCTCGGCGCTTGTTTACGATGCGGCAGCCGGGAGCACCGCATGCCGGATTGTCCCCTTATGATGGAACAATCTTCCGGTGGTGGACGTAAGCGACATGCTCGTCTCAATGCTATTATAGAAGATGAAGAAGCACCCAAGGATGATGGGCTAATGGAAGGTACTATCCAAATCTATTCCCAACCTGCATTAATACTATTTGCTACCAGTGCTTCTCATTCCTTTATATCTACTACTTTCACAAAAATCTTACCTGTTTCATCAGTTCCTCTACCTTCGAACCTAGCCATCACTACACCATTAAGTCCCGGAACCAAACTTACAACCTACTACCCCAATAGTGAGGTAATGGTAGAAGGTCATAATCTTCCTGCAAACCTCGTATGCCTTGATATGGAGGGCTATGATGTCATTTTAGGTGTAGATTGGCTTGTAGACCACGACGCCTATATAAATTGTCGCAACCGGATTATCTCTTTTCGGAAACTAGGTCTTCCAAGGTTTTCCTTCCTTGGTATCAAATATAGGAAGCATCCTATCATTATTTCATCTCTTCATGCTTGCAAACTTATTTCAAAAGGATGTGAAGCTTTTCTTGCTTCCATAATCATTACTGACTCCAAGGAGATCATCTTAGAAGATATTCCCATTGTGAAAGAGTTTCCCGATGTATTTCCATCATATTTGCCCGGTTTACTGTCCGAAAGGGAAGTAAACTTCTTTATTGGACTCATTCCTGGAGCAGCACCTATTTCAATAGCTCCCTACAAGATGTCCCCCACAGAACTCAAGGAATTGAAGAAACAACTACACGAGTTATTAGACAAGGGTTTCATTCGACCTAGCACATCCCCTTGGGGTGCGCCAGTTCTATTTGTCAAGAAGAAGGATGGATCCCTCAGGCTATGTATAGACTACCGGTGACTGAATCAACTCACAATTAAGAACAAATATCCGTTGCCGCGTATCGACGAGCTCTTTGATCAGATTTTAGGAGAAAAATATTTCTCCAAGATAGACCTCAGGTCAGGTTATCATCAGCTCAAGATCAAAGATGAAGAAATACACAAAACTACTTTTCAGAGCAGATATGGCCGCTTTGAATTCGTGGTAACGCCATTTGGGTTAACTAATACCCCGGCAGCATTTATGCAACTCATGAATAATGTCTTCAGGCCTTATCTTGACCAGTTTGTAGTCGTCTTCATATATGATATTCTTATATACTCTAAAACAAAGGAGGATCTTGAAGAGCACTTAAGGATAGCCTTGCAAACGCTAAGAGAGCACAAACTCTATGCAAAGCTTAGTAAGTGCGAGTTCTGGCTAAACGAGGTCTCTTTCCTTGGACATATTATTTCAAAAGAAGGTATCACTGTCGACCCTTCTAAAGTAGAAGCTGTTAAGAACTAGAGCCGGCCAATGACCGTGTCTGAAGTCAGAAGTTTTCTAAGTCTGGCTGGTTATTACAGGAGATTTATCAAAGATTTCTCCAAGATAGCCGTTCCTTTGACTAGACTCACAAGAAAGGAAAATCCTTTTATATGGTCGAAGAACTACAAAGAGAGTTTTCTTACTCTTAAAAAACACCTTACCATTGCACCTATATTAACGCTACCGATAGAGGGTGGTGGCTTTGAAGTCTATACGGATGCGTCTGGCATTGGCGTAGGATGTGTCCTTATGCAAAATGGAAAGGTCATTTGCTATTCATCAAGACAGTTAAAGCGTCATGAAGAAAATTACCTTGTGCATGATCTGGAACTAGCTGTGGTTATATTCGCGTTGAATATTTGGCGACACTACTTTTATGGGGAGAAATTCTTCATATTTTCAGATCATAAAAGTCTACAATACCTCTTTACCCAGAAGGAATTGAATATGCGACAACGCAGATGGTTGGAGTATCTCAAGGACTTCGACTTTACTATCTAATATTATCTAGGGAAAGCTAATGTTGTAGCCGACGCTCTTAGCAGGAAACCGATGGCAACTCTAGCAAGCCTCAGGAAAGGTATAATTTGTCTTATTGAAGATTTTTCACATTTAAATCTTGATATTGACAGAGAAGGAGATGGAGGTATGATTGCCAACATAAGGTTTCAACCTACATTGATCAAGGACATAGTCCAATTGCAAGAAAATGACCCTACATTGATGGAGATTAAGGATAATATTGATCAGAGATCGAAATTTTCTATCTCAAATGATGGAAGACTATTATTCAAGGATCGAATTTGTGTGTCGAATCATGAAGACACTAAGAAATTGATCATGGAAGAAGCTCACAAATCAAGGTATGCTATTCACCCTGGTGCTACCAAGATGTATCAAGATTTGAAAAGAAGCTTTTGGTGGCCTAACATGAAGAGAGAAGTAGCAGAGTTTGTTGCTCGATGTCTCACTTGTCAGCAAGTAAAGGCAGAACATTTAAAGCCTACTAGAAAATTACACCCCTTGAATATTCTCGAGTGGAAATGAGAAAGTATAGGGATGGATTTCATCATGGGTTTACCTAAGACAAGAGGAGGACACGATGGCATATGGGTGATCATAGACCGATTGACTAAATCAACACATTTTCTACCGATCAAAAGTCGATGGTCTGTGGATGTACTAGCTGCAATATACATGAGGGAAATTGTCAAATTACATGGTGTCCCTGTTACCATTATATCTAACCGAGATCATCGGTTTACGTCACAATTCTGGAAGGGTCTACAACATTCATTAAGGATCTGACTTAATTTTAGCACTGTGTTCCATCCACAAACTGATGGTCAAACTGAAAGGATAAATCAGGTGGTGGAAGATATGCTCAGGACTTGTGCTATTGACTTTGGAGGAAGTTGGAATGACCATTTACCTCTAGTAGAATTTACCTACAATAATAGCTATCAGGCTAACATACAAATGGCACCGTTCGAGGCCCTGTATGGTAGAAGCTGTCATTCGCCTATTTGCTGGAATGAAGTAGGAGAAATGCAATTTCTCGGTCCTGACATCATTAGGGATACTACTGAGAAGATAAAGCTTATTCGGGAAAGACTCCAGATGACTCAAGACAAATAAAAATGATATGCTGATAATCGAAGACGCGACCTAGAATTTCAAGTGGGAGACCATGTATTCCTTAAAGTCTCTCCAGGTCGAGGTATTCAAAGATTTGGTATCAGAGACAAGCTGACTCCAAGATTCATTGGCCCCTTTGAGATTCTAAAAAGGGTGTGTGAAGTCGCGTATCGAATAGCTTTACCCCCTCAACTATCTGAAGTTCATGATGTATTTCACGTCTCAATGCTCAAGAAGTATATGCTTGATCTATTCCATGTCATCACTTACGACAACTTGTAAATTAAAAAGGATCTGACATACGAGCAAAAGCCAGTCAAGATCATTGAAAGAAAAGTACGTCAACTTCGGAATAAAATCATTCCTATGGTCAAGATCCAATAGACCAAGGCATGGCCACATGAAGCAACGTGGGAAACTGAAGAAGCCATGCGTAAAAGATTTCTAGAGATATTTGAATGTAAGTACACTCTCCATAAATCTATGTATTGAAATTGTGGACCAAATTATCTTAACTGGGGGAGGGTGTAACGCCCAAGAATTTTCTAGAAATTTTCTAAATTTAAATAGAATTATTAAACATTTAAATGAGCTACTAAATGAATTACTATTAATTAAGTCTCATTAAGTAAAGGCCTTCTACTAATAAATAGATTAGGCCCATTTAATTGAACCCAAAGGACCTAAAACCCAAGCCCAAAAGAGTTGGCCCATATTCTAGAAGCTTAATTTCTAGAATTTTGGAATTTAAGTGGATAAATAGGATAAATAAATGGATAATAGGTGGAAGAGTTTGAAACAGTTCAAATTCGGCCCCTAATATTGAAAATGGTCTATCGCGAGACTGCATAGCCAAGGAAAACGGTCTAGTATTAGATCGCTAGGCTCTGCAGATGCCGTGAGTGAAAGGAAACGTGAAAAGCTTGGAACTTTGGCATCCAAATCGCCTAGCATCGATGCTATCTACTAGTTAGATAAGTCTGGAAGGCTAGAAGATTGAATTGAATACCTAATTGGGACTCTAAGTTCGTTCTAATCCTCAAAACCCTAGCTAAACCTACAAATAGATCCTAACACCAAGCAGCGTGACCCTTACTTTTGGCTCGCATGGAACTAAGGTAAGGAGGCAGAATTAAAGGTAAGTTCTTTAAAATATTTTGTTCATAATACTAAGATCTAACTGCCCTCGAATTTCGTTCTAGGAGATCAAGTCTACGGGGAGATAGAGGCCTGCAAAGACACTGGTTTGGTGAAAGAAACTCAAGAAATAGTGCGACCGACCCAAGAAGATCAGGAAAATAGAAGCCCTAAATGAGGTAATTAGATAGAGGTTCTTTAGAAGAAATTGTTCCTTTTAGTACCCTCTTCTTACCCCCAAAAGTTCGCATCCTTATGTCAAGAGAATCTGGAGATACAAGGGCGTGAAATTGCTAGTTTAGCACAGGGCGTACAGAACTAGGGCTTACTTCCAGTCAGAAATTGGCAGTCTAGGAGCACTAATTAGGGTAGGTTATCTCATGAAAGGCTTAAATTTTATGTCAGGAATAAAAGCCCTCTGTTTTCAATTGATTTCATGCATTATACACTGAGAATTTTATGATTTATTTGCGACTATGCATCTAGTATACTCTTCATGCATAATTCTTATCTCTAATTAAAGTTAAAAGGAAATTCTCTTGTTCATTACACAAACCCATGCATATTGATTGGCCTATCCTTGTTCTATCATGCTATAGAGTTGATATATATTGATTTTCAGGCATGATATGTCTTAGATTAATATTTTTATTAAGTTTTCTATAATACAGGAAGAAACTGTCTTCCTGTAGACCGCCAAAAATCCTAGCGGTCGCACGATAGATCGCTTGGCCTAGTAAAACGGTCCTCCACTAGACCGTTTGAGTTTCTGATTTCTGTATTTAAGTTAATCTGAAACATATTATAGATTAGCCCTAATTAATGTATGATAAGCCTAGTTAACTAAGTTTTATTCCTAGTTTGAGCACTGGTTTTATATACTTAGTTAATTCTATTGTTTATCATAGTAGATTTCACGTTTTGTGCACATTGGTATTATTTTAACTTATGTTAATTTATGACCAAAATCATATACTCTTGTAATAAATATATGTTTCAAATGATAGAGGATTCATGATTTAATTTGATCGCTGTTTTATCACGATTCTATCTCTTCTAGAGTCATTCTTCTTCATTCTTCTTAAGTACATGGCACATATCCCGATATGTTGTCATTAGTTACACTTTTTACACATTAAGTACACAATCTTGGACTTGATAACCTTTCTATTAGATATTCCTTCTAATGGATTAAGAAATCTTATTTCAAGGCCTCCATAAATCTCCGCGAGCCTGGGATTCCCACTAGGACGTCGAGCTGGTTGTAGTATTAAAGCCCATTGTCTAGAAAGCACTATACCGATGTTTTATATACTCTGGACCTTAGCGGCCATATGAATGACCATCTAATTCTGTAAGCGGCCATTCACTAGAGCGCTAGTGGATACCAAACGGCCATCCGATAGACCGCTAACGCACTAGATAGTTTTACTGCATCGAAGCTTTTATTCTATGAAACGGTCCAAGACTAGACCGCAAGGCGTGCTAAGCGGTCCAGTAATAGACCGCTTGGTTCCTGATTTAGTCTAACCTAAGGTTTGACCTTTGAGGTTGGTTTTCTTGAGTTCCAAGATGATCTTAGGATTATCTGGAGCCTAAATTATGTTTAACCAAGTTTAAACTTGAATTATGAAACCTAAAGAATGTACCGTTATGCTGCCGAATTTCTTCCGTAGCATGATGTCCATTTAAGTCATCCTTGAAATCTCTTATTCTTAATTGAAGCATTCTTGCCTTGGTTACCTTATCATGAAATTATTGTTGAACTTGTGTATTATTGGCCACATTATTGTTATAATCATGGAAGTAGCTTGATTTATACTTGAAGATGCAGTTCGAGCACTGATTGTGTTCAAGGGCTCTATGCTAGTCCCCTCGGCTGATTGTCAGAAATATACTGTAAACCATGGGGTATGATGGTACTGGCGTCGCATTACGCTGGGAGTACTTTCTTTATAAATAAGTGAAAAACCACGAGACACGAGTAAAGATCCACGTAAATGCACAAAGTACTTGCTACTAAGTGGAGAGTACTTTCTTGCTTGTTACATGACTTTCTAGTGCATAGCCTTTATGGTTATGAAAAGTACATTCTAGTTACATTCTTGTTCATGAAAAGACCAAATTTACTTTCTCGATTGATGAATCATATTCTCATATCTCGTACATGATCGTATCTTGTTACTTGGTTATATATGTGTTTCGTCATATTTGCATGATTTATCTTATTCTCTATAGCTAAAATGTTAACTACTTAAACTTGCCTTCATGTTTATACGAAGATACCTACTGGGCAAGAGTGCTCATTACCAATTTTCTCAATGTTTTAGGAAGTACAAATGAATCGGATTCGGATTATATAAGTAACGGGTCCGAGAGTGATTGAAGGTCAAATGAATCGAGAGAAGCCATAGTACCAGATGTCTAGTCAAGTCTTATTGTAATTTTCTATTTTCTTGAGTTGATGATGTAAGAGTATTAAGAGTCAAGGATCTTATGTACTTTGATATTATTATTATGGAATAAAGTGAAGTTTGGAAAAAATTTACTTGTGCAATTACTTTTATGTGATTGTCTTGCGCTCTGATTATATTGCTTGCTCGAGGCGTACTAGCCGACAGTATACGTTCCCGATTGTTTCCGCTGCATGATCTCGGGGCATGACATTAATCATCGATGATGACAACAAAACAGTTGAGAAGAAGAAGAAAAAATGGCTTAGGCGCTAAGAACATAGTCGCTGAAGTAACTTAGGAGTTCAATCTTCTTAGTCAGCTATCAAACTCAACTCAGTCACTCACATAGCCGCTATATCAGCTAAGTAAATTTCATAGGCGCAGAAACATAACATAGGCGATGTTAAAAATACATCGACACAATATCGCCTATCTCATTGGATCGCCTATCTTTATAAAAAGAAAAGTCAATGAGACGCTATACATCACTTTGGTGTTACTTCGCCTATCTGTATCGCCAAAGTAACATAGGCACTGCTTCACCTATCCTTCCGCCAATATCATTCACTTAAGCGATATTTAACTCACATAGGTGTAAGATCGCCTATCTCACTAAATCGTCTATCTTTCTATAAGGCTCAACATAGGCGCTACTTTGCCTATCTCATTAACTTAGGCGAAAGGCCATCACCTATCTCATTCACGTAGGTGATTAAATCACTTCACCTATCTTTCACTTCCCCTATCCTAAGGGCATCGCCAATCTTGAAAAACTTCGCCTATCTTTTAGAACTAGGCCTATCTTATTAAATCAACTTCGACTATCTGATTCTTATCGCCTATCTAAAAATAACTTAGGTGCACTATTCCTTCTGCTATCTGAATATTATTTTCTTATCTTTAATAGTTGATATTGATAAAATATTTTTAGGGCATAATGTTTATTCATCTATCTATGTTTGTATTTCCCTTATTATTTATGATAGTTTCTATACTACAACTATTTAAGAAAATACATGTCTGCTATCTAACTTATATTTCTTTACTCTTTGGATAGCTATATCTTTAGCATAATCATTTGTGTAAACAGAATTGTAAAATAATCACTGAACAGTTATCTGTCCTACACCCTCATTTCTTAACATAGCAATAATTTTGACTTCATCAAGAGATTAATGTATCCCAGCTATTTGATCATACATCATTTCTAAATATATATGATAGCTACATTTTTGTTCAAATCTACACTTAACAATTATCAGCTATCTTTATTATACTGCTTTATATTCATGATAGCTAAAATATTCTCAAATCAACTTAGTCAGAATACTGAAAGAAATTCCTTAACTGACCAAGACAATGACTAAAATAATTACATGCACTTAATTGTCAATCTATCGGATTATAACTCTTACCCTTGATAGTTGTAGTATAAAACATCTCTAAAAATTAACTTATCCAATGTAACAAAATTAACTAAGACATATCGACTATCTTACTGTGTCTTAATTGTTGTCATATAGACTAAGTCTACGTTTGAGCAACCTTCAGTAAAATTCAAATTTTGAATGCATCTACTGATGTTGTATTATATAGTACTTTATTTTTCTATTTTGATATATATTTGACTAACAGCGAGGAAGAGCAAAGTATTTATTTTATTTCAAGCTGTACTAACAATGGTAGATTCAAAGGGACACGTTTCAAGACATGCAAAAGAGTAGCAAATATTTTATGCAAACTTCAGTAGTCTGACAATCCCAGGATGAAAAAAGAACCTACAAAAAGGACACTGCAAGAAGATTCACTAAAAAAAGAGGACCCTCTCCTCATTAACATATTTCAAGAATAAAAAAGGGAGATATGCATTTTGTCTTTTCGTAAACCTCTACTAGATCATGAAAACTAGAAGATGAAACCTCTGCATAGCTACAAGTACAAGGAAAACAAAGAAGTTCTAAATCTCAGATGTGTCTAATGTCTTATTGGATGAGTCTAACGGATACCCTGTTGAGCCTAACAATCTCCAAGATGTCTCTAACGGAACAACATGCCAAGGAACTATATATTAAAGCTGAGTCCAGAATGAAAAAGTAAGTTGGCTAGAACAGACACATTCACACATTCTCCAGCCAACCAACTGAGCAATCCACTTCGAGCATGAGCTTTCCTACAAGTGTTGAGTGAGCTTCAAGCCCATCATATCCTCCTCAACCATATCAGCCGCTGTAAAGAAGAAAGAGAAGAAGCAACGTCATCCATCTGAAATCTTTTGCTTCCACTCTTAGCCTTCTGTAACTTTTTTGTTTATCTTTTTGAAGGTTTTTTATTCTTCTGTTCAAGGCCGTCGTATTTCATTCTTAGTTTTCGGGTTGAACGTTTTGTGCTTATTATACACAATTTACCTAATTAGAGAAGTTGTCTATGTAACCCACCATTAGAGTGGTAATTATTATCTGCGAACAAGTGCACCCGCAGGAGGTCTATATCCTGCAGGCTTTGCTAATGGCTAGAAATTAGCTATCCGTACTTGCGGGCAAGAGTGCCAACAGGAGGCTTGAAATCCTTGGTTTGGCTGTGCCGTGAAAGTAGCTCGGGCTGCTGTGAGCGAGTGCCTGGGGTGTGGCTGAACACCAGCAGATAGCCAGGATTGGCAAGTCTGCAAGTTAGCTGGGGCTCTTGTGTAAGGCTGTCCGGGGTATGGATGAACACCAGAACAAATAGCCAGATTTGGCTAGCCCGCAAGTGAGATGGGATCCAAGTGCATGGATACCTGTGGTGAGCTGAACACCTTATCAAAAAATAGTGTGGGTACTATTCCCAGTTGGGGAGATAATGGAAATCCCAATTGTTGCTGGGTACTAGACGTAGGGCTGATAGAGATCAGTGTCAAACTAGTATAAACGTCCTCCCATCCCTTGTGTGATTGTTTATTGCATTTAGAGTTTAGCTCTTTTTGTTTCCACAAGCACACAAGTTTTCACTATTATATAACAGTTTGATTTTAATCTTCTTAATCGATGTGTTTCAAGCTATTTTAGTATGATTAATTTTTATTTTCATATAATTAATTTTTATAACCCATTCACCTCCTCTAGGTTAAACAACCATTCTTCTGGGTAGCAAGTAGTATCAGAACCAAGGCTCTGATATATTTAAAGATCTCACGATCTAAGGGCAAAGATCATAAATGGATATTATGATGGAAGGTCACTCTATTGATTGTCCTCCATTATTCATTGGTCAATACTTTGTCATTTGGAAAACTCAGATGGAGTGCTTCCTTCAAAGTCAAGACTATGACTTGTGGTATGATAGTTGAGGAAGGAGATCTCACTGTCACCTATCCCAGAGAGAACTGGACAAATACTGATAAATATAATCTCTCTCTCAATGCTAGGGCCAAACACTTCCTTAGCTGTGGACTCTCAAAGGAAGTGTTCTACAAAGTCATAGCATGTACAACTGTGCAAGAAATCTGGAACCAGCTGAGATTAGAATATGAGGGGTCCGCCTACTGCACATCCCAAATAAAATAAAATGAAGAGGCTAATGAAGAAACAAAATCAGGCAAGGTATGTAGAGATAATATTATTTCTAATTCTGATTTTATTAATGGTGAAAATGCATAAGGAGAACTCCACCTCCAAGAGGAAGACAAATTGCAAGAAAATTTTATTGAAGATCTTGCGAAAAGCTCACATTCTCACTCTGATTCATCTAACATTAAAAACATGCATACATTCTGTAATTCTATAGAAAACTCATTTGAAAATCTCTACAATTTGTGCTTTAACGTTAAGGCATTACATACCTGCATATTGAGTAGGCCATTCCCTGCATCCTCTAGATTTAATACAGATCATTTAGGAGGAAAGTGTGCCTATGGTAAGTTTAATTCAGAGAAAGATATGAATGCCACTTTAATTAATTCACATTCAGATGTATGTGCTAAAAGAAAAATTATCCTTATGCATTTGAATGGAGAATATTTGAAGAAACCCAAATAGTTCATGACCGTTTGGGCTCTTAACTTTTTGTAAGTTTTGTTACATAACTTGAGCACTAGAAACTCAAGACAACACCTGGTCAATCGGTGCTCAAGAATGTAAAACAGAGAATGAGGCCCTATCCATGGGAAGAAACAATAAAGGGCTGGTCAATTGAGAAAGCCAAGTAAGCATCAGACCACCCAACATGTGAAGAAAAGTATGTCTAAAAAACTTAAGCACAAAAGGTACGCCATTTGTTTTTATAATAATCTTTCTCGAAAATGACGACATCTTGTATTATGCGTAGTTAGATAGATTTTTTTTAAAAAAAATGAAGTTGAAAAATGTGAAAATATTTAGTAAATATTTTTGAGATAAATTTACTTGAAAGTTTGGATATATATATATATATGTACACATACATACAAACTATTTAATGAACATCATAGAAATTCTCAGCAAAGTGAATAAGAAATGAAAAATACCGACTATCATATTGTTTAAATAAATCCTTTAAGATAGTCAACTTTATAGGCATATCGCATTAGCTCCATAATTCAATGCAATATTCTATTATCTCTGAAAAATCCATCGAGCTTGGGAGTCGATAAAACAAAGCTTTAAGAGAATGCCTATCCTCTCCAAATTCTACTATCTTCTCTTCGAACCAAGAAACCTCCGATGTTACTACCTCACATTCCGGAGAAAAACCTCCATCCCTCTCTAGTCGCTCGATCTCGCAAAGCAACTCAGGTAGGATCATCTATCCTAAATTTTTAATCTTTTTCAATCTTCTCCTTAGGATCATCCCATAAATTAGGGTTTCTCAACCGGCTATTTCATCATCTATCTCAAAAACCTAAACCTCATGGCGAACATATCTATAGATGCCCAGTTCTTCACATCTGATGCTAAACAAACTCAATTTTTAAATATAAGTTCAACTATTTTAGTTGGGCACTGTGTAGACTTTGAAAGATTCGCGGATGAAGGTTTAGATTTGGTTGTTGATTTTAGAGCAATGAAACTTTCAAAATTTTATTCTCTCAAGGAAGAAACATTGACAGAGTTCTACCTGAAGGTGGATAGAGACAAACTTGTTAGTTCTATTAAAAATACCCAAATAGAGATTACAACCCAGGTTCTACCAGAAATTTTAGAATGTTCTACCTTCGGCGTTGACCTAGATAGTAGAGTGGAAATTGGTATAAAAGGTAGACGCATCATTAGACCTAACTTTAGAATAATAAACAAAGGTTATTTGGATGTCACTCAGATGGAAGCCAAAGCTAGAATGTTATAATTGATTATCACTCATATTCTAGTTTCAAGGGTAGGAAGTCATTCATCATGCTCCATCGAAGGCTCAAATCTTTTGTTCGCCCTTATGGAAAGAAGAGAAACCAATCTAGCTTCCATTATCGTCGAGGCCATGAACAAAGGAGTGAAAGGTGCAAACAGAAAAACCAAACCCAGAAGCCAAAAAGGCAACATTGGCTACCATTTGGATCCCTGGTGACAACCTTTTAAAGTATTTCAATGTCGAGATCAACAATGAAAAAATGAACCCCTACATCCACATCCTTGGAAGTAGCTCGAAAAGGTGTAGATTCACTCAGCAATAACGGAGGTCTTGGGTTAGAACTAAAGACATTAGAATCTCAAGGATTGTGCCTAAAGATGAACCAGAACAAGTAGGACAATCATCCCAACCTGTAATAGAAATAAGAGAACTTGAAGAGCTTGCCCCCAGTCATGAATAAATTACAACGACCAGTAGACAAATTGAAGCAACCATCCATCCAGCAACTAGCTATAGATGTAAGGTGCATGGAATTGCAAGTCGAAAGGCAGCCTCCCATAGAAGAAAGAGCACAAAGTGAGGGCGGGGAGCCCCAAGCAGAAGAAGTTGCACATACTCAGGGGGAGCCTAAGGCTGAAGAAGTATATTCTGAGAGGGAGCTCCAGTCAAGAAGATCTCCAATCATTGAGGGGGAGCACAGCTCTGAAATCCCTACACAATCGAAATTTACAGACACTTGGACTGGAATGGAAATTGAGCTTCAAACGTAGCAAGACCCTAAGAAAGAAGCAATAAGAAAAACTCATACTGAAACTGACTAATTTTGTTTGACACATTGCATAATACTCAAAAGTTTTGTGATGAAATAGCTGATATAAGTATGAATATTCAATAATTTTATGCATATATGCATGAAGGAGTAAAGAATACTGAGAAGAACATACTTAACTCATATGAGCAAATTGAACAGAGAGTGATATAGGTGCAACATGAACTTACTACCAGTTACCAAGATAGTCATCAGCATAATATGCAAATTGAGGACAGAATGGTTTCATCTTTAAGAGACATCACAGTCACTTTGCAAGTTCGTTATGAGAATTTCTTAGAATTAAAGAATAAGTTGTTGTCTTTTTAGGAGCTCAACAGTAAAGTTTGAACTAACTAAAAGTTGATCAGATTTCATGTGAAGGAAAAGTAATTCTCATAAGACAAAAGTTAGTAGAGGACATGAAGATGCAAAAGGAAGAGATTCGAGTAATCAGATAAAATGTCCAATTAGATCAAAGCATCTTTATTGTACTGACAGGTGAACAGAAGAGGTTAGCATCTTAGACTGCCAGTCAACCACGCCCAGCAGTAGCTATTAATTCAACTCCATCCATTCCTTCTCCTACCTTCTCTCCTTCTCTCCTTCTCCTCTGACTGAACCCTCTCAGCCTATCTATTCAACTTCTTTAGAAACTTTTCAGACCACTTCTGTTCATCCTATTACTGTTTAGAGGATAACCAAAATCATATTCAAATGAGCTCTTAGGACTCCTTCATGGTTCTCTATATCTATATTTCTTGAAATTGATCCTAATAACCTTATTGTACTCCTTGATGACGACTGAAAGTATCATCTCTTTCAAACCCACTTTGTCAAATCACACCAATATAAAGCTCTATTTGTCAAAATGTTGAGAATTAACACTGCATTGAGAATGCAAATATAAAGTACCCTTGCTATTAATCGTCTTCTCAAAACTTTTATCAGGCGAGAGCTTATTACATTCAATCAGATTGTGGATCTCCAAAAAAAATGATCCAAATATACACTAGAAGAATGGAGCATAGTTTCAGCTGATGTAAGTCTATTTGAAATAGATCTCCACCAAAGACTTGCATGAGAACAAGATCCCATTTCATTTCAAGAATGGTCTCTGCAAGAAGTCTACAAGCAATTCATGATGAGCTCTTCAGAGCATCTAAGTTTTACAATATTTATCTTAAGATCTACAATGCAAGAGAAGTACATGGGATAAATCCCATTTATTTTGATATATTTCTGGATTGAGAAAGGGACTATCAGTAAGTGCTTATAGCAGCCGGTGCATATCCTCCACCATTATCTCATCCCTCCAATTTTCCCTTGACATCTAACCAATATTTCAGAAAAATAAAACATCTCGTCTCATTCTCTATAAACCTAACTTCTGAATAGTTGTATTTCCTCTATCAAATTTTTCTGTTCCAATTCATCTGTCTGATTCCATCATTTCTTTACTGTGCACCCTTTTTGCTATTCGACAAAAAGGGGAGAATTTAGGTGATGAATTTGTTTAAAATTGTTAGGTAATTTTTTGACTGCCATCTATTTTTCTAAATAGATTGTGAGTAGAATAACAGAAGTTTTGTCATCACCCACAAGGATTTTTTCATCACCAAAAAGGGGGAGATTATTAAGAATATTTAGGCTAAAACCCAAATACTATATCTATTTCATTTGTTTTGGTGATAACAAAACTATGAACTTATTATGGACAAAACTCTAATTATTCATGTTGCTTAATCATCTATGATGACTGTAAAATAGTTGAGAAGAAGAAGAAAAAATGACTTAGGCGATGTAAACATAGTCGCTGAAGTAACTTAGGGGTTAAATATTCTTAGTCGGCTATCAAACTCAACTTAGTCACTCACATAGCCGCTATATCAGCTAAGTAAATCTCATAGGTGCAGAACATAACATAGGTGATGTTAAAAACACATAAGCGTAATATCGCCTATATAACACCTTGGATCTTTCGAATCGGAATCTGAGAGTTTTCGAAGCACTTTTGTGGGTCCCGAGTGGAATTTGGCCTTTTAATTAGATTTTTAGGTTGTTTTATCTTTGGATCCCTGTGGAGGGTGAACCGTTGAGATTTCGAACTCCGGGATGCTGCATGTGCGTTGTGCTCTTTCCAAGAATCACGGAGGTAATTTTTCCTCATTTTTCTAATTTTTCAGAATTTCGAGCCTAGAAATATTTTTTGAATATTTCATTTCCTTTTTCTTTTTTAATACCCTAAACCCTCACCCCCTCTCTCATCTTACGCTCTCACTCTCTCTCCCTTTGTTCTCTCTCTTCTCTTCCCCTCTGCTCCGGCAACCGACGGAGGAGGTGTGGGATGATGTGGAGACGCCGTGGAAATGACGAGGAGCGTGGATGGCGCGAGGATTGAGGCACGGCGTGATCCCATTTGTTGATTCGAAGCATTTGCGGGGTTCGAGCGGCATTTTTAGAGTGGAAATGGCATTTTCGGCGTTACAGATCATCGGTGGAGGTAGGGGGATGGATTCTCTACCCTTGTTCTACATTCCCTTGCGATTTCTTGCCGATTAGCGTGAGTTTGAGTGGGTTTTCCCATTTTAGGGCAAAAAGGATGTTATGGGGTGTGTGAGATGAATTTGCCATTCTAGGTGATGTTTTTTGATTCAAATGGTAGATATCGAACCCTTGACATGTCGGGATGTGATTCCCATCAATTTGGTTGTTTTTGCTCGCGATTTGAGGCTGGTATGAGGCTGGATGTTCATGTGAGTCATTTTGGGTCGATTTAAGGAAATCACTCGTTTCTTTTTCATTTTGTGGGTTTTTGGAGTCCTTCTGGCTTGTGGAAGGCATGTAATGAGTTTATGATTGTTTCCACATCGTTTTGAAGTGATTGGGGCGTGGAACGATCGAGTTTTGCGAGATTTTGCGAATCTCGAATCGGAAGTAGGTCGCGGTTCCTCAGAAACTGTGTTCTGCTCTCGGTGTTGATAGCGGTCCAGTTGGAACCGCATTCTCTTTTGGTGTGGCATAGGTAAGGAGGTTGAGGTCACGGTCTTGCGACAACCGCTACCTTCAGGTAGTGGTTGGGTTGGAACTACGACCTGGGAAACCCCTGATGATAGCGGTCAGCTGAGAACTGCTACTAGCCTACTGTGTCACCCTATTAGATAGCGATCTTTTGAGAATCGCTACCTGATGGTAGCGGTCACCTCGTGACCGCGGTTGTGTTGCTTCGACACCGTCTCGCGGGGCGTCGACGCAACCCCTTTGTCCCCTGTTCGTGGCAGGTGGCAGTCTGCTTATGACCGTGACCTGGCCACTGTTTGGAGGTAGCGGTCCTCTGATAACCGTGACCTTTTTTTCGGCAGGTAGCGGCCTGGTGATGACCGCAACCTGGTTCCTTTAGAGATAGCGGTATGACCTTAACCGCTACTTGTTTCTGCTTGTAGGTAGCAGCCTGGTGACAACAACGACTTAGTTGTTTCACTTGTTTTGGTTCTAGATCGATCCAGTTATGATCCTTTGGTTGACCTTTGACCTTATGAATGTCTTGGGCACCTTGTGAGGACCAAGACCGTGCTTTCGGGTATTTAGAAGAATCATTGTTTCTCAATTAGCATGCCCATGTAACTTAGAGGTGTTGGCCCAGATAAGCGCACGGACAAGAAGGGGGGGTTGAATTGTCCCCTTAAACGAGTTGACAGATTTTAAATAATATGCGAAATTGACGAGATTGATGAAAATAAGTTAAACAGAAATAACTCCAGTTCACTCAATCTCTCCGAACACACTCGATTGTGTTGGAATAAGATAATACGCAAGCAAGCAACCACATGACATGGGGATTTTAAGGTGGTTTGGGACCACGATGGGCTCCCTACATCCACCTCTCACCGAACCGGTGAGGCCTCACTTGCTTCACAACGAAGCACACGGAGAAAATCTCCAACACACACGAAGACACAGTCTCCAACACGATCCTACCACGGATCAAGACACACACACACACGATGCAATAATCGTAGCATAATATACCACAACCGTACGCAGACGGTCACATACTCACAGAGTTGGAGTTTGGAAAATGAAGGTATGATCAATACATGCTCAAAAACCAAATGGAAAGCATAGAAATAGATCAAAAAGGAGTGAAGAAATAGATCCCCATATGTAGAAAGGGTTGTAGATGGTCTTCTTTGATCCTCGGGTCGGAGGGAAGCCGGATGCCGTCGATGTGAACGTTAACGCGTTCCTCTCTTCAATACGCTTCTCTTTTTCTCCTATCATGATCTCCAGAAATGCAAGGATGTAGATGATATCCACAGATCTTTCTCAGCTCCTCTCCTTCTTCCCTTTCTTCTCCTACAAGATAGATAGAATGTTAGCTCATTGTTGATTTCTCCCAAATTCATAGCTTATTTATACACACACAATAGAAAGAGGAAAAGACATCAAAACCCATGCTAAAACCCCTTCAATATGTATCTAACATGTGTATGAAATCCCTAGGGGTAAGAGTGTCAAATATGAACCAAAACAGATCTGGTCTAATGGGTTTCGAACACTCTGAAAATGGGTCGCTCGCCATATTCGGTCGACCGGAATTGAGGGTCGGTCGGCCTAACTTTTATAGGGCCAGATACCCCCTGATGCTGGGGATTTCGGTCGACCTATAGCACAGGGTCGGTCGACCAAAATTCAGAAGGTTCAGATTTTGTTGAAACAAAAAGCTTTAACACCATTGAAGAATAGCATGATGTGTATACATGAAAGCCCAATTTACAATAATCATTCAAGCAATATGAAAACCATTCAAACCTACTTTATTGCTCACCAAAAAATAAGAATCAATTGTCCATGTTCTTAACTTACATGAATGCTCAACATGATACCCAACTATCACCAAGATTGATATGGAGAACTTAAACACTAATGACCCTTGAAGGATCCACAATGAAAACACATTTCAAAACTGAATTTCACATGGTTGATGCAAAGAGACTTAATCATGTAATGATCATTCAAACATTACCAACACTCACTTTTCAAGCTCAAGACTCCATGAATGAAGCTTCAGCTTGCACTAGTAATGTTGGAGAAAATAGAGGCCTTACCATTTTTTCTTGATGAATGAAAGACATGGTTTACCACCTGTTTTAAATCATTGACATCCACATGACTTGATCTTCCATTCATTTGAATTTCAAGAAGTCCACGGAGGATTTTAACCCTACCAGGCAAGATAACCAAAACATTGACTCCTTGGTTAGCAATCTTCAATAAACATTCTCAAGGATACATACACACAAGATTTGTCATCATTAAAACATAGCTATCAAAATCAACTAAGGGATCCAACAAGAGGGTTCAGATGACCCTATGTACTAGGGATTTTCTTGTTATGCTAAGATCGAGTCATCGTGTTTTTGCGTGGGTATAGAGGGTTGTCCTCGCACAACGCAAGATTCTTCGAAAGATGGTTTTTGACCCAGGGACTAGGCTGATTTGGCAGCATGTTGCCGCATTGTACGATGGTCTTGACTTGAGTTGTGTGACTCAAGGACTATTGTTTTAGCAAGTCTAGTTGACTATCCTGAGTCTGGTGGCATTGTGTCACCTTGTGTTTTGTGTTACTCGTGACAGGTGCGTGTGTAGCATGTCCATACTTCGGTGCTTTCTTTAGAGAGTCTCTACGTCAAGTGCCCGCACTAGTCATAGCCTCGTTTGACACGCGGGTGTTGACCCTACCAGGGAGTGGTAGTGTGGCTTCCCGTTGAGACGGTTATTAGACTGGTTACCGTAGGGCCCCCTTGCCTTAGCAGTTAGAGTCCAGCTAGGGGGGGAAACCAGTTAGAGGACCCAACCTATTGTAGTAGGTCTGTGTGTACACACTTGGTTAGGGGCAGTGGACTAGTGCTGACGAGCACTACCCTAACTAGTCCTTATTGTTGTTGTTCCTTGGTTACTTTTACAATGTCTCAATTTTTGCCTGGGGCGAGTAGAGAGACACTTGAGACGCGGATTAAAATGTCAGTTGACGTATCCAGTCTTACTTCTGGTGGGCGAGTACTCCTAGCACTTGGCATCGTGAGCCTCTTTGACGTGTGATTCTCGTGCAACGTAAGCCTCTTGACATGTGGGTTTCATAATTTGAGGTTGAGTTCCTATCTGTGTTGACGTGGTACTTTGGGTTGTTTGTGTTCTTCTAACACCGCAGCTTCACCCGTAGTTATTGTAGAGTATACGACAGTGAGGTCGTGCATGTGTTGGTGCTTTTAGACCGTGTGGTCTTGAGTTGGGCTTTGTCACTGAGAATGAGCCTGCACGACAGAGTTGTCGTGGTATTTCCTGGCTGGGTAGCCAGAGTTTTGTTGTGTTGGTTGGTTCGGAAATTCTCGACTATGAGATCGAGGTGTACTTCTGTTGCTGTTAGGAGTAATTTAGAGAGCCGAGGTTCTATCAGCTGTCGTGTTTCTATTCTGTACGATGGTTCCTCTCTTTACTTTTATTGTTGCTACCCTTGCTTCTGTTGGTATATTGTTTATTGCTGTTGTTACCGCTTTGTTTTGTGGTGGGGATCCGTGGGACCCCTACTGAGCCAATGAGATGAGGCTCACCCCAATCTTTTCAGGTGTGGCGGTTCCTCCTCCTGGTTCGGAGGTGCATTGCGGTGGTTCTTAGTGCCAGTTTGCCAGTGTCGGGCTACCCCCGACATCACTGTATGTTTCTTTTCTTGTTGACTATACTTTAGTTGGACTGGACTCTGTTATTAGCTGTTGTAGTTAATTTGTTAATTGAAAATGTAATTTTATTTCTGTTAATTTAATAGTCCTATTCATAGTTATTTCATGCAATTATTTTAAATTTTAATGTACTTCCACACACCTTTCTAACCCTTCCGAGCTTTTCTGCTCGTGGGTGGCCCTCAGGATCCAACTGATATTAGGTTCGCCCGGTATCCGGGTTCTAGGTCGTTACAGCCTATCTCATTGGATCGTCTATCTTTATAAAAAGAAAAGTCACTGAGACACTATAATTCACCTAGGCATTACTTCGCCTATCTTTATCGCCTAAGTAACATAGGTGTTGCTTCGCCTATCCTTCCGCCTATATCATTCACTTAGCCGATATCTAACTCACATTGGTGTAAGATCGCCTATCTCACTAAATCGTCTATCTTTCTATAAGCCTCAACATAGGCGCTACTTTGCCTATCTGATTAACTTAGGTGAAAGGCTATTTCCTATCTATTTCACTTAGGCGATAAAATCACTTCTCCTATCTTTCACTTCCCCTATCCTAAGGGCATCGCCAATCTTGAAAAACTTCGCCTATCTTTTGGAACTGCGCCTATCTTATTAAATCAACATCGACTATCTGATTCTTATCGCCTATCTAAAAAGAACTTAGCTGCACTGTTCCTTCTACTATCTGAATATTATTTTCTTATATTTAATAGTTGACATTGATAAAATCTTTTTAGGACATAATGTTTATTCATCTATCTATGTTTGTATTTCCTTTATTATTTATGATAGTTGCCATAATGCAATTATGTAAGAAAATACATGTCTGCTATCTGACTTATATTTCTTTACTCTTTGGATAGCTATATCGTTAGAATAATCATTTGTGTAAATAGAATCGTAAAATAATCACTGAACGGCTATCTATCCTACACTCTCATTTCTTAACATAGCTATAATTTTGACATAATCAAGAGATTAATGTATACCAGCTATTTGATCATATATAATTTCTAAATATATATGATAGCTGCATTTTTGTACAAATCTACACTTAACAAATATCATCTATCTTTATCATACTGCTTTATATTCATGATAGCTGAAATATTCTGAAATCAACTTAGTCAGAATATTGAAAGAAATTCCTTAACTGACTAAGACAATGATTAAAATAATTACCTGCACTTAATTGTCAATCTATCTGATTATAACTCTTACGTTTGATAGCTACAGTATAGAACATATCTAGAAATTAACTTAGCCGATGTAACAAAATTAACTAAGACATATCGACTATCTTACTGTGTCTTAATTGCTGACATATAGACTAAGTCTACGTTTGATCGGCCTTCAGTAAAATTCAAATTTTGAATGCATCTACTGCTGATGTATTATATAGTACTTTGTTGTTCTATCTTGATGTATATTTGGCTAATAGCGAGGGAGGGCAAAGTATTTATTTTATTTCAAGTTTTACTAACAATGGTAGATTCAAAGGGACACGTTTCAAGACTTGCAGAAGAGTAGCAAATATTTTATGCAAACTTCGGTAGTCTGACAATCCCAGGATGGAAAAAGAACCTACGAAAAGGACACTACAAGAAGATTCACTAAAAAAAGAGAATCCTCTCCTCATTAACATATTTCAAGAACAAAAAAGGGAGATATGCATTTTGTCTTTTCGTAGACCTCTACTAGATCATGAAAACTAGAAGATGAAACCTCTGCATAGCTACAAGTACAAGGAAAACAAAGAAGTTCTAAATCTCAAATGTGTCTAACGTCTTCTTGGATGAGTCTAACGGATACCCTGTTGAGCCTAACAATCTCTAAGATGTCTCTAACGGAACAACATGCCATTAAAGCTGAGTCCAGAATGAAAAAGAAAGTTGGCTAGAACAGACACATTCACACATTCTCCAGCCAACCAAATGGGCAATCCACTTTGAGCATGAGCTGTCCTACAAGTGTTGAGTGAGCTTCAAGCCCATCATATCCTCCTCAACCATATCAGCCGCTGTGAAGAAGAAAGATAAGAAGCAACGTCATCCATCTGAAATCTTTTGCTTCCTCTCTTAGCCTTCTGTAACATGTTTGTTTATCTTTTTGAAGGTTTTTTGTTCTTCTGTTCAAGGCCGTCGTATTTCATTCTTAGTTTTTGAGTTGAACTTTTTGTGCTTATTGCACACACTTTACCTAATTAGAGATGTTGTCTATGTAACCCACAATTAGAGTGGTAATTATTGTCTGCGGGCAAGAGCACCCGCAAGAGGTCTAAAACCTACAGGCTTTGCTAATAGCTGGAAATTCGCTATCCTTACTTGCAGGCAAGAGTGCCTACTGGAGGCTTGAAATCCTAGGTTTGGTTGTGCCGTGAAAGTAGCTGGGGCTCCTGTGAGCGAGTAGTGCCTGGGGTGTGGCTGAACACCAGTAGATAGCCAGGTTTGGCAAGTCTGCAAGTTAGCTGGGGCTCTTGTGTAAGGGTGCCCGGGGTATGGATGAACACCAGCACAAATAGCCAGGTTTGGCTAGCCCGCAAGTGAGATGGGATCCAAGTGTATGGATACTCATGGTGAGCTGAACACCTTATCAAAAAATAGCACGGGTACTATTCCCAGTTGGGGAGATAATAGAAATCCCAGTTGTTGCTGGGTACTAGACGTAGGACTGATACAGATCAGTGCCAAACTAGTATAAACGTCCTTGCATCCCTTGTGTGATTGTTTATTGCATTTAGAGTTTAGCTCTTTCTGTTTCCACAAGCACACAAGTTTTCACTATTATATAATAGTTTGATTTCAATATTCTTAATCGCTACCTTTCAATCTATTTTAGTGTGATTAATTTTTATTTTCTCCCAATTAATTTTTATAACCCACACACCCCCCTCTAGGTTAAACAACCATTCTTCTAGGTAGCAAGTAGTATCAGAGCCCAAGCTCTCAGATATTTAAATATCTCACGATCTAAGGGCAAAGATCATAAATGGCTGTTATGATGGAAGGAGACTCCATTGATTGTCCTCCATTATTCAATGGTCAAGACATTATCTATTTGAAAACTCAGATGGAGTGCTTCCTTCAAAGTCAAGACTATGACTTGTGTATGATAGTTGAGGAAGGAGATCTCATTGTCACCTATCCCAGAGAGAACTAGACAAATACTGATAATTCTAATCTCTCTCTCAATGCCAGGGCCAAAGACTTCCTTAGCTGTGGACTCTCAAAGGAAGTGTTCTACAAAGTCAGCCTGTACAACTGCGCAAGAAATCTGGAACTAACTGAAATTAGAATATGAGGGGTCTGCCTCCTGCACATCCCAAATAGAATCAAATGAGGAGGCTAATGAAGAAACAAAATCAGGCAAGATGTTGTACCTAGGGTTTTCCTTTAAAATTAATAAAGCATTTCTATTGTTTAAATTGATTTACAACTAAATAAGTAAAATGAATAAGGCATTAAATAAAAAATTTAAGTAATTAAAACTTTTAAACTTATTTTTTTTAAAAAAACCCTACCTAGGGGCAAGTAGGAGAGTGCACCCCCTACCAGGGATAGGGGGGGTAGCCACTCCACCACCGCACAACTAGGGGATAAATTTTATTAACACCAAAATAAAGTAACTTAAGTTAATTCTTGATTAAAACATTTCTTGCATTATATCTATTCAAAAAGGAGCACATGAATGCATATGCACAATTACTAGAAATTTAGGATAGGCCGTGACTCACCGCTTTCACTATTCACAATTTTAAGTTTTTACTATTCACTCAATTTTATTTTTATGTCAAAATTTTATTTCAAATTTTTTCATGGTAAAATGAATGGTGGTGAGAAATTGGTAACAATTAGTTTTTATAAATCCTTTTTATATTTTTAGATTTGATTTTTCAAAGGGGTGGATGAATAGTAACCCCCCATTCTTATGGTGGACCGTTTCAAAAGTGGCTTTCTTCTTTCCCTATTTTCTCTCTCCTGAAACAGTGGATCTCCTTAAGCAATTAACGGGATCTTTATCTCTTCCCTAATCACCGTAACTGCCGGAGGATTGGGGTGGAACCCCAGCTCTTTTCAAGGGAGTTTTATTCTTCTTTTTCTCTCCCGGGCTTTTGCATTTTCCTACTGGGTTGGGTGTTCCGGAAGGATCCATGAGGGAGCCAAGGAAGCGTAGCAAAGGGAGAGGGGAATCATTCCTCTTGTGTGGCTTTCTCGTCCCTCTGGTTTTCTGCTAGATTGTGCTTATCTCGAGAAGAACACTATCTTCCCATCTCTTGCCGGAGGCGGAGGGCTTCCCTAATCTTTGTTTCATCCGATTTAAGGCAAGATCTGAACCCTCAAAACTTTCCTTTTGTGCTTGATATAATATCTTGAAAACTGGATTTTGAATCATGGTTGAATGTGAAATATGTTGTTTCTTCTTTGATGAAAGTTCAGTTGATTTCTAGGTACTCAGACGAATGGTGGTTATGTGTAGGATAGTATGGTTTTTTTGAATGATATAGTATCTGAAATCTGGATTGTTGGTTTGAGTGTGAAATATGTATGGTTTGAGTGTGGAATACATTGTTTCTACCTTGATGAAGTTTAGTTTGATTGTGGGTACTCGGATGATTGACGGACATGCGAAGGATAGTTGGTTTACTAGACGTGCCGTATTTGGTTCTGGAAGTAAGCCTAAGTCAACTTCTGGCTTGCATAAGTCAACATCCCCCTGTCTGCCCTGCTCAACTTGTTTCTGGTTGTAGGCGTAAGTCGACTTGGGGCTCTACCCAAGTCGACTTAGCCTGACTGCCCTGCCCAGGCCAATTCTGGTTGCAGGCTTAAGTCAACTTGGGGCCCTACCCAAGTCGACTTAGCCTGTCTGCCCTTTCTAGTCCCATTTCTGGATGCAAACATAAGTCAACTTAGGGCTTACTGAAGTCGACTTCTGCCCTGCAGGTGCTATTTCAACGTGTTCCGAACATGGGGAAAAGTAGATTTATGCTCCGTAAAAGTCAACTTTTCCTCTATGCAATCATTTTGGCTTCCTGTTACCGACCTTTCCCTTGAACTTTCAGCTACCCACTGCATTACATGCTAAAAATTTGTAAACCAGTAGGGTTATTTAAATGATATGTTTCCATCATGTAGTGATTATACAAGTTCATATTCATTGCATCTTTCTTGCATGATGGCATATTCCGAAAGTCCTTTTAGCATATTATTTCTTGTCATGGTGAATCCATTATGGTATGATATTCATTGCATCTTTCTTGCATGATCGCATATTTTGAGTTCATTTGCTATTTTTCCATGTTGTCCTTGTATTGCATATTATTCCCTGTCCTTGTGAACTCCCTTATGCTATGAGACAAATTGTGGACCATAGGGACACTACTGTCATAGAAGGGCGTGGAGCCAAACCATAGAAATGCCCCTATAGGGAGGCTCAATATGTTTATGACCCTGAGGGCACGGGGGTGAAATCCTGGAGGTGGACATGTTCCACTAGTCAAGGTGGGGAAGATTTTCCTCCGGTTCTGTGTAGTTAACCAAGACCTTATCGCCATTGGCTAGGTGATTTGGTATATGTATTTGACCTTCTAATGGTGGTTTGGGCACTGTGTCTGGGTCCTCTACTCAGTTCAGAACATCCAAAAATTGTGATCAGATTATACATACTATTGATTCTATGATGTGTTATTTAGCATATGTTATCTGTTCTGTTTAGTTCTGAATTAAATTCTGAATTGACCTCTGAAACTAACTTGCAAGCTCTGATACCTCTTTCTTTTTAGGCCATATACATATGCATGCATATTCCATTAGTTCTGATTTCTGATTCCTTTCAGGATGTACATAGAGGCATGTTGTCTCTATGTTACTTTAGTGATTTTACTAAGACATGGCATACGGATCCTATTTGAATTCTGCTATGCATTCTCACTACATGACTGAGTATGGTCTAGTGCATCGTCACATACCATTTTTTTATAATAGCATATCAATCGGCGTTGCCCTCGTAATGTACTTTTAGTATTTCTGAAACTACATGGTTTGTTCTGCAACCTGATAAGCATTAAGAACTTATACCGTTTAGAAATCGGCCACGTGTATTATGCTTGTATAAGAGGTATGTTTTGAGTTCCTGAATCTTGCTAAGTCTATTCATAGACTTACACTTCATAACTTTTCAGGTGAGTCCACTGGCGAGGATGAGGATTTAGCACCAAGTGAGTCCGAGCCGGAACTTTGAGAGTGATTGTTATTTAGCTTTCTTTTTCTGTTCGAGGTAGTTTGAGAAAATTAATAAGAGACTTGAATTTATGAATTTTGGTTGGTTATTGTATCAATAAGTTGTTGTGTCCCCTGGTTTTGATGATGACAAACCATGAATCATTATTGGATATTTTTGGTTTGTCTAACATATTTGGTTGAAAAGCCTTTTTGGTCAAGTACAGGTGAGGGACGTTCAAAGTGTCGACCTGTAAGCAGGAAGAGTCGACACTACAAGATCAAACATAGAAATCCCTCATTTCTTTTTGGGTTCTATTATGCTCAGTGTGTCGACACTTCATAAAGAGCGAGTCGACACTTCAGTTCAGCACGATAGATAGCGTCTCCGTCTGGCGCTCATGTCTCGACACTTCAAGCATGATGCCCCGACACGGCGGTTCGAGCCGCACGCGATTGTGGCACCCGTGTTGACTTGTGGACTTTGAAGTGTTGACATGTTGATGAAGAAAGCCACTTTTCCTCAAGCTAACAATAGGAAGTGCCGACACTTCAGCTGAATGTGTCGACAGCATCAACTTTTCCCAGAACGGATCTGAGTTCGATAGCGTCCGCTTTTCATGATCCGCAACCGTTCATTGAGGATCCGTTCATACTCAAATATGCTTCTGGAAGGTTGCTTTTCCAAAGGAAATGATTGGCGGACAAGGTATCTTCCAGAGGTGGGTCCCACAGAAGATTTGGTCCCCTTATCCACTTCTGTTTCTGGCGCGCATAGTAGAAGAGATAAAAAGGTTGTAGGAAGCAAATAGAGATCTGTTGAGAACGACATCCGCAGAGCTGCAAGGAGAGAAGATAGCTTCGAGAAGAAGCATCTTTCTACAGCCCCCCTTCTCCTCTGTAGAAGCTGAAGAACTGGGAGAGTAGAGATGGCAGCAGGGAAGAGCTCGTGAGGGAGATCTTGTCGTCCCTGTGTTACCGGCGTGAAAGCATCGAGGTGTCTCCTCTCCTCCATATTCTGGAGCCTGGACTGCAAGGAAGATAGTGTCTCCAGTCGCCCGTGCAGCAGTTAGAAAGACTATCCAGCATTTCTCTTGAGTTCGTGGTGAAGACCCCAAGAGAGTAGAAGTCGCACCTAGGCTTCTTCCAGTTTCCAGACAGGATCATTTCTTCCATTTACCTTCAGCGTTATATCCTGTTTGTTAGAGTTGTTTCTATTTTGTTTTCTTTCCGAAAACTCATACACACACATTGATCCCTACCTGCGTGTAGGAAGACAGACTGAGAGAAGCTCAGTTCTGTGTTTTGGGTTGTGTAAGCCTGCAAGCTGTTGGATAGCAGTTGGAGAGAGTTTCTCTCTCGGTGAGAAGCTGTGAATCAGTGATAGTGCCTTGGCACTAGTGAAGCCTCACTCAGTTGAGTGAGGGGTGGACGTAGGTATCTGGATAGAGACCGAACCACCTTAAAATCTTCTGTCTCCGTGGCTTGTGTGTTTGCTCGCTTTGATGCAAGATGCTTGTGTAGGAGTGCTGATTCTTCCTCTTTCGTGCATTTAGCTCAATAGGAGTTGGTTATCCTTGCTTTATTGCTAAATAGTTTTTATCTTTAGATCATTCTCGAGAAGAAGGGGCTGATCTATTCACCCCTCCCCTCTAGATCCGTCTATTACTATCTATCATATGGTATCAGAGCTAGTCTCTCTAGATGTAGTCTAACGACCTTGAGAGAAGTGGTGATATGGCGGCTAAGGGTCACATGCCCGAAGGGCATTCCATTAATAGACCACCCTTTTTCATTGGATCAAATTATCCTTACTGGAAAAACCGTATGAAGATATTTATCCGGGCACAGGATCATGAGATATGGAGGGTGATGAGCAAAGGTCCATTTGAGATGCCTGAAGATGAAGAAACATGGACCAAAGAGCAGATCAGAAGATCAACCTTGAACTGGGGTGCCAAGCACATAATGCAGTGCTCCCTTCATCCGGTAGAATTTTCAAGAGTATCGACGTGTGCCACTGCAAAGGAGATGTGGGACCGTCTCGAGGTAATTTATGAAGGGACATCCCAGGTACGTGAGACTAAGGCTAATATGCTAGTTTCAGAATATGATAAATTCAGAATTAAACCTGATGAGTCAATTTCAGATATGTATGCTAGGCTAACAATGCTTACTAACGGCTTGACAGAATTAGGAAAAAAGTACTCCGAGCAGGATATTGTGAGGAAATTTCTCAGATCCTTGACCCCTGCATGGCACACCAAGGCTACAGTGGTCGGGGAGTCGAAGGACTTAGCCACCACCAAAGTGGAAGAGCTCATAGGGTCTCTGATGACCTATGAGATAAATTTGAAGAACAAAGAAGCAGAGGTAAGTAAGAAGAAGCCTCTTGCTCTCAAGGCTGGACCAAGTACCAAGGATATCTCCGATGAAGATGAACCTTCGAGTAGCAACCCAGACGAGGATGAGGTTGACATGCTAACTCGAAAATTAAGAAGGTTCCTAAGAAAGGAAGGTAAAGGCTTCACAAAAAGGAAGCCTCGGGTAAAGAAGGGTTTCTGGTGAAAACCTAAAAATGTTAAGAAATCTGAAAAGCTCGTTTGTTACTCTTGCAGGAAACATGGACATATCAAGTCCGAATGTCTAGAAGAAGTAAAGAAGACAATGCCCAAGTGGCAGGGCAAAAAGAAATAGGCCATGATCTACACGTGGAGTGATGAGAGGAGGAAGAAGAAGAAATTAGCTCCACAGAAGAGGAAAAAGAAGATCTATGGTTGATGGCCAATGGACATAAGCAAAGTGAGGTAAGCTCTCCATTTGAGCATTTTTCAATTGATGATTGGGAAGAAGCTTACTTCAAACTTATGGATAAATATGAACAGTATAAGAAAGAAAATAAAGGCTTAAAGTAGAAAATCAACACCTCGGTGCATGATCATAGCCTAAATGAGAAAACTACTTCCTTAGAATCTGAAAACCAAGATCTTAGAAAAATGATTGAAAACCTAGAAGAAGGAAGAAATGAAATGAAAGACTTGGAAGCTGAAAATGAAAGCCTAAGAAATAAAATTGATGAGTTAAAGTTAAAAATGCAAAGCTATGTCAAAGACAACAAGCTGTGCAATGAGAAATTTGATGTAATTAAACAAGTCAACTCCCAACTTCTTAAAGATAGTGAAAAGCTTCAAAAGGACCTAGAAGATAAACAAAAGGACTTACAAAAATTTGTGGACGGACGTGAAAACATCAATGCCTTATTAGGGACTAAAATGAATTTCAATGGGGAAGGGCTAAGATATAATCCTGCTAAGAAAAAGGCAATTAGAATAAAAATAGTAACTTTTGTTTCATCATCTGAAGCATCTACGTCTAAAACAAAGCCTAGCCAAAACCAAGAAAAAGTTAAAAACAAAGGACAAGAAAAAAGGGAAGAGCCTTTGAAGAAAAACCCTGAAAAACCCAAAAATGTTCAACAAAAACACCAAACAGGCCGACACCAATCTCAGTTCAAGTCTGCACATCTTAAGGGTAGAAATGGTTCCATCAATAGCACAGGTCGACACTATCCTCAGGATAGGTCGACACCTTTATGGTCATCTACCCGTCAGTTTGCTAGGTACACTCCATCAAGTTGACACGTAGGTTACAGGGAGTCGACACACCCAGCAAACAGAGACCGTTATAGATGGGTCGAACGGGCGACAGGTCGACACGCATATGACAGGAGGTCGACATGACAAGTAAACAGAGACCATTATAGATGGTCAGAATAGGGGATAGGTCGACACTTCACTTCATATAGATCGACACCATCATATACCTGGGGTAGTTATGAGTCTTACTTCCATAGGCCTACCCAACCTCAATACCCCAGGAACTATAACACCTTTTACCACTCTAAACCTAATCACTGGAATAAATGGACCAAGAATAAATCCTCTTCCAACATCCATCAAACCTCAAAAGCTCAAGAGGTTAAAAGACAAAATGGAATGTAAAGAAAGAAAAGAAGAACCAGAACACTTCACCAAGCAAGGAAAGTAAGAATGCAAAGAAAATATGGATTCCCAAATCAATGTTATCTTATTTTGCTGAAATGAAAAGTTTATTGGGACCCAATTGTCCTTGGGTTCCAAACATTGCCACTTAATTCCTTGTGCAAGAATGTCTTGCAGCCGTGCATAATCGATGGTACCTTGATAGTGGCTGCTCAAGACACATGACTGGGGATAGAATCAAATCATGTCTCCTGGTAGAGAAGGAAGCTGGTCATGTTACGTTTGGAGGGAGCAACAAAGGAAAGATCATTGGTACAGGTAAAGTTGGTAAGAATCCCTCCTACTCTATTGAAAATGTCTTGCTTGTTGAAGGTTTGGAATATAATCTGTTGAGCATAAGTCAGTTCTATGATAAAGGTCACACTGTTGAGTATGACTCTAATGAATGCAGGATCTTGCACCATAATTCAAAAGAGATAAAAAATTTTGGTAAAAGAGTCAACAACGTATACATGATTGACTTAGATGACCCTGCTCATATAAATCTTTGTCTTGCTGCACCTAAGTCAGATTTGGCATGTTTGTGACATTATAGACTAGGTCATGCTAGCTACAATGTCCTTCATAAACTTGTGGAGCATTCCATTGTAAAAGGACTGCCTGAGCTCAAATTCAAACAGAACAATAAAAATATGTGATGCATGCACCCAAGGAAAACAAACTAGGAAGTCATTCAAGAGTAGAACTGAAAGCTTAGCATCCAAACCACTTGAACTAATTCACATGGACTTGTTTGGTCCAACTAAAACTGCCAGCTTAAGTGGTAAAAGATACGGCTATGTTCTAGTATATGATTTCTCTAGGTTTACATGGGTGTTTTATCTTGCTCATAAAAATGAAGCTTTTGATGAGTTTCAGGCACTCTACTTAAAGGTGAAGCAAGATGGTGAGTTCAAGATTTCTAACATACTTTCAGATCATGGTGGTGAATTCGATAATGCTAACTTTGATAACTTGTGCAAAATTGAAGGAATAACTCACAAGTTCTCATCACCAAGAACCCCCGAGTAAAATGGGGTAGTTGAGAGGAGGAACAGAATGCTCATAAAGATGGCATGGACAATGCTAGCTGAAAGGCAACTCCCAAGGAGATATTGGGCAGAGGCGGTTAACACTGCTTGTTACATCATAAATCGCTCCATGGTAAGGCCATTCACTAAGAAAACTCCTTATGAGCTGCTAAAAGGTAAAAAGCCATCCCTCTCTTATATGAAAGTCTTTGGGTCAAAATATTTTATTCATAATAATGACAAAAGAGAATTAGATAAGTTTGAGCCCAAAGGTGATGAATAGATTTTTCTAGGATATTCTGATAAGTCTAGGGCTTATAGAGTCTATAATCTAAAGACTCTATGTGTGGAAGAGTCACCCCATATCATATTTGATGAAACTGATGATGATAAATCTTGCAGGAAAAATGATGATGGGGAGTTCCTCAACTTCAAAGAAAAGGAAGATCTTCCACAAGGGGAGACACAAAGAAATGGTGACCAAGGAGAGTCAAGCAGTGCAAGGGTCACTGATGCAGATAGAGGTAACACTCTCACTGATATTCGAGTCCTTAAAGATCATCCATTAGAAAATATCATGGGTAGTCTACATGACCCACCTAGAACTAGGTCACATTTCAGAATCATGGATGAACTTGAACAACTTGCACTAGTCTCCCACATTGAACCTACAAATATTAAAGAAGCTTTAAATGATGAAAACTGGATAAACTCCATGCATGACAAATTAAACAAGTTTTGGAGAAATAAAGTATGGCATCTTGTTCCTAGGCCCCAAGAAAAATCTATCATAGGTACAAAATGGGTTTTTAGGAACAAATTCAGTGAAGATAGTAGGATAATAAGAAATAAAGCTAGATTAGTGGCTCAGGGGTATAATCAGGAGTTTAGCATAGATTTTGAAGAGTCTTTTACCCGTGTAGCCAGATTAGAGGCAATTAGATCCTGCTTGCATTTGCATGTTCATATAAAATCAAATTGTAGCAAATGGATGTAAAAAGTGCCTTTTTGAATGGGTTAATAAAAGAAGAAGTGTATGTTGAACAACCCCCTGGTTTTGAATGTACTCATTATATAGATCATGTTTATAAGCTAGACAGAGCTCTTTATGGACTGAAGCAAGCACCCATAACTTGGTATGATAGGCTAAGCTCATTCCTCACTGAACAAGAGTACACAAGAGGTAATGTAGACCAGACACTATTCACCAAGAGACAAGGTAAGGATATCTTGTTAGTTCAGATTTACGTAGATGATATAGTGTTTTGGTCCACTAAGCCTTAAATGTGTGAGGATTTTATGAAACTCATTACTATTGAGTTTGCGATGAGCTTTATGGGTGAACTTCAATTCTTCCTTGGCTTGCAGATAAATCAAAATAGTGAAGGATGCTTCATCAGTCAAGCCAAGTATGTGAAGGAGCTGTTGAAGAGATTTGACATGACCAACTGCAAATCAATTGGAACTCCTATGGGGACTGCCACATCACTGGATTTAGATGAAAAAGGTATACTTGTGGATGCAGAGAATTATAGAGGTATGATCGGATCATTACTCTATTTAACTGCATCTAGACTAGACATCCAGTTTAGTGTTTACCTTTGTGCTATATTTCAGTCTAGTCCTAGAGAATCTCACTTGACTGCCGTCAAGCGTATCTTTAAATACTTTGCTGGCACTCAAGATTTGAGATTTTATATGATATCCTGCATCTTGTGAACTTTCACGTATCTCATATTCTGATGCAGACTATGCAGGATGCAAGCTGGATCGCAAGAGCACTAGTGGCTATTGCCATTTTTTGGGTGGGTGTTTGGTTTCTTGGGCCTCCAAGAAACAACACTCGGTTGCCCTCTCTACTGTAGAGGCAGAATATATCGCGGCAGGGAGTTGTGGCACCCAAGTGTTGTGAAACAAACACCAACTCCAAGACTATCTAATAGATCTTGGATGTGTCCTTATCTTGTGTGATAACACCAGTGCTATTAATCTTGCAAAAAATATAGTCATGCACTCTAGGACTAAGCATATAGAAATTAGAGATCATTTTATCAAAGATGAAGTCCTTAAGAAACACTTTGAGCTCCATTTTGTTGATTCAGAAAATTAGGTTGCTGATATTTTCACCAAGTCGTTAAGCAATGACAGGTTCTCAACCTTAAGAACAGAGCTAGGTCTATGTAGACCTCAATCAACTCATGTTTGAGCTATAGTTACAGTTTTTACTACTTAAAATTCTTGTCATTGCTATGATGGTTGCAAGAATCCCTGATTTGTTTTGGAGTGGTCTGTCTAATGATTGAGTTATTTATTTAATGATGGCTACATTCAGGGGGAGGTTGTGTAAATATGCCATCTTGTTTGCATCTTGAATGTTTTGCATGGCATATCATCTTTTGACTCAATGGTATATCAAATGCCGAGTATGGAAAGACAGGTTATGCCTGTCTGGAAACTCTCTTCATGCGTGAGGACTAACCTCTGCCAAGTACCATGAATCAAAGTTACATATTAGGAATTTCATGTTATGTTGAGTCTCTCCAGGTGGTTTTAATGATAACAAAACCCCAGTATGATGAATGTTTTGAGTATATCCATTTTTTCTGAAGTAAGCACTCATGTAGGCTCACAAGAATTCGCTCAAAAAGGTTTGTGATCCACAAAGCCCAGAATAAGTCTAAACCAACTCAACTTGCTTGAAATAAAATGTGGTTTCAAAGTAAATTATATAAGGATATGATTTATGGGCTAACAATGCTATTTAGATTTTTCAGAGTTCGGTCGACCTAGCCAAGTGGAGCGGTTGACCTAATCTCCCAAAGCTGAAAACTTTGTAACTTTACACAGTTCAGTCGATCGCCCCCCCTAGACCGGTCGACCGGATTTTCCAGCGTCCAAAAGCCTTCAACCTATAAAAGTTAGGCCGACCGCCCAGTTCTACCCGGTCGACCGAACCCCCCGAGGCAGCAAAAATTGACTTTTTGATTCTTCAACGTGGGAAGCCCTTATCCTTGATTTCTTTAATCCAAAAGTGACCAGACATGCCATGGTTTGTGGATCTGGTTCCAGGCTTGTCCCTTGACCATTCAAGGATTATAAAAACATCTCTTAGGGCCAAGAAACCTAATGACAAAAGAGAGATCCAAAGGGGCTGCTAAGGGCAAAAAGAGTGTTGCAGAAAGAGCTCGGTGAACAGTGCTTCGTCCAAAGGTTCTCCATCCAAGATCAAGATTTTAAAGATCAAGCTGAGGCCATTCAAGTGGAAATCAAGCTGAGAAGCAAGCTTCATCAAAGATCTTCTTCATCCACTAAGGGGGAGCTTATACTTGAAGTTTTTCTTTTGTGTCTCTTCTTCCAAAATTCTTGAGTTTCAAGTGTTTGTTTCTTGTAATCTCTAAACACTCAAGTGTGTGTGGATCTACTAAGATCCGTGTGTGTGTGTATTGGATCTTTCAGATGCTTGTGTGTTTTTGGTGTATTGGCACCTTCGTGGGAGTTTCTCTCATCTTACGAGTGTCTGTGTGTTCAAATCTTGTAATCCTTTACAAGATAGTGTGTGAATCCTCATAGTCTATGAGGGGTGGATGTAGGTTGCCGTCATTGCATCCGAACCACCTAAAAATCATTGTCTTTGGTGTGGTTTGGTCTTTTTCTCCTATCTCCTTTCTGTGCAAGCTCTCGTAGATTTAATCGGATGTTTTTCTCCGCTTAGATCTAGCTTAATTGATCATTCTTACAGTAGACCTTTGTATATTAAAAGCTAGGTTTAGATTGACAAGGTTAGTATTGTCAGGACGATAACACCTTACGTGAGAGAATCTCCAGATTCCAACTCCGCCTGGTACCAAGGAGCTATTGTGGTGGTTAATTTTGATAGATCTAACTTGCCTTGTATCAGATCTAAATTTGATAGTTGCTATTTTATCATACTTGGTTTAAATCGGCTAAGTTTTCCTAAAATTTGTATTCACCCAATTCACCCCCTTCTTGGGTGTCATTGATTGCGGGACTTCAATTGGTATCAGAGCTAAGACTCTACATTTTTCAGATCTAACGATCTAGAGTAAGATCCAGATCAATGGCCAACAAGGGGATGATGCCTGAGGGTCACTCAATCCACCATCCTCTATACTTTGACTGCTCGAATTACTCCTATTGGAAAAATAGGATGCATGTTTTCTTGAGAGCCCAAGAGTATGAGATCTGGAGGGTAGTGGACAAGGGTCCATATGAACTTTCTAAAAATGATGACGAGTGGAACCCTGAGGATATTAAAAAATCCACTGTGAACTTTAATGCCATGAACATCCTGCAATGTGCCATTCATCCTAATGAATACTCTCGTGTTTCTATGTGCAGCTCAGCAAAGGAAATATGGGATAAACTATGGCTTATTTATGAAGGAACCTCCGAAGTCGAGGAAACCAAAGCCAATATGCTGGTCAAAGATTATGAGTTGTTTAAAATGAAGCCGGAAGAGACGATCTCAGAAATATTTGCAAGGTTGACAGAAATTACCAATGGTCTCAAAGGCCTTCGGAAGGAGTATACTAACTCCGAACTTGTGAGGAAGGTATTGAGATCCCTTCTACCTGCGTGGCACACAAAAGCCGCGGTTCTTAAAGATTCAAAGAATCTGTCAACACTATCCTTGGATGAGCTCATAGGGTCACTGATGACCTATGAGATAAACATGAAGAGAACAGTTAAGGAAGCAATGAAGAAGAAGAAAATGGTGGCCATGAAAGCCCACCAACCTGAAAATGACTCCCAAGAAGAGGAGTCTACTGAAGGAAGTGATGAGGAAGAGAACTTGGCCATGTGGACTCGCCAAGTGAAGAAATTCTTGAGAAGAAAGAAAAATTTCTAAGGAAATTTTAGAAAGGGCCAAAGAAAGCCCGTTCAAACTAAAGGGGAGCCAAGCAAGCCAAATAGCATTATATGCTATAAGTGCAAGAAGCCCGGGCACATGAGAGGAGAGTGCCCAGAATTGAAGAGAAAGTTCAAGAAGGATAAATTCAAGAAACCCCAAGCCATGGTCGCCACATGGAGCGATGAAGAGGATGAACAATCTGACGAGGAGTTGGAAGAGCTCGTGGAAAGCCTGTGCCTCATGGCACATGAGAATGATTCAACCGAGGTAAATTCTGATCCTGATTTTATTTCAAATGAACAATGGGAGTCAGAATCTGAAAAGTTGTATACAAAATATAAAAAAAATCAGATCTGAAAATAAAACTCTCAAAAATAAATTTGATGATTTAACACATGAGGATACTTCTATTAAGTTTGAGAAACTAGAACAGGAATGGTTCAAGTTAACAGAAGAAAAAGAAACTTTGCTTCAAACAATTTCAGATATTGAAAAAGCCAAAGAGGAGTTATCATGTGAAATGTCTGAAATTGAAAAAATTTGTGAAAAGTTCAAAAATGAAAAAGAAATTCTGACATCTTCCATTTCAGAACTTGAGAATAACAATGTGAGTTTGAATAAGGAGGTGACTGACTTGCAGTTCACTCTCTCTACGTTTGTTAAAGGGAAACAAAACCTAGACAATGTGTTGGGAGTTAAAGTTAACTTACGGAAAGAAGGATTGGGGTATATACCCCAGAACAAAAAATCCTTTGAGCACAAGATTACTTGATGCGGGACGGACACGGGGACCGACTCTAAGTGATGCGGACCTCGGACTCTAAATGCGGACACGGCCAGCAACATATAATAATGGAGACACTTTGGCCCGACACTAAGAGTTCCTATGGGCTATACATCGCTAACAGAAATGCAAGCTCACTCATCGTCCCAAGCGACGGGAAACGCAGATCCGCGCGGTTGAGAAACCGGCAGAGTCAAGGGTGGTCGACTCACTTCCGTGCTTGGATCGAGCCACGGGACAGGTCACTCTCTTGCTCACAGCGGTGACATGGACTCACGGGCTAGGTTCCTATCACACTCAGCAGTGGCACACGACCATATACTAGCTAAGCAAGTAAATGCCAAGAAGTCGAGATCGTTACCTCCACGCTCCCGACGTGGGGAAGACAACCCCGGCCAATCCTGTACTCCCGGTTAAACAAATACACTGCGGTACAAAGATTTGACACACTACACGCAAGGAGGTAATAGGTCACATGTGGGGCCTAGGAGTAGCAGGAATTGGGTTGACGGGTAGCATCTTGATGTCATCCGTCGGTGCCGAAACCCGCATTTTAGTGCTGTCCGGATGGCGTGATATACGGGTTCGTGGGGCCCACGTGCTGCTCAAGCCTCCGGACTTGACGGGGTGGGTCCCTCTATGGTGGAGACACCTGGAGGTGCGCCTCCTTGGACGGTGGCAAGGCTGGAACGTCGGTCGGAGGCCGGGCGGCTCCGATCACCGCTTGTCGGAAGTGCTGTCCACGGATCTGCAACCTCTATTTTCTGGCGCGCGAGCCGGCGAGATCGGCTACTGCGATCAGCACCGATGTTCGATCGGCATGAAACCAGTGCCGTTGGAACGCTGACTCGAAATCCTTCGACCCTATGGGACTCAAAAAAATTCACTGGAGCCGTGCTTCAGATGGGCGATTTTAGAACCGGCCTGTTCTCAGTTTCAGATCTGGCCAGGCAGAACTGAAGTTTCCTGAGAGTTGGCGTTGACCTGAAAGTTTTGGCTCCAGATGAACTCGTGGCTGAGAGTTAAAAATCCAAGAATGGCCTGCTGTCACCCGATTGGCAGAATACCGACGGAGGCGGTGGCGGTGCAACGACGAACTCCACACCAGATACATGAGGCTTCCCACCTCAGAACATAGCTTTCCCAGCTGCAAGAAGAAGAGAGGAGAGAGAGAGAGAGGGGTGGCCCTTGCTTGGAGCTCCAACAAAATTCTGATTTTCATATGCATTAATTCTAATCAAATGAAAATACAAGGTATTTATGTGAAATGAGAAAAGACACTAATAAACCCTAGATCTAGGGTTGGGGAGGGTAAAAGAGGGAGTCCACAAATTATTTCTCCCATGTGGTTTGGAACAAATAGAATAAGAATAAAAACCCTATTAAACTATAATAAAAATGGGGCGCCCCCTTGACTTTGTGCCATTTTTTTTTGAATTTTACTACCCTTTGTCCCCCCCTTGGTCCAACCCTTCTAGAAGCCCACCATGGAGGTTTGACTGAGCCCACATGGGCCCAAGAGATGAGGTGGATCAATGGGAGAAGGGATGGGGGGGCCGCGGGACCCAGGTGGTCCCAAATTACAAATAAACCCCTCTTACAATCTAAATTACAATCTGAATAAAACACACAATACACACAAACAAAGTCACAATAAACTATAAATATCGAGACTCAAGGGGGAGTCTCCAGGCTGTCTCCGAGCCAGATGGAAGCCGAGGTAGCCCGGGTGGTGCTCCGCGTACGGTACCGACGGCTCGCTGGTTCGTGCTTCTCGCTCGCTCTAGTGTCCGCACCAATTCTCCCCGGGTGGGAGAAACCCGACCCTTTCAAGTAAGGGTCAGCATCGCTCGGGTAGCGCTCCAATAGGTCCGGATCTATCTGCTGCAGCTCTCCACGGGTGATCCAAGTATCCTCGGTGGCGGGTCGCCCTCTCCATTGCACTAGGTAGCGCGGGTAGGATCCACTCCTGGTAACTGTCACCTGCTCATCCAGTATATGATCGATATGCTCTCGATGCTGTGAAAATGTGGCTGGTGGTGGACACTCAAGTGTGGGATCACTCTCAATGGAAGGAGATGGCTCAAAAGGCTCACTAGGGATCACCGTTGGGTCCCTATATGCAACTAGATCTGACACATTAAAAGTTGAGCTTATACCATATTCCTCGGGCAGATCCACAACGTACGCATTGGATCCAACGCGTTTCAACACTCTAAATGGACCGGCTCCGCGAGCTTGCAGTTTCTTTACGGTTCCAGAGGGAAACCGTTCAAGTCTTACCCTGATCATGACATATTCACCCTCTTGGAACTCATGGTGGTGTCGATGGGCATCGGTTCACTCCTTATATCGTGCATTGCTAGCCTCAATATGACGACAGATGTCGTCATGCAAACTCCTAACATGCCTAGCAAAAGACTCGATAGACTCAGACGCTCGTGCGTGAATGGGCATGGGAACAAGTTCCACTGGCTTCCTAGGCCTACGACCTGTGACAATCTCGAATGGACTCATGCCGGTAGATCAGTTAACCGAATCGTTATATGCAAATTCTGTCAGTGGTAGTATGAGATCCCAATCCCCTACACGATCCCTGACAAGACACCTCAAAAGGTCACCCAGACTCCTATTGATCACCTCGGTCTGACCATCTGTCTGGGGATGATGTGCAGTGGAAAACTTGAGGTGAGTACCCAACATATGCCACAGTGTCTTCCAAAAATAGCTGGTGAACCTAACATCGCGTTCAGACACTATGGTACGAGGTAACCCGAACTTGCACACCACATGAGTAAGGAATAGGTGGGCTATCAAAGAAGCATCCGAAGTCTTCGAGTAGGGAATGAAAAGGGCCATCTTCGAGAATCGATCAACCACCACATAGACCGAATCATGCTTCCTAGAGGTACGTGGTAATCCCAAGATAAAGTCTATGCTAACATCATGCCACGGAGCATCAGGCACGGGGAGAGGAGTATAAAGGCCTAAGCTTTGCTTCTTCATTTTGGCCGTAGCACATGTACGGCACTGAGCCACAATATGAGCAACATCACGCTTCAAGCTCGGCCAATAAAATCTATGTTCAACAGTCTCGATAGTCTTGTTCCGAACAAAGTGGCCGGCTAGACCTCCCACATGTAGCTCCCAGATTAAGAAGTCTCGAACCGAAGTTCGGGGAACACAAAGCCTGCCTCCTCGAAAGAGGTAACCCTCCTGAAGCACATAATCATCATGATCTCTCGAGGGTCCGGCCTGGAGAGTGGTATAAATCTGACCGAAGTCAGGACAGTCAACATAGGCCTCTCTTATCTTCATTAACCCTATGACCCCGGCACTCATGGTGGTCAGCAGACAAGCACGCCAACTCAAGGCATCGGCCACCTTATTCTCCACTTCAGCCTTATATTTAAGCACAAATGTATACTGCTAGAGATACTCAACCCATCAGCTGTGACGCGCATTAAGCTTCTTTTGGGAATGGAGGTACCTCAAAGCCTCATGATCGGAGTATAAGACAAACTCTTGATGTAATAGATAGTGCCTCCAATGCCTAAGAGCCTGAACAACTACGTAGAATTCTTTATCATAAGTGGAGTATCGCAGTTTTGCGTCATTCAGCTTTTCACTGAAATATGCGATCGGGTGGGCCTCCTGGCTCAACACTCCTCCTATCCCAACACCTGACGCATCACAAGAGACCTCAAACACCTTCGAGAAATCTGGCAAATGAAGGATCGGTGTCTGGGTCATGCGCTCCTCGATGTCCTTGAAGGCAGCAGCTGCGGCCTTCGTCCATACAAACGTGCCCTTCTGAATATAGTCCGTGATCGGGGCAGTGACGAAGCTAAATCCGTGGATGAAACGATGATAGAACGTCGCAAGGCCATGGAAGCTATGAACATCATGGACCGTACGGGGTCCCGGCCAATCAACAATGGTCCGGACCTTCTCCGGATCGGCGGAGACCCCAGTACTAGACACAATAAAACCCAATAAGGTAAGCTGAGGTGTCATGAAGGCACACTTCTGTGGGTTCGCAAACAACTACTCTCGCCTCAAAAGTAGATAGACCTGCCTTAGATGGTCCAAGTGGTCCCCTTTAATGTGACTATATATAAGGATATCATATAAATACACAACCACAAAGACTCCAATGAAAGGTCGAAGGACCTGAGTCATGAGTCGCATGAAAGTGCTAGGGGCATTGGTCAACCCAAAGGGCATAACCAACCACTCATATAGACCATCATTGGTCTTAAATGCGGTCTTCCACTCATCACCTGGCCTAATCCTCACCTGGTGGTAACCACTCTTAAGATCGATATTCGAGAAGATAGTGGCACCGGCCATCATGTCTAGCATATCATCTAGGCGAGGAATAGGGAACCTGTACTTCACGGTGATTTTGTTGATGGCACGACTATCAATGCACATTCTCCACGTGACATCCTTCTTTGGGGCGAGTAATGCGGGAACAGCACACGGGCTCATGCTATCCCGAATAGACCCTCTCTGCATTAAGTCATCGACCTGCCATTTTAGCTAGGCATGTTCCGTGGGACTCATGCGATAGTGAGGAAGATTGGGCAATGATGAGCCTGGAATCAGGTCGATAGGATGCTGAATATCCCGCATGGGTGGGAGTCCCTCGGGAAGGTCCTCGGGAAAAATATCAGCGAACTCCTGTAGAATAGGAATGACATCAGGTGGGAGTTCACCCTCGGACTTCGGCTCCACCTCTCGAACCGTAATAGCAAACACAGGGCAGCCCCTACTAGCCTCCCGCTCCATTTCTCGGGAGCTAATCATCATCAATCTCCAAGTCGAGGGCTCGCCTGGGCCAGATGTAACGGTCATAGCCCGAGCTGGGGGTGGGGTACTGGGCCCGGGTATGGAAGGCTCCGGAGTACTAGGAGTAGTAGGACCCCTAACTGAAGGCTTCTTGGGCTGAGAGGGTTGGAGGAGAATCCGTTGGCTAGCATGGTCGAAGATACAGGTGTTCGACCGACCATGAAGTGTGGCATCCCGATCAAATAACCAAGGCCTACCAAGAATAATGCTGCCCACCTCCATGGGGAGGACATCACACCAGATCTCGTCACGGTAGGCATGGAATTACAGTGGGACGAGACACCGCAGCCTGATCGGAATGGAGGTGGAATCCACCCATGATACTCGATAGGGGCAAGGATGGTCCACGGGTGTAAGACCAAGACTGGAGACAATGCCCGTGGAGATTGCATTGATGCAACTCCCACTATCGATGATCACCTTACAAACTTGCTTGCCCAGCCTACAAAATGTATGAAAGATAGTCGTCCGATGCCAGTCATCACTGGCCTATGGCTGGGTGAGAATACACCTGACAAGTCCCAAGTGGGTATCGTCCGGATGCTTGGCATCCTGGCCATCACCTTCGGCCTCATAATACTCGTCAGCTAGCTCCGGATCTGCTTCATAGTAGACTAACACGAGATCCATAGGGGTGGCATCCTCGGCCTGTGTGTCCCCTATGACAAGAGATGGGCGAGTGGGACACTGGTTGGCGAAATGGCCAAACCCATTGCAGTGATAACACTGCTGCCGTGATCCACTAGGCTCCCCAATCAAAGGTCCTTTCCCTTTATCCTCCCGACGGATAGGAGGTGAAGGCAACAAGGGACGAGCAGGAGGTACGGGTGCCGGTGGACGGGCGATGGGTGCCGTAAGTTGTTGGGGACGAGGAAGGTCCCTCGGAGGTGGAGGGCGAGGCCTAGGAGTGAACGGCTCGGGGCGAGTGGGCTCCTAAGGTCGGGCTATGGTGGCCCTCGGGTACGTGCCCGAAGAGCCATGGAGCTCGACACTACGAAGGGGGAAGGAGCCCAACCAATGTGTAGACTCGAACTCGGCCTCGAATTGCTCGAATTCGAGAGCAACCTGATACGCCTATTCAAAAGTGGTCACATTGCGGCGAAAAAGTTCATATTGATAATTTGGCCGCAGACCTCTCCGAAAGCGTGATATGGTCATGGTGCTCTCTTCCGTAACTCCACACCGCAAATAATACTCATCAAACTCGGTGGTGTACTCGGTCACGGATCGGTTCCCTTGGGAGAGACTTTGCCATTTGTCTATGAGACGTTGGTGATATGAGGCATGAAGGTACGTCTCCCTCAATTTCATTTTCATGTCATCCCAAGTGCCGATCGGGGGTTGACGTCACTGATTTAGCAGGCTCTCCACATTGATCCAATAAGATTGGGCCTACCCATGCAGCTTCATCTTCGCGTATCGAACTCTCCGGTGGTCCGTCATCTCAAACCACTCGAAGTACCGGTCCACGCCGGCCTCCCAATCTAAATAGACCTTCGGATCCAAGGACCCGCTAAAAAGGGGGGGGTCCGCACGCACGCTCCGAAGAACGCGATCGTCATCATCGTCATCACGATTCCATCGTTGGTTACGACTACCATATCCCCCTTGCTCAATATCAGATGCATAGTCAGCCACCTCATGCACCTGTTGCCTCCCAACATCTACCGCCTGAGCTCTTGGCGCAGCAGGTTGCTGAGCCGGCTCCTGTTGACCATTGGTCAGCGCGGGTTGCGCTGCCACTAGGGCCCTCTCGAGGATGACAATCCTCCCTACAAGACCCTGGATGGACTGGTCCAAGGATTCGGCCCGATCCTCGAGGGCTTTCATCCTCCCTTCTAGACGCGTTCCTACGCCATCTAGACGCGTACTAAGGCCATCTATACGCGTATCGAGACGATCCATGAGGGCTCGGAATATCTCGGCCGTTGAGGGCTCGTCGGAGCTATAGGCTCGGGAATCCGCCATAGGTGGTGGTGGCGAGTATTGGGTATCTCGACGGGTGGGCATGCAAAGACACACAAACTAGGAGACACAAACTGATGCAAACACCGACTAATGCACCTAGACCTAAACCAATATCCGTTACGTGGAGGAGTTAATCGATCCGAAGATCACTCGCACAAGTGTGCGGCCTTCCCGATAGGCGTAGCTTAACGTTCAGACAACACCTTTTAATATACCGAATTATCGGGATGAAATGTAATTTTAAAACACTTTTTTTGTTTTGAAAATAATGATGATCCTAGACTTGACTTAGATCGTGCAAGACTTATGCAATGACTACCCTAGACTCAACTCGCTCTGATACCAAACTGATGCGGGACGGACACGGGGACCGACTCTAAGTGATGCAGACCTCGGACTCTAAATGCGGACACGACCAGCAACATACAACAATGGAGACAATTTGGCCCAACACTAAGAGTTCCTATGGGCTATACGTCGCTAATAGAAATGCAAGCTCACTCGTCGTCCCAAGCGACGGGAAACGCTGATCCGCGCGATTGAGAAACCGACAGAGTCAAGGGTGGTCGACTCACTTCCGTGCTCGGATTGAGCCACGGGACGGGTCACTCTCTTGCTCACAGCGGTGACATGGACTCACGAGCTAAGTTCCTATCGCACTCAGCTGCGGCACAAGACCATATACTAGCTAAGCAAGTAAATGCCAAGAAGTCGAGATCGTTACCTCCACGCTCCCGGCGTGGGGAAGATAACCTCGGCCAATCCTGTACGCCTGGTTAAACAAATACACTGCGCTACAAAGATTTGACCCACTCCACGTAGGGAGGTAATAGGTTACATGTGGGGCCCGAGAGTAGCGGGAATTGATGATGGGGACATCACCGGCGATCTCATTTGTTCGAGGATCCTGATGCTTGCCAGCTGTGCTTCATCTTGTTTGTCACTTTATTTCGAGTCATATGATGTAATTTTTATTTTCTTATCATGTAATTTTCCTTTTATTTAAGTCTAGTACCTAGGTTAATGAGTCATTTACCTAGGTCCTAAGTAATTATGTTGGTTTGATAGGTTAAAGGGCCCAATTCAATGGGCTAGGCCCATGGGCGCCCCCCTTCCTCTTGGTTTCTTATCATTAGTGTAAAAGTCATAGACTTATTGTAAATTGTAGGATCCCTATAAATAGGACCCCATTTCTTCCATTTGAAGCTAATGAATGATTGAATGAAAATTTGAAATTTCACTACAATTGTGAGAATCTCTCTCTCTCTAAGGGGTGGATTCCTCTCTCTCTCTCTCTTCTCTCTCTCTAAAAGGGGCGAACCCCATTCTCTCTCCTCCCCACCCCCAATTTTGAAATTCTCTCTCTCTCCTCCCCATTCACCTCTCATTAAGACCCCTCCCCCTTCCCCATACACTCATTCAATTCCCCTCCAACCCCTAGGTGGAATTCCCCTCTCCTAGGCACCTCTCCATTCTCCCAAGCAACCCTTCCTCTTCCCCAAGCAACCATTCCTTTCCCCAAGCCACCCCTTCCCTTCCCCAACACACCTCTCCATCTCCCAACACACCTCTTCCCATCCCCAAGACCCCCACTAACAACGCCCATTAAGTCACATTCCAACCTTGGGAGAGATCTCTCCTTCCCAACCCAAATTCGCAGCTCCCCCTTCCTCCACCTGCTAGACCATCTTCTAGCCCCCATTCTGCCCCTCCCACACCTTGGATCACCCTCTACCAGACCCCCACACAGCCCGGGGTCACCCCCACACCCATCCACCCCATCTCCCATCCCATCTACCCCGTTTCTCATCACCTATCACCTCCCGGTTCATCTCAGTTCGCAGGCAGTAGTCAAGGGTCGAGTTGCAGAGGCAGCCACATCTTCACCGCGCATCTTCTGGAGGTGTATCATATATTTCCGGAAAGCTCTTCCAGTCGGCTTCGCAGGCGAGGTGATCCCGCCTCATTCCGAGGTTGGAGCCATCCGCGACGTCCGTTCTTGCCCGACTGCGCATCCAGCACCTGAGCAGAGACCAGAGCCTTAGTTCAGAAGCTGCTGCAACCACACCCCGGCTCCCCTTGGCGCACCATTTGACCGGGACGAACCTCTACCAGTCCTCTATCCATCAAAACAAGCGGAGCCTCGTTTGGAGTTTGGAGTACCCCGTTCCAATTATTTTCCCTCAGGTACGTAGGTCTGGCCAGTCAGAGATAGTCCTGATACCCCCCCACTCTTCGGGCTGTTCTCTCGACTCCGACCTCCTCTGGTGCTCTTCTTGGTTGTGGATCGAATAAGACTCGTTCAGGCTCGCGTCCGTTCTGATCCCGCACAAATTGGATCTCAGGGGAGTTCGTGGCGAGTTTGTCAACCTGCTGCAGCATCCTGGGACCAGTCAGAGCCAGAACAGAGCAGCACCGGTCCAGCGCCTGCCCCGGCCGTCAACGATGACTCGAAGCCACAAGAAAATTAAGCAGCCCTCCCGGATCCATCAGTGAAGATTGAGCGCTGGTTTCGACAAATTCCAAGTTCGGGAGAACCCGTGGTAGCACCAACAGCGAGTACCTATCAGGCAGTTCCAGAAGCGGGCAGAATCGGTGAAGTCCTCTTTCGGCGACTGCTTTAGCTCTCCGTCCGATCTTGCCTGGCCGGATGACCGCCCCTCCCTGCGTGGAGGTAGTTTTGATTGTAATTAATCATCCCCACCCCTAGTCCACCCCCTCTGTGAGGGCGTAGTGATTGTACTAGCAGGTAAGCGGCCGAAGCGTCATCGACGCGGCGTGCGAGTAGCCCACGCTTCCCTGCTCGCCCTCGTCTCCGGCCGGGATCGGCGTCCTCTCGCCGATCAGGTGAGCTTCTGGTCACTTCCTCTGCTGGTTTTACTTTTGCTTGTCTTAGTATCGTTTCTAGTTGCCCGTCGGCAGTGAGGTGAGCGCCCGATCTCAAACTCCATTGAATTGTGTGACCACCGCAGAGTGAGTTGAGAGTGCGACCCTACAACCCACGCCCTTGGCGTGCTAGCTGCCCACGGAATTGGGAATCCCAGGCCCTTAGGGGTTCAGCCCAAGCTAGTCAAATCCCTGGAAAGGCGAGGTCCCTCCTCGGACCCTCTCCACTATCGCCGGTCCATCTACGAATCTGAGTGTGCGCTACACGGGTGAGTCCACTAGAGTGGGTTCGCCGATCGATTGCTTACTTGCGAATATAGGTCCAAGGTGCATTGGTCAAGTTGCTGCAACCTCCAAGGGGTTGTGTCACATCAATTTGGTATCAGAGCCAAGTTCTAGACTTGTCTCTACTAAGTCTTGTCCTAGGGCCATTGCATGCATCACCCTTGTCCACCATCATGACTACCTCATACTTGACATATTCGCCACTCTTAGGCCCATTAGAAGCCTTTGTGTTTGATGGATCCCGCCCTAGCATATATCTAGAATGGGAGAAGTCCATAGACCGACACATTGGGAGGTTTACCCTGTCAGGGCCTATCCATGTCAACTATGCCAAGAGTTTGCTCTGGCGCCAAGCTAGGAAAGAATGGGAGAACATTGTAGGTTTGAGAGAAGCCAAAGGGGAAGCACCCATTGAATCTTGGGATGAAATGAGGGCCAATCTTAGAAATATCTACGCACCACAATCCAAACCTCTTCAACTAATCGATCTTCCACCCCCGACCCCAACTCCAACCCAAGAACTTCCCCGACCAAGCCCAACCCAAGTCCACCCATGTTCACCACCCTGAGAGTACCATGCACCGACCATTATCACTCCACCCACCATAGACTTTCCTACCCCATTATCCTTGGAAGTTGTGGCCCACACACATAGCCATGTGGAGATGGATGCCAATCCGGATCCACCTCCCACCATAGAGGACATCCTCAACCCATCTCCCAAAAACTTTGGCCCAATCATTCTACTAGAGGAGGAGGATCCACCACCATACTGTGAGGACCTTGAGGATGACTCACCACTATGTGAGGACCATGAGGACCTAGAGTTACTCTCCCTAGATGACCCTTACTATGACCCCTACAATCTCTTCCTAAACCCGCCCACCAAAAACTTTGGCCCAATCATTCTACTAGAGGAGGAGGATCCACAACCATATTGTAAGGACCTTGAGGATGTTGAGATAAACATAGAGCTCCTTTCCCCCGGGTACACTTATGTTGACCCTTTTGACCCCTCTCAATGGGAACCCGGGAACCCATGTGGTCCACCCACATCACTTATCACCCACCTTTTCCTACCCTCACCCGCTATGTTGGACCAAGCACATCTCTCCCAAGACTCAAGTTACACCATGGGAGCCATGACTTTGGGCAATATACACTTAGGGATCGAGGAAGTGTCCCACTTCATGATATCCACCTTCCTAGACCCCTTTGATCCATTCCAATGGAAGTCAAAAGCCCACACATAGGAGACATCTTTGGTACAAAAGTGCATAAGTCTTGGCATACAACACCACTCGGCATGAACACTATGTTGGGTCCATTCATTCATATCACCCACATGCCAAGTAGGAAGCATAAGTGGTCCATATTCGGATGTAATGGTCCACCTTCATTCATCATGGGTCTTAAGCATAGTAGGAGCATTCACGGATGTCCGGGACCCCCGACATTTGCTATACCCATACGCAATAGATTCCCCTACGGATGCCCCGGCCCTCCAACCATTGTTATGAAGTCCATACATGATAGGGCCACTTGTGGCAGCCCCGGTCCACCTAAGTTCATCAAGTTCCACATGGCATCAAAGCATGATAGGTCAATTTATGGTTGCCCCGGTCCACCTAAGTTCATCAAGGTCCACATGGCATCAAAGCATGATAAGACAATTTATGGTTGCCCCGGTCCACCTTTGCACACTACCCACTTTCACAACCACTCACTCACCATAATGCATGGCATGAGCATACACGCAAGCAAATTGTAACGAGCGGTGATGTTCACAAAGAGCGGGAAAAGGCTCACGAGCGCCACTTGGAATTCCAAGTAGGCAACCTATCGATTGTGGCATTGGAGTGGCTCTACCCTAGAGTCACCTCCAACTTGAGGGCACGAGGACTTGGACCTTGCCAAGTTCCGAGTGACTTTGGCAACCCGGCTTATGGGTTGGACTTACGAATGGGTTTTGGGATTCACCCCATTTCACACGTGGCGGATCCGGCACCCTATATGGGCACCGCAGTGGATCCTAGTGAGTACATTGAGCCTATATCTTTTCCTGTGAGTGATACCCTCGGAGAGCCACCAACAATCAGCCTGAGAGCCCGACGTGTGCACACAGAGGCAATAGTAGGGAAGCAGGGTTCCATCGCCAGCAAGCGGGTGTGCCCAAGCCACCGTGAGAGGATGAAGGACCGTACCCTGGTTGTGGACGCAGGGTTGAGTTTGGAGGTTGAGGTTCACCCCGAGCTGCTTTAGAGGACCACTTCCCCGGTGGACCCATACTCGACGGAGTCGAGTTCTCCGCACCCCGGGGGTATGATGGGGACATCACCGGTGATCTCATTTGTTCGAGGATCCTAATGCTTGCCAGCTGTGCTTCATCTTGTTCGTCACTTTATTTCGAGTCATATGATGTAATTTTTATTTTCTTATCATGTAATTTTCCTTTTATTTAAGTCTAGTACCTAGGTTAATGAGTCATTTACCTAGGTCTTAAGTCATTATGTTGGTTTGATAGGTTAAAGGGCCCAATTCAATGGGCTAGGCCCATGGGCGCCCCCCCTTCCCCTTGGTTTCTTATCATTAGTGTAAAAGTCATGGACTTATTGTAAATTATGGGATCCCTATAAATAGGACCCCATTTATTCCATTTGAAGCTAATGAATGATTGAAAGAAAAATTTGAAATTCCACTACAATTGTGAGAATCTCTCTCTCTCTCTCTAAAGGGTGGATCCCCCCCTCTCTCTCTCTTCTCTCTCTCTCTAAAGGGGGCGCACCCCATTCTCTCTCCTCCCCACCCGGAATTTTGAAATTCTCTCTCTCTCCTCCCCATTCATCTCTCATTAAGACCCCTCCCCCTTCCCCATACACTCATTCAATTCCCCTCCAACCCCTAGGTGGAATTCCCCTCTCCTAGGCACCTCTCCATTCTCCCAAGCAAACCTTCCTCTTCCCCAAGCAACCATTCCTTTCCCCAAGCCACCCCTTCCCTTCCCCAACACACCTCTCCATCTCCGAACACACCCCTTCCCATCCCCAAGACCCCCATTAACAACCCCCTTTAAGTCACATTCCAACCTTGGGTGAGATCTCTCCTTCCCTCTCTCCTTCCCAACCCAAATTCGTAGCTCCCCCTTCCTCCACCTGCTAGACCATCTTCCAGCCCCCATTCTGCCCCTCCCACACCTTGGATCACCCTCTACTAGACCCCCACACAGCCCGGGGTCGCCCCCACACCCATCCACCCCATCTCCCATCCCATCTACCCCGTTTCCCATCACCTATCACCTCCCGGTTCATCTCAGTTCGTAGGCAGCAGTCAAGGGTCGAGTTGCAGAGGCAGCCACATCTTCACCATGCATCTTATAGAGGTGTATCATATATTTCCGGAAAGCTCTTCCAGTCGGCTTCGCAGGCGAGGTGATCCCGCCTCATTCCGAGGTTGGAGCCATCCGCGACGTCCGTTCTTGCACGACTGCGCATCCAGCACCTGAGCAGAGACCAGAGCCTCAGTTCAGAAGCTGCTGCAACCACACCCCGGCTCCCCTTGGGGCACCATTTGACCGGGACGAACCTCTACCAGTCCTCTATCCATCAAAACAAACGGAGCCTCGTTTGGAGTTTGGAGTACCCCGTTCCAATTATTTTCCCTCAGGTACGCAGGTCTGGCCAGTCAGAGATAGTCATGATACCCCCCCACTCTTCGGGCTGGTTCACTCGACTCCGACCTCCTCTGGTGCTCTTCTTGGTTGTGGATCGAATAAGACTCGTTCAGGCTCGCGTCCGTTCTTATCCCGCACAAATTGGATTTCAGGGGAGTTCGTGGCGAGTTTGTCAACCTGCTGCAGCATCCTGGGACCAGTCAGAGCCAGAACAGAGCAGCACCGGTCCAGCGCCTGCCCCGGCCGTCAACAATGACTCGAACCCACAAGAAAATTCAGCAGCCCTCCCGGATCCGTCAGTGAAGATTGAGCGCTGGTTTCGACAAATTCCAAGTTCGGGAGAACCCGTGGCAGCGCCAACAGCGAGTACCTATCAGGCAGTTCCGGAAGCGGGCAGAATCGACGAAGTCCTCTTTCGGCAACTCCTTTAGCTCTCCATCCGATCTTGCCTGGCCGGCTGACCACCCCTCCCTGTGTGGAGGTAGTTTTGATTGTAATTAATCACCCTCACCCCTAGTCCACCCCCTCTGCGAGGGCGTAGTGATTGTACTAGCAGGTAAGCGGCCGAAGCGTCATCAGCGCGGCGTGCGGGTAGCCCACGCTTCCCCGCTCGCCCTCATCTCCGGCCGGGATCGGCGTCCTCACGCCGATCAGGTGAGCTTCTGGTCACTTCCTCTGCTGGTTTTACTTTTGCTTGTCTTAGTATGGTTTCTAGTTGCCCGTCGGCGGTGAGGTGAGCGCCCGATCTCAAACTCCATTGAGTTGTGTGACCACCGCGGAGTGAGTTGAGAGTGCGACCCTACAACCCACGCCCTTGGCGTGCTGGCCGCCCACAGAATTGGGAATCCCAGGCCCTTAGGGGCTCAGCCCAAGCTAGTCAAATCCCTGGAAAGGCGAGGTCCCTCCTCGGACCCTCTCCACTATCGCCGGTCCATCTACGGATCCGAGTGTGCGCTACACGGGTGAGTCCACTAGAGTGGGTTCACCGATCGATTGCTTGCTTGCGAATATAGGTCCAAGGTGCGTTGGTCAAGTGGCTGCCACCTCCAAGGAGTTGTGTCACATCAATTGGGTTGACGGGCAGCATCTTGATGTCATCCGTCGACGCCGAAACCCGCATTTTAGTTCTGTCCAGATGGCGCGATCTATGGGTTCATGGGGCCCACGTGCTGCTCAGCCCTCCGGACCTGACGGGGTGGGTCCCGCTGTGGTGGAGACACCTGGAGGTACGCCTCCCTGGACGGCGGCAGGGCTGCAACGCCTGTCGGAGGCCGGGCAGCTCCGATCACCACTTGTTGGAAGTGCTGTCGACGGATCTGCAACCTCTATTTTTTGGCGCGCGACCCGGTGAGATCAGCTACTATGATCAGCATCGATGTCGGATCGGCACGAAACCAGCGCCGTTGGAACGCTGACTTGAAATCCTTTGACCCTATGGGACTCAAAAAAATTTAACGGAGTCGTGCTTCTGATGGATGATTTTAGAACCGGCCTGTTCTCAATTTCAGATCTGGCCAAGCATAACTGAAGTTTCCTGAGAGTTGGCGTTGACCTGAAAGTTTGGGCTCCAAATGAACTTGTGGCTGAGAGTTAAAAATCCAAGAATGGCCTGCTATCACCCGATTGACAGAATACCGACGGAGGCGGTGGCGGTGCAACCGCGGCTCGATGGCTACGGCGGCGGCAACGACGAACTACACACCAGATAGATGAGGCTTCCCACCTCAGAACATAGCCTTCCCAGCTGCAAGAAGAAGAGAGGAGAGAGAGAGAGGGGCGGCCCTTGCTTGGAGCTCCAAGAAAATTCTGATTTTGATATGCATTAATTCTAATCAAATGAAAATACAAGGTATTTATGTGAAATGACAAAAGACACTAATTAACCCTAGATCTAGGGTTGGGGAGGGTAAAAGAGGGAGTCCACAAACTATTTCTCCCATGTGGTTTGGAACAAATAGAATAAGAATAAAAACCCTATTAAACTATAATAAAAATGGGGCGCCCCTTTGACTTTGTGCCATTTTTTTTTGAATTTTGCTACCCTTTGTGCCCCCCTTGGTCCAACCCTTCTAGAAGCCCACCATGGAGGTTTGACTGACCCCACATGGGCCCAAGAGATGAGGTGGATCAATGGGAGAAGGGATGGGGGGGCCCGCGGGACCCAGGTGGTCCCAAATTACAAATAAACCCCTCTTACAATCCGAATAAAACACACAATACACACAAATAAAGTCCCAATAAACTATAAATATCGAGACTCAAGGGGAAGTCTCCAGGCTATCTCCGAGCCAGATGGAAGCCGAGGTAGCCCGGGTGGTGCTCCGTGTACGGTACCGACGGCTCGCCGGTTCGTGCTTCTCGCTCGCTCTTGTGTCCGCACCATTACTACATCTTATGTGCATGAAAAAGAAAATGAGTGTGCTTCATGCTCACACACCAAGCCCTAACATGTTCAATCTAAACCACACAAACATCAAAGAAGAATTTCAAATGTCAAATGCTTTCATTATGGTAGATTTGGTCATGTTATTGCTAACTGTTGGTTCAAACAGAACAATCAAAGGAATCATGCTATTTGGACCAGAAAAAGATATATGTAGAATTTAACTAACTCCTATGGACCTAAATTAGTTTGGGTACCAAAAATAATTAGATGAGAAAGTTGTTTCTTGCAGATATGCCTTGATGCCAGGGGGAGCAAATGGTACCTGGACAGTGGTTGCTCAAGGCATATGACAGGGGACAAGAAAGTATTCTCTACTCTACAAGACAAGGATGGAGGCTGAAGGGTAAGATAATTGGCATTGGCAACATAAGTAAGAATTCTGAAATTCTTCTCGAAAATGTGCTCTTGGTGAAGGGTTTAAATCACAATCTTTTAAGCATAAGCCAACTGTGTGATAGGGGTTTTAAAATTATTTTTGACGAAACTCATTGCCTTGTCATGAATAAAATCTCTAATCAAATCAGATTCATCGGCAAAAGGAATAATAATGTGTATACTGTTGATCTTGATTATGTTGTCGGTGATGATGTGTGCTTGGTAGTAAACAATCATGATAATGCATGGCTATAGCACCGAAGACTAGGTCATGTTAGCTTTGGAGTAATCTCCAAATTATCTAGACACGACTTGGTAAATGGGTTACCTAAATTAAAATTTGAAGCAAGCAAACACGCATATCTTTAAAAAAATAAAAATATTGTTTCTATTGCTAGACCTTTAGAACTGTTGCACCTTAATCTTTTTGGTCCAACTAGGACATCCAGCATAGGAGGAAAATCTTATGGATTTGTAATTGTTGACGATTACTTCAGATTTACATGAGTGTTATTTTTAGCTAATAAAAGTGATGCCTTGATGGAGTTTCAAGTGTTTTGCAGGAAAATCCAAAATGATAAAGGATACCTCATCACCACAATTCAAAGTGATGATGGTGGTGAGTTTGAAAATCATGATTTCAGCAATTTTTGCCAGGAACAAGGATATACACACAACTTCTCATCACCCAGGATGCCTCAAAAAAATGGAGTAGTGGAGAGGAAAAATAGAACATTGATAGACATCGGACCATGTTAAGTGAGAACTCCCTACCGAAATACTTTCGGGCTGAGGCAGTAAGTACAGCATGCTATATCATAAACAAGGCAATGGTAAGGCCGATCTTGAAGAAAATCTCATATGAGCTCTACAAGGGTAAGAAACCAAACATTTCCTATCTCAAACTTTTTGGATGCCCTTGCTATATTCTGAACAATGGTAAGTCAAACCTAGGTAAGTTTGATGAAAAGAGTGACAAAGGAATCTTCCTAGGTTATGCATTAAATTTTAGAGCTTATAGGCAATTTAATAAAATGACTTTAATTGTTGAAGAAAGTCCTCATGTTATTTTTGACGAATCTGAATTAAAATTGACAAATCAACTTGCTCCAATTTTGGATGCAGATGAAGCTCCCAAATGCTCAGATGATGCTAAGATTAAGGATGAATCAACTGAAGGGATCTCCAGAAACAGTGAAAAGGATGAAGATCCATTCATTTGAAACACTTCAGGAACAGCAAGTGCAGCACCCTGACTTGCCAAGTTCCTCCACGTTCTTGAAAGATCACCCAGCTGAAAATATCATAGGTAATCCTGAAGATGGGGCAAGAACTAGATCTTCTCTAAGACAAGTGGAAGAAGAGGATTTGATGGCCCTTATCTCTCAAGAAGAGCCTAAGGATATTCATGAAGCTCTTTAAAATGAATCCTAGATCCAGGCTATGCATGAAGAGTTGCACCAGTTCGAAAGAAATGAGGTATGGACTCTTGTGCCGCGTCCTAAGAATCAACCCGTAATAGGAAGCCGTTGGGTTTTCAGAAACAAGTTGAATGACACGGGATTGGTTGTTAGGAACAAGGCCCAGCTCATAGCCAAAGCGTATAGCTAGGAAATAGGTATTGATTTTGATGAGTCTTTTGCCCCGGTTGCTAGACTAGAAGCAGTCCGGATCCTTTTATCCTATGCTTGCTCATTGAACTTTAAACTATTTCAAATAGATGTTAAATCTACCTTTCTAAATGGATACATAAAAGAGGATGTCTATGTAGAACAACCTCCATGTTTTAAAGATTCAAAACACCCAAGGCATGTGTACAAATTGCAAAAGGCTTTGTACGGGTTGAAGCAAGCTCCAAGGGCCAGGTATGAAAGGCTTACTTCATTCCTTATTAAAAATGATTTCAAAAGAGGTAAGGTTGATCAAACACTGTTCACGAGAAAATGAGGTAAAGACATATTAGTAGTTCAAGTGTATGTTGATGATATAATCTTTGGAGCTACTAATAATGTCTTATGTGATGAATTTGTAGAAATAATGCAAGGAGAACTTGAGATGAGCTTAATGGGTGAACTTACATTTTTTCTTGGATTGTAGGTGAAGCAAACATCTGAGGGCATTTTCATAAATCAAGCCAAGTACATATTGGAGCTGTTAAAGAAATATGGGATGGCAGAAGTAAAACCTCTGTCAACTCCGATGGCCACAACCACGAAGTTAGACAATGATGAAAATGATAAAACAGTAGATCCCACACTGTTACGAGGTATGATCGGATCACTACTGTATATCACATCATGATGTTCTGACATTCAATTCAGCATATGTCTATGTGCTCATTTTCAGTCATACCCTAAAGAATCTCATCTATTGGCTGTTAAATGGATCTTTCAGTACTTAATTGGCACAATAGATTTTGGGTTGTGGTTTCCCATCGGTAGTTCATTTGATTTAATTAAATACACTAATGCGGATTATGCCGGATATATTGTAGATCGTAAAAGTACTAGTGGGTACTGTCAGTTTCTTGGTGGATGCCGAGTTTCATGGGCCTCCAAGAAACAACATTCAGTAGCTCTCTCAACGGTCGAGGCTGAATATGTAGCCGCCGAAAGTTGTGGAGCCCAAGTACTTTGGATCAAAAATCAATTGTTTGATTTGGATGTTGAAATGAAATGTGTTCCATTCTTGTGTGACAATACCAATGCAATCAGTTTGTCAAAAAATCTTGTTCAACATTTTAGGGCAAAGCATATTGACATTCGACATCATTTTCTGAGAGATCATGTAGGAAAAGCGGTCTTTGAATTAAATTTCATTGACAGACACAATCAGTTAGCTGATATTTTCACAAAACCTCTAAACCAAGAACAATTCAGCAAAATAAGAAGAGAACTGGGCATGTGCAAGGCTGAGAGCATACATACCTAGGTCTGAACTTAGGTTAAAAGTTGCACATGTAGAAAGAACTCATTTGCATAAAGGGTAGACTATCATGTTACGGTGCTAGACCCGGATTCAGAGGGGGGGTGAATGAATCCCCCTATAAAAATTACCCAATAAAAACTATACTGGACACTACTGTGAAAATATAAACTAATTAAGCTCTACAGAAAAAATCAATGGTGCTCTTGATCAAACAGATGGGATGCTAGAGTGTAGACTCCTAAGCAAATCTATGATGTTGACAGAGCCCAATCAAGCATGCGTATACACAACATCAATTAACTCAGAATTGTAGTCAGGAATGTACTTGAGCATTCATCTACTGTAAGAGGAGACAATCAGGTATGCAATTAGAGCGATAACCTAAGCATGCATCTAGCGGATCAGAGTGAACAATCAAACCACGATAGACAAGGATATTTAGATGGTTCAGTCTGCTACCCGCAGACCTACGTCCATCCCCCACTCAAACCAGAGTTGATGTGACACCACCTTAGGGGTGATAGTCACAAGACCGATGCACCTTGGACCTTATGAAGCAAGCACAATTCGCAATCGAAATAGACTGATATCGGCGGCCACTCACCCGACACTCACCCAAGTCCCGGGGTAACTCGGTGATACCGAGTGGAGGTTGTGAGGGCTGGGCTCTTGTTGGTAGAGGGCCAGCAAGGCCAAGGGTTCTCCCAATGGTATGGAGGCCCAATTCAATGGAGCTGACGTTGTGCCAAAGGCACTGGTTGCACATTCTCTCCCATGGCGATCTCTTGAAGTAAAGGAGCTTGCGGATCAAGCACTCACTCTCACGGGCCAGCGGAGCTATGAGCTAATATTGAAAGAACAAGCACTAAGGAAATCAACGGTTGGAACACTTACTCGACCGGTTTGAAGAAATCGGTCCCGCTCGGAGACGTGAGCGAGCGGGGAAGCGTGGGTTCCCTACACGCCACATCGGTGTAGCTTGAACCTGTTTAATGGATTACAACACTACTCCCCATGCAGGGGGTGGAACTAAGGGAGGGGAAGTCACACATACATCCAAACACTACCTCCCACAGGGAGGGGCTATAGGCCGGCCAAGCAGGGAGGGGAGAATCGAACTAGGAACTAATTGAATGAAATTCGTCAGTTCTGTCCGTCCTCTGGAACAGGGGACAGGCAGTCGAAGTCGATGCCTCTACGGCCTCTCCCGAACTCTGTTGTCAACGAAACCAATTGTAGAACCTTTGTAGTTGACCTAGGAGAACGTCCAATTTTTGGGGGAATTTCTAGTTGCTGGCGTTGGACGGGGCAGGGTCATGAGCAGGACCTCTGTTCTCTGACTCTGACTGCTACGGTACCACTACAGCAGGAAGACGAGGTCACCCCGAGCGCTCCTGAGCCTGGAGTCGCTGGATTCGTTATCGAGCCCTCTTTGAACAAAGACCTGCGGGGGCACCGGAGGAGATCGGAGCAGACAGATAGGTCCCGAACAGTGAAAGGGTGTCTGTTCAATTCCAGGGGGAACATAATTGCACACCCGGGGTAGAAAAATGGGAACCCTTAGCTTCGGATGCCGAACGGGGTTCCGCTTCTTGATCTTGGAAGTAGACTTGTCGTAGAAGATCTCTACCAAGCGCCGCCTCCATATCCTCAAGAGGATGGAAGTCTCTGCAAGTGGCTTTAGGTTGACAGTCAGGGAGAAGACGCGTAGTCTGGGGAGATCGGCTCCTCCGTGCAGCCACGAGCTTAGAATGGGACGATACCACCACCGCTGCGAACCGGACAGGGAGACACTTCCGACGGTACCACTTGTGCCTCCAGGGACGTCGAGATGAAGTCGTGGCCGGATCTGCAAGACGCTGGTTCTCTGCAGGTCCTCAACTGCGACCAGAACCTTCGGTGTAGCTCCAAGTGTTCAAGAAATGGGGAAGAGGGTTGTTGATTGGTGAAGGGGAATGGATGAGTGGTAGGAAGGGGATGTGGGGGAGGTGTGGAAGGTTGCTAGGGTAGAGATGGAGGGGCAGGAAGAGGGTAGGATGCAGAAGAGAGGCTGCTGGTTTTCTTCTCAAGGTGGAGAAGGAGGGGAGGTGGGTGATGCTCTAGGATGAATGGAGATGGAGGATGGGGGGAGACCAGCTCAAAGGGGGAGGGGGTCCTTCTCTAGGGTGGCCTAGGGTATGGGGGGAAGAATGGGGTGGAGGGAAAATTTCAAACCTCCCTTGGGAGTTGGAGGATTGTGTGGTGAAGAGGGGGGATTGTGTTGGGAAGGCCAAGGTCCTCCTAGGGAGGGAGGAGATTTGGTGGGGAGTGGTGGAGGGGTAATGAAAGCACCTAGGGAACCGAAAGGTGGTTGGGGTGGCAGATTTAGGGCTAATGTGGAGGGTGAGGTGGAGGAGAGAGAGGGGGCGGCCAAGAGAGGGAGGGGAGATGGAGAGAGAGAGAGTAAGAGATGGATGGGGTGGGATTCTCTCCCTAGGGCTTCTCACCCACTAATGGATTCACTCCACAAGAAATCTGAAATTTGAACTCTCAAATGGAAAATTTTCATTAACTTAAAATGGGGGGAATGGGATCCTATATATAGGCAACCCACATTTTACAAAAAGTCCCTGACTCTTGCTACAATGACAAATAACCAAGGAGGTAGGGGGCGCCCCTTGGCTTAACCCACTGAATTGGGCCCAATAGCTTATCTAGTCAACCTAATGACACTCAAACTTAGGGGAATAAACAAAAGACCTAGGGACATGACTCGAATAAAAAGGAAAAAACATCAAATGACTCAAATAGAAAGCTCAAAATGGATAATTGGGCCCACATGGAGTGATGCCCGTGCTCAAATGACTCCGGGGTGTGAAGATGACCCGAGCCAGAGGGAGTCGTGGGTGATGCCTCCATAAAATCCCCTGGGCTGCGAAGAGCTCGACTCCGTCGAGTAGGGGTCCATCCTGCTGTGATACTGCACGAGAAGGTCGGGATCCAGTTGCTGAGATCTTCCGGACTCACCCACGAATCCTCCGAAGGAGGTCGATCCTTCCACCTGACGAGATAGCGTCCGTATACCTTGCTCCTGGTGGTAGTGACCTGTTCATCCAATATTTGCTCAATTCACTCACGTTGGGCTCTCTTGGCTGGTGGACTCTTCTCCCGGGTGGGTGCTCTCTCAATGCGGGGAATAGGCTCAATATCCTCACTGGGTATCACCGTGGGACACTTATATGGCACTAGGTCAGCCACGTTGAATGTGGGACTCACTCCATACTCCTTGGGGAGATCTAACTCATAGGTATTAGTGCCAATGCGCCTCAGAACCTGGAAGGGACTGTTGGGTCTCACAGTGTAGTGGCACGGATCTAGAGGGGGGTGAATAGATCCCTCTATAAAAATTAAGACCAATTAAAATAACTTGAACGACTTCTCAATCAAACATGGCCAAACGTGCAGGTGACAAGATCACACACGGAGAATTAGCAATTTGAACTAGCCGTATACATTGACAAATTTAGCATCGATGTGCAACATAGTTCATAATCTATCCTGTGAATGGTGGTAGAGGATAAGGAATAAACACACAACCAATCACACATGCACAAAGATGTTTTAGGTGGTTCGGGACCACGACGGGTACCCTACGTCCACCCCTCACCAACTCGGTGAGGCTTCACTAGAACGCTACTCAAGATAGCACATGGGGATGAACCCCAATACACCATACGCTGCACGACGGTAGCAAACCATACACACACGAGCTCGACGCTCAACACATTGCAGTGCAGCACACACACGATGGCGAACCCTCAACACGGTGCTCAGCACCACACACACACACCAAGACAAGGACGCACCCCAACAATGATTCCACACTCGGAGACCCCGCTCCGAACACACACACAATATTCTTCAGTTTAAAAGATGAACATAGATATACACTTGTAAGCTCACTAGACATAAACAAGCATGAATAACTCTAAACAGGGATGAATATTGAGTTGAGCAAACTCCTGATCGTAAATGGTGAAACTTGGCTCCTTGATGACTTCCGGGGATGAATAGATTGAAGGAGATGTCCTCACGAAGCTTCTTTGGTTCAGATCGGAAGAGTGGATGTAGATGATTCAACCCCTTTTTTGCTTCTCTTGACTCACGATCAAAACCATGGATGAGGGAGAGATGGTTCAGCCATCGTTCTTCAACACAATGGCTTCTGGAAGGTGGAGGACGATCGTCCTCAACCTTGAATCAAGCTCAGCACATTTGGTGGAAGGTGTCGCAGCTAGAGCAACGCTCTCCCCTGCAAGAACAAAACCGTATATATATAATCAAACCCTCTTTTCCACCCTTTCAATAAACCCTATCTCCTTCGATTTATACCCAAGAGGAATGGGCGGCCACGTGGAGGATATTATCCCCCAAGGACCAATCACAAAAGGGCACAAAAAATATGGGATCGAACAAGGGCTCCGGCCGCCGCGCGAACCGGCATTTTTTCCGGTCATCGGAAAGTGTCGACCCTCAAGGTCGACACTCGCAATCGGGCAAGACAGAACAAAGGTGCAAATAGAACCCGGTGAAGAAAGTGTCGACCCATGGGGTCGACACTTTCCACCTGTGGCAACAAAGAAGGCCACGACAGAAAGACTCGAAATAAGTGTCAACCTTGTGGGTTGACACTTATGTCCTGGATTCTGAAAAATAAACCCAGACAGAACCGAGCGATAAAAAGGTCGACCCTTTAGGTCGACTTTTTATCCCCAGCTTCGAACACATATGAGGGCCGACTGAAAATAGCATCCCCTGGACAAAGTGTCGACCCACAAGGTCGACACTTTTCCTGATATAAACAAGATATAGGAAAACACACAATGGGGTGAACCTAAGACATGAAACTGTAAAAACAACTTCATGAAAGGAAGAAATAAGCAACTCTACCCCAAAAATCACAGATAAGCCAAGTAGATATAGATAGGGAGTTACCTTGGGGTTTGTTCATCCATCTTTCACAATAAACCTCCTTTAGCTATCCAAACAACAACTTACCATTTTAATGTTTCAGTTTGAATGATAACCACTTGATCTTGACAGTTGGTCTCCATTGAAAGTCCCTGTCAAAGATACACACCTAAGGTCAGTCTTTAATTCTCATTTGCTTTCTTGAAGAATAATCTCTAGCTCTCATCAATCTCTCAATATTTAGACTAAGTCTCTTCAAAGCACATGTTAGCTATCACAATAGCTTGAATCCTATCCAAATCAACTAAGAAAGAGTTAGAAGAATTTCACCCAAATTGTTTGGAGACTTTCCTTTCTCACTAACTCCTGTAAACATTTCAAAACACACGCCAGTTAAGTTCATCAAATCTGTTGACCGTGTCATACACTAGCCATTCAATCAAATGGAGTTTGCTCAATTCAATTCAAATCCACAACCAACATGTGCATATTGTTTACATGGAAGGCAGTCACATGGTATTTAGTTCATCATCAAAATTTCTTAAAACACGGTTGTGCATGGGGTTCAACAATCTCCCCCTTTTTGATGATGACAAATACTATGTGCAATTTGACAAAATAGAGTTGACGGATAAAAAGAGTTTCAAGGAAATTCAATTTCAACCCTAGCATTCTAGACATGAAACCATTCTTAACAACATGAAACCATTCTTAACAAGCCAATCATTCCAAGCACACTCATTCTCAAAATGCAGTTCACACTCTATGAACACTCTAGGCATCCTGTAGACTATTTGATAACACAATCAAGAATATAGTGCATTCTAACCATTAATTAAAATACCATGCAGCATAACATCCAAAAGTGCATTTCCAATCAATAATGGAGACGGCATCAGAATAAACATCCATCAACAAGATATGTTCATTCACATTGTAACACAAGTTCACAAAAACATTGTAACACAAGTTCACAAAATATGGCATTCACAAAACTACTTATAACTTCAACATTGTCCATAAGACAACCATGTCCACAGAATTCCATAAGACAACCATTTTCCATAGGATAACCATGTCCACAGAATAAGCAAGTCCTTCACAAAACTAAACATAGAACTAAGCAAACACATAACTAAACACAAGATAACCATGTCCACAGAATAAGCAAGTCCTTCACAAAACTGAGCATAGAACTAAACAAACACAAAACTAAACACAAGTCCACAAAATATGCCATATAACATCCACATTTCATCTCCCCTTTGTCATCAACAAAAAGGAGTGGCAAGGGGGGTAAAGTCAATCAGCTTGTCCATTAGAAGGAAGGTGCTAAAGCTTCAAGGAGAGTCAGGAGGTGTCCGAGGACGCCTGAGAAAATCAGAGAGATCATCAAACTTGGAATTTTGGATGCCAATGGCAGTATGGAGTGAGTCAATGGAGTCGGCCATGGCAGCGAACTTCTGAAGATAAGTATCATGATGAAGCTTCATCTCCTTGACTTCCTTTGTGAGGGCATCCACAGATTCTTTAACATTGCACACTTCATCAGCTAGTTCATCGAATTTGGTGCTCATTGATGGAGCTGTTGAAGATGTGGCCTGTGATCCTCTTGTTCTGGTAGTTCTGCTGATGGGTTGTTCATGATCTTCACCTTCACTTTGCTCAGACCCTGCTGCCGGGGCTTTACCTTTCTGTGACTGAAGTGTGCGAACGAGAACACCATTTATCAATTCATAGCCCATGTTGCTGCAGATGGATGGGATAGTATAGATGTCAGCATCCCTAATTGGATGACTGACTTGCTTGCTCAGATCAATATGCAAGGACTGAAAAATTGGTGTTAAAGTAGCTCCATAAGGTAAATTTCGATTCTTGGACTTCCTGCAGCTGGTAATGTACTCCATCATCACCTTTGGGAAGTTAACCGATTCTCCACTCATGATTTGTACAAATAGGAATTTGTGCATGTTAGTTACTTGTTCCCTAGACAATGATCTAGGCAGTAGTATAGTGGTAATCATGTGATGTAGAATCTTCTGAAGAGGTGGGAATTCATTCGCATTGAGCTTCGGTACACACCCTGGTGTAGCTACCTTATCTGTCATTGTTAAACTATGGTTTTGATGATAACTAAACTTCTTGTGTGATGCCTTGGTTTTGATGGTTATTGAAGTCATGGTTTTGATGTTCATGTGCGATTAAGTGAATGATGATAACTAAACTATATGGTTGATTGTTCCTGTCGATTGGTTGAATATGATTGACTTGAACATGTGCTTTGAATGCTTCCCCTACATACTCTTCATGGAGCTTGGCTACATACATGCATTTGTGAAAGTAACAATTGTTCCAATCTTATATGTGAAATTGGGTCTCAATGTAAATCACTTTTTGAACTCTAATACATATTTTACATATCATTTTGAGCTTGCATTATGTTGAAACAACTCATGAGAAACTTGCTTGAAAATTAGAATCATGGTACTTATATCTTGCTCAAACGGTTTACAATAAGCTCTTGTTGATTGATTGAAATTGCCAAATGGCCAAAGGGGTTTCATACATGTACTTCATGCAATTACCACATGAATTATTGATCAAAGTCCCAATCCTTTTTTCTATGGTTTTGTAGGTCAAAACACTCAACATATATTCCCCAAGATCAAAGGAGTTTGAAGCCTCAGACTTAAATGGGTTGCAATGGAGTTCGGGGGTGAAACCTAAAAAGTCTCATCCTGCAGAACTATAGGTCGACCGCCCCAGGTCGACTGACAGCAGCGGTCGACCGCCCCAGGTCGACCTAAAATTCTAGGGATCAAATTTCTATAGGTTTCTCAGTAGCGGTCGACCGCCAGCTTCCATAGGTCGACCGCCAGTCCCGAGCCAACATATGTTGACTTTGTTTTCCACTTCGAGAAGAGCCATTCTCCATGGATTTCTTTAATCCTAAAGTCACCCAATCACCCACAAAATGTGGATCTGGTCTGGGGGTTGTCCATGGACCATTCAAGGGCTATAAAACATCTCATTGGAGCCATAAACCCTATCTATCTAAGAGATCCAAAGGGGAGGCTGTCCAAGGAGGAAGAAGAGGTACTATAGCTCCGTGAACAGTACCTCGTGCATCAAGCTCTTCATCTATCTCCAACCCATTCAAGGTATTTCTGAAGCCATCTACCTCCAAGAAGGTGTAAAAGCAATCAAGGTTCAAAGCTATATCCATACACCTCTTCATAAACTCAAGGTGATCCAAGAGAAGAAGAAGAAGGATGCTACAAGGAAGAAGGAGCCATTCAAGCATCATCTGAAGGTACTCTAGCTCCATTTGATGTCAGCAGTCTCAAAGGAAGAGAACAAGCTCACAAGCATCAAGAAGATACATGGATTTGTCTAAGGAAGAAGGAAGGGTACTGTAGCCGTGAACAGTACTCCGTGTAAGAAGATCTACATCAAATACAAGGCCATTCAAGTTGAGTCTCAAGCTATTCAAGTGAAGAAGGAATCAACGTGAACATCCAGAGCACACACTCAGGGGGAGCCTAAATCAGGAGCTTTCTAAACTATGGTTTATTAATGTTTGTGTTTTGTGCTTTATAGTTTCGGATTTATGTTTCTTATAAACTGCAAACTCGTGTGTGTGTGGATCGTTGTTGGATCCGTGGTCGTGTGTGTGTGTGTCGTACTTGATTTGTGTGTGCGTAGGTCTTCTTAGATCTACGTGTGTGTGTGGATTTATCCAGATCTTAATGTTTGTGTGTGTGGAGTGCTGCACTTGTCGCAGCGTGTGTGTGTCTTGTTGATCCGCTTGTTGGATCGTGTTGGAGACTTTGTCTCCATGTGTGTGTGTGTTTTGGGGCGGGTCCCCGTGTGTGTGGGCAGGCATCGTCCTGCGTGTGTGGTTGGAGCGTCGTCTCCGTTTGGGGATTTATCCCCGAGTGAAGCCTCACTGGGTTTGGTGAGGGGTGGATGTAGGATTGCCGACGTTACATCCGAACCACCTTAAAAACCGCTGTGCACTATGGTTTGATTTGTGTGGTTTGGTTCTTTTTCTTCTACCTCCATTCTAAGTGAGTGTATTTGTTAATTGTTGTTACAGATTTATCTACGTATATCTTGCATATTCTATATCTCATCATACAAAGTTTGATAAATCCAATTTGTGTTCAAATAGTTTTGAATCTCTTAACTAGCATTCTATCACATATTTTAAAAAGGCCAAAAGTTTTCTTAAAATTTGTAAACACCCAATTCACCCCCCTCTTGGGTGTCATTGATCGCGGGACTTCAGTCATGAGTTCATATGCAAGTTCTTCAGAATAAATGGCTTCTTAATAAATCATCCCACTATCCCAAGGCAAATTCAGGGCTTTTCCTATCAACTGAGGAGTTAAAGGAACATGATGTCCATCTAATTTTGTGTACAGCTCATCATTTTTAACAACCATATTTCCATAGAACTGATGAACTAGAGAATGATAGACTCTTCTGTGCTCAGTCATGAATGGAATCAAATTTGGCTGCTTCCTCAACAATTCTACTAACCTTGGCAGAGCAGTTTCGATGCTTCTAAGATCAACGGCATGAGGTCGTAACACTTTTCTCTCAACCAGCATTTTTGTTTCAGCAGCCCTTTTCCTTGTCTGAGCCTGGGCTTCTTTGTCCTTGCACCGTAGCTCTGTTAGGATGCGGGCTTCCTCCCTCTCTAACACCGATCTTTTATTGGGTGCCATTTGTACATCTTGGCAAGCAGATGGAGGATGGAGACGCGGTAGTGAGACCCTCGAGCAGATGGAGGGCTTCCTCTGACTGTCTGGACTTCACGCCACGAACAACAGCAACTCTAAAAGAATGAGCTTCGAAGGAGCGCACTGCGACTGCTTCCAGAGGAGGACAAAGAGTGAATGCCGCCACCCGCCGGAGGGTGCTTTTGAAAGAGGTGAGGTGAAAGGAATGAAACAAGGGCCAGAGGAAGACTGGAGAAGAGGAGCCGCAGAGGCTTGGGAAGAGGAGGGTCGCTCATGGGAGGTTGTGGACTTTTTCGACGGAGAGAGGAGAAGAGTCACAGGAATGAGATTTGGGGTTTAGGGTTAAAGTGAGATGAGAATGGGTTTTGGAGGGTGAGAAGTAGAGTGGGTTCGACTGGGTTCAACCAAAAATAGAGACCCAAGTGACCTTGGGTTCGAACCAAGAGAGCAATCGGTGCGAGGAGTGAACCCTGCGGTCTGGGTCACAAACCGGGTTCCGAAACAAAAGTGTCGACCTTGTGGGTCCACACATTTTGGAGACGATTCTGTCTCACGAGAAACAGAGGGACACACAGTAAGAGTGTCGACCTTAGGAGTCGACACTTCTTCTACACTTTGAAAAATTAAGAGATATGAAGTGAATTGAAGTCCTATTGACCCAAACATGATTTTCACTGAATGATAAGCACAAATTGGGCAATATGTGGGTAGTTCAACTGAGTGAAGTTGATCTTGGAAAAGGGAAATCAGATAGCCACACTTGGATGATTAATTCAATTAAACATGCAAGCTTTCATTTCTAATATCCAACACAACTATTTGAAATTGAATTGTTGCACATAATGGACCATATTCTAATTGATCACATTTCATCCTCATGAATAGAATTAAAGCCAAGAATACTTACATTATCTCCTTCATTCTGAACACTTCGCTGATCTCAAGATTAGAGCATGTTAGATTCACCAAATGCAATCTATTAACTCTGTGCATCAGAAATCATGGTCAGTAAAATATGAGACAAGGTCCGAGGAATGGACACACTGTCAGAGCAGTAATTCAATGCACAAAATAATTCAATCAGAATTTGTATTCCTTTCAGTCATCACAATTTTCAGCTTGGCACATGAGAGTACTTCTTACCAGCTCAGTTCCATAATCAACCAATCATGGTTGTATTTTCATCAAAATTCATTTCAGAATTTGTTCAAAGTGAGTTGCATGCTTCAATTATGGGGGTTTAACAATCAAGTTCTCATTGTGCATTTTAAGCATGCAGGCAGACAAGCAAGCATACATAGATATAAAATCAAACATGAAGGTCCCTTAGGGACGGGTATAAGAAGAATGCAGTAGATTTGAGCAATTATGACCTTGAACCATATTAACATGGTTGTTCTTACAATTAGACGTACTGCTTGACCATTGATGTTCAACTAATTCAGGAATTAAATTCAAACAATCAAGCTCAGATTCAACATGAGAACAATGAATAATGACCTTCAAAGCAATATGGATAGTCATATGTTCTAAGTAACACTAACAAGAATCTCTCCTCCCTACATTTCAATACAAAATGCTCGGCTTTTGGTAGCTTCGCACAGTCCCAAACAATTTTATATTTATTAAATAGCAACATGACTAACCTTTTGACACGAGACATGCCCTTTGTCTCAGGGGCAATTCCCGATTACTCTGTATCGTCATTTATGATAACGTGGATAACACACTTTCCGATGTGAGTTTCCTCCTTTATTTCAGAGGGGATTCCCGATGTACTCGATGTCAAATCACACTTATTCAATTTTTGGAGGGACTGACAACTTTTTCCTAACGAGTCATTAGACATTAACGTAGGGATTTAAGAATCCTTAAAAGTGTTGAGTGGAATAACAGAGATCCTTATTGAATGAAGTCGGTTGTATCAAAGTTCCATATGAAGTGAGTGATTGAACAAATAGTAGAACATGAATTAGCCTTTTCAAGGTTTTGTCTCCCCCTAAGTGTATGCACAGTTGAAAACCAAAAAGACCTTGTTAACATGTGTCATGAGTCATTCATGCCTGAATCAATGCAAATTTATTTAACAAGGTTGTTCAGTCGTAGAAGTGTTCAAAAAGAACCGGGTGTATATTATATACATTCAGGCAAGTCAAGATGATGTATTCAAGCAATTTGATTGTCGGTACGTGGCAGAGTACGTAGGTCCGAAGACCACACTCACGCATGATGAAAGCTTCCAAGTGGACTTAATCTACCTTTCCACTGACATCATTTTATATACCAGTTAATCATGGCATGCATGCACACAAATATGAAATGTATGCAAGTCAGTGCAACATGATGGCAGATGATTAAAATTTTATTTGTATTCACAAGTATGCAAAAAGATGTGTGTGCTATGTGTGTAAAATTCAACTTTTATCAACAAAAAAAGACGAGTATAGCTAGAAAGGACTTTGTGAACAACTGCAAAGTTATAGTTATTCACACAAGAAAACATGAGTGAAAGCAGATAAACTCTATGAACAGTAACAGAAGGTTGTTTTTCACATGCGAAAGTAAAAGTGGAATGCATTGCCACGTAGGCTCATCAGTTTCTTGCCTTGGAGTAGTTTTATTCTATTGACAGCTTCTTCCATCACAAGGCATTCCTGCAAGACAAAATCTTTACTTTGATGTTTTGGGAACCCAAGCCATCTTGGGTCCCTGGGGGTTAGGTGCACCACGATTTGTGGCTCTCCACAATTTCCTTGCATTCATATCATCAATGTGCAAAAACGAGCAACCATCTATTAGGTGTCCCACATAACCACAATAATGACAATACACATGTTGTTTCAGTTTGTTTGGTTGAGCATAACCATTTGACTTTTGTGCATGTCTGGGGACTCTATGATTTTGATTGTGAAATTTTGGTTTCACATTTAACAACCAACAATTTTTCATAGTATGGCCCATTCTTCCACAATGAAAGCATTTGACTTTCCTTTTCTCATCAACTTGAAATCTTTTTGTATGCATCTTAGAGGGATTCAAATCATCCTCTTTCATCACACTACAATCATGCATTAAATGTCCAAGCTCACCACAATAGTGACATGAAGCATTGTTTTGTTTTGAAGCTTGGGATTTCACATCAATTTTCTTTGCATACATAATGGGCTTTTATTTGACAGATGAAGAGGTATTTGGTGTACTTGAGGAACTAGAATCATGCACAAACGAAGTTTTTATTTTCAGATTAAATGCTTCTTTTTTACTAGGATTGTATCCTAGACCTTCCCGTTGGAAGTTCACCTTAGTTCCCAAGAGTTTGTTTAGATTCTCTTTACCACTCACAAAGTTGCCCAATGATTTGTTCAGGTCAACGATTTCACTTTGAAGTGAAGCAATTACAAGTTCACAAGACAGAATTTCATTTTCACAAGAAGTGACCTTTTCATTTAGAGTGGCATTTATCGTCTTGTAAGATTCTATTTCCTGTTCTAGAATACTTACATTCACGAGAGCCTTTTTCAAATGTCAAAAGTCTTTCACACATGGTCGTATTTAATTGTTTCAGATTTTCAAGTTTAGATTTCAACAAATCATTTTCTTTTTCAGATTTCTCAAGGTACTTGAATCTTCCCTCTAGTAAAGAGATTTGAATGAGCAAAACATCGTTGTCCCCTTTTAGCTTTTCATTTTTATCCAGAAGGGACTTGGCATCTATTTCAGAATCAAGATGTTTATCAAAGAGTTTATCATCATCAGATAGAGAATCTAACTTGTTCCTTAAACTTTCTTCAATGTTCTTAAGCAATGAAACTTTGCATGTCAACAGTTCATTTTCTTTTTCCAGTTCTTCAAATTTTGAATTTCGATCAATGCATTTCACACAAGAGGAATTGTCATGAATACATTCATTAGACTTTTTCTTCAAGGCTTTGTTTTCATGCTTCACCTTTTGGTATTTTTCTGACAATTCTTCATAAGCATCTACTAAATCTTCAAAAGATAATTCATCTTCATCTGATTTAGAGCTTACCTCCTCAGCACTTTCATCACAAGTTTGATAGATATCATCAGCCATTAATCCCTTAGTCCTTGCTTCTCTTGAGCTTGCATCAATTTGTTTATAAGTTCTTTGGTGGTTCTACAAGAGGAGACAAACGTGAACCTGTTAGCATTGACAGAATTTTTCATCAACCTCAAAATTGTAGCATTTTCATGACTCTTTAGTCTATCTCAGTTGGACCACTTGGTCTCATCCCGAGGCAACTTATGAGGACCATCATTAACTAACTTCCACAAATTTGGATCAATTGAATTTATGGTCCTACACATTCTTCCCAGCCATGAGTTAAAGTCATCACCATTATAAAAGGGTAAGGAAGTCAAAGAAGCAATATTTGAAGAAGCATTCATTATTCAAAACTACACTAGGATCCCTCTGAAGATCGTTTGATCTAATATAACAGAGTCTGGCTCTGATACCAATTGTTGGGTCCCATAGTGTAGTGGCACGGATCTAGAGGGGGGTGAATAGATCCCTCTCTAAAAATTAAGACCAATTAAAATAACTTGAAATGCTTCTCAATCAAACCTGGCCAAACGTGCAGGTGACAAGATCACACACGGAGAATTAGCAATTTGAACTAGCCGTATACTTTGACAAATTTAGCATCGATGTGCAACATAGTTCATAATCTATCTTGTGAATGGTGGTAGAGGATAAGGAGCAAACACACAACCAATCACACATGCACAAAGATTTTTTAGGTGGTTCGGGACCACGACCGGTATCCTACGTCCACCCCTCACCACCTCGGTGAGGCTTCACTAGAACGCTACTCAAGATAGCACACGGGGATGAACCCCAATACACCACACGCTGCACGATGGCAGCAAACCACACACACACGAGCTTGATGCTCAACACGCTGCAGTGCAGCGCACACACGAGGGTGAACCCTCAACACGGTGCTCAGCACCTGTTGACACCTTGAAAATGAGCAAGGGCAGAAACGGAATTGAAAGGAAGATCAGACCAATAGTGAAAGATCAATGACGAAGTTCGTCAACCATCTACCCGGCTGAAGCCTTCTCCCGGGCCAAGCTGATGTCTGATGCCATTGTCAGTCAGACGACGGCACTGATGAAATAGCAGTCACCTGACTGATGAAACCTCCTATCACACCTCCATAAGAACTGTATTAATACCTCATCCGAGAACCCATAGATAACATGTCAGAGTAAGTCAGATGTCGGCTTATTCACAGATGTGATATGAGCAAAGATAAAGAGAAAGCCGAAACTAGCAAATGAAGATGGTGAAGATTCCTGTAAAGTCAGAGCCACGGAAGAGCTACCACTGAAGCTATTACCCGGCTAAAGCCCCCTCGGGCTAAAGCTGATGTCCGGTGTCGTCGTCATTCAAATGACAACACTGATGAAATCCCAGTCTATGAGACTGATGAGAGGTTATGAATAACCCTAATAGAAATTGTGTCACTAATAGAGGATCCTCTCGGATTCAAATATACCCCAGGGTCTAACCTAGACCAAGAATCACATATGAAGTTAAACAGTCTTAATGGGCCTGTCCAGTGGGCTTCTGAAAGCTGCGCCGGGAACTGCCCTCGACATCACCTGGCGCGCCGGGAGCCCGTCAAGAGCGCGCCGGTTGCTGTCGGCCGAGAGGTCAGGCAAGGGGGCCTATAAAACCCACTGATTCGAAAGAGAGAGGGAAGGGCAGAAGAAAAACAAGGACAGAGAGCCTGAATAGATAGCCACAAACAAAAAAACAAGGAGAAGAGAGTGGAGCCTGCGATCTGATCCGAGATAGGAAGAGGCGGAAGGGAAAAAGAAGAGAGGAGTCTCGAAGCCTGATCGAAGGTGGGCAACGGGGAGGGAGAGGAGTCAATGCTCCGCCCTCCCCTCCCCATTTTTCTGTAGTTCGTTATTTTAATCTTTGATTGCTTCTGTCTCTTCCCCCTTTTGATGTATGCTGTGATACCACGGCTGATTTTACTCTGCTAGGGCAAGGCATAGTCTGCCTATACCTTCTTTTATGAATTGCCCCTGATGTGCGAGTGTAATCGTTATGTTCGAATGAATGAAAACTATAGGCTCCTGTTGAGGCCTGCTGTCTATTTCTCCGAGACCCTATTGCTATCTCCCCATGTTTATGTTTCTTCTTAAGACTCAATAGCATGCTGTTCCCCATCCCCAGTTCGATTGATTGTCTGTTTAATCGTCCGTTTCTCGAACGCTCCTCATGCTTGCTTCTGAGCCAGGGACAGACTATCCCTTGGCCTCTGAAGCAAAGCATGGATACATAGTAACCACCGCTCGGTTTTGGATGTTGCAGTCATGCTCATCGGCTTCGCCGAAGTCATCCCCGGGGCCAGAGACAGTCATCTCTTGGCCACCAGATGATGGAGAGTATATCAAAACCATCCTCACGGATCGTCAGGAACGCTGGTGACAGAGATATCATAAAACCGTGTTTCCCCAAATCACTCTCCGCCTCCGGCCTTCCCTTTGAAATCCAAGCCAAAGTCAGCTGTAATCCGATGAATTGAGCTCTTTGATTTCCTAAGGCCCGTCTATCTTGGCCTAAATCACCAGAAAAATAACTGAATCCCCAACAAATTCAAGAACAGGGTACCGTAAAGCTCTGTTTCTCATCCCGGCGCCCTCACACCTCTCGGCCCCGCATACAGTAAATTAGATGAACAACTCTCGGCGCTATCCTTCAGGCGCCGAGAACTGTTCTAACCCTTGACCTCCGCGCCGGGAACCCTTACAGCCTAGCCGCGCCGAGAAACTCCCTGGCCTCCTCCTCGCCGCGCCGGGAAACACCTCTGATTGCTTGCCGTCGCGCCGGGAGGCCTACTCCCTGGCCTCCTCCTCGCCGCGCCGAGAATCCCCCCCTTTGCCATCGCGCCGGGAACCCCCCACTTTGGGCAATTCCTCTTCGCGCCGGGAACTCCTGGCCTTCTCTTCAGCGCGCCGGGAACCTGCCTCTTTGCCCTTGCGCCGAGAGGCCCACACCCTTGGCCATTTGGCCCTTGCGCCGAGAGCCTATTTCCCGACCTCTTCCCCGTCGCGCCGAGGGCCCTCCATGTTGAACCCGCCGAGAACCCTCACCCTTGGCATCCTTCTGGTGCCGAGAGTTCTAATTGATTGGCTTTCTTGCCTGCATCGGGAGCCTAACCCCCCTCTCCTTGCCGTGGCGCCGGGAACCTCTTCACCCTTTTAAGGTGTGCCGAGAGGCTACCCTGCCACCCAATGAGCCTTCAACACTTCTATCAAACCCACCTAGGGATGTCCATGAGTCACCAGAACTGACCCGAGGATAAAATTAAAGGAAGTCAAACTCCCTTATGTTCCATAGATCCGTGCCAATTTTATGAGCAACCCCTTTCGCTAAGGTGAGCTCTGCCACTGCATGAGTGTCACCGGCTCCTATAAGGGAAGAGTCAAACATTGCCCCAGGGTATACATGTGCAATATGGGAGGTTCGCTCCCTCCTTCTTTCGGCTTTCATCCCGGCACCCCGTGGGTGATAGCCTATCCTCCCCTGGGCATAATCCGGATCATGGGGAGATGCTGTCGAAATGTCGACAGATGTTTTATCCCCGATAAGTCCCGGGAAGTGCTCATCATACGCCTCCCGTCTGGCTCGATTCTTCGGGGAATATGAACACTGCGAGGCCTTTGGCTGGATGAGGAACATGAAAGGGGATATGCCCCCGATGACTGTCCAGGCTCCACCCCGCCGCTGCGTGGACGGTGTCTTATCTCCACCCGGCACGATCTACACAAGGGGGGGGGGGGTCATGCTGATTTAATAAACTATCGCTCGCTCAATTACCTTCTCAGAATAATAATATCTTCAATATCACGCGTTGTTATTCTTCTTTTATTATCGCCCCGAGTGGCCTCCTTTTTTGGCGTTTAATCAAGGGTTGTCCTTCTTAGGAAGGGCGTAATTAACGTCATAGCCTTTATGGTATGGCAGACTTTTGGTCCCGACTCGGACTTCACAATCGACTGACCAAGTCAAGTCGAGCGCACAATGAAATCGTCATGCATGTGACTGGCACGCCTAACAAACCAAAATAAATAAAATAAATAAATAAATAAATAAATAAAATAAATAAAAATAATAAGCGAGATAAAAATCCCGCGTCCACAAGTCTGGCACGCCCGGTGGGACTCAGTCTCCCTTCATCTCTACGCCAAAATAGGAGGCCCAGTGGGCCCCCCCCTCAAATTTTTGATTCTGTTCGCTTTCCTTATTTTCAGGAAGATGACTACTGGACTTATGTCCATACGCTTCGGCCAACAACCGATCGATATGCATGTGCGAGAGGGTTACCTGGCGATACCCCTGTCATTCGGAGCAATGCCCCCTGCTGTCAGGTTGCCCAACTATCTGGGCCTCGTCTTCACCGACCTTCTGCAGGTCGACAACGACGAGCAAGGCACCGCTGCAGGTGCCCCTATGAAGACTACTGGTAAGAAGGCTGGCTTACCGGAGAAGACGACCTCGACGGCCGTCGCCTGCTATGTACACCAAGTTCAAAGGAGGGACACGGTTCCCGCTGCTGCCCAGAGGGGAAAGAGAAATAACCGGAGAAGCCGGTATGCTGCTGCTGAGCGTCGTCTTTCCAATTCTGGGAAGACAATGATGATGGGAGATGTTAGGGTGAACCTCAACGGTCGCCCCAGAGAAGTCCGATCGGACAGGATTGTCCCGACTGTCCAGACCGACAACAGGTTCCGCGTCCTGGCCGCTAGGAGGGCCAACTGGGAAGCTGATGAAAGGAAGCCGCTGGCGCCCAAGCCAGCAAAATATAAACAGGTCTGGCGACCAAAGAAGATTCAGAGTTGGGCCCCAGCTTGATATGAGAAGAAGGCTACTGAGGATGTTGTTGCCCGCTTCAGGGCAGGAAGCAGGAGAAGAGAAGGAAAAGACATAAGAGATGATGCTGCTGTTTATCCCAGGGCTTGGGGTAAGAAAGATGAGAAAGAAAATGAAGAAAGAAATCTGACCACTGTTCGCCCCAGGATGAGGGGCAGAAAATATGAGCAGAAGCAAGACATCTCGGTCCCCCATCCCAGGGCTGGGGGCAGAAGAGGGCAAAGGAAGAACTATGATGCTGCTGCCAACTGCTGCCAGGATGGCGACAGAAGATTTGAGAAAGAAGAAAGAATGAGAACAAACGAACCAGTCGCTGCTGCCATTCCAAGAAGACCAAAAGCCTGTGCCAGACAGGCTGATATATTTAGATATTCCAAAGCCGAGCATCTGAATGCTCAGGTGGCAAGACTGGCTCATCAGCAAAGAGGCCAGGAAAGATTGATACTCTGACCAGAGCCGCGAAGGCACGATCCAGAGGAGATGAAACAAGTGGTCCAAGACTACTTCCATTACCTGGGGAACTCTGCCCTCGGTCAGCAAAGATTATCCCGTGCTCTGGGCACCGTGGATGAAGAAGAAGGAGAAGCCCTTCAAGAAGTGATGCTCGGAGTCTCCTCCTCCGATTCAAATGATTATGAAGAAGGCCGCAAGGCCGGATATGATAAAGAAGACCTGTACAGGGAAGAAGCTGAAGAAAGAGTATCGGTCTTCGACCGACTCAAATACCCTGACCAGGCAAAAAGAAATGTTTGCAGGCAGAAGGGAAGAATGCAAATCTTCGCCTGTAACATGGCTGGAATCGCCAGGGGGCAGAATATGCTACCAACTCAGCCAGATGAACTGCTCAGGCTGGCTACCAGACCAGGCCCCGTCACAAGAAGAGGTCAGGCTGCAAAAGATAAGATGAAGAATGATGAGGAAACCCGTAAGATCACCACCATGACAGTCAATGTGGTGACAACAGAAGAAGAAGACAATCCCTTCGTTGATGATGCTGAAGGGACTTCAGAAGATATACAGATCCCATCGACTCTGGATCCCATGATCCAGATGATGTTTAGAAGATATCAACAGGAGATCAGTGCTCCCAGAAGACAGCTAAATGAGAGGCAGGAAGCCACACCGGTCTCCAAGCAAGCCGAGCCTGTGGGGTATACTTCCAGCTCAACAGATACGGCTATCCCAGCTAATCCTCTCCTGGCTGATAAGGGCAAAGCACCGAGCCAACCTGTTCCACAGCAAACAGTAGCTCAGCCCTCTGCGTCTCAGACACAGCCTAACGCGCCCACCTTGCGCGCCACTGTGATGACAACTCCTCATAGTCAGCAACAAGCTCACTTCTTCCCAGAAGACATAGATCCAGCCGTAGCCCACAAGCTGATGATTGAAAGAATTGTGGAGATGAAGCTGTCTGAGAAGACTGGCGATGATGTTAGTACCTATGATGTGTACAAGGTGCCATATCCTCCCCAATATGCTGCTAAGAGACTACCTCCAGGCGTCAGTAAGCCGCCTAAGTTCGAAAAATTTAACGGCCAGGGCTCCCCCAGAGAGCATATAGCTTACTACACCACAATCATGGGCGACCTGGCAGTCGACGAAGCTTATCTGCTTAAGTTCTTTGGCTCATCCCTTACTGGGTTAGCCTTTGAATGGTATTCAAGCCTGCCAGCTGGATCGGTGGTTGATTGGCCTGATATGCAGAGAAAATTCCGCGACAGATTTCATGTCACTGAGAGAGAAATCACAATAGCAGAGCTATATGCAACCAGGTAGAAGCAAGATGAGACTGCACTGGACTACATCAAAAGATGGAGGAACTAAGCCATGAGATGCAGAAGACCCCCTCATCAAGAAGATGCAGTGCAGATATGTAAACAGAGCCTCAGGAGAGAGGTGCTAGAAAAGATGATTGGCGCAGATGTCAGAATATTTGACCGATTGAACAATATAGTGGCAGAGGTCGAGACGTTCCTGTCTAAGCGTCCAACCGCCAATGCTCCAACTATGCCGAAAGGGAAATCTAGTGATCGACGACCATCGCACTCTGAGGCCAACACCGTCAATTTCAGAACCTTCGAGCAACAGAAAGGGAAGAAGGGGGCAGATGAAGCTCCCCCGCCGGCAGACACAGCAGAAAGAAAAGATAAGGTCTCTCTAAGAAACAAAATGAGAAAACCATATTCTTTCCCGAAAGATAAGACAGCTACACTATTCAACTGGGCATATAAGTTCAACAAGGTAACATTGCCTGAACCAAAGAGACCCGATGACGCGGCGAAGAAACGTGATCCACTGTTCTGTCCATATCACCGTGCGCTGGGGCACGCGATTGAAGATTGCTACGTCTTCAAAGATATTATGGAAGGCATGGTCAAAAAGGGCGAGCTACAGCTGGGAGATTACCAGGTAGAGCCACATCGTCCACATGAGCCTCCGGCATTAAAAATAGCCGCCAATATGATTTCAATCTACCAGCAGCTGCCTAAGGAGGCCGTTGAAGAATGTACTAGGCATACTTATGAAGCTTGCTTCCTCACCCCACTGAAGGATCAGGAAGGATGGCAGATGAAACCCATAAAGAACAGAAAGAAGACTCCCGCAGCCAAAACCAATGGAGCATTTATCCGCGGTGTCACACCAAGACCTGAACTGCCTCCAGTAAAGCCAGTATGGCGCACAGCTGAGACAGAGCCAGTCATCCGGATCCCCACTCATAACCGGAGAAGACAAGTCCCCCTACCTGCACATAAGGAAGTAAGTCCTGCAGCCAGGCGTTTACAGCAATATATTAATGGGCTCGATGAATATGAACAGAAAAAGCCCGGGCACCTGCTGGTGAAAGACTGTATACTCTGGGAACAGCTCGAAGAATTGGAAATTAAAGAGCAGTCAGAGGCAGAACAAGGAAAAGCTGAGACTGAACCCTTCTGGGGGCAGGGGCCAATAAAGCCAAACTCCCAGAAAAAGAAGAGACGGCCCAAGTCCAAGAAGGGAAAGAGGGTCGTGACAGTACAATGTAACACCCTGTCAGCACTCTTTACCTCGCCCGGGGAGGGTGATGAGGATGAAACATCAAATGCCCTGCTAGAAGCCAACCATGCCGAGGCCTCAACCTCGGCACATGCAACACGCTCCGGAAGAAGGTGGGGGCGCCCACCACCAGCCAATCATAACATTATGTTCAGAGGGGAACAACCCTACCAGATTCCTGAACCAGAGGTTCGGGGTGTCCAGATTCCTCCCCCTGCTAGCTTATACCAAGAAGAGAAGAAGGGAGGTCAAATTCCAACATTTCTGGAATTTCTATCCAGTCTGAAAAATGGGCAGTTGGTACAGGCTGGGCCAGATAAAGGCAAGAGACCTCAGCAATCGGCATCTGTAGCCTACAAGCAGAATGAGAACGAAGGGGATAACCCTCTGACGGCACCAGGGGCCGTTGCTATAGAAGAAGCCCCCCAAGAAATCAGTCCAGGGGATGAAACCAGCACTGGTCAGCAGAGGCCACGGGCACCACATGAACCTCCAAAGCCCCGATGGGTAGAGGAAATGAGACTGTCTAATGTCAGGGTGGGCAGCCGGATCATGAAAATGCTAAAGAAGCTCCCTACCAGGTTCTCCATCTGGGAGATTCTCTCTCTGAGTGAAGAGGCTCGCCAAGCAATTGTTGATGCCTTGCAGTCGCCGGCACAATATGAAGCACTCTTGACAGAAGTGAATTCTGGGCTATCAGTTACATTCTCAGAGGATGACATGCTGATTCCGAATACCGGCCATAACAGACCGCTGTATATGAGGGGCTCCCTGAACTGTCAGCCACTGAATAGGATACTGATAGATCCCGGGGCTGCCGTGAACATTCTCCCATACCGCATCTACCAAAAATATTACTTTGATCTACAGCTTACCAAGGTCAGAGACATGAAAATTGCAGGATTCAACCAGAAATGTGAGACGCCCCTTGGGGTGGCTGATTTTAACCTCACATTGGGGGATCTCACTACCGTGGTACGATTCTATGTAATCGACTCCAACACCACATATAAGGCCCTGCTGGGGAGACCGTGGCTGCATGAATATCAGATAGTGCCGTCCACGCTACATCAGTGCATTAAATACTGCCATGAAGGAAAAGAAGAGAGGGTGTTTGCGGATCTGCATCCCTTCGAAGTATTCGAGTGCCATATGCTCGATGCATCCTACTACACGGAGGTGTCGCGAAAGGATGAAGAGAAAGAGGCTGTGGTCAGCCAGAAAAAACCGGCGACGAAGGCAAGAAATTGGTCCCCACCGCCACCAAAGGGCTATATTAAAAAGCATGAGGTATCGCACATCTCTTATGCCGGTGACTTTGCTCGGATCACTCCTCCTAGCATTCACCCGGATGATATCAATGAAGAAATGAAAGAAAAGTACACACAAGTGGAGGTGCCGCAGGGTTTATTTAAACCCATCGTCAACCTTGAGTACCAGACGGTGCTACCACTGAAGACTATGGAAGTCCCTCGCTTCTGCGAGCCTCCTACCATATTCTACACCGGGGAGTCAGTCGAGGAAGATGATCAAGACTGCATGGTCCCTGAAGAGGCTGCAAGCCGGATGGTGCCGATTACAGGCCTGGATTATACTACCCAACGGGTTTCGCAGATGTTCTCTAAGATGCAAATGCCGTCATTGCAACCTGCTGCCCAGAAGAAGGAGTTCAAGGAGCTATGGGATCCGTCTTGGGATGATAAAGAACTGAGGAAGATCACTCGGCACCCGGGATTGGGTTACACCCTTCAAGAATACTATGAAGCGGAGGTGGATGTCATATCTGTCTCCTACCAGCATGAAGACCCTCCCGAGGTGGGATATGACAAGTACCCCTCGGAAGATGAAGAAATCATTTATCAATCCATAATGAACAATGAAGCCCCAGACAGTCAACCAGAGACGGGGACGTCTGATGAGGCAAAGAAAGCTTGGTACTGGGAGGACCTGTCTTCCAAAGAGGATCTGTTCCAGGCTGAAGCAAAATTTGATACGGGAACCCCGGATGAAGATCAAATAGCCAGAGAGCTGCAGGAGTGTTTAGAGTTCGGACGCATTCTAGAAGAGTTTCGGGCTCTGCAGAATGATGACCTGTCAAGAGAGCCCACATCAGAAGAGCCTCTAAGAACGGAAGAGTCCACTTCTGAATTTCTTGTTGAACTAGCCTCGTCCTCGGGACAGGCTGAACAGAATCCGGTAATATTGGCCCTATATGATGCACCAGCCTCCGCTGATGACCAGTATGATGAAACAGAGGAGCATGAAACTGAAGAAGATTACATCCCGGGAGGCTTTATTGATTTGCAAGAAGCCCCGCCCGAAGTTGAAGACGGGGGCCAAGCCACCGTCGATGAGTTGATAGAAATAAATTTGGGATCCGCAGATGAACCAAGGCCGACATTCCTCAGCGCACTGCTAGAGCCATATGTCAGGGAACAATATATACAATTTTTGAAAGAATTCCGAGACTATTTTGCATGGACATATGATGAAATGCCAGGACTGAGCTCTGATGTGGCACAGCACCGATTGGCAATAAACCCAGAGGCTAACCCTGTAAAGCAGCCTTCCAGGAGAATGCGTCCTGAATTGATAAATCAGATTAACAAAGAAGTTGACAAGCTGATTGAGGTAGGCTTTGTCGAAGAAAACCAGTATACTACATGGCTGGCCAATATAGTGCCCGTAAAGAAGAAGAATGGGCAGATTAGAATATGTGTTGATTTTCGGGAACTTAATAAGGCTTGCCCGAAAGATGATTTCCCAGTGCCAATCACTGAGGTGATGATCCATGCAACTACTGGTCATGAAGCCCTGTCATTCATGGATGGATCATCTGGATACAACCAGATCTGGATTGCTGAAGAAGACAGAGTGCACACTGCATTCCGCACTCCGAAGGGAATATTCCACTACAAAAGGATACCGTTCGGCCTCAAGAATGCCGGCGCTACCTACCAAAGAGCCATGACAAAGATCTTTGATGACTTGCTCTTCAAGAAAGTAGAGTGCTACATTGACGATCTGGTGGTGAAAACCAGCAGAAGAGAAGACCATTTGCAAGACCTGAGGATAGTGTTCCAGAGGTTGCGCAAATATGAGCCCAAGATGAACCCTATGAAATGCGCCTTCGGCGTGTCCAGTGGAAAATTCCTCGGGTTTATTGTCCGTCATAGGGGCATTGAAATTGACCCGTCCAAAATTAAGGCTATCCAGGAGCTCCCTCCACCAAGGAATCTGCACGAGTTGAGATCCCTGCAAGGGCGTCTGGCCTACATCCGACGATTTATATCAAATCTATCGGGTAGATGCCACCCCTTTCACAAGCTCATGATGAAAGATGTGCCGTTCCTCTGGGATGATGGCTGTCAGGAAGCCTTTGAGAAGCTGAAAGAATATCTCAAGACCCCTCCAGTGCTGGGGGCACCTATTAAAGGCAGGCCCTTGATACTGTATATCGCAGCCACATACTATTCCCTGGGGGCAATGCTGGCACAGATAAATGAAGAAGGCAAAGAACAAGCCTTGTACTACCTAAGTAGGAGGCTGATGAGAACTGAAGAAAGCTACAACTACATAGAAAAGACCTGCTTGGCACTAGTCTTTGCTGTCAAAAAGCTCCGACACTATATGTTGTCACATGAAGTCAGATTAATATCTACAGCAGATCCACTCAAATACATATTGACTCAGCCAGTGCTAAAGGACCAGTTGGGCAAGTGGGCAGTGATCCTGATGGAATTCGATATTACCTATACACCCCAGAGGGCGATAAAAGGACAGGCCGTGGCTGATTTCTTTGCAGAGCACCCTGTGCCGGAAAATGATATGCTAGGGACTGAGTTACCCGATGATGAGACACTCGAGGCCTGCCAGACCCAGTCAGTTATGTGGCAACTATTCTTTGATGGAGCATTTAGAACAGAGACAGACTCCAATGGAAAGACCAGAATACGGGCCGGAGCCGGTATTGTGCTGAAATCACCAGAAGGGGAGGTCGTGCATACTTCCTGTTCTATAAACAAGCCCGGCACTAATAATGAAGCCGAGTATGAAGCTCTGATAATCGGGCTATGTATAAGCCTCAACATGGGTATCCAAATGCTCGAGGTATTCGGTGATTCGATGTTGGTGATAAAGCAAATCCAAGGGGAGTTCGAAGTGCAAAAGCCAGAACTGAATCCCTACCACCAAAAGGCTGTGAGCCTCATGGCGAAATTCTATCATATTGAGCTCAAGCATGTGGGCCGTGGACATAATGCCCAGGCTGATGCACTGGCAAAGCTGGCCAGCTCACTAGCAGTCCCGCCAAATGAGACACTGAACATTGTTGTTATGAACCGGCGGCAAGTCCCCAGTATGCTAGAAGGGTGCCCCGAAGAAGAAGAAGTCGCTACTGTCAGCACAGAACAGGCATCTGACTGGAGACAGCACTTGCTACAGTGGTTCCTGCACCAACAGCTACCGCAGAAAAGAGAAGAGAAGATGAAACTTCTGAGAATCAAAGATTCTTATGAATTCAGAAATGGGACTCTGTTCCGAATAATGGCAGATGCGCGCAAGAAGATTCTACTCCGCTTGTGAGTGACGTCACGCGGTTCGGGGAAGAGCGGAGAGAGGACGCGGAGCGCGCGCAGGCTCCTCTTTTCTTTCTTTTGGTGTTTGTTTGCTGCAATGCAGAAATAAGAGAAGAGAGAGAAGGGGCCACCACGGGAGATTGCTCCGGCGGGGCGAGCGGGACAAGTGTGATATAGTAAAATATGGGGTTTAAACGGCCATAGCGGGAAGTGACTCGCCGCGGCCTCGGGGGGACGGGAATGGTGCAAAAATTAAATAACAAGAATTGAAACGGCCATTGGGGAAGTGACTCACCGCGTCCTCGAGAATATGAGCAGATATTAAGATGACAGAATATAGAGAGAATACAAAGAGCGGGAATTTAAACGGCCATTGGGGAAGTGACTCGCCGCGGCCTCGAGAACACAAACAGATAAGAATATAACGTATAAGAACGTGAATTTAAACGGCCATTGGGGAAGTGACTCGCCGCGGCCTCGAGAACACGAATAGATAAGAATATAACATATAAAAATGGAAATTTAAATGGCCATTGGGGAAGTGACTCGCCGCGGCCTCGAGAATATGAGCAGAATATAACAGAGTATAAAGAGAATATAAGAACGGAAATTTAAACGGCCATTGGGGAAGTGACTCGCCGCGGCCTCGAAAATAAGACGTGATCGCCAGGGGCCGAAAGACCCCAAAATAAGAAAGTGATCGCGCCTACCTCAAGAGCGGGAGATGGCGGGTTGCTTCTTCCTCTCCCTCCGGCCGACCGACGGAGAGGGCTTTCCTCGGCTACCCTTGCAAAACAACGACAAACAAATGACAAGTGGATTAGAAAGATGGAGGTGTAGTATTCAAATCCTTGCGATAAAAATAACGAAATGATGGCAAGACACACACCTGGTTGGTGTTATCTTTTAAACCCCTCTCAGACTCGAGTAGGAGGAAAATGAGATGATGGATGCAAGAAGTATAAAAGAAGAGGCGCCCTTATGAAGGGGGATAGAGGATGCGAGATGATGAATGTAAAAGAACTACGAAGAAAAAAGCGGAAGAAAAGGCTTATTGGATGAGCCGAGGGTGAAATCCGGCGGAGCTCCGGCAGCGTGGGGACGACGTACAAGCGCGGTGGATGAAGACGACCTTCCTCTCGCGAGCGTGAGCACCCGAGAAGCCGGCAGAACCTCCACCTACAAAAGAACCCACGGGTTAGAAAATGACTCCGTAGCCTCTGGGCTCCGGCAGCCTATCGGATCACTTCTGAGCTCCTTAGAACTGAGGGGGTGGGCCTCTATTTATAGGGCTCCGGAGGGTGGAGGCGTCCAGGACCCTGGACACCTCCATCAGGGCCGAAATAATATTTTATTCTATTTTTATTTATTTTTTTGGAATACTTTTGTGGAGGCGTCCAGGGTCCCGGACGCCTCAAGCAGGTCCACCGAAAACCGACGACGGCCGCACGCGGTTTGGCACAACCCGTGGTTTTGTGAGCGGCGCCTTGTGATTCAGAAATGGGCGCGTCCAGCTGACTGGACGTCTCCATATTTTGGATTTTTTCACACACGACAAACCGTCGTTCGGTGGCCGGCGCCCGTGAGGGTTTTGATGGAGGCGTCCAGGGGCCTGGACGCCTCCAAAATTATATTATTTTTTATTTTTCTTTTGTCTTTTATACCAGGGCTGGCATTTTAATTTTTTTATTTATTTTTATGGAGGCGTCCAGGGGTCTGGACGCCTCCATTAATATATATATATTTTTAATTATTTTTTGTCTTTTTTATGCCAAGTGGCATTTTATAAATATTTATTATTATTAGTTTTTATGGAGGCGTCCAGGGGCCTGGACGCCTCCATTAAAATATATATATTAATATTTATTTTTGGGCCCTAAGGAAATAATAAAATAATAAAATAAATTAAAAAGATGGGGGCGTCCAGGGGCCTGGACGCCCCCATTAAGACCCACCCGGGTCCTCAAATCAGGCGTCGGCGACCGCCCGGTAGGCCCCCTTCTTGGTTCCGGAACCTCTTGATGCGTCTGACTGGTGTTGATGCCGTCCGAATGCCGTGACGAGACGATTCCGGATGCCGAAAAAGGCAGAAGAAGACCCGAGAAAAGGAAGCACTCGAGTGATTCAAAATGCGTAAGCCGTCGCGGGGCGTCGTATAGTAATATGAGACTTTCTCAGGAGACGTCAGGAATGGCGTGTCTACAGCTGCCCTGCCTTGGCGTCTGCTTTGCAAGGGAGCGACACGTAGTGCAATGGTATCGAAGTGGAGTGGAGTGAAGTGGGAGCAGACTGATAAGTTGATGCCAAGGTGTGATGAGACACGCTTTTGACGTTACTGTTTGGAATCTTTCCTGGTGTTTCAATGAGGCGACCTTGAAGAAGGTCTTTCAAATATTGACGATTACTTGGACGGAGATCAAATAAGGGAGGGTGAGATGTGCGCTCAGGCACGAAACAAAAGGAGACCAACTTCTCGGTGTAGAAGTACCTGAGTCATAAACCGGAGGTTTCACCTTTGGAGAGCGGTTACCAGCCAATGTGGAAGTGCTGCGGCCAAGGTGGGTCAAAAAAGGTAAAGGAATATCTGAGGGTTTGTCCAAACAAGGGTCTCCTTTGGAAGAGCAGCGTAGGGCTGTCTCAAGAAAACTCAGTATTTCATTCGGAGTGGAATATCTCATATTTGTGGGAATTGGAGCACAACGGCTTTCACAATCGAATCACTTGAATGATCTTCCGCAATAAATCAAAGTCCTATATGAATGCATGCTGGGTTCAAAGAAAAATTTAAAACAAACTAAAATAGAAAATAGCCAAGGATAATATTGTCAACTTGTGAAGAACGGGTCAGGATACCGACCCGGTGAGCTGATACTGGGCTGGGGCCCGTTTATCCGCGTACCAACTCACTGAATGGAACCGTCGTCCCCATTCTATCACAAGTTGACGACCTATCAGTACAACCCAAATTCCTCCGGGATCATCACCGTTTTTGTTGAAGGGGAACTCAGATCCTAGATTCGTTCGGGCCGCACGGTCCTCGGCATGTTCTAGTAGCGTACGTATCATATACTACGATGCATGACAAGGTGGGACCAATCAATGAAAGGTGGGACAGGAGATAGGACAAAGACGTCCGTTAGTAAAACCTGCACAGACTAGCAAAGGTTAGCAACATCGGAAAGTAGCAGAATAACAGCAGAATCGCACCACAGTTCAAAGGAGATCCAGACCAAAATCTTGACAATGACCACTGATGTGACATGTTCTGTCCTGTAGCACCCTTCCCTTCCTATAAGAACTCCCCTTAGGCTAGTTCATTCAAATGCACCAAGGTGGATTTTGGAAGCTCAGGAGAGGAAAGAGAGGAGAATCTAGAGATTTCAGGATGGAAGGAGAGTCTTCCCGCGTTATGAAGAGGAGCAGGCCTAACAGCGAGATCAGGCGACTCTCCGACCTCGAGGGTCATCTGAGGAGGACGATCATGTCGCATATGGTAAGCTGACTCTTTTCAAATTTTCTCCACGTGAACCTTCTTCTTACTTCCTTCATTTCTTATTTCTTTCCTCTTCCAGCCATATCCACTCTTCCCAGGCCTGAGGAAGTTTTCCAAACTGCCATGGCTTTCAAAGCTAACTTTCAATATCTCCATTGGCATGAGGGCCATACTCTCGAAGTGGCATTTGCAGGGGCTCCTTATTCACGCCAAGTATTACGAGAAGATTCGTATGGACTGGGCGGCTATGGGCGCACTAGTGGAGATCTAGCATCCCCAGACCCACACTTTTATCTTCCCGACCTTCGAGGTGACCATCCTCCTCGAGGAGGTGGAACTTCTGCTCGGATTGAAGAAATTCAAGAGTGACGGGAAGGTGAAGGCTATGCGGATGCTGACACGGGGGACTTCTGAAAGTGTCCTTGGAAGCTTCATGCCGCCCGACGCAGCCCGAAAGGTCCGTACTCAAAAGGGGATCGATCTCCAAAAGCTTGCGGAGTGGGTCATGGACGCCCTGAGAGGGTCACCAGACGATGACTATTTGGAGGGAATCATGAAGGGGTTCACCATTTGTCTGGCGGGTGCTCTCTTGTTCCCTTATACCGACAACATGGTGGAGGAAGACCAACTGGGTGCTATCTGCGGGATCTGGCGTGGAAAGAGGGTAGGACCCGCCGTCCTCGCCTATCTTTACAGCGGTCTTACTGCCTCGAGCATGGGTAAGCCTCCATTTGGTTGTGCACTTGTCTTCAATTGCTGGCTGGATTTGCATTTCAAATCGACCACCGCGAGGGAATGCCAACCGCTTCGAAGCTCTTCCAACAAAGCCCTCTTCATCACATAGCCGACGTGTTAGGCTTCGGTGGTACCGTAGTGAACCGCGTTCCGTGGCTGAAGAAACGTGAAGACTGGCGGTCTCACTTTCGCACCGTGACACAAGGCTTCTTTACTTACGCACCGGCATGTTTGCTTTCGCTAGATCTCCTCATGAGGTCTTCTCCCGAAGTTGATCTTCAACTGATCGGCGCGACCGAGTTTGTTCTTTACAACGCGCATCGGTGCTGCCTCCAGATTGGCATCCCACGCCATTCGTTCCTGCCACCGACTGGCATCGTTCCTTTGAAGAAGAGGGAGTTGGGTACTGAAGTGGACGCGAAGGAAGCGAAGGCCATTAAAGCTCCCTGGAAGACAAGTGTTGCGGGAAAGTCCTTAGCGCATGTGGTGGAAGAATGCGAGCCGTGGAGGGCTTATGTGACCGAACTGGGGAAGTTAAGGCCTAAGGTGCCTAAACCCCTGATGTAGTTCACTCTGCTTTTCTGATAGAATAAAATCTGGCATGGATGTTTCGGACCCTTGTCCCCTTAATTATTATTTTTTTGGTTATTTTTCTTTTTCTTTGTATTTTTATTTTGTGCTTTGGATTATATACATTCTCTAACCCCTTTTTTTTATTATTATATTTTTTATTATTATTATTTTTTATTATGGGGGCGTCCAGGGGTCTGGACGCCCCTATTTTTTGATAATTTTTTTTTTCATTTTTTTTTCAATAAATGTTTTTTGGGGGCGTCCAGGGTCATGGACGCCCCTAATTTTTTATTTTTTTATTTTTTGATTTTTTTGTTTTGGGGGCGTCCAGGCGCCTGGACGCCCCTAAGTTTTTTTTGAATTTTTTTTTAAAAAAAATAAAAAAGTGGGGGCGTCCAGGCGCCTGGATGCCCCAATTAAAGCACAAATATATATAGGGGGGGCTCCCCCCCTTACTCACTTACTACTCATTCAAACGATCCGGTCAAACCAGACAGACCCATTCTTCGCCCCAATGGAGTTAGGAGGCCCGAACCGAGGTGGAGACAAGCGTAAACGACTGGCTCGTCGTCCGAGGAGACTGAGAGACGATGCTGAGGAGGCCGTAGCAGAGGAGATTGCTGCGGAGGAGGAGATGGAGGTGCCGCTTCTGGCCGCGGAGGCCGCTGCGGATGCTGGTGACGCGGGAGAGGACGATCACGACCCGGTAAGTACTTCGGAATTCTCACTCTGTGGTTCAATAGGCTAAAATGGGCGTGCGAGAGGCTGTGAGAGAAGGCCGGGTTGTGAGAGAAGGAGGCGTCCAGGGGCCTGGACGCCTCCACTTTTTCTTTTTCTTTTTGTTTATTTATTTATTTACGTAAATAATAAAATAAACCTAAAAAATAAGGAGGCGTCCAAGGCCTAGGACGCCTCCATAATAATATATATATATTTTTTGTTTTTGGTTCTTGGATTTTTTTCGAAAAAAGAAATAAAGAAAATAGGAAGGAGGCGTCCAGGGACCTGGACGCCTCCAAAAAACAATATATATATATATATATATATATATATATATATTAAAAAAATAAAATAAAAAGAATAAATAGTATATACAGTGTTATTGTTATTACTGTTCATGATGTTGATGTGTTCTTTGTTGGTTTTTGTGGTGTGCAGGGCGTGATGAAGGGCCGGATCAGCTGGTCCTTGGTGGTGGCAGCATACCGTGGGCTGTCGGATTTCCAGAGGGCGCGTGTGGACGCCATGGGCTTTGGAGCTTTCTTTAGGATCGAGCCCTTCCGGCTCGACCTTCCTCTTATCCAGGCATTGAGGGAGCGGTGGCACGCACCGAGCCGGGCGTTTCTGATGCCCTGGGGGCACATGGTGCCGACACTAGAGGACGTGGCTCGGATTACCGGGCTACGGGTTGACGGAGAGGCAGTCAGCGGGGTCACCTACCCCGACTACCGAGAGTGTGCCCTAGACCTGCTGTGGTTAGAGACGAGCGTGACTGATAGAGACAGCAGGGTAGTCGGCCGGGTGGAGATCATGGAGGCGCTCGGATTCGTCGACCCGCGCCAGCGGGTTAGCGAGACTGGAGCGGAGTTCTTGGCTCGACTGGAGGGGGATGCTCGTGCAGCTTTCACCCAGGATCCGAGCGAGAGGGAGCTGGTGGACCTAGATCTTCGGAGGTTTCTTTTCTTCTTCCTGGGCCGCCTTCTGCTGGGGACGAAGGGGGATGGCATCCACTGCCGTTTCCTCGGGATCTTGGCGGATCTGGACAGAGTGGGACACTACGCATGGGGAGCGGCTCTACTTACCCATTTGATTGCTGATCTCTCCCAGACTTCGGAGAAGGAGACGACAGTCAGCGGCTTCGCACCTTTCCTCCAGGTAAACATTTTATTTATGCATTCCCACAGTTAAATATGCAATTATTGTACTAATGATGTATGATGGATGCAGGTGTGGAGCTATTACTATTTCCTGATGGGGAGGGCTAGGCATAGGAACAGGAGGGCCGTGCCTCTGACGCGGCAGTGGAGGCCGGTCGTGGTTGCAGCACCCCACGGCTACCAGCTGGCGTCACTTCGTCGGGAGCTGAGCGAGTATCCCGAGGCCATGGTATGATGCATATGATTTTATTTGTGTTTATGCGTGTGACTGAATGGTAACTAATATGATGTATGTATGGTGATGCAGGTGGTGTGGAGGCCCTACCTGGGCATGGGCGATGCTGGCCAGCCCTGGGTTGTAGCGGGTCTTCCTCGCTTCAGGCGGGACGTGTGGGTCCATTGCCTGAACGAGATTGAGCCGCTGAGGCTTAGACTGGTCATGAGGACGTTGGGGCTGGCCCAGGAGTGGGTTGACGTAGATGCGCCGGCCCGCATTGGGCGGAAGACCAAGGGGAAGGCGAAGATTGTGGACTGGCATACGCGCTTCCCAGCACAGTACCAGGACTGGCAGCAGGACGGGGTCCCAGTGGTGTCCCATGTACAGGACAGCATAGATTACATGAGACGATATCGAGCTACGTACGGGGACCGCCTCTCCCTCGGTGGTATGGCAGGGGTAAGTGTGAAATGAAAATGCTTCGCCCTTCTATATGTATATGCATGTGGTACTGACTTATGTGCAATGCAGGATGCTCGTGACAACATGATCGCCGACCTGCGGGCCCAGCTGGCGGACGCCAGGCGGCAGTTGGTGGCCATCCGACAGGAGTTGGAGATCTGGTGAGTCTATGCAATGCATTTTTTTTGTGACCTGGATTTTTGATGCTTAGCCTTTGACTGACGTTTGTCCCGTGTTTCAGCGGGCCCACCAGACAGCGGCAGCCGGGATGGCTGGTGGAGCGGGTTCCAGTTCGCGGGGCCCTCCTCCGGAGGTTTCTGCCCTCCAGGAGCAGCTGGCGCACGCGGTGGCTCGGGCTGAGGAGGCCGAGCGTGACCGCGAGGCTCGAGTGAGTGTTTGCTTGGCCCCGACCCTTTTTCTAGCTGCTTTCCTTCTATCACTGTTCTCTTACGGTGCATGCGTGCTTTAACAGGTGGCCGAGATTCGGGAGGCCCTGGCCCGTGCTGTTCGTGCTGAGCAGGAGCGCGATGCCTGGGTGGCAGAGCGCGATGCCTGGGTGGCAGAGCGTGACGCCCGGATTGCGGAGCTGGAGGAGGAGCATCGACGGGAGGCTGAGGAGCTCCCTCGTGACGTGCTGGATCTGCGGATCGCCCTCGAGCTGTCGAGGAGAGAGGCGATGAGGGAGAGAGAGGAGAGGGAGAGGGATAGGGAGAACGTGGAGAGAGAGAGGGAGAGCGTGGAGAGAGAGAGGGAGAGGGATAGGGAGAGAGAGAGGGAGGAGCGACAGCGAGATCAGACCGAGAGGAGGGCTCTAGAGGCCCAGCTGCTGGAGCTCCGATTGAGTCTCGGCACGGCGGAGGGGAGGCTTCGGGAGAGCGAGGAGCGGTACCAGAGGGCGAAGGAACGCGGGGCGCGACTTCGTCAGTCTGGTTCTTTTTCCATGGGCAGCTATCTGGTCTCTTCGGCCGAGGAGCGTCGTCGCGCCTTCGAGGCTGGAGTGCCATCGCAGGGCGAGGCGAGCACGGCTTCTCAGGGTTCGCAGAGGCCCCCTAGGGATCCCGGGCAGAGGAGGGAGGAGAGAGATGACCAGGAGGGTGGTGGTGAGAGTTAGAGAGTTGCTTGTACACATCACCCTTCTCACTGTATGATGTACTTTCGGCTATTATATGAAATGGAAATGGCTTTTTTGTGTTGTGTGTACCTTTCTCTCTCCCACACTTTCTTCTTTGCACTGAGTTGTCCTTGGAGGCACACTCCGCGAGACCTTGCCCTGAACAGCGGGGAACTACGCTTTGCACGGGGGGATTTTGTTTCCTTTTCCCCCTTTTCTTTTGTG